>CM060920.1:432129748-436929748 GCA_030737875.1 Allium sativum
AATTATGGAATTTTTGAAGAGTATGGATATGTTTTCGAATGCGATGATTGTGTATAGGATTTTGTTAACTCTTCATGTGACAGTTGCTTCCGCAGAACGAAGTTTTTTTAAACAGAAGTTATTAAAGTCAAAATTGTGAACAAAAATGAGCCAAGACAGATTTAATGGACTAACAATCATATGCATAGAAAAATATATATTTAAAACAATTGAATATGAAGATATCATAGATTATTTTGCTTCTAAAAATGTAAAATGAAAACATCTTAAATGATAAATTCGAATTTTTCATGATATAGAACAAACGGAAAGGTATGTCGTGTATTTCACATTTTGCATATTTACTTGTATTAATGCCTTCTATTTTATAATTATATTTTTCATAAATAATCATGTTATCAACATATTAATTACTGATATATGAAGTGCTAGCATATATAATGGCACAAGGATGCAAGTGATGATTTCTAGTAGTTAGAATAATTAAAGTATTGTATTTACAATTTCTTTATATTTAAACCAATTATTCGTATCTTTTTGCATTATAAAAATGTTATTTTCATTTATCTTGTTTGTGTGTTTCAGTATTAGAACGCAGTAGCATTGAGTTTTTTGAAAAATAATTAGGGTTGCCTACAAATATGAATTTCGTTCAATATCATTATGCAAATTTTTAGAACATGGGGCATCATTTAATAATTCGCACTGGGCACTTCAAACCTCAGGACCGGCTCTGCTGTTCAACAGCCCGATCACAAAAGTACAAGTGCCATCAACTGTGTTGACTACATATAAATTAGGCCTAAATTTTGGTCTAATATTTTTGAGCTTTCACTGAGAATTGAATTGCTCAATTCTCTTCTAGGAAATCCGCTATGCGACAAGGTTCATAGTCGAACTTGATTCATTTTACTTTCCATTGGAATACTCGACAGTTTAGCGAATAACATGTATTGAACCTGACGCGGTTGGTCCTTCAAACATTGGCAGAAAAATAATAAAGTAATATAATCCAGACAAATGGAGCTGAAATCCCATCCAAATATGACAAAAGCCTATTTTGGCTTCAATTGCAGAATTGAATAAAAAATGACCAACTCAGAAACATGGAAAAATGAGAAACAATCCCTTTGCTCAAATAAGAATGTATATTTAGTCCCAATATAGAGGGGCTGTATTTTAAACGGAAATTAACCTTTTGACCAGTTTACTTACAAATGAAGAAAGCCGGTTAACATATCCACTGGGAGGGGGGGGGGGGGGGGAGCACAAACTTTAAAGTGAAAACTAAATGAATGAAGAGGGAGTTTCAAGTTACTGAAACAGACATAGGACCGAGGAAAAAGGCCATGTTTCTAAAAGATCCGAAGGTAAAATAACAACTCACCGTGTTTCGCAAGAAGTTTACTTCCTCACCGAAAAATTGAATTATTAACCCTCTAGAAGAGCAAGAAGGAAAGAATCGTTGAATACTATGTAAAACGGGGAAAACTAAATTTTTTTTGTTGAGTATGAATTATGAAGAAATTAAAAGAACAAGCACTGATAATATGAACAATAGCACTTTATACTTATATTACAACTAATGATAAGAGTCGACATTCAAACATAAATTTTCAAAAGAAAATAATTTAATAAGAAATGAAGAACCAATCAAGTCATTGGTCCCGCTTCCACGTCTGGCCAAAAACACCCATCTAAAAAGTCATGATGAATTTAATCGTTTGATCGCACTTCTAGCCAAAGCACTCACTGAAGAGTGATGGCTAATTTAAGCATTTGGTCGTGCGTATTCGTCTGGCAAAAGCATACATCCAAATAGTGATGGTCAATTTAAGTCTTCGGTCTCACTTTTGTCTACCTAAAGCACTCAACCAAAGATCGATTATTGATTGAAGTCTTTAGTCTTACTTCAACGTTTAGCCAAAGCACTCATCCAAAGAATGATGATCAACCTAAATCCATTTTCGCACATAATCAAGATATCCATCCTAAGTTTGTGTGAACACCTTCTTAAATCACTTCCAAACTAAGCTGAAGCAACCATCCCGAAAAACGGTGGTCAATACAATCTGTTGAAGGGTGGACAATCAAATTAAATAACGGATGATATGCAGAAAGGCTAAGAGAATTTAAACAATCATACAGAAAAATATAGAGGTAATTAACAAGCCATGAAGCAGGTACGCAAAAGGTACAAAGATAATTTTATCGTAACATATCCACACAAAAGAAAAGGATTTTAACATTAAGTTTTACATAGAGAAACGGTTATTTACACACAATTTTTTAGTAGAAAAGTGACCTTTACAACCACAATATCGCATAAAGTTATGGTTAAAGGGTGTAGCTTTGAATCATGTTGGTACATTAATTCTTTAATTTTCCCTTGAACGTCCAAAGCACAAGAACAAATCTCGCTTGATATCAAGCCGACGTTTTTATACAAAATAGGAGGTCCATCTATGTATTTAAGAACATCCGAACACCCATATAAAAAAAGCAGATATCTCTAGAGCAATGGGTTTTCCCAATCACCAGTCTCTTTCTAGATCTAAAATTGAAAGATCAATCTTTAAATTGAAAGCAATGACTATTTCAACCAAATAATCCAGTTAAGGGATCCTAGAGGTAAAAAATTGCATCAATTCTGGTTGATCTTTAAAAAAAAATTATCTCTTTCAACAGAGTCTCCACCACGAAGGAAGGATTGGTAATTTGCTGAATCACCACAATAAGATATTTCTTCAATTTTTTATCCTTATGACGAATAACATCAAGGACATCTATCAAGTCGATTTGAGTAAGTATTGCTTGTTCAAAGGTTTGAGTAGCACTTTTTAGTTGAGAGATCTTATGAAATCAATTTTTATTATCAGTTTCCAATTTTTGTTTCGTCAAAGTAAGCACGTTCTTTACTAACTCTAAATTTTCTACTTAAAATCGAGAATTGAAGAACTGATCGACAAACTTCTTGTTCCATTAACCTTTTAGCTTATGCTTATATTTGATCTGCTCAAATCCCTTGATCATTTTATTAGGTAAAAGGAGCTGACTTGGAAGCAGAAAGTTTAACCCGGCGTTTTGAACAATCGGACTAAGAAGGTACTTACAAAGATGTTCTTTTAGAAAAGGGTAGGAAGTAATGTTCTTCCATGTTCAGAACGAGTTCATAAGATTGACAGCCAGTTTCTTGACTTCATTAAATAGGTTAGAAATTAAATATTAGTTGATTAAGTTGGGCAATCCTTGAGTCATTCAAATTGATATGGGTGAACCCTTGGATTGAGTTTTTCTTTTAGCTTTTAAATCTCCTTGTCCTTTAAAACAAAGTTCCGTTTCAAGGTTAGGGATCATTTCTTGCGAAACCCTTAAAAGTAAAGACTCTGACCACATGTATTTGTCATTCAACTTATTTGCTTAAGCATTATCAATAGATGACAACCCAAGAAGGGAACAAAATGAACTATTTTCAATGTTTGAGACCAACTCAGATTGAATGTTATCAAGACATTGAGTGAGGTTAGGATTGCCAGGTAATAAAGACAGATCTTGATCCTAAACCAAAACGTAAAAATAACAATTGAGAGAAGTACTAAATAAATTAAAATAACACAAATTGTTTGTTAATAACATGGAATTACAAGCAATGTCATTACATCTGACTATTATCAAACAAACGATAATTTCAATACATCCTTAAATTTCAAAAAAGCATCATGAATTTGCTTAGAAAAGGTAACCGTAAAAGGAACTTCAACAGTAAAAGAAGTATTAACGGGAGGGAATCTTAAGTAATTCACTTTTTGTAGCATTTTTGTGTAATTGGTAAGATAATCCCGCTTGCACGCGAGTGTGTGCATATACACACACATATAATGAAGGTCAAGAAGAAAACAGTATTTCGCAAGGTGAAGGTGAGATCTTTCGATCGAAGAAAAGCTTTCCCTAAAAGTTGCTTTTAACTTAGCCAGTTTACTTAAAACGTTTTTTACGATGGAAGACCAGAGTTGAAATCTGCAATGACTCAGATATCTACATATTAAGATAAATCAAAGCTGAATCTGAATCCCGGAATTTACAAAACAAAAAGAATCAAATACTGTAATAGTCTTAAAAAAAAAAAAAAAAAAAAAAAAAAAAAAAGTACAACAAAGGTCACAGAAGCTCAGACAGGAAAGATCATTACAGCATTCAAAAATAAACATATCCTGAATGCATTTGACTCTATCTGAAGGAAGCGAGACAACAGTTAAAGGAGCAATATTAACTTTAGCAATGTTTTAAATTCCTCAGGATGATGTCCCGATCCACATTCATCAACTTCCTAGGAAAGATAAGTCGGTCGTACGAAATCTAGCATAGACTAAGAGAAGACAATCCATGACTTTGTGTCTGTCTTCAATATGCATACAAAAGAAAGCGGTAAGTTCTTCGTTTTCTTTCCGAAAGTTCAACTGGTGAAAACGAAACTTTCCGATTTAATCTTTTATTCCTATAATAATTTTCTGAAGACTTGAACATATTAAAAGTCTCATGTATTTATCACTAGATTCGTTAAGTCTCTTTCTTACTTTGCTAAATTTTAAGATTTCACTGCCATTTTTATCTAAACCTCAATGTCAGTTTCATATTTTTTTCTTCAATTAATATACTAATAAAAATGAATTCTTTAGATTCTATATAAAAAATTCAATATAAATAGAAACAGCTTGAAAATTACATTATTTGAGGAGAAGACGTTGAAAATTTTGGTTTTGAGGATAGAACTTTCATGATCCAAAAAGACGACAACAACAACTAAGCCATTGATCCCAAACAAGTTAGGTTGGCTAGAAATGGAACCCAAAATCAAATGATAAAGTGAATTTAAAATAAATAATAATAACAAGAGATTTAAAGTTGAAAACATAAAGATAAAATGGATAAACAAATAATAATAGTAATAATAATGGATGAACATATAAAAACCAAGGTAACGATGATGATAGCAATAATAATTATAATTATAATTATAATTATAATTATAATGGTACTAACAATAATAGATACCGAAGATCAACACTACGCCATATGCCCTTATTCATCAATTCTATAATCTAAACTTATCGTTGTATCTGAAATAACCCTAAAATCAAGGTTTTGTATATGGATCGCTAACTTTTGGGCGCTCTTGTTCAACCCCGGCTATTCCAATATATTCCAATTTCTCAAGTATTTTTTTTACTATCTCCTTCAATATCATCTTTGGCCGACATCTGCAATTATTTTAGCATTCGATGCGGCATATAATTCCAATGTGTGTAGGTGCATCGTGAGGACTCTATTGAAGGTATCCAAACCAACTTAAGCGGTTTGGATACCAACTTCGAACTAACTTCTCTTCAATTGGTGCAACTCTAAGTGTGTTTTGAATATCATCATTTCTAATTCGATCCCGTCCGATATGTCCACAACTCCATCGCAACATACACATCTCTACTACACTTAACTTCTGGACGTATTATCTTTCAGTAAGCCAACATTCTGCATCATATAACATTTCATGTTTGATTATTGTTCAATAGAACTTTCCTTTTAAGTTTTTGAGCAATTTTTCTATCATGAAGAATGTCAGATGTTGGTCGTCATTTCATCAATCTCGCTCGAATTTTAAAACCAACATCTTCATCAATCTCACTATCAAACTGCAACATAAATCCTAAATACCGAAAGGGTTCCTTTTTGGACACTACCTGTCCGACTAGGGTGACCCCTCCATCCTCTGACCTGACACCACTGAACTCACACTTCATATACATTGTTTTGGTTTTGCTCAGCCAGAAACACTTCGATTCCATGGTAGTTAAGGCGCAAGCATTAAGCCTGGGGCATTTTTAAGCCTTGGGCTTTTTTGTGTCTTTTATATGTGTTTGATCTGCTATTTTACCAACTACAAATTATTTTTTATACCATACTTTATAATTCATTCAATTATTTATATATTTTATTAATAAGATTTAAATTTTAAACCATATTTTATAATTTGTCGAACAATCAATTTTTTTATTTAACAATTTGTAAACAAAATTTTAAATTTAGCCAAAAAAAGCCTCAAACTGCAAAAAGGCACAAGCCTTGAGCGTTGGACTTTTTTGCGCTTAGGCGCGCCTTGATAACTATGAATCAATTCTAGAGTCTTCCTCCACACTCCAGTTGTCAATTAACCCTCATTCTACTATCATCAATCAGCACAACATCATCGGCAAAGAGCATACACTAATGAATCTGACCTTATATATCTTTTATGGCTGCACACAACCCATATTCAATCCGATCGAACCCACGAACCCGACCCAACCCACATAAACATAACCCAACCCATCTTAGTTCGGATCGGATATGGGTTACAATTTGTAACTCATACTATATACGGGTCGGGTTTGATATTTTGTTCAACCCAACCTTATTTTAACCCAACCCAACCTTATCTTAAAAAACTAATTTAGTATCTGCCCACTTAAAATTAGAATAATATAATCCTAAAATAATGTTTATATATTCTATAGTAAATATACAAAAAATCATATTTCATGTCAATCCAAACTAGATAGAATTTGGTAAATATATTTTAAAGAGCATTTTAATATATCTTAAAATGAAACATCTTGTTCTACTATGTGGTGGATACCCAGTGCCAAAGGCTCACGTACTCAAGCGCGAAAGGACTTCCCAGGACAGTCTCCCATCCTGGTACTATTCTCACGGCTTTCCGGGCTCCTGGGATGGTCGACCAGTGCGCACATCTTGTTCTACTATGTAGTAAATTAATTTTATATGATGTATTTTACAATGAAATTTTAATAAAATATGTTTTATAATGAATCGGTTATTTTAAATGCATCATGCTAGCAAAAATCTGATATATTATGCTAAATATTTTAATATTATTTTGTAAAAAAAATCCTAATATTCTCATTTTATATTATATTCAAGCAACCCAACCCAGCCTTACTAAACCCGACCCAACCCATACGTCAAGCTAACTCATATCCAACCTCATATAGGATCGGATACGGGTTGAACTATCTTAAACCCATACCTATGTGGGACGGATGTAGTATTTGGTCCAACCCGACCCGACCCATACTTTGTGCAACCCCAATATCTTTCATGACTTCATCCATCACTAAGGAAAAAATATACGAACTAAAAGCCGACCCTTAATGTAATTCTATGTTAATTGGAAAGTCGTTGGTTTCACCATCGCATGCTATAACACTAGTCACAACCTTATCGCAGATGTCCTTGATAAGGATAATAATAGGGTGAAATCGGTTCGGTACCGGAACTTTATATTCAAAACCATTACCATACCGACTTTATATGGTAATAGAAAAATCATACCATTACCAGCCAAAAAAATCGGTTACCAACAGTTTGATTTATGGTTGGTATTGGTTGGTAGAGGTCGGTAATAAGTTTTTGCCATTTACTAGTATGAGATCGTTTTGTTTACAATATTTCACGTTAAAATATTAAACATTAAAATTGATTTTTTTTTTAGTATAATATTATTTATCTATCTTATTTTACATAATCAAACATGCATGAAAGCTTTATGGATGAACGAAAATATCACATAAATTATACTGTTTCTAAGATATATGATAAAAATTGCATTCAATCTTGTATTGTAATAGCATTTTCCTAGGTATTTTATTAAATCATTACATATTAGAAGTTCTTTGTTATGCAATAAACAGATACGATGAAATATAAGAATATACATATGTATTGTTTAAGATATGTGGTAGGCATGGTAATTACTATTGTTAATGCTCAATTACCATTACCGTACCGTATATTTTCATGTGGTTCGGCATACCGTACCAATCAAATTGGTTACTGATTGTTCTGTACCACTTTCATTGATAGCGGTTGGTAATGGCTGGTAAGTGGTAATATGGTAAAAATATCCAGCTCAAATAATATACTTTGTTCGCACCCTCTTCTTTCCAAGCGCCCTCCATATAACTTCCCTTTATACTCCGTCATGAGCTTTCTTCAAATCAAAAAATACCATGTGCATGTGTATATCTTTCTTTTGCTCCCTAAAGCTCTCCATAAGTTGTCTCACCAAGAAGATCGCCTCTATGGTTGACCTTTCAAGCATGAAATCAAATTGATTTTTTGAAACACTGGTCAACCTTCCTGATCGACGTTCGTAGACTCTTCCAAAGCTTCATTGTATGACTCATAAGCTTAACTCCTCTATAGTTTCTACAACTTTGAATATTTCCTTTATATTTGAAGATTGAAACTAAAATGTTTATCACCCACTCATCTGGCATCTTGTTTGATTTGATAATGTTATTGAACAACTTAGTTGGCCAGGTTACCTTGCATCTCTAAAGCATCTCCACACCACAATGGGAATGTCATTAGGTCTTACTGATTTGTATGTTTTCATTCGTTTCAGCGGCTCCTTTACCTCAGACTCTTGAATTCTCCGAACAAAACATCTACTTGTGTCACCAAAAAAGTCTTTCAATTTGATCGTGGTGCTATCACTTCATTGACAAGTTTATCAAAGTAATCTCTTCATCTATTTTTTATCTCATCGTCATTCACCAGAAATATATCATACTCATCTTTAATGCATTTAATTTGGTTGAAGCCTTTTGTCTTCATCTCGCGAAGCTGGGTTATTCCGTAGACGTTTCTTTCAACTTCCTTTGTACTCGGCTTTGGTTAAAGATCTTCATATGTCTGGCCTCTTGCCTCCCCGCTCTCTTTGCGGTCTTCTTTGCCATTATACTCTTGCATGTCGTCCTCGCTCCTATGATGATGCAACCAATTGTAGCATTCCTTCTCTTTGATAACCTTTTGTACGTCATTGTTCCATCACCACAAATTTTTAGGTTTGCGCTTATTTCCTTATGTTATCCCTAAAACCTCAGTAGTCATTTTCCAAATGCGTGTCGCCATCTCATTCCCTATGTCAACTGCTTCTCCTTCCATATTCCATGTCCCTTCTCCCATCGTACTATCATTAAACATCAGTGAGCCGTTTCCTTTGAGATTCCACCATTTAGTCTTACTAATCTTACCTCCTTTATGCTTAAGCATTTGAAAACGAAACACGAATATCAAAAGTTGATGTTGTGACTTGTGAGGTGACTCGTTTTCCAAGTATAACTTTGCAATCTACACAAGCTCATTTGTCGTCTCTTCTCGTAAAAATAAAGTCAATATGGTTAGAATGTTGAACACTACTGAAAGTAATTAAATGTGATTTTCTTTTTTCAAAGAATGTATTAGCAATTACGAGGTCATAAGATAGTGAAATTCAATATATTTTTCTCCTTCTTGGTTTCTATTACCATAACCAAAACCGCCTTTCACTCTCAAACCCCCCACTTGCTGAGCCAACATGGCCACTGAAATCTTCTCCTATAAGAAGTTTGTCAATGCTAGGTACATCTCTAACCATGACATCTAAGTTTTCCAAAAAGATTTGTCAAATTTGCCTAAGTTGGATTAGGTGGGCAAACCAAATGGACCTTTAGGATGTCAATTGTCTTCAGTTCTAAGTTTGGTATCAAAAGTTCTAAGTTTGGTATCAAAAGAAGGGAAATCAACATTAACATTATGATTTGACCCATGTATTATGTCTTGCTCTCCCAAACCATTATCCCTTGGGTCATCATCTTCGTATTTTCTTGACGGACCATTCTTGGCATTACCACCAACCACATCATCATCGTCATCGTTGTTATTCTCGTCATTGTCAGTTTTGCCTTCTCTTTTATCTCATGTT
Source organism: Allium sativum (assembly GCA_030737875.1). NCBI lineage: Eukaryota > Viridiplantae > Streptophyta > Magnoliopsida > Asparagales > Amaryllidaceae > Allium > Allium sativum. The sequence continues at coordinate 432,139,551 of CM060920.1, forward strand.
TCGTCGTCTTTTTGAGAAGAATGATCGAAAGTTAAGTACTCTCCTTATTTAATGGGATTATTAGCTCGAAACTCAAACAAATTTCAAGGGTTCGATCAAGTATTATGTCAAACTTTCAATTATAGCCAATCCAATCAAATCGAATAAAGAAAAGCCAAATCCGAATGTCGATCAACATTAACTCTGTAAAGTGCAAACTATAAAAATAGCTTCCTTGACGTATCTTTCCAAGGAGCAAGGAGGCAGAACTTGTTCAAGAAATAAATAAATTTAAACGCTTTAATGGCCTTTAGAGAAGCATTTAACTTAGCTAGCACATAGTTATCAAGGCAAAAACCAAAACAGCATCGCCTAGCTTTTTGCATTTAGAGCTCTTTTGGGCATCTTGAATGGCAATTTTTTAGTTTTTCAACCCAAAAAAAACTTAGAAAATGCACTAAAAATATTTTTGGTTTAAAAAAGGGTATATAAATGCAATATTAAGAATAAAATATCATACGATTAGCATAAATCAAACTAAAAAGGCACAAAGTCATTCGACAAGATACTTAAATATAGAAATTACATATAACATTACTTCAAGTTTTAAATAGAGTTCTAAACTTACATAAATTAGGTTTTTCTATTCGAAAGTTCAATGAAAAAACTAAGGTTTTTTTAGAGAACACGCTCCAAAACAACACTCAAACGAGCCCCTTTTTTCTTACAATGTCGAACTTTAGGCTCCTACAGGGCTGTTATTGAACCAAATGCTAAAATTTTCAATTTCTCCTTAAATGTGCCAAAAGCCGCGCTTTTTTGCCGCTTTACAAGTCGAACGCCTTGCCACCTTTGGGGCTTTTTTTGGCATCTCATGCATCATAGGTATCTCGGAAGATAAAAGGTCTCAGGCTGGCACCTAGGGCTTTTTGGCGCCTAGGCGAGGATTTTGATAACATAGATCTAACCAGGAAAAAAAAAAATGTCATACTTCCCTCAAGGCAGATAGCTTCAGCTGAGGCAGGTATTGCTTCATCTCTAGAAGATGCAAGGTCTTTTTCCATCACCTTCATTCTCTCCTTCATAGGTTTCACCTTCTCTTTTTTCATGTTAAGGAGGGTTGAGGCTTGCAAATCCATGGTGACGATAGAATTCCGTAGTTCACAATTTTCCACCTCAAGAGCATTGATGTTATTAGAGAGGATTGAATTCAGCACCTGATGGGAAGATGCTTGCTGAGAGGAGTTAAGTGAACATCAATGCATCAAGAAGATCCAAACTAAAGCATAAAAACTTAAACTGCTTAATTAGGATACGAAGATAGGACCCGATGAATCAAAAAAGGACAGAAATACAACAAGCCTAGTTGATGAATTATACGTAGACGATGGGTCTGGTGACAAAGCAGTAGGAGAATTTGAAGCACCTTGAGATGAGATCGAGGGAGCGAAGAGGATAATAACAAGTCCCCAAAACTAGACAACTAAACGTGGTTCCCATTTTACTACCAAAAAAAGCAGTTAAGTCCTCAAAAGTTTGTGCAAATCTTCTAATGAACTCGGAGTATTCATTATGTTAATTTCAAGGCAAACTGACGAAGGAACAATGAATGTAGTTGCAATAGTAACTTTAGAACGAGCGAAGGCAGCTTGCACGGATGAATTATCTCCCTCAAACTTTTTGGGAGAAAGAGACAAATGAGGAAATTTCCGTTGGACAAAGGCTAATCTAGTGGCTTGAAAAAATAGTTGATTGTAGCAACCACAGATACAATAGCCATCTTAGGGGCATAAATGGTCCGAAGTTCATATGAAGTAGTTGTGACTTTTGATGAGGTAGCTAAATCGGTTAAACCAATACGTACGCATAAAGCAAAAACGTGAGAAAATGAGTTTTTATTTATTAAAAAATAAATATAACAGATATCTTTGGAATACAACCAAATGTGATTTAGCATCATGTCTACCTTTCTTTATCATTGGAACTTCTAAAATTTAATGATGGTTGAATAAGAGCAAACAAATACAATTTATCTTCAATGAGTCATAGTTGATTTTGAAACGTTGAGCGTCTTTCCCAAGAGTTTGGTTGAAAATAGACAAAGGAAAAACATTTTAGTTTATACTAAAATATAGAATGCTTTTTATAAAAGGGGGTTAAATGTCACATCCAAATTTTCAAAGTTCAAACAGGAGTGATGCTATCGAAAGTTCAAAATTAACAAAACATTGAAGGTTAAACAGGCAATATAGCTATCAAGTGTCAAAGTGAAATGCGCTATCGAGTATCAAGATGGAACAGGCTATTGAGTTTTCAAAGTGTAAAGGAACTATCGCACAGCAGCAATGATGTTATTTAGGGCCCGTTTGGATGAGCTTAAATAAGCTGCTTTTCAGCTTTTTAAAATCCAAAGCAAAAAGCCCATATGGCTATATAGATTAATTGGGCTTTTAGAAGTAGCTTTTTATCTTATTTCAGAAGCAGAATTTTTTTGCTTTCGGCTTCTCCAACTGAACGACTTCCAGGCCGCATGACATTGAATTAGGGTTCGGGCGATTTTCATCTTCATTGTACTTGATCTTCTCTTCGAAATTTTTCACCAAGGTAATATTTTTCTTATCTTATTTGCCTTCAATCATTTCGACCTATTCGCAGATCACGAACTTGTTCGATAGTTTTCAGATTTTTTTGTGTTTGCTTTTAACGCTCGAAACCCTAATCTATTTGTGTTTAAGGTTTAAACTCTAATCTATTTAGATCTATTTCACTGTTGGTTGTTCTGTCTTGTATTTCACTGTTGGATATTTCATGAATTTTTTTTAATTTTTTTTATTTATTTTTTTGTGTTCTATAGTTTTCAGTTTTCAGATTCAAAAATTATGAAATAAATAGATTGGTCAGTTACAAGCACTAATGCAAATTAATGGAAATTGGTTTAAACTGTTTGAGCGTTTTCCTTGTGTTGTTTTTGCTGTGGTTTTGGGTAAATGGTTGTCTTTTCTTTTTCTTTTTTCTTTTTTTTTTTTTAATAAATTCTGAGTTTTCAAATATCCTGAGAATTTCAGATATTTGAGTTTCACGCGTGTCTCATGTGCTAATTTCTGTCATATATGGAGGAATTTAATCATTTCTACTCGGTAGAAGTTCAAAAATAATAATTAAAACTTTATATTAGGAAAGAAACTTATGGATGTTGTTATGCAGTAAGATTGGTAATGTTCCCGTAGGCTGACATCATCATATTGCAGGTGTTGCTGTAGGATCAGGCTGATAAGCAATGGTGGCATATGTTAACATTAGAACTTATTATCTTATCGGATTTCCTGCTGGAATTCTTTTAGGGTGGTTCTTCAATTTAGGAGTTCCTGCATGTGTTTTGTATCAATATGCAGTTTTCCGTGACATTATGCGTTAACAACTTCAACTTTTTTTCCCTTCTAATAGTCTACTCAGTTTTTTTCCCTTTTTTTTTTCTTCAATTTGGTTTAAACTATTTTTCTTTTTCTTTTTTCTTCAATTTACTTTCTTTTCTTTTCTTTTTTTTTTACAGTTTCAATGTGTTTTGAATGTTCTAGTAGTCTACTCAGTTTTTTTCCCTTTTTTTTTTTTACATTTACAGGCTGTAATGGCGAGTACTCAAATGGAGACTGCTGATGTTTTGAGATAAGGTTAAGGATATATTTTGCTTTCTAAATGAAGAATATTTTTTAGTCAAGCGTCGAATGAGTCTATCTTCCAACAAGTGGAAAAGAAGCATTGAAGAGTAATTGCAACCACCTTTTTGGGTAAATGGTTCTTTTTTTTTTCTTTTTTTGGTTTTGGTTTTGGTCTGGACACTAATCTTTTATGCAATGTTTTATTCTCTGCCTACTGAATTTTATTTTGTGGTTTGTCTAATCCTTCTGTGTTTTTTATGCATTGCGCAAACACATTGTGCTATTTTCTATATTTGATTGGTAAGGGTAATAGAAGAAAGCGTGTATGCTTAAATCAATTTTATCTTCCATTCGTAATTAAAGATTAAAATTTGGTATGCATTTACCATTTCAATCATGGCAAAAAAGGAATAGGAACAAAAAATGCAATTGTGATTAGATCTCGACCTGCTTTGAAATCGTAAACCCAATACAAATTGGAATCACCAAGTTTGATGCAAAACCATAAAGGCTTTTTAAGGTGGCAAGGAATACAAGCTTTATTTCTATTTCATGCACTAAATCAATGCCCGGTCGCAAATAAGTATCATTGTTATTAACATCAAAGCAATTGCAGCCCAAATTATAATAGCCTTATGTCAATTCACCTTAGGGTTCAAGGCGATTTTTCTCGATTACTTCGTTCATCATAAAACTCTCGGGTTCTCTTTGATACTTCGACAAAGGTATGTTTTTTCTTCTTTAATTCGCTGTTATCATTTCCAATCTAAATTATACGAGTAATATATTCTAGTCATTGCTTTCTATTCTATAATAAATTCGTTGTTTCAGTGCAAACCAAAAATGCAACGAAACCCATGAGTATTAACAGAGATAGAAATGATTTTTTTTCCCCTTTTTTTTTTTTTTTTTTTGTGAAATGCGCAGGATTGGAAAACGGCAGACTTTCGTTTAATAAAGAACGGTGTGCTAATGAGTAAATATAGAATTGAAGGAAAGAAATTAAATGAAAAGCAATATGAATGTAGGAATATTTGTGTAGGTTGGTACATAATAACACATTCAGTTGAAATATCTCTTATCCATCGCTGGGGATCAAAGTCTGCTCAGTTTGTTGGCTTCAAGAAGATAATCCTTTTGTATGTATATGAATATGATGATAACCATTTGATTTAACATATTGTGCTCTTTCTAGATTTTTTTTGCAAGTAGGAAACTTTGATTTTAAGAGGCTGCATATAACTTCCACGGAAGCTTTTATGGTGAGAAAGTTGGTACATGCACCTTGGAAGTTTTCATACTCATTATTCTGCCTAGATAACGCAAGACTTAAACTTTCAATCGGAGTAAAATGGTTATGTATAATGTTTTCAGTTATCCAATATATGGAAGTTTGTTTTGGAGATGAGTTTGTAACTTGTATGCTATATTATGATTTACATGAACTGAAATTTGGATGGTATTTCAACAAAACTTGCTCCTTACATATGTTCACATTTTTTGTTTTTTCATAGGCTATTGCACTGCACTTGCTTAGAAGAAAAGGTTGAGAAATTGGCACCAGTTCATGGATTTGTCAGTATAATAGCTCCTTACTTGGTCAAAAGGTTAGTTACAACTCAAAGGCTAGTAAATATGGGCTAATAAATATGAAGGCACAACAATCTGGTTAAATTTGGAAGACTGAGAAGAAGAGGTGGATTGATCTTATCTTAACCAAATAGGATTATTACCTTTTGGAGCAATTTGGTTTCCATTCTAGTTGAGGCTGAAATGTTCAGGTTATTGAAAGGTAATTTGGGTTAGAAGATGTGAAAAGGTGAGACTAAATGGTGAATTATTTCCTAAGTATCAACTCATATGTTTAGGTTATTGCACTTCACTAAATGGTGATTTTTTTTTATATATAATGATTTCAGCAGAAGATTCATTTGATATAATGATATTGGTCTTTCCACAAGCTAAAAAGGAAGAAGACAAGATTTCAACAACAAAAGAGAATAAATCCGACGAAGTGTGGCCACGTTTTATCATTTGCCATTTTAGGTTTTAGAAGTTTTTAATATTTCGATTGTAATGCTTGAAATTTGTGTAAAAGATCAATTTTTTTTGTTGTGTGGTTTGTCGTTTGATCTTGTATGTTAAACTGGACTTAGCAGTTTGGATTATGTGTGAATAACATTTGTGTCATGTTTTAATTCAATATTTTGTGATTTATATTTCGGAATACGAATTGTTTATGATTTTTTGTCAACTAACTGTAACATATACTTCTAAAATCTGAGTTATCTTACATTTATTTCAATATTTTAGCGTAAAACCCAAATAGCTATTGTGAAAATTTATTTCTATCCATATTGACTTTTTGACTTATAAGTCGTTACCATGTCAAACGAATTTTTTGGCTTTTTAACTTTTTACAAGTAAAAGCACTTATCATATAAGCATAAGTGATTTTGCTTTGGGTTGCCAAACGGGCCCTTAGTGTTGAAAGAACAAAAATGATCGCATGCTAAGATAAGAGTTATCAAGTGACAAAAAATGACAAACTATCACATGCCAACGATAATGTCATCGAGTGCTTAAAACTGTTATTATTGCATGACTAAATATCAAGTATAAAATGTTCAACAGGTCACGTGGCTAGATATGAGCAATCTTTGGTTAAACCAATCAAACCAATTGATTTCGATTGGTTTTGAAACTAGATTGGTTTATAGTTGGCTCGTAAGAGTTCTTATAGTTTGGTTATAGATTTGACCAAATTAACTGAATTTCTACTGTATTTTAAGAACTACGAATGTAATGATAACTTTTTAAGACTAATTTCGTGATCTAAATAAAATTTATTTATCATATATGTGTGAAAGTCACTGCTAGAAAACATATGAATCCTAAATAAGAATACTTTAATTGTATATTTGGATTTTCTTCAAATTACAATGAACATTCTAAACAGGACAAATTTTTGAACTAAGCCCCTCAAAGTAACTTATTGTAAAAATAGGCATGTTTCATAACTTATATGAAACTATGCCTGTTTTGTCCAGGAATAATAACCATGCGCATTTTCAAAACACACAATTTTTATTTTTTGTTCATGCACATTCTGAAAACGCTCATGAACAAATTTGTTCACGCGCGTTTTCAAAATGCTCATGAACAACAACAACAACAACAACAACAACAAAAAAAAAAAAGAGTTGCACATTCTGAAAACGTGCATGAACAAATATGTTCATGCGTGTTTTCAAAATGCGCAAGGCTAACTCAGAACGGGCTAAAACGGGCCTAGTTTCATAATAAGTTATGAAACAGGCCTATTTTTACACTAAGTTATTTTGAGGGGATTAGTTCAAAAATTTGTCCTTCTAAACATAAATTTTGGATCGTGTTTAGCTCGATCCACTCAAATAACCAACCGAACCAACTAAATTTAATTTGGTTGGTTTGGATTGTTTTTTATTTTTATTGGTTTTAATTCGGTTTAATAGTTTTCATTATCAAATACACGAAACCAACCAAACGTTCACCACTAATGTAGCAGCTTTGGAATTGGGTCACGTCATGCTATCATGAAGCAAAGCAAGCAGACTGATGCCACATATAAAAAAAAAAAAACCAAGAATGCAATTTCTTTATAGATAAATATGCATCACCAACTAAGGAGTGAACTACAAAATGTACTACTTTTTGCTCAGGCATAAATAAAAAACGGCCTGGGGATTTAATGGCCATTTAGGTCAAATCCAAATTAGAATTGTGCAACTAAGCACCTATAAAATTACCTATTTGATCAGTTGATGACAATAATGACATGCATACTTGTCCAAGTGTCCAACTTTTTGGCCATTAACTTTGTTGACTAGACATACACAAGTTAAGCTCAAATTTTAGTCTACCAGCACCCAACATAATCTTAGGTGAAATGGTTGTTCGAAGACGGGAAAAAAATTTAGATCAGCATCGCATTATTTTAATTTTGTTCTTTATGAAATTAAGGGGAAAAGGGTCTTCTGGAAAAACAAGATCGTAAATGAAGACAAGTCATCTGAGATGGATTAATAAAAGGAACATATTTGGAACCACCCCTTATTTTCAGTTTTCATACATGAAATACACTTCCTAAAAACTTGCCATAAATGAAACCTCTATTTTTGATTTCGGTAACAATTTTTTTTTTCTTTTTGCTTATTTAAAAAAAAAATAACTTTGGGCATTTATAACATTTCTCTATGGCAAAAAATAATTTTTTGAATTCTTTTGGATATTTGCATAGTTCTATGCAACATAATTCAATGCAGATATTTGCAAACCTCTCCGCAACTTCAAATATTGAAAACTTCTACACAAATATTTGCAGAGTTCCATCAAATATATTAACTTAAATATAGATTTATTTATTTTAAAATATGCTTTTGAGGAGGGACTGCTGTGCATTTTGAAACATAAAAGAGTGTGTTATGCAAAAGTTACTAATAAATAAATCAGGTACTTCACCCAATCCGTGTTCTATTTCATTTCATAGTGACAATGCTATTTTTTTTCATATTTACTCAAGATTCAAAGAAAAAAGGTGAGTACTGGTCATACTGGAGACTGATAATATTTGTTTCATTTATAATGAGCATCCAACTTCGAGTGTTGGACGAAAGGAGAGGAGCTGATCAACAGTGTGCATATGTATGTATGTCACGTGTGTGCACATGCATGTGCACGTGCACGCGCACGCACACAATGAATATGACAATAAAGACGAAGTACCCACATCCCTCTTCTTAGACCTTAGTAGAATGAATAGGTAAAGGTAAAAGATAAAGAATTGACATGCATGTAAATCAGGGAAATTACGGTAGAAATAGATTATCACCATTTTATTTTTCTGCCACTAAAAAATGCTGCTGTAGTCTCGAGGTGCAGGAGTCCAGGCAGAATGTTTATTGTATTTTTTGGAATGGAGTACATGATACTGAATATAATTTAACCTGAAAATGAAGTAACTAAAGGTTAATACAGTGACATCCACTTTGACAAATTAACAAAAGATTTGTTTCTGAATCCTTGTAATGAGTTGAATCATAAATAATGGTATTGGAATAAGAGGCCCACACCAAAAAAAAAAAAAAGGAGGACCATTTGAAGAACTAACCCATGCAAAGGGGGCATGGGGGCGTAGTTGTGTATTTAAATTTGACCTCAACTATCGTCAAAGACGAAATGTTTACAGCACAAACCAATCATGATACATAGCAGCGAATAATTAATAAGTAGAATTAAGTTACACTTGCTATTAGCTATAGGTACCAGATATACAACCAATCATAATACATGGCAGTAAACAGATGGACAAATTAATCAATTTATACTCACAATGAACTATAGGTGAATTAAGATGACCCAACATGTAACCGATCGAAGAAATCTGAAAGCCTGCGATAAATCAAATAAATGTCACAAAAGAGAAAATATTCATTTCGCTGTATTTTCACCTAACAAACTCAAGCCGGTGGCACATTCCTGATGGTATGCATTTGGTAAATATTAATCCAAGTGGGCCACTTAGGTGAGTTTGTAGAGTGTAATGACCCAAATCTGTGTAGCACATCAGGAAAATTTTGCTCATGGTTTAACGAAAGACAAACCTAATGTTTTTCGCAATCACGGTTTCTCCATCTTCGGAATTAAGGTGCCTCAGTACCACTTCTTCTAAACTGCCATCCCTGTAGGCATGCTGGAAAAACAAGAGATAAAATAAATAAACGTGACCAAGTGATATGACATCAAGCTTAATTTGTGCTTTGTACTATTATTCCAGACAGTACAACTTGTTAAAGAGGACTAGAATTTCATAGCATCAACTCAAACTTTGGAAGTTAATACACGTCATTGCTTGGCATGTTGTGGATAGGTTAGATGTACTTGAACATTTCTCAAAATTAGATATTTCTTCCCAGGAGTTCAAGGACTAATCCCCACTACGGAGGTTAGGTAGTAATAGTGACTAATCCAGCATATAGTTTGACTAAGTTAACAATGCACGGATAAAAAACCTGAACTAACAAGCTACAGATTTATACAGTTAACTGAGAGTGAACATACCTTATAGAAACAGCTAGTCCCGAAGGGGCACGAGCCATTTCCGAAGTCAAAGTATTTGCAATCAATGGATCTGCCAAAATAAAATGCTCTAACTCAATATTATAGTTTGAAATTTTAAACCTGTAGATTAAACATAAGGATTTTCAAATGGTGGAAGACAAATAACAACCAAAATTCAAGTCAGAAGGTGCATAATGTAGCCAGATTACAGATTGGTAATTATATTTTGATGGAGCAATAAAAAAAGGATATATGATGAAAGCGTTAGTGATCAAAAATCTGTTGAAAGCCCAGGTATATATTCTACTTACCAATAAAATTAAAGAAAGGCATACAATGGACACCTTAACAATCCTGAAATTGTTTATATTACATAATTACCCGTAAGACCTATTGTTTATCATGGTTTATGGCCAGCTAAATGAGGCAGATAAAATTGGTATGAAAAGAGTCAGAAACAGCTAGGGAGTCAGGTAATACTTGAGCTTCTGTTTGTAGCTATCAATAATCTCTTGCTTTTCATCCTCGTTAGAGTACCAAATAACGCTCGGAATAACAAAATGTGATTGCTTTCGGCATATAGGACAGCTTCTTAAAGTAGAATTCACATCCATACCAGAAGACGGTGAGTTATTGCGCCAATTTCGGATACACGAAATACAAAAAGGATGGTCACATTCTGACAGCAACCCAAACTTTCTTTCAGCAGCAGTTGGTTTAGAAAGGACAAGGTCCAAGCAAACACTGCATTCTATATCTTGGCTTCGCTTCAATGCTTCAATTCTTTTGCTATTTTTCTCGCATGTTTTTATATGTTGCTCCCTTTCATCAAGTCTAAATGGATGTAAGCAATGCTTTCCACATATAGAACATAAGTCACCATGAATGTGAGGACAGTTGTCACCATGAGGACAGTTGCCAGCAGCAGCAAATGAACAAATCGGTAGATCAGAAGTCGGGTAATCTGAGTTTTCTGGCCAATCAAATTGATCCATTAATGCTGATTGTTCTAGGCTACTTGGCACCGGTTTAAATTCGCCGTTCCAAGAAAAACCAAGGCGAGTAAGCTGATCCGTCTCGGATTTTATCTGAGGATGTGAACTGGAAGAGGATGAGACCGGTTTAGAAGGACGAGGAACTTTTACATGTTCATATCTGCATCTACTACCATAAGAGCATGCCCCTTTTTGATAGAAGGTGCAAATCTGTTTTGATGACACAAGAATATATCAATATATTCACTTAGAGGTAAGAAATAACGGTAATATGATTACATTGTTGACCGGGGCCTTCCAATCATGTGCAAACTCACAACATTCTCCTTTTAGACATGCTCCATGTGCGAAGAATTTACACTGAACCCTGGATAAACCGGAATGTATATTTTAATGAAAAGAATAAAATGAGGGTATAGGCAGGTGTAAAATCATAAAGAAAACAATAGATCAATACATAGCGAAAGTACTATCAAACATAAAATGATATGGTATCTATGAAACACTTAACGCATAAAATGATATGGTATCTATGAAACACTTAAAGCTGTATGAAAAAGTAAGCTACTCTTTATCATTTTTATAATTATCATAAGATTTCTGAACACTTCTTTTTTCAACATGTTAACGGAAGTAAGCGTATGTGAAGGGTGGGTAGGAGAGAGATACGAACCATTTATTTTTTTCATGCACAAATTTATGTAAATATTGTAGTACACAAACAATCAGAAAATGCCACCCCACCACCCTAAATTGAATGTGACACTGTTGGTTATTCTCGTAAATTTATAAACTAACAGATCAGATTTTGCATGTAAAAACATAAATGCATATCACATGTTTATGCAATCTACAATAGGTAATTCAGAAACATTTGAATGACAACACCAAAACAATGGCCCCAGTTATATCAAACTTAAAGATCTGATACAAGCATCTTCAAGTTATTAATTGTAGGAGATATTTTGAAATAACAGCCATAACAACGCCATATGCCTAATAAAAGGTTCAACAAAATAATTACATTATATAACATTCCATTAGAGAGTAATAACATGGTGTCAATTACACTCAATGTTTCATTAGAGATTTCTAAAATAACCATTTATCAAGCTATTTAAACTTATTCACCCCTATGCTTTATACGGAATTGAGCTAACCGAAATTATAGCTCCAGATCAAATTAATACAGCTGATTTTATGCAATATGGTTTTTGGAACAGTACCAAAAAGCATTTCACATGGCTAATGAGAAAAAAAAATGAGTCTTGTACATTCACATAGCTGTGTGCTTCCTAATGCTTTCTATTTGAATAAATTACACAACCGATTAGTTTGTCATGGGCAAGGTTTTCAAAATGGGTTTCAAACCGTAGTGTTGAATTTCAGAATAAAGAGTAGACCTAAATGATGAAGCGTGGATTTAAACAATTCATATGATGCTAGAAATTTTGCTCCATGTAGGTTATAAAATAGCGTTCAAGTTTGTAAAAGTGTTGAATTTTCTATTTCTAATGATCAAGGCTTTATATATCAGATTTCGGTCATGTTTCCACCAGAGAATTCTAAAGATATGATCTCATATCGGAGGAGATCTTAGACGAGATAGTACATCTCAGGCGCCCATCTCAGTTCATAAAGTTTGTTTCAGGAAAATCACTGGGTATATGTTATCTTCAAATTGATTTGCACGCACAATAATATTTGTAAATGCTACCTTAACAATAACATTTTTCACTTGATCGGATTTTTCACCAGTTTCCCTCCAAGTCATCCAAACCGATTTAAGTCATCTCACGATCCAATATCAAACTAAACACGAAAGTGACAATTTTCATAAATTAAACCTCTCTTAACACTACATACAGTAAAGTTTCCATAACTGCAACACCCCATTCCCTAAGGCTCAAAGCTAAGCACTATAGATGATGCAGCATCTATAGTATTAAGTATTAACTTCCAGAAATCAAAAACGGATATGTTAATGAATCATAATACCAGAGAACACGATAATATGAAGAAAAAAAAAACGAAATACACATCAATAACTTTTCATTACAAATTACAATTTCCATCGCAAAACCCACTTTCAAATCAAATATAATTATTATAAAATTTAATCACAAGAGCGACATATGAAGATGCCTCGTTGGTTGATCGGAATTTAAATATTGGCAATAACCATTTTTGTCATTTTACATGAATCCACAAAGAAACACACAATGGACAGAAAACTCCTATACAACTAACTGCATCATGCACGTCTCTGAAAGCTTATTCGAAGAATAAGCTAAAAACCTTGACCCTCAGTCTTGCCTCCTGCACGTCTCCGTAAGCTTATTCGAAGAACAAGCTGAGAACCTCAGCTTGTTCTTCGAATAAGCTTCCGGAGACGTGCAAGAGGCAGTTCGCTGTACAGGAGTTTTCTTTCCATTGTGTGTTTCTTTTTTATTTATGTAAAATGACAAAAATGGTTATTGCCAATATTTAAACTATGATCAACCAACAGGCATCTTCATATATCGCTCTTGTGATTGTATTTTATAATAATTATATTTGATTTGAAAGTAGGTTTTGCGATAGAAATTGTAATGAAAAGTTATTGATGAATGTACTTTGAACTTTTTTTCATATTCTCGTGTTCTCTGATGTTATGATTCATTAACATATTCGTTTTATGTCACTAAAAATTAATACCATAGATGACTGCAGCATCTGTGGTGCTTAGTTTTGATCCTTAGAAAATAGGGTGTCACAATAACTCCCCAACAATTTTAATTAACATAGAATTACAGCTAAACCTTTTCTAAATCGAATCGAATCATCTTCTAATTAAATACAATCATCTTCCAGTATCAAAATTAATCAAACACCAATAAATGTATCATATTAAAATATAATAGGAAAATAAAAACCAATCATGTATTTAGGGGATTGGTTGAATTCACTTTTTCCTCCTCTTCCTCTTTAAATATTTTTTCATTCCACTATATATAGTTCTCTTATCGAATGATGAGAAACAATAACATAAATTAAGGAAATTATGTTTATGACTCACGTAGTTTGGTCTCATAGCTGAAGTTTTCAATTCTGTCGAAACAAAAACCAATTCCACTTAAAAATATTACTAGTAGTCCTCCTATATTGGGAATCAACTGGACAATTTTGTGCAAAAATATAAATGATGATCAGTCATACCTCAAGTTTTATGCATCCAAAGACGATTTGGCTTATGCCATTGCTTTTATTGTTGTCGAAAAACCTCAATTCAACTGGTCATATACACAACTATTTGTTATCTATTAACCGCATAGTTTCTATTTTCAACAAAATTCAAGCTATCAAAAAAATAAACCAGAATTTGACCTACCAGGCAAGATAGAAAGATCTCAGTCGAGATATGAAAAATAAAATTGGAATTATTTTTTTCCGTTTCTCAAGATTTTCTCCCGAGAAATTTGAAACAATTGCTAATGACGTCTATATCATATGATTTAAAATTGATTTTGATGTTTGAACCTCTTCATTTTAACATAAAATTTTATTTTATTTTTAATTTATTTCACTTTGCCAAGAAAAACAACAAAATTTGAATTGTGAATTCAAACAGGCATCATGGTATATTCCTCAAAACCTGAACTGAATGAGTTCTTAATTGCAATTTCAGTTGGGTTTTGAACCGCAATTTAAGAATTAAATCGTAATTGGGAAGGTTTGATTTAAAACGGGGTTCAAATCATACAATTTTAACATTATTGATAAAGGCCATGCGCTAAGCATGAGCTTAACACGAGACCAAGCCTTTTAGTAGAAGATGTCTAATATTCGGTTATTTTTTTAATGAGAAGTCTCTTCTCCTTTGAGCTATGGATTTCCCCCTTTTCTGACTATAGTTCTTTCTCCAGCCTTAATTTTGGATGTCTCTCTACCAGCTGATTAGTCTATCATTAGTGCCTTCCTTTAATGGCAACTCCAACCATAAGATCATCAGCCAATTGATAGAGCTTTTGATGAAATTCAGATGGTGTGTGAGCCAAGTTTCAAATAAAATTCAGACTCAAGAGTTGATTGACAACCAAGTCTACATCAATCACCAAAAGACTTTCTCAAAACATTTTTATAAATTTCCACTCAGACTCAGATGAATTGAAGTAATTTAAAATTAAATGGCTTCAAACGGTTAACCCTTCACCAGAAAACATGAAAAGCTTCAATATTTTACAATAAAGCTAAAACATTTACAATGAATGCAACATACATCATAAATAACAATAGCTACTAAAGACCACATGGTTACATTGAATCAAACAGCTTGCTTAGCGGGATTTCAAAGAATTTCGACAAGGATCATCACACACACATACAAACATACATATATAAACACACACACATGTGTGCGCATGCTTGCAAGTAGAGGCATTTTACCGCTATCACCTCAACATGGAACATGACCATTACCAATATCAAACTTTGTGCCTCAACCAATTCCAGTGATCAAAGTAATTGTCTAACATGGTCAGAACCATTGTTGTCGAACATCCTAAAATCCTACAATGTAAAATCCCATTTCAAATCAAATCTCTTCAATCGCCGTTCGATTTCCAAAATACAACTAAAATCACAATTATATAGACTATCCTATTCATACTAAAACAAAAACAGAAAACAAAACCTAATATTCTTGGCTGATTTACAATCCAGAATTTACCATTTTGTAGACAAGACAAAGATAGCTGAAGGAAAGATTCAATGTAGAAGCTCAAACATCAAAATTAATTTTGATGTTACAAATATAATAAGACGAGCATCGATGCATTTACATGTTTAATGCTATTTGATAATCTGCAGATAAGCAAAAATTCCAACATCATCCTGTCTATTTTGCTTGGACTTTTTTCTGCCTGTTGATTTATTTTAACATAGTGGGGATGGATGAGAATTTAAAGGTGGTCGCAGTGGCATGTGAATGGTTATATGTGTGTTTATCGTTGGGCACTCTCCTTTTTCGCAGCCAACCAGCGATAAACCATTATTTTTGTATTTAGAGCTTGAGACTTGATGTTGATAGCCATTTGCCTCTAAGGATGTTAAAATGGAACTGCATGTTTTTACTATTTTGTTGTCCCCCCACCATGCTTTGTGGTGATGCGAAGGGCGACCAATGGAGGTACCTTCTTGGTGGTAGTAGCAAATTATCTAGACTATCATATCCATCTTGAAACAAAAACAAGAAACAAAACCTAATATACTTGCCTGATTTACAATTCAAAATTTACCATTTTATAGACAAGATAAAGATAGCTGAAGGAAAGATTCAATGTAGAAGCTCCAAAATCAAAATTAATTTTGATGTTACAAATGTTTATATATAAGAGGAATACCAATGCTTTTACATAGTTAATTTTATTTGATAATCTGCATATAAGCAAAAATTCCAGCATCATAACTATCTTCAAAACATGAATACATTGAATTTAATATTTGCAATTTAAATCTGCTTTCGATCCAAATTTAAGCTCGATGATTTATGGTTACAAAACTAGTTTTTGAAAGCATTAGCAGGAATCAACAAGGAAAAAGGAAAGAAGAAAAATCACATTGTAAATGTATGTGTTTTTATGCACAAGTGTATGGTGAATTCAGATAGATATGATAAGAATTTTTGTAGCATTTGTAAGAAATTTAACGCTCTGCTTATACTCTTAATGGGGATGTGACGAAATTTTCATTGGACCGTTATTTTGCAGATCCAAGTAGAATATTTTCCGATCTACTTGTGCCAAAGAAAAGAACATTGACATTTATTTCAGAAATCCTAACTGTGGTCATGCCTTGATGATGATGGATTTTGCGAAATAAGCATTCGTTATGGTACCGAAAGCTGGGGACTTTAAACCTTGATTAAAAAATAGACTAAATTAAAAATCAGATTCAACAGGAATGACAATTTTAAAGGTAAAGTGTATAAAAGCAGGGTAGAAGATATGCTCTACAAACTCAGCAAAACATATATCACTTGTGTAGAGGCACGTGATGCTATGTTGCAATTTTTACAAAATTTATATTTGATCACACAACCACTCAAAGACGCAAAATCTCAAAATGTACTGCAAGAGGACAAACAGAAACTGAATCTTAATTGTCCCAAAAAAAAAAAAAAAAAAAAAAAAAATCTCAATCCATGCATACCCCACATCAAACGACTTGATTCACTTGGTCTACTAGCATTGCGTTTGTTTTAAATGCAAAATTTTGATTGTTAACTTTAATAATCACTTGCTTGTTTGTTTGCGATTTAAAACTTCTGATTAGAACTAAGAAATATGTTTCTTTTGGCAAAAACAGCCTTCATTGTTAACTGGATTTTTCAACTAATTAGTATTAAAAGGTAAATTTAATCTGTAAACAGTTTAATTCAGAGAAATTTGAATACTCAAAAATTTAAACATACTTTTTTTTAGTCTGAAATTATCAAGTATGAAATTTTTGGTGTCCAAAATTATCATTTAAAAAAATTAAATTTCAATCTAATATTGGAATTCTTCCACTGGATAAGATGAGAACATTATTTATTTTTTTCTAAATGCAATATAATGAGCTTAAGGAAAGGAAAGTAAAGAAAGCATCTAATCTGGAGGATACTGGAAAAAAAATACTTCTAGTTTTGGAGTAGTTTGAGCAACTTGAAACAAAAAAAAATTGTATCAAAAAAATTGAACTCTTGATATACAATTTCCAGAGACCACAGAAGTAATGATGTCTATAATGAAACATATACATATTTGGCAGTGGAGTTGATTCAAGTGGTAACTTGATTCCTAAAAATTTTTAGTATCCAAAATGATAAACATTTGAAAAAGAGTATGGACGATATGTTCACCAGCTGATGAAAAAGCTTGTAAGTCAACTGAAACACCACAAGTATATATTTTGTGTGTAAACATGTGATGTTGACAATATAGTGCTGTATAAGTTGCAATGGCCACTTATTTTTACCCCTATTGCTCGCACATCATAGATATGTTCGGTGTCAGTTTTAATATTGAAGAAAAAGTACATGTTAGTAAAGATCATGTTCTAAATATCCGTTCAAAGAATCAAAAGTCAGAAACAATGTAGTATCTCCAAAGAAAGTTTAAAGAAAGCCACAAATTTCTAGAAGTGTGTAAAAGTGGATCAAGATCTAATTGTGGTCATCGAGTAACAAACAACGTAGTGGTTGATGGATCAATATTGGAGTGGCACATGACTTCATCGATGCTACTATAACAGCTATCAATGCAAATATGTCATCACTTGAACATACATTGGATCATTGCTAGTCTATCTATGTTAATGGGTAAGGATAAGATATTCTATGTGTTGTTCGTAAACCAGCAACAGATACTGCTAAAAAGTTCCTATTTATTTCTTGGCAAAATAAAAGTAGGAAGATGATGTACATGTTTGAGTCAAGCATTTGTTCGTAGCTGTACATTTAAAGATTTTGCGATTTTATAGTGGTGGAAGTGCAAAAGGTTACAGCAAGACTAAAGTGAGGTATAGCAGAAGATAGCAAAGGTGCAAAATGCTTCATTAGATATGAAACTAAATATTTAAGATTAAATTATTCACCTCACATCATTTTTGTATAAAAAAAAGAAATATTGATTAACCTTGTATGATAAAATCGACGAATATCAAGATTCATCCATGCTAGATTTGGCAATTATAATATATTTCTAACTTATATTGAGCACTTATGCCTTGTATTTTGACCACTACCCCGACTTTGTTAATTTGGTTAAAAGAGAACTAGTCAAAACAACATTTCTATATAAATATCATTGAAGCCGATGCTAAAAAGCCTTGATTTAGCAAGTATAACGGAAAATAGCATGGCTTAAAGTGTATCTACTGTTTAATAGCGCTAAATTGAAATATCGCAATGGTTGAAAAGCATTATGCGCTATAGCGAGAACATGAAAAGGATTTAGCGGACTTTAGCTGCATAGGTTCGTACTATCTTTATTTCACACTTACGTTGGGGACAAGGTCTATTCTCAAAGAAGGGGTAATGTTACACATCAGAATTGGACCAATGCAAAGAAAGAAGATTTCATAGAGTTGTCAATTATTTGAATAAATAGTTAGTTATGGACTTAGTTTGGAGAAGAAAACGATCCAGTTACTTTGAAAGAATTGAATAATGAGCCATATGAGAGGAAAATCTCATGTACAGTTCTGTAGAGTGATTTGTATGTCAACTTTTCCACTGTCACACCCTAAAAACCAGACTCTGCTGTAGGTGAAGTTGCCACAACACGTTAACCTTTGAATTTAAAATCATTGCTTATAGACCTGGTATTGGCCACAGTTTACAAGAACCTTCTGTAATATTAATAAGAGGATTAAAGGTTCAGAATTTACCTAGGGTAAGATATGAGATATCACATTGTTTGAGAAACCCTAGATGTTGTCGGAGGAAAGAAACGTCAACAAGGGCATATTAACATGGACCCAAGCCTTTTATTCCAAGATAAATAAAATGATTGTAAATTGACATAATATTCAATTCAGAAAATTAATAAAATGTACGTTTTGAGCTTCTGTTCTAATCCATTGTCTATGGTTCTCTCTCCAATCCCTAACTGTCGACTGTGTAACCCCCAGTTCGTCACTCGATCTCAACTTTCTTCCTTAAATCATAATTTTAATCATATAATTGTAACAAAATGCTGTTCAATTTCCTATTATTTACATACCAGCTATAATACGCATTTACTGATTTAGTTATGCTACTTTCCTCTAGCTCAATACATGATTTCAAACTGAATAGCAAAAGAATTCAGTGCAAACTATATTTTGTAACAACTAATAACCAAATAAATAACAACTGAATATTTAATATAGTATCTTAGTCACACAATTAGGTCGATTACGTACATTATTTTCTAATTGTCAATTCACATCCACAGCAATCACGCACTACAAAATCAATCAAGCAACATAATACACGGAATTACACAATCAAAAAAGAAATTACCTGTTAGACATGAGAAAAAATATAGGCAGCAGTTGAATTCTGGAGAAAAGGAAGAAATTGGGGAAAAGGAAAGGAATTCTCGCCTGCTGGTTGAGGGTTTAATGCGGTCCATTCACTTAAACTAATCGAACAAATAATATATACCTATAATAACCATCGTTTTGACTCTTAAATTTCGGAAATGCCGCTGGACTGGAAATAGTGAAGACCTCGGTCGGCTTTTTTCAAAATTAATCAGGGCCAGTCGGCAGCGTCAAGCTTTTGGCTCTAGCGGCTTTGATTTAAGTTCCATTGGAAAGGCAGGCCAAACCAGTCAAGATTCCTAAGGTGGAAAATGAGCACATCCGACATCAACGGCTGTGATTTCAAATGCCCATATAATCTTCTTACTTTTTCACTTCTCTTCACTTTTTTTACATCATCTCCTTCTTTCTAACAATTTAATGTGAGATACGTTACCAAAAAGAAGGGCGTGTACAAAAGCATTATTGACAAAAAATTAACCAAACGCGACAAACCAATATTCTAGATTTGGTAGACGATATCATAGTTTAGCACAAATACAAAAGTCTCAAAAGAGAGTGGATCAATGGAAAAACATAAATAACGAAACTGCTGCTGGATGAGATCCTACTAGGCAAACTGTTTCAGGCACTAATGACTGAAGGAGTGATCGTGCAAAGATATTTCTCATAAATACAAATTTTACATGTCTTAACTCATTTATTCCTTATTTTTTTTACTTGTAGGAATTTGGATATGATATTTTGAAGTATAGAAGAGATTCTCTTAATAATCTAGACCTGCAACAGCAATAGTTCCAAGTGACTCATGCAACCGGCCAAACGTCGTATACGCCTGGTCAAATCCAAGAACAATCCATTTCAATTCTAATGTCTCTCTCTTTTACCAATCAATGGGGTTTTGAAGGATTTGAAAATCCCTCGATGATTATGAAGATCAAGGACAGTAAACTTCAAATTTAGATTCATCAACCAATCCTCTGTCGTACCAAGATCCACAACAATTGTAACGCCCTACGTCCATTAATGTCACTCTCAAAGGGAATGCATTAGCTTTTATGGGGTATTATTGGTGAATAGAACAGAATATAACAAGACAGATACATATATTGGTACTTGAAAATTTTCAAAACAACTTTTATTGCAGCGGAGAAATAGTTTGATTACAACAGCATCATAAACCAACAGAGAAACCAAGTACACTTAGTAACCATCTTGACAAATTGTTTTCTGAGTACATAAAGTAAAAAAGCATAACCCCAACACAAGTAGCCATAAAAGAGATGAGCTGAACTTTACTTTCAGCAATCCAAGCACTTCCAAAAGAGAGAAAAAGATCCAGATCAAGCTCCACTAGTACTAGTCCCACCCTGAGAACCTGGGGGGGGGGGGAGGAAGAAAAGAGGCGAAAACAAAGGGGGTCAGACATAAAGTCTGGCGAGTACCATAACTTTAACAATACAATTATTAAAGTAATTAGGATAAGGCATAAACTGGTAAAATAAGGAATGACCGTGAAACAAGTGGGCAAGACCAAACAAACAGGAGAAATATTCTGGCGTTAATCTCGCTCCTAATCGCTATAGGATAATTACTATACTGCACCACTATTAGTCACCCTAAAAGTTGATCTCGCCTACTGAACACAATAATCATAATGGTAGTTTCATGTACCCCTAGTTGTCTTCATAGGTGTCGCCTGCCCCTATCTCCACTAGTTGTACCCACTACCCTCATGCGATCGGCTCCCTAACTCGTAGATACCCGTGTTGGTCCCACAGTGGGGTGTATCACTCCCCAAAGTGGCAACCCGATACCACTAAAGATGCACGGCTTATATCTACACGATGCAACAACGTCTTACCTACCAGCCCGGGCCCACACACGCACATGACCCCGTTGGACTTGCGTTGCCACCGTTAACCCGTTGTGACCTCTTACAATCAAACCCGGTAAGCGTGTCCCGTCCTCGATCTAACTCGAGCTCATAAAGATACTTAATGGGTTACTGGTTTGAAATGGGTCCTCCATGCTTGACACAAGCTTTCCACCTATGCTTGGTCCCCACTAGAATTTTCCACTTAACCCCTTCTTATTCATGTCTTCTTGCATGTTTCAATTTGGTTAAGTGTTTCTAATCGTATTTCACATGTCATCCATGTCACTCACTTAACCCCCATGTCCCACCACATGTTTATATTGATTAAGGGTTACTTAATTCATTATAACCGTAACCTTGTAAGACCTCTCACATTAGACTCCCGTTTGCGATTGCTGGATTTGTCGGGCGGGTCCGGGCAGTCTTATACCGCAAACGTGTCTAACCTCGTGTCTTTACAATTGCCACGCATTTAATTTATGTATTCGACCTCTCATATTAGACTACCGTTTGTGGTTGCTGGATTTGCCAGGCGGGTCGGGCAGTCTTACACCACAAACGAGTCTAACCTCGTGTCTTAGGCGTTTATTATTACAAATTATTTCACCCCAATATGAATTAATTATCCCTATTCAAATTTTCAATAATTTCCAAATTAATTATGTCCATAATTGTCACCTAAATTATGTCCATACTTTTTAGGTATAAAAATTATACCAATTAATTTCTCAATTTAATTATATGCTTTTAAAGCCATTTTATGCCAATTCTCAATTTACAAAATTAATATTTTCCCATTGTCCCCACGCTATTCGTACGTTCAAATATGAAATATGTTAGACTCGCAAATAGTCTAACTTATTAAAAAGAAACATCACAACTTGCATAACACATAAAAATAGATTTAACTTGCAAATAGGAATTCTAACATAAAATTGCATAGCCAACAATTTGCATAGACAATGGTCATATAGAATCGTATATTTGCATTAACTACCATGGATCTAAATATAGATCTAAACATGAAATTATGAACTTGCATATATAGATTATGGGTCTCACTTAACTTGCATATGTGAATATAATTTTCACCCAAAAATGTGAATATAGTTTTTCACCTAAACTTGCATATGAATTTCTACAACTTGCATATGAATTTATCACATGTTTTTGCATATAAACTAGCATATGTATATACTTGATTCACATAATAACTTGTGTACAATTCACATATAAACTTGCATAAGATTCATATTCAAACTAACATACAATTCAACATCCCAAACTTGCATAAAATTCACATACGAATATGATTTAACATCCAAACTTGCATAAGATTCTCACATATGAATTAACATGTGATTTAATGATTTAACATCCCAAACTTGCATAAGATTCACATATGAATTAACATATGATTTAACATCCCAAACTTGCATAAGATGAATCAAGTTAAATATGAAATAAATCTACAAAGTTAAACAACATCACGTGTGTGACAACCCGTACTTTCAATAACCTGTAATAATGTAAATCGAGGCAGAATTTAATTCTAAAATCTGAATCAAGGGAAACGGGCTATGCCATTGCGTTCGTCTCGGAAAAATACGCGAAATAGAGTTCGAGTTTTCGAAAATCGGAGTCCGTATGACCCGATTAGGGCCCAACGAAGTTTTCAGAAAATTTCCAAGTAAAAACAGATTTCAAATTCAAGTTTGAATTTGAAAATTTGGGCAGATTGGGCCCGGCGGGAAAAATCCCGTCGGAACACCCAAGTCGACAGCCCTGTCGACTTGGGAGTCAACTTGGTTGGACCCAAGTCGACAGCCCTGTCGACTTGGCTGTCGACTTGGTCCAGCCGGGCTGTTTAGCCTGGTGCACCATTTTGGGTTTGTGTTGAGTTTGGGGGCCAGATTCGATTTTGAGGGCTGAGATTAGAACTAGGGTTTAATCCTAAGGCTAGAAATAATCCTAATCTCTATAAATAAGGCCCTAACCTAACCCTAAATCATCATTATTCATTCTAGTAACTAAACTATGGCAAAATCAATCCTCTCATGGCCTCCACTCTCTTCATAAAATTCCTAAATAAATTTCTAAGTGATTTTCCATGCATACAAGTGTTTTAAACTTGTATGAGCATCATTAGCTTGCATTCAAGTCAATTTTTTTATATTTGCATCATAAAGAAGGAGTTTTGATCATTTTGGCTCAAGGGTTTTGCTTGCATTTTGGGTTTAATTGATTTCATAAGGGCTTTCTTATATTTGCTATACTCATTTGAGTCTTCATAAGCATTGTAAGCCCTATTCTACTTTCATACTTGAACTCTAAAGTTAAATGTATGATATGCAAGTTTGCCATGATATGCAAGTTTACTATGATGTGTTATGCAAGTTTACTATGATGTGTTATGCAAGTTTACTATGATGTGATATGCAAGTTCATCAAGTTATGTTATGCAAGTTTGATATGCAAGTTGTCATATGATATGCAAGTCATGTTATGCAAGTTTGATATGCAAGTTGCCATATGATATGCAAGTTATGTTATGCAAGTTTGGGTTGATCATTTGGCTCATGTTATCATGTTATGCAAGCTTATCTTGGGCTTATGAACATAAAGCTTCAAGCTTTATGCTAAAGGTTGCATTTTGGCAACATGTAAGTTATCATATCCCTTATGATAACTTGCATGTGAGGCTAAATGAGAACTTATGGCCATTTCTACATGTCATTTAGTACCATGTATCACCAATATGCCAAGTTTGGTTTTATGCATGCTTTTGGGGCCTAAAAATGTAATATGCAAGTGTATGAACACATGAACATTTCATATGCCACCATGTTGAACTTGTGGCTTTAACACCTTTATGTCGTGATTATGCCAAGTTCCCTCTTTCTATCCTTATGCGCTATGGCGATATGTAAGCGATGGGATTGCGTTTGGGGTTGGGTAAACTTAAAAGACATAAAAACATAAGCTTGGGAATTTACCTATTAAGTTAGGTCTACCCATTGGGAATTTACCTATTAAGTTAGGTCTACCCAATTGCTTGAAAATTTGTAACATGTTTTGGAAACATGATGGACATGACACTTAGAAAAGATAAGTGTGACCAACTCGAGGTTGGGTTGAGTTTGTAGCATAAACCTACCCGGAACCGACCGGCTTAACTAGTTGCTACAAACAATAGGACCCAATATGAGAAGTTGGCCATGTTGTACCTTGAACCCGAGGTTAGACCAAGTTGTGGTGTAAAGCTACCCGGAACCGACCGGCTTAACTAGTAACCGCAACGAAGTCTAATGTGAGAGGTTAAGGCGCATTAAATTAATTAATGCCTCATGATTAGGGTTAAGTCATGGACCGCTTGAATACTTAACCAATTAAACACGATGGGTTGGTAGGGTTAAGTCATGAACCTTGGGTACACTTAACCAACTTGGTACTTGAATGGATTGGGTTAACCACGTTTAACCCATTAAGGAAACCCTAGTTACGTGGTCCTTTGCGCCAGTAACCCTCTTAGTTGTATCATGATACCCTAGGGACTAGGCTAGGGAGGGGCACGATTACTGAGATGCCATGTAAGCGACCAAAACAACGGCTGAGTAGGTGCGCCGGTGTAGGTTCAGACGGGCCATGGTCGTGCACATGGTCCGGAGTTGAAAAAAAGCAGGCACGGGCACCAGTAGGTTTAGACTGTGCGTGCATTGATTTGTGTCAATGGTTGACACCCTAGGACTTGATACACCCTAGGGTGGACCTAGCACAGTTTAGCTACACTTCGTAGTTGGGCCGTATGACACAGACACTTGACGAGTTAGGCTTATAGGGAACCGATCGACTAGACCGTGCTAGTTGGACCTTGGTTTGGGTCATTCATGATGTTGGGCCAAACTTGGGCCTGGGGATCACTTCTTGTTCACACTTTGGACCTCGTATTGGGGTCACTTCATGTTATTGGGCCAAAGCTTGGGCCAAGGGATCAATACTTGTTTATTCAAGTCATGATAGTTTGCTAGTACACCTGTGGTGCAAAACCTTAAACCTGATTATGCGATGACACCTTTATCTACCTTGTTAGTTAATCATCATGCTAGTATGTTGTTATCCTTATGTTCATCCCTGCTGCTCATGCCAGTTAATTTTACCAGTTTACATTGATTGTAGTAGGGCTTACTCAGTCTTTTTGACTGACCTGTTTTCTTTCGCCTCTTTTCTTCCGTTCCCCCCCCCCCCCAGGTTCTCAGGGAGGGAATACTGGAGCTTAGCTTGGATTTCTGATTGCTTGCTTGTGGGATTTCAGCTCATGTACGGTTTTGACATGAAGCTAGCTATGGTTATCACGTATTTTGGGAATAGCACTTATGTATTTCAGTTTTTCAGTAATGTTGTTTTTATCTAGACTTGTGTATTTGGAAAGTTGACATTATGTTGTACCAGACTTATTTTTGAAATGGTTTGAAATCTTCCGTTGTTTTATCTATGTTATTTACTCTGTTTACATATATACATATGTTCTTGTTCTGCCTTGATATATTATTATGCATGGTTACCTGATTCAAACGCTCTTCCAAAGTCAGGGTGCTTGCAAGAGCCACCCTGGCGGAGGTGGGGTGTTACATTTGGTATCAGAGCATATGGTTTACGAGAAGGAACAAAAAGGTTTTTAGAAAACTTTTGGAAAACTATTTTCAAAACCAAGTATAAAGTATTTTCCAAAGAAAAGTCTAGTTTATTTTAAAGGCTATTCCCCAAAAAGCCATTAGCAAAATTCCTTCGTTTTTCTCCATTCTGAATCCATCTTTTTCTTCGTTTTTCAGTATGGCCAATAACTTTGCCATTCCGGAGGGAGTACACGTACCTGTTTGGTATAGGAGACTTTTGGAGGCTAGGGCGACCGAAGCCGGCCCCGCAAATATTACTCCTCCTCCGGTAGTTGATGTTCCTCCTCCTCCTGTCGCTGAGGTTCCTCTTCCTCCTCCCCATCAGCATCCTCAACCTGACTTCGCAAACACTTGCAAAGATTTCAAAGCAATGGGTGGCAAGAACTTTCAAGGCACTGAGACTTTTGTAGAGGCCAGAAATTGGTTGAAAGAGACCGAGGATTTATTCGCTATCTTTGGGTTAGACGATCAGAGGAAGATCTTGTTGGCGGTTTGGCTTATGAAGGATGAGGCCGCTTATTGGTGGGAAGTCACCAATGGTACTAGGCCTGTTGAGACTTGGGCCGATTTCAGGGCAAGGTTCGTGCTTAAGTTTCTATCTTCTGCTGAGGAGAATCTGCAAATGGAGAGGTTCATAACTTTGAAACAAGGAGATATGTCGGTCAAAGAATATGTGAACAAGTTCAATCAGTTAGCTCGTTTTGGCTTGGACATGGTGAATACTCCTCAGAAGAAGGCTCTTCGTTTTGCTAGAGGTTTGAATAAGCCGTTGCAGGGATTGGCTATGTCACATATTCCCCATGGGGCCACGTTTGAGAGCTTAGTTGATATGGCGTTACTTCAGGGAGGTGTCAAGAAAGAGATCAAGGTGAATGATACTCAAGCCAAGAAGGCTGATTCCCAGGGGAAAGGAAATCAGAGTAATCAGAACAACAAGAACAACAAGAACGACAAGGGCAACAAGAACAAGGCAAAGGAAACAAGAAAGTGCAACTTCTGTGGGATTGTTGGGCACATAGCCAAGGACTGTAGGAAGAAGAGAAGGAAATTGGGTGGGTGCTTTCACTGTGGAGAGACGGGACATTTTAATAAGGATTGCCCTAGGAAGCAAGGGCAAGGCCAGGGTCAGCCTCAGCGTGCTGGACCTTCAGGAGGGCAAGTTCATGCTCTTAATGCCGCTCCAGTTCCCGATCAAGGTAGTATTTCTGTTGAGAGCCTTGTATATATTTCTGATTTTCCTGTTCGTACCTTGTTTGATTTTGGTGCATCGCATAGTTTATTTCATCTGGTCTAGTTGAAAGTTTGCACCTAAGTACTAGTCTAGTGAATGATCCCGTGTGTGTTTCAAATCCAATTGGGGGGTTCCGCCCATTTTTCTATTATCTAAGTGGATTTGAAAATCTCTACCTTTAGCGTAGAGATCTCGTGTGATGCTTATATTCTCGGTTTCTTGGGGTATGGGTTGATTTTGGGCTTGGATGGGTTGTCCAGTTTTGGAGCCATCCTTGATTTTTGAGCATAGGGTTGTGAGGCTCATGACTCGCCTCGGTGACACCCTAAAAATTTCTTGTAACCCTATGAGTCCCGTCATGTTGTGTTATCTTGAATCCCTCAACTCGTCTATCGATAGTTTGTAATCGGTGAGGGTGATCCGAGAATATCCTGATATCTTGGGTGAAGTGAAGGGGGTTACCCCTAAATGAGAGATAGATTCCCGCATTTTTCTGGTTGATAATGCCAAGATAGTGTCGTGGCCGGTTAGGCACATGGTCCCGCGAGATGAGAGTTATGAAAGCAAGTCAAGTAGTTGCTTGAGAAGAACTTCATTAGACGAAGTATATCTGAATGGGGAGCGCCGGTAGTATTTAGGCAGATGGTTCTCTTCGACTTTGTGTCGATTATCGTGAGTTAAACAAAGAGAATAGACAACCATTTCCAAGGATCGATGATTTGTTCGATCAGCTTGTAGGAACATCTGTTTTCTCTTGATCTTGCTACTGGGTTCCCTCAGCTCAGAGTAGCTGAGGATAGAATAGACAAGACTGCGTTCAGAACTCCAGATGGATTCTTCGAATGGCTTGTCATGCCGTTCGGTTTGACTAATGCACCCGCATATTTCGTGGACTTGATGAGTAGGGTGTTCAGGGAGTTCTTAAACAAGTTTGTCGTGGTCTTCGTAGATGATATTCTGATCTTCTCTAAGGATGAGGAAGAGCACGCAAGGCATCTCGTGGAGGTGATGGATACGCTTAGAGCGCATCAGTTGAAGGCCAAGTTCTCCAAGTGTCATTTTGGAGAAAAAGGAGTTAGATTTCTTGGGCACATAGTTTCTAAGCAAGGCTTAGCGGTGGATCCCGCTAAAGTGGTCGCGGTTCAAGACCGGAAAGCTCCGACGTGGACAAGTGAAGTAAGAAGTTCTCTCGGTTTAATTAATTAGTTAGCGTCCCTTGAACTTAGACCTACCCTTCTGGATCAAGTAGGGACTTCGCAGAAAGAAGACCCGCAGTTAGTCGAGATTATGGACAAGTTGACTCAAGGCGAGAGGGTAAGTCACCTCGCTATAGATGACAAGGGATGGCTAAGACGCGATGAGAGAAAGAAGGTTCTTGAAGATGCACATCACCCGAGGAGGTGGCCGAGTTTGTCCCAAGATGCATGTTTTGCCAACAGGTTAAAGGCCAAGTCATAAAAGCCCGGTGGGCTATTATATCCGTTGGAGGTCCCCGCAATGGAAGAGGGAAAAGCATCACGAAGGATTTCGTGGATGGACTGCCTAGATCAAGGGAAGAGAATACGAGCATGTGGGTCATAGTGGGTAGACTCACGAAGGGCGCTCATTTCACTCCAGTAAAGAGCGAAAGGACTGCATCATAGCTAGCAACAGTTTACTTTCAAGAAATAAAGCAGTTGCACGAGGTTCACTAAAGTATAGTTAGTAACCATGACTTAATCTTCACTAGCCGGTTTTGGGATAGTCTACGAGAAGTCATGGGCAAGCAACTGAATCTAAGCACGGCCTATCATTCGCAGACGGATGGTTCATTGGCAACGTGGATTGGTATTTTCGAGAAAAGTTCTGCTGCGTGGAATACTTTATGGTAAGTAAACGAGATCCAGGATTCACTAGTGAATTTTGGAGAGCTTGCTTGAAACCATGAGGTCATAGTTAGGTTAAGCCAAGAATGATAGAAGAGTAAGTGAAAAAGGAAGACGAGAGGCGACAATGAAATGGGTTCCAACTCATATTTGGAAATAAGAGTTAAGAAGCTAAGAAATCATGAGGTAAAAGACGGTCAAAGCACAGTGGAGTTAAGCTCAAGGAAACGTGACTTAGAAGATTGAAGGCTAGATACGCACATCATATCTCTTTCTAAGAGTATATCCTTGATCCTTGTTTTCCTGTGGAACTTACTCGCATGATGTCTCTTTACGTATATCCTCCCGGTCCCATTCTCGGTCC
The DNA here is from genome assembly GCA_030737875.1 of Allium sativum. NCBI lineage: Eukaryota > Viridiplantae > Streptophyta > Magnoliopsida > Asparagales > Amaryllidaceae > Allium > Allium sativum. The sequence continues at coordinate 432,169,340 of CM060920.1, forward strand.
TATTTCTGTCAGGAGGTATGGCTTATTGGCTAGTAATACATGTCAGGGTTTGAAGGGGTCCGTTAGGTGGACTAGACCTTTTGGGCTTTTATAGAATATAGGTTGGGTTAGGAAGGGATTTCTTGTAATCCAAAAGGAGTTTATCTTGCTTATCCTCCTGATCTCTTTGTAGCATATCTTTTGCTATCCATGTTAGTCTTGATTATCTAATTTATCATGTTAATCTTGTCACGAGAACCTTAGGTAGAAACCCTTTGGATGAAACATGTGTTTGAAACATGTTATGCTTGATGGTTGCAAGTGGTTGCAAGTGTTTGCAAGTGGTTACTCGTGGATGCATTATACACGTTAGGCACTAGATCGGCTCACACACTCCTCATATTGCATATGCATGAGTGTTTATGCTTATTCATGGATGAAAATTTTTGTGTTATCACATGGATGTTGCATATGGATGTATGTTATGTGCACGCATATAGATGTAATACATTATGTTAGGAATTGCATACATATGGATTCATTTCACTAACATAATTTGCATTGATGGTATTTGCATTAGATAAGTACATATACACACACCTTCGCATATGTTCATACAACATTTAGAATCTTGTAAGGACAATGATTGCTCGTGGATGATGTTTTGAGTAGATGGATGATTGGATGGTAGGATATGTTCTTCCTAACTTGAAGATTTCGGGGACGAAATCCTTTAAGGAGGGGAGAATGTAACAACCCGTATTTTCAATAACCTGTTTTAATGTAAATCGAGGAAGAATTTAATTCTAAAATTTGAATCAAGGGAAACGAGCTATGCCATTGCGTTCGTCTCGGAAAAATACGCGAAATAGAGTCCGAGTTTTCGAAAATCGGAGTCCGTATGACCCGATTAGGGCCCAACGAAGTTTTCAGAAAATTTCCAAGTAAAAACAGATTTCAAATTCAAGTTTGAATTTGAAAATTTGGGCAGATTGGGCCAGGCGGGAAAAATCCCGCCAGAACACCCAAGTCGACAGCCCTGTCGACTTGGGAGTCGACTTGGTTGGACCCAAGTCGACAGCCCTGTCGACTTGGCTGTCGACTTGGTCCAGCCGGGCTGTTTAGCCTGGTGCACCATTTTGGGTTTGTGTTGAGTTTGGGGGCCAGATTCGATTTTGAGGGCTGAGATTAGAACTAGGGTTTAATCCTAAGGCTAGAACTAATCCTAATCTCTATAAATAAGGCCCTAACCTAACCCTAAATCATCATTATTCATTCTAGTAACTAAACTATGGCAAAATCAATCCTCTCATGGCCTCCACTCTCTTCATAAAATTCCTAAATAAATTTCTAAGTGATTTTCCATGCATACAAGTGTTTTCAAACTTGTATGAGCATCATTAGCTTGCATTCAAGTCAAGTTTTTTATATTTGCATCATAAAGAAGGAGTTTTGATCATTTTGGCTCAAGGGTTTTGCTTGCATTTTGGGTTTAATTGATTTCATAAGGGCTTTCTTATATTTGCTATACTCATTTGAGTCTTCATAAGCATTGTAAGCCCTATTCTACTTTCATACTTGAACTCTAAAGTTAAATGTATGATATGCAAGTTTGCCATGATATGCAAGTTTACTATGATGTGTTATGCAAGTTTACTATGATGTGATATGCAAGTTCATCAAGTTATGTTATGCAAGTTTGATATGCAAGTTGTCATATGATATGCAAGTCATGTTATGCAAGTTTGATATGCAAGTTGCCATATGATATGCAAGTTATGTTATGCAAGTTTGGGTTGATCATTTGGCTCATGTTATCATGTTATGCAAGCTTATCTTGGGCTTATGAACATAAAGCTTCAAGCTTTATGCTAAAGGTTGCATTTTGGCAACATGTAAGTTATCATATCCCTTATGATAACTTGCATGTGAGGCTAAATGCGAACTTATGGCCATTTCTACATGTCATTTAGTACCATGTATCACCAATATGCCAAGTTTGGTTTTATGCATGCTTTTGGGGCCTAAAAATGTAATATGCAAGTGTATGAACACATGAACATTTCATATGCCACCATGTTGAACTTGTGGCTTTAACACCTTTATGTCGTGATTATGCCAAGTTCCCTCTTTCTATCCTTATGCGCTATGGCGATATGTAAGCGATGGGATTGCGTTTGGGGTTGGGTAAACTTAAAAGACATAAAAACATAAGCTTGGGAATTTACCTATTAAGTTAGGTCTACCCATTGGGAATTTACCTATTAAGTTAGGTCTACCCAATTGCTTGAAAATTTGTAACATGTTTTGGAAACATGATGGACATGACACTTAGAAAAGATAAGTGTGACCAACTCGAGGTTGGGTTGAGTTTGTAGCATAAACCTACCCGGAACCGACCGGCTTAACTAGTTGCTACAAACAATAGGACCCAATGTGAGAAGTTGGCCATGTTGTACCTTGAACCCGAGGTTAGACCAAGTTGTGGTGTAAAGCTACCCGGAACCGACCGGCTTAACTAGTAACCGCAACGAAGTCTAATGTGAGAGGTTAAGGCGCATTAAATTAATTAATGCCTCATGATTAGGGTTAAGTCATGGACCGCTTGAATACTTAACCAATTAAACACGATGGGTTGGTAGGGTTAAGTCATGAACCTTGGGTACACTTAACCAACTTGGTACTTGAATGGATTGGGTTAACCACGTTTAACCCATTAAGGAAACCCTAGTTACGTGGTCCTTTACGCCAGTAACCCTCTTAGTTGTATCATGATACCCTAGGGACTAGGCTAGGGAGGGGCACGATTACTGAGATGCCATGTAAGCGACCAAAACAACGGCTGAGTAGGTGCGCCGGTGTAGGTTCAGACGGGCCATGGTCGTGCACATGGTCCGGAGTTGAAAAAAAGCAGGCACGGGCACCAGTAGGTTTAGACTGTGCGTGCATTGATTTGTGTCAGTGGTTGACACCCTAGGACTTGATACACCCTAGGGTGGACCTAGCACAGTTTAGCTACACTTCGTAGTTGGGCCGTATGACACAGACACTTGACGAGTTAGGCTTATAGGGAACCGATCGACTAGACCGTGCTAGTTGGACCTTGGTTTGGGTCATTCATGATGTTGGGCCAAACTTGGGCCTGGGGATCACTTCTTGTTCACACTTTGGACCTCGTATTGGGGTCACTTCATGTTATTGGGCCAAAGCTTGGGCCAAGGGATCAATACTTGTTTATTCAAGTCATGATAGTTTGCTAGTACACCTGTGGTGCAAAACCTTAAACCTGATTATGCGATGACACCTTTATCTACCTTGTTAGTTAATCATCATGCTAGTATGTTTGAAACACCCCACCTCCGTTAGGGTCACTCTCAAAGGGAATGCCCTAATTTTGGTGGAGGTTTACAAGTCACAGATATACAAGACAGATATAAGAACACATATTTGTAAACAGCGGAAGAACAACAAACTTTATTTCATAAAGTCAAATACGTGTTACAACAACATCCTTTCCAAAAACATGACATAACACTTTCATAATCTGTCTTGAGTACATTATTTAAAGAAGCATAAATAAAACATAGATAAACTGCAAAAGCCCCATAGTGGATTGTCCAAAGCCATAGTTCAAAACAGGAAAGTCCAAGCAATACATTTCTCTTCTTCAAGCTGGATGTTGAGGTTGGTCAAGCTGCCGTGTTCCCTCCCTGAGGACCTGGGGGGGGGGGGGGGAAACGGAAGAAAGAAGACGAAAGAAAAGTAGAGTCAGACATAAAGCCTGAGTAAGTCTAGTACTATTTTGTCTATGAATAAAGAACTGGGTGTGATAAGTATAAACAAGAAGTGGGCATGCACTATAAACTTGGTTAAGTTGTCTAGGGTCGAATATACTATCGTACCCCATGTTGATCTCTGAACCCATATAAACTAGTTTCCAATTTGCACCCCATAATCAGGATGATGTGATCCATTCTATGATGATCGGCTCCTACTCGCATAGTTACATGTGTCTTACGGCCCCCGATGTTGTAGTTACCTATGCTGGTCCCACCATGGGGTGTATCAAGTCCCATAGTGGCAACCCGACACAACCTTAGAGTGCACAGGTATGCTACTGGTGTCCAGTGCCTTATTTTTTTCTGCGCCGGAGTGTGTGCACGCCCGCACTCCGTTAGAACCTACACTGCTACACCACCGCCGTCGCTTTGACCTCTTACAATCAGCCCAGTAATCGTGCCCCACCCTGCCTAGTTTCAGGGTATCCTGATACACCTTTTAGGGTTACTGCTGAAAAGGGTCCCCCGTTACTAGGTTTTCTATCTCTAGCCAACATGCTAAGTTGGTTAAGTGTTTTCTAACCTAACCCCCACCAGTCCGTTTAGTTTAGCATGTTCCATTTTGATTAAGTCTTTAGTTCACTTAATCCTAACAATCCTGACTCAGCCTTAATTGTCTTATTAAGGCCCTGACCTCTCACATTAGACAGGTATTGTTGTGGCTGCCTGTTGCCGGTTGGTTCCGGGCAGTCTTACGCCACAACTCAGTCTAACCTCGGGTCCTTATTGGGCTCCATGTTTAACCTCCCACATTGGATAGGTATTGTTGTGACTACTGGACAGCCGGGCGGTTCCGGGCAGGTTTACATCACAACTCAATCCAACCTCGGGTTAAACACATCGTATGTTCTACATTTACATATTTTGTCATTCTTCTTTATTTCTTATATGTAAATATTTGCGGCCCATTATTAAGTTAATGGTGTAAAGGTTACACCAACCATGGGCCCAACCCATACTTGAACTTGGGCCCTTCTATTTTATATTTTCATTCATTAATTAATTTTAACCCAACGTTATTTTCCCCCGTTTTACACGTCCGTTTATATATATATATTGGGCTTAGCCTTTTAAAGCCCAATTTTGCCATGCGAAAGGGGAGGCTTATGGCGTGATTACATACACAAAAAGGGGAAGGTGAGCGTATGAACTTGCAATATGACGTTGGGAATACAAAATAGAAACTGGTGTACTTGCATAGTAGTGACATATACTTTGGTCATAAAACATAGGTGACATGAATCAAAGCATGTGAACTTGTAATTGAGGTATCATTATTGACACATGAACCTATACTTTTATTTAGGCATAATGTCAAACATAAGCATGGCATAAATATTTCTAGCATAAGCATAGCATAATGTCAAACATAAGCATGGCATAAATACTTCTAGCATAAACATGGCATAATGTCAAACATAAGCATGGCATAAATACTTCTAGCATGAACATAGCATAATGTCAAACATAAGTATGGCATAAATACTTCTAGCATGAACCTAACCTAGCCATGTACCACATATGTCATCATATAATTCTTGTAAAACAAGATAGACTTAATCATGGATTTCAATTATGCCAAATATCATTCATAGCCTAGCCATATTCATAAGTTTGCAAATAGGTTTTCTAGTACAAAAGCATGGCTTAATACATGATGCCAAATTCCCAACATAATTTCCTATGGATTATAATAACCAAACTTGTTCCAATTACTTACAAAATGATTTATGCACAAAAATATACATCATGGTGGCATAGAAGCAAAACCCCAAACTTGCATAAATTTAAATCAACTACATACATGTAGCTTCAACATGGATTACATGATTTGCGAAATATTCCAAACGTATACTTGCATAGAACTACCGCATGTAGTTCTTTATAACATGAATAACATAATTCATAAATATCCAAACGTATATAATATTTCAAATTGATAAGAACGCACAAATATGAATAACTTTATTGCCACAATTCAAGCATACAAACTAACACAATTGTTTATTCATACCAAAGTAATACTCTACTTACAATGGTGTGATGAATTCTCTAGTTTAGGGATTGAAGACGCAAATTCCTTTGTTGAATTGATTCGTTTAGGTTTCTTTAAGCTTTAGAATCTTCCTCCTAATCCTCTCTCAAATTTGGTGGCTACTCCTAGTCGTTCCTCAGCAACATGGCGGCTATGTTCTTATTTTTGAATGAATAGATTAGGGTTTAGTCTAGGGTTGTTTATATAGAGGTTAGGAACTGATTAGGACCATTGATGTTGCTTGGATTGATCGTAGCCATTCATTCGATAGAGAGACCAATTAGAGCCTGCCACCTAGCCCTAATGACAAAGCAAACCACAGAAAATCGGCCAAACACAGACCTGGCCAGCCAGGTTGACTGGGCTCGACCAGGTCGACACCCCTGTCGACAGGGCTGTCGACAGCCCTGTCGACATGGGTAGCCCAGGTCGACAGCCCAGTCGACCTGGGTGGCCTAGGCGGGTGTTTATCCGCCCTGGCCCATTGGGCCCGATTTTTAATTATTTTATTCTGTTTGAATTTTAAATTTAATTCAAAACTTCCGAAGGCCATATCTTCTTCATACGGACTCCGTTTTTCGAAAACTCGGACTCTATTTCGCGTATTTTTCCGAGACGAACGCAATGGCGTATCCCGTTTCCCTTAGTTCTTTGATTTGAAATTAATTATACTTTAATTTGTTAATTTCACAGTTATAGAATTTTCGGGGTGTTACATTCTCCCCCACTTAAAAGGATTTCGTCCCCGAAATCTTCAAGCTAGGAGGAATGTATATCCTAACATCCAATCATCCATCTACTCACCCATCAAACACGAGCATCCATTGTCCTTAAAAGACTTCTAATGCTTCATGATCATATGCGAAGTGTGTGTGTACATGTACTTATCTAATGCAAAATCAGGCGGTCTACTGATTCAGTTGACCTCCTTAATGCGGATTATGTAAGTGCCATGAATCCATCATGTATGCAAATTTTCCTATTCTTGATTCTACATGAGTGCACAATCATTCAATACAAATGCAACATCCACATGACAACACATAAAAATTCAACCACATATGAATGCAAACATATATGCATATGCAATATGAAGTGACTGAGCCGATCTAAAACCCTAGATTGTGTGTGTATATGCAACCACGAGCAACCACTAGCAATCACTTGCAACCACTTGCAACCATCATCCATAACATGTTTCAACTACATGTTTTCATCCAAAAGTTTTCTTCCTAAAAGGTACGGTCGAGGAAATATACCTAAAAGATAGATAAAAGTGCAACTTAAGGAAAAGGAAAGATCAAGGATGTACCCTCGAACAGAAAAGGGTAGGCTGTACGGATTCTAGCTTCAGTTTCCCAAGTCGCGTCTCCCTCGGCGTCGCTCCACTGAACTTTGACGAGCTTGACTTCGCGGTTGCGTAGCTTCTTCACTTCCGTTCCTAAGATGCGAGTTGGAACTTTTATTGTGGTTGCTTCGCGTTCCACTTCGGCCTCTTCGAGGATATTTGGCTCTACCACCTCGGCTGACTCATGTAGACATTTTCGGAGATGTGAAACGTGAAAAACGTTGTGGACTCCGGCCAACTTCTCGGGTAGCTCTAATCTATAGGCCATTTTCCCAATTTTCTCGATAATAGGGAATGGCCCTACGAACCTTGGTGCCAGTTTTCCTGTGGTTCCAAAACGAACAACGTTCCTTAGCGGTGATACCTTGAGAAAAACTCTGTCTCCAACTTCAAATTCAAGGTCGGTCCTCCTCTTGTCGGCATAGGACTTTTGTCTGTCTTGGGCCGTCTTCATCCTTCTTCGTATTAAGTCTACTTTCTCTGAAGTCTCTCGGATTATGTCTGGTCCAAGTATGAGCTTATCAGTAGACTCCCACCAACAAGTGGGCGATCGGCACGGTCTTCCATATAAAGCTTCGAAGGGCCCCATTCCGATGGTTGCTTGATAGCTGTTGTTGTAGGCAAATTCCACCAAAGGAAGGTGGTCTTCCCATGTCCCTCCGAAGTCAAGGACGCATAGCCTTAAAAGGTCTTCCAAAACTCTGTTCACTCTCTCTGTTTGGCCGTCGGTTTGGGGATGATAGGCTGTGCTCAAGCATAACTGCGTTCCTACTGCTTCTTGCAGACTCCGCCAAAACTCACTAGTGAAGATGGGGTCTCGGTCACTAACAATGCTAGATGGTATTCCATGGAGTCGAACGATTTCCCTAAGGTAAAGTGATGCTAAGGATGAGGCAGTTCTCTTACTTTTGACAGGTAAAAAGTGGGCGCTTTTAGTAAGCCTATCCACTATTACCCAAATGCTAGTGTTGCCTCTCCTAGACCTAGGCAGCCCATCGATGAAGTCCATTGAGATGCTATCCCACTTCCACTGCGGGACCTCCAGAGGATGTAGTAGTCCGCCAGGCTTTTTCTGTTCCGCCTTAACCTGTTGGCACACCATACACTTAGAAACGAACTCTGCCACGTCCTTTTTCATGCCGTTCCAGAAGAAAGTCCTTTTTATGTCTTTGTACATTTTATCTCCGCCTGGGTGTATCGTCATCTTGGAGTGATGTGCTTCCTCTAGAACCTTCTTTACTAAATCTTTTGTCTGTGGGACGCATAGTCTTCCGTCTCGCCTTAGCAAACCCCTATCGTCGATGGAGTATCTGTTGAGGTGACTTGAAGTCTCACCCCTAATTAGCCTATCAATTATTTCCACAAGCTGAGGGTCTTCGCGTTGTGCTGCCCCTTCCGAATCCACCAAGGTTGGGCGCACTTCGAGAGATGCTAGCAAGCCTGGTATGAAATCGGAGGAAGGCCTAAAGTCGAAACTGGCTATAAACTCTAGGCTTTGTCTTTCAACAAACAACGGGCTTAGGGTCAATTTCTTTCGGCTCAACGCGTCTGCCACTGCGTTGCCTTTGCCCGGAGTATAGGAGATTTCGAAATCGTACGAGGCAAGAAACTCCATCCATCTTTGTTGCCTCAAGTTAAGATCCTTCTGCGAGAAAAGATATTTCAATGATTTATGGTCAGTGTAAAGTTCGAACTTCTCACCTAGGAGATAGTGTCGCCAAGACTTGAGTGCAAAGACGATGGCGGCTAACTCAAGATCGTGGGTTGGGTAGTTCTTTTCGTGTGCTTTCAACTGCCTCCCGCCATAAGCTACTACCCTTCCTTCTTGCATTAAGACGGCGCCTAGCCCTGTCCCACATGCATCCGTATAAACAGTGAACATCTTGCTCCCATCCGGCAGCGTCAAAACTGGGGCTGTTGTGAGAGCCCTTTTCAGTCGTTGGAAAGCAAACTCGCAATCCAAGTCCCAATTGAACACTAGATTCTTCTTAGTCAATTTCGTGAGTGGATCTGAGATTTTCGCAAAATCCCTTATAAACTTTCGATAGAAACCTGCTAGTCCTAGGAAGCTTCGGACCTCAGTTGCATTCCTTGGTGTCTTCCAATCCTGTACCGCCACTACCTTAGCAGGGTCCACTGCTAACCCTTGTTTGGATACTATGTGCCCAAGGAACCTCACCTCTTCCCTCCAAAAGTGGCATTTGGAGAACTTGGCTTTTAGTTGATGGACTCGCAAAGTTTCCATGATTGCCCTTAGTGCTGAGCATGTTCCTCTTCACTCTTTGAGAAGATAAGGATATCATCTACGAAGACTACTACGAACTTGTTGAGGAAATCTCTAAATACTCTACTCATTAGGTCCACGAAGTAAGCGGGTGCATTTGTCAAGCCGAAAGGCATGACAAGCCATTCAAAGAAGCCGTCTGGGGTTCTGAACGCCGTTTTATCGATGCTATCTTCAGCCACCCTTAGCTGATGAAAACCGGTTGCTAAATCGAGTTGGGAGAAAACAGACGCTCCTACAAGCTGGTCAAATAAATCGTCAATTCTAGGGAGAGGGTGCCTATTCTTTTTCGTTAGCTTGTTGAGCTCCCTATAGTCAACACATAGACGGAGTGATCCATCCGCCTTTGTAGCGAACACCACTGGAGCGCCCCATTCTGAAATGCTCCTCCTAATGAACCCTTTTTCTAGAAGCTCTTTAATCTGTTTACTGAGCTCTTTCCTTTCCCGTGGAGCCATATGTCTAACGGGCAACGCAACGGGCTTTGCATTATCTACAAGATATATGCGGAAGTCTATTTCCCGCTTCGGAGGCAAGCCCTTCACCTCTTCGAAGACATCCGGATATTCCCGGACCACTCTAACTGATTGCAAATTTTCAACAGAGGCATCTAGCGATTCAAGATAACTAAGCATAACCGCATACGAGGGATTACAAGAAATTTCCAAAGTATTACCGAGCTGGGTAGGAGCCTAACAACCCTTTTCTCACAATCAAGGATGGCCCCATTACTGGATAGCCAATCCATACCCAAAATCAAACCATAACCCGAAAAGCCCAAAACAAAGGCACTACATTGAAATTCTACACTTAGAATAGAAATTTTCAATCCCACACAGATCATAGACAAATGAGCTGGGCCCCCAATTGGGTTTGAAACAATTAAGGGGTCCTCTACCATACTAGTTTTTAGGTGCAGAGATTCTACTAAAGCAGACGAGATAAAGGAGTGTGATGCGCCAGAATCAAATAAAGTGCGAACGGGGTGATCGTAAAGATAAACTACACTTTCTACAGAAGTATTTATACCTCGCTGCTGCAGAGGTGGCGCTTCTATCACATGAACCTGTGCCCCTGGGGTGGATCCAGCCCTCTGCCCCTGTCCTCGTTTCTTTGGACAGTCCTTAGCCCTGTGGCCTGTCTCACCGCAAGAAAAGCACCCACCATTTTCCTTGGCCTTCTTTTTCCGGCAGTCCTTTACTAAGTGCCCCACTTTGCCACAGAAATTGCACTTCCTCTTCTCTTTGTTGCCTTTCCCGCCCTTCTTAAAGTCTGTCTTCTTGGGCTGCAAACCCTCTTTCTTCTTGCCCTTATCCTCTTCATTCAGCAATGCCATTTGCACGAATCTTTCATACGTGGCTCCCATGGGTATATGGGTCATGGCCAAACTGTGTAATGGCTCATTCAACCCTTTGACGAAACGGAGAGCCTTCTTGTGCGGGGTGTTGACTAGGTCAAGCCCAAACCTAGCCAGCTCATCGAACTGATTCACATACTCTCTGACTGTCTTGTCCCCTTGTTTAAGAAATAAGAATTTTTCTAACTGCAAACTTCTTTCTGCATCTGAGAGAAATTTGGTCTCAAACCTTGCCCTAAAGTCCTCCCATGTCTCCACTGGTCTTTCAGCATTAGTGACTTCCCACCAGTAGGAAGCCTCGCCCTTCAATAACCACACTGCCAACTGTACTTTTTGTCTATCTTCTACCTCAAAGATGATGAATAGGTCCTCCGTTTCTTTCAGCTAATTTCTAGCTGCTACGAAGGACTCAGTTCCATGGAAATCCCTTCCTCCCATAGCTTTAAAATCTTTACATATCTTAGCAAACGTGTTTCCCTGAGGAGGAGGTGGAGGAAAAGGTGCCGCTGCGGCTGGATGATTTCCTTCCGCTGGGGGAGGAGGAACGGTAGGACCTAGCTGAGTGGCCCTTGCTTCTAAGAACCGTCTAAACCAACCAGGTATTGGCACCCCTTCCGGCAAGTTAAGATCTTCAGACATGCTGAATCAAAAAGGATAGATTCAAAACGAAGGATAAGAGATAGTACCTATGGCTTTGGGGAGTGGACTTTGCCTTTTTAAAATAAAATAATATTTTTCTTTTAAAAATGCTTCTTTAAATTTCCTTTTTGAAAATAATTTTTCAAAACTTTTTATCTTATCTGGTAAACCTATGCTCTGATACCAAGTGAAACACCCCACCTCCGTTAGGGTCACTCTCAAAGGGAATGCCCTAATTTTGGTGGAGGTTTACAAGTCACAGATATACAAGACAGATATAAGAACACATATTTGTAAACAGCGGAAGAACAACAAACTTTATTTCATAAAGTCAAATACGTGTTACAACAACATCCTTTCCAAAAACATGACATAACACTTTCATAATCTGTCTTGAGTACATTATTTAAAGAAGCATAAATAAAACATAGATAAACTGCAAAAGCCCCATAGTGGATTGTCCAAAGCCATAGTTCAAAACAGGAAAGTCCAAGCAATACATTTCTCTTCTTCAAGCTGGATGTTGAGGTTGGTCAAGCTGCTGTGTTCCCTCCCTGAGGACCTGGGGGGGGGGGGGGAAACGGAAGAAAGAAGACGAAAGAAAAGTAGAGTCAGACATAAAGCCTGAGTAAGTCTAGTACTATTTTGTCTATGAATAAAGAACTGGGTGTGATAAGTATAAACAAGAAGTGGGCATGCACTATAAACTTGGTTAAGTTGTCTAGGGTCGAATATACTATCGTACCCCATGTTGATCTCTGAACCCATATAAACTAGTTTCCAATTTGCACCCCATAATCAGGGTGATGTGATCCATTCTATGATGATCGGCTCCTACTCGCATAGTTACATGTGTCTTACGGCCCCCGATGTTGTAGTTACCTATGCTGGTCCCACCATGGGGTGTATCAAGTCCCATAGTGGCAACCCGACACAACCTTAGAGTGCACAGGTATGCTACTGGTGTCCAGTGCCTTATTTTTTTCTGCGCCGGAGTGTGTGCACGTCCGCACTCCGTTAGAACCTACACTGCTACACCACCGCCGTCGCTTTGACCTCTTACAATCAGCCCAGTAATCGTGCCCCACCCTGCCTAGTTTCAGGGTATCCTGATACACCTTTTAGGGTTACTGCTGAAAAGGGTCCCCCGTTACTAGGTTTTCTATCTCTAGCCAACATGCTAAGTTGGTTAAGTGTTTTCTAACCTAACCCCCACCAGTCCGTTTAGTTTAGCATGTTCCATTTTGATTAAGTCTTTAGTTCACTTAATCCTAACAATCCTGACTCAGCCTTAATTGTCTTATTAAGGCCCTGACCTCTCACATTAGACAGGTATTGTTGTGGCTGCCTGTTGCCGGTTGGTTCCGGGCAGTCTTACGCCACAACTCAGTCTAACCTCGGGTCCTTATTGGGCTCCATGTTTAACCTCCCACATTGGATAGGTATTGTTGTGACTACTGGACAGCCGGGCGGTTCCGGGCAGGTTTACATCACAACTCAATCCAACCTCGGGTTAAACACATCGTATGTTCTACATTTACATATTTTGTCATTCTTCTTTATTTCTTATATGTAAATATTTGCGGCCCATTATTAAGTTAATGGTGTAAAGGTTACACCAACCATGGGCCCAACCCATACTTGAACTTGGGCCCTTCTATTTTATATTTTCATTCATTAATTAATTTTAACCCAACGTTATTTTCCCCCGTTTTACACGTCCGTTTATATATATATTGGGCTTAGCCTTTTAAAGCCCAATTTTGCCATGCGAAAGGGGAGGCTTATGGCGTGATTACATACACAAAAAGGGGAAGGTGAGCGTATGAACTTGCAATATGACGTTGGGAATACAAAATAGAAACTGGTGTACTTGCATAGTAGTGACATATACTTTGGTCATAAAACATAGGTGACATGAATCAAAGCATGTGAACTTGTAATTGAGGTATCATTATTGACACATGAACCTATACTTTTATTTAGGCATAATGTCAAACATAAGCATGGCATAAATATTTCTAGCATAAGCATAGCATAATGTCAAACATAAGCATGGCATAAATACTTCTAGCATAAACATGGCATAATGTCAAACATAAGCATGGCATAAATACTTCTAGCATGAACATAGCATAATGTCAAACATAAGTATGGCATAAATACTTCTAGCATGAACCTAACCTAGCCATGTACCACATATGTCATCATATAATTCTTGTAAAACAAGATAGACTTAATCATGGATTTCAATTATGCCAAATATCATTCATAGCCTAGCCATATTCATAAGTTTGCAAATAGGTTTTCTAGTACAAAAGCATGGCTTAATACATGATGCCAAATTCCCAACATAATTTCCTATGGATTATAATAACCAAACTTGTTCCAATTACTTACAAAATGATTTATGCACAAAAATATACATCATGGTGGCATAGAAACAAAACCCCAAACTTGCATAAATTTAAATCAACTACATACATGTAGCTTCAACATGGATTACATGATTTGCGAAATATTCCAAACGTATACTTGCATAGAACTACCGCATGTAGTTCTTTATAACATGAATAACATAATTCATAAATATCCAAACGTATATAATATTTCAAATTGATAAGAACGCACAAATATGAATAACTTTATTGCCACAATTCAAGCATACATACTAACACAATTGTTTATTCATACCAAAGTAATACTCTACTTACAATGGTGTGATGAATTCTCTAGTTTAGGGATTGAAGACGCAAATTCCTTTGTTGAATTGATTCGTTTAGGTTTCTTTAAGCTTTAGAATCTTCCTCCTAATCCTCTCTCAAATTTGGTGGCTACTCCTAGTCGTTCCTCAGCAACATGGCGGCTATGTTCTTATTTTTGAATGAATAGATTAGGGTTTAGTCTAGGGTTGTTTATATAGAGGTTAGGAACTGATTAGGACCATTGATGTTGCTTGGATTGATCGTAGCCATTCATTCGATAGAGAGACCAATTAGAGCCTGCCACCTAGCCCTAATGACAAAGCAAACCACAGAAAATCGGCCAAACACAGACCTGGCCAGCCAGGTTGACTGGGCTCGACCAGGTCGACACCCCTGTCGACAGCCCTGTCGACATGGGTAGCCCAGGTCGACAGCCCAGTCGACCTGGGTGGCCTAGGCGGGTGTTTATCCGCCCTGGCCCATTGGGCCCGATTTTTAATTATTTTATTCTGTTTGAATTTTAAATTTAATTCAAAACTTCCGAAGGCCATATCTTCTTCATACGGACTCCGTTTTTCGAAAACTCGGACTTTATTTCGCGTATTTTTCCAAGACGAACGCAATGGCGTATCCCGTTTCCCTTAGTTCTTTGATTTGAAATTAATTATACTTTAATTTGTTAATTTCACAGTTATAGAATTTTCGGGGTGTTACAATGTTGTTATCCTTATGTTCATCCCTGCTGCTCATGCCAGTTAACTTTACCAGTTTACATTGATTGTAGTAGGGCTTACTCAGTCTTTTTGACTGACCTGTTTTCTTTCGCCTCTTTTCTTCCGTTCCCCCCCAGGTTCTCAGGGAGGGAATACTGGAGCTTAGCTTGGATTTCCGATTGCTTGCTTGTGGGATTTCAGCTCATGTACGGTTTTGACATGAAGCTAGCTATGGTTATCACGTATTTTGGGAATAGCACTTATGTATTTCAGTTTTTCAGTAATGTTGTTTTTATCTAGACTTGTGTATTTGGAAAGTTGACATTATGTTGTACCAGACTTATTTTTGAAATGGTTTGAAATCTTCCGTTGTTTTATCTATGTTATTTACTCTGTTTACATATATACATATGTTCTTGTTCTGCCTTGATATATTATTATGCATGGTTACCTGATTCAAACGCTCTTCCAAAGTCAGGGTGCTTGCAAGAGCCACCCTGGCGGAGGTGGGGTGTTACAACGTGATTCAACAGACATGTTCTCATATTCCAATTACAACCTATCATAATTAATTTATTAATTATATTGTGAGAGAAATAGTACTCATAAGGATAAGTTAGAGAAGAGAATGATTTGTTCGTCGTTTGAATTGGAATTCTGACTTGTTAAATCCTAAGTTTTAGGAAGGAGAACTACCCTAGGAGCAGCATGGTGGCCATGAGACAAATTTTGTTTTGATTTAGGGTTTGAGTCTAAGCACTCTTTTATAGAAGTTTGAATCAATATAAGCCGTTGGATCATCATAGGAACAATCCCAACCATCCATGACTAGATAGAGTTATCTAGAACAGCCACATCAGCCCTAATGACTCAGCACAGAGTCAAAAATCGTCACATTTCAGATCTGCCCGGGGGGGTAGGTCGACCCCCTGGTCGACTTGTATGGGTAAGTCGACCCCCTGGTCGACCTGGCCCTTGGGCGGGAGAATTCCCGCCCAGCCTGCTCCCCTGTTTGAATTTTGAATTTCGAATTTATTATTCTGAACTGTTTTTAATTTATTTGAATTCTGAAACTTCGGAAGGCCATAACTTCTTCATACGGAGTCCAATTCACGCAAACTCGGACTCTATCTCCAACAGAATTTCGAGACGAACGCAATGGCGTAACCCATTTCCCTTAATTCTCACTTTAATAATTAAGTATTCTTAAATTTGTTAACTTTAATATTCACAGAAAATTCAGGGTGTTACAACAATCATGTGCACTAACTAGATACATTGGTTCTTCTTCGAGTACACGCAGCAGTTCGAGAAGACATCGTAATGAAACTGAAGATAAGGTGGTTGACATAGTTGACTTTATATACAAGCGACAAATTAACAAATCTCATTTGACTTCAAATAGTCCAATCGCAAACAATGTACATTTAACCGAAAATTCCTTGAGTTACACAGACATTATTGCTCGAATTAAACAACTAGCAGGATGAGCAAATTTATGCTATATGTTGTTACGCATAATACATATTTATTCAATACGCTTAATGATGATAATGTTGAGGAATAGTTGTTGTATACGATTTCTCGAACGTGTTTCCACGAGCTATAAAAATTTTTAGATCCAAGGAATTGGTGGAAACAAATAGGATTGTTACATGTATTAATTAATTTTATCATTGTGCTTATTAATGTATATTAAGTTTGTGAATTTTTTTGTGTCTTACTCGATGGACAATTGAACATTTACATCTATATCGAAATCTCTGCAAGTACTGTTTTGAATTCAAATAAAGCACCAACATTTAGCATCGATTATTATAAACTAATTATGTAATTAGAAAATGTAATGTATGATATTAGACTAATTGTATAGCCGTACAGTTAAGCTTGGAAAATGCTGAAATTTTAGATTAAAAACTGTTTAGTTGTACATTATTTAAGGAGTTAATATCAAAAATAATTTTCTCTATAGGAAAAGAAGGGAAAACCTAGGACTCTCTTGCGTATGATTTTTATTTCAAAGATTGTAGAATTCGACTTTGATCAATGTACTATTAACCTTTTTGGGCGATTTAGGATTTTAATTTTTTTTGGTATGTTTTATCTACTATTAATACTTAAATGTAAAAGCACACTGATTTATCTTAGTATGGCGTCTTCCTTATTTTATAGGCATTCACTTCATCTTAATTCTAATGCATGATTTTGTGGTGCACTAGCTTCTTTTTGGTGAAATATCACTCATACATTTCACTTTTATTTTGGAAAGATGAGCATTACTTCATTAGATTTTGTTATGCATACAGTGATTTCTGTTGGATTACATATCATTTTACTGTACGATGAGCAGTTCCATAGATATGATATGTGACAACTCACATACACTTCTGACACCCGAATTGTGCGATGTGGTAGCATTCGGATGATGTAAAGCAACGTCAAGAGTAAAGAAAAGAAAAATGTCCTAGAATATATCTCACAACGATTGGAATAAAAATACAACTGTAACATATAACTGATATAAAATAAGCAAGATAATAAATAGTTGATAATGAACCATAAGCATTAGAGTAGTAGATTTATCGTACAATATAATGAAAATAAAGTCGTATAAGTGATAATAACCCATATAAACTATATCTAAGATAAAGGAACTACTAAACCCCACAGTAGTAAATTGCGGAAAATAGCATACTGTATATAAATAATATATTAGATAGCCTTTTGCTCATCTCGTACTCGCTCCTAACTTGTCTCTATCTGCTCATTTAAGAGCAACTAGAGTAATAAGAAGAAATACATAAAGCTCCAAGTTAGGCAAAGTCTTGTGTGAGTAATAATAATCTCGAATACTAATGCAAAGTAATATAACAGGTACGGAGAAGCATACCTAACATATCCCTACATGTAAAGAGTTAACACATGTAATAATGTACTTTACTCTAAGGTCCTTATGTCACTAAGTGCAAATAAATTTGTATGTAACAAATTTATAATAATAAGCAAACATAACATTATTCATCTATCTTCGCATTCGCTTACTTAGTACATTGGATATAAGATAATATTAAGTTTCTATGGTACTCAAATCCATACCACTCAGTAAGCTAGGAACTAAGTTGTACCAACTTGTACGCCTAAGGTATGAACCCGGACTTGGTCCAAGTGTATGTCAATAACTTTCTAAAGAGATCTCCCAAAATTGGAGATGAGGACCCTAACTTGGTCCAAACGGACATCACACCCACTACCCCTTCTTTCCTAGAACCTATCTAAACCTCATGCATCCATGATCTATTTGCATATCCATAGCAAAGCCTATAGTAGGAACTACTCATATGGTTCCGAACTTGGAACCACCTTGGTCGCGACTAATAATAGACAGCCGATCTTTTCGTCGACCTAATCGCGTATCCCTGCCCCTTCCAAGTAGCTTCCCCTTTGACTATTTTCTCTACATCTCAAAATATAACTAGCCATATTGGAGTCATTCTTCATGAGGACAGAGTCATCATTAAACGACATGAAGCTGTCAATCTGAACTATCACATATGTACCTGTCCAAGGTGCCCCAACCCGAGGTTTCTCTTATACAAAGTTACTTTCATTCGAAGTGTAGAGCTCATCGCCACGATCTAACACATAAGAACAACGTCAAAAACGGACTTTGTATGCAAAAGTTAAGCTCATCGCCACGATCTAACACATAAGAACAACGTCAAAAACGGACTTTGTATGAAAAAGTTACGCTCATTTGACGTTACTCCTATTTGATTATGCTAAGCTGAGTCAGGCCGATCTGGATTCACGCCGATTTGAATTCTCACCGATTCGGATTACTCCAACCCGAGCTATTTCGATCCAAAACATACCGACCTGAAATCACTTTGATCTGAACATTCCACGGCCATAACTCGAGCATAAGAACTCCAAACAACTGGGAACCTAACGTGCAACATAAAGGACCTTCCTTGTTGTCTTTGATAATTTGCACGCAAATCTGGGCAGTCGCTTGGAATGGCCCACCCCAAAATCAAGGAGAAACTATATCATCTTCTAACCTATTTTCCCCATTCGATCGATTTTGATTCCATTCACATATTTTTGCGGCAATCATATGACATATAAAACACACTCAAACAAGCATTACATTAAAGCGAAGAGAATCAAAGCATAGGTAAGAAGAATTGATATATTGTTCATACAAATACGTAGGGGTATCTTAAAATTATGAATTTTATAAATGAGATAAAATTCAATCCAAATTCATATATGTGTAATAACACATTAAAACATATTTTATCATTATTTTTCTAAGATTTTAGCAGGTGCTTAGGAGTAATTCAATCTGATTACCAAGGAAATTACTCACCTTAATCCTAAGTGTTCCTTTAGATCTGAATAAATAGTGACTGGAATGAATTTCCAAAAGGTTACATTAGGTCTTCCTGAAATTTTGATGTTGATTAACGCTAACATATTCCTAACAATGAAATTAGTTGACTAAAGTAATAGTTAATGGTGATTTTAGAAGGAGGAAGCTATTCACGAAGATGATATCTATTTTGGTAGTTGTGAAATAGCAGATGAAATGTCCCATCAGCTCCTACAGTTCCCATTAATTCTGATCCCTAAATGAGCTTTGCACGCATCTTCTTAATGATCTTGATCACTCAATTAAGCTATCTAAACCTTATTAAACCTTAAAATAGCCATATCTCCTAATGGGTAAGTGTATTTTATTACTGTAACCATTTTAGCAGAAAGAGAAATCATCATACAGACCCAATGGAAGTGGTTTCAGGTCGAAAATGCTTAAAATTATGAACAAAACATGATTTGCCAAGGGAAAATGATCATAGATTATTTTTACACAAAAATCATGGAAATAAAAAATGATCCTAATAGCAATTTCCTAAAATTGTAGAACCATATGACACCATATAAAAATAATGTAAATATTATACGATCACTCGATATTTAGAAGATGGGTCAATGTAGTTTCCTTTCTTTCCGAATTTTTCTTACGAAATACCTAAACAAGTCAATAAGGTTATCTTACATGTTTATCAACCATATTTTAGTCCCAACAATCATTATACTCAAACATGCATACATAACAACAAAAATAAAATGAGAAAAATCTAGAGCTACCATAGCACGTAAGATGCTACACAAAGGTACATAAATGATATTATAAATGAAAATAAGTGCGATAAACCTAAAATCTTACCATGCGAAGAATTCTGGAAATGATGTCCTCATACACTTCTTGGTCTCCTAAGTATGATCACCCTTTCTTTACTCCATTGGAACTTTACAAGCTTCAACACCTTCCATTTAAGTTTCTTTGTATTGTGCTTGACGACACGAATGGGCTTATGAGTCCCTGAAGCTTCTGTTTCTACCTTGACATCATCCAACTAATCCAACATACATGCACAAACTTTCTCAAATGAGAAACATGGAATACGTTGTGCTCTCCATATATCTTCTAAGGTAAGTTGGCCCTACAAACTAAATTCCCAATCCATTCGAGAATCGAAAAGGACCAATAAACCTTGGTGTTAAATTCCCTTTTCTACCAAATCGAATCGCACTCCCTGAGGGGAAAATCTTGAATAATACTAAGTCGTCAATGGAGAATTTCAAATACATGTACTTCTTATCGATGTAGCTTTTCTGTCATGTGCAGCTTTCATCTGTTGCCAGATGATTTCCATATTCCTTAAGATCTCTCTAACCATATCTGCCCCAAGTATCAGTTTCCCGCCTGCTTCCCACCAACGCGAAGAAGCATGGCATGGTCTACGATATAAAGCTTCATATGATGACATACCAATGCTAGGCTAATAATTATTGTTGTAAGTAAATTCAAAAAGATGCAAATGTTCATCCCACGAACCTCCAAAATCTATGGTACAAGCTCATAAGAGATATTTAATTATGTATTTCACCCTTTTACTTCAGCCATCGGTCTGAGGATGATAAGTTGTATTGAGGTGCAGTTCAGATCTTAAGGCTTCTTGTAACCCACTTGTGAACAACAAGTCACAATCGCTTATGATAGCCTTTGGCACTCCATCGAATCATACAATCCACTTCACATACAAGTCGGTTAATTTTATTGTTGTCCTACTCGACTTAATGGGTATAAATTTGGCGCTCTTGGTCAATCTATTGATAATGACACAAATGTTGTTATACCCTGCTCAAGTCCTTGGTAGACTATCGTTGAAATCCACTTCCACTTGTTCTCATTTCCACTCTAAAATTTCTAGTGGTTACAATAAGCCAATAGGCTTATTTAGCCCAGCTTTGATTAACTGATAATTCAGGCACTTGGAGATGAGTGTCCTAACATTTTTCTTCATTGATTCCTAATAATAGGTCTGCCTCGTATACCGATACATCTTGTTATTACTATGATATATAGCCAGTCTAGAATAATGGCAATCTCGAAGAACTTCATCTCCTAATTCATCAGTGTCACGAAAAAATAACCCCACATCCTTATGGAGCTAACCATCATGGTTGAGTCCATACATATTCAAATCTTTGAGCACTACACCATCACTAATTTAGCGATGATCTTAGCAAGCCTAGGATCATTCACTAGCTAGACCCAATTCATTCAATCAAAGTAGATATGATTCTCGAACTTGCCAATATTTCTTGCTCCAACTCACATCTAGGCTAAAAGTCAAAACCGACGATATACTCAAGTTGCTTCCACTCTTGGAACATAGTTCCTAAGCTAGAATGTCACATATTCAAAGCATCAAGCACTGCATTTCCTTTTATGGGTGTATATGCATTACTAAAATCATAAGAGGCAAGAAACTCTAACCATTGTTGTTAGCGAAGGTTGAGATCTTTCTATGAGAAGAGGTATTTCAATGATTTATAGTCGGCGAACAATTCAAACCTCTCTCCTAAATGATAATGCCTCCATATCTTCATTGTAAATACAATTGCCACCAATTCCAAATCATGGGTGAGATATCTTTTTCACGAGGTTTTATCCACCAATTAGTATATGCAACAACTTTATCTTTTTGTGTCAACGCTGCACCCAATCCGACACCACAAGCATCCGTGTATACCATTATATCTTCATTCCCCCGTGGAATAAACAACACTAGTGCACACGTTAACCTCTCTTTCATAGTTACGAACACATGCTCACATCTTGCATCCCAAATAGAAGCATGGTTCTTTTTTATCAATTGAGTCAATGACGCTGCTACCTTGGAGAAATTCCAAATAAATCTATGATAATATCCAGCCAATTATAAGGAACTTCTCACTTTAGCATTCTTAGGCGTAATCCAGTACTGCATTGTTGGGACCTTTGAGAGAACTATGGCAATGCTCTGCTCGGACACAACGTGACCTAAGAACCTCACCTCTCTCCTATAGAAGTGAAACTTAGTAAACTTAGACTTTAGTCGGTGTTCTCTCAACATCCCAAGCACAATCCTCAAATGTGTCTTGTGTCCCTCTTCTATCAATGAGTAGACAAGAATATCATCGATGGATGTATGCACAAACTTATTAAGTTGATCCTTGAAGACATGGCTCATGAGGTCAACAAGTATACTAATGCATTAGTCAACTTGAATAACAAGACCAACCACTCACGGAAATTAGATGACGCTCGAAGCCTTATAATCGACACACATTCTTTTCCCACTTGCAACTAATGAAATCCAATTGTGAGATCCAACTGAGAAAATATCTTTGCACCATGTAGTCATATATACACAGAAATGGGTTAATCAACACATAACCTAAGTAAACCATCCGCCTTTATGGTGAACACAAAAATTGCTCCCCACTTAGATACACTCCTACAAATGAACCCTTTTCTCTGATGATTATTCACTTACCCCTCATACTCTCTCCATTCATTAGGTGACATACTCCTAAGAGGCATAACCATGGGTCTAACATCCTTCATCAAATCGATAGATAGCTCAGTCTCTTTATGAGGTGAAAGTCTAAATACTCCCTTATAATAGGTACACTTAACAACTCATCATGTGGAACATCGAGCAAACATAGAAAACTAACCATCACCCATCACTAGGTAGACAGCCCAACACTAGCCTCATCCCATCATCCGCTCTGATGATCACTAAAGAACTCTCATAATTCACCACTACTCTATATATATAAAGCCAATCAACTCCTAGAATAATATCAAAACCAACAAAACCTAAAACAAAGCAATTCACAATCAAAAGTGCATCTATGACTTGATAAGACCAACCCACGAAAAATCATACAAAGCTTAGCGGAGCCACCAATAAGGTTTGTCGCAATCAATGGTTGGCCAACTATTTTGGGTTTCAATCTTAACTTATCTATCAGATCACTAGACAAGAAGGAATCAGAGCCCGCGTATCAAATAAAACTCGATTAGGAACATCATAAATAGATAAAATACCTTAAATGATGATGTATTTCCCTTTTTCCTTTGTCAGTGGGGCAATCGCTAAAGTTGTAGGGACATTATTAGAATATGCTTTCACAATCTACTTATGTCTAACTACATCAGGACATTCCTTCTTGAAGTGGCCAGGTTTTTTGCAGATATAGCAATTCTTGTCCCCAATCTTGCATTCCTTGATAATGACCCTTTTCTCCATAGTTAAAGCAGACCACTTCTGACTTGGCCTTCTTCTTTTGCCCATCCCCGACCTCGAAAAGTTTCCTTTTATTCTTCCATTTTTCTTACCTCCTCCGCTCGTGTACAGCTTTGGCTCCTCTTTTGGCACAGTGGTGCCAACAATCTTTGACTTAGGATACGGGCTCTCTTGCCTCAAATTTTTCCCCATACCAGACTCAAAAGTATCACCAATATGATTGACAAGCTTCTTTATTAGGTATTCACCAAGCCAGTAATGAACTTCTCATTTTCTTTTTTAGGATGTTGAAGAAATACATCCCATACTTCAACAAAGCATAGAATTCAACAACATACTTGGAGACGATAATGTCTTTCTACTTTAGCTCTGTAAATATTTGAAACAACCCTGACTTCTAGGCGGTCAAAATAAACTTCTCACTGAAATAGACTTTGAAATTTGAATTAATCCGAAGTAATCTGATCCTTGAAAGTATCAACTTTGACGGTGTTCCACCAATTCATAGTCCTTCCTTGGAGCTGATGCAAGGCCAACCTGTTTTTCATAGCATGATTAGGATCAAGACCTTTAAAGATGCACTCGTAAGTGTTTAGTTAATCCTGAACTTCCAGAACTGACTCGGTTCCTTGGAATGGGTTACTACCCATATTGGTATAATCTTTAGTAAGCTTAGCAAAGTTAGCTCTATGTGCCTGCACTGGTGCACCACTACCCTTAGCCACACTCAAATCCTTTTCTTGAGTGTTCCTCAACATAATCCTCATAAAGCAGTGAACATGATCTGAATATCCGGATTATTAGCTCCCACATCAGTTCCTTCCTCGACTTCAAAAGCCGAGTTCCTAGCGGTATTCCTAGTTTGGTGGTTCATCAATAAATCTGTAATAAAGATGATCGGTCTCCTTTTTAAGGAATCCTACTCAATGGAGCCCAAGTGCGATGCAACTTCACTCATGGTTATATATATATAGTTTTTGGTAACCAAAATATATTGCAAACACACGCTTTTGTATAGAATATCCTTTCCCCAAGTATTCCCACTTAGGTAAACTACGAAATCTAAGCTCTGATATTAAATGTGATGACCACCTTATGCCTACAACACGCAAATAGTGCGTTGTGGTATAGCCTGGAAACTTGTCGTATATCTCGCAGCGCATGGAATAAAATATAACAGTAACACATAATTGATGTAAAATAAACGAGATAGTAAATATCTAATAATGGACCATAAGCATCAAAGTAATAGATCTATAATACATTAAAGCCATACAAGTGAAAATAACTCAAATAAATTGTCTCTACAATAAAGGGTACTACAAAACCTTGTTGTAGTGAACAACGGAAAATAATAGGATATATATAAATAATACATCAAATAGCTTTTTATCTGCCTCCTGATCAACTACTCTTGCTCACTCCTAACCTATCTCTAGTCTGCTCATTTAAGAGCGCATAAGGTAATAAAAAGCAATGCATAAAACAACATATCAGATAAGTCGGGTGTGAGCGGTATTAAACTAAAATACTAATGCAAAGTAATATAATGGGTATGGAGAACTATACCTAACATCTTTGTACATCCAAAGAGTTAACACATGTAATAATACACTCTACTCTAAGATCCTCAAGTCACTAAACGTAAATAAATATGTATGTAGTAAGGTGACAGTAACAAAACAAACACAACATTCATCATCCATCCTTACTTTCACTCACTTGGTGCCTTTAATATAGATACACTAGTTTCTACTGTACTTGAATCCATACCACTCAATATGCCAGGAAATAGGTTGTATCATTTTGTATGCCCCAAGATAAGGACCCGTACTTTGACCCAGTAGATGTCATTAGCTTATTGGACTCAGAAGCAATCTCCTAGACTTAGAGATGAGGAAATGGAATTGGTCCAAACGGATGTTACACTCACTTCCCTTTCTTCTCAAGTACCCATATAAACCTCACGCATTGGTGATCTCTTTGCACACATGATCGTTAAAGATCTTATCATAGAAACCACTTATATGGTTCCTAACTTGGAACCTCTTTGGACAAGAATAGTCATAGATAACCGATCATGTCATCAAATATAATCTCGCATCCCTACCCCTCCCTAGTAGCTTCATGTTTGAATAATTGTATTTCTCTGCATTATGGAGCATAGCTAACTGCGTTGGAGTCATTCTTTATGAAGATAGAGTCATCGTTAAACAACATGAAGCCCTCAATCTGAACTATCATGCATTTATCAGTTGGACTGCCCTAAACTGAAGTTTTTCTTATCCAAAGTTTTTTTCCAAGTGTAGAGCTCTCAACTGTGAGTCCAATGCAAAATACAGCGTCTAAAATGAATTTTGTATGCAAAAGTTACATCTATTTGAAATTATTCCTATTTGATTATGCTGAGCTGATTCAGATCGATTCGAACTCATGTTAATCCGGATTACTTTGATCTAAAACATTATGTTTTGAATAATTCCGACCTGAACTACTCTGATTCGAACTACTCCGTATGAAACATTCTGCTATGAAAGCACTCCCATCTGAAACCACTCTGATTTGAACTACTTCGATCCAAAACACTCAAATCTGAATTTCTATGGTCATAATTCAAGCATACAAACTCTAGATGGTTTGAAACTTGACGTGCAATATCAGGCGACCTTTCTTGTCATCTCTGTCAATTTGCATGCAAATTTTGGGTAGTAACCCAGAATGTTCTGATCTGAAATCAAGGAGCGACCATATTATCTTCTAACTTATTTTCTCCATTCGATCAACATTTGAATCCATTTGTATATTTTTGCACAAGCATATGACATGTAAAACACATCAAACAAGAATTATACCAAACTATAGAGAATCAAAGCATATATAAGAAGAAATGACATCATGTTTATATAAATACATAGGGCTATCCTAAATTTTTGATTTTTCCAAATGAGATCCAATTCAATCCAGATTCATATATGCATGATGACGTTTAAAACATGATTTTCATTATTTTCTATAATTCTTGGTGGCGTTTAGAAGATAATTCAATATAATTAGCAAAGAAATCACTAATCACTCACCATAATCCCAAGAGCTCCTTTAGTTCTAAATAAACAATGATTGAAATGAGTTACCAGAGGGTTGCAATAGCTATTTCTATAATTTTGATGTTAATAAGCACTAACATCTTCCTAATAATGTAATTAGTTGGTTAAATAAGGGTTAAGGTGATTTTAGAAGAAGGAAGCCATTGTTGGAGATGAGACCTATTTCGATAGTTGTGAAATGGCAAGTGAAATATTCCATTAGTTCCTGCAGTTTCCATTCATTCTAATCGTGAAATGTGTTGTGGATAAGATGTTTAAACTCTGTCAAACTTTAAAACTCTCATATCTCCTAAACCATAAGTCTGTTTTCTTAATGTGATCACTTTATGAAAAGGAAAATCATCATTGAAACTGAACGAAAGTGTCTTCATGTCCAAGTTCCTTTCTAGTCAAAAGTTACAGATGAAATAAAATTCTCTAAGGGAAAACTGTCACAAAGAAATTTGACAAAAATCATGGAAGTGAGAAATGATCTTAATAGCCATTTCCTAAAATTACAGATTCATATGGTTCCATGCAAATATAATATAAATATTCTATGATCCTTTAATACATGGAATATTGGTCGTTACATGATAACCATATACATGTTTTGTAACACCCCACACTTTTCCGATCCCGAATTTCGATAAAAATCGAAACTCAAACCCATCTAAGCATGGAGAGCATATATCTCATACCTGCAAACAATGAGCATAATCAAAGTAAAATAAAACAACCTCACAGCGGAACAGAATAAGATAACTAATACCAACTGATGCGACTATCTTAAATCAAATCGCCACTTCGATATCAAGCATAAGAGAAAGAGAACCGAAAACCAAATGGAACACCTGCTAAGACATGTCTTTCCCGTGCTAAACCTGAGATTTGTTATGAGGAGGGGGGGAGGGGTCAGAAGAACATGTCTGTGACGATCCCAAAATCTGAGGGGCGGTATTAAGGATAATCATTAGGAAATAACACATTAATCATCATAGCAGAGTACAGATAATAGCAGAAACAATAAATAAAACAATTTTACATGGATATGACAGCGGAATCACAACATGTAGGAATATCAGAATAGCATAACGTGGGGTATAACTTAGTAAATAAAAAGGAAAGTGATCAGTCATCATCGCCAGAGGCGGAATACATACATGCAGTGAGACATAATAAGGGTATCAGTCTACATCGCCGAAGGCGGAATACATATGCATATAGTGAGAAATACGGAAAGTAAATCAGTCTGCATCGCCAGTGGCGGAATCATAATATAAATACAGTAATGGCGGAAAATGTCAAAGTCATCTCTGAGAAGTCAGCCTCGCCATGAGCCAAAAATGCACTCTATGCAGCAGTGCAGAGCCAAAAACAACCTGTCACCTGTGTACTAGGCTGCCCGTGTGAAAATAAGGGCACCCGCGTTTGGAAAGTGAAACAAACAACGAGTCAGTCATGGGGACTGGTATGAGGAATCTATTTAATAGTTAAACAACAGTAAATAACAAATCATAGGACCACGCCGCTTTCGCGGAACGGGTTTACTCCAGTGATTTCTAGTGTATTTAAAATAAAGTAAGTTCTTTTAAAACAATCGCAATGCTTTTAGAAAGAATGAAGCCATTATAAGACTCAGGTCCCATCACACAATGCAACGCAAGCCGGAGGATAGAGTTTTACCTTATAATAGCCAAATATGCTTGATACGTATAAAGCGAAATCATTTGATATAATTACTAGTGCATATATGTTTCAAAAACGAATAGCATCATAAATATCAATCATAGACGGCATAAGTGCCCCATACCACTATGTCGCCATACTAGTTCTACAATCAAGTCCGTTATTTCGTATTGGAAATTGAATTTCCGTCATGAGTCGAGGCAAGGGGCAAGCTCCTCTCCGCTTCGAGACACTCTAGCAAATGCCTCGGGACTACGCACTCTGGGTAACCCCTGGATGCTTCAGGGCCGGTCCTCACTTACGTTAGAGGATTGGCAATTCCTGAACACACGTTTCCCGGTCCTTACAGACCTATAATCGAGGCGCCTCGCATTCCAACAACCACAAAGGTGAAAAATAGATATATATGTCAGGGCTGGTAAGTCACTGACACCACCATAGCTAGAAAGAAACGTCGTGCTCTCCCTGCAGTCCGTATCCCGTTTTTAACTCATACCGGGGTGTGAGGCTCACGAATCTATGAAATACACAAAGCCAGGCCACGTAGACCTTGCTTTGATCATCATCCACAAGACTTTGCTTTGCAACAGAAGCCTTGATCACAGCATCTTGGCATGCCACATAGGCAATCCACTCCATATGATTGATTTCCATCGATATATAACCTCTAAGCTCATACGTCTCAGAGAAGGGCGTTAAGCAAAAGAATAAATTTTCCACCGCCAAACAGATATATATTTAACAGAGATCAATCAATATAGAACAAAATCCAATGTCAGACACACAGTCCATTTACAAGTCCGTTCTGGGTCTGAACGAAACCGGAGGCGTCAAATTCCTCGCATATCCGTCCAATCAACACACACGTTCAGACGGCTACTACTTCCGCCCCTTTCCGGTAGCTACTCCGGTTAGGAACCTCAGTAGTGCCCATCCAACCGATACGAAGATCGTCGGTCTTGAATCGTCTTTGCATTTTCCAATTTGAATCGCTCGATAAATTATTTGAAATGAGGGTTAGCTCGGCCTTTTCAAATAATTCACGTCATTAGAATTTAAATCGATTCATTATATGGTTATATTATTCGACACCCATCTTTCAGTTATTTAATGTTATTTTCATGTCATACACATACAACCATCAAATGTCAAACAATTCAAGGCCATTTGGTTCATTCTCAATCAATATTGCTTATAATATTTTATAACAATTTTTCGCCATTTTTATTTATTAAAAAATGGCCATATTTAATTAAACGACGTTTCAAGTCGTGTTGTGGCACTGGCGCTGTTTTTCCCTTAATTTGTTTTACACATATCGGAAAACCTAACCGTTGGATTTCTACAAAGTCTATATCAGTGGGAAGATATTCCCAAAGCGAACCCAACGGTTCCAGTTTCGTGAGAATCCGACGGTCGGATCTTCCACACTAGTCGTTTGAAGTTACGGTTTCAAAATTCGAACTGCAGCGTCGTTATTCGATTAAATTTAATTATATTTATATTTATATATAAATATAAACGATTCTGGCGCTGTTTTTCTTCAGATTTGAATTAAACATTTCGGACAATCCAACCGTTGGATTTTTATATGGTTGGTGCCGTTGGGAAGATATTTCCAAGGCGAACCCAGCGATTGCGGTTTCGGGAAAATCCGATGGTCGGATTTCTCGTACTAATCGTTTCAAATTACGATTCCGAAACGCGAACTGCACGGCCTTTATTCCCTTTAATTATATTTATATTTATATATATAAATATAGTTCATTCTATTGTTTCAACTATGGTTTATTTTATATTTTCAACTTCGTTTCACTTCAAATATTTCACTAACGCCTTAATATTTCGAAAAATTTCGCCATAACCTCCTTTGTACGGGGAGGGGTTTGGAAATTTATTGGGCCGTATTAGGTACCCAATAAATCCTAAAAAGCATTCACATATTTATAGTGATATATTCTGGTGTTTACGGGGGAGCATGTACTGATAATCACTCAAGAGAATAAATTCCCGTCACCCCGTTTCCGTGTGGAAATAAATAGTCCATGTGCCGTATCTAATAACTAGAGCGACGTGATTATTGTCAACTCCAGACCCGTGTGGGGTTTTTATTAATCTGGCAATTTATCATTATAATTTATATAGTCCATATCAGTCATCAGTTCAACCTGTAGTACATAGTCATTGCCATACAAGCCTCTTGCTTGTATGGTAAATCTTCCACCTCGTCACACAAGCTCCAATTGCTTATGTGGAATATGACGAAGTATGCCTATCGTCAAGAAGTATGACATGTAGTGTAGTTCAAAATTAATTGTTACTATCCTATGGCGTTATTTTTTATTTCACACAGAAAAACCAGCACTCCGCATCCAATGGCATTCACAGGAGTTGATATATAAATAAAATTGCGCAGCCAACTCATCAAGGTTTACCTATTTGTCGGGCACGCAAATAATTTCTTTACTCTACAGCTAATCCATTTTTCCTGTTCAACACATGTATATACATGCAGAACAAAGCTAATAATAATATTTCTAGCAAATTATTATTGATTTCAACACATGTGTTTTTTTAACTAAGCGTATACGTGATAAAAGGAATATTTTTATCATCAAAAATATTTATTCGACGCATGTATATTTTTAACTAAGCGTATACATGATAAAAGGAATATTTTTATCATCAAAAATATTTATTCGACACATGTGTATTTTTAACTAAGCATATACATGATAAAAGGAATATTTTTATCATTAAAAATATTTATTCGACACATGTGTATTTTTAACTAAGCGTATACATGATAAAAGGAATATTTTTATCATCAAAAATATTTATTCGACACATGGGTATTTTTAACACTTCTTATTCACTATAAAAATATAGTTTTCATTGTCGATTCATTTTATTTTTAAGAGATGATAACATTCAACACATGAACTTCAACTCAACGAATGAATTGCAATTCAACACATGAATATTCTATATAGTTTGTATATATATAAAAATGTGATTTTTATCGCTAAAGCCATTTGTTTAAATTCGAATAATATTCAACACATGAATTTCAACTCAACGAATGAATTGCAACTCAACACATGAATACTCGATATAGTTTGAATATATATAAAAATGTGATTTTTATTGCTAAAGCCATTTGTTTAAATTCGAATAATATTCAACACATGAATTTCAACTCAACGAATGAATTGCAACTCAACACATGAATATTCGATATAGTTTATGCAATTTATTTCAACGAATGAAAATTATTCTAACACATAAATATTTCAGAAAATTTCGGCAGCATAACGGCAGGGTAGTTAAAACCGGGACCGTCCCTAGTACGGCTCCTCGCTCTACCTTAAAACCTCGCGGTTTTTTGACAATGGGGATCATGCATCTAGTTCGCACGCAGGCGACATGTTTTATTTTCAATTCCACAATCCTATTCTATTTTGTTTCAACCACAAGAGGGTATTTTTCAACCACAAAGGTATTTTTCAACCATAATATCAACCACAAACAATTATTTCCAACCATTCGTCATACCATATAATAACATGTCAATCACAAGCAATAAATATCGTCCATGGTCTGTGGACGAGGGGAGTATATATATGTATATATATAATATAATAATTCACTTGCATTTCATCACAATTCAAAGCATATATGTTTCAAACAACGCTTGTATAATTTATACATCGCTAATATAACTTATACAACACATGTACATGAGGTATACAATGCGTATATAATTTACACTTCGCTTATATAATTTATACAATGTGATTTCATTCACACAAATAGTTTAGATTCCTCACATTGGTTATTGCGGTGCTAAAAATCGTAGGAAGGTCAGAAAAATCCGCGGCTTCTTCTAGAATGTAGAGAGCCTCCTTGCGGTCACGCTGTCTCCTGTTTCATCGAATTTCGTTAAAGAACGAAAAAGATATTATTTTTCAAAGTTTTGCAACACTTAAAAGTGTTATTTTCATTTCAGAATTTTCATCAGATAGGTTTTTAAAACCTTCGAAACTAGGTCACCAATTTTCAGTCGATCCGTACCTCTATGCTTCGATCAGGCTACGCTGTGTCGAAAAGCTACGAAGCACCTCCAGAACGGCGGTGGTGGCGAGTGGTTCGGTGGCCTGTGCTCGTCGCGGCGGCGCTCAGAAGGTCGCGCCTTCCTCCTCGATTTCCGGCGTCGATAGTCGATGGGAGGAGACGTGGGTTGGTCGGATGTGGAGAGGGGACTACGGCGGTCAGAAACCTCAACTGGGGTCGGCGGTGAAATCGCCTGAGGCGGTCGGAAAAAGGGGAAGAAGGTTCGTGCGACGTGGTTCGTTCAATCGCGCTCTGGCGGCTAGGGTTTTTTTTTTTTTTTTTTTTTTTTTAATGAAAAATTCCTATTGGTCCATGCTTTATAGGAAATTTTAAATAGTGTTTTTGCAAACGGACTCCTTTTTAAACCCAACGACTGTCGCCCCTAGCTAAATACCCCCATTCCGGACACAATGAGATATGTTTCGTTGGCCATTTCGACTGTTACAGTCAGTTATTTTTCAATTTAAAATATAAAACATTCGATATTTAATTTAAACGTACATTTCAACTTGCCAGGGCCACACACTGAATCGAAAAATTCCAGAAAAATAAATCTAGCTTTGTTTTGACGATACGGTCCTAACAAAACCAGTTTCGTCGAATTCTGAGCTCGTTTGAAAAACGGCCATTTTTAGGTCGACCCATTTTAACAGAATTTGACCAAACACGTTATCTTTTGCCCCGCTCACATACTAGCTTCAAAAATTATGAAATTTGAAACTTAGCAATAATTTGACATCCCGGACCCAACAAAAGTGGTTTCGTCGAATTCCGAGGTCGTATGCAAAATCTCAATTTTCAAGGGCTATATATACTATATAGCGACCTTTCTGAAAATTCCTTTGGCCATAACTTTTGATTTCCGTTATGAAATTTCGATTTTTCAGATTCGTTAGAAAGGTATTGATAAACAGATTTAAATATTTTCAGTTTCGTCAAAATCCGTTATATTTCCACCCGGTACAGTCTGACAAAGTTTGTATTCAAAATTTCAAACTGCCATATTATACACAATTCTATATTTTATTGAAATATACTATTTCAACTATTCAAATTTCTTGGTAATAACCTAATTTAAAAATTTTAAACTGGTTCACATTTTCCGGGTTATTACAATGTCCTCGTGAGTAGAAAATGTATAACACTGTCTACAATACATAAATGTATCTCCTTTGGTTAGAACCAAATCATATGTCTAACAAGGCTAGTAATTCTAACTGACCTTGTAAAGACTTACGCACGATGACAATGTACCATACTCGAGGTAGTATCCCAAACTCAACGATATCGCAATACTGAGATAAAACGTTTATGCATAAGTATGAAGCCTTTAAACCACCATTCAACTAACTACCAAAGATTAAGAGGTGGGTCCCAACTACTCGCTATCCCATAAGGAGGTTAGTTATTTCTATATAGCCACTTAAGACCTCATTACCAATATAAGATAACGATGGATCATTTTGATCACACCTATCGATCACTTAATACCTTATTTGGTGGTTTATTCTACACTAATATAAATTAAAGGACACTAGCTACTAAGTCCTACTAATTTAAGGCTTTCGTCATTCACGCATATACACATGCCCCGCATATGGAGAGAGATAATTAGCGGTCACTTATTATCTATAGGATAGATATACGACATCTCATCATTTATGACCTTTCCACGATAGTCCTGCATGTTACTATCTAACTAGCCTTATTAGATAATCCTCTAGTCACTTACTACTTTCGGTAGGATAGGCAGACCTATGGTACCTCCATAGCAGTCATTTAATATATAATCTCAAGGTGGACCCTCACCCTAGTCACTTACTACCTAGAGAAAGCGGACCAATACAGGGATTACCAAACTCTTACCCAATAGCCATTTAATACTTCTTGTTCATATGGAGGTGAACTACACGATCACTTGATACCCTTTTAAAGGTAGATCTAACTACTTATTACCTCTATCCCGAAGCATGCTTACGCTTATAAATTATTTCCTTTTTAAGGTTTCCATTTCTGGGTGAGAGGCGGGTCCTACAGTCACTTAATACCTTGCATTTGAAATAAAACTCATTCCAGGAAATAATCCTCGCCATGTAATTAACTATCACCACAGGTTCCTATGGTTCACGATATCTCACATCAGTTGTACGTATATCCAACTGCGGGAAAGTGTAAACTTCTGTCAAATAAGGGAACTGACCTCGCATATTAACCTACTAATCCAATCCTTATTTATGATTGTGCCTATTCTAAATTAACTAGAATAAAATAAGGAAAACCTACGACTTCCTATCTAGGACGTCTAATTACTATTTTCTTATTGGACTTAGCATTTACTACGACAATCAATATCCATTAATCCCCTATAATTCCATTTATTATTAATATTAATTAGGTTACCTGCCATTAATGACCATAATGATCACATTTCCTAAGGCATCAATTAACCTATTTATTGTCACATATATCAGTCTCATCTAGATTCTAAGCTAATTATTGTAACCCTCAAATATCACTATAATCTTAGTTCTGTTTGAATCTTATTTGAATATATATATATACACACACACACATATATGTGTGTGTGTTCATTATTCATTTATTTCCCAAGCTAGAGTTACAATCTCTATTCCTAATATCAATTTAATTGTAACCATTTACGCATCATTATCTTATTCAATACATTTCCCCAAATAAATATGGTTATAATACTTATTACCTTGTTTATAGCCTTTTATTACAACAACAAGTTCCTTGTTTATTGCTACAACAGTCACAAACGTTTAAGTTTCATTTATTATGGAAGTTATTACCATACGTTTATTCACATACAATGGAAACATTTCAAACACGTAATAACAAACAAACGTTTATTAAATATATAACCATCGTTTGCATACATTCAGATGGATAAAATTAATATATATTTATATTTATAATTTAAATGCAAAGTTAACGTAGTTACTAATTTATATTTTATTATTTATTAATTATGGTCTGGTCTAAACTAACGACCAAACAAACCTTTTTGTGTTTAATCTTGCTTTAAGATTCAAAATCTTATAAAAGGTTTTTTATTGTAATTATTGAATTTTTTTCCTAAACTATTAAAATTAGAAAATTGACATCATTTCAAATCACAAGAAAATAAGTTGATATTATATTTAGCTTAGTTGTTGCAAACTACATATAATTACGTGAATTCGCACATTTCTTCTTATTTGATTATTTACATTCCTTGTAGATTTCAAACGACGTCTTTTTATATAAAAAGAATAGAAGGACAAAGTTACAATAATCAAGTAAAACTACAAACTATGTCAAAAACAATACGATTATTATTATTTTAACGAGTATAGCATAAATTATAAATCAACACCCAATCATATGGATCTAGAATAAAACTACAACAAACTATATATCTAATGAATGTGTTGGCATTGATTTCCAAATCCGAGGTGTTTATAATAACTACAACAACTCAAGAATAATTGCAGACAAGATAATGATAATGGATGAAAAGGCCTGCAAAACCGTATTTAACCAATATTCATAATAATTCAGATCTGACAAAGTACACAAATATGACACTTTCAGGTATATAATTCAAATTTAACACAAACTAATTATATATATTTGTTATAAACAATGTATATAATTTCTCACTTACCAGAAAGCTGTCTAAATCCAAATCTGATACAACTTTTAGGGTTAAAATCACAACTCCTACAGATCTATAATTTGTTTCCAAAGAGAATTTATAAACAAAGACTTAGATTTGTAGATCTGAAAGAAGAAATAGGAAAAGAAGATGGAAATTCAATTATATAAATTACCTAAATGAAGAACCATCTCTTTTTCATAAAATCCGAATCTAATCTCACCAGTCTTGTAAATTTGATATGTATACGTTTATAATTTGTGTTTAGAAAGGATTGGAGGATTGGAAATGACAGAGTTTCGCTGTTGCCTTCAGAAAATATGAATAAGAGAATGGATATCTAACCCTTTATGTAGAGATGTTGAAATGACCCTCAAATATTAGATAGATTTCCAAAAAAATCCATCCATTAAAATATAATTTATATAAATTTTAAGCCCAGCCGCCATCTGCTACCATCGGCTAAGTGGTCGACCTAACGGTCGACCTCCTTGTCGATCTCTTAGCTTGACCTAGTAGCGGTGGGGCAGAGGTATTAAAGGTAATTAATTATTATTATTATATACAAATATATTTTGATTATCTATTTTCTATCTATTTCGTATTTTGTTCGCAACTTTTCATATAGAATCCGTTCGCGAAGTTCCAAACATGAAAGTTGACCAGAATTCCATCGTGAACACAACAGTACAAGTTTCGTGGTCAAATCCCATCATTTGCAAAAATTCCATTTTTGGAATTCAATTAAATACTAAATTATTTATCGCCAAAATTTCGGATTGTTACATTCTCCCCTCCTTAAAAGAACTTCCGATCTCGAAATTTTATCAATGACAAAGTGATGGAATTAGCGCCTAATTATCCTAAACTACACAACTAATTAGTGTACATTCAATTTTCAATCAACGTGCGCATTTGCATCGTGTACATAATGAGTTGCAATTGCAAAATATGCATGCATAATGATACTAAATCGGACCCTCCTATATGTATGCATTTTATTTTTGAAAACATGATGCAAACATCCTAATATATATTGGCAGTTCTATATGAATGCAAATTTTGAAAACATTTTTCATCCATAACCCTCACATGACTACAGATAGAAGTGTGAAGTAATCAGTTTTGCATTCAAACCCTACCATCCAACACATCGACAAATCTAAACCGTTTTCCATTAATATCTCCTCAGGCAAAAAAAGTATATCAAAGCAGAAAAATTCGATGTTCTTTCCGCTTGTAAATGTTCCAATTCCCGTCTTACAGTGGAATTTTACCTCAATAGCCCCAAAATTCTCCAAAAATTTCCATCTGTAGATTGTAAAAGAGGCACAAGACAAGCTCTAAAATGTAAAACTAGTTAATTAATAACTCGTGCGCATCGTCGACAGGGTAGGGAAACAACGTCTTCTTTATTAAAACAACCTTTCCCTTATTATCGTTAACGTCTTTTCGCATTGTCGTCCCTAATGCACTGTTAAAACGTGTAAACTAATTATCCAAAATCTTCCTTACGCTTTAGATGTGACTATAAAAATTGATTTTTCCCATAAAAGTAAACTTTCTCTTTTTGAACATTCTTATGTAAAATTTGAAATTCCCTTTTGATACCGTTCTACTTTCCTTGCCAGCTTTTCATAAGAATAAAATTTTGGTAACATGCGCTTAACCACATTTAAACCATCTATTTTTATACAAAACAGATGTTTAAACATGCGTAAACTACCGTATCCAAATCCAAGTTTTTATATAAATCGGATTAAAGTAAAGTATATCTGAAAAATATACATTTTCAAAAAGGATATATACATACATACATGCAAACACACACACACACACATATATATATGTATGTATTTTAAAATAGCATTTGCAAAAAGTTTCAAGAATATATTTTGCGGAAACTTAAACGACTCAAGTCACATGTTGACGTGAAAAGAAGTCGGTTACGCAGAAAAATGGAAAATTTAAAACCACATACAAACTCAAAAATAAATTTCAGCTCAAAAAAAGAATAGGCGACGAATAATAAATATACCCATGACGAAATAATGCAAAAAACATGTCCTTCACTAAAATTTATCCATATATAATTCTATACTCTTAACTCTAAAACAACTGTTAGCTAGATAAGAAAATGAAATTTCATTCCTAACAAATAAGCGCAAATGACATCCAATATTATCAAACGTAGAAATCTCACTAATCGTAATGCGAATTTTCCAAAGACAGTACACTAATAGTTACAAGCACGAACTCCCATTAAGCCAAGAGAGAATTGTTGGAAAGAGAAAAAGAACAAAGACAACAATAAAACAACAGCACCAAAACTCCAAAACATTGTCGATAACCAATGAGACGTCTTGCTCTGTAGTAGTAATTCGAACTATTTTCACAAATTTGATTAGTCATCTCATGGTTGCAAAATGCTCAATCTCGTGTTATAGACATTGTTGTTGTTATTGGAGGTTTCTACACTGCCGTCTCATCTAAAAGAGAATTTGCAATGACAAAGGAAACCTACCACAAAGTTTGCATTCACGGAGATTCACCTAACATCGCCTAAAGACAAAAATGGATAGGTAAAAATACAAAAAGCAACTTCGTGAAAAAACACACAAAGTCAACAAGGTGAACCAAATATGATGCGTATTAAAATGATGGTTACGCCACCGAACCAAGAAAAGATTGATTGCCACATCATGAGATAGTTGCAGTCATAACTTCCCATCTTCGGAATAATGTGCTAAATGAATCACACATCTACATGGGTAGTTCGAACCAGTGTTTTAAATGTCGTCCATCTCGGTTGAATTCTCGCTTCGGGGTCAAAACGAAACGAAACTTAAAATATCACTGTGTATCTCATTTCAATTTATTGACCGATATTTATAAATATCAGTTGATATTTTAATCGAAACGATTTTTCGATATATCACTCGATTTTTATTTTTTTTAAATAAGCAAAGCCCATATCACCATATTTCTATTTTATTTTATTATTGTCTGTCTTTGCATATATTTTTTGTCTTTGCATGCATTTATTCAGTTAATTCATTATATTCCTGCAGCATACAGTCAATTAATTTCATTCAATTCATTGCATTCATTTCATTCAATTCATTGCATTTATTCATTCAATTCATTACATTCCTACTATCTTTGCATTTATTTTTGTCTTTAGATGCATTTACTCATTCAATTCATTATGTTATTTTGCTACTAGTACATTTCTATTTTATTGCTTTCTGTTTCGCATTTGTTTTTTTGTCTTTGCATGCATTTTCATTCAATTCATTGCATTATTTTGCTACAACACATTCCTGTTTTATTATTCTATCTTTGCATTTGTTTTCTATCTTTGCATGCATTTGTTTATTGTCTTTGCTTGCATTTATTCATTCAATTTAGTACACTATTTTTCTTGCAACTTTTTTTTTTCTACCAGTCCATTTTCACTCTAGAATCTTGATATCACAATTATGCTCATCATTGACTCCTAGCAGTATCCAACCTAAAAATATGAATTATGTAGATTCAACTATACAAGATGAAACGACATGGATGTTCTTTTGAGCTATCAATGACAATGGTATGTGATGTGATTCTACAAACTAGGTAAACTCAATTTCTATATACTTTAGTATATATAAATATATTATATAATCAAATTAATTGTTAACATAAATGTACACCAATATGGTTTTGGTATGAACTTTAAGCTATGAAATGTAAATCTGATATTGACGTCCGAGATGTGCTTGCCTCCTCCGAGATCTCCCCTAAAACGTTACCGAGTCGCTAAAATCTACAAGACAAAACATGACCGATATCCGATATTTGAAACCTTGATTCAAATGTAGATTTCCGAACTCAAAAACCGACATTTAGGAAAACAAGATCTGTTGCAAAACTTTCGAAGATGGTCAAACCAAAGACCATTCAAGTCCGTGTAAAACATGGATGCCTCTAAAAATATCATTGAGATTCTCCTCAGATAAACTATCGAAATGCAGTTCAATTTTCATCTCTGAAACGACAATCGCCTTCATCAAAATCTGTCCCAATAAAATACGGAAAAGGCGAATGCCGCACAAACAACGACCCAAAAATTCGAAGTAAAGGACCGGTGCAAGTCCAACTACCACGACTTATTCAATTAGCCCTAAAATGATAAAACCTTATGCTCAATCTATTCCAACCAAATGGTCTCTCTACCTAAGAATGAGACTTAAATGGAATGAGAAAGATCGGATAGCGCAAGTAGGTATTATAGGCTAAAACATGACCAGAGGGAAGAAATCGAGGTTAGATCTTGGAGTCATAGTGGGGCAAGATCTAGTACACAAACCAACGCAGAAAAAGGAGGAGACTAGGTGACGACAAAGAAGGGGAAGAAGAAGAATAAAAACATGGTTCGATTAGTTGAGAAAGAAAGGACGAAAGAACGAAGTCTATACAGGGAAATTTGGATGCAACTTTTATGACTGAGTCTTAGGTTCAAGTTGTACCAAAACTCATCGACTAATTGACCTCTCTAGATATACCGCTAAACGGTCAACTATTAAACGTGCTTTGGACAAACGTTGAACCTTAACTTTATAAGGGTCGGATTAAAATATTAATCATCCCGTGTCATCTTTACAGATTTGACCTAGATTCGAAAAATACTTGTCCTCATCATGGCGTTATAATATAGCACAGTCAAACTGTGAACAGTCCCCAAAGATTCAAAATAGTCTCAATAAAAGGTTGTGACCACACAAAAAACAAACGAATTCTTGAAAAGAAAATTCAGCTAGAATTCTGAAATAAATAAGATGGATTTCCCCTTATCTAGCTAATAAACAAGCTGAACAATTTACAAAATCAAATACCTTTGGCTGAACAGAAGTTTCCTAGTCTTTTCCGAGAGAAAATTTCGAAAACTTTTCAAGATAAATTTTTATTTTTAACTTAGGTTCTCATAAATATATCTATATTTAAAATTTTTATACTACAGTTTATTCTACTGAATGGAACAACCTTTCCATGTTCTGGATTATCGTAATTTTAAATCTCTAAAAATGTGATTTGTGATAGTTTCTATAAATCATCCAAAATATTCGAAAAGAGGAATATTAAAAATCACATGGAATGAGTAATTATAGTTTCTGAGTTTCGAGGTTTATTCCTTGTCAATTTCAAATTCCTTATTTTTACCAAAATGGATTATTTATTAAAATCACACAATGCTCGACGATCCGGAACATGGTTAAATTTAAATTTCTAAGATTATTTTATTTACTCAAATCTTTATTTTTAAAACAATTCTTCGAAGACAATTGTTTAAATTATTTGAAAACCCTCTATATTTCAAAAACAGTTTTAAAAACTGAAATCCCCCTGAACCTAGGGCTAAGGATTCAAATGATTAATTCTATCAAAAGAGTATCCAGACTATAATGACACATAAAATTGAATTTCCCGTTTAGGACCAAGAAAAAATACCGATTGAAATTCCAAACTGAACCAAGACAAGAAAACGTGAATATCTTAGCTATAGCTAGCTTTTTGACCACTTCCTAAGCTCAAATCCACGAGATTCACCATATGTCGCCCTCATGCTCTTCAAAGCAACATCGCCAAACGCACTGTGGGGTAAATCGGGGTTGGACGAATACTCGCACTCAAAATATTTCTAAATACTAGTCGTTTAAAATCTATCTTAAATAAATAGGCCCATGACTATCTCACCATCAAACTAATTTAAAGTCAACCAAGAAAGACGAAAGAAACTAGAAAAAATGCAAATATGTCATCTCAATGATCCTAATTTATTAATTCCCCCGATCATCTAAACCTAAGCTCTGATACCAAATGTAATACCCACACTTATCCGAGCCCGAATTTCAGCAAAAATGAAACTCAAACCCATCCAAGTATGGAGAGTATATATTTGGTACCTGCAAATAATAAGAATAATTAGAGAAAAATAAAAATAACTCACAACAAAACAAAACAAGATAACTAATACTGATTAAGGCAACTACCTTAAAGTATATCACCACATCGATATCGAGCATGAGAACGAGAACCAAAAACCAAACTGAACACCTAATAACATTTGTTTTCCCCGAGCTAAATCCGAGAGTTGTTATGAGGAGTGGGTCAGAACAAAAAGTCATGATGAGTAGAAAATGTATAACACTATCTATAATACACAAATGTATCATGTTTGTCCGGAAGCAAAATATATGTTTAACAAGGATAGTAATTCTAACCTAACCTTGTAAAGATTACACACGACTATCTACCATACCTGGGATTGTATCCCAAAATTCAATGATATCGCAATACTGAGATATAATGTTTAAGCATAAGTATGGAGCCTTTATGCCACATTCAACTAGCTACCAAAGATTAAGAGGTGGGCTCCCAACTACTCGCTACCCTATAAGGAGATTAATTATTTCTATATAGCCACTTAAGATCTCGCTACTAATATAAGATAAGGGTGGATCCTTTCGATCACTTAAAACCCAAGGCGGACCTATCAATCACTCAACACCTTATTCAATTGTTTGTCCTACACTAATATAAATTAGAGGACACTAACTACTAAGTCCTACTAATTTAAGGCTTTCGTAATTCACGCATATACCCATGCCCCATATAAGGAGACAGATTGTAAGCAGTCACTTTTTACCTATAGGATAGGTAGACGACATCTCATCATTTATGACCTTTGCTCGGCAGTACCCTATGTTACTATCTAGCTCGCCTTAGTAGATGATCCCCTAGTCACTTACTACTTCTCGCAGGATAGGAAGACCCATGATACCTCCGTAGCGGTCATTTAATACATAATCCCTAGGAGGACTCTCACAGTCAGTTACTGCTTAGAGGAAGCGGACCAACACAAAGATTACCAAA
Organism: Allium sativum; assembly: GCA_030737875.1. Taxonomy (NCBI): domain Eukaryota; kingdom Viridiplantae; phylum Streptophyta; class Magnoliopsida; order Asparagales; family Amaryllidaceae; genus Allium; species Allium sativum. Next base: position 432,212,351 of record CM060920.1, read on the forward strand.
CTTGTACTCAATATCCATTTAATACTTCTTGTTTGGGGAGGTGAGTTATGCGATTACTTAATACCTTTTAAGGGTAGATCTAACTACTTAATACCTCTATCCTGAAGCAGTCTTATGCTTATAAATTATTTTCCTTTTATGGTTTTCTCTTTTAGGCGAGAGGCACGTCCTACAACCACTTAATACCTCGCCTTTGAAATAAACCCCATTTTATGAAATAATCCTCACTACGCAATTAACTATCGTCACTGGTTCCTATGGTTAGTGATATCTCATATCAGTTGTACCTATATCCAATGGCTGGAAAGTGTAGACTTCAGTCAAATAAGGGAACTGACCTCGCATCATTAGCCTACAAAGGCTAATCCTCATTTCTGATCATATTAATTCTAAATTAACTAGAATAGAATAAGAAAAAACTAGGACTTTCTATCTTAGGATGTCAAATTAGTATTTCCTTATTGGACTTAGCATTTACTATGACAACCAATACCCATTAATTCCCTTTAATTCCATTTATTATTATTATTAATCAGGCCACCTTTCATTAATGGCCCTAACAATCATATTTCTTAAGGCATCAACTAGCCTATTGAATGCCATTTATATCAGTCTCATTTGGATTCTATGCTAATTACTGCAACCCCTAAACATTACTGTAATCTTAATTCAATTTGATTCTTATTTGAATATATATATATATGTGTGTGTGTGTTCATTATTCATTTATTTCCCTTGCTAGATTTACAATTCCTAATACCAATTTAATTGTAAACATTTAGGCGTATTTATCATATTCAATACATTGCCCTAAACAAATATGGTTACAATACTTATTACCTTGTTTATGACCTTCTATTTTAGCAATAAGTTCCATGTTTATTGCTACAATGGTCACAAGATAATAAGTTGATATTCTATTTAGAATAGCTGTTGCAAATTGCATATAAGAATACTTGAGTTTGCACATCTCTTCTAATTTGATTTATTTATACTCGTTGCATATTTCAAATGACGTTTTTTTATACAAAAAGAACAAAAGGACAAATTTTACAATAATCAAATAAAACCATAAACAATGTTAACACAATAGGATTATTATCATTTTAACCAATACTGCATAGATTATGAATCAACACCTAATCCTATGGATCTGAAATAAAACTACAAATATGATAATGGTGTTAGGACTAATTTCCAGATCCAAGGTATTTATAATAATGACAAGAACTCAAGAATAATTGTAGGCAAGATGATGATAATAAATGAAAAGGCCTACAAAATCGTATTTAACCAATATTTATAATAATTCAGATTTGACAAAATACACAAATCTGACACTTTTAGGCATTTAATTCAAATTCAACACAAAAAAATTATTTATGTTTATTATAAACAATGTATATAATTTCTCACTTACCTGAATGCTATCCAAATCCAAATCTGACACAACTTTTTGTTTTAAAATTCCCAAATCCTGCATATCTACAATTTAATTTAAAAAGGAATCTAAAAACAAAGATTTAGATTTGTAGATCTGAAAGAAGAAATAACACTACGCTATAGATGGCCTACTAGGCGTTAGCATGGATATCAACACTATGTTGTAGTAGCTATAGATACATTCAAATTAAAAGATTAATAAAATTATCAATCCACGTGAATACGATCCATTTGTCAACATTATCAATCCACATCAATATGATTTTCCTTCACCGCCTCATCTGCTTTGCTCCAAATTTTCATTTTCTCGTTGGAACATAATTCATGTTTCTTTTTTACTTGAGAAAAAAAATATACCAATCGAAAACTAGGGTTTTTCCCTCTTTAACAAATCGCAACTTGTAACAACCCGGAAAGTTTGACGCTCAAATTTTCGACATGAATATATAACTCCGTATTACTTGCAAAAACCCAAGTATCAAATCCTAGATTGTTAATAGAAAGAAGTTAGAGGATGAGAGAAGAAAGAAAGAAATATTAGAATAGAAGAATAAGAAGATCAGTGTCTCACAACAGAATAGACAAAATATAATAATCACTAATACTTCATACAAAAAGAATTGTATATGTAGGATTACAACATAAGAGTATACATTCAGATCAATACAACACACAGCGAAAATAAACTAGTACCAATAGATATATAGAATACGTCTCGATTTCAACTCCTTCTCTTGAACTCCCAGTGAAACCTAACCTGGAAATATGTTGGGTCTGACCCGAGCACATTTAAAGTAAAGAAAAATTCACCCGGATCAGTCTGGAATACTTTCAGTAAAAAAATTATAGCACAACAACTTGTTTAACTTTGAAATTCTTTTGAAAGAAAAGGATAATAATAAGACCAACCCACACATAAACACGGACGGTTTTTACCTTACTATAACCAAAACATTTTTGGATATATCAAAATTGAGTGATATTATAATAATGTCTATCAAATCACAAATAAATAGTCATCTAGCAGAACGCTTGCATCTCACGCTCTACATATTTATTATAAAATCAAAAAAGGCAAGGCGCTTATTAGAGATTGGATTCCAACTATGACAAGGTATGGGACCACCTTCCAATCAGTGTACTCTAGAGGGGATACACTGGGGTTCAACAAGAACATCTTGCAACCCGGCCATACATGACCGACCACTCATTCAGCTTGAGTGTATCGAATGTATTGTCAACATATGGTTTTATGGCGCCACTTACATCCGTGGAGATACAGAAACGAAAGAAAAACAAATATGATTTTTATCTAGATTGTGACAATACATCCTACTTGGGAATGACCCACCTAGCCATGCTGCTTGCCCGATTTTTGTTATTTCCACGTTGATGAGGCTTGAGGTCACGTTTACCTTTCCATAATATCACATCATCATTTACTTTGAATGCAACATCGTCAGATCCGTCAAGCCACTAATTGATGTCCACAAATATACTTTGGGTGTTAAGCAAGAGAATTTCTCCGCCACCAAACTTGGTATATTTGTGAAAATCAACGTATGTGATCCTCAGGAAATACTTTCAAACGTTCATCCATACAAGTCATCCAGGAATAGGATGAACCAAAGACACCCTCCAATCGCAACCTAGGAATCACCCAAAGGATCAGTAGCGAGTAGTCCTTGCAATTCGTAGATTTCAATCACGATAGAATCACTGTCTAAATATCTCTAGGGATCATCTAGAGAAATCCAACAAGTAGTTTTTCCGCTCATAAAGATTTACGGCCTTCAATGCTCCATCTTTATACATATCCTTGCAGATTAGTTTCGTACTCAACCTTGATTCGAAGTGGTTTTGGGTCTAGTTCCCATCTCGGTCTCTTCGAAACAACACGTTAGAAAGGTCCAATAATATTTCATTGATGGTCGGTGTTTTAACTATCAATTATAAATAGTACGATCTGGTATATTGGCAGCCCAGACCTTATATTATTTCAAATCATTCTTAAAACTCTTATCGATCTTTTAGGACCACTTTATCGATTTAACATCAATAACAACATTCTTTGCTTCCGTTAAATATATTCTTAAAATTTAAGAATAACATGGTTTTCAAACACCCGCTTGTTGCCATATAAAATCTCATTTTAGTTTCCTTAATTTGGAAATATCTCTATATATTATAAGCTCCATTAATAATGGTCAAAATAATGTCAAATGACACCTTCGCTTATATATACCTCAAAATAGCTTTGTCAAGCTTCGAACTTCAAAGATTACATTTTAATATGTATGTGAAAATATAATTGAATTTCCAATATTATCTTATTTCAAACCTCTTCACAAATGTTGCAGTATTATTTTCAATTCAATATCTCACGATTATCGTTGCGATAGTATTCAATTCAAATTCCACAACTAACGTTGTAGTATCCTTTTTACGGAAATACTTAAACCAAAACATTGAATATCGTATTATAAAACTAATTAGGATTTTTATAATCAAAAATCCATTTAATGATTTGAAAAACCATTAACATCATCCTTTGTTGTCTTTATGACCTTCTCTTTTAATTCAAATCATTTACTTAATTCAATTTAAGTAAACACTTTTATCGGAGATTATATTTTTAATCCTAAATTCTTTTAATAAACTCTTCCAATAATGTTTGGAAGAAAACCCTTTATGAATGTTTTCGAATATCAAATTTAACCTTATTATAAACTTAGTTGATTTCTTAAATGAATATCATTTAAGAAATATTTTCTTAAATGATTATTAATTAAAATAATAACTAATTTCCTTATTTACTAAAGTAAAACTATTTACTTCGTCATTAACTAGAAATAGATTAGTTAATCACCTTGAAAACAATGACTAATTACATTAAAAATATTTCAAACAACGTAAACAAAAGGTAAGTTATAATTTAAGAAAGCTTATTAAAATTTAAAAAAATTATTTCCATTAAATAAATAAAATAATCTTAACAACCGCTTTACATTAAACAGCAGACTCAATCAATTAACATCATCAGTTAAACGTTAATTGATTTCAATTACTTCTTCTTATTAGATTAATAAAATTTATCTAATAACTTTGCTTACTCGTTTAATTAAAAATAATTATCTAAAAAATATTAACCCGTAGATTAAATGCAGCTTATTCTTCTTACACAACTTATTAAATGCCAAATTCTTATACACAACCATTTTATAATATTTTTATAAAAACTAATTTTATAATTATAGGTTTATTTTTAAAAATATCATTATAACGTATAAATATAATTAAAAAGCTTTCTTCTGTTATAAAGTAAAATTTATAACTAGACTTCGTTAATTCGCCTGATGACAAATCAACGTTTCAACAAAAAGGTGGATTTTAGGTTATTTGCTACCAATCCCTCAATCAGTACCATTTATTGATTCCAATCACAACATCATTGAATTTCAATTCAACGTTAACATCCAAATAGGTTTTCAATGTAATTGAGGTTCAACTGGTTCATATATAAACAATATAAAAATAAACAACATACATAATATTTGATGAATCCGGCCAGATTCCTCCAACCTGATTTTCCCTGCATCACAACTCGTTATAACATTTTATAATAATATATGGAAATAGAGATTTCATCCAATGTATTTCAAATGACGTAAATATATTTAATGTCAACCAATAACAGACAAATAGCATGCAAGGCAACCAATCAACCAATTTATATTATCAATGGTAAATTATATTTTTTTACATGAATTTAACACATCATATAATTCTAGAAAGCGCGAGAATTAACTCACCATTTATTTTCGACTGACGATCGTCGTGTCGTATAATTTTAAACAGACGTTTAAAATTACACGAAATTCCGACTGCTTCCTTTTTGACCAAACAAGCTTGTACACTTAACCTCTGCCACCACAATCCCAACGGATTCTGTTTCGTTGAATTCCGTGCATGTATGAATAAGTTAAGTGATTATGAGTCGAATAAATAAATTGATTATTAAAACAAAATCAAATTATAATTAATTATATTAATTACCATTTAAACATAAGCCACGTCAGCCTTGACATTTTGACCACGCATTTTCCTTTTCAAACTTTCCTCATCCCCGTTCCTTTCTTCCCAAACTTGATATCCCCATTTGAAACCACGTCGTGACCTCAAACCACCACCATGCCATTGACTGAGATCATTGGAGTTGACCTTCAATCGACCATCAGCTTCCTCTCTCCACGCAACATGAACGGCCTGAAGCCCCGACCACCTATCGCCTGAACTTCGCTAGAAAATCCCTGAGACCTTTTTCCGTTCATTCGACCATAACTAACGCCACACTCCACCATACGTGATCGGACCACTGCTCCTGTCACCCGGTAACCCCCTCTCTCATCGACCTTCAGACCACCACCCCTAATTCAACCTCGAACACCAGAAAAAGCCCAAAATATGATTGTAACTTCGAAACAAAAACCATAAATGTCAACCTCGATCATCTCGAATTCTACGCCACCACAGGCAATGTCAGACCTTCAACCCAAAAGAGAAAATGACCCCTGCTCGTCCTCTATATCTTTACTTTTGGACTTATCAGCTAATACTTCACCAAGTCACCATAATCCTTTAAGAACTGAAACTCAGATCTCACGGTTTTCTCCACCTACCTGCCACTACAAGCCACCGATCCACCTCAAATTTTTACAGCAGGTAGATATTGATCAAATCTTTAACTTTCATGTAGAAAGTTCCAATCGATTCAAAATAGAATTTAAGTTATAAATTATTTAAGGATGTGGACTGTTTTACAAAATAAGATGAACGGAAATGAAGTATGGGGCTTAATGCTCTGATGCTAGATGTATATATAAATGTAATAATATTATTTTAAGTTGAAGTGATGAACGATGATGACTAACGATTTTTATTTCGTGCCTGTCGCCATTTCTAAACGTTGTTTATTGATTCCTGTGATTACATACAAACTCTGTTCATCACGGAAATAGAGATCGTCGTATAATTGGACGTTACGATCCTAATGAAACTTGTTTCACCGTATTCCGAGTCTGTTTGCTCAAACGACGCTCGTTCGAGTCTAAATGGTCGATTTATTTGTATTTAATTTGCTGTACTCACAAATTAACTCCAATTTACACGAAACTTGAAATCTAGCAATAATAAGCCATTATGGTCTTAATAAACTTTGTTTCATTGAAAACAGAGGTTGTTTGAATAAAGTCTCTTTTTAAGGGTCGAATTTAAATAAAAATAAATTAATTTAAAAATACCTCAATATAATAATAAAATATTCTTATTGGCCATACTCGACTAGAATTTCATATAGTTTCATAATAAAATGCTCCTGATTGAATTCCAAGCCAAATCGATATTAAATAAAATAAAAATCTTTTATTTATATATAAATAACGTTATAATTTATAAACGAATTCCACAACGACTATTTGAAAATTTGATTTGGACATAAAGCAAAATCTACAATATGAAAACTCGATTTTTTCAGTTCCATTAGAAAAGTATTATCCAATAGATTCAGATGTTTCTTGTTTTAAAGAAATCCGACTTATACTGGATCATGTACAATAAATTAAAGTTTAAAACATTATATTACGAACTACTGCGCTGCAGCTCGTTTTATAATTGAATTATAAATTAAACGTTCAACGTCGATTTATAAACGAAACCGTTAATATAATTCAAAACCAAACAACATTAAATTCTTTTGAATTGCCAGTTTACGTTATATTGCAAATTCAACAAATTCCGACCATTCTAGAATTTAAATTATTATTTTATTAATTATATTAATAAAATATTCAAAATTATTTAATTCACGTTAATTAAATTCCAGAACAATATTTAAACCATATTTAAATATTAAATGAAATGGTTAAAAATTTGGGATGTAACAGAACTTCTGCTTCTTTAATCGGAGATGATCCTCTAATCGTTCAAAGCTTCCGCTCAATCCTTAACTTCATCCTCTGATCGTTCAAAGCTTCCGCTCAATCCTTAACTTATTTGAAATAGGTATTTTGGTGAATTGTTTTACCCGTTAATAAACCCCTCAGGTCACATCGTAAAAAGCAAAGATTTAGTTAGACCGACTAAAGATTAAGATAACAGAGGATTTGGTGTTCTGGTGCAATCGTACTCAACAGGCGACATCTTTAAGCCGAATCCCATCCATCTCCATAAATCGATCCTACCAAAGTATGGATCTGCAAAATGAAGCAGTTTTAATTCGGTGTGAAAAAGGTAAGAAATTTTTATCCGGTCTGATTTGGAGATAATTCAATTGGATGGCTTATAAATTCGTGTATCAGTTCTTTCATCGGGTTTGTTCATTCAACAGAAGAAATTGGCTAATGGATGATTATGTGTTAATTTTTTTTGTACATTGGATTCCAAGTTGGTTAGGAAAATCATCTTTTGTTAACGGAAATCCAGGTACTACTTCACAGCATATAATGCTTTTATTTCATATTCAAGTTGCAAATCAAAGTATCAGATACAACTTTATGATTACTTACTACTTTTATTTCACAGCACATAATGCTTTTATTTCATATTCAAGTTGCAAATCAAGTCCATTGAAATGACTTGCAGAATCGAATTAACATGGGGTGCCTGATGCTAAAATTGTTGATAATATACTATGGCAGTTAACACATGCAGAAATTGGGTATATAGGCCAACGTATTGCAACTTTTTAATGTTTTTTTTTAAATTTCCCTATATTATTTAAGCTATGCATGCATGTTGATTAGGTTGAAATTGATGTGGTTTTAATCCAGACTGAAATTGATATTGAGAACCAGCATTTACATTACAGTGTATATATGGATGATACAGTTTTTAAATGGGTTAGTCTGTAAATTTCATTTATATTCTGTTGTCGGTATTCATGTATACTTTTGCTGGTTTGCAAATGTATATATGCCAATACTACCATTCCTTGATTTATAATACAGTTATTTTATATATTACAGTCAATTTCTTTGCTACTTGCTGCATTGTTATCTATTTAGTTAACTCATTTAGGTTTCTTCTAGTTATATAATTTATTGCATGCTATAAACATCTCCATGTTTAGTTTCTATGGTCATTTGTATGCAGAACTGGATACTATACATGGTTGCAGTTGGGTGATAGTGCTGAAAAATGGAAAAAAGTTAAATGGAAAGACTCCAAGTCATGTGTAACAACCCAGAATTTTGGAACCAATTTAAAATTTATTTTCAATTGATTTTAATAGAAATTAAATAAACTATTTATTTTTAGAATAAATGACTTAGAGTTTATTTTAAAATGAAGTTTGAACGTATAATTTAATTAAAACGAGCTCGTAATGGCGCGTAGTTTGAATATTTAGTTTTAAACTTTAAACGAGTATACAAGATTCGTTATAAGTCAGAATTTGATGAAACAGGAAAACTTAGAATTTAATTAACTATATCTTTCTAATGAATGTAAGAAATGGAGATTTCTAGTTATAAATTGTAAGTTATGTCCAAATTAAAATTTCAAATAGTCGCTATGGAATTTATTAATATTTTAATATTATTTAAGACCTTAAAAAGGACATTTTGCAAACGACCACTATTTTCGACGAAACCACTTTTGTTGGATCCATAATATTAAGTTATTGCTAGATTCCAAATTTCGTAATTTTTGGATCTAGTATGTGGTCGTGCGCAACAAATTGTGAATCAATCAGCTATTTAAACCCAAAATATAGCTTTTTGAGCAAACGGATTCGGAATTCGTGTGTGATTGGGACATTGATGAATGTCAATCGAAGATAACATTAACTAAAGAAATAACAAAATATAAATACCAATACCCTTCACTATATAATACCTTCATCCCCTTAACCCTAGTTCGTTTTCTTCTCCCATTTTTGCAGCCACCCCTACTTCTTCTCAAAACATTTTGCAAATAAGCCCCTCAACATAAAATAATTTAAATCTCACCAACCGTCAATAATTAGGCAAAACTCATAACGCGAAAGTTGTACTGAATGTTAAGATCTACCTGCCATAAAAGTTTTATGGCCAAGGAGTTATGGATTCGCCGGGATCTCAGTTTAAAGTAAGAAAATGGCTTTCAGTAATGGTGATTTTATGGCTAAAGAATTGAGAGTTAGATGTTGGAGTCAAAAGGGAAGTTGTCAAGGGGGAGTAGAGCTACAATTTTTCTTTTGATCGCTTGGCCTGATATGGCCAGAGGTGGTCGAAAATCGAAGTTGATCATCGTTGACGAACTTGGTGAAGCTCGAAACAAAGATGGATGGATTTTGGACGCCACAGGCGATGTGGGGCCAAGGGGTCCGAAGCAAAGTAGTATGGGGTGGCATGGCAGTCTTTCCGTCTGTGGTACGCGGTTGCCACGTGGCGTGGTGGAGGAGAATTTTTTGGAGAACGCGTTTTGGGGACGTGTCGATTTTCTGATCGTCAGTGGCGACCTACGCGGCGTCGCTTCAGGTGTAGGCGCACCTTGGATGGGGGCAGACGAAGGAAGTGTCGACTGACTCTCTGGTGGCCTGTAGATAGTGAACGATGACGATAGTGGAGGGTTGCTAAAGGTTGAACGATGTAGGTGAAGTATATATATTATTATATTAATTTATGTATACTATGTTCGCGTATTAATATCTCTCACATACGAACACGGAATTGTGCAAAATTGGATCCTTTAAGACTGTGGAGTCGAGAGCTTTGAAACAAAACTAATTTGGTCAAAATTGGAGCAAAATACATTTCTGGGTCAAATTAAATCCAAGTTTAATTTGATTTAAAAAGAAATCGACAATTTGAGCCGATCAATGTGAGAATTCTCTCACTCACTGTTTTGTTATGTTATTATAATGATAGTTAAATATATATATATATATATTATCTTTGTTGATTTTTATTCGATTAATTATCACAAAATTTGTATGGTATGGTAGCTCACATCACTGTTGTTTTAAAACCATATTGGTGAATTGTTGATTGACTGGGTTATGTTTTGATTGTGATTTTGAGATACTTAACATATTAAATAATGTTAATGTGCTAGTTGAAATTGGATACAAATATCCATTTAAAATTTGAATGGTAAAATTATTATTACCCGTTTAAGCATGATTTGTTAGTTAGAAAAATAATTAGATTGAACTAGTAATGATTAAATTCATGAATCGGTATTGACATAAATTGACTGTTTGTTGGTTGAAAACCCCATATGGGTCTAAGGATGTTATTTTACTTACACATCTCCCCGATATTTAGTTGTATGTCCATCAATTGATCGATAGACTGTTATAAGCATTATTTAATGTTTATATAGTTATTGATGCACTTTGGATGTGAATTGGTTGTTTAATAGTTGTTTATATATTGTTGAGTACATGTGATGTATGAAATCAGTATAACTGAAATTTGGTTTTGATATCCGATTTTGGATGGACACAAAAACATTAAAATATCAATGAATATTTATAATGGAAATGAATGGATTTGAATAAATTTTCATACAATTATGATTTGTTTAAGTTTACTGAGAAATGAATGATATTTTCAAAATATGAAGCCGAGTCAAGTATATAAACGCTATTTTAACTCGACGGATTTTTCTATCGATTTTATTCATTTTTATAATGAATAATAAGAAAACTAGATTTCAAAATCTGACATTTTGAAATTATTATTATTTTGAGACTATAATAATACGGGATGTTTAATTTTTAATATAAAATTTAAATGCAAGTAGAAATTGTTTTAAAACAAATTTATAAACATTTTATAAAATATGTTTTGAATGGAAATTGACGAAATATATTTTACATATTTAAATGATTTTTTAATATAACGTGTCGCGCAGTGACCGTTCACGAATTTTGACCATTAACTTCGAAATGACGTAACGGTAGACCCGACTGTCGGATTCTCCTCAAACTGGAACCTTAGGTTCGTATCGAAAATATCTTTCCAATGAATATATGTGATTTAATTTTGAATGGATAGAATTTTAAATATATTCAAATCATATTTAGAAAAGGTCGCTATGGATGTAGTTCGGTGGTCAATATTGGAAACTACCTGTAAGGGCCTTAATAAAATAATTAAAAATATAAATAAATTATGTAAAATCATAATAAATGATTTGGAAAAATTTTAGATGGAATATTCCAAGTTTGAAAAGATAAAAAATATTTTTATCTGAACGAACTAGTTAATAACTAGAATAGTAATCCAATGATTCTAAATTAATAAATTGGATGGTAAATGGTTTTTAATATAACCAAAGTTTTCTAACGTATATACTGGAATAGATTTGAATGGAAATTAGTTTTGGATATTTCAATATTGGATTCCGTAATTACACGAATATCGTTGAGGAATTTGGAAGTTATTGATATCGTTATTCCAAAACGATATCTGTTGGTTTTAGGATTTGATATTGAATAAAAGTCGTTATGGTTTCCATTTAAGACCTTATATTTAATATCAAATTGGATTTGGGTTTGTTGTGAATTGTGGTTTAAATACCACTATTCTTAAAACCTGTTGAAATGTAAGTTATAGAGGAAATCTTTTGATTAAGATTTCATGAGGTTTTCCAATTTATTCAATTAAATTGGGATTGAATGGAATTCAATTCATAATAATTGAAATAAGCTTCTGTGAAGGAAGGCATTTACTATTTATGGAATTTAAAAGGCTTCGCCGTTATTTCATTTATAGTACTAGTACAATACAAAAATTTATGTCAATTATAAATTGTTTAGATTTCTACGAAGATTCCATATTAATGGAAGATGATTTTGGGTTTACCGTGAGTAGTGTTTTCAATGACATTTGTTCTTTAACCTAGTTAGAGATATGATTAATTTCCTAAGTTGAATAATCATTAAATAATGAAATTTGAAGATTAAATCTAAGTTGGAGTTTTAATGAATCTTTAATTAGGTTGAAATGTGAATGGGATAATTAAATTTATCAAACACGAGAAGTGCACGAAATGGAGTACCACCAGTTTTACTCCATGCGAAAGTTAAATATTTAATTAGATTTGAACGTTAAATGACAATTAAATTTACCGATAATACTAAGGGTGTTGAATATGTAGTACCACCAGTTTTGCTCTATAGGATGAATAGGCTGGGATTGGGAAAAATAAAATAAATGATTACTTCGGTAAGGCTGGATAATCCCGACTAGTTTTATAAACCTTAATTTGGTTGAAGTTGTGAAAGGATAAAGTAAAATCTTATGAAAATGATATCCAAAGGAGGATTAATGTAATGTTCGCAAATCCGTAATATCAGAGTTGACTACATACATCATACATCCAACCCAAATATCATGAAAATACGAATCATTTATTTTTAGAAGAAAAAGATAGAAGAAGAACAGAAATAACAACACAGAATCTCACATCGCAGCGGAACAAAATATAATATATCATAACTTTTAAAATACAAAATTTCAACTGTATAACATACACTATCAGAGTACAACTTACAACACAGCGGACATAACAATAACTAGATAACGCTGAAGCCTCCTGCTCCAAGCTCCTTTGGATAAATCTGTAAAATCCTGAACTACTTGACTGTCCATACAAAATTGGGCACCCAAGAGTTTAGGTAAAACAAAACAAAATAAACTCCGGGTCAGTCATGGGACTGGTACGAGTAAACAGTTTAAAACAGTTTAGGAAAAATAAACGATATCTCATAAGACCACGCCGTATAACACGGAATGAGTTTTCCCTTATGAGAATCCAAACACTTGATTTAACTTTCAAATCCTTTTGAAAGAAAACGATAATCTTTATATCAAGCTATTTTGATATTATAATAGTGTCTAAATCAAATAAATAGAATCTAGTGGAACGTTTGCATCTCACGTTCCACATATATTTACAATGAAAATCGCGAGCACTTATTAGGTAATGGACTTCCAACTATGACAAGGTATGGAACCACCTGCTGTTGGAGACACCGAGTTCAACAAGAACATCTTGCAACTCAGCCACACATGACCAACAACTCATTTCGCTTGAGTGTATCGAATGTATATCACCAACGGTTGGGATCAGCAACCGTTTCCCGAATGGGACAGCATCGAATAGAATAAGGAATTAAATGAATCTCTAGATAGGTGATGATACACCCTAATGGGAGCTAACCACATAGCCATGCTACCTGCCCGATTTTTGTCATTTCCCGGTTGTTGAGGCCAGAGGCTACGATTACTTTCCATTCATTGATAACACGATCACTTTGAATGCCACATTATCAGATCCGTTAATCACTAATTGATCTGCACAAATATTCTGGATATTATGCTAAGGGAATAAATCTGTTGCCACCATATATAATTGTACAGTCCAACATATGCGATCATTGGAAATATCCTGTCAGACATTCATCCATATATGTTCGTTCTGGGACTGAACGAAACCGAAGTCACTATTCAGTACATCCATCCTAGGCAATCTCTACCTAGGACTTATACAACAACCCTTGCACTTTACTCCGTCTTCAATATGTTCAGCATACTTGGTTTGCAACGCTTATGCCAATACGGAGTGGTTCTTTGGATAATAATCCATCCGTTCTCTCCATATTAACAACGTTAAAATAGTCAAAACTTTGATAGTCGGTGATTTAACAATCAAATGAAAAATGTCCGTGTACACACAACAATCTTATTTCCAAATGGAATTATCGATCAAATCATCAAACGTATATACATATATATATATACATATTTCCTTATTTTCTATGTTTAGAAAATATATGTTATTAACACTGGAATACATTTCCATATATCGCCTTCTTTTATTTTCCGTACTTAGAAAATATCTTCTATTTATAATTGGAAAATATTCCAATTACTTATCTCTTTTCCGACTCGTTTATTTCTATACTTAGGAAATATTTATTATTCTATTTCCAAAATTTACTTACTTGGGTTAAAACTAATGTTATGTAAAACATCGTCACAAACAACCCACAATACTGCATTCAACTTACTCTTATTCAAAGATTTCTCTTCAAGACTGAATCTTGCTATTTCTCAGCTAATAATGAAATCAATCGAGTTGGGGTATAATTACCTCTCAGACCTTGACTGAAAATATTATTAACTTCAAAACAGACAAGACCGCTTACCTCGAATAATCAATACCATAAAACCAATTATTCGTTTGTAACGTAAATATCTTTCTACTTATTCTTACTAGATTTAATTCATCGATTTCCTTTTTGTTTATACTATTCTATTTTTAAGATCGTTCCTTATCGATTCTATATATATCGATATATTAATTCTAGTTATCAAATTTTCTTAAAAATATTCTAACTCCTTAAATTTTCGAAAAAATTCGCCATAACCTCCTTTGTACCAGGAGCATCGGGAAAATCCCCAAACCACCACACAGGCCTCTCCATTCAAAAATAATATCAAAAAGCCAAGCGGCTTGCCGATGCGGCGCATAAAACCACATATGTGAATTAAATACATACCTTTTGTCGGGCATTCTATATATATATCTTCATTAACTTCATTCCATACCTGTTTCATGTATATCCATACATTTCTAATTCATTTCAACTTAATACACTCGTTTTAAATCCGCTCGTTAATTAATTCATTAATTAACTCTTTTCCCATTTCACTTGTATATTTGAATGTAACATGTTTCAAATATATTTCAACTTACTCATAAACTAATTGAATTCCATTTCAACTCGAGTTACATATTCGATATCGAATAAAAATTCTCAACCTCTTTCACTTATCCAACGCCCAATTTCGATTCAAATCTCGATTAACTATTTATTCTTCAAACTAGCTAAATCTATTTAATAATTAAAAAAATCTGATTTTTGTTTCAAAAATCATTTCACTTACTTCACTGGAGTTCATATTTATTTTATCTCTCCCGTCTGTATTTTTCTAATGGCAATTCGGATTTTATTTCTTCAAAATCCTTTTATTCATTTAAATAAACCATTATGGCTTTTAAACGATTTTGGCGCTGCTTTTCTGAAAATTTGATTTTGACATAACACAAAATCTATAAGACGAAATCCAGGTTTTTCTCTTCCATTAGAAAACTATTATCATATCGGTCTTGACAATTCTTGTTTCAAAGAATTCCAACTTCATTTGAGTTATGTATACTCAATTGAAGTTCGAATCGCCAATTTACGAACTACAGCACTGCGACGAGTTCGTTTTAATTATATTTATATATATAAATGTTTAAACTTCGTTTAAAATGAATTCAATTCCATTCTGATATATTTTCAATATATATCAAATCCATTTTTCCAATTCCACATAATATTTCCGGTCTTCTAAAATTGTCGATTTTCCCTAACTTGGAAATAAATTTATTTATACTTCGATCTTCTATATTCAAATTCCATTCCAATTCTATTTGAATTCTATATTCAAATTCCATTTCAATTCTATATTCAAATTCCATATTCTAAATTCATATTTGAATTTTATAATCAAATTCCATTTCAATTCTATTTGTATTCTATATTCAAATTCCATATTTTAAATTCATATTTGAATTTAAATATTCACATTATCTCTTGATAATTTATTCATTTTATTTATAAACACCATTATTAAATTTCCTTGTTTTATTTAAACAAGTCTATTTCGAAATCTATTTAAAACCAAACCCTTATTTTGGAAATTTCTATTTCTTATAACTTACATATATATATATAACACCCAATTTATTTCCATATTCAATTTAACTTCTATTTAAATAAATTCGAATTAATCGAATTCAAACCATAAATCCTTATCGATTTATTTTCGTTCAATTTATATTCTGAACATCAGAATAAATTCCATCGTTTATTTCTTTAAACCAATTCCCCCTTTCTATTTTTAAATTCACATTTGAATTTAAATATTCGAATTATCCAATGATAATTTTTCCTTTTCATTTACAAGCACCATTTATTTTATTTGTTTATATATTTAAACAAGTCCATTTCAAATTCATTTGAAATAAAACTTCTACTTTGGAAAAATAAATTTTCCTTTTTCAAAATTCACACCTGTGTTTATATTTCCTGAATTATCCAAATGATAATTCATTTCACTTCCTTTATGAACTTCGTTTATAAATGAACTACTTGTTTATATTATTTAAAAACAAGTTAATATTTCTATTCTATTCGAAATTTCAAATTCTATTCTAGAAAAATAGAATCTCCTTTTTAAATCTGAAAAATTCCTTTTCATGATATTTTTAAATATCAACATTTAGGCCCGGTGATATTTAAACAACCAATTATTTATTTTTCTAACTCATCATATATGACAGTATATATGCAAACAAATAAACAAACAGATAATATATTTTTAAGGGATCCCGTTGGGTACCTCCAACCCTTTTTTCCTGCATCCAAATATATTAGTCAACATAAATAATACCCATCCTGCTTCGAGGCAGGATATCGCGGTATGAAGATCATCCACTAATATATATTTGTGGGGCGCATAGGGAAATCATCCGCTATGAAACTGCGGGCATCAGCTAATGAGACTGCGGGAACAATCCAATCATCAACCCAATATATATATATATATATAATAGTCAACCCTTAATAACTAATATATTTAAATCAACCAGAAAGCATTCAAACAAGCAACAACAATTATTTTTACCAAATAAAAATAATTCTAAATAACAGGTGAGTGAGATTTAATCACCAGCTTTTTCCATTGTTGAATATCCTGTTTAATTCCTTATTGTGGCATCCCCACATCGACCCGACTCATCTCAAATGAATTTATCAAACTCCTACGATTAATAAATTTTATTTAATGATTCAATGATTATTTATTTTAAATTAACTTAAATAAATAAAATCATCCTATGTATATTTTTAAATTTAATAAAAGTATACCTTGCTGTTAACTGTAGAGAGGTTCCCCTGCTTCTCTAGTCGAACCCGAAAAACGTCTTACAAAGCAAACAGTCCCAAAAACGCCGTCACTACACCCAAGCTGGTTTCGGCATTTCATCAACATGTTGCTGTCAACACTACAATATTGTGAAAACCAGTAACTTTCCCGGTGAGAAAGCGCGGATAGTTCTAGAACAAGCCACAAAGGAACGCAGACAGAAGAACATTTCATTGTATATTACAACAATTCCATCAGAATACAAGAATATACAGAGTATAAATGAATATTATTACACAGAAATATCAGAGATTTAAATTACATTTAAATTACATAGCAGCGTAAAATAATACAATACACAACTAGAAGTAATACGCGGATACAAAGCTTTCCGAGTATCGTTCCAGCTGTAGACCAGGATCCTGTGAATATAAATCTGCAAAACCAAAACTACTAGCTGCCCGTGTCGAAAATAGGGGCACCCAGAGTTTAGGTTAAAACAATAAACTCCAGGTCAGTCATGGGACTGGTGTGAGAACCAAAACAGTTATTAATCTTTATTTTTAAAGTTTGGTAAATCAAGGGAACACGCCGTATAACACGGAACGGGTTTCCTCCCAAGAATACCAGTGCATAAAACAAACAGCGCAATGCTAAATAAAGAACAATGAAGCTATTATAAGACCCAGGTCCCATCATACAATGCAACGCAAGCCGGAGGATAGGGTTTTTACCTTATAATAGCCAAGAATGCTTGATACGCTTAAAATAAATCATTTGATACTATTATAAGTGCATAGTGTATAAAACAACTTCAAATCATAAGTATCAATCATAGACGGCATAAGCGCCCCATCCCACTATGTCGCCATATATAGGAATACAACTAAAATCGAAACGTCACGTATTGGAAGTTGGATTTCCATCTGTGAACCAAGGCAAAGGATAGTCCTAACCGACTTCGAGACAATCTAGCCCATGTCTCAGGGTCAGACCGCATTGACCCTTGGAGCGACAGGGCCGGTCCACCGATGTGGATTAAAATTCCTGAACACTACGTTTCCCGCACTATGGGGCATAAATGAGCCAACAAATGACTCCATCGGACCCGGATCGTCCGATCTAACCGAGGCGCCTCGCAACAGCAACAACCACATAAGTCAAACTCGTCAGGGCGTGTAAAACCACTGACGCTACTTCTAGCTAGAAGGAAACGCATGCCCTCCCTGAGGTCCTCTCCCGTTTCTGGTTCACAACTGGGGTGTGAGGCTCGCGAATTCACATTACACAAATCTATGCCACACAGGCCGTGCTTTGATCATCAACCACAAGACTTTGCTTTTCAACAGAAGACTTGATAACTTGCCACTTAGGCATGCCACACATGCAATTCACTCCATGCGTTTGATGTCCATCAATATATAACCCCTGAGCTCGTACGTCTCAGAGAAGGGCGTTAAGCAAGAGAATAAATTCCCCGCCACCAAACAGATGTATATTTAACAGAAATCAATCACACAGACTAAAATCCAATTTCAGACACACCTTCCATTTACAAGTTCGTTCTGGGTCTGAACGAAACCGGAGGCACCTAGTACCTCGCATATCCATCGATCTCCAAGTACGTCTGGACGATCACCAACTGATTTCCTCCTATTGGGTGTACGACCCAATCAAGATCATCAGTAATTATCCGAACGACGTGAAGACCTCCGGTCTTCGACCACCGTCTTCATCCTCGACACCACGTCGAATCAGTTATTCAGAATGGGATAAACCCGGTCTTTCTGAATAACTCGCGTATATAATAAACAAGTGTTACACAAACACAACATACGCCTCATTCCAATTTAGAATATTCTTTTATTCAAATATTCTTATACTTTGGGAAAAGTTCCCATTAATTTAATCAAAGATAAATTCTTTAAATTTATTCTTTAATCTTCTTTGAATATCAATTCAAACTAGTCGGGATTAGCGAACCACACCGAAGTAATCATTTATTTTATTTCCCAATCCCAACCTATTCATCCCATGAAGTAAAACTGGTCATACTTCATATCTAACACCACGGTGTTATCGGTAAATTCAATTACCATTTCCCGTTCAAATCTAATTAAAGATTTAACTACCGCCTGGAGCAAAACTGGTGATACTCCATTCTCGATCTTTTCAATCTAATTAAAGATTCATTAAAACTCCACTTTGTTTTAATCTTCACAGAAATAAATATCCTGTCTTTAACCGGGTTAAAGAACCAATGTCATTTAAAACACGGCCCACAATAAACCCAAAATCACATTCATTAATTATCGGGTTAAAGAACAAGTGTTATTTAAAACACTGTTCACGATAAACCCAAAAATAATACCAGTTCAATTCCAATTAAATACTATTTAATTGGTACACTTCATTAAATCTTAATAAAAAGATTTAATCTTTTTCTCAACTGGGCTTAAGAACAGTGTTAATGAAGATACCATTCACGACAAACCCAAATCACATTTGATATTAAATACAAGGTTCTGAATAGAAAATATACCGTCATATATTCAATATCAAATTCTACGACCAACAAATATCATATTGGAAATAACGATATTAATATATCTTTCAAATTCCCATAATAATATCTGTAACATCACGAAATCCAACATCGAAATATTCCGAAGACAATTTCGATTCAAATCCCTTCCAATTCAATCATTGGAAATCCTGGTTATTTTCAAAACCATTTCAAATCCACTTTATTTATTTTAAAAATAAATAGAATTATAGTTCTAGTTCAAAACTAGTTCATTTCGATAAAAATCTATTTTTATCTTTTCAAATATGGAGTTTTTCATCCCAATTCTTCACAAATCATTTCTTATGATTTTACACAAATTATTACTATTTTTAATAATTTTATCAAGGCTCGTACAGTCGATTTCCATCAACGGCCATCGAACTGCACTTACAGCGACCTTTTTCAAATTTGATTTGGACATAATTCCAAATCCAACCGTTAGATTTCTAATTTCTAATATTCGTTAGAAAGCTCTTTTCGATACGAACCCAACGGTTCCAGTTTTGAGAATCCGACGGTCGAATCTCCCGCAATATCCATTCAAAGTCAATGGTCGAAATTCGCGAACTGCCGCGGCGCGGCGCGTTCTATTCAGGCCATTATATTATATATATAATATATACTTCGTCGATTTCCTTTTAAAACGTACTATATAAATCGTTTTAAATTCGTTTTCAAAACGATTTTCAACTTCTTTTCAAATTCAAATCATAATTGAATTTTCCAATACAAATTAGTTTTAAATTCATTTCAAATTGATTTCAATTCAAATCGATTTTTAATTCAATTTCAATTCAAATTCTTTTCTATTCACTTTCAATTCGAATTCATTTCTATTGACTTTCAATTCGAATTCATTTCTATTGACTTTCAATTCGAATTCATTTCTATTCACCTTCAATTCGAATTCTAATCCTTTTCAAAATATTAGATTTTGAAATCACTTTCGATATTCATTATAAAATGAATAAAATCGATAAAAATATCGTTCACGTCAAAATGGCGTCAATCTAATCAACACGGCTTCATATATTTCTATTTTCGAATATTCTATTTCAAATATTTCTTTTCAAATATTTTTATTTCAAAACTGGAATGAGGCCCGATCAATTACCATATAATGTTAATTATATGGATTCTCTACAACACATGTATACAATAACAACGATGAATAATCAACCATCATCCAAAGTGCATTCTACACTGTATAAGCATCAAATATAAATATTTAACGCTCATAACAGTCTGTCCATCAATCGATCGACATACAGCTAAATAATTGGGATTAGTGTACGCCAAATATCTTCCCAATACCCGTGTGGGGTTTCAAACAATCAAACACAGATTTTATTTGTGTAGTTGGGCGATGTGTAAAATTTATCGTCCCAATCAATATTAGTCAAATGTGTGTATATAAACAAATCGTCCGATTTGTTTTTTTTTTTTTTCATTTCATATACATGTTAAAAATTCTATTTTTAACTATCAAATATTTTCCACTATAAAATATTTTATTTCATTTCACATCACATCACACAATCAACTACACATCAAAATCAAACAAACAAGCATACAAGCCGTCCATGGTCTGTAGACGACGGGTGTCGGGTGCTACTAAACACCGTCTGCATCCTAGTATATATTATTAACTAGAAAATTAAATTTTAAAAGTGAGAAGTTCTCACCGACTAGCTAAACCAAACACCTCGACTCTTCATATGTAGAAAATCTTCGTCGTGCACCCTTTGCTACTTTCGTCGTCCGTATTCACTACATATATAAAAATCACATTCTTATACTCTCCAGTATATAAAGATCATATTTTTATTATCTCTACTATATAAAGATCATATTATTATTTACAGTTGAAGTTTCTCATATTTTCAAAGGCGAGGTTTTTTTTTCTATTTTCGAAAGCAAAGTTTTTCTATTTTCAAAGGCGAGGTTTTTCTATTTTCTTTCTTATAAAAATCATATTTTTACTTCGCTATTCAATATATAAAAATCATATCTTTTTATTTTCTAAAAATCTAAATTTCTTATTTCTAAAAATCTATACTTTGTAGACATATATATACATAAATATATATATACGTATATATGTAAAAATCCAATTTTGAACTTGCTATGTTTTCTATAATACTCTATAAATAATAAAAATCATGTTCTTACACTGTCGTTAGGGATTAAAACTGAAAAAATGTAAATAAATAAATAAAAAGAACTCACTGCTTTCATTGAACTGGGGTTGGCGTTCGTGGTCGGAGACGGACGCTGGAGGGGCTGTGGCCCACTCCGGTGGCGGCGGCTGTAAGGGCGGTGGCCGTCTTCCTCGAAGGGGTGTGGTGGTCTCGGTGGCAGCGTGGATTCGAGAGGAATGGGGGGGGGAGGAGATCGGCATCTCGAGGCGGAGGTGAGGGGGGTCCAGCGTTCGCCGAAGGTGGGGATCGACGATGGGTGGCGCGGTGGACTAAAGGGAGGGGGGGCGATCGAAACGAGGATGTCGGGTTTTTTTTTTTTGGACAGGGGAAATGGATTCGATCGAGGAAAATGAATTTAGGGGGGTATTAAGTGAAAAAGGGTTTTATTATAAAAATATTTTATATTAATTTATTATTTAAATTCTTTTGGTTTGAAAATTCTTTGCTCGTTCATGCTAACTCCAATCAGAACCCAACGACTGTCGCCCCTAGCTAAACACCCCCATTACGAACACAATGGGATATGTATTGTAAGCCAGTTCGGTTCTTTTGATCAGTTTTCGCTCAAATCAACATATAACTCTATATATTGAATTTGAACGCGCATTTCAAATTACCGGGGTCTCATATTGACTCGAAAAATTCTCAAAAAATATTTTCTAGCTTCGTATTGACGATACGGTCCTAACAAAACTAATTTCATCGAATTCTGAGATCATTTGAAAAATGGCCATTTTCCAGTCGATTAAAATCAACCGAACTAGTCAAAACACGTTTTCCTTTGCCACGCTCACATATTGATTCGAAAAATTATGAAATTTGAAACCTAGCAATAACTTGACATCACAGATCCAACAAAAGTGGTTTTGTCAAAAACCGAGGTCGTTTGCAAAATGGCCATTTTTAAGGGCCAGAATTCCATAGCGACTTTTCTGAAAATTCATTTGGCCATATCTTTTGATTCCCGCTATAAAATTTTGATTTTTCGGTTTCGTTGGAAAGATATTATCAATTAGATTCTACTATTTTTGGTTTCGTTAAATTCCGGTTTATTTTGAATCCTGTACATTCATTTGAAGTTTGAAATCGAATTATCGAACTACCGCACCATTTTCAATTCCTTTTATAATTTAAAATAAATAAATATATTATAACGACGAACTATATAAATATATTCATTCGAATTATATTCAAAATAAATTTCTCGTCAATATTATTTAAAATAATTCATTTTAAATATTCAAAATTCATTAAAATTGCCAAAATAAAAATTTTAAACTGGCCCAGATTTTCGGGTTGTTACAATCTCCCCCACTTAAAAATTTTCGTCCCCGAAAAGGAACATAGCCGAAAGTTGTTTTAGAAACCTCAACTTTCATAGTTTTCGCTACGGCTTAAGTTCTTCAACTTTTCAGTTTCTAAGAACTTTTCAAAATTTTGGCTAACACCCTAAATTTTCGAAAAATTTCGCCATAACCTCCCCTGCACCGGGGACTTCGGGATATTTCATATAGCCTCCCATGGCCTTCTTCAATCAAAAAGAAAAAGAAAAAGCCAAGCGGCTCAGAAAATAACCCAAAATTCAAGAAATACAATAAACATGTACCTATTTGTCGGGCAAACAATTTTATTCCTCTGCTCTAGCCTCCTTGCTATGACCTGTTCAATGTATACACATGTACATGCATGCAATTGCAACCAATTCTCAATACAGTTCAATATTTGACCAATTTGGTTAAAGGTTCAACATTTAATTATTCAAACTATAATCAAACAACACAACCAACAATCAATTAGTTGATTAACGTTTCAAATCCATAATTTTGATATATAGTCAGAAACCACATTTTTGGTGCCAATTCACAACAATAATGAATCCTATCTAGTTTCGGTTCTCACACCAGTCTAATGGAAATATAGAAATCTCACTTTCGTTACTCGAAAATAAATACTGGCGACGGTGCCCCATCACCAGAATTATCCCCGGGCAACTAGAGTATGATTCTATAACTATCTAGTATATTCAAACTTCGAATACACGTTTGCAAGACGCATATGCAAAATCATTATATATCAGATTGTCCAAATCACTATAAATAAATAATCAAATACGTATAATTGATTTAAATTTTCAAAACAAAATTTGTTTTCATTTTAAAAATATACTCTTCACACTCGCTCTAGGATACTACTGATCCTATCTCTAACGAGCCATTCTCATTGGATATTACTAATCCAATATCTGATGAATTCTTTCGTATGGTTCTAACGTGTCTTGTTCTCTGAGCTTTGTAAACCAAAGCTCTGATACTAGCTGAAATTACCCGTAACTTCCCCGGTGAGGAAAGCGCGGATAGTTCGAGAACAAGCCACAAAGGAACGCAGACGGAAGAACATTTCATTGTATATTACAACAATTCCAATAGAATACAAGAATATACATAGTATAAATGAATATTATTACACAGAAATATCAGAGATTTAAATTACATTTAAATTACATAGCAGCAGAAAATAATACAATACACAACTAGAAGTAATACGCGGATACAAAGCTTTCCGAGTATCGTTCCAGCTGTAGACCAGGATCCTGTGAATATAAATCTGCAAAACCGAAACTACTAGCTGCCCGTGTCGAAAATAGGGGCACCCAGAGTTTAGGTTAAAACAATAAACTCCAGGTCAGTCATGGGACTGGTGTGAGAACTAAAACAGTTATTAATCTTTATTTTTAAAGTTTGGTAAATCAAGGGACCACGCCGTATAACACGGAACGGGTTTCCTCCTAAGAATACCAGTGCATAAAACAAACAACACAATGCTAAATAAAGAACAATGAAGCTATTATAAGACCCAGGTCCCATCATACAATGCAACGCAAGCCGAGGATAGGGTTTTTACCTTATAATAGCCAAGAATGCTTGATACGCTTAAAATAAATCATTTGATACTATTATAAGTGCATAGTGTATAAAACAACTTCAAATCATAAGTATCAATCATAGACGGCATAAGCGCCCCATCCCACTATGTCGCCATATATAGGATTACAACTAAAATCGAAACGTCACGTATTGGAAGTTGGATTTCCATCTGTAAATCAAGGCAAAGGATAGTCCTTACCGACTTCGAGACAATCTAGCCCATGTCTCAGGGTCAGAGCGCATCGACCCTTGGAGCGACAGGGCCGGTCCACCGATGTGGATTAAAATTCCTGAACAATACGTTTCCCCGCCCTATGGGGCGTAAATGAGCCAACAAATGACTCCATCGGACCCGGATCGTCCGATCTAACCGAGGCGCCTCGCAACAGCAACAACCACATAAGTCAAACTCGTCAGGGCGTGTAAAACCACTGACGCCACTTCTAGCTAGAAGGAAACGCATGCCCTCCCTGAGGTCCTCTCCCGTTTCTGGTTCACAACCGGGGTGTGAGGCTCGCGAATTCACGTTACACAAAGCTATGCCACACAGGCCGTGCTTTGATCATCAACCACAAGACTTTGCTTTTCAACAGAAGCCTTGATCATTTGCCACTTAGGCATGCCACACAAGCAATTCACTCCATGCGTTTGATGTCCATCAATATATAACCCCTGAGCTCGTACGTCTCATAGAAGGTCGTTAAGCAAGAGAATAAATTCCCCGCCGCCAAACAAATGTATATTTAATAGAAATCAATCACACAGACTAAAATCCAATGTCAGACACACCGTCCATTTACAAGTTCGTTCTGGGTCTGAACGAAACCGGAGGCACCTAGTACCCCGCATATCCATCGATCTCCAAGTACGTCTGGACGATCACCAACTGATTCCCTCCTATTGGGTGTACGGCCCAATCAAGATCATCAGTAATTATCCAAACGACGTGAAGACCTCCGGTCTTCGACCACCGTCTTCATCCTCGACACCACGTTGAATCAGTTATTCAGAATGGGATAAACCCGGTCTTTCTGAACAACTCACGTATATAATAAACAAGTATTACACAAACACAACATACGCCTCATTCCAATTTAGAATATTCTTTTATTCAAATATTCTTATACTTTGGGAAAAGTTCCCATTAATTTTATCAAAGATAAATTCTTTAAATTTATTCTTTAATCTTCTTTGAATATTAATTCAAACTAGTCGGGATTAGCGAACCACACCGAAGTAATCATTTATTTTATTTCCCAATCCCAACCTATTCATCCCATGAAGTAAAACTGGTCATACTTCATATCTAACACCACGGTGTTATTGGTAAATTCAATTACCATTTCCCGTTCAAATCTAATTAAAGATTTAACTATCGCCTGGAGCAAAACTGGTGATACTTCATTCTCGATCTTTTCAATCTAATTAAAGATTCATTAAAACTCCACTTAGTTTTAATCTTCACAGAAATCAATATCCTGTCTTTAACCGGGTTAAAGAACCAATGTCATTTAAAACACGGCCCACAGTAAACCCAAAATCACATTCATTAATTATCGGGTTAAAGAACAAGTGTTATTTAAAACACTGTTCACGATAAACCCAACAATCAATACCAGTTCAATTCCAATTAAATACTTTTTAATTGGTACACTTCATTAAATCTAAATAAAAAGATTTAATCTTTTTCTCAACTGGGCTTAAGAACAGTGTTAATGAAGACACCATTCACGACAAACCCAAATCACATTTGATATTAAATACAAGGCTCTAAATAGAAAATATACCGGCATATATTCAATATCAAATTCTACGACCAACAAATATCGTATTGGAAATAACGATATTAATATATCTTTCAAATTCCCATAACAATATCTGTAACATCACGAAATCCAACATCGAAATATTCCGAAGACAATTTCGATTCAAATCCCTTCCAATTCAATCATTGGAAATCCTAGTTATTTTCAAAACCATTTCAAATCCACTTTATTTATTTTAAAAATAAATAGAATTATAGTTCTAGTTCAAAACTAGTTCATTTCGATAAAAATCTATTTTTATCTTTTCAAATATGGAGTTTTTCATCCCAATTCTTCACAAATCTTTTCTTATGGTTTTACACAAATTATTACTATTTTTAATAATTTTATCAAGGCCCGTACAGTCGATTTCCATCAACGGCCATCGAACTGCACTTACATCGACCTTTTTCAAATTTGATTTGGACATAATTCCAAATCAAACCGTTAGATTTCTAATTTCTAATATTCTTTAGAAAGCTCTTTTCGATACGAACCCAACGGTTCCAATTTTAGGAGAATCCGACGGTCGGATCTCCCGCAATATCCATTCGAAGTCAATGGTCGAAATTCGCGAACTGCCGCGGCGCGGCGCGTTCTATTCAGGCCATTATATTATATATATAATATATACTTCGTCGATTTCCTTTTAAAACGTACTATATAAATCGTTTTAAATTCGTTTTCAAAACGATTTTCAACTTCTTTTCAAATTCAAATCAAAATTGAATTTTCCAATACAAATTCGTTTTAAATTCATTTCAAATTGATTTCAATTCAAATCGATTTTTAATTCAATTTCAATTCGAATTCTTTTCTTTTCACTTTCAATTCGAATTCATTTCTATTCACTTTCAATTCGAATTCATTTCTATTCACTTTCAATTCGAATTCTAATCCTTATCAAAATATTAGATTAATTGAAATCACTTTTGATATTCATTATAAAATGAATAAAATCGATAAAAATATCGTTCACGTCAAAATGGCGTCAATCTAATCAACACGGCTTCATATATTTCTATTTTTGAATATTCTATTTCAAATATTTCTTTTCAAATATTTCTATTTCAAATCTGGAATGAGGCCCAATCAATTACCATATAATGTTAATTATATGGATTCTCTACAACACATGTATACAATAACAACGATGAATAATCAACCATCATCCAAAGTGCATTCTACACTGTATAAGCATCAAATATAAATATTTAACGCTCATAACAGTCTTTCCATCAATCGATCGACATACAGCTAAATAATTGGGATTAGTGTACGCTAAATATCATCCCAATACCCGTGTGGGGTTTCAAACAATCAAACACAGATTTTATTTGTGTAGTTGGGCGATGTGTAAAATTTATCGTCCCAATCAATATCAGTCAAATGTGTGTATATAAACAAATCGTCTGATTTGTTTATTTTTATTTCATTTCATATACATGTTAAAAATTCTATTTTTAACTATCAAATATTTTCTACTATAAAATATTTTATTTCATTTCACATCACATCACACAATCAACTACACATCAAAATCAAACAAACAAGCATACAAGCCGTCCATGGTCTGTGGACGACGGGTGTCGGGTGCTACTAAACACCGTCTGCATCCTAGTATATATTATTAACTAGAAAATTAAATTTTAAAATTGAGAAGTCTCACCGACTAGCTAAACCAAACACCTCGACTCTTCATATGTAGAAAATCTTCGTCGTGCACCCTTTGCTACTTTCGTCATCCGTATTCACTACATATATAAAAATCACATTCTTATATTCTCCAGTATGATCATATTTTTATTATCTCTACTATATAAAGAACATATTTTTATTTACAGGTGAAGTTTCTCATATTTTCAAAGGCGAGGTTTTTTTTCTATTTTCGAAAGCGAAGTTTTTCTATTTTCAAAGGCGAGGTTTTTCTATTTTCTTTCTTATAAAAATCATATTTTTACTTCGCTATTCAATATATAAAAATCATATCTTTTTATTTTCTAAAAATCTAATCTTCTTATTTCTAAAAATCTATACTTTGTAGACATATATATACATAAATATATATACGTATATATAAAAATCCAATTTTGAACTTGCTATGTTTTCTATAATACTCTATAAATAATAAAAATCATGTTCCTACACTGTCGTTAGGGATTAAAACTGAAAAAATGTAAATAAATAAATAAAAAGAACTCACTGCTTTCATTGAACTGGGGTTGGCGTTCGTGGTCGGAGACGGACGTTGGAGGGGCTGTGGCCCACTCCGGTGGTGGCGGCTGTAAGGGCGGTGGCCGTCTTCCTCGAAGGGGTGCAGTGGTCTCGGTGGCAGCATGGATTCGAGAGGAATGGGGGGGGGGGGAGATCAGCCTCTCGAGGCGGAGGTGAGGGGGGTCCAGCGTTCACCGAAGGTGGGGATCGACGATGGGTGGCGCGGTGGACTAAAGGGAGGGGGGCGATCGAAACGAGGATGTCGGGTTTTTTTTCTGGACAGGGGAAATGGATTTGCTCGAGGAAAATGATTTGGGGGGGGGGGGGGGGTGTTAAGTGAAAAAGGGTTTTATTATAAAAATATTTTATATTAATTTATTATTTAAATTCTTTTGGTTTGAAAATTCTTTGCTCGTTCATGCTAACTCCAATCAGAACTCAACGACTGTCGCCCCTAGCTAAACACCCCCATTACGAACACAATGGCATATGTATCGTAAGCCAGTTCGGTTGTTTCGATCAGTTTTCTCTCAAATCAACATATAACTCTATATATTGAATTTGAACGCGCATTTCAATTTACCGGGGTCTCATACTGACTCGAAAAATTCCCGAAAAATATTTTCTAGCTTCGTATTGACGATACGGTCCTAACAAAACTAAGTTCGTGGAATTCTGAGATCATTTGAAAAATGGCCATTTTCCAGTCGATTAAAATCAACTGAACTGGTCAAAACACGTTTTCCTTTGCCACGCTCACATATTGATTCGAAAAATTATGAAATTTGAAACCTAGCAATAACTTGACATCACGGATCCAACAAAAGTGGTTTCGTCAAAAACCGAGGTCGTTTGCAAAATGGACATTTTTAAGGGCCAGAATTCCATAGCGACTATTCTGAAAATTCATTTGGCCATATCTTTTGATTCCCGCTATGAAATTTTGATTTTTCGGTTTCGTTGGAAAGATATTATCAATTAGATTCTATTATTTTTGGTTTCGTTAAATTTCGGTTTATTTTGAATCCTGTACATTCATTTGAAGTTTGAAATCGAATTATCGAACTACCGCGCCATTTCAATTCCTTTTATAATTTGAAATAAATAAATATATTATAACGACGAACTATATAAATATATTCGTTCGAATTATATTCAAAATAAATTTCTTGTCGATATTATTTAAAATAATCCATTTTAAATATTCAAAATTCATTAAAATTGCCAAAATAAAACTGGCCCAGATTTTTGGGTTGTTACAAATATAGAACTGTTCCATCTTCCTGTGGCCAGACTTCCACCATTCTTCCTTTTAATAGATCCAACATGCAGTCTTCCCAGAAATTTCGAACTTTCCCAATAACTTCTCGACCATTTTTAATTCAACGCAGATCTAAACCCTTTCATTTTCTCCGCTGTCGCACTACCCATTCCTACCTCAATGCACACTACAACCAGATCAACATCCCTCAGATCACCCAACTGTCCTCGAGCTTGCTGTTACAACGTTCATCGTCGCACCACAAAATGCTAGCCTAGGTCCTCAGTTCGAACGCTTCCCTTCTCAAAACACCATAACCCCTTTCCTTTTAGAACTATTGACCCACCCCCAGTGAACGTAAATGAACCCCATACCACCAAATACGTCACCAAAACCAACATTGCATCCTCTCCCTATACGCGACTTCGTTGCCTCGTCATTGTCGAGTTCGAACTCGTCCATCGCCCCACTGTCCAGAACCCACCGAACCTCCTGTTCACCACCAATAATCGATTGCGACTTCACCGGTCCCCCTCCCTCATCGCAAGTGCCTCCTCAATTCGCAGTACCCAAAACAACATCGCGGTCTTCAAACAATACTCTACATCGAAGACCCAACCCTCCCCAGTAGCAGCGAGCGCCAGTCCCCTTCGAGTTGGATTTGGGGTAATTAAAGAACACAACTTTGATTAATTGATTGAGGAAAGGGACGGGATTCATTGGATCTTAATTTTTTTGAATAACTGAGAATGAAATGAATGGAGGAAATCAAAAGAGGTGAGCGCTATTTATAAAGGGAGAGTGTGGTTCTAAAAGGAACTGCGAGGTCAATTATTTGTGGAGATAAAAGAAGCCACGGTTGTTTTTAATTTGAGGACATGAAAGAAGCACAGTGGGTTTTCTTGAGTGAAGGGTGGAGCAAACAAGGCCACTTATTATTTTATTTATTCTGAACCAGTGTCCTTAAAAAAATACCCTATGTTCCTGAACTCCTTTCTGAACCCAACAACTGTCAATTCTAGGGTAAAACCACTATTCTGAACCGACTGGGACAGGTTCCGAAGCTCAATTCGATCATTTGGAGAAGATATTAATTTAAATTGATATAAATTAAATTTAACACAATTTATTCGGCGAAACTAAATTAATATTATTATTCGAATTCAAACAAAAGTCTGAGCTGTATTTAATTCAGTTGTAAATCTCGAACTGAATTATTTTTCGTATTACGATGGTTTAATATATTCGATATTAAATCGAAATTGATTATTAAATTAATAACTTAATATAAAAATTCACTTATATTATCAAATCAATATTTAAATTAAATATTAATTATTCAGAATTAACCCATAAGAATCCGGGTCATTACAATTAAACTATAAGTTTAAAGGAGTTTATCTTTGATAAAATTAATGGGATCCTTTCCTCAAAGATATATACGAATATTTGAATAAAGAATATTCTTGATTGGAATGAGATGTGTGCTATTTTTATGTATATATCACATGATTATAAAGATGTGCCAGTTTTCGGAAAGGCCGAGTTTAGCCCATTTTGAATAACTTTTGCGACGATTAAAAGTTGAAGATGAAGACGGTGGTTGAAGATCGGAGATCTTCACATCATTTGGACTATTGTTGATGTCTCGCTTGGAAAGTACATCTAAGTAGAGGTTATATATGGTGGTCATCCAGACGTACTTGAAGATCAATCGGATATGAGAGTACCTCTCTCGTGTATTGGATATATAAGACTAGGAATAAGGTGTCTTCGATTTCGTTCAGACGCAGAACGAACTTTAATATATCGTACGAGCTCAGAGGTTATATATCTGTAAACATCAGTTGTATGGTATCAACTTACAATGTGGCATTCTAAGATGCAATGATCAAGGCTTTTGTTGAAAAATAGAGCTTTGTGGATGATGATCAAAGAACGACTTTAATATAGTGTAGCTTTGTGAACAATGT
Source organism: Allium sativum (assembly GCA_030737875.1). Taxonomy (NCBI): domain Eukaryota; kingdom Viridiplantae; phylum Streptophyta; class Magnoliopsida; order Asparagales; family Amaryllidaceae; genus Allium; species Allium sativum. Next base: position 432,244,709 of record CM060920.1, read on the forward strand.
TAATTCACAAGCTTCACACCCTGGTATGAGTCAAAAACGAGATGAGGACAATAGGGAGTGCATGCGCTGCTTTCTACCTAAAGGTGATGTCGTGGTATAGAGCCCATACATTTTTACTTATGTAGACGATGGATAAAGAGACGCCTCGAATATGGCTAAAAAAAGACCATATTGGTCGACATACTGACCAGGTGATAGGTTCGATAGGACCGATAAACGTATTGTTCAGGAATAACCAATCCACAAATGTTAGGTGTGGACTGGCCCTGCCGCTAACCAAGGGTTACCCATAGGTGTGATCCTGGACATCTTGCTAGAGGTGATCCGAAACTGGTGAGGATGATCCATTGCCTCGACTCTTAGATGGAATCAAATTTCCAATACACAACTTTTACGGTTTTAGTTGTAAACCTATATGGCGACATAATATATGATACCTATGTCGTCTATGATTGATACTTTTATATTAGAAGTTGTTTTATACACTTTGCACTTATAGTAATATCAAAATTATTTGTTTTAAAGCGTACCAAGCATGTTTTGCTATAACAAGGCAAAACTCTTTCCTCCGGCTTGTGTTGCATTGTGTGATGGGACATGAGTCTTATAATAGCTACATTTTTCCAATAAACATTGCGTTATTTGACACTTGTTTTTATTTCAAAGTATTCACTCGAGCAAACCCGTTCCGTGACATACGACATGGTCCCGTGATTTACTTTATTTTCAAGTAAAATTTTAATAACTGCTTTTAGCTCTTACACCAGTCCTATGACTGACTCGGAGTTTATTATTTTCCACCTAAACTCTGGGTGCCCATATTTTCCACATGGGCAGCTAGTAGTTTTGGTTTTGCAGATATTATATTCATAGGATCCTTATTTACAGCTGGAGCTATATTCGGAATGTTTTGTACCCGTGTATTCCCTTCAGTTGTGTTAGTTGATGTATTTCAACTGTACATTGTTTTTATACACTTTTATTTCCACTGCATTGTTAAAATTTATTCTCTGATATTCTTGAACTCTAATGTAATATTATTGTAACACCAATGAAAAGTTCTCTTGTATCGTGCTCCGATGCGTCGCATTTCTCATACTATACGTGTTCTTGTTCGGTTTAGGCCGGGAAGGGATTTCGGTTCGTTAAAGGTGGTATCAGAGCTTTAGTTTACAAAGCTCGAGAATAAGACACATTAGAACCAAATGAAAGAGTTCATCTAAAACTGGATTAGTAATATCCTATAAGAATGGGGTTAGTAATCCCCTAGAATGAGTTTGAAGAGTGTTAATTATAAAAAACTAATTGAGTTTCGAAAATTAAATATTATTAGAAAGATTTAAATATTTTATTTGATTTTGGACTATCAAGTGTAAGAAAATTTTGCATATACACCTTGCGAACGTCTACGAAGTCTCAGATATACTGGATAGATATAGAATCACACTCCAGTTGCCTGGAGATGATCCTGATAATTACTATAGTATCATCAATATTTATGTTCGAGTTTCGAAAGTGGGATGTCTATATACATCCAATTGACCGGTGTGAGAACTAAAAACTTAGTTAGAGTTTATTGTTTGTGATTTGACACTGAAAATATAATTTTGAGTATATAAAGATATATATTTGAAAATTTAAATCAACCAATTGATTGTTGATTGTGATGTGTGATAATTAGTTTAACTAATAAAAATATTGGAATAATAAATCCAACATGAGAATAGAAGATAAATTGAGCCAAATCAAATTTAATGATGAATTAATTTGAAATTAGTTGGAACTGCATATACATACATACATACATACATACATACATACATACATACATACATACATACATACATACATACATACATATATATATATATATATGTTGGACATGTTATTGTATGTGAGCTAAGAAAATGAATAAAATTGCATCCTCGACACAAAGCATACTAACTATATTGATTGGGTTTGATGATTTTATGAGCCGCTTGTCTTTTTGATTTTCTATTGATTGATGAGAGCCTGTGGAGGCGAGTTGTAGTTGTACTGATCAACCTGTACAAAGGAGGTTATGGAGATTTTTTTTGGAAATTTAATGCGTTAGCCAAATTTCATGGAAATTTGAAAGTTCTTAGATACCGAATAATTGAAGAACTTAAGCCAGAATGAAAGTAAAGTTGGTTAGTTAAACAACTTTCAGCTCCATTCCTTTTTCCGACGAAAAAGTTTAAATTATGGTGTAACAACCTAGAATTTTAGAGCCAATTTAAAATTTATTTTTAATTGATTTTAATATAAATTAAATATTTTAAATGATTTATTTTTAGAATAAATGATTTAAAGTTTATTTCAAAACGAAGTTTGAACGTATAATCTAATTGAAACGAGCTCGTAATGGTGCGTAGTTTGAATATTTAGTTTTGAACTTTAAACGAGTATACAAGATATATTATAAGTCAGAATTTAATGAAACAAGAAATGTTAGAATTTGATTAACTATATCTTTCTAACGAATGTAAGAAATGGAGATTTCGAGTTATAAATTGTTAGTTATGTCCAAATTAAAATTTCAAATAGTCGCTATGGAATTTATTAATATTTTAATATTATTTAAGGCTTTAAAATTGACCATTTTGCAAACGATCTCCATTTTTGACGAAACCACTTTTGTTGGATCCGAAATATTAAGTTATTTCTATATTCCAAATTTCGTAATTTTGAAGTTAGTATGTGGCTGTGCGTAATAAATTGTGAATCGATCAACCATTTAAACCCAGAATAGAGATTTTTTAACAAACGGACTCGGAATTCGACGAAACGAGTTTCATTAGGACCATATTTTCCTAACATAGTGGTATGTCAATTTTCATCGCCAACAAGTTCGTGTGTGATTGCGGCATTGATGAACATCCATCGGAGACAACATTAACTTAAGAAATAATAAAATATAAATATGAAAACCCTCCTCTGTATAATATCTTCATCCCCTTAACCCTAATTCTACTTCTTCCTCCATTTTTGCAGCCTCCCCCTTCTACTTCTTAAAACATTTTGCAAATAAGCCCCTCAACTTTAAATAATTTATATCTCACCAACCATCAAGAATTAGCCAAAACCCATAACGCGAAAGTTGTAGTGAATTTTGAGATCTACCTCCACAAAAATTTCATGGCCTAAGGAGTTACGGATTTGCTGGGATCTCATTTTAAAGTCAGAAAATGGCTTTTGGTAATGGTGATGTTATGGCCAAACGATTGAGAGTTGGATGTTGGAGTCAAAAGTGAAGTTGTCAATAGGGAGTAGGGCTACAATTTTTCTTTTTGTTGCTTGGCCAGATATGGCCTGAGGTGATCAGAAATTAAAGTTGATCATCATTGACGAACTTGGTGAAGCTCGAAACAAAGATGGACGGATTCTGGCCACCACAGGCGATGTAGGGGCAAGGGGTCTGAAGCATAGGAATGGCAATGGGGCGGGTTTCTCATTCCCCGGACCCGACCCAGACTTTTTAAACCTCGCCCCAGACCCGCCCCGTAGACCCGGTGCAGGTCTGGAATTTCGCCCCGTACCCGAAACCCATACGGGTCAGGGTAGACCCGACCTGCCCCATGACCTGGTGATATTGTGTTCTAATGTACACAAATTTATATATTTATATTTTTTAACACTAAGTAATAAATTATATGCATATTATAATGTGTTCACAATGATAAGAGAATATAATAAAATGAATTGTAAGATAATTGTTCAAAATGTATGCATTTGTTATTGTATGATTATCATTGATGCAACTTAATACTATGAAAAATTTATAGTTTGTTGATTGAAAGAATAAAATATTCAAGTTATAACCATGTATATCTAAGAATATTAACAAGTATAATTATAATTATAAAGTGTTTGAATGGTGTTTCAATCATGCGGGTCGGGTTGGGGCGGGTTAGCCATGCCCCAGACCCGACCCTAGACCCGGACCTCCAAAAGCGGGTCGTGGGTCTACCCGCCCCGAAAAATTTATGGGGCGGGTCTAAATGGGTCAAAACAGGGGCGGGTCAAGCGGGTTTGTACTGTAGACCCACCCCATTGCATCCCTACTGAAGCAAAGTGGTAGGGGTGGCACGACGGTCCTTTCGGTGGTGGTGCGCGATTGCAACGTGGCAAATAATTTTTGGGCGAACGGGTTTTGGGGGTGTGGTGATTTTCTAATCGCCAGCGGCAATCTGGACGGTGTCGCTTCAGGTGCAAGCGGGCCTTGGATGGGGCACAGGCAGGAAGGATCAGCCGACCCTCTGGTGGCCCGTAGAAGGTGAACGATGGCGATGTTTGAGGGTTGCTTAAGGTTGAAGATGGAGGTCAAAAATATATGTTATTATATTAATTTATGTATACGATGTTCGTGTGTTAATATCTCTCACACACAAATTCAGAATCGCGCAAAACTGGATTCATGGTGATTGTGGAGTCGAGGGCTTTGCAACAAAACTAATTTGATCAAATTTGGAGCAAGTTACATTTTTGGGTCAAATTAAACCCAAGTTTAATTTGATTTAAAAAGAAATCGACAATCCAAGCCGATCATTGTGGGAATACTTTCAGTTACTATTTTGTTATGTTATTATAATCATATTTAAATATATATTGATTGTCTGTGTTGATTTTTATTCGATTAATTATCACAAAATGTTATACATATATGGTAGCTCACATCACTGTTGTTTGAAAACCGTGTGGGTGAATTGTTGATTGACTGTGTTATGTTTTGATTGTGATTTTAAGATATTTAACATATTTAAATAATGTTAATATACTAGTGGTAGTTGAAATTGGATACAAATATCCATTTATAATTTGAACGGTAAAATTGTTATTGCCCGATTAGGTAAAATTTGTTAGTTAGAAAAATAATTAAATTGAACTAGTGATAATTGAATTCAATAATCAGTATTGATTTAATTTAACCATTTGTTGGTTGAAAACCCCACACGGGTCTCGGGATGATATTTGACTTATACATCTCCTTGGTATTTAGTTGTATGTCTATCAATTGATTGACATACCGTTATAAGCATTATTTAATTATTTAATGCTTACATAGTTGTAGATGCAATCTGGATGTGAATTGGATGTTAATAGTTGTTTATAACTATTGTTGAATATATGTGATGTATGAAATCCATATAAATGAAGTTATATGGTAATTGGTTGAATCTCATTTCAATCCGGAATAAAAACGAATATTTTAATATAATATTCAGTTAATAGTTGAAGTTTGGTTTTGATGTCCGATTTTGGATGGACACAAAAATATTAAGATATCAGTGAATATTTATAATGGAAATGAATGAATTTTCATAAACTTTCATACAATTATAATTTGTTCAAGTTTATTGTGAAATAAATGATATTTTCAAAATATGAAGCCGAGTTAAGTTTATTGTGAAATGAATGGATTTAATATAACCAAAGTTTTCCAACAAATAAATTGGAATGATTTGAATGGAAATTATCTTCGGATATTTCAATATTGGATTCTGTGATTATACAAATATTGTTGAGGAATTCGGAAGTTTTTGATATTGTTATTCCAAGACGATATCTATTGGTTTCAGGATTTGATATTGAATGAAAGCCGATATGATTTCCATTTAAGACTTTATATTTAATATCAAATTGGATTTGGGTTTATTGTCAGTGGTGGCTTAAATACCACTGTTCTTAAACCTTGTTGAAATGTAAGTTATGGAAGAAATCTGTAAAGACCCGCAAATCCGTACTATCTGAGTTGACTCAATACACCACACGTCCAACCCAAATAACACAGAAATACGAACCATTAATAGAAAGAAGTTAGAAGATGAGAAATAGGAAGAAAGAAATATTAGAATAGAAGAAGAAGAATACACAACATCAGGGTAAAACATGAACCTCACAGCGGAATGAATAAAATATATTATATAACATAAGCTTTGAAATACAAATCTGTTTGGTACATATATACATACCATCATCAGAGTACACATAACATTTGATTCAGCGGAAGTAACTCTAAATAACTAACGTTGAAGCCTCCTGCTCCAAGCTCCTCCAAGTGTATCTGTAAAAGCCTGAAACACTTGACTGCCCGTACAAATTTGGGCACCCAAGAGTTTAGGGAAAACAAAACAAAACAAACTCTGGGTCAGTCATGGGACTGGTGTGAGTAAACTCCAACCACTTGTTTAACTTTAAAAATCCTTTCAAAGAAAAGATAATAGTAAGACCAGCCCACACATAAACACGGACGGTTTTTACCTTACTATAACCCAAAACACTTTGATACGAAAATCCAGTGATATTATAATAATGTCTACATCAAGTAAATAACCAAATAGCAGAACGCTTGCATCTCACGCTCCATATACATAGTATAAAATCAAAACCCGCATGGCGCTTATTGGAGATTGGATTTCCAACATGACAAGGTATGGAACCACCTTCCGACTGTGTATCTCTAGAGAGGAATACACTTGGGTTCAACAAGAACGTCTTGCAACCCGGCCCACACATGACCGACCACTCATTTCGCTTGAGTGTATCGAATGTATATCACCAACGGTTGGACTCAAACCACCGTTTCCCGAATGGGCAGAATCGATAGATTTAGAAACAAAAGGAATTTCTCTAGATAGGTGATTATACACCCTAATGGGTGCGACCCACATAGCCATGCTGCCTGCCCGATTTTTGTCCTTTCCCGGTTGTTGAGGCCTGAGGCTACGAATACTTACCATTCCTTGATAACACAATCACTTTGAATGCCACATTGTCAGATCCGTTAATCACTAGTTGAGTTTGCACAAATATTCTGGATATTATGCTAAGGGATAAATCCGTTGCAACCATATATATTCATACAGACCAACCCATTTGATCATTGGAAATACTTTGTCAGACATTCGTCCATTTACGTTCGTTCTGGGATTGAACGAAACCGAAGGCACTATTTCTATTACTAGAAAAGCCCTTGCACTTTACTCCGTCTTCAATATATTCAGCATACTTGGTTCGCAACGCTTATGCCGATACGGAGTGGTTCTTCGGATAATAATCCAACCGGTCTCTCCATATTGACAACGATGGTCAAAACTTCGATAGTCTGTGATTTAACTATCGAATAAAAACAAGTGTTCATCCAAACATATCAAACAAATCACTGGGCTCTTTAATTAATATTTCATTAATTAAATCTCTTCTCCATTCCCTTATCAATATTTGTTAACCAAATATTTCCAATAATCATCTTGCCTCTTATGCCATTTGGAAAACGTTTCCAAATATCAACTTCTTTTATTTTCTATATATTAGAAAAATCTCTATTTGCAATTGGAAACAATTCCAATCACTTATCTCTATCCCTTTTTGTTTAAAACATTCGATTTTTATATTCACTTTACTATCGAATTCAATATGTCGATATAATGATCTCTAATTATCAAAATATCTTAAAAATATTCTAACTCCTTAAATTTCCGGAAAATTTCGCCATAACCTCCCCTGTATCGGGAGCATCGGGAAATTTCAAATAGCTTTCCCGGTCCTTCTAATCTCAAAAAGAAAAAGAAGAGGCCAAGCGGCTTGCCGATACGGCGCATAAAACTCATATATGAATTTAAACATGTACCTTTTTGTCGGGCATATAAATAAAAATCTTCATATACTCCATCCCATATCTGTTTAACACCTGTTCACCTGTTTTCAATTCAATTCAATACCATCTAATCGTTTGAATTCAGTTTCGCCCATTTATTCTTTAATTAGTCATTTTGCCTATTTCACTTCTTTGTTGAACATAACATGTTCAAACAAAATATTTAACTTGTTCATAACCAAATTGAATTTCAATTTCAAGTCTAGTTCTCTTTTCTATTTTGAATATAAATTTTCAAATCGAATTCACTTATTCAAACCCCAATATCCCTTCGAAAACTCATTAACTAATTTCTATTCAATTTAGTTAATTCTATTCAATAAATCAAAATCTGGTTTCTGTTTCAAAAATCATATCCATTTACACAACTTGAATTCGCATATATTTTACAACTCAACTCTGAAATTCTCTAAATGAAAACTTCGGATTTTATTTTGCTTAAAATCCTATTATAAAATGAAATAAATCGTTATGGTTTTTAAATAGTTCTGGCGCTATTTTTCTGAAAATTTGATTTTGACAGAACTCAAAATCTATACGACGAAATTCATATTTTTCTCTTCCATTAGAAAACTATTATCAAATCGGTCCTGACGTTTCTTGTTTCAAAGAATTTCGACTTCAATTGAGTTCTGTATACTCGATTGAAGTTCGAATCGCCATTTTTCGAACTGCAGCGCTGCGGCGAGTTCGTTTTAATTATATTTATAAATATAAACGTTAAACTTCGTTTAAAATGAATTCAACTCCTACTCAAACTTCATTTTCACTTTTATTTGAACTCTATATTCAAATTCAAATTTCACTTCTATTGAATCCTACATTCAAATTCCATATTTCAAATTCCGTTTGAATTATATAGCTAAAACCCATAGTTTAAAATTCCATTTGAATGCTATATTCAAATTCTATAATTTAAATTCCATTTGAATTCCTTTTTGAATTCTACATTCAAATTCCCTATTCAATCCTCTTTGAATTCAAATTCTATATTTATTCTTTTTGAATTTCAAATATCCAAACTCCGATTCAATTCTATTTTGAAATTTCAAATATTCAACCCCTTTTAAATTTTATCATTCAAATTCTGTTTAAATCCTCTTATTTGAATTCTATTTCAAATCTAGTTTCAAAACTTCATTTAAATTTCTATATCCAAATCTATTTTCAAAACTTCATTTGAATTTCTATATTCAAATCTATTTTCAAAACTTCATTTGAATTTCTATATTCAAATCTCATAGATTAAATCCTATTTGAATTCAATTTGAATCTCTTATATTCAAATTTCATTTTCCATTTTCATTTGAATTCTAATATTCAAATTCATCTCCAATCCCATTTGAAATTCTAATATTCAAACTTATTTTCAACGCCATTTGAATTTCTTCACTCAAATCCATTGAATTCCCTTGAATTCCAATTCCATTTCAAAACCATTTGGATTTTCTATTTGAAATCCTATTTGAAATTCTATTTCCAATTCTACTTTGAAAATTCTATTTCAAAGTTTATTTCAAATTCTATTTTGAAATTCTACATTCAAAACTCTATTTGAATTTCTTTATTCGAATTCCTTTGAATTCAAATTTTATTTTAATTCCTTGAATTCAAATTCTATTTTTCATTCTAATTTCGTCTATTCAAATCCTATTTGAACTTCTATTTGAATTTCTAATATTCAATCTCCTTTTAAAATTCAAATATTTAAACTCCCTTTAAAATTCAAATGTTATACTCAAATTTCATTTGAGTTATATATTTAAAAATTCCATTTCACATCCTATTTGAAATTTCATTTCAAATTCCAATTTCAAACTTGTATTTCTATTTCTGAATTATCAAATGATAATTTTTTTCCACTTCATTTATAACTTCGTTATAAAAGAACTATTTATAAACTTCGTTTATAAAGAAACTACTTGTTTTTATTTTTCAAAAACAAGTTTATATTATATTTCCATTTAAAATTCAAATTCTATTTAAAAATAGAATTTTCCCTTTTTAAATCTCAAATATCCTTCCACGATATTTTAAATAAATTAACACTTAGCCCAGTGATATTTAAAACAATCAAACCATTCAAATTTCAATCATTTGATTTATAGCACGTCATATATGAATATATATGCAATCAAGCAAACAAACAAACAGATAATATATTTTTGAGGAATCCTGTTGGATTCCTCCAACCTGTTTCCCTGCATCCACAGATGTTAGCACATAAATAATACTCATTCTGCTTCGTGGCAGAATATCGCGGTATAGAAGGTCATCCACTAATCATAGCGTGGGGCGTATAGGGTAATCATCCGCTATGGTACCGCGGGCATCCGCTAATGAGACTGCGGGAATCCAACCAATCAACCAACCCAATATATATATATATATAGCCTAAATAACTAATATATATAAAACAACCAGAAAATATTCACACAAGCAACAAACAATTATTTTTAACGAAATAAAAATAATTCTAAAGGTGAGTGAGATTTACTCACCAGGATTTTGCAGTTGTCGAATATCCTGTTTATTTCCAAATCATCGACTATGAATCTTCTCGAATGAATTCGCACCTACGATAATTTGATTTAAATTTTCTGATTAATATTTATTTAAATTAACTATTTAAATAAATAAATTACTTTCCTATATTTTTCTTCTTCTTTTAGTGGTTATTAACTGAAACCTTACTTAACAAATAAAATTAAACTACCCTACGTATCTTTAAACACACACACATATATATATATATATATATTTACGTTAGGTTTTCTTGAACAAATAAATAACACATTTTAATTGTTATTTTTTTTCCATTTTTATTTATGATTTTTGACATAAATCAAACTGATTTCATAAAAGAAACATAACTAAACTAATATCTAAATAAATTCACTTTAAATAGATTACAAATTGTATAAATTAATTTCCTATATTATTTAAAATGAAAAATAAAAAATTACCTTAATTCTTTTCTGAAATTTCAAAAATAGGAGAAAAAGAACAAGCCCCTTCTCCCTTGCTGATTTCGGGTTCGACATCCCCAAAAACTAGTTCGAGTCCAGTACCCTGACCTCCATCGCTCGCATCACTACGTCGATCTTCTGAGGCTGCCATGCCCTTTCATCCAGCTAACCGAACAAGACCTCAAACACTCCCTCATCAACACTCACGCACCAGTTGTGCATCGGGGTCGCTCATCAGTACCCCATCCAGTCAGCGTCACCCAAAATCAGAACGCCCCCCTTTTTCTCGAACCCAAAACTCCTCATCGCAACTTCCCGATCAACAGACTTTTATTCGGATCCTCCTCCAGTCGCTACAACTCAACATCGACTTCACAATGTCGATCCCTCAATTTAACCCAATTCGAGCTCCTATCGCACCTTCTGAACAACGACAGACCTCATCGAAGCAACCACCAACGCGAGCGTTTCCAATTTTTGAGTTGAGCTTTAGAGAAACCTTAGTTTCCTATAGCGAATTGATTCCGCCATTTAAAAAAAAATCGGAGAAACCGATTTTTTCAGAAGGAAGATTGAAGAATGAATGGAACGTCTTCGTTTGGTTTTTGGGAAAAGAAATATGGTGGCTTGGGTTATTATATAGGCACGAATTGGGGAACAAACGGTACAAGCCATTAATTCTTTGTTTCGTTGATATAGAAAATGGAAGACAGGAATTGGGCTCGAGGAGAAATATAGGCTGCGGAATTAATTACTTAGGTCTGCGTTGGTCGGCTTATGATTTTTTTTTTATTATTGATTTTATTTTAATTAAATAATTAAAATATCTCGCGGTCCTTAACTAGTAATCCCGAACCACTATTCAACCGTGACGACCGACGATACCAGATTATAACGCTCTTCTGAACTCAACGGAACTGATATTGAAATTTAAATTCGAATGTAAATATAAACGACCATATTAAATTGATAATTCAATATAAAATATCATTTATATTATCAACTAAATGTTTAAAACAATATTAAATATTTAAAATAAATTATTCAAAAATCTGGGTCGTTACATTCTTTCCCCCTTAAAATAATTTCGTCCCCGAAATTGCTAAGATAGGAAAATGGTACAAACTCATTACTTTTCAAAAATTCACTTATGTTGAAACTCAACTCCTCATATTTCAAAAAATTCAATTCTACCAAAACTTTTGGTTTCCATTCATATTGAATATCACACACTATATATGCTTTCATTCATTTAACTCTGAATGATTTGCAATTAAGTTATTCACATCCAACTCATATTCTATTCATATTGGTTCAACACCAATTTATCCAAATTGATTCTAGTCAATTGATTCACTTCGACCCATTTAACTAGCTTAAGTTAAATTCCAATTCCAGAATTCAAATCCCAGGGTTTTCATTTCAAATCCTTTTGAAATCACTTAAACATGTACATATATTTATTTCCATCCCAAATTCAAAACATTTGAATATTCAAACCAATTTGTTTTCTTTCAAACAAATTTCCATCAAAACTTTTCTAAGGTAGCAATTCATCACTTAGAAACTCGGAAATGAACACTGATGATGTTGCAATCATCATCAGTATTATTTCCCAGCCACTGAAGTGAGTTCAGTGCCTTATTATTTCTAAATCCATCTAAAATGATTTTCTTTCAAATCCTTCTAAAACAAATCTATATTATTTTAATATACTTTGAAAAATAAATTTCAACTTCCCAGGATTTTAAATTCTTAATTCTGGTTTGAATTTAATTCTAATTCATCTCATTTGTATATTTAATTCCTATACAAATGCTATTTTGGTTATAAATAACCATTCCCATATTATAATCTCGTTTGATTATAATCTTAACAATCAACACATCCATATTATAATTTCAGAAAATTATTAGTATATATATCAAAATAGAATTTTGGGTAAAATTGTTTCATCTACCCATTTTAAAACTATATCGTGTTCAATCTTCTGTTCAAGTATTTAGAAACTCCTATCGACGTCGTGGCGTCCCACGATTCGACCAGAATTCATAAACCACTCAACAGACTAGCCAACACAATATAAAACAACTTTTATATCAACGAACAAATACGCTCTCTCGTATCTATATACTCAACTCATTATAGGGTACTACTGACCCTATCTCTAATGAGCACATGCCACACAAGCCTAGGTGTTCGCTCAACCTAAGCTCTGATACCAACTGTAAAGACCCGCAAATCCGTACTATCTGAGTTGACTCAATACACCACACGTCCAACCCAAATAACACAGAAATACGAACCATTAATAGAAAGAAGTTAGAAGATGAGAAATAGGAAGAAAGAAATATTAGAATAGAAGAAGAAGAATACACAACATCAGGGTAAAACATGAACCTCACAGCGGAATGAATAAAATATATTATATAACATAAGCTTTGAAATACAAATCTGTTTGGTACATATATACATACCATCATCAGAGTACACATAACATTTGATTCAGTGGAAGTAACTCTAAATAACTAACGTTGAAGCCTCCTGCTCCAAGCTCCTCCAAGTGTATCTGTAAAAGCCTGAAACACTTGACTGCCCGTACAAATTTGGGCACCCAAGAGTTTAGGGAAAACAAAACAAAACAAACTCTGGGTCAGTCATGGGACTGGTGTGAGTAAACTCCAACCACTTGTTTAACTTTAAAAATCCTTTCAAAGAAAAGATAATAGTAAGACCAGCCCACACATAAACACGGACGGTTTTTACCTTACTATAACCCAAAACACTTTGATACGAAAATCCAGTGATATTATAATAATGTCTACATCAAGTAAATAACCAAATAGCAGAACGCTTGCATCTCACGCTCCATATACATAGTATAAAATCAAAACCCGCATGGCGCTTATTGGAGATTGGATTTCCAACATGACAAGGTATGGAACCACCTTCCGACTGTGTATCTCTAGAGAGGAATACACTTGGGTTCAACAAGAACGTCTTGCAACCCGGCCCACACATGACCGACCACTCATTTCGCTTGAGTGTATCGAATGTATATCACCAACGGTTGGACTCAAACCACCGTTTCCCGAATGGGCAGAATCGATAGATTTAGAAACAAAAGGAATTTCTCTAGATAGGTGATTATACACCCTAATGGGTGCGACCCACATAGCCATGCTGCCTGCCCGATTTTTGTCCTTTCCCGGTTGTTGAGGCCTGAGGCTACGAATACTTACCATTCCTTGATAACACAATCACTTTGAATGCCACATTGTCAGATCCGTTAATCACTAGTTGAGTTTGCACAAATATTCTGGATATTATGCTAAGGGATAAATCCGTTGCAACCATATATATTCATACAGACCAACCCATTTGATCATTGGAAATACTTTGTCAGACATTCGTCCATTTACGTTCGTTCTGGGATTGAACGAAACCGAAGGCACTATTTCTATTACTAGAAAAGCCCTTGCACTTTACTCCGTCTTCAATATATTCAGCATACTTGGTTCGCAACGCTTATGCCGATACGGAGTGGTTCTTCGGATAATAATCCAACCGGTCTCTCCATATTGACAACGATGGTCAAAACTTCGATAGTCTGTGATTTAACTATCGAATAAAAACAAGTGTTCATCCAAACATATCAAACAAATCACTGGGCTCTTTAATTAATATTTCATTAATTAAATCTCTTCTCCATTCCCTTATCAATATTTGTTAACCAAATATTTCCAATAATCATCTTGCCTCTTATGCCATTTGGAAAACGTTTCCAAATATCAACTTCTTTTATTTTCTATATATTAGAAAAATCTCTATTTGCAATTGGAAACAATTCCAATCACTTGTCTCTATCCCTTTTTGTTTAAAACATTCGATTTTTATATTCACTTTACTATCGAATTCAATATGTCGATATAATGATCTCTAATTATCAAAATATCTTAAAAATATTCTAACTCCTTAAATTTCCGGAAAATTTCGCCATAACCTCCCCTGTATCGGGAGCATCGGGAAATTTCAAATAGCTTTCCCGGTCCTTCTAATCTCAAAAAGAAAAAGAAGAGGCCAAGCGGCTTGCCGATACGGCGCATAAAACTCATATATGAATTTAAACATGTACCTTTTTGTCGGGCATATAAATAAAAATCTTCATATACTCCATCCCATATCTGTTTAACACCTGTTCACCTGTTTTCAATTCAATTCAATACCATCTAATCGTTTGAATTCAGTTTCGCCCATTTATTCTTTAATTAGTCATTTTGCCTATTTCACTTCTTTGTTGAACATAACATGTTCAAACAAAATATTTAACTTGTTCATAACCAAATTGAATTTCAATTTCAAGTCTAGTTCTCTTTTCTATTTTGAATATAAATTTTCAAATCGAATTCACTTATTCAAACCCCAATATCCCTTCGAAAACTCATTAACTAATTTCTATTCAATTTAGTTAATTCTATTCAATAAATCAAAATCTGGTTTCTGTTTCAAAAATCATATCCATTTACACAACTTGAATTCACATATATTTTACAACTCAACTCTGAAATTCTCTAAATGAAAACTTCGGATTTTATTTGCTTAAAATCCTTTTATAAAATGAAATAAATCGTTATGGTTTTTAAATAGTTCTGGCGCTATTTTTCTGAAAATTTGATTTTGACAGAACTCAAAATCTATACGACGAAATTCATATTTTTCTCTTCCATTAGAAAACTATTATCAAATCGGTCCTGACGTTTCTTGTTTCAAAGAATTTCGACTTCAATTGAGTTCTGTATACTCGATTGAAGTTCGAATCGCCATTTTTCGAACTGCAGCGCTGCGGCGAGTTCGTTTTAATTATATTTATAAATATAAACGTTAAACTTCGTTTAAAATGAATTCAACTCCTACTCAAACTTCATTTTCACTTTTATTTGAACTCTATATTCAAATTCAAATTTCACTTCTATTGAATCCTACATTCAAATTCCATATTTCAAATTCCGTTTGAATTATATAGCTAAAACCCATAGTTTAAAATTCCATTTGAATGCTATATTCAAATTCTATAATTTAAATTCCATTTGAATTCCTTTTTGAATTCTACATTCAAATTCCCTATTCAATCCTCTTTGAATTCAAATTCTATATTTATTCTTTTTGAATTTCAAATATCCAAACTCCGATTCAATTCTATTTTGAAATTTCAAATATTCAACCCCTTTTAAATTTTATCATTCAAATTCTGTTTAAATCCTCTTATTTGAATTCTATTTCAAATCTAGTTTCAAAACTTCATTTAAATTTCTATATCCAAATCTATTTTCAAAACTTCATTTGAATTTCTATATTCAAATCTATTTTCAAAACTTCATTTGAATTTCTATATTCAAATCTCATAGATTAAATCCTATTTGAATTCAATTTGAATCTCTTATATTCAAATTTCATTTTCCATTTTCATTTGAATTCTAATATTCAAATTCATCTCCAATCCCATTTGAAATTCTAATATTCAAACTTATTTTCAACGCCATTTGAATTTCTTCACTCAAATCCATTGAATTCCCTTGAATTCCAATTCCATTTCAAAACCATTTGGATTTTCTATTTGAAATCCTATTTGAAATTCTATTTCCAATTCTACTTTGAAAATTCTATTTCAAAGTTTATTTCAAATTCTATTTTGAAATTCTACATTCAAAACTCTATTTGAATTTCTTTATTCGAATTCCTTTGAATTCAAATTTTATTTTAATTCCTTGAATTCAAATTCTATTTTTCATTCTAATTTCGTCTATTCAAATCCTATTTGAACTTCTATTTGAATTTCTAATATTCAATCTCCTTTTAAAATTCAAATATTTAAACTCCCTTTAAAATTCAAATGTTATACTCAAATTTCATTTGAGTTATATATTTAAAAATTCCATTTCACATCCTATTTGAAATTTCATTTCAAATTCCAATTTCAAACTTGTATTTCTATTTCTGAATTATCAAATGATAATTTTTTTCCACTTCATTTATAACTTCGTTATAAAAGAACTATTTATAAACTTCGTTTATAAAGAAACTACTTGTTTTTATTTTTCAAAAACAAGTTTATATTATATTTCCATTTAAAATTCAAATTCTATTTAAAAATAGAATTTTCCCTTTTTAAATCTCAAATATCCTTCCACGATATTTTAAATAAATTAACACTTAGCCCAGTGATATTTAAAACAATCAAACCATTCAAATTTCAATCATTTGATTTATAGCACGTCATATATGAATATATATGCAATCAAGCAAACAAACAAACAGATAATATATTTTTGAGGAATCCTGTTGGATTCCTCCAACCTGTTTCCCTGCATCCACAGATGTTAGCACATAAATAATACTCATTCTGCTTCGTGGCAGAATATCGCGGTATAGAAGGTCATCCACTAATCATAGCGTGGGGCGTATAGGGTAATCATCCGCTATGGTACCGCGGGCATCCGCTAATGAGACTGCGGGAATCCAACCAATCAACCAACCCAATATATATATATATAGCCTAAATAACTAATATATATAAAACAACCAGAAAATATTCACACAAGCAACAAACAATTATTTTTAACGAAATAAAAATAATTCTAAAGGTGAGTGAGATTTACTCACCAGGATTTTGCAGTTGTCGAATATCCTGTTTATTTCCAAATCATCGACTATGAATCTTCTCGAATGAATTCGCACCTACGATAATTTGATTTAAATTTTCTGATTAATATTTATTTAAATTAACTATTTAAATAAATAAATTACTTTCCTATATTTTTCTTCTTCTTTTAGTGGTTATTAACTGAAACCTTACTTAACAAATAAAATTAAACTACCCTACGTATCTTTAAACACACACACATATATATATATATATATTTACGTTAGGTTTTCTTGAACAAATAAATAACACATTTTAATTGTTATTTTTTTTCCATTTTTATTTATGATTTTTGACATAAATCAAACTGATTTCATAAAAGAAACATAACTAAACTAATATCTAAATAAATTCACTTTAAATAGATTACAAATTGTATAAATTAATTTCCTATATTATTTAAAATGAAAAATAAAAAATTACCTTAATTCTTTTCTGAAATTTCAAAAATAGGAGAAAAAGAACAAGCCCCTTCTCCCTTGCTGATTTCGGGTTCGACATCCCCAAAAACTAGTTCGAGTCCAGTACCCTGACCTCCATCGCTCGCATCACTACGTCGATCTTCTGAGGCAGCCATGCCCTTTAATCCAGCTAACCGAACAAGACCTCAAACACTCCCTCATCAACACTCACGCACCAGTTGTGCATCGGGGTCGCTCATCAGTACCCCATCCAGTCAGCGTCACCCAAAATCAGAACGCCCCCCTTTTTCTCGAACCCAAAACTCCTCATCGCAACTTCCCGATCAACAGACTTTTATTCGGATCCTCCTCCAGTCGCTACAACTCAACATCGACTTCACAATGTCGATCCCTCAATTTAACCCAATTCGAGCTCCTATCGCACCTTCTGAACAACGACAGACCTCATCGAAGCAACCACCAACGCGAGCGTTTCCAATTTTTGAGTTGAGCTTTAGAGAAACCTTAGTTTCCTATAGCGAATTGATTCCGCCATTTGAAAAAAAAATCGGAGAAACCGATTTTTTCAGAAGGAAGATTGAAGAATGAATGGAACGTCTTCGTTTGGTTTTTGGGAAAAGAAATATGGTGGCTTGGGTTATTATATAGGCACGAATTGGGGAACAAACGGTACAAGCCATTAATTCTTTGTTTCGTTGATATAGAAAATGGAAGACAGGAATTGGGCTCGAGGAGAAATATAGGCTGCGGAATTAATTACTTAGGTCTGCGTTGGTCGGCTTATGATTTTTTTTTTATTGATTTTATTTTAATTAAATAATTAAAATATCTCGCGGTCCTTAACTAGTAATCCCGAACCACTATTCAACCGTGACGACCGACGATACCAGATTATAACGCTCTTCTGAACTCAACGGAACTGATATTGAAATTTAAATTCGAATGTAAATATAAACGGCCATATTAAATTGATAATTCAATATAAAATATCATTTATATTATCAACTAAATGTTTAAAACAATATTAAATATTTAAAATAAATTATTCAAAAATCTGGGTCGTTACAAAATCTTTTAATAAAGATTTAATAAGGTTTTCCAGTTTATTCAATTAAATTGGGAATGAATGGAATTCGATTCATAATAATCGAAATGAGCTTCTGTGAAGGAAGGAATTTATTATTATGGAATTCAAAAGGGTTCGCCATTATTTCATTTATAGTACTAGTCCAATACGAAAATTTATGTCGATTATGAATTGTTCAGATTTCTGTGAAGATTCCACATTAATGGAAGATGATTTTGGTTTTATCGTTAGTGTTTTAAATGACATTTGTTCTTCAACCCAGCTAGAGACATGATTAATTTCCTAAGTTGAACAATCATTAAATAATGAATTTTGAAGATTAAAACTATGTATTAGTTTTAATAGATCTTTAATTAGGTTGAAATGTGAATGGGATAATTAAATTTATCAAACACGAGAAGTGCACGAAATGGAGTACCACAAGTTTTGCTCCATGCGATAGTTAAATCTTTAATTAGATTTGAACGTTAAATGGTAATTAAATTTACCTATAATATTATAGGTGTTGAATAGGGAGTATCACCAGTTTTGCTCCATGGGATGTGTAAAACCCCACGTTCGTTAATGTCACCCTTTAACAGAATGCATTAAGTTTCGTGAAGCGTTATAGGTAAATAGAAACAGAAACATCACAAGACAGATATAAAATAACAGCGGAATTTAAAACTTTATTTTCCAAATAGAAAACATCATGGTCCAAATTTAGTTAAAACATAAGTCTGAAATTCGGAAACCCATTACATCAAATTAAACTTTCTATCTTGTACTAAAATCATTAGAGTACAGTAATATAAATGGCATAGTCTTAAATGTAATCTAACCTCGTGCCATAAGTGCAGTTACAGTTTCTAATTAATGTAATCCTAGGCATTTTAATTATTAACTAATGAATTATACCTATGTCTTTATAGGTGTTCATACCCATTTACCCAATTATATTCATAGTGGATTATATGTCCAAATTCATATTCGTCATTCCAGTTATGCCCATTTCTAATGTTTTCCCCCATTCCCTAACTAATGCATTCACATATATTTGGCATCATGCCTAGGATAGAGGGTATCCTAGCCATAAAAAATAAAAGGGAAAGATGATGGGAAAAGACAATAGTGATTATTCTAACATAACTGGCATAAATATATACATACTGTCATGGTGATAAGGTGGACATATAAGAGTAGATCTATGAACTTGTGATAATAAACTAGATCTAACATAATAAGGATGTCATGAGAAGCATGAATAGATCTAAATAAAAAAATTCATATGTCCAATTAACGATAGATCTTAATTAACCATAGCAAGATGATCTAGATCTGAACAAGGATTTAACTATCCAAATAATGATAGATCCAAATTAACCACAAACCTAGACAAAGGTTCAGATCTACAAAGGTGACATGATAAATTAACCACAAGTGAATTAAATCTATAAAAATAGATCTAGCATGATAAATTTTGAGATCCAAGAATAACATGGATTCATGATTTAAAACAGATCCAAATCACAGTACTATCATGTTTTACTTTTAATTATTTAAATCTAAATGTAAACTAGAACTCATAGTGTTTGGATAAGAAGATAGAACTAGAAAAGAAGCTTGTTGAGATGCAGATCCACACTTGAATCTCTAACTGATTTTCCTTATTTGATTGTTGTAGAAGATAAAGGATCTAGTTCAGTTCAGTCACCCACACCGTTTGGCCTCCATTGAATTCTAGTGAAGAAAACAAGAGAAATGGACCTCTATATATAGCTGCCAGCCTCCAGAAACTGACTGTCACCTCAGCCCTAGGGGGGTCGACCCTCCTTATGGAGTCGACACCCTTACTATGGGGTCGACACCCATGGGGCAGGAATTTTACTGCCTATAGGATTTTCGAAATTTGAACTGAAATTTGGATTTAACTGTCCAAATAATGATAGATCCAAATTAACCACAAACCTAGATAAAGGTTCAGATCTACAAAGGTGACATGATAAATTAACCACATGTGAATTAGATCTATAAAAATGGATCTAGCATGATAAAGTTTGAGATCCAAGAATAACATAGATTCATGATTTAAGACAGATCCAAATCACAGTACTATCACGTTTTACTTTTAATCATTTAAATCTAAAAGTAACCTAGAACTCACAGTGTTTGGATAAGAAGATAGAACTAGAAAAGAAGCTTGTTGAGATGCATATCTACACTTGAATCTCTAACTGATTAGCCTTATTTGATTGTCGTAGAAGATAAAGGATCCAGTTCAGTTCAGTCATCGACAACGTTTGGCCTCCATTGAAGTCCAGTGAAGAAAACAAGAGAAATGGACCTCTCTATATAGCTGCCAGCCTTCAGAAACCTACTGCCACCTCAGCCCTAGGGGGTCGACCCTCCTTATGGGGTCGACACCCTTACTATGGGGTCGACACCCATGGGGCGGGAATTTTACTACCTATAGGATTTTCGAAATTTTGAACTAAAATTTGGTTTTCTGGACCCTATATATATATATATAATTATCTTGCACATATACAAACTTCAGACTCTCATAACTCCTTTATACAGTGTCCGTTTTACGCAAACCAAATTTCTATCTTGACCATAATTTCGAGACGGACGCAATGGCGTAGTCTGTTTCCCTTAATTATGAATATTAAATTAATTATTATTTAATTTTCCCTCTTTAGTGTCATTAAAATTTCAGGGTGCTACAAATGTGGTTCTATTTATAGCCTAATGTCAACGAATTTGGTCAAGAAACAAGTCCACATTCACAGAATTGGATTTACCCCAGATCTGGCTGGGGTCGACCCAGGGGTAGACACCCCCGTGGTCGACCTAGGGGTCGACACGCCCGTGATGGTGTCGAGCTCTAACGGGCTGAATTCCCTTTCCTGCTCTTTGATTTTTGATTTTCTGGACATGATTTATATATATATATATTTGCTTATATGTATATAAACTTCGGACCTTAATATCTTCTTCTTACCATGCCCGTTTTACGCAAACTTAGGGTCTATCCCAAGATGAATTCTGAGATGAACGCAATGGCGCAGTCCATTGTACTTAATTCCTAATATTTATTTGAGTTTTATTTAATTTATTATTATAGTGTGCTTAAAATTATGAGGTGTTGTATTCTCCTCTACTTAAAGGATTTCGTCCCCGAAATCTCCAAGTTAAGAAGAATGTGAGTTTTATTTAGTTTTTTTATTATAGTGTTCTTAAAATTACGAGGTGTTATATTCTCCTCTACTTAAAGGATTTCATCCTCGAAATCTCCAAGTTAAGAAGAATGTATATCCTAACATTCATCATCCATCTACTCATCCACCAATCACAGGCATCCATTGTCCTTAAAATATTTTTAATGATTATATGACCATATGCAAAGGTGTATGTGTATGTCCCTATACTAATGCGAAAAATCAGGTGGTCTACTGATTCAGTTGACCTCCTTAATGCAATGTATGTTAGCGACATGAATCCAACATGTATGCAAACAATCCTATTATATCATGTGAACTCTATATGTGTGCACAATCATCCATCCAAATGCAATCATTTATACGATGATACACCCATTTCCATCCATAGAAGAAGAAAAATGCACACACATCCATATGAAGTATGAGAGTGATTGAGCCGATCTAGTGCCTAATGTGTGTGTGTGTATGCATCTACGAGCAACCACTTTCATCCACTTGCATCCATCAAACATAACATGTCTCAAACACATGTTCACATCCATTGGTTCCCACCTTAAGGTCAAAGATTCGATCGATAGGATATACTAAATGACTGAAACAATACAAATAAAAGCTTTGGAAAAAGAAGTTAATAATATACCCTTGAAAAGAAAAGGGTACGAAGAGCGAATCCTATCTTCAGTCTCCCAAGTTGCATTCTCGGTGTCCTCCCCCTATTGAACCTTCGTCAGCTTGACCTCTCGGTTTCGTAGCTTCTTAACCTCTAATCCAAGAATATGGGTAGGAACTATTCTAACTGTCACCTTCCGTTCCATCTCTACCTCCTAAAGCATACCCGGCTCAACTACTTCTGCGGTATCGTGCAAGCACTTCCGTAAATGAGAAACGTGGAAAACATCATGAACACTAGCCAGTATCACTGGTAACTTCACTGTATAAGCCATTTGACCAATCCTTTCTATTATTGGAAATGGGCCTACAAATCTTGGTGTCAATTTCCCTACAGATCCAAAAAGAAGAACAATCCTCAAAGATGATACCTTGATGAAATCCATGTTTCCTACTTCAAACTCAATATCGGTCCTTCTCTTATCTGCATAGGACTTCTGCTTGTCCTAACTATCTTCATGTGCATGCGGATAAGAACAATCTTCTCTGAAGTTTCCCTAATTATCTCAGGTCCAAGTAGAAGCCTCTCTATAGACTCCCACCAACAAGTCGGTGATCTATAGGGTCTTCCGTACAATGCCTCGAAGGGTGCCATGCCAATACTAGCCTGATAACTGTTGTTGTCGACGAACTCTACCAATGGAAGATGCTCTTCCTAAGTCCCTCCGAAGTCTAGGATACACAGTCTTAAAAAAATCCTCAAGAATTCTGTTCACCCTTTCCATTTGTCCATCGGTCTGAGGGTGATACGCGGTGCTCAAACACAACTGTGTTCCTAATGCCTCTTGGAAGATCCTCCAAAACTCACTGGTGAATATGGGGTCACGATCACTCATAATACTGGAAGGTGATCCATGTAGATGGACTATCTCTCGAAGATAAACTGCTGCCAACCATGCTGCCATCCTCTTACTCTTAACAGGAATGAAATGGGTGCTCTTAGTAAGTCTATTAACTATAACCCAAATACTGGTGTTGCCGTTCCTCGACCTAGGCAAACCATCAATGAAATCCATAGAGACGCTCTCCCACTTCCACTGTGGGAACTCCAAAGGATGAAGTAAAGCACTGGGCATCCTTTGCTCAGCCTTGACTTGCTGGCAAATCAAACATCGAGAAACAAACTCCACTACATCTTTCTTTACCCCAACCCAAAAGAAAATCCTCTTCATATCTCTATACATCTTATCACCGCCGGGATGAATAGTCATCCTAGAATGATGGGCTTCCCCAAGGATTGTCTTCAAAAAACTCCCAACTCGGGGAACACAAAGCCTTCCATCTCATCGCAACCACCCTCTATCATCCGTGGAATATCTACTGAGGTGACTGGAAGTCTCCCCTCTACTGAGCCTATCCATGATGTCTACTATTTGTGGGTCCTCTCTATGTGAAGTTTCTATCCGATCCATAAGAGTAATCTGCACTTCTAATGATGCCAATAAACCAGGTGTGAACTCAGTAGAGGGTCTGAAATCAAAAGTCGATATATACTCCAAGCTCTGCTTCTCTACGAATAGAGGACTCAAGGTTATCCTCTACCTACTCAGTGCGTTCGCCACCACATTACCCTTTCCAAGGGTATAAGAAATCTCAAATTCATAGAACGCTAGGAACTCCATCCATCTCTGTTGCCTCAAATTGAGATCCTTCTGCGAGAACAAGTACTTGAGGGATTTATGATCAGTATACAACTCAAACTTCTGTCCAAGAATATAGTGACGCCATGTCTTAAGCGCAAATACTATGGCTGTAATGACCCGAAAATCCGGTAGAATTTGAGCTGACTAAAAACACAAGTCCAACCCCAAATATCACGGAAATTCGAACCATTAATAGAAAGAAGTTAGAGGGTGAGGATAGATAAGATAGAAACTTAGAATAGAAGAAGAAGAAGAAGAACACAACATCAGAGTAACACGAATCTCACAGCGGAATGAATAACATATAATAGATAACATATCCTTGAAATAAATCATTATATGTATACAATACATTATCAGAGTACAATACTTACAACACCGCGGAAATAAACTATAGCTATATGATCCTGAAGCCTCCTGCTCCAGCTCTTCCAGTATATCTGTAAAATCCTGACTACTTGACTGCCCGTACAAATTTAGGCACCCAAGAGTTTAGGGAAAACAACAAAGTAAACTCCGGGTCAGTCATGGGACTGGTATGAGTAAACAGTTTAAAACAGTTTCAGAAAACTAAATGATATCTCATAAGACCACGCCGTATAACACGGAACGGGTTTTTCCCTTATGAAAATCCAAACACTTGATTTATCTTTATATCAAAACTCTTTTGATATTATAATAATGTCTAAATCAAGTAAATAACAATCTAGTGGAACGTTTGCATCTCACGTTCCACATATATATACAATCAAAACCGCAAGCACGTATTGGGTAATGGATTTCCAACTATGACAAGGTATGGAATCACCTTCCGCTGGTATATCTCTAGAGGAGAATACACCGAGTTCAACAAGAACATCTTGCAACTCAGCCACACATGACCGACCACTCATTTCGCTTGAGTGTATCGAATGTATATCACCAACGGTTGGGATCAGCAACCGTTTCCCGAATGGGACAGCATCGACAATAGATTTTTAGAAGTAAATGTAACTCTAGATCAGGTGATTATACACCCTAATAGGTGCGACCTACATAGCCATGCTGCTTGCCCGATTTCTGTCATTTACCGGATGTTGAGGCTAGAAGCTACGCTTTATCATCACACCAGATTCACTTCGAATGTCACATCGTCAGATCCATCGAAAATCACTAATTGACGTCTACAACAGTACATTATGTGTCAGCTTAAAGAAGTTTTCTCCTCCACTTCCACTCTTGGTACAGTTGAAGAAATCAATGTACGTGACCTTTCTGGAAATACTCTGTCAGACATTCATCCATACAAGTCACCCAGGAACAGGATGAACTGAAGGCACTATTTCTATTTATAGAAAAAGTCCTTGCACTCTACTCCGTCTTCGATTATCTTTATATAATCTGATTCGCACGCTACTGCCGATATGGAGTGGTTCTTCGGATAATAATCCAACTGGTCTCTCCATATTGACAACGATGGTCAAAACTTCAATAGTCTGTGATTTAACTATCGAATAAAAACAAGTGTTTCGATAGTCGATGATTTAACTATCGAATAAAACAAGTGTTCTTCCAAACATCCAACAATCACTGAACCTTTAATTAATATTCCATTAATTAAATCTCTTTTCTATTTCTTTATCAATATTTGTTAACCAAATATTTTCAATAACCATATTGCCCTTTTACGTTCTTTGGAAAACATTTCCATATGTCGCCTTCCTTTGTTTTCTATACTAGGAAATATTCATTATTCTATTTCCAAGCTTTGCACATATTTGGGTTAAAACAGATGTTGTGTAAAACATCGTTACGACAACCCAAATACAGTATTTAACTAATTCTTATTCCACATTGATCTTCGAGCCTGAATCTTGCTACTTATCGGTATATCATGAAATCAACCAAGTTGGGGTATAATTACCTCTCAGACCTTGACTGAATAACATTTAACGTCAAAACAGACAAGACTACTTACTCGAATAATCAATACCATACAACTGATTATTCACCTTTAAACACATATACATTTTCTCTTTCTATACCTACGAGATTTTATTCTTATACTTCCCTTTTTATTTTACTATTCTATTTCTAAGTTCGTTTTCTAATCGACTTCTATATATTTTGATATGTTAATTTCTAACTATCAAATTATCTTAAAAATATTCTATCTCCTTAAATTCCCGGAAAAATTCGCCATAACCTCCTTTGTACCGGGAGCATCGGGAAATTTCAAATAGCTTTCCCGGTCCTTCTTATCTCAAAAAAGAAAAAGAAAAAGCCAAGCGGCTTGCCGATACGGCGCATAAAATCTCATATGGAAATTAAATACGTACCTTTTTGTCGGGCATTCTATTTATTTCACTTCTATACTTTATTCCATACCTGTCTCCTGTATATTTATGCCTGTCCAATCTATTTTAACTATAGCAATCGTTTTAACTCAATTTGTTAATTAAATCTGTTGCTTAACCTTTCAGTCTATTTCACCTTCATATTTGAACATGACATGTTTAAATATATTTTAACTGCATATTAACAAATTCTAATTATGCTTATACTCTCGTTTCCTTATCGACTTCTTATTCAAATTCCAATTCAATTCTATTTGAATTCTCTTTATTAAAACTTCATTTGAATTCTATTTGCAAATTCTATAGTTTAAAGTCCATTTGAATTCTATATTCAAATTCCATAGTTAAACTCCATTTGAATTCTATATTCAAATCGTTTAAAGTCCCTTTGAATTTCTATATTCAAATCTACAGTTTAAAGTCTATTTGAATTCTATATTCAAATTCCATAGTTAAACTCCATTTGAATTCTATATTCAAATCGTTAAAGTCCCTTTGAATTTCTATATTCAAATCTATAGCTTAAAGTCTATTTGAATTCTATATTCCAATTCCATAGTTAAACTCCATTTGAATTCTATATTCAAATCGTTTAAAGTCCCTTTGAATTTCTATATTCAAATCTACAGTTTAAAGTCTATTTAGATTCTATATTCAAATTCCATAGTTAAACTCCGTTTGAATTCTATATTCAAATCGTTTAAAGTCCCTTTGAATTTCTATATTCAAATCTATTAAAGTCCCTTTGAATTTCTATATTCAAATCTATAGTTTAAAGTCTATTTGAATTTCTATATTCAAATCTCTATTTCAATTCCTTATATTCAAAGTCCATTTGAATTCTCTTATTATTTATAAACAACGTTTATAACTTCAATTCAAATCCCACCTTTCCATTTATAAACAACTTTATAAATTCGATTCAAATTCCATCCTTTCATTTGTAAACAACTTTATAAATTCGATTCAAATTCCATCCTTTCATTTGTAAACAACTTTATAAATTCGATTCAAATTCCATCCTTTTATTTATAAACAAAGTTTATAAATTCAATATTCATTCATATATATTCAAAACAAGTTAATGTTTTCTATAGTTCATTAAAAATTCCAATTCTATTTATAAAAATAGAATTCCCCTTTTTAAATTATCAAATACCCTTTCCGATATTTTTATAAATCAATATCCCAAGCCCCAGTGATATTTAAACAATCAAATCAGCCAATTTTCAAGCATTTGATTTTTAACACATCATATATGAATATATATGAAATCAAACAAACAATAAACAGATAATATATATTTTTGAGGAATCCAGTTGGATTCCTCCAACCTGTTTTCCTGCATCCACAGATGTTAGTCAACATAGTAATACCCATCCTGCTTCGAGGCAGGATATCGCGGTATAGAAGGTCATCCACTAATCATAGCGTGGGGCGTATAGGGTAATCATCCGCTATGGTACCGCGGGCATCCGCTAATGAGACTGCGGGAATCCAATAAATCATCAACCCAATATATATATATATATAATAGTCCTAAATAACTAATATATATTTTAAATCAACCAAACAATATTTAAACAAGCAACAACAGTTATTTTTAATGATATAAAAATAATTCTAAACAAACAGGTGAGATTTACTCACCGATGATTTTACTTGTCGAATATCCATTCTGATTCCATTTAGTCTCGTCTAGCATTAACTTGAATTGTTTCAACTTAATTCTTCTCGAATGGATTATGCCTAATGATCAGATGATTTTATATTTATCGATTAAACGATTTTCCCATTAATTAACTACTATATTAAATAAATTAAATATCGACTAAATAATTTATTTAATTACCTTCCCCATTTTCTTTTAATTACAGCAGCTTTTCCAACTGCTTTCAGCCCCTTCAAAAATCTGCTCCATTCTCTACGGCATTCTGTCGAACACCTGACATCTCCTCCATCCTGCTGCCAAACCACGAACTCCATCACCAAAGTCTGACCCAAGACTGAACCCATTCCATCAACTATCGCGCTCCACAAATCCCAGACTTGGACTTCCTGTTGGAACCCTAAATTGCATCACCCCACTACGTCAAAACTGGCCTTGACTTCTTCAAATCCGACTGCCTCAACTCCAGATCGAACATCAGACAAAAACTTCGAACTCTAGTATGAAATTCAACCTCAGTCACCCAGTCGAGCCTCACTGCCGTGGAGTTCTGACCTCATCGCACCAGTTTTTCAACTGCGAAATCCCCAAACCTACTGACTCGATAGCCCCAAATCACCTCGCCCAATTCGAACGACTTGAAATCGCGACCCTACCTTCCGTTCGTGACGAACGATCGAGCCCCTTTCCCCCTCCAGTGTTCGATTTCAGAAGAAAGTGGAGAGAAGGAAGTTGCGGTTTATAAGAAGAGGTGCAGCCATTTTATTTTCCTGAAGATCGATCAAATTTCAGAAGAAGGAATGAATGAGGAACTCGGCGTGCGATTTTATAGAAGGAGGAAGGTAGCAGCTGGGGTTTTAAAATGAACAGCGAGGTCATTTTGAACTTGCGGCATTGAATTTGAACAGAGAGGCTTGCCTTGTGTGGAGATAAAGATGGACGCACGTTTGGCTTTGTTCACACAAGAATAAAAAGAATTTTTATTTTTATTTTATTTTAATCAAACTGATATCCTTGAATTTAAATCACTCCGTGATTCTGAACTCCTTTCTAAACCCAACGACTGTCAATTTTAGGGTAAAACCACTATTCTGAACCTACTGGGATAAGTATCGAAGTCCAGTTTGATCATCCGGAACATATATTGAAATTTTAAACTGATATAAATTAAATTTCAAACCATCTAAATTCTTGATAATAATCTAATATTATTATTCTAATTCAAACAGGAGTTTGGAATTAATTATCTGAACTGTTTCAAATTCAGTTTTGACTTTGAATTAATTTATTCGCTAATTCCTTATTTTGATAATTTAATATATTCGATTTTAAATCGAAATTGATTATCAAATCGATAACTCTAATATAAAAATTTCCATTTATATTATCCACCCAATATTTAAATCCGTATTAAATAGTTAAAATTAACCCATCAGAATGCGGGTCATTACAATGGCAGCCAACTCTAAGTCATTAGGTAGGATAGTTCTTCTCATGAACTCTTAACTGTCTACCTCCATAACATAATACCCTTCCCTTTTGCATCAGAACCGCACCAAGCCCTGTACCACATGCATCAGTGTATACTGTGAACACTTTGTTCCCATTAGGCAAAGTCAAGATTGGGGTTGTTGTCAGAGCCCTCTTCAATCACTGAAAAGCATCCTCGTAGTTTATACCCCAAGAAAATGTCATATTCTTCTTCGTCAGTCTGGTGAGTGAGTCTGATATCTTTGTGAAGTCCTTAATGAACTCCCTATAATAGCCCGCTAATCCAAGAAAAATCATCACCTTTGTTGCATTCTTCGGAATCTGCCAATCTTAAACTACAACTACTTTCGCGGGATCTACTGCTATCCCATCCTCAGAGGCCACATGCCCTAGAAATCTCACTACCCTTCTCCAAAAATGACATTTGGAGAATTTCGCCGTATGCTAGTGCCCTCATAGAGTCTTCAAAACGTCTTTTAAAAGTAGGGCATTCTCTTCCTCACTCTTTGAAAAAATCAAGATGTCAACGGCAAAGACCACAACGAACTTATTTAGAAACTCCCGAAACACCCTACTCATCAGATCCACAAAATAGGCGGGTGCATTTGTAAACCGAAAAGGCATGACGAGCCATTCGAAGAAACCATCTGGAGTTCTAAAGGTAGTCTTGTCTATACTGTCCTCGACCACCCTCTACTGATGAAACCCTATGGCCAAGTTTAACTGGGAGAAAACAGATGCACCAACAAGTTAGTCAAACAGATCATTTATCCTCGGAAGTGGGTGCCTATTTTTCTTAGTGAGCTTATTCAACTCCTTGTAATCCACACATAAGCGAAGCGAACCATCCACCTTAGTGGCGAATACTATAGGAGCACCACATTCAGATATACTTCGCCTAACAAACCCTTTCTCAAGTAGCTCCCCTACTTGTTTGCTGAGCTCCCTCCTTTCTCTTGGAGCCATATGGCGCACAGGTAATGCAACTGGCTTTTCATTGTCCACCAAGTATACAAGGAAATCAATCACGCGGCTCGGAGGTAAGCCACGCACCTCCTCAAAAAACATCAGGATACTCACAGACTACTGGTACAAATCGTAAATCATCGATAGATGCATCAAGTAACTCTAGGAAACTAAGCATGACAGACCCCTTAGGGTCACAAAAAATCTTGAGATACCTCCCATGACAAGTCAAAAGTCCAACAACCCTCCTCTCACAATCCAGAATGGCACCATACATGGCTAGCCAATCCATCCTTAGAATCAAACCATAACCCATGAAACCAAGCATATATGCATCGCACTCAAACTCGACGCCCAACACAGATATTCTCAAACCCCGACAAATCATAGACAAATGAGTCGTACCTCCAATGGGGTTTGAGACAACAACGGGATCCAAAACCATACTAGTACAAAGGTGCAAAGACTCAACCACAGAATCAAATATAAAAGAATGCGAAGTGCCAGAATAAAAAAGAGTTATAACAATATGATTGGAAAGAGAAATCAAACCTTCAACAGAAACTTTCCTACCTTTATCCAGTACACCAGCCACGAGAGCATGCACCTGCCCTCTAGAAGATCCTGCCCTTTGGCCCTGTCCTTGCTTCTTCGGGCAATCCTTAATAAGATGTCTGACCTCTCCTCAATGGAAGTAAGCATTCTTCCTTTTTCTGCAATCTTTGCTTAAATGACCCACGTGCCCACAATTGTGACACTTCTTCTTGTCTTTATTTGAACTTTACCAGGCTTTCCTTCTTTCATCTATATTCCCTTCTTGGGCCACCATTTTTCTCATCCTTGGGCTGAGCTCCTTAGCCCTAACTCACATATTCTCCTTTTTACCATCCTTGTGTAACATGCTAACAAGTCTCTCGAAAGCTGCCTCCATCATATGGAAATCCTTACTAAGCTTGAGAGAAAATAAGCCGCAGGTGAAACTACTGCGGCTACAGATGGAGGTTAGGCACTTCCTTCCCCTTCGACATGTGCCGTAGTTTTAACATGCCTACGGAACCATGCCGCAATGGGGACACCCTTCGAGAAGAACCAATTCCCCAGGCATGCTGAAAAGAAAAGGAAAAGGGACTTAAGCGGAGAATCGAGAGATATTTTATATGACTTTGGGGAATATGTTTTTCAAAACAAACTTTTCTTTTAAATTTGCTTTCTTTTAAAACCTTTTGAAAACAATTTTCAAAGCCTTTTATCTGATTTGGTAACCTTCAGCTCTGATACCAAATGTAACACCCCACGTCTGTTAATGTCACACTTCAATAGAATGCATTAAGTTTCGTGAAGCGTTATTGGTAAACAGAAACAGAAACAAAAACAAAAACACCACAAGGCATATATAAAATAATAGCGGAATTTAAAACTTTATTTTCCCAATAGAAAAAATCGTGGTCCAAATTTAGTTATAACATAAGTTTGAAATACTGAAAACCCATTACATCAAATTAAACTTTCTGTCTTGTACTAAAATCATCATACTACAATAACATAAAAGGAAAAGTCCCCAAAAATAGCAATATCAGAGAAGACATGAAATCAAAGCGGTACATCTAAGCAGCCCCAAGTAGAAGGAAAGAGAGAATCCTAATCAAGCATGAGTATTCCCACCTTGAGAACCTAGGGTGGGGGGAGAGGAAGAGAGAGAATAGGAAACAAAACGGGTCAGACGTAAAGTCTAGCGAGTCCAGTTACTTTTAGTATATAAATAAGTAAAAGTATCATGACATGCATATAAACTGGATGAGAGAGATAACAGTATCATAAGACATGTATATCAAATTGAGCAGGATAAACAGAATAAACATGACAAGATATATTGCGCTTCTCAAGTACTTTTCTCTACACAAATACTAGTATAACAGAAACAAGATGATCCCAACAAGAACATGATGGTAGACTTAGGTGTACTTCTAGTGAGGAGTTTTACCCCGTACAATAATAATAGGTAGCCCAACAGAATTGACAGGTGTTACCCCAAACGATAATAACGGGCTCCTAAACAAGCAAGACTAGATGTACCCTCATTACTACCCCAATCGATCGGCTCCCTATCCCGTAGATACCCTGTGCTAGAACCACAGTAGGATGTATCACTTCCTAAAGTGGAAACCCCTTTATTAACGAGATGCACAACCATCTACTAATGTCATAACGTCTTATTATCCCAATACAAGTAGATTCATGCATGTATATGAATCTGATGGAGTGCGCCGTCAACATCCCCACTTAAATGAACCTCTTATAATCAACTCAGTAAGCGTGCCCAGACCTCGACCTAGTTCGGGGTTCCCCATTTGATACCAAGATGGGTTACTGACTGGTACGGGTCCCACGCAACAGATGTCACAAGCTTCCCCCAAGGCTTGCATCTCCACTACTAGGATTTTGACAGGTTATGTCTAACAGTTTAATAAGATTGCATAACCCCCACATGTAAAACAGGTTAAGTTTGTTGGGTTTATACATATGAGTGAATATTAGGAACGCGTCCTTAAAACCAAACTTAATTAGAACGACCTCCCTCCCTAAGTTTCCATGCAAAGCTGGTCCCTATTTTTAAACTTATGTGTTTTTGCAAATGTTCCGTGAAATTTACAGAAAAAAATTGCATACATGTATGCAACTATTACCAATAGTTGTACACATGTATGCAACTATTGCAGAAGTTGTTTCCATTGAAAATCGTGATGGAAACTTGCATACATGTGTGCAACTATTTGAAATGCTTGCACACATGCATGCAAATATTTCATGAAGAAAACTTAACTGAAATTTTGCCCGTAGATTGTTGCACGCATGTTTGCAAATTTTCTGTTTTATTGCACTTTTGAATGCAAACAAATGTGAACTGATTTGCATGGCTACAAATTATTGCATACTTTTATGCAAGAATTCTACAATACTTGCATAGATGTATGCAATAAAACCAACAAGATGCATAACGAAAATACTTGCACAGATGTATATAAGGAAATATGAATATGTGCATATTATTGTGCATTTAATTGCAGTATCGTTTTTTTGTTATGTTTTGTTTTTGGTGCGTTATTTGATGGTTTTTTTTATATGAAATTTTTGTCAAATGCATGTTTAATTTAAATTGAATTTTAAATTTTTTAATGAATTTTCAAAAAATAGGGACCTAATTTATAGTAAATTTAGGACCGGATGTGCGCATAATTTTGAAACTTAATAGGGACCTGTGCCAAACAGACCCTATATATAACCCAGCCCCATAGATTTAACAAGATTAACTTAACCCCAACTGATTTAAGCAAGTTTACTTAACCTCTACTCAATTTTACACGTTCATGTAACCCCCACAGATTTAAACAGGTTAAGTATTACAGGTCAACAAGTTATTATCATTCATCCCTTTATGGCTATTAATGGACTAGACCTCTCACATTAAGTCTACCACTTGTGGATGCTGGATATGCCGGGCTGTTCCGGGTAGACTTCTACCATAAGTCGGACTAAACCTTGTGTCTTAGCACCGTTACGTGTACATTTATGCACTCGACCCCTCACATTAGATTAACCACTTGTGGACGCTGGATTTGTCGGACGGTTCCGGGCAGACTTCTAACATAAGTGTAATCTAACCTCGTGTCTAAGTGCGGTTACAATTTTCTAATTACTGTAAATCTAGGCATGTTCATTATTAAACAATTCTCATGTTTATCCAATGTTATGCCCCAAATCCCAGTCTGATTCAAAATACAAGTTATGCCCCCCAAATTAAAGTTTTAGATCAAGGTATAGATTATGCCCAAGTTCCAATCATGTTTTACAATATAAGTTATGCCCCAAATTTAACATTCCTAACCATTCCCAATTTCATGTGCTCGCATATTTCAGCGATGGGCCTAGGCTCGAAGGTAGCCTGACTATAAAAAGAGAAAGAGGGAGAGAAGAGAGCAAGAATAGTCATAGTAATAAAACAGGCATATGCTGATAGAATTGTTCATACTAACAGAATAGGCATATGGTGACATGATTAGGCAAACTAACAAAATTGGCATATGATGATACTATTAGGCATAATGACAGAATGGTCATGATAAAGACAGGCATGCAAGAGCTAAACAGAGGATAAGGTGTATAAGTAACGTCAGATTTGTTTGGTTATGATTAAGGTTATTAACAAGCATAGGTTTAGATCCAACTTATAAACATGTCAAGATTACTATTAAATGTTTATATCTAAAAATAACATGAACTCACTATGGCGGGATCTGAAGAACAGAGAATTGGCTGTAGATGTTATAGCAGAGATTCTTGTATGCTTATAAGTTATTGCAGAAGAATAGACTAGTTTAATCTGAGTAGGGGCAGCACCTCGTTGTCTCCATTATTTTTAATGAATAAAACAATTGGAATGAGGTCCTATTTATAGCCTAATGTTAATGAATTTGGTCAAGAAACGAGTCCACATTCACAAAATTGGATCTGCCCCAGATCTAGCTGGGGTCTACCCAGGGGTCGACACCCCCATGATGGGGTCGACCCATGGGTCGACACCCATGAGGCATAGCCCTAACCGGCCGAATTCCCTTCACTTCCCGCTCTTTGATTTTCGATTTTCTAGACATGATTTATATGTATATTTATATTTTGCTTTTATGTATACAAAGTTCAAACCTTAATATCTTCTTCATACTATATCTGTTTTACGCAAACTTGGGGTCTATCTTAAGCAGAATTCCGAGATGAATGCAATGGCATAATTCGTTTTACTTAATTCTCAATATTTAGTTGAGTATTCTTTAGTTTATTATTATAGTGTTCTTAAAATTATGGGGTGTTACAAGATTAATAGGCTAGGATTGGGAATAATAAAATAAATGATTACTTCGGTAAGGCTGAATAATCCCGACTAGTTTTATAAAACTTAATTTGGTTTAAGTTGTGAAAAGATAAAGTAAAATCTTTTTAAAATGGTATCTAAAGGAAGATTAAACTACAAGTTTAAAGGAATTTATCTTTGATAAAATTAACGGGAACTTTTCCCCAAAGATATGGATATTTGAATAAAAGAATATTCTGGATTCGAATGAGATGTGTGTTATCTTTGTGTATTTATCACATGATTATAAAGATGCACTAGTTATTCGGAAAGACCGGGTTTAACCCATTCTGAATAACTGTTACGACTATTAAAAGTCGTAGATGAGGACGGTAGTTTAAGACCCGAGATCTTCACATGATTCGGACTATTGCTAATGTCTCACTTGGAAAGTACACCCAAGTAGAGGTTATATATGGTGGTCGTTAAGATGTACTTGGAGACCAAACGGATATGAAAGGATCTCTCTTCTATATCAGGCATATGGGACGAGGAATAAGGTGCCTCCGGTTTTGTTCAGATCTAGAATGAGTTTGCAAATGGATTGTGTGTCTGACATTGTATTTTGTGCTATATTAATTGAGCTCTACTAAAAATATGTCTGTTTGGTAGCGGAGAATTTATTCTCTTAGCTAACACCCTTTTTTGGGACGTACGAGCTCAGAGGTTATATATCAGTAGACATCAGTTGTATGGTATGAACTGACAATGTGTCATGCTAAGATGCAATGATCAAGGCTTTTGTTGAAAAGTAGAGCTTTGTGGACGATGATCAAAGCATGGCTTTAATATTGCATAGCTTTGTGTATAGCATTAATTCGCGAGCTTCACACCCCGGTATGAGTCAAAAACGGGATGAGGATAGTAGGGAGTGCATGCGTTTCTTTCTAGCTAGAGGTGATGTCATGGTATGGAGCCTAGACATTTTTAACTACGTGGATGTTGGATGGAGAGGCACCTTATATATGGTTGAAAAGGCCAAGTTGTTTGACATACTGACAAGGTGAAAGGTCTGATAGGATCTAGAAATGTATTGTTTAGGAATAACCAATCCACAAAGGTTAGGTATGGACCGACACTACCGCTAACCAAGGGTTGCTCATAGGTGTGATCCTGGACATCTTGCTAGAGGTGATCCAAGAATGATGAGGAAGACCCCTTGCCTTGACTCATAAATGGAATCCAATTGCCAGTTTGCAACTTTTGCAGTTTTGGTTGTAAACCTATATGGTGACATAATATATGGTACATATGCCATCTATGATTGATACATTTATATTCGAAGTTGTCTTCTACACTATGTACTTATAGTAATATCAAAATTATTTGTTTTAAAGCGTACCAAGCATGTTTGGCTATTATAAGGTAAAACTCTATCCACCGGCTTGCGTTGCATTATGTGACGAGACCTGAGCCTTATAATAGCTTCATTTTTTCAAAAAACATTGCATTGTTTGTTACTTGTTTTTATTTCAAAGTATTCATAGGAGTAAACTCGTTCCATGACATATGGCATAGTTCCATGATTTTCCCTATTTTAAAGTAAAATTTTAATAACTGTTTTTAACTTCCACACCAATCCCTTGGCTGAATCAGAGTTTATTGTTTTCTGCTAAACTTTGGGTGCCCATATTTTCCACACGGGCAACTAGTAGTTTTGGTTTTGCAAATTTTATATTCATAGGATCTTAATTTACTGCTGGAGCTATATTCAGAAAGCTTTGTATCCGTGTATTCCCATCAGTTGTGTAAGTTGATGTATTTCCGTTGTACATTGTATTTATACATTTTTATTTCTGCTGGATTGTTGTAATTTATTCTCTAATATTCTTGTACTCTGATGTAATATTGTTGTAATAACAATGAAAAGTTCTCTTGTCTGATGTTCCGATGCGTCGTATTCTCAAACTATCCATGTGCTTGTTAGGTTTGGACCAAGTGGGGATTTCAGGTCGTTAAATCATGGCTACTTTCAGTATTTCCTCTCATAACCATTTGCAACGGTTGAAAATCATATGGGTTGAATCATTTATAATTATTATGGTGCAGGTGGATGTGAATATGTTACGAATTATACACGATCTTAAATTACATTTTTTGTTGGGCAATGACTAACATTAATGAATTTTTGAGCCTTTCTTAAGTTTTTCACCTAACCAAATAATCATATCAATGTCACTGACTGCTGCTATTATTTATCTTTTGTGCCACAGCTTCTTGAAATAAACGAGCCCTGGTCTCTAATACCTGATGAGGCTTTAGCTAGTTGTTTTATTTCTCCAATTACAGATGCAACTGGAGATGACAAACATATGCAATTGAATTTTATGGCTTCATGAATAATTTTTTATATTCCCAACTAGCTTATACTGTTAAACAACATGTCAACGTATGTTAGACGAAAACAACCATATTTAGTTGATCTCAAAATCTGGATTGAAATTACCATGGTTCTTTTTGAAGGTATGATCTCTGTATGCAAATTAGTATTGCTTTAAAAATCAAATTCATATTATCGAAAGACTACAAAGTTCTAACACCAACTATTTATATGTTGTCCTGGCTATTTGGTACCAGCTTTGTTTGAATTTTGAGATAAAAAACCATTAAGAATATAACTTGCTAAAATTAACATTTCTTGTATTTATTAATAATGTCAAGCATTCTTTCTTTTGGATACTTCAAGTAATGATTAAATTTAGATATTTGTATTCTGCAGGTTCGCAAATGTGCTCAAGCATGTATTGAAAGCTCTTTATTGATTTCCACAATACCGTTGTAATTGAAAATCCAGCTAATACTATTGTTTATGCATCTGTCATATTAGAAAATGGCATGAGCATGTATATTTGCATACAATTTAAGAGTTAAGTTGATATCCTCTAATATAGTTTTTTGTATACTAATTAGTATATAGCCTGAATAACATTTACAACCTATCATTATATTTGTAGCACAGTATGCAATGTATTATGTACTTTTGTATGATAAGGTAGGATGGCATCCATCCCTGACCATGTTTGTATATACGTACTCAATGCTGCATTAATTTTTTTGAAAAAATGAATCTCTGTTATAATCTAGGGTGTCATAAATTAGTTTTGGATTACACATGCTAATTCACATGTATTGGAGACGTGGATGCTTAGCGTAATTGGAAGCACCTACTACATCAAACCTCTAAATTCGTCAGTCCAAGCCTGTAGGTATATATTGGATTCCTAAAGTACACATAGTCTATTTATGTACAAAAAACTACTTATTGGATTCCTAAATTATGAAGCATTATGATGTAGCTAATGGATAAGAAACCTACAGTACATGTTTGAAAATAAACTCACCAGTTTGATTTGTCTATAATTGAAAAATAAAATAAAATGAGACAAGCTGGTTCACGGTAGTTTTTTCGTTCATCTATGATTCATGGTAGGTTTTTTGTGCGGAGAAAGATCTGACACTTGTAGAAGCATTTGGAGCAGTCAGTGGGAAGCATGCAGAGGAGAAATATGAGACTTCAGCTAAGAAAGGTATCAATATTTTGTTGTTCATGTTTATCGCTTATGTTTGGTATTTTCTTGAAAATGGTTCCATCTTGTTTGCCACTTATCTTACTTTATTTGATCATATCAGTCTTGTGGCAATTCTTCCAGTTTATTATTCAAGCTGTCTTTACATTAAGCTTAATTGTGCTAATGCTTGATCAAGTTATCGTGTGACATGTACACCCCTTTAGGAGCAGTGAAATGAGATAAGATGACCTTTTAAATAGTTATATGGGTTAAAACGAGTTAAAATAAATTTGTATTTGCTCGAATTTAAATCTATCTTTATTCTAGTCTACTGTTTGTGCTTTTGTAATTGACAGGTGTGCTGATAGCATGACAATTACATATGGAAGCAGTTGAAGACTGTGTGTATCGGAGAGTGTCAGTTATGAGTGTACAAGTGAATCGAGTGACAATATAGTGAGGAATGTATGTAGATATGAATGACAATGTACTATACTAGCGAATGTACAATAGTGGATTTAGAAAATTTGCACTATTTGAAATGTTGAAATAAATTAATTATTCGAATAAAATACTGTGTTTGAATTTCCAATTGTGTCATAGTACATTATTTAATAAATATCGTTTTATTCAACAAAATGTTGCAGTATATGATGGTAGATGTTGCAATATGTGATGTTAAATGTTGTGATAAACTAGCAAAGTGTTGCCATTGGATGGTAAAAGTGTTACCATTAATTAATGAATACGCCCCCACAACAGGATTCTGTAAAGATGGGCTATGGATTTTAGTGGGTCCAACAAAGTGGGCCACACTTGTTGGGGGCCTATTTTTAGTAAATTTAGTACCTGTGGCAACAACTGTACCGATGTTGCCCTAAGGTCGCAAAGATGTTGCCTTTAACTCTGGGGCAATGCGGCAAAATGCAACACTAAGAAAGTGTTGTCATTGATCACTTGTTCCTATATCAATTTTTTTTGGCATTTCCTGCATCAATTTCTGGTGTTGCAGTAGGCCATCTATGGCGTCGTGTAAGAAAAGAAGATGGAAATTCAATTATATAAATTACCCAAAAGAAGAACCATCTCTTTTTCATAAAACCAAATCTAATCTCTTCAATCTCTTAGATCTGATTTGTATATGGTTATAATTTGTATTTTAGAAGAGACTGGAAGATTGGAAATGACCGGGCATCGCTGTTGCATCTAAAAATATGATTAAGAGAATGAGGGTCTAGCCCTTTATTAATAAACGTTGAAATGACCCTCAACTGTTAGGTAGATTTCTAGAACTATCGCCAAAATTATGTGGTTATTATATGTTTAATAGCATATTAGTTTTCCGTTATGCTTATCAGTGGGTACACAAATTTGAGTTAGTTCCCTTTAGGATACTATTAAGCGACTACTTCGACAATACGATTCTTCTTATGATTTTGAGATAGTCAAGCATTATGTTTTATACATAATGGTAGACATTTTCTTTTCTAATTTTTCCACTAAATTTCTATTAAGACATATTGTTGCAGTTGAGAACTTTTATTTTGGTTCTTTATGATTAGGTAACGACTGTTTTGGCTTAACTGTATAGGTCGTTAGACTTACAATGTGCGATGAGTAGCCATGATGCACCATTATTTGGTTTTTGGGGAGTTCCACAATATTTAAGGTATAAGTATAGTCATGATCTTGCTCACATAACTGGAGACCACCAACTCTAACTTCTTTTCAAGGATTGGTTGTCTATAGAATAGTACGAGAGTACATGGAAGTGAGGAGGTAATGTTTTTGCAATTTTATGCACTTATATAGAGTTATTGTACTCTCGCTTAGATATGATGTGGTAGTCCTTTAATGGATCTCTCTATGTGACTTACGATAGCACCTCTTCTGCGCTACTTTTGTTTCGATGATTTCCATTTGCATGATCTCCTTTTATGTTCTGTAATAACCCGGAAATCTGAGCCAATTTAAAAAATTTATTTTTGCGATTTTAGCAAATTTTGAATATTTAAAATGAATTATTTTAAATAATAATGACGAGAAATTTATTTTGAATAGAATTAGAACGTATATATTTATTCGAATCGACGTTAGAATATAAATATTTTATTTTAAATATAAAAGGAATTGAAAATGGCGCGGTAGTTTGAAAATTCAATTTCAAAGTTCAAATGAATGTTCAAAACAAACCGGATTTTAGCGAAACCAAAAATATTAGAATCTATTTGAGAATATCTTTCCAACGAATCCAAGAAATTGAAATTTCATAGCGGGGATAAAAAGTTTTTCCCAGTTGAAATTTCAGAATAGTCGCTATGGAATTTTGGCCCTTAAAAATGGAAATTTTGCAAACGACCTCGGTTTCGACGAAACCACTTTTGTTGGATCCGGGATGTTAAATTATTGCTAGGTTCCAAACAAATGGTATCGGCCGAATTGGCTTACGAAACATATCCCATTGTGTTCGGAATGGGAGTAATTAGCTAGGGGCGATAGTCGGTGGGTTCGAATTGGGGTTAAAACGAATAAGTTACTTTATGGACAAAAATTAATTAAACAATATAATAATATAATTATATATATTCTCAACCCCTCGTAATTTCTCTCTCCCTCCCCTTTACACTCCAGATCGAAAAGAAAAGAAATGAACGAGAAGGAAAAACCGCGACCGCCCCACCCTCGATTTTTCTCGTCGCCCATCATCGGAGCCGCGCCTGGGCGCGCCACCACCCCCTCAGGAGATCGACGCTGGCGATCCCCAATCACAACCCCTCTCTCTCTTCGATTTGAAGCCCCTAATCCTCTATTTAAGCCACGCCGCCACCGTTTCTGAACCCCCAATCGTTGCCCGGACCCGACGCCAAGACCCCCTCCCCTTGCAAATGCAAACTGAAATGAAAAGGTGAGTTATTTTCCTTAGTTAATTCATTTATGTATATAATGATATGTAAAGAAATTAGTTTTTCTATACAAATAGCTAAAAGAAAAATCAATTTTTTTTATATGAGTAGTGAAGAAAAAAATGTGATTTTTTATCTATATCAAGAAGGGACATAAAAATATGATTTTTATATTATAAAAAGAATAAAAATATGATTTTTATATAATATAAAAAATAAAGATGTGATTTTTATTTGGGGAATAACGATAAAAATTCGATTTTTACATATGAAGTTGCGATGAAAAGATTATGTTTTTATCATAGGAAAGACGATATTTTTATATATAGAAAGATGATATTTTTATATATAGAAAGACGATATTTTTATATATAGAAAGACGATATTTTTAAATATAGAAAGGCGAGGTTTTTGTATATGGAAAGGCGAGATTTTTATATATAAAGCGAAATAAAAATTCGATCTTTATATAAGAAGTAGAAATATAAAAATATATTTTTTATATAGAAAGAAGCGTTGTAAAATATATGAAATTGAAATAAAAATATGATTTTTGT
Organism: Allium sativum; assembly: GCA_030737875.1. Lineage (NCBI taxonomy): Eukaryota > Viridiplantae > Streptophyta > Magnoliopsida > Asparagales > Amaryllidaceae > Allium > Allium sativum. Next base: position 432,287,414 of record CM060920.1, read on the forward strand.
TTATTGGGATAAAGCGATAAAAATATGATTTTTACTGTGAACAGCAGGAAAAATTGGCGATGGTATCGATTGAAATCAAAACGAGACCCGAACAGTTCAGAAGGAAAGCACGGAGGAGTGGAACCCTCAGTGAGAACTCCTCACTTTTATTTTAGTTTCTAGTTGAAATATATACTAGGATGCAGACGGTGCTTAGCAGCACCCGAAACCCGTCGTCCACAGACCATGGATGACTTGTTTTTTTTATTGCTGTGTTGTGAAATTTGATTGTGTGATGTGGAATGAAATAAAATATTTTATCGTTATAAATATTTTATAGTTAAAAATATAATTTTTAACGTGTATATAAAATAAATATTTGTAAACAAATCGGACGATTTGTTTATGTACACCCATTTGACTGATATTGATTGGGACGATAAATTTTACACATCGCTCAACTGCACAAATAATAATCTGTGTTTGTTGATTTGAAACCCCACACAGGTATTGGGATGATATTTGACGTACACTAATCCCGATTGTTTAGTTGTATGTCAATCGATGGGTTGACAGACTGTGTAAGCGTTAATTATTTATATTTAATGCTTATGCAGTTGTGTGGTGCACTCTGGATGATGATTGATGATTTATCGTTGCTACTATATACATGTGTTGTAGAAAATCCATATAATTAACATTATATAGCAATTGATTGAGCCTCATTCCAATTTGGAAAATAAGGAATATTATAAATAAAAATTCATGCGTTGAATAGAATAAAAATTCATGTGTTGAATAGAATAAAAATTCATGTGTTGAATAGAATAAAAATTCATGTGTTGAATAGAATAAAAATTCATGTGTTGAATAAAACAAATTCATGTGTTGAATAAAATAAATATTCATGTGTTGAATAAAAATATATATTCATGTGTTGAATAAAATATATATTCATGTATTGAAGAAAATATTCATTTGTTGAATAGAATAACGAAGTTATTGAAATATATAAAGCCGTGTTGGTTAGATATGCGCCATTTTGACGCGAACGATATTTATATCGATTATATTCGTTTTTATAATGAATATAGAAAAGGAAGTGATTTCAAAATATAACATTTTGAAAATATTATCATTTGTATATCGATGATGTGGAATATTCAATTTTGATTCGAAATTGAATATGAAGTTGAAATCGTTTCGAAAACGAATTTAAAACGATTTATAAAATACGTTTTAAATGGAAATCAACAAAGTATATATTATATATATAATATAATGGCCTGAATAGAATGTGCCGCATTGCGGCAGTTCGCGAATTTCGACCATTGACTTCGAATGGGTATTACGGGAGATCCGACCGTCGGATTCTTCTAAAACTGGAACCGTTGGGTTCGGATCGAAAAGAGCTTTCTAATGAATGCAAGAAATTAGAAATCTAACGGTTGGATTTGGAATTATGTCCAAATCAAATTTGGAAAAGGTCGTTGTAAGTGCAGTTCGATGGCCGTTGGTGGAAATCGACTGTACGGGCCTTGATAAAATTATTAAAAATAGTAATAATTTGTGTAGAATCATAAGAAATGATTTGGAAAGTATTAGGATGAAAAAATCCATATTTGAAAAGATAAAAATAGATTTTTATTGAAATGAACTAGTTTTGAACTAGAATTAAAAATCCATTTGTTTTTGAAATAAATAAATTGGATTTGAAAGGGTTTTAAAAGTAACCAGAATTTCCAATAATTGAATTGGAATGGATTTGAATCGAAATTGTCTTTGGAATATTTCGATGTTGGATTTCGAGAATATACAGATATTGTTATGGAAATTTGAAAGATATACATATATATATCATTATTTCCAATGCGATATTTGTTGGTCGTAGAATTTGATATTGAATATAAGCCGATATATTTTCTATTCAAAGCCTTGTATTTAATATCAAATGTGATTTTGGGTTGTCGTGAATGGTATCTTTAATAATACTGTTCTTAGACCTAACGAAGTTAAGAAAATCAGAAACTAACTGGAGATTAGTTAAGTTGAATGGTTTCTTAGGTAGTGATCTGATGTTGGTTTCGGCCTTCGGGGTTATTACTTAGTGAATTGTTCACTTGCAAATTTATGGTTAAAGGTTGATGGAATAGAATGTGATTTTGGGTTTATCGTGAACCGTGTTTTAAATGACATTGGTTCTTTAACCCAGTTAAAGACAGGATATGATTTCCCAAGTTAAATAATCATTGATAGTGATTATTGGGAAGATTAAAACCAAGTGGAGTTTTAATGAATCTTTAATTAGATTGAAATAATCGAGAATGGAGTATCACCAGTTTTGCTCCAGGAGATAGTTAAATCTTTAATTAGATTTGAACGTGAAATGGTAATTGAATTTACTGATAACACCGTGGTGTTAGATATGAAGTATTACCAGTTTTACTTCATGGGATGAATAGGTTGGGATTGGGAAATTAAAACAAATGATTACTTCGGTAAGGTTCGTTAATCCCGACTAGTTTGGATAAACCATAATTTGGTTTGAATTGATATTCAAAAGAAGATTAAAGAATAAATTTAAGGAATTTATCTTTGATAAAATTAATGGGAACCTCTCCCTAAGAATGTGAAATTTGGCAACTAACTGAAGATTAGTTAAGATGAATGGTTTCCTGGGTATTGATTTGATGTCGGTTTCGGCCTTCGGGGTTAATATTTGGGGAATTGTTCTCTTACTAATTTACGGTTGGTGACTGATGAATTGGAATGAGGCGTATGTTGTGTTTGTGTAACACTTGTTTATTATATACGCGAGTTATTCAGAAAGACCGGTTTTATCCCATTCTGAATAACTGATTCGACGATGTGTCGAGGATGAAGACGGTGGTCGAAGACCGGAAGTCTTTACTTCGTTTGGGTGATTACTGATGATCTTGATTGGGCTGTACACCCAAGAGGGGGAATCTATTGGTGATCGACCAGACGTACTTGGAGATCGATGGATATGCGAGGTACAAGGTGCCTTCGGTTTCATTCAGACCCAGAACGGACTTGTAAATGGACTGTGTGTCTGACATTGGATATCATTCTGTGTGATTGATGTATATCAGTTGCATGGAGTGGTTTGCCTGTGTGGCATGCTAAGATGCAAATGATCAAGGCTTCTGTTGAAAAGCAGAGTCTTGTGGTTGATGATCAAAGCACGGCCTGTGTGGCATAGCTTTGTGTAGCGTTGATTCGCGAGCCTCACACCCCGGTTGTGAACCAGAAAAGGGAGAGGACCTCAGGGAGGGCATTCGTTTCTTTCTCGCTAGGGTGGTGTCAGTGACCTACCAGCCCTGACATTTATATTATTTTCACCTGTGTGGTTGTTGCTGTTACGAGGCGCCTCAGATAGATCGGTGACTATGTGGAGCCGATGGAGTCATTTGGCTCATTTACGCCCCAAAGGGCGGGGAAACGCAGTGTTCAGGCATTTTAATCCACATCGGTGGACCGGCCCTGACGATCAAAGGGTCACTCGAGCTCTGATCCTGAGGCTCGGGCTACACAGTCTCGAATTCGGTGAGGACGATCCCTTGCCTCGGTTCACGGATGGAAATCCAATTTCCAATACGTGACTTTGCGGTTTTGATTGTAAACCTATATATGGCGACATAGTGGTATGAGGCACTTATGCCGTCTATGATTGATACTTATGATTGAAATTTTTTTGACACTATACACTTATAGTAATAATAAAACATGAAATTTAGCGTATCAAGCATTCTTTGGTTATTATAAGGTAAAAACCTTATCCTCCGGCTTGCGTTGCATTGTGTGATGGGACCTAGGTCTTATAATAGCTTCATTGTTCTTTATTTAGCATTGCGCTGTTGTTTTATGCACTGGTATTCTTGGGAGGAAACCCGTTCCGTGTTATACGGCGTGGTCCCTTGATTTACCTAACTTTAAAATAAAGATTAATAACTGTTTTAGTTCTCACACCAGTCACATGACTGACCTGGAGTTTATTGTTTTAACCTAAACTCTGGGTGCCCTTATTTTGACACGGGCAGCTAGTAGTTTTGGTTTTGCAGATTTATATTCACAGGATCCTGATTTACAGCTGGAATGATATTCGGAAAGCTCTATATCCGTATATTCTTTTCAGTTGTGTTTTGTATTATTTTTTCCGCTGCTATGTAATGTATTGTAATCTCTGATATTTTATGATGTGTAATATTGATTCATACTCTGTATATTCTTGTATTCTGATGGAATTGTTGTAATAAGCAATGAAATGTTCTTCTGTTTATGTTTCGATGTGTGTTGTTCTCAAAACAATCAGGGGTTTCAAACGGTCTTGGTCGGTTTAGCGATCGATTCTGATCGAGCGAAATTCTCAATTGTTACATATGGTATTAGAGCTTTGGTTTACAAAGCTCGGAGAACAAGACACACTAGAACCGAACGAAAGAATTCAACAGAGATTGGATTAGTAATATCCAATGAGAATGGCTCGTTAGAGATGGGATCAGTAGTATCCTAGAACGAGTGTGAAGAGTATATTTTTAAAATGAAAACAATTTTTGTTTTGAAAATTTAATTCAATTATTCGTATTTGAATATTTATTTGTGTTGATTTGGATAATCAAGTATATAAAAATTTTGCGTATGCGTCTGATCCGGGTGTATTTGAAGTTTTAATATACTGGATAGATATAGAATCACACTCTAGTCGCCCAGAGACGATTCTGATGATAGTCTAGACATCATCAGAATTAGTGTTCGAGTTTCGAAAGTGGGATTTCTATATATTTCCAATTGACTGGTGTGAGAACCAAAACTAGATAGGGCTATTATTGTGAATTGGCATCAAAAACATGATTTTCTATATATGTATCAAAATTATGAATTTGAAATGATAATCAACTAATTGATTGCTGGTTGTGTTGTTTGATTATTTGTTGATTAATTAAAATTTGAACCATTTAGCCAAATTGTATCAAATATTGGACTGAATTGAAAATTGTTTGAAATTGCATGCATATACATGTACTTACATTGAACAGGTCATTGCAAGAAGGCTAAAGCAGAGGAATAAAAATTTTTGCCCGACAAATAGGTACATGTTTATTGTATTTCTTGGGTTTCTGATGATTTTATGAGCCGATTGGCTAGCCGCTTGGCTGTTTCTTTTTCTTTTTGGATTGGTGAGGGCCATGGGTGGCTATTTGAAATATCCCGAAGCTTCCAGTGCAGGAGAGGTTATGGCGAATTTTTTCGAAAATTTAGGGTGTTAGCCAAATTTTTAAAAGTTCTTAGAAACTGAAAAGTTGAAGAACTTAAGCTGTAAGAAAATAATGGAAGTTGAGATGATTAGTTAAACAACTTTCAGCTTCGTTCCTTTTCGGGGACGAAAAGTTTTAAGTGGGGGAGATTGTAATAACCCGGAAATCTGAGCCAATTTAATTTTTTTATTCTGGCAATTTTAGCGAATTTTGAATATTTAAAATGAATTATTTTAAATAATAACGAAGAGAAATTTATTTTGAATAGAATTAGAACGTATATATTTATTTAAATCGACGTTAGAATATAAATATTTTATTTTAAATATAAAAGGAATTGAAAATGGCGCGGTAATTTGAAAATTCGATTTCAAAGTTCAAATGAATGTACAAGATTCAAAACAAACTGGATTTTAGCGAAACCAAAAATATTAGAATCTATTTGAGAATATCTTTCCAACGAATCCGAAAATCAAAATTTCATAGCGGGGATAAAATGTTTTGCCCAGTTGAAATTCCAGAATAGTCGCTATGGAATTTTAGCCCTTAAAAATGGAAATTTTGCAAACGACCTCGGTTTTCGACGAAACCACTTTTGTTGGATCCGGGATGTCAAATTATTGCTAGGCTCCAAAATGCATAATTTTCTGAATCAATATGTGAGCGTGGAAAAAGAAAACGTGTTTTGACAGTTTTAGTCCATTTTGGTCGACCAGAAAATGGCCATTTTTCAAACGGTCTCAGAATTTGACGAAATTAGTTTTGTTAGGACCGTATCGTCAATACGAAGCTAGAAAATATTTTTCAGGAATTTTTAGATTCCGTATGTGACTTCAGTAAATTAAAATGTACGTTTGAATTCAAAATATATTGAAATGTATTTTAATTTAAGTAAAAACTGATGGTAATGTCCGAATTGTCTTACGAAACATATTCCATTGTGTTCGGAATGGGGGTAATTAGCTAGAGGCGACAGTCGATGGGTTCGAATTGGGGTTAAAGCGAATAAGTAACTTTATGGACAAAAATTAATTAAACAATATAATAATATAATTATATATATTCTCAACCCCTCCTACTTTCTCTCTCCCTCCCCTTTACACTCCACATCGAAAAGAAAAAGAAAAAGAAAAAGAAAACGAACGAGAAGGAAAAACTACGACCCCCCACCCTCGATTTTTCTCGTCGCCCATCATCGGAGTCGCGCCTGGGCCTGCCACCACCCCCTCAGGAGATCGACGCCGGCATTCCCCAACCACACCCCCTCTCTCTCTTCAATTTGAAGCCCCTAATCCTCGATTTAAGCCACACCACCACCGTTTCTGAACCCCCAATCGCTGGAACGAGGCTGCCATGGCTAGTGCGCCGCCTCAGAGCCCGGACCCGACGCCAAGACCCCCCTCCCCTTGCAAATGCAAACTGAAATGAAAAGGTGAGTTATTTTCCTTAGTGAATTCATTTATGTATATAATGATATGTAAAGAAATCGGTTTTTTTATACGAATAACTAAAAGAAAAATCAATTTTTTTTATATGAGTAGCGAAGTAAAAAATGTGATTTTTTTTCAATATCAAGAAGGGACATAAAAATATGATTTTTATATTATAGAAAGAATAAAAATATGATTTTTATATAATATAGAAAATAAAGATGTGATTTTTATTTGGGGAATAGCGATAAAAATTCGATTTTTATATATGAAGTAGCGATGAAAAAGATTATGTTTTTATCATAGGAAAGACGATATTTTTATATATAGAAAGACGATATTTTTATGTATAGAAAAACGATATTTTCATATATAGAAAGGCGAGATTTTTATATATGGAAAGGCGAGATTTTTATATATGAAGCGAAATAAAAATTCGATATTTATATAAGAAGTAGAAATATAAAAATATAATTTATATATAGAAAGAAGCGTTGTAAAATATATGATATTGAAATAAAAATATGATTTTTATTTATTGGGATAAAGCGATAAAAATATGATTTTTACTGTGAACAGCGGGAAAAGATGGCGATGGTATCGACTGAAATCAAAACGAGACCCGAACAGTTCAGAAGGAAAGTACGGAGGAGTGGAACCCTCAGTGAGAACTCCTCACTTTTATTTTTGTTTCTAGTTGAAATATATACTAGGATGCAGATGGTGCTTAGCAGCACCCGACACCTGTCGTCCACAGACCATGGATGACTTGTTTGTTTGATTGCTATGTTGTGAAATTTGATTGTGTGTTGTGGAATGAAATAAAATATTTTATCGTTATAAATATTTTATAGTTAAAAATATAATTTTTAACGTGTATATAAAATAAATATTTGTAAACAAATCGGGCGATTTGTTTATGTACACCCATTTGACTGATATTGATTGGGACGATAAATTTTACACATCGCCCAACTGCACAAATAAAAATCTATGTTTGTTGATTTGAAACAACACACGGGTATTGGGATGATATTTGATGTACACTAATCCCGATTGTTTAGTTGTATGTCAATCGATGGGTTGACAGACTGTGTAAGCGTTAATTATTTATATTTAATGCTTATGCAGTTGTGTGGTGCACTCTGGATGATGGTTGATGATTTATCGTTGCTATTATATACATGTGTTGTAGAAAATCCATATAATTAACATTATATGGTAATTGATTGAGCCTTATTCCAATTTGGAAAATAAGGAATATTATAAATAAAAATTCATGTGTTGAATAGAATAAAAATTCATGTGTTCAATAGAAAGAAAATTCATGTGTTGAATAGAATAAAAATTCATGTGTTGAATAGAATAAAAATTCATATGTTGAATAAAATAAATTCATGTGTTGAATAAAATAAATATTCATGTGTTGAATAAAAATATATATTCATGTGTTGAATAAAATATATATTCATGTGTTGAAGAAAATATTCATTTGTTGAATAGAATAACGAAGTTATTGAAATATATAAAGCCGTGTTGGTTAGATATGCGCCATTTTGATGCGAACGATATTTATATTGATTATATTCGTTTTTATAATGAATATAGAAAAGGAAGTGATTTCAAAATATAACATTTTGAAAATATTGCCATTTGTATATCGATGATGTGGAATATTCAATTTTGATTCGAAATTGAATATGAAGTTGAAATTGTTTCAAAAACGAATTTAAAACGATTCATAAAATACGTTTTAAATGGAAATCAATGAAGTATATATTATATATATAATATAATGGCCTGAATAGAACGCGCCGCGCTGCGGCAGTTCGCGAATTTCGACCATTGACTTCGAACGGGTATTACGGGAGATCCAACCGTCGGATTCTCCTAAAACCGGAACCATTTGGTTTGGATCGAAAAGAGCTTTCTAACGAATACAAGAAATTAGAAATCTAATGGTTGGATTTGGAATTATGTCCAAATCAAATTTGGAAAAGGTCGTTGTAAGTGCAGTTCGATGGCCGTTGGTGGAAATCGACTGTACGGGCCTTGATAAAATTATTAAAAATAGTAATAATTTGTGTAAAATCATAAGAAATGATTTGGAAAGAATTAGGATGAAAAGCTCCATATTTGAAAAGATAAAAATAGATTTTTATCGAAATGAACTAGTTTTGAACTAGAATTAAAAATCCATTTGTTTTTGAAATAAGTAAATTGGATTTGAAAGGGTTTTAAAAGTAACCAGAATTTCCAATAATTGAATTGGAATGGATTTGAATCGAAATTGTCTTTGGAATATTTCGATGTCGGATTTCGAGATTATACAGATATTGTTATGGAAATTTGAAAGATATATATATATATATATATATATATATATATATCATTATTTCCAATACGATATTTGTTGATCGTAGAATTTGATATTGAATATAAGCCAATATATTTTCTATTCAGAGCCTTGTATTTAATATCAAATGTGATTTTGGGTTGTCGTGAATGGTATCTTTAATAATACTGTTCTTAAACCCAACGAAGTTAAGAAAATCAGAAACTAACTAGAGATTAGTTAAGTTGAATGGTTTCTTGGGTATTGATCTGATGTTGGTTTTCGACCTTCGGGGTTATTACTTAGGGAATTGTTCACTTGCTAATTTACGGTTAAAGGCTGATGGAATAGAATGTGATTTTGGGTTTATCGTGAACCGTGTTTTAAATGACATTGGTTCTTTAACCCAGTTAAAGACAGGATATGGTTTCCCAAGTTAAATAATCATTGATAGTGATTATTGGGAAGATTAAAACCAAGTGGAGTTTTAATGAATCTTTAATTAGATTGAAATAATCGAGAATGGAGTATTACCAGTTTTGCTCCAGGCGATAGTTAAATCTTTAATTAGATTTGAACGTGAAATGGTAATTGGATTTACCGATAACACCGTGGTGTTAGATATGAAGTATTACCAGTTTTACTTCATGGGATGAATAGGTTAGGATTGGGAAATTAAAACAAATGATTACTTCGGTAAGGTTCGTTAATCCCGACTAGTTTGGATAAACCATAATTTGGTTTGAATTGATATTCAAAAGAAGATTAAAGAATAAATTTAAGGAATTTATCTTTGATAAAATTAATGGGAACCTCTCCCTAACATTGTGAAATTTAGCAACTAACTGAAGATTAGTTAAGATGAATGGTTTCCTGGGTATTGATCTGATGTTGGTTTCGGCCTTCGGGGTTAATATTTAGGGAATTGTTCTCTTACTAATTTACGGTTGGTGACTGATGAATTGGAATGAGGCATATGTTGTGTTTGTGTAACACTTGTTTATTATATACGCGAGTTATTCAGAAAGACCGGGTTTATCCCATTCTGAATAACTGATTCGACGATGTGTCGAGGATGAAGACGGTGGTCGAAGACCGGAGGTCTTCACATCGTTTAGGTGATTACCGATGAGCTTGATTGGGCTGTACACCCAAGAGGAGGGAATCAGTTGGTGATCGTCCAGACGTACTTGGAGATCGATGGATATGCGAGGTACAAGGTGCCTCCGGTTTCGTTCAGACCCAGAACAGACTTGTAAATGGACTGTGTGTCTGACATTGGATATCATTCTGTGTGATTGATGGATATCGGTTGCATAGAGTGGTTTGCCTGTGTGGCATGCTAAGATGCAAATGATCAAGGCTTCTGTTGAAAAGCTGAGTCTTGTGGTTGATGATCAAAGCATGGCCCGTGTGGCATAGCTTTGTGTAGCATTGATTCGCGAGCCTCACACCCCGGTTGTGAACCGGAAACGGGAGAGGACCTCAGGGAGGGCATGCGTTTCTTTCTAGCTAGGGTGGTGCCAGTGTCCTACCAGCCTTGACATTTATATTATTTTCACCTATGTTGTTATTGTTGCGAGGCGCCTCGGATAGATCGGTGACTATGTGGAGCCGATGGAGTCATTTGGCTCATTTACATCCCAAAGGGCAGGGAAACGCAGTGTTCTGGCATTTTAATCCACATCGGTGGACCGATCTTGACGATCTAAGGGTCACTCGAGCTCTGATCCTGAGTCTCGGGCTAGACAGTCTCGAATTCGGTGAGGACGATCCCTTGCCTCGGTTCACAGATGGAAATCCAATTTCCAATACGTTACCTTGCGGTTTTGATTGTAAACCTATATATGGCGACATAGTGGTATGGGGAACTTATGCCGTCTATGATTGATACTTATGTTTGAAATTGTTTTGACACTATACACTTATTGTAATAACAAAACATGAAATTTAGCGTATCAAGCATTCTTTGGATATTATAAGGTAAAAACCCTATCCTCCGGCTTGCGTTGCATTGTGGGATGGGACCTGGGTCTTATAATAGCTTCATTGTTCTTTATTTAGCATTGCGCTGTTGTTTTATGCACTAGTATTCTTGGGAGGAAACCCGTTCCGTGTTATACGGCGTGGTCCCTTGATTTACCAAACTTTAAAATAAAGATTAATAACTGTTTTAGTTCTCACACCAGTCACATGACTGACCAGGAGTTTATTGTTTTAACCTAAACTCTGGGTGCCCTTATTTTGACACGGACAGCTAGTAGTTTTGGTTTTGCAGATTTATATTCACAGGATCCTGATTTACAGCTGGAATGATATTCAGAAAGCTATGTATCTGTGACGGCCGCCCCGCACCATTTGGCATTTCCTCCGAAAGCGCGCTGTACACATGCCCGACTAGCACGGAACGGTCGCCAAAGAAAGGAAAGAAGAGAATGAACAAATCAAGGAACCTGTAGAATGTATCACAGCGCATGGAATAAAATATAATAATAATAACATACTTGACATAAAACAGGTGAGATAGTGCATAAGCTGATAACTAAAATCAACATCAACATCAGAGCAGCGGAAATCCAAATACAACTTATTACAACTTTTCAAATTTACTGTCTCTAAACAAAAGAAAGCTAAAGTAGGAGATGCACCACCAATGCCCAAGCAGTGATCTTCAACAACACAGGGAGAATACTATATATATTACGTGGAAGCCTCCTGCTCGTCTCCGGATCATCTACCCGTGCCTCTCCAGCTAACCTGTCTCTAGTCTGCTCGTGTGAGCACCCAGAGTAATAAGAGGAGACATAAAACTCTGGGTCAGACATAAAGCCTGGTATGAGCGATAAGCATCCAAACAGAACAATAACAGGTATACTAAACCATACCTGAATCTGCAACCAAAGAGTTAGTACCACATACCGTACAGTACTCTAAGGTGCCATAAATAGTGTAAAGAATACGGGGGTGGGGTGTGCATGTCATAATGATAGCAAACAAATCAACCATAGCAACCATCCTCACATCTCTCACTCAGTGCGTAAAGCATACGATGTCCACCACTGTCAATCACTAGACCCATTGAAGTAGTGACGGAGTTCGACTTGTACAACTACTGCTACTACCAAGCTTACCACATGGAGTCATGACCAAATCTTTACAAATGACCCCACTTCATTGGTCTATAACCCTTTAGTCGTACCTAGGCCACTGTGGCCCTGAACCCGTTCACGTACTTCCCATACATAGTGATCCAAAGTCATAGACATCGAATGCCTCTTGGCACACGTCCCACAGCAAAGCCCAATCATGAAGTGAACTCATCGGTTCCCAACTGGATCCTGAGCTCTAACTTCCCATATTGGACTACCTTTGCATCTCGGGTTATTGGTCAATACTGGGTCGGGTCAGGTTCTCCTTCTGTAGCGGTTCGGTTCGGGTTCATATCGTTGCGTCGGGTCGGGTCGGGTGTTCCACTTCGGGTCGGGTCAGGTCAGGTGCCATCTCCCTTCCAGTTCGTGCTTCCGCTCCGATCCGCTCTCTCGTTTCTTCATTTGCTCCGATCCAATTCCTTCGTCTTACTTCAGTCCGAGCCCTTCCTCCTTCAGTCGATCCGATCCGAGTCCTTCGTCCTTTAGTCGATCCGATCTCTCCTCCTTTATCCAATCTGATCCCAGTTCAATTAGCGTGGCCTTCCTTTTTTCCAGTTGCCTCAAGTGTCCAGTTCCGATCCGATCAGATCCCTTGCCCAGTTCAACTCTTCCGATCCGAGCCTCCATATTCGATCCGATCCGGTGCAGAACCTGCACTTTTCTGCAACCCTTCCAGCAAGTATTTTACGCCATTCGACGGTGTTTTTGACAAATCAAACACTTATAATCAATCATAAAACACCATAGAGTCATAGCAACATGTGATAGCAACCACAAACAGCTAAACAACAATTCAAATGAATCAAATTGGATCAAAAGTGACTAAAACCCCACATTTTCCCATAATCCCACTTAATCATGTTTAAGCACATACTTAGTAAAACTTAATCAAATCGTCCAAATTTTCTAACAGAGGCATAAAATATTATTTTCAAATTTCTAAACATTTTTCCAGAATTTATTAATGTGTAAATTCGCTAATCTTCACTAATTACCCTTAATTACCGTAATTAGTGCAAAAACTATGCAAATCACTTACCTTAGCCACAAAATAAAACGCCAAATTTAAATACTCTCTGTTTGGGTCGAATTCCTATGTATAGTAGCAACTCCAACCTTGCTCTGTTGTTATTTGGCCTTGTTTTGATGTAGTTTAGGCTTAATCTTCACTAAAAATGTGTTTTGGAGTGGTTTTAGAGGATGGAAGCCATTACTAGGGTCTCAAGAAGGTTTGTGGCGGCTCAAAACTAAAATGAAAGTGATTTCCTAACCCTAATCAGCCCTCCTATACCCCTAAACCCGAAATTCCCCTCTGGGCCTAGCTGCTAATCACCCGGTTGAGCCCAATTAAGCTGTTTTTCACTATCTAAAACTTGTTTCAGCCATATCTCCCAAACGGTGAGTCCGTTTGGCTAATGTGACCACTCTACGGAATTGTAAACCATCATCCGGAGCCAATGGAAGTGGTTTCAGGTCAAAAGTCCTTTCCAATCAAAAATTATGGCCAAAACAGTGCCAACTAGGGGTAAAATTGTCATTTAAAAATCGGGAAAAATCATGAACATGGGAAATGACCCCACTAGTCGTCCCCCAAAGTCAAATGACCATACGACTTCGTATGTGAAAGAAATAAATATTCTACGATCCTATGATACGTAGAATACAGGTCGTCACACTCTCCCCCTCTTAAGAAATTTCGTCCCCAAAATTCCTTGACCCAAAACATACAAAGGACCCCGCATGCCTAACAACCACATACAACAATCAAACATGCAAAACAAGCAAACAAGCCTATCCTAGCATGCGGAAAACTAAATCGAAGTCAAAATCTTACCGGGCTAAGAGTTCTGAGTGTGTCTTCCTAATGTTCTCCTCTGTCTCCCAAGTACAATCATTCTCGTCCTCGCCCCACTGAACCTTGACTAGCTTCACCGCCTTCCTTCTAAGTTGCTTCATGTCGTGTTCGACAATACGGGCCGGCTTGCGGTTCCCAACCGCCTCGGGTTCTACTTCGAAGTCCTCCAACTGATCAGGTGAAATAGTCATATCTGAGTCGTGAACGAACTTCCTTAGTTGGGAAACATGAAATACATTGTGAACTCCTGCCATCTTCTCTGGTAAGTCAATTCTATACGCCAAATTCCCGACTAGTTCATGAACAGGGAATGGGCCAACAAATCTTGGTGCTAACTTGCCTCTCCTGCCAAATCGTATCACGTTCTTCAACGGATAAATCTTGACAAACACCAAGTCACCAACGGAGAATTTTAAGTCTCTTCTCCTCTTATCAGCATAACTCTTCTGCCTATCTTGGGCAACCTTCATTCGTTGTTGAATGATCTTAATCTTATCTGAAGTTTCCCTCACCACATCTGGTCCAAGCATAAACTTCTCGCCGGTCTCTATCCAACATGATGGTGAGTTGCACGGTCTTCCGTACAAAGCTTCAAACAGAGCCATACCAATACTGGATTGGTAGCTATTATTATATGCAAACTCTACTAGATGCAAATGGTCATCCCATGATCCACCAAAATCCAATATACACGCTCTTAAGAGATCTTCCAAAATACGATTCACTCTCTCCGTCTGACCGTCGGTCTGAGGATGATATGCGGTACTGAGATGTAATTCTGACCCTAGAGCCTCTTGTAAGCTCTTCCAAAACCCACTAGTGAACAACGGGTCTCGGTCACTCACAATGCTTTTAGGTACTCCATGAAATCTCACTACCCACTTCATATACAATTCTGCCAACTTGGCTGCCGTTCTGGTCGATTGGACTGGTATGAATCTTGCACTCTTAGTCAATCGATCCACGATTACCCAAATGCTATCATGTCCCGATCTAGTCCTTGGTAAACCATCGATGAAATCCATCGAGACTTGCTCCCATTTCCATTCGGGAATTTCTATTGGTTGCAATAACCCACTAGGCTTCTTTTGCTCGGCTTTAACTAGCTGGCAATTCATGCACTTGGATATAAACTTCCCAACGTCTCTTTTCATCCCTTCCCAGTAGTAAGTCTTCTTCATATTTCGATACATCTTATTACCACCGGGGTGTATAGTCAGTTTTGAGTGATGACATTCTCTGAGCACTTCATCTCTCAATCCATTAACGTTCAGTACAACAAGCTTTCCATTCTTTCTAAGCCATCCATCTCGATCAAGCCCATACTTGTTTATCTCCTCATCGATATCCACCTCTAACTTGGAGATGATTTCCAATAGGTTAGGATCGTCCCTCTGACTAGAGCCGATCCGCTCAACCAAAGTGGGTCTGATCGTCAAACTTGCTAACGTTTCTGGATTCAATTCGCACTTTGGTCTGAAATCAAACCCCACGATATACTCCAGTTGCTTCCATTCTAGAAACATAGCCCCTAAACTGGCATGTCTTCTACTCAACGCATCGGCTACCGCATTGCCCTTTCCCGGTGTATATGCGATATCAAAATCATAGGAAGCCAAGAATTCTAACCATCTCTGCTGACGGAGATTCAGATCTTTCTGAGAGAAGAGATACGTCAACGACTTATGATTTGTAAATAGCTCAAATCTTTCTCCCAAGAGATAGTGTCTCCACATCTTCAATGCGAACACGATCGCTGCCAACTCCAACTCATGGGTAGGGTATCTTCTCTCGTGCGGTTTCAATTGCCGGCTTGCATAAGCTACACCTCTACCACTTTGCATCAATACAGCACCCAGTCCGGTACCATAGGAATCCGTGTATACCGTCATCTCTTCATTCCCCTTAGGAATGACTAACACTGGTGCGCTTGTCAACTTGTCCTTTAGACTCTTGAATGCATTATCGCACCTTTCATCCCAGACAAAAGCTTGATTCTTCTTAGTCAACTGGGTCAATGGTGCTGCTATCTTGGAGAAACCTTGGATAAACTTACGATAATATCCAGCTAACCCCAAGAAACTTCTTACATCTGTTGCATTCTTGGGCGTAGGCCAATCCTGTACCGTAGCCACCTTCGCCGGGTCTACGACAATACCATTCTCTGATACAACATGGCCCAAGAACCTCACTTCCCTCTTCCAGAAGTGACACTTAGAAAACTTTGCTTTCAATTGGTGTTTTCTCAACACATCCATCACTACTTTTAAATGTTCCTTGTGTTCTTCTTCTGTCCTTGAATAGACCAAAATATCATCAACGAATACAAGGACAAACTTATTCAACTGATCTCTGAATACCCTATTCATAAGATCCACAAAATATGCTGGGGCATTGGTCAGCCCGAATGGCATGACCAACCACTCATAAAATCCAGACGGCGTTCAAAATGTCGTTTTAGCTATACTCTCAGCTTCCACTCTAAGCTGATGAAAACCTGTCGCGAGATCCAACTGAGAAAATACTCTCGCGCCACTCAACTGATCGAACAAATTATCTATCCACGGTAGAGGATACTTATTCTTCCTCGTCACTTTATTCAACTCGCAGTAGTCTACACACAAACGAAGGGAACCATCCGCCTTGGTAGCAAACACAACTGGTGCTCCCCATTCAGAAACACTCCTTCTAATAAATCCCTTCTTCAGAAAATCGCTGACTTGCACCTCGAGCTCTCGCTGCTCCCTTGGTGCCATACGACGAAGTGGCATCACTATAAGTCTGGCATCCTTTACCAAATCAATACGGAACTCGATCTCTCGGTGTGGTGGAAGCCCGGTCACTTCTTTGAAAACATCCGGATACTGGCCAACCACGGGCAAACCTGACAACTCACTATGCGGAATGTCGAAGGAGTTTAGAAAACTAGCCAATACCCCCTCACTGGGTAGACCACCAAACACTATCCTCCGCCCATCATCCGCTTTAGCTGTCACCAAAAAGCCCTCACAGTCTACCACCACCCTGTATCTTTGGAGCCAATCTACTCCCAAAATAATACCAAACCTAGTAAAGCCCAAAACAAAGCAATCACAAACAAACATGCATCCATGACTCGATAAGACCACATTACGACAAATCATGCTAAGGCTAGTCGAACCACCAATCAGGTTCGTCACTACTAAAGGTCTATCGACAATCTCGGGCTCCAATCCCAACCTATCTACCAGGTCACTAGATATGAAAGAACTGGAAGCTCCGGTATCAAACAAAACTCTAACAGGAACATCATAAACAGAAAGCATACCTTGAATGACGACATTCTTTCCCTTCTCTGCCGCAGTTGGGGCATTCGACGAAGAAGGAATAGCATTAAGGGCGTAGGCTTTCACCATTTGCTTTTCTTTGGGGGGTTGCAGACACTTGTCCTTGTGATGTCCCATTTGGCCACAGTTGAAGCACTTCCTATCCGCTGGCTTGGCCCGACAATTACTAGCATAATGGCCCTTCTTACCACTGCTGAAGCACTCAACATCTTGCTTATTCATTTTCTTCTGGCCATCCTTAGTCTGATTTTGCTTTCTCTTATTCTGGGAACCACCCTTACCTCCACCACTTGCTTGTGGCTTTGGCTCATCTGCGGATGCAACCTCAGTCTTCAGCTTAGGGTAGAGACTTTCTGATCTTAATGCTTTCCCAACAATCGATTCAAACGTCTCATCGATGTGGTTAATAAGCCTTTCCCCCAAGTACTGATCCAAACCAGTTATGAATTTCTCATTCTTCTTCTCGGCAGTATCAATAAGAGATAACCCATACTTCGACAAAGTGTCGAATTCCGCAATATACTCCGAGACAGCTCTGCCATTCTGCTTGAGCTCCAAGAATTTCTTAAACAGCACTGACTTCTGAGCAGCTGGAATGAACTTCTCGCTAAAGCGAGCCTTAAACTGCTCCCAAGTAATCTGATCTTCGGGAGTAGCTGTCTTTATAGCATTCCACCAATTCATTGCCCGCCCTTGCAGCTGACGGGACGCTAGCTTTCTCTTCATCGTATCCTCAATACCCAAATCCTCGAAGATACGTTCGCAACTATCCAACCAATCTTGAACATCCGTGGCCGACTCCGTTCTGTGGAACGGCTTCCCATCAAGGCTAGTATAATCCTTATTCAGCTTGGCGAAGTCGACTCTCGGCGCCTGCACTATTGGACCACCACCATTTCCACCATTGGGAGCTGCCCTCTGTACATCTCTAAGCATCTCTCTCATGAGGTCAGTAAACATCGCCCTCATGTCGACAGCATTCCCATTATAGGCCCCTCTACCGGTACCTCTAACATATCGGCTCATCGTCAATCTGAAAAAGGAAACGATAAACGACCCCATAGTGGTGCTAGTGCAGCACGACTTCATTCTTATACTACAAATAGTATATATATATAGCTTTTAAAAACCAAAATAATCACAAATACGCTCTCTCGTATACGTATACTATCTCTCCCTAGAGTGTTTCCCTAGGTTAAATACGCAACCTGGCTCTGATACCAAGTGTGACGGCCGCCCCGCACCAGTTGGCATTTCCTCCGAAAGTGCGCTGTACACATGCCCGACTAGCACGGAACGGTCGCCAAAGAAAGGAAAGAAGAGAATGAACAAATCAAGGAACCTGTAGAATGTCTCATAGTGCATGGAATAAAATATAATAATAATAACATACTTGACATAAAACAGGTGAGACAGTGCATAAGCTGATAACTAAAATCAACATCAACATCAGAGCAGCGGAAATCCTAACACAGCTTATTACAACTTTTCAAATTTACCGTCTCTAAACAAAAGAAAGCTAAAGTAGGAGATGCACCACCAATGCCCAAGCAGTGATCTTCAACAACACAGGGAGAATACTATATATATTACGTGGAAGCCTCCTGCTCGTCTCCGGATCATCTACCCGTGCCTCTCCAGCTAACCTGTCTCTAGTCTGCTCGTGTGAGCACCCAGAGTAATAAGAGGAGACATAAAACTCTGGGTCAGACATAAAACCTGGTATGAGCGATAAGTATTTAAACAGAACAATAACAGGTATACTAAACCATACCTGAATCTGCAACCAAAGAGTTAGTACCACATACCGTACAGTACTCTAAGGTGCCATAAATAGTGTAAAGAATACGGGGGTGGGGTGTGCATGTCATAATGATAGCAAACAAATCAACCATAGCAACCATCCTCACATCTCTCACTCAGTGCGTAAAGCATACGATGTCCACCACTGTCAATCACTAGACCCATTGAAGTAGTGACGGAGTTCGACTTGTACAACTACTGCTACTACCAAGCTTACCACATGGAGTCATGACCAAATCTTTACAAATGACCCCACTTCATTGGTCTATAGCCCTTTAGTCGTACCTAGGCCACTGTGGCCCTGAACCCGTTCACGTACTTCCCATACATAGTGATCCAAAGTCATAGACATCGAATGCCTCTTGGCACACGTCCCGCAGCAAAGCCCAATCATGAAGTGAACTCATCGGTTCCCAACTGGATCATGAGCTCTAACTTCCCATATTGGACTGCCTTTGCATCTCGGGTTATTGGTCAATACTGGGTCGGGTCAGGTTCTCCTTCTGTAGCGGTTCGGTTCGGGTTCATATCGTTGCGTCGGGTCGGGTCGGGTGTTCCACTTCGGGTCGGGTCGGGTCGGGTGCCATCTCCCTTCCAGTTCGTGCTTCCGCTCCGATCCGCTCCCTCGTTTCTTCATTTGCTCCGATCCAATTCCTTCGTCTTACTTCAGTCCGAGCCCTTCCTCCTTCAGTCGATCCGATCCGAGTCCTTCGTCCTTTAGTCGATCCGATCTCTCCTCCTTTATCCAATCCGATCCCAGTTCAATTAGCGTGGCCTTCCTTTTTGCCAATTGCCTCAAGTGTCCAGTTCCGATCCGAACAGGTCCCTTGCCCAGTTTAACTCACCCGATCCGAGCCTCCATATTCGATCCGATCCGGTCCAGAACCTGCACTTTTCTGCAACCCTTCCAGCAAGTATTTTACGCCATTCGACGGCGTTTTTGACAAATCAAACACTTCTAATCAATCATAAAACACACCATAGAGTCATAGCAACATGTGATAGCAACCACAAACAGCTAAACAACAATTCAAATGAATCAAATTGGATCAAAAGTGGCTAAAATCCCACATTTTCCCATAATCCCACTTAATCATGTTTAAGCACATACTTAGTAAAACTTAATCAAATCGTCCAAATTTTCTAACAGAGGCATAAAATATTATTTTCAAATTTCTAAACATTTTTCCAGAATTTATTAGTGTGTAAATTCGCTAATCTTCACTAATTACCCTTAATTACCGTAATTAGTGCAAAAACTATGCAAATCACTCACCTTAGCCACAAAATAAAACACCAAATCTGAAATACTCTTTGTTTGGGTCGAATTCCTATGTATAGCAGCAGCTCCAACCTTGCTCTGCTGTTATTTGGCATTGTTTTGATGTAGTTTAGGCTTAATCTTCACTAAAAATGTGTTTTGGAGTGGTTTTAGAGGATGGAAGCCATTACTAGGGTCTCAAGAAGGTTTGTGGCGGCTCAAAACTGAAATGAAAGTGATTTCCTAACCCTAATCAGCCCTCCTATACCCCTAAACCCGAAATTCCCCTCTGGGCCTAGCTGCTAATCACCCGGTTGAGCCCAATTAAGCTGTTTTTCACTATCTGAAACTTGTTTCAGCCATATCTCCCAAACGGTGAGTCCGTTTGGCTAATGTGACCACTCTTCGGAAATGTAAACCATCATCCGGAGCCAATGGAAGTGGTTTCAAATCAAAATTCCTTTCCAGTCTAAAGTTATGGCCAAAAAAGTGCAAACTAGGGGTAAAATGGTCATTTAAAAATCGGGAAAAATCATGAACATGGGAAATGACCCCAATAGTCGTCTCCCAAAGTCACATGACCATACGACTTCGTATGTGAAAGAAATAAATATTCTACGATCCTATGATACGTTGAATACGGGTCGTTACAGTATCCGTATATTCTTTTCAGTTGTGTTTTGTATTATTTTTTCCGCTGTTATGTAATGTATTGTAATCTCTGATATTTTATGATGTGTAATGTTGATTCATACTCTGTATATTCTTGTATTCTGACGGAATTGTTGTAATAAGCAATGAAATGTTCTTCTGTTTGCATTCCGATGTGTGTTGTTCTCAAAACAATCAGGGGTTTCGAACGGTCTTGGTCGGTTTAACGATCGATTCGAATCGAGTGAAATTCTCAATTGTTACATGTTCTGTTGTCATAAACACTTTTGTCAAAGTACAATATATGCCCTCTTTAAGGGTTGCTGCGGAGAATGACAGTAAAAAGTAGTTACTTCGTTATTCCACTCAGATCATCTTGAGTTTTGGCCTAGAATTTATGATACTCCAATGCTTGTTGATTAACACATAGAGGATCCATCGATTTGGTCGGACCATCATATTGGGGTGCAACCACCATAGTTGTACATTTCGCATCTCAACCAACCAAGAGATTTACTGTCCATGCCTTGAGATTTTGAGTGGACTATATGGATGGTCAGTTGTTATGCCTAATTCATTTAGTCGAAATCAGATTGTTAACATAAATATTTGGCGATCACTGGTCATCCAGATTCAACATCATTTTGTATGAGGATTTATTCTAGATATAGGTTGGACTTAAGCATATTACATACAGAGAACATCGATGCAATAAAGAAGATTTGCGAGCAGAGAGTTATAAATCTAGAGAGATGTGTCCAAGAATTGATCGCTGAGGATAAGACCAGATACCAGCATCAACAGAGACACTGTCCTTGTGAGATTCGATAGTAGATTTGGGAGGTACTTCCAGTTCTAAGTATGATGGAGTTACTGGGACAACTCTGATAGCAACATGTTATATTATGATAATGATGATGATGATAAGAACGACGATGACAATGAATAGTTGATTGGAATATAATATTTTATTTCTTTAGTCCAAGATACTATATTTTTTATACTCTTATTAGATTGTGTTGTATGGTATTGGACTCTGTTGCACTTGTTATTCATTTTATCCATGCTTGTTCTATAATTGTTGTTGATTATTTTATCCTGTTGTACTTGGATGGTATATGATTGTTATTCATATTTTGCGTTATGATCATGGTATTCGTGTTATGTACATTCGTTTTCTGTTTGACGTTATTATATTATTCATGTTTATATATTTATAAATGTGTTATTCATGTTATCCAAACTATTTACATTGTACTCAAATTGTTTATGTTCAATTTTGATTATGCAAAAAACAGACCGATAAACAACTAAACATAAACTACGATATACTAGAAACTAATTAATAGAACATAAACGATAATAAACCGGATAGTTACTAAAATAACATGAACTAAGATAAAATTAAAATTAATTAATACTGTAGGATCTAAATTAACCCTAGAGGGAGGGGGTGTGAATAGGGGTTATTGCAGTTTTTGCTGAGTAATTAAATAATATCAATCACTGATAATAGTCAGAGTAAATGCGGAAAATAAATAAAACACAGATATACCCACCTTCGGCAAAACCCTGCCTACTGCTGCATTTACCAAGGTTTATACTAAAAATTAAAATAATCTCTACGCTTACAATCCCCTGTAAACTCATGACACTCGCTTCCAATAGTTTTAACCCTGCGCTCAAAACCTGTACTGATTTCTATCCCCAAAAACCAGATTTCCCCGAATAACAACCCCGTAATTCGTCTCCCTATTTTTATAGACAAACCAGAGAACATTATAATACGATTACAAATTTAGAACTAAAACTCTTAAAACAAATAATAAATTAAAACCCTAGTTTTAAATAAAAATTCTTTTAGCCCTTTATAACTTTTTGGCCGAACCCCTTTTTATTCTTGCTTCAATATTGATTGACACCTTTTATCTCTTTTCTCTGGAATGAAAAATGGCAGTGGCGACTTAGCTAGGGCTTGCAATCTCCTTTGTGAATTCCCAAATCTCGATCAATTGATCGAGGAATTGAATCTCCTTGGCACTATATTCTTACATTTTCCCTAATTGTTTGATCGAGTTGAGATACTTCGGTTCGATCCAAGTAATTTCTATTCTCTGATATGATTTTTCAATTTGAAATTTTACTTGATTTTTCTCGAACTTTGTAACGACTCAGAATTTTCGATCATTTGAATTTGAATATTTAAATTAGGTTTAATATTATATTTAAAATATTAATGGGTTATTAATATCGAATTCGTTTATTAAACAATGATTGAATGTTTAATTTATATATAATTATAAAACGAGCTCATAATGGCGTGGTAGCTCGTAATGGCAAGGTTGCGAGATAGGGTAGCAAAAGTAGGGAGCTGTAGGGACTGTGGTTGTTTGAGTTTAACTACTGGAAGCCCTAGGAACTTCACAAGGTGGTCAAGGTTGCCGGAAAAGGTGGTGACGATGGAGCTTCATCATAAGGTGGCGGTGCTGTTGAGTTTCGAACTGAGAGAACAGGAGAGGGCATGCAACATCATTTTTGTCGGGAAGCATGCGTAAGGGAGCAGTTGATGGTGATGTGGCGGTAGGAGCAACATGAGTGGAACGTTGAGAACAGTGCATGACCTGGGGTGTGTTTGAACGTGATGGTGGAGTGGTGTTAATAACATGTATGGGGATGGTGGTATGTGCGCAAAGAAGAAGGCGCTGTGAAGTAGAGGAAGGGAGGCTACATGAGCGTGGCAAGAAAGAAGGATTATGGAAACTGTTTTGTGGAAAAAGAAAGAGAAAGGAAAAAACAAGAAAAATAGTTGCATCAAATAACATCACACATGGGGAAGAATGGGGCTTCAGGAATTGGGATGGGGAAGAAGAGAGGCTGTTGCTTGCGAGTAGGTGTCGAAGTGGATTTTATGTGTGGGCTTTGGGGACTCTTTAAAACAAGAGGAAAATAATAATAATAATAATAATATATGTATATATAAAGAAGGAAAAAGAAAGAACAAATTGGCGCAAAAACAAAATATGGGGGTTGCATTTTTCTGGTTTGTGTAAACATGTGTAGCAAGGTAGTGGCGTTTGCATTGTGCTCCGCGGTTTGTAATGCTAGAAGAAAATGGAAAAGGGATGCGTTCAAAATGGAATGGCAGCATGGAGTTCGGAAATGAAATATAATACAAGGGCTGATGAATGGAAGCAACTCTAGACTGTTGAGCATGGATTCAGATGGGCATTGGACCGATCGTGGTAAGAGTAAAGGCCGATTTTAGTTATAAAGTTTTAATGTTAAAATTCAATTTAAGTATAATAATTTATTATCACTAGGAAAGTTATTATTATTTTTATTAAAAATTGAGGACTTACAACCCGCATATCGTTAACCTGTGTTACCAGAATTCGAAAAAATAAATTATGGTGGGATTGTATCAGAGGACACTTCATAAGGGAGCCGATTTAATCAACAACAGAGGCTACAGGAATTTATAATAAAATTAAACGCTTGTTTAATTTTATTAAAACGAGCCGCTTAATCAACAGAATGAAAGCAAGGAGAGTTAAACTCACTTAGTTCTCTCACTTATTATTATTATTATAATTCGGGTTTATTATTTGTATGCCATGTTTGCTAATTATTAGTTGATTTGATAATTGTTTGAATGCTGTTAAATATTGTTATATCGATTATTTAAATTAAACACTGTTTAATTTAAATAAAACAACATCGTTATTTTTAACGATTATTTCCAATAGAGGAAACTTACCTTGTTGGTTACGCTTATAATAATATAAACGTATTTAAATTAAATTGGATGCTTGAATTATTATTGGTTGACCACGACTAGTTGAGTTGATTATTTATTTGCATATGATCATTACATGAACTGTTTAACCAATACGATTGGATTACGGATTTGATTATTGATCGTTGAATATAAATTCAATATTTGTTTGGTTATTAACCAATGGGTGATATTGTTTGAGGAATTTATAGCAGATGGCCAAAATACAAACTGTTTTATAAAGATTGATTTACTATAAGGTGGATTGACAGAAATGAAGTTATGAAATTTATTTTATAACTGAATATAGATTTTTAAATATATTATTTTAAATGAAGTTTTTTTAAAAAGGAAATAAATCAATCATAGTTATTTATTGTTTTTTTAACCACCAATCACCATTTTGTACCAAAATTGGCCGTGTGCGAAGCACGTGCCTTATCGTAATTATTAATGAAGCTTAGATTGTTAAGCAAGTGAGTAAGGACTAATGTAATGAATTATAACTGAGATTAATTGTTTTTAATAAACAATTAAAAAGAGATTATTTCGAAATAGATTATTATTTATTTAATAATAATCAAAGTAAATGGGCTATTTAAATTAATTTATATTATTAATTAATTTAAATGAAAAGGCTAATTAGAATTGATTAACAAGTTAATCATGTTTTAGGATTGACCAAGTCAACTGTTGTAATTAAAATGGAATTTTCAAATTAAATTAGTTTATACCAATCAATCTAATGAGATGATTTAACAAACAGTTGGTTAACTTAATAAGATTTTAAAAAGGGATTTAATATCTATTCCAGTTTAAGATGAAGTAAGTTAATAATAATTTAAAGGAATCTCTTCTTAAATGAAGTTCATTTAAGCAAGTAAGCGAAGTTAGTAACAAAATATAATTGAATTTAAAAGTGAGTTTATGTACGGGTATATATTTAAACCAAGTTTAGTAAATGAAATTATAAAAGGATTTTAAGCGAACGCAATAAGCTTAAAATAAAATGTTACTCAATATTTGTATTAAGTAAAGGAAATCGAGATAGAAAAGGTTTTATATTAAACCAAGATTGTTTAGACGAGAGTATAAAAAGAGATGGAAAGTTAAAGCGTTAATTTAAAATTAACGTTACTTAATAATGGTATTAAGTGAAATTGATGAGATTTAAATTAAGATTTCCTTTAGAAAAGGATTTTTGTAATTAAGTTGGGTAAAAGATCGAGTAATGAGATTTGAAATGAAAATCTAGATAATGACACAAATCATTTAAGGACGTTAGAGTTTAAAAGTTGATGTTTTATTTATCATTTCCTAAATCAACAAATTTAGTAAAATTAATATATTTAAAAAAGAGATTTCAAAAGTAAGAAGGTTTATAAAACTGTATGTTAAATAAAAGAGTGAAATGGTAATTGCTTGAATTATAATTCATATTTATCTTAAGTTAAGAACGTTGTTGATCAAGGTCTGAGAGGTAATTAAAATACCCCAACTTGAACGACTTCAGGATTATCGCAAGATGACATGAGTTGTAATAGTGGAGATGTTTGAAGTAATTTATTATGAGGAATAATAATGGAATGTTAATTGAGGAATTTGGGAATATGTAAAATGGGATCCCAGAAATAAAAGGAAATAAACAGGGCCTGAGAATATGAAATGATATTTCCATAATAAAAGAAATAAAAAGGAGACTGGTGAAAATATAGTGATATTTCCAAAATAAAGAAGAAGGGATTTGTGAAAATGTAACGATATTTTCAAAGTAAGAAGATGAGATTTGGGATGAGTTTAGTTTGAAAAAGATAAGTGACGATTATGGTGTTCGAATAACGAAACAAAGGAAATTTCATAACAATCATTTTACGAATAATAAGTTGAATCGAAAGGATAATAAGTAATGCGTATCAATGTTTTGAAATGACAGTTAATGGTAAATTTGATATGATTTTAGATATATTTTCTATGTATTAGAATAAAATAATTTGAGAATATTAATACATTAAATCTGATATATTATTTTTAATGTCTAAGTGACACTGTGTACTCAACCAATGAATCTATTTTATTTTTAAGGTTGTTTATTTTGATAGTTAAATAACCAACTATCAAAATCATGCCCAATGCGCTGTTGGTACGGAAAGATCGGGATCGAATTTATATTTGAAAACCATTCCGAACCAACAAACACGTGAAAGATACTGATTGAAAATGGAGCAATGGAAGATCGTAAATCTTCAAGAGCGGAAGAACCATTGTTAAAAATCTCTGGCTGATTCCTGGAGTTAACAATGATTCTGTCGTGATTGGAATCTGCGGATTGCAAGGACTACTAGCTACTGATCTTTAGGATGGTTCTTAGGATGTGGTAAGAGGGTGCCTTCGGTTCATCCTATTCCTGGATAACTTGTATGGACGAATGTCTGACAAAGTATTTCCAAAGGATCACGTACATTGATTTCTTCAAACGTATCATAGTTGGGTAGCTCCCAACTAGGGTATTTTTGTGGACGTCAATTAGTGATAACTGGCGGATCTGACGATGAAGCATTCAAAGTAAATGGTGGCTAGATATTCTAAAGGTAAATTCTAACCTTAAGCCTCACCAACCGGGAAATGACAAAAATCGGGCAGGCAACATGGCTATGTGGGTCGCCCCCATTAGGGCATATTGTCACCTATCTAGAGAAATTCCTTTTGCTTTTTTAGTCTATTTCGATGCTGTCCCTTTTCGGGAAACGGTGATTTGAGCCCAACCGTTGGTGATATACATTTGATACACTTAAGCAAAATTAGTGGTCAGTCATGTGTGGGTCGGGTTGCAAGACATTCTTGTTGAACCCAGTGTATTCCCCTTTAGAGATACACTATTGACAGGTGGTTCCATACCTTGTCATAGTCGAAATCCAATCTCCAATAAGCGCCCGCGGTTTTGTTTTTATACTATATATGTGGAGCGTGAGATGTAAGCGTTCTGCTAGATTCTATTTATTTGTATTTAGACACTATCATAATATCAGAATATATATATATATATATATATATATGATTTCAAAATGTTTGGGGTTATCGTAAGGTAAAAACCGTCCGTATTTATGTGTGGATTTGGCCTTACGATTATCCTTTACTTTCAAAAAGCTTTTCAAACTTTAAAATCAAGTTGGATGATTCCCCTTAAAACTTTGCGAGTTTTTCACACTCTGGTTCACCAGACTGACCCGATATTTGTAATGCTCGGGTTAGACCTGGTTGTAAAGGTTCAGGTTATCAGATGCTGTGAAGTCCAAAGACGAGCTGGAGGAGTTCAGATGTATTGTGTATACCGTTATTATTCCGCTGTGTGTTATATATGAGAGGACAGGCTATTATAACTATCCAGATGTATTAATGTGCTCTGGTGTTGTAAGTATTATTTCAAGCTCTCAATAAAAATTATTTCTATATTATATTTTGTTCTGCTACGATGTGAGACTCTGTGCTATATTGGTCTTCTTATTCTTCTATCCTTTCTTTCATATCTCACCCTCTAATTTCTTTCTATTAGCCTTTTGAGGTTTTAGCTACTTGAGTTTTGGGCACATGATCTGTACTAGTTTCAGGATTCAAGTGTTGAAATTCTCCGGTCGCTACAGTTGGTATCAGAGCGAGGTTTAGGAATAACCTTGGCTCTATGGTGTAGCTCGATAGAGATGGGGTTAGTAATACCCTAGATTGAGTTAAGTGTATGTGTGTGTGTGTATATATATATATATATATATATATATATATATATATATATGAGAGAGCGTATTTGTAGATTTTATATATACAAATGTTTTGTATTGTGTTGTTTGATCGGTTCATGTTGAACTGGCAATTGACACAGTATTGTTTTGTAAAACCGGTAAATGAAATAATTTTGCCCAAATTATATATTTTTATAGAAAAGAAATAATTTTATCAAATTATTAATATATTGGGTTATTGATTCGTTTGAATGGGAATTCAAATAAGATTGTGAATCTGAATGATTCCGTATAACTAGAAGAAATTATAAATGTGAAAATTTAATATGAAATTAAATAAATCAGGTTTTAATCCAAAAATAAGGGGTTAATTATGGAATGATTAAGTTATGTTGTTTGCTTGTTTATTGTATGATAAATTTATTGAATAATAAAATTTATCAACAGTTGTTTGAATTGGAAACTGAGATAAATAAATTTCAATATGATGAATGAGAAACATAATAACCTATGAGATGAAACTGAAATGATTTAACCCTGTAATGGTTATTCCCATTGTATATCAAGTTTAGTGCAGGTTGAAAATGGAAGAGTTGTTAGTTGCTGAGCTTCGTGATTTGCGTATTAGTTGGCCGACCAATAGGTAAACCTTAATATAATTGGTTTGGTGATTGATTTTATACCCCTGAGTTGGGTAGCCGCTTGGCTTTATTTCTTTTTGATCAATGTGAGGCCCGGAGTGGCGTTTGTAGTTGTTTGGATTGAACAAACAGAGGAGGTGCTGGCGAATTTTTCGTAAAATTTTAAAACTTAAATATTTATGATAACATTTTTAATATAATTATTTTGAAATTCTTCTTACTTAGCAATTTCGGGGACAAAATTCTTTTAAGGGGGGGATAATGTAATGACTCTGATTTTTTGATCATTTTAATTAGAATATTTAAATTGGTTTTAATATTATATTTGAAATAATAATGGATTATTAATATTGAATTCGTTTATTAAACAATGACTGAACATTTAAGATATATATATATATAAAACGAGCTTGTAATGGCGTGGTAGTTCGTAATATGAAGTTCTGAACTTCAGTTAGATATACAGAGTCCGATATAAGTCGGAATTCTGTGAAATAAGAAACGTTGCGATCTTATTGATTATAATTTTCTATTGGAAGAGAAAAATTGGAATTCAGCTTATATATTGTATGTTATGTCCATTTCAAATTTTAAAATAGTCGCTATGGAATTCAATTATATATTATAACGTTTATTTAATGATTTAATAAGGAAATTCTATATATTCGAGTATCATTCAAACTGAAAATGTTAATACTGTGTTAAACTTTCATACTAGTTTATATTTGAAGTGATATAATTTTATTTGATATATTCGATAACAATAACCTATTTATTATTGAATTTAAGTGTTGGATTTAATTTATAATTTATTGATATTTTATAAGCGGTATGAATTATCTGTTTTTCAAGCAAACTTCATTTTTAAACGAAACAAATTTTATGGGAATACGTATGGTTGGATATTGCTAAATTTCTAGTTCGGAGCCGATTGAAGTTGTTTGTCAATACGTTCAATTTAAGTATGAACCGATAAATAAATTGAAATTGAAATAAAGTTGTTTGGTGCAACAGAGTCGGTTTTCAACAAAACAAAATTTATTGGAACCGTAACGTCAGGACATAACATTTTATCCATTTTCGCTGTGTTCAAAGTTCGTGTGTATAAATGCGAATTTAACGGTCCACGTTAAATAACGGTAAATTTTTTACTCTAACCGTATGAAATAAATAAATGATTTCTACACCAAGCTAAAAAATAAATAAATTCTTTTTCATGAAAAGCAGGCGTAAACAATATGGCCTTAATTTGGAAGAAACCAGCTGCAACCTATACATGTCCTTGTCAATTGTCATGTAGAACCTAAAATGTAGTTTGTATATGCCTACATTTATCAACCTGTTCTTTTTTCCCTTAGGCTGCTGATAATTTCTATCTCCAACTTAATGAATGGACGACCTACAACTAATTGTAATACTAACCTACTTTCATACCCATTACAAAGTAGTCCTATGCCTTCTTATCATATTTATAACCCACACACCAACCTACCCTCTACAAAGCCTACGTTCTACTGTATCTAGATGGGAACAGTCCCTACCCTATTGTACACAGATGTAGTAAAAGTCCATCCAATTGAACGCAGAAGAGAAATGACGCAGACCAGTATTTTGCAGCTACCAATAAAACCTTCAGACCTACCCCACTTTCGCCGTGCTACCCAAACTATTAGAACCGTGCTCGCCAAGCTTCTGTATACTATAAATAGGAGACGGTTTTCATCAGTTTCGCTGGTTACAGAAAACATAAAAAAAGGGAATTTCGATCCTTAAAAAAATTTAGCATAAACTTAGAAGCCGTAAGGTTGCGAGACAGGGTAGCAAAAGCAGGGAGCTATAGGGACTGTGGTTGTTCGAGTTTAACTACTGGAAGCCCGGGAACTTTAGTGAGGTGGTCTAGGTTGCCGAAAAAGGTGGTGACGATTGAGCTTCATCATAAGGTGGCGTGGGTGTGGAGTTTCGAACTGAGAGAAGGGGAAAGGGCATGCATGCATCATCATTTTTGTAGGGAAGCATGCGTGGAGGAGCAGTTGATGGTGACATGGAAGTAGAAGCAGTGTGAGTGGAACATTGAGAACAGTGCGTGACCTGGGGCGTGGTTGAACATGATGGTGGAGTGGTGTTAATAGCATGTATGGGGAAGGCGGTATGTACGCAAAGAAGAAGGCGCTGTGAAGTAGAGGAAGGGAGGCAACATGAGCGTGGGAAGAAAGAAGGCTTATGGCAACTGTTTTGTGGAAAAAGAAAAATAAAGAAAAAAAACAAGAAAAATAGTTGCGTCAAACAGCGAAATGCGTAGGGAAGAATGGGGCTTCAGGAATTGGGATGGGGAAGAGAAGAGGTTGTTGCTTCCGGGTAGGTGTCGAAGTGGATTTTATGTGTGGGCTTTGGGGTCTCTTTAAAACAAGAGGAAAATAAAAATAAAAAAAAATATATAAAATAATGAAGGAAAAAGAAAGAACAAATTGGCATAGAAACGAAATATGGGGGCTGCATACTTTTGGCTTGTGTAAACATGTGTAGCACGATGGTGGCGTTTGCATTGTGCTGCGCGGTTTGTAATGCTAAAAGAAAATGGAGAAGGGATGCGTTCAAAATGGAATGGCAGCATGGAGTTGGGAAATGAAATCAAATACAAGGGCTGATGAACAGAAGCAACTCTGGACTGTTGAGCATGGATTCAGATGAGCATTGGGCCGAACGTGGTAAGAGTAAAGGCCGATTTTAGTTATAAAGTTTTAAAGTGAAAATTCAATTTAAGTATAGTAATTGATTATCATTAGGAATTTTTTTAGTAAAAATTTAGGACTTACAACCCGTATATCGTTAACCTGTGTTACCAGAATCTGAAAAAATAAACTACAGTGGGATTGTATCAGAGGACACTTCATATGGGAGCTGGTTTAGTCAACAACGGAGGCTACCAGAATTTCTAATAAAATTATACGCTTGTTGGCACGACCCAAACTTCCCCAGTAAGGAAAGCACGGATTGCGTTGAGGACAACACACATCAGAACGCAAATAGAAAAACATTTCATTGTTTATTACAACAATTCCATCAGAATACAAGAATATTGCAGAGTATGAATAAATATTACACATTTTACAAATATCAGAGATTTAAATTACATTTAATTACATAGCAGCGGAAAGATAATACAAAGCACAACTGAAGGTAATACACGGATACAGAGCTTTCCGAGCATCGTTCCAGCTGTAAATCAGGATCCTGTGAATATAAATCTGCAAAACCAAAACTACTAGCTGCCCGTGTCGAAAATAAGGGCACCTAGAGTTTAGGTTAAAACAATAAACTCCAAGTCAGTCATGTGACTGGTGTGAGAATTAAAACAATTATTAATCTTTATTTTAAAGTTAGGTAAATCAAGTGACCACGCCGTATAACACGGAACGGGTTTCCTCCCAAGAATACCTGTGCATAAAACAAACAGCGCAATGCTAAACAAAGAAAAATGAAGCTGTTATAAGACCCATGTCCCATCACACAATGCAACGCAAGCCGGATGATAGGGTTTTACCTTATAATAGCCAAAGAATGCTTAATACGTTTAAAAACACATTATTTTGATATTACTATAAGTGTATAGTTTCAAAACAATTTCAATCATAAGTATCAATCATAGGTGGCATAGCTACCATCTACTATGTCGCCATACTAGGTTCTATAATTAAAACCGCATCATAACGTATTGGAAGTTGGATGCCATCATGAGTCGAGGCAAGGCCAAGCTCCTCTCCGTTCGAGACACTCTAGCAAATGTCTCAGGATCGCACACAGTGGTCCTTGGATCTTCAGGGCCGGTTCTCTCTTACTTTTGAGGATTGGCAATTCCTGAGCACACGTTTCCCGGTCCTAACAGACCTATATCCGAGGCGCCTCGCATTCCAACAAGCACATAGGTGAAAAGTATATAAATGTCAGCCAGTTTAAGCACTGACACCACCACTAGCTAGAAAGAAACGTCGTGCTCTCCCTATAGTCACTATCCCGTTTTTGACTCATACCGAGGTGTGAGGCTCGCGAATTAACGCTATACACAAAGCTGCGCCACACAGGCCGTGCTTTGATCATCAACCACAAGACTTTGTTTTTCAACAGAAGCCTTGATCATTTGCCACTTAGGCGTGCCACACAGGCAATTCACTCCATGCGACTGATGTCCATTGATATACAAACTTTGAGCTCGTACGTCTCAGAGAAGGGCGTTAAGAAAGAGAATAAATTCTCCGCCGCCAAACAGATGTATATTTAATAGAGATCAATCAATACAGAATAAAATCCAATGTCAGACACACAGTCCATTTACAAGTTCGTTCTGGGTCTGAACGAAACCGGAGGCACTTTCCCCGCATATCCATCGATCTCCAAGTACGTCTGGACGATCACCAACTGATTCCCTCCTCTTGGGTGTACTGCCCAATCAAGATCATCAGTAATCACCCAAACGATGTGAAGACTTCTGGTCTTCAACCACCGTCTTCATCTTCGACTTATCGTCGAATCGGTTATTAAGAATGGGTATAAACCCGACCTTTCCGAATAACCCATGTATATAATAAACCAATGTTACACAAACACAACATACGCCTCATTCCAATTCAGAATATTCTTTTATTCAAATTTTCACACTCTTAGGGAAAGGTTCCCATTAATTTTATTAAAGATAAATTCTTCTAAATTTATTCTTTAATCTTCCTTTGGATATCATTTCAAACCATATTATGGTTTTCCAAACTAGTCGGGATTAGCGAATCACACCGAAGTAATTATTTATTTTATTTCCCAATCCCAACCTATTCCTCCCTATGTAAAACCATGGTGTTATCGGTAAAATTAATTACAATTTCACGTTCAAATATAATTAAAGATTTAACTATCGCTTTGGAGCAAAACTGGTGGTACTCCATTCTCGATCACTTTTCAGATTTGATAATTCAAATTATCAATTCACATTTCAATATAATTAAAGATTCATTAAAACTCCACTTAGTTTTAATCTTCCCAAAAATCAATATCCTATGTTTAACTGGGTTAAAGAACCAATGTCATCTAAAACACGGTTCACGATAAACCCAAAATCACTTTCCATTGTTAATCGGTTTAAAGAACATGTGTTATTCAAAACACCGCTCACGATAAACCCAAAACCAATTTAAATTCAATTCCAGTTAATATTATTTAATTGGTACACTTCATTAAATCTAAATAGAAAGATTTAATCTTTTTCTCAACTGTGCTTAAGAACAGTGTTAATGAAGACACCATTCACGACAAACCCAAATCGCGTTTGATATTAAATACAAGGCTCTGAATAGAAAATATATCGGCTTATATTCAATATCAAATTCTACGACCAACAAATATCGTATTGGAAATAACGATATAATATATATCTTTCAAATTTCCATAACAATATCTGTATAATCACGAAATCCAACATCGAAATATTCCAAATATAATTTTGATTCAAATCCCTCCCAATTCACGAACTGGAAATTCTGATTATTTTTAAAACCACTTTCAATCCATTTTTTTATTTAAAAAGAATTGGATTTTTATTTCTAGTTATATACTAGTTCATTTCGATAAAAAACTATTTTTATCTTTTCAAATATTGAGTTTTTCAACCCAATTTTTCCCAAATCATCTCTTATGATTTTACACATATTATTACTATTTTTAATAATTTTATCAAGGCCCGTACAGTCGATTTCCATCAACGGCCATCGAACTGCACTTACAACGACCTTTTCCAAATTTGATTTGGACATAATTCCAAATCCAACCATTAGATTTCAAATTTCTAATATTCATTGGAAAGCTCTTTTCGATACGAACCCAAGGTTCCGGTTTCAGGAGTATCCGACGGTCGGATCTCCCGCAATGTCAATTCGAAGTCAATGGTCGAAATTCGCGAACTGCCGCGGCTCGGCGCGTTCTATTCAGGCCATTATATATATATATAATATATATATATATATTATATATATTTCGTCGATTTCCTTTTAAAACGTATTTTATAGATCGTTTTAAATTCGTTTTCGAAACGATTTCAACTTCATATTCAATTTCGAATCGAAATTGAATACTCCACATCATCGATATACAAATGATAATATTTTCAAAGCGTTATATTTTGAAATCACTTCCTTTTCTATAATCATTATAAAAACGAATATAATCGATATAAATATCATTCGCGTCAAAATGGCGCATCTCTAATCAACACGGCTTTATATATTTCAATAACTTTGTTGTTCTATTCAACAAATGAATATTTATTCTATTCAACACATGAATCTATATTTCTTTCAACACATGGTATTCTCAACACAGGAGCACTGTCAACACATGACTATTTTTGCTATTTAATATATTTTATAAAATTATGGTATCTATTGTTTGATTTTTAATCCGACTCCAACCGTAAAGTAGTAAGAGAATGATTCCCTAAGTATCCGGTTAGTTTCTAATCTTAAATATGATAAAGATGTAAATTTTATTGTTAAAATATTTTACTCAACACATGATAAGTTTCAACACATGAATATTCTCAACACATGAGCATCGTCAACACATGACCATTTCTTCTGTTCAAAACATGAATCTTTATTTTATAATATTCTTTATTTTCCCGATTGGAATGAGGCCCAATCAATTACCATATAATGTTAATTATATGGATTCCATACAACCCATGTATATAATAGCACGATAAATAATCAACCATCATCCAAAGTGCACCACACAACTGCATAAGCATTAAATATAAATAATTAACGCTCGTACAGTCTGTCAATCCAACGATCGACATACCACCAAACAATTGGGATTAGTGTACGTCAAATATCATCCCATCACCCGTGTGGGGTTTCAATCCACAAACACTGAATATTATTTGTGCAGTTGGGCGATGTGTAAAATTTATCGTCCCAATCAATATCCTTCAAATAGGTGTACATAAACAAACCGTCCGGTTTGTAAATGAATATTTATTTATTCACATTTCCGTTAAAAATTATATTTTTAACGATAAATAATCTATTCCAACACATTGATATTTTATTATCTATTTCACATCAACATCACAAACAAATTTCACCACACATCAAACAAGCATACAAGTCGTCCATGGTCTGTGGACGATGGGTGTCGGGTGCTGCTAAGCACCATCTTGCATCCTAGTATATAATTTAACTAGAAAACAAGGTTTAAAGTGAGAAGTTCTCACTGACAAGCTAAACCAACGCCACGACTCGTCATATGTAGGAATCTTCATCGCGCTCGCCTTTTGTCAATTTCATTGTCCGTAGCCACTACATAAATAAAAATCACAATTTTATATTGTTGCTATGTATATAAAAATCACATTTTTATATCGCTACTATATAGATAAAAAATTTATTTTTACACCGCTGCTATATAGATAAAAAATCTATTTTTATCCTTATCACTATATAAAAATTATATTTTTATATATAAAGATCGTATTTTTATATCAATGCTACATATGTATGAATCACTCCTTTACAACACTACTCCCATGATAAAAAATTATGTTTTTATCTTGCTAGCAATATAATAAAAATTATATTTTTATTACTCTACATGAATAAAAATCATATTTTTATATCTCCTACATAATAAAGATCGAATTTTTATTATTTATAACTATAAAAATCATATTTTTATATGGCTACTTCTATAAAGATCACATCTTTATTATTTCTACTATATAAAAATCACATTTTTATTATTTCTACTGTTCGTATAAAAATTATATATTATTATATCGCTAACCAATGTATAAAGATTTCATTTTTATATCGCTAACCAATATATAAAGATTTCATCTTTATATTGCTAACCAATGTATAAAGATTTCATCTTTATTTGTAAAAATCCATACTTTTCACTTATAAAAAAAACCAACCTTTTTGCTAGTAAATAAAAATATCTTCTTTTTCTTTATATAAAAAATCTCTATGCCATAATGAAAAATAAAATAAAATAAACTGATTTTTATATATTTTTAAAACTATTTACTTGAACAAAATCAAACAAAGTAAATGCTCACCGTTTTTCTTCAGCGAAGGGGGAGGGATTTCTTCGATCGTCGGCTGCAGTGGAGGGAGGGGGGGGGGAAGGCGCAGGTAGCTTAGATGGAAGGGGTGCTGATGGGCGTCGCTTTGGTGGTCGGAGGGCGAGCAGGAGGGGGCCGTGGTCCATCGCGACTGGAGAAAGGGTTTTGGGGAGGTTTCATGTCGGAAGGAGGAAGGAGAAGGGGAGGAGGTGTGCTAGAGGAGGAGAGGGGTCTTCGGTGGTGGGCGCGCCACCTGGAGGCGGCGGCGGTCTCCCCCCCCGCCGTCGATCCCCTTTTTCTTCTTTTTTTTCATTTGATTTTCAAATTGAACCGGGGGGGGGGGGGGGGGCTAAGAGGAAATAAGGGAGAGGAGAGAGTTATTATTTTATTTATTTATTTAATTAATTTCAAAAAGTAACTTTTTATTTTGACTTCGAAATCAAACTCACCGACCGTCGTCCATAGCTAATTACCCCCATTCCGAACACAATGGGATATGTATCGTAAGCTGATTCGATCGTTTCAATCAGTTTTCGCCAAAATCAAAATATAACTCTATATATTGAATTTGAACACACATTTCAATTTACCGGGGCCACATATGAACTCTAAAAATTCCCGAAATATATTTTCTAGCTTCGTATTGACGATACGGTCCTAACTAAACTTGTTTCGTCAAATTCTGAGACCGTTTGGAAAATGACCATTTTCCAGTCGATTAAAATCAACTGAAACTGGTCAAACACGTTTTCCTTTGCCACGCTCACATATTGATTCGAAAAATTACGAATTTTGAAACCTAGCAATAACTTGACATCCCGGATCTAACAAAAGTGGTTTCATCGAAAATGGAGGTCGTTTGCAAAATGGCTATTTTTAAGGGCCAGAATTCCATAGCGACTATTCTGAATTTTCAACTGGACGTAACTTTTGATTCCCGCTATGAAATTTCAATTTTTCGGATTCGTTGGAAAGATATTCTCAATTAGATTCAAATATTTTTGGTTTCGCTAAAATCCGATTTATTTTGCACCCGGTACATTCATTTGAAATTAGAAATCGAATTTTCGGACTACCGCGCCATTTTCAATTCCTTTTATAAATATAAATAATAATTTATATTCTAACGACGATCTATATAAATATATACATTCTAATTCTATTCAAAATAAATTTCTCATCATTATTATTTAAAATAATTCATTTTAAATAATCAAAATTCGCTAAAATTGCCAAAATAAAAATTTTAAATTGGCTCAGAATTTCCGGGTTGTTACAATCTCCCCCACTTAAAACTTTTCATCCCCGAAAAGGAACAAAGCTGAAAGTTGTTTAACTAATCAACTCAACTTCTATTATTTTCTTTACGGCTTAAGTTCTTCAACTTTTCAAATTTTTCAAAAATTTGGCTAAAACCCTAAATTTATGAATTTTTTTGCTATAACCTCCCTTGCACCGGGGACTTCGGTATATTTCAAATAGCCTCCCATGGCCCTCATCAATCCAAAAAGAAACAGAAAAGGCCAAGCGGCTAGCCAATCGGCTCATAAAATCATCCAAACCCAATAAATACAATAAACATGTACCTATTTGTCGGGCAAACAATTTTATTCTTCTGCTCTAGCCTCCTTGCTATGACCTGTTCAATGTAAGTACATGTATTTGCATGCATTTTCAAACAATTTTCAATATAGTTCAATATTCGGTTCAATTAAGCTAAATGGTTAAAAATATCAAACAAATAAACAAACAACACAACCATCAATCCATTAGTTGATTAGAATTTCAAACACATAACTTTGATACATATATAGAAAATCATGTTTTTGATGCCAAATCACAACAATAAACCAATCTAGTTTTGGTTCTCACACCAGTCTAATGGAAATATATAGATATCACACCTTCGATACTCGAAAATAAATACTGATGATGTGGGCACATCACCAGAATTATCCCCGGGTGTCTAGAATGTGATTCTATATCTATCCAGTATATTAAAACTTCGAATATACGTTCATGACGCGTATATGCGAAATCTTTATATACTCGATTGTCCAAATCAACACAAATAAAATATTCAAATACGTTGAATAAGGTTTAAATCTTCAAAACAATTTGGTTTTATTTTTAAAAATATACTCTTCACACTCGTTCTAGGATACTACTGATCCCATCTCTAACGAGTTACTCCTAATTGGATATTACTGATCCAATATCTGATGAATTCTTTCGTATGGTTCTAATGTGTCTTGTTCTCGAGCTCTGTAAACCAAAGCTCTGATACCAAAACTGAGACGACCCGAACTTCCCCGGTAAGGAAAGCACGAATTGCATTGAGGACAACACACATCGGAACGCAAACAGAAGAACATTTCATTGTTTATTACAACAATTCCATCAGAATACAAGAATATTGCAGAGTATGAATAAATATTACACATTTTACAAATATCAGAGATTTAAATTACATTTAAATACATAGCAGCCGAAAGATAATACAAAGCACAACTGAAAGTAATACACGGATACAGAGCTTTCCGAGCATCGTTCCAGCTATAAATCAGGATCCTGTGAATATAAATCTGCAAAACCAAAACTACTAGCTACCTGTGTCGAAAATAAGGGAACCCAGAGTTTAGGTTTAAACAATAAACTCCAGGTCAGTCATGTGACTGTTGTGAGAACTAAAACAATTATTAATATTTATTTTAAAGTTAGGTAAATCAAGGGACCACGCCGTATAACACGGAACGGGTTTCCTCCCAAGAATACCAGTGCATAAAACAAACAGCGCAATGCTAAATAAAGAAAAATGAAGCTATTATAAGACCCAGGTCCCATCACACAATGCAACGCAAGCCAAAGGATAGGGTTTTACCTTATAATAGCCAAAGAATGCTTGATACGTTTAAAAATACATTATTTTGATATTACTATAAGTGTATAGTTTCAAAACAATTTCAATCATAAGTATCAATCATAGGTGGCATAGCTACCATTTACTATGTCGCCATACTAGGTTCTACAATTAAAATCGTATCATCATGTATTGGAAGTTGGATTCCATCATGAGTCGAGGCAAGGGGCAAGCTCCTCTCCGTTCGAGACACTCTAGCAAATGTCTCAGGATCGCACACAGCGGTCCTTGGAACTTCAGGGTCGGTCCTCTCTTACTTTTGAGGATTGGCAATTCCTGAGCACACGTTTCCCGGTCCTAACAGACCTATATCCGAGGTGCCTCACATTCCAACAACCACACAGGTGAAAAGCATATAAATGTCAGCCAGTTTAAGCACTGACACCACCACTAGCTAGAAAGAAACGTCGTGCTCTCCCTGCAGTCACTATCCCGTTTTTGACTCATACCGAGGTGTGAGGCTCGCGAATTAACGCTATACACAAAGCTGCGCCACACAGGCCGTGCTTTGATCATCAACCACAAGACTTTTCTTTTCAACAAAAGCCTTGATCATTTGCCACTTAGGCGTGCCACATAGGCAATTCACTCCATGCGACTGATGTCCATCGATATACAACCTCTGAGCTCGTATGTCTCAGAGAAGAGCGTTAAGCAAGAGAATAAATTCTCCGCCTCCAAACAGATGTATATTTAATAGAGATCAATCAACACAGAATAAAATCCAATGTCAGACGCACAGTCCATTTACAAGTTCGTTCTGGGTCTAAACGAAACCGGAGGCACTTTCCCCGCATATCCATCGATCTCCAAGTACGGCTGGACGATCACCAACTGATTCCCTCCTCTTGGGTGTACAGCCCAATCAAGATCATCAGTAATCACCCAAACGATGTGAAGACTTCCGGTCTTTAACCACCGTCTTCAACTTCGACTTATCATCGAATCGGTTATTCAGAATGGGTATAAACCCGACCTTTCTGAATAACCCACGTATATAATAAACCAATGTTACACAAACACAACATACGCCTCATTCCAATTCAGAATATTCTTTTATTCAATTTTTCACCCTCTTAGGGAAAGGTTCCCATTAATTTTGTCAAAGATAAATTCTTCTAAATTTATTCTTTAATCTTCCTTTGGATATCATTTCAAACCATATTATGGTTTTCCAAACTAGTCGGGATTAGCGAATCACACCGAAGTAATTATTTATTTTATTTCCCAATCCCAACCTATTCCTCCCTATGTAACACCACGGTGTTATCGGTAAAATTAATTACCATTTCACGTTCAAATCTAATTAAAGATTTAACTGTCGCTTTGGAGAAAAACTGGTGGTACTCCATTCTCGATCACTTTTCAGATTTGATAATTTAAATTATCAATTCACATTTCAATCTAATTAACGATTCATTAAAACTCCACTTAGTTTTAATCTTCCCAAAAATCAATATCCTATCTTTAACTGAGTTAAAGAACCAATGTCATCTAAAACACGGTTTACGATAAACCCAAAATCACTTTCCACTGTTAATCGGGTTAAAGAACAGGTGTTATTCAAAACACTGCTCACGATAAACCCAAAACCAATTTAAATTCAATTCCCTCCCAATTCACGAACTGGAAATTCTGATTATTTTTAAAACCACTTTCAATCCATTTTGTTTATTTAAAAAGAATTGGATTTTTATTTCTAGTTATAAACTAGTTCATTTCGATAAAAATCTATTTTTGTCTTTTCAAATATGGAGTTTTTCATCCCAATTTTTACCAAACCATTTCTTATGATTTTACACATATTATTACTATTTTTAATAATTTTATCAAGGCCCGTACAGTTGATTTCCACCAACGGCCATCGAACTGCACTTACAACGACCTTTTCCAAATTTGATTTGGACATAATTCCAAATCCAACCATTAGATTTCAAATTTATAATATTCATTGGAAAGCTCTTTTCAATACGAACCCAATGGTTCCGGTTTCAGGAGAATCCGACGGTCGGATCTCGCGCAACATCAATTCAAAGTCAATGGTCGAAATTCGCGAACTGCCGCGACGCGGCGCGTTCTATTCAGGCCAATAAA
The DNA here is from genome assembly GCA_030737875.1 of Allium sativum. Lineage (NCBI taxonomy): Eukaryota > Viridiplantae > Streptophyta > Magnoliopsida > Asparagales > Amaryllidaceae > Allium > Allium sativum. The sequence continues at coordinate 432,329,747 of CM060920.1, forward strand.
TATAATATATATATATATTATATATTTCGTCGATTTCCTTTTAAAACGTATTTTATAGATCATTTTAAATTTGTTTTCGAAACGATTTCAACTTTATATTCAATTTTGAATCGAAATTGAATACTCTACATCATCGATATACAAATGATAATATTTTCAAAGCGTTATATTTTGAAATCACTTCCTTTTCTATAATCATTATAAAAACGAATATAATCGATATAAATATCGTTCGCGTCAAAATGGCGCGTCTCTAATCAACACGGCTCTATATATTTCAATAACTTTGTTATTCTATTCAACAAATGAATATTTATTCTATTCAACACATGAATCTATATTTCTTGCAACACATGGTATTCTCAACACATGAGCACTGTCAGCACATGACTATTTTTGTTATTTAATATATTTTATAAAATTATGGTATCTATCGTTTGATTTTTAATCAGACTCCAACCGTAAAGTAGTAAGAGAATGATTCCCTAAGTATCCGGTTAGTTTCTAATCTTAAATATGATAAAGATGTAAATTTTATTGTTAAAATATTTTACTCAACATATGATAAGTTTCAACACATGAATATTCTCAACACATGAGCATCATCAACACATGACTATTTCTTTTATTCAACACATGAATCTTTATTTTATAATATTCTTTATTTTCCCGATTGGAATGAGGCCCAATCAATTACTATATAATGTTAATTATATGATTCCATACAACACATGTATATAATAGCACGATAAATAATCAACCATCATCCAAAGTGCACCACATAACTGCATAAGCATTAAATATAAATAATTAACGCTGTACAGTCTGTCAATCCAACGATCGATATACCACCAAACAATTGGGATTAGTGTACGTCAAATATCATCCCAACACCTATGTGGGGTTTCAATCCACAAACACTGAATATTATTTGTGCAGTTGGGCGACGTGTAAAATTTATCGTCCCAATCAATATCCTTCAAATAAGTGTACATAAACAAATCGTCCGGTTTGTAAATGAATATTTATTTATTCACATTCCCGTTAAAAATTATATTTTAAATGATAAATAATCTATTCCAACACATTAATGTTTTATTATCTATTTCACATCAACATCACAAACAAATTTCACCATACATCAAACAAGCATACAAGTCGTCCATGGTCTGTGGACGACGGGTGTCGGGTGCTGCTAAGCACCGTCTGCATCCTATTATATAATTTAACTAGAAAGCAAGGTTTAAAGTGAGAAGTTCTCACCGACAAGCTAAACCAACGCCACGACTCTTCATATGTAGGAATCTTCGTCGCGCTCGCCTTTTGTCAATTTCATTGTCCGTAGCCACTACATATATAAAAATCACATTTTTATATTGTTGCTATGTATATAAAAATCACATTTTTATATTGCTACTATATAGATAAAAATTCTATTTTTATCCTTATCACTATATAAAAATTATATTTTTATATATAAAGATTGTATTTTTATATCACTGCTACATATGTATGAATCACTCCTTTACAACGCTACTCCCATGATAAAAATTATATTTTTATCTTGCTAGCAATATAATAAAAACTATATTTTTATTACTCTACATGAATAAAAATCATATTTTTATATCTCCTACATAACAAAAATCGAATTTTTATTATCTATAACTATAAAAATCATATTTTTATATAGCTACTTCTGTAAAGATCACATCTTTATTATTTCTACTATATAAAAATCACATTTTTATTATTTCTACTGTTCGTATAAAAATTATATATTTTTATATTGCTAACCAATGTATAAAGATTTCATTTTTATATCGCTAACCAATATATAAAGATTTCATATTTATATAGCTACCCAATGTATAAAGATTTCATCTTTATTTGTAAAAATCCATACTTTTCACTTATAAAAAAACCCCAATCTTTTTGCTAGTAAATAAAAATATCTTCTTTTTCTTTATATAAAAAATCTCTATGCCATAATGTAAAATAAAATAAAATAAACTGATTTTTATATATTTTTAAAACTATTTACTTGAACAAAATCAAACAAAGTAAATGCTCACCGTTTTTCTTCAGCGAAGGGGGAGGGATTTCTTCGATCGTCGGCTGCAGTGGAGGGGGGAAAGATTGCGCAGGTGGCTGAGATGGAAGGGGTGCTGAGGGGTGTCGCTCTGGTGGTCGGAGGGCGAGCAGGAGGGGGCCGTGGTCCATCGTGTGACGGCCCGCACTGCACCAACCGACATTTACTCCAAAAGTGCGCTGTACACATGTCCTGTTAGCACGGGACGGTCGTCAGAAGAAAAGGAAGAAGAGAATGAACTAACAAGGAACCTGTAGAATGTCTCACAGCGCATGGAACAAAATATAATAATAACACAATCTTGACATAAAACAGGCGAGACAGTGCACAAGCTGAAAACAAACTATCATAGCAGCGGAAAATCCAAATACAACTTATGTTCCACAACATCATTATTACAACTTTTAAAACTGTCTCTAAAAGCAAGATAAGGAAGGTACACTACTAATGCCCAAGTAGTGACCACCAGCGACACAGGGAGAATATCTATATATATCATTCATGGAAGCCTCCTTCCCGCCTCCGGATCAGCTACTCGTGCATCACCAGCTAACCTGTCTCTAGTCTGCCCGTTTAGGAGCACCCAGAGTAATAAGAAGAGACATAAAACTCTAGGTCAGACAAAAGTCTGGTATGAGCGATAAGCAGCTAAACAGAACAATAACAGGTATACTAAACCATACCTGAACCTGGATCTACAACCAAAGAGTTAGCACTACATACTGTACAACACTCTAAGGTGCCACTAACATATGGTGTACAAGCATACGGGGGTGGGGGTGTGCATGTCATAGTGATGGCAAACAAATCAAACATAGCAACCATCCTCACATCTCTCACTCAGTGCGTAAAGCATACGATATACACCACTTCGATCACCCAATACTTTGCTATGATCACTCTGCCCCATGAAGTCACAACAACTTCACTGCACTAATCCATAGCCACTAATCCTTCGCTATGTCCACTTTGCCCCATGGAGTCGTACACACCCCACTGCACTGGCTCATAGCCTTACTAATCCTTTACTATGCCGACTCTGCCCCATGGAGTCATAATGGCTCCACTGCACTGGCTCATAATCTTACTACGATCAGTTTGCCCCTCGAGTCACGGTGACTCTACTGCACTAATACGTAGCCTATCATTCCTTTTCAGTGGTGAATCGAAGTTATGAACGTCGACAACTCCTTAGCACACGTCCCACAGCAAAGCCCAATCATGAAGTGAACTCATTGGTTCCCAACTGGATCCTGAGCTCTAACTTCCATTTGGACTACCTTTGCATCTCGGGTTTTTGGTCTTCACCGGATCGGTTCGGATCCCTCCCTTGAGCATCGGTTCGGTTCGGCCTTCAGGTCTCCATCGTCAACACGGTTTGGCTCGTGACATCCACCTGGTGGCGGTTCGGGTCGTCAACACCCCCAGCGGGTCGGGTCGGGGTATCCAAGTCCGTCTCCATCTATGGGTTCGGTTCGGGGTCCTTCTGGCGGTTCGGGTCGGAGAAAGCGCTCCTCCAGGCCAAGTACAAATGGTTCGTGCGCACCATCCATGAGCGGATCGGGTCGGAGCTCCTTCTCTCGAGTGGTTCGGATTGGGTATGAGAGGCAGTTCACATTTTATGCTTGTGGACCTCACACAGACGGTTCGGTTCGGAGGAGATGGCTTGGTTCGTGATGTGGTTCCACGACCCCATAAGGCGATCCGATCCAGCCCTCAATCCCCCATCCGATCCGAATTCCTGCACTTTGTCCAGCGAGTTGTTTTATGTATCACAAAGCATACCATACTGTCATAGCAACATGTATAATCAACCACAAACATCAAAACAACAACATGATAGGTTAAAATGGATCAAACATAGCCAAAAACCCATATTTTCCCTTAAGCGTGCTTAAGCAAAACTAATGATATGATTAGCAAAACTTAACCAAATCAAACCCAATTTCTAACAGAGGTATAAAACATTATTTAAGAATTTATAAATATTTTTCCAGAATTTATTAATGCATAAATTCGCTAATCTTCACTAATTACCCTTAATTGACCATAATTAGTGAGGAACTATGCAAATCACTCACTTTAGACACAAATAAACCTTAGATCTGAAATAAATCTCTGATATTGCGCGAATACCAATGGTAAACAGCAGCTCTAATCTTGATTTGGTGAAGATCTCCCTTGATTTGATGTTGCTAAGCTTAATCCTTGATTAGAAAGTGATTTGGAGTTGATTTAGAGGTTGGAGGCCATTTTTAGGGTTTCTAAGTGGTAAGTGGAGGCTAGAAAACTGAAATGGAATGAAACCCTAACTCTTTTCAGCCTCCCCATAACCCTAATCCCGAAATGGGTTATGGGCCCATTCACTAATCACCCTATTTGGCCCGGTTAAGCAGTTTTTCACCTTCCAAACATTATTTCAGCCCCCAAACGGTAAGTCTGTTTTCCACATGTGACCACTCTACGGAAGGGTAGACCATCATCCGAAGCCAATGGAAGTGATTTCAGGTGAAAATTCCTGTCCAATCAAAAATTATGGCCGAAACAAGATCAGCTAGGGGAAAAACGGTCATTTAAAAATCGGCAAAAATCATGAATATGGGAAATGACCCCACTGGTCGTTTCCCGAAGCCACATGACCAAACAACTTCATATAAGAAAGAAATAAATATTCTACGATGCGTAGAATGCGGGTTGTTACATTCTCCCCTCCTTAAGAAATTTCGCCCCCGAAATTCCCTAACCAAAAGACACAAAGGGTCCCGCATGCCTATCAGCCATAAAACAACAATCAAACAGGCAAAACAAGTCTATCCTAGCATGTGGAATAACTAAATTGCAAAGTAAATCTTACCAGGCAAAGAGTTCTAGATACGTCTTCCTAATGCTCTCCTCTGTCTCCCAAGTACAGTCATTCTCGTTCTCGCCCCACTGAACCTTGACTAGCTTCACCGCCTTCCTTCGAAGTTGCTTCGTATCGTGCTCGACAATACGAATCGGCTTGCGGTTCCCAACCGCCTCGGGTTCCACTTCGAAGTCTTCTAACTGATCAGCTGAAATAGTCATATCTGGGTCGTGCACGAACTTCCTTAGCTGGGAAACATGAAATACGTTGTGAACTCCCGCCATCTTCTCGGGTAAGTCAACTCTATATGCCAAATTCCCAACTTTTTCGAGAACTGGGAATGGGCCAACAAATTTTGGTGCCAACTTGCCTCTCCTGCCAAATCGTATCACACTCTTCAACGGAGAAATCTTGACAAACACCAAGTCACCAACGGAAAATTTTAAGTCTCTTCTCCTCTTATCAGCATAACTCTTCTGCCTATCCTGGGGAGCCTTTATCCGTTGTTGAATGATCTTAATCTCATCTGAAGTTTCCCTTACCACATCTGGTCCAAGCACAAACTTCTCACCGGTCTCTATCCAACATGATGATGAGTTGCACGGTCTTCCGTACAAAGCTTCATATGGAGCCATACCGATACTGGATTGGTAGCTATTATTATATGCAAACTCTACTAGATGCAAATGGTCATCCCGTGATCCACCAAAATCCAATAGACAAGCTCTTAAGAGGTCTTCCAATATACGATTCACCCTCTCTGTCTGACCACCGGTTTGAGGATGATACGCGGTACTGAGATATAATTCCGACCCTAGAGCCTCTTGTAAGCTCTTCCAAAACCCACTAGTAAACAACAGGTCTCAGTCACTCACAATGCTTTTAGGTACTCCATGAAATCTCACTACGCACTTCATATACAGTTCTGCTAACTTAGCTGCCGTTCTGGTTGATTTAACTGGTATAAATCTTGCACTCTTGGTCAATCGATCCACAATTACCCAAATACTATCATGTCCCGATTTAGTCCTTGGTAAACCATCAATGAAATCCATCGAGCCTTGCTCCCATTTCCATTCGGGGATTTCTAATGGTTGCAGCAAACCACTAGGCTTCTTTTGCTCGGCTTTAACTAGTTGGCAATTCATGCACTTGGATATAAACTTCCCAACGTCTCTTTTCATCCCTTCCCAGTAGTAAGTCTGCTTCATGTCTCGATACATCTTATCACCACCGGGGTGTATAGTCAGTTTTGAGTGATGACATTCCCTAAGCACTTCATCTCTCAAACCATTCACGTTGGGTACAACTAGTCTTCCATTCTTTCGAAGCAATCCTTCTCGATCAAGCCTATACAAATTCATCCCCTCACCGTCGATACTCATCTCTAACTTGGAGATGATTTCCAATAGATTAGGATCTTCCCTCTGACTGGAACCAATCCTCTCAATCAAAGTGGGTCTGATCGTCAAACTAGCCAACATTTCTGGATCCAATTCGCACTTTGGTCTGAAATCATACCCTGCGATATACTCCAGTTGCTTCCATTCAAGAAACATAGCCCCTAAACTGGAATGTATCCTACTCAAGGCATCGACTACCACATTGCCTTTCCTAGGTGTATATGCGATATCAAAATCATACGAAGCCAAGAACTCTAACCATCTCTGCTGACAGAGATTCAGATCCTTCTGCGAGAAGAGATACTTTAACGATTTATGATCGGTAAACAACTCAAATCTCTCTCCCAAGAGATAATGTCTCCATATCTTCAACGCGAACACGATCGCTGCCAGTTCCAAATCATGGGTAGGATACCTTTTCTCATGCGGCTTTAGTTGCCAACTAGCATAAGCTACAACCCTACCTCCTTGCATCAATACAACACCTAGTCCGGTACCACAAGCATCCGTGTATACCGTCATCTCTTCATTCCCTTTAGGAATGACTAACACTAGCGCACGCGTCAACTTTTCTTTTAGACTCTTGAATGCATTCTCACACACTCCGTCCCAGACGAAGGCTTGATTCTTCTTAGCCAACTGAGTCAACGGTGCTGCTATCTTGGAGAAGTCCTGGATAAACTTATGATAATATCCAGCTAACCCTAAGAAGCTTCTTATGTCTGTTGCATTCTTGGGCGTAGACTAATCCTGTACCGTAGCCACCTTCGCAGGGTCCACGGCAATACCATTCTCTGAAACAACATGGCCCAAGAATCTCACTTCCCTCCTCCTGAAGTGACACTTAGAAAATTTCGCTTTCAATTGGTGTTTTCTCAACACCTCCATCACTATCCTCAAATGTCCCTTGTGTTCTTCCTCTGTCCTCGAGTAAACAAGGATGTCGTCTACGAACACAAGAACAAACTTATTCAACTGATCTCTGAATACCCGATTCATAAGATCCACGAAGTATGCTGGTGCATTGGTCAACCCAAATGGCATGACCAACCACTCATAAAATCCAGACGGCGTCCTAAATGCCATTTTCGGAACACTCTCAGCCGCTACTCGGAGCAGATGAAATCCTGTCGCGAGGTCCAACTGGGAGAACACTCTTGCTCCTTCCAGTTGATCGAACAAATCATCTATCCGCGGTAGAGGATACTTATTCTTCCTCGTCACCTTTTTCAACTCGCGATAGTCCACACACAAACGAAGGGTACCATCTGCCTTAGTGGCAAACACAACTGGTGCTCCCCACTCGGAGACACTTCTTCTAATAAACCCCTTCTTCAAAAGATCGCTTACTTGCACCCCGAGCTCTCGCTGCTCCCTTGGTGCCATACGACGAAGTGGCATCACTATAGGTATGGCATCTTTCACTAAATCAATACGAAACTCAATCTCTCGGTGTAGTGGAAGTCCGGTCACTTCCTCGAAGACGTCCGGATACTGGCCAACCACAGGCACATTTGACAACTCATCATGCGGGATGTCGAGGGAATTTATAAAACTAGCCATTACCCCATCACTAGGTAGACTACCAAACACTACCCTCCGCCCATCATCCGCCCTAACTGTCACAAAAAAGCCCTCACAGTCTACCACCACTCCGTATCTTTGGAGCCAATCGACCCCCAATATAATGCCATACCCAGTAAAGACCAAAACAAAGCAATCACAAACAAACATATATCCATGACTCGATAAGACCAAATTTCGTAAAATCATACTATGGTTAGTCGAACCACCAATCGGGTTCGTCATAACCAACGGTCTATCGACTATCTCGGGTTCCAGTCCAAACCTATCTACTAGGTCATTAGATATGAAGGAACGGGAAGCCCCAGTATAAAACAAAACTCGAATAGGTACATCAAGAATAGAAAGAATACCTTGAATGACGACATTCTTTCCTTTCTCCGCCGCAGTTGAGGCATTCGACGAAGAAGGAATAGCACTGATAGCATATGCTTTCACAATCTGCTTCTCCTTAAGAGGTTGTGGACATTTATCCTTATGATGTCCCACTTGGCCACAGTTGTAGCACTTCCTATCCGCTGGCTTGGCCCGACATTCTTTGGCATAATGGCCCTTCTTACCACAGCTGAAGCACTCAACATCTTTCTTGCTCTTTTTCTAGCCATCCTTAGTTTGGTTCTGCTTCCTCTTGTTCTGAGTGTTATTCTTGCCTCCACCGCCTGCTTGCGGCTTCAGCCCTTCTGCAGATGCAACCTCAGTCTTTGCCTTAGGGTAAAGACTCTCTGATCTTATAGCTTTCCCCACAATCGATTCAAAAGTCTCATCGATGTGGTTGATAAGCCTTTCCCCCAAGTATCCATCCAAACCAGTAATGAACTTCTCATTCTTCTTCTCAGGAGTATCGATAAGGGATAATCCATACTTCGACAAAGTGTCGAACTCAGCAATATAGTCCGAGACTGCCCTACCATTCTGCTTAAGCTCCAAGAACTTCCTAAACAATTCCGACTTCTGAGCAGCCGGGATAAACTTGTCGCTAAAGCGAGCCTTAAACTAATCCCCAGTAACCTGATCCTCCGGAGTGGCTGTCTTAATAACATTCCACCAATTCATCGCTCGCCCTTGCAGCTGACGAGACGCTAGCCTTCTCTTCATCGCATCCCCGGTACCCAAGTCGTCGAAGATACGATCACAGCTATCCAACCAATCCTGAACATCCGTGGCCGACTCCGTTCCGTGGAACGGCTTCCCACCAAGGTTAGTGTAATCCTTGCACAGCTTGGCGAAATCGGCCCTAGGCGCCTGCACTACTGGACCACCACCATTACCGGCATTGGGAACTGCTCCTGAACATCCCTAAGCATCTCTCTCATGAAGTCAGTGAACATCGTCCTCATGTCAGGAGCATTCCCATTATTGGCCCCTCTACCAGCACTCCTCGTGTCTTGACTCATCGTTCAATCTGTAAAGAGAAAACGATTAACTATCTCCATAGTGGTGCTAGTGCAGTACGACTTCATCCTTATACTACTAATAGTGTATATATATATATATGGCTTTTGAAAACCAAAGTAATCACAAATACGCACTCTCATATACGTACTATCTCTCCCTAGTGTCTTTTCATAGGTTAACTACGCAACCTAGAGCTCTGATAGCAAATGTGACGGCCCGCCCTGCACCAACCGACATTTACTCCAAAAGTGCGCTGTACACATGTCCAGTTAGCACGGGACGGTCATCAGAAGAAAAGGAAGAAGAGAATGAATTAACAAGGAACCTGTAGAATGTCTCACAGCGCATGGAACAAAATATAATAATAACATAATCTTGACATAAAACAGGCGAGACAGTGCATAAGATGAAAACAAACTATCATAGCAGTGGAAAATCCAAATACAGCTTATGTTCCACAACATCATTATTACAACTATTAAAACTGTCTCTAAAAGCAAGATAAGGAAGGTACACTGTAACACCCCACGTCCATTAATGTCACTCGCAAAGGGAATGCATTAACTTCCATGGAGCATTTTAAGTGAATATAGAACAGAAAATCACAACGAGACAGATATAAAGCAGTACTTGAAAATTTAAAACTTTATTTATTGCAGCAGAAGGTAAATATGTTTGGTTACATCATCAAAACCATAAACCAAAGTCAAGTACATCATATCCATCTTGATAAAACAAAGTACATAAACTGAAAGACATAATCCCTAACATCAAAATAGCCATAAATAAAGAGAAGCTGAACTTTACTTCAGCGATTTAAGCAATCTTCTAAAAGCAGTTCAAAATCAAGCTCCACTGGTGACAGTTCCAACCTGAGCACTTGGGGGGGGGGGGAGGAAATAAAGTCTGGCGAGTGCGATAACTCTAACAATATAATTAACAAAGTAACTAGGCTAAGGCATAAGTTGGAAAATAAGGAAATGACCATGAACCATTGAGTATGGCAGAGTAAACAAGGAAATAAGATGAACAATGATAACGTTAAAGGCACACCTAAACCACTACAAGATAATTACTATACTGCATCACCACTAGTATAACAGGATTAGGTGTTACCCTAATGTTTAAACTGAAATAGCATCGAAATAGAATAATCTATACAGAAACAGAATGCTAGTAATGGGCCTTTACCACCCGAACAGAGACAGAAACAGAAAAATCCCTACGGAAATAGAATGTAGAATTAGGTGTACACAAGTAATGGGCCATTACCACCCCAACAGACGGTACCACGCAAAAACAGACAGGTGTTACCACCCAACAGAAACAGACGGTACCAACAGAAACAGACATAACTAAGTGTACCCTAAGTCGTACCCCAAGCGATCGGCTCCCTAACTCGTAGATACCCGTGCTGGTCCCACAGTGGGGTGTATCACTCCCCAAAGTGGCAACCCGATACTACCAGAGATGCACGGCTTATACCTACACGATGCAACAACGTTTTACCTACCAGCCCGGGCCCACACACGCACATGAACCCGTTGGACTTGCGTTGCCACCACTCACCCATTTTGGCCTCTTACAGTCAAGCCCAGTACGCGTGTCCCATCCTCGACTTAGGTCAAGCCCACAGAGATACTTATGGGTTACTGGTTGAAACGGGCCCCCATTACTTGACACAAGCTATCCACCTAAGCTTGGTCCCCTCTAGTACATCCCACTTAACCCTTTCCTTATTCATGTTCACTTACACGTGTTCAAATTTTGGTTAAGTGTTTCTAATTGTATTTCAAATGCCACCCAAGGCACCTACTAGATTCCACATGCCACCCAAGGCACCCACTTAACCCCCTCATGCCCCATTAGATGCTTATCTGGTTAAGTGTTTCTTAATTCATTAAGACCGTAACCTCATAAAGACCTCTCACATTAGACTAGCATTTGTGGCAGTTGGATTTGCCAGGCGGGTCCGGGCAATCTTACACCACAAAAGAGCCTAACCTCGTGTCTTTACAACTGTTACGTATTTAGTTTATGCCTAAGACCTCTCACATTAGACTGACATTTGTGGCAGCTGGATTTGCCGGGCGGGTCCGGGCAGTCTTACACCACAAAAGAGCCTAACCTCGTCTCTTAGACGATTAATTATTCCTAATTAATCATCCCCCAATTTGAATTACTTTCCCTATTCAAATTATCAATCAATTCTAAATTTAACGATGTCCATAATTGACTCAATTATGTCCATCCATTTATGGTATGTTAAATCATACCAATTTTCACCACAATTATATTTTATGCCTTTTTAAGGCATTTATGCTAATTAAATCTTTTTAATATGATCCCCTTTACCCCACGTTGTACGTTTATTTGTTTAACGTAAAATATACGTTAGACTCGAATAGTCTAACTCATGGAATAAAGAGAAAACATCACAAATATACACATAATTAAAACATAAATCTAAACATAGGGGTGAACTTGCATATGTGAATGATGTTCTACACCTAAAACTTGCATAGGCCAAAATTTCAACTTGCATAAACAACACATATCATGGATCCAAATCTAAAGGTGTGAACTTGAGGAGAAAATGGCCACAAACTTGCATAAATAACATATGTCATGGATCCAAATCTAAAGGTGTTAATTTGCATAGGCAATACCCCTAAACTTTCATAACATGATTCATATTCTAAACTCATATATTCATACAACTTACATATGTGATTTATACATCCTAACAAGGGTGTAAACTTGCATCTAACATGTAAAGTATCATGTAAAATTTAGCATAAACTCACACATGTCATAGCCTAACTTTCAATTAAATTTTCACATAAACTAGGTGTCATAACCATGTAAGTTCACATATAATTCTACCCAACTAGTATATGATTCATGTTTGAATCAAAATCTAAACTTTCCTACATATGATTTATCATATGAATCAATATAACAAACTAGCATAAGAAACATGATGATTTGATTTTATATAAAATTACAACATGGATGATAGCAGCATAACTTTACATCATAAATGATAGCATCACAACATAACGTCATAGAGATTTCAATCACAATCCTACAATATAATTACAACATGAAATCAATACTTCATATCACATCCATACAATCCACATTATATCTTAATCCAATTAAATTACTAATTATCTTGTTAAAACTATCGAACTCACGACTCAAAAGCAGTCTTGAGTTCTGAATTCTGATTTCTGGAGTTGAATTAGCTCTCCTTTGAAGAAGATTCGCTGTTAGGGGTTTGAATAGTTCTGATTTGGTTGCTGTTCTTCCTCTTAATTTTGGTGGCGGCTGCTCTAGGGTTCAAGACAACAGCATTACGGCGATAGTTTCAATTTTAATTCTGATTTAGGGTTTGAGTCTATAGGTCTTTTTATAGAGTTTTGAATTAATTTAAGCCTTCGAATGTTCTTAGGGTTAATTAAAACCATTCGGTCATGATAGGGTGATGAGTCAGCCCTAATGACTCAGCAAGGAGTCAGAAAGGACTCAGCAACATGGGTCAGACTGAACCAGAAAACTGTGCAGGTTCACTGCCTCGGCCTGGGCGCACTTGGCAGGTGCGCCAGTGTTAATTTGTACTGGCGCACTTCCCAAGTGCGCCAGTGCATTTTTTTTATTTTTTCCCCTTCTTTTGCCACCAATCTTCGTTCGTCCATAACTCCTTCATCCGGTACCCTTTTCCCGCAAACTCGGACTTTATTTCAACAGAATTCCGAGACGAACACAATAGCGCAACCCAATCCCCATAATTATCACGTCTGAGATTAATTATTATTTATTTTAGTTAATTCGATTATTCAAAAATCCGGGGTGTTACATTCTCCCCTCCTTAAAGGATTTCACCCCCGAAATCTCTAAGTTAAGGAGAATGCATATCCTACCATCCAAACAACCATCTATTCAACCATCAAACAAGGGCATCCATTGTCCTCAAAGAATTTCTAATGCTGTATGAATATATGCAAGAAGTGTGTGTATATGTTCCTTATCTAATGCAAAATCAGGTGGTCTACTGATTCAATTGACCTCCTTAATGCAAACCATGATAGTGCCATGCGTCCATTATGTATGCGAAAGAACCTTATCGATACATATTATTTCTACATGTGTGCACAACCATTCACCAAAATGCAACATCCATATGATGGTACAACCATTATTCATCCATTAACTTAAATATGCACACACATTTATATGCAATATGCAATATGAAGTGACTGAGCCGATCTAGTGCCTAAAGTGTGTGTATATGCATCCACAGGCAACCACTAGCAAACACTTGCAACCATCAAACATAACATGTCTCAAACACATGTTTACATCCATGGATTTCCTATCTAAAGGTCAAAGATTCGGTCGATGGGATACAAACAAATGATACAGCTAAAACAAAAGCTCTGTCCCCATTTGACATCGGTTAAGAGAATAATTCCCTAAGTCTCAGCCCCGAAGACCGAAATCAACATCAGACTGCCACTCAGAAAATTACCCCCATTAAACAATGTCAAAACTGGAAATTTACTTCATGCTTCGAGTAGAAACCCCTATCCTTCAGAAATATTCAGATACTTACAGACTACTGGTACAGATCAGATTACAGAATGATTCTCAGAAAGCTAAGCATAACAGACCCTTGCGGGTTACAAGAAACTTTGGGGGTCTTCCCACGACAAGTTAGAAACTTAACGACCCTCTACATAGAAAGCTGGTCCATTTGGACCCAACCCATAGCCCATAAACTTGAGCACACAAATGTCACATTCAAATTTTTGACGCCTAACACAGATAATTTCAAACCCCTACAAATCACTAATAATTGAGCCAAACCACAAATGTGGTTCGAAACAACTACGAGATCAGAAACAAGACGAGTATTAAAGTGCAGAGTATCAATTACAGAATCAAAATGCCAGAATCAGAAAGAGTTTTAACTCAACAATCATATAAGGAAATTAAACCATCTTCAGAAAGTTTTCTTATTTCAATCCTATCCACCAGCCTCGAGGGTATTCGCCTGTCCTCCAGAAGTAGGTCCTGCCCTATGCCCTTTCCTTGGGCAATCCTTAATCAGATGTCCCGCTTTGCCATAGTTGAAGCAAGTGCCCTTCCTTTTCCTGCAATCCTTGTTCAGATGGGTCGAGCTTCCACAAGTAAAGCACTTCTTCTCCTTCCTATCTTCAGACTTCTCATCCTTCTTTTGTGTTTCCTTTTTGGGCCTCGTTTTCTTGTTCTGTGGTCCTTCGTGCTTTTCTTCTTTTTTCTCACTTTTGGCTTCCTCTTCATGCATTAACGCCATGTCAACCAATTTCTCGAAGGTAGCCCCCATAGGAATGTGGGTCATAGCTAACCCATGAAGCGGCTCGTTCAAACCCTTAACAAATCTTAGAGCCTTCTTTTCTGGAGTATTCACTAAGTCTAAGCCAAACTTTGCCAATTGGTTGAATTTGTTGACGTACTCTTTCACCGATAGATTCCCTTGCTTCAGCGCCAAAAACCTTTCCATGTATAGATTCTCTTCAGCCCGTGAGAGAAACTTCGCCTCAAACCTCTGCCTAAAATCTGGCCATGTATCGACTGGACGTCTCCCATTAGTGACCTCCCACCAAAACGAGGCCTCATCTTTCATTAGTCAGGCAGCTAGCTGGACTTTTCTTCCATCATCCACTTCAAAGATTCCAAACAATTCTTCCACCTCCTTTAGCCAGTTACGAGCTTCAACAAATGTCTCCGTCCCATGAAAAGGTTTTCCACCCATTTCTCTAAAGTCCTTACATATCTTTGCGAAATTATCAACACGAGGAGGAGGAGCATTTGCTGGGCCTGCGGTGGCGGCCCTAGCCTCGAGATATTGACGAAACCAACCGGGTACATGAACACCCTCTGCTATATCAGATGCTTCAGACATGCTGAAACAAAAAAGGAAAGATTCAATACAAAAGAACCGAAGGAAAAATATATGGCCCTTGGGGTTATGCTTTCTAAAATATACTTTTTTCTTGAAAATACTTTCC
Source organism: Allium sativum (assembly GCA_030737875.1). Lineage (NCBI taxonomy): Eukaryota > Viridiplantae > Streptophyta > Magnoliopsida > Asparagales > Amaryllidaceae > Allium > Allium sativum. The sequence goes on from CM060920.1 coordinate 432,345,122, forward strand.
TTAAAACGTACTTTTGAAGGTACTTCTTTATAAAAATTGTTTTGAAAAATAGTTTTTCAAAAATTCATATCTGGTCTGGTAACCTTCAGCACTGATACCACGTGTAACACCCCACGTCCATTAATGTCACTCGCAAAGGGAATGCATTAACTTCCATGGAGCATTTTAAGTGAATATAGAACAGAAAATCACAACAAGACAGATGTAAAGCAGTACTTGATAATTTAAAACTTTATTTATTGCAGCAGAAGGTAAATATGTTTGGTTACATCATCAAAACCATAAACCAAAGTCAAGTACATCATATCCATCTTGATAAAATAAAGTACATAAACTGAAAGACATAATCCCTAACATCAAAATAGCCATAAATAAAGAGAAGCTGAACTTTACTTCAGCGATTCAAGCAATCTTCTAAAAGCAGTTCAAAATCAAGCTCCACTGGTGAGAGTTCCAACCTGAGCACCTGGGGGGGGGGGGTGTCAGAAATAAAGTCTGGCGAGTGCGATAACTCTAACAATATAATTAACAAAGTAACTAGGCTAAGGCATAAGTTGGAAAATAAGGAAATGACCATGAACCATTGAGTATGGCAGAGTAAACAAGGAAATAAGATGAACAATGATAACGTTAAAGGCACACCTAAACCACTACAAGATAATTACTATACTGCACCACCACTAGTATAACAGGATTAGGTGTTAACCTAATGTTTAAACTGAAATAGAATCGAAACAGAATAATCTATACAGAAACAGAATGCTAGTAATGGGCCTTTACCATCCGAACAGAGACAGAAACAGAAACAAAAACAGAATAATCCCTACGGAAACAGAATGTAGAATTAGGTGTACACTAGTAATGGGCCTTTACCACCCCAACAGACGGTACCACGTAGAAACAGACAGGTGTTACCACCCAACTGAAACAGATGGTACCAACAGAAACAGATAGAACTAAGTGTACCCTAAGTCCTACCCCAAGCGATCGGCTCCCTAACTCATAGATACCCATGCTGGTCCCACAGTGGGGTGTATCACTCCCCAAAGTGGCAACCCGATACTACCAGAGATGCACGGCTTATACCTACACGATGCAACAACGTCTTACCTACCAGCCCGGGCCCACACACGCACATGAACCCGTTGGACTTGCGTTGCCACCGCTCACCCATTTTGGCCTCTTACAGTCAAGCCCAGTACGCATGTCTCGTCCTCGACTTAGGTTGAGCCTACAGAGATACTTATGGGTTACTGGTTGAAATGGCCCCCATTACTTGACACAAGCTATCCACCTAAGCTTGGTCCCCTCTAGTACATCCCACTTAACCCTTTCCTTATTCATGTTCACTTACATATGTTCAAATTTTGGTTAAGTGTTTCTAATCGTATTTCAAATGCCACCCAAGGCACCCACTAGATTCCACATGCCACCCAAGGCACCCACTTAACCCCCTCATGCCCCATTACATGCTTATCTGGTTAAGTGTTTCTTAATTCATTAAGACCGTAACCTCATAAAGACCTCTCACATTAGACTGGCATTTGTGGCAGCTGGATTTGCCGGGCGGGTCCGAGCAGTCTTACACCACAAAAGAGCCTAAGTTCGTGTCTTTACAACTGTTACGTATTTAGTTTATGCCTAAGACCTCTTACATTAGACTGACATTTATGGCAGCTGGATTTGCCGGGCGGGTCCGGGCAGTCTTACACCACAAAAGAGCCTAACCTCGTGTCTTAGACGATTAATTACTCCTAATAAATCATCCCCCAATTTGAATTACTTTCCCTATTCAAATTATCAATCAATTCCAAATTTAACGATGTCCATAATTGACTCAATTATGTCCTTCCATTTATGGTATGTAAAATCATACCAATTTTCACCACAATTATATTTTATGCCTTTTTAAGGCATTTATGCCAATTAAATCTTTTTAATATTATCCCCTTTACCCCACGTTGTACGTTTGTTTGTTTAACGTAAAATATACGTTAGACTCGAATAGTCTAACTCATGGAATAAAGAGAAAACATCACAAATATACACATAATTAAAACATAAATCTAAACATAGGGGTGAACTTGCATATGTGAATGATGTTCTACACCTAAAACTTGCATAGGTCAAAATTTCAACTTGCATAAACAATATATATCATGGATCCAAATCTTAAGGTGTGAACTTGATGAGAAAATGGCCACAAACTTGCATAAATAACATATGTCATGGATCCAAATCTAAAGGTGGTAATTTGCATAGGCAATACCCCTAAACTTTCATAACATGATTCATATTCTAAACTCATATATTCATACAACTTACATATGTGATTTATACATCATAACAAGGGTGTAAACTTGCATCTAACATGTAAAGTATCATGTAAAATTTAGCATAAACTCACACATGTCATATCCTAACTTTCAATTAAATTTTCACATAAACTAGGTGTCATAACCATGTAAGTTCACATATAATTCTACCCAACTAGTATATGATTCATGTTTGAATCAAAATCTAAACTTGCCTACATATGATTTATCATATGAATCAATATAACAAACTAGCATAAGAAACATGATGATTTGATTGTATATGAAATTACAACATGGATGATAGCAACATAACTTTACATCATAAATGATAGCATCACAACATAACGTCATAGAGATTTCAATCACAATCCTACAACATAATTACAACATGAAATCAATACTTCATATCACATCCATACAATCCGCATTATATCTTAATCCAATTAAATTACTAATTATCTTGTTAAAACTATCAAACTCGTAACTCAAAAGCAGTCTTGAGTTCTGAATTCTGATTTCGGATTTCTGGAGTTGAATTAGCTCTCCTTTGAAGAAGATTCGCTGTTAGGGTTGAATAGTTCTGATTTGGTTGATGTTCTTCCTCTTAATTTTGATGGCGGCTGCTCTAGGGTTCAAGACAACAGCATGACGACCATAGTTTCAATTTTAATTCTGATTTAGGGTTTGAGTCTATAGGTCTTTTTGTAGAGTTTTGAATTAATTTAAGCCGTCGGATGTTCTTAGGGTTAATCAAAACCATTCGGTCATGATAGGGTGATGAGTCAGCCCTAATGACTCAGCAAGGAGTCAGAAAGGACTCAGCAACATGGGTCAGCCTGAACCAGAAAACTGTGCAGGCTCACTGCCTCGGCCTGGGCGCACTTGGCAGGTGCACCAGTTTTAATTTGTACTGGTGCACTTCCCAAGTGCGCCAGTGCATTTTCCCCCTTCTTTTGCCACCAATCTTCGTTCGTCCATAACTCCTTCATCCGGTACCCGTTTCCCGCAAACTCGGACTCTATTTCAACCAGAATTCCGAGACAAACACAATGGCGCAACCAAATCCCTATAATTCTCACGTCTAAGATTATTTATTCTTTATTTTAGTTAATTCGATTATTCAATAATCCGGGGTGTTACATACACTACTAATGCCCAAGTAGTGACCACCAACGACACAGGGAGAATATTTATATATATCATACGTTGAAGCCTCCTGCCCGCCTCCGGATCAGCAACTCGTGCATCACCAGCTAACCTGTCTCTAGTCTGCCCGTTTAGGAGCACCCAGAGTAATAAGAAGAGACATAAAACTCTGGGTCAGACAAAAGTCTGGTATGAGCGATAAGCAGCTAAACAGAACAATAACAGGTATACTAAACCATACCTGAACCTGGACCTGCAACCAAAGAGTTAGCACTACATACTGTACAACACTCTAAGGTGCCACTAACATATGGTGTACAAGCATACGTGGGTGGGGTGTGCATGTCATAGTGATGGCAAACAAATCAACATAGCAACCATCCTCACATCTCTCACTCAGGGCGTAAAGCATAAGATATCCACCACTTCGATCACCCAATATACTTTGCTATGATCACTTTGCCCTATGAAGTCACAAGGACTTCACTGCACTGATCCATAGCCGCAAATCCTTCGCTATGTCCACTTTGCCCCCATGGAGTCGTACACACCCCTCTGCACTGGCTCATAGCCTTACTAATCCTTTACTATGTCCATTTTGCCTCATGGAGTCACAATGGCTCCACTGCACTGGCTCATAGTCTTACTACGATCACTTTGCCCCTCGAGTCATGGTGACTCTACTGCACTGATACATAGCCCATCATTCCTTTTCAGTGGTGAATCGAAGTTATGAACGTCGACAACTCCTTAGCACACGTCCCGCAGCAAAGCCCAATCATGAAGTGAACTCATTGGTTCCCAACTGGATCCTGAGCTCTAACTTCCATTTGGACTACCTTTGCATCTCGGGTTTTTGGTCATCACCGGATCGGTTCGGATCCCTCCCCTGAGCATCGGTTCGGTTCGGCCTTCAGGTCTCCATCGTCAACACGGTTTGGCTCGTGACATCCACCTGGTGGCAGTTCGGATCGTCAACACCCCCAGCGGGTCCGGTCGGGGATTCCAAGTCCATCTTCATCTATGGGTTCGGGTCGGGGTCCTTCTGGCGGTTCGGGTCGGAGAAAGCGCTCCTCCAAACCAAGTACAAACGGTTCGTGCTCACCATCCATGAGCGGATCAGATCGGAGCTCCTTCTCTCGAGTGGTTCGGATCGGGTATGAGGGGCAGTTCACATTTGATGCTCGTGGACCTTACATAGACGGTTCGGTTCAGAGGAGATGGCTTGGTTCGTGATGTGGTTCCACGACCCCATAGGGCGATTCGATCCAGCCCTCAATCCCCCATCCGATCCGAATTCCTGCACTTTGTCCAACGAGCTGTTTTACGCCATTCGACGACATTTTCGACCATTCTATCTATCCTAATCAATCACAAAGCATACCATGCAGTCATAGCAACATGTATAATCAACCACAAACATCAAAACAACAATATGATAGGTTAAAATGGATCAAACATAACCAAAAACCCATATTTTCCCTTAAGCGTGCATAAGCAAAACTAATGATATGATTAGCAAAACTTAACCAAATCAAACCCAATTTCTAACAGAGGTATAAAACATTATTTAAGGATTTATAAATATTTTTCCAGAATTTATTAATGCATAAATTCGCTAATCTTCACTAATTACCCTTAATTGACCATAATTAGTGAGGAACTATGCAAATCACTCACCTTAGCCACAAATAAACCTTAGATCTGCAATGAATCTCTGATATGGCGCGAATACCAATGCTAAACAGCAGCTCTAATCTTGATTTGGTGAAGATCTCCCTTGATTTGATGTTGCTAAGCTTAATCCTTGATTAGAAAGTGATTTGGAGGTGATTTAGAGGTTGGAGGCCATTTTTAGGATTTCTAAGTGGTAAGTGGAGGCTAGAAAACTGAAATGGAATGAAACCCTAACTCTTTCCAGCCTCCCCATAATCCTAATCCCGAAATGGGTTATGGGCCCATTCACTAATCACCCTATTTGGCCTGGTTAAGCAGTTTTTCACCTTCCAAACCTTATTTCAGCCATTTCTCCCAAATGGTAAGTCCGTTTTCCACATGTGACCACTCTACGGAAAGGTAGACCATCATCCGAAGCCAATGGAAGTGGTTTCAGGTCAAAACTCCTTTCCAATTAAAAGTTATGGCGAAACAAGATTAGCTAGGGGCAAAACGGTCATTTAAAAATCGGCAAAAATCGTGAACATGGGAAATGACCCCAATGGTCGTTTCCCGAAGCCACATGACCATACGACTTCATATAAGAAAGAAATAAATATTCTACGATCCTCCGATGTGTAGAATGCGGGTTGTTACACATCGCGATTGGAGAAAGGGTTTTGGGGAGGTTTCATGTCGGAAGGAGGAAGGAGAAGGGGAGGAGGTGTGCGAGAGGAGGAGGGGGGGTCTTCGATGGTGGGCGCGCCACCTGGAGGCGGCGACCGCAATGGGGCGGCGGCGGTTTCCCCCTCGCCGTCGATCCCCCCTTTTTTTTCTTTGATTTTCAAATTGAACCGGGGGAGGGGGCCCTGATAGGAAATAAGGGAGAGGAGAGAGTTATTATTTTATTTATTTATTTAATTAATTTCAAAAAGCAACTTTTTATTTTGACTTCGAAATCGAACTCACTGACTGTCGTCCATAACTAATTACCCCCATTCCGAACACAATGGGATATGTGTCATAAGCTGATTCGATCGTTTCGATCAGTTTTCGCCAAAATCAAAATATAACTCTATATATTGAATTTGAACGCACATTTCAATTTACTGGGGCCACATATGAACTCTAAAAATTCCCGAAATATATATTCTAGCTTCGTATTGACGATACGGTCCTAACAAAACTAGTTTCGTCAAATTCTGAGACCGTTTGAAAAATGGCCATTTTCCAGTTGATTAAAATCAACTGGAAATGGTCAAACACGTTTTCCTTTGCCACGCTCACGTATTGATTCGAAAAATTACAAATTTTGAAACCTAGCAATAACTTGACATCCCGGATCCAACAAAAGTGGTTTCGTCGAAAACCAAGGTCGTTTGCAAAATGGCTATTTTTAAGGGCCAGAATTCCATAGCGACTATTCTGAATTTTCAACTGGACGTAACTTTTGATTCACGCTATGAAATTTCAATTTTTCGGATTCGTTGGAAAGATATTCTCAATTAGATTCAAATATTTTTGGTTTCGCTAAAATCCGGTTTATTTTGCACCCAGTACATTCATTTGAAATTAGAAATCGAATTTTCGGACTACCGCGCCATTTTCAATTCCTTTTATAAATATAAATAATTATTTATATTCTAACGACGATCTATATAAATATATACGTTCTAATTCTATTCAAAATAAATTTCTCGTCGTTATTATTTAAAATAATTCATTTTAAATAATCAAAATTCGCTAAAATTGCCAAAATAAAAATTTTAAATTGGCTCAGAATTTCCGGGTTATTACACTTGTTTAATTTTATTGAAATGAACTGCTTAATCAACAGAATGAAACAAAGGTGAGTTAAACTCACTCAGTTCTCTCACTTATAATTATTATAAGTCGGGTTTATTTTTTGTATGCCATGTTTGCTAATTATTGGTTTATTTGATGATTGTTTGAATGCTGTTAAATATTGTTATATCGATTATTTAAATTAAATGTTGTTTAATTTAAATAAAATGACATTGTTATTTTTAACGATTATTTCCAGTAGAGGTAACTTACCTTGTTGGTTACGTTTATTATAATATAAACATATTTAAATTAAATTGGATGCTTGAATTATTATTTGTTGACCATGACTAGTTGAGTTGATTATTTGTTTGCATATGATCGTTACATGAACCGTTTAACCAATATGATTGGATTATGGATTTGATTATTGATTGTTGAATATAAATTCAACATTTGTTTGGTTATTAACCAATGGGTGATATTGGTTGAGGAATTTATAGCAGATGGCCAAAATACAAACTGTTTTATAAAGATTGATTTACCGTAAGGTGAATCGATAGAAATGAAGTTATGAAATTTATTTTGTAACTAAATATAGATTTTCAAATATATTATTTTAAATGAAGTTTTTAAAAAAGGAAATAAACCAATCATATTTATATATTGTTTTTTAATCACCAATCACCATTTTGTACCAAAATTGGCCCTGTGCGAAGCACGTGCCCTGTCGTAATTATTAATGAAGCTTAGATTGTTAAGTAAGTGAGTACGGACTAATGTAACGAATTATAACTGAGATTAATTGTTTTTAAAAAACAATTAAAAAGAGATTATTTTGAAATATATTATTATTTATTCAATAATAATCAAAGTAAATAGGCTATTTAAATTAATTTATATTTTTAATTAATTTAAATGAAAAGGCTAATTAGAATTGATTAACAAGTTAATCATGTTTTAGAACTGACTAAGTTAACTGTTGTAACTAATATGGAATTTTCAAATAAATTAGTTTATACAAATCAATCTAATGCAATAATTTAACGAAGAGTTATTTAAATTAATAAGATTTTAAAAAAGGGATTTAATATTTGTTCCAATTGATGATGAAGTAAATTAATAATAACTTAAAGGAATCTCTTCTTAAATGAAGTTTATTTAAGCAAGCAATCGAAGTTAGTAACGAAATATAATTGAATTTAAAAGTGATTTTATGTATGGGTATATATTTAAACCAAGTGTGGTAAATGGAATTATAAAAGGAATTTAAGTGAACACAATAAGCTTAAAATAAGACGTTACTCAATGTTTGAATTAAGTAAAGGAAATCGAGATGGAAAAGGTTTTATATTAAACCAAGATTGTATAAACGAGAGTATAAAAAGAGATGGGAAGTTCAAGTGTTAATTTAAAATTAACGTTACTTAATAATGGTATTAAGTAAAATTGGTGAGATTTAAAGTAATATTTTCTAGCATGAACGATTGAAAGGTTTAGAAAAGGATTTTTGTAATTAAGTTGGGTAAAAGATCGAGTAATGGGATTCGAAATGAAAATCCAAATAATGAAACAAATAATTTAAGGACGTTAGAGTTTAAAAGTTGATGTTTTATTTATCATTTGCTAAATCAACAAATTTAGTGAAAATAATATATTTAAAAAGGAGATTTCAAAAGTAAGAAGGTTTATAAAACTGTATGCTAAATAAAAGAGTGAAATGGTAATTGCTTGAATTATAATTCATATTTATCTTAAGTTAAGAATGTTGTTGATCAAGGTATGAGAGGTAATTAAAATACCCCAACTCGAATGACTTCAGGATTATCGAAGATGATATGAGTTGTAATAGTGGAGATGTTTGAAGTAATTTATTATGAGGAATAATAATGGAACGTTAATTGAGGAATTTGGGAATATGTAAAATGGGATTCTAGAAATAGAAGGAAATAAAGAGGGCTTGAGAATATGAAATGATATTTCCATAATAAAAGAAATAAAAAGGAGATTGGTGAAAATATAGTGATATTTCCAAAATAAAGAAGAAGGGATTTGTGAAAATGTAACAATATTTTCAAAGTAAGAAGATGAGATTTGGGAGAGTTTAGTTTGAAAAAAGATAAGTGACGATTATGGTTTTCGAATAATGAAACAAAGGAAATTTTGTAACGATTATTTTACGAATAATAAGTTGAATCGGAAGGATAATAAGTAATGTGTATCAATGTTTTGAAATGATAGTTAAAGGTAAATTTGATATGATTTTAGATATATTTTCAATGTATTAAAATAAATGGATTTGAGAACAGATATATTTTCAATGTATTAAAATAAAACGATTTGAGAATATTAATATATTAAAACTGATATATTATTTTTAATGGCTAAGTGACGTTGTGTACTCAACTAATGAATTTATTTTATTTTTATGCTTGTTTATTTTGATAGTTAAATAACCGACTATCAAAATCATGCCCAATGCACCGTTAGTACGGAAAGACCAGGATCGAATTTATATTCGAAAACCATTCCGAACAAGCAAACACGTGAAAGATATTGATTGAAGACGGAGCAATGGAAGATCGTAAATCTTCATAAGCGGAAGAACCATTGTTAAATTTCTCTGGCTGATTCCTAGAGTTAACAATGATTCTGTCGTGATTGGTTTCTACGGAATGCAAGGACTACTCGCTACTGATCTTTTGGGGTGATTCCTAGGATGTGGTAGGAGGGTGTCTTCGGTTCATCCTGTTCCTAGATGACTTGTATGTATGAATGTCTGACAAAGTATTTCCAAAGGATCATGTATGTTGATTTCTTTAAACGTATCATAGTTGGGTAGCTCCCAACTAGGGCATTTTTGTGGACGTCAATTAGTGATATATGGCGGATTTGACGATGTGGCATTCAAAGTAAATGGTGGCAAGATATTCTAAAGGTAAATTCTAACCTCAAGCCTCATCAACTGGGAAATGACAAAAATCGGGCAGGCAGCATGGCTATGTGGGTCGCTTGCATTAGGGTGTATAATCAACTATCTAGAGAAATTCCTTTTGTTTTTAATCTATTTCGATGCTGTACCTTTTCGGGAAACGGTGGTTTGAGCCCAACCGTTGGTGATATACATTCGATACACTTAAGCGAGATGAGTGGTCGGTCATGTGTGGGTGTGGTCGGTCATGTGTGGGTCGGGTTGCAAGATGTTCTTGTTGAACCCAATGTATTCCCCTTTAGAGATACACTATCGACAGGTGGTTCCATACCTTGTCATAGTCGGAATCCAATCTCCAATAAGCGCCTGCGGTTTTGTTTGTATACTATATATGTGGAGCGTGAAATGTAAGCGTTCTGCTAGATTCTATTTATTTGTATTTAGACACTGTCATAATATCAGAATATATATACGATTTCAAAATGTTTGGGGTTATCGTAAGGTAAAAATTTCCGTATTTATGTGTGGATTTGGCCTTACAATTATCCTTTACTTTCAAAAAGCTTTTCAAACTTTAAAATCAAGTTGGATGATTCCCCTTAAAACTTTGCAAGTTTTTCTCACTCTGTTTCGCCAGACTGACCCGGTGTTTGTAATGCTCGGGTTAGACCGGGTTGTATAGGTTCAAGTTATCGGATGCTGTGAAGTCCAAAGACGAGCTGGAGGAGTTCAAACCTATAATGTATACCGTTATTATTCCGCTCTTTGTTATATATATGAGAGGACAGGCTATTATAACTGTCCATATGTATTGATGTGCTATGATCTTGTTAGTATCATTTCAAGCTCTCAATAAAAATTATTTCTAATTATATTTTGTTCCGCTGCGATGTGTGACTCTTTGTTATATTGTCGTCTTATTCTTCTATTCTTTCTTTCTTATCTCACCCTTTGATTTCTTTCTACCAGCCTTCTGGGGTTTTCGGTATTTGAGTTTTGGGAACATGATCTGTATTAGTGTCAGGATTCAAGTGTCAAAATTCGAGGGTCGCTACAAACTTGGATGATTAATTTCAAATGATGATGGGTGTTTAAATAGGATTTTAAATCCGAATTATTCTCTGGTTTCGATGCTTAGACTTGGTATTTGATATATACGAAAATATCGAGGCTTGAATTCTTCAGCTTTGAATTTGTAGAGTGTGAAATTTTCAAACATTCTGGAATACTTGCGTGAGGGTTTGTATTTTTGAGCTTTTGGTTTTTAATTGATCCCTTGATTTCTGGAATTTTCGTGAATCCTGGGATGGCTTTAAAACGAGAATACACTGTTTGTTTTTCTGGGAACAGGTTTACATTTCCTCGTTGACCATTTAAATTTAAACTTCCCAGTAATTTAAAAAAAACTTGAATTGGATAGTGTTTCGAATAAACTGCTTATGAACAAATGTTATACTTGATTTGCCAAAACTTGTTGGTTGAATTCTTGAACATTTCTGAATTAGAACTTTTCCAGTTAATTTCGTGCTGACTTTTCTTCAGCTTCTTGCTAATTTAGGAAAGCTGAACAGATACTACATTTGTATACTTTTGGTAACTTGATATGGCCTTAAACACTTATTTCGATAAGTACAGGTAATACTCTGATAAGAACAGACGCTAGACACTTGAATTTTTGCCATTACGTGCAAAGTGATTGAACTATGCTATACTTGATCATCCCTTATTCATAATATTTGCACTACTCTACTTAGTTGTTATTCTCCCTTGTTTGGCATTGTGTTGTTAGTGTGAATCTTGAACTTGAAAAAATTGGTGTGTGTTACTTGCCATCACATATTAAGTTGCTTTCCATTCCAAGCTTCCATTTTTCTTGCCTTTTATCGATTGCACTGTATTGTGCTCAGCCCTTAACCTGTGCATACTACTTGTATTTGAGCTGAAACTTATGTGCACCATTTACTTGAGTTCTGAAACTGCTCCGACCATGCTTGCATATTGGCTGAACCTGTAGTTATTGTACTTGTCTTACCTTGCTCTTGCCATACATTCTGTTTTGATCTTGTAACCTGTTAAGAACAGTTGTTATTTTGAATATACAAATGCTTCTCTAACTTGGTCGAGTTTGAATCTTGAATGCCATTTTCATACGTACTATGGTATATTGAGGCCTTTACATTCACATGTTTGATATTGAGCTTGTACTTGTAATATGTTTGCACTGCTGCACCATTTATGTACATTGATCCCATGCGTGTACATTGCTGTATCATTTATGTACATTGATCCCATGCATGTACTACTGTTTTGACATGAGCACTTGTTTGAGCTGCACCATCCATGTCCATTCACGCTTTTAGGCCGTATTATCCCTGCACGGAAATATGTGTATATACACACACATTTATGTGTATACATGTATAGTGCACGTGAAAAAATATATATTTGTGAGCGCTACAGTCGACGTCCACCTTGTGGTATTTACAGTGAATCACTGTGAATATCACAAGTTTCCTAGACATAGATGGATATATATATATATGTATATATATATATATATATATATATATATATCGGACCAAGTCTAGAAAAACGATGAGAAACACACCAAAATTCCGAGGCAAATAAAACTTAAAATAAATTTAGTTTTGCTTGTATTTAATTATATTTTTGTTCTAGTTTACTGTGTGTGTTTTTGTGACAGATATACAGGTGGCTGGACTGGATTGGAGCATAAGAAGGCTGTGTGTCAGTGTTAGTGAGTGTATGTAACTGTGAGTCTGTGTATGTAAACAGAGTGACACAGAGTGATGTGTAGTGAGGAATACTTGTATATGAAATTTATTGTAGATATAAATAACTTGTACTATTATTTGTGATAAACAAATTGATTGAAATAAAAATATATTTTTGTTGTTCAATCCAATCTGTTAATTTAATTTGAAATTTTCCAATAGTACAATTTTATGTGTGATTTATATATTCAAGTGAGTCATGTCAAAAATATTCAAACATATTTACGTTGAATTTTAAACAGTGGAGTTATTTATATGTACTATTTCAAATGCTGAAATAAAATATTTATTTAAATAAAAATACTAAATGAATATTCGATTCTGTATAATAGTATTCTATTCAAATAAATATTTATTTGTTTATATGCTATGAAATATAGAATAGTACTGATTACAAACATATTTATAAAATAATATGTATATGTTTGTTATCATCAAACAAAAATCATACTATTATACTAAACAATCTCCCCTCAACATTCTCCCCCTTTTGATGATGACAAACATACACTAAGATTTTGAACGTGATAAATGTGTTTGAATGTGAAATATAATACTCCCCCTATTTGTATGCTCCCCCTACAACTGAACTCCCCCTATATATACATATATGAGTGATTTAAAAATTTAATTGAACTTCCAATATTAAAATATTCTTGAATTATTCACTCATTAATCAAAATCTTGACCATTCTCCCCCTTTGTTATCATTAAAAGAATAATCGAAATCGAAATAGTGATGAAAATAGACTACAAATATAAATTCAAATCAAGAGGGAAAATATATATCGTAAATCTCATTTAATCAAACAAAAATCATAATATTCTTCAAATTAGAAGCGTATTTCACTTTTCAGAATGATGGATTTACGATTGATTTTATAAAAATGAGGAGAGTTTTTAAATTTCAAATTTAAGCACAAAATAATTTAGAATTATTTAAGCACTTTCTAACCATGCATAACCGCTAGGAATTTTAAATGGGGTTTGTAGTAACTTAAATTTTATCCTCTCTTATAAGTTCCATCCATGCATAACCGCGAGGACTTTTAAATGAGAATGGAAGCACATAGAGATTAAGGTGATTCACCCATGCACGACCGCGAGGATTTTTAAATGAGAGCGAATACCAATGATAAAAAAAATCTATTTTTTTATTTGATAATTTCATTAAAATTTTCCTTATTTCCAAAACAATTTAAACTCCCCACATAATATAAACCATGATGAGTGATGGAAATATGGTAGAAATAGAAGATGATCATGAAATAAGAACTAATTCAATAATATTATAAAATCTGTCCAATCATCATGAGAATATAGATAATATTTTCTCTTGTTATGAAAATATACCATAGTCACAACTCATCACAACTTCATAAATCTATTAATAATTTCGATGAGTTCCAAAACGGTTCAAATCGATCAATAATTTCAATTTTTTCAATAAATAACCAAAAAATAATTTTAAAATTGAAAATATCAATTTCATGAGGGGTTTTGAAATATCAATGCAAGTTGAAAAACAGTTTCAAAAATCAATTAGTAGAATGTGAAATTTTCTAATATTTCTAAGGCTGATTGCTCCTAGACAATTTTAAAAGACTTGTATATGTAATTTAAATTGCCTATGGAATTTAAAGAAATCTTGTCACTGTTTTTTCATTTCATCATCCAATCACCAAGACACTTAAACGAATCAAATCAATTTCCTTTATTAGAGCAGCACAAAATAAGTTTCAAAGCAAGAATTTCAAGAGAAATTTTCAAGGTATTTTTAAACAACACAAGGGACAGTCATTGATTCAAATCAAAAGAAAGTTATTTGAAATCACTTGATAAAAATTATTTTCAAAATAATAGTCCAAGAATTTCAACAATCAATCACAAATGATTTCAAAATCAATATAAACAAGCCAATCCAAAAACTATGAAATTATTACAATTTGTCAATTGTAGCTTTCAAGTAGTGCGCTGTATTGAGTGTAGTTTTTCAATTTTTCCAAGATGAATTATAAGAAACTCAAAAAAGCAAAGATGTGTGAAATTTCGTTATCTTTTCAGAACATTACAAAATTTAAAATTCCAATTAAAAGTGATCACGATATGCTCAAAATACTACAATACTGTCAGAAATTCAGCTACCAATCTAAAAACTAAACTTCAGATGAATTGTAGTTTTTTGTCAATTTAAGTTCATAATTTGGAAATACTCAAAAGACGAAAGTTGTAGATAATTGAATCTAATTTCCAGAAAATCAAGAGTTTTGCAACTTGAAGTTATCAAGCTCAAGATAGTTAAAAATAAATACTATGACATAAAAAATCAGCATCAATAAAAACATGAGTTTAGAGATCATACCCGACTTACCGTTATTGATATGAACCAATGAATCTCCAACTCAGAAATATATGGCTAAGAAACACTTGAATAATTCAATAATATGGAACAATTTGAATTTTATCTCTCTTAAGCACAGTTGTTCCTTAGCCTCTCCCTCGGTACCTAAATATTTATAATATTGAGTGGTCTAACAAAGACTGTTTTACCACTCTTAGCTTCATTCACACATTTTCGTATCCAAACCCTTTATATAACAATCCATTACTATTCACTAAAGTGCCTTTGGGAACACAAATTCCTTTAATTTTAATCGATTTCATTTTATTATCTTTTGGGATCCAAACACGTTTAACTAAATTGTTTCTAAACGAGTTTTCATTTCGTTTATGATTTGAAAACCTTACACTTATTAGAATTCAAATTTCCAATTTGAACATTTTCAAAGCTATTTGTAGGATTTTTAAAATCATTAGATTCAATTTGTCCAAAGCTGAGTCCTTTCTTATTCTCAACAAAAAAATAGTTTTTTAACAACATATTCAACGAATTTTCTCCTTTAGAAAATTTTGTTAATATTGATTCAAGTCGTTGAATTTTAGATTTAAGATCACTATTTTCTTCCATTAAATTCGAACAATGATTTATGCAATCTTTCCCTTTTCAACACCCTTTTGTTTCAATGCCATATTTTCGTTTTTAAACAATTCAATTTTCGCATTTAACTCAAAAATCTCACTTTCAAATCATTTGCTCTTTTCAATTTCAAGTTTTTCAAAACCCTTGAATTTTTCAATTTCTTTTTCCAAATCGTGATTTATACAAGTAATTTCAGATTCGTTATTTTCAAAATCACATTCTCATTTTCAAGAGTTTCGAAATTTTCTTTTATTTCAAACAATTCTTTTTGAAAAGTCGTGCATTTATCGCATTTGAAACTATTGATTTTCTTGGTTTCAATTTCAAGCTTATTCAAAATCGATTCTGTTTTCAATAAACTCTCTTTCTCTAAAATTTCATGTTTGGAATTTTTAACGTTCTAAAATCTATCCAACTCCATTTGCAAAAAAAATCATTTTTCGTTTTTAGCTCAATCTCGTTTATTTTTAAAAATACAATTACCTTTTCAAGCTTTTCATTAAGATGAACTAAATCATTTTCCAAATCTAAACATTTTTTGCAATTCAAGTTTTTAATCTTTTTAACATTTTTAAGTTCTAATTCCAATTCATGATTTTTATTGCTCGACGCAATATTTTCATATTTTAAATTTTTATTTGTCAGTTTTAGATTCTCAACAGTTTTAGTTAATTAATCACAAATAAGAATTAACTTTTCAAAAGGAAATTCACCGTGCTCATCATTTGTTGAGTCTTCGTCACTATCATCATCCGATCCATCTTTTGTAACTCCACTCAAGCATAATTCTGAATTTGAGTTGGCTTTTAAGGGTTTTGAGCTTTTGTTGTCTTTTCTTCCATACAACGCGTCGAGAGTGTTCCAGATTTCTTGTGCAGTTAAACAATGGGAGATATGGTTAAACTGATCATCTTTAATATAAGAATATAAAATGTGCGTAGCATGAGAATTAATTATAATATCATTATTATCTGCCATATCATACCCATTTTTAATAATATCCCAACATCTAGTGTTAACAGATTTTAAATAAAATTCCATTTTTAATTTCCAATTTAAAAAATATGTTCCATCAAAAATAGTTGGGGTTATACTAGAAAAATTATCTTTAGATCGACAACTAGAAACATCACCGTTAGGGAGATCCATAACTGTAGAGTTATTTTAAAATAAAAATACCTGCTCTGATACCACTTATATGATCTAAATTAACCCTAGAGGGGGTGAGTAGGGTTTATTGCAGTTTTTGCTGAGTAATTAAATAATATCAATCACAAATAATAATCATAGTAAATACGGAAAATAAATAACACACAGATATACCCAGCTTCGGCAAAACCCTGCCTACTGCTGCATTCCCCAAGGTTTCTACTAGAAATTAAAACAATCTCTATGCTTACAATCCCCTGTAAACTCGTGACACTCACACCTAACTGCTCTAACCCTACGCTCAAAACCCTGTACTGATTTCTATCCCCAAAACCAGATTTCCTCTAATTACAGCCTAGTAACTCGTCTCCCTAGTTTTACAGACAAACTAGAAAACTTTATAATACGATTACAAATTAAAAACTAAAACTCTTAAAACAACTAACAATTAAAACCCTAGTTTTAAATAAAAATCCTTTTAGCCCTTTATAACTTTTTGGCTGGCCCCTTTTTTATTCTTGCTTCAATATTGATCGGCCCCTTTTATCTCTTTTCTCTGGAATAAAAAATGGCAGTGGTGACTTAGATAGGGTTTGCAATCTCCTTTGTGAATTGCCAAATCTCGATCAATTGATTGAGGAATTGAATCTCCTTAGATCTGTATTCTTGCGTTTTCCCTAATTGTTTGATCGAGTTGAGATACTCAGGTTCGATCCAAGTAATTTCCATTCTCTGGTATGATTTTTCAATCTGAATTATTACTTGATTTTTTCTCGAAATCGGCTGATTAATTTACAATGATGATGGGTGTTTAAATAGGATTTTAAGTCTGAATTATTCTCTGAATTCGATGCTTAGACTTGGTATTTATATATACGAAAATATTGAGGCTCGAATTCTTCGGCTTTGAATTTGTGTAATTTTGCGAAGTACTTGCATGAGGCTTTATATTTTTGAGCTTTCGGTTTTGAATTGATCCCTTGATTTCAGGAATTTTGCGTGAATCCTGGAATGGCTTTAAAACGTGAATACACTGTTTGTTTTTCAGGAAACAAGTTTATATTTCCTGGTTGACCATTTTAAATTTAAACTGAGACGACCCGAAATCCCCTTTATGGGAAAGCCCAGATTGCTTTGAGAACACGATGCATTAGGCACAAACAATAGAACAGTTCATTGCTATTACAACAATTTGCATCAGAGTATGAATAAATAATATGTAGCAGAAAATATTAGGGATTAAAATACATAGCAACGGAAATTTAAAATGTATAAATACAAAGTAATTCAGAAGTACATCAACTAACACAAATGAATGAAATATACGGATACAAAGCTTTCTGAATATAGCTCCATCTGTAATCTGGGATCATGGGAAAAGAAATATGTACGAAAACCAAAACTACTAGTTGCCCGTGTGTAAAATATGGGCACCCAGAGTTTATGTTAAAACAATAAACTTTGAGTCAATCATGGGACTGGTGTGAGAACTAAAACAATTATTAAATTCTTATTTTTAAAGTTAGGTAATTCACGGGACCACACCATATAACACGGAACATCTTTACCCCCAAGAATACCAATGCATAAAACAAACAGCACAATGCTAAATGAAGAATAATGAAGCTATTATAAGACTCAAGTCCCATCACACAATGCAACGCAAGACGGAGGATAGAGTTTTACCTTATAATAGCCAAATATGCTGGGTATGCAAAATTTATCTTTTATTATTACTATAAGTGAAGAAATCAACTTCAAATATAAATGTATCAATCATAGACGGCACGAGCGCCCCATCCCACTATGTCGCCATATATAGGTTTACAACTAAAACCGAAAAATGTTGTATTAGAAGTTTGGATTTCCATCATAATGGCTACTAATCTGAAAGATCGATCACGTAGTGTAATACTCAATGGCTTACGTCCCATGCATGAGAAAACGCCGTAATACACATCCACACTATATCCAGGATATCAAGTATCTCAACGGCTTACGTCCCATGCATGAGAAAACGCCATATACTCTATCCTTCTGGGAATCGGGAGGGGGGGTGCCCTATCCCTACCAGGTGTGGAGCGAGCAGCCTATCTCGGTCAACCGAATCCATCCTCCTCTCGAAAGTATACTGATCTAACCATCAGTTCACCATCATACCGATGTGTGAGGCTCGCAAATTAACACTACACAAAACTATGCTAATTAAAGCTATGCTTTGATCATCATCCACAAGGCTTTGATTTTCAACAAAAACCTTGATCCATGCATCTCAGCATGTTACATTGTCAATCCATACCATACCATTGATTTCTGCCAATATATAACCTCTAAGCTTGTACGTCTCAAAAAAGGGTGTTAAGCAAGAGAATAAATTCTCCGCCACCAAACAAATATATATTTAGCAGAGATCAACGAATATAGCATAAAGGAGTACAACGTCAGACATACCATCCATTTGCAAGTCCGTTGTAACAACTCAGAATTTCTAAACCAATTTAAAATTTTTATTTTAGCTATTTTAATGGGTTTTGAATATTTAAAATGATTTATTTTAAATAATAACGACTAAAAATTTATTTAAATTGAAGTTAGAACGTATAAATTTATTTTAATTATAAAATGAGCCTGAAATGGCGCGGTAGTTTGAAAATTCGATTTTAAATTTCAAATGAAGGTATAAGATTCAAAATAAATCGGATTTCAATAAAACTAAAAACATTTGAATCTGTTTAATAAATCTTTCTACCGAAGGTAAGAAACTGGGATTTCACTTTATAAATTGGAAGCTATATCCAGTTTAAAATTTAGAATAGTCGCTATGGAATTTATATATATTTCAATATAATATATAGCCCTTAAAAATAGCCATTTTGCAAACGACCTCCATTTTCGATGAAAACACTTTTGTTAGATTCGGAATGCCAAATTATAGTTAGGTTTCAAATTTCATAATTTTTGGAATTAATATGTGAGCGTAGTAAATTTAAATGTGTTTTGCAATTTCAGTTTAAATTTAATCGACTTGAAAATAGCCATTTTACAAATGATCTCCAAATTCGACAAAATTAGTTTTGTTAGGACCGTATCATCAAAACATAGTTGGTTTTATTTTTCTATAATTTTTGGAGTTAGCATGTGGCCCTGGTAAATTAAAATGTGCATTCAAATTCAATATATATATTGATTTATATTTTAATTTAAAGGAAAACTAGTCGAAACAGTCGAATTGGCTTATGAAACATATTCCACTATGTCCGGAACCGGGATATTTGGCTAGGGAGACAGTCGTTGGGTTTGATTTGGAGATCGGAGCGTTAAACTTAAAGAATTGGAAATAAAGGAATTAAATAATATTATAAATTAATATAAATACCCTTCAATTCCCCAAAACCCTAACTACCCCATCCGTTTTTATCAGCCGCCAATCCTAAAAACAAATGGCCAGAACACTCCAATTTTCTTCTTCATTTATTTCAAAATCCACACACCGATTCGAGAAGCTTTCCACAGCAAAAACATTCAGCATCGTGTGAACTATCTTCCCAACAATAGTGATCGAAATTGTTGGCCGATATGGCCAATTTCAGCTTGCAAACCGTCGCTGTTTCACCTTGAAGTGTGGTCAGGGGGGAGCATCGAATAGCTAACCACCACCGGTGCAGGAAGGAAGAGCTTGGGGCTATCGTGTGGCGGCGTTCGATTTTCCTCTGGTGGCTCGATGATTGGTGCACAGGTGGTTTGGGGGCAATGAGGATGGGTTCTTTGGTGATAACAGAGAACGACAAAGAAAGGATTAAGGGATTAATCAAGTTAATTCTTTCTTTAATGATTATTAATTAGTTAATATAATTAGAATTGATTAAAAGTTTATAACACCGTATCATTGTCATACGGTATCAGAAGTTCGCAAATTCAGATCCGTTGGAATCGTATTGAGAAGCACTACATTTCAGAATAGACCAGAACGGAAAAGGAGCAAATAAGAATCTAAGGCGAATTCAAATCCAAACGATATAAATTTAGAAATAAAGAATGACGGAGTGGAAACCAAAGTGAAAACTCCTTCACACTAAATTATATTTTTTCATGTTATAGTATTCATGTATAAAAATATATAGAATTGCCAGCGTAGATTTTTATCACTATTAATTATTATAAATTGTATACGGTGCCTGTTAGCTCACCTCCTTCGTCCATAGACCATGGACATTTTTATTAACTGTATCGTGTTTTGTTTGCGATGTCGAAATGTTTAACATATTGAAAATAATGTTAGCATTAATGTAGTGGTTGAAATTAAATTATAAATATCTATTTATAATTTAAACAGTGAAAATTTGGTTGAATAGAAATATAATTCAAACTGAATTAGAATTGGTTAAATTTATTAACCAATAATTTATTTAAACAGACTGTTGTCGTTTGAAAACCCCACACGGGTGTTGGGATGATATTTTACATACACGAATCCCAATATTTAATTATATGTCAATCGATGGATCGACAAACTGTAATAAGGCTTATTTTAATTATTTAACGCTTATACAGTAGTGAATTGCACCTTGGATGTGAATTGACTGTTTAATAGTTGTTTATCGCAATTTTTGAATACATGCGATGTATGGAATCCATATAAAGAAAATTATATGGTAATTGATTGAGTCTAATTCCAATTTAGAAATAATGAATAGTTTTAAAATAATATATAGTATAATTTTCAAATGGTATTCAGTATAGTTTTAAAATAATATATAGTATAGTTTTCAAATAATATTCAGTATAGTCTTCAAATAATATTCTATAAAGTTTTAAAATAATATTTTGTATCGATTTAAAATAATATTCAATGAAGAATCAGAATATGATTTTGATGTCCGATTTTGGATGGACACAAAAATATTGAAATATTCATAACTACGATGAATATGAAGCCTAGTTGAGTAGTTAAACGCCATTTTTACCCGAACGAGTTTATCGATCAATTTTATTCATTTTATAATGAATATCGAAAAGAATTGATTCCAAAATCTGATATTCTGAAAATATTATCATTTTAAAATTATAAGGATATGGAATATTCAATTTTGATTTAAAATTGAAAATGAAGTTGGGATCGTTTTAAAATGAATTTATAAAACACGTTTTGAATGGAAATTGACGATATATATATATATATATATATATTTAATGGCCTGAATAGAACGCGCCACGCATCGATCATTCTCGAATTTCGACCATTAAATTCAAATTGACGTGACGGGAGATCCGACCGTCGGATTCTCCCAAAACCCGAATGTTAGGTTCGTATCGAAAAGAGCTTTCCAATGAATATAAGAGATTTGAAATCTAATGGTTGGACTTGGAAATATGTCCAAATCAATTTTGGAAAAGGTCGCTATGGACGACGTTCGATGGCCGTTATTGGAAACCGACTGAAATAGCGATATTAAAATTATTAAAAATATGGAAAAATTATGTGAAGTCATAATAAATGATTTGGAAAGATTTTGGGTGATAAATTCTAAGTTTTGAAAAGACAAAAATATATTTTTATCTAAATGAACTAGTTATTAACTAGATTAGAGATCCAAGGGTTTTTAAATAAATAAATTGGATTAATAATGGGTTTTTGAAATAACCAGTAATTTCCATTATATAAATTGGAACGAATTGGAATGGAAATGATCTTCGGAATATTTCAATTTTGGATTTCGTGATTATACATATATTATTGAGGAATTTGGAAGATATAAATATCGTTATTCCCAATACGATATTTGTTAGTTTCAGAAATTGATATTGAATATAAGTTGATAAAATTTTTATTCAGATACCTGTATTTGATATCAAATTGGATTTTGGGTTTGTTGTGAACGGTGTCTTAAATAAAACTGTTCTTAAACCCATTTGAGAAATGAATAAATCTTTTAATTAATATTTAGTGAAGTTTACCAATTAATTAATATTTAATTGGAATTAAAATGAAAGCTGATTGTGGGTTTATCATGAACTGTGTTTTAAACGACATTTTTTCCTTAACCCAATTAACAGTGAAATTATGATTTGGAATTTATAAATCTTTTTATTAAGATTTATGAAACGCCCCGAAATCCCCCTTACGGGAAAGCCCGGATTGCTTTGAGAACACGGCACATCAGAACACAAACTACAGAACATTTCATTATTACTACAATAGTTTACATCATAGTATAAGACTATAACAGAGTATGAATAAATAATATACAGTGGAAAATATCAGAGTTTTAAATTACAAAGCAGCGGAAAAATAATACATAATAATGTACAGCGGAAATCATCTACAACCAAAATTAAAAAGAGATATACAGATACAAAGCTTTCCGAATATAGCTCCAGCTGTAATCCGTGATCCTATGTGAAGAAATATCTACAAAAACCAAAACTACTTGCTGCCTATGTGGAAAATATGGGCTCCCAGAGTTTAGGTGAAAACAATAAACTCCAGGTCAGTCGTGGGACTGGTGTGAGTACTAAAAGTGTTATTAGCTTGATTTTAAAGTTAGGTAATCACAGGACCACGCTGTATAACACAGAACGGGTTTACCCCCCAAGAATACCTGCATAAAAATAACGGTGCAATGCTAAAGAGAAAAATGAAGCTATTATAAGACTCAGGTCCCATCGCACAATGAACACAGTCGAGGATAGAGTTTTCCCTTATAATAGCCAAATATGCTTGATACGCGAAATTTCATCTTTTATTATTACTGTAAGTGAAGAAATCAACTTCAAATATAAATGTAGCAATCACAGGCGACATAGGTACCCTTATATTACGTCTCCATTTATATATTTACAACTAAAACCGAAAAATCATGTATTGGAAATTAGGTTTTCCATCTATGAACCGAGGCAAGGGATCATCCTCCTCGATTTCGAGACACACTAGCAAGTGACTCAGGACTGAGACGTTGGCGAGCCCTTGGATCTTCATGGTCGGTCATCCGTTGATGATTAGTTATATCATAAACTATATGCTAGCTGGTTCTATCGAACCTCCAAAATGGGTCAGCAGTGTCGACCACTCTAGAGCCACTAGGGACTCAAATCATATCCGAGCCTTTGAATCGGCCCGAATTCTGAGGTACCTCACTTTCCATCAAATAATATGCAACATCCATATAAGTAAACAGTCTAGGCTCCATACCATGATGTTACTCATAGCTAGAACAAACATATGTCCATTTCCATGCAGTCACTATCCCGTTTTGGTTCATACCTGGGGTGTGAAGCTCGCGAATTAACGCTACACAAAGCTATGCTAATTAAAGCTGTGCTTTGATCATCATTCACAAGACTCTGCTTTTAAACAAAAGCCTTGATAATTTGCATCTCAACATGCCACACTGCCAATCCATACAGTACCAATGATTTCCACTAATATATAACCTCTAAGCTCATACGTCTCATAGAGGGTGTTAAGCAAGAGAATAAATTCTCTGCCACCAAACAGATATATATTTAGCAGAGATCAACGAATACAGTATAAAGGAATACAATTCAGACATATTATCCATTTGCAACTCCGTTCTGGGTGTGAACGAAACCGGAGGCACCTTATTCCTCGTCCCATATGTCCAATACAGGAGAGAGTCCCTCGCATATCCGGTCGATCTCCATGTACGTCTGGACGATCACCACTTATTACCTTATCTTGGGTGTACATCCCAATCAAGACATCAGTAATTATCCAAATGTTGTGAAGATCTCCGGTCTTCCACCACCGTCTTTATATCGTCGACATTTAGTCGCCGTGTCAGTTATTCAGATTTCGAATAATGTGCATATCTTGTAATTAAGTGTTATAAAAACCCATCCTATGCCTCATTCCAATTCAGAATATTATTTTATTCAAATATTCTTTTCACAATTTAAAACAAATTATGGTTTATCAAACTAGTCAAGATTAGCGAACCTTACCAAAGTAATTATTTATTTTATTTTTCCAATCCCAACCTATTCATCCCTTGGAGGAAAACTGTAGCACTCCATATCTAACACTCACTGTGTTATTGGTAAAATTAATTACCATTTCTCATTTCAAATCTAATTAAAGATTTAACTATCACCTGGAGCAAAACTGTTGGTACTCCATTCTCGATCATTTCATGAATTCGATAAATTTAATTAACTCATTCCTATTCCAATCTAATTAAAGATTCATTAAAACTACAACTTGGTTTTAATAGAAAAATCATTACTTTATGATTATTCAACTTTAGGAAAATTAATCCTATCTTTAATTGGGTTAAAGAAACAATGTCATTTAAAACACAGTTAACGATAAACCCAAATCAGCTTCCATTAACTATGGAATCTTCACAGAAAACAGATCAATATATAATCGATATAAATTTCCGTATCAAATCAATACTATAAATGGAATAACGACAAATGTAACGTCCCAAAATTCTGGCTGTTTTATAACGAATATTTAAATTAGTTTTAACTATTTAATTGGAATTATAAATGTGTTTTTTCAATTTATCGATTTAATAGTAGATATACGATTTAATATCGAATATATTGAATAATCGTATATGAAAAAGGAAATAATTGAATTCGCAGTTAAAAAATTGAATCGAAACAATTTTATCGATTAATATAAATTTTGTATTGAATTAGAACAATGATTATTATTTATTTTCAATGAATTAAATTGTTTTGTAATCAATTTGAATTTTAATCAGTTGAATTTAATATTAACTATCGATTTAAATTTGTTTTCTTCTTCGTATAATTGAATTAAATTTAAAATCAGATCCATTAAGTTCAAAACAGCGATTCAGAGTTTTAAGTTAAAGGAGCACCAGATATTTTAGTTAAATAAAATCGAATCAGGCCGACCTACTTTGTTAATCACGCAGCGAAATCTTCTTCTTGAGGCAACATAAATGTCTCACTTCTTCAAAATCAAGGGAGCAAGAATCAAATGGTTGTTGTACTAATGTTTCCTTCTCGAGCCAAAATAATTGTCCCCTACTTCAATTATAAAATTGCAAACACACCCATTTATTTTTTTTGCAATTCAAATGGAAACAAATTAAGTCAGAATTCTTCTTTCCTTTTATTTTTGAATTTCCTCTTTCTCTTCTAATACAAATTGCGATTTATCACCAAATCGTTCCAGAATTTCATCACTTAAAAACTGGTACTCCTGGAATCAGATGCATTGCCAGACCTTGTAATCGAATTCTAATGGGTTTCTCTCTTCGATTCTAAACACGTTGCGATGGATTCTGGAGCTCGATACAACTGGAGGTACTTGATTTTAGGGAGCGAGCCTCATCACAGAAATTCACGATGTCGGAAGGAGCATCGTTGGTGGCATGGCGTTTTGGAGGTATGCATGTGAGGGGCTAATGTGATATCAGTGTGATGTCTGATGGAGTTAGGTAATTTGATGAATTCGGTGTTAGCTGGGAGGAGTGTCGGCTTTGTTGAGTGTACAGTTGACTGCGGTTTTTTGTTGAAGGAGGGCGGAGCTAGGATTGAGAGGCGACTGTTGTTTTGGGAGCATGATGTTGAGTTTGGCATTGTAACTTGAGGGGATATAGTATTTGTTTTTGGTTTAATGTTGAGGCCGGTAATGGTGGAAATTTAGAGTGCGACAGTGGACAACTGTTTGGAAGAGTTTGATCTCTGGTACTTGGGTGATGATGTGATCAATTGTAGAGCCCGAGGTACTGAGAATATGGAGTCTGAAGTACACGACAGTGGTAAAGGTAGTATATGGGAAGCATGTCAACTGTAAATGGAGCTTAAGGACTGTCGATGGTTGTTGTAGATGAAGCTTTGTCTGAACAGTATGGGTTTGTCTGAAAAGTAACGGCAATGTTGGTTTGGAGCATTGCAGGTGACCAGTATTTCAGATATCTGTCCGACGGCTATGCTGAAGGTCAAAGTGACTTGGACAGGAGATGGCAGTGATGTTGAGGCCAAGAGGGGTAGTAAGTAGTAGTTCAACATTTAGTGTGGGTGGTAGAAGAAGAGATGGTAGCCGTTAGCAATGTGTTCGATAAAATGTCTTAATGGATGGCTACAGTTTTGGGTCTGATTTGTAGTAGAGCTGGATCGAGGATATGTTCATCGATTTGTCAAATTGTTGGCAAGGCAAAGAGGTATATGTTTTTACAGAAATTTAAATACATATAGAATAAATTGTTTAATCATTTTAATAGTTCGTTTAAATTAAAATAGTTTAATCATTAAATAAAAATAAATTATCATAGGTAGGAGATAAATGAAGTTGAAAACAGTTAGAGTAGATTCGTAGCCAACAATATGGAATTAAACAGGAAATTCATCAAATAAAATCAAGGTGAGTAAACTCACTCCTTTGTTCGATTATAATTTATTATAATCGAAATTTTATTTAATACAAATATTTATATGCGATTGTCGGTTGATTGGCTGCATTGTTGTTTATTTATAAATTTTGGTTATTATAAATATTAGTTATCTAGGCTTGGTGGTTGTGGCTATTATATATATATATATATTGGATTTCCCGCAGTAACATTAGCAGATGACACTATGCGCCCCACAATATATTATAGTGCATGACCTTCATACCGCGATATCCTGCCTTGAAGCAGGATTGATATTATTTTTGTTGTCTGACATCTGTGGATGTAGGAAAACTGATTTGAGGGATTCAACTGGATTCCTCAAAATTATTTATTGTTGTTTACCTATTTATATGTATCTGTTGTGTTCAATTGGATTGATGACATGTGTATTTGGATGGTTAAATATCACTAGCACTAGATATTGATATTTAAAAATACCACAAAAAGAGATTTTTATATTTAAAAAGGAAAATTTTATTTTTCGAAATAGAAATTAAATTTCGAATAGGCTGGAAAATATTAACTTGTTTCCAGTAAATAAAACAAGTAATTGAATTTATAAATGGTAATTATAAATGAAAAGGGAATTATCATTTGATAATTTGGAAACGTGAATGCAAGCGTGATTTTAAAAGGGAATTTGTCTTCTCAAAGTAGAAACGGAATTTCAATAGAAACTTATTTAATACGTAAAACATGAAGTGTAATTTATAAAGGATGTTTTTAAATGGTAGTGGGGACAAATATTAGATTTGATAAGTCAAGTATGAAATTAGAAGAGGAATTGAAATCGTTTCAAAAAGGGGACGTTAGATTTTATTCTGAAACTCAGAATATATACATATACATATACATACATATATATATATATATATATATATATATATTGGATTGAATTATATCGAATTTTATAAAAGGATTTATTTTTGAGAAATTTGAGATAGAGTTTAATATAAAGTTAAGTTAATAATAAGGTTTATAAATGCATTGAAGTAATTTTCATTGGATAAATTGGAAATAGATTTTTCCCAAATATAAGAACTGACATTTAAAATTCACATTTTTAAATGAGATATAAGAGGGGATTTTATGATAAGAAATGGCGGTTTTATATTACGAACTCTTATCCGTCTTGAGATAAGAACGTTGTCGATCAAGGTCTGAGAAGTAATTAAGATACCCTAACTTGAACGAATTCACTATTATCAAGAGATGGTATTAGTTTGTAATGGTAAAGGATGTTAAATAAATTGACTTCCGCATAAAGGAAATTTATAATTAGAAATTGATTATATCGAATTTTATAAGTAATTTAATTCCAAGTGGATTGGAATTAAATATAGAATTCGAGCTTTGAATTAATTTATAACTGATTTATGGTTGTGGAATAAAATAAATCGACAAGTTTGAAAATCAGGATTGTTAAGTCAAAATTTGGATAACAGGTGTGAGATATTTTAAAATATTGAAAATGGAGTTAAAATTCATTTAACAAACAAAGTTTAAACGTTATATTTAAATTTAATTAAAACGAACTCGCCGCAGTGCGGTAGTTCGTAATTTGGCATTTCGAACTTTAATTGAGTATATAGAACAATGAAACAAGAAACGCCCAGATCTATTGAATAATAATTTTCTAACGAAAGAGAAAAATCTAGATTTCGTTTTATAGATTTTGAGTTATATGAAAATCAAATTTTAGAAAAGTCGCTGTAAAATCGTTTATAAACCTAAATGGTTTATTTAATCAACAAAAAGGATTTTAAGTGAAAAAATACAAATTTTTATTTGAAAAATCCATATTTGAGTTATCTATACAAACTCAAGGGAAGTGAACTAAGTGATTTTTGATGTAAAAATCAGATTATGGAATGATATTGAACAATTTATAAAAGAGGTTAGTTAATGTAAATTTGGAGCGGGCCAAGTAGATTGGATTTGTAAAGTAGAATTTGAAATTGAATATGAGGCTTGAATTATAAATGAATTTCGATTTGTTATAAGTGAATTAAAATATGTTTGAACACTACTGTTTCAAACTATAAGCAAATAAAGCGATTGAACTAATTAAAGAATTAATTAGTGGAATTGATTGCGATTAAATCCAAATAGTTGTATGGGTTGGAATAAAGTGAAAATGCAGGTGTTTGTATATTAGACAGGTATTGGATGAAGTGAATGAAGAATATTTTTGAATGCCCGACGAAAAGGTACATGTTTCCATTTCATTTGAGATTTTATGAGCCTATTGGGCAAGCCGCTTGGCTTTTTGATTTTCTTTTTGAATGGGAAGAGCCCAGAGGGCGATTTGTAGCTGTACCGAGTGACCCGTACAAAGGAGGTGCTGGCGAAATTTTCTGGAAATTTAAGGAGTTAGAAGAATTTTTTGAGAAATTTAGAAGCTAGAATCAATATATCGATATATATAGTTCAATAAGGAATTTGGAAAATAATTAATGAATGAATATTAATTAGAAAGGGCCAGTGATGTGTTTGATTGATGTTTGTTTTCCTTTGATAGTAAAATCACCAGCTGTAACAACCACGGGATTTTCGACTCCGGAAATCGACACAAGAACCCAGCGTCGACTGTTTAGACATCGAAAAAACTGGATCATTAATAGAAAGAAATTAGAGGATGAGATAGAAAAGATAGAACTAATAGAATAGAAGAAGAAGAACACAACTGAGCATAATCAGAGTAAACACGAATCTCACTGCGGAACGAATAAAATATATTATATAACATAACTTTGGAATACAAATCAGTTTTATATATACATACCATATCAGAGTACAACACATCATATCACAGCGGAAATAATCTTTAAATACTAATAGTGAAGCCTTCTGCCTTTCAGCTCCTCCAAGTGAATCTGCAAAGCTTGAAACACTTGTCGCCCGTACAAATTTGGGCACCCAAGAGTTTAAGGAAAAACAAACAAAATAAACTCTGGGTCAGTCATGGGACTGGTGTGAGAAATTCCAACCATACGGTTTAACTTTGAAAATCCGTTTGAAACAAAAGGATAATAGTAAGACCAATCCACACATAAACATGGACAGTTTTTACCTTACTATAACCGAAAATATCTTGATATCAAAATCCAGTGATATTATAATAATGTCTAATCAAGTAAATAACCAAATAGCAGAAAGCTTGCATCTCACGCTCTACATACATAGTATAAAATCAAAACCACAGGGCACTTATTGGTGATTGGATTCCAACTATGACAAGGTATGGGACCACCTGCCGATAGTGTATCTCTAGAGGCGAATACACTGGGTTCAACAAGAACGTCTTGCAACCCGGCCCACACATGACCGACCACTCATTTCGCTTGAGTGTATCGAATGTATATCACCAACGGTTGGACTCAAACCACCGTTCCCGAATGGGCAGAATCGATAGATTAAGAAACAAAAAGAATTTTTCTAAATAGGTGATTATACACCCTAATGGGAGCGACCCACATAGCCATGCTGCCTGCCCGATTTTTGTCATTTCCCAGTTGTGAGGCTTGAAGCTACGTCTATCTTTTAGAACATCTGACCACCATACACTTTGAATGCCACATCGTCAAACCCGTCAAATCACTAGTTGATCTTCCCAAAATATTATGGGTATAAAATCTAAGAGAAACGAATTTCTCCGCCACCAGACGTAATACCTTGAAAAGATCGTCTTATGTGACCGTTAGGAATACTTTGTCAGACATTCGTCCATACGAGTTGTCCTGGGACTGGACAAACAGAAAGCACCGCTCTGGAACAGAACGACCCTTGCGTTTCACTCTATCTTCAATTTTCTTCAGCATAATTAAATTCGCAACGGTTATGCCTATACGGAGTGGTTTCAGATAATATATCCAACCGGCCTCTCCGTATTGACAACGATGGTCAAAACACTTCGATAGTCGGTTATTTAACTATCGAAGTAAAAACAAACATTCATGCTAATGTATAACTAAACATCATACAATCACGGACACTTTTTAACATTCGTCATCATCGAATTATAGTTCCCATTCTAATAGTGTTATTAACTCTAATCATATTTCAAACATCGAAATGATGTCATCGTTTTCTGCAACGATTTTCCACTAGTCGTTCTTATATTTCTTTGGATAATCATCGTTACTTATTACTTCAGAATAAGTGGATTTCAAAACAAACTGTTTACACTCGCTAGGGAGTAGTGCTATATAAAAATCATGCTTAAGTTTGGTCAACAACGCTAATTTATCGCTATAGTTCAAAAACTTGTCATACACTGTAATATCCTTCTTTATAACAAATCTCGACAGAACAGTCACGCTTAAGCCTAGTCAACAGCGTTATTTTATCGCTATAGTTCAAAACTTGCAATACGCTGCTATATTCCACTTTATACTAATCTCGACACTTCTTTCCGTTACAAAAAAAACTTGACATCTCTTTCCGTTACAAAAATCTTGACATCTTTTTCTGTTACAAAAATCTTGACATCTTTTTCTGTTACAAAAATCTTGACATCTTTAATTCAATAACATTTTAACTGAGGTCCAATTAAGAAATAATTATTCAATTAAAAATAATTAACTAATATTTTACTCCATAAAATGAACTATAAAGTACCAGTTGATAATAGAATTTCTATTACAGTTTTAATGCTTCACTTTAATTATAAAAACCTATATATTTTTCTCTTTTTCTTTTCTATAATCGACATCGTTGATTCGCCTTACTGCCAATCAATTTTTTTTTTTTACAAAACGATGTGTTTATGGTCGACTGTTGCCACTTTCTAAATCGATATCATTTATTTATTGAATCAAAACAAATGTTAAATCTTCATTCAACACGGTTCAAATAGTGCATATAAAAAAAACGGTACAATAAATACTGAGGAATCCGGTTGGATTCCTCCAACCGGTTTCCTCCATCCACAGATATTTGTCAACATAATTAATACCAATTCCATACTAGGGAATATTATAATTGACGGAATCAGTACCCAACTAATGATGTGTACATATGCAACGATAAATGTATATTTCAACCAAATTTAATGGTAATCTACCTAAACGACCATCACACAACATTCAATCAAAATATAATTAAAATATTTTAAATAAAATAGAGTCAGTGAATTTACTCACCTTGGCGCGTTAACCGTTAAATAACGATTTGCGTCGGTACACCGGATCAGACGTTATAATTTCCAGCGAGCTCCTAGTGGTTACGAACCGGTTCCAATATACTCGGTTGCCTTTATCCCTTCGCGGTTTCAGATCCATGCTCGGTCCGTCACAACATTTCTCTTTTATTTTATTTTCTTATATTGTTCTCTTCTTTTCTATGCTTTGCCCATTCCATGCAAATCATTCTTCCCGCGTCTCTATGCTCACATTCGCCCTCACCAGATCTTCCCATTCACAGACAAACAATTTCCACCTTCTCTCCTTCTTTTTATATATTAATGAGACCTTCCAGTATAATATACTAGTACATGAGATAACTAATGAACAAATAAAATGGCTTCACCTTCCCAAATATGCCAGCACGTGTACATGCTTTGCAGTTTCATTACTTCAACAACTTTTATTTTTGATGCACAAGTTACTCATGTACGTACATTTCATAAACCGCATACCTCCTTACCACTGCTGCCACGGTGAACTGTGCCTGACGTAGATAAAGCCACCGCCTTGCCTGACCTCCACGGGTCATCCTCCTCAACTCCGGTGGTCCCCAGACCTTCTAGTTACCCCAAAAACCCGTCGGCCCGTTTGCAACAAAGACCAGAGACCCAGCTCACCGCAACTTCATACGCCATCCACCCAACACCTCGATATTTGGTTTGAAGCTTCACCTAGCAACAGTAGTCCGGTCATCTCCTATGCTACGATCGAAAAACAACAACAAAAATAGGAGCTAAACTCCCCTACAAAGCCTCGCAACAGCTCCAGAAATGCGTCATCAGCTTGTCTTTAATTCCATTCTTCACGTTTTTATTTTTTTTATATTTTTCTTTATTTCAGTTTTCACTGGTTTTGTTTGTTGTGTCAAAGGGAAAAGTGGAAGAACACACCCCGTATTTATAGCATTTCAAATCCTTGGCGAGCACGTAGTAGGTGAGTAGAATAGTTGGGAAAAGAAAAGAGTTGGTGATGTGAATTTTCGTGGTAGGTTGTTTGATTTTTGAAAGCTTAGGTTGAGTTTTCTTTTCAATGTTATGGTGTACGGTTCATTAGATAGGAAGACTTATATTAGATTTTAGGCCGATTATATTTCAAAGTTTAGACTGTGGTGATGTGAGTATACAGGGTATAGATGGATTCGCATGTTTATAGCTCAGGGTAGTAGTGTTGTGTAGTGATTTGATTAATCGAAAACTTCTTTTCACTGGATTACTTTATTGTGAAGGGTACATGCACAACTTGCGTTTAGCTGCATGTGCTTTCATACAGGTAGGACAGTAGGAGAGGGACTATCACTTAATAGGGTATGGAAAGGAAATAATTTTCTGTTTTAAAGCATACCTTTTCTTGTGTCTTTTCGTGTCCTTTGGTATATAAGCCATAAACAATGGTTTCCAGTATTACGTCTATACGCAAGTCTCAACCTCAAAATAGCAGTTTGATTATTGTTCTCATTTACCAAATTATTTGCAAGCAACGTGAATGATATGCTCAACTCAATGGTTTTGTTTTGGGTGTATGCGGTATATATATATATTATGTTTTTATTAAATTTTTGTGTACCGCACTAGGTAATATTACATTCATGTTCAAACCGTTATGGACAGAAATAGGAATACAGTCGTGTTGAACAAGGAGTCACGATCCCAAAAATATAATAATACCGGTACTTTAACTCATATTGTGAAACCCCAAAATACTATCACAGGGTGCACAATACTTCAGATAAAAAGTTGCTTATTTAATTATTTAAAAATTACAGTAAAATTCTAAAAATTAAATTATCACGACGCCTCAAAAGAACCTTGTCCAAATTCGAAACCGATATCTAGTTATATCATATAAACCGTTACGGTCGATAACGATTTTACAGCGACTATTTGAATATTTGATTTGGATGTATCTTGCAATATAAAATTCAGAAAATTCGATTTTTCACCTCCATTAGAAATATACAATTCAACAGATTCCAACGTTTCTCGTTTCGAATAAATCCGACTTATAACTGGTCCTGTACACTCAGTTGAAGTTCAGAACGTTAAATTACGAACTGCAACGTCGTTATGAGCTCGATTATATTTAATATATATTTTTATACATTCAACTTCGTTTTAATTAATATATAAATCCACTAATATTACGATTTCAATATTCAAACTGATTTAAATATTCAAATACAAACTGAAAAAAAAGCGGGACATTACATTCCTTCCCCCTTAAAATAATTTCGTCCTCAAAATTGCTAAGATGGGGAAAATGCTACAATCTCTGTTGTAAATAGGTTAATAATCTTTTAATTAATTTCTTGAATTCAATTTCAACAAAACTGATTAAATATAATTAAAATATTAATTCCTTCATATTAACGAATACTTTTAGAAATTCTGAAAATTTCCCAATAGCTTAAATTTTCAGAGAATTTTGACAGCATCTCCTATGCACGGCTCATTTGGTATAACTACAACTCGCCTCTATAGGCTTTCTCCAATCCAAAAGAAAATAAAATAGCCCAACGGCTTGCCAAACAGACTCATAAAAATCTCATACTCGTATAAAATAAAAACGTGTATCTTCTCTGTTGGGCATTCAACTTTATCTTTGCCATCTGTTATCAAGTCAACATACATCCAAACATTTCCAACTGATCTCAAATCAATTTACTCTCCACTCCAATCATTCACTTATACCTAATCCAAATTCCAGTTCAAACTCCAATTCCAATCTCGACTCCAGATCCTTACTCAACAATCCAATTTCATAACCAAGTTTTGATTCCATTCCAAATCTTAATTCATAACCTAACTACTTTGCCAAGTCAAATCCTTATTCCAGTACAATTTCCACTTACTTGGCTTCAATTTAACTCCAATTTTATTTGACTTAGTTAAATTCTCTATTTATTTACCTCATAAGTAAATTTTTAAATTTCGGAATTCAAATTCCTGGGGTTTTTATTTCATTTCAAATCAGTTTGAAATCATATACATATATATTCATAACATAGCAGTTCAAAACATTTGAATTTCCGAACAACTTATTTCAAAACAAAATCTTTGGTAGTAATATGTCATTAGAGACTCGAAACTGAACACTGATGATGTGGCCGTCATCATTAGAATTATTTTCCAGTGATCGAAGTGAGTTCAATACTATATTACTTTTCAAAACACTTATTTTCAAACATTTCATTTGAAAATCACTTCGAAATATCTTTTTGGAAAACATTTCAAATTTCCCCAGGATTTTAAATTTCCATAAATTTAGTCCACATTTATTTCCAACTCTTTTCCAAGTTTATAGAATTTAATTCCAATTTTGGTTTTGAACTCAGATTTTATTCATCTGATTTTGCATATCATACTTATATAATGTTTCGATTGGTTATTTATATAACCAACTCAATTATAAATCTTATTCGATCATAATTACGATCATCATATCCAATAATCTCAAGATATATACTTCTTTTATATCAAAATATATTTTGGGTAAAATTATTTCATTTACCCTTCTTTTAAAACATACTGTGTTGAATTCCTCTATCCGAGCGTTTATAAATCCCTATCGACCCCGTCAGCTAAACGCGTCGATCTGGAATTTATATACCACTCAACAGATCAATCAACACAATATAAAACAGTTTTTATATCGATCTACAAATACGCGCTCATATATATATATATATATACACACTCAAACTCAATCTAGATTATTACTAACTCCATCTTTATTGAGTTACACCACAAAGCCAAGGTAATCACATAACCTTCAGCTCTGATACCAACTGTAACGACCACGGGATTTTCGACTCCGGAAATCAACACAAGAACCCAGCATCGACTGTTTAGACATCGAAAATACCGGATCATTAATAGAAAGAAAATAGAGGATGAGATAGAAAAGATAGAACTAATAGAATAGAAGAAGAAGAAGAACACAACTGAGCAGAGTCAGAGTAAACACGAATCTCACAGCGGAACGAATAAAATATATTATATAACATAACTTTGGAATACAAATCTGTTTTGTATATACATACCATATCAGAGTACAATACATCATATCACAGCGGAAATAATCTTTAAATACTAACAGTGAAGCCTTCTGCCTTTCAGCTCCTCCAGGTGAATCTGCAAAGCCTGAAACACTTGTCTGCCCGTACAAATTTGGGCACCCAAGAGTTTAGGGAAAAACGAACAAAATAAACTCTGGGTCAGTCATGGGACTGGTGTGAGAAATTCCAACCATACGGTTTAACTTTGAAAATCCGTTTGAAACAAAAGGATAATAGTAAGACCAACCCACACATAAACATGGACGGTTTTTACCTTACTATAACCCAAAATATCTTGATATCAAAATCCAGTGATATTATAATAATGTCTAATCAAGTAAATAACCAAATAGCAGAACGCTTGCATCTCATGCTCTACATACATAGTATAAAATCAAAACCACAGGGCGCTTATTGAAGATTGGATTCCAACTATGACAAGGTATGGGACCACCTGCCGATAGTGTATCTCTAGAGGCGAATACACTGGGTTCAACAAGAACGTCTTGCAACCCGGCCCACACATGACCGACCACTCGTTTCGCTTGAGTGTATCGAATGTATATCACCAACGATTGGACTCAAACCACTGTTCCCGAATGGGCAGAATCGATAGATTAAGAAACAAAAAGAATTTCTCCAGATAGGTGATTATACACCCTAATGGGAGCGACCCACATAGCCATGCTGCCTGCCCGATTTTTGTCATTTACCGGTTGTGAGGCTTGAAGCTACGTCTATCTTTTAGAACATCTGACCACCATACACTTTGAATGCCACATCGTCAAACCCGTCAAATCACTAGTTGATCTTCCCAAAATATTACGGGTATAAAAGCTAAGAGAAACGAATTTCTCCGCCACCAGACATAATACCTTGAAAAGATCGTCTTATGTGACCGTTAGGAATACTTTGTCAGACATTCGTCCATACGAGTTGTCCTGGGACTGGACAAACAGAAAGCACCGCTCTGGAACAGAACGACCCTTGCGTTTCACTCTGTCTTCAATTTTCTTCAGCATAATTAAATTCGCAACGCTTATGCCTATACAGAGTGGTTTCAGGTAATATATCCAACCGGTCTCTCCGTATTGACAACGATGGTCAAAACACTTCGATGGTCGGTTATTTAACTATCGAAGTAAAAACAAACATTCATGCTAATGTATAAATAAACACATACAATCACGGACACTTTTTAACATTCGTCATAATCGAATTATAGTTCCCATTTCTAATAGTGTTATTAACTCTAATCATATTTCAAACATCGAAATGATGTCATCATTTTCTGCAATGATTTTCCACTAGTCGTTCTTATATTTCTTTGGATAATCATCGTTACTTATTACTTTAGAATAAGTGGATTTCAAAACAAACTGTTTACACTCGCTAGGGAGTAGTGCTATATAAAAATCATGTTTAAGTTTGGTCAACAACGCTAATTTATCGCTATAGTTCAAAAACTTGTCATACACTGTAATATCCTTCTTTAAAACAAATCTCGACAGAACAGTCACGCTTAAGCCTAGTCAACAGCGTTATTTTATCGTTATAGTTCACAACTTGCAACACGCTGCTATATTCCACTTTATACTAATCTCGACACTTCTTTCCATTACAAAAAAAAAATTGACATCTCTTTCCGTTACAAAAATCTTGACATCTTTTTCTATTACAAAAATCTTGACATCTTTTTCTGTTACAAAAATCTTGACATCTTTAATTCAATAACATTTTAACTGAGGTCCACTTAAGAAATAATTATTCAATTAAAAATAATTAACTAATATTTTACTCCATAAAATGAACTATAAAGTACCAGTTGATAATAGAATTTCTATTATAGTTTTAATGCTTCACTTTAATTATAAAAACCTATATATTTTTCTCTTTTTCTTTTCTATAATCGACTTCGTTGATTCGCCTTACTGCCAATCAACTTTTTTTTTTTTACAAAACGATGTGTTTATGGTTGACTGTTGCCACTTTCTAAATCGATATCATTTATTTATTGAATCAAAACAAATGTTAAATCTTCATTCAACACGGTTCAAACAGTGCATATAAAACAAACGATACATAAAAATCCTGAGGAATCCGGTTGGATTCCTCCAACCGGTTTCCTCCATCCACAGATATTTGTCAACACAATTAATACCAATTCCATACTAGGGAATATTATAATTGATGGAATCAGTACCCAACTAATGATTTGTACATATGCAACGATAGATGTATATTTCAACCAATTTTAATGGTAATCTACCTAAACGACCATCACACAACATTCAATCAAAATATAATTAAAATATTTTAAATAAAATAGAGTAGTGAATTTACTCACCTTGGCGCGTTAACCGTTAAATAACGATTTGCGTCGGTACACCAGATCAGACGTTATAATTTCCAGCGAGCTCCTAGTGGTTACGAACCAGTTCCAATATACTCGGTTGCCTTTATCCCTTCGCGGCTTCAGATCCATGCTCGGTCCGTCACAGCATTTCTCTTTTATTTTATTTTCTTATATTGTTCTCTTCTTTGCTATGCTTTTCCCATTCCATGCAAATCATTCTTCCCGCGTCTCTATGCTCACATTCGCCCTCACCAGATCTTCCCATTCACAGACAAATAATTTCCACCTTCTCTCCTTCTTTTTATATATTAATGAGACCTTCCAGTATAATATACTAGTACATAAGATAACTAATGAACAAATAAAATGGCTTCACCTTCCCAAATATGCCAGCACGTGTACATGCTTTGCAGTTTCATTACTTCAGCAACTTTTATTTTTGATGCACAAGTTACTCATGTACGTACATTTCATAAACCGCATACCTCCTTACCACTGCTGCCAAGGTGAACTGTGCCTGACGTCGATAAAGCCACCGCCTTGCCTGACCTCCACGGGTCATCCTCCTCAACTCCGGTGGTCCCCAGACCTTCTAGTTTCCCCAAAAACCTGTCGACCCGTTTGCAACAAAGACCAGAGACCCAGCTCACCGCAACTTCGTACACCATCCACCCAACACCTCGATATCTGGTTCGAAGCTTCACCTAGCAACAGTAGTCCGGTCATCTCCTATGCTACGATCGAAAAACAGCAACAAAAATAGGAGCTAAACTCCCCTACAAAGCCTCGCAACAGCTCCAGAAATGCGTCATCAGCTTGTCTTTAATTCCATTCTTCACGTTTTTATTTTTTATATTTTTCTTTCTTTCAGTTTTCACTGGTTTTGTTTGCTGTGTTAAAGGGAAAAGTGGGAGAACACACCCCATATTTATAGCATTTCAAATCCTTGGCGAGCACGTAGTAGGTGAGTAAATAGCTGGGAAAAGAAAAGAGTTGGTGATGTGAATTTTCGTGGCAGGCTGTTTGATTTTTGAAAGCTTAGGTTGAGTTTTCTTTTCAATGTTACAGTGTACGGTTCATTAGATAGGAATACTTATATTAGATTTTAGGCCGATTATATTTCAAAGTTTAGACTGTGGTGATGTGAGTATACAGGGTATAGATGGATTCACATGTTTATAGCTCAGGGTAGTAGTGTTGTGTAGTGATTTGATTAATCGAAAACTTCTTTTCACTGGATTACTTTATTGCGAAGGGTACACGCACAGCTTGCGTTTAGCTGCATGTGCTTTCATACAGGTAGGATAGTAGGAGAGGGACTATCACTTAATAGGGTATGGAAAGGAAATAATTTTCTGTTTTAAAGCCATACCTTTTCTTGTGTCTTTTCGTGTCCTTCGGTATATAAGCCATAAACAATGGTTTCCAGTATTACGTCTATACGCAAGTCTCAACCTCAAAATAGCAGTTTGATTATTGTTCTCATTTACCAAATTATTTGCAAGCAACGTGAATGATATGCTCAACTCAATGGTTTTGTTTTGGGTGTATGCGGTATATATATATATTATGTTTTTATTAAATTTTTGTGTACCGCACTAGGTAATATTACATTCATGTTCAAACCGTTATGGACAGAAATAGGAATACAGTCGTTTCGAACAAGGAGTCATGATCCCAAAAATATAATAATACCGGTACTTTAACTCATATTGTGAAACCCCAAAATAATGTCACAGGGTGCACAATACTTCAGATAAAAAATTGCTTATTTAATTATTTAAAAATTACAGTAAAATTCTAAAAATTAAATTATCACTACACCTCAAAAGAACCTTGTCCAAATTCGAAACCGATATCTAGTTATATCAAATAAACCATTACGGTCGATAACGATTTTACAGCGACTATTTGAATATTTGATTTGGATGTATCTTGCAATATAAAATTCAGAAAATTCGATTTTTCACCTCCATTAGAAATATACATTTCAACAGATTCCAACGTTTCTCGTTTCGAACAAATCCGACTTATAACTGGTCCTGTACACTCAGTTGAAGTTCAGAACGTTAAATTACGAACTGCAACGTCGTTATGAGCTCGATTATATTTAATATATATTTTTGTACATTCAACTTCATTT
This sequence comes from Allium sativum, assembly GCA_030737875.1. NCBI lineage: Eukaryota > Viridiplantae > Streptophyta > Magnoliopsida > Asparagales > Amaryllidaceae > Allium > Allium sativum. Next base: position 432,386,016 of record CM060920.1, read on the forward strand.
TAATTAATATATAAATCCACTAATATTACGATTTCAATATTCAAACTGATTTAAATATTCAAATACAAACTGAAAAAAAAGCGGGACATTACATTCCTTCCCCCTCAAAATAATTTCGTCCTCAAAATTGCTAAGATGGGGAAAACGCAAGGGATGTTCCTTAAATCCTAGGAAGAAATTGCCTAAGATGGATTGATGGAATAGTGTCTTCGGTTCGTTCAGTCCCAGAACGAACATGTATGGACGAACGTCTGAAAGAGTATTTCCAATGATCACATCTATTGGTTTTTACGAATATACCAAGTTGTTGGGGAGAAAACAACTTATCTTTATTCTAACACCCGGAGTGTATTTGTATAAATCAAATCAGTGATTAACGCATTTGACGATGTGGCATTCAAAGTGAATGGTGGCCAGATGTTCTGAAGAGTTAAACGTGACCTCGAGCCTCATCAGTCACGAAATGAAAAAAATCAGGCAGGCAGCGTGGCTAGGTGGGGCATTCCCAAGTAGGGTATATTGTCACCATCTAGAGAAAATTTCATTATTTGTTCTTCTTTCATTTTCTATATCTCTGCGGATGTACGGTGGACCTTTAAAACCATAATAGGGTGACAATATATTCGCTACACTCAAGCTAAATGAGTGCGCAGTCATGTGTGGCCAGGTTGCAAGATGTTCTTGTTGAACCCTAGTGAATCCCCTCCAGAGTACACTGATCGGAAGGTGGTCTCATACCTTGTCATAGTTGGAATCCAATCTCCAATAAGCGCCATGCGGTTTTTTGATTTTATACTATGTATGTAGAGCATGACATGCAAGCATTCTACTATTTGGTAATTTACTTGATTAGACATTATTAAAATATCATCGAATTTTGATATCAAAATGTTTTGGGTTATAGTAAGGTAAAAACCGTCCATGTTTATTTGTGGGTTGGTCTTTCTATTACCTTTTCTTTCGAAAGATTTTTCAAAGTTAAACAATATGGTTGGAGTTTACTCACACCAGTCCCGTGACTGACCCAAAGTTTATTTTGTTTGCTTACAGTAAACTCTTGGGTGCCCAAATTTGTACGGGCAGTCACGTGTTTCAGGCTTTTACAGATACACTTGGAGGAGTTTGAAGCAGGTGGCTTCACCGTTAGATAGTTACTTTCTTTTGTATCAAATATTGTATTGTGCTCTGATGTTGGTATCTATATATGATACAAAATTTGTATTCAAAAGATTATGTTATATAATATATTTTATTCGTTCTGCTGTGAGATTCTGTTTTGTTATTTCTGTTCTTCTTCTGTGTATTTATATTTTTTTTACCCTAATGACTCGTATTTCTGTGCTATTTGGGTTGGACAGGTGTTGTTTTAGTCAACTTAGGTAGTACGGATTTATGGGCCATTAAAACAAAGCCTTTTAAATTCCATATATAGTAACGGTCTTTTTACAGAAGCTCATCTCGATTATTACCAAATCGAATTCCATTCAATTCCAATTTAATATATTAAATTGGAAAACTTTTCTTTGGAAAATTCCATTAATCTTATTTAAAAGATTATATATTCCAAATCATATGTTCACTGTTAATTGGGTTAAAGAACGAATGTTATTTAAAACATTGTTCATAATAAACCCAAAAATCCAATTTCAGTTCCAATTAAATACTAATTAAGTGGTAAACTTCTCTAAATCTTATTTAAAAGATTTATTCTTTTCTCATCGGGGTTTAAGAACTGTGTTAATAAAGACACCATTCATGACAAACCCAAAATCCAATTCAATTCCAATTAAATTAACTGGTAAACTTCACTAAGTCTTAATTAAAAGATTTATTCTTTTCTCATCGGGGTTTAAGAATAGTGTTATTAAAGACAACGTTCACGACAAACCCAAAATCAAATTCAATTCCAATTAGATTAATTAATTGGTAAACTTCACTAAATCTTAATTAAAAGATTTTTTTCTTTTCTCATCGGGGTTTAAGAACAATGTTATTAAAGATATCGTTCACGACAAACCCACTATCCAATTTGATATTAAATACAAGGCTCTAAATAGAAATTATATCGGCTTATATTCAATATCAAATTCTGAAACTAATGGATATCGTAATGGGAATAACGATATCTGTATCTTCCAAATTCCCACCACAATATCCGTATAATCACGGAATCCAATATCGAAATATTCCGAAGATTATTTCCATTTAAATCCGTTCCAACTCATAATTTCTGGTTACTTCAAAACCATTTACAGATCCAATTTATTTATTTAAAAAAATTGGTTTTTATATTTATAACTAGTCCATTTCGATAAAAATATGTTTTTATCTTTCTATACGGTTTCCAATAACGGCCACCGAACTACATCCATAGCGACCTTTTCTGAAATTGATTTGGACATATCTCAAAATCTAACTGTTAGATTTCAAATCTCTTATATTCATTGGAAAGCTCCTTCCGATACGGACCCAATGGTTCCGGTTTTAGGAGAATCCAACAGCCAGATCTCCCGTTACGTCCATTTGAAGTTAATGGTCGAAATTCGCGAACGGTCGCTGTGCAACGCGTTCTATTCAGGCCATTATATATATATATAATATTGTCGATTTTCGTTCAAAACGTATTTTATAAATCGTTTATAAATTCGTTTTAAAACGTTTTTAACTTCATTTTCCATTTTAAATCAAAATTGAATATTCCATATCATTATAATATTAAAATGGTAATATTTTCAAGATATTAGATTTTGAAATCACTTGTTTTCGATATTCATTATAAAATGAATAAAATCGATTGATAACCCCGTTTGGGTTAAAATGGCGTTTGCTACTTAACTCGGGTTCACATTTTAATATTTTCGTGTCCATCCAAAATCAGACATCAAAATCATGGTTTTATTCTTCACTGAATATTATTTCAAAATATTCGTCATTTTAAAATATTCTTTATTTTAAAATATTTTTTATTTTAAAATATTCTTTATTTCAGAATCAAAATGCGACTTGACCAATTACCATATAATTTCATTTATATGGATTTCATACATCGCATGTATTTAACAATAATGATAAATAATCATTACACATTCAAACATCATCCAGAGTGCATTCTACAACTGTCTAAGCATTAAAATGAATAAATAACGCTTGGCACAGACTGTCAACCCGTCGATTGACATACCACTAAATATTGGGAATAGTGTACGTCAAATATCATCCCAATACCCATGTGCGGTTTTCAAACAAAAAATACCGATTTTTATTTGGCATTTGGGCGATGTGTAAAATTTATCGTCCCAATCAATATTAGATAAATAGGTGTACTTAAACAAGTCGTCCGACTTGTAAGTGAATACTTATTCCAATTTCTTTTCATGATAATTTTATATACATTTTATATAAATAATTTTATATACAACAATATCAATCAATGACAATCCCAATCACAATCCAAACAAACAATCAACCATTGTTTGCAAGAAATAGCGTCAGGAGCAACTAAGCCCCATCTACAACCTATGATATAATTACACAACAAAATAGTTGAGTGAGAAAGAGTTCTCACATTCGTTTCTACTCCGCTATTCTTTTATTACTGAATTTTAGTTCTGTTTGGATTTGAATTTGCTTGAAATTCTAACATGCTCCATTTCTGTCCTAATTAGTTTCATTACGTAGAGTTCGTCGCCACGATTGCAACACAACTGAAATAGTTCAGTTTGGACCTCGTATGAAAGAGTTATGGTATTACAAACTTTTATTACTTAATTAAATATTTAAATAGTAATCACAATCCCTCAATTACATTAATTATCAACCTAATTAATCTCCCTCCCGTCGTCTTCAATATTCAGGAGAACCCAAAAAGCTCTGCCTCTACCCTTGAATCGCACGCCACCCCGATGTTGTTGGCTGCGCCGCCCTTTCCCCACCGCCGTGATCAATTCGAACCCTCCCAGTGCCGACAATTTGACTTTGAACGCGGCAAGTTTAGAGAGGAAAATCAGCCACCATAGTAAGTAATTTTTGATCTTAACCGTATCATTTTTGTTTTATAATCGTTGGCAAACTCTTGATGTGTTGAGAGAGATTGAGTATGGAAGTTGGAGCAAATCTGGCCATTTATAATAAGTGGCGGCTGGGAATTCTGGAAAGGGGGGTTAGGGTTTGAGTGAATGGGGGGCTTTTATACAATGTTTTTATTAATATTTAATTATATTAATTGCCTAACTATGAATTTAAACGTCCTGGACTCCAAACATATCCCAATGACTGTCGCCTCTAGCTAAATACCCTCATTCTGGACATAATGGAATATGTTTCATAATTCAATTCGACTGTTTCGATCATTTTTCATCAAAATTAAAATATAAATCAATATATATTGAATTTGAACATACATTTTAATTTACCGTGGCCACATACTGACTCCGAAAATTATAGAAAAATAAATCTAGCCATGTTTTGAGGATACGGACCTAAAAAAATAAATTTCATCGAATTTGGAGACCGTTTGAAAAATGGCCTTTTTAACTGGTCAATTAAATTCAAATTGAAATCTACCTAACACGTTCAAATTTACTGCACTCACATATTAATTCCAAAAATTATGAATTTTTGAATCTAGCAATAATTTGACATTCCGGATCTAACAAAAGTGGTTTTGTCGAAAGCGGAGGTCGTTTGCAAAATGACTATTTTTAAGGGCTATATATTTAATTAATATATATATAAATTCCATAGCGACTATTTCAAATTTTAAACTAGACACAACTTATAATTTATAAAGTGAAATCTCGGTTTCGTACATTCGTTAGAAAGATATAGTTAAATAGATTCCAACGTTTCTTTTTTTTTTACTAAAATCCGATTTATTTTGAATTTTGTACATTCATTTGAAATTTAAAATCGAATTTTCAAATTACCGCGCCATTTCGGGTTCATTTTATAATTAATATAAATTTATACGTTCTAACTTTGACTAAATTAAATTTATAGTCATTATTATTTAAAATAAATCATTTTAAATATTCAAAATCCATTAAAATAGTTAAAATAAAAAATTTAAATTGGTTCAGAAATTCCAGGTTGTTATAATCTCCCCTACTTAAAATCTTTTCGTCCTCGAAAAGGAACGAAGCTGAAAGTTGTTTAACTAATCAACTCAACTTTCATTCTTCAACTTTTTAGTTTCTAAGAATTGTCAAATTTTTCAAAAATTTGGCTAACACCATAAATTTTTAAAAAAATTCGCCATAACCTTCTTTGTACAGCCCAATCTATAAAACCACAACTTGTCTCACAGGGCCCTCATCAATCCAAAAGAATAAGAAAAAGCCAAGCGGCTCATAAAATCATTAAACCCCAATAAATATGTACCTATTTGTCAGGCATACAATTTTATTCCTCTTCTTAGCTTCCATGCTATAACCTATTCATTATATACACATGTACATATTAGCAATTCCATTCAATTTTCAATTTAATTCAATATTTGATTTGATTTGGCTTTACTTACCATTCATTCACATATTGGTTAAATTAATTATCATTCCAATATTTTTATTAGTTCAACTAATAATCAAACAACTCAGCCAGTAATCAATTTGTTGATTAAATTTTCAAACATATAATTTTGATATACTCAAAAATCCTATTTCAATGCTAAAACACAAACAATAAATTCTAACTATATTTTGGTTCTCACACCAGTCAATTGAAAATATATAGATATCCACCTTCGAAACTCGAACATAAATACTGATGATGGGCCCCATCATCAGAATCATCTCCGGGAGACTAGAGTGTGATTCTATATCTACCTAGTACACTTGAGATTTCATATACACGTGGATCAGACATATATTAAAAATCTCTTTATACCCGATAGTCTAAAATCAATTTAAAATAAAGTACTCAAATACGTATAATAAGGTATAATTTTCAAAACTAAATTTGTTTTTAGAAATAGCACTCTTCAACTCATTCTAGGGTGCTACTGATCCCATCTCTAATGAGTCATACTTATAGGATATTATTAATCCTACCTCTGATGAATTCTTTTTTTGGTTCTAACATGTCTTATTCTCGAGCTTTGTAAAATCAAAGCTCTGATACCACAATGAAACGCCCCGAAATCCCCCTTACGGGAAAGCCCAGATTGCTTTGAGAATACGACAAATCACAACACAAACAACAGAACATTTCAATGTTATTTCAACAATTTACATCATAGTACAAGAATATAATAGAGTATGAATAAATAATATACAGTGGAAAATATTAGAGTTTTAAATTACAAAGCAGCGGAAAAATAATACATAATAATGTACAGCGGAAATCATCTACAACCACAACTGGAAGAGATATACAGATATAAAGCTTTCTGAATATATTTCCAGCTGTAATCCAGGATCCTGTATGAAGAAATATCTGCTAAAACCAAAACTACTAGCTGCCCATGTGGAAAATATGGGCACCCAGAGTTTAGGTTAAAACAATATACTCCAGGTCAGTCATGGGACTGGTGTGAGAATTAAAATAGTTATTAGCTTGATTTTAAAGTGAGGTAATCTCGGGACTACGCTGTATAACACGGAACGGGTTATCCCCCATGAATACCAGTATGTAGAAATAACAGCGCAATGCTAAAGAGAAAAGTGAAGCTATTATAAGACTCTGGTCCCATCACACAATGAACGCAGTCGAGGATAGAGTTTTCCCTTATAATAGCCAAATATGCTTGATACGATAAATTTTATCTTTTATTATTAATACAAGTGAAGAAATCAACTTCAAATATAAACGTAGCAATCATAGGCAGCGTAGGTACCATTATATTACGTCGTCACACACACACATACACACACACACACACACACACACACATATATATATATATATATTTACAACTAAAACCGAAAAATCACGTATTAGAAATTGGGTTTCCATCTATGAACCGAGGCAAGGGATCATCCTCACCGATTTCGAGACACACTAGCAAGTGCCTCAGGACTCGGACGTCGTTAAGCCCTTGGATCCTCATGGCCGGTCATCCATCGATGATTAGTTATACCATAAACTATATGTTAGCCGGTTCTATCGAACCTCCAAAATGGGTCAGTAATGTTGACCACTCTAGAGCCACTAGGGACTCAAATCATATTCAAGCCTTTCAATTAGCCCGAGTTCCGAGGTACCTCGCTTTCCATCAAATAATATGCAACATCCACATAAGTAAATAGTCAGGGCCCTATACCATGATGTTACTCATATCTAGAACTAACATATGTCCATTTCCATGCAGTCACTATCCCATTTTTGGTTCACACCTGGGGTGTGAAGCTCGAGAATTAACGCTACATAAAGCTATGCTAATTAAAGTTGTGCTTTGATCATCGTCCACAAGACTCTGCTTTTCAACAAAAGCCTTGATCATTTGCATCTCAGCATGCCACACTGTCAATCCATACAGTACCACTGATTTCCACCAATATACAGCCTCTAAGCTCGTACGTCTCAGAGAAGGGTGTTAAGAAGAGAATAAATTCTCTGCCACCAAACACACACACACACACATATATATATATATAGCAGAGATCAACGAATACAGTATAAAGGAATACAATGTCAGACACACTATCCGTTTGCAAGTCGGTTCTGGGTCTGAACGAAACCGGAGGCACCTTATTCCTCGTCCCTTATGTCCAATACAGGAGAGAGGCCCTCGCATATCCGGTCGATCTCCAAGTTCGTCTGGACGATCGCCACTTATTACCTTGTCTTGGGTGTACATCCCAATCAAGACACCAGTAATCATCCAAACGATGTGAAGATCTCTGGTCTTCCACCACCGTCTTCATATCATCGACATTTAGTCGCCGTATCAGTTATTCAAAATGGGTTAAACCCGGTCTTTCCGAATAACTCGCGTGTCTTATAATCTAGTGCTATAAAAACACATCCTACACCTCATTCCAATTTAGAATATTATTTTATTCAAATATTCTTTTCACAATTCAAACCAAATTAAGGTTTATCAAACTAGTCGGGATTAGCGAACCTTACCGAAGTAATCATTTATTTTATTTTCCCAATCCCAACCTATTTATCCCATAGAGCAAAATTGTAATACTCCATATCTAACACCCATTGTGTTATTAGTAAAATTAATTACCATTTCTTGTTTCAAATCTAATCAAAGATTTATCTATTGCCTGGAGCAAAACTGGTGGTACTCCATTCTCGATCATTTCATGAATTTGGTAAATTTAATTATCCCATTCCCATTCCAATCTAATTAAAGATTCATTAAAACTCCAACCTGGTTTTAATAGAAAAATCATTACTTTTTGATTATTCTACTTTAGGAAAATTAATCCCGTCCTTAACTGGGTTAAAGAACTAGTGTCATTTAAAACACAGTTCACGATAAACCCAAATCAGCTTCCATTAACTATGGAATTTTCATGGAAAATAGATCAATATATAATCGATATAAATTTCCGTATCAAATCTATACTATAAATGGAATAACGGCAAAGCCTTTTAAATTCCATATATAGTAACGGTCTTCCTTTACAGAAGCTCATTTCGTTTATTACCAAACCGAATTCCATTCAATTCTAATTTAATATATTAAATTGGAAAAAATTTCTTTGGAAATTTCCATTAATCTTATTTAAAAGACTATATATTCCAAATCATATCTTCACTGTTAATTGGGTTAAAGAACGAATGTTATTTAAAACATTATTCACGATAAACCCATAAATTCAATGTCAACTCAATTCCAATTAAATACTAATTAATTGGTAAACTTCTCTAAAATTTATTTAAAAGATTTACTCTTTTCCCATCGGGGTTTAAGAACAGTGTTAATAAAGACACCATTCACGACAAACCCAAAATCAAATTCAATTCCAAATAAATAAATTAATTGGTAAATTTCACTAAATCTCAATTAAAAGATTTATTCTTTTCTCATCGAGTTTTAAGAACAGTGTTATTAAAGACACCGTTCACGACAAACCCAAAATCCAATTCAATTCCAGTTAAATTAATTAATTGGTAAACTTCACTAAATCTTAATTAAAAGATTTATTCTTTTCTCATCGGGGTTTAAGAACAATGTTATTAAAGACACATTTCACGACAAACCCAAAATCCAATTTGATATTAAATGCAAGGCTCTAAATAGAAATTATATCGGCTTATATTCAATATCAAATTATGAAACTAACAGATATCCTATTGGGAATAATGATATCTATATGTTCCAAATTCCCACCACAATATCTGTGTAATCACGGAATCCAATATCGAAATATTCCGAAGATTATTTTATTTAAATCCATTCCAACTCATACATTGGAATTTCTGGTTATTTCAAAGCCATTTACAGATCCAATTTATTTATTTAAAAACATTGGATTTTTATACTAGTTAATAAGTAGTTCATTTCGATAAAGATATGTTTTTATCTTTCCAAACTTGGTATTTTTCATCCAAAATCTTTCTAAATCATTTATTATGATTTTACATAATTTTCTCATATTTTTAATAATTTTATCAAGGTCCTTACAGTCGGTTTCCAATAACGGCCACCGAACTGCATCCAAAATGACCTCTTTTGAAATTGATTTGGATATATCTCAAAATATAACTGTTAGATTTCAAAACTCTTATATTCATTGGAAATCTCTTTTTGGTACAAACCCAATGGTTCTAGTTTTAGGAGAATCCGACGGTCGAATCTCCAGTTACGTCCATTTGTAGTTAATGGTCGAAATTCGCGAACGGTCGCTGCGCGATGCGTTCTATTCAGGCCATTATATATTTATATAAAATTGTCGATTTCCGTTTTTTATAAATCGTTTATAAATTCATTTTAAAAAAATTCAACTTCATTTTCCATTTTAAATCAAGATTGAATATTCCATATCATTATAATATTAAAATGATGATATTTTCAAAATATTAGATTTTGAAATCACTTCTTTTCGATATTCATTATAAAATGAATAAAATCGATCGATAAACTTGTTTGGGTTAAAATGGCGTTTGCTACTTAACTCGGCTTCACATTTCAATATTTTCGTGTCCTTCCAAAATCGGACATCAAAATCAAGATTTTATTCTTCATTGAATATTACTTTAAAATATTCTTTATTTCTGAATCTGAATACGACTCGACCAATTACCGTATAATTTTAGTTATATGGATTTCATACATCGCATGTATTCAACAATAATGATAAATAATCATTACACATTCAACCATCATCCAGAGTGCATTCTACAACCGTTTAAGCATTAAAATAAATAAATAACGCTCGTCATAGCCTGTCAACCCATCGATTGACATACTTCTAAATATTGGGATTAGTGTATGTCAAATATCATCCCAATACCGGTGTGGGGTTTTCAAACAACAAATACTGATTTTTATTCATGTAGTTGGGCGATGTGTAAAATTTATCGTCCCAATCAATATTAGATAAATAGGTGCACATAAACAAGCCATCCGACTTCAAATGAATGTTTATTCCAATTTCTTTTCATGATAATTTTATATACATTTTATATAAATAATTTTATATACAACAATATCAATCAATGACAGTCCCAATCATAATCCAAATAAACAATCAACCATGGTTTGCAAGAAATAGTGTCAGGAGCTACTAAGCCCTGTCTGCAACCTATGATCTAATTACATAACAAAATAGTTGAGTGAGAACGATTTGAATTTGCCTGAAATTCTGATGTATCCATTTCTATCCAAGTCAGTTTCATTACGTAGATTTCGTCGCTATGATTGCGACGCAACTGAAATCGTTCAGTTCAGACCTCGTATGAAAGAGTTATGGTATTACAAACTTTTATTACTTAATTAAATATTTAAATAATAATCATAATTCCTTAATTACATTAATTATCACCCTAATTAATCTCCCTCCTGTCGTCTTCAATACTCAGGAGAACCCAAAAAGCTTCGCCTCTACCCTTGAATCGCGCGCCACCGCTAGGCACCCTGACACAGATCCAACGCCACCACAACGCCGTTGGCGGTGCCTTCCTTTCCCTACCGTCGTGATCAATTCGAACCCTCCCAGCGCTGGCAATTTGACTTCGAACGCAACAAGTTTAGAGAGGAAAATCAGCCACCATAGTTAGTAATTTTCAATCTTAACCATATCATTTTAAAGAGCTCAACTTCCTCTATAATTTTGTTTTATAATCATTGGCAAACTCGTGATGTGTTGAGAGAGATTGAGGATGGAAGTTGGAGAAAATCTGGCCATTTATATTCGATGGCGACTGGGAATTTTGGAAAGGGGGGTTAGGGTTTGAGTGTATGAGGGCTTTTATACAATGTTTTTATTAATATTTTTTTTGAAAGGTAAAACAAAAGCATTATTAATTACAATAGAACCAGGTTCAATACAAACAAACTATACACGTGGAAAAACCAAAAATGACGACATTATTGAAAAAAGTTACAATAAGTAACCAAAGAATAGCTATAACTAGCAATAAGCAACGTGCAGTCCGAAGGAGAAAGCTGAGAAGATCTGCGCATACAACGAAAAATGTGCATACAATACTGATCACTATTCCTCTTGCCTAAACCAAAGATACGGTTGTTCCTCTCAAGCCATATCTCATAGACAAACTTCTTCAACAATTTGAGCAAGATGCATGACTTCGTATCCTTCCATCTAGTAGCCTTAAAAATATTATACCACTCCAATTGACTGAAATGAGGTGGTTTATGGTATCCACCTGCAGCAAGAAGTTTGGACAAAATAACATGGACAAATGGGCATTCAAAAAATATATGCACATTTGATTTAGAGTGAGAATTGCATAGAACACAAACATCATCAAAAATTATACCATACATAAAGAGCTTATCCTTTGTGTTTACCGCATTTGCCATTATCTTCCAAAAGAGGAGATTTTCCTTAGCTGAACTACCACAATTCCAAACTCTTGAGTGCTAAGAAAATATTTGCCGATTAGTTTGAAGCAAATTATACATAGTCTTGATAGAATGATCCTTACCAAACCATTGCAGCTCCTTATCTCCATTAAGACTGAAGCAGCTAGAGATTTCTCGCCATAAATTCCTCAAGTTTACCGAGCTAGTTAGGGTAAGATAAGTTCACCATTATGAACATAATCAGAAACAATAGCAGATTGAGGGATGCCTGAATTCATCATGAGATTGTAGTCTACCACCTGACTCAAGATTAAACCTGGTTTTTCCCAAGGACTATGCCAAAAAGAAAGATTAGGAATAATTTTATTATCACACTGAACATACTTTATAAAAGTCTCACGAAGATAAAGAATATTGCGCCAGCTCCAGCTACAATTTTGTGGGATTGACATAGTCCAGAAGTTTTTATGACCAATCAAGTTGTTATGCACCCAGTTTGCCCATAATCCTTTATCAATTTTTATTAATATTTTATTATATTAATTGCCTGACTATGAATTTAAACGTCCCGGACTCCAAACGAATCCCAATGATTGTCGCCCCTGGCGAAATACCCTCATTCCGAACATAATGGAATATGTTTTATAAGCCAATTCGACTGTTTCGATCAATTTTCATCAAAATTAAAATATAAATCATATATTATTAAATTTGAATGTACATTTTATTTTACCGGGGCCACATACTAACTCCAAAAATTATAAAAAAATAAATCTGGCTATGTTTTGACGACACGATCTTAACAAAACTAATTTCGTCGAATTTGGAGCCCATTTGAAAAATGGCCTTTTTAACTGGTCAATTAAATTCAAACTGAAATTTACCAAACATGTTTAAATTTACTACGCTCACATATTAATTCCAAAAATTATGAATTTTTGAACCTAGGACCAATTTGACATTCCAGATCCAACAAAAGTGGTTTCGTCAAAAACTGAGGTCGTTTGCAAAATGACTATTTTTAAGGGCTATATATTTAATTAAAATATATATAAATTCCATAGCGACTATTTCAAATTTTATACTGGACATAACTAACAATATATAAAGTGAAATCTCAGTTTCTTACATTCTTAGAAAGATATAGTTAAATAGATTCCAACGTTTCTAGTTTTACTAAAATCTGATTTATTTTGAATTCTGCACATTCATTTAAAATTTAAAATCAAAATTTCGAACTACCGCGCCATTTCTAGTTCGTTTTATAATTAATAAAAATTTATACGTTCTAACTTCAACTAAAATAAAGTTTTAGTCGTTATTATTTAAAATAAATCATTTAAATATTCAAAATCCATTAAAATAGCTAAAATTAAAATTTTAAATTGGTTCAAAATTTCTGAGTTGTTACAATTTAATGGAAATTTTCCAAAGTAAAGTTTTCCAATTTAATATATTAAATTGGAATCAAACGACATTCGATTTGGTAATAATCGAGATGAACTTCTGTGCAAGAAGACCATTACTATATATGGAATTTAAATGGCTTCGTCGTTTTTCCATTTATATTATTAGTCTGATACAGAAATTCATATTGATTTGGACTGATTTGATTTCCGTGGAGATTCCATTTCAATGGAATAGGATTTTGGGGTTTATTGTGAACTGTGTTTTAAACGACATTTGTTCTTTAACCCAATTAATAGTGAAAATATGATTTGGAATTTATAAATCTTTTTAATAAGATTTAATGGAAATTTTCCAAAGTAAAATTTTCCAATTTAACATATTAAATTGGAATCGAATGGAATTCGATTTGGTAATAATCGAGTTGAGCTTCTGCGAAGGAAGACCGTTACTATATATGGAATTTAAAAGGCGTCGCCGTTATTCCATTTATATTATTAGTTTGATACGAAAACTCATATTGATTTTGACTATTCTGATTTCTATGGAGATTCCATTTCGATGGAATAGGATTTTGGGGTATATCGTGAACTGTGCTTTAAGTGACATTCTTTCTTTAACCGAGTTAAAGACAGAATTTATTTTCCTAAAGTTGATTAATCATTAAGTAATGCATTTTGAGATTAAAACCGAACTAACATTTTAATAAATCTTTAATTAGATTGGAATGGGAATGAGATAATTTAATTTATCGAATTCATGAAATGATCGAGAATGGAGTACCACCAGTTTTACTCCAGGTGATAGTTGAATCTTTAATTATATTTGAACGTGAAATGGTAATTAATTTTACCAAAAACACAGTGGGTGTTAGATATGGAGTACTACCAGTTTTGCTCCATAGGATGAATAGGTTGGGATTGGAAAGATACGTTGGATCTAGATTAACCCTAGAGGGAGGGGGTTGAATAGGGTTTATCACAGTTTTTCGATGAGTTAAAAATCTGACGGGATATTAAATAATAAACAGATCATAGAATGTAGTAGAAATAAAAAGCAGAAAGGAAATAACACACAGAGATATGCAGCTTCGGCAAAACCCTGCCTACTGCTACGTTCCTAAGGTTTCTACTAGGTGATAAAACAGATCCCGCTTACAATCCCATGTAAACTCGCACTCCCTGCTCCTGTACTAACCCTACGCTTAAAACCCTGAACTTGTATATATCCACTGGACCAGATTTTCCCCTAGTTTTACAGACACTAGTAAACTGTTAGTTAACCACTAACTGAATCCCCCAGAATTTTACAAACTCTCGAAAACTGTTTTGATTATGAAGAAAATTAACAACAAAAACAACTAAGTAAAAAACAAATTTAAAAAACCCTAGGAGTTAAATTATAAGGGTTATCCCCTTATTCATTTTGAAACATGGTCGGCCCATTTGTAAAGTGTTGCACCCCTTATTTCTTCAGCTCGATCCCTTTCCTCTTTAGGATAAAAAATGGAAGACGATCCCTATGAAATGCTAGGGTTTTCTGAAATAGCACCCAAATCGAAATTGCTACTTCGTTGATTGAATCTCTAATGAACATCGAAAGTGTAGTTTTCCTCTGATGCTTCAATTTGGGATATCTCTGCGGCTCTCGATCGAAAACAGAAGTGAGTAAATTTCTGAATTTTCTTGCTTTGAATTTCTTGCGAGTTGTTTTTGGTTTCAATCCACCTTGTTTGCCTGTGATGATATGCGTGTTATATAGGGTAAAATGAAAACCTTACAACTCTGATTTCAAATAAATGATTCGATCTGATTTTGTCTGGTTTCCCCTTTTGATTTGGTATGCATTGATTGTGAGAAATAGATTGTTCCTTTCGATTTTTGCCTTGAATGATTTCTGGAAATGCATATATTTGTTGCCTGCGTGATTTGTTGAGATGAACCTAGACTCGAATCTTGATCCTTGTTAAATCCATTGTAAAACTGGAAAGTCTTGAATTGATTGAGTCGATCTGGATTGAACTTGGTTTTGAATTATTGCCATAATTTCTCAAATTATTTACTTCCTTCTGTTTCCTCAATTAGTCGAATTGCCCCTTGAAACAAAACTGGAAAAATTATTAGCTTGCCAAGTATGACTTAGGAAATTTTAGGAAATAAATTATTTGATCAGCATTTTAGGAAATTTTCGAAAGCAGAAAGATTTGTTCCCAAAAACACTATTATCGAATTTGTAAAAAATAAAAGCTTGTGTGAATTTCCTGGATGATAATCCGAACCAATTTGAACTTTGGCAAATTAAAAAAAAACGTATTTGATTTCCAGAGTGCATTCATGCCAGTTTATGTCCATAACTTATTTTCCATGTTGATTTGAATCCATTTCCAGTTGAAAGCATGGTCAATACTTTCCAAAAAATAATTGTGAATCTATGCAAATAATTTAAAGTTGCTTTGAGTCCATTATTTAAATACTTGCATGATTCTTGCCAGAATAATGTGATTAGCACTTGTCAAATATGCTTTGAGATGCTGAATCAATCATGACATTGTTTCACTTGCAGATTTGTGTATGAATATCAACATATTTTGCACACACACTGGCTTGTCTTCAATACTTGATCAGCATTGTAGTTGCTGAAATGAACATGTTTTACGTATATCATGCTCTCTACTTGTACTTGTATCATGCAAGTTGAGGCTCACTATTTTGGATATGTACTTTCCATATTTGATCTTGTATTTGCTAAACCATCCATCATGCTGTCTGCACCATGAGATTGTGCACTTCCATCTCTATTGTAACGTCCCAGAAATTTCAACCAAGGAAATATGGGGTTAATTAAAGAATTAACTATTAATAAACAATTTTATATTGATACTTGAGTCAAAAATCAAATGTATGGTTTTGGGTACGAATTTAATTCAATATTTAATGCAGAATGGTTGATTGAGAATCCAATATTTATTTTTTGAATATTTGAACTGGATTTGGTTGAATATTTGAACTGGATTTGGAATTCGATTGAATGGTCGAATTTAAAAAAAAACAAATGTTGTTAATGGGAATTTTATACGGAGAGATATGTGTGTGTTAGTGTATAAAGATATTGAATTTAAAGTTTCAAAATTTGAAAATGAATAAAGTTATCGGTAGATAGACAGAATAAAATCAGCGAACCAATAAATAATTTAAAAATAAAAATAACGTTGTATACAGAGAGAGTCCAATTACGACCAAATTAATTTTATTGAATTCAAAACACTAAGATGAAGATTTACGTATAATTGTTTGTTGTGTTTGGAAACGTCGGCGACACGAATTTTCAACGTTCAACGATAATTCGCAGTAAAAGTTAAAATTTAACTGCGTTACCGCGTATCCCAAATATTACCTTCCTCAGATATATCTTCGCCAAGCCCATATGCTACTCCTGAAAACACAGCACGCTACCCTATTCTAGTGACGGACTTTGTTCTTATCTTCGCTCCTCTACTTCTATAAAAATCAGTGTTCCTCGTGTGTTCATTCTCAAATCAGTTTTCCCCAAATTATTTTCCCCTTTCTAATTCTTTAAAATGGCCGAAGCCAAATTTCTCCACTTCCCTAACATCGTTTCTTCCCCGATTCGTAATAATGGTTGCTCCGCTCCTACCCAAAATCGATTTCAAACTTCTTCAAATCGAACCCATGTCTACGTCGCTCCAACCAAAAATAGCGTTTCCTTTACCTTCGAAGCTGCATTACCTCGCTCACTAGCATTTTAGCTCCGGACACGAACTCGGCTTCGACTAGCGCACTTCTCACGCTGATGCCGACACTCCTCAACGGACCGAGCCTTCAACCAGTGCGCCAACAGCTGCAGCAGAGCCTTTGCCCAGCATTTGGGCTCATCGCTTCTCTCCTTTCAATCAATCATTTCACCGTTGTAAGGTGAGCATCTCACTCACGATTAATCTCAATTTCAAGTGAATTGATTTCAATATAAAATTAAAGATTATAATGTTTAATGCCATAATGTACTCTACAGCTTATGGGTTTCACTTGATCTTTGGAGTGGTTGCATTCTATTTTAATGACCTTGCCAATGTAGGTGTTCACTGTCTCGTTTAAATATAATATACCAGTGACATGTGTTTGAATAATCGACCCTTGTATTGCTTGCTCGTTAGAAGGGTACCTGAGTACATGGAGTTGTCCTATACCATGCTAATTTGAAACCCAGTAGTGAAAAAAATTATAATAAAAAAATGTAGGAAAAAGGGTAGTTATAAAATTCAGAGTTAGTAGTTAGGGTTGGTTTATACTGGTGAGGGAACCTGTTGTGGTTTGAGATCACGATAAATGACAAATATCATCTTTTGACATGTAGCGACAGAAACCATCATATATTCGGTAGATCTGGAGTTGGTTAAAATCCATGTCTTCTTGTTGTATACTGATTTTGTCATAATAGGGGGGTTGTAAAATCAGACAATGGGGGCTAAAACATAAATGGCCAACACCAGTCAGTTGTGTACAGAGTTCAAACATTGATTGTGTCATTTTTGTTTTGACTTCATGAACCCGTACAACACCTAGTTGACCTTGTGCGTTTGACTTGCTGGTTTAGTTTACTTTTGCACTTGAACCATTGGGTCATATCTTGTGCTGAACTGTCAGGTTAAATTACTTCATCCTTAGTTGATATTAGGCTAAAAACTGTCAGATTGATTACTATGTTATTCTGATATTGCCTTTCCTTCAAGACACCTTGTATATTTTACTGAATCAACCTTTTTGAATACATTGATAAATTTGACTAGGTGGTTTTGTGGCAGCTCGAGCATCTATCATTTTATAAACATATCCATTCTTCTTTTTTTAACACACTGGTTATACAAGTACTTCTTATAACACTTAAATAATCAATTGTAGACCAACAACATTTCTTCTAACATGTTGGATCTACTGTACTTGCAAAACTATGGTTAACCGGTCCATTATGTATTATTTTTGGCATGTTGAAACCCCTATAACATGAAGTGCATTTAAATTAGTGTTTCTGTATATTTTCTGTCAACATGAAGGGCATTTAAATTAGTGTTAATGTATATGGTTTGTTAACATGAAGTGCGTTTAAATCAGTGTTCATGTACATGGTATGAATTGGAAATATGAAGTGCATTTAATTAGTGTATGTTATGCTAAACTGGCTTGGTTTTGAAAGTATCCCAACTCTTACCCCCTCATATGTTGATATAATATTACATTTTTATTGATTGGTGGAACTGGCTTGGTTTAATATAATATTACATTGATATAATATTACATTTAAATTGAAGTATTGAACTTCAATTGGGGTACAATAAAGCTGTGTATGTTACCTTTGTTGTTTAAAGGAAGCATACACATGCAACATTGAAAATTTTGAATATATATATATAGGTTCAAACTTTAAACAATTTTCATTAATGCCTGCCATACACCTATGCAGTAGTAATGCATGTTAAAGACTTATATGCACACCCAATCATAGTAGACGTAGCTGTTCTATAGGCAGCAATTTTGCTGCTAATGACAAATCTAAAAAGAAATATGCTCAAATAGCAACCCACTAGATGCATGTTTACTGACTGTTGCATGTTTATTCATTCCCTATTTGTATTTTGCCGCACATTCAAATAATATACCTTATTCTTTGGACGTAAGCACGTGCTGGACTGTTAGCAACTTAAGCATACGCTCGTCATATAGCGTTGCACTTATTGAATCTCTTTGAAATATTTGTACATTTTGTAGGAACTGTAAATGTATGTGTATAATGTTTACTCATGGGGGACACTTAGTTGTAGCTTACAGAAGTTTTAAACTACTTGTTGGGTCATACCATTTGTAACTTGAACCGTATATTATAAGGAGCACCAGTCTCATTGGCTAACATAAACTATTATGACTCATCCACTTGGGTTTGTCATACATGAAAGCTGCATGTACGAATTTGCTATATATGTTAGCATATGAACACCCCTTCCCTAGTGAAGAACGACTTTGTGCAAATTTCGAAAATGTTTGGCTTAGACAGCGCATGTTCGAATTGCTTGACCTTGTCATCGACCTGATTGTAACACTCCGCATTTTTATGATTTAAAAATAAGAAATTTATAATATATATATATATTCCGAGATATTAAAAATATAATGGTGATATGCGAAACGAATTAATTAAGAACAATGAGAAATAAAGAATACTTAATTTAAAAACTGAGAATTAAGTTTAACGGATTTCACCATTACGTTTGTCTTGGAATTCTGCATGAAATCGAGTCCGAATCGAAAATTGGGCTCCGTACGAAGAAGTTATGACCTTCCGAAGTTGCGGTTTATTAAAACAATCAAAAACAGCTCAAAACGAAAGTAATACTTCGAAATTCAAACTCAGAAAGGAAGGGTGGGATTTTTCCCGACCAACACCCAGGTCGACCTGGGAGTCGACTGGGTAGTTGACCTACCCCTGACCAGGTCGACCATGTAGTCAACCTGGGGGTCGACCTTGTCACTTTCCCAGAATCTGTTCTGGGTACATTTTTGATGTATTTGGGCCGTTTTCTGGGCGAGATTCGTAGCTAGGCACCTATAAATAAACCCCCCCTAAGCTCTTTAGACTCCACAGCAATTCATGGCGAAGCCATGCCTCTCTTTTCTCTCATTATCTTCTTCAAAAGATCTTGGATCTATTCTTCCCTCTACAGCATCTGTTCTTAAAAATAAAAAGAATGAGATCTAGAACAACGAATGAAATAGAAAAGAAATCTAGAGAGAAAAGATAATGGATTCAGATTCACAGATTCGCGCCGTGAGGAGGAGTCAAATATGATTCAAAACAGTAATTCAAGAAAGAGGGAAAAAAATCCAAGAATTATCTAGTCCCTATTCTGAAGATGACAAACAAGGTGAGTGGAGTTATGTAACAACCCGTATTTTCAATAACCTGTTATAACATAAATCGAGGCAGAATTTAATTCTAAAATCTGAATCAAGGGAAACGGGCTATGCCATTGCGTTCGTCTCAGAAAAATACGCGAAATAGAGTCCGAGTTTTCGAAAATCGGAGTCCGTATGACCCGATTAAGGCCCAATGAAGTTTTCAGAAAATTTCAAAGTAAAAACATATTTCAAATTCAAGTTTGAATTTGAAAATTAGAGTAAGATTGGGCCAGGCCGGAAAATTCCCGCCAGAGCACCCAAGTCGACAGCCCTGTCGACTTGGGAGTCGACTTGGTTGACCCAAGTCGACAGCCCTGTCGACTTGGCTGTCGACTTGGCTCAGCCGGCCAGTTTTGCCTGGTGCACCATTTAGGGTTTGTGTTGAGTTTGGGGGCCAGATTCGGTTTTAAGGGCTGAGATTGGAACTAGGGTTTAATCCTAAGGCTAGTACTAGTCCTAATCTCTATAAATAAGGCCCTAACCTAACCCTAAATCATCATTATTCATTCATACAACTAAACTATGGCAAAATCAATCCTCTCATGGCCTCCACTCTCTTCATAAAATTCCTAAATAAATTTCTATGAGATTTTCCATGCATACAAGTGTTTTCAAGCTTGTATGAGCATCATTAGCTTGCATTCAAGTCAAGTCTCTATATTTGCATCATAAAGCAAGGGTTTTGATCATTTTGGCATAAGGGTTTTTCTATTGAAGCTTGCATTTTGGGTTTAATTGGTTGCATAAGGGCTGTGTCATATTTTTTTTGTGACTTCCTAAGCATTGTAAGCCCTATTCTACTTTCGTACTTAAACTCTAAAGTTAAATGTATGATATGCAAGTTTGTCATATGATATGCAAGTTTGCCAAGTTATGATATGCAAGTTTATCATGTTATGATATGCAAGTTTATATGCAAGTTTGCTATGTTATGATATGCAAGTTCATCATGTTATGATATGCAAGTTTATATGCAAGTTTGTCATGTTATAATATGCAAGTTTATCATGTTATGATATGCAAGTTTATATGCAAGTTTGCCATGTTATGATATGCAAGTTCATCATGTTATGATATGCAAGTTTATATGCAAGTTGGCCATGTTATGATATGCAAGTTTATCATGTTATGATATGCAAGTTTGTATGCAAGTTTGCCATGTTATGTTATGCAAGTTTGCTATGTTATGATATGCAAGTTTGCCATGTATGTTATGCAAGTTTGGGGTGATCATTTTGTTCATGTTATCATGTTATATCTTGAGTATATGGACATAAAGCTTCAAGCTTTATGCTAAAGGTTGCATTTTGGCAACATGTAAGTTATCATATCTCTTATGATAACTTGCATGTGAGGCTAAATGCGAACTTATGGCCATTTCTACATGTCATTTATCACCATGTATCACCAATAGGCTAAGTTTGGTTTTTTGCATGCTTTTGAGGCCTAAAAATGTAATATGCAAGTATATGAACATATGTACATTTCATATGCCACCATGTTGAACTTGTGGCTTCAACACCTTTATGTCATGATTATGCCAAGTTCCCTCTTTCTATCCTTTATGCGCTATTGCGATATGTAAGCGATGGGATTGCGTTTGGGGTTGGGTAAATTTAAAAGACATAAAAACATAAGCTTGGGAATTTACCTATTAAGTTAGGTCTACCCTTTGGGAATTTACCTATTAAGTTAGGTCTACACAAATGCTTGAAAATTTGTAACATGTTTTGGAAACATGATGGACATGACACTTAGAAAATATAAGTGTGACCAACTCGAGGTTGGGTTGAGTTTGTAGCGTAAACCTACCCGGAACCGACCGGCTTAACTAGTTGCTACAAACAATAGGACCCAATGTGAGAAGTTGGTCATGTTGTACCTTGAACCCGAGGTTAGACCAAGTTGTGGTGTAAAGCTACCCGGACCCGCCCGGCTTAACTAGTAACCACAACAAGGTCTAATGTGAGAGGTTAAGGCGCATTAAATTAATTAATGCCTCATGATTAGGGTTAAGTCATGGTCCACTTAATACTTAACCAATTTGGGCTTGGTTGATTAATCGGGGTTAAGTCGTGAACTCATCGTTACACTTAGCCAAGTTAATCCATGATTAGCAAGAGGGTTAAACCGTACTTAACCCACTAGAAAAATCCTAGCAATGGGGGTCCACTCCAGCAGTAATCCCAAGTTTGTATCATTATGACCCTAGGGACTAGGCTAGGGTGGGGGCACGATTACTGGACTGGAGGTAAGTGACCAAAAACGACGGTAGAGTGGTACGCCGGTGTAGTTCCGGGCGGACCATGGTCGTGCACATAGTCCAAAGCCGGGGAAAGCATGCACGGGTACCAGTAGATCGAGACTGTGCACTTATGTTTATGGTGTCCAGGGGTTGCCACCCTAGGGCTTGATACACCCGACGGGAGACCCGGCACAGTCTGACTACAATTATGTTTGGGTCGCATTGACACCAACACGTGATGAGTTAGGCTTAGGGAGCCAATCGACTAGACCGTTTGGTTGAACCTCGTGTTAGGGTCACTTCATGTTATTGGACCTCGTGTTAGGGTCACTTCATGTTATTGGACCTCGTGTTAGGGTCACTTCATGTTATTGGACCTCGTGTTAGTGTCACTTCATGTTATTGGACCTCGTGTTAGGGTCACTTCATGTTATTGGACCTCGTGTTAGGGTCACTTCATGTTATTAGACCTCGTGTTAGGGTCACTTCATGTTATTGGACCTCGTGTTAGGGTCACTTCATGTTATTGGACCTCGTGTTAGGGTCACTTCATGTTATTGGACCTCGTGTTAGGTTCACTTCATGTTATTGGGCCAAAGCTTGGGGCCAAGGGATCAATACTTGTTTATTCAAGTCATGTTAGTTTGCTAGTACACCTGTGGTGCAAAACCTTAATCTTGATTATGCGATGACACCTTTATCTACCTTTTTAGTTAATCATCATGCTAGTATGTTGTTATCCTTATGTTCATCCCTGCTTCTCATACCAGTTAACTTTATCAGTTTACATTGATTGTAGTAGGGCTTACTCAGTCTTTTTGACTGACCTGTTTTCTTTCGCCTCTTTTCTTCCGTTTCCCCCCCAGGTTCTCAGGGTGGGAATATTGGAGCTTAGCTTGGATTTCTGATCGCTTGCTTGTGGGATTTTAGCTCATGTACGATCTTGACAGGAAGCTAGCTATGGTTATCACTTATTTTGGGGATAGTACTTATGTACTTCAGTTTTTCAGTAATGTTGTTTTTATCTAGACTTGTGTATTTGGAAAGTTGACATTATGTTGTACCAGACTTGTTTTGAAATGGTTTGAAATCTTCCGCTGTTTTATCTATGTTATTTACTCTGTTTACATATATACATATGTTCTTGTTCTGCCTTGATATATCATTATGCATGTTTACCTGATTCAAACGCCCCTCCAAAGTCAGAGTGCTTGCAAGAGCCACCCTGGCGGAGGTGGGGTGTTACATTTGGTATCAGAGCATATGGTTTACGAGAAGGAACAAAAAGGTTTTTAGAAAGCTTTTGGAAAACTATTTTCAAAACCAAGTATAAAGTATTTTCCAAAGAAAAGTCTAGTTTATTTTAAAGGCTATTCCCCAAAAAGCCATTAGCAAAAATTCCTTCGTTTTTCTCCATTCTGAATCTGTCTTTTTCTTCACTTTCAGTATGGCCGATAACTTTTCTATTTCGGAGGGAGTACACGTACCTGTTTGGTATAGTAGACTTTTAGAGGCTAGGGCGACCGAAGCCGGCCCCACAGATGTCCCTCCTCCTCCTCCTTCAGTAGTTAATGTTCCTCCACCCCCTCGGCATCCACAAAAGGATTTCGCGGAGATTTGCAAAGACCTCAAGGCGATGGGTGGCAAGAATTTCTTTGGAACTGAGACTTATGTAGAGGCAAGGAATTGGTTGAAAGAAACCGAAGGTCTTTTTTCCTTCTTTGATATAGATGACCGTAGGAAGGTTTTATTGGCAGTATGGTTGCTAAAGGAAGAAGCTGCACGTTGGTGGGTGGTCACCACCGCCGATAGGCCAATTGAGACTTGGGATGACTTTCGGGGAAAGTTTGGACTAAGGTTCCTATCACTGAAGCAAGGGGACATGACTATTAGGGAATACATAGATAAGTTTAATCAACTGGCTCGGGTCGGTTTGGACTTGGTTAACACAGCTCAGAAGAAGGCCCTATACTTTGCTCTAGGATTAAACGAGCCATTACATGGTTTAGCCATGTCTCATATACCCTTGGGGGCAACTTTCGAGAGTTTGGTGAATATGGCCCTACTCAATGATGAGAATAGGAGTGACAAGAAGGAAATCAAGGTGAGTGAGTCTCAAAACAAGAAAACGGAGCCCAAAGAGGAGATGAAAAAGAAGGAGGAGAAGTCTAAAGATAAGAAGGAAAAGAAGTGCTTTACTTGTGGGAGCTCGACTCATCTAAACAAGGATTGCAGGAAAAGGAAGGGCACTTGCTTTAACTGTGGAGAAATGGGACACTTCACTAGGGATTGCCCGAAGAAGCAAGGGCAAGGCCAGGGTCAGGCTCAGCGTGCTGGACCTTCGGGAGGGCAAGTTCATGCTCTCAATGCCGCTCCAGTTCCCAATCGAGGTAGTATTTCTGTTGAAAGTCTTGTTTACATTTCTGATTTTCCTGTTCGTACCTTGTTTGATTCTGGTACATCGCATAGCTTTATCTCATCTAATCTTGTTGATAGTTTGCACCTTAGTACTAGCTTGGTAGGTGATCCCGTCTGTGTCTCAAATCCTATTGGGGGTTCCGCCCATCTATCTATGGTATGTGGGGATTTGAGGATCTCTATACTGAGTGTAGAGTTCTTGTGTAGTGCTTATGTTCTTGGTTTTAGGGGATACGGATTAATATTGGGCATGGATTGGTTGTCCAGATATGGAGCCATTCTTGATTGTGAGCATAGGGTTGTGAGGCTCGTGACTCGCCTCGGAAACACCCTAGAAATTTCTTGTAATCCGAGAGGTCCCGTCATGTTGTGCTATCTTGAATCACTCGACTCGTCAATGGAAACTCTTCAGTCTGTGAGAGTGGTTCGAGAGTATCCAGATGTTTTCGATGAAGTTAGGGGGTTGCGCCCTAAGCGAGAGATTGATTTCCGCATTTATCTGGTGGATAATGCAAAGCTGGTTTCTTTGCCCGTTCGGCACATGGGTCCGCGTGAAAGGCGGGAGCTAAGTAAGCAAGTGAAGGAGTTGCTTGAGAAGAACTTCATTAGACGAAGTATATCTGAATGGGGAGCGCCTGTGGTATTTACTACCAAGGAAGATGGTTCTCTTCGACTTTGTGTCGATTATCGTGAGTTAAACAAAGAGAATAGACAACCAGTGCCAAGGATCGATGATTTGTTCGATCAGCTTGTAGGAACATCTGTTTTCTCTTGATCTTGCTACTGGATTCCATCAGCTCAGAATAGCTGAGGATAGTATAGGTGAAACTGTGTTCAGAACTCCAGATGGATTCTTAGAATGGCTGGTCATGCCATTCGGTTTGACTAATGCACTCGCCTACTTCGTGGACATGATGAGTAGGGTGTTCAGGGAGTTCTTGAACAAGTTTGTCGTGGTCTTCGTAGATGATATTCTGATCTTCTCTAAGGATGAGGAAGAGCATGCAAGGCATCTCGTGGAGGTGATGGATACGCTTAGAGCGCATCAGTTGAAGGCCAAGTTCTCCAAGTGTCACTTTTGGAGAAGAGAAGTTAGATTCCTTGGGTATATAGTATCTAAGCAAGGCTTAGCGGTGGATCCCGCTAAGGTAGTTGCAGTTCAGGATTGGAAGACTCCAAGGAATGCAACTGAAGTAAGAAGTTCTCTCAGTTTAATTAGTTAGTTAGCGTCCCTTTGAGCTTAGACCTACCCTTCTGGATCAAGTAGGGACTTCACAGAAAGAAGACCCGTAGTTAGTCGAGATCATGGACAAGATGGTTCAAGGCGAAATGGTAAGTCAGCTCGCTATAGATGACAAGGGATGGCTAAGACTCGATGAGAGAAAGAAGGTTCTTGAAGATACACATCACCCGAGGAGGTGGCCGAGTTTGTCTCAAGGTGCATGTTGTGCCAACAGGTTAAAGGACGAGTCATAGAAGCCCGGTGGGCTGTTATATCCATTGGAGGTCCCCGTAATGGAAGAGGGAAAAGCGTCACGAAGGATTTCGTGGATGGACTGCCTAGATCAAGAAAGGGAATACGAGCATGTGGGTCATAGTAGGTAGACTCACGAAGAGTGCTCATTTCACTCCGGTAAAGAGCGAAAGGACTGCATCATAACTAGCAACGGATTACTTTCAAGAAATAAAGCGGTTGCACGAGGTTCCCTAAAGTATAGTTAGTAACCATGACTCAATCTTCACTAGCCAGTTTTGGGAAAGTCTACGGGAAGTCATGGGCAAGCAACTGAATCTAAGTACGGCCTATCATTCGCAGGCGGATGGTTCATTTTGTTCAAGCATGAGTTATAGAAAATCACGTTAGTAAGAGCAATTGGCAACGTGGATTGGTATTTTCAAGAAAAGTTCTGCTGCGTGGAATACTTTATAGTAAGTAAACGAGATCCAGGATTCACTAGTGAATTTTGGAGAGCTTGCTTGAAACCATGAGGTCATGGTTATGTTTAAGCCAAGAATGATAGAAGAGTAAGTGAAAAAGGAAGACGAGAGGCGACAATGAAATGGGTCCCGACTCATATTTGGAAATAAGAGTTAAGAAGCTAATAAAAAAAAATAAAAAAAATCAAATCATGAGGTAAAAGACGGTCAAAACACAGTGGAGTTAAACTCAAGGAAATGTGACTTAGAAGACTGAAGGCTAGATACGCGCATCATATCTCTTTTTAAGAGCATATCCTTGATCCTTGTTTTCCTGTGGAACTTACTCGTATGTTATCTATTTACGTATATCCTCTCGGTTCCATTTTCGGTTCTATTTCTGTCGGGAGGTATGACTTATTGGCTAGTAATACATGTCAGGGTTTGAAGGGGTCCGTTAGGTTGACTAAACCTTTTGGGCTTTTATAGAATATGGGTTGGGTTAGGAAGGGATTTCTTGTAATCCGAAAGGAGTATATCCTGCTTATCTTCCCGATCTCTTTGTAGCATATCTTTTGCTATCCATGTTTGTCTTGATTATCTAGTTTGTCATGTTAATCTTGTCATGAGAACCTTAGGTAGAAACCCTTTGGATGAAACATGTGTTTGAAACATGTTATGCTTGATGTTTGCAAGTGGTTGCAAGTGTTTGCAAGTGGTTACTCGTGGATGCATTATACACGTTAGGCACTAGATCGGCTCACACACTCCTCATATTGCATATGCATGAGTGTTTATGCTTATTCATGGATGAAAATTTTTGTGTTATCACATGGATGTTGCATATGGATGTATGTTATGTGCACACATATAGATGTTATACATTATGCTAGGAATTGCATACATATGGATTCATTTCACTAACATAATTTGCATTGATGATATTTGCATTAGATAAGTACATATATACACACCTTTGCATATGTTCATACAACATTTAGAATCTTGTAAGGACAATGATTGCTCGTGGATGATGTTTTGAGTAGATGGATGTTGGATGGTAGGATACGTTCTTCCCAACTTGAAGATTGCGGGGACGAAATCCTTTAAGGAGGGGAGAATGTAACAACCCGTATTTTCAATAACCTATTATAACATAAATCGAGGCAGAATTTAATTCTAAAATCTGAATCAAGGGAAACGGGCTATGCCATTGCGTTCGTCTCGGAAAAATACGCGAAATAGAGTCCGAGTTTTCGAAAATCGGAGTCCGTATGACCCGATTAAGGCCCAACGAAGTTTTCAGAAAATTTTAAAGTAAAAACAGATTTCAAATTCAAGTTTGAATTTGAAAATTAGAGTAAGATTGGGCCAGGCCGGAAAATTCCCGCCAGAGCACCCAAGTCGACAGCCCTGTCGACTTGGGAGTCGACTTGGTTGACCCAAGTCGACAGCCCTGTCGACTTGGCTGTCGACTTGGCTCAGCCGGTCAGTTTTGCCTGGTGCACCATTTAGGGTTTGTGTTGAGTTTGGGGGCCAGATTCGGTTTTAAGGGCTGAGATTGGAACTAGGGTTTAATCCTAAGGCTAGAACTAGTCCTAATCTCTATAAATAAGGCCCTAACCTAACCCTAAATCATCATTATTCATTCATACAACTAAACTATGGCAAAATCAATCCTCTCATGGCCTCCACTCTCTTCATAAAATTCCTAAATAAATTTCTATGAGATTTTCCATGCATACAAGTGTTTTCAAGCTTGTATGAGCATCATTAGCTTGCATTCAAGTCAAGTCTCTATACTTGCATCATAAAGCAAGGGTTTTGATCATTTTGGCATAAGGGTTTTTCTATTGAAGCTTGCATTTTGGGTTTAATTGGTTGCATAAGGGCTTTGTCATATTTTTTTTGTGACTTCCTAAGCATTGTAAGCCCTATTCTACTTTCATACTTAAACTCTAAAGTTAAATGTATGATATGCAAGTTTGTCATATGATATGCAAGTTATGTTATGCAAGTTTGCCAAGTTATGATACGCAAGTTTATCATGTTATGATATGCAAGTTTATATGCAAGTTTGCCATGTTATGATATGCAAGTTCATCATGTTATGATATGCAAGTTTATATGCAAGTTTGTCATGTTATAATATGCAAGTTTATCATGTTATGATATGCAAATTTATATGCAAGTTTGCCATGTTATGATGTGCAAGTTCATCATGTTATGATATGCAAGTTTATATGCAAGTTGGCCATGTTATGATATGCAAGTTTATCATGTTATGATATGCAAGTTTGTATGCAAGTTTGCCATGTTATGTTATGCAAGTTTGCTATGTTATGATATGCAAGTTTGCCATGTATGTTATGCAAGTTTGGGGTGATCATTTTGTTCATGTTATCATGTTATATCTTGAGTATATGGACATAAAGCTTCAAGCTTTATGCTAAAGGTTGCATTTTGGCAACATGTAAGTTATCATATCTCTTATGATAACTTGCATGTGAGGCTAAATGCGAACTTATGGCCATTTCTACATGTCATTTATCACCATGTATCACCAATAGGCTAAGTTTGGTTTTATGCATGCTTTTGAGGCCTAAAAATGTAATATGCAAGTATATGAACATATGTACATTTCATATGCCACCATGTTGAACTTGTGGCTTCAACACCTTTATGTCATGATTATGCCAAGTTCCCTCTTTCTATCCTTTATGCGCTATTGCGATATGTAAGCGATGGGATTGCGTTTGGGGTTGGGTAAACTTAAAAGACATAAAAACATAAGCTTAGGAATTTACCTATTAAGTTAGGTCTACCCTTTGGGAATTTACCTATTAAGTTAGGTCTACCCAAATGCTTGAAAATTTGTAACATGTTTTGGAAACATGATGGACATGACACTTAGAAAATATAAGTGTGACCAACTCGAGGTTGGGTTGAGTTTGTAGCGTAAACCTACCCGGAACCGACCGGCTTAACTAGTTGCTACAAACAATAGGACCCAATGTGAGAAGTTGGTCATGTTGTACGTTGAACCCGAGATTAGACCAAGTTGTGGTGTAAAGCTACCCGGACCCGCCCAGCTTAACTAGTAACCACAACAAGGTCTAATGTGAGAGGTTAAGGCGCATTAAATTAATTAATGCCTCATGATTAGGGTTAAGTCATGGTCCACTTAATACTTAACCAATTTGGGCTTGGTTGATTAATTGGGGTTAAGTCGTGAACTCATCGTTACACTTAGCCAAGTTAATCCATGATTAGCAAGAGGGTTAAACCGTACTTAACCCACTAGAAAAATCCTAGCAATGGGGGTCCACTCTAGCAGTAATCCCAAGTTTGTATCATTATGACCCTAGGGACTAGGCTAGGGTGGGGGCACGATTACTGGACTGGAAGTAAGTGACCAAAAACGACGGCAGAGTGGTACGCCGGTGTAGTTCCGGGCGGACCATGGTCGTGCACATAGTCCGAAGCCGGGGAAAGCATGCACGGGTACCAGTAGATCGAGACTGTGCACTTATGTTTATGGTGTCCAGGGGTTGCCACCCTAGGGCTTGATACACCCGACGGGAGACCCGGCACAGTCTGACTACAATTATGTTTGGGCCGCATTGACACCAACACGTGACGAGTTAGGCTTAGGGAGCCGATCGACTAGACCGTTTGGTTGGACCTCGTGTTAGGGTCACTTCATGTTATTGGACCTCGTGTTAGGGTCACTTCATGTTATTGGACCTCGTGTTAGGGTCACTTCATGTTATTGGACCTCGTGTTAGGGTCACTTCATGTTATTGGACCTCGTGTTAGGGTCACTTCACGTTATTGGACCTCGTGTTAGGGTCACTTCACGTTATTGGACCTCGTGTTAGGGTCACTTCATGTTATTGGGCCAAAGCTTGGGGCCAAGGGATCAATACTTGTTTATTCAAGTCATGTTAGTTTGCTAGTACACCTATGGTGCAAAACCTTAATCTTGATTATGCGATGACACCTTAATCTACCTTGTTAGTTAATCATCATGCTAGTATGTTGTTATCCTTATGTTCATCCCTGCTTCTCATACCAGTTAACTTTATCAGTTTACATTGATTGTAGTAGGGCTTACTCAGTCTTTTTGACTGACCTGTTTTCTTTCGCCTCTTTTCTTCCGTTCCCCCCCAGGTTCTCAGGGTGGGAATATTGGAGCTTAGCTTGGATTTCTGATCGTTTGCTTGTGGGATTTTAGCTCATGTACGATCTTGACATGAAGCTAGCTATGGTTATCACTTATTTTGGGGATAGTACTTATGTACTTCAGTTTTTCAGTAATGTTGTTTTTATCTAGACTTGTGTATTTGGAAAGTTGACATTATGTTGTACCAGACTTGTTTTGAAATGGTTTGAAATCTTCCGCTGTTTTATCTATGTTATTTACTCTGTTTACATATATACATATGTTCTTGTTCTGCCTTGATATATCATTATGCATGTTTACCTGATTCAAACGCCCCTCCAAAGTCAGAGTGCTTGCAAGAGCCACCCTGGCGGAGGTGGGGTGTTACAAGTTATAATACACTTTTTGTGTAAAATTATGATTTATCATTCAAACATTCCCTATGTAACCGCAAAATGAAGTTATTGTGGAAATTGGATCTGTAATGTTTAATATTGTCATGTGTTCGCTTTTAATTATTATGCCTACGATTATGTCCTCTTTTATTTTCCCTCTTTTATCTTTTTATGACTAGGCTATCATGAGCCTAGCTTTATTATGAAATGAATACGACGGAATGATTATTGCGAACTAAAAAGGGGAACGCTTGATTTTGGGTCATGA
This sequence comes from Allium sativum, assembly GCA_030737875.1. Lineage (NCBI taxonomy): Eukaryota > Viridiplantae > Streptophyta > Magnoliopsida > Asparagales > Amaryllidaceae > Allium > Allium sativum. The sequence continues at coordinate 432,417,743 of CM060920.1, forward strand.
CATGAATTGGAAGGCTTAGTAATAAATTACAATGGGTTTTGAGTATAATATAATCCTAAGTAAGATTTGAATGGGTGGACCAAGTTGGAAAACTATAAGCATGAACATGATTTAGGATATGTCGTATACTTGACATCACTGAAACGGCTTAAACATGAATTTGCTTATAAAATTGTTCATGGGTACGTGACGCTTGAATAAGACATGAATTGTAACTTGGACATGAATAAGAGCATAGGATTTACATCTAGAACTTGACATGAAACTTGGTACCTAAAACTTGAACATGGACATGACACGTAGATAAACTTAACATGGCCAACTCGAGGTTGGGTTGAGTTTGCAGTATAAACCTGCCCGGAACCGCCCAGCGAATCCAGTAACTGCAAACAATAGGACCCAATGTGATTAGTTGGTCATATCGCGCATGAAACCCGAGGTTAGACTAGGTTATGGTGTAAATCTGCCCGGACCCGCCCGACTTGTCCAGTAACCACAACAAAGTCTAATGTGAGAGGTTGGGGTGCATCAATTTATTTAATGCCACAGGTTAGGGTTAAGTCATAAACTTAGGAAGCAATACTTAACCAAAACAGACATGGGGAATGTTAACTTCATATTATAAACCAAAGGTGGGGTAATCTAAGGATTAAATATCGGGTAAACCTATCCTAGGGGCGGGGAAAAACAAAGACTTGAGGTAAGACCTGTAAAGGTGGGATAAACTATAATATGGATAAGCGAAACTAGAACGGAGGGATAACACCCATTTGTTACCACCAAATGAAAGGGAACCTAAGTCATGCTTGTATTTATGGGAAAACCTTAGACAAACAAGTTGAATCATAAAGTGAGAATGCGCGGTCTGATGACTAAGGTAACGAGAATTGGTTAAGTAAAACAAATGAGAATGATAACTAAGTAATGAGCCTCAGTTAATGGTAACTAAGCAATAAACCTTAGTTAAGAAAAAAAGAAACAATCGAGAACGGGAGCTAAGTTGAAATCCCCAGTTAAAGAAACTAAGAGATAAACCTTAGTTAACAAGATTTATGGGAAAAGAAACTAAGTGGTAAACCTTAGTTGGGAACAAATAAGTAATAATTCTTAGTAAAGAAAACTGAGCCGGTCCATAATTGATGAATAACCCGATATGGTAGATCATCCCTTAACAAGTACATAAGGAGGAGCAAACGTTTATCTGATTTCGAAAAAGGCTCCAGCGGACTGGGTTTAGAAGCACGTAGCTTCGGGGGACGTGAGGGTACTCTTGGTATCCCTCTGTGAGGTTGCAGATGATCCGCCTGGGCTCATAGAGGTTAAGGTCTGCGGTAGAAGAACCAAGGGTATGCCTTGGTTGCAGTATCAGCAACCTAAAGGCTAGGGTGGATCAGCGTGGGTCAGCGATACTTAGTTTAGCCCTATGATAGCACGTCGTCGACTACCTACCATCTTCAGTCAATCGTAGTACGCATGCGGAAAGGCAGAGAACTCCCAACATACCATATACTTGCTATCTAGTTATGGGTGAGGCTGGCCAATAGGAAAGTGGGGGCATAGGTGGCAGGAGTACAGTTCTCGTGCTTGATTTTCTTGGATTGCCTTTCATTAGTTGGGGGAGGGTTCACGTGGGACCATAACCACTGGTAAAAAAACAGACCTTAGTATCTGCATCGGCAGATAACTTAAAGCTCCCGACCGAGTTCCGTATTTCTTGATTTAGCCCTGTCACGGGACTCGGGCCGCACATATAGTGTACATGTGCATGTAGACATCGGAAACGATTCGCGATACATACGTGGGAAAAGGGCATTGTTCGACAGGCAGCATAATCCCTAGTGGTCCTAGGTGGCATAAACCCTAATCGAATCTAGAAAACGTTCATTAGTTAGCATAATCCCTAGTGGTCCTAGGTGGCATAAATCTTAGTTGAACACTCGATAGTTCAAGATAAGGAAACCTAGCCCGATCAAGGGTGGCAGTCCAAACGATTTCAAGAATGGTGGCACTACGTTGAAGTAGATAGAATTACATGATAAAGCCCGTACGATATACGGCAAGGGACAGTACATATACATGGAAAGGATTATACGAGTTGGGGAAAAATTACATGTACGATGTATTAGGTTAAGTCTACTAGTAAGTGGACGAGAATGACATGGGTTTGGCCTTGGGTGCTAATATTGTGAATAACCAAATAAACAAGAAATTATAACTGAACGGCATATGTAGGGTTACACAAGAGTTTATTATAGTCCAGTCACACTGAACTTATGTTCTGACCCCCTCCTCACAACATGCGCAGGTTAGGTTCATGACAGAGGTAGTATTGCTTGACTACTGGCTTGGCAGTATTATTATTATTAAGGTAATGCTATTTTGAATAAATTATATTTTATTCCTTCCGCTGTGAGCTGCTTTTCGAACTCTGACATGTTTCTTTCTCTCTGTATTTTCTACAGGATACCAGAGCATCCAACTCGGGGTCCGATGGATTGGATTTTGAAAAATTCGGTCCGTCGGAATTCTGGGTTGTTACATCTGGTATCAGAGCTTTGGTTTAGCTTTCCTTGGGAAAATTATGAGTGAGAGTATTTGTATTTTTGAAAAATATAAATATTATATATAAATAGATCTAGATGAGTATAGAGCTCGCTCGAGGGATAAACTTAGAGAAGAATGGAAAAATTTACCCCGTACTCTGGAATGGAGTTTAACGAAAATTTTGAACTTTTAAGTGAAATTAGAAAGTGTACATAAATGTGGATATTTAAGATTGCGTGTTCCACATAAGTTCATATTTCATGGAATCAGAACCAACATATAGAAAGAATGAAAGTCACTAGTGTGCACGTCAAGTTTTGAATCGACAGTACACCATGGGAATGGAGGTGGACTATCACAAAGGAAGACAAAGTATCGCCGCACGATAATGCACTGAAAAAAAAGAAAAAAAATCATACAGGGCCGGGTTGACACTATGGTCAACCTACCAGGGGCAGGTCGACCATAGAGTCGACCCCCCTGTACGAAAAAAATATATGAGCTGAAGGCCGAAGCCTTCAGCTCACATAATTTGTGCGTCCTCCCCCTTCCAGCAAGCTCCAAAACCCATCCCACTTCAACTTCCTCCACCTCCCACCTCTTCATTTCTCCACTATTTCTTATAAAATTAGTCTCAAATTAAAGCTTAAGCCCTTCTCTATCCGGATCTATACCTTTTCTCTTCTCTTGTGTGATTAAATCGCCATGGAAAACAAACCTTCCCTCAATGAGATTTATCCTCAACTTACACCGCAAGAGATCGAGTGGTGCAACGCGCCAGAGGAAATAATCAAGGAGTACGTGAAGACCGCAAAATTAAAGTTATTATTGGGACGCCCGGTGAGATTTGGTGATTTTAATACAACCCCCGTGGAAGATTTATTCAGGGATGCGGGTTTGATTTCTATTTTGGATGTGAACATCGCCGAGAGAAGGGGCTTCAAGCGTCTGGTAAGACTCTTTGACGCTAATTTAGATATTCGTATGGATGATGAAGGTTTGGTAACCTATAATTCTGTGGTTAAGGGCACTCATATATATTTTAATGAAGTCCAATTTGGGGAAATGTTAAATATCCGTGGTACAAGACTTGATATAACGGATCTTGTGATGGATGATGTAGCCGTATAGCGTAGGATTTTTAAGGATGGGTTTGAGAGGCAGTGGGATAATATCCATTTGAGCCCGCTTGCTAGATTTGTCATTAGGATTTTGCAGTATAATCTTGTTGGGCAGAATGCTGGTTTTGATAGGATTTCGCATATCGTAAAGCGTGCTACTTACGCTATCTTTGGGGGTATACAGATGAATTGGGCACGCATCATTTTACAGCATTACAGCACCACTAGGGAGATGAGACAGTCCAATCTTTGTTTTGGAAATTTATGGACTATAGTCTTTGCACGGAACGACATTGATCTACATAGTGAGAGTTATATAACACCTTCTTCTCACCCCTCTACTATTATCGACTTAGCTGCGCTGACGAGAATGGGTATCCACTTACATGATTTGTTAGAGCCGCTGCCCATGGAGCATGATTGGGAAGATGTGGGTGAGGAGGCGGGACAGGAAGATGAGCCACACGATGGTCATGATTATCAGCCCGGACACGACAAAGAACCCCAGTATGCGCCACAGGAAGATTTTGATCCAGCACATACAGAGCAGGCTTGGGGGGGTGCTTGGACTTCTCAGACTCTGGGATGGGGGACTTCCGATACCCCAGGATGGGACCCCTGGGAGTCCCGAGACTTAGATTGGAGGACTGAGTTGAGAGCCATCTCTGAGCGGCAGGCTCATCTGGTTAGAGATCAGCAGAGTATCCTTAGGACTCAGCAGGAGATGCTCTAGGCACAGGTCGGGTTAGGACAGACTCAGCAGCAGATGATACAGGATATGGGCACCTCTTACGATCAGCTGGGAGCTGGACTACAGGAACTACAGCTAGAGGTTAGGCAGGGGACTCAACAGCATGGAGAGCAGTTGGATAGAGTGGAAAGCCAGATAGTTGGTATCGAGGATCTCATTCGTAGTTACTTCCGTTAGGACTTGAGCTCTATTATTGTATCCGTAGGGTAGTGTTTTATTTTCGTAATGCTTAACTGCTTTCTTTGTTATCTTATTGTAATGTTGTACTGAAAATTTTCTAGATGTAATCCGCAAGTTGTTTGCTTAATAAAAATCTGTTGTGATTAAATAACCACGAAAATATTACGCAGTAATAGATAAACAAAGAAAGACGAGGAAGTAATAAAAACGGGAAAGTGCAGATTTTTTTTTCCGTTATATATAAAATTTAGAAAATTAGATTTTTCTAAATTTAAAAATGGATGGTAGGATCTTGGATGCGACCATTGAATGAACTACACTCTTATTCTATAAGGGTGTGGGAAAAATTTGGATGAAAAATATTTTTAATTTTTTTTTGCATTCATTTAGAACTGCAAGTATATTTAGGGTGCAAGCATCATATTTTAGAAAAGAGATTTTAAATAATTGCATCCCTATAGGTGGTACCAAAAGTTAGGCATACATACTTTACTGCAATGTAATTCACTTTGCACATGTGCACATGGTTGCAACAATTGGTTGAACACTCTTTGGATGGTGTGAGGGGTTATAAATCTTACTCTTATTGAATTTCGTGGACGAAATTCCTTAAGGGAGGGAGAATGTAACACCCTGCATTTTTATGATTTAAAAATAAGAAATTTATAATATATATATATATATATATATATATTCCGAGATATTAAAAATATAATGGTGATACGCGAAACAAATTAATTAAGAACGATGAGAAATAAAGAATACTTAATTTAAAAACTGAGAATTAAGTTAAAGGGATTTCACCATTACGATCATCTCGGAATTCTGCATGAAATTGAGTCCGAATTTTTGAAAATCGGGCTCCGTACGAAGAAGTTATGAACTTCCGAAGTTGCGGTATATTAAAACAATCAAAAACAGCTCAAAACGAAAGTAATACTTCGAAATTCAAACTCAGAAAGGAAGGGCTGGATTTTTCCCACCCAACACCCAGGTTGACCTGGGAGTCGACTGGGTAGTCGACCTACCATTGACCAGGTCGACCATGTAGTCGACCTGGGGGTCGACCTGGTCACTTTCCCAGAATCTGTTCTGGGTACATTTTTGATGTATTTGGGCCGTTTTCTAGGCGAGATTCGTAGCTTGGCACCAATAAATAAACCCGCCCAAGCTCTTTAGACTCTTCAGCAATTCATGGCGAAGCTATGCCTCTCTTTTCTCTCATATCTTCTTCAAAAGATCTTGGATCTATTCTTCCCTCTTTCCTCTACAGCATCTGTTCTTAAAAATTAAAAGAATGAGATCTGGAACAACGAATGAAATAGAAAAAAAAAATCTAGAGAGAAAAGATAATGGATTCAGATTCATAGATTCGCGCCGCAAGGAAGAGTCAAATATGATTCAAAACAGTAATTCAAGAAAGAGGGAAAAAAAATCCAAGAATTATCTAGTCCCTATTCTGAAGACGACAAACAAGGTGAGTGGAGTTATAATACACTTTTTGTGTGAAATTATGATTTATCGTTCAAACATTCCCTATGTAAACGCAAAATGAAATTATTGTGGAAATTGGATCTGTAATGTTTAATATTGTCATGTGTTCGCTTTTAATTATTATGCCTACGATTATGTCCTCTTTTATTTTCCCTCTTTTATCTTTTTCTGACTAGGCTATCACGAGCCTAGCTTTATTATGAAATGAATACGACAGAATGATTATTGCGAACTAAAAAGGGGAACGCTTGATTTTGGGTCATGACATGAATTGGAAGGCTTAGTAATAAATTACAATGGGTTTTGAGTATAATATAATCTTAAGTGAGATTTGAATGGGTGGACCAAGTTGGAAAACTATAAGCGTGAACATGATTTAGGATATGTCATATACTTGACATCACTGAAACGGCTTAAACATGAATTTGCTTATAAAATTGTTCATGGGTACGTGACGCTTGAATAAGACATGAATTGTAACTTGGACATGAATAAGAGCATGGGATTTACATCTAGAACTTGACATGAAACTTGGTACCTAAAACTTGAACATGGACATGACACGCAGATAAACTTAACATGGCCAACTCGAGGTTGGGTTGAGTTTGCAGTATAAACCTGCCCGGAAACGCCCGGCGAATCCAGTAACTGCAAACAATAGGACCCAATGTGAGTAGTTGGTCATATCGCGCTTGAAACCCGAGGTTAGACTAGGTTGTGGTGTAAATCTTCCCGGACCCGCCCGGCTTGTCCAGTAACCACAACAAAGTCTAATGTGAGAGGTTGGGGTGCATCAATTTATTTAATGCCACAGGTTAGGGTTAAGTCATAAACTTGGGAAGCAATACTTAACCAAAACAGACATAGGGAATGTTAACTTCATATTATAAACCAAAGGTGGGGTAATCGAAGGATTAAATATCGGGTAAACCTATCCTAGGGGCGGGGAAAAACTAAGACTTGAGGTAAAACCTGTAAAGGTAGGATAAAATATAATATGGATAAGCGAAACTAGAACGGAGGGATAACACCCATTTGTTACCACCAAATGAAAGGGAACTTAAGTCATGCTTGTATTTATGGGAAAACCTTAGACAAACAAGTTGAATCATAAAGTGAGAATGCGCGGTCTGATGACTAAGGTAACGAGAATTGGCTAAGTAAAACAAATGAGAATGATAACTAAGTAATGAGCCTCAGTTAATGGTAACTAAGCAACAAACCTTAGTTAAGAAAAAAAAGAAACAATCGAGAACGGGAGCTAAGTTGAAATCCCCAGTTAAAGAAACTAAGTGATAAACCTTAGTTAACAAGATTTATGTTAAAAGAAACTAAGTGGTAAACCTTAGTTGGGAACAACTAAGTAATAATTCTTAGTCAAGAAAACTGAGTCGGTACATAATAGATGAATAACCCGATATGGTAGATCATCCCTTAACAAGTACATAAGGAGGAGCAAACGTTTATCTGATTTCGAAAAAGGCTCCAGCGGACTGGGTTTAGAAGCACGTAGCTTCGGGGGACGTGAGGGTACTCTTGGTATCCCTCTGTGAGGCTACAGATGATCCGCCTGGGCTCACAGAGGTTAAGGTCTGCGGTAGAAGAACCAAGGGTATGCCTTGGTTGTAGTATGAGCAACCTAAAGGCTAGGGTGGATCAGCGTGGGTCGACGATACTTAGTTTAGCCCTGTGATAGCACGTCGTCGACTACCTACCATCTTCAGTCAATCGTAGTACGCATGCGGAAAGGCAGAGAACTCCCAACAGACCATATACTTGCTATCTAGTTATGGGTGAGGCTGGCCAATAGGAAAGTGGGGGCATAGGTGGCAGGAGTACAGTTCTCGTACTTGATTTTCTTGGATTGCCTTTCATTAGTTGAGGGAGGGGTCACGTGGGACCATAACCACTGGTAGAAAAACAGACCTTAGCATCTGCATCAGCAGATAACTTAAAGCTCCCGACCGAGTTCCGTATTTCTTGATTTAGCCCTGTCACGGGACTCGGGCCGCACATATAGTGTACATGTGCACCTAGACATCGGAAACGATTTGCTATACATACATGGGAAAAAGGCGTTGTTCGACAGGTAGCATAATCCCTAGTGGTCCTAGGTGGCATAAACCCTAATTGAATCTAGAAAACGTTCATTAGGTAGCATAATCCCTAGTGGTCCTAGGTGGCATAAATCCTAGTTGAACACTCGATAGTTCATGATAAGGAAACCTAGCCAGATCAAGGGTGGCAGTTCAAATGATTTCAAGAATGGTGGCACTACGTTGAAGTAGTATATATTTACGTGATAAAGCCCGTACGATATACGGCAAGGGACTGTACATATACATGGAAAGGATTATACGAGTTGAAAAAAAATTACATATACGATGTATTAGGTTAAGTCTACTAGTAAGTGGACGAGAATGACATGGGTTTGGCCTTGGGTGCTAATATTGTGAATAACCAAATAAACAAGAAATTATAACTGAACGGTATATGTAGGGTTACACAAGAGTTTATTATAGTCCAGTCAACATATCTTATGTTCTGACCCCCTCCTCACAACATGCGCAGGTTAGGTTCATGACAGAGATAGTATTGCTTGACTACTGGCTTGGCAGTATTATTATTAAGGTAATGCTATTTTGAATAAATTATATTTTATTCCTTCCGCTGTGAGCTGCTTTTCGAACTCTGACATTTTTCTTTCTCTCTGTCTTTTCTGCAGGATACCAGAGCACCCAACTCAGGGTCCGATGGATTGGATTTTGAAAAATTCGATCCGTCGGAATTTCGGGTTGTTACACTGATTATTCGGCTGCAGCATATGTTCCGAGTGCTAACTCATATACAGTTAGAATTTACTATTTTATTTAGTTTTTATTGAAGTTAATTTACTTGAACTATGATTAATCCTGACTCGAATGTTTTATTTTTTTTGCATGGAATGCTCAGATCAGACCCTGAGTGTACAGATTTTAAGATCGCAGCTTCGGATTCGAAGATTGGCGAAGCTTGGTTCCCGAAGACGCACACTTTGAAGTTTTAAAAAATAGTAAATATTTTCTAAGTCAAGTTGTTTTAAAATTTCCATTGTATATAGAAAAAATTCTTGTATCAAAGATTCTGATTTATTTATAAAAGATTATTTCATTGTTCAATACTGTGTTATTTTTTTATTTTGTGTTTTCTGTATTGATTCTTTTTAAAACTCCGTAAGCTAAACAACGATCCTTCGATTTGAACGTTTTAAGTTGGTTTAATTGCCAATTTGATGCAGTCAAAAAGGAAGGACATTACAAGTGTTATCCGAGCTTTGGTTTATTCAAAGCATAGCTTATTGGGTTTAAAAATGGATCTTGAAAATAAAAAGGTTTTGAAAAAGTAATTTTGTAAGTGTAAATAATTTGTGAACGGTAAATTATTTTGGAAATAAAATATTATTTTGAAACCTGTATTTTGAAACTAGTATAGCGGAAACAAAAAATTATTTTGATTCTTTCCGGAATCCCTAGTCTTCGGAGGTCTTCGAATCCAGGTTTGCGAGAATTTTTCTTTGATAAGTCCCCTAAAGTTTGAATCTCGAATTCATCATTAAATGGTATCAAAGAAAAATAAGTATAAGAGAATCGATGAATCAATTTCCCCAGTCATGTATCTTAGCAATCTAAGACAATCGAAATTTATTAGGGATAAGATTTTCGGATGAGAATTTGAATGAAAAAGTGAAATTTGAAACTGGTTTAGAGATGAGAAGACGAATTTTCTTTTGATATTCGAATTATAGATTAATGAAAATAAAATCAAAAAGGTTATAAGTGGAATTCGACTATTTTTCAGAACTTGGTAAGATAAATAATTGGTTTCAAATCAACATTGTACAATCGAATATTTGATTCGATAGTAAGTTATGAAATTGTTAATTGATTAACAAGGAGTGGATGGTAAATGAGAATTATGAATGAAGCGATATATGAATAAAGAATCGTGAGGAGCTTTGAACCTACATTAAAAAATAAAATCAAAGCTAATTTGATGTGATGAATCCAGATTCCTATAAAGGAAATGATATTCACTTTTTAGAAGTGAATAATGTGTGAAAGCAAAATGTGACGAACAAAATTAAGAATAAAAGAAATGGAGTTGACCAGTACGGCAAGATTATTCTGAAGTTTAGAATATAAATCAGATGATATTTTTCCGAAGTTCAGAATATATTATCGAATAAGGGATTATAAAAAAAAGATTATTCACGGGAATCAACTATGTACTTTTCATTTTTAATAAAAAATTAAAATATAAATTGTTTATATTCAGATTAATGAATAAAATACATTTTAAAGTTTAATATTATGAAAGCATGAATTATTGTGATAATCGTCGATTTTCGTAAAACCAGAAAATTCTTAATTTGAAGTAGAGAATTACGTAAATGAATGTTTTATTGGTATCCGAAGTTGTGAACTTTGTCAATTTCAAAGTTAATAATGTTGTTCAGTTAAGGTCTGAGAGGTAAATATACCCCAACTTGATTGACTTCATGTTGACTAAGAAATGATTAAGGTTCAATAGTAAGAATTGGTTGGGTGAAGTAAGCTAATGAGTGTCAACAGTAAATGGGAATATTGATGTTTTACTTAACTTCTATTTAATTCAAATAAAGAATTTGGAAATGTTTTCCATGAAGGATAAAGTATATTTTCTGTAAGAATAAGATATGCGAATATATGGAAATGTTTTCCAATAAGAAATTTTCTAGAATTATAGAAAATACATATGATAATTGGAAATGATTTTAAAAGGATCATGTGAGGCTAATAAGTTTGGATAAATCAGAATGGCAAGGATCAAAGAATAAAAAGCCGCATGTCGAGAACAAATGGCGACATAATGTAAGAGGAATGGATTTGAAACTAAATTCAAGTATGCCATAAGAAATGTTTTGATAAGAATACGAGGAATAGAATAAGAAATTTGGAGGCAGACTGGAGATTAGTTAAGTTGAATGATTTCCTGGGTATTGATTTGATGTTGGTTTCGGCCCTCGGGGTTGATACTTAGGAAGTTGTTCGCTTTCTAATGGACGGTCGAAGGAGGAATATATGGAGAAGTAATACTGTGTTAATAAGGGATTTGTTAAAAAGGTGAAAATTTCTGGAATTTTGGAAAGCATAAAAATTTGAATTAAGGGATGAACCTATAAATTGGATATTTAGAGAGAATTTTTGTTTTACAGCCAATATTATGAGATGTTGAAAAACATGATTTGGAAAAATGTGAATTTGTTGAGAAAATCTTATGTCAATATACATAAGTATGAGTTATATGAAATATGAAATACTATATATATAGTATTATATGTTTTTAGTAACACCCCGTATTTTCGGTAAACATTAAAGTTACGAATTAAAGAATCATTAATTTCAAATGTAAGAATTAAGGGAAATGGGTTACGCCATTGCGTTCGTCTCATAATTCTGCTTGAGATAGAGTTCGAGATTTGCGTAATTCAGATTCCGTATGAAGGAGTTGGGACCTTCAGAAGATTCAAGAATTTAAATAAACAGTTCAGAATATAGTTCAGAAAATTCAAAATTCAAAATCTGAAGTTGAAGCGGGCTGGGCGGGAAATTTCCCGCCCAAGGCCAGGTCGACCAGGGGGTCGACCTCCCCCCATACAGGTCGACTTGGGGGTCGACCTCCCCCTCGGGTTAGATCTAAAATCTGACCTGTTTTCTCCTATGATGAATTTCTGTGTCATTAGGGCTTGCGTGGCACGTTCTGGTTGGTTCTCTTAGGTTTGAATGGCTTTGATTTGCTCTAGGTTAATCTGACGGCTCCTATTAAATCAAACTTCTATATAAGCAACCTAAATCTAAACCCTAAAGCCACATAAAAATATTCCTAAGACTGTCATGCTGTCAACACTCAACCTAGAGTAGCCGCCATTCTCATTCAACTAGGAAGCAAGTAGGAATTGCAAATTAAATCTAATTCAACTAAGAGAATTCAACGTCTACAACAAAGGAGAGCTATTCAAATTCAGAATACAGATCCCAGAGCTCAAGACTAGCCTCCTTTTTGTAAGTCCAGTTATCATTTAGACCTAAACGATTTTAGAATTGTGACTAAATAACTGGATATAGAACATCGCCTAATGTAAATCTAGCCTATCCTTTTTGTTAAAACTGAATTGATTGAGACTATGATTCTTTCTATGCTAAGTTGTGAATCTTGTTGTATGTAATTTGATGATTAAAGTTAAATGCTTTGGACCCATATGTTGTATAAGTTGCCAATGACATATATGTTGTGTAATTTAGCGATGCCATATTATACTTTGGAAACGACATATCATGTTGAATAAATTTGGAGATGACATATTATGTTGTATACTTGGCGATGACATAAATTGGCGATGGCATATTATAATTTGGCGATGGCGTATCATATTGTGTAGTTTGGCAATGACATACCATATTGTATAATTTGGCGATGGATATCACATTGTGTATAATTTGGCAATGACATTTCATGTCGCATGATTTGATAATAACACCTATATGTTATATGACAATTTGGTAATTTTGCTATAGTTATGTAAGTTCGACCATGTTCACATATATGACCAAAACTACATGCTAATATGATTAGGTTCATGTTAGATTAGATCCAACTAATTTGCGAAGTTCACAATTACATGCCAAATGTTAAGTTTATGTAATTCTATGTAAAACCCCTATTCCATGATTCATGTTAAGTAGATCTAAATTTGCAAGTTCATAATTAAATGTACATTGTTCTTTGACATATTCATATGACACATGTGTAGTTAGATCCATATTTTAATGATTTTGGAATTATTACATGTTCCTCTTTTCCCCCTTTTGTGTACATGTTAGGCTATGTATCAGCCTAGCATTTTACGTGATTTATGTGAACGTTTAACGGGGGTAACGTTGGGGAAAAATATGGAATTACATATAATTGGCATATTTGGCTCATGAACATGTAAATGTTTTATGACATAAAATGGTATAAATTTTTATACCTAAAATTATGAACTTGATTTAAAAGGGAAAGTGGGGCTTGAATTAAATGACAAAAATTTACATTTAAATATAAAGAGGTATATATGTAAATTTAGAAAAGACGAATATACCTAACCCGATGTTAGATTGAGTTACGGTGTAAGACTGTCCGGAATCGCCCGGCACATCCAGCATCCGTAATAATATATATCTAATGTGGGAAGTTAGTGCGTCAAGCCCAAAGGAACCCGAGGTTAGACCGAGTTGCGGTGTAAAACTGCCCGGGCCCGACTGACACATCCAGTAACCGCAACAATACCTGTCTAATGTGAGTGGTTGGTGCTTTAATAAATGAATTAAAGCTAAGTCAGGAATGGTAGGATTAAGTTAATTAAGGCAACACTTAACCAATGCAACATGTTAACTAAACTAATGGGTGGGTTAGGTTAACTTGGACACTTAACCAATTTAACATGCTGACTAGGAAACCCTAGTAACGGGACCCATTTCAGCAGTAACCCACATAGATGTATCATGGTACCTTGAACTAGGCAGGGTGGGACACGGTTACTGGGCTAATTATAAGCGGTCAAAACAACAGCGGTTGGTGCGTCAGTGTAGGTTCCGACGGAGTACGGGCGTGCCCGTACTTCGGAGTGGAAAAAGCAAGCACTGGGCATCAGTAGTTATACACTGTGCATCTTGAATCGTGTCGGGTTGCCACCATAGGATTTGATACACCCCATGGTGGGACCAGCACAGGTATCTACAATCGAGCGGGGCCGTGTGACACAAGTGGTAAACGCATGCGAGTAGGAGTCGATCAATGAAAAGGGATCACTGGGTTTTGAACTCACGATAATGGATAAAATATCTAGTTGGTGCAGAGAATATGGACATGGGTGCGATAGTATGATTAGTTTATCTAGCCTTGTTTATCTTGCCCTGTTTAGCTTACCTTATCCTATGTTACGTTATTTCCTTATTATTGTCCCGTGTCCAGCTTATTCAAGTCATGGTTCTCTTATTAGTTTACATGCTGAATAATCACTGGACTTACCAGACTTATGTCTGACCCATTTTCTTTCGCCCTCTTTTCTTCCGTTTACCCCCTCATGTACCCAAGGAGGGATTAGCTCAGCCTAATTTGGACCGTTCATCTTTCCAATCTTGAAGACTCTATAATGTATTGCTTGAAACTTCTTATCTTTGGCTATGGCTTTGGACACACTATTACTTGGGTATTTATGCAGTTTTATTGTTTTTATGCTTCTTTATGTAATAATCAGGACAGAGATTTTGATGCAGTGATTTGGAAGTTAATTTGAAATAGTTTGCTGTAATGTTTTGTTATGAACCAGGTTTGAAATAAAGTTAGTTTTTCCGCTGCTTATATATATCTGTCTTGTAAATTATCTGTGTCTTTTACCTATAATGCGCCATCAAAGTTAAGGCATTCCCTTTGTAAGTGACCTTAACGGAGGTAGGGTGTTTCATTTTCAAATCAAAGTAAGGAAAGTACCTTCCTTCTCTTTGAAATTTGAGCGTAGATATGCTGCTGGTGGTAGTAGGTTGTCCGGACATAAAACTCATGAGTTGCCATTGAGCACGACTGCTAACATAATTCGCAGGGCTGCAGATAGCCTATGGCGAACGGATGTTTCTTGAGGGAATCAGGCGTAACCGTTGTGATTGCTGCGATCTAGAGTCGTTGAATTCGACCATGTAGCGAAATTCACATGGCTGTAGATAGCCTACGGCGAACGGATGTTTCTTGGGAGAACCAAGCGTAACCATTGTGACTGCTACGATCTACAGTCGAATTATAAGGGCGTAATCCGCAGAGCTGTGAAAGCTTACAGGTATGGATGTTTCCTGGGGGACCCAGGCGTAACCATTGTATACCTGCAGTCCACATGATATATCTATAAGTGGAGGAGATGTAACCATTAGAGTTACTAAAGGTAGAATGAAGCTACCTGTTTAATGCAACAGTTTGCCTTCGTGACTTGATTGTCTTCATAACTTGATTAGTCTTCGCGACGTGAATTGTCTTTGTGACTTGATTAATCCTCGTAATTTGATTTAACCTCAATTGATAATTTTTTTTCGTGATTCTGAGATAGAGCTGCCAACGCTCAGTGATCTCAGATTTTTCTTTTGATTTAGAAATATCTCTCGTTGATTTTTCCATATCGAAATTTGCAGGGAAGCGATTTCCTATGGATACAGATGTTTTCTGGGGGATCCAGACGAAACCATTGTGTATCTGCGATTCATAAACAATTAACATATCAATATCACATTGGTACTTTCCATATCTGTTTTTGAAAAGGAATTTTTGAAATATTTTCACTAAGAGTTGAAGCAAGGATATTTAGTACTTGGAGATTTTAGTCGTGCGCCTGGCCAGCGTATGCCTAACATATGTTAGAATGAAAATAGACTTGTCAAACTTCTAGCTATCAAATATTTTCAAATCAATAATCTGAAGTTAAAATGTACTTAAGTTAAGAAAGAGACTTTCAGAGTATAATACAAATATTTCTAGTATAAAAATTATATATATAAGTTTGGATTTGGGAAAATTTTCGAGTTGACAATTTGCAACTTGAAAAGGAAATGTTATTTACACTCTTCGATGAGTGTTGTGAAAGGTTAAATGTATTGAATGCAAGGCTATTGGCTAAACTTGGAATGTAAGGAATAAGTGCAATAATGGATAAGTGAACAATGACGGATAAGATTTATAAAGGAATTTGGAATAAATGCAGAAATCGGAGATTGAAAGGAGTTTGGTTTTGAAAAGGAATCATATGATTTTTAATCTCTTATAAAAATTGGATGGAATGTGAAACTAGGAGATATCTCGAAATAATTTGAGAAAAAAAATTGGTTTGAGGAAATTACATATAGTTTAAAAAGAAGGGAAATAAATAAAATCCGATTCAGAAGATAAAGAAAATCGTGTTTGATCAAAATTGATCTCCACCTAAGAAAGAAAATTTGATTTTCCGAGTAAATTGAATGTGAGGGGTAAACAAGGTCTGATGATTTAAATACCGATATTTAAATTAGTTGTGAGGAAATACACACGAATGTGAAAATTTTGAAGTCTATAGTGGTACAACCCTAACGATCTCATCTTTTCGAGGACGAGAAGTTTTAAAGGGGGAAAGATTGTAACGTCCTATAAATTTTAACCACAGAAATATTGGGTTAATTAAGGAATTAATTATTAGTAAACAATTTTATATTGATACTTGAGTCAAAAATCAAATATATGGTTTTGGGTATGAATTTAATTCAATATTTAATGAAAAATGGTTGATTGAGAATCTAATATTTATTTTTTGAATATCTGAACTGGATTTGGAATTCGATCGAATGGTCGAATTAAAAAAATTAAACGTTGTTAATGTTAAATAAATTGGGAATTTTATATGGAGAGATATGTGTGTGTTGATGTATATAAAGATATTGAATTTAAAGTTTCAAAATTTGAAAATGAACAAAGTTATCGGTAGACAGACAAAATAAAATTAGCGAACCAATAAATAATTTAAAAATAAAAATAACGTTGTATACAAAGAGAGTCAGATTACGACCAGATTAATTTTATTGAATTCATAACACTAAGACGAAGATTTACGTATAATTGTTTGTTGTGTTTGGAAACGTTGGTGGTACGAATTTTCAGCATTCAACGATAATTCGCGGTAAAAGTTAAAATTTGACTGCATTACCAACTATCCCAAATATTACCTTCCTCAGATATATCTTCGCCAAGCCCATAACCGACTCCTGAAAACACAGCGCGCTACCCTATTCTAGTGATGGACTTCGTTCTTATCTTCGCTCCTCTACTTCTATAAAAATCAATGTCCCTCATGTGTTCATTCTCAAATCAGTTTTCCCTAAATTATTTTCCCCTTTCTAATTCTTTAAAATGGCTGAAACCAAATTTCTCCACTTCCCCAAAATCATTTCTTCCTCGATTCGTAAAAATGGTTGCTCCGCTCCTATCCAAAATCGATTTCAAACTTCTTCAAATCGAACCAATGTCTACGTTGCTCCAACCAAAAACAACATTGCCTTTACCTTCGAAGCTAACTCACCTCGATCACCAGTATTTCAGCTCCAGACACGAACTTAGCTTCGACTAGATCACTTCTCACGTTGATGCCGACACTCCTCAACGGACTGAGCCTTCAACCAGTGCGCCAACAGCTGCAGCAGAGCCTTTGGCCAGCATTTGGGCTCGTCGCTTCTCTCCTTTCAATCAATCGTTTCACCGTTGTAAGGTGAGCATCTCACTCACGATTAATCTCAGTTTCAAGTGGATTGATTTCAATATAAAATTAAAGATTATAATGTTTAATGCCATAATGTACTCTACCGCTTATGGGTTTCACTTGATCTTTGGGGTGGTTGCATTCTATTTTATGACCTTGCCGTTGTGGGTGTTCATTGTCTCGTTTTGAAATAATATACCAGTGACATGTGTTTGAATAATTGACCCTTGTATTGTTTGCTCGTTAGAAAGGTACCTGAGTACATGGAGTTGTCCTATACCATGCTGATTTGAAACCCAGTAGTGAAAAAAATATTATAAAAAAATGTATGAAAATGGGTAGTTATAAAATTCAGAGTTAGTAGTTAGGGTTTGTTTATACTGGTGAGAGAATCTGTTGTGGTTTGAGATCACGATAAATGACAAATATCATCTTTTGATATGTTGCGACAGAAACCATCACATATTGGGTAGATCTGGAGTTGGTTAAAATCCAATTCTTCTTGTTGCATACTGATTTGCTTATAATAGGGAGGTTGTAAACTCAGACAATGGGGGCTAAAACATAAATGGCTAGCACCAGTCAGTTGTGTATAGAGTTCAAACATTGATTGTGTCATTTTTTGTGAAACTGGAATGTAAGGCCATACATACAAGAAAGAGTTATGGTAGGATATCTGGAATGACTCAGCAATTAAATAATTTACCATATTTTATAGTCCTACATAAAATAGTTGTCTTGGTGTTTAACCGTTCTATTTAGTGCAAATGCTATTTTTTTGTTTTACTAAATTTTATATAAGATGAAACCATGGTTCTAACTGATGTGCATGTAATAAACTCTTTTTAGTAACTGATGTGCATGTCAGGAATCGTATGTCAAATCTCAAATATGTATATTTAAATAAAATCTATAAAATAATACACTTTAATCGTAATATGTAATTTATACAAAAGTGTAGGATAAAATAGGAATTGGATTCATGCGTGTTCTACTGGGTTGCGCGTATGCTTAGCTTAAATAAGAATATACATATTTTGCAAGTTTAGATTGAAACTAGAAAATATAGAAGCCTAGCTTTCTTGATTCTTTTATGACCTGCAGCACGATCTAAACTATTTATCATGGTTGAAACAAAAGTCAGTGAATAATTATAAATTGTTTGAACAAAACAAAAGCCATGTCCGGTAGCATGATGGTTACTGCTAAACCATTCATCATGTTTTTATAACTGGAATATAGCATTGTTAGTATTAACAGTTTGCTTCTGCGAAACATTTCACCTATACTTAATTTGAACGACAAGAAGAAGAAGAATATTTTCATCAATTTGATGCTTCATGATTTCAACTACTAGTACATAATTTTTTTAAATATCATGGGGGAGTATGTACTCTGCTATTACGAAACTGAATTCATTTAGCATGTCACTTATTGTACCCTGTCCATGATAAAAGTGCTTCCCAGTACGTAAATTTGGCTTATATATTCGTTTTGACTTCATGAACTCATACAACACCTAGTTGACCTTGTGTGTTTGACTCGCTGGTTTAGTTTATTCTTGCACTTGAACCATTGGGTCATATCTTGTGCTGAACTGTCAGGCTAAATTACTTCCTCCGTAGTTGATATCAGGTTAAAAACTGTCAGATGGATTACTATGTTATTCTGTTACTGCCTTTCCTTCAAGACACCTTATATATTTTACTGAATCAACCTTTTTGAATACATTGATAAATTTGACTAGGTGGTTTTGTGGCAGCTCGAGCATCTATCATTTTATAAACATATCCATCTCTTTTTTTTAAATGCACTGGTTATACAAGTTCTTGTTATAACACTTAAATAATCAATTGTAGACCAACAACAATTCTCCTAACATGTAGGATCTACTGTACTTGCAAAACTATGGTTAACCGGTCCATTACGTATTATTTTGGCACATTGAAACACATATAACATGAAGTGCATTTAAATTAGTGTTTTTGTATATGGTCTATCAACATGAAGGGCAGTTAAATTAGTGTTAATGTATATGGTCTGTCAACATGAAGTGCGTTTAAATCAGTTTTCATGTATATGGTATGAACTGGCAATATGAAGTGCGTTTAATTAGTGTATGTTATGCTAAACTGGCTTGGTTCTGAAAGTACCCCAACTCTTATCCCCTCATATATTGATATAATATTACATTTTATTGATTGGTGGAACTGGCTTGGTTTAATATAATATTACATTTAAATTGAAGTATTGAACTTCAGTTGGGGTACAATAAAGTTGTGTACGTTACCTTTGTTGTTTAAAGGAAGCATACACATGCAACATTGAAAATTTTGAATATATATATATATATAGGTTCAAACTTTAAACTATTTTCATTAATGCATGCCATACACCTATGCAGTAGTAATGCATGTTAAAAACTTAAAAGCACACCCAATCATAGTAGATGCAGCTGTTCCATAGGCAACAATTTAGCTGCTAATGACAAATCTAAAAAAATATGCTCAAATAGTAACCCACTAGATGCTTGTTTACTGACTTTTGCATGTTTATTAATTACCTATTTGTATTTTGCTGCACATTCAAATAATATACCCTATTCTTTGGACATAAACACGTGCTGGACTGTTAGCAACTTAAGCATACACTCGCCATATAGCGCTGCACTTATTGAATCTCTTTGAAATATTTGTACATTTTGTTGGAACTGGAAACATATGTGTATAATGTTTACTCATGGGGGACACTTATTTGTAGCTTACAAAAGTTTAAAATTACTTGTTGGATCATACTATTGTAACCTGAACTGTATATTATAAGGAGCACCAGTCTCATTAGCTGACATAAACTATTATGACCGATCCACTTGGGTTTGTCATACATGAAAGCTGCATGTACGAATTTGCTGTATATGTTAGCATATGAACACCCCATCCCTAGTAAAGAACGGCTTTGTCCAAATTTTGAAAATGTTTGGCTTAGACAACGCATGCTCGAATTTCTTGACCTTGTCATCGACTTGATTATTTGGCTGCAGCATATATTCCAAGTGCCAACTCGTATACAGTTAGAATTGACTATTTTATTTAGTTTTTATTGAAGTTAATTTACATGAACTATGACTAATCCTGACTCGAGTGTTTTATGTTTTTGCATGGAATGCTCAGGCCAGACCCTGAGTGTACAGGTTTAAAGATCGCAGCTTAGGATTCGAAGATTGGCGAAGCTGGGTTCCCGAAGATGCACACTCTGAAGTTTTCAAAAACAGTGTATATTTTCTAAGTCAAGTTGTTTTAAAATTTCCGCTGTATATAGAAAAAAATTCTTGTATCAAAGATTCTGATTTATTTATAAAAGATTATTTCGTTGTTCAATACTATGATATTTATTTATTTTGTGTTTTCTGTATTGATTCTGTTTAAAACTCCTTAAGCTAAATAACGATCCATCGATTTGAACGTTTTAATTTGGTTTAATTGCCAATTTGATGCGGTCAAAAAGGCGGGACGTTACAAGTGGTATCAGAGCTTTGGTTTATTCAAACCAAAAAGCTTATTGGGTTTAAAAACGGATCTTGAAAATAAAAAGTTTTTGAAAAAATAATTTTGTAAGTGTAAATTATTTGTGAAAGGTAAATTATTTTGGAAGATAAATTATTTTGGAAATAAAATATTATTTTGAAACCTGTATTTTGAAAATAATACAGCGAAAACAAAAAATTATTTTGATTCTTTTTGGAATCCCCAGTCTTTGGAAGTCTTCGAATCCAGGTTTGCGAGAATTTTTCTTCGACAAATACCCCTTAAGTTTGAATCTCGAATTCATCATTAAATGGTATCAATGAAAAATAAGTATTAAAGAATCGATGAATCAATTTCCCCAGTCATGTATCTTAGCAATCTAAGACAATCGATATTTATTAGTGATAAGAATTCCGGATGAGAATTTGAACAAAAAAGTGAAATTTGAAAATGGTTTAGAGATGAGAAGACGAATTTTATTTTGATATTCGAATTATAGATTAATGAAAATAAAATCAAAAAGGTTATAAGTGGAATTCAACTATTTTTCAGAACTTGGTAAGATAAATTATAATTGGTTTCAAATCAATATTGTATAATCGAATATTTCATTCGATAGTAAGTTATGAAATTGTTAATTGATTAACAAGGAGTGGATGGTAAACGAGAATTATGAATGAAGCGATATATGAATGAAGAATCGTGAGGAGATTTGAACCTATATTAAAAAATAAAATCAAAGCTAATTTGTTGTGATGAATCCAGATTCCTATAAAGGAAATGATATTCACATTTTAGAAGTGAATAACGTGTGAAAGAAAAATGTGACGAACAAAATTAAGAATAAAAGAAATGGAGTTGACAACTACGGCGAGATTATCGTGAAGTTTAGAATACAAATCAGATGAGATTTTTCCGAAGTTCGGAATATATTATCGAATAAGGGATTATAAAAAAATGATTATTCGCTGGAATCAACTATGTAATTTTTAACACCCCGTATTTTCTGTGAATATCAAACTAACAAATTAAAGTATACTTAATTTTTAGAAGAAGAATTAAGGGAAACGGGTTACCGCATTGTGTTCGTCTCGGAATTCTGCTTGAGATAGAGTCCGAGTCTGCGTAAATCGGACTCCGTGTGAAGGAGTTACGACCTTCAGAAGATTCAAGGATTTAAATAATAAAACCAGCCCAAAATTCAAATTTAAGTTTCAAAATTCAAAAACCCCGAAGCAGGCTGGACGGGAAATTTCTTGCCCAGAGACCAGGTCGACCAGGGGGTCGACCTAGGGGTTGACCTCCCCTCTACAGGTCGACCAGGGGTTCGACCTGGGGGTTGACTTGGGGGCGACCTACCCACCTCGTGCAGATCCAAAAAAGTGACGATTCTGACTAGTTGCTGAGTCCTTTCTGACTTGTTGCTGAGTCACTAGGGCTTAGGTGACAATTCTGGATAACTCTATCTAGTCTGGATGGTTGTGATTGCTCCTAAAACGATCTAACGGCTCACATAAGATTAAACTTCTATAAAAGCAACCCTAATCCTCAAACCCTAAATCACACAAATTCATTCTAAGGAGGCACCATGCTGTCCATGCTCGTTCTAGCCTAGCCACCATTCCTTCTTCAATTAGAAAACGAGTCAAAAGCTACGAATCAAAACTAACTTAGAGAAATTGATAGTCTTCTTCAAGGGATTATTTTTCAAATTCAGAAAACAGATCCCAGAAAACAAGACTTTCTTTTCTTTGTAAGTCCTGTTATTATTTAGATGTGAACGATTAAAAGTTATGATTTGTAATAAAATGAAAACTAGTGTTATTCCTAGTTGTAAGATAATGATGATGCTGATTTATGCCTGTTCTTATAACAATTCTATCATATTTTCTTATGAGTATATTGTGGTTATTATGTTGGTGTTAAACCAATCATGTATTATGTAAAGTTTGGTGATTTTTTCATGTTATGTTACGTGCAAGTTGTTATGCTATGTGGTTATTATGTTGATGTAAACCAACCATGTAAAATTGTTGATTCATTCATGTTATGCTATATGCAAATTATTAAGCCAAGACATGTATTATGTTTAGATTTACATTTAGATCTATGAAAATTGAATCCAAGATTAAAGTTCATATTTACATGCCCTGTTAAACTTGTGTAAAACCATATGCTTAAGATTCATGTTTGTTGGATCCAAAACAAAAGTTCATATTTACATGCCTTGTTAAACCTGTATAATTCCATATGTTTAAGACTCACGATTATTGGATCCAAATTAAAAGTTGACATTCACATGTCTAGTTGAACTTGTATAATTCTATATGCTTAAGGTTTATGTTCATTGGACCCAAAATAAAAGTTTACATTTACATGCCTGGTTGGATTTGGGTATTTTCATATGCTTAGACTCATGTTAATTGGATCCAAAAATGCAAGTTCATTATTTTATGCCACATTTACATGACACATGTTTAGTTGGATCCTTATTATTTTGTGTTGTGTGAATGGTACATGCTCCCTTCTTTCCCTTTTTGTATATAAGTTAGGCTAAGTTACGCGCCTAACATTCTATGTGAATTTTGCGAACGTATGTCGGGGGTAACGTTGGGAAAACCTTAAAAATTATTTTTATTCGCTTAATTTGGTCCATAAATATATGAATGATTAGTGGCATAAAAATGGTATAATTTATATTCCATAATTTATGAATATGATTTAGAGGGAAAAATTGGGCATTAATTGAATGGCAATAATTGTGGATAATTTACATACAAATTTGAAAGATAAATATGTAAATTAAGAAAAATGTGAATATGCCTAACCCGAGGTTAGATTGAGTTACGGTGTAAGACTGCCCGGAACAGCCCGACACATCTAGCAACCATAACAATATATATCTAATGTGAGAGGTTAGTGCATCAAGCCCAAAAGAACCCGAGGTTATATTGAGTTACGGTGTAAGACTGCCCGGAACCGACCGGCACATCCAGCAACCGCAACAATACATATCTAATGTGAGTGGTTGGTGCTTTAATGAATGAATTAAAGCTAAGACAGGAATGGTAGGGTTAAGTTAATTAAGGTAACACTTAACCAATACAACATGTTAACTAAACTGATGGGTGGGGTTAGGTTAATCTAAACACTTAACCATTTTAACATGTTGATTAGGAAACCCTAGTAACGGGGACCCATTTCAGCAGTAACTCACATAGATGTATCATGGTACCCTGAACTAGGCAGGGTGGGGCACGATTACTGGGCTGATTACAAGTAGTCAAAACAACGGCGGGTGGTGCGTAAGTGTAGGTTCCGACGGAGTGCGGTCGTGTACGTACTCCGGAATGGAAAAAGCAGGCACTAGGTATCAGTGGTTATACTCTATGCACCTTGAATTGTGTCGGGTTGCCACCATAGGACTTGATACACCCCATGGTGGGACCAGCACAGGTATCTACAATCATGCGGGGCCGAATGACACAAGTGGTAAACATACACGGTGCTAGTTGAAACACTTGTAAGGGGGTGTAGAGAAGTAAAATGGGTGCAATACCATATTCGGCCTTATTATCTTATTTCTAGGGTGTTGACCTAGATTCGGCTTATTCCTGTCATAACCCTTTTCTTGTTTACATGCTAAATAGTCACTGGACTTACCATACTCATGTCTGACCCATTTTCTTCGTCTTCTTTTCTTCCGTTCCCCCCTGGACTGTAGGTAGGGAATACTTCAGCTTAGATCAGATCATTTCTAGCTTGAAGAGAGTAGATGTATTGCTTGAAATCTTTTTCCTTGTGCTATGGCTTTGGATACTCTCTTATTGGGGATTTATGTTGCCTTACTGTTGTTTTAATGCTTCTTTATGTTTTAATTCAAGACAGGGATTTTGTTGTAATAATTTGAAAGTTGGTTTGAGACAGTTGTTGTAATGTTTTAACTGAATCATGTACTTATGAAATAAATTTAGTGTTTCCGCTGTTTATATGTCTGTCTTGTAAATTATCTGTATCTTTTACCTAAAATGCTCTACCAAAGTTAAGGCATTCCCTTTGTGAGTGACCTTAACGGAGGTGGGGTGTTTCACTTAGTATCAGAGCTGATGGTTGCCAGATCAGATAAAATTTTTGGAAACTAATTTTCAAAAAGAAGTTTAAAGAAGCATTTTCAAGAAAAAATATTGTTTTAAAAGGCATAATCCCCCCCAAAGCCATATTCACTATATTCGTATCCTTTTTTATGAATCTTTTCTTTTTGTTTCAGCATGTCTAGGGATCTTTACCTTTTAGAGGGTGTACCGATACCTGGTTGGTTCAGAAGGTACCTAGAGGCTATGGCTAATGATGCAGGCCCAACAGACGTTACTCCTCCCCTAGTTACAGCTGTTCCTCCTCCTCCTCCTCGTGCAAATGCTTTCTCTAAGATATGTAGGGATTTTCGAGCCATGGATGGAAAGAACTTTAATGGAACCGAGTCATTTGTAGAAGCAAGACAGTGGCTCAAAGAAACCGAGGATCTGTTTGTTATCTTCGAAGTGGACGATAGGTAGAAGATACAGTTGGCCGTGTGGTTGCTTAAAGATAACGCCTCTTATTGGTGGGAAGTCACTAATGCTGAGAGAGTAATTGAAACTTGGCAGGATTTCAGAATGAGGTTTGAAATGAAATTCCTCACACAAGCTGAATGTATCCTACAGATGGAAAAATTCTTAGCTCTCAAACAGGGAAGTATGTCAGTCAAGGAATACGTCAACCAATTCAACCAGATGGCTAGATTCAGACTGGAGTTAGTGAACACTCCCCATAAGAAGGCTCTCCGTTTTGTTAAAGGGTTGAATGAGACACTGCACAGCCTAGCTATGTCTCATATACCTATGGGTGCAACTTATGAGAGACTGGTGGACATGGCACTGCAACAAGAGGAAGACAAGGATGGCAAGAAAGAGGCAAAGTTGGAAGTACCTCAAAATAAGAAAGCGGAGGGATCCCAGAATAAGAACACAGACTCAAAGAAGGGCGGGAAGAACAATAAACCCCGTGAAAAGAGGAAGTGTAATTTTTGTGGCATTCCTGGACATCTGGTTAAGGACAGCAGAAAGAAAAAGAGGAAGATGGGTGGTTGTTTTAACTGTGGCGAGACAGGACACATGGCTAAGGACTGCCCAAGAAAGCAAGGGCAAGGACAGAGGACTGGATCCACTTCTGGAGGGTAGGTTCACGCTCTTATGGCACCTCCGCAAGAACGAGGTAGAAATATTTCTGTCGAGAGTTTAGTTTATCTTTTTGATCATCCTGTTCGTACTCTTTGATTCCGGCGCATCACACTCTTTTATATCCACCGCTTTAGTTGAATCTCTGCACCTAGACACCAGTATAGTAGAGGATCCCTTGTTTGTTTCGAATCCAATTGGGGGCTCGGCCTATTTATCTATGATTTGTTTGGATTTGGAAATTTCTATACTAAGCGTTGGGTTTAGATGTAATGCCTATGTTTTGGGCTTCACGGGCTATGGGTTGATTCTAGGCATGGATTGGTTATCCAGTAATGGTGCCATCCTCGATTGTGAAAAGAGAGTGGTTATACTTATGACTCACCTCGGTAACACTCTCGAAATATATTGTAATCCCATACACTCTATTATGCTTAGCTACCTAGAATCCCTTGATGCATCTGTTGAAAACTTGCAGTCTGTTAGAGTAGTCCATGAATACTCAGATGTATTCGAAGAGGTGAAGGGCTTACCTCCGAAGCGGGAGATAGACTTCCGCATATACCTTGTTGATAATGCAAAACTCGTAGCTCTACCCATTAGACACATGGATCCAAGGGAGAGAAAAGAGATCAGCAAGCAAGTCAAAGAGCTACTCGAAAAAGGGTTTATAAGGCAGAGTATTTTTGAATGGGGGTGCTCCAGTAGTATTCGCAACCAAAGAGGATGGTTCACTTCGCCTATGCGTTGATTATAGGGAGCTAAACAAGCTGACCAAGAAAAATAGGCACCCACTTCCAAGAATAGACGACTTGTTTGATCAGCTTGTAGGTGCGTCGGATTTCTCCCAACTAGATCTGGCTACCGGGTTTCATCAGCTAAGTGTGGCTGAAGACAACATTGATAAGACCACGTTCAGAACCCCGGATGGTTTCTTCGAATGGCTCGTCATGCCTTTCGTCTTGACAAACGCACCCTCTTACTTCGTTGACTTAATGAGCAGGGTGTTCAGGGAGTTCCTTAATAAGTTTGTGGTGGTCTTCATAGATGACATTTTGATTTTCTCGAAGAATGAAGAAGAGCATGCTTTGCATTTACGGGAAGTCATGGATACTCTTTGTGCACGTCAGCTGAAAGCCAAATTCTCCAAATGCCATTTCTGGAGAGAAGAAGTGAGGTTTCTTAGACATGTGGTGTCCAAAGAGGGGATATCTGTGGACCCCGCAAAAGTAGTTGCGGTGCTAGATTGGAAGGTTTCACGGAATGCAACCGAAGTCCGAAGCTTTCTCGGGCTAGCGGATTTTTACCGAAAGTTCATTAAAGACTTTGCGAAAATCTCAGCCCCACTCACAAGATTGACAAAGAAGAACCAAACTTTTGCTTGGGATTTGGATTGCAATATTGCATTCCAACGTTTGAGAAGGGCTCTAACAATAGCCCCAGTTCTGACATTGCCTGATGGGAGCAAAATGTTTACCGTATACATAGACGCATGCGGTACAGGATTAGGCGCTGTCTTGATGCAAGAAGGCAAGGTAGTTTGTTATGGGGGAAGGCAATTGAAGGCACATGAGAAAAACTACCTGACTCATGATTTGGAGCTAGCTGCCATTGTTTTCTCTCTTAAGTCATGGCGTCACTATCTACTAGGAGAAAGGTTTGAATTGTTTACTGACCATAAATCGTTAAAGTACCTTTTCTCACAGAAAGATCTTAACTTAAGACAACAAAGGTGGATGGAATTTCTGGCCTCATATGATTTTGAGATTTCCTATACCCCTGGCAAGGGCAATGTAGTAGCAGACGCCTTGAGTAGGAAGAGGCTGACCTTAAGTCCTCTCTTTGTAGAAAGGCAAAGCTTGGAGTACATACCAAACTTTAACTTTAAACCCTCATCTGAAATTGTACATGGTCTGTTAGCATTGCTAGAGGTGCGGCCTACTCTTTTGGACTTAATAGGAACCACGCAACGTGAAGACCCTCAGCTAGTTGATATAATGGATAAGCTAATTAGGGGTGAGACTTCTAGTCACCTCAATTGTTACTCCATCGATGATAAGGGTTGGTTGAGACGGGATGGAAGACTATGCATCCCACAAGCAAGGGATTTGGTGAAGACGGTTCTCGAAGAAGCACACCACTCTAAGCTGAGCATACACCCGGACAGAGACAAGATGTATAAAGACATAAAAAGGCTTTTCTTTTGGAATGACATGAAGAAGGATGTAGCTGAGTTCTTCGCTAAGTGCTTGATATGGAAGCAAGTCAAAGCGGAGCAGAAGAAGCCTGGTGGTCTGCTCCATTCTCTAGAGGTCCCACAGTGGAAATGGGATAGCATTTCGATGGATTTTGTGGATGGGTTGCCTAGGTCAAGAAGGGGCAATACTAGTATTTGGGTAATAGTGGACATGCTCACTAAAAGCGCTCACTTTATACCTGTTAATAGTAGAAGGACTACCTCGTCCCTATCATCCATTTATCTTAAAGAGATAGTTCGACTCCATGGGATACCCTCCAGCATAGTGAGTGATCGAGATCCTATCTTTACGATCGAGTTTTGGAAGAGTTTGCAGGAGGCTGTAGGCACACAATTATGCTTAAGCACGGCCTATCACCCCCAAACTGATGGTCAGACGGAAAGGGTGAACAGAGTATTGGAAGACCTCTTGAGATTGTGCATTCTCGACTTTGGGGGAACATGGGAAGATCAACATCCTTTGGTGGAATTCGCTTACAACAATAGCTACCAAGCCACCATAGGCATGGCACCCTTCGAAGCTTTATATTGAAGACCATGCCGATCACCCACTTGTTGGTGGGAGTCTACAGACAAGCTCGTACTTAGGCCAGACAAGATTAGAGAAACCTCAGAAAAGGTGGACTTGGTAAGAAGACGGATGAAAGCTGCACAAGATAGACAGAAGTCCTATGCAGACAAAAGAAGGACCGACCTTGAGTTTGAGGTTGGAGATAAGGTGTACCTTAAAGTATCTCCTTTGAGGAATGTCATTCGCTTTGGATCTATAGGAAAGCTAGCACCAAGATTTGTAGGACCATTTCCTATCATTGAAAGGATTGGGACGATGGCTTATAGAGTAGAGCTACCCGAAAGACTGGCCGGAGTTCATAATGTTTTTCATGTTTCTCAACTACGAAAGTGCTTACACGAGTCTGCGGAAGTTGTGGAGCCAAGTATACTAGAGGAAGTAGAAGTGGAAAGAGAAGCGACTGTGAGAAGAGTTCCAACTCGTATCTTGGGTACGGAAGTCAAAAAGCTACACAACCGAGAAGTCAAGCTTGTTAAATTCAATGGAGTGACACTGAGGAGGACGCGACTGAGGAAACTAAGAGGAAAATACGCGCAGCCTACCCTTTGCTTTTTGAGGGTACCTCCTTGATCTCTTTTTCCATAAGTTTATTCATGCTTATATCTATCTTTTAAGTATATCTCCTCGGCCCTATTCTTTATCCTTAGGTAGAAACTAATGGATGTAGACATGTATTTGAAACATGTTATGATTGATGATTGCGAGTGGTTGCTAGTGGTTGCTCGTGGATGCATATACACACACATTAGGTACTAGATCGACTCAGTCACTTTAATATTGCATATGCATATATGTATTTGTATATGGATTGGAAATTGATGTGTTACCATATGGACGTTGCATTTGTATGAATGATTGAGCACTCATGTAGAAAGTATGATTAGGAATAATTGCACGCATAATGGACTCATGGCACTGACATAATTCGCATTAAGGAGGTCAACTGAATCAGTAGACCACCTGATTTTGCATTAGATAAGGACATGTACACACACTATGCATATGATCATGAAAGCATTAGAGGTCTTTTAAGGACAATGGAAGCTTGTGTTTGATGGTTGAGTAGATGGACGATTGGATGGTAGGATATACATTCTTCTTGACTTGAAGATTTCAGGGACGAAATCCTTTAAGGAGGGGAGAATGTAACACCCCGTATTTTCTGTGAACATCAAACTAAAAAATTAAAGTATACTTAATTTTTAGAAGAAGAATTAATGGAAATGGGATACGCCATTGTGTTCATCTCAGAAATTTTCTTGAGATAGAGTCCGAGTTTGCATAAATCGGACTCCGTATGAAGGAGTTATGACCTTCAGAAGATTCAAGGATTTAAACAAAAAACCAGCCCGAAATTCAAATTTAAGTTTCAAATTCAAAAAACCCGAAGCAGACTGGGCGGGAAATTTCCCACCCAGAGACCAGGTCGACCAGGGGGTCGACCTGGGCACATAGGTCGACCAGGGGGTTGACCTGGGGGTCAACTTACCCCCTCGCCTAGATCCAAATCTGAGACGATTCTGACTAGTTGCTGAGTCCTTTCTGACCCGTTGCTGAGTCACTAGGGCTTAGGTGGCAATTCTGGATAACTCTACCTAGTTTGGACGATTGTGATTGCTCCTAAAACGATCTAACAGCTTATATAAGATTAAACTTCTATAAAAGCAACCCTAATCCTCAAACCCTAAATCACACAAATTCATTCCAAGGAGCCACCATGTTGTCCATGCTCGTTCAAGCCTAGCCGCCATTCCTTCTTCCATTAGAAAACGAGTCAAAAGCTACGAATCAAAACTAACTTAGAGAAGTTGATAGTCTTCTTCAAGGGATTGCTTTTCAAATTCAGAAAACAGATCCCAAAAAACAAGACTTTCTTTTCTTTGCAAGTCCTGTTATTATTTAGATGCAAACGATTAAAAGTTATGATTTGTAATAAAATGAAAACTAGCGTTATTCCTTGTTGTAAGATAATGATGATGCTGATTTGTGCCTATTCTCGTAACGATTCTATCGTATTTGCTTATGAGACTATTGTGGCTATTATGTTGGTGTTAAACCAATCATGTATTATGTAAAGTTTGGTGATTTATCCATGTTATGTTACATGCAAGTTGTTATGCTATGTGGTTATTATGTTGATGTAAACCAATCACGTAAAATTGGTGATTCATTCATGTTAAGTTATATGCAAATTATTAGGCCAAGACATGTATTATGTTTAGGCTTACATTTAGATCTATGAAATTGGATCCAAGATTAAAGTTCATATTTACATGCCTTGTTAAACTTGTGTAAAACCATATGCTTAAGATTCATGTTTGTTGGATCCAAAACAAAAGTTCATATTTACAAGCCTTGTTAAACCTGTGTAATACCATATGTTTAAGATTCATGATTATTGGATCCAAATTAAAAGTTCACATTCACATGTCTAGTTGAACTCATGTAATTCTATATGCTTAAGGTTTATGTTCATTGGACCCAAAATAAAAGTTCACATTTACATGCCTGGTTGGATTTGGGTAATTTCATATACTTAGACTCATGTTAATTAGATCCAAAAATGCAAGTTCATTATTTTATGCCACATTTACATGACACATGTTTAGTTAGATCCTTATTATTTTGTGTTATGTGAATGGTACATGCTCCCTTCTTTCCCTTTTTGTATATAAGTTAGACTAAGTTACGAGCCTAACATTCTATGTGAATTTTGCGAATGTATGATGGGGGTAACGTTGGGAAAACCTTAAAAATTATTATTATTGGCTTAATTTGGTCCATAAATATATGAATGATTAGTGGCAGAAAAATGGTATAATTTATGTACCATAATTTATGAATATGATTTAGAGGGAAAAATTGGGCATTAATTGAATGGCAATAATTGTGGATAATTTACATATAAATTTGAAAGATAAATATGTAAATTAATAAAAAGACGAATATGCCTAACCCGAGGTTAGATTGAGTTACGGTGTAAGACTGCCCGGAACCGCCCGGCATATCCAACAACCATAACAATATATATCTAATGTGAGAGGTTAGTGCATCAAGCCCAAAAGAACCCGAGGTTAGATTGAGTTACAGTGTAAGACTGCCCGGAACCGACCGACACATCCAGCAACCGCAACAATACATATCTAATGTGAGTGGTTGGTGCTTTAATGAATGAATTAAAGCTAAGACAGGAATGGTAGGGTTAAGTAAATTAAGGCAACACTTAACCAATACAACATGTTAACTAAACTGATGGGTGGGGTTAGGTTAATCTAAACACTTAACCATTTTAACATGTTGATTAGGAAACCCTAGTAACGGGGACCCATTTCAGCAGTAACCCACATAGATGTATCATGGTACCCTGAACTAGGTAGGGTGGGGCACGATTACTGGGCTGATTACAAGCAGTCAAAACAACGGCGGGTGGCGCGTCAGTGTAGGTTCCGATGGAGTGCGGTCGTGCACGTACTCCGAAATGGAAAAAGAAGGCACTGGGCATCAGTGGTTATACTCTATGCACCTTGAATTGTGTCGGGTTGCCACCATAGGACTTGTGTAACACCCCGTATTTTCTGAGAATATTAAAAGAACAAATTAAAGAATACTTAAATTTTAAAGTGAGAATTAAGGGAAATGGGTTACACCATTGCGTTCGTCTCGGAATTCTTCTTGGAATAGTGTCTAAGTTTTCGTAAATCGGACTTCGTATGAAGGAGTTATGGCCTTCGCAAGATTCAAGAGAAATTTAGAAAATTAAATAGTAAAATACCAAGGCAGGTCGACTTGGGGGTCGGCCTACCCCAGGCCAGGTCGACCAGGGGGTCGACCTCCCCTTTACAGGTCGACCAGGGTTTCGACCTGGGGGTCGACCTACCCCCCTCGCGCAGATCCAAAAATGTGACGATTCTGACTATTTGCTGAGTCCTTTCTGACATGTTGCTGAGTCACTAGGGCTTAGGTGGCAATTCTGGATAACTGTATCTAGTCTGCACAGTTGTGATTGCTCCTAAAACGATCTAACGGCTCATATAAGATTTAACTTCTATAAAAGCAACCCTAGTCCTCAAACCCTAAATCACACAAATTCATTCCAAGGAGCCACCATGCTGTCCATGCTCGTTCTAGTCTAGCCACCATTCCTTCTTCAATTAGAAAACGAGTCAAAAGCTGCGAATCAAAACTAACTTAGGGAATTGATAGTCTTCTTCAAGGGATTGCTTTTCAAATTCAGAAAACAGATCCCAGAAAACAAGACTTTCTTTTGTTTGTAAGTCCTGTTATTATTTAGATGTGAACGATTAAAAGTTATGATTTCTAATAAAATGAAAACTAGCGTTATTCCTAGTTGTAAGATACTGATGATGCTGATTCATGCCTATTCTTGTAACGATTCTATCGTATATGCTTATGAGATTATTGTAGTTATTATGTTGGTGTTAAACCAGTCATGTATTATGTAAAGTTTGGTGACGTATTCATGTTATGTCACATGCAAGATGTTAGGCTATTGTGGTTATTATTTTGATATAAACCAACCATGTAAAATTGGTGACTTATTCATGTTATGTTACATGCAAGTTGTTAGGCTATTGTGGTTATTATGTTGATATAAACCAATCATGTAAAATTGGTGACTTATTCATGTAATGTTACATGCAAGTTGTTCAACCAAGACATGTATTATGTTTAGATCTACATTTATCCTATGAAAATTGGATCCAAAATAAAAGTTCATATTTACATGCCTAGTTGAACTTGTGTAATTCCATATGTTTAAGATTCATGTTTAATGGATCCAAATTAAAAGTTCACATTCACATGTCTAGTTGAACTTGTGTAATTCTATATGCCTAAAATTCATATTTAGTTAGACCCAAATTGCAAGTTTACATTCACATGCCAAGTTGAGCTTGTGAAATTCTATATGCTTAAGATTTATATTTATTTGGATCCAAATTGCAAGATTACATTTACATGCCTAGTTGGATTTGGGTAATTTCATATGCTTAAGACCCATGTTGATTAGATCCAAAAATGCAAGTTCATTGTTTTATGCCAAAATTTATATGACACATGTTTAGTTAGATCCTTATTATGTTGTATGAATGGCACATGTTCCTTTCTTTCCCTTTTTATATAAGTTAGGCTAAGTTACGAGCCTAACATTCTATGTGAATTTTTGCGAACGTATGACGAGGGTAACGTTGGGATAAATTTTTCACTTATATTATTGGCATAATTTGGCCCATAAATATATGAATGATTAGTGGCATAAAAATGGTATAATTCATATACCAAAAATATTGAATATGATTTAGAGGAAAAATTCGGGCATGGCTTGAATGGCAATAATTGTGGAAATTTACGTATAAATATGAAAAGCAAATATGTAAATTAAGTAAAAGACGAACATGCCTGACCCGAGGTTAGATTGAGTTGTGGTGTAAAACTGCCTGGAACCGCCCGGCACATCCAGTAACCACAACAACACCTATCTAATGTGAGAGGTTACTGCATCATGCCCAAGGAAAACCCGAGGTTAGATTGAGTTGTGGTGTAAAACTACCCGGAACCGGCTGGCACATCCAGTAACCGCAACAACACATATCTAATGTGAGAGATTGGTGCATTAATAAATCAATTAATGCTAATGAACAAGATGAATGACTAGGGTTAAGTTAATGAGAAACACTTAACCAATATAACAAGATGAATGACTAGGGTTAAGCTAATAGGAAACACTTAACTAGCATAGCATGATGAATGGGTAGGGTTAAGTAATAAGAAACACTTAACCAATATGACTTGATTTGTGGTAAGGTTAAGTTAAATTAAGAGGGCAACACTTAACCAACGTAACTTGATTTTTGGTAAGGTTAAGTTAAAACAAGAGGGCAACACTTAACCAATATGACTTGATTTGTGGTAAGGTTAACTTAAATCAAGAGGGCAACACTTAACCTGTATAACTTGATTTGTGGTAGGGTTAAGTTGACACAAGAAGGTAACACTTAACCAAAGTAACTTGACAAGTAGGTGGGTTAAGTAACTTGAATTGATTGATGACACTTAACCAATACAAAATGACGAACACGTGGGGTTAGGTTAACAAGAAACACTTGAACAATACAACTTGATGGACGAACGGGGTTAAGTTAATAGAAACACTTAACCAATCCAACATGATAAGTGAGGAGGGTTAAGTTAATAAGAAACACTTAACCAACATGACATGATGAATGGGTGGGTTAAGTTAACATGAATGGACAACACTTAACCAATATGGAATAATGTGCGGGAGGGTTAAGTACATATTAAGTTGTGTGGGTAATATTAGTAAATATAGGCCCACAAACTTAACCATTAAATAAACATGCTTGAGTCAGTAGGAGGGTTAAGTACATATCGGGTTGGTGGGTAATATTATTAAATATAGGCCCACAAACTTAACTATTAAATAAACATGCTTGAATCAGCAGGAGGGTTAAGTACATATCGGGCTGGTGGGTAATATTAGTAAATATAGGCCCACAAACTTGACCACCAAATAAACATGCTTGAATCAGTGGGAGTGTTAAGTACATATTGGGTTGGTGGGTAATATTAGTAAATATAGGCCCACAAACTTAACCGGTAGAAAACCCTAGTAACACAAACCCATTTCACCAGTAACCCACATAGATGTATCATGGTACCCTGTACTAGGCAGGGTGGGGCACGATTACTGGGCTGATTATAAGCGGTCAAAATAGCGGCAGAGGGCACGTCAGTGACGGTTTACGGGCGTGCACGTACTCCGGAGTGGGAAAAAGCAGGCACTGGTTACCAATAGTTATACACTGTGCATCTTGAATCGTGTCGGATTGCTATCATAAGGATTGATACACCTTATGGTGGGACCAACACAGGGTACCTACACGGAAGAGAGGGCCGATTGACACAGACACAAGGAAAAATTAATACGAGTAAGGAGCCTCGATAGGGTAGTAAGGGTACATCTAACATGTTCATGGCAATTAGGCAGATTGAAGTGGAATCCTCACGATAGATGTACACCTGAAGGCTACCTCATTTGCGGGGATTAGGAACACATTACAATATGATCATTTTATATAGATTACTAGTTGGGACACTAGTTAGGTGGTGCAGAGAAGTGAAATGAGTGCGATAACATATTCAGCCTTATTATCTTATTTCTAGGGTGTTGTCCTAAATTCAGTTTATTCATTTCATAACCCTTTTTCTTGTTTACATACTAAATAGACACTGGACTTACCAAACTCATGTCTGACCCATTTTCTTTCGTCTTCTTTTCTTCCGTTCCCCCCAAGTCCGCAGGGAGGGAACACTTCAGCTTAGATCAGATCATTTCCAGCTTGAAGAGAGTAGATGCATTGCTTGGAATCTTTTTCCGTGGGCTATGGCTTTGGATACTCTCTTATTAGGGATTTATGCTGCCTTACTGTTGTTTAATGCTTCTTTATGTTTTTAATTCAAGACAGAGATTTTGTTGTAATAATTTGGAAGTTGGTTTGAGACAGTTGTCATAATTTTTTTAACTGAACCACATACCTTTGAAATAAATTTAGTTTTTTTTCGCTGTTTATTTGTCTGTCTTGTAATTTATCTGCATCTTTTACCTAAAATGCTCCACCGAAGTTAAGGCATTCCCTTTGTGAGTGACCTTAACAGAGGTGGGGTGTTTCACTTGGTATCAGAGCTGAAGATTACCAGACCAGATAAAAGATTTGAAAAATTATTTTCAAAACGGTTTTAAAAGAAGCATTTTCAAAAGAAAATTTTGTTTTAAAGGCATATTCCCCAAAGCTATAAGCACTATCTTTAGATCCTCTGTTTGAATCCTTTTTTCCTTCTTTCCTGAGTCTCCGGGGATCCTGGCTTTCTGGGAGGTAACCTCATCGCGACATGGTTCCGTAGGCTCGATGAGACTATGACACCTGTCAAAGGGCGAAGAAGTGCCCAACCTCCATCCATAGTCGTAATAGTTTCACCTACTGCTAATTCTCTTCCAAGCTTTGTAGGGTTTCCCATGCGATGGAGGCAACGTTCAAAAGGCTTGTCAACATGGTTCACAAAGGAGGTTAAGAGAAAGATGCAAAAGGGGAAGAATCACAAACAAGGGATTGGAATATAAGAAGGGCAGAGGAAATAATAGGTCCCGCAATAAGAGGAAGTATCTTTTCTGTGGTATAGCGGGTCATTTAATCATAGGGAGAAAAAGACAAGTGGTTGTTTTTAGCATGTTGAGGCAGGGCATCTTATCTAGGATTTCCCAGAGGACAATGACAAAGGACAGGTTTTTCAGGAAGGAAAGTGCATGCTTTCACTGCCAGCGTACTTGGAAGAAAGATAATAAAGTTTAATTTTTCTTTTTGATCATCCTGTTAGTACTCTTTTTGATTTCAATGCTTCACATTCGCTCATATCTGCTTCCGTAGTTGAGTCTCTGCACCTTAGTAGTAGTATAATAGAAGATCCCATTATTTTCTCAAATCCGGTTGGTGGTTCAGCTCATTTATCTTTGGTTTGTAAGGATTTGAGAATATCTATATTAAGGATTGAGTTTAAGTGTAATGCTTATGTTTTTGGTTTCATGGCTATAGGTTGATTCTAGGCATGGATTGGTTAGCTAGTAATTGTGAAACGAGGGTAGTTAGACTTTTTTACTTGCCTCGGGAATACCCTCGAGATTTCGTGCGATCCTGAGGGGATCGGTTAGGCTTAGCTACCTAGAATCACTTGATGCATCTATCGACAATTTGCGATCCGTTAGAGTAGTCCATGAGTACGCAGATGTTTTTGATTAGGTTAGGGATTTTCCCCCTAAAACTCGAGATTGACTTCCGCATATATCTAGTTGACAATGCAAAGCCAGTTATGCGATCAATGATAGTTTTGGAGCAAGATAGGCGAGGATAGCCAGAGTTGGTTAAGTGCTCAATTGTTTGGTTGTTTTGCTACTATCATCTCACATAAATCGTCCAAATTCAGAGGAGGTATTCCTTGGGTGCTTGTCTAATATTGGTTTAGGCCTTTGGGGCTTGTACTTGAGGGATGTCGAGTTCGACTAGGATGGTTTGCGTGAGAAATAAATGGTTGTGGCAGGCGCCCTAAAGTAAGACTAACCTTAAGAGAGGTAAAAAAGTATATAGCAACCTTTAGCTTTAGACCCTCAGATTTGTGACATGATGGATAAGCTAAATAGAGGAGAGACCTCTGATCATCTTAGTATATACACTTCGTATCATGGCTCACACCTGTTTATCTTGGAAAGGTAGTTCGACTACATTGGATACCCTCTAGCATAGTAAGTGATCAAGGTCCTATCTTTACTAGTGAGTTTTGGAAATGGAGGTCAAGAAGCTTCGCAACTGTGAAGTTAAATTAGTTAAGGTACAGTGGAGTGAAGCTCAAGAAGACACGACGTGGGAGACTGAAGATAAGACACACGCATCATACCCTTTTTCTTGAGGGTATATCCTTGATCTCTTTTTCTAGGAATTCTATGCATGTTTGTTTCTATCTTTTTAAGTATTTCCTCTAGGTCATATCTTCAATCCTTAGGTAGAAGCCAATGGATGTAAACATGTGTTTGAAACATGTTATGATTGGTGGTTGCAAGTGGTTGCTAGTGGTTGCTCGTGGATGCATATACAACATTAGGCACTAGATCGGCTCAGTCACTTTCATATTGCATATGCAGGAGTGAATTTTTATATATATAAACTGAAACTTAATGTGTTATCATATGGATGTTGCATTTGCATGAATGATTGAGCACTCATGTAGAAGTTATAAAGTACGATTAGGAATAATTGCATACATGATGGACTCATGGCACTGACATAATTCACATTGAGGAGGTCCACTGGATCAGTAGACCACCTGATTTTGCATTAGATAAGGACATGTACACACACTATGCATATGATCATGAAAGCATTAGAAATATTTTTAAGGACAATGTACGCCTGTGATTAAATGGTTGAGTAGATGGATGTTGGACGTAATGGTATGCATTCTTCTTAACATAGAGTATTCGGGGACGAAATCCTTTAAGGAAGGGAGAATGTTACACCCCGTATTTTCTGAGAATATTAAAAGAACGAACTAAAGAATACTTAATTTTTAAATTGAGAATTAAGGGAAACGGGTTACGCAATTGCGTTCGTCTCGGAATTGTGCTTGGAATAGAGTCTAAGTTTCAGTAAATCGGACTTCGTATGAAGGAGTTATGGCCTTCAAAAGATTCAAGAGAAATTCAGAAAATTAATTAGTAAAATACCAAGGCTGGTCGACCTGGGGGTCGACCTAACCCAGGCCAGGTTGACCAAGGGGTCGATCAGGGGGTCGACCAGGGGGTCGACCTACCCCCTCGCCCAGATCCAAAAATGTGACGATTCTGACTAGTTGCTGAGTCATTTTTGACCTGTTTCTGAGTCACTAGGGCTTAGGTGGCAATTCTGGATAACTCGATCAAGTCTGGATGGTTGTGATTGCTCCTAAAATGATCTAACGGCTCACATAATATTTAACTTCTATAAAAGCAACCCTAATCCTCAAACCCTAAATCACACAAATTCATTCCAAGGAGCCACCATGTTGTCCATGCTCGTTCTAGCCTAGCCACCATTCCTTCTTCAATTAGAAAACGAGTCAAAAGCTGCAAATCAAAACTAACTTAGAGAATTGATAGTCTTCTTTAAGGGATTGCTTTTCAAATTCAGAAAACAGATCCCAGAAAACAAGACTTTCTTTTGTTTGTAAGTCCTATTATTATTTAGATGTCAACGATTAAAAGTTATGATTTGTAATAAAATAAAAAGTAGCGTTATTCCTAGTTGTAAGATAATGATGATGCTGATTCATGCCTATTCTTGTAACGATTCTATCGTATATGCTTATGAGATTATTGTGGTTATTATTTTGGTGTTAAACCAATCATGTATTATGTAAAGTTTGGTGACTTATTCATGTTATGTCAAATGCAAGCTGTTAGGCTATTGTGGTTATTATGTTGATATAAACCAATCATGTAAAATTGGTGACTTATTCATGTTATGTTATATGCAAGTTGTTAGGCTATTGTGGTTATTATGTTGATATAAACCAATCATGTAAAATTGGTGACTTATTCATATTATGTTACATGCAAGTTGTTAGGCTAAGACATGTATTATGTTTAGATCTATATTTAGACCTATGAAAATTGGATCCAAAATAAAAGTTCATATTTACATGCCTAGTTGAACTTGTGTAATTCCATATGTTTAAGATTCATGTTTATTGGATCCAAATTAAAAGTTCACATTCACATGTCTAGTTGAACTTGTGTAATTCTATATGCCTAAAATTCATATTTAGTTGGACACAAATGGCAAGTTTACATTCACATACCTAGTTGAACTTGTGAAATTCTATATGCTTAGGATTTATATTTATTTGGATCCGAATTGCAAGATTACATTTACATGCCTAGTTGGATTTGGGTAATTTCATATGCTTAAGACTCATGTTGATTGGATCCAAAAATGCAAGTTCATTGTTTTATGCCAAAATTTATATGACACATGTTTAGTTAGATCCTTATTATGTTGTATGGATGGCACATGATCCCTTCTTTCCCTTTTGTATATAAGTTAGGCTAAGTTACGAGCCTAACATTCTATGTGAATTTTTGCGAATGTATGACGAGGTTAACGTTGGGAAAAATCTTTAATTTATATTATTGGCATAATTTGGCCTATAAATATATGAATGATTAGTGGCATAAAAATGGTGTAATTCATATACCAAAAATATTGAATATGATTTAGAGGAAAAATCGGGCATGGCTTGAATGGCAATAATTGTGGAAATTTACATATATATATGAAAAGTAAATATGTAAATTAAGTAAAAGACGAACATGCCTAACCTGAGGTTAGATTGAGTTATGGTGTAAAAGCGCCCGGAACCTCCCGGCACATCCAGTAAACACAACAACACCTATCTAATGTGAGAGGTTAGTGCATCATGCCCAAGGAAAACCCAAGGTTAGATTGAATTGTGGTGTAAAACTGCCTGGAACTGCCCGGCACATCCAGTAACCGCAACAACACATATCTAATGTGAGAGGTTGGTGCATTAATAAATCAATTAATGCTAATGAACAAGATGAATGACTAGGGTTAAGTTAATGAGAAACACTTAACTAATATAACAAGATGAATGACTAGGGTTAAGTTAATAGGAAACACTTAACCAGTATAACATGATGAATGGGTAGGGTTAAGTAATAAGAAACACTTAACCAATATGACTTGATTTGTGGTAAGGTTAAGTTAAATCAAGAGGGCAACACTTAACCAACGTAACTTGATTTGTGGTAAGGTTAAGTTAAAACAAGAGGGCAACACTTAACCAATATGACTTGATTTGTGGTAAGGTTAACTTAAATCAAGAGGGCAACACTTAACCTGTATAACTTGATTTGTGGTAGGGTTAAGTTGACACAAGAAGGTAACACTTAACCAAAGTAACTTGACAAGTAGGTGGGTGAAGTAACTTGAATTGATTGATGACACTTAACCAATACAAAATGATGAACACGTGGGGTTAGGTTAAGAAGAAACATTTGAACAATACAACTTGATGGACGAACGGGGTTAAGTTAATAGAAACACTTAACCAACCCAACATGATAAGTGAGGAGGGTTAAGTTAATAAGAAACACTTAATCAACATGACATGATGAATGGGTGGGTTAAGTTAACATGAATGGACAACACTTAACCAATATGGCATAATGTGCAGGAGGGTTTAGTACATATCAAGTCGGGTGGGTAATATTAATAAATATAGGCCCACAAACTTAACCATTAAATAAACATGCTTGAATCAGTAGGAGGGTTAAGTACCTATCGGGTTGGTGGGTAATATTGGTAAATATAGTCCCACAAAATTAACTATTAAATAAACATTCTTGAATCAGTGGGAGGGTTAAGTACATATCGGGCTGGTGGGTAATATTAGTAAATATAGGCCCACAAACTTAACCATTAAATAAACATGCTTGAATCAATGGGAGGGTTTAGTACATATTGGGTTGGTCGGTAATATTAGTAAATATAGGCCCACAAACTTAACCAGTAGAAAACCCTAGTTACTGGGACCCATTTCAGCAATAACCCACATAGATGTATCATGATACCCTGAACTAGGCAGGGTGAGGCACGATTACTTGGCTGATTATAAGTGGTCAAAACAGCGGCAGGGGGTACATCAGTGTAGGTTCCGATGGTTTACGGGCGTGCACGTACTCCGGAGTGGGAAAAAGTAGGCACTGGGTACTAGTAGTTATACACTGTGCATCTTGAATCGTGTCGGGATGCTATCATAAGGATTGGTACACCTTATGGTGGGACCAGCACAGGGTATCTACACGCAAGAGAGGGCCGATTGACACAGACACAAGGAAAAATTAATACGAGTAAGGAGCCAATCGATAGGGTATTACGGGTACATCTAACATGTTCATGGCAATTAGGCAGATTGAGGTGGAATCCTCACGATAGATGTACACCTGAAGGCTACCACAATTGTGGGGATTGGGATCACATTACAATATGATCATTTTATATAGATTACTAGTTGGGACACTAGTTAGGTGGTGCAGAGAAGTGAAATGAGTGCGATATCATATTCAGCCTTATTATCTTATTTCTAGGGTGTTGTCCTAGATTCAGTTTATTCATGTCATAACCCTTTTTCTTGTTTACATACTAAATAGTCACTGGACTTAATAGACTCATGTCTGACCCATTTTCTTTCGTCTTCTTTTCTTCCGTCCCCCCCACCCCCCCAGGTCCGTAGGGAGGGAACACTTCAGCTTAGATCGGATCATTTCCAGCTTGAAGAGAGTAGATGTATTGCTTGGAATCTTTTTCCTTGGGCTATGGCTTTGGATACTCCCTTATTGGGGATTTATGTTGCCTTACTGTTGTTTAATGCTTCTTTATGTTTTTAATTCAAGACAGAGATTTTGTTGTAATAATTTGGAATTTGGTTTGAGATAGTTGTCATATTGTTTTTAACTGAACCACGTGCTTATGAAATAAATTTAGTTTTTTTTCCGCTGTTTATTTGTCTATCTTGTAATTTATCTTCATCTTTTACCTAAAATTCTCCACCAAAGTTAAGGCATTCCCTTTTTTAGTGACCTTAACGGAGGTGGGGTATTTCAACTTGATACACCCCATGGTGGGACCATCACAGGTATCTACAATCATGCGGGGCCGAATGACACAAGTGGTAAACATATATGAGTAGGAGCCGATCGTTAAAAAGGGGATCATTTTATCTTGAACACATAGTGCTAGTTGAAACACTTGAAAGGGGGTGCAGAGTAGTAAAATGGGTGCGATAACATATTCAGCCTTATTATCTTATTTCTAGGGTGTTGACCTAGATTCAGTTTATTCCTGTCATAACCCTTTTCTTATTTACTGCTAAATAGTCACTGGACTTACCAGACTCATGTCTGACCCATTTTCTTTCGTCTTCTTTTCTTCCGTTCCCCCCAAGTCTGTAGGGAGGGAATACTTCAGCTTAGATCGGATCATTTCCAGCTTGAAGAGAGTAGATGTATTGCTTGAAATCTTTTTCCTTAGGCTATGGCTTTGGATACTCTCTTATTGGGGATTTATGCTGCCTTACTGTTGTTTTAATGCTTCTTTATGTTTTAATTCAAGACAGGTATTTTGTTGTAATAATTTGAAAATTGGTTTGAGACGGTTGTTGTAATGTTTTAACTGAATCATGTACTTATGAAATAAATTTAGTTTTTCTACTGTTTATATGTCTATCTTGTAAATTATCTATATCTTTTACCTAAAATGCTCTACCAAAGTTAAGGAATTCCCTTTGTGAGTGACCTTAACAGAGGTGGGGTGTTTCACACTTTTTGTTTTTAATAAAAAATTAATATATAAATTGTTGTTTTATATAACAATGTTGTATACACAATTATATGATTTTTTGTTTGATGATAACAACCAAATATTTATTATTTGAAATGTGTTTGTTACTGTACTGTTATATATATACATCAAAGACAGGAATATAATATTTATATTTAAATAGAATACGACTGTACAGACATTCATATATTCGTACAGTATTTTATTTAAATTGAATATTATATTTCAACATTCAAACAGTACAGCTATTTAATACTCCACTATTTAAATACATTCACAGAATATTTGTACTTGTAAATTGACTGGATAAAATAAACAAGTTTGTTTGACAACAATAAAATAATATTTTATTTCAAACGAATTTGTTTATTACAAATAACAGTACAATTCATATATATATATATATATATATATATATATAGCTCCTCACTGCAACACTCATACATTCACGTAGTTTACATTTCAGTATACAGATTTTTTTTACACATTCATACGGACTTCTATGCTTTCACCAACACTGTCCCTTCTGCCTTCTGTCTTCTTGTCTTCTGTCTTCACAGCTTTCAGTCAGTCCCTTCAGTCCAGTCTCATCTTCTAACCTGTCATATACAGAAACACGCACACAGTATCTGGAATAGAAATAATATTTTAATTCTAGCGAATATATTTATATAAAAAAAAATATTTGCCTCAGAATTTCAGTGTGTTTCTCATCATTTTTCTGACTTGATCTGATTTGTTAATCCGACTATGTC
Organism: Allium sativum; assembly: GCA_030737875.1. Lineage (NCBI taxonomy): Eukaryota > Viridiplantae > Streptophyta > Magnoliopsida > Asparagales > Amaryllidaceae > Allium > Allium sativum. The sequence goes on from CM060920.1 coordinate 432,462,460, forward strand.
TAGACAGTTTGTATAGTACAGGGACAGGAAATCTTGGCTGATAGGCTGCTTATACACACGTGTATAGATATACACGTGTGCACTACCTCGCCAATCAGCGTGCAACTGAGGAGGAGCCACGTGGACTATCTCGACTCAGTGCAACACTCAAGCAACAAAACAAAACTCAACACAAGTCAATACAAAAGCAGCATTCAATATGGTAGAGACAAGTGAAGCCAAACAAATATTCAAACTACCCAAGTGTCGAGCTAGTGTCACATGTACATGGGAAATTGTTTCAAGTGCATTTCATGCATGGTCAAGTGGTCGAGCTAGATTACATTGGTCATATTTTACAAATGATCCATACATGGCCAAAACAGTCCACACAAGCAAATGAGTACACAAGTGATCACATACATGGAACAACTCAAAGTGGTCAAGCCATTACAAGTCAGGGTATAAGTACACGTCACAAACGAGATCAAAACAATAAACATTGTGTTTCAGCAAGCAGTAAGGGTTCACCAATCAAGCAAGTGTGCAACACGGAAATGAAAAATAACAACATGGCAGATCACTCATTTGGAACTGATCTGCAAGCAAGATCATTTTTTCTGGCAAGCATACAACATAATAGTTCACAAGACAATGCAGTTTATATATGTATGGTGCAACTACACGTAGGTCAGCAACAATAAAGTATTGCAGCTGTTTAAGTAAACAAATTCAGGCGCATGGGTGAGCACAGCATTTTTACATCATGACTAGTGCAATAGCAATTAAGCATGAAGCTTGATTGGACAGCATGCAAGCATGAGTCAAGAAGCAAGTACTAATGGATCATACAAAGTAGGTAAACAACATTTTCATGCATGAGCAATAACATATAAGGGTCAGCATACACAAATGTATACAGCTAAGTAATGGACATGCAAATATACATGGCTCAATACATATTTTTGTTTTTAAGGCAAGTTTTTCAATGCAAAAAGGAATGAATTATCTGCATGAATCAATTCAAGAATTTCTTTTAAGTTCATTCCAGAAATGATTCAATTAGTATTCAAGTGATGATTCAGCATCACAAATATGCTTGGCAATAAATCAGAGGATTAATTGCAATTGAAGAAATATTTGGCAAGATTTCAATTTGACAATTATGGACAAGAAATCATGTGTGCATCGAGCTAAATCAGAGAGCACATATATGGTAGAGCAAAATTCACGCATGGGATTTTATCAAAGCCAAGAGATTCAAAGTTGGACAAGCAAGTTTTTAAGGAATGGTTTATTGCATGTTCAATCATACAAAAGAGTCTCAATTAAATAGTTTCCAGAAATTATGCAAGAGGATTTGGCAAGAGTTATTTTTTCTGGTAATCAGTTTCTGAAAATCATTTTTACAGTGAGACAAATTTATGGCAAGCATTTCCAGAAATTACGATTCATTTAATCAACATGAATCAAACTTGGCAACCATGTATTGACAAGCAAATTCCACAATGACAATAATATCGGCCAGGTCATTGAAGTGTAATTTCAAAGAAAAGGAATCAATTTCAATCAAGGAAATTTCAAAAGGGAAATCATACAAATCAGCCAAGTCATCAATTACGTGAAATCAGAGTTCTAGGTTTGATTCTACCCTATTTTATACACACCACTTCATCATCGACCATTATTGAAAACCAACGCGACAATTCAAAGAGAAAATCGAAGGAATCAAATTAGTAAAACTCACATTTTTCTTCCTGAGTGTTTTCAATCGAACCAGAGAGAAACTCCAAATCGAACGAGCAAAAAAATCATAGAATCAAGATTCAGAGTTATCACAACATCATTCGATCAAGCCTTCGAATTGATTTGGGAAGGATTTCAGAAACCCTAGGAAATCGCACCGCCATTTTTGTTCCCAGAGGAAAGCTATCGGGTCAAAGAAAAATAGGGGTTAATACAAAAACAAATGGGCCGGCCAACATTTTGCTTAAGGGATAAAAAAAGGGGATAACCCTTTTTGTTTAACTCCTTAGGGTTTCAATTTTTTTTGTTTTTATTTTTGTTTTTAATTCGAGTTGTAAAATCAAACAACCAGTTCTAGAGTCTGTAAAATCTAGGGAGGTTTCGGTCTACTGACAGTTGACAGAGTCTGTAAAATCTGGGTTACTGGTTACAGGGTCGTAATCAGGTGAAAACTAATCAAGGGGATATCGATCAGCCTAGGGTTTTGAGCATAGGGTTAGGACAGGAGCAGGAGCTGCGAGTGTACATGGTCTTGTATGCGGGATCTGTTTATAACACCTAGTAGAAACCTTAGGAATGCAGAAGTAGGCAGGATTTTTCCGAAGCTGGGTATCTCTGTGTGTTATTTCTTTTCTGCTTTTTATTTCTACTGCAGTCTGTGATATGTTTATTATTTTAATATCCTGTCAGTTTTTTAATTCAGTTAAGAACTGTGATAAACCCTATTCACCCCCCTCTAGGGTTAATCTAGATCCAAAAAGTGGTATCAGAGCTTGGTTTTCTTTAATCCTAGAATCATGGATCCTAGTTGTCAGTCTTTTGAGAATCAGTCCAGTCGTATTCCAACTATATTTGATGGAACAGATTTTTCAAACTGGAAATCCAAAATGGAATTTCATTTAAAATCTGTTAATATTGAATGTTGGGATGTTGTTATCAATGGGTTTAATAGTGTAGATATTACTTTCAATGCTCATGCTATGAAAATCATATTTGATTATCTTAATACTGAACAGTTTAATCTTATCTGTCATTGTTTATCTACTCAGGAAATCTGGGATACTCTCAATACGAAGTTTGGAAGATCTGACAACCACAACTGGGTTTACAAATGAAAATTCAGATGGATCAGTGGATGGAGATTCAACAGACGATGAGACAAGAAATTTCTCATATGAAGATTTAGTTTATTTTTGTGCTGATCTAACTAAGTCTGTTGATAAACTCCAATCTAAAAACAAATTTCTGAAATCTACAAATCTTGAGTTGACCAGCAAAATTGATGATTTGGAATCACAAATTGAACATTTTAAAAATTCTTCAAATTCAGATTGCAAAAATTGTTTGAAATGGAAAACCAATCTTGTTCAACTCAATAAAAATATTCAAAAGTTTGAAAAAGAAATTCTGATCTTAAAAGAAAACAAGATTGAGTTATCAAGTTTGAATGACTTTTTACAAAAGGAATTTGAAAATTTTAAAACTGATATATACTCCAAATTTGAAATTGCTGAAAATGAAAATTTGGTGAAAAGTGGTTTGATTTTGAAAGAACTCGAAAATGAGATTGAAAAATCCAAGAATTTTGTGTCTGAAAAACAAAAACGATTTGAACTTGAAATTTCCGAATCCCAAGCCAAAATTAAGTTGCTTGAAAATGAGAATTTGGTTTTGAAACAGTCCAGTGCTGAACAGAAGATCACTATAAATAATTGCTCAGATTTACTAAAAGAAAATAGCGATCTAAAATCCAAAATTCAACGATTAGAATCAACTTTGGATAAATTTTCTAATGGGGAAAAATCGTTGAATATGCTGTTACAAAACCAGGTTTCTATTGGAAATAAATCTGGTCTTGGTTTCGGGAAAAATGATGTTTTTGGAAAACAAAATTCAAATGATTTGAAAAATCCCTCAAACTATTTTGGAAAGAACTGCTTTAAAAATTTGAACTCTAATTTTTTTAAAGGTTTTTTGAATCAAAACTGTGATGAGAAATTGTTTCATAATAAACCTTTTAAACATTCTTGGTTCCCTAAAAATAAGACGGGCTTCGTCAAGTTCAAACAGATTTGGGTTCCTATGGGTACGAAAGTTAACTCTGATGGTTTGTTATATAAACAAGTTTGGGTACCGAAAGATGTTAACAAAACTGCGAGTGGTTTTTATAATTTTGTTAGACCACTCGATCCTACAAATTCATAGGTACCGAAGGACGGCTGAGGAACCACTGTGCTGAAGAGAAATTTGAAATGAAGCTTGTTTACACTTCTGTATCATTTACAGTTCCTCTAGCCAAGATCTGTTGAGTTAGAGATTCTGATTTACATTAGATTCTGGTATGCTCTCTAAACTCACCTTTGTAAATATTCTCTGTTTTATTTTCTTTGTCTGTTTGATTTGTCACAGTCATATCATTGTAATTTTTCTTGTGCTTCATTAACTTCCAATTGTAGAACTGTTTTTTTTGGAAATTTGCTTCATTTGTATAAAACTCTAATGTTTAATAATTTCCAGATCTTGAATTCAAATTTGTAAATATTTCTGTAGTTGTTTTGAAGTTTATTTTTTGATTGTTGAATTTCTAACAGTGCTGAAGCATTCATATCATATCTTGAACACTGTTAGTTTAAATTCTAAAATTTTGAAAATCTGAAAATTAAATGGAATTTCACACACCTTTGGTGTTTTGAGTTTCTTCTAATTCATTTTAGAAAAGCTTGAAATAATATACTCATTACAGCACTTTGCTATTATCAGTTATGATAATTTCATTATTTTTCAGATTGGCTTGGATATTTTGAATTGTACTGAATCTCTGTGATACATCTTGAAATTCATTTTGTATTCAAGATCTGTATGGTTGAAAATTATTTGTTTGAAATCATTGGAAATTCTTGATATTTTGAATATCACACACCTCTTAAATTTGAAATTATCAATCTTGTGTGATTGATTCAATATATCTCAAAACTTAACATTGATTCAAGTGATTTCAAATAATTTTTTTTTATTTTCTGGATCATGAATATCTCTTAAATTTGATGTAAATGATCTGAAATTACTCATGTGCTTGTCAGAAATTGTTTTTGAAAAATTCCTTGAAAAATTTGGGTCTTGAAATTTACTGGTATTTCATGGTTATTTGATTTGAATATCTGTTTGTTTAAAATCATTTGAAATTATTGATTTACTGAATCACACACATATCTCGAATGTGAAACTAATAATTTGGTGTGATTGATTCATTGAATCTAGAGTTTTTCATATTCCTTAAATGATTTCAAATAAACAGTATTTCTAATCTTGGATCATGAATGATCTTATGTGACCATCCTCTTACAAGTCTGATGTGATATTATTTTCTGTGTTGCTCTGATACTATTTCAAATAATTTCTAGTTCTTATCTACAACTTTGAAAAAATTTGCAAATTTGTTAATTCTGTCTGTTTGGGCTTTGTAATTAAAATTTGTTAATAGAGACACCAAGTGGTATCAGAAGCGCTAAATTTTTATGTATATATATTTTTTCTTATCCCTCTTGCTTTATATAGCTCTTCATATTTCTCTTGTAATTGATTTTCAATTTTTAAACTTATTTATTGATTATTCATTCAGAAATTGAAATCAATATCCAAAATTGAACTGTATTTATAATTCATCAAAATTATTATCAGATCTTGAAACTGTGATGAGTTGTGACTGCAGTATATTTCACAACAAGAGGAGATTTTATCGGGATTTTCATGATGGTCGAATATTTATTATAATATCTTTGAACTGGCAATTATTTCACGACCATCTTCATTATCTATCATCCTTCTACCATCCATTATGATTTTATATAAATATGGAGAGTTAATATCTTTTAAAAGATAATCTTGAATAAACAGTGAAAATATTTGTGATGGAATTGTGGCTATGTTATTATTATTCAGAATTAGTGATAATCGAAAATTTCAATAATCCCAGTACAGTCGAGCATATTTCATAATATAATTAATTTAGAAGTTTATTTCACAGACCATTTCTGTACCTACCGCATTTCTATCATCCATTTTTTTGGTTTTATATTCTGAGGAGTTTTTCATTTTGAAACTGAAAATGATAAATATATAATAAATATATAAGTGTGTCTCTAACCTCATTTAAAAATCCAAGCTCTGTTCATGCATGGTTAAGAGATATCTTATAATTTAAGCTGCGACTGACCTCATTTAAAAATCCAAACTCTGGTTATGCGTGGTCAGTGTGCTCTTAAATAAAATAAAAGGAAAAAGGAATTATTTTGCTATAAATTGAAATTATTCTGAAATTCTCCTCGGTGTATAAAAATCAGCCTATCAATCCATCTTTCTTATCTGTGAAATGTGTTGAAATCTTATGACGTATTATGAATTGTTGATTGATAGGCATTGGGATTTGAGATTATACAATATTGCCACTTGATTTGAAATTATAATAATAGTACAAATCCATCATTGTTTTTATGCTTCAATTCATAAAATTATTTTGAAAATAATTGGGAAATATTCATGTATTTTTTTAACTCTCCTCATTATTATATAATTCATCGTAAATTCGTTGTTCTCTACAATGTGAAATATGCCACTAGATCTCAATTTATTATGATTTTTGTTTGACTGATTGAGATTTATGATGATCGTTCTTCCTCTTATGCTGAAATTATATTTTTAGTCATTTTTCTTCTAAATTTTAAATTCTGTATCCTTTTGATGATAACAAAAGGGGGAGAATGGATTGAGATTTTGATTTATGAGTGAATATTTTATAAATATTTATAATTTTGAAAATTCATTTCACTCATGCACAGTTATAGGGGGAGTTGTCTGTTGTAGGGGGAGCTGATAAATAGGGGAAGTTCAATTTTCACTGTCAAACAAATTTATTGTGCTCAAAATCTTTTATTTGTTTGTCATCATCAAAAGGGGGAGATTGTTGTATATAACAATGTTGTATACACAATTATATGATTTTTTGTTTGATGATAACAACCAAATATTTATTATTTGAAATGTGTTTGTTACTGTACTGTTCTATATATACATCAAAGACAGGAATATAATATTTATATTTAAATAGAATACGACTGTACAGACATTCATATATTCATACAGTATTTTATTTAAATTGAATATTATATTTCAACATTCAAACAGTACAGCTATTTAATACTCCACAATTTAAATACATTCACAGAATATTTGTACTTGTAAATTGACTGGATAAAATAGACAAGTTTGTTTGACAACAATAAAATAATATTTTATTTCAAACGAATTTGTTTATTACAAATAACAGTACAATTCATATATATATATATATATATATATATATATATAGCTCCTCACTGCAACACTCATACATTCACGTAGTTTACATTTCAGTATACAGATTTTTTTTTACACATTCATACGGACTTCTATGCTTTCACCAGCACTATCCCTTCTGCATTCTGTCTTCTTGTCTTCTATCTTCACAGCTTTCAGTCCAGTCACTTTAGTCCAGTCTCATCTTCTATCCTGTCATATACAGAAACACGCACACAGTATCTGGAACAGAAATAATATTTTAATTCTAGCGAATATATTTATTAAAAAAAAATATTTGCCTCAGAATTTCAGTGTGTTTCTCATCATTTTTCTGACTTGATCTTATTTGTTAATCCGACTGTGTCTAGACAGTTTGTATAGTACAGGGACAGGAAATCTTGGCTGATAGGCTGCTTATACACACGTGTATAGATATACACGTGTGCACTGCCTCGCCAATCAGCGTGCAACTGAGGAGGAGCCACGTGGACCATCTCGACTCAGTGCAACACTCAAGCAACAAAACAAAAATCAACACAAGTCAATACAAAAGCAGCATTCAATATGGTCGAGACAAGTGAAGCCAAACAAATATTCAAACTACCCAAGTGTCGAGCTAGTGTCACATGTACACGGGAAATTGTTTCAAGTGCATTTCATACATGGTCAAGTGGTCGAGCTAGATTACATTGGTCATTTTTTATAAATTATCCATAAATGGCCAAAACAGTCCACACAAGCAAATGAGTACACAAGTGATCACATACATGGAATAGCTCAAAGTGGTCAAGCCATTACAAGTCAGGTACATGTCAGGGTATAACTACACGTCACAAATGAGCTCAAGACAGAAAACATTATGTTTCAGCAAGCAGTAAGGGTTCACCAATCAAGCAAGTGTGCAACACGGAAATGAAAAATCACAACATGGCAGATCACTCATTTGGAACTGATCTCAAGCAAGATCATTTTTTTTTTGGCAAGCATACATCATAATAGTTCACAAGACAATGCAGTTTATATATGTATGGTGCAACTACAAGTAGGTTAGCAGCAATAAAGTATTGCAGCTGTTTAAGTAAACAAATTCAGGCGCATGGGTGAGCACAGCATTTTTACATCATGACTGGTGCAATAGCAATTAAGCATGAAGCTTGACTGGACATCATAGAAGCATGAGTCAAGAAGCCAGTACTAATGGATCGTACAAAGTAGGTAAACAACATTTTCATGCATGAGTGTAACACCCCACCTCCGCTAGGGTCACTCTTTCGGGGGCACTAGCTTCTGGGGGGCGTTTGAACTGGGTAAGCGTGCATAATGATATATCAAGGCAGAACAGGAACATAAATATATATGTAAAACAGAGTAAGTGAGAATAAAACAGCGGAATATCTCAAACCATCTCAAAACAAGTCTAGTACATCATAAAGTCATCTGCCAAAATAAATATGTCTAGTACAACATAAACAGAAATACTGAAATACATAGTGCTATCCCCAAAAATAAAAGTGATAAACCATAGCGAGCTCAATGTCCAGACATACATGAGCTATCCAGCGAACAAGCAAGCGATCCAAGCTAAGCACCACTGTTCCCTCCCTGAGAACCTGGGGGGGGGGGGGGAATGGAAGAAAAGAAGCGAAAGAAAACAGGTCAGTCAAAAAGACTGGTAAGCCCTACTACGATCAGTCTATAAACTGGTAAAGTTAACATCATGATGGAAACTGAGATGAACATACTGGCAATAGATAAAGGTGTCATCACATAAAGAAGATTAAGCTTTGCACCACAGTGTACTAGCAAACTAACATAACAGGTATTGATCCCTCAGCCCAAACTTTGGCCCAATAGCATGAGGTGACCTTAATGCAAGGTCCAGCCCAACGGTCTAGTCGATCGGCTCCCTATAAACCTAACACGTCAAGTGTTGGTGTCCATACGGCCCACATATGGTTGTAGTCAGACTGTGCTGGGTCCACCTTCGGGTGTATCAAGCCCTCGGGTGTCAACCCCAGACACCTAAGCAATAATGCACAGTCTAAACCTACTGGTACCCGTGCCTCGAGTTTGTCCAACACCGAACTACGTGCACGTCCGTAGCCCGCCTGGACCCGCACCGCTGTACCACTCAGCCGTCGCTTTGGTCGCTTACATCAGTCCAGTAATCGTGCCCCGCCCTAGCCTAGCCTCTAGGGTTGTGAATGATACCCAACTGGGATTACTGCTGGAACAGACCACGTTGCTAGGGTTTTCTAAGAGGGTTAAGTGTGGTTTACCCCTCACTAATCATGGATTAAATTAGCTAAGTGTAACCAACAGTTCACCACTTAACCCCATTTAATCCCTCGTATCCCCAAAATTGGTTAAGTATTAGTGGGCCATGACTTAACCCTAATTATGAGGCATTAATTTAATTGTACCTTAACCTCTCACATTAGACCTTGTTGCGGTTACTAGTTAAGCCGGGCGGGTCCGGGTAGCTTTACACCACAACTTGGTCTAACCTCGGGTCCCAGGTACACATGACCAACTTCTCACATTGGGTCCTATTGTTTGTAGCAACTAGTTAAGCCGGTCGGTTCCGGGTAGGTTTACGCTACAAACTCAACCCAACCTCGAGTTGGCCACACATGTTTTCTAAGTGTCATGTCCACTTTATTTCAAACCATAATTACAAGTTTAACAAATACTTGGGTAGACCTAACTTAATAGGTAAATTCCCAAGGGGTAGACCTAACTTAATAGGTAAATTCCCAATCTTATATTTTCATGTATTTTAAGTTTTACCCAAACCCCCCCCCCCCAACGTCATTCTATCGCTTACATATTCGTCATAACGCATAAAGGATAGAAAGAGGGAACTTGGCACAACATACATGATAAATCTTACATATCATAATAAGCATGCATAACATGTTGGACTTGCATAACTTAGCATAGTGAACTTGCATAAACATGCATAACTTGTTGAACTTGCAAATCATGACTTAGTGAACTTGCATAAACATGCATAACTTGTTAAACTTGCAAATCATGGCATAGTGAACTTGCATAAACATGCATAACTTGTTAAACTTGCAAATCATGGCATAGTGAACTTGCATAAGCATGCATAACTTGTTGAACTTGCAAATCATGACTTAGTGAACTTGCATAAACATGCATAACTTGTTAAACTTGCAAATCATGGCATAGTGAACTTGCATAAACATGCATAACTTATTAAACATGCATAACATAGCATAGTGAACTCGCATAAGCATGCATAACTTATTAAACATGCATAAATCCCAACTTTCATCACATATTAACTTTAGAGTTTCTAAAATGAAGGTAAGAGGACTTACAAATATTATGAAGACACAAATCTACTAATAAAGATTGAGAAGCCCTTTTATGCAAGCATATAAAACCCCAAAACAAAGCTCCAATTAACAAAAATCCCAAAAACTCTAGCTTAGCAAATAAAGCTTGCAACTTGATGATGTATGCAAGCTAATGATCATTCATACAACTTAGAAAAGCTTGTATGAACATCAAAATATTAATAGAAATGATTTTTGAAGAGGGTGGAGGCTAGGGTTTTTAGGTGGAGGCCATTTGAGAATTCAATTTGACATAGTTTGGTTGCTAGAATGAATAATGAGGTTTTAGGGTAGGATTAGGGGCTTATTTATAGAAGATTAGAGTGTTTTTTAGCCCAAGGATTAACCCTAGGTTAGTTTAGGTCCGTCAGATTTAGGAATTCTCTAGAACCAAGCCACAAGACCAAGCCCCAAATCAAAATGGTGCGCCAGGCAAAACTGCCTGGCCACCCCGTGTCGACAGGGCTGTCGACAGGGCAGTCGACACCCTAAGACCCCTGTCGACATGCCTGTCCTGGCGGGAGTTTTCCCGCCTGACGCCCATTAGCCCTAATCCTTGTTTTTAATTTGAAATTTAAATCATGGAAATTTCTGAAAACTTCAATGGGCCTTAACTGGGTCATACGGACTCCGATTTTCGAAAACTCGGACTCTATTTCTCGTATTTTTCTGAGACGAACGCAATGGCATAGCCCGTTTCCCTTGATTCAGATTTTAGAATTAAATTCTGCCTCGATTTATGTTATAACAGTTTATTGAAAATACGGGTTGTTACATTCTCCCCTCCTTAAAGGATTTCGTCCCCGAAATCTTCAAGTTAGGAAGAACGTATCCTACCGTCCAACATCCATCTACTCAAGACATCATCCACGAGCAATCATTGTCCTTAAAAAGATTCTAAATGTTGTATGAACATATGCAAAAGTGTGTGTATATGTACCTATCTAATGCAAAGATCAATGCAAAATATGTTAGTGAAATGTATCCATATGTATGCAAATCCCTAACATAATGTATAATATCTACATGCGTGCTCAATCATACATCCATATGCAACATCCATGTGATTGCATACAAACTTCATCCAAGAATAAGCATAAACACTCATGCACATGCAATATGAGGAGTGTGTGAGCCGATCTAGTGCCTAATGTGTATTATGCATCCACGAGTAACCACTTGCAAACACTTGCAACCACTTGCAACCATCAAACATAACATGTCTCAAACACATGTTTCATCCAAAGGGTTTCTACCTAAGGTTCTCATGACAAGATTAGCACGATAACTAGATAAACATGGATAGCAAAGAGAAAGATATGCTAACAAAGAAAAGAGATTGAGAGTGTACCCTCAAAAAGGAATGGATAAAGCCCGCGCATCTTCTCCTCGGTTTCCCAAGTTGCGTCTTCTTCGGCTTCACCCCATTGAACCTTCACCAGCTTGACCTCTCGATTCCTTAGCTTCTTGGTCTCCGTCCCCAAGATACGAATCGGAGCTCTCCTCAAAGTTGCCTCTTTCTCTACTTCCACGTCTTCAAGAATGCTAGGTTCAACCACCTCAGCGGACTCATGTAGGCACTTTCGGAGATGCGAGACATGAAAGACATTATGCACTCCGGACAACTTCTCGGGCAATTGCACTTTATAAGCCATCTTCCCAATTCTCTCTATGATAGGGAAGGGTCCAACAAATCTCGGTGCCAACTTCCCAACAGCTCCAAATCGGACCATATTCCGCAAAGGAGAAACCTTTACGAAAACCATGTCCCCAACATCAAACTCCAAATCGGATCTCCGCTTATCAGCATAGGATTTCTGTCGGTCTTGGGCCGCCTTCATCCGTCTTTTAATCAACTCGACCTTCTCGGATGTATCTCTAATCATGTCGGGTCCAAGTATAAGCTTATCTGTAGTCTCCCACCAACATGTGGGTGACTTGCACGGCCTCCCATATAAAGCTTCAAATGGTGCCATCCCTATGCTCGCCTGATAACTGTTATTATATGCAAACTCAACAAGAGGAAGATGGTCTACCCAAGCACCGCCAAAATCCAGAATGCAAAGCCTCAACCAGTCCTCAAGTACCCTATTCACCCTTTCTGTTTGGCCGTCTGTTTGTGGGTGATAGGCCGTACTCAGGTTCAACCTTGTGCCCATAGCTTCCTGCAAACTGTTCCAGAACTGACTTGTAAAGATGGGGTCTCGGTCACTGACTATGCTGGAAGGGACTCCATGTAGTCGTACTATCTCTCGAAGATATACTGATGCTAGTCCAGATGCGGTCCTTTTGCTCTTCACCGGAATGAAATGAGCACTCTTCGTAAGCCTATCTACAATGACCCATATGCTCGTATTCCCTCTCCTTGACCTTGGAAGCCCATCAATAAAGTCAATAGAAATACTCTCCCACTTCCATAGCGGGACCTCTAGAGGATGCAATAGCCCACCGGGCTTCTTCGACTCGGCTTTTACTCTTTGACAAACAACACATCTGGAGACAAACTCTGCCACATCTTTCTTCATTCCAGGCCAGAAGAAAATGCGCTTCATATCTTTATACATCTTATCTCCACCCGGATGTATAGTCAACTTGGAGCGATGTGCTTCATCAAGAACTTTCCTCACCAAGTCTTCTACCATCGGAACACAAAGCCTTCCGTCTCTCCTCAGCCAACCCTTATCGTCTATAGAATATCGAGCAAGGTGACTAGATGTCTCCCCTCGAATCAGCTTATCCATGATCTCAATTATCTGAGGGTTTGCCTTCTGCGAAGCCCCAACTTGATCCAGAAGGGTAGGCCTGAGCTCTAGAGATGCTAAAGAACCGGTCATCGACTCAACTGTCAAAGAAAAATCAAAGGTTGCCAAGAACTCTAAATTCTTCATCTCAACAAATAGAGGACTTAGTGTCAACCTTTTTCTACTCAACGCATCCGCTACAACATTCCCCTTGCCAGGGGTATAGGCTATATCAAAATCATAGGACGCCAAGAATTCCATCCATCTCTGCTGCCTCAAGTTCAGATCCTTCTGCGAAAAGAGATACTTCAAAGACTTATGATCAGTATACAGTTCAAATCTCTCTCCCAGAAGATAATGACGCCAAGCCTTGAGTGCATATACAATTGCTGCCAGCTCTAGATCATGAGTGGGATAATTCTTCTCATGCACCTTAAGTTGCCTCCCACCAAAACATATAACTCTGCCCTCTTGCATCAGAACGGCGCCCAATCCCGTGCCACAAGCATCAGTGTACACGGTAAATATCTTACCACCATCGGGTAAAGCTAGAACTGGTGCTGAGGTAAGGGCTCTCTTGAGTCTTTGAAAAGCAAGCTCACAGTCCATATCCCAAGCTAAAACTAAGTTCTTCTTCGTCAACTTAGTAAGAGGAGCGGATATCTTCGTGAAGTCCTTGATGAACTTCCGGTAAAAACCCGCAAGACCCAGAAAACTTCTCACCTCGGTTGCATTCCTTGGAGTCTTCCAATCCTGAACTACAACCACCTTAGCGGGATCCACCGCTAAGCCTTGCTTGGATACGATATGCCCAAGGAATCTAACTTCCCTTCTCCAAAAGTTACACTTGGAGAACTTGGCCTTTAGCTGATGCGCTCTAAGCGTATCCATTACCTCTACAAGATGCCTCGCGTGCTCTTCTTCATCCTTGGAGAAGATCAGAATATCATCCACAAAGACCACGACAAACTTGTTCAAGAACTCCCGAAACACCCTACTCATCAAGTCCACAAAATACGCGGGTGCATTCGTCAAACCGAACGGCATAACAAGCCATTCAAAGAATCCATCTGGAGTTCTGAATGCCGTCTTGTCTATACTATCTTTAGCCACTCTGAGCTGATGAAATCCGGTAGCAAGATCAAGCTGAGAGAAAACAGAAGCACCAACAAGCTGGTCAAAGAGATCATCGATCCTCGGTAACGGGTGTCTGTTCTTCTTAGTCATCTTATTCAATTCTCTATAGTCCACACAGAGTCGAAGAGAACCGTCTGCCTTAGTAGCAAACACCACAGGCGCTCCCCATTCGGATATACTTCGACTGATGAAGTTCTTTTCAAGTAACTCCTTTACTTGCTTGCTGAGCTCCCGTCTCTCACGCGGAGCCATGTGCCGAACGGGCAAAGAAACAGGCTTAGCATTATCCACCAGATAAATGCGAAAATCAATCTCTCGTTTAGGGGGCAACCCCTTAACTTCTTCAAAAACATCTGGATAATCTCGGACCACCCTTACAGACTGAAGGGCTTCCTCTGACGAGTCGAGAGATTCAAGATAGCACAACATGACGGGATCCTTTGGATTGCATGAAATCTCTAAGGTGTTGCCAAGGCGAGTCACAAGCCTCACAACCCTATGCTCACAATCAAGAATGGCTCCATATCGGGACAGCCAATCCATGCCCAGTATCAATCCGTATCCCCTGAAACCAAGAACATATGCACTACACAAGAACTCTACACTGAGTATAGAGATCCTCAGATCCTCACATATCATAGATAGATGAGCAGAACCCCCAATGGGATTCGAAACACAAACGCGATCATCCACTAAGCTAGTACTAAGGTGCAAACTATCAACAAGATCAGATGAAATAAAGCTATGTGATGCACCAGAATCAAATAAGGTACGAACTGGAAGATCGGAAACATAAACAAGGTTCTCAACAGAAACACTACCTCGATCGGGAACTGGAGCGGTATTGAGAGCATGAACTTGCCCTCCTGAAGGTCCAGCCTGTCCTTTCTTCTTCGGGCACTCCTTGCTGAAGTGTCCAGTCTCACCACAGGAAAAACATCCACCACTAAGCTTCCTTTTCTTCTTCCTACAATCCTTAGCAAAGTGTCCAGGCACACCACAGTAATTGCACTTTCCCTTGCCTTTGTTGTTGTTGTTCCCCTTCTTGTTCTTGCTCTGATTCCCCTGACTGCTTTGACCGCCTTGATTGCCCTTACCTTGAGAATCAGTCTTCTTTGCTTGAGTATCACTCGTCTTGACCTCTTTCTTTCCATCTCCCTAGAGTAGAGCCATATTGACCAAACTCTCAAAAGTAGCCCCATGCGGAATATGTGACATCGCCAAACCCTGCAGCGGCTCATTCAACCCTCTAGCAAATCGAAGAGCCTTCTTCTCCGGAGTGTTCACCATATCCAAACCAAAACGGGCCAGCTGATTAAACTTGTTCACATACTCCTTAACAGACATATCACCTTGCTTTAATGCAATGAACTTCTCCATCTGTAAATTCGCCTCAGCAGAAGATAGAAACTTGGCCACAAATCTAGCCCTCAAATCGGCCCAAGTCTCAACGGGCCTCGTCCCATTGGTGACCTCCCACCAATAGGCCGCTTCATCCTTCAAAAGCCATACTGTCAATAAGATCTTCCTCTCGTCATCAATCCCAAAGATAGCAAACAAGTCCTCAGTGTCTTTCAGCCAATTCCTAGCTTCAACAAAAGATTCCGTGCCTAGGAAATTCTTGCCTCCCATCGCCTTGAATTCTTTACAAACCTTCGTGAACTCAACCTGAGGATGCTGAGGGGGAGGAGGAGGAGGAAGAGGAGCCTCAGCAACAGGAGGGGGAGGAACATTAGCAACGGGAGGAGGAATATTAACTGCTGGAGGAGGGGGAACAGGAACCACCGGAGGAGGGACATTAGGGAGAGGATTCTCAACTACAGGAGGAGGCGTGGGAGTAGGGTTTGCGGGGCCGGCTGCCGCCCTAGCTTCTAGAAGTCTCCTATACCAGAGTGGCACATTTACTCCATCGGGGATGGCAAGATCCTCAGCCATACTGAAACGAAGGATAAGATAAGATTAGGTCAAGGGAACGAAGGATAACGCTAATGGCTTTTTGGGGAATAGCCCTTTTAAAATACTAGTCTTTTCTTTGGAAAATACTTTATACTTGTTTTGAAAATAGTTTTTCAAAAGTCTTTTAAAAACTTTTTGCTCTTTCTTGTAAACCATAGGCTCTGATACCAAATTTGTAACACCCCACCTCCGCTAGGGTCACTCTTTCGGGGGCACTAGCTTCTGGGGGGCGTTTGAACTGGGTAAGCGTGCATAATGATATATCAAGGCAGAACAGGAACATAAATATATATGTAAAACAGAGTAAGTGAGAATAAAACAGCGGAATATCTCAAACCATCTCAAAACAAGTCTAGTACATCATAAAGTCATCTGCCAAAATAAATATGTCTAGTACAACATAAACAGAAATACTGAAATACATAGTGCTATCCCCAAAAATAAAAGTGATAAACCATAGCGAGCTCAATGTCCAGACATACATGAGCTATCCAGCGAACAAGCAAGCGATCCAAGCTAAGCACCACTGTTCCCTCCCTGAGAACCTGGGGGGGGGGGGGGAACGGAAGAAAAGAAGCGAAAGAAAACAGGTCAGTCAAAAAGACTGGTAAGCCCTACTACGATCAGTCTATAAACTGGTAAAGTTAACATCATGATGGAAACTGAGATGAACATACTGGCAATAGATAAAGGTGTCATCACATAAAGAAGATTAAGCTTTGCACCACAGTGTACTAGCAAACTAACATAACAGGTATTGATCCCTCAGCCCAAACTTTGGCCCAATAGCATGAGGTGACCTTAATGCAAGGTCCAGCCCAACGGTCTAGTCGATCGGCTCCCTATAAACCTAACACGTCAAGTGTTGGTGTCCATACGGCCCACATATGGTTGTAGTCAGACTGTGCTGGGTCCACCTTCGGGTGTATCAAGCCCTCGGGTGTCAATCCCAGACACCTAAGCAATAATGCACAGTCTAAACCTACTGGTACCCGTGCCTCGAGTTTGTCCAACACCGAACTACGTGCACGTCCGTAGCCCGCCTGGACCCGCACCGCTGTACCACTCAGCCGTCGCTTTGGTCGCTTACATCAGTCCAGTAATCGTGCCCCGCCCTAGCCTAGCCTCTAGGGTTGTGAATGATACCCAACTGGGATTACTGCTAGAACAGACCACGTTGCTAGGGTTTTCTAAGAGGGTTAAGTGTGGTTTACCCCTCACTAATCATTGATTAAATTAGCTAAGTGTAACCAACAGTTCACCACTTAACCCCATTTAATCCCTCGTATCCCCAAAATTGGTTAAGTATTAGTGGGCCATGACTTAACCCTAATTATGAGGCATTAATTTAATTGTACCTTAACCTCTCACATTAGACCTTGTTGCGGTTACTAGTTAAGCCGGGCGGGTCCGGGTAGCTTTACACCACAACTTGGTCTAACCTCGGGTCCCAGGTACACATGACCAACTTCTCACATTGGGTCCTATTGTTTGTAGCAACTAGTTAAGCCGGTCGGTTCCGGGTAGGTTTACGCTACAAACTCAACCCAACCTCGAGTTGGCCACACATGTTTTCTAAGTGTCATGTCCACTTTATTTCAAACCATAATTACAAGTTTAACAAATACTTGGGTAGACCTAACTTAATAGGTAAATTCCCAAGGGGTAGACCTAACTTAATAGGTAAATTCCCAATCTTATATTTTCATGTATTTTAAGTTTTACCCAAACCCCCCCCCCCCCAACGTCATTCTATCGCTTACATATTCGTCATAACGCATAAAGGATAGAAAGAGGGAACTTGGCACAACATACATGATAAATCTTACATATCATAATAAGCATGCATAACATGTTGGACTTGCATAACTTAGCATAGTGAACTTGCATAAACATGCATAACTTGTTGAACTTGCAAATCATGACTTAGTGAACTTGCATAAACATGCATAACTTGTTAAACTTGCAAATCATGGCATAGTGAACTTGCATAAACATGCATAACTTGTTAAACTTGCAAATCATGGCATAGTGAACTTGCATAAGCATGCATAACTTGTTGAACTTGCAAATCATGACTTAGTGAACTTGCATAAACATGCATAACTTGTTAAACTTGCAAATCATGGCATAGTGAACTTGCATAAACATGCATAACTTATTAAACATGCATAACATAGCATAGTGAACTCGCATAAGCATGCATAACTTATTAAACATGCATAAATCCCAACTTTCATCACATATTAACTTTAGAGTTTCTAAAATGAAGGTAAGAGGGCTTACAAATATTATGAAGACACAAATCTACTAATAAAGATTGAGAAGCCCTTTTATGCAAGCATATAAAACCCCAAAACAAAGCTCCAATTAACAAAAATCCCAAAAACTCTAGCTTAGCAAATAAAGCTTGCAACTTGATGATGTATGCAAGCTAATGATCATTCATACAACTTAGAAAAGCTTGTATGAACATCAAAATCTTAATAGAAATGATTTTTGAAGAGGGTGGAGGCTAGGGTTTTTAGGTGGAGGCCATTTGAGAATTCAATTTGACATAGTTTGGTTGCTAGAATGAATAATGAGGTTTTAGGGTAGGATTAGGGGCTTATTTATAGAAGATTAGAGTGTTTTTTTTAGCCCTAGGATTAACCCTAGGTTAGTTTAGGTCCGTCAGATTTAGGAATTCTCTAGAACCAAGCCACAAGACCAAGCCCCAAATCAAAATGGTGCGCCAGGCAAAACTGCCTGGCCACCCCGTGTCGACAGGGCTGTCGACAGGGCAGTCGACACCCTAAGACCCCTGTCGACATGCCTGTCGACATGGGGGTCCTGGCGGGAGTTTTCCCGCCTGACGCCCATTAGCCCTAATCCTTGTTTTTAATTTGAAATTTAAATCATGGAAATTTCTGAAAACTTCAATGGGCCTTAACTGGGTCATACGGACTCCGATTTTCGAAAACTCGGACTCTATTTCGCGTATTTTTCCGAGACGAACGCAATGGCATAGCCCGTTTCCCTTGATTCAGATTTTAGAATTAAATTCTGCCTCGATTTATGTTATAACAGTTTATTGAAAATACGGGTTGTTACAATGAGCAATAGCATATAAGGGTCAGCATACACAAATGTATATAGCCAAGTAATGGACATGCAAATATACATGGCTCAATACAAAGTTTTGTTTTTAAGGCAAGTTTTTCAATGCAAAAATGAATGAATTATCTGCATGAATCAATTCAAGAATTTCTTTTGAGTGCATTCCAGAAATGATTCAATTAGTATTTAAGTGATGATTCAGCATCACAAATATGCTTGGTAATAAATCAGAGGGTTAATTGCAATTGAAGAAATATCTGGCAAGATTTCAATTCGACAATTATGGACAAGAAATCATGTGTGCATCGAGCTAAATCAGAGAGCACATATATGGCAGAGCAAAATTCACGCAAGGGATTTTATCAAAGCCAAGAGATTCAAAGTTGGACAAGCATGTTTTTAAGGAATGGTATATTGCATGTTCAATCATACAAAAGAGTCTCAATTAAATAGTTTCCAGAAATTATGCAAGAGGATTTGGCAAGAGTTATTTTTTTTGGTAATCAGTTTCTGAAAATCATTTTTACAGTGAGACAAATTTATGGCAAGCATTTCCAGAAAATTACGATTCATTTAATCAGCATGAATCAAACTTGGCAACCGTGTATTTACAAGCAAATTCCATAATGACAATAATATCGGCCAGGTCATTGAAGTGTAATTTCAAAGAAAAGGAATCAATTTCAATCAAGGAAATTTCAACAGGGAAATCATACAAATCAGCCAAGTCATCAATTACGTGAAATCAGAGTTCTAGGGTTCGATTTTACCTTATTTTATACACACCACTTCATCATCGACCATTATTGAAAACCATCGCGACAATTCAAAGAGAAAATCGAAGGAATCAAATCAGTAAAACTCACATTTTTCTTCCTGAGTGTTCTCGATCGAACCAGAGAGAAACTCCAAATCGAACGAGCAAAAAAAATCATAGAATCAAGATTCAGAGTTATCACAACATCATTCGATCAAGCCTTCGAATTGATTTGGGAAGGATTTCAGAAACCCTAGGAAATCGCACTGCCATTTTTGTTCCAAGAGGAAAGCTATCGGGTCAAAGAAAAATAGGGGTTAATACAAAAACAAACGGGCCGGCCAACATTTTGCTTAAGGGATTAAAAAAAAGGATAACCCTTTTTATTTAACTCCTTAGGGTTTCAATTTTTTTGTTTTTATTTTTGTTTTTATTTTTGTTTTTAATTCGAGTTGTAAAATCAAACAATCAGTTCTAGAGTCTGTAAAATATAGGGAGGTTTCAGTTAGGGTGTTGACTGACAGTTGACACAGTCTGTAAAATCTGGGTTACTGGTTACGGGGTCGTAATCAGGGGAAAACTGATCAAGGGGATATCGATCAGTCTAGGGTTTTGAGCGTAGGGTTAGGACAGGAGCAGGAGCTACGAGTGTACATGGTCTTGTATGCGGGATCTGTTTATAACACCTAGTAGAAACCTTAGGAATGCATCAGTAGGCAGGATTTTGCCGAAGCTGGGTATCTCTGTGTGTTATTTCTTTTCTGCTTTTTATTTCTACTGCAGTCTGTGATTTCTTTATTATTTTAATATCCTGTCAGTTTTTTAATTCAGTTAAAAACTGTGATAAACCCTATTCACCCCTCCTCTAGGGTTAATCTAGATCTAACAATTGTTTATATTCAGATTAATGAATAAAATACATTTTAAAGTTTAATATTATGAAAGCATGAATTATTGTGATAATCATCAATTTTTGTGAAACAAGAAAATTCTTATCTTGAAGTCGAGAATTACGAAAATGAATGTTTTATTGGTATTCGAAGTTGTAAACTTTATCAATTTCAAAGTTGATAATGTTGTTCAGTTAAGGCTGAGAGGTAAATATACCCCAACTTGATTGATTTCATGTTGACTAAGTAATAAGGTTCGATTGTAAGAATTGGTTAGGTGAAGTAAGCTAATGAATGTCAACAGTAAATGGGAATATCGATGTTTTACTTAACATCTATTTAATTCAAATAAAGAATTTGGAAATGTTTTCCATGAAGGATAAAGTATATTTTCTGTAGAGAATAAGATATACGAATATATGGAATTGTTTTCCAGTAAGAAATTTTCAAGAATTATAGAAAATACATAAGATAATTGGAAATGCTTTTAAAAGGATCATGTGAGGCTAACGATTTTGGATAAATCAGAATGGCAAGGATCAAAGAATAAAAAGCCGCATGTCGAGAACAAAGGGCGACAGAACGTAAGAGGAATGGATTTGAAACTGAATTCGAGTATGCCCTAAGAAATGTTTCGATAAGAATACGACGAATATAATAAGAAATTTGGAGGCAGATTGGAGATTAGTTAAGTTGAATGATTTCCTGGGTATTGATCCGATGTTGGATTCGGCCTTTGGGGATGATACTTAGGAAGTTGTTCGCTTGCTAATGGACGGTCGAAGGAGGAATATATGGAGAAGTAATATTGTGTTAATAAGGGACTCGTTAAAAAGATGAAAATTTCTGGAATTTTGGAAAGCATAAAAATTTGAATTAAGGGATGAACTTATAAATTGGATATTTAGAGAGAATTTTTGTTTTACAACCAATAATATGAGATGTTGAAAAACATGATTTGGAAAAATGTGAATTTGTTGAGAGAAATCTTTTGTCAATATACATAATTATGAGTTATATGAAATATGAAATACTATATATATAGTATTATATGTTTTCAAATCAAAATAAGGAAAGTACCTTCCTTCTCTTTGAAATTCGAGCGTAAATATGCTGCGGTTGTAGTAGGTTTGTCTGGACATAAAACTCATGAGTTGCCATTGAGCATGACTGCTAGCATAATTTGCAGGGCTGCAGATAGCCTACGGTGAACGGATGTTTCCTGAGGGAGTCAGGCATAACCATTGTGATTACTGCAGTCTAGAGTCTTTGAATTCGACCATGTAGCGAAATTCGCACGGCTATAGATACCCTACGGCGGATGGATGTTTCTTGGGGGAACCAAGCGTAACCATTGTGACTGCTGCGATCTACAATCAAATTATATGGGCGTAATCCGCAGAGCTATTAAAGCTTACGGGTATGGATGTTTCCTCGGGGACCCAGGTGTAACCATTGTATACCTGCGGTCCACATGATATATCTATAAGTGGAGGAGATGTAACCACTAGAGTTACTAAAGGTAGAATGAAGCCACCTGTTTAATGCAGCAATTTGCTTTCGTGACTTGATTGTCTTCATAACTTGACTGGTCTTCGTGACGTGAATTGTCTTTGTGACTTGATTAATCCTCGTAATTTGATTTAACCTCAATTGATAATTTGTTTTCGTGATTCTGAGATAGAGCTGCCAACGCTTAGTGACCTCAGATTTTTCTTTTGATTTTGATATATTTCTCGTTGATTTGTTGTAACACCCCGTATTTTTAATATAATTAAAAATAAAATAAAATATATAAAAATATTTTTATGATGGGTAAATAATGGTGATGCATAAGAAGAATTAATTAATACATGGAAGAGAAGAAAAATTAGTTCGATAACGATGTATGTAACGGAAAAGATAGTAAAATATGGATATCTAATTCAAGAATAAGGAATTAGGTAAAATGGACATCACCATTTCGTTCCTCTCAGAAAAATACGCGAAATAGAGTCCGAGTTTTCGAAAATCGGAGTCCGTATGACCAAGATATGGCCAAAACAAGATTTCAGCAGACTTTCTGGCAGACTGACCCAGGTCGACCATAGTGTCGACACTATAGTCGACCTGCCCCCCCTAGGTCGACTATAGTGTCGACCCCCCCTCTGTACAGGTCGACCTGGTCGGCCTGGGGTGGCCCAGAACCCATTTTTGAAGCCCTGGGATGATTTTTGATGGTCCGGATTGGTTTTAGGGTTAATCTGATGGCTGAAATGAGTTCCTACACCTATAAATACACCCTAAGACCTAGCCTCCTCTACACACAATTCTATTCTTCTTCTTCTTCTCTGCCTCTGTTCTAAATAAAAATAAAAATGGCATCGCTACTCTGCTGGAATCAAAACTAGAAGCTAATCGACATCGACCTAAGCAACTCAATTCAAATTAGAGATTAAAGCTTCTGCAACGATTCTACAACAACTAAAGTTCTTTCTTTAATCCAACCAAGGCAAGTGCAGTTATTTTCTTATATAAACGTTAATTCTGATTGTGACATGAATTATAAATCTGAATCTGAGGTTATATCTGTTCTGTTCTGTTTGGATCTATCTTATTTTGTATCTCTTTCCTCTTTCTGTTCTATAGCCAGGCTACCACGAGGCTGAGCCAATCTCATAAGAGATTAACATACGCTAAAATGTTTGGGACAATAAAATGAATGATGCATGAATTGAGCATGACCAATAGGTGACTGATTTGAGGAAAGAACATGGACTGTAGCTAGAACAAAATCTGAGACATATGACTGGACATGTTATATTTATAATAAAAATTGTATTGAACATATGATTTGAGATAAAGAGAATATGGCTTAGGCATAAAGATTTACATGAGAGTAGGGCATCTATTAATGTAAACAAACACCTAAGTAACGGATCTTTGGGATATATGATATGCATAGTAATCGATGGCTATATTTGGTATAATTTATATAGGGATCGTCTGTACTATGCAAGTTTAATAAAAATTGAAACATATGATATATGGTAAATTTATGACCATAATCTGTGCTATGTAAATTTAATACAAACATGGGGTATATTATAATATTGTGAATCAAGACTAGTGTTTATGCATGTGAACTTAGGCAAGATTTATAATTAGGCAAGATATGTTTGTGAAACTTTAAATGATTAAATCTGTTATATTTGCTTAATTTGCTAGTTTTGTTACATTGCCTAATCTGCTAGTTCTGTTATATTGCTTAATCTGCTAGTTCTGCTCTACTGCCTAGTCTGTTAGGTCTGTTCATCTGCCAAATCTGCCATCTGCTAAGTCTGTTGAAAATGCTAAATCTGCTAGTTTGCTTAATCTGATAAATCCGTTAAGTCGCCTAATCTGAAGAATCTGTTATCTGCTATATCTGTTGAGTTGGTATAATTAGTCCGCTATTGACATAATCTGAATTAGCTATGAATAATTGACATGTATATTAGGCGTGGGTATAAATGGTAAATCATTAATTAATTGGCCGCAAAGATAAACATGGCTAACTCGAGGTTAGAATGAGTTTGCGACGTAATTCTGCCTGGAACCGCCCGGCATATTCCAGTGGCCGCAAACAATAGGTTCTAATGTGAGAAGTTAGTCATAACGTGCTTGAAACCCGAGGTTAGACTCAGTTTGCGACAGAAATCTGCCCGGAACCAATTGTCCTAACCAGTAGTCGCAAACTGTCAGTCTAATGCGAGAGGTTTGGGCATTAATATTTAATTAATGAAAATCTGAGATAATTATGATGTCTAAAACGCGTTGGGTAAGGTTAAACCAATTGGACCAATGAATCTGATAAACCCGTTTCGTGAATCCGTGGGCCCAATACAAAGTTAGATAATATGTAAGTATGTTAATCTGTAACCAGTTAATCTGTAAGTCTGTTAATCTGTAATCAGTTAATCTGTAAGTCTGTTAATCTGTAACTAGTTAATCTGTAAGCCTGTTAATCCGAACATCTGATCCGTTAGTCTGAAAACCTGTTAACTTGATTGTCTGATCTGTGAACTAGTTGATCTGAATGCTGTATGCCTGAACTTGTAAACAAGTTAATCTGAAATCTGTAGTCTGGGGACACAAGGTTAGGAGGGGAATTACTTGTGTCATCTGTTGTTTGGGACCCATATTAGTCAGTAACCCTTTCTGGTATCAAAACTTTGACCCAACAGTAGGTAGGGTCCGGGTACGCTTACTGAACTAATTATAAGCGGTTCATTCTGATAATGGCGAGGGGTGTTGATGGTGCGTTCCAACCGGGTCATGTGCGTGAATGGATCCCGGTCTGCCTCTGAGGATGTAAGACGCCCTGACATCTGTAAATAGGTCTGTGCCAATTGGTTATCACTTTAGGGAGTGATACACCCTACTGTGGGGCCGACACGGGATATTTATGTATTAGGGAGCCGATCGCTTGGGGTAGGGTTTTAGGGTACACTTAGTTCTGTCTGTTTCTGTTGGTACCGTCTGTTTCTGTTGGGTGGCAACACCTGTCTGTTTCTGCGTGGTACCGTCTGTTCGGGTGGTAAAGGCCCATTACTAGTGTACACCTAATTCTACATTCTGTTTCCGTAGGGATTAATCTGTTTCTGCTTCTGTCTGTTAGATCGAGTAGTAAAGGCCCATTATTAGCAACCTGTTTCTGTTAAATTATTCTGTACCCGTTTCTGTTTCAGTTTAGACATTAGGGTGACACCTAATTCTGTTATACTAGTATTAGTGCAGAGAAGTGTAAAAAAATAGCTTATATCATTCTGTTCTTCTGTTATATCTGTTACACCTGTTACAGTTATCTCTCATCCAGTTTTATTTTCCTGTCATGTTATTATTATCTGTTCATAACTGAAAATCACTGGACTTGCCAGACTTTTTGTCTGACCCTTGTTGTTTCGCTTCCTTTCTTCCGTTTCCCCCCAGGTTATCCAAGGAGGGAAAACTTTAGCTTGATCCGGATTTCTTCTGCTTGAAGGCTTAAAGTATGGCTTGGCTCTGTATAGCTTCCGTTCTATGGGGATTATGATTTTGAGCTACGCATTCTGAAGGCTTTTGTACAAGACTGATATTTTGTACTTGAATTCTGATATTGTGTTTTGAAAAGATGTAACCATACTGATTTCAGTTTTCCGCTGTAATAAAGTTATAAATTTTTCATGTACTGTTTTATCTATCTTGTAAGTTTCTGTTCTGTTTACTAAAATGCTCCACCAAAGTTAAGGCATTCCCTTTGTGAGTGACCATAACGGAGGTGGGGTGTTACATTTGTCCATGACGAAATTCGCAGGGAAGCGATTTCCTATGGATACAGAAGTTTTCTGGGGGATCCAGACGAAACCATTGTGTATCTGCGATTCATGAACAATTAACATATAAATATCACATTGGTACTTTCCGTATCTGTTTTTGAAAAGGAATTTTTGAAATATTTTCACTAGGAGTTGAAGCAAGGATATTTAGTACTTGGAGATTTTAGTTGTGCGCCTGGCCAGCGTATGCCTAACATATGTGAGAATGATAATAGACTTGTCAAACTTCTAGCTATCAAATATTTTCAAATCAATAATCTGAAATTAAAATGTACTTAAGTTAAGAAAAAGAATTTCAGAGTATAATACAAATATTTTCTGTATAAAAGTTATATATATAAGTTAGGATTTGGGAAAATTTTCGAGTTGACAATTTGCAACTTGAAAAGGAAATGTTGTTTACACTCTTCAATGAGTGTTGTGAAAGGTTAAATGTATTGAATGCAAGGAGATTGGCTTAACTTGGATTGTAAGGAATAAGTGCAATGATGATAAGTGAACAATGACGGATAAGGTTTATAAAGGAATTTGGAATAAATGCAGAAATCGGAGATTGAAAGGAGTTTGGTTTTGAAAAGGAATCATATGATTTTTAATCTCTTATAAAAATTGGACGGAACTCGAAACTAGGAGATATCTCGAAATAATTTGAGAAAAAAATTGGTCTGAGGAAATTGCATATAGTTTAAAAGAAGGGAAATAAATAAAATCTGATTCAGAAGATAAAGAAAACCGTGTTTGATCAATATTGATCTCCACCTAAGAAAGAAAATTTGATTTTCCGAGTAAATTGAATGTGAGGGGTAAACAAGAAGGTTTGATGATTTAAATACCGATATTTAAATTGGTTGTGAGGAAATACACACGAATGTGAAAACTATGAAGTCTATAGTGATACAACCCTAACGATCTCTCCTTTTCGAGGACGACAAGTTTTAAAGGGGGAAGATTGTAACATCCCAGAAATTTTGACCACAGAAATATGGGGTTAATAAAGAATCAGCTATTATTAAACAATTTAATATTGATACTTGAGTCAAAAATCGAATATATGGTTTTGGGTATGAATTTAATTCAATATTTAATACAGAATGGTTGATTGAGAATCCTATATTTATTTTTTGAATATTTGAATTGGATTTGGTTGAATATTTGAACTAGATTTGGAATTCGATTAAATGGTCGAATTTAAAAAATAAACATTGTTAATGTTAAATAAATTGGGAATTTTATATAGAGAGATATGTGTGTGTTGATGTATATAAAGATATTGAATTTAAAGTTTCAAAATTTGAAAATGAACAAAGTTATTGGTAGACAGACAGAATAAAATCAGCGAACAAATAAATAATTTAAAAATAAAAATAACATTGTATACAGAGAGAGTCAGATTATGACCAGATTAATTTTATTGAATTCAAAACACTAAGACGAAGATTTACGTATAATTATTTGTTGTGTTTGGAAACGTTGGCAGTACGAATTTTCAGCATTCGACGATAACTCGCGGTAAAAGTTAAAATTTAACTGCTTTACCACCTATCCCAAATATTACCTTCCTCAGATATATCTTCGCCAAGCCCATAACCTACTCCTGAAAACACAGCGCGCTACCCTATTCTAGTGATGGACTTTGTTCTTATCTTCGCTTCTCTACTTCTATAAAAATCATTGTCCCACATGTGTTCATTCTCAAATCAGTTTTCCCCAAATTATTTTCCCCTTTCTAATTCTTTAAAATGGCCGAAGCCAAATTTGTCTACTTCCCCAAAATCATTTCTTCCCAAATTTGTAATAATGGTTGCTCCGCTCCTACCCAAAATCGATTTCAAACTTCTTCAAATCGAACCCATGTCTACGTCGATCCAACCAAAAACAGCGTTGCCTTTACCTTCGAAGCTACGCCACCTTGCTCACCAGCGTTTCAGCTCCGGACATGAACTCGGCTTCGACTAGCGCACTTCTCACGTTGATGCCGACACTCCTCAACAGATCGAGCCTTTAACCAGTGCGCCAACAGCTGCAGCAGAGTCTTTGGCCAACATTTAGGCTCATCGCTTCTCTCCTTTCAATCAATCTTTTCACCGTTGTAAGTGAGCATCTCACTCACGATTAATCTCAATTTCAAGTGGATTGATTTCAATATAAAATTAAAGATTATAATGTTTAATGCCATAATGTACTCTTCCGTTTACGGGTTTCACTTGATCTTTGGGGTGGTTGCATTCTATTTTAATGACCTTGCTGTTGTGCGTGTTCACTGTCTCGTTTTGATATAATATACTAGTGACATGTGTTTGAATAATCGACCCTTGTATTGCTTGCTCGTTAGAAGGGTACCTAAGTACATGGAGTTGTCCTATACCATGCTGATTTGAAACCCAGTAGTGAAAAAAATATTTTTTTTTTTTATGAAAATGGATAGTTATAAAATTCAGAGTTAGTAGTTAGGTTTGGTTTATACTGGTGAGAGAACCTGTTATGGTTTGAGATCACGATAAATGACAAATATCATCTTTTGATATGTTGCGATAGAAACCATCACATATTGGACAGATCTGGAGTTGGTTAAAATCCAAGTCTTCTTGTTGTATACTGATTTCCTCACAATAGGGGGGTTGTAAACTCAGACAATGGGGGCTAAAACATAAATGCCCAGCACCAGTCAGTTTTGTACAGAGTTCAAACATTGATTGTGTCATTTTTGTGAAACTGGAATGTAGGGCCATACATACAAGAAAGAGTTATGCTAGGATATCTGGAATGACTTGGTAATTAAATAATTTACCATATTTTACAGTCCTACATATAGTAGTTGTCTTGGTGTTTAACCATGCTACTTAGTGTAAATGCTTTTTTTTTGTTTTACTAAATTTTATATAAGATGAAACCATGGTTCTAACTGATGCGCATGTAATAAACTCTTTTTAGTGACTGATGTGCATGTCAAAAATCGTATGTCAAATCTCGAATATATATATTTAAATAAAATCTATAAAATAATACACTTTAATCGTAATATGTAATTTATACAAAAGTGTAGGATAAAATAGGAACTGGATTCATGCGTCTTCTACTGGGTTGCGCGTATGCTTAGCTTAAATAGGAATATACATATTTTGCAAGTTTAGATTGAAACTAGAAAATATACAAGCCTAGTTTTCTTGATTCTTTTATGACCTGCAACATGATCTAAACTATTTATCATGGTTTAAACAAAAGTCAGTGAATAATTATAAATTGTTTGAACAAAACAAAAGCCATGTCCGGTAGAATAATGGTTTCTGCTAAACCATTCATCATGTTCTTTATAACTGGAATATAGCACTGTCAGTATTAACAGTTTGCTTCTGCAAAACATTTCACCCATAATTAATTTGAACAAGAAGAAGAAGAAGAATATTTTCATCAATTTGATGCTTCATGATTTCAACTACTAGTACAGAATTTCTTTAAAATATCATGAGGGAGTATGTACTCTGCTGTTACGAAACTGAATTCATTTAGCATGTCACTTAGTGTACCCTGTATCCATGATAAAAGTGCTTCCCAGTATGTAAATTTGGCTTATATATTCGTTTTGACTTCATGAACTCATACAGCACCTAGTTGACCTTGTGTGTTTGACTTGCTGGTTTAGTTTACTCTTGCACTTGAACCATTGGGTCATATCTTGTGCTGAACTGTCAGGTTAAATTACTTCCTCATTAGTTGATATCAGGTTAAAACTATCAGATTGATTACTATGTTATTCTGATACTGCCTTTCCTTCAAGACACCTTGTATATTTTACTGAATCAACCTTTTTGAATACATTGATAAATTTAACTAGGTGGTTTTGTGGCAGCTCGAGCATCTATCATTTTATAAACATATCCTTTTTTAAATACATTGGTTATACAAGTTCTTGTTATAACACTTAAATAATCAATTGTAGACCAACAACAATTCTCCTAACATGTTGGATCTACTGTACTTGCAAAACTATAGTTAACTTGTCCATTATGTATTATTTTTGGCATGTTTAAACCCCTACAACATGAAGTGCATTTAAATTAGTGTTTTTGTATATGGTATGTCAGCATGAAGGGCAGTTAAATTAGTGTTAATGTCTATGGTCTGTCAATATGAAGTGCGTTTAAATCAGTGCTCATGTATATGGTATGAACTGGCAATATGTATGTTATGCTAAACTGGCTTGGTTCTGAAAGTACCCCAACTCTTACCCCCTCATAAGTTGATATAATATTACATTTTTATTGATTGGTGGAACTAACTTGGTTTAATATAATATTACATTGATATAATATTACATTTAAATTGAAGTATTGAACTTCAGTTGGGGTACAATAAAGCTGTGTATGTTACCTTTGTTGTTTAAAGGAAGCATACACTTGCAACATTGAAAATTTTGAATATATATATATATATATATATATATATATATAGGTTCAAACTTTAAACTGTTTTCATTAATGCATGCCATACACCTATGCAGTAGTAATGCATGTTAAAAACTTATATGCACACCCAATCATAGTAGATGTAGCTATTCCATTGGCAACAATTTAGCTGCTAATGACGAATCTAAAAATAAATATGCTCAAATAGTAACCCACTAGATGCTTGTTTACTGACTGTTGCATGTTGATTAATTCCTTATTTGTATTTTGCTGCACATTCAAATAATATACCCTATTCTTTGGAAATAAACACATGCTGGACTGTTAGCAACTTAAGCATATTCTCGCCAAATAGCGCTGCACTTATTGAACCTCTTTGAAATATTTGTACATTTTGTTGGAACTGGAAACGTTTGTGTATAATGTTTACTCATGGGGGACACTTAGTTGTAGCTTATAGAAGTTTAAAACTACTTGTTGGGTCATACCATTTGTAACCTGAACCGTATATTATAAGGAGCACCAGTCTCATTAGCTGACATAAACTATTATGACTGATCCACTTGGGTTTGTCATACATGAAAGATGCATGCACGAATTTGCTGTATATGTTAGCATATGAATGCCCCATCCCTCGTAAAGAACGGCTTTTTCCAAATTTTGAGAATGTTTGGTTTAGACAGCACGTGTTCGAATTGCTTGACCTTGTCATCGACCTGATTTTTTGGATGCAGCATATGTTCTGAGTGCTAACTCATATACAGTTAGAATTGACTATTTTATTTAGTTTTTATTGAAGTTAATTTACTTGAACTATGATTAATCCTGACTCGAGTGTTTTATGTTTTTGCATGGAATGCTCGGGTCAGACCCTGAGTGTACAGATTTAAAGATAAAGCTTAGGATTTGAAGATTGGCGAAGCTGGGTTCCCGAAGACGCACACTCTGAAGTTTTCAAAAACAGTAAATATTTTCTAGGTCAAGTTGTTTTAAAATTTCCGCTTTATATAGAAAAAAATTCTTGTATCAAAGATTATGATTTATTTATAAAAGATTATTTCGTTGTTCAATACTGTGTTATGTATTTATTTTGTGTTTTCTGTATTGATTCTGTTTAAAACTCCGTAATCTAAATAAGAAGGCAGATCAACAGTTTAAGTTCATCTCAAAAGTGCATGTACACAGCAAACACTTGCGCCATGCTCTCTACTTTGCTACATCCATGTTTTGCTGCTTGCTCCAATGCAATGTTGTGTTGACATATACACCATTTGCACCTTATTTGTACACTGTACATATACATGCTATTTTGACATGTCTTGTACCATTACTCCATTTCTTGTGCATGTTATAAGCATGCCGATTTAAAATACAATTGAACATGTTTGAGTAGTCCTTGAAGTGCTATACACTTTCATGTTGTTTCACCATGCTTTTAAAAACTGAAGTTGTCCCTTGTCATTTGTTGAGCTCGACCATTTTGCTGGCTTTGTTCTGGACTTTGGTTCGACCATGCCATGTTTACTTGTTCTCGACACTTGGTGATAGCTGAACATACTGCCTTGTACATGTTGACCATTTGACTTTTCCACCCATGCTGATTCATGTCACCTTTATGTTGTAGCTCCATATGTTTGTATGTGTTGTTCTTTGATCATGGTTTGACCAATTTGACATGAGCTGACTATGTTGACCAAGCTGCACTGAGTCAAGATGGTCCACGTGGCTACTCCTCAGTTGCACGCTGATTTGCGAGGCAGTGCACACGTGTATATCTATACACGTGTGTATATTTTGCCATCATACAAATTTTCTTGTCCCTGTATTATATGTATACTGTCTGACTAGACACAGATGAATCAGATCGAGTCATGAAAAATGATGAGAAACACACCGAAATTCTGAGATAAATAAAATTTTAAAAATAAAATTATATTTGCATGTGTTCGGTTTTTATTTCTATTGCAGTGTATTGTGTGTGTTTCTGTTTGTGACAGGTAAGCATGAAGATGACTGGACTGATAGTGAGCTTGTGAAGACCGAAGACAAAAGATGACAGAGAAATGTATAAAAGAATATCTGTAAATGAGTGAATCTATAACCTGAGCGACAGAGTGTATTGAGTGATGTGTGAGGAGCTTTGCATATAATGACATTGATCGAAATAGACTGTATTGTATTTCCGAGATGTACAAATTTGTGGAGTTGTAAATCTGTACTGTTTAAATATTGAAATAAAATATTATATTTAAATAAAATACTGTGTGGATATTTGAATTTCTGTACATTCATATTCTATTTAAATATAAATATTATATTTCCGTCTGTGATAAATATATGAAACAGTACAGTAACAAACACATTTAAAATAATATATATTTGGTTGTTATCATCAAACAAAAATAATATAATTGTGTATACGACACCGTTATACACAACAATCTCCCCCTTTTGATGATGACAAACAAATATTAAGTTTTTGAATACAATAAATGTGTTTGACAAAGAAGAACATAACTCCCCCTATTTGAAACCTCCCCCTACAACAGAGACTCTCCCTATAACTGTGCATGAGTGAAATGAAATAAATAATAATGAATTTTTAAAATTAAAAATATTTATAAAATATTCACTCATAAATCAAAATCTCAACCCATTCTTCCCTTTTTGTTATCATCAAAAGGATTCAGAAATTAAAATATAGATGAAAAATGACTAAAACTATAATTTCAACTTAAGAGGAAGAATGGTCATCATAAATCTCAATCAATCAAACAAAAAACATAATATTCTAAGAACTAGTGGCATATTTCACATTTTTAGAGAATGACGGATTTAAGATGAAATTTATATGAATAGAGAGAGTTTTAAAAACAAATAATTCCAATTATTTTCCATAAGATTTTCAAAAATAAGACACAAAAACAGTGATGGATTCAGACTATTATTAATATGTAACGACCCACATTCTACGCATTAGGGGATTGTAGAATATTTATTTATTTCTCATGCGAAGTCGTATAGCCATGTAACTTTGGAGACGACTGTTGGGGTCATTTCCCATGTTCATGATTTTTGCCCATTTTTAAATGACCGTTTTGCCCCTAGCTGATCTTGTTTCAGCCTTAACTTTTGATTAGTAAGGATTTTTGACCTGAAACCACTTCGATTAGATTCGGATGATGGTTTACCTTTCCGTAAAGTGGTGACATTAGCCAATCGGACTCACCTATTGGGAGATATGGCTGAAACAAGGTTTAGAATGTGAAAAACATCTTAACCAGGCCTAATTAGGGTGATTAGCAAGAGGGCCCATAACCCATTTCAGGATTAGGGTTATGGGGAGGCTGAGAACAGTAGGAAAACGATTTTTATTTCATTTTTTAGCCGTCTAAAGCATTTCTCTAACCCTAGCCATGGCCTCCACCTTCTGATTTCATCCCAAATCGCTCTCTAATCAAGGATTAAGCTTAGCAACATCAAATCAAGGAGAAATAGCACCATTTCAGAGTTAGAGCTGCTGTTAGACGCTAGAAATCACCCCAAATCAGTGGAGTTTCAGTTTTGAAAGTTTTATTTGTGGCTTATCGCTCATACCTGTTATTGTTGTATTTTGCTGCTTATCGCTCATACCAGACTTTTGTCTGACCCAGAGTTTTATGTCTCTTCTTATTACTCTGGGTGCTCTTAAACAGGCAGACTAGAGAAAGGTCAGGTGATTATGCATGGGTAGCTGTGCCGGAGATGAGCACGAGGCTTCCATGTATGATATATATATATATATATATTCTTCCTGTGTCGCTGCTTGTCACTACTTTGGGCATTAGTAGTGTACCTTTCTTATTTTGCTTAGAGACAGTTTGAAAATTTGTAATAATGATGATGTGGAACATAAGCTGTATTTTGAATTTTCCGCTATTATCATGGTTTAGTTTTCAGCTTATGCACTGTCTCGCCTGTTTTATGTCAAGTATGTTATTATTATATTTTATTCCATGCGCTGTGAGACATTCTACAGGTTCCTTGCTAGTTCAAATTCCCTTCTTTTCCTTTCTTTGGCGACCGTCCCGTGCTGATTGGACATCGGTACAGCGCACTTTCATTGGAAATGTCGGCTGGTACGGGGCGGGCCATCACATTTGGTATCAGAGCTCTAGGTTGCGTAGTTAACCTAGGGAAGATACCAGAGCGAGATAGTATGTATATGAGAGCGCATATTCGTGATATTTTGGTTTTCAAAAGCTATATATACATACTATTAGTATATTTAAGGATGAAGTCGCACTACACTGCACTGGCACCACTGAAGAGATGGTTAATCGTTTTCTCCTTACAGACTGAACGATGAGCCGATATACTAGGGATACTGGTAGAGGAGCTAATAATGGGAATGCTCCTGATATGAGGACGATTTTCACTGACTTCATGAGAGAGATGCTTAAAAATGTGCAAGGAGCAGTTCCTAATGTTGCAAATGGTGGTGGTGCAGCAGTGCAGGCGCCTAGAGCCGATTTCGCCAAGCTTTGCAAGGATTACACTAGTCTTGGTGGGAAGCCGTTCCACAGAACGGAATCAGCTACAGAAGTTCAGGATTGGTTGGATAGCTATGAGCGTATCTTTGAAGACTTAGGTATCGAGGATGCGACGAAGAGAAAGCTAGCATCTCGTCAGCTGCAAGGACGGGAGATGAATTAGTGGAATGCTATTAAGGAAGCTACTCTAGAGGATCAAGTTACATGGGATCAGTTTAAGGCCCGATTCAGTGAAAAGTTTATCCCAGCTGCTCAGAAGTCAGAGTTGTTTAGGAAGTTCTTGGAGCTTAAGCAGAATGGTAGGGCAGTCTCGGAGTATATTGCTGAGTTCGATACTTTATCGAAGTATGGATTATCTCTTATCGACACTCCCGAGAAGAAGAATGAGAAGTTCATAACAGGCTTAGATCAGTACTTGGGGGAAAGGCTTATAAACCATATCGATGAGATGTTCGAATCATTATGGGGAAAGCTTTGAGATCAGAGAGTCTATTACCTAAGTCGAAGACTGAGGTTGCATCTGTAGAGGAGCCAAAACCGCAAGCAAGCGGTGGAGGCAAGAATGGTTCTCAAAATAAGAGAAAGCAGAATCAGACTAAGGATGGCCAGAAGAAAAAGAATAAGAAAGATGTGGAGTGCTTTAGCTGTGGCAAGAAGGGCCATTATGCTAAATAATGTCGAGCGAAGATAGCGGACATGAAGTGCTTCAACTGCGGCCAAGTAGGACATCACAAGGATAAATGTCCGCAACCCCCTAAAGAAAAGCAGATTGTGAAAGCATGAGCTATCAATACTGTTCCTTCTTCTTCAAATGCCCCAACTGCGGCGGAGAAAGGAAAGAATGTCGTCATTCAAGGTATGCTTTCTATTTATGATGTTCCTGTTTGAGTATTGTTTGATACTGGGGCTTCCCGTTCCTTCATATCTAGTGACCTGGTAGATAGGTTGAGATTGGAACCTGAGATAGTCGATAGACCTTTAGCGGTGATGAACCCGATTAGTGGTTCGACTAGCCTTAGCATGATATGTCCTAATGTGGTCTTATCGAGTCATGGATGAATGTTTGTTTGTGATTGCTTTGTTTTGGGCTTTACTGGGTTTGGCATTATTTTCGGAGTCGATTGACTCCAAAGTTATGGGGTGGTGGTAGACTGTGAGGGCTTTTAGTGACAGTTAAAGCGGATGATGGGCAGAGGGTAATGTTTGGTGGTCTACCTAGTGATGAGGTAATGGCTAGTTTTCTAAATTCCCTCGACATCCCGCATGATGAGTTGTCAGATGTGCCCGTGGCTGGCCAGTATCCGGACGTCTTCGAGGAGGTGACCGGACTTCCACCACACAGAGAGATTGAGTTCCGTATTAATTTAGTGAAAGATGCCAGACCTATAGTGATGCCACTTCATCGTATGGCACCAAGGTAGCAGCGAGAGCTCGGGTTCAAGTAAGCGATGTTTTGAAGAAGGGATTTATCAGAAGAAGTGTTTCGGAGTGGGGAGCACCAGTTGTGTTTGCTACCAAGGCAGATGGTTCCCTTCGATTGTGTGTAGACTATCGCGAGTTGAATAAGGTGACGAGGAAG
This sequence comes from Allium sativum, assembly GCA_030737875.1. Taxonomy (NCBI): domain Eukaryota; kingdom Viridiplantae; phylum Streptophyta; class Magnoliopsida; order Asparagales; family Amaryllidaceae; genus Allium; species Allium sativum. The sequence continues at coordinate 432,499,317 of CM060920.1, forward strand.
ATTAATTATCCTCTACCGCGGATAGATGATTTGTTTGATCAGTTGAGTGGCGCGAGAGTTTTCTCCCGGTTGGATCTCACGGCAGGTTTTCACCAGCTTTGGGTGGAAGCTGAGAGTATAGTTAAACGACCTTTCGGACACCGTTTGGATTCTATGAGTGGTTGGTCATGCCATTCGGGTTGACCAATGCACCAGCATATTTTGTAGATCATATGAATAGGGTATTCAGAGATCAATTGAATAAGTTTGTTATTCGTAGACGATATCTTGGTTTATTCGAGGACAGAGGAAGAACACAAGGAACATTTGAGAGTAGTGATGGAGGTGTTGAGAAAACACCAATTGAAAGCCAAGTTTTCTAGGTGTCACTTTTGGAGAAGGGAAGTGTGATTCTTGGGCCATGTTGTTTTAGAGAATGGTATTGCCATGGACCCAGCAAAGGTGGCTACGGTACAAGATTGGCCTACGCCAAAGAATGCAACAGACGTAAGAAGTTTCTTGGGATTAGCTGGATATTATCGTAAGTTTATCCAAGACTTCTCCAAGATAGCAGCACCGTTGACTCAGTTGACCAAGAAGAATCAAGCTCTCGTTTGGGACGAAAAGTGCGAGAATGCATTCAAGAGTCTAAAGGAAAAGTTGACATGTGCACAAGTGTTGGCCATTCCTAAGGGGAATGAAGAGATGACAGTATACACAGCTGCATGTGGTACCGGACTAGGTGCTTTATTGATGAAAGGAGGTGGGGTTATAGCTTATGCGAGTCGGCAACTGAAACCGCATGAGAAAAGATATCCTACCCATGATTTGGAACTGGCAGCGATCGTATTCGCATTGAAAATGTGGGGACATTATCTCTTGGGAGAAAGATTCGAGTTATTCACCAATCATAAATCGTTAAAGTATCTTTTCTCTCAGAAGGATCTAAATCTCCGACAGCAAAGATGGTTAGAATTCTTGGCTTCCTACGATTTCGATATCGCATATACACCAGGAAAGGGCAATGCGGTAGCTGATGCATTGAGTTGAAGACATGACAGTTTAGGGGCTATGTTTCTAGAATGGAAGCAACTTGAGTACATCGCTGGGTATGATTTCTGACCAAAGTGCGAATTGGATCCAGAAGTATTAGCAAGTTTGACGATCAGACCCACTTTGATTGAGCGGATTGGTTCCAATCAGAGGGACGATCCTAACCTATTGGAAATCATCTCCAAGTTAGAGATAGGTATCGACGAGGAGATGGACAAGTATGGTCTTGATCGAGATGGATGGCTTAGAAAGAATGGAAGACTAGTTGTACCCAATATCAATAGATTGAGAGATGAAGTGCTTAGAGAATGTCATCACTCAAAACTGACTATACACCCCGACGGTAACAAAATGTATCGAGACAAGAAGCAGACCTACTACTGGCAAGGGATGAAAAGAGACGTTGGGAAGTTTATATCCAAATGCATGAATTGCCAGTTAGTTAAAGCTAAGCAAAAGAAACCTAGTGGTTTGTTGCAACAATTGGAAATTCCAGAATGGAAATGGGAACAAGTCTCAATGGATTTCATTGATGGGTTACCAAGGACTAGGTCAGGTCATGATAGCATTTGGGTGATTGTGGACCGATTGAGCAAGAGTGCAAGGTTTATACCCATCAAGTTGAACATAACATCAACTAAATTAGCAGAACTGTGTATGAAGTGGGTAGTGAGATTTCATGGAGTACCTAAAAGCATTGTGAGTGACCGAGACCCGTTGTTTACTAGTGGGTTTTGGAAGAGCTTACAAGAGGCTCTAGGGTCAGAATTATATCTCAGTACCGCGTATCACCCTCAAACTGATGGTCAAACAGAGAGGGTAAATCGTATATTAGAAGATCTCTTGAGAGATTGCATATTAGATTTTGGTGGGTCATGGGATGACCATTTGCATCTTGTAGAGTTTGCAGATAATAATAGTTATCAATCCAGTATTGTTATGGCTCCATTTGAAGCTTTGTACGGAAGACCGTGAAACTCACCATCATGTTGGTTGGAAACTGGTGAGAAATTTGTGCTTGGACCAGATGTGATAAGAGAAACTTCAGACAAGATTAAGATTATTTAACAGCGAATGAAGGCTGCCCAAGATAGGCAGAAGAGTTATGCTGATAAGAGGAGAAGAGAATTAAAATTCTCCATTGGCGACTTGGTGTTTGTCAAGATCTCTCCATTAAAGAATGTTACTTGGTTTGGAAGGAGAGGAAAGCTGGCAACAAGATTTGTTGGTCCATTCCCAATCCTCGAGCAAGTTGGGAATTTGGCATATAAAGTTGAATTTCCAGAGAAGATGGCAGGAGTTCATAACGTATTTCATGTTTCCCAGTTAAGGAAATTCGTGCATGACCCCGATATAACTATTTCACCTAATCAGTTGGATAATTCGAGGTAGAACCCGAGGCAGTTGGGAACTGCAAGCCGATTTGTATTGTCGAGCACGATACGAAGCAACTTCGAAGGAAAGCGTTGAATCTAGTCAAAGTTCAGTGGGGCGAGAATGAGAATGACTATATGGGTGATAGAGGAGAGCATTAGGAAGACGTATCCAGAACTCTTTGCCTAGTAAGATTTCAATTGTAATTTAATTTTCCACATGCTAGGATACCCTTGTTTGTTGTTTTGTATGTTTTATTATTGTAAATGGTTGATACGCATGCGGGATCCTTTTACTTATTTCTTAGTTAAGGAATTTCGAGGGCGAAATTTCTTAAGGGGAGAGGGGGTGAGGCGGTGGGAGGGAGGGAATGTCACGACCCGCATTATACGCATCAGGGGATCATAGAATATTTATTTCTTTCTAATGCAAAGTCATATAGCCATGTTACTTTGGGAGATGACTATTGGGGTCATTTCCCATGTTCATGATTTTTCCTGATTTTTAAATGACCGTTTTGCCCCTAGCTGATCTAGTTTCGGCCATAACCTTTGATTGGAAAAGAGTTTTGACCTTAAACCACTTCCATTAGATCTGGATGATGGTCCGTAGAGTGGTCATATTACCAAACGGACTCACCGTTTGGGAGATATGGCTGAAACAAGGTTTAGAAGGTGAAAAACAGGGCCCATAACCCATTTCGAGATTAAGGTTATGGGGTGGCTGAGAACAGTAGGAAAATGATTTTATTTCATTTTTCAGCCGCCTAAAACATTTCTCTAACCCTAGCCATGGCCTCCACCTTCTAATTTCATCCTAAATCGCTCTCTTATCAAGGATTAAGCTTAGCAACATCAAATCAAGGAGAAATAGCACCATTTTAGAGTTAGAGCTGCTGTTAGACGCTGGAAATCGCCCCACATCAGTGGAGTTTCAGTTTTGAAAGTTTTATTTGTAGCTAAGGTGAGTGATTAGCCTTGTTTTTACACTAATATTTGTAGCTAAGGTGAGTGATTAGCATTGTTTTTACACTAATTACAGTTAACTATGGTGATTAATGTTAATTAACGAAATTATGCATGTTAAAAATCTGGAAAACGTTTAGAAATTCTTAAATATTATTTTAGACCTCAATTGGAAGTTTGGGTTAATTTGGTTAAGTTTTGCTAATCCTATCATCAGATTTGCTTAAACATGCTTAGGGGAAAAATATGTGTTTTGGGCATGTTTGATCCATTTTGACATATCAAATTATTGTTTTGGTGTTTGTAGTTGATTATACATGTTGCTATGACTGTATCGTATGCTCCGTGATTGTTTAGAATAGTTGGAATGGTCAAAAACGCCATCGTGTGGCGTAAAAACAGTCGCTGGAAGTTGCAGGAAAAGTATGCAGGAGCCGGATCGGATCGGATTGCCCCGAACCGACCCGATCGTGAGCCCAACCCCACGATTCGCCAGATGTTCCTCACCTCTTCGAGTTTGATCACCACGAGCGGAGCATCCACGAGTTGATCGCCTTGAGGATCGTGTGTTGAGACAAGCCAGCACTTGAAGACCACGACCCGACCCGAATCTCACCACGAACCGAAGACCTGGGAGGATGCACTCGACTCGACCCAGTTGGGTAACCATGACCCGATCCACCACTCAAGAACCAAGGCACCCGACCTGGTGGAAGAAGTACGATCTGACCCGACGTCCTGGAGGAGGCATCATGACTCGACCTGTATGGAGCATTCCGATCCGAATTAGAGGGGAGATTGCGAGCCAAACCAAGAAGCTTGGACGCGAGGCATGAGTTGTGAACCAATGAAGACCGATCTGGATGATGACCAAACCCCGAGATGCAAAGGTAGTCCAAATGAAGTAGAACTCGGGATCCAGATGGGAACCAACGAGTTAACTTCATGATTGGACTTTGCTACGGGACGTGTACTAAGGAGTCGTCGACGTCCATTGCTTTGATTCACCACCGAGAGACGATTGTTAGGCTACGGATCAGTGCAGTGGGGTAGTTACTACTCCATGGGGCAGAGTGATTGTAGCATGGCTATGAGCTAGTGCAGTGGAGTCGCCATGACTTCATGGGGGCAGAGTGGACATAGCAAGGACTAGTGGCTATTGATCAGTGCAGTGGAGTCGCTATGACTCCATGGGGTAGAGTGATCATAGCAAGGATTTGGGTGATCAAAGTGGTGGATATCGTATTCTTTACGCACTGAGTGAGAGATGTGAGGATGGTTGCTATGCTTGATTGTTTGACATCACTATGACATGCATACCCCCACCCCCGTATCTTTACACCATATGTTAGTGTCACCTTAGAGTATTGTACATCTTTTTGTGCTAACTCTTTGGTTGCAGGTCCAGGTTTGGGTATGTTTAGTATACCTATCATTGTTCTTTTTTGCTACTTATCGCTCATACCAGACTTTTGCCTGTCCCGGAGTTCTATGTCTCTTCTTATTACTATGGGTGCTCTTTAACGGGTAGACTAGAGACAGGTCAGGTAATTATGCACGAGTAGCTGTGCTGGAGACGAGCGGGAGGCTTCCACGTATGATATATATATATATATTCTCCCTGTGTCGCTGTTGGTCACTACTTTGGGCATTAGTAGTGTACCTTTATTATTTTGCTTAGAGACAGTTTGAAAATTTGTAATAATGATGATGTGGAACATAAGCTGTATTTTGAATTTTCCGCTGCTATCATGGTTTAATTTTCAGCTTATGCACAGTCTCGCCTGTTTTATGTCAAGTATGTTATTATTATATTTTATTCCATGCGCTGTGAGACATTCTACAGGTTCCTTGCTAGTTCAAATTCCCTTCTTTTCCTTTCTTTGGCGACCGTCCTGTACTGGTTGGACATCGGTACAGCGCACTTTCATTGGAAATGTCGGTTGGTGCAGGGCGGTCCGTCACATAATAGTTCAGTTTAAGTGACAAAATCGTATAATCTCAAATCCCAATAGCTATCAATCAACAAATCATAATACTTCATAAGATTTCAACACATTTCACATATTAGAAAGATGGATTGATAGGCTGGTTTTTATACACCAAGGAGAATTTCAGATTAATTTCAATTTATAGCACAATATTTCCTTTTTCTTTTTATTTTATTTAAGAGCACACTGACCACGCATAACCAGAGCTTGGATTTTTAAATGAGGCCAGTCGCAGCTTAAATTATAAGTTGTCTCATAACCATGCATGACCAGAGATTGGATTTTTAAATGAGGTTAGAGACACACTTATGTATTAATTATATATTTATCGTTTTCTGCTTCAAATGAAAAAACTCCTCGGATATAAAACCAATATATGGATGATAGAAAATGGGATAGGTACAGAAATGGACTGTGAAATAAATTTCTAAATTATTTATTTTATGAAATATGCTCTACTGTACCGGGATCATTGAAAATTTTCAATTATCACTAATTCTGAACAATAACATAGTCCAATTTCTATCATAAATATTTTCACTGTTTATTCAAAAAGATTTTTTGTTTAAAAATTAAACTCTCCACATTAATATAAAAGACATGATGGATGGCAGAACGATGATAGATAAAGGAGATGGTCGTGAAATAATTTCCAATTCAAAGATATTATAATAAATGTTCGACCAACATGAAAATCTAAATAAAATCTCTCTTGTTGTGAAATATACTGCAGCCACAATTCATCACAATTTCAAAATCTGGTAATAATTTTGGTGAATTATAAATACAGTTCAGTTTGGATATTGATTTCAATTTCTGAATGAATAATAAATAAATAATCTTAAAATTGAAAATCAATTACAGGAGGGATATGAAGATCTATATAGGACAAGAGGGATTAAAATATATACAAAAAAATCTAAGCACGTCTGATACCAATTGGTGTCCTTTTTAACAAATTTTAATCACAAAGCCCAACCAGGTAAAATTAACAAATTTGGCACATTTATCAGAGCTGCAGACAAGAACAAGCAGTTATTTGAAAAATAGTATCAGAGCAGAAAACATATCATAAACAAGCAATTTCCAAAATATTTTCAAAACAATATCAGAGTAGCATAAGAAATCAGTTCAAAGCAAACAAGTCAAGATGATCACAAAAGATATTCCATTATCCCAGATTTAAAAATATTGTTTATTTTAAATCATTTGAAGAAATACGAAAATATCAGAATTTAATGAATCAATCACACCAGATTACAAATTTTTGGTTCGAGATATGTATGTGATTCAGTAAATCAATAATTTCAAATGATTTTAAACTAACAGATATTCAAACCAAATAATCATGAAATAACAATAAGTTTCAAATATCAGAATTTTTCAAAGAATTTTTCACAAAAATTTCTACAGGCACACATGAATAATTTCAGATCATTTACATCAAGATTGAGAGATATTCATGATCCAAAAAATTTAAAAATAATTTATTTGAAATCACTTGAATCAATGTCAAGTTTTGGGATATAATGAATCTGTCACACAAGATTGAAAATTTCAAATTTAAGAGGTATGTGAGATTCAAAATATCAAGTATTTCAGATGATTTCAAACGAACAGATTTCAACCATAAAATGATCGTGAATATAAGATGAATTTCTAGATGTATCACTGTAATTCAAGACAATTTAAAATATCCAAGCCAATCTGAAAAATAATGAAATTATCACAACTGATAAATAACAGAGTGCTGTAATGAGTATAATATTTCAAGTTTTTCTAAAATGGATTAGAAGAAACTCAAAACAACATATTTGTGTAAAATTTCATTAAATATTCAAATCTTCAAAAATTTAGAATTCAAATCAAAGTGTTCAGGATATGACAAGAATGCATCAACACTGTTATGAATTCAGAGAATCAGAAAACAAACTTCAAATCAATTGCAGATATTTACAAAAATAAATTCAAGATCTGGAAATGATTAAAAACATCAGAATTTTATACAAATGAAGCGAATTTCCAAAAAAGGAATTCTGCAATTGGAAGTTAAGTAAGCACAGAATAAGAAGAATATGGCAGTGTCAATTCAAAAACAGAAAGGAAAAAGAAAATAAACAGAAAGGATAGAAGGAGAAATAAACATAGAAAAATAAAACAAAGAATATTTACAGAGATGAGTTGAGAGATCATACCAGACTTCAGTGTAAGCAAATGAATCTCTAACTTCGCATCTTGGCTAAGGAACCATGAAAGATACAGAAATATATACCAGCTTGATTTCAAATCTCTTTTTACATGGCCGTTCCTCAGCCTCCACTTGTACCTAACTGTATAGAGGATTGAGTGGTCTAATGAAAGAAGTAAAACCACTCACAGTAGTATTTGTACGTTTTGGTACCCAGACTTGTTTTTATAACAATCCATTCGAATTTACCTTTGTACCCTTTAGAACCTAAAATTGTTTGAATTTAACGAAGTTTGTTTTATTTCTTTTTGGGATCCAGGATAGTTTAGATGGATTATTATAAAACGATTTCTCATCACGATTTTGAATCATAAATCCTTTGAAATTTTCAAAGTTCAAATTTTCAAAGAAGTTCTTTCCAAAGCAGTTTTAGGAATTTTTCAAATCATTTGAATTTTGTTTTCCAAAAACATCATTTTTCTCAAAACCAAGACCATGCTTATTTTCAGAAGAAAATTGGTTTTTCAACAACATATTTAAAGATTTTTCTCCATCAGAAAATTTGCTCAAAATTTTTCCAAGTTGTTGAATTTCAGTTTTAAGATCACCATTTTATTTCATTAAATTTGTACAATGATTTTTAGTGATCTTGCACCTTTAAAAATCAGATTTCAAAACCAATCTTTCATCATTAAGCAATTTAATTTTTGTTTGGGACTCAGCGATTTCAAATTCAAAAAAATTTCGACTTTCAGATTCAAATTTCTTGAGTTTTTCAATCTCAATTTCTAACTCATTCAGAATAGACTCAGTTTTCGACAAATTTTCTTTTTTAAAAGTTTCAAGTTTGGAATTTTCAAACATATTGAAATTATCCAATTCCTTTTGCAAAAAATTATTTTTTACAAATTAGTTCATTCTTGTTTTCTTTTAAAATCATGATTTAATTTTCAAGTCTTTTGATATCTTCATTTTGATGAACTAAACCAGCTTTGAATTTGAAATAATTTTTGTAGTCGGAGTTTTCTAAATTTTTGACATTTTCAAGTTTTGAGTCCAAAATGATATTTTTGGTAATCAACTCAAGCTTTTCAAATTTCAAAGAATTATTTTTAGATTTGAGACTATCAACAACTTTTGTTAATTCAGTACAAAAATGAACTAAATCTTCATATGAATAACCTCCTATCTCATCATCTATTGAGTCTTCATCAACTGATTCATCCTTGGTAAATCCAGTCAAGCAAAATTCTGAACTTGAGTTGTCCTTCTGGGGTTTTGAGCAATTTTTGTCGTTTCGTCCATACTTTGCATCGAGAGTTCTCCATATTTTCTACGCAATTAAACAATAGGAGGCAAGTTTAAATTGATCAATACAAAGGAAAGAAAAAATAATGTTCATAGCATGAGTATTGATAGCTTTACATTTTTTATCTGATAGATCTCCTCCATTAATAATAGTATTCCAATATTTAATACGAACATATTTTAAATAAATTTTCATTTTTAATTTCCAATTTAAAAAACCTGTTCCATTGAAAATAGGTTGAATATTACTGGACTGATTCTAGATGGACTGACAACTGGGGTTACCCATGACTCTAGAGTTAAAGAAAATACTTGCTCTGATACCAATTGAAGATCTAGAATATAATTTATGGCTCTTCAGTGTACCTCGGACACTGGTTTTACATCCGGCCTCTCGACATGGAATAACCCAAGAAGGACATGTGGGGGTAAGAGTCAATGTTTCGCCAACCATATCATAGATCACAAGGCGAGAATCCCCCATCATGCATTAACCAGCTCTGATAACAATTGTTGGATCTAGATTAACCCTAGGGGGGTGAATAGGGTTTATCACAGTTTTTCGCTGAGTTAAAAATCTGACGGGATATTAAATTATAAACAAATCATAGAATGCAACAGAAATAAAAAGCAGAAAGGAAATAACACACAGAGATATCCAGCTTCAGCAAAACCCTGCCTACTGCTACATTCCTAAGGTTTCTACTAGGTGGTAGAACAGATCCCGCTTATAATCCCATGTAAACTCGCACTCCCTGCTCCTGTACTAACCTACGCTCAAAACCCTAGACTGTTCTACATCCACTAGACCAGATTTTCCCCTAGCTTTACAGACACTAGTAAATTGTCAGTTAACTACTAACTGAATCCCCTAGAATTTTACAGACTCTAGGAAACTGTTTTGATTACAAAGAAAATTAACAACAAAAACAATTACGTAAAAAACAAATTTAAATAACCGTAGGAGTTAAATTATAAGGGATTTCCCCTTATTCATTTTGAAACATGGTTGACCCCTTTGTAAAGTGTTGCACCCCTTATTACTTCAGCTCGATCCCTTTCCTCTTTAGGAAAAATGGCGGCCGATCCCGATGAAATGCTAGGGTTTTGTGAAATAACACCCAAATCGAAATTGCTACTTTGTTGATTGAATCTTTGATGAACTTCAAAAGTGTAGTTGTCCTCTGATGCTTCGATTTGGGATATCTCTCTGCGGCTCTCGATCAAAAACAAAAGTGAGTAAATTTCTGAATTTTTCTTGCTTTGAATGTCTTGCGAGTTTTTTGTGGTTTCCATCCACCTTGTTTGGCTGTGAGGATATGCGTATTATATAGGGTAAAATAAAAACCTTACAACTATGATTTCGAATAAATGATTCGATCTGATTTTGTCTGGTTTCCCCTTTTGATTTGGTATGCATTGATTATGAGAAATAGATTGTTCCTTTCGATTGTTGCCTTGAATGATTTCCGGAAATGCATATACTTGTTGCCTGCATGATTTGTTGAGATGAACCTAGAATAGAATCTTGATCCTTGTTAAATCCATTGTAAAACTGGAAAGTCTTGAATTAATTGAGTTGACTTGGATTGAACTCGGTTTTGAATTGTTGCCATAATTTCTCAAATTATTTACTTCCTTCTATTTCCTCAATTAGTCGAATTGCCCCTTGAATCAAAACTGGAAAAATTATTAGCTTGCCAAGTATGACTTAGGAAATTTTGGGAAATAAATTATTTAATCAGCATTTCAGGAAATTTTTGAAAGCAGAAAGTTTTGTTCCCAAAAACACTTTTATCGAATTTGTAAAAAATAAAAGCTTGTGTGAATTTCCTAGATGATAATCTGAACCAATTTGAACTTTGGCAAATTAAAAAACAACGTATTTGATTTCCAGAGTGCATTCATGCCAGTTTATGTCCATTACTTATTTTCCATGTTGATTTGAATCCATTTCCGGTTGAAAGCATGATCGATACATTCCAAAAAATAATTGTGAATCTCTGGAAACAATTTAAAGTTGCTTTGAGCCCATTCTTTAAATACTTGCATGATTCTTGCCAGAATATTGTGATTAGCACTTGTCAAATGTGCTTTGAGATGCTGAGTCAATCATGACATTGTTTCACTTGCAGATTTGTGTATGTATATCAACATATTTTGCACACACACTGGCTTGTCTTGAATACTTGATCACCATTGTAGTTGTTGAAATGAACATGTTGTCGTATCTACTGCTCTCTACTTGTACTTGTATCATGCAAGTTGTGGCTCACTACTTCAAATCTGTACTTCCCATACTTGATCTTGTATTTGCTGAACCATCCTTCATGTTGCCTGCACCATGAGATAGTTCACTTCCATCTCTATGTTTGCTGTGTACTTGCACTTTTGAGCTAAACTTAAACTGTTGATCTGCATTGTTATTTGCTGCATCATTATACACTTGCACCGTGCTCTCTACTTTGCTACATCCATGTTTTGCTGCTTGCTCCAATGCACTGCTGTGTTGACATATACACCATTTGCACCTTACTTGTACACTGTACATATACATGCTATTTTGACATGTCTTGTACCACTACTCCATTTCTTGTGCATGTTATGCTGCTTATATGACCATGCTGATTTGAAACACAATTGAACATGTTTGAGTAGTCCTTGAAGTGCTGTTCACTTTTATGTTGTTTCACCATGCTTTTAAAAACTGAAGTTTCCCCTTGTCATTTGTTGAGCTCGACCATTTTGCTAGCTTTGTTCTGGACTTTGGCTCGACCATGTCATGTTTACTTGTGCTCGACACTTGGTGATAGCTGAACATACTGCCTTGTACATGTGGACCATTTGACTTTTCCACCCATGCTGATTCATGTCACTTTTATGTTGTAGCTCCATATGTTTGTATGTGTTGTTCTTTGATCATGGTTCGACCAATTTGACATGAATTGACTATGTTGACCATGCTGCACAGAGTCGAGATGGTCCATGTGGCTACTCCTCAGTTGCACACTGATTGGCGAGGAGTGCATACATGTATATCCATACACGTGTGTATATGTAGCCATTAGATAAATTTTCCTGTCCCTGTACTACATATATATTGTCTGCCTAGACACAGATGAATCAGATCGAGTCATGAAAAATGATGAGAAACACACCGAAATTCTGAGGCAAATTAAATTTTAAAAATAAAATTATATTTGCATGTGTTCAGTTTTTATTTCTATTGCAGTGTATTGTGTGTGTTTCTGTTTGTGACAGGTAAGCATGAAGATGACTGGATTGACAGTGAGCTTGTGAAGACCGAGGATAGAAGATGACAGATAAATGTATAAAAGAATATCTTTAAATGAGTGAATCCGTAACTTGAGTGACAGTGTATTGAGTGATGTATAAGGAGCTTTTATACAATGAAATTGATCGAAATAGACTGTATTGTATTTCTGAGATGTACAAATTTGTGGAGTTGTAAATCTATACTATTTAAATATTGAAATAAAATATTATATTTAAATAAAATACCGTGTGAATATTTAAATTTCTATACAGTCGTATTCTATTTAAATATAAATATTATGTTCTCGTCTGTGATAAATATATGAAATAGTACAGCGACAAACACATTTAAAATAATATATATTTGGTTGTTATCATCAAACAAAAATCATATAATTGTGTATACAACACCGGTATATACAACAAGATAAATAAATGGTTAATTCGATAAGGCTCGATTATCCCGACTAGAATAAAATCTTTTGAAATTGACATCCAAAGGAAGATTAAAGAATAATTTTAAAAGAATTTATCTTTGATAAAATTAATGGGAACCCTTCCCTAAAGAAGTGAATATTTGAATAAAAAGAATATTCTGAATTGGAATGAGGCGTATGATGTGTTTTTATAGCACTTGAGTATTGATTATAAAATACGCGGGTTATTCGGAAAGACCGGGTTTAACCCATTCTAAATAATTAATACGACGACTAAAAGTGGACGATGAAGACGGTGGTGGAAGACCAGAGATCTTCACATCGTTTGGATGATTACTGATGTCTTGATTGGCTATACACCCAAGACAAGGTAATTAGTGGTGATCGTCAAGATGTACTTGGAGAACGACCAGATATGCGAGGACCTCTCTCCTGTATTGGGCATATAGGATGAGGTATAAGGTGCCTCCGGTTTCGTTTAGACCCTGAACGGACTTGTAAATTGATGTGTATATCTGACATTGGATTTCATTCTGTATTGATTGATTTCTATTAAATATATATCTATTTGGTGGCATAGAATTTATTCTCTTGCTTAACACCCTTCTCTGAGATGTACGAGCTTAGAGGTTATATATTGATAGACATAAGTTGCATGGCGTGAATTATCAATGTGGCATGCTGAGATGAAAATGATCAAGGCTTTTGTTGAAAAGCAAAGTCTTGTTGCTAATGATCAAAGCACGACTTTAAATAGCATAGCTTTGTGTATAGCATTAATTCACGAGCCTCACACCTCGGTATGAGATAAAAATGGGATAAGGGACCCAACGAGTACACGACGTTTCTTTCTAGCTAGGAGTGGTGTCATGGTATGGAGCCTAGAGATTTTTAATTATGTGGATGATGGAATGAGATGCCTCGATTATTGAGTCCCTAGTGGCTCAGAAATAGGTCCGATAGGACCGGGAAACGTGTGTTCAGGAATAACTAATCAACTAACGTAAGTGTGAACAGGCCTTGGAGGATCCAAGGTATGATGACCTCAAACCCCCGTGCCACGGAAGCAAGGATAATCACTGGAATATAACACATAAACAATAACAGCATAACAGAAATATAGAATTACACCAGATAATGTACATCAAATTACACTGGAAATAATATCAACATCAGAGCTACACAGCATAATAGGATCATACTTAGTACAGAATACAGTTTCATCTTAATATAAAATGTCTGCAGCGGAATCAGACATAACATACATAATGAAATTTGAACAGCATATTAGAAATGATAGAGTCCATCTTCAGCTCCATAGCTATCCAGAATGAACCATCTAAAATCCGAATACAAGGCTGCCCGTGTAGAAAATAGGGGCACCCGGGTTTTCAAAGGGAAACAAACTATGAGCCAGTCATGGGACTGATATGATAAATTTTACTTAACCTATTTAATAATAAGGTCAATCACAGGACCACGCCGCTAACGCGGAACGGGTTTACTCTATTGGATTGCTAGTGCATGAAATAAAGTAAATCATTAAACAATGCGGTGCTTTTTAGAAAAATGAAGCCACTATAAGACTCAAGTCCCATCAAACAATGCAACGCAAACTGGAGGATAGAGTTTTACCTCATAATGGCCAAAATATACTTGATACGTATAAAACAAAATCATTTGATATTATTATTAGTGTATATATGTTTCAGAAACAATTTCAATCATAATGTATCAATCGTAGACAGCATGGGTACCATATATCATGTCTCCATATATAGGTTTCAAAACCACATATGTTGTATTGGAAGTTGGATTTCCATCATGAACCAAGGCAAGGGATTGTCCTTACCGAATTCGAGACAATGTAGCCCATGTCTCAGGACTCAGACTTAGGTAAGCCCTTAGGAACGCCAGGGTCGGTCCTCTCTTACGTTTGAGGATTGGTTATTCCTGAACAATACGTGTCCCCGCCCTATGGGGAGTAAATCTGGTCAGTATGTCGACCATAACATCCATCGGCCCCGTAGTAACCAATATATCCGAGGTACCTCGCTTTCCATCATCCACATAAGTAAAAATGTCTGGGCTCCATACCATGACACCACTTCTAGCTAGAAGGAAATGCATGTCCATCCTGGGGTCCTTCTTGTGTTTCTGGTTCACACCGATGTGTGAGGCTCGCGAATTAACGCTATACACAAAGCTATGCTATTTAAAGTCGTGCTTTGATCATCAACCACAAGGATTTGCTTTTCAACAAAAACCTTGATCATTTGCATCTTAGCATGCCACACTGACAATCCACTCCATGCAACTGATGTCTATTGATATATAACCTCTAAGCTCGTATGTCTTAGAGAAGGGTGTTAAGCAAGAGAATAAATTCTCCGCCGCCAAACATATATATATATAATAGAGATCAATCAAAACAGAACGAAACCCAATGTCAGGCACATATCCATTTACTAGTCCGTTCTAGGTCTGAACAAAACCGGAGGCATCTTATTCCTCGTTCCATATGTTCAATACGAAAGAGATGGCCTCACACATCCGGACAATCAACAAGTACGTCCAGACCACTACCATTGTAACCTCATCAAGGGAGCTACCCATAGATAAGGCATCAGTAGTAATCCACAAGATGTGAAGATCACCGGTCTTGCACCGTCTTCATATCCTCGACTTTTAATCGTCGATCAATTATTTGAAATGTTAATTAAGTCGCCTTTTCAAATAATTCACTATATATAGAATTCTAATCAATTCTTTCCATGGTTAAACCATTTGACATTCACGTTTTCAAGTCAATATAATAATTTCTTGTCAAATACATCTAACCATCAAAATATCCAATAAACCAAGTAAATTCGGTTTATTTCCATTACATATCGTTTATAATATTTTATAATGATTTTTTGCTATTTTTATTTATATAAAAGTAGCCCATTTTAATTAAATGACGCTTCAGGTCATTACGCGGCCCTGGCGCTGTTTTTCTTCAGATTTGATTTACACATTTCTCAAAATCTAAATGTTGGATCTTAACAAATTTAATATCGTTGGAAAGATCTTTCCAAAGCGAACCCAATGGTTCTGGTTTCGGGAAAATCTGACGGTCGGATCAGTATAATCGTTTAAAGTTACAATTCCAAAACGCGAACTGTAGCTGCCTGAATCGTTTTAAATTAATTTATATATATATAAATATAATTCATTTGACGATTTCCCAACCGTTTTCAATTTAAAAGTTTGGCTAACGCCTTTAAATTTCGGAAAAATTCGCCATAGCCTCCTTTGTACGGAGAGGGGTTTGGAAATTTACTGGGCCGTATTAGGCAACCCATAAGTCCAGAATAAGCATACACAATTTTTAGTGACTAATCTAAGCCCAAGGGAGTGTGTAAAAATCAAAACTCCAGAGAATAAATTCTTGTCACCTTGTCCAGTGTTGGAAAATAAATAATACATGTGCCGTATCTAATAACTAGAGAGATGTGATTATTGTCAACTCTAGACCCGTGTGGGGTTTTCATTAAATCTGACAATTTACCATTATATTTTATTTAGTTCATACCAGTCCATAATCGTTCAACCTGTAATATAGTCATTGCCATACAAGCGTCTCACTTGTACGGTAACTCCAACCTCGTCACATAAGCTCCAAATGCTTATGTGGTATATGATAGAGTATGCTATCTTCGCGAAGTATGCCATGTAGTGTAGTACAAAATTAATTGTTGCTATCCTATGGCGACGCTTATAATCTCACACAGAACAACCAGCACACCACATCCAATGGCATTCACAGGAGTTTATATAATAATAACATTGCGTAGCCAACTCATTAAGGCTTACCTATTTGTCGGGCACGCAAATAAATTCTTTACTCAACATCTAATCCATTTTCCTGTTCAACATATGTATATATATGCAAATCTATGCTAAAAAATAATATTTTTAGCAAACAAATATTTGTTTTAACCCATGGTCATTTTTTAACACTTCATATTCATGTTAAAATAATATTTTCAATGAATAAACATTTATTTCAACACATGGTTATTTTTAACACTTCATATTCATGTTAAAAATAATAGTTTCAATGAATAAACATTTTTATCAATACATGAATATTTTTAGTGCTCATACATACAATAAAAATGTGATTTTTATTGTTCAAACAATTTATTCAACACATGAGTTTTTTTATTACTTGACATACATGATAAAAATGATATTTTTATCTGTTAGACCAAAAAATGGTCCTAACACCCAATTGAATATGATTTGCGAAGAATAATAATCTAAAACACAGAAAATCAGGCAGAGACACAGGTTTTATAGTGGTTCGGCATTAACTAGCCTACGTCCACTTCATAGTTACTCATTTCATTCCAGAATTACAATTACAATGAATACATTCGCACAATCACTCGAATACCATGAGTTATTCTCTCCGAATTCATTGATTTTTATTGGAGAAGAAGGTGGTCGTTGATTGAGAAACTCGGCCATGGCTGCCATTAATGAATTAAGTGTCCGAACCCCCCTCCAATGATGCGTTGTATGTGTATTTATAGATGTAAAATCGGTTGGGATGTGTGGCCACGTGGCAACATCATGGAGGACTTCGAAAATGATGGAGAAAGTAGGGAGCGTGGCTTCATTCGTGAGCTTACAAGTGTCAATCGGTCCGGGTAAATAGGCACAATAATAGGTCTCCAATGAAGGGAAGTTGCGTGTTTCAGGCAGTTCGGTTAGGAGGCTTAGTTCTGATCCGAACCGGTGTTGTTGCACCCATCCGATCTGACCCGAGCTATTGCATCTGAACCAATCCGATCTATCCCATCTGAGCCGATCCGAGCTATCCCAATCCGATCCGATCCAAGCTCTGGTTTTAGGACATATGAGAGCTTTATCCTCTAACATATATAACCCTGATCATCTAAGTTTTAGGTGGCCTGGTCACAAAACAGGCTAACATTTTGCCCCCCAAAGTACGTCTTATCGAAGATGAGGCGTGCTTTGAATATGCCAAGCTGAATATTTTTGGAAAGTCATCCATCCTTGAGAAGGCTTTATCAAATTATTGCACTGCTTCCATGGGTGCTAGTGAGTACAAATTCTATGGGAGGAGTAGTCGAAATGATCTGGTAACCATTTAAACCTCGTCGAATCAAGAGGTCTAATTCCTTCATCATAAGTCATATAGGATTGTTGGCTCCAGTGTGAGGTCGTACATGCACAAGTTAATGTCAAACGACACTTCTTCTTATGCAAGTCAAGTGTATTGCAGAGTCAGAATTTCTTTTATTTATAATTCAATGTATGTAACAGCCATCCAAGTCATAGGGCAGTATCAGAATCTTCGGGCTTTGAGCTAGCATCTGGATTATTGGGATAGAGTGCATCAGAATTGGCATATGAATCTGTCACTTGTGCTTGGATCTGGACTGTCTCGATATCAGGATATTAATCTAGGGATCCACGATCGCATCGAATTGTAACAATAAGGTATCCGAAATCCATTATCACTCTGGATTATTTTATAATCCCATGATCACATACGAGTCAACACGAGATGTTGTTGAAAACATGCAAGCCAATGGTTGGTATAATCATCACAATCCTAAGGCAGTAGAGGAGTTTATCACACTCTCCATTTGATGCAATTGCGGGTCGAGTCTTTGGATTCATGTTTGATCCGTTAGTTGGCTCACTTGGATGGTCGAGATGAATCATGTCATATTCCAGAGATATAGTGTATATGTTCTGAATTATGCACAAAATAAGGATCATGTTCAAAGCTAGTTTGTCAGTTGAAGCTCATGCTCCCAATCTCAGTGTAAGATGAGTGAAGTCAGTGCTTATGCCCCTAGCATCGTTGGGGACTGGACTAGGTCAATCGGATATCCAGTCTTCTAGCCTTTAAACTTTCTTTTTTCACAACGGGTTAGAGCTGCAGGTTTAACAATCTTGGTTGACCCGTGTCATTCCGTACTTCTTTCTTATGTCGTCAAGCGTTAGAGTTGTATACGTGAGTGGTCGAATAACATTCATGCTGGTGTCATTCCATCTCTTTAGTCAGAAAGTGAGAATTGCCTCATCGAGTGACAATGAACTTAGATACTCTACTTGCATCAGCCACGGAGTTGAGTAAGCTCGTCAATCATGAAAGCTAGGGAACGTTGTTAGGGAATTATTCGGGCTCCTTAGTTCATGCTTTGGAATTATCCGAGATAGCTGTCATAGTATTGTTGAGTCTATCCCTCTTGCTTCGTTCCATTGAGCTTAACAATCGGGATTGCTGGATCGATTAATGAAATTGTTTCTTTCTGGAATTATGAATTCCTATCAGTATTTTCCGGGGCTTTTCTTTTGTCTTGATCATTTCAGGAGTCAAATGACGCTCCATTCTTTGTCATGAAAACATTGAGAACATCCATTTCAATATAGATGCCCTCTTGTTGCAGGAATTTGTCTGTCTCAGGATAGAATTCATCAACGTTTCTGGGAAAATCTCATGGCATAAAGGTACTGATGTTTAATCTAGAGGTGAATCCGCCAAGGCAACTTGGTGGGCCTCGTTGCAAAGAGACTTTGAAGTCTAAGTTACCCAGAATATCGGACACTGCTGCTATCAACACCATAGATGGTCCAGGTTGATCTACCGATGCCACCACGTCGTCGAATTTTTTGAGGAACGGATGCAGAGTCTCGCCAAACCTTTGTTTGATTGAAGTGAGTAACATAACACTCTTGGGTCGATAGGCGTGGATATTTGAGCTGCATTTGAGGTGTGCCGCCTTTGATGAAGAATTAAATAACATTGGCAATCTGGCCTGTGTTTTTACGGAGTCATCGCCAATTTCTCAATTTAGCGTTGGTGCCCCCAGCATGAACTCTTGAAGTGGATGGAAGCTAGTCTCTCATTTCTTGATTCTGCATATGTAAGAGTCGTCAATCAGGCTTCTGTCTTTTAATTCTAGATGGTGATCTGCTACTTAGATGTATGTTGGTTGTCCTTGAGGAGCCATTCTTCTGGTTATAGTCTGGGATCTTACGGAACTCCAATAATAGTAAATGTGCCTAAAGTTGGCGGATAGTCAAATTATGTTGCTCAAAGCTCGTATCCCGTACTCCCCATCCACGGGGATTTTACTAAATGGCAATCATTCAATCCATGTATTCTCTGAATTTATACTCCCTCATCAAGATGTGAGTTAGAGTTTGATACAAAATGATTTGCTCGTGTCTAAGTCATGTTAGTCTTTGGTCTCCCATCCAAGCTCTGAGGTTCGGAGTCGGGTGGCGATAAAGTCAGATTATAGCTGTCTCAAATGATCTCGTTTGCCCCCTACATTAAGAAATGGGGAACTTTATGTTGAATTCGAGTTGGATTTGAAGCATTCATCCGAATTGGAGCATAGGTTGGTCGGACTCTGTTTATGTTTTCAATGACGCTTGCATTGCCGTCATTTTCATCCAAAATGCTGCAGTCAAAAGTTGCATGCTACAAATGTTTGGGAGGAGGTTGATTGCACCTTATTTCATTCAAGACTACATTGCCAACCTACCCTAGGGTATCATGAGATTTGAACCGTGTTACAGGGAGTGTGTGAGCCAAGTTCGTTATCGCTTGAATTCCCACAATACTTGCTCCAGCAAGAAAGTCGTAGTTGCTCGTCCTTCCATCTATCCAAGTAAAGAAGTTATCCATCATTTTTTGTCGTTTCTGGAGAAGTTCATCTTGCCGAGAATCTAGGCTCTCAATTCAGCAATGGCACCATCCATTTCATATCTAGTCTGACATGCTGAGGGATTGTCACAAGAAGAAATTTGTTGACTTCCTCCATTCCTAGCGCCTTCTGCATCCACATCCTCAGCATGAAAGAAATTTCCATCTTCCTTCTTCTTAGCCCTTGAGTTGGAGTATCAGGCAATTTGCTTCCTTGCAAGCCAGAAGTCAAAGTAATAGCATGCCCCCTCACTCGGGGTCTTTCAGTCGGAAAGTCGGTCGAGACTAGAAAATGGATGTTCACTATGCATCCATTCTTATGGTCCTTAAGTGGCCTGTCAAGATCGAGGTATAAGTTAGAAACAAACATATAAGTTATGCAATTTGTAAACATTTTCAATGGTATGTCCTTAGTCCAAGGGTAATGGCACAAGACAGGTGTTGGTTAGATCAGATCCTTTTCAAATTTAGATGGAGGGAGGTGTATTCCAGATAATCAGGGAAATCTTCAACCCATAGAAATCATGAATGCCATGATTGTGTTAGATCATATTAAGACCGGGTAGACATCAAGAATCCCAGGGCTTTATCGGGTCCTTCCCAGCCACGAGAATTAAGTCGCATGACGTGTCATTGAATAATTCACTCTCAAGGCCTCTTTTTGGTCACCGCCTTAAGGCACGTAGGATGCTTATCATTACGCATCAACGTCAGCGTTCTGGACATGGCCCTTTTTGTTTTCTATTGGTTTGTTGTTGTTGTGAGTGCGCGCCTTGCATTCTTGACTAGTCATCCTCTGTAAATCTTCCATCAGCTAACAAAGTGGTATTCCTACAATATCATACATTTGCAAGTTTGTTATATATTTCAATCAAATATCTTTGTAGTCAGAGCATTACTACACTAAGTAGCAAGGATAAATCGCATCACAAATCAGATAAGGGTTTCAATTCGGTATCCCTTTAAATAAATAGTATATCATATTGCAGCCATCGCAGGGGTGTGATGTGTGTACGCTCCTAATCAATAGTGAACAAGCGGGATCGACAGAGCATTGCCCCCATGTCCGGACATGAAGGGTTCGGGCTCAGCTTTCACTCTTGCCGCCGATACTACAGTGGGGTAGGAGCCCTTTTATGGCATTTAATCAAGATGACTTTATACTCTCCTGTCGTATGCCCAGGATAGAGTTCAAACTCAGCTTTCAGTCTGCTCCCCGATCCTTCAGCAGGGTAGGAGTTTTTGTGGCGCCAGTCCCTAGCGCCTTTATACTCTCCCGTCGAATGCCAAGGGTAGAGTGTGGTCAAGGCTGTCTTTAATCGTGGTGCACCTTCACGCCCTGTGGACATCGTCTTCCCGTCCTTTATACTCTTCCTCAAGTCATGGGGTTAGAGTTATTTAGGTGAACAGTTGCATCATTCGCCCCGGCGCTCCTTCTACACTCTATTTCCAAGAGCGGGAGTCCACCGTATTGAATGTCATTCTCAAACTCGGTTTTAGTCCTTACTCCATGCTTCATACTGGCAGATGGATTTTTTTCGGGCAAGCGGTCGGATCACACTCAATGAGGCACTACCTCATAATCCATGCTTCATGGGTAAAGGTGGCCATTCGCAATAATCAAGTCTCTCTCGTCCCGTCAACTCGTGGGATGGAGTTTGGTCGGACATTGCAGTGTCGTCCTTTAAGTGCTCTCTCAAATCATGAGAGTTAGAGTCATGGATTGATTAGTCTTTAATCTTGGGGTGCCCCTCACACTCATCCTAGGTTTATACATCTATCCAAGCTCTAAGGATTAGAGTTAGTTGGGCAAACAGTCAGAAAATGTTTGCCAAGGCTCTGCGTTCCTCTGATCAATCCATGTGAGGAAAGATTGGCACCGAACTTCAGGTACCTGCATCATTCATATCGCATGAGTTAGTTATGTCAATAACTCGGAAAGCATGTAAAAGTAAATTGCATGATTGAAAAGTAAGCATATCAAGGGGCATTGCTGCCTCCTTTATTTGGATTGATGTAATCTGGCGGCGTCAAGTATAGGATCGAGCCATGTAGACGGTCGAACTGCATCCATCTGAAATTGGATTCCGACTTTGAAATGCAAAAGTCGATGCATAATTATCTTTAGCTCTTCCACGTATGAGCCTAGGAGCGGGTGATCATCTCAGACCTACCTTGAGCTATACAACCTCTTTCAAGTGGAGGGCGTGGCTTATAAACGAGCGGTTCAGTCAAGCTTGTCATGATATTGCTCCATAACTCTATATGCGGGTGTTAGAAGTCTGATCGGTATCAAATCCTAGGTACCTACACCATCCACACATTAATTCATCTGAGTTAATTACATCAATAACTCTTAAAGCATGCAAATATAAGAGTTATGGTTAAAGAGTAATCCTGTTAAAGGAATGAGTATCATTCTATGCGAAAATGGCATTGCATGCTTTTTGCAGGTCTATTTTGCCTCGACAATCTCTGTCGGAGATGGATGCCAAAATCTTTAGCTGGTGATGAACGTTGGCGGTCCCGAGAGTGAATAGACCTTGATTGGGGACTTGGAGTGACAAAGGCAGTTAGGTAAATACTATAAGCGAATGACGAGGTTGCATCTCCTTTGAATCGCCTTCTTGCCCCCTTGCTGAGGGCAAGGATTGAGTGTTAGGGAGTCATGTATGTACCGCTAATGGTAGCACATCATCACATTGGTGTTAGGATGGTAATTGGCAAGAGAATAATGAATCCATACTTACAGAAACTTTTGTACTTTCCATGCTAGGAAATAAGATGTTGCTACTGGTGAGATAGTCATATCTCATAAATTTGTTGATATGCCTTCGATCCTATGTCGGGGACAAGGGTTGGTGCACAGACGATCAATCAACATTCAGGCATAAGCGTTCTAAACCTTCAACTCGCTAACCTTTAGGCAAGGCCAAGGCAATCGGCCATGCACACTCATGATGTATCAGTTTTGAATTAGATGATGTAATCTCAAGCGATTCATGCTTAAATCTTCAGTTGCCCCCAACGTCTGGAGAATGAGTTACTTGGTAGATAATTGATGAAGGGAATGGAAGTGTGAATCTTCACTTTCTAATTCCAAAACATCGCTCATTAGACATTACATTCGCATATATCTCCCTTCAAGTAGGAAATTAATTAGTGATTTTGTTAAATCATTCTGGGCAGTAAATCGAGCAATGAGACTCGTTGATATCTATCTTGGGACAACCTTTCAAAGGAAATAAGTCGAGGCATAACGAACGATGGTACGCCCTTCACTTCTCTTGTTGGATACACTCCGTACTACAAGAAGTTTCTAAAAGGATCTATCTATGACTCTCTTCCGAATTCTTCCTCTAGTCGGTCCTAAAGAGAGAAATTTTCCAATGCTGGATCAACTTCCGAGCGTCTCGATCGAGATCGTCTCCATCTCTTCTGGATTATCGGAACTTGCTTGGTTGGCCAGATTACCCGCTTTCTGATTTTCCGTATGCGGGATATAAGATATGTTGTAATGTTTCCGTCCATCCAACATCTCTTCTACCTGTTCTAGGTAAGTTGTGAGTCGTAGTCCCTTCATCTGGAATTTCCTTTGAATCAATTCAACTCCAACGCCGGACTGTCGATTATTCTTTGCACCATCCTTATATAATTTCCAGGTGCTAGGTTTTCACCTTTTATTTTGAGGGGCCATCTTCTTCATTTAACACATCTTCTTTGGGAACTATAGACTCAACGATGAAGTCGGCTAACGCTTGCTAATCCCATGCCTCCTTTACACTCCATCTCACCGGGAGGGAAAGCGTTTTTTGGGTTCCATGCCGTCTTTGTTACGTAGCATATTCCATTCAGCCAAATAGCATGCTCTCCTAGTAAATTAGTTATCACATATCATTCCCACTCTGGCTTCGGTTGGGGATTTTAGCTGTGGATAGTAGGGCGTGATGTAAGCTCTGAATTCTGTTGGAGCCAGTTGATATAGACCATGATCAGATAAGCTTGAATACGATAACATAGCTTGCGAGCTTCAAGTAATGTTCCTGGGTTCTGTCACAACAGAAGTATGAAGAAAAAAGCTAACGATTGATTCATATTCACTTTGATCTCAAGCTTTTGTCTATTGACCGAGGTCATATGGTGGTTGGTGAGCACTCAAGTTGCCATCATCCGGGCAAAGATCCATTGATCCAATCATGGCTTGTGGTGGTCCAACTGGTACTTAACTCGGGGTACCATAGTATACTGGTCTAACCCTTATTTAATGGAAACCAATCTTCATTGACGTAGTTGATGGCAGATAGGAATTGCAAAGGTTGGGTAAGCTCTTCGGGGAGTGGACTATAGGACTTACGTCTTTCACCACACCATTCAAGTGAGGTTTAGCTTTGTAGTGCTAGGATCCTCAGTTGCTTTCCAATATTCCATCATTGATAATCATGGTCGCTAAGATCATATGAATTATCTTCGGAGTAGTGCTCGGATTGTTCCATATAACCGTCATTCAGTACTCCGCCTATTAAACAGGTTTAAGTCACATAAATAAGGTGGTCACTACTCGTTTGGGAGCAATATAAATTGTGTCGGTGAGATCTATACACCATCGGAGCTATGGAAGAGGAAGCAGCTATGAGACAATCATTGCCTCGTATACTGTCGTTGATAGCAAGTTGAATATGATCGATAGCTCTCACATTGGCTTACTAATGTAAGTAGGCGTCATGGCTCTAGGAAGAATCCCAGTCGTTGCCATTTCATTGTCATATTCTTTAACTATCCGTCTAATCTTCATTACAAGCTTTGATGACCACTACAACAAAAACACCATATTACAACTTTAATTTTACACGGTGCGTAAAGCACAGTTGTAATAAATGCTTTTTTATGACTGTGCAAAACGCATTGTTGTAATAAATATTTTTTACAACTGTGTGATAATTACTGTTGTAATAAACATATATATTACAACTTTTCATTTACTAGTTGTAATAGAGATGCCTAGTGCAAACTTCATGTTTATAATAGCTATATTTAATAACTATTTATATTGATATTTATTAATAATAATTAATAATAAACTTGGGAATCAATAATATTTGTCAATTATTATTAAATAATTAATAGTTAATAAGTAGTAATTTTTTTAATAGTTAATGTATGTTAACTAGCTACTTTATTAATTAATAGTAACATAAGCTTTTAATAAGTATTACTCTCGATTATAATTAACTAAGTAGAAAATAAGTAAAAGTTAATTAATTAATAACTATTATTAATAAGTAATACTTGATTTGGTAGTAACTATTTCAGCAGTTTTAATAAATATAATTTTGGCAAACTTATTTGTTCTCAGCAGTTAACAACCGCGCTATAGTTTGTGGCGTTTTTGATAGATTTTTTTATTTGCGTGTAAACTTAATGTTGTAAGTAGTCCCTGGCATTGCTTTTGATCTGCTGGCTTTTGACAATTTTAATTACAATGTAATATTTAATATTTGGCAATTAAATTATATAATAATTCATAAAAATATTAACAATAAATATAACATTTATAATAATTAATAAATAATATTTTACAAAACAATAAAAATTAAATATAAATATATAATAATTAATAACTAAGACTAAATAATAATTATTAATTTGAAATGGGGCACAATTCAAAGCATAATGTTGAAAACGTACTGATTTCGGACCCCTACACTTAACAATTTCCATGTTTCAATTATTCTTCCGACTAGTTGAAACGTTGTGCCTTTTAACATCGGTTCACAACATTTCAATCGTATTCCTTCGTATGCCTTTTCCATCCGTTAACATTTCCTTTTCCATCGGTTCATAATATTCCTTTTCCATCGTATTCCACCGAAACCCTAATTCCCCTTTCGATAATCAGGCTGTTGTTGCTCAATCGCCGTTGCTCGATTGCCGCTCTTGCCTGCGGTCTCTCGCTGGCAAATTTTTATTCGTTGTTTCAATTGCATGTGATTGTAATTTTACTGTTTCCCTCCGCTATTGCATTCTTGTATTTTTACTGTTTTCCTCTCGCTGATAATTCTCCTGTTACTTTGTAGGCATGTTAGTTTAGCTATCTAATTCTCCTGTTACTTTGTACCTTTTAATTTTCCGACAACTGTATACAAAAATATTATCTTAACTATTTGGTGATCAAAACTACATGACTGAACTTTATAATAGCTTAGGATTTTATTTTTGATGAATGAACAATATTTTAAATGTTTATTATTGGTGCCTGATTACGTTTAAAACTGTAGCTTAATCAATGGCAACAACTAAAAAAGAAAATAAGTAAATATGAGTTTTCTGTGAGGACGACAGTATGAGTGTTGGCATTCTCACTGTAATCTTTTATATTCACTTTCATGGTTGACTTTGATTGACAAGTTTTGTGGATGTATGTCAAAAGTACTCACTTTATTTCATAACTCACTCGTGGCATCAACCATTAGGTAGAAGTATGTCAACATTACTATAATTTTGTCTCTAGACATCTGATATATAAATGTGGACACTATTTGAATTCCACTTTCTCTGTAATATGCTAGAAAGTGGAGGGCTGGAGTGTAAAATAGAACGAACACACCCCTTCTTTGCAGCTTTATATTCGATTTAAAAGCTGCGTAGATACTTATTACAAATTCATTGCATCAAACCCCCACATTTCTGTTTACTGTACCCCATTTAAGGACCGAATTCCCCCCAGATCCAAACCCATAAGTGGCTACTATGGAAGTTATGTGATATGCCACCCAAAAAAAATGAAAGAATTTTTGGTTCCACAAAGGTTATTTTGGTGCTGGAACTTCTGATTAAATTCCTTCCCATAACCTTCCTGCTAACTTCTAAAGTTTGGTACATCGGTGGTTTGCTGTCTTGCCCATATTGACATCCTACCTATATTAATGAGTACACTTTGACATTTGCTGAGTTATGTATATATATATATATATGTATATGTATATATGTGTATATATATATGGGTTGATATATTGGCATTCTGAAATATTAGAATAAGCTGAAAAGAAAAAAATCTGAGCATTTGTTACCTTGGGTATTTAGAAACCAGAAGTCATGTATGTACTTAGTTTTGTCCCCTACATATCAGGCCTGGACCACAAAAATGCTGTTGATCAGAGCCGGTTCTGAGTTTTATAATGCCTAGTGCAAAATTTCAACTGATGCCCCTTCCTATAGAAACTGCTCATGCTATTAAATAAATATTCTTGTTATAATATTTTGTATTAATAATGAATTAATTATCATATAGTTTGCGTATTAGTGAGGATGTTCTAAACATAATCGTAAATAGACTCCTCTGCCGTGCTTTTGCAACCTAGCTATTTCTTCCAAGGTTAAAAATTCCACTTTCTGTTTCCGTTCCGTTCTTAAACAATTTTCCAAATTTTTGTTCTATTTCAGAAATTCCATTTTCATTTCGGTTTATTTATTCCATTGTTGTTTTCATCCACAAAAACAATAAATGTGTGCGCTAACAAAAACACAATGGTTAATTACATTAAATATAATTGAACATGTTTACCTCTGGATGAAAAGCTCAAAAGTACATTATTATCGCTGTATAGACACTAAATAACATATGTAGCGTTAAACGACTGTTATCTTTTTTTCTTTCAAAAAAAATGTTTTTTCTTTGAAAATGATTATTTTGTCAAAAATTTGTGGATGCCTAAAGACATCTTGGAACAAACGGCAGGCTTTATTCTTATCAGGTCAAATCAACTTTAGCAGCTCCCGAAACAAAAAATAAACTCAGAACTAAGTACTATCTTTCTTCTCCAAATATTTACTCTTTCAGCGTATACCTAAATCGATATTTTTCTTCTTTCTTCTCAGAATATTTTGCTTCATTATTTCTGAAACCGGATCTTACTCCATACATGGCAAGCCCCATTTTTACAACTTTTCTACCACTTTCTTGTTAGATAGGATAATGGGGGTCTACACATTTGTTTGTTTTCAGTAATTGTTACAGTTGCTTCTATGGAAGGATCGTGCATTCCAAAGGAAAACGATTGCTTCATGCCTTAATTTGGATATATATACCAGTCTAATTGTCATAAATGAATTACCCAGCAAATTTTGTTGGTATCAACTCTCAGGTTTCAAATTATACAAACTTTCAAAACAGAGAGCAAATCTTATGTGGCCAATTTTCTATGTACCCCTGTACCCAACCAACAAACATACCTAATTTTCAATTTTTGCAATTAAGTCTAAAAAAGAAAGATGACATAATTGCAAAAAAGTGAAAATTAGGAGGTGTTAATTGGTTTGGTACAGGAGTATAGAAGAAATTGGATACAGGGGTTTGGAACTCGAACATCAACTACTTAGGAGTTAGGACCATCGAAGATTAGCAGTTCCTATAACCAATTGATATAAAACTTACATTGGAAGTGGAAAAACTAACCCTATTGGCTAAAAAATAAAATAAAATGGTCAAACGAAAAATGCATAAATTTGATCATAAAGATCAACCCAGTGTATTTTTACAAACAATTTTTTTTTAAGTAAAATAAATAAACATTGAAGGAGATGGACATGTATGGAGTAAGATAATCCGAGCGCAAACTTTCACCCATAGTCCAAAATGGGCGGGTCAGCACTCTGAGACTATTATGAGAAACTCATATATACGCTGAAAGAAGAAAATAATGAACCAAAATATTCTGAGAAGAAACTCAGAATATTTCAGCTTCATTATTTCTGAAATAAAAAATAATAAATATATTAGATAGGTAGTGTGTTGGTTTGTATGCTGATCTGGCGGAGCAGTTTTGGTTTAGTTCCCTTGGAGCTGGTCATCTAGGTGGAGATAGGGTGATCAATGGGTTGGTTGCCATGGAGTTATCTCTAGTATGTGATGTACGTTGCGTACACTTTCCAGTAGGTCAATGGGTTGGTTGACATGGAGTTATCTCTAGTATGTGATGAACTATTGAACCATGTATGATCATTTGAGATATAAAATTCTAACAAATATATAAGTTAATGTTTGTTACATAAGAGGGTAATCTACCAAGATGGGTGCGTATAACCAAGTTGTACAATAATGTTGAGCATAATTCTTTATAGTAGGTCCGAAAATTAGAGGCGTTGTTTAACCAAGATGGACAAAGCATGGGTCAATCTACCAAGGTTTCATCATTTTGGCTATTACTTCCATAGTTATAAGTAGTGTGATGCTAAGGGCACATCATTTTCCTCTTACTAATACCACGAATAAAAATAATAAGTACAATAAATTTTATGTACTTTCTAATACCATTATAAACAAATATAAATATTTATGAATGAGTTTGGTGTTAGGAAGCATGTAGTATAAAATTTTGGTATTAGCAAAAAGAAAACGAGGTGCCCTAGCATCACACTATAAGTATTTAAGAATGAGTATTAATACATTTTTTGTTTTGTAGAATGACAAGCGAATATAGGCAAGCTGTGGAAAATTTTGTATATGGGCATGTTGCGAGTGAAGGGAATCCCAAAAAAATTAGATGCCCATGTCGTGATTGTAGGAATCTAATTTGGCAAACATCAAGGGAAGTTGTGTCACACTTGATTTGTTTTGGAATGGACCCAACCTATGATATATGGATTTTTCATGGAGAAAAACGGCCATCACAAAATACAAGTGAGACAGATACTTATAGAACGTATGTTGACGCGCAAATCTATGATGAGGAGGTAGAAGCCAATGTTGAAGAAAGACATGGGGAAGGTATTGAGGAAATGATGGAGAATGCCGAAATTACTTTGTATCCCGGTTGTGCAAGCCACACAAAGTTGTCTGCTACAGTACTTCTTTTCAAGCACAAAAGCGCGAAATGGTATATCGGACACGACTTTTACAGAGCTTCTTAAACTTCTAAAGGTTATGTTGCCTAAAGAAAACATGCTTCCTGATTCTACATATGCAACAAAGAAGTTGCTTAAGTCATTTGGTTTAGGCTATAAGCAGATACATGCATGTGTAAATGATTGTTGTTTATTTAGAAAAGAGCTTGCAAATAGTGATTTCTGTCCTAAGTGTGGTAAGTCTCGCTGGAAAAAAAACAAGACTACTAAAGATGGGAAACAAAACAAAATACCTATGAAGGTTTTGAGATACTTCCCACTGATGCCAAGACTGAAAAGAATGTTTGCATCCCCAGAAACATCAGAACAACTAAGATGGCATAGCAGTTATAAGAGTGAAGATGTTAAATTGCGTCATACAGTGGATTCTACTCAGTGGGCTACGATTGATAGAATGTATCATTCTTTTGCTTTCGATCCACGAAATTTAAGGCTTGGCATTGCATCTGATGGCTTTGATCCTTTTGATGATTGGAATTGTGGATATAGTTGTTGGCTAGTGTTTCTTGTTGCTTACAACTTTCCTCTGTGGCTTTGTATGCACAAAGATAATATGATGCTATCTTTGTTAATTCCTGGGCCACGACAACCGTGAAATGACATTGATGTATACTTGCAACCAATTATTGAAGATTTGAAAAAATTGTGGGATAAAGGGGTGAAAGCGTACGATGCTTATAGTCGTAGTGAATTCAGATTACATGCTATTCTTATGTGGACAATCAATGATTTTCCAGCTTACGGAAATTTAGTTGGTTGCCCTGTAAAAGGTAAGAGAGCATGTTCAGTTTGTGGTGTCAATACCTACTCAATATGGCTCCATTTAGTAAAAAGTGTGCATACATGGGTCATAGACGATTCCTTGAACCTGACCATGAGTATCGTCAACGGAAAAACTTATTTGATGGAACTATAGAGAATAGATAAAGGCCTCAAATACAAACTGGTGTTCAAATCTTTGATGATGTTCAAGATATTATTAATGATTGGGGGAAAAAATTAATAAAGGAAGAGAAAGGTGAAAGGAAAAGGAAAAGGAAAACTATGATGAAAAATGGATGTAAAATGTGGAAGAAGAGGTCCATTTTATTTGACTTGCCTTATTGGAAGGTGAAATTTAACTAGAAACACATTGCTTTTCATTTTCTATTCATGTTTGCTACTTAGTACTTAATTATTTGTGTTTTGTCAATTTTTAGGCACTTCCTTTGCGGCATAATCTAGATGTGATGCATATTGAGAAAAATATTGGTGAAAGTATTATTGGTACATTGATTGATATCAAAGGAAAATCAAAAGATGGCCTCAATTCACGCCAAGATCTAGAAGCAATGGGCATTAGAAAAAT
The DNA here is from genome assembly GCA_030737875.1 of Allium sativum. Lineage (NCBI taxonomy): Eukaryota > Viridiplantae > Streptophyta > Magnoliopsida > Asparagales > Amaryllidaceae > Allium > Allium sativum. The sequence continues at coordinate 432,530,877 of CM060920.1, forward strand.
ATTGCATCCTATAGACATTGGAAATAAAGTATTGCTCCCAGCCGCACCGTGCACCTTATCCGATCAAGAAAAAGAGATCTTTTATAGTAGAATGAAGAACTTGAAAGTGCCTGATGGATTAGCTCAAATATTGGAAAATGTTTTGCAAAAGAAGACAAGATACCAAACCTTAAGTCTCATGATTATCATGTTTTGATGCAACAACTATTGTCCGTTGCATTTAGAGGACTTCTCCCTACAGGGATAAGGAATGCACTACTACGACTATGTTCATTTTATAATGACATATCCCAAAGAGTGCTTGATAGGGATTGTAACACCCCACATCCGTTAGTGTCACTCACAAAGGGAATGCACTAAGTTCTGTGGAGCATTTAGGGTAAAAGATGTAGATAAATTACAAGATAGACAGAAATTAAACAGCGGAAAATAAAACTTTGCTTTATTGATAAAATAGTTTGTACAATGGTTTCTTTACAATATCAGAGTATCATCTGTCTTACAAAATAAAGAAGCATAAAAACAACATTTATATTCCCCGATTTTAGCAAGAGCCAGCCATAGCATCTGAAAAAAGAATCCAAGCAAAATTTCGACTAATCTTCAAGCTGGGAAAGAGTGACAGTCCAACTTAACCTGAACTATAATATTCCCTCCTTTACTACCTGGGGGGGGGGAACGGAAGAAAAGAAGACGAAAGAAAAATAGAGTCGGACATAAAGCCTGAGTAAGTACAGTAACTTCTAGCATGTGAACATGGAAAAACAAAACGATATGAATTAACTGAATACAAGATAACACCATGACGATAGGGTCAGCTAGATTAGACAAGATAATCATAAGATATGCTAAGCTAAGATAAACTGGATATGCTCTAATACTTTCGCCGCTTTGCTATTTCCTTGTTATACTGGTTTCTATATCTCTGCACCACCTAACTAGCGTCCAACTAGTAACGATAACGTGATCCCAATCCCTGTATTTTCCATTGCCTTCAGGCATACATTTATTATTTATTATCTAGATCTAATCTAGGGTTTTCTATCAAGTGCTTTCTAGATTCAACTAGAGTTTACGCTATCTGCTGAACGCTTCTCGGATTCAGGGTTTATGCCACCTAGTCCAACTAGGGATTGTCGAACGATGCCCCCAAGTCTAGGACACACTACCTAGAGTGGTATATGTTTCTATACTTCCCCACGCATGTATCGCGAATCGTTATCGCTTGTCTAGATGCACATGTCCTGTAATGTGCGGCCCGAGTCCTGTGGCAGGGCAAATCTAGAATCGTTGTTAAACTGGTTAAGTGTTATCAGTAATTCATGTTGACTTAACCCCATCACAAACCAAGTTATATTGGTTAAGTATTTCTTATTACTTAACCCTACCCATTCATCCTGTATTGGTTAAGTGTTCCTTGCCCGTCTGTTTTAATTGACATGTTATTATTAATGGTTAAGTATTATCCCTTCTTGTTTTAGACTTAACCCTATTCCTTTATCAAAATCCGATGGTTAAGTGTTCAAGCTTACTTAACCCAACGGTCTAGCCCAGCTAACATATCAGATTGGCTAAGTGTATTTACTTAACCCCAACCTCTAGTCTGGTTAACATGTTAATTTGGCTAAATGTGTTAACTTTACTTAACCCCACCTTCTAGTCTAGTTAACATGTTAATTTGGCTAAGTGTTTCCTTAGTTACTTAACCCCTACAAATCTTGTCTTATTACCATGTGAAGTTGGTTAAGTGTCCCTATGGACTTAGCCCTCCCATCCTAGCTTAACTGTGTTAAGAACCTAACCCCACCCACCAGTCTGGTTATCACGTTGAATCAGTTAAGTGTCTTAGTTGACTTAACCCTGCCATTCTTGTTCTAGCTTTAACTAAATAAATTAAAGCCGCTACCACTCACATTAGACAGATATTGTTGCGAATACTGGATATGCCGGTTGGTTCCGGGCAAGTTTACATCGCAAGTCAGTCTAACCTCGGGTTAGGCATATTCATGTTTTCTAAGTTCAAAAGGGTTTTGATTAATTTCCAAATCAGGTTTTAAAAGTAACCATCCCGTCCGTCGGATCAGTTAGGGATAGCCAGGGAGAGCAGGAAACTTGTATTTTCCAAACCCAAGCCTAGACACTATCCTCTCTGTCACCCTAGAACTTTCTGGTTTATTATTTCAAGAGATGTCGTTAATAAACCTTTAATTTGTCTAAATTTACATTTTCTCATTTAGGCCAAATTCTATAAGTAAATTATTCCTAATTTACTTATTTCCTAATTACCCTTTTAATGTAAATTGTTAACATTTATTCTTATGGCCCATTTTCCTCTCTATATCATATTTATGCTTTTTGGTATGTAAACTATACCAAATTAAATGTCACTAACCATGATTTTGCTAAACCTGACGACTTACTCCCAATTATGGCCAATTTCCAATTTATGCCAATATACTTATCATACCAATTTAGCTAATCCAATTCTGATTTAACATTCTAATGTCAAACTAGACTTATTATTCTAGTTCACAGTTCATGTAAATGCTAGATTTACAAGTCAATAATAGATTCAAATTACCCACCCTATAATTTATGTCAAATTTATCCAATTTGCATTTTTATGAACATGCCATAATACATGTTCCCAATTTATGCCAATTTCCAAGTTTAAAACTACGCTTTTAGTAAATTTCATATTTTGCCCAAATCGTATTCCCACCGTTCGTATAATCGTGATTCAATCTAGATTATAGATAAATCTAGACTCGTAGAAAATAGGTAATGAACCAAAGATGCTATGCAACAAGTAGACAAAATAACTGGCATAAAAAGGGTTGAATAACGAAGTCGGTTCAAGAACATGTGTAGACCTAACTTAATAGGTAAATTCCCAAGGTCTAAAACCAAAGAAAACCAAGAATAGACAGAATAGAGACGTAGGTTCAAGAACATGGGTAGACCTAACTTAATAGGTAAATTCCCAAGGTCTAAAACCAAAGAAAACCAGAATAGACAGAATAGATAATCAGGCTTAGACCCAATTTCATAGTCAAAAACTTAAGCAACACTTTCCTAGTCATGAATCATAGGTGTTTAGTCACAATTGTCCTTGTTATGTCATAGGCAATAGTTTATGTTTCCTAATCAAAGGCATAGGCTTAGTCAGGGAAATAATTCTCATAGTCACAGTCATAGTCATAGGCAATGTTCATAGTCATAGGCAATGTTCATAGTCAAAGAGGCATATGGTTCTAAGGTCCATAGTTTCATAGTCACAGTCTTATTTGTCCTCGAATCATAACAGTTCTTAATTTGGTCCAAAGAAATAGGCACTGATTCAAATAGAAAGAATTGGCATACTCTTTTATTCCTTTAATTTCATGTCACGAAAAGAGAAACGTTCAAATCTAGAAATAACTGACTTACAGAGATTAGATTAGAAAGATGGCGTTGCTATGATTCGTAGAAAAACAGTCGTTGAAGTTGTTTGAACCTCCTTTTGAATCCTAGCTTGACTTGAACCTCTTCTTGAAAATCTTTTAGCAACATTTCCTCTTCTTGATTTATTATATATATATATATATATATTATTTTATTTATTTATACATTTTCTCAGAGGCAGCATAAGGATAGAAAAGAATTGTGAATAGAGAAGGAGAATAGGACTGTTTATATAGTGTTAGGCGGACGAACCTAGGCAGAAAACGTGGCCAAATACATCAGAACGAACCAGGTGCAGAAAGCTGGAAAAAGCGGGGAGGTCGACCCCCAGGTCGACTACCCAGTCCACCTGGGTGACCCAGGTCGAGTACCCAGTCGACCTGGGTGCCCCAGGTCGACTACCCCGTCAACCTGGGTGCCCTGGGCGGGAAAATTCCCGCCCAGCCCAATCTGGGTCTGTTTTTGAATTTCGAACTTGGTTTTCTGAACTGTTTTGAAATTTGAACTTTGCTGAATCTTCCAGAGGTCAAATCTCCCTCATACGGAGTCCGATTAACTCAAACTCGGAATCTATTTCATGCAGAATTCCGAGATGAACGCAATGGCGCAGCCCGTTTCCCTTGGTTTTGATTTTAACTTTTTATTCTGCCTTGATTTGTAAATCTTAGTGTTACAGAATTACGGGGTGTTACATTCTCCCCCACTTAAAAGGATTTCGTCCCCGAAATCTTCAAGTTAGGATGAATGTGTCCTATCATCCAATCACCCATCTACTCAACCATTCAATCACAGGCATTCATTGTCCTTAAAAGATTTCTAGTGTTTTCATGTTCATATGCACAGTGTGTGTGTATATGTCCTTATCTAATGCAAAATCAGGCGGTCTACTGATTCAGTTGACCTCCTTAATTCGAATCATGTCGGTGCCATGCGTCCAATCATGTATGCAAGCATCCCTAGTTATGTAAATACTACATGCGTGCATGGACATTCATCCATATGCAACATCCATATGATACCATATCAAGTTCAACTTACAAACAAATACATATCTGTAAATGCAAGATGAAAGCGTCCGAACTTGATCTAGTGCCTAATACGTATGCATATGAATCCACGAGCAACCATTAGCAACCACTTGCAACCACCAACCATAACATGTTTACATCCATTGGCTTCTACCTAAGGATCGAAGATATGAACTAGGTGATATACTTTGGAAAGAGAGAAACAATTATGCGTAAAGCTCCTACCAAAGAAATCAAGGATGCACCCTTAATGAAAAAGGTATGATGCTAGTATCTAGCCTTTTTGAGCTTTACTCCACTGTATCTTAACTAATTTAACTTCACGATTGTGATGTTTCTGACCTCCATTTCCAAAATAAACAGATGTTAACTATGATGCCAAGTGTACATACCAAGATGGTTTGAGGTTTCTCCTCTTAGCTTATCCATCACGCCATAACTATGAGGGTAAAAGGTCACTACGCACTTTTTAGAGTACCTGCCACAACCATTCATCTCTCACGCAAACCATCCTAGTCGAACTCGACATTCCTCAAGTACAAGCCCCATAGGCCTAAACGAATATCAGGCGAGCACCCAAGGAATATCTCCTCCGAATTTATACGATCTACGCGAGATGATATAAGCAAACTCGCTAGCTATTCTCAAATCCCTACTAACCAAAAACAAACTGGTCGGACCACCATTTGGATTTGAGACTCTAGTGGGATCTTTCTACTATACAAGTACCATGGTGCAGAGACTCAACTATGGAAGTGGATATGAACAAATGTGAAGCGCTAAAACCAAAGGAAAGAGTACAAACAGCAAAACTAGACTCTTCCAACAGAACTTTACTACCTTTCTCCTAGGTACGCTTGGTGGTGAAAGTATGTACTTGCTCTTCTGAAAATCTTGTTCCTCGTTCTTGCCCTTGTCCTTAATTATATGCCCTATCATACCCTAGTAAAGATACTTCCTCTTGTCTTAGGTTTTATAATTCCTTCCTCCTTTGTGAGCTAAATCTACATCCATGAATTCCTCATCCTAGGGTTGTGCTTCCTAGCCAAACTCCTCATATCCTTCCGTGTGTAACCATGTTGACAAATCTCTCGAAAGCTGCTTCCATCGTACAGAAAACCCTATAAGCTTTGAAAGAAGACTGGCCGCAGGTGAAACAACTACGGCTATAGATGGAAGTCGGGTATTACTTTGCCCTTCGATGAGGTTACCTCCCGGAAAGCCAGGAGCCCCAGAGACTCAAGAAAGAAGGAGTCAAGAATTCAAACAGAGGAAGAGAAGATAGTGCGTATGTCTTTGGGGAATATGCCTTTAAAACAAATCTTTTCTCTTGAAAATGCTTCTTTTAAAACCGCTTTGAAAATAATTTTTCAAATCCTTTATCTGATCTGGTAACCTTCAGCTCTGATACCACGTGTAACACCCCACATCCGTTAGTGTCACTCACAAAGGGAATGCACTAAGTTCTGTGGAGCATTTAGGGTAAAAGATGTAAATAAATTACAAGACAGACAGAAATTAAACAGCGGAAAATAAAACTTTGCTTTATTGATAAAATAGTTTGTACAATGGTTTCTTTACAATATCAGAGTATCATCTGTCTTACAAAATAAAGAAGCATAAAACAACATTTATATTCCCCGATTTTAGCAAGAGCCAGCCATAGCATCTGAAAAGAGAATCCAAGCAAAATTTCGACTAATCTTCAAGCTGGAAGGAGTGACAGTCCAACTTAACCTGAGCTATACTATTCCCTCCTTTACTACCTGGGGAGGGGAACGGAAGAAAAGAAGACGAAAGAAAAACACAGTCAGACATAAAGCCTGAGTAAGTTCAGTAACTTCTAGCATGTGAACATGGAAAAACAAAACAACATGAAATAACTAAATACAAGATAACACCATGATGATAAGGTCAGCTAGATTAGACAAGATAATCACAAGATATGCTAAGCTAAGATAAACTGGATATGCTCTAATACTTTCGCCGCTTCGCTATTTCCTTGTTATACTGGTTTCTATATCTCTACATCGCCTAACTAGCGTCCAACTAGTAACGATAACGTAATCCCAATCCCTTTCCATTGCCTTCAGGCATACGTTTATTATTTATTATCTAGATCTAATCTAGGGTTTTCTATCAAGTGCTTTCTAGATTCAACTAGAGTTTACGCTATCTGCTGAGCGCTTCTCGGATTTAGGGTTTATGCCACCTAGTCCAACTAGGGATTGTCGAATGATGCCCCCAAGTCTAGGACACACTACCTAGAGTGGCATATGTTCCTATACTTCCCCACGCATGTATCGCGAATCGTTATCGCTTGTCTAGATGCACATGTCCTGTAATGTGCGGCCCGAGTCCTGTGGTAGGGCAAATTAAGAAACACAGAACTCGGTCTTGAGCTTTCAGATATCTGCCGATGCAGATGCTAAGGTCTGTTTTTGTTCCAGTGGCTATGGTCCCACTTGACCCCTCCCTCAACTAATGAAAGACACACCTTGAAAAATGAGAACTATACGCAGGCCCCCGATGCCCCACTAACCTATGGCCATCCTCACCCATAACTAGATAGCAAGTATATGGTCTTTTGGAGTTCTCCGCCTTTCCGCTTCACGTATCTCGATTGACTCAAGATGGATGGTAGACGACGAGTTGCTATCACAGGGCTACCGTTTTCTCGCCGAATCACGCCGGTCCATCCTAGTCTTTAGGTTGCCATATATTGTAACCAAGGCATACCCCTGGTTCTTCTACGCAGACCTTAACCTCTGTGAGCCCAGGAGGATCATCTGCAGCCTCACAGAGGGATACCAAGAGTACCCTCACGTCCCCTCGAAGCCTCGGGCTTCGTAACCCAATTCGTTGGAGCCTCCTTTTTACTCAGAAGGACATTCGTTCCTTTCCGTGTTATACTAAGAATTACTACTTAGTTTTACTAACTAAGATTTACCACTTAGTTTCCAGAATCGTTGTTTTCTTAACTAAGGTTTACTACTTAGTTCTCTTTCCCGTCAATTTGGATTGGTTAAGTGTCATTAGTCAATTCAAGCCAACTTAACCCTCTTCATTTATCTTGTTAAACTGGTTAAGTGTTATCAGTAATTCATGTTGAATTAACCCCATCACAAACCAAGTTATATTGGTTAAGTATTTCTTATTACTTAACCCTACCCATTCATCCTGTATTGGTTAAGTGTTCCTTGCCCGTCTGTTTTAACTGACATGTTATTATTAATGGTTAAGTATTATCCCTTCATGTTTTAGACTTAACCCTATTCCTTTATCACAATCCGATGGTTAAGTGTTCAAGCTTACTTAACCCTACGGTCTAGCCCAGCTAACATATCAGATTGGCTAAGTGTATTTACTTAACCCCAACCTGTAGTCTAGTTAACATGTTAATTTGGCTAAGTGTATTAACTTTACTTAACCCCACCTTCTAGTCTAGTTAACATGTTAATTTGGCTAAGTGTTTCCTTAGTTACTTAACCCCTACAAATCTTGTCTTGTTACCATGTGAAGTTGGTTAAGTGTCCCTATGGACTTAGCCCTCCCATCCTAGCTTAACTGTGTTAAGAACCTAACCCCACCCACCGGTCTGGTTATCACGTTGAATCGGTTACGTGACTTAGTTGACTTAACCCTACCATTCTTGTTCTAGCTTTAACTAAATAAATTAAAGCCGCTACCACTCACATTTGACAGATATTGTTGCGAATACTTGATATGCCGGTTGGTTCCGGGCAGGTTTACATCGCAACTCAGTCTAACCTCGGGTTAGGCTTATTCATGTTTTCTAAGTTCAAAAGGGTTTTAATTAATTTCCATATCAGGTTTTAAAAGTAACCGTCCCGTCCGTCGGATCAGTTAGGGATAGCCAGGGAGAGCATGAAACTTGTATTTTCCAAACCCAAGCCTAGACACTATCCTCTCTGTCACCCTAGAACTTTCTGGTTTATTATTACAAGAGATGTCGTTAATAAACCTTTAATTTGTCTAAATTTACATTTTATCATTTAGGCCAAATTCTATAAGTAAATTATTCCTAATTTACTTATTTCCTAATTACCCTTTTAATGTAAATTGTCAACATTTATTCTTATGGCCCATTTTCCTCTCTATATCATATTTATGCTTTTTGGTATGTAAACTATACCAAATTAAATGTCACTAACCATGATTTTGCTAAACATGACGACTTACTCCCAATTATGGCCAATTTCCAATTTATGCCAATATACTTATCATACCAATTTAGCTAATCCAATTCTGATTTAACATTCTAATGTCAAACTAGACTTATTATTCTAGTTCACAATTCATGTAAATGCTAGATTTACAAGTCAATACTAGATTCAAATTACCCATCCTATAATTTATGTCAAATTTATCCAATTTGCATTTCTATGAACATGCCATAATACATGTTCCCAATTTATGCCAATTTCCAAGTTTAAAACTACGCTTTTAGTAAATTTCATATTTTGCCTAAATCGTATTCCCACAGTTCGTATAATCGTGATTCAATCTAGATTATAGATAAATCTAGATTCGTAGAAAATAGGTAATGAACCAAAGATGCTATGCAACAGATAGACATAATAACTGGCATAAAAAGGGTTGAATAACGACGTCGGTTCAAGAACATGGGTAGACCTAACTTAATAGGTAAATTCCCAAGGTCTAAAACCAAAGAAAACCAAGAATAGACAGAATACAGACGTAGGTTCAAGAACATGGGTAGACCTAACTTAATAGGAAAATTCCCAAGGTCTAAAACCAAAGAAAACCAAGAATAGACAGAATAGATAATCAGGCTTAGACCCAATTTCACAGTCAAAAACTTAAATAACACTTTCCTAGTCATGAATCATAGGTGTTTAGTCACAATTGTCCTTGTTATGTCATAGGCAATAGTTTATGTTTCCTAATCAAAGGCATAGGCTTAGTCAGGGAAATAATTCTCATAGTCACAGTGTAACACCCCACTCCCACTATGATCACTCGCTAAGGGAATGCCATAACATCGGTGGAGTATTTTAAGTGAATATAGAACAGAAAAATTACAGCAAGACAGATATAAGTAATACTTGAAAATTTAAAGCATAATTTCATTGCAGCGGAAAGTAAAACATGTTTGGTTACATCACAAAACCATAATAAGAGTCAAGTACAAAATACCCATCCTGACAAATAAAAATACATAATCCCAATACATGAACTGATAGCCATAAAAGAAAAGGGTAAGCTGAGCTCTACATCTAGGGTCCAAGCTCCAAGAGAGTAATAAAAGCAGCCTGATCAAAGCCCACTCGTGCTGGACCCACCCTGAGAACCTGAGGGTTGGGAAAAAGATAAAAACAACGGGGTCAGACATAAGTCTGAGCGAGTCCTATAACTTTAACAATACAATCATTAAAGTAATTAGGGTATGATATAACTTGGTATAGTGTGACTGGGGATAAATGACTACACTCAGTAGCCAATCAAACTTAGAATAAACTAAGATAACGATAAAGACGCATTTACCCACCCAAGGATAATTACTACACTGCACCACACCAGTCATTCCTACTTAAAGATTGATCCCTCCCAAGGACTTAGAAAATTTACCCAGTAGTTTCGTGTACCCCTAGCTGACTACATAGGTGCCGTCTGCCCCTATCTCCACTAGGTGTACCCACTACTCCCAAGCGATCGGCTCCCTACCGTAGATACCCGTGCTGGCCCCACAATGGGGTGTATCACTCCCCAAAGTGGCAACCCGATACAACAAATGGTGCACGGCTTATATCTACACGATGCAACAACGTCTTACCTACCAGCCCGGGTCCACACACGCATATGAAACCCGTTGGACTCGCGTTGCCATCACTACCCCGTTTTGGCCTCTTATAGTCAAGCCCAATATGCGTGTCCCGTCCTCGACTTGCATCGAGCCCACTAAGATACGTTTGGGATATTGGTTGAGATGGGCCCCCACAAGCTACCCACCTAAGCTTGTCATTTCTAGTGTATACCACTTAACAATTTAATCATGTTTTAATTACACGTTCCACTTTGGTTAAGTATTCTAATCGTATTTTCTATTGCCACCCAAGGCAACCACTAGATTTCCACATGCCACCCAAGGCACCCACTTAACCCCTCATGTCCCTCTACATGCTAATATGGTTAAGTGTTTCTTAATTAATTAATTAAGATCATGACCTCATAAAGACCTCTCACATTAGACCACCTTTTATGACTGCTGGATATGCCAGTTGGGTCCGGGCAGACTTCCGTCATAAAAAGGGTCTAACCTCGTGTCTTTACTTTAATCACGTATTTAATTTATGACTAAGACCTCTCACATTGGGCCAATCATTTGTAGCTGCTGGATTTGCCGGTCGGTTCCGGGCAGACTTCCGCTACAAAAGGGTCCAACCTCGTGTCTTAGTTGATTAATCACACCTAATTAATCACCCCCATAATATGTATTAATTATCCCTAATTAATTACACATTTTTAAGAATATGGGTAGACCTAACTCAATAGGTAAATTCCCAATTCCATAGTATGGGTAGACCTAACTTAATAGGTAAATTCCCAACTCCATAATATGGGTAGACCTAACTTAATAGGTAAATTCCCAATTATGTCCATTCATTAAATGTTATGCTTAAGCATACCAACTTTACACATTTCTATTAACATGCATATTAACCCCATCGTTTCCCACGTAATTCGTTCTCATGACATGGCATATAAAGGGGAAGATTCATCATAAATGTAATGGGTTCAACTTAGCACAACATTGGCATTTACATGGGTTTAAAAATTGTCAACTTGCATCATAACATTAAACCCAACTAGCATAAATCATTAACCCAAACTTGCATATGAACTTGCATATAAACTTGCATATGAACTTGCATAACATGTCATACATAGAGGCAAACTTGCATATGTTATGCATATCATAAAAAGAGACAAACTTGCATATGAACTTGCATATAAACTTGCATATGAACTTGCATAACATGTCATATCATAAAGGCAAACTTGCATATGTTATGCATATCATAAAAAGAGACAAACTTGCATATGAACTTGCATATAAACTTGCATATGAACTTGCATAACATGTCGTATCATAAAGGCAAACTTGCATATGTTATGCATATCATAAAAAGAGACAAACTTGCATATGAACTTGCATATAAACTTGCATATGAACTTGCATGACATGTCCTATCATAAAAAGAGACAAACTTGCATATGAACTTGCATATAAACTTGCATATGAACTTGCATAACATGTCATATCATAAAAAGAGACAAACTTGCATATAAACTTATAACATATGACAACCACAACTTGCATAGATCCACATTTACAACCATAGCCTCCTAATATCCTATCCTAATTAGTTTAGCAATTGCTTGCTAAAGGCATAGGAACTCACAAATAACTAATTAGCACTCCAATGAGGAAGATTAAGTTGCTAGAGTGGATTAGAACTTGCTTAGAGTTGATTTGAGATGCTAACTTCCTCTCAACTTTGGTGGAGGCTCCTTCTAGTTTTAATTTGACGGCATGAGGCCCTTGAATCTATTTTTAGTATGAATTAGGGTAGGCTTAGGGTGTATTTATAGATCAGGCAAGTGTTTTAGGCCATTAGATTAACCCTAAATTAGATTAGGACCATCAGATCTCGGAAGCTTCCAGAAAATAGCCCCAAAACACAGCCAAACCCTAAAATGGTGCACCAGGTTAAACTTGGCGAGCACCCCCTGTCGACACCCAAGTCGACAGGGCTGTCGACTTGGTCCCAGCCAAGTCGACTGCCCAGTCGACAGGGCTGTCAACTCGGGTAGCTAGGCGGGAATTTTCCCACCTGCGCCCAATGGCCCCAATTTCGAAATTTGAACCTGAATTTTAAATCTGTTTTTGAACTTTGAATTTTCTGTAAACTTCATTGGGCCATAACTAGGCCATACGGACTCCGATTTACAAAATTTCGGACTCTATTTCGCGTATTTTTCCGAGACGAACGCAATGACGCAGCCCGTTTCCCCCAATTCTCACATCTGAGATTATTTATTCTGCAATTAGTGAATTTTAGCATTAACTGAAATTCGGGGTGTTACATTCTCCCATCCTTAAAGGATTTCGTCCCCGAAATCTCTAAGCTAAGGAGAATGCATATCCTACCATCCAAACAACCATCTACTCAATCCATCAAACACGGGCATCCATTGTCCTTAAAACAATTTCTAATGATGTATGAGCATATGCAAAAAGTGTGTATATGTTCCCTATCTAATGTATGAACATATGCAAACCATGATAGTGCCATGCATCCATTATGTATGCGAGAGAACCCTATCGACACATACAATATCTACATGAGTGCACAATCATTCACCAAAATGCATCATCCATATGATAACACAATCATTATACATCCATAAATATAGCTACCTACACACAATTATATGCAATATGAAATATGAAGTGACTGAGCCGATCTAGTGTCTAGAGTGTGTGTATATGCATCCACGAGCAACCACTAGCAAACACTTGCATCCACATGCATCCATCAACCATAACATGTCTCAAACACATGTTTCAACCATAGGTTTACCCTATCTAAAGGTCAAAAGTACTAACGAGAGGACATACTAAAGATAAGATAAGTACTAGACAAACGATAAAGGAGAAGTTAAAAGACATACCCTCAAAAAGGAATGGGTACAATGAACGCATCTTCGCTTCCGTCTCCCAAGTAGCGTTGCCCTCATCTTCTCCCCATTGTACTTTGACTAGTTGAACCTCTCGATTCCTCAATTTCCTAGTCTCTGACCCAAGGATGCGAGTAGGAGCTCGTCGAATAGTCGCATCACGCTCTACTTCCACTTCTCTAAGCAAGCTCGGCTCTACCACCTCTGCGGTCTCATGTAGGCACTTCCTCAAATGTGACACATGGAATACATCATGTACACCACTAAGTCTGTCGGGCAACTCCACTCTATAGGCCATCTGTCCAATCCTTTTCTTAATAGGAAACGGTCCAACAAACCTTGGTGCTAACTTTCCAACAGATCCAAAGCGAACCACATTCCGTAACGGAGACACTTTGACAAAGACTATGTCCCCAACCTCAAACTCCAGATCCGTCCTCCTCTTGTCCGCATAAGATTTTTGCCTATCCTGCGCTGCTTTCATCCTTCTTCGAATCAAGTCAATCTTCTCAGAAGTCTCCCTAACCATATCAGGCCCAAGCAAGATCTTATCCGTAGATTCCCACCAACATGTAGGTGATCGACAAGGCCTTCCATAAAGAGCTTCGAAAGGAGCCATACCAATACTGGACTGAAAGCTGTTATTATATGCGAACTCCACCAATGGAATATGCTCTTCCTATGTACCTCCAAAATCTAAGATACAAAGCCTCAAAAGGTCTTCTAGGACATGATTCACCCTCTCAGTCTGGCCGTCCGTCTAAGGATGATATGCGGTGCTCAGACATAATTGAGTCCCCACTGCTTCTTGCAAACTTTTCCAGAACTCGCTAGTGAAGATAGGATCTCGATCACTCACTATGCTAGAGGGTACCCCATGCAATCGAACTATCTCTCGAAGATATACTGAAGCTAGCCATGGAGCAGTCCTCTTGCTCTTCACAGGTATGAAATGGGCGCTTTTAGTAAGTCTGTCTACCACAACCCAAATTCCCGTATTACCCTTTCTCGATCTGGGTAACCCGTCAATAAAATCCATCGAGACGCTATCCCACTTCCATTGCGGAACTTCCAATGGGTGAAGCAACCCACCTGGTTTCTTTTGCTCCGATTTCACCTGTTGGCACACCAAGCATCGAGCGACATACTCGGCCACATCTTTCTTCATACCGGCCCAGAAGAAAACCCGCTTCATGTCTTGGTACATCTTGTCCCCACCGGGATGAATGGTCATCCTAGAACGGTGTGCATCATCAAGAATAGCCTTCCTCAAACCCTCGTCTTGCGGTACACAAAGTCTACCGTCTCTACGCAAGCACCCGCTATCGTCTAGGGTGTACCTACTCAAATGGCTGGACGACTCCCCCCTTATGAGCTTCTCTACCAACTCAACCAACTGTGGGTCGTCCCTCTGTGCTTCTCCAATCCGCCCCAAAAGAGTAGGTCTGACCTCCAAGGATGCTAGCAAATCGGGTATATAGTCAATGGAAGGTCTGAAATCAAACATCGAGATAAATTCCAAGCTTCGTTGTTCCACGAACAATGGACTCAAGGACAACCTTTTTCTGCTCAAGGCGTCCGCCACCACGTTACCCTTGCCAGGGGTATACGCTATCTCGAAATCATAGGATGCTAAGAACTCCATCCACCTTTGCTGTCTCAAATTCAAATCCTTCTGAGAAAACAAGTACTTCAATGATTTGTGGTCAGTGAACAATTCGAATCTCTCACCAAGAAGATAATGGCGCCAAATCTTAAGCGCAAAAACAATAGCGGCCAACTCTAAATCATGGGTAGGGTAATTTTTCTCATGTGCCCTCAACTGCCTTCCACCATAGGCTATTACCCTTCCCTCTTGCATTAAGACTGCGCCCAGTCCTGTCCCACAAGCATCGGTATAGACAACAAATGGCTTACTCCCATCTGGCAACACTAAAACTGGAGCAGTGGTTAAAGCTCTCTTTAACCGTCGGAACGCATCATCACAATCTACGTCCCATGTGAAAACAAGATTCTTCTTCGTCAACCGGGTTAATGGAGCTGATATCTTCGCGAAGTCTTTGATAAACTTCCTATAGTAGCCCGCCAACCCTAAGAAACTTCTTACTTCGGTAGCATTCTTCGGAACCTTCCAATCTTGAATTGATACTACCTTCGCGGGATCCACAGCTATCCCTTCCTTGGAGACCACATGCCCCAAGAACCGCACTTCCTTCCTCCAGAAGTGACATTTAGGGAATTTAGCCTTAAGGCTATGTGCTCGAAGAGTCTCCAACACTTCCCTAAGATGTAGGGCATTCTCTTCTTCACTCTTAGAAAATACTAAGATATCATCCACAAAGACCACCACGAACTTATTAAGGAACTCCCTGAACACCCTACTCATCAAATCAACAAAGTATGCAGGGGTGTTCGTCAACCCAAATGGCATCACCAGCCACTCATAGAAACCATCCGGAGTCCTAAAGGCAGTCTTGTCTATGCTATCCTCAGCCACCCTCAACTGATGAAACCCCGTGGCTAAGTCCAACTGAGAAAATACTGAAGCGCCAACCAACTGATCGAAAAGATCATCAATCCTCGGCAATGGGTGTCTATTCTTCTTTGTGAGCTTGTTGAGTTCTCTATAGTCTACACAAAGTCTGAGGGACCCATCCGCCTTCGTAGCAAAAACTACTGGAGCACCCCACTCCGATATACTTCGTATTATGAACCCCTTCTCAAGCAACTCCCCCACTTGCTTATGGAGTTCCCTCCTCTCACGAGGAGTCATGTGGCGCACTGGTAAAGATACAGGTTTAGCATTATCCACCAGATATATTCGGAAGTCAATCTCCCGCTTCGGAGGTAAGCCCTTCACCTCCTCAAACACATCCGAGTATTCCCGTACCACTCTAACAGATTGCAAACTCTCGACCGAAGCGTCAAGCGACTCAAGATAACTTAGCATAACAGATTCCATGGGATTACAAGAGATCTCGAGAGTGTTACCCAAGCGGGGCATGAGCCTAACAACTCTCCTTTCGCAATCAAGAACGGCACCATTACTGGATAACCAGTCCATGCCCAAAATCAACCCATAGCCCGTGAAGCCCAAAACAAAAGCATCACATCTAAACTCAATGCTAAGTATAGAAATCTTCAAACCCAAACATATCATGGACAAATAAGTGGAGCCCCCAATTGGGTTTGAAACAACCAAGGGATCATCTACTAGACTGGTGTCTAAGTGCAGTGACTCAACTAATGATGATGAGATAAACGAATGCGATGCGCCAGAATCAAACAATGTACGGACAGGATGATCAAATAGAAAAACCAGACTTTCAACGGAAATAGTTCTACCTCTTTCCTGAATCGGTGGAACCGCGAGAGCCTGTACTTGCCCCCTAGCCTGACCCGGTGCCATAAGAGCTTGCACCTGTCCTCCTGAGGTAGATCCCGTCCTTTGCCCCTTCTTAGGGCAATCCTTCACTAGATGCCCTGCTTCGCCACAGTGATAGCAGCCAGTCTTCTTCTTCTTTCGACAATCTTTGCTTATGTGGCCTGGTATCCCGGAATTGAAGCACTTCTTCTTCCCCTTGCCACCGTTGCCTTTCCCACCTTTGTTTTGCTGTTGTTGCTGAGGTCTCTTTTGATCTCCCTTCTTCTCGGGTGCCTTATTAGCATTGGGACCTTTCTCTTCTTCATGCATGAGTGCCATGTCAACTAGCTTCTCAAAGGTGGCCCCCATAGGGATATGAGTCATAGCCAATCCATGCATCGGTTCATTCAAGCCTTTCACGAACCTCAAAGCCTTCTTCTCCGGTGTATTCACCATGTCTAGGCCAAACCTTGCCAATTGATTAAACTTGTTGACATATTCCTTCACTGAGAGATTTCCTTGCTTTAGAGTCAAGAATCTTTCCATATACAAGTTTTCCTCCGCCCTTGAGAGAAACTTTGCCGCAAATCTTTGCCTAAAATCCACCCAAGAGTCAACGGGGCGTTCTCCATTAGTGACCTCCCACCAGAATGAGGCCTCTCCCTTCATTAACCATGCAGCTAACTTGACTTTCTTTCCTTCTTCCATCTCAAAGATATCTATCAACTCTTCCACCTCCTTAAGCCAATCTCTAGCCTCCACAAAAGTTTCTGATCCTTGAAAAGGTTTCCCTCCCATAGCTTTAAATTCCTTGCAAGTCTTAGCAAAAGTATCCGTGCGAGGAGGAGGAGGGGGAGGAGGAAGATCGGGTGCTACGGTTGGTGAAGGAACATTTGCTGGACCCGCAGTGGCGGCCCTAGCCTCCATCAATCTCCTATACCATACTGGTATCGTCACACCCTCCGGAAAGTTAAGATCCTCAGCCATGCTGAAACGAAAAAGGAAAGATTCAAAACGGAGAATTCGAAAGATAAAGATATGGCTATTGGGGATTATGCCTCTCTTTTAAAAACTTTTCTCTTTAAAGACATGTTTTGAAAATATCTCTTCCAAAAATGTTTTTAGAAAAATAGTTTTCTAAAAATTTTATCTGTTCCGGTAACCTTTGCTCTGATACCACGTGTAACACCCCACTCCCGCTATGATCACTCGCTAAGGGAATGCCATAACATCGGTGGAGTATTTTAAGTGAATATAGAACAGAAAAATTACAGCAAGACAGATATAAGTAATACTTGAAAATTTAAAGCATCATTTCATTGCAGCGGAAAGTAAAACATGTTTGGTTACATCACAAAACCATAATAAGAGTCAAGTACAAAATACCCATCCTGACAAATAAAAATACATAATCCCAATACATGAACTGATAGCCATAAAAGAAAAGGGTAAGCTGAGCTCTACATCTAGGGTCCAAGCTCCAAGAGAGTAATAAAATCAGCCTGATCAAAGCCCACTCGTGCCGGGCCCACCCTGAGAACCTGAGGGTTGGGAAAAAGATAAAAACAACGGGGTCAGACATAAGTCTGAGCGAGTCCTATAACTTTAACAATACAATCATTAAAGTAATTAGGGTATGATATAACTTGGTACGGTGTGACTGGGGATAAATGATTACACTCAGTAGCCAATCAAACTTAGAATGAACTAAGATAACGATAAAGACGCATTTACCCACCCAAGGATAATTACTACACTGCACCACACCAGTCATTCCTACTTAAAGATTGATCCCTCCCAAGGACTTAGAAAATTTACCCAGTAGTTTCGTGTACCCCTAGCTGACTACATAGGTGTCGTCTGCCCCTATCTCCACTAGGTGTACCCACTACTCCCAAGCGATCGGCTCCGTACCGTAGATACCCGTGCTGGCCCCACAATGGGGTGTATCACTCCCCAAAGTGGTAACCCGATACAACAAATGGTGCACGACTTATATCTACACGATGCAACAACGTCTTACCTACCAGCCCGGGTCCACACACGCATATGAAACCCGTTGGACACGCGTTGCCACCGCTACCCCGTTTTGGTCTCTTATAGTCAAGCCCAATATGCGTGTCCCGTCCTCGACTTGCGTCGAGCCCACTAAGATACGTTTGGGATATTGGTTGAGATGGGCCCCCACAAGCTACCCACCTAAGCTTGTCATTTCTAGTGTATACCACTTAACCCTTTAATCATGTTTTAATTACATGTTCCACTTTGGTTAAGTATTCTAATCGTATTTTCTATTGCCACCCAAGGCAACCACTAGATTTCCACATGCCACCCAAGGCACCCACTTAACCCCTCAAGTCCCTCTACATGCTAATATGGTTAAGTGTTTCTTAATTAATTAATTAAGATCATGACCTCATAAAGACCTCTCACATTAGACCACCTTTTATGACTGCTGGATATGCCGGTTGGGTCCGGGCAGACTTCCGTCATAAAAAGGGTCTAACCTCGTGTCTTTACTTTAATCACGTATTTAATTTATGACTAAGACCTCTCACATTGGGCCAATCATTTGTAGCTGCTGGATTTGCCGGTCGGTTCCGGGCAGACTTCCGCTACAAAAGGGTCCAACCTCGTGTCTTTGTTGATTAATTACACCTAATTAATCTCCCCCATAATATGTATTAATTATCCCTAATTAATTACACATTTTTAAGAATATGGGTAGACCTAACTCAATAGGTAAATTCCCAATTCCATAGTATGGGTAGACCTAACTTAATAGGTAAATTCCCAACTCCATAATATGGGTATACCTAACTTAATAGGTAAATTCCCAATTATGTCCATTCATTTTATGTTATGCTTAAGCATACCAACTTTACACATTTCTATTAACATGCATATTAACCCCATCGTTTCCCACGTAATTCGTTCTCATGACATGGCATATAAAGGGGAAGATTCATCATAAATGTAATGGGTTCAACTTAGCACAACATTGGCATTTACATGGGTTTAAAAAGTGTCAACTTGCATCATAACATTAAACCCAACTAGCATAAATCATTAACCCAAACTTGCATATGAACTTGCATAACATGTCATACATAGAGGCAAACTTGCATATGTTATGCATATCATAAAAAGAGACAAACTTGCATATGAACTTGCATATGAACTTGCATAACATGTCATATCATAAAGGCAAACTTGCATATGTTATGCATATCATAAAAAGAGACAAACTTGCATATGAACTTGCATATAAACTTGCATATGAACTTGCATAACATGTCATATCATAAAGGCAAACTTGCATATGTTATGCATATCATAAAAAGAGACAAACCTGCATATGAACTTGCATATAAACTTGCATATGAACTTGCATGACATGTCCTATCATAAAAAGAGACAAACTTGCAGATGAACTTGCATATAAACTTGCATATGAACTTGCATAACATGTCATATCATAAAAAGAGACAAACTTGCATATGAACTTATAACATATGACAACCACAACTTGCATAGATCCACATTTACAACCATAGCCTCCTAATATCCTATCCTAATTAGTTTAGCAATTGCTTGCTAAAGGCATAGGAACTCACAAATAACTAATTAGCACTCCAATGAGGAAGATTAAGTTGCTAGAGTGGATTAGAACTTGCTTAGAGTTGATTTGAGATGCTAACTTCCTTTCAACTTTGGTGGAGGCTCCTTCTAGTTTTAATTTGACGGCATGAGGCCCTTGAATCTATTTTTAGTATGAATTAGGGTAGGCTTAGGGTGTATTTATAGATTAGGCAAGTGTTTTAGGCCATTAGATTAACACTAAATTAGATTAGGACCATCAGATCTCGGAAGCTTCCAGAAAACAGCCCGAAAACACAGCCAAACCCTAAAATGGTGCACCAGGTTAAACTGGGCGAGCACCCCCTGTCGACACCCAAGTCGACAGGGCTGTCGACTCGGGTAGCTAGGCGGGAATTTTCCCACCTGCGCCCAATGGCCCCAATTTCGAAATTTGAACCTGAATTTTAAATCTGTTTTTGAACTTTGAATTTTCTGTAAACTTCATTGGGCCATAACTGGGCCATACGGACTCGGATTTACAAAATTTCGGACTCTATTTCGCATATTTTTCCGAGACGAACGCAATGACGCATCGCGTTTCCCCAATTCTCACATCTGAGATTATTTATTCTGCAATTAGTGAATTTTAGCATTAACTGAAATTCGGGGTGTTACACACAGTCATAGTCATAGGCAATGTCCATAGTCATAGGCAATGTTCATAGTCATAGGCAATGTTCATAGTCATAGGCAATGTTCATAGTCAAAGAGGCATATGGTTCTAAGGTCCATAGTTTCATAGTCACAGTCTTATTTGTCCTCGAATCATAACAGTTCTTAATTTGGTCCAAAGCACTGATTCAAATAGAAAGAATTGGCATACTCTTTTATTCCTTTAATTTCATGTCATGAAAAGAGAAATGTTCAAATCTAGAAATAACTGGCTTACATAGATTAGATTAGAAAGATGGCGTTGCTATGATTCGTAGAAAAACAGTCGTTGAAGTCGTTTGAACCTCCTCTTGAATCCTAGCTTGACTTGAACCTCTTCTTGAAAATCTTTCAGCAGCATTTCCTCGTCTTGATTTATTATATATATATATATTATTTTATTTATTTATACATTTTCTCAGAGGCAGCATAAGGATATAAAAGAATTGTGAATAGAGAAGGAGGCTAGGGCTGTTTATATAGTGTTAGGCGGACGAACCTAGGCAGAAAACGTGATCAAATACATCAGAACGAACCAGGTGCAGAAAGATGGAAAAAGCGGGGAGGTCGACCCCCAGGTCGACTACCCAGTCGACCTGGGTGCCCTGGGTGGGAAAATTCCCGCCCAGCCCAATCTGGGTCTGTTTTTGAATTTCAAACTTGTTTTTCTGAACTGTTTTGAAATTTGAACTTTGCTGAATCTTCCGGAGGTCATATCTCCCTCATACGGAGTCCGATTAACGCAAACTCGGACTCTATTTCTTGCAGAATTCCGAGACAAACGCAATGGCGCAGCCCGTTTCCCTTGGTTTTGATTTTAACTTTTAATTCTGCCTTGATTTGTAAATCTTAGTGTTATAGAATTACAGGGTGTTACAGGGATAAACTAGAATTAATGGAGTATCAAGTTGCATTAACACTATGTGATCTAGAGAGGTTCTTTCCCCCTTCCTTATTCGATATCATGATTCACTTAACAATACATTTAGGGAGAGAAGCAAGAATTTTTGGGCCGGTCCAATATCGATGGATGTATCCATTTGAGAGGTAATATTTATTATAAATAATTGACGATGAAAAGTATGTATAGTTATGAAAGTAACTTGTTTATTCATTTTAGTTATAGATATATGAAAATATTAAAAGGGTATGTTAAAAATCAAGCACGGCCTAAAGGGTGCATTGCTGAGTGCTATGTTGCCGAAGAATGTATGAAATATTGCTCTGGATATATTAAAGATGCATTACAAATTGGAGAGAGGAAAAACCGAAATGAAGTGGAACAAAAATGATTTTATACTTGAGGGGCGTCCTATTTCCAAAGGAAAACCTACTACAGTCGATGAGGAGGTGATTAATGCTGCTCATCGATACGTTTTATTTAATACGGAAGAAGTAGAGCCGTATATAGAGTAAGTATAATGTGACGGCCCGCCCCGCACCAACCGACATTTACTCCAAAAGTGCGCTGTACACATGTCCAGTTAGCATGGAACGGTCGTCAGAAGGAAAGGCAAGAAGGAAATGAACTAACAAGGAACCTGTAGAATGTATCACAGCGCATGGAACAAAATATAATAATAACATACTTGACATAAAACAGGTGAGACAGTGCATAAGCTGAAAAAAAACTAACATAGCAGCGAAAAATCCAAGTACAGCTTATGATCCAAAGCCAACATTATTACAACTTTTCAAACTGTCTCAAAAGCAAAAGCAAGATAAGGGAGGTACACTACTAATGCCCAAGTAGCGACCACCAACGACATAGGGAGAATATCTATATATCATACGTGGATGCCTCCTGCTCGCCTCCGAATCAACTACTCACGCATCACCAGCTAACCTGTCTCTAGTCTGCTCGTGTGAGCATCCAGAGTAATAAGAAGAGACATAAAACTCTGGGTCAGACAAAAAGTCTGGTATGAGCGATAAGCATCTAAACAGAACAATACCAGGTATACTAAACCATACCTGAACCTGGACCTGCAACCAAAGAGTTAGCACTACATACTGTACAACACTCTAAGGTGCCATTTCAAATGGTGTAAAGATAACGGGGGTGGGGATGTGCATGTCATAGTGATGGAAAACAATCAAGCATAACAACCATCCTCACATCTCTCACTCAGTGCGTAAAGCATACGATATCCACCACTTCGATCACCCAATATACTTTGCTATGATCACTTTGCCCCATGAAGTCACAATGACTTCACTGCACTGATCCATAGCCGCTAATCCTTCGCTATGTCCACTTTGCCCTATGAAGTCGCAATGACCCCACTGCACTGGCTCATAGCCTTACTAATCCTTTACTATGTCCACTCTGCCCCATGGAGTCACAATGACCCCACTGCACTGGCTCATAGTCTTACTACGATCACTTTGCCCCACAAGTCATAATGACTCTACTGCACTGATACATAGTCCTGCTACGATCACTTTGCCCCTCGAGTCATAATGACTCTACTGCACTGATACGTAGCCCATCATCCCTTTCAGTGGTGAATCGAAGTTATGAACGTCGATAACTCCTTAGCACACGTCCCGCAGCAAAGACCAACCATGAAGTGGACTCATTGGTTCCCAACTGGATCCTGAGCTCTAACTTCCATTTGGACTACCTTTGCATCTCGGGTTATTGGTCATCACCGGATCGGTTCGGATCTCCCCCTAATCATCAGTTCGGTTCGGATCGGAATGCTCCTTCTTCACTAGATCGGATCGGCAGACATCACCCCTGGTGGATCAGGTCGGGTTCTTCAAGTCCAATCACCACGCATCGGTTCGGTTCGGAGGTGGCCATGCGGGTCGGATCGAAGTGCTGCATGCCATGAGAGGTGCAAGTGGATCGAAGCTTCCCCAGTTCATGTTTCCCTCCTCTAATCGGGTCGGGTGTGAAGTGCGAGAGCGGATCGGGTACGAGAGCTATTGTGGGGAAGGGCGTTGTAGTGGTTCGGTTCGGGTCCTCCTAACCGATCCGATCCGGTTTGGATGTCTTCCTGCACTTTTTCCAGCAAGCAGTTTACGGCACTCGACGGCGTTTTCGACCATTCCAACTATTCTAATCAATCACAAAGCATACCATACAGTCATAGCAAAATGTATAATCAACCACAAACACCAAAACAACAATATGATAGGTTAAAATGGATCAAACATAGCCAAAACCCCATATTTTCCCTTAAGCGTGTTTAGGTGAAACTAATGATATGATTAGCAAAACTTAACCAAATTAATCCAAATTCATATCAGAGGTCTAAGACATCATTTAAGAATTTATAAATATTTTTCCAGAATTTTATCATGTCTAATTTCGCTAATTAACACTAATTACCCTTAATTAACCATAATTAGTGAGGAACTATGCAAATCACTCACCTTAGCCACAAATAAGACTTAGATCTGAAATAAATCTCTGATTTGGCGTGAATACTTATGCTAAACAATAGCTCTAATCTTGATTTGGTGAAGATCTCCCTTGATTTGATGTTGCTAAGCTTAATCCTTGATTAGAGAGTGATTTGGAGGTGATTTAGAGGTTGGAGGCCATTTTTAGGGTTTCTAAGAAGTAAGTGGAGGCTAGAAAACTGAAATAGAATGAAACCCTAACTCTTTTCAGCCTCCCCATAACCCTAATCTCGAAATGGGTTATGGGCCCATTCACTAATCACCCTATTTGGCCCGGTTAAGCAGTTTTTTTCACCTTCCAAACCTTATTTCAGCCATATCTCCCAAACGGTAAGTCCGTTTCTCACATGTGACCACTCTACGGAAAGGTAAACCATCAAACGAATCTAATGGAAGTGGTTTCAGGTCAAAATTCCTTTCCGATCAAAAGTTATGGTCGAAACAAGATCAGCTAGCGGCAAGATGGTCATTTAAAAATCAGGAAAAATCATGAACATGGGAAATGACTCTAATGGTTGTTTCCCAAAGTTACATGACCATACGACTTCATATGGGAAAGAAATAAATATTCTACGATCCTCTGATGCGTAGAATGCGGGTTGTTACATTCTCCCCCCTTAAGAAATTTCGCCTTCGAAATTTCCTAATCAAAATACACACAAGGGTCCCGCATGCCTATCAGCCATAAAACAACAATCAAACATGCAAAACAAGTCTATCCTAGCATGCAGAATAACTAAATCGCAAAGTAAATCTTACCAGGCGAAGAGTTCTGGATAGGTCTTCCTAATGCTCTCCTCTGTCTCCCAAGTACAGTCATTCTCGTTCTCACCCCACTGAACCTTGACTAGCTTCACCGCCTTCCTTCGAAGTTGCTTCGTATCGTGCTCGTCAATACGAATCGGCTTGTGGTTCCCAACTGCCTCGGGTTCCACTTCGAAGTCCTCTAACTGATCAGGTGAAATAGTCATATCTGGGTCGTGTACGAACTTCCTTAGTTGGGAAACATGAAATACATTGTGAACTCCCGCCATCTTTTCTGGTAAGTCAACTCTATACGCCAAATTCCCAACTTATTTGAGAACTGGGAATTGGCCAACAAATCTTGGTGCCAACTTACCTCTCCTGCAGAATCGTATCACGCTCTTCAACGGAGAAATCTTGATAAACACCAAGTCACCAACAGAGAATTTTAAGTCTCTTCTCCTCTTATCAGCATAACTCCTCTGCCTATCTTGGGCAGCCTTCACTCGTTGTTGAATGATCTTAATCTTGTCCGAGGTTTCTCTTACCACATCTGGTCCAAGCATAAACTTCTCACCGGTCTCTATTAAACATGATGGTGAGTTGCACGGTCTTCCGTACAAAGCTTCATATGGCGCCATACCGATACTGGATTGGTAGCTATTATTATATGCAAACTCTACTAGATGCAAATGGTCATCCCATGATCCACCAAAATCCAATATACAAGCTCTCAAGAGATCTTCCAATATACGATTCACCCTCTCCGTCTGACCGTCAGTCTGAATATGATATGGGGAACTGAGATGTAATTCTGACCTTAGAGCCTCTGGTAAGCTCTTCCCAAACCCACTAGTAAACAACGAGTCTCGGTTACTCACAATGCTTTTAGGTACTCCATGAAATCTCACTACCCACTTCATATACGATTCTGCTAACTTAGCTGCCGTTCTGGTCGATTTGACTGGTATAAATCTTGCACTCTTGGTCAACCGATCCACAATTACCCAAATGTTATCATATCCCGATCTAGTCCTCGGTAAACCATCGATGAAATCCATCGAGATTTGCTCCCATTTCCATTCGGAAATTTCTAATGGTTGCAACAAACCACTAGGCTTCTTTTGCTCGGCTTTAACTAGCTGGCAATTCATGCACTTGGATATAAACTTCCCAACGTCTCTTTTCATCCCTTCCCAGTAGTAAGTCTGTCTCATGTCTCGATACATCTTATCACCACCGGGGTGTATAGTCAGTTTTGAGTGATGACATTCTCTAAGCATTTCATCTCTCAAACCATTCACATTGGGTACAATTAGTCTTCCATTCTTTCGAAGCCATCCTTCTCGATCAAGCCCATACAAATTCATCTCCTCACCGTCAATATTCATTTCTAACTTGGAGATGATTTCCAATAGATTAGGATCGTCCCTCTGACTGGAACCAATCCGCTCAATCAAAGTGGGTCTGATCGTCAAACTAGCTAACATTTCTGGATCCAATTTGCACTTTGGCCTGAAATCAAACCCTGAAATATACTCCAGTTGCTTCCATTCAAGAAACATAGCCCCCAAATTGGCATGTCTCCTACTCAAGGCATCGGCTACCGCATTACCTTTCCCAGGTGTGTATGCGATATCAAAATCATACGAAGCCAAGAACTCTAACCATCTCTGCTGACGGAGATTCAGATCTTTCTGAGAGAAGGGATACTTTAACGATTTATGATCGGTAAACAACTCAAATCTCTCTCCCAATAGATAATGTCTCCACATCTTCATCGCAAACACGATCGTTGCTAGTTCCAAATCATGGGTAGGGTACCTTTTCTCATGTGGCTTTAGTTGCCGACTAGCATAAGCTACAACCCTACCTCCTTGCATCAATACAGCGCCTAGTCTGGTACCACAAGCATCCGTGTATACTGTCATTTCTTCATTCCCTTTAGGAATGACTAACACCGATGCACGCGTCAACTTTTCTTTTAGACTTTTGAATGCATTCCCACACACTCCGTCCCAGACGAAGGCCTGATTCTTCTTAGTCAACTGAGTCAACGGTGCTGCTATCTTGGAGAAGTCCTGGATAAACTTACGATAATATCCAGCTAACCCCAAGAAACTTCTTACATCTGTTGCATTCTTGGGCGTAGGCCAATCCTGTACCATAGCCAGCTTCGCAGGGTCCACGGCAATACCATTCTCTGAAACAACATGGCCTAAGAATCTCACTTCCCTCCTCCAGAAGTGACACTTAGAGAATTTGACTTTCAATTGGTGTTTCCTCAACACCTCCATCACTACCCTCAAGTGTCCCTTGTGTTCCTCCTCTGTCCTCGAGTAAACAAGGATATCATCTACGAACACAAGAACAAACTTATTCGACTGATCTCTGAATACTCGATTCATAAGATCCACAAAGTAGGCCAGTGCATTGGTCAACCCAAATGGCATGACCAACCACTTATAGAATCCAGACGGCGTCCTAAATGCCGTTTCGAAACACTCTCATCTGCTACTCGGAGCTGATGAAATCCTGTCGCGAGGTCCAACTGGGAGAACACTCTTGCTCCTTCTAGTTGATCAAACAAATCATCTATCCGTGGTAGAGGATACTTATTCTTCCTCATCACCTTATTCAACTCGCGATAGTCCACACACAAACGAAGGGAACCATCTGCCTTAGTGGCAAACACAACTGGTGCTCCCCACTCGGAGACACTTCTTCTAATAAATCCCTTCTTCAAAAGATCGCTTACTTGCACCCCGAGCTCTCGTTGCTCCCTTGGTGCCATACGACGAAGTGGCATCACTATAGGTCTGGCAGCTTTCACTAAATCAATACGGAACTCAATCTCTCGGTGTGGTGGAAGCCCGGTCACCTCCTCGAAGACGTCCGGATACTGGCCAACCACGGGCACATCTGACAACTCATCATGCGGGATGTCGAGGGAATTTATAAAACTAGCCATTACCCCATCACTAGGTAGACTACCAAACACTGCCCTCCGCCCATCATCCACTCTAACTGTCACCAAAAAGCCCTCATAGTCTACCACCACCCCGTATCTTTGGAGCCAATCGATCCCCAATATAATGCCATACCCAGTAAAGCCCAAAACAAAGCAATCACAAACAAACATACATCCATGACTCGATAAGACCAAATTTCGGCAAATCATACTAAGGTTAGTCGAACCACCAATCGGGTTCGTCACAACTTATGGTCTATCGACTATCTCGGGTTCCAGTCCCAACCTATCCACCAGGTCACTAGATATGAAGGAACGGGAAGCCCTAGTATCAAACAAAACTTGAACTAGTGCATCATAAATAGAAAGCATACCTTGAATGACGACATTCTTTCCTTTCTCCGCCACAGTTGGGGAATTCGACGAAGAAGGAACAATATCAATAGCATATGATTTCTCAATCTGCTTCTCCTTAAGAGGTTGTGGACACTTATCCTTATGATGTCCCACTTGGCCACAGTTGTAGCACTTCCTATCTGCTGGCTTGGCCCAACATTCTTTAGCATAATGGCCCTTCTTACCACACCTGAAGCACTCAACATCTTTCTTGCTCTTTTTCTGGCCATCCTTAGATTGGTTCTGTTTCCTCTTATTCTGAGAGTTATTCTTGCCTTCACCGCCTGCTTGCGGCTTCAGCCCTTCTGCAGATGCAACCGTAGTCTTTGACTTAGGGTAAAGACTCTCTGATCTCAAAGGTTTCCCCACGATCGATTCAAAAGTATCATCGACGTGGTTGATAACCCTTTCCCCCAAGTATCCGTCCAAACCAATAATGAACTTCTCATTCTTCTTCTCAGGAGTATCGATAAGGGATAATCCATACTTCGACAAAGTGTCGAACTCAGCAATATAGTCAGATACTTCCCTACCATTCTGCTTGAGTTCCAAGAATCTCTTAAACAACACTGACTTCTGGGCAGTTGGAATGATCTTCTCGCTAAAGCGAGCCTTGAACTGGTCCCAAGTAACCTGATCTTCTGGGGTAGCTGTTCTAATAGCATTCCACCAATTCATCGCTCGCCCTTGCAGCTGACGAGATGCTAGCCTTCTCTTCATCGCATTCTCGATACCCAAGTCGTCGAAGATACGATCACAGCTATCCAACCAATCCTGAACATCTGTGGCCGACTCCGTTCTGTAGAACGGCTTCCCACCAAGGTTAGTGTAATCCTTACACAACTTGGCGAAATCGACCCTAGGCGCCTGCACTACTGGGCCACCACCATTTCCGGATTGGGAATAGCTCCCTGAACATCCCTAAGCATCTCCCTCATGAAGTTAGTGAACATAGTCCTCATATCAGGAGCATTTCCATTATTGGTCCCTCTACCAGCACCCCTCGTGTCTCAACTCATCGTTCAATCTGTAAAGAGAAAACGATTAACGACCCCATAGTGGTGCTAGTGCAGTTCGACTTCATTCTTATACTACTAATAGTATATATATATAGCTTTTGAAAACCAAAGTAATCACAAATATGCACTCTCATATACATAATATCTCTCCCTAGTGTCTTTCCCTAGGTTAACTACGCAACCTAGAGCTCTGATACCAAATGTGACGGCCCGCCCTGCACCAACCGACATTTACTCCAAAAGTGCGCTGTACACATGTCCAGTTAGCACGGGACGGTCGTCAGAAGGAAAGGAAAGAAGGAAATGAACTAACAAGGAACCTGTAGAATGTCTCACAGCGCATGGAACAAAATATAATAATAACATACTTGGCATAAAACAGGTGAGACAGTGCATAAGCTGAAATCAAACTAACATAGCAGCGGAAAATCCAAGTACAACATATGATCTAAGGCCAACATTATTACAACTTTTCAAACTGTCTCAAAAGCAAAAGAAAGATAAGGGAGGTACACTACTAATGCCCAAGTAGCGACCACCAACGACATAGGGAGAATATCTATATATCATACGTGGAAGCCTCCTACTCGCCTCCGAATCAGCTACTCGCGCATCGCCAGCTAACCTGTCTCTAGTCTGCTCGTGTGAGCACCCAGAGTAATAAGAGGAAACATAAAACTCTGGGTCAGACAAAAAGTCTGGTATGAGCGATAAGCATCTAAACAGAACAATAACAAGTATACTAAACCATACCTGAACCTGGACCTGCAACCAAAGAGTTAGCACTACATACTGTACAACACTCTAAGGTGCCATTTCAAATGGTGTAAAGATAACGGGGGTGGGGGTGTGCATGTCATAGTGATGGAAAACAATCAAGCATAACAACCATCCTCACATCTCTCACTCAGTGCGTAAAGCATACGATATCCACCACTTCGATCACCCAATATACTTTGCTATGATCACTTTGCCCCCATGAAGTCACAATGACTTCACTGCACTGATCCATAGCTGCTAATCCTTCGCTATGTCCACTCTGCCCCATGGAGTCGCAATGACCCCACTGCACTGGCTCATAACCTTACTAATCCTTTACTATGTCCACTCTGCCCCATGGAGTCCCAATGACCCCACTGCACTGGCTCATAGTCTTACTACGATCACTTTTCCCCTCGAGTCATAATGACTCTACTGCACTGATACATAGTCCTGCTACGATCACTTTGCCCCTCGAGTCATAATGACTCTACTGCACTGATACGTAGCTCATCATTCCTTTCAGTGGTGAATCGAAGTTATGAACGTCAACAACTCCTTAGCACACGTCCCGCAGCAAATCCCAACCATGAAGTGGACTCATTGGTTCCCAACTGGATCATAAGCTCTAACTTCCATTTGGACTACCTTTGCATCTCGGGTTATTGGTCATCACCGGATCGGTTCGAATCTCCCCCTAATCATCAATTCGGTTCGGATCGGAATGCTCCTTCTTCACTGGATCGGATCGGCAGACATCACCCCAGGTGGATCGGGTCGGGTTCTTCAACTCCAATCACCACGCATCGGTTCGGTTCGGAGGTGGCCATGCGGGTCAGATCGAAGTGCTGCATGCCACGAGAGTTGCAAGTGGATCAGAGCTTCCCCAGTTCATGTTGCCCTCCTCTGATCGGGTCGGGTGTGAAGTGCGAGAGAGGATCGGGTACGAGAGCTATTGTGGGGAAGGGCGTTGTAGTGGTTCGGTTCGGGTCCTCCTAACCGATCTGATCCGGTTCAGATGTCTTCCTGCACTTTTTCCAGCAAGCAGTTTACGGCACTCGACGGCGTTTTCGACCATTCCAACTATTCTAATCAATCACAAAGCATACCATACAGTCATAGCAACATGTATAATCAACCACAAACACCAAAACAACAATACGATAGGTTAAAATGGACCAAACATAGCCAAAACCCCATATTTTCCCTTAAGCATGTTTAGGTGAAACTAATGATATGATTAGCAAAACTTAACCAAATTAACCCAAATTCATATCAAAGGTCTAAGACATCATTTAAGAATTTATAAATATTTTTCCAGAATTTTATCATGTCTAATTTCGCTAATTAACACTAATTACCCTTAATTAACCATAATTAGTGAGGAACTATGCAAATCACTCACCTTAGCCACAAATAAGACTTAGATCTGAAATAAATCTCTGATTTGGCGCGAATACTTATGCTAAACAGCAGCTCTAATCTTGATTTGGTGAAGATATCCCTTGATTTGATGTTGCTAAGCTTAATCCTTGATTAGAGAATGATTTGGAGGTGATTTAGAAGTTGGAGGCCATTTTTTGGGTTTCTAAGAGGTAAGTGGAGGCTAGAAAACTGAAATTGAATGAAACCCTAACTCTTTTCAGCCTCCCCATAACCCTAATTCCAAAATGGGTTATGGGCCCATTCACTAATCGCCCTACTTTGCCTGGTTAAGCAGTTTTTTTTCACCTTCCAAACCTTATTTCAGCCATATCTCCCAAACGGTAAGTCCGTTTCTCACATGTGACCACTCTACGGAAAGGTAAACCATCAAATGAATCTAATGGAAGTGGTTCCAAGTCAAAATTCCTTTCCAATCAAAAGTTATGGCCGAAACAAGATCAGCTAGGGGCAAAACGGTCATTTAAAAATGGGCAAAAATCATGAACATGGGAAATGACTCTAATGGTTGTTTCCCAAAATTACATGACCATACGACTTCATATGGGAAAGAAATAAATATTCTACGATCCTCCGATGCGTAGAATGCGGGTTGTTACATGTCCAACTTAACTATGACATACAGAATAAATTAGGTCCTTAATTACATTTATGTATGCAGAATGCACAAGGTGGAGCTAAAATGTTTGCATCCTCATCTTGCACAAGACGAATTGGAACTGTCAAAATTGCAATCGGAGACTTTTAGTTTTTGGTTCGGAAAAAAGGTTGATAGCTATATCTTAAAAAACTATTAATGATGAAAGTAATAGATCAACATAAATCTTTATTTAATATATTGTGTTTGTCCGGGTTAGAGATGATAGACGTATATCCAATGTCAGCAATATAATAAAATGACTTTCATATGGACCTCGTTCGCAAATAATTTCTTATTCTGGCTATATTGTTAATGGTCGACGTTTTCATACGAAAGACTTTGAGAAGGCTACACAAAATAGTGGTGTTTCCATTGAGGCAAGTACTATTTGTGTAGATGGGTCTATTGAAAAAATAATATATTATGGGGTCTTGCGTGAGATTTTCTTGCTGGATTATCGTCAATTTCAAGTTGCCTTGTTTAAATGTGATTGCGCAAATATGTATCGTGGAGTCAAAGTTGAAGATGGATTTACATTGGTCAATTTGCATCAATTTCAAAATAAGTTTGAAAGCAACCCGTTTATCTTAGCAACACAAGCGGTTCAAGTTTTCTTCTCTAGAGAAGGTAGTTCTTCAAATTGGTATATTGTGTTGAAAGCGCCCTCTAGAGGGTTTCATGAATTGGAAAAATACGACGAGGATGAAGAATCAACTAGTAAACCATTGGATGAGTCACAACTTGATGATAGAGACATAGATAATGGGGATGAAAGTTACATAAGGGAGGGTTGTAACAGTATTTTGATATGTTATAAGCATATTTTATTGGTTTTTTATTTTATGCATGTTCATATATACCATAAAATGTGTTGTTCATATATACCATAAAATGTGTTGTTAGATTGTAAAAAAAAAATCTGATATAAGATTGACATCTTAGCGTGTATCAAAATAATTTTATTTTCTATTGTATGTTCTTTGCATGTGTATTTTATTTTGTACGTGGTTGTTACAAAGTAGTGCTATATTTAGTGTGATGTTCTAATTCTTTGTAAATCGTTTTGTTTTTTTATAGGTCGACGAGGAAGATTGATCTTGAATTATCGACGAGGAAGATGGTGCTACACAAAGGAGAGGTATTCAAGTTACATATTGCATTTTTTACCACATGATTTTTTACTTTAGCCTTATTTTGTTTCTTTTAGTACGTTGTGTTGAGGACATTTGCTTCATCATGATTTAACACCACATATCTGCAACATCATAGTGAATCAATGAAAAAGACATCGTAACCCAAATTTTTTAGAACACGAATAATTTTCGAAACCTTTCAATATCTATATGAGATATTCGGAAATATTTTCCAAAAAAATACGCAGATACAATAGTTTTTGCTCTGTATCTTTATCCTACCCTTGGCAGTCCTAGTTATTGATTGACTAATTTGTTTCAATATGTTACAATGAACGAATGCTAACAAAAAAAATTTACTATAAAAAGGGACATGTGTGCGACGCGTTAATTGTCAACAAAAACAACCTTAATTAAGTCATGTTCAACAATAGTTAAGATGAATTGTTACTTATACACATTAACTATTGAATTAAACATTGATCCTCCAGTGGAAGTCTCAACTACTAAAGTTATTTTAACATGTTCACCTATTATAAAGCTGATGACATAATGTTGAACATTAAATTTTTATAGTGAAAACAAAAAGGTATGAAAAAAATATGAACTTCACATTTTCCACATAATGATTTTCTACTTTCAATATCCATATAATCAAATAGCCATGCAAAGAAGAATGTATCCTTATACAAACAGTTCTGCTTTGAGTAATATGCCGAGGAGATCGTAAAATAAACATTTTCAAATAACATCATTCATTAAATTGTGTTTTCACTGGAAAATATATAGTTTAAGCATCAAAACTTAACGCAAACGGAAATGCGCTTTGCTCAAAGAATATGTATGCATGTAAAATATTGTTCATACTCTGTTAAAAATGTTAACATCCAGTTAGTTATAACAAAAATGCCATGTAAAAAACAGGGAAGGTGTGTGTTGCACTATTTTCAAGTAGCATAACACACTCAAACTTTTTGATAATTAAAAAAAAAAGAATCCATCCAAGAATTAAGCTCACAAATTAAATTTCTGTTAGATTATTGAAAAGGCAACACACAAAACATAAAATTAAACAAAGTAGGTCCATAATCAACCTTAGTGTGTTTCAAACCTTTTATTTTACATAGTTTTATGTTGATCATTTAAAATAAGAAAGTAATTAAATATTGACAATGGTAACAAAATTGACACATTTATATATTATAGAACCTTTTGGAGCATAATGCAGTGCGCGATGTGTTGATATATCCATAGTTAGCTATTTAAAGTTATAGTTTTATTTTTTTCTCAAGCATTTACATTGATTCTTTGATATAGAATTACAAGTTCTTCTTATCAATACTTTTTCCTGCTTAACAGTAAATGTTAATAAGCAGAATACTTGTTTTACTAATTTTTTTAATCTTGACCCGCATACCATTTCACATGTAAAACATAAGAAAACTGATTGGACTCATTAATACAACCAATTTTTCATCTTATCTTCAAAATCAAAAAGCTAGAACTTCATATTTTACAATTACAAAAGGAACAAATATACCTTTCTTCTACTGTTCTACACAAAGTAGGCAGCTAGCAACAAATTCGTAGAATTTCGAAATCTGGATGTCCGACTCTCGAGTCGCCGAGAAAGGAGATGAGGATCCAATTTTATAACCGCATAAACAATTCTCGCACTACTTGCTTCTGATGCCCGCTTCAATTCACGTATGCTGTTGCTTCTTCTTATTCTTTTTTCTTTTGTCCCTTTTGATCGTTGAATTGAGATAGACTGCTGAAATGTGCCTCCTTGGGTAAGTTGCGGGTAAGAATTTAGGAGGCAGGATGTTGCGACGGATTTGCATCCATTGCTTCTTCAACATATTACTTCCAGTATTTTGCCTGTGGAACATCAAAAAATTGGCATCCAACTTTAACATCAATAAAATCAAACTTCATGGATTGTGTTTGAAAGAGGGAAATGTATGTGAGACAAATCATTTATTACACTAGATTAAGAATCCATTTGTTGACTCCTGTAACTTCATTTTAGTCGTTGCCTGATTAATTATTGCATTCTTTCATTAAAATTTCATGATTTAGTCATGAAGA
Organism: Allium sativum; assembly: GCA_030737875.1. Lineage (NCBI taxonomy): Eukaryota > Viridiplantae > Streptophyta > Magnoliopsida > Asparagales > Amaryllidaceae > Allium > Allium sativum. Next base: position 432,566,343 of record CM060920.1, read on the forward strand.
CTAAATATTCAATTATGTAAGAAAATTGAGTTCCGCACAACTGAACTCACACATATGTCCATTAGACAAGTGCCTAAGCTAAACGCACAAAAACCTAGCTTTATATTCGGAATCGGGGAAGAGGTCTATAGCAGAATATTCAATTCCATCACCACAGTTCCAACTAAATTTTCTAACCCAAAAAATACACATTTTTTTATTCTGTTTCCTCCACTTTTGTATACACTCCAAGGCACAGATTAATAAAGTTCACATGGTTTTGAGTATGGGCAAATTACCGTACTAAGGGGACAAATCTTATATTCGATAATTAGTAGATCAACTCCTATGCAAATTACTTGTATCAACGTTGGAAATTAGGGGTGATTTGAGTATGAGCAAAAATAAAGAAAGAAAATTCAAATGTTATGTTTTCTATTTTAGGCCAAAAATCATTTCACTGTATAAAATTACAAATGTTATGTTTGAAGTTTAAAATAAAAATATTTACATATTTGCATGACTTTCTAGAAAAAAAAACATTTTGAGGTCTCTTTTATTTTGAGTTTAAAATATTAATATATACACTCGTAGAGTGCTCAGTGCAAATTTTATAAATAAAATTGTAGCTTACGCAACAATATATATAAAAAAATATATTGGGTGGCGCTATGTTTTGCAATTTGCATTGCAGCTCAAATTTGAACTGAAACTGTATGAATTATGATGAACAACACAGTTCGTCTTATGATGTTCATGTAGTCGCTTGTATTTTGTGTTCGCATCCCTGCTGCATCTAGAAAATTATATGATAGATATTAATATTTTAAGAGGTTCTCATCCAATATTTGCATTGTGGCTACTGTTTCCAATCCATTATTTAAAGTTAAAAAGTCTTTGAGGTTGAAGGAAATTTCAAGTTCGAACTACATCTGGAAACTTGAATGTGCATGAGATGTACTTATTTTATCTTGTTTAGGCTGCAATATTTATTTAGCTAAAGTTGCTGATTCGTATACACGAAATGATTTCGCATCTGTGCATGAGTCATTTGATTCGATGTTGAACTCGAATGTTTAATTTAAACTATAGACTGCGGGGATGTTGTACCAATATAATCTTATATTAACGCCTCATTTTATTTATTATGCAACTTTGACTATGTGTAGCCGACAAGCTCAGTTTCAAAACCAAGCCTTTCATTTTATTATGCAACTTTGACAGTGTTTGAAAAACGATCAGCAATGCATCCAATTTATCATCCAATCCGAGGCCTTTCCTTAATATCTCCTTGCTTTTTGCTGTTGTAAGAATAGTCAGTACCTCCATCGGCAAAAATAGTCAGTACATCCACTTGAAAAAGAAAAAAAAACTCATTGCGAAGAGAGTAATGGGTAAACATGCTGTCTTATTCTTACAAAGCTTTTTACCTTAAAAACCGGCTTCTACATTCAATGTAAATGCTAAATGCAAACATCCAGTTGACAAGTAACTTCTTTTCCTTAACTCGATTTAGACAAACCGGTTCCATCGGCAAAAATAGTCAGTACATCCACTTGACAAACTGGTTCCGTTAATATTATGTCTCCTTTTGTATGAAATATATAGAAAAAGGAATATAACAGTTAGCATTTAATTGCATTTTGTATGTTTAGCCATTGAAAGCAAGTTAGTACACTATTATGGTCACATTGTTATCTTCGCAGCAGACATCTGGGCTTGCACTCCCTGTTAATCCACAGTTTCTACTATAGCGTTTAATTGCATTTTGTATGTTCAGCCATTGAAAAATAACTTAAGATTTTTATTTTTTAGCCACGGTTACAAAGACTTAGAACTCTTTTATCGCTACTGAAAAATGACTTAAGATTTTTATTTTTTAGAGCTCAAAAATTGCAAACAAAATAACAAAATAGCAAAAAAGCAAAGTTTAGCTGCACTTGCAGCTGTTCGTGCTGCTGATGCAAGACCGGTTGGGATTAGAATCAACGAACACCCAGATGGACCAATTCCGTTGCTTCGTGAATTAAATATTGCTATAAGAAGATCTCCTCGAAAGCATGTTGAATACCCAATACGCACTCCTCGCAAACCTGGAAGCAACCTTCGACACACTACAAAAGGGATGCAGCCCCCTCCTCCTTCCAGTAGCATCCCCGTCGACACTACAAACCAAATTCAGCCCCCTCCTTCTAGTAATAGCCCCTTCGACAATACAAACCCAGTACAGCCCCCTGCCCGTCAACTACACTTCCAGGAAACTTCAGCCAACGATGATTCCAGTCCAAACGAACTTCAACCCGATTCTAGTGAAGGTCAAAGATTGGCGCAAGCTAGAAGAAAGAGAGGCAGAACGATGATCAAATCATTAGCTATGATACCGGATGAGAAGCCGGAAGTTGAATATAATGAATGCGGACAAGCAATAGGTGCTAATTCCAAACATTTATCGTCATATTGGTACTCTAGCAAGGGAGATGGTGCCTTTTACCATTAGCACATGGAGGAATGTCGGTGACGATTTGAGGGATGATCTGTGGACTTGTATAGAGGTACGTACTGATATTTGACTTGTATACCATCTGTTGGCGATAACATGAGCAAGTAAATAATAAATTCTGGCATTCATTTGTATTTAATTTTACTGATTCTATGTTATTTATGTTAGAGTACCTACATGTCTCAATATTCAAAGCAACATATTATATACCTGTTGTAGTTCTCTTTATAATGACATATGCATTATGCACATTGCATTTTGCAATACTATTACATATTATATGTCTCAATATTCAAAGCAACATATTATATACCTGCTGTGGTACAACATTGCATTTCGCAATACTGTTAGAGACTAATCTGCGGGTTTTTTTTTTTTGTGTGTGTGTGTGCAATCAAGATTCAAGGTAGATATGGTGTATAAGGATTACTTGTTAATGATAATAGGACAGCGATGGAAGGAGTCGAAATCAAGGTTAGTTGCAGCTATCAAAAAAGCGTCTCAAAATCCCGACTCTACTGATACTTTAGCAGGCCTAAAACCGTTAAATATAAAGAGCGCTGACGAGTGGAATGCTTTTGTAACTGAAAAATTGTCAGAAAATTTTGAGGTGGTTATTTTTGTCTTACTGATTTTAACTATTAAATATATTACATTTTCCTATATCATATTTATTGAATTGATCTTATAGGCAACAAGCCAAAGATTCAAAAGTATTAGAGAAAAGAATAAAGTTCCACACACCATGAGCAGAAAAGGTTATGCAAGATTGGAAGAAGAAATGGTAAAAAAATATTGTTAAAGCAATTATTATTTGTTATCACTTGAATATTCTTAAGCTGTTAAGCTATTTTTGCAGAAAAAGGAAAAGGCAACATCTAATATCACTAGAGACGAATTGTGGTGCAAAGGCCACACTAGAAAAGATGGAAAACCTCCGAATTCAATTGCTTCCGAATGCATAGTAAGAATAAGTTCAAATATACAATATCAGAAACTGTTGCTATTGTTAAAGTAGTTTTAATTTTAATTTCTGAATATTGGTTGTTTTTGAATTTGTAGTCTAAGATAACAGAGCATCATAATGCCACAAGTCACGATTCTCAGGGAGCTACATCAGTTACTCAAGATGGCGTGTGGAAGCTTTTTGGTCAGGAGCATGGAGGACGTGTAAGAGGGCTTGGTTTTGGGGTTGTACCATCTCAGCTTCGTATTCGGGGTAGCTCATCAAGTGAAGTACATGCATTGCGAAACCAAGTTAGTGGATTGGAGACCAAAGTACAGGAGCTTACTTCGATGTTGATGGTAAGTGGTAATTAGAAATTTATTTTAACGACGATTTTTCCTATTTTCTTGTTAATTAGAAACCAAGTTATTTTTGGCAACAGGTGTGGCTATTGCCCTCAGTTTGCTGCCAAATTCATTAGATTTATGCAAGGTTTGAAATCCCGGTTTCCGGTTCCGTTCCGGATATTTCGGAATTTCCGGTAAATTTCCGGTTTGATAATTCCGGTGCAGTTTTTTATAAATATGCAAATAAACATTACTAATCTAGATTTAAAATTTTGTTTTCTGATTTATTTTCGGTTATACACAAAATATGTGTTTTGATACAAATATGTACATAACAAAGATGTTTTATAAATACACAAATAAACATGCATTAAAAATTCTGCCTCTCCACCATCTTGAACTTTTTTTTTCTTGGTTTGAATGGATTAGCAGGTCAAATATCGGCTAGGTTTTATTCTGAACGATGCAGAAGATAAGTGGAAATAATGGGTAATATTACGGGTTATGTGTGTATAGCAGGTCATGTAATATTTTAAAGTATGAAAGGCTTGGCCCATGTTGTACAGTCTTATTGACTGGACAACTTATTGATATAAACCGCAGGCAACCAAAATGAGACTGATGTTTGATTTTAAACCATTGTTACATGAGTGAATATTAATTAAATATGCCAAAGTTATAAAAACAGGGAATTTAGTCCCCTATTAATCTGCTATTATTCAAAATCTGATGTTGTCATGAGTAGGAAAATATGAATTGGAATTAAATGTTAAATTATTAATCTTAAATAATTAAATGTTTGCATATTTATTCGTATATTTATTAAAAAAGGTACTGGAATTGACAAACCGGAAATAAACTGGAATTACCGGAATTTCCGGACCGGGATCGAAGTTTTAAATTTTCTACGTGACCGGAACGGAATCGAAAACCGGGATTTTGAACCTTGGCCTAAATTTCATTATTTTATCCAAAATTGATCTCCCTCTCAACATATTTTTTTTCCTGGTTTCTCCTTTATCCAAAATTCATCCTGTTTTATAAATACTCTAATTTATGTGGTTGTATAGCTGTTTTTAGCTGGCAGTCCGACTTTCCCATTAGTTTCATGCAAGCAATATACAATGAACCATACCTGTAGTAAACCATCATCTGAAAGGGAAATGAACTATTCTCAAATTTACGGCTTCCCACTTGTGCTAGTTTTATATGACCATAATCATATTTTGTGCTAATTTTATATGACCTATGTATATGCATTCTTTACAGGATCTAAAAGAAAAGCAAGCTAATGCGGGAAATCCAGCAACTCATGATCCTAATACGCCTCAGGTACCCTTTTTTATTGGTATAATTGATAGAAATATGTAACATGTCATGATCTACGGGATTGGAATATTGCTGTTAAAATGCGTCAACTTTTTTTTGACAATGCAAGTTTAATTCTTTGGTACAATGTTTGGTGAACATTGAAATGCTTTTAACCGGAACTGTGAAATTTTAGGGTGATTTTAAGGACAGTAAATGGAGGGGGGTTGGGTACTGTTAAACTAAATTCCCGCGCATTAGAAGCTAAAGGAAATTTTAACGTAAACTAAATTCAATTTGGAACAACCTTTGTGTTCATACTGTTATATAAAACATGCTATAATTGGGGTACTTTATTTTTGAAAGCGAGGTGTTCATCTTTAATTATTATTGTAATCACTTCCAGTCATATATAAGTGTAGTCAACTAATAATCTATCAAAGTACCCATATCTATACCCACACTAGATCAAATTCAGAGAGTTTGCACAGAGTTTATTCACAAAAGATCCACTGTTTTCATATTTCGTTTCCAGTTTTTGACATGAAGAACAATTAGTTACACATACATATTCACAAACATATATGCATATATATATATATATATGTGTGTGTGTGTGTGTGTGTGCGCGCGCGCGCCTGCATCATAATATATTCAATCACTAAGGGTTTAAAAAGAAAGAGTTTGCAGATGTATTACTATGTTTTTCTATTGTGTTCATTATCTTTACCATTCTCATGTTTTATAATTACATTCGTAGATTAAACAAAAACAAGGAAATTATTTGTAAAATAAATAAAGAAAACAATCCATTACACATAAATTTCAAAGATTCGACTCATCCACTCTTTGTTCCCAGCTTAGAAAGATGCTTCTGGTGGTGTTGTTCTGTCGTTAAATCTATTGCATTGTTATCACAAGTACTACTGACAGTAACTGAAACTACTCCACTCAATAGCCATCAAATTAACTTAAACTTAGTCGTGTGTCTTGTCTAATGGAACCACTCTTTACCCAATGCATATTAAATTATGCTTACCAATTGATTGCTGGGCAATTAGCAGTGTTTCTATAAGGAAAATTTTGGTTAATGTCACTTATTGGTAACTTCACCTAATATTTTATTAATAACATTTGTTTAATACTTAGTTAAGAAATCTAGTTTGTTCAACCTCTAACTTAATTAAATTTATTTAGAGGATGGTTGATGAGTATACAAAGAGCATGGATTGGTAATTTAAGCCTTTGATGCCTTAATCATATATTCAGCAGCATACAAGGCCTGCTTATTGCCAGTTCTAACCTGGTTACCATGTACTTTTCAATATATTAAGACTTGAGAAAATTTTATACGCTTACATATTCACATACCAAATTTTCTAGTAAGGTTCTGAGTTCATTAATGGATCAATCTTGTGGAAACTACTGATATTATCATTTCCCTTGGCTACATATAAGGTTAAGTGGTCACAGTCACCCCTATATCCTGCATTACCGATTCAAAGACAACTTCTGAATCACAAAATATTATTTGTTTACCAACCTCTATTGGATTTACTTACTACTTAATGAATTTTTTCCTTCACGTTTCAGCTGTTATTTTACTGGTTTGAAAATACCTTGTGCTCTGATTTAATCAGTTTATTCATCCATGGTCTCTTGATTGCTAAAGAATTCTATATTTGAAAAAAAATGAATGAACCTGTACATAGAAGTATAACCAAGCATCAAACACACAATACTGTCGTGAAAAATTTACACAACATTTATAAAAGAAAGGGGGCATTCATTCAACATTTACTCACGTATGGAATGCTCATTCAAGGCTTATAAATAGAAGAAATATTTACTGTATCCAAACAAAAAGCGATTTAACTTATAGTAGAATATTACTTCATAGCTAAGATATGGGCGATTTACTCACATAAGTGCTTACTGTCTTTCGTATTTAGTTCCATGTTTTTATTTGCCTCACTTTCTGCTTTTAGATTCCAGTTCAGATTTTCTAGATTTTTTTTGTTTGCAGTCACACCGTGGAAGCAATACCTTGGCAGTTCAACTATCTAAACAAAATGGAAAGCATGCAGCTGAAAATGAAAAGCGAGCAGCTGAAAATGAAAAGCATGCATATGAAATTGAGGGCAGCAAAACAGAAAAACAGTCTAAACAGAAAAATCCGGGCAGAAAAACAGCAGAGCAAGCTGATGAAAATGAGGGCAGAAAGTGTAAGATATTGAATTGGGAAAGAGAAGTAGTTACAGAAGCAACATTGGTATCCACTGATCCAGAAGCTTTGGTGCACTTTAAAAAACTTGGATCGCAAGGTTGGAAAGTTTGGATTGATGCGGCGGTGGATCCAGAAGCATTCTTGTGGAAGCCGAATTACGCAATGACTACTATTGGAGAAGCTGTTGGATCAACTGTGGCCTTGAATAAAAATTACGTTGCCTTCAGCTAGAGTGCTTTCGTAGGGTATGCTTTTGTAGACATTCCATCTTTCTTATGTATATATTGGGTTAAATCATGTATATATTATGAAACAGTTATGTTTTTGATGACGGGTTAAGTTGGTGATGTACTACGTACTTGTGTTTTATGTTGATCGAATATTATGTTAAGTAATAAATATGAATGATTCTGTGTACTACTATTTGTTGCATTGAAATGTGAATCATAGTATCGTTAATATATATGAATTTGTTTTACTAGTCAGTTCTATGTAAGTTACAACAAAAAAAAGTTGTAATAAGTCATGGTACAATGGTGAGAAAATGTTGTAATATAAAGCAATTCACAACGGTGTAAAAATGTTGTAGTATCATTGAAATCACAACGGTGTAGACATGTTGTTATATCATTGAACACAACATATTACAATATCTACAACAACGGCGATAAAAGTTGTAATATAGTTTATTACAACGGTGACAAAAGTTGTTATACGTGTACTCTACCTTTACTATAGTATATACAACAACGGAGAATTATAGTTGTAATAAAATTTATTACAACGGTAGATAACTGTTGTTAAATAACCCTATTACAACGGTGTTGCAACGGTGCAGAAAAGTTGTAAAAGAAAATAATATAATACCAGGTCTGCATACACGACGGTGGAGGCACCGTTGTAAAATGATATTACAACGGTGTTGCACCGTTGTAATAGGGTGAATTTGTTGTAGTGGACTGCTGTTGGCCAAAATATATGTTGAGCCAAAGGCGAGTCATGCTACGAGCCGAAGGCGAGGCCGTCAGCGCGTCCGGGCGCAGCGCCGGTAGGGGTCCGAGGCCCCACAGTCCCGGCGGCGATCGACCAAACTGGTTAGGTCGAAAATGTGGGCACTGCGCGATTTTTTCGATTTTGGAAGATGGAGCCTTTTCTGAGATGATATGAAAAACGTATTTTTCTCAAAAATAGCTGTTTCGGGTCGGATCGAAATTTGCCTTCAAGTTGCGGTTTGGGCGTACCTTCGGATCAAATTATGTTCGTAGATCAAATCAAGTCAGATGGAGACACTCGGTTCGGATCGGGGTGTAGTTGTCGGTTCGGGTCGGATGGCATTCTTCATTATTTGCCATACGAACACTATTGTTGGATCGGATCGGAAGCCCCACTCCGGATCGGGTCGGATCTGACCCGAGAACATTCAAACCGATTCTGGCACATATCAAGCTTTATACACGGTGATTGGGGATCGGATCAGATCCGATCCGACCCGTTTGACCTGGAGACTGATAGCAGTGACTCTCACTTGCAGGTCGAAAACATCCATTTTCTCTTCATCCGAACCGAAGACTGAAATATGCCGAAGCTGCCGTTTCCAATCTTTGTCAATCATCGCTGCTACAAGGCATGCTGTTGGCTTCATGTCTGGAAGTCATCATTCTTACAAGATCATTGGAAAACAGAGAATTTGTCGGATTTCCTCATCAGACTTGGCGGTTCAATTAGTAGATTGGAGAATCCATAAACGTTGAGAATCTTCATTTCATGGTGAAAGCACCAAAATGTTAGACCAAAAAATGGTCCTAACGCCCAATTGAATATGATTTGCGAAGAATAATAATCTAAGACATAGAAAATCAGGTAGAGACACAGGTTTTATAGTGGTTCGGCATTAACTAGCCTACGTGCACTTCATAGTTACTCATTTCATTCCAAAATTACAATTACAATGAATATATTCACACAATCAGTCGAATACCATGAATTATTCTCTCCGAATTCATTGATTTTTATTGGAGAAGAAGGTGGTCGTTGATTAAGAAATTCGGCCATGGCTGCCATTAATGAATTAAGTGTCCGAACCCCCCTCAATGATGCGTTGTATGTGTATTTATAGGTGTAAAATCAGTTGGGAAGTGTGGCCACGTGGCAACATCATGGAGGACTTCGAAAATGATGGAGAAAGTGGGGAGCGTGGCTTCATTCGTGAGCTTACAAGTGTCAATCGATCCGGGTAAATAGGCACAAGAATAGGTCTCCAATGAAGGGAAGTTGCGTGTTTCAGGCAGTTCGGTTAGGAGGCTTAGGTCCGATCCGAACCGTTGTTGTTGCACCCATCCGATCCGACCCGAGCTATTCCATCTGAACCGATCCGAGCTATCCCATCCGAGCCGATCCGAGCTATCCCAATCCGATCCGATCCAAGCTCTGATTTTAGGACATATGAGAGCTTTATCCTCTAACATACATAACCCTGATCATCTAAGTTTTAGGTTGTAACACCCCGAATTTCAATTAACACTAATGGTTAGTAATTAAAGTATAATTAATCTCAGATGTGAGAATCAGGGGAAACGGGCTGCGTCATTGCGTTTGTCTCGGAAAAATACGCGAAATAGAGTCCGAGTTTGCGTAAAACGGGTACCGTATGAAAGAGATATGGACGAACGAAGTTAGGCAGAAAAACCCGAAACAGGCCAGAAATGCACTGGCGCACTTGTGAAGTGCGCCAGCACAAAAATACACTGGCGCACTTGGGAAGTGCGCCCATGTCGGGACAGGAAACCTGCACAGTTTCTAGAGAGTTCTATGGTTGGGTGCACCAGTTTGGGGTTTGGGCTTGGTCTTAGGGCTGGTTTCTGGAAGGTTCCGAAATCTAAGGGTCCTAATCTAATTTAGGGTTAATCTAATGGCCTAAAACACTTGCCTAATCCTATAAATAAGACCCTAAGCTAGCCCTAAATGGTCATAATCCTATCTCCTAACTAAACTATGCCAAAATTTTCTATGATCATGGCCTCCACTCAAAACCCTAGCCTCCATCCTATTTCTAAACTATTTCTATGAAGGCTTTCATGTGCATACAAGCATCTTTGAGTTGTATGAGTGATCATTGGCTTGCATTCATCATCAAGTTGCAAGCTTTATGTTCAAGGCTAGAGTTTTTGGGTGATTTGTGGCAAGGGTTTGCTTATTGGAGTTTAGTGGTGAGTTTCTATAGACTTAACAATCAATTGTTAAATTGATTATGATAGGATATGATAAGATATGGCTATGTTTGTGGAATCAATGTGTTTATGCAAGTTTAGTATAGTGTATGTTGTGTGCTATATGCAAGTTTAATGCTATGTTTTATGATGCAAAACACTATGTTGAACATTGATTCATATGTAACATGTTATGCAAGCTATATGGGAGATTATATGCAAGTCTATATGTAACATGTTATGCAAGTTATGTATTTGGTTTTATGCATGCTAAGTATTTGGTTTTATGCATGCTATGTATGTGGTTTTATGCATGCTAAGTATTTGGTTTTATGCATGCTAAGTGTTTGGTTTTATGCAAGTTTGTCTCTTTTTATGATATGCATAATATATGCAAGTTTGTTTCTAAGTATGGCATGTTATGCAAGTTATGATACATATTCATATGCAAGTTATGATACATATTCATATGCAAGTTATGATGCAAGTTCATATGCAAGTTATGATACATGTTCATATGCAAGTTATGATGCAAGTTCATATGCAAGTTATGATTCAAGTTCATATGCAAGTTATGATGCAAGTTCATATGCAAGTTATGATACATGTTCATATGCAAGTTATGATGCAAGTTCATATGCAAGTTATGATGCAAGTTCATATGCAAGTTTATGTGCAAGTTCATATGCAAGTTGTCTCTTTTATGATATGCATAATGCAAGTTTGGGTTAAATACTAGTTGGTTTAATGTATGTTCATATATGCAAGTTGACACCTTTTGAACCCATGATAAAGTTACATGCTATGTTGGCTAAACCCATGACCTTTGCGATGAATCTTCCCTTTATTATGTCGTGTTATGAGAACGAACTACGTGGGGAACGATGGGGTTAATATGCATGTTAATAAAATGATGTGAAATGGGTATGATTAATCATACCACAAATTAAATGGACGTAATTGGGAATTTACCTATTAAGTTAGGTCTACCCATATTATGGAGTTGGGAATTTACCTATTAAGTTAGGTCTACCCATACTATGGAATTGGGAATTTACCTATTGAGTTAGGTCTACCCATATTCTTAAAAATGTGTAATTAATTAGGCATAATTAATTCAAATTATGGGGGTGATTAATTAGGTGTAATTAATCAACTAAGACACGAGGTTGGACCCTTTTGTAGCGGAAGTCTGCCCGGAACCGACCGGCCATCCAGCAGCTACAAATGATTGGCCCAATGTGAGAGGTCTTAGTCATAAATTAAATACGTGATTAAAGTAAAGACACGAGGTTAGACCTTTTTATGACAGAAGTCTGCCCGGAACCAACCGGCATATCCAGCAGTCATAAAAGATGGTCTAATGTGAGAGGTCTTTATGAGGTCATGATCTTAATTAATTAAGAAACACTAAACCATATTAGCATGTAGAGGGACATGAGGGGTTAAGTGGGTGCCTTGGGTGGCATGTGGAAATCTAGTGGGTTGCCTTGGGTGGCAATAGAAAATACGATTAGAATACTTAACCAAAGAGGAACATGTAATTAAACATGGGTAAAGGGTTAAGTAAGTGCTTTGGGTGGCATGTGGAAATCTAGTGGGTGCATTAAGTGGCAATTGATATATGATTAGATGACTTAACCAAACCTTAACATGTAGGTGGGCATGATTATAAAAGGGGTTAAGTGGGATACACTAGATAAAATAACAAGCTTAGGTGGTAGCTTGTGGGGGCCCATTTCAACCAATATCCCAAACGTATCTTAGTGGGCTCGACTCTAGTCGAGTGACGGGACACGCATATTGGGCTTGACTATAAGAGGCCAAAATGGGTTAGCGGTGGCAACGCATGACCAACGGGTTTCATATGCGTGTGTGGACCCGGGCTGGTAAATAAGACGTTGTTGCATCGTGTAGATATAAGCCGTGCACCGTTAGTTTTATCAGGTTACCACGTTGGGGAATGGTACACCCCACGGTGGGGCCAGCACGGGTATCTACGTTAGGGAGCCGATCGAATGGGGAGTAGTGTGTACACCTAGTGGATTGTAGGACCCCGTGGCATCTACTTAGTCACCTAGGGGTACGCGAGAACTATTAAGTTAATTTTATAAGTCCATGGGTGGGATCAACCTTTAAGTTAGGAATGACTGGTGTGGTGCAGTGTAGGAATTACCCTTGGGTGGGTAGATCTGGGGTGGTGTAATCCAGTAATTATCCTTGGGTGGATAAATGCGTCTTTTCGGTTATCTTAGTACATCCTGTGTTTAGTTGGCTACTTAGTGTAGTCATTATCCCCAGAGGTACCGTACCTTGTTTATATCATACCCTAATTACTTTAATGATTGTATTGTTAGGGTTATAGGACTCACTCAGACTTATGTCTGACCCCGTTGTTTCTTTATCTTTTTCCCAACCCTCAGGTTTTCAGAGTGGGCCTAGCACTAGTGGACTTTGATCAGACTGCTTTATCTATCTTTTGGAGCTTGGACCGTGGATGTAAAGCTCAGTTTATCTTTTCTATTATGGCTATTAGGTTATGTAGTGGGATTATGTACTTTCGTTTTTATCAGGATGGATATTATGTACTTGACTCTTATTTATGGTTTTGGTGTAACCAAACATGTTTTACTTTCCGCTGAAATGAAATGATGTTTTAAATTCTCAAGTATTACTTATATCTGTCTTGTTGTAATTTTTCTGTTCTATATTCACTTAAAAATACTCCACCGATGGTATGGCATTCCCTTAGTGAGTGACCGTAGCGGGTGTGGGGTGTTACACGTGGTATCAGAGCTTAAGGTTACCAGAACAGATAAAATTCTTAGAAAAACTATTTTCTAAGAATATTTTTGAAAGGAGTATTTTCAAAAACATGTCTTTTAAGAGAAAAGTTTTTGAAAGAAAAGCATAATCCCCAATAGCCATATCTATATCTTTCGAATTCTCCGTTTTGAATCTCTTCCTCTCTCGTTTTGAGTTTCCCCTCCGCGTATAGATGACCTTTCTAAGATAGATAAGAACGGAAAACCACTTCAAGGGACTTAGACATTAGTCGGATTAGAAGTTGGTTCAAGAAGGAGGAGGACTGGTAGGTATCTATTGGATAGACGATGGGAGGAAGGCTCAAATAGTTGTTTGGTTAATGAAGGATGAAACCTCATTGGTGGGAGGTTACGAGTGGAGAATGGGAAGAAGAAGGCGAGTAGTTATCCTTTTGGAGGAATGGGACACCGTATTAGGATTGTCCAAAGGGGCATGGGCAAGGTATGGAATCTCCTGGAGGGTAGTTGTATTCCCTCGCGGCTAGTGTACCAGATGGGGATAGGGCCGTCTAGGTTGGAATTTGGATTTCTTTATTAACCGGTTCGAACTTTATTAGATTCTGACGCATCGAGTTCGTTTATCTCATCATTGTTAGTTGAGTCACTGCGCTTAGACACCAGTTTGGTAGATGATCCCTTGGTTGTTTCAAACCCAATTGGGGCTACATGATGTGTTTGGGTTTGAAAGTTTCTATACTTAGCGTTGAGTTTAGATGTGATGCTTTTTGGGCTTCACGGGCTATGGGTTAGTTTGGGCATGGACTGGTTATCCAGTAGGGGTGCCGTTCTTGATTTTGAAGGGAGATTTGTTAGGCTTATGACCCGCTTGGGTAACACTCTCGAGATCTCTTGTAATCCCATGGAATCTGTTATGCTAAGTTATCTAGAATCGCTTGACACGTCGGTCAAGAGTTTGCGATCTGTTAGAGTGGTCCGGGAATACTCGGATGTGTTTGAGGAGGTGAAGGGCTTACCTCCGGAGCAGGAGATTGACTTCCGAATATATCTGGTAGACAATGCTAAACCTGTATCTTTACCAGTGCGCCACATGGCTCCTCGCGAGAGGAGGGAACTCCATAAGCAAGTAGGGGAGTTGCTTGAGAAGGGGTCCATAAGACAAAGTATATCGGAGTGGGGTGCTCCAGTAGTTTTTTCTACGAAGGCGGATGGGTCCCTCAGACTTTGTGTAGGCTAAAGAGAACTAAATAAACTCACAAAGAAGAATAGACACCCATTGCCGAGGATTGATGATCTCTTTGATCAGTTGGTTGGCGCCTCAGTATTTTCGCAAGTTGGACTCAGCCACGGGGTTTCGTCAGTTGAGAGTGGCTGAGGATAGTATAGAGAAGATTGCCTTTAGGACTCCAGATGGTTTTATGAGTGGCTGGTGATGCCATTTGGTTAGACGAACGCCTCCGCATACTTTGTTGATTTGATGAGAAGGGTGTTCAGGGAGTACCTAAATAAGTTCGTGATGATCTTGGTGGATGACATCTTGGTCTTTTCTAGGAGCGAAATAAGTTTTCGTATGTGCTCAATAGGTTGAGCAAAGCCCGTTATGGGATAAACGGTGGTTTTGGAGCGAAACTGGCAAGGACATCCAGAGTTGGACAAGGGCTTAATTATTTAGCTGTTTTTACTAGTATCATCTCACGTAGGTCGTCTGAATTCGAAGGAGGTATCCCTTGGGTGTTTGTCTGATATTGGTTTAGGCCTTTAGGGCTTGCATTTGGGGGATGTCGAGTTCGACTAGGGTGGTCTGCGTGAGAGATGGATAGTTGTGACGATTTTGCATGGGAGAATATCCTGATTTTCTCTAGAAGTGGAGAAAAGCATGCCCTACATCTTAGGGAAGTGTTGGAGACTCTTTGAGCGCATTGTCTTAAGACAACAAAGGTGGATGGAATTCTTAGCATCCTATGAGTTTGAGATAGCGTATACCCCTGGCAAGGGTAACGTGGTGGCAGACGCCTTAAGCAGAAAAAGGCTGTCTTTGAGTCCATTGTTCGTGGAATGGCGAAGCTTGGAGTTTAATTCTATGTTTGACTTTAGACCTTCCGTTGACTTTGTACCCGGTTTGCTAGCCTCCTTGGAGGTTAGGCCTACTCTTTTGGGGTATGTTAGCGGAGCGCAGTGAGACGGCCCACAGTTGGTTGAGTTAGTAGAGAAGCTCATGAGGAGGGGGAGTCGTCCAGCCATTTGAGTAGGTACACCCTAGATGGAAAGGGGTGGTTGTGTAGAGACGGTAGACTTTGTGTACCGCAAGACGAGGGCTGAGGAAGGCTATTTTGGATGATGCACATCGTTCAAGAATGACTATTCATCCCGGTGGAAACAAAATGTACCAAGATATGAAGAGAGTTTTCTTCTGGGCCGGTATGAAGAAAGATGTGGCCGAGTATGTGGCTAGATGCTTAGTGTGCCAACAAGTTAAAGCGGAGCAAAGGAAACCCGGTGGGTTGCTACACCCATTGGAAGTTCCGCAATGGAAGTGGGATAGTGTCTCGATGGATTTCATCGATGGGTTACCGAGATCGAGGAAGGGCAATACGGGAATTTGGGTTGTGGTAGACAGACTTACCAAGAGTGCCCATTTTATACCCGTGAAGAGTAAGAGGACCGCTCCATGGCTTGCTTCAGTCTATGTTAGAGAGATTGTTAGATTGCATGGCGTACCATCCAACATTGTGAGTGATCGAGATCCTATCTTCACTAGTGAGTTTTGGAGAAGTTTGCAAGAGGCGGTAGGGAGTCAGTTGTGTTTGAGCACCGCATATCATCCTCAGACGGACGGTCAGACCGAGAGGGTGAACCGTATCTTAGAAGATCTCTTGAGGCTTTGTATCTTGGATTTTAGAGGTACATGGGAAGAACATCTTCCTTTGGTGGAGTTCGCATACAATAACAACTTTCAATCTAGTATTGGCATGGCACCTTTCGAAGCTCTTTATGGAAGGCCTTGTCGATCTCCTACATGTTGATGGGAATCTACAGATAAGATCTTGCTTGGGCCAGATATGGTTAGAGAGACTTCAGAGAAGATTGATTTGATTCGAAGAAGGATGAAGGCAGCGCAAGATAGACAGAAATCTTATGCGGATCGGAGAAGGACGGATCTTGAGTTTGAGGTTGGGGACATGGTTTTTGTCAAAGTATCTCCGTTGAGAAATGTTGTTCGCTTTGGGTTCGTTGGGAAGTTAGCACCGAGGTTTGTTGGGCTGTTTCCTATTAAGGAAAGGATTGGACGGATGGCATATAGGGTGGAGTTGCCCGACAGACTTAGTGGTGTTCATGATGTATTCCATGTATCACATTTGAGGAAGTGCTTACATGAGACCGCAGAGGTGGTAGAGCCGAGCTTGCTTAGAGATGTAGAGGTAGAGCGTGATGCGACGATTCGACGAGCTCCTACTCGCATCCTTGGGTCAGAAACTAGGAAGTTGAGGAACAGAGAAATTCAGCTAGTTAAAGTGCAATGGGGAGATGACGAAAGCAATGCTACTTGGGAGACGGAAGCGAAGATGCGTTCTTTGTACCCATTTCTTTTTGAGAGTATGTCTTTTAACTTCTCCTTTATCGCTTGTCTAGTACTTATCTTATCTTTAGTATATCCTCTCGCTAGTACCTATGACCTTTAGATAGGGTAAATCTATGGTTGAAACATGTGTTTGAGACATGTTATGTTTGATGGATGCATGTGGATGCAATTGTTTGCTAGTGGTTGCTCGTGGATGCATATACACACACATTAGGCACTAGATCGGCTCAGTCACTTCATGTTGCATATCGCATAAATGGATGTGGTAGTTAGATTGATGGATGTATCATGGCTGTGTTATCATGTGGATGATGCATTTTTGTGTATGGTTGTGCACGCATATAGAAATTGTATGTGTCAATAGGGTTTCGCATACATATTGGATGCATGGCACTATCATGGTTTGCATTAAGGAGGTCGACTGAATGAGTAGACCGCCTGATTTTGCATTAGTATACGGACATATACACACACTTTCCGCATATGTTCATACATCATTAGAAGTTTCTAAGGATAATGGTTGCTTGTGGTTGATGGTTTAGTAGATGGTTGTTTGGTTGGTAGGATACGTTCTTCTTGACTTAGAGATTTCGAGGACGAAATCCTTTAAGTAGGGGAGAATGTAACACCCCGAATTTCAATTAACACTAATGGTTAGTAATTAAAGTATAATTAATCTCAGATGTGAGAATCAAGGGAAACGGGCTGCGTCATTGCGTTCGTCTCGGAAAAATACGCGAAATAGAGTCCGAGTTTGCGTAAAATGGGTACCGTATGAAAGAGATATGGACGAACGAAGTTAGGCAGAAAAACCCGAAACAGGCCAGAAATGCACTGGCGCACTTGTGAAGTGCGCCAGCACAAAAATACACTGGCGCACTTGGGAAGTGCGCCCATGTCGGGACAGGAAACCTGCACAGTTTCTAGAGAGTTCTTTGGTTGGGTGCACCAGTTTGGGGTTTGGGCTTGGTCTTAGGGCTGGTTTTTGGAAGGTTCCGAAATCTAAGGGTCCTAATCTAATTTAGGGTTAATCTAATGGCCTAAAACACTTGCCTAATCCTATAAATAAGACCCTAAGCTAGCCCTAAATGGTCATAATCCTATCTCCTAACTAAACTATGCCAAAATTTTCTATGATCATGGCCTCCACTCAAAACCCTAGCCTCCATCCTATTTCTAAACTATTTCTATGAAGGCTTTCATGTGCATACAAGCATCTTTGAGTTGTATGAGTGATCATTGGCTTGCATTCATCATCAAGTTGCAAGCTTTATGTTCAAGGCTAGAGTTTTTGGGTGATTTGTGGCAAGGGTTTGCTTATTGGAGTTTAGTGGTGAGTTTCTATAGACTTAACAATCAATTGTTAAATTGATTATGATAGGATATGATAAGATATGGCTATGTTTGTGGAACCAATGTGTTTATGCAAGTTTAGTATAGTGTATGTTGTGTGCTATATGCAAGTTTAATGCTATGTTTTATGATGCAAAACACTATGTTGAACATTGATTCATATGTAACATGTTATGCAAGTTATATGGGAGATTATATGCAAGTCTATATGTAACATGTTATGCAAGTTATGTATTTGGTTTTATGCATGCTAAGTATTTGGTTTTATGCATGCTATGTATGTGGTTTTATGCATGCTAAGTATTTGGTTTTATGCATGCTAAGTGTTTGGTTTTATGCAAGTTTGTCTCTTTTTATGATATGCATAATATATGCAAGTTTGTTTCAAAGTATGGCATGTTATGCAAGTTATGATACATATTCATATGCAAGTTATGATACATATTCATATGCAAGTTATGATGCAAGTTCATATGCAAGTTATGATACATGTTCATATGCAAGTTATGATGCAAGTTCATATGCAAGTTATGATGCAAGTTCATATGCAAGTTATGATGCAAGTTCATATGCAAGTTATGATACATGTTCATATGCAAGTTATGATGCAAGTTCATATGCAAGTTATGATGCAAGTTCATATGCAAGTTTATGTGCAAGTTCATATGCAAGTTGTCTCTTTTATGATATGCATAATGCAAATTTGGGTTAAATACTAGTTGGGTTTAATGTATGTTCATATATGCAAGTTGACACCTTTTGAACCCATGATAAAGTTACATGCTATGTTGGCTAAACCCATGACCTTTGTGATGAATCTTCCCTTTATTATGTCGTGTTATGAGAACGAACTACGTGGGGAACGATGGGGTTAATATGCATGTTAATAAAATGATGTGAAATGGGTATGATTAATCATACCACAAATTAAATGGACGTAATTGGGAATTTACCTATTAAGTTAGGTCTACCCATATTATGGAGTTGGGAATTTACCTATTAAGTTAGGTCTACCCATACTATGGAATTGGGAATTTACCTATTGAGTTAGGTCTACCCATATTCTTAAAAATGTGTAATTAATTAGGCATAATTAATTCAAATTATGGGGGTGATTAATTAGGTGTAATTAATCAACTAAGACACGAGGTTGGACCCTTTTGTAGCGGAAGTCTGCCCGGAACCGACCGGCCATCCAGCAGCTACAAATGATTGGCCCAATGTGAGAGGTCTTAGTCATAAATTAAATACGTGATTAAAGTAAAGACACGAGGTTAGACCTTTTTATGACAGAAGTCTGCCCGGAACCAACCGGCATATCCAGCAGTCATAAAAGATGGTCTAATGTGAGAGGTCTTTATGAGGTCATGATCTTAATTAATTAAGAAACACTTAACCATATTAGCATGTAGAGGGACATGAGGGGTTAAGTGGGTGCCCTGGGTGGCATGTGGAAATCTAGTGGGTTGCCTTGGGTGGCAATAGAAAATACGATTAGAATACTTAACCAAAGAGGAACATGTAATTAAACATGGGTAAAGGGTTAAGTAAGTGCTTTGGGTGGCATGTGGAAATCTAGTGGGTGCCTTAAGTGGCAATTGATATATGATTAGATGACTTAACCATACCTTAACATGTAGGTGGGCATGATTATAAAAGGGGTTAAGTGGGATACACTAGATAAAATAACAAGCTTAGGTGGTAGCTTGTGGGGGCCCATTTCAACCAATATCCCAAACGTATCTTAGTGGGCTCGACTCTAGTCGAGTGACGGGACACGCATATTGGGCTTGACTATAAGAGGCCAAAATGGGTTAGCGGTGGCAACGCATGACCAACGGGTTTCATATGCGTGTGTGGACCCGGGCTGGTAAATAAGACGTTGTTGCTTCGTGTAGATATAAGCCGTGCACCGTTAGTTTTATCAGGTTGCCACGTTGGGGAATGGTACACCCCACGGTGGGGCCAGCACGGGTATCTACGTTAGGGAGTCGATCGAATGGGGAGTAGTGTGTACACCTAGTGGATTGTAGGGCCCCGTGGCGTCTACTTAGTCACCTAGGGGTACGCGAGAACTATTAAGTTAATTTTATAAGTCCATGGGTGGGATCAACCTTTAAGTTAGGAATGACCGGTGTGGTGCAGTGTAGGAATTACCCTTGGGTGGGTAGATCTGGGGTGGTGTAATCCAGTAATTATCCTTGGGTGGATAAATGCGTCTTTTCGGTTATCTTAGTACATCCTGTGTTTAGTTGGCTACTTAGTGTAGTCATTATCCCCAAAGGTACCGTACCTTGTTTATATCATACCCTAATTACTTTAATGATTGTATTGTTAGGGTTATAGGACTCACTCAGACTTATGTCTGACCCCGTTGTTTCTTTATCTTTTTCCCAACCCTCAGGTTTTCAGAGTGGGCCTAGCACTAGTGGGCTTTGATCAGACTGCTTTATCTATCTTTTGGAGCTTGGACCGTGGATGTAAAGCTCAGTTTATCTTTTCTATTATGGCTATTAGGTTATGTAGTGGGATTATGTACTTTCGTTTTTATCAGGATGGATATTATGTACTTGACTCTTATTTATGGTTTTGGTGTAACCAAACATGTTTTACTTTCCGCTGAAATGAAATGATGTTTTAAATTCTCAAGTATTACTTATATCTGTCTTGTTGTAATTTTTCTGTTCTATATTCACTTAAAAATACTCCACCGATGTTATGGCATTCCCTTAGTGAGTGACCGTAGCGGGTGTGGGGTGTTACATAGGTGGCCTGGTCACAAAACAGGCTAACATTATCGTTCAAAAATTTATTCAACACATGAATATTTTTATTACTTCACATATATAATAAAAATGATCTTTTTATTGTTCAAAGAATTTATTCAATACATGAATATTTTTAGTGGTTCATACATACAATAAAAATGTGATTTTTATTGTTCAAAGAATTTATTCAACAAATGAATATTTTTAGTACTTCATATACATGATAAAAATAATATGTTTATCGTTCAAAGAATTTATTCAACACATGAATATTTTTAGTGGTTCATACATACAATAAAAATGTGATTTTTATTGTTTAAACAATTTATTCAACACATGAATATTTCAGAAAATTTCGTTATTACAACGGCAGGGTATTTAGCACCGGCACCGTGTCTAGCATGGCTCCTGTAACGATTCGGATTCCGCCCGAACCTAATCGATCGAAAAAGTCGACTAAGACCGTTCAAAAACCCGAATATGCTAACTTTGCGCATACAACACATCAGAACAAATAACAGAAGACTTTTATAAATATTATAAAAATGTTACATCATGGTACAGAATATCAGAGTGCATTAAATATAGTAATAAAACAGCGAAAGATAATTTACAATGAACTTAATATAGTGCAGCAGAATTAATAAACTGATACAGCGGAAGTCTATCAATGCTCTGGACACAGCTTTAAGCTTCGATCCAGAATCCTGCTCAATATATCTACAAAATAAGCTACTCGACTGCCCGTGTGGAAAAGTGGGGCACCCGAGTTTGCAAGTGAAACAAATTACGAGTCAGCCATGGGAATGGTATGAGAAAACATACTTAACCTATTTAATAATAAGGCTAATCATAGGACCACACCGCTAATGCAGAACGGGTTTACTCCGTTGGATTGTCAGTGCATAAACATCAAACATAAATAAACATATGGATCTACAGTGCATCAATCAACATGCATTTCCTTAATCTACCCATTTAGGCTTAATCCTTAAACTTAGATTTCAAAATCCAGTTCATTTTACAGAAATTATTTCTTTGGACTTTATTTCCTGATTTCTTTTATTTCAAATCATTTGAAATACATATCTATTTTTTATATCAAAGTATATTTCACTTCGAGATTTGAAAACAAAACATTTGGAAATATGAATTCCAAAATGTAATAAAACATACATACAAGTATGAAACCAAATATCGGTCATGTTTCCTCAGGACCGGGCAGTACGCACCCTACAAAGACCAATATATATATAAATATAAATATATATATATATATATATATGCACCTAACAACTACACTGACAATGCACCATCCCACCAATTGGGGAAGACATGCACGCCCTCACACTGTTAGTCAATTTCGGGTCACCCGCATTTTCAGCCACATACTTGCTAAATCATTTTATATCCCGAAGTAGGGAAAATCATTTCACAACATAATAAAAGGATAATCAAATCTATATAGATTTTTACTTACAAATCATTTCGAAATCATCGGGTATAGTCCTCAAAATCTTTTCTATTTTATAAAACTTTTTTATAAAACATTCCCTGTCCAAAATCGGGAATACTATTCTTTTTACCTTAAGAAATCACTTTTCAAAATCATTCATTAATTTGAAATAAACAATATCGCTAACCACCTTATAGTCAAATCGTGACGCGTTTCACAAGGTGTTAGCACATATATATTTCTACCCACCTAATGCTAAATTTAAAAAAAAAAACATATTTTGCTCATAAACTGGTTGAGTACAATCCAAACAGTCAATACAATAAAAAGATATTTTATTTTCTATACAATTTCTACATTTCATATGGATACAACAAAAGAATATTTTATTGTTCACACATTTTTACATTAACAAATTTAATTTCTTATGTTAACATATTATATAAAACGATACATC
The DNA here is from genome assembly GCA_030737875.1 of Allium sativum. Taxonomy (NCBI): domain Eukaryota; kingdom Viridiplantae; phylum Streptophyta; class Magnoliopsida; order Asparagales; family Amaryllidaceae; genus Allium; species Allium sativum. The sequence continues at coordinate 432,589,253 of CM060920.1, forward strand.
TTTTTAATGATTCATTTTACATTAACAAATTTAATTTCTTATGTTAACATATTTTATCAAACGATGCATCTTTTTAATGATTCAATTAACATAAAAAAATGTAATTTCTTATGTTAACATATTTTATCAAACGATACATCTTATTAATGATTCATTTAACATTAACAAATGTAATTTCTTATGTTAACATATTTGTAACGACCCAGAAAATCTGAACCAATTTAAAAAATTTTAATTGGCTAAAATAATGGATTTTAAATATTTAAAATAAATATTTTAAATAATGGCGATGAAAACTGAGTTTGGATCGACAATTGAAAACGAATATAATTAATTATAATTATAAACAAGGCCTGAAATGGCGCTGTAGTTTCAAGAAATTGAATTCAAACTTTGTCGGACTGTACCGGGTGCAGAACAATCCGGATTTTAGTGAAACCAAAAACATTAGGATCTATTTGATGATATCTTTTTAACGAATCCGACCAATCGAAATTTCATAGCGGGAATCAAAAGATATGTCCAGTTGAAAATTCTGAATAGTCGCTATGGAATTCAGGCCCTTAAAAATGGACATTTTGCAAACGACCTCGGATTTCAACGAAACTACTTTTGTTGGGTCCGGGATGTGAAGTTATTGTTAAGTTTCAAATTTCATAATTTTTCGAATCAATATGTGAGTGTGGCAAAGGAAAACGCGTTTGACCAGTTTCAGTTGATTTTAATCGACTGGAAATTGGCCATTTTTCAAACGGTCTCAGAATTCGACGAAACTAGTTTTGTTAGGACCGTATCGTCAATACGAAGCTAGAAAATATTTTTCTGGAATTTTTCTAGTTAGTATGTGATCCCGGTAATTTGAAAAGTACGTTTAAAATTCAATATAGTGATTTAGATGTAAATTCAACGGAAACTGATTATAACGATCGAATCAGCTTGCGATACATATCCCATTGTGTTCGAAATGGGGGTAGAACGCTAGGGACGACAGTCGGTGGGTCCCATTTCGACTTCGAATAAAAAGTCAACTTTTAAATAGAAATTTAATAATAATAAATATTTATATAAACCCTTTCTCTCTCTCTCTCTCCTCACATTCATTCTCGTTCAAAATAAAAAAAAAGAAAAAGAAAAAAGGACCCGACTTCATTCAGGCCCCCCTTCATCGTCGATCGACTACCGCTGCCTCAGGCGAGGCGCCGCCCATCACCGCATCCCCCTCCCCCTCGTTCGTTGATCCCGCCAGTGACATCGCACCCCCCCTGAACCAATTGTGACGCCCCAAATTCGCGAGCCCCGTTCGAGACCCCTCCGCTTCGCCAGCTCCTCCTCCTGCCGCCGAGCTTGGCTGTCAGCACCCCCCCTTTCTTCGCAGACAAAGTAAGTATTTTATTTTATTTTTATTTTTATTTTAATTAGGTTTAAAACTGATTTATTTTAATTAGGTTTAAAACTGATTTTAAAAGAAAACTGATTTTAAAATGATTTAAAACTGATTTTAAAAGAAAACTGATTTTAAAAGGATTTAAAAACTGATATTTTTTAAAAGAATTTAAAACTGATTTTTAAAAAGGATTTAAAAACTGATTTTAATTTTGAAAAAGAAAACGATTTGAACTTTAAATAGAAAAAGATTTGAACTTTAAATAGAAAAAGATTTGAACTTTAAGTAGAAAAAGATTTGAACTTTAAATAGAGAGAGATTTGAACTTGGATAGAAAAGATCATATTTTTAAAATAGAAAAGACGGAATTTTTATTAAGTAGAAGAAGTAAGATATGATTTTTATATTTTTAAAGTAATAAAAATATAATTTTTACATCATAGGAATATTAAAAATATAATCTTTATTTTTGAAAAGGCGGAATCTATATTTTTGAAATGCAATTTTTATATATTGAATAACGAAGTAAAAATTCGATTTTTACATATGTAGAGAATACGGGCAACGAAAGGCGAGATTGGCGAAGATTTCTATAAAGGAAGAGTCGTGGTATTGGATAGCTATAGGTGAGAATTTCTCACTCTTCCATTTCTTTTCCTAGCTATATATATATGTGTTGAAATAAAAGTGAATTGCTATATATATATATATACAAACATATATATATATATATATACACACGCCCCTCGTCCACAAACCATGGACGATATTTATTGGTAGAAATTGTTGTGAAAATTGATTGATAGCGAATGATTGTTTGGGATTGTTTGTGATTGATATTGGTTGATTGTGGTTGAAAAATACCCATTTGTGGTTGAGAAATATTTGGTTGAAACCACATAGGATTAGTTTGTGGAAATGAAATAAATATATACATGCCGCCTGCGTGCGAACTAGATGCATGATCCCTATTGTCAAAAACCGCGAGGTTTTAAGGTAGAGCGAGGAGCCGTACTAGGGACGGTCAAGGTTTTAACTACCCTGCCGTTATGCTGCCGAAATTTTGAATAATATTCGTGTGTTTGAATTATTTTCATTTGCTTAAACTATATTTATTCATTGAATAGAAAACGTTCATGTGTTGAATTGATATTCATTCGTTGATTAGAAATTCATGTGTTGAATGGTATTCATATTTTGAAATAAATTGTTTGATAATAAAAATCACCTTTTATCTATATATAAAAACTATAGAAAACATTCATGTGTTGAATTGATATTCATTCATTGATTAGAAATTCATGTGTTGAATGGTATTCATATTTTAAAATAAATTGTTTGATAATAAAAATCACCTTTTATCTATATATAAAAACTATAGAAAACATTCATGTGTTGAATTGATATTCATTCGTTGATTAGAAATTCATGTGTTGAATGGTATTCATATTTTGAAATAAATTGTTGGATAATAAAAATCACCTTTTATCGACTATATGAACTGTGTAAAATAATCTCGTTTTAAAGAAATTGTTTTATGATAAAACTCCTATTTTTATCACCAATATAAAGTATATCAAATAATAGTGTTTTGAAATGAATCGTTTTACAATAAAAATCACATTTTTATTGTATGCATGAATCGTTGAAATGTGAAGTGTTAAAAATAGCCACTTGTTCAAAATAAACATATATGAGTTGAAATATTCATTAATTAGCTAATGAAATGATTTGCACCTATGTATGTAACATTAGAATAAATGTTGTTTTTAAACCAAATAGAAATCAAATATGAAGTTGAATAGAAAATGATAAATGATAAGAACCGTATATATATGTACATGCATATTCATTGAACAGGTTATAGCAAAGGGGCTAGAGAAGAGGAATAAAATTTTGTGCCCGACAAATAGGTACACATTTACTGCTTTGTTTGGGTGATGATTTTATGAGCCTGTTGGCTAGCCGCTTGGCTTTTTCTTTTTCTTTTTGAGATTTGAAGGACCGGGAAAGCTATTTGCGATTTCCCGATGCTCCCGGTGCAGGGGAGGTTATGGCGAAATTTTCCAAAATTTTAAGGCGTTAGTGAAATTTTTGAAGTGAAAACGATATTGAAATCATTGAATGAACTATATTTATATAAATATATAAATATAAATAAAATTAAAACGAAACGAGGCCGTGCAGTTCGTATTTTGAAACCGTGATTTCAAACAACTAGTGCGGGAAATCCGACCATTGGATTTTCCCGAAACCTCAACCGTCGGGTTCGCCTTGGAAATATCTTCCCAACGGCACCAACTTTGTAGAAATCCAACGGTTGGATTGTCTGGAATGTTTAATTCAAATCTGAAGAAAAACAGCGCCAGAAACGATTATATTTATATATAAATATAAATATAATTTTAATTAATCGAATAACGACGCTGCAGTTCGTATTTTGAAATCGAAAATTCAAACGATTGTACCGGGAGATCCGACCGTCGGATTTTCCCGAAACTGGAACCGTTGGATTCGTTTTGAAAAGACCTTTCTAATGATGTAAATTTTGTGAAGATCCAATGGTTAGATTTTCAGATATGTGTAAATCAATTCTGAAGAAAAACAGCGCCACGGCCGCGTTATGGCCCGAAGCGTCGTTTTGAATAAATTGGCTATTTTAAAATAAATAAAAATAGTGATAAATCATTATAAAATATTGTAAACGGTATGGAATGGAAATAAACTGAATTTGCTTGATTTATGTGGTATTTGATGGTTGAATGTGTTTGGTGTGAAAATTACATTAAAGAACAAAATTGGTGTTGTCGAATAATTTAACCATTGAAATAAGTTGATTTGAAATTTTAAATATACGTCAATTATTTGAAAAGGCCAAGTTAATTCTCATTTCGAATAACTGACCGACGATTGAAATTCGAAGATGAAGACGATGGTCGAAGACCGGAGATCTTCACCTCGTTTGGATGGTAACCGAGGTCCTGATTGGGAGGCATCCCGAAATATGGATAATGAGTGGTGATCATCCAGACGTACGTGGTGATCGATGGGTTTGCGAGGTATTTAGTGCCTCCGGTTTCGTTCAGACCCAGAACGGACTTGTAAATGGACTGTGTGTCTGACATTGGAGTTTATTCTGTGTTGATTGATTTCTGTTAAATATACACTTGTTTGGCGGCGGAGAATTTATTCTTTTTCTTAACGCCCTTCTCTGAGACGCACGAGCTCAGAGGTTGTATATCGATGGACATCAGTCGCATGGCATGAATTTCCTGTGTGGCATGCTAAGATGCAGTGATCAGGGCTTCTGTTGAAAAGCAAAGTCTTGTGGTGATGATCAAAGCACCGCCTATGTGGCGTAGCTTTGTGTATAACGTAAATTCGCGAGCCTCACACCCCGGTATGAACCTAAAACGGGAGAAGAACCTCAGGGAGGGCATGCGTTTATTTCTAGCTAGGGTGGTGTCAGTGACCTACCAGCCCTGACATTTATATACTTTTCACCTATGCGGTTGTTGCTGTTGCGAGGCGCCTCGGTTTGATCGGACGATCCGGGTCCGATGGAGTCATTCGTTGGCTCGTTAACGCCCCAAAGGGCGAGGAAACGCAGTGTTCAGGAATTTTAATCCACATCGGTGGACCGGCCCTGACGATTCTAGGGTCACTCGAGCTCTGATCCTGAGACACGGGCTAGAGCATCTCGAATTCGGTAAGGACTATCTTTGTAACAACCCGGAAAATCTGGGCCAGTTTAAAATTTTTATTTTGGCAATTTTAGCGAGTTTTGATTATTTAAAATGAATTATTTTAAATAGAATCGACGAGAAAATTTATTTTGAATAGAATTCGAACGTATATATTATACGCGTCGTCGATAGAATATAAATATTTATATATAATTATAAATAGAATTGAAAATGGCGCGGTAGTTCGATAATTCGATTTCAAACTTTAATTGAATGTACCGGGTGCAAAACAATCCGGATTTTAGTGAAACCAAAAATATTTGAATCTGATGAAGAATATCTTTCTAACGAAGTTAACAAACTGAGATTTCACTTTAGAAATGATAAGATATGTCCAGTTGAAAATTCAGAATAGTCGCTGTGGAATTTATATATATTTTATATAATATATAGCCCTTAAAAATGGACATTTTGCAAATGACCTCGGATTTCGACGAAACCACTTTTGTTGGGTCCGTGATGTCAAACTATTGCTAGGTTTCAAGTTTCATAATTTTTCGAATCAATATGTGAGCGTGGCAAAGGAAAACGCGTTTGACCAGTTTCAGTTGATTTTAATCGACTGGAAATTGGCCATTTTTCTAACGGTCTCAGAATTCGACGAAATTAGTTTTGTTAGGACCGTATCGTCAATACGAAGCTAGAAAACATTTTTCGGGAATTTTTCTAGTTAGTATGTGGCCCCGGTAATTTGTAATGTACGTTTAAAATTCAATATAGCGATTTAAATGTAAATTTAACGGAAACTGATTGTAACGATCGAATCAGCTTACGATACATATCCCATTGGGTTCGGAATGGGGGTAAAACGCTATGGACGACAGTCGGTGGGCCTCGTTTCGAAGTCGAATAAAAAGTCAACTCTAAGGAGAAAATAAATTAAAATAAAATTTAATATTAATAACTTTTTTTCATTTAGACCCCCCCCCTTTTTCGTTTCATTTCAAAACGAATCAGAGAAAAAAAAAACAAAAAAAAAAAGAGAGAGAACCCGCGGATCTCGTTCGCCCTCCCCTTGGAGGCGTCGCCGCCGCCAGCACTGGCGTGGGCCACCGCGCCGCCCAGTTTCTCCCTCTCCCCCTCCGTTCGACCTTCCTTTCCAGCAGCACCCCGTCTCCCCTTTCTCTCTCTCCTCCACCGCGAAGAGCAGCAGACGCCGATTCCCCCCCTTCCGCCGTTCAACCTCCGCTGCCACCCCATCGCGCCGCCTGACCCCGCCTCCTCCAGTTCTCCTCGCGACAGCCCCCCCTCGGCTGTAAGTTTCCTTTTTATTTATTTATTTATTAATTAATATTTTAAAAACTGTTTTTATTTTACAGATTAAATACTGTTTTATTTTAAAGGAAAAAAAACTGATTTTTAGGTTTTGAAAAACTGATTTTGTTTAAAGATTGAAAACTGATTTTGTTTAAAGATTGAAAACTGATTTTGTTTAAAGATTGAAAACTGATTTTGTTTAAAGATTGAAAACTGATTTTCAAATGATTTAAAACTGATTTTAAATAAATAAGCAGTAACTTATTTTTCAGAATTTTAAAAATAAAAAGATATGGTTTTGAAAATAGAAAAAAAACATACTTTGTTTGAAAATAGAAAAAAAACATACTTTGTTTGAAAATAGAAAAAAAACATACTTTGTTTGAAAATAGAAAAAAAACATACTTTGTTTGAAAATAGAAAAAAAACATACTTTGTTTGAAAATAGAAAAAAAACATACTTTGTTTGAAAATAGAAAAAAAACATACTTTGTTTGAAAATAGAAAAAAAACATACTTTGTTTGAAAATAGAAAAAAAACATACTTTGTTTTGTAAATAGAAATAGTGGAATAAAAATGCGATTTTTATATATTGAACTTTGAAATAAAAATTCGATTTTTATATATTGAACTTTGAACTAAAAATTCGATTTTTATATATTGAACTTTGAAATAAAAATTCGATTTTTATATATTGAACTTTGAACTAAAAATTCGATTTTTATATATTGAACTTTGAAATAAAAATTCGATTTTTATATATTGAACTTTGAAATAAAAATTCGATTTTTATATATTGAACTTTGAACTAAAAATTCGATTTTTATATATCGAACTTTGAAGTAAAAATATGATTTTTATATATCGAATAGTGAAGTAAAAATTCGATTTTTATATATTGAACTTTGAACTAAAAATTCGATTTTTATATATCGAACTTTGAAGTAAAAATATGATTTTTATATATCGAATAGTGAAGTAAAAATTCGATTTTTATATATCGAACTTTGAAGTAAAAATATGATTTTTATATATCGAATAGTGAAGTAAAAATTCGATTTTTATATATTGAAAAGCGAAGTAAAAATTCGATTTTTACATATGTAGAGAATACGGGCGAAGATGACGAAAAGGCGAAACGACGAAGACTTCTGCAAATGAAGAGCCGTGGAGCTAGGATAGCTATATGTGAGAACTTCTCACTCAAATTCTACTTTTCTAGTTATATATATATATATACTAGGATGCAGACGGTGCTTATTAGAAGCACCCGACACCCGTCCACAGACCATGGACTTGTTTGATTGGTTGTGTAGTTGATTAGTTGAATTATTTGTTGGAATTGAATTGTTTGGTGAGATGAAATTGATTTGATTGATGTGTGAATGGCGTGGGCCTTCACTAGACCGGGGATAAGGCTAGGCCTTGTCCCGTTTCTAGTATCGTGCCGTTATGCCGCCGAAATTTTCTAAAATAAGTTAGAAAAATAAAAATAGCATTTTATTTAACGAATGAACTGAATAGAAATTCATATGTTAAAATAAAATGTGTTATCGTTAAAAATATAATTTTTAACGTGAATGTGAATAAATAAATATTCATTTACAAACCAGACGGTTTGTTTATGTACACCTATTTGAATGACGTTGATTGGGTCGATAAATTTTACACATCGCCTAACTGCACAAATAAAATATGTGTTTGATTGTTTGAAACCCCACACGGGTGTTAGGATGAAATTTGAAGTTCACTCATCCTGATTGATTAAATATGTCGATCGATTGATTGACAAGCTGCTATAAGCGTTAAATGTCTATATTTGATGCTTATACAGTGTAGTGCACTTTGGTTGATGGTTGATTATTTTTCAAGGCTATTATACATGTGTTGTATGAAAATCCATATAATTAACTTTATATGGTAATTGATTGGGCCTCATTCCAGTTTTAAAATAGAAATATTTGAAAAAGAAATATTTGAAATAGAATATTTGAAAATAGAACTTTATGAAGCCGTGTTGATTAGATTGACGCCATTTTGACGTGAACGATATTTATATCGATTTTATTGATTTCGAATTGAATTGAAAACGAATTCGAAATGAATTGAATTGAAAACGATTTCGAAATGAATTGAATTGAAAACGAATTCGAAATGAATTGAATTGAAAACGATTTCGAAATGAATTGAATTGAAAACGAATTCGAAATGAATTGAATTGAAAACGATTTCGAAATGAATTGAATTGAAAACGAATTCGAAATGAATTGAATTGAAAACGAATTCGAAATGAATTGAATTGAAAACGATTTCGAAATGAATTGAATTGAAAACGAATTCGAAATGAATTGAATTGAAAACGATTTCGAAATGAATTGAATTGAAAAGCGATTTCGAAATGAATTGAATTGAAAACGATTTCGAAATGAATTGAATTGAAAACGATTTCGAAATGAATTGAATATATAACGATTTCGAAATGAATTGAATATATAACGATTTCGAAATGAATTGAATATATAACGATTTCGAAATGAATTGAATATATAACGATTTCGAAATGAAATGAATTGAAAACGATTTCGAAATGAATTGAATTGAAAACGATTTCGAAATGAATTGAATTGAAAACGAATTCAAATTGAATTGAAATTTGAATTGAAATTTGAATTGAATAGAATTGAATTTTAAAACGAATTTATAAAGAAGAATTCAATTTTGATTTGAATTGAAAAAGGGAGTTGAAATTTCTTTTGAAACGAATTCAAAACTATTTATATAATTCGTTTTAAATAGAAATCGACGAAATATATTATATATATATTATATATATAATATAATGGCCTGAATAGAACGCGCCGCGGCAGTTCGCGAATTTCGACCATTTATTTCAAACGGACATTACGGGAGATCCGACCGTCGGATTCTCCTAAAACCGGAACCGTTGGGTTCGTATCGAAAAGAGCTTTCTAACGAATATTAGAAATTTGAAATCTAACGGTTGGATTTGGAGATACGTCCAAATCAAATTCGAAAAAGGTCGCTGTAAGTGCAGTTCGATGGCCATTGATGGAAATCGACTGTACGGGCCTTGATAAAATTATTAAAAATAGTAATAATTTGTGTAAAATCATAAGAAATGATTTGTGAAGATTTGGGATGAAAAACTCCATATTTGAAAGGATAAAAATAGATTTTTATCGAAATGAACTAGTTTTGAACTAGAATTATAATTCTATTTATTTTTAAATAAATAAATTGAATTCGAAAAGGGTTTTGAAAATAACCAAAATTTCCAATGATTGCATTGGAGTGGATTTGAATCGAAGTTGTCTTCGGAATATTTCGATGTTGGAATTCGTGATTATACAGGTGTTGTTATGGAAATTTGAAAGATATATATTTATATCGTTATTTCCAATACGACATTTGTTGATCGTAGAATTTGATATTGAATATAGGCCGATATATTTTCTATTCAGAGCCTTATATTGAATATCAAATGTGATTTGGGTTTGTCGCGAATGGTGTCTTCACTAACACTGTTCTTGAACCCAGTTGAGAAAAGATTAAATCTTTTTATTTAGATTTAATGAAGTGTACCAATTAAATGATATTTAATTGGAATTGAACTGGTATTGATTTTTGGGTTTATCGTGAACAGTGTTTTAAATAACACTTGTTCTTTAACCCGATAATTAATGGAATGTGATTTTGGGTTTATCGTGAATCGTGTTTTAAATGACACCGATTCTTTAACCCAGATAAGGATTAAAACTAAGTGGAGTTTTAATGAATCTTTAATTAGATTGAAAAGATCGAGAATGGAGTATCACCAGTTTTGCTCCAGGCGATAGTTAAATCTTTAATTAGATTTGAACGTGAAATTTAGAAACTAACTGTCGGTTAGCCAAGCAGAATGGTTTTCTGGATATTGATCTGATGTTGGTTTCGGCCTTCGGGGTTAATATTTGGGGAATTATTCTCTTGATTAATTTACGGTTAGTGACTAATGAATTGGAATGAGGCGTATGTTGTGTTTGTGTAACACTTATTTAAAATATACGCGAGTTATTCGGAAAGGCCGGGTTTATCCCATTCTGGATAACTGATACGACGATAAGTCGAAGATGAAGACGATGGTCGAAGACCGGAGGTCTTCACGTCGTTTGGGTGATAACTGATGATCTTGATTGGGCTGTACACCCAAGAAGATGGAAACAGTTAGTGATCGTCCAGACGTACTTGGAGATCGATGGATATGCGGGGTACTAGGTGCCTCCGGTTTCGTTCAGACCCAGAACGGACTTGTAAATGGACTGTGTGTCTGACATTGGATTTCATTCTGTGTGACTGATATCGGTTGCATAGAGTGGTTTGCCTGTGTGGCATGCTAAGATGCAAATGATCAAGGCTTCTGTTGAAAAGCAAAGTCTTGTGGTGATGATCAAAGCACGGCCTTTGTGGCGTAGCTTTGTGTAACGTTTACCTCGCGTGTTTCACACCCGGTATGAACCAAAAACGGGAGAGGACATCAGGGAGGACTTGCGTTTCTTTCTAGTTAGAAGTGGCGTCAGTGGTTTTACACGCCCTGACGAGTTTGACTTATGTGGTTGTTGCTGTTGCGAGGCGCCTCGGTTATATCGGTTTCGGCCGATGCATTCTGGTCGGCTGACGGACCAGACTTACACCCCATAGGGTGGGGAAACGTAGTGTTCAGGCATTTTAATCCACATCGGTGGACCGGCCCTGACGATCCAAAGGCTTGACAGAGTACTTGCCTGAGACACGGACTAGAGCGTCTCGAATCGGTTGAGGACTATCTTTTGCCTCGGTTCATAGATGGAAATCCAATTTCCAAATACGTGACATTTGCGGTTTTATTTGTAAACCTATATATGGCGACATGATATATGGTACCCATGCCGCCTATGATTGATACTTATGATTTGAAGTTGTTTTATACACAGTACACTTATTATAGTATCAAATGATTTGTTTTAAAACGTATCAAGCATTCTTTGGCTGTTATAAGGGAAAACCCTATCCTCGACTGCGTTGCATTGTGTGATGGGACCTGGGTCTTATAACAGCTTCATTTTTCTTCATTTAGCATTGCGCTGTTGTTTTATGCACTGGTATTCTTGGGAGGAAACCCGTTCCGTGTTATACGGCGTGGTCCCTTGATTTACCTTTGAAAATAAAGATTAATAACTGTTTTTGTTCTCATACCAGTCACATGACTGACTTGGAGTTTATTGTTTTAACCTAAACTCTGGGTGCCCCTATTTTTGACACGGGCAGCTAGTAGTTTTGGTTTTGCAGATTTATATTCACAGGATCCTGGTTTACAGCTGGAACGATATCCGGAAAGCTTTGTATCCGTATATCTCATTCTAGTTGTGTATTGTATTATTATTTTTCCGCTGCGATGTATTTAAATGTAATTTAAATCTCTAATATTTCTGTGTAATATTCATTTATACTCTGTATATTCTTGTAATCTGATGCATTGTTGTAATATACAATGAAATGTTCTTCTGTATGCGTTCTGTTGTGGTTTGTTCTCGAACTATCCGTCGCTTTCCTTTACGGGGAAGTTACGGGTCTTCACAGTTGGTATCAGAGCTTTGGTTTACAAAGCTCAGAGAACAAGACACATTAGAAACATATGAAAGAATTCATCAGATATTGGATTAGTAATATCCAATGAGAATGACTCGTTAGAGATAGGATCAGTAGTATCCTAGAACGAGTGTGAAGAGTATATTTTTAAAAAAAATGAAAACAAATTTTGTTTTGAAAATTTAAATCAATTGTTCGTATTTGATTATTTATTTTATATTGATTAGGACAATCCAAAATATAAAGATTTTTGCGTATGCGCTTAGCTAGCGTGTATTCGAAGTTTTAATATATTGGATAGATATAGCATCACACCCTATTCGCCCGGAGATGATGTTGATAATGACCATGGCATCATCAATATTTATGTTCGTGCTCCGAAGGTGTGATTTCTATATATTTCCTATTGACTGGTGTGAGAACCAAAACTTGTATAGTTAGAATACATTGTTGTGAATTGGCATCAAAAACATGATTTTTGTATATGTATCAAAATTATGAATTTGAAACGTTAATCCACTAATTGATTGATGTTTGTGTTGTTTGTTTAATTGTTTGATAATTTTGAACCATTATGCCTAACCGAATCAAATATTGACTTGTATTGAAATTTGGTCGCATTTGCTTGCATATGCATATATATCTTTGAATAGGTCATAGCAAGGAGGCTAGAGCAGAGAATAAAATTTGTTTGCCCGACAAATAGGTACATGTTTACTACATAATTTCCTGTTTTGTTTGGGTGATGATGATTTTGTGAGCCTATTGGCTAGCCGCTTGGCTTTTTCTTTTTCTTTTTGAGATCTGAAGGACCGGGGAAGCTATTTGAAATTCCCCGATGCTCCCGGTGCAGGGGAGGTTATGGCGAAATTTTTCAAAAATTTAGGGTGTTATCCAAATTTTTGAAATTTTAGAAATTCTCAGAAACTGAAAAGTTGGAGAATGGAAGCCAGGTCGAGCGTAGAGTTGATTAATCAAACCAATTTCGACTTTGTTCCTTTTCGGGGACGAAAAGTTTTAAGTAGGGGAGATTGTAACAACCCGGAAAATCTGGGCCAGTTTAAAATTTTTATTTTGGCAATTTTAGCGAGTTTTGATTATTTAAAATGAATTATTTTAAATAGAATCGACGAGAAAATTTATTTTGAATAGAATTCGAACGTATATATTATACGCGTCGTCGATAGAATATAAATATTTATATATAATTATAAATAGAATTGAAAATGGCGCGGTAGTTCGATAATTCGATTTCAAACTTTAATTGAATGTACCGGGTGCAAAACAATCCGGATTTTAGTGAAACCAAAAATATTTGAATCTGATGAAGAATATCTTTCTAACGAAGTTAACAAACTGAGATTTCACTTTAGAAATGATAAGATATGTCCAGTTGAAAATTCAGAATAGTCGCTGTGGAATTTATATATATTTTATATAATATATAGCCCTTAAAAATGGACATTTTGCAAATGACCTCGGATTTCGACGAAACCACTTTTGTTGGGTCCGTGATGTCAAACTATTGCTAGGTTTCAAGTTTCATAATTTTTTCGAATCAATATGTGAGTGTGGCAAAGGAAAACGCGTTTGACCAGTTTCAGTTGATTTTAATCGACTGGAAATTGGCCATTTTTCTAACGGTCTCAGAATTCGACGAAATTAGTTTTGTTAGGACCGTATCGTCAATACGAAGCTAGAAAACATTTTTCGGGAATTTTTCTAGTTAGTATGTGGCCCCGGTAATTTGAAATGTACGTTTAAAATTCAATATAGCGATTTAAATGTAAATTTAACGGAAACTGATTGTAACGATCGAATCAGCTTACGATACATATCCCATTGGGTTCGGAATGGGGGTAAAACGCTATGGACGACAGTCGGTGGGCCTCGTTTCGAAGTCGAATAAAAAGTCAACTCTAAGGAGAAAATAAATTAAAATAAAATTTAATATTAATAACTTTTTTTCATTTAGACCCCCCCCTTTTTCGTTTCATTTCAAAACGAATCAGAGAAAAAAAAAACAAAAAAAAAAAGAGAGAGAACCCGCGGATCTCGTTCGCCCTCCCCTTGGAGGCGTCGCCGCCGCCAGCACTGGCGTGGGCCACCGCGCCGCCCAGTTTCTCCCTCTCCCCCTCCGTTCGACCTTCCTTTCCAGCAGCACCCCGTCTCCCCTTTCTCTCTCTCCTCCACCGCGAAGAGCAGCAGACGCCGATTCCCCCCCTTCCGCCGTTCAACCTCCGCTGCCACCCCATCGCGCCGCCTGACCCCGCCTCCTCCAGTTCTCCTCGCGACAGCCCCCCCTCGGCTGTAAGTTTCCTTTTTATTTATTTATTTATTAATTAATATTTTAAAAACTGTTTTTATTTTACAGATTAAATACTGTTTTATTTTAAAGGAAAAAAAAACTGATTTTTAGGTTTTGAAAAACTGATTTTGTTTAAAGATTGAAAACTGATTTTGTTTAAAGATTGAAAACTGATTTTGTTTAAAGATTGAAAACTGATTTTGTTTAAAGATTGAAAACTGATTTTCAAATGATTTAAAACTGATTTTAAATAAATAAGAAGTAACTTATTTTTCAGAATTTTAAAAATAAAAAGATATGGTTTTGAAAATAGAAAAAAAACATACTTTGTTTGAAAATAGAAAAAAAACATACTTTGTTTGAAAATAGAAAAAAAACATACTTTGTTTGAAAATAGAAAAAAAACATACTTTGTTTGAAAATAGAAAAAAAACATACTTTGTTTGAAAATAGAAAAAAAACATACTTTGTTTGAAAATAGAAAAAAAACATACTTTGTTTGAAAATAGAAAAAAAACATACTTTGTTTGAAAATAGAAAAAAAACATACTTTGTTTTGTAAATAGAAATAGTGGAATAAAAATGCGATTTTTATATATTGAACTTTGAAATAAAAATTCGATTTTTATATATTGAACTTTGAACTAAAAATTCGATTTTTATATATTGAACTTTGAAATAAAAATTCGATTTTTATATATTGAACTTTGAACTAAAAATTCGATTTTTATATATTGAACTTTGAAATAAAAATTCGATTTTTATATATTGAACATTGAAATAAAAATTCGATTTTTATATATTGAACTTTGAACTAAAAATTCGATTTTTATATATCGAACTTTGAAGTAAAAATATGATTTTTATATATCGAATAGTGAAGTAAAAATTCGATTTTTATATATTGAACTTTGAACTAAAAATTCGATTTTTATATATCGAACTTTGAAGTAAAAATATGATTTTTATATATCGAATAGTGAAGTAAAAATTCGATTTTTATATATTGAACTTTGAACTAAAAATTCGATTTTTATATATCGAACTTTGAAGTAAAAATATGATTTTTATATATCGAATAGTGAAGTAAAAATTCGATTTTTATATATTGAAAAGCGAAGTAAAAATTCGATTTTTACATATGTAGAGAATACGGGCGAAGATGACGAAAAGGCGAAACGACGAAGACTTCTGCAAATGAAGAGCCGTGGAGCTAGGATAGCTATATGTGAGAACTTCTCACTCAAATTCTACTTTTCTAGTTATATATATATATATACTAGGATGCAGACGGTGCTTATTAGAAGCACCCGACACCCGTCCACAGATCATGGACTTGTTTGATTGGTTGTGTAGTTGATTAGTTGAATTATTTGTTGGAATTGAATTGTTTGGTGAGATGAAATTGATTTGATTGATGTGTGAATGGCGTGGGCCTTCACTAGACCGGGGATAAGGCTAGGCCTTGTCCCGTTTCTAGTATCGTGCCGTTATGCCGCCGAAATTTTCTAAAATAAGTTAGAAAAATAAAAATAGCATTTTATTTAACGAATGAACTGAATAGAAATTCATATGTTAAAATAAAATGTGTTATCGTTAAAAATATAATTTTTAACGTGAATGTGAATAAATAAATATTCATTTACAAACCAGACGGTTTGTTTATGTACACCTATTTGAATGACGTTGATTGGGTCGATAAATTTTACACATCGCCTAACTGCACAAATAAAATATGTGTTTGATTGTTTGAAACCCCACACGGGTGTTAGGATGAAATTTGAAGTTCACTCATCCTGATTGATTAAATATGTCGATCGATTGATTGACAAGCTGCTATAAGCGTTAAATGTCTATATTTGATGCTTATACAGTGTAGTGCACTTTGGTTGATGGTTGATTATTTTTCAAGGCTATTATACATGTGTTGTATGAAAATCCATATAATTAACTTTATATGGTAATTGATTGGGCCTCATTCCAGTTTTAAAATAGAAATATTTGAAAAAGAAATATTTGAAATAGAATATTTGAAAATAGAACTTTATGAAGCCGTGTTGATTAGATTGACGCCATTTTGACGTGAACGATATTTATATCGATTTTATCGATTTCGAATTGAATTGAAAACGAATTCGAAATGAATTGAATTGAAAACGATTTCGAAATGAATTGAATTGAAAACGAATTCGAAATGAATTGAATTGAAAACGATTTCGAAATGAATTGAATTGAAAACGAATTCGAAATGAATTGAATTGAAAACGATTTCGAAATGAATTGAATTGAAAACGAATTCGAAATGAATTGAATTGAAAACGAATTCGAAATGAATTGAATTGAAAACGATTTCGAAATGAATTGAATTGAAAACGAATTCGAAATGAATTGAATTGAAAACGATTTCGAAATGAATTGAATTGAAAAGCGATTTCGAAATGAATTGAATTGAAAACGATTTCGAAATGAATTGAATTGAAAACGATTTCGAAATGAATTGAATATATAACGATTTCGAAATGAATTGAATATATAACGATTTCGAAATGAATTGAATATATAACGATTTCGAAATGAATTGAATATATAACGATTTCGAAATGAAATGAATTGAAAACGATTTCGAAATGAATTGAATTGAAAACGATTTCGAAATGAATTGAATTGAAAACGAATTCAAATTGAATTGAAATTTGAATTGAAACTTGAATTGAATAGAATTGAATTTTAAAACGAATTTATAAAGAAGAATTCAATTTTGATTTGAATTGAAAAAGGGAGTTGAAATTTCTTTTGAAACGAATTCAAAACTATTTATATAATTCGTTTTAAATAGAAATCGACGAAATATATATTATATATATTATATATATAATATAATGGCCTGAATAGAACGCGCCGCGCCGCGGCAGTTCGCGAATTTCGACCATTTATTTCAAACGGACATTACGGGAGATCCGACCGTCGGATTCTCCTAAAACCGGAACCGTTGGGTTCGTATCGAAAAGAGCTTTCTAATGAATATTAGAAATTTGAAATCTAACGGTTGGATTTGGAGATACGTCCAAATCAAATTCGAAAAAGGTCGCTGTAAGTGCAGTTCGATGGCCATTGATGGAAATCGACTGTACGGGCCTTGATAAAATTATTAAAAATAGTAATAATTTGTGTAAAATCATAAGAAATGATTTGTGAAGATTTGGGATGAAAAACTCCATATTTGAAAGGATAAAAATAGATTTTTATCGAAATGAACTAGTTTTGAACTAGAATTATAATTCTATTTATTTTTAAATAAATAAATTGAATTCGAAAAGGGTTTTGAAAATAACCAAAATTTCCAATGATTGCATTGGAGTGGATTTGAATCGAAGTTGTCTTCGGAATATTTCGATGTTGGAATTCGTGATTATACAGGTGTTGTTATGGAAATTTGAAAGATATATATTTATATCGTTATTTCCAATACGACATTTGTTGATCGTAGAATTTGATATTGAATATAGGCCGATATATTTTCTATTCAGAGCCTTATATTGAATATCAAATGTGATTTGGGTTTGTCGCGAATGGTGTCTTCACTAACACTGTTCTTGAACCCAGTTGAGAAAAGATTAAATCTTTTTATTTAGATTTAATGAAGTGTACCAATTAAATGATATTTAATTGGAATTGAACTGGTATTGATTTTTGGGTTTATCGTGAACAGTGTTTTAAATAACACTTGTTCTTTAACCCGATAATTAATGGAATGTGATTTTGGGTTTATCGTGAATCGTGTTTTAAATGACACCGATTCTTTAACCCAGATAAGGATTAAAACTAAGTGGAGTTTTAATGAATCTTTAATTAGATTGAAAAGATCGAGAATGGAGTATCACCAGTTTTGCTCCAGGCGATAGTTAAATCTTTAATTAGATTTGAACGTGAAATTTAGAAACTAACTGTCGGTTAGCCAAGCAGAATGGTTTTCTGGATATTGATCTGATGTTGGTTTCGGCCTTCGGGGTTAATATTTGGGGAATTATTCTCTTGATTAATTTACGGTTAGTGACTAATGAATTGGAATGAGGCGTATGTTGTGTTTGTGTAACACTTATTTAAAATATACGCGAGTTATTCGGAAAGGCCGGGTTTATCCCATTCTGGATAACTGATACGACGATAAGTCGAAGATGAAGACGATGGTCGAAGACCGGAGGTCTTCACGTCGTTTGGGTGATAACTGATGATCTTGATTGGGCTGTACACCCAAGAAGATGGAAACAGTTAGTGATCGTCCAGACGTACTTGGAGATCGATGGATATGCGGGGTACTAGGTGCCTCCGGTTTCGTTCAGACCCAGAACGGACTTGTAAATGGACTGTGTGTCTGACATTGGATTTCATTCTGTGTGACTGATATCGGTTGCATAGAGTGGTTTGCCTGTGTGGCATGCTAAGATGCAAATGATCAAGGCTTCTGTTGAAAAGCAAAGTCTTGTGGTGATGATCAAAGCACGGCCTTTGTGGCGTAGCTTTGTGTAACGTTTACCTCGCGTGTTTCACACCCGGTATGAACCAAAAACGGGAGAGGACATCAGGGAGGACTTGCGTTTCTTTCTAGTTAGAAGTGGCGTCAGTGGTTTTACACGCCCTGACGAGTTTGACTTATGTGGTTGTTGCTGTTGCGAGGCGCCTCGGTTATATCGGTTTCGGCCGATGCATTATGGTCGGCTGACGGACCAGACTTACACCCCATAGGGTGGGGAAACGTAGTGTTCAGGCATTTTAATCCACATCGGTGGACCGGCCCTGACGATCCAAAGGCTTGACAGAGTACTTGCCTGAGACACGGACTAGAGCGTCTCGAATCGGTTGAGGACTATCTTTTGCCTCGGTTCATAGATGGAAATCCAATTTCCAAATACGTGACATTTGCGGTTTTATTTGTAAACCTATATATGGCGACATGATATATGGTACCCATGCCGCCTATGATTGATACTTATGATTTGAAGTTGTTTTATACACAGTACACTTATTATAGTATCAAATGATTTGTTTTAAAACGTATCAAGCATTCTTTGGCTGTTATAAGGGAAAACCCTATCCTCGACTGCGTTGCATTGTGTGATGGGACCTGGGTCTTATAACAGCTTCATTTTTCTTCATTTAGCATTGCGCTGTTGTTTTATGCACTGGTATTCTTGGGAGGAAACCCGTTCCGTGTTATACGGCGTGGTCCCTTGATTTACCTTTGAAAATAAAGATTAATAACTGTTTTTGTTCTCATACCAGTCACATGACTGACTTGGAGTTTATTGTTTTAACCTAAACTCTGGGTGCCCCTATTTTTGACACGGGCAGCTAGTAGTTTTGGTTTTGCAGATTTATATTCATAGGATCCTGGTTTACAGCTGGAACGATATCCGGAAAGCTTTGTATCCGTATATCTCATTCTAGTTGTGTATTGTATTATTATTTTTCCGCTGCGATGTATTTAAATGTAATTTAAATCTCTAATATTTCTGTGTAATATTCATTTATACTCTGTATATTCTTGTAATCTGATGCATTGTTGTAATATACAATGAAATGTTCTTCTGTATGCGTTCTGTTGTGGTTTGTTCTCGAACTATCCGTCGCTTTCCTTTACGGGGAAGTTACGGGTCTTCACAATCTTTTGCCTTGGTTCATGACGGAAATCCAATTTCCAAATACGTGATCGTGCGGTTTCAATTGTATATATATATTTGGCGACATAGTGGCATGGGACGCTCATGTCGTCTATGATTGATAGTTATGATTTGAAATTGTTTTCAAAACATATAAACACTAGCAATAATATCAAATGCCTTTGTTTTATTCGTATCAAGCATATTTTGGCTGTTATAAGGTAAAAACTCTATCCTCCGGTTTGCGTTGCATTGTGTGATGGGAACTGAGTCTTATAACGGCTTCATTTTTATAAAAAGCATAGCGATGTTTAAAAGAAAGATTTGTTTTAAAGCACTGGCAATCCAATGGAGTAAACCCGTTCCACGAAAGTGGCGTGGTCCTGTGATTAGCCAATTATATATGTGTTGAGTGGATTTCTCATACCAGTCCCATGACTGACTCGTAGTTTGTTTCACTTTCAAACTCGGGTGCCCCCTTTTCCTACACGGGCAGCCTTGTATTCAGGTTTAGCTGGTTCTTTTTCTGGATAGCTGGAGCTGAAGATGGTTTCTATCATTTATTTCTTTTTATGCTGTTCAGCTCCTATTGTACATATTTTGTTTATTTCCGCTGTAGACATTTATGTATAGCTGAACTGTACTTGTACTAAGTAAGATCCTGTATACTGTGTAACTCTGATGATTACTTTTATCCAGTTTATTCTATTGTTCATTATCTGGTGTATTTATTTAATTCTGTTCTGCTATTATATGTTTCTGTGTTATATTCCAAAGATAACCCTGTTTCCATGAGAACGGGATTTCGGGTCGTCTCAACGTGGTATCAGAGCTTTTGTTAAGCTTAGTTCTGGAATATAACATTTGAACGAACTCGTCAGAAATAGAACCAGTAGTGTTCTAGGACGGGTAACTCAATACAGATAGGATCAGCAATATCTTAGTATGAGTAAAGCAGAATGAAATAACACCTGGATAGACACATTTACATTCAAGTATTTGTCTCTATATTTTGAAATATCTTTCCTGTTGACCTGACACTTGATCTGCCATTTGCAGAGGTACTAGAAAAATGAGTGTCAGAAGCAGAAGGAATGCGGAACCGGATATTGAGGCCTTATTAATCAAATATCGAAATATGGGTGGAATACCGTTCTCTGGTGAAGAATCTATTATGAAGACACAAGCTTGGATTCGTTCGGCTGAGAAAATCTTCGAAGCATTAAAGCTGAGGGAGGACCAGAAAAGATTACTGGCCTTCTGGGCACTTAAAGACGACGCTTTGTTCTGGTGGGATTCAGTTATAGAGAATAATCCAGAAGGTGATATCACCTGGGATAGATTCAAAGTGATTTTCTTAGAAAGATTTACTCCTCCCGAAGCGACGGAGCGATTATGTGATGAATTTTCTTATCTAATACAAGGTGATATGACCATTCCCGAATATCATAAGAAATTCAACGAACTTGCTCACTTTGCTCCTCATCTAATTCAAGACCCAAAGAGGAAAAATCTAAGATTTATTCATGGCCTTCAAAGGAAATACCAGAATAAAGTATTGGGGCATGTGAAGCTTCCTTTCTCAGAAATGATTTATATGGCTTATCAGTATGAAGATCTCGACAGGAAAGGTATGCTACAGTTCGAAGAAGAAGTCAGCTCTAGTAATAGAAATGAGTCTGAAACTGATCGTCCTGAGGCCAGTACAAAGTCGGATGTCAGGAAGAAGCCCAGTGCCAAGAGAAAAAGGGCTGAATCTGAGAAAGGGCAAGGAACGACTACCATATGCAGCAACGTTAAGAAGCCAGGGCATTTGTCGATTAACTGCGGACCCTTAAAGAAGCGATTAAGAGGCGGATTTCAATCCAAGAAGGGATTTCAAGAGAATAGAAAGTGCAGTCAATGCCATGAGGTCGGTCATCTTTCTAAGGCCTGCCCGTTATTTAGAAAATCTGAAGCAGTGCATGTGAACGAAGTGGCAGAAGTGCCTGCATCTTCGTCTATTCAGGAAAGGCCAGATGTTTTAGAAGGCACGCTAACTGTCAAAGATATTCCAGTTAAAGTACTGTTTGACACTGGCGCGTCGCGAAGCTTCATTGCAAAGGATGCAGCTAAGAAACTGGATTTGAATTTGAAAAAGCTCAAGGAACCAATGACTGTCCAGAATCCGGTTGGGGGTTCCATAGATCTCAGTTGGATTTGTGGAGTGCCGGTTTCCTTTTCTCGATATCGGTTTCCTACCATCGCAGCCGTCATGAATTTTAAAGAGTTTGATCTTATCTTGGGGTTAGACTGGTTGACCAAATATGAAGCTGAAGTCAAATGCGCCGACAGAGTCGTAAAGGCGAAGATTAAATCAGGTGATTATATAACCATTCCCTGTGAAGGTCAGAATGCTAATAGAAAAGACTTCTGGGCAGCTTTGAATGTTTCTCCAGCCCAAATTGAAAATGTTCCTGAAGTCCCAGAGAATATTCCTGACCTCATCAAAGACATTCCCGTTGTCAAGAATTATGCGGATGTGTTTGAGGAAGTCGTTCGCTTACCTCCGCAGAGAGAAATAGATTTTAAAATTGCTTTAATTTCGAATGCAAGGCCGGTAGTTCACGCTATTCGAAGAATGTCCTTGAAAGAGAAGGAGGAATTAGACAATCAAACACGACAGCTAGTATGGAAAGGTCTGATCAGGCCTAGTTTCTCTGATTGGGGAGCAGCAGTGGTTTTTGTCCCAAAATCTGATGGTACTCTACGGCTATGCGTGGATTATCGTGATCTGAACAAACAAACAATAAAGAACAAATATCCATTGCCGCGAATAGATGATTTGTTGGATCGATTAAATGGAGAACAAGTATTTTCACGAATGGACCTAGCTACGGGCTTCCATCAACTTCGAATTGCCGAAGAGTGTGTTCCAATGACAGCGTTCAGAGGCCCCGACTTATTCTATGAGTGGTTAGTAATGTCGTTCGGCTTATGTAACGCTCCAGCTTACTTCGTCGATCTAATGAACAGAGTATTCAGAGGAGTATTGAATAAATTTGTTCTGGTTTTCATTGACGATATTCTAATCTTCTCTAAATCAAAGGCCGAACATGAAAAGCATCTGGAACAGGTTCTAGAAATTCTGAGATGGAATGTATTAAAAGCAAAGTTTTCCAAATGTATCTTCTGGCAAGATGAAGTAAAATTTCCGGGCCACGTTGTATCGAAAGAAGGAATTGCTGTGGATCCAAGCAAAATCATAGCTATTCAGAACTGGAAACAGCCCAGCACTCCCACTGAAGTCCGCAGTTTTCTCGGATTGGCTAGCTATTATCGGAAGTTCGTTAAAGACTTTTCGAAGATATCTGGTCATTTAACGAAGCTTACAAAGAAGCATTCTAAATTCAAATGGACTCCAGAAAGTGAGGAAGCTTTCGAAGAGCTAAAGTTAAGACTAACGACAGCTCCAGTGTTAACCATCATCGATGGCAACCAGGATCTAAAAGTCTGGACTGATGCTTCTAGAGAAGGCCTTGGCGCAGTGTTAATGCAAAGGGGTCAAGTAATTGCTTATGCTAGCCGTCAACTGAAGCCGCACGAGAAGAACTACGTAACTCATGATCTTGAGTTATTGGCTATAGTATTCGCTTTGAAAATCTGGAGACACTATCTTCTGGGCGAGAGATTTGAACTGTTTACAGATCATCAGTCATTAAAGTATCTGTTCACTCAGAAGGACTTAAATTTGAGGCAGCAGCGTTGGCTGGAGTTTCTTGCAGCATATGACTTTGAAATTATATATACTCCAGGGAAAGCCAATGTCGTGGCTGATGCGTTAAGCATAAAGAATGAGATGATCGCCAGTTTCATCATTGCGACTTCGTTAATTGATAAGATATCGGCTCTCCAAGAAGACGACCAATTTATCAAAGGAATAAATCAGCGAATTCGTGAGGGCAATGCTTCGGATTTCCAGTTAGATAGCGAAGGGATTCTGAGGTTAGAAGGACGAATTTGCGTTCCAGAAATTCCTGAACTCAGAAGAGAGGTGCTTGATGAATGCCACAAATCTAAGCTCAGTATCCATCCAGGTGTGAATAAAATGTATAACGATATCAAACGCACATTTTGGTGGAAGTCGTTAAAAAGAGACATCTCGATATATGTTAGTCGATGCCCTACTTGCCAGCTAGTCAAGAGCGACCAACAGAAATTGGCTGGATTATTACAACCGCTAGAAGTTCCTGGTTGGAAGTGGGAACATATTTCTATGGATTTCATTGATGGTTTGCCCAGAACCAGAAAAGGAAATGACAGTATATGGGTGATCGTAGATCGCTTCACGAAGACCGCCCATTTCATACTTGTCAGATCAAACAGAACTGCTCAGAGTCTGGCGCAGATATACTTCAGGGAAATAGTTAGACTACATGGAGTGCCGCTCAGCATAGTCAGTGATAGAGATACAATCTTCACTAGCAAATTCTGGGAAGCATTTTAAGTCGAGCTAGGAACGAAGTTGAACTTGAGCACCGCTTATCATCCTCAGACAGACGGTCAGACTGAGAGGGTGAATCGCATTTTAGAAGATCTATTGCGGGCTTGTGTTCTAGATTTCGGTGGATCATGGGAAGACCATCTGCATTTGGCTGAATTCTCTTATAACAACAGCTACCAGGCGAGTCTGACAATGTCGCCATTCGAAGCATTGTATGGTAGACCGTGCCGATCTCCTGCTTGTTGGGTCGAGCCTGGAAATAGACTTGTGTTAGGGCCTGATATGATTCGCGAAGCTGCCGACAAAGTCGATTTTATTAAAAAGCGATTACTCGCCGCTCAAAGCCGACAAAAGAGCTATGCCGATAGAAGAAGAAGAGATATATCATTTGAAGTTGGCGACTATGTATATTTGAAAGTATCGCCGATGAGAGGAGTTATCCGGTTCGGTAAAACTGGAAAGTTAGCGCCCAAATTTATTGGTCCGTTTCATATTCTGGAACGGATCGGAACTCTCGCTTACAGGGTCAAACTTCCTGGTTGGTTGCCTGGAGTTCATGATGTATTTCATATATCTCAACTTCGAAAACACGTTCATGATCCAGACTTGATCGTGGAAGAAGCAGCTCAGCAGGATATAGAAATTACTCCAGAATTAGCTGTGAGGCGAGAGCCGCTAAAGATCATCGGCAAAGAAACCAAAGAGCTGAGAAACAAGAAGGTTCACTTAGTCAAAGTGCAATGGAGTGGAGATCCGCGAGATTGTACTTGGGAAACTGAGGAGAGCATTCAGAAAGCTTATCCTAGATGCCGAGTGGATATCTCTGATTGACTCCGGTGCAAGGTACATTTAACCTACTTTGCACTACCATTCAATTCTCTACTCTATTGTTATTTTATTTTCATAGATGTGCACTTTTAATTATATAGTCTGAATGATTTTAAAGGGTATAGGATTTGATTAGTATATTTTTGAAGGTTAAAAATAATTGGATTGGTTGTTGTGTTGTGTGATTGTAGATTTATCAAACCACTTTCGACTTTGTTCCTTTTCGGGGACGAAAAGCTTTAAGTGGGGGAGATTGTAACGACCCAGAAAATCTGAACCAATTTAAAATTTTTTAATTGGCTAAAATAATGGATTTTAAATATTTAAAATAAATATTTTAAATAATGGCGATGAAAACTGAGTTTGAATCAACAGTTGAAAACGAATATAATTAATTATAATTATAAACAAGGCCTGAAATGGCGCTGTAGTTTCAAGAAATTGAATTCAAACTTTGTCGGACTGTACCGGGTGCAGAACAGTCCGGATTTTAGTGAAACCAAAAACATTAGGATCTATTTGATGATATCTTTCTAACGAATCCGACCAATCGAAATTTCATAGCGGGAATCAAAAGATATGTCCAGTTGAAAATTCTGAATAGTCGCTATGGAATTCAGGCCCTTAAAAATGGACATTTTGCAAACGACCTCGGATTTCAACGAAACTACTTTTGTTGGGTTCGGGATGTGAAGTTATTGTTAAGTTTCAAATTTCATAATTTTTCGAATCAATATGTGAGCGTGGCAAAGGAAAACGCGTTTGACCAGTTTCAGTTGATTTTAATCGACTGGAAATTGGCCATTTTTCAAACGGTCTCAGAATTCGACGAAACTAGTTTTGTTAGGACCGTATCGTCAATACGAAGCTAGAAAATATTTTTCTGGAATTTTTCTAGTTAGTATGTGACCCCGGTAATTTGAAAAGTACGTTTAAAATTCAATATAGTGATTTAGATGTAAATTCAACGGAAACTGATTATAACGATCGAATCAGCTTGCGATACATATCCCATTGTGTTCGAAATGGGGGTAGAACGCTAGGGACGACAGTCGGTGGGTCCCATTTCGACTTCGAATAAAAAGTCAACTTTTAAATAGAAATTTAATAATAATAAATATTTATATAAACCCTTTTTCTCTCTCTCTCTCTCTCCTCACATTCATTCTCGTTCAAAATAAAAAAAAAGAAAAAGAAAAAAGGACCCGACTTCATTCAGGCCCCCCCTTCATCGTCGATCGACTGCCGCTGCCTCAAGCGAGGCGCCGCCCATCACCGCATCCCCCTCCCCCTCGTTCGTTGATCCCGCCAGTGACATCGCACCCCCCTGAACCAATTGCGACGCCCCAAATTCGCGAGCACCGTTCGAGACCCCTCCGCTTCGCCAGCTCCTCCTCCTGCCGCCGAGCTTGGCTGTCAGTCCCCCCCCCCCTTTCTTTGCAGACAAAGTAAGTATTTTATTTTATTTTTATTTTTATTTTAATTAGGTTTAAAACTGATTTATTTTAATTAGGTTTAAAACTGATTTTAAAAGAAAACTGATTTTAAAATGATTTAAAACTGATTTTAAAAGAAAACTGATTTTAAAAGGATTTAAAAACTGATATTTTTTAAAAGAATTTAAAACTGATTTTTAAAAAGGATTTAAAAACTGATTTTAATTTTGAAAAAGAAAAAGATTTGAACTTTAAATAAAAAAAGATTTGAACTTTAAATAGAAAAAGATTTGAACTTTAAGTAGAAAAAGATTTGAACTTTAAATAGAGAGAGATTTGAACTTGGATAGAAAAGATCATATTTTTAAAATAGAAAAGACGGAATTTTTATTAAGTAGAAGAAGTAAGATATGATTTTTATATTTTTAAAGTAATAAAAATATAATTTTTACATCATAGGAATATTAAAAATATAATCTTTATTTTTGAAAAGGCGGAATCTATATTTTTGAAATGCAATTTTTATATATTGAATAACGAAGTAAAAATTCGATTTTTACATATGTAGAGAATACGGGCAACGAAAGCGACGAAAGGCGAGATTGGCGAAGATTTCTATAAAGGAAGAGTCGTGGTATTGGATAGCTATAGGTGAGAATTTCTCACTCTTCCATTTCTTTTCCTAGCTATATATATGTGTTGAAATAAAAGTGAATTGCTATATATATATATATATATATATATATATATATATATATATATATATATATATACGCCCCTCGTCCACAAACCATGGACGATATTTATTGGTAGAAATTGTTGTGAAAATTGATTGATAGCGAATGATTGTTTGGGATTGTTTGTGATTGATATTGGTTGATTGTGGTTGAAAAATACCCATTTGTGGTTGAGAAATATTTGGTTGAAACCACATAGGATTAGTTTGTGGAAATGAAATAAATATATACATGCCGCCTGCGTGCGAACTAGATGCATGATCCCTATTGTCAAAAACCACGAGGTTTTAAGGTAGAGCGAGGAGCCGTACTAGGGACGGTCCCGGTTTTAACTACCCTGCCGTTATGCTGCCGAAATTTTGAATAATATTCGTGTGTTTGAATTATTTTCATATGCTTAAACTATATTTATTCATTGAATAGAAAACGTTCATGTGTTGAATTGATATTCATTCGTTGATTAGAAATTCATGTGTTGAATGGTATTCATATTTTGAAATAAATTGTTTGATAATAAAAATCACCTTTTATCTATATATAAAAACTATAGAAAACATTCATGTGTTGAATTGATATTCATTCGTTGATTAGAAATTAATGTGTTGAATGGTATTCATATTTTAAAATAATTTGTTTGATAATAAAAATCACCTTTTATCTATATATAAAAACTATAGAAAACATTCATGTGTTGAATTGATATTCATTCGTTGATTAGAAATTCATGTGTTGAATGGTATTCATATTTTGAAATAAATTGTTGGATAATAAAAATCACCTTTTATCGACTATATGAACTGTGTAAAATAATCTCGTTTTAAAGAAATTGTTTTATGATAAAAATCCTATTTTTATCACCAACATGAAGTATATCAAATAATAGTGTTTTGAAATGAATCGTTTTACAATAAAAATCACATTTTTATTGTATGCATGAATCGTTGAAATGTGAAGTGTTAAAAATAGCCACTTGTTCAACATAAACATATATGAGTTGAAATATTCATTAATTAGCTAATGAAATGATTTGCACCTATGTATGTAACATTAGAATAAATGTTGTTTTTAAACCAAATAGAAATCAAATATGAAGTTGAATAGAAAATGATAAATGATAAGAACCGTATATATATGTACATGCATATTCATTGAACAGGTTATAGCAAAGGGGCTAGAGAAGAGGAATAAAATTTTGTGCCCGACAAATAGGTACACATTTACTGCTTTGTTTGGGTGATGATTTTATGAGCCTGTTGGCTAGCCGCTTGGCTTTTTCTTTTTCTTTTTGAGATTAGAAGGACTGGGAAAGCTATTTGCGATTTCCCAATGCTCCCGGTGCAGGGGAGGTTATGGCGAAATTTTCCAAAATTTTAAGGCGTTAGTGAAATTTTTGAAGTGAAAACGATATTGAAATCATTGAATGAACTATATTTATATAAATATATAAATATAAATAAAATTAAAACGAAACGAGGCCGTGCAGTTCGTATTTTGAAATCGTGATTTCAAACAACTAGTGCGAGAAATCCGACCATTGGATTTTCCCGAAACCTCAACCGTCGGGTTCGCCTTGGAAATATCTTCCCAACGACACCAACTTTGTAGAAATCCAACGGTTGGATTGTCTGGAATGTTTAATTCAAATCTGAAGAAAAACAGCGCCAGAAACGATTATATTTATATATAAATATAAATATAATTTTAATTAATCGAATAACGACACTGCAGTTCGTATTTTGAAATCGAAAATTCAAACGATTGTACCGGGAGATCCGACCGTCGGATTTTCCCGAAACTGGAACCGTTGGATTCGTTTTGAAAAGACCTTTCTAATGATGTAAATTTTGTGAAGATCCAACGGTTAGATTTTCAGATATGTGTAAATCAATTCTGAAGAAAAACAGCGCCACGGCCGCGTTATGGCCCGAAGCGTCGTTTTGAATAAATTGGCTATTTTAAAATAAATAAAAATAGTGATAAATCGTTATAAAATATTGTAAACGGTATGGAATGGAAATAAACTGAATTTGCTTGATTTATGTGGTATTTGATGGTTGAATGTGTTTGTTGTGAAAATTACATTAAAGAACAAAATTGGTGTTGTCGAATAATTTAACCATTGAAATAAGTTGATTTGAAATTTTAAATATACGTGAATTATTTGAAAAGGCCGAGTTAATTCTCATTTCGAATAACTGACCGACGATTGAAATTCGAAGATGAAGACGATGGTCGAAGACCGGAGATCTTCACCTCGTTTGGATGGTAACCGAGGTCCTGATTGGGAGGCATCCCGAAATATGGATAATGAGTGGTGATCGTCCAGACGTACGTGGTGATCGATGGGTTTGCGAGGTATTTATTGCCTCCGGTTTTGTTCAGACCCAGAACGGACTTGTAAATGGACTGTGTGTCTGACATTGGAGTTTATTCTGTGTTGATTGATTTCTGTTAAATATACACATGTTTGGCGGCGGAGAATTTATTCTTTTGCTTAACGCCCTTCTCTGAGACGCACGAGCTCAGAGGTTGTATATCGATGGACATCAGTCGCATGGCATGAATTGCCTGTGTGGCATGCTAAGATGCAGTGATCAGGGCTTCTGTTGAAAAGCAAAGTCTTGTGGTGATGATCAAAGCACCGCCTGTGTGGCGTAGCTTTGTGTATAACGTAAATTCGTGAGCCTCACACCCCGGTGTGAACCTAAAACGGGAGAAGAACCTCAGGGAGGGCATGCGTTTCTTTCTAGCTAGGGTGATGTCAGTGACCTACCAGCCCTGACATTTATATACTTTTCACCTATGTGGTTGTTGCTGTTGCGAGGCGCCTCGGTTTGATCGGACGATCCGGGTCCGATGGAGTCATTCGTTGGCTCGTTGACGCCCCAAAGGGCGGGAAACGCAGTGTTCAGGAATTTTAATCCACATCGGCGGACCGACCCTGACGATTCTAGGGTCACTCGAGCTCTGATCCTGAGACACGGGCTAGAGCGTCTCGAATTCGGTAAGGACTATCTTTTGCCTTGGTTCATGACGGAAATCCAATTTCCAAATACGTGATCGTGCGGTTTCAATTGTATATATATATTTGGCGACATAGTGGCATGGGAAGCTCATGTCGTCTATGATTGATAGTTATGATTTGAAATTGTTTTCAAAACATATAAACACTAGCAATAATATCAAATGCCTTTGTTTTATTCGTATCAAGCATATTTTGGCTGTTATAAGGTAAAAACTCTATCCTCCGGTTTGCGTTGCATTGTGTGATGGGAACTGAGTCTTATAACGACTTCATTTTTATAAAAAGCATAACGATGTTTAAAAGAAAGATTTGTTTTAAAGCACTGGCAATCCAATGGAGTAAACCCATTCCACGAAAGTGGCGTGGTCCTGTGATTAGCCAATTATATATGTGTTGAGTGGATTTCTCATACCAGTCCCATGACTGACTCGTAGTTTGTTTCACTTTCAAACTCGGGTGCCCCCTTTTCCTACACGGGCAGCCTTGTATTCAGGTTTAGCTGGTTCTTTTTCTGGATAGCTGGAGCTGAAGATGGTTTCTATCATTTATTTCTTTTTATGCTGTTCAGCTCCTATTGTACATATTTTGTTTATTTCCGCTGTAGACATTTATGTATAGCTGAACTGTACTTGTACTAAGTAAGATCCTGTATACTGTGTAACTCTGATGATTACTTTTATCCAGTATATTCTATTGTTCATTATCTGGTGTATTTATTTAATTCTGTTCTGCTATTATATGTTTCTGTGTTATATTCCAAAGATAACCCTGTTTCCGTGAGAACGGGATTTCGGGTCGTCTCAATATTTTATCAAACGATACATCTTTTTAATGATTCATTTAACATTAACAAATGTAATTTCTTATGTTTACATATGTATCAAATGACACATCTTTTAATGATTCATTTTACATTCAATAAAAATGAAAATTTTCAATGTTGAAATTTTCTATTTCAAATAATGATCATTTCTCATTACTTCTTACATACAATAAAAATGTAAATTTTTATTGTTAAACTTTTCTATGTATTCCAATGACAAATAAAAGAATAATTTATTTGTACACATTTTTCTATGTATTCTAATGACAAATAGAAGAATAATTTATTTATACATATTTTTCTTTGTATTCTAATGACAAGTAAAAGAATAATTTATTTGCATACAAATTCATGTCTTTAACATAACAAATAAAAGTGAATATTTATTTGCACAAAAGTTTTAATCTTTTATATGACAATTAAATATGAATATTTATTTGTTAACATATCTCTATTTCAAAACAAATGAAATTCTCAATCCTTTCTATATATATGATAAAAATGTAAATTTTATCATTAACATAATCTAACAATTCTAATTTGTTAAACATGACAATTATAATTCAACAATTATAATTTGTTAAACATGACAATTATAATTTAACAATTCTAATTTGTTAAACATGACAATTATAATTTAACAAAAAAATTTATTTTTGTTTAATCCTTTTTCATTGACAAAGATGTTTATTTTTGTTTAATCCTTTTTAATTAACAAAAATGTTTATTTTTGTTTAATCCTTTTTAGTTGAACAAAGATGTTTCATTTTTCTTAATGAACAAAAATGTATATTTTTATAAAAATGTGTATATTGTTCAACAATTCTAGTTTGACAAAATGAACATTTTTCTGTTTTCTTAGATTACATTAAAAATGTGAATTTTTAATGTAAACATGTTTATATTTAAAACACGAACTTTTTTCTATTTTTATTTTAGTTCTACAAAATGATAGAACTTGATATTTCATTTTTGTAGAAAACTATGGTTCAACAAAATGTATAAAAATGGACATTTCATTTAATTTTTTGAAAGTTCTAATTCAACAAAACAACAAAATTTGATATTTCATTTTTGTGTTGTTGACGATTCTTATTAAACACAAATGACAATTGTATTTTGTAATTTTTAATTAAACACAAATGACATTTATATTTTGTCAATTCTAATTTAACACAAATTACAATTATACTTTGTCAATTCTAATTTAACTCAAATGACAATTATATCGAGTCTATTTCAACAAAATTATTCCATCAAATCAACAGATCAATAAACAACCTCAAACAATTTAAATCAAATCACGTACATGCAAGAATTTCTAAAGCACGATAATAATTAATATATTTTTAGTTTTTTAAATAAGAAATCTCACATTGGGGGATTTTAATTCTTCAAAATTTTAGATCGCTCCGTTTCAGATCCGGACTGTCCCATTTTGTACATCTCGGAAATACGATTCCAACAAACTTCGTTTCGTCAAATTTTGATGAGATTTGCAGAAGTTACAATAGTTTAAATGTTAATTATATTAATTAGATTAATTAAACAAGTACTTAACTTCTTGATTTCACAAAGAAAACGTTGCCCTTTTGTTTTGCTTTCTTCCCTTAACGTTATATCTTTAGGTTTCAGGAAACCCCACTTCGTCGTGTCCTAGTGCTTCTGCTTGACACCACTACACCCGATCGAACCCAGATCCAATTACTCTACTTCGACCACCTTAGCATCGCCTACCCCTGCCTCGAAGATCATGGAACTCGATGGCCTCTTTCCCCCCTAAAAATTAGAGCGAACGATGCCTCTTTAAGGCTGGAATTCCATCCCCGCATCGAGCCAGAGAGGAACATAGCCATCGATCTTCAAGAGCTCCGCTAGCCCTTTGATTTGCTAATTGAAAATTTTTAAACTCGATAATTGGATTGAGAATTAGGTGATGAAGAAGATGGGTGTATCTAGGTCGTAGGTTTCTAAGAGCGGCGCCTACGTTCTTTTGAATTAGGTTTAGAGTTTGTTAATATAGTGGGTATGTATAATATTATATTATTTAATTCATTTATTTACAAAAAAACCCGTTAACTTTTAGTAGCTCCAAAGTCAGCCCAAATAATGTTGCCCCTAGCAAAATACTCCTATTCCGGACACAAAGGGCTAGGTCTCATCAGCCCAATCGATCGTCGTCAGCTTGTTTTCTTTAATGTAAAATATAAATCATTTATTTATTTAATTTTATCGTACATTTGAATTTACTTGGGCCACATACGGACTCTAAAAATTACAGAAAAATTATTTCTAGCTTTATTTTGACAATACGGTCCTAAAAAAATTAATTTTGTCGAATTTGGAGACCTTTTGAAAAATGGCCATTTTCTGGTCGATCCAAATGACTAAAATTGACAAAACACGTTTTCTTTTGCCACACTCACATATTAACTTCAAAAATTATGAAAATTGGAATCTTGCAATAAGTTGACATTCCGGATCCAACAAAAGTGGTTTCGTCGAAAACGGAGGTCGTTTGCAAAATGGTTATTTTTTTAATGGCTATATATTATATAAAATTCCATAACGACTATTCTGAATATTCAACTGGCCATAACTTTTGATTCCCGCTATGAAATTTCAATTTTTCGGATACGTTGGAAAGATATTTTTAAATAGATTTAAATATTTCTAGTTTCATTAAAATCCGATTTATTTTGAATTCTGTACATTCATTTGAAATTTGAAATCGAATTTTTAAACTACCGCGCCATTTCTAACTCCTTTTAAAATTAAATTAAAAAATTTCGCTCTAACTTCGATTTAAATAAACTTTTAGTTGTTATTATTTGAAATAAATTATTTTTAGTATTCAAAATCCATTAAAATTGCTAAAATAAAAATTTTAATTTTGTTCTGAAATTCCGGGTTGTTACAATCTCCCCTACTTAAAATCTTTTCGTCCTCGAAAAGGAGTGGAGCTGAAAGTTTTTTAAATAACCAACTCAACTTTCATTCTGGCTTTCATTCTTCAACTTTTCAATTTCTAAGAATTTTCTAATTTCTCAAAAATTCGGCTAACACCCTAAATTTTCGAAAAAATTCGCCATAACCTCCTTTGTACGGGTTAATATTTAAAACCGCAACTTGCCTCACAGGGCCCTTACCAATCCAAAAGAAAAAGAAAAAGCCAAGCCGCTAGCCAATCGGCACATAAAATCATCAAATCCAAATAAAATAGTAAATATGTACCTATTTGTTAGGTAAACAATTTTATTCCTCCTCTCTAGCCTCCTTGCTATGACCTGTTCAATGTATATACATGCATATGTATCCAATTCTAATAAATTTTCAATTCAGTTTAACATTTTGATTCGATTTGGGCAAATTTATCATTCTTTTACATATTGGTTTAATTAATTATCATTCCAATATTTTAATTAGTTAAACTAATTATCAAACATCACAACCAGCAATCAATTAGTTGGTTAAATTTTCAAACAAATATCTTCTTTATATATACTCAAAAATCACATTTTTGATGCCAAACCACAAAAATAACTCTATCTATGTTTTGATTCTCACACCAGCAATCAATTAGTTGGTTAAATTAATTATCATTCCACTTTCGAAACTCAAACATAAATACTAACGACGTCTTGACCATCATCAGAATTATCTTCGGGTGACTAGAGTGTGATTCTATATCTATCTAGTATATTTGAGACTTCGTGTACATGTGGATCAGACGTATATTAAAATCTCTATATACTCGATTGTCCAAAGTAAAATATAATAATATTTCAAATATGTATTTTAAGATAAAATTTTCAAAACAAATTTGTTTTCATTTTTACTTTAAAAATAACACTCTTCGGACTCATTCGAGGATACTACTGATCCCATCTCTAACGAGTCATTCTTATTGGATATTACTAATCCAATCTCTGATGATTTCTTTCGTTCGGTCCTAATGTGTCTTGCTCTCGAGCTCTGTAAACCAAAGCTCTAATACCAAATGAAACGATTCGGATTTCGCCCGGACCTAATCGATCAAAAAATCGACTAAGACAGTTCAAAAACCCAAATACACTAACTTTATGCATACAACACATCAGAAAAAATAACAGAAGACTTTTATAAACATTATAATAATGTTACATCAGAGTACAGAATATCAGAGTACATCGAATATAATAATACAACAGCGGAAGATAATTTACAATGAACTTAATACAGTGCAGCGGAATTAATAAACTGATACAGCGGAATACTTTCAATGCTCTGGACACAACTTTAAGCTTCGATCCAGAATCCTACTCAATATATCTTTCAATGCTCTGGACACAACTTTAAGCTACTCGACTGCCCGTGTGGAAAAGTGGGGCACCCGAGTTTGCAAGTGAAACAAACTACGAGTCAGTCATGGGACTGGTATGAGAAAACATACTTAACCTATTTAATAATAAGCTAATCACAGGACCACGCCGCTGATGCGGAACGGGTTTACTCCATTGGATTTCCAGTGCATAAACATCAACCATAAATAAACATATGGATCTACAATGCATCAATCAACATGCATTTCCTTAATCTACCCATTTAGGCTTAATCCTTAAACTTAGATTTCAAAATCCAATTCACTTTACAGAAATTATTTCTTTGGACTTTATTTCCTGATTTATTTTATTTCAAATCATTTGAAATACATATCTATTTTTTTATATCAAAGTAGATTTCACTTCGGGATTTGAAAAGCAAAACATTTGGAAATATGAATTTCAAAACGTAACAAAACATACAAACAAGTATGAAACCAAATATCGGTCATGTTCTCTCAGGACTGGGCAGTACGCACCCTAACAGGACCAATATATATATATATATATATATATATATATGTGCACCTAATGGCTACACTGACAATGCACCATCCCACCAATTGGGGAAGACATGCACGCCCATACACTGTTAGTCAATTTCGGGTCACCCGCATTTTCAGCCACATACTTGCTAAATCATTTTATATTCCGAAGTAGAGAAAATTATTTCACAACATAATCACAAGTATAATCAAATCTATGTAGATTTTTACTTACAAATCATTTCGAAATCATCGGGTATAGTCCTCGAAATCAAAACATTTTTATAAAACATTCCCTGTCCAAAATCGAGAATACTATTCTTTTTACTTAAGAAGTCACTTTTCAAAATCATTCATTAACTTTGAAATAAACAATATCGCTAACCACCTTATAGTCAAATTGTGAAGTGTTTCACAAGGTGTTACCACATACATATTTCTACCCACCTAATGCTAAATGTAAAAAAAAAACATATTTTGCTCATAAACTGGTTGAGCAAAATCCAAACAGTCAATACAATAAAAAGATATTTTATTTTTTATACAATTTCTACATTTCATATGCATACAATAAAAGAATATTTTATTGTTCACACATTTTTACATTAACAAATGTAATTTCTTATGTTAACATATTTTATCAAACGATACATCTTTTTAATGATTCATTTTACATTAACAAATGTAATTTCTTATGTTAACATATTTTATCAAACGGTACACCCTTTTAATGATTCATTTAACATTAACAAATGTAATTTCATATGTTAACATATTTTATCAAACGATACATCTTTTTAATGATTCAATTTAACATTAACAAATGTAATTTCTTATGTTAACATATTTTGTCAAATGATACATCTTTTTAATGATTCATTTAACATTAACAAATGTAATTTCTTATGTTAACATATTTATCAAACGATACATCTTTTAATGATTCATTTTACATTCAATAAAAATGTAAATTTTCAATGTTGAACTTTCTATTTCAAATAATGATCATTTCTCATTACTTCTTACATACAATAAAAATGTAAATTTTTATTGTTAAACTTTTCTATGTATTCTAATGACAAATAAAAGAATAATTTATTTGTACACATTTTTCTATGTATTCTAATGACAAGTAAAAGAATAATTATTTCTATATATTTTTATAAACTCTAATAATAAACTAAAAGGTGGATAAGTTAAGATTTTAGAGATTTGAACTTGAGATTTAAAGATTTGAATTTATATAACGATATTTGATTTAATTAATGAATCTATATAAGATATGAATTTGAATTCGAATTGATTTGAACTTATAAAATACGAACTTGAAATGGTGAAATTGTTTGAAAGGGAGTTTCCAAATTTAGGAATGCATTTGTTTTTTTTTCGTATGAATGCGAATCTGAATTGTTTAAATATGGAAAAAATGATCTTGAACGGTGTAAATGATGTTTAATTGGAATTGGAATCGATACAAAATGAATTTGATTTAGGTGACTAAACGTAAGCTTGAATATATATAAAATGGATTTTTATAAATCATTAGTTGAGTTGGGAAATTTGGTAAATCGACTTATAAGAATGTTTTTAAAATCGTGTGAGTCGTTTAATTTGAAATATAATATTTGATTTGAATTATATAAACTGAATTTGAACTGAAGTCATTGAATTTTTGAATCGACTTAAGCGAACTCTTATAAAGCTAAAACTCGATTTTATGAATTATTTTGAATTTATAAATACGACTTCGAATGGTATGTTGAATTGTAAAACACGATATGATTTAGTTAAAAATTGAGAATGTAAGTTTTGACTCAAATTATAATATATGATATGATTTGGTTTAAATCGAAATATAAGATTTGGTTTGAATGATATTAAGAGAATTTGAACCTAAACGATTAGATTTTAGTTTGATGGATACTTAAAGGATGGTGATCCCAAACATCCTTTAAGTTGTTGATTGCATTTTATTGAACATTTCATTTGAGTTGATTTACTTCCATGATAATGTTAATCCTGATCCGAATTATTTTGTTTTGCATTATGGTTCGGTTCAGATTGTGTATCATAGCTTTCGAGATTCTCTCTTTGAGTTTGAAGCTTAGATTGGATTTCTGCTTACCTTTATCTACCCATTGATCGGTTGTTCCACTTCAACTATTTCCGGTCATTTCTATTTTTTTTCAAACTATTACCATTCATTTATGCATTTGAAATTCATTCTTTTAAACTTCCACTGTAATATTTATGTAAACTTTGATGTAAATTTTTATTTAGTAGATTTAGAACTACTATTGTATTATTTGTTTTCCACTGTGAGTTATCTTATTGCTCTGTATCTATGATTTGTGATTCTGTGATTTATTCTATTTACCTCAGAAGCTAATAATAATCTATCGTTTTGGACGGTTCGAGTTGACATGTTTTCTCGATTTGGCACTGTCAAAATGGCGAGTTCTTGGAGCATCGGTTTTATTTGGAGCGGCTGAAACAAATGTTGACCGAGGAAATGCTTTGACCTAGGGTTTAGAAAATATTAGGGTTTTATAATAATTTAGTTAATATTTTTAATTCAATAAAAATGAGTTTTTGCATTTGAACTCCAAATAAAATACAACGACAGTCGCCCCCAACTAAATACCCCCATTCCGGACATAGTTGGATATGTTTTGTAAGCCAATTCTACCGTTTTGAATATTTTTCATCAAAATTAAAATATAAATCAATATATATTTAATTTGAACGTACATTTTAATTTACCGGGGCCACACACTAACTCCAAAAATTGTAGAAAAATAAATCTAGCTATGTTTTGAAGATATGGTCCTAATAAACTAATTTCATCGAATTTGGAGATCGTTTGAAAAATGGCATTTTTCAAGTCGATTAGATTCAAACTGAAATTGGTCAAATGCGTTTAAATTTACTACGCTCACATATCAAATCCAAAAATTATGAAATTTGAAACACAACAATAATTTGACATTCTGGATCCAAAAAAAGTGGTTTCGTTTAAAACGAAGGTCATTTTCAAAATGGCTATTAAGGGCCATATATATGATTAAAATATATATATATAAATTCCATAGTGACTATTTTAAATTTTAATCTAGACATAACTTACAATTTAAATTATGAAATCTAAATTTTTCACATTCATTAGAAAGATATAATTAAACAGATTCAAATATTTATGGTTTTACCGAAATCCAATTTATTTTGAATTATGTACATTCATTTAAAGTTTAAAATCGAATTTTCAAACTACCACGCCATTTCAAGTTCGTTTTAATTAAATTTTAAATTTATACGTTCTAACTTCGATTTAAATTAATTTTTGTCGTTATTATTTAAA
Source organism: Allium sativum (assembly GCA_030737875.1). Lineage (NCBI taxonomy): Eukaryota > Viridiplantae > Streptophyta > Magnoliopsida > Asparagales > Amaryllidaceae > Allium > Allium sativum. Next base: position 432,628,767 of record CM060920.1, read on the forward strand.
ATAAATCATTTTAAATATTCAAAATCCATTAAAATAGCTAAAATAAAAGTTTTAAATTGGTTCATAAATTCCAGGTTGTTACAATCTCACCCACTTAAAATCTTTTCGTCCTCGAAAAGGAATGGAGATGAAAGTTGTTTAACCAACCAACTCAACTTTCATTCTGGCTTTCATTCATCAACTTTTCATTTCTTAAGAAATTTCTTAAAAATTTGGTTAACACCCTAAATTTTCGAAAAATTTCGCCATAACCTCCTTTGTACAGCCCTATCGGTAAAACCACAACTTGCCTCACAGGGCCATTGTACCTCCAAAAGAAAAAAAAGCCAAGCGGTTATCCAATCGGCTCATAAAATCATCAAACCCAATAAATATAGTAAACATGTACCTATATGTCGGGCATACAATTATATTCCTCTTCTTACCTTCCACGCTATGACCTGTTCATTACATATACAAGCATATGTATCCAATTCAAATCAATTTTCAATTCAGTTCAATATTTGACTCGATTTGACTTATTTTACCTTTCATTCTCATATTGGTTAAATTAATTATCACACCAATATTTTAATTAGTTAAATTAATAGTCATACATCACAACCAGCAATTGTGAATTAAATTTCCAAAACATATAACTTTTGTATATATATTCAAAAATCATATTTTTAATGCCAAATCACAAACAGTAAACTCACACTGGTCGATCGGAAATATATAGGTATCCCACTTTCGAAACTCGAACATAAACGCTGATGATGCAATAACGATCATCAAAATCATCTCCAAGAGATTAGAGTGTGATTCTATATCTACCCAGTATATTTGAGACTTCGTATACACGTCGACTAGCCAGACGTATATTCAAAATCTTCTTATACCAATAGTTCAAAATCAATATAAAATACAATACTCATATACGAATAATAAGATATAATTTTCAAAATTAAATTTAGTATGCTCACTAATTAAATCCAAAAATTATGAAATTTGAAACATAACAATAATTTGAAATTTTGGATCCAACAAAAGTGGTTTCATCGAAACGGAGGTCGTTTGCAAAATGACAATTTTATGGGCCATATATATAATTAAAATATATATAAATTCCATAACAACTATTTTAAATTTTAATCTAGACATAACTTTCAATTTCTATTATGAAATTTCAATTTTTCACATTCGTTAGAAAGTTATAATTAAACAGATTAAAAAATTTCTAGTTTACCGTACTCCAATTTATTTTGAATTTTGTATGTTCATTTAAAGTTTAAAATCGAATTTTCAAACTATCGCGCCATTCAAGTTCGTTGTAATTAAATTTTAAGTTTATACATTCGAACTTTGATTTAAATAAATTTTTAGTTGTTCTTATTTAAAATAAATCATTTTAAATATTCAAAATCGATTAAAATAGCTAAAATAAAATTTTTAAATTGGTTCAAATATTCCGGGTTGTTACAATCTCCCCCACTTAAAATCTTTTTGCCCTTGAAAAGGAACGGATCTAAAAGTTGTTTAATCAACCAACTCAACTTTCATTCTTCAAATTTTCAATTTCTAAGTATTTTCTTATTTCTCAAAAATTTGGTTAACACCCTAAATTTTCGAATTTTTTTGCCATAACCTCCTTTGTACAACCCTATCGGTAAAACCACAATTTGCCTCACAGGGCCCTCATCATTCCAAAAGAAAACGAAAAAGCCAAGCGGCTAGCCAATCGGCTCATTAAATCATCAAACCCATTGAATATAGTAAACATGTACCTATTTGTCGGGCATACAATTTCATTCCTCTTCTTAGCTTCAATGCTATGATCTGTTCATTACATATACAAGCATATGTATCCAATTCAAATCAATTTTCAATTCAGTTCAATATTTGACTCGATTTGGCTTATTTTACCTTTCATTCTCATATTGGTTAAATTAATTATCACACTAATATTTTAATTAGTTAAATTAATAATCATACAACTCAACCAACAATCAATTTGTGAATTAAATTTCCAAAACATATAACTTTTGTGTGTATATATATATATTCAAAAATCATATTTTTAATGCCAAATCACAAACAATAAATCCTAACTAATTTTTGGTTCTCACACTAGTCGATTGGAAATTTATAGGTATCCCACTTTCGAAACTCGAACATAAATGCTGATGATGCTATAGCGATCAATAGAATCATCTCTGGGCGACTAGATTGTGATTCTATATCTACCCTGTATATTTGAGACTTCGTATACATGTTGACTAACCATACGTATATTCAAAATCTTCTTATACTCGATAGTACAAAATCAATATAAAATAAAATACTCATATACGAATAATAAGATATAATTTCAAAATTAAATTTACTAAGCTCATATGTAACAACCCGGAAAATCAGAACCAATTTAAAATTTTTATTTTGGCTATTTCAGTGAATTTTGGAATAGTTAAAATAATTTATTTTAAATAATAACGATTAAAAATTTATTTTAATCGAAGTTAGAATGAATATATTTATTTTAATTTCAAAAGGAATTGGAAATAGCAAAGTAGTTTGAAAAGTCAAATCTGAACTTTGACTAAATGTACAGGATTCAAAATTTAACGGATTTTAGTGAAACCAAAAATATCTAAATCGGTTTAAAAATATCTTTCCAACGAATCCAAAAAATCGAAATTTCACAGCGGGAATCAAAAGTGATGGCCAGTTGAATATTCAGAATAGTCGCTATGGAATATAGTATAATTTATAGCCCGTATAAAAAGCCATTTTACAAACGATCTCCGTTTTCAACGAAACCACTTTTGTCGGATCCGGAATGCCAAATTATTGCTAAATTTAATTTTCCAGAATTTTTGGAATTAATTTGTATGCGTTGTAAATTAAACTCTAATTTGATAATTTATGTTGAATTTGATCAACCGTTAAAAAGGCCATTTTTCAAACGGTCTCCAAATTCAACGAAATTAATTTTTTCAGGACCGTATCGTCAAAACATAGCTAGATTTATTTTTCGAGAATTTTTGGAGTCCGTATGTGGCCCCCGGGGAATCTAAATATATGATCGAATTAGTTTAATAAAGGATTTAAATTTTAATTTAAGGAAATCAGGCCAAAAACAGTCGTTTGGGCTGACGGGACCTACGCCATTAGTTCCGAAACAGGGGCAATTAGGTGGTGACAACTCCTGTTGGACTGAAATTGGAGTTGTTAGGAATTTATGGGTTTATTTATAAAAATTAGAAAAAAAATATTATAAAAATGCTTTTTGTCTTCTTCCCAAAACCCTATTTTCTGTAGCCGCTGCTACCTCAAATCCATGGCAATGAACACTCAATCCTTTCCCCATTAAATTCTATCAATCCACACATTAAAATCCTCCTTTCCTTTAGATAATTTCGAAGAGATTTTCATCCCATTCACATCCATACGACCAACCCCACTTGAAATTGCACGTAGCCCGAGTATTTGCACCCTAAACTCGATGGGTTTGAACCGCCGCCGCCTCCTCTGGTGCCGATCGCACCTGACCGCGTGGGGCCCCCTGCGCGCACCACTCCTAGCTCCTCCACGTCGCGCAATCCGATCCTCCTCCCGTGCCTCGTATCATCTGCAGAATTGAACCCAAGCATAGAACGAGAAAGGGAAACTTACGGCCTTGGTTTTGTGTTGAGGAAGAAGGGGGATTTTCTATTTTAATTAATTTATTATTTTAATCTAAATGTTAACAATACGAATTATTCATAACTCGCTTATACTGAATCAGAATTGAACGATTTTAGATCCTGTGCGATCGTGAAACCGAGATCTACACTGCTGTCCTGACTAGAACCAATTTTGAGCAGATCAAATTTTGATCAAAATTTGCAGATCTGAATCATTCAGATTCAAACGACTATGAGATTTCTTATATTTTTTATAATTAAAAATTTAATTAATTATCGTCAGTTGAATCTATATAGTTATGATAATTAAATCAGATTTGTGATTTGAATCCGTTGAATGTTGATTGTTGATCATGATTTTCATGTTTCTTGGATCTTGTTTGAATCCAGGGTTTATTATCTGATCTTGATTTGGAATAACATTTTTATTTTTATTTCAGATCTATGTATAGAGATTTGATGTTATGAAATAGATTTCATATTTTATTTAGGGACATGAGGCACAGTTTTGTCCAATATAGATCTACAATAAAATGTTCATTTTTATTGTCAAAATGGAATATCACCTTTTATACATTTTATTGAATCAAAACTTTCAATAAATGAAATGCCACCTTTTATACAATTTGTTGAATCAAAATTTTCAACAAAAATGAATCATGCATTGCTGTCATTTTGATTGAATTAGAATTTTCAATCAAAATGAAATATCACTTTTGCCATGTTGATTTAATTAGAATTTTCATTCAAATGAAATATACACTGTTGTCATTTGATTGAATGTGACGACCCCAAATTCCGTACTGACGGAGACAAGGGTTATCTTTGGAATATAACACAGAAACAGATAATAGCAGAACAGAATTAAATAAATCCACCAGAAAGTGAACAATAGAATATATTGGATAAAAGTAATCATCAGAGTTACACAGTATACAGGATCTTACTTAGTACAAATACAGTTCAGCTATACATAAATGTCTACAGCGGAAATAAATAAAATATGTACAATAAGAGCTGAACAACATAAAAAGAGATAAATAATATAATCCATCTTCTGCTCCAGCTATCTAGAAAGAACCAGCTAAACCTGAATACAAGGCTGCCCGTGTAGAAAAAGGGGCACCCGAGTTTGAAAGTAAAACAAACTATGAGTCAGTCATGGGACTGGTATGAGAAATCTACGCAACACATTTAAAATATGGCCAATCACAGGACCACGCCACTTTCGTGGAATGGGTTTACTCCCTTGGATTGTCAGTGCTTTAAAAACAAATCTTTCTTTTAAACATCGCAATGCTTTTTATAAAAATGAAGCCATTATAAGACTCAGTTCCCATCACACAATGCAACGCAAACCGGAGGATAGAGTTTTACCTTATAATGGCCAAAATATGGTTGATACAAATAAAACAAAAGCACTTGATATTATTACTAGTGTTTACATGTTTCAAAACAACTTCGAATCTTAACTATCAATCAAAGACGACATGGGTACCATATATCATGTCTCCATATATATATACAATCAAAACCGCACGGTCACGTATTTGGAAATTGGATTTCCGTCATGAACCAAGGCAAAAGATAGTCCTTACCGAATTCGTGACTCTCCAGCCCGAGCCACAGGATCAGAGCTCGAGTGACCCTAGGAGCGACAGGGCCGGTCCACCGATGTGGATTAAAATGCCTGAACACTACGTTTCCCTGCCCTATGGGGCGTAAGTGAGCAAACGAATGACTCCATCGCACCCGGATCGTCCGATCAAACCGAGGCGCCTCGCAACAGCAACAACCACACAGGTGAAAAGTATATAAATGTCAGGGCTGGTAGGTCATTGACACCACCCTAGCTAGAAAGAAACGCATGCCCTCCCTGAGGTCCTTCTCCCGTTTCTGGTTCATACCGGGGTGCGAGGCTCGCGAATTCACATTATACACAAAGCTACGCCACACAGGCGGTGCTTTGATCATCACCACAAGACTTTGCTTTTCAACAGAAGCTCTGATCACTTGCCACTTAGGCATGCCACACTAGCAATTCATGTCATGCGACTGATGTCCATTGATATACAACCTCTGAGCTCGTGCGTCTCAGAGAAGGGCGTTAAGCAAAAGAATAAATTCTCTGCCGCCAAACAGATGTATACTTAACAGAGATCAATCAACATAGAATAAAATCCAATGTCAGACACACAGTCCATTTACAAGTCCGTTCTGGGTCTGAACGAAACCGTAGGCACTATATACCTCGCAAACCCATCGACCACCACGTACATCTGGACGATCACCACTCATTATCCATATTTCGGGATGCCTCCCAATCAGGACCTCGGTTACCATCCAAACGACGTGAAGATCTCCGATCTTCGACCACCATCTTCATCTTCGACTTTCAATCGTCGGTCAATTATTTGAAATGAGAGTTAACTCGGCCCTTTCAAATAATTCACTTATAATTTCAAATCAATTTATTTCAATGGTTAAATCATTCGACAACACCAATTTTGTCCTTTAATGTAATTTTCACACCAAACACATTCAACCATCAAATACCACATAAATCGAGCAAATTCAATTTATTTCCATTCCATATCGTTTATGATATTTTATAACGATTTATCGCTATTTTATTTATTTTAAAATAGCCAAATTATTCAAAACGACGCTTCGGGCCATAACGCGGCCATGACGCTGTTTTTCTTCAGATCTGATTTACACATATCTGAAAATCTAACCGTTGGATCTTCACAAAATTCACATCATTAGAAAGACCCTTTCAAAACGAATCCAACGGTTCCAATTTCGGGAAAATCCGACGGTCGGATCTCCCGGTACAATCGTTTGAAATTTCGATTTCAAAATACGAACTGCAACGTCGTTATTCGATTAAATATAATTATATTTATATATATAAATATAATCGATTCTGGCGCTGTTTTTCTTCAGATTTGAATTAAACATTCCAGACAACCGTTGGATTTTTACAAAATTGGTGTCGTTGGAAAGATGTTTCCAAAGCGAACCCAACGGTTGCGATTTCAGGAAAATCCGATGGTCGGATCTCCCGTACTAATCGTTTGAAATCACGGTTTCAAAATACGAACTACAGCGTCGTTTTTCGATATATTTCAATTCTATTTAAATATATATATCGATTCTTCGATTTCAAAACCATATGAATTTCACACTTTTGATAAAAATGATATTTTCATCTAACTGCCTTCTATTTCAACACTTCACTATTTTTAACAATTCATTTATATAATAAAATGTGATTTTTATTGTAAAACAATTCATTTCAAAACACTGTTATTTTATATAGTTCGTATAGATGATAAAAATGTGAATTTTATTGTAAAACAATTTATTTCAAAACATTGTTATTTTGTATAGTTCGTATAGATGATAAAAATGTGAATTTTATTATAAAACAATTTATTTCAAAATATGAACACCATTCAACACATGAATTTCAATTCAACAACGTTTCCAAACATGGAGGTTTTCTATTCAACGAATAAATATAGTTTCAACAAATGAAAATAATTCAAACACATGAATATTATTCAAAATTTCCGCAGCATAACGGCAGGGTAATTAAAACCGGGACCGTCCCTAGTATGGCTCCTCGCTCTACCTTAAAACCTCGCGGTTTTTGACAACGGGGATCATGCATCTAGTTCGCACGCAGGCGGCATGTATATATTTATTTCATTTCCACAAACTAATCCTATGTGGTTTCAACCAAATGTTTCTCAACCAGAAATGGGTATATTTCAACCACAATCAACCAATATCAACCACAAACAATCACAATTAACCATTCGCTATCAATCAATTTTCACACCAATCACAACCAATAAATATCGTCCATGGTTTGTGGACGAGGGGCGTATATATATATATATATATATATATATATATATATATATATATATATATATATATATATATATATAGCAATTCACTTCTATTTCAATACATATATAATTTTTACAACGCATATATAACTTATACATCGAACGTACAACTTATACAATGCTTATACATGAGGGGTACAACGCTTATATAACTCATACATCGACTATATAATTTATACATCATCGTTTTCCATATCGTTTATAAATTAGAAATCTCACATTGGGTTCCACTCCACCAAAAATAGCAGAAGGCTCAAAAAATATGCGGTCTCTTCTAGAATGTAGAAGACGTCCACACGAGTCCACTGTCTCTTGTTTCACTGAATTTCGACCACATAGCAAAAAGGTATGATTTCTACAAGTTTGCAACGGTTTTAAACTGTTAAAACTATTGAAAATAAATATGGTCGTATACCTCATTGTTTTCTTCAAAACTAGGTTTACGATTTGCAATCAATCCGTTGATCTTGAAGCCAATCAGGTTATACACCATCGAAGAGCTACGAAAGGGCGTCCCTGCGCTGGTGATTGCGCCTAGATCGGCAGTCCCAGGGATCCTCGGCGGCGTTCGAAAGTCACCGACTTTGGGGACTCCAATCTCACTCCACACTCGATGATAATTGGCGAGACCAGTCTTGATTCGAAGCTAACAAGAAGATCTTCAAAATCATGCAAAGGATCGAAGGGTTTTATTGTGTAGAATTGAAGAAATCGAGGGGAGAACAATCGTGCTATTTCCGTCGTTCGATATCGATGAAGGCAGCTGTCGAGTTTGGGAGAAAGAATTATGAGCCAATGAGGTTTTTTATTTTATTTTATAATTTTTAAAATCTCCAAAATACCCCTGTCCCACACGAACACCAATTCGAACCCAACGACTGTCGTCCCTAGCGTTTTACCCCCATTTCGAACACAATGGGATATGTTTCGTAGGCCCATTCGACTGTTTCAGTCAGTTTTCCTTCAAATTAAAATATAGAATATTCAATATTCGATTAAAACGTACATTTCAATTTGCCAGGGCCACAAACTGATTCGAAAAATTCCAAAAAAATAAATCTGGCTATGTTTTGACGATACGGTCCCAACAAAACTAGTTTCGTCGAATTCTGAGATCGTTTGCAAAAAGGCCCATTTCTTGTCGATCTAATTCAACTATAATCAACCAAAACACGTTTTCCTTTTCCACGCTCACATACTAGCTTCAAAAAATATGAAATTTGAAACCTAGCAATAACTTCACATCCCGGATCCAACAAAAGTGGTTTTGTCGAATTCCGAGGTCATATGCAAAATGGCCAATTTCACGGGCTATATAAATTCCATAGCGACCTTTCTGAAAATTCATTTGGCCATAACTTTTGCTTTCCGCTATGAAAATTCGATTTTTCAGATTCTTTAGAAAGGTATTCACAAACAAATTTAAATATTTTTAGTTTCACTGAAATCCGTTTTGTTTTGCACCCGGTACAGTCCGACAAAGTTTGGATTCAATTTTTGAAACTGAAGCGCCATTTCAGGCCTTGTTTATAATTAGAATTAATTATATTCGTTTTCAATTGTCGATTTAAACTCAATTTTCATTGCTATTATTTAAAATATTTATTTTAAATATTTAAAATCCATTATTTTGGCCAATTTAAAATTTTTTAAATTGGTTCAGATTTTCAGGGTCGTTACAATCTCCTCCACATAAAACTTTTCATCCCCGAAAAGGAACAAAGTAGAAAGTGGTTTGATTAACCAACTCTACGTTCGATCTGGCTTCCATTCTCTAAATTTTCAGTTTCTGAGAATTTTCAAATTCTTCAAAAATTTGGCATTAAGGGGTAAACCGATAAATTAATATTCACAAACAGAAAATTTTCAAAATTTTTGAAAATTTTAGTTAGTCCGAATAAATTAATATTTTAGTCGATATTAATTGGTTTAGTTGAAACTGAAGTTAAGGGGTAAACCGATAAATATTTACCCAGTTGATAGGGTCATCCTCTACCTTAGCAATTTCGAGGACGAAATTATTTTAAGTGGGGAAGAATGTAATGACCCGCATTTCCATCGGTATAATAATTAATTAATATAATTATTTAAAAAGTGGTTTAGAGAATTTAAATGGTCGGTTAATTAAATAATGGTGAATATTTAATTAAAATAATAATTAAATAATATATTTAATTCAGAAATAATCAAAAACATTGGGAATCACAATATTCTGTGAAACTGGGTCATCCCGAAGATTTAATTCAGTATATATTGAAATATATTGACGAGTATATTAAATAACGACAGTTGCACGTAAATTATATATTATAATTAAAATCGAGCTTGAAATGGCGCTGTAGTTCGTAATTTGGCGATTCGAACTTCAACTGAATGTACATGATTCGTTTTAAATCGGATTTCTGTGAAACAAGAAACGTACGGGGCTGGTGGAGTACATCTTTCTAGAGGAAGAGAAAAATCAGGATTTCGTCGTGTGGATTTTGAGATATGTCCAAATCAAATTTTAAAATAGTCGTTATAGAATCGTTTATCGACCGTAACGGGTTATTCGATATAACCAGAGATAGGGTTTGAATTTAGACAAGGTTCTTTTGGGAAGTAGTGATAATTTAATTTTTAGAATTTTACTGTAATTTTTAATTAATTAAATAAGCAACTTTTTATTTGGAGTATTGTACACCCTGTAATCAACATTTGTGAATAAAACAAGCCACGCCGTTCCTTTATTTCAGCCACATAAAAACGCTTGGTCCACAAGAAAAATCGTGGCCTTCAAATCATCCTCTCAATGTAAATATAATCTCTCTATATAATACCCCTCCTTAAAATACCTAATTCCGATTCGTTCTCTAGTAAAATGGAATCCACGCCTCCACTTTTTCAATTCTTTCAATAAACGAGATCTAGGAAAATCAAAAGAAAATACAAATAAAAATCGCTAAAATGTAAATCTTATAGATTCGAAGTCCTCTAGCATCGCTCTCCGTCGCAGTATCAATTCTAAAGTGTTCGAACTTCCTTCGAGTTCGCAGAAAATCCAAAGGCAGTGCCTAGGGTTCGGTGTAGCAGGAAATCAGGAGAGCTATTCGAGTTTTTGAGGGCGTCTTTGAGTTTATAACGTTGTATAGCTCGAGTTGTAGTGATTGGTGGAGTTCCGTTCGAAAACTTGTCGTACTATACTGTGCATTTCAGCGGAGCTGGTGATGTCGCGTTCCAGGATGAAGCTCGAGTTCGAGCTGAAGGGTAGGGACGTGAGGACACTGTGGTGGAAAGTGTTTTGATGATGGTTTTGTACGTTTTGGTGGAAAGAAGGGGATAGCGAGGTAAGGGAAGATAACGCATGGCAAGGAAATGGGCTGACGTGTTCGGACCTGAGGGGGTGTTTCAGTTGCGTGAATACATGCAAGAAGAAGTGGAGTATAGTGAATATATGGTTTGCTCAAATTCCTGTGCGTGTGTGTGTTGAAAGGGAACAGAGCGTGAGAGGAAGGACTACCTTCCTGAGGTTGTGTAATCGGTGGAGTGGGTATTGTTTTACTGGTGAAGTGAGGAAGCGTGTTGAATTAACAATGAATGGGGTTTTGTAGGTGGTGAATGCAAACGAATTGGTGGAGTGGGATGTAGATACGTTGAGAAATGGTAGGGAGGCAGAAGTGTTCGAACTGGGTGAATGTAAAACTGTTGAAAAGTTTGGGGAAGTTGTTTTCCACGATTATAGAAGGTCGGATGCAAAACGTTGAGAAGAAGGGGAATACGGCAGGCCTTGGACTTTTGATTTGGGGGTTGGGTCCAAGAGAATAAGAACTTGATGAAACTGAGTTCGATAGGAGCGTATGAGCAACAACTACATTCTGGAATCTATTCGAACTCGTCTAGAATTTATTTCAAAATAAATTGTCCGGTCTGAATCAACGACAATTATCGTTAATTAACGATGATAGTCCAATGTTAGTAAAACTCACTAACTCTTCTCAATTTATATTTCTATATAAACTGTACTTAAATTATTGACTGTTGTGTATTGATTGACCGGACTGTTAAATAGATTTGATTGAAATCGTAGATATAGTTATATATAGAAAACCGTAAATCAAATATGGATTCTGATTATCAGTATATTTCATGTTGGGATGAAATTGATGTATATTATACTGTGTAACATCCGTGGATGCAGGGAGACAGGTTGGGGGAATCCGACTGGATTCCTCAACAATTATTTTACTGTTTTCGTATATTGTGTCATATGATGGGTTATACAATCTGTTCTGGATTATGTGCGTTAGAATGATATTAATCATTGTTATTCGATATTTTAAATATCATAAGTAAACCTGGGATGTAAAAAGAAATATTTCAATGTATATTGAAATAAAGGGGATTTTATAAAATCGGCAAATTTTATAAAAGGAATATTTCGAAAGTTTAAAAAAGGAAATTATTTATAAAACAAATAGAGTTTTATAAAAGGAATATTTATTTAGAAAATAAATAGAGTAAAGGAAATATTAATTTAGAAAATAAATAGAATAAAGGAAATATTTATTTAGAAAATAAATAGAATAAAGGAAATATTTATTTAGAAAATAAATAGAATAAAGGAAATATTTATTTAGAAAATAAATAGAATAAAGGATATATTTATTTAGAAAATAAATAGAATAAAGGAAATATTTATTTAGAAAATAAATAGAATAAAGGAAATATTTATTTAGAAAATAAATAGAATAAGTGAAATATTTATTTCGAAAATAAATAGAATAAAGGAAATATTTATTTAGAAAACAAATAGAATAAAGGAAATATTTATTTAGAAAATAAATAGAATAAAGGAAATATTTATTTAGAAAATAAATAGAATAAAGGAAATATTTATTTAGAAAATAAATAGAATAAAGGAAATATTTATTTAGAAAATAAATAGAATAAAGGAAATATTTGTAATGGTGAATAGAAGTTAAAAATAGGAAATATTTGTAACGATAAATAGAAGTTATAAATAGGAAATATTTGTAACGGTAAGTAAACATTATAAAAAGGAAATAGTTGTAACGGAAAACGTAGTTTATCAACAGGATTTAATCAAACGTAGTTTATCAAAAGAAGTTAGTCAAACGTAGTTTATCAAAAGGGGTTAATCGAATATAGAAATTAAGAAGTGAAGTTAAACAAAAATTAGAAACTGACTAGAGATTAGTAGGTTGAATAGTTTTCTGGGTAACGATCTGATGTTGGTTTCGGCCTTCGGGGTTTATACTTAGAGAATTGTTCTCTTACTAGTTTACACTTAGGGACTAATAGTTGTGAAATGGTAGTGATGCATAAATGAGGATTGGAGTTGTTTTCCAATGTTGAAAACGTATATTTTCTAATTTTAGAAAATAAGGAAATATGAATATATATATATATGATTGATGATTGGATCGATAATTCCATTTGGAATTAAGATCGTTGTTTGTACACCGACATGTTTTCATTTGATAGTTAAATCACAGACTATCAAGTTTTGACCATTTTACGTTGTTAATATGGAGAGACCGGTTGGATTATTATCCAAAGAACCACTCCGTATTGACATAAGCGTTGTGATCAAATACGATGAAGATAATTGAAGACGGTGTTATTCAAGGGTTGTCCTGTTTACAGAATAGTGCCTTCGGTTTCGTTCAATCCCAGAACGAACGTATATGGACGAATGTCTGACAGAATATTTCCAATGATCAAATGAGTTGGACTGTACAAATATATATGGTGGCCAACTGTTTATTCCCTTCGCATAATATCTAGAATCTATTTGTGCAGATCCAGCTAATGATTAACGGATCTGATAATGTGGCATTCAAAGTAATCGTGCTACCAATGAAAGATAGATAAGCGTAGTTTCTAGCCTCACATCCGGTAAATGACAAAAATCGGGCAGGTAGCATGGCTAAGTCGGTCGCACCGAAGTAGGGTGTATAATCACCTATCTAGAGAATATTCATTTGCTTCTTTAATCTATCAATGCTGTCCCATATATATACGGGAAACGGTTGCTGATCCCAACCGTTGGAGATGTACATTCGATAAACTCAAGCGAAATGAGTGGTCGGTCATGTGTGGCGGAGTTGCAAGATGTTCTTGTTGAACTCCAGTGTATCATTCCTAGAGTACACTGATCGGAAGGTGGTTCCATACCTTGTCGTAGTTGGAAATCCATTACCCAATACGTGCTTGCGGTTTTGATTGTATACTATATTTGTAGAACGTGAGATGAAAGCGTTTCTACTAGATGATTATTATAGTGCAGTTGATAGACATTGTTATAATATCAAAAGGTTTTGATATAAAGATATTTTGGATTCTCATAAGGGAAAACCCCGTTCCGTTATACGGCGTGGTCTTATGAGATATCGTTGACTTGTTCGAACTGTTTAAAACTGTTTTACTCACACCAGTCCCATGACTGACCCGGAGTTTATTTTGTTTTATTCTACCTAAACTCTTGGTTGCCTAAATTTGTACGGGCAGTCAAGTAGTTCAGGATTTTACAGATACACTTGGAGAGCTTGGAGTAGGAGGCTTCAAGATTCTATAGCTATTATTATTTCTGCTGTTGTTGTAAGTGTTGTACTCTGAAATGTTATTGTATAAATATACTGTTTGTATTTCGAAAGTTATGTTATATTTTATTCGTTCCGCTATGAGATTCGTGGTTACTCTGATGATGATGTTCTTCTTCTTCTTCTTCTATTCTAATAGTTCTATCTTATCTATCCTCACCCTCTATCTTCTTTCTATTAATTTCTTGAATTTCCAGTGCAATTTGGGGTTGGGCTTGTGTTATTTGGTCAGCTCAAATTGGACCGGATTTTCGGGTCATTACAGTTGGTATCAGAGCAAAGGTTAAGTTATACCTTGGCTCTGTGGCGTGACTCGATAGAGATGGGGTTAGTAATACCCTAGATTGAGTTGAGTGTATATATACGAGTGAAAGTATTTGTTATTTGATATAAAAATTGTTTTATATTGTGGAGATTCATTAGTCGAGTAGTTTATGAATTCTGGTCGATATAGTAATGCAAACTGTGTTGATAGGAGTTACTAAACACTTGAATACGATGAACCGACATGGTATGTTTTGAAAAGAGGGTAAATGAAATAATTTTACCCAAGTATATATATTGGAAATATTATAATGTGTTGGTTGTTATTATAATCGAATAAGATTATAAAGGTGAAATGGTTATAAATAACTAAACAGAATTCATATAAGTAAATTATATGAAATAAGATGAATTATATATGAAATTAAAATCAGAATTGAAATTTAAAACTGGAAATTCAGACCAGTGTTTGTAATTGAATCTGGATTAAGTATACGTGAATTTTAAAATCCTGGGAGGTTTTAAATTTGTTTTGATAAGGATATCTGGGATTGATTTCAAAATGGGAAGTGTTTAAAAGTGGTTTTGAAAGGAATATATTATTGAACTCACTTTGATCGCTGGGAAATAATTCCGAGGATGGATCGATACATCATCGGTGTAATTTTCGATTTGCTAAGTGATGGATTACTACCACATATTTTGTTTTGAAATTGTTTTGTAAAAACAAGTTATTCAGGAATTCAAAGGATTTTGAATTGTTATTATGATTTCAAATAATTTGAAAAACCCAGGAATTTAAATTCGGAAATTAAATTAACTTATGAGTTAAATAGGTGAACTGGTAAAAGTGATTTATAAATTGGGATTTAACTTGAAATAAGTGAATATGAAATTAAGTTGGTAAGTTGAGAGATTTAAATTTGAGATTGGAGTTTGAATGGAATTTGGTTTAGATATGACCGAATGGTTGGATTTGAGGATCAATCGATTTGAGTTGATTGAGATGACATTAATAAATGTTAAGTTGATAGCAGATGGAAAGGATATAGTGATATGCCCGACAAAAAGGTACAAGTTTAAAATTGATATGAGTTAGGAATTTATGAGCCGAATCGGCAAGCCGCTTGGCTGTTTGATTTTCTTTTTGGGTTGGAGATGGCCCAGAGAGGCGAGTTGTGGTTTTACAGATAGGGCTGTACAAAGGAGGTTATGGCGAAAATTTTCAAAAAATTTAGGCGTTAGAAAATTTTCAAAATTTTTGAAAATTTTAGTTAGTCCGAATAAATTAATACTTTAGTCGATATTAATTGGTTTAGTTGAAACTGAAGTTAAGGGGTAAACCGATAAATATTTACCCAGTTGATAGGGTCATCCTCTACCTTAGCAATTTCGAGGACGAAATTATTTTAAGTGGGGAAGAATGTAATGACCCGCATTTCCATCGGTATAATAATTAATTAATATAATTATTTAAAAAGTGGTTTAGAGAATTTAAATGGTCGGTTAATTAAATAATGGTGAATATTTAATTAAAATAATAATTAAATAATATATTTAATTCAGAAATAATCAAAAACATTGGGAATCACAATATTCTGTGAAACTGGGTCATCCCGAAGATTTAATTCAGTATATATTGAAATATATTGACGAGTATATTAAATAACGACAGTTGCACGTAAATTATATATTATAATTAAAATCGAGCTTGAAATGGCGCTGTAGTTCGTAATTTGGCGATTCGAACTTCAACTGAATGTACATGATTCGTTTTAAATCGGATTTCTGTGAAACAAGAAACGTACGGGGCTGGTGGAGTACATCTTTCTAGAGGAAGAGAAAAATCAGGATTTCGTCGTGTGGATTTTGAGATATGTCCAAATCAAATTTTAAAATAGTCGTTATAGAATCGTTTATCGACCGTAACGGGTTATTCGATATAACCAGAGATAGGGTTTGAATTTAGACAAGGTTCTTTTGGGAAGTAGTGATAATTTAATTTTTAGAATTTTACTGTAATTTTTAGTTAATTAAATAAGTAACTTTTTATTTGGAGTATTGTACACCCTGTAATCAACATTTTGAGGTTTCACAGAATGAGTTAAACAACCGGTATTATTATATTTTTGGGATCGTGACACCGAGCTCATCACAACGTTATATTTATTTATGTCGTAGCGGTCCCTAAGTGTATGAGATTTCATGAAATCGGTACCCTAAATAAATTTCTAAAAAAATATCTAAACTATTTGTGAATAAAACAAGCCACGCCGTTCCTCTATTTCAGCCACATAAAAACGCTTGGTCCACAAGAAAAATCGTGGCCTTCAAATCATCCTCTCAATGTAAATATAATCTCTCTATATAATACCCCTCCTTAAAATACCTAATTCCGATTCGTTCTCTAGTAAAATGGAATCCATGCCTCCACTTTTTCAATTCTTTCAGTAAACGAGATCTAGGAAAATCAAAAGAAAATACAAATAAGAATCCCTAAAATGTAAAGCTTATAGATTCGAAGTCCTCTAGCCTCGCTCTCCGTCGCAGTATCAATTCTGAAGTGTTCGAGCTTCCTTCGAGTTCGCTGAAAATCCAAAGGCAGTGCCTAGGGTTCGGCGTAGCAGGAAATCGGGAAAGCTATTCGAGTTTTTGAGGGTGTCTTTGAGTTTATAACGTTGTATAGCTCGAGTTGTAGTTATTGGTGGAGTTCCGTTCGAAAACTTGTTGCACTATACTGTGCATTTCAACGGATCTGGTGATGTCGCGTTCCAGGATGAAGCTCGAGTTCGAGCTGAAGAGTAGGGACGTGAGGAGATTGTGATGGCAAGTGTTTTGATGATGGTTTTGTACGTTTTGGTGGAAAGAAGGGGATAGCGAGGTCAAGGAAGATAACTCATGGCAAGGAAATAGGCTGACGCGTTTGGACCTGAGGGGGTGTTTCAGTTGCGTGAATACATGCAAGAAGAAGTGGTGTATAGTTAATATATGGTTTGGTCAAATTCCTGTGCGTGTGTGTGTTGAAAGGGAACAGAGCGTGAGAGGAAGGACTACCTTCCTGAGGTTATGTAATCGGTGGAGTGGGTATTGTTTTACTGGTGAAGTGAGGAAGCGTGTTGAATTAACAATGAATGGGGTTTTGTAGGTGGTGAATGCAAACGAATTGGTGGAGTGGGATGTAGATACGTTGAGAAATGGTAGGGAGGCAGAAGTGTTCGAACTGGGTGAATGTAAAACTGTTGAAAAGTTTGGGGAAGTTGTTTTCCACGATTATAGAAGGTCGGAAGCAAAACGTTGAGAAGAAGGGGAATACGACGGGCCTTGGACTTTTGATTTGGTGGTTGGGTCCAAGAGAATAAGAACTAGACGAAACTGAGTCCGATAGGAGCGTATGAGCAACAACTACATTCTGGAATCTATTGGAACTCGTCTAGAATTTATTTCAAAATAAATTGGCCGATCTGAATCAACGACAATTATCGTTAATTAACGATGATAGTCCAATGTGAGTAAAACTCACTAACTCTTCTCAATTTATATTTCTATATAAATTGTACTTAAATTATCGACTGTTGTGTAATGATTGACTGGACTGTTAAATAGATTTGATTGAAAAAGTAGATATAGTTATATATAGAAAACCGTAAATCAAATATGGATTCTGATTATCAGTATATTTCATGTTGGGATGAAATTGATGTATGTTATACTGTGTAACATCCGTGGATGCAGGGAGACAGGTTGGGGGAATCCGACTGGATTCCTCAACAATTATTTTACTGTTTTCATATATTGTGTTATATGATGGGTTATTTAATCTGTTCTAGATTATGTGTGTTAGAATGATATTAATCATTGTTATTCGATATTTTAAATATCATAAGTAACCCTGGGATGTAAAAAGAAATATTTCAATGTATATTGAAATAAAGGGGAATTTATAAAATCGACAGATTTTATAAAAGGAATATTTCAAAAGTTTAAAAAAGGAAATTATTTATAAAACAAATAGAGTTTTATAAAAGGAATATTTATTTAGAAAATAAATAGAATAAAGGAAATATTTATTTAGAAAATAAATAGAATAAAGGAAATATTTATTTAGAAAATAAATAGAATAAAGGAAATATTTGTAATGGTAAATAGAAGTTAAAAATAGGAAATATTTGTAACGATAAATAGAATTTATAAATAGGAAATATTTGTAACGGTAAATAAACTTTATAAAAAGGAAATAATTGTAACGGAAAACGTAGTTTATCAAAAGGAGTTAATCAAACGTAGTTTATCAAAAGAAGTTAGTCAAACGTAGTTTATCAAAAGGGGTTAATCGAATATAGAAATTAAGAAGTGAAGTTAAACAAAAATTAGAAACTGACTAGAGATTAGTAGGTTGAATAGTTTTCCGAGTAACGATCTGATGTTGGTTTCGGCCTTCGGGGTTTATACTTAGAGAATTGTTCTCTTACTAGTTTACAGTTAGGGACTAATAGTTGTGAAATGGTAGTGATGCGTAAATGAGGATTGGAGATGTTTTCCAATGTTGAAAACGTATATTTTCTAATTTTAGAAAATAAGGAAATATGAATATATATATATATATGATTGATGATTGGATCGATAATTCCATTTGGAATTAAGATCGTTGTTTGTACACCGACATGTTTTCATTTGATAGTTAAATCACACACTATCAAGTTTTGACCATTTTACGTTGTTAATATGGAGAGACCGGTTGGATTATTATCCAAAGAACCACTCCGTATTGACATAAGCATTGTGATCATATACGATGAAGATAATTGAAGACGGTGTTATGCAAGGGCTGTCCTGTTTACAGAATAGTGCCTTCGGTTTCGTTCAATCCCAGAACGAACGTATATGGACGATTGTCTGACAGAATATTTCCAATGATCGAATGACTTGGACTGTACAAACATATATGGTGGCCAACGGATTTATTCCCTTCGCATAATATCCAGAATCTATTTGTGCAAATCCAACTAATGATTAACGGATCAGATAATGTGGCATTCAAAGTAATCGTGCTATCAATGAAAGATAGATAAGCGTAGTTTCTAGCCTCACATCCGGTAAATGACAAAAATCGGGCAGGCAGCATGGCTAAGTCGGTCGCACCGAAGTAGGGTGTATAATCACCTATCTAGAGAATATTCATTTGCTTATTTAATCTATCAGTGTTGTCCTATATATATATATATATATATATATATATATATATATATATATATACGGGAAACGGTTGCTTATCCCAACCGTAGGTGATGTACTTTCGATACACTCAAGCGAAATGAGTGGTCTGTCATGTGTGGCTGAGTTGCAAGATGTTCTTGTTGAACTCCAGTGTATCGTTCCTAGAGTACACTGATCGGAAGGTGGTTCCATACCTTGTCATAGTTGGAAATCCATTACCCAATACGTGCTTGCGGTTTTGATTGTATACTATATTTGTAGAACGTGAGATGAAAGCGTTTCTGCTAGATGATTATTATAGTGTAGTTGATAGACATTATTATAATATCAAAAGGTTTTGATATAAAGATAATTTGGATTCTCATAAGGGAAAACCCCGTTGTGTTATACGGCGTGGTCTTATGAGATATCGTTGACTTGTTCGAACTGTTTAAAACTGTTTTACTCACACCAGTTCCATGACTGACCCAGAGTTTATTTTGTTTAGTTCTACCTAAACTCTTGGGTGCCTAAATTTGTACGGGCAGTCAAGTAGTTCAGGATTTTACAGATACACTTGGAGAGCTTGGAGCAGGAGGCTTCAAGATTCTATAGCTATTATTATTTCCGCTGTTGTTGTAAGTGTTGTACTCTGAAATTGAGACGACCCCAAACCCCGTTTCCGTGTGGAAATAAATAGTCCATGTGCCATATCTAATAACTAGAGCGACGTGATTATTGTCAACTCCAGACCCGTGTGGGGTTTTTATTAATCTGGCAATTTATCGTTATATTTTATAGAGTCCATATCAGTCATCAGTTCAACCTGTAGTATATAATCATCGCCATACAAGCCTCTCGCTCGTAGGTAAATCTTCCACCTCGTCACACAAGCTCCAATTGCTTATGTGGAATATGATGAAGTATGCCTATCGTCAAGAAGTATGCCATGTAGCGTAGTTCAAATTTAGATGTTACTATCCTAAGGCGATATTTATTATTTCACACAGAATAACCAACACTCCGCATCCAATGGCATTCACAGGAGTTGATATAAAAATAAAATTGCGCAGCCAACTCATCAAGGTTTACCTATTTGTCGGGCACGCAAATAATTTCTTTACACTACAGCTAATCCATTTTTCCTGTTCAACACATGTATATATATGTAGAACAAAGCCAATAATAATATTTCTAGCAAACTATTATTTATTTCAACACGTGTGTATTTTTATCAAAGCGTATACATGATAAAAGAAATATTTTTATTATCAAAAATATTTATTCAACACGTGAATGTTTTTAACACTTCATATTCACAATAAAAATGTAGTTTTTTTTATTGTCTATTCATTTTATTTTAAAATACGATATCATTCAACACATGAATTTCAACTCGACGAACGAATTTCAATTCAACACATGAATATTCTCTATAGTTTGTATATATATAAAAATGTGATTTTTATCGCTAAAACTATTTGTTTAAATTCAAATAATATTCAACACATGAATTTCAACTCAACGAATGAATTGCAGCTCAACACATGAATATTCTCTATAGTTTGTATATATATAAAAATGTGATTTTTATCGCTAAAATTATTTGTTTAAATTCAAATAATATTCAACACATGAATTTCAACTCAACGAATGAATTGCAGCTCAACACATGAATATTCTCTATAGTTTGTATATATATAAAAATGTGATTTTTATCGCTAAAATTATTTGTTTAAATTCAAATAATATTCAACACATGAATTTCAACTCAACGAATGAATTGCAGCTCAACACATGAATATTCTTTCAACATATGTAGTTTATTTCAACGAATGAAAATTATTCTAACACATGTATATTTCAGAAAATTTCGGCAGCATAACGGCAGGGTAGTTAAAACCGGGACCGTCCCTAGTACGGCTCCTCGCTCTACCTTAAAACCTCGCGGTTTTTGACAATGGGGATCATGCATCTAGTTCGCACGCAGGCGGCATGTATATTTTTATTTCATTTCCACAAACTAATCCTATGTGGTTTCAACCAAATATTTCTCAACCACAAACGGGTATTTTTCAATCACAATCAATCAATATCAACCACAAACAATCCCAAACAACCATTCGCTATCAATCAATTTTTACACCAATCACAACCAATAAATATCGTCCATGGTTTGTGGACGTGGGGCGTGTATATATATATATATATATATATATATATAGCAATTCACTTTTATTTCAACACATATATAATTTTTACAACGCATATACAACTTATACATCGAACGTACAACTTATACAACGCTTATACATGAGGTGTACAACGCTTATATAACTCATACATCGACTATATAATTTATACATCGTCGTTTTCCATATCGTTTATAAATTAGAAATCTCACATTGGGTTCCACTCCACCAAAAATAGCAGAAGGCTCAGAAAAATATGTGGTCTCTTCTAAAATGTAGAAGGCGTCCACACGGTCACGATGTTTCCTGTTTCATCGAATTTCGTTAACATAGCAAAAAGATATGATTTTTCAAAGTTTGCAACGCTTTTAAACCGTTAATTTCAGTTCAAAATTTACAAGCCGTATACCTCTCTATTTCGTTCAAAACTAGGTTTTGATCTTGCCGCCAATCCGTTGTACTTCGTTCAGATCTGGTCATGCAGCGTCGAAGAGCTACGAAGCAGCTTCCAGCGCGTGGTGGTTGCGCCAGGTCCGGTGGTCGGAATAGGGCAGGGCGGCGGTTCGAATGGCCGACGTTCGTGGGCCTGGTTCTCGTGGCAGGGGCGACGTGACGGGGTAAATCGGGTATGGATTTGAAGAGGGTGGCGACAGCTTTCAAATGGTGGTGGTAGCGCTTGATTTAGTTGAGTGGTTGTGGAGAAAAGGAGGAGAGAAGGAGGGCGCACGGTTCCGCCATCGATCGGCAGAGGAAGAAAGAGAAAACGGGGAGAGAGAAATTTTTATGGGCCAAAAGGATTTTTTTTATAATTTTTAAAATCTCTAAAATACCCCTTATACAGACGAACACCAATTCAAACCCAACGACTGTCGTCCCTAGCGTTTGACACCCATTTCGAACACAATTGGATTTGTTTCGAAGGCCCATTCGACTGTTTCAGTCAGTTTTCCTTCAAATTAAAATATAAAATATTCAATATTTAATTTGAACGAACATTTCAATTTGCCCGGGTCACAAACTGATTCGAAAAATTCCAGAAAAATAAATCTAGCTATGTTTTGATGATACAGTCCCAAAAAAACTAGTTTCGTCGAATTCTGAGACCGTTTGCAAAAAGGCCCATTTTTGGTCGATCCAATTTAACTGTAATTGACCAAAACACATTTTCTTTTGCCACGCTCACATACTAGCTTCAAAAATTATGAAATTTGAAACCTAGCGATAACTTCACATCCTGGATCCAACAAAAGTGGTTTCGTCGAATTCCGAGGTCGTATGCAAAATGGCCAATTTCACGGGCTATATAAATTCCATAGCGACCTTTCTGAAAATTCATTCGGCCCTAACTTTTGCTTTTCGCTATGAAAATTCGATTTTTCAGATTCGTTAGAAAGGTATTCACTAACAGATTTATATATTTTTGGTTTCACTAAAATCCGGATTGTTTTGCACCCGGTACAGTCCGGCAAAGTTTGAATTCAATTTTTGAAACTGCCGCGCCTTTTCAGGCCTTGTTTATAATTATAATTAATTATATTCATTTCAATTGTCGATTCAAACTCAGTTTTCATCTCCATTATTTAAAATATTTATTTTAAATATCTAAAATCCATCATTTTAGCCAATTTAAAAATTTTAAATTGGTTCAGATTTTCTGGGTCGTTACAATCTCCCCCACTTAAAACTTTTCGTCCTCGAAAAGGAACAAAGTCGAAAGTGGTTTGATAAATCTACAATCACACAACACGACAACCAATTTGTTTTTAACCTTCCAAAAATATACTAATCAAATCCTATATTCCCTTAAAAATCATTCAGAGTATAGAATATATAGTGCACATCCATGGGAAGAAAATAGCAACAGAATAGAGAATTAAATGGTAATGCAAAGTATGGTAAATGTACCTTGCACCGGAGTCAATCAGAGATATCTATTCGGCATCTGGGATAGGCTTTCTGAATGCTCTCCTCAGTTTCCCAAGTACAATCTCGCGGATCTCCACTCCATTGCACTTTGACTAAGTGAACCTTCTTGTTTCTCAGCTCTTTGGTTTCTTTGCCGATGATCTTTAGCGGCTCTCGTCTCACAGCTAATTCTGGGGTAATTTCAATGTCCTGTTGAGCTGCTTCTTCCACGATCAAGTCTGGATCATGAACGTGCTTTCGAAGTTGAGATATATGAAATACATCATGAACTCCAGGCAACCAGTCAGGAAATTTGACCCTATAAGCGAGAGTCCCGATCCGTTCCAGAATAGGAAACGGACCAATGAATTTGGGCGCTAACTTCCCATTTTTACCGAACCGGATAACTCCTCTCATTGGCGATACTTTCAAATATACATAGTCGCTAACAGTAAAGGATATATCTCTCCTTCTTTTATCGGCATAGCTCTTTTGTCGGCTTTGAGCGGCAAGTAATCGCTTCTTAATAAAATCGACTTTGTCGGCAGCTTCTCTGATCATATCAGGACCCAACACAAGTCTATTTCCGGGCTCGACCCAACAAGCACGCGATAGGCACGGTCTACCATACAATGCTTCGAATGGCGACAGTGTCAGACTCGCCTGGTAGCTGTTGTTATAAGAGAATTCAGCCAAATGCAGATGGTCTTCCCATGATCCACCGAAATCTATAACACAAGCTCGCAATAGATCTTCTAAAATACGATTCACCCTCTCAGTCTGACCGTCTGTCTTAGGATGATAAGCGGTGCTTAAGTTCAACTTCGTTCCCAGCTCGACTTGAAATGCTTCCCAGAATTTGCTAGTGAATATTGTATCTCTATCACTGACTATACTGAGCGGCACTCCATGTAGTCTAACTATTTCTCTGAAGTAAATCTGCGCCAGACTCTGAGCGGTTCTATTTGATCTGACAGGTATGAAATGGGCGGTCTTCGTGAAGCGATCTACGATCACCCAAATACTGTCATTTCCTTTTCTGGTTCGGGGCAGACCATCAATGAAATCCATAGAAATATGTTCCCACTTCCAACCAGGAACTTCTAGTGGTTGTAATAGTCCAGCCAGTTTTTGTTGGTCGCTCTTGACTAGCTGGCAAGTAGGGCATCGGCTAACATATATTGAAACATCTCTTTTCATAGCCTTCCACCAGAATGTTCGTTTGAGATCGTTATACATTTTGGCCACACCAGGATGGATACTCAGCTTGGACTTGTGACACTCGTCTAATACTTCCCTTTTTAACTCTGGGATGTCAGGAACACAAATCCTTGCTTTAAATCTCAAGGTCTCGTCGTTATCGATTTGAAAACACGAGGGTTCGCCTTTCTGAATCCTTTTGATCATATCCTTAATAAAGTTATCCTCCTTCTGAAGAATAGATATTTTGTCAATCAAGGAAGTCGTGATAAGAAAGCTGGCGATCATTACATTCTTTCGGCTCAGCGCATCAGCCACGACATTGGCTTTTCCCGGAGTATATATAATTTCAAAGTCATATGCTGCAAGAAACTCCAGCCAACGTTGCTGCCTCAAATTTAAGTCTTTCTGGGTGAACAGATACTTTAACGACTGGTGATCTGTAAACAATTCGAATCTCTCACCCAACAGATAGTGTCTCCAGATTTTCAAGGCGAATACTATGGCCAATAACTCAAGATCATGAGTTACGTAGTTCTTCTCGTGTGGCTTCAACTGACGGCTAGCATAAGCAATCACTTGGCCCCTTTGCATTAACACTGCGCCAAGGCCTTCTCTAGAAGCATCAGTCTAGACTTTCAAATCCTGGTTGCCATCGATGATGGTTAACACTGGAGCAGTTGTTAATCTCAACTTTAGCTCATCAAAAGCCTCCTCACTTTCTGGAGTCCATTTGAACTTAGAGTGCTTCTTCGTAAGCTTTGTTAAATGACCAGATATCTTCGAAAAGTTTTTAACGAACTTCCGGTAATAGCTAGCCAACCCGAGAAAACTGCGGACTTCAGTGGGGGTGCTGGGCTGTTTCCAATTTTGAATGGCTGTGATTTTGCTTGGATCCACAGCAATTCCTTCCTTCGATACAACGTGGCCCAGAAATTTTACTTCATCTTGCCAGAAGATACATTTGGAAAATTTGGCTTTTAATACATTCCGCCTCAGAATTTCTAGAACCTGTTCCAGATGCTTTTCATGTTCGGCCTTTGATTTAGAGAAGATTAGAATATCATCAATAAAAAACAGAACAAATTTATTCAATACTCCTCTGAATACTCTGTTCATCAGATCGACGAAATAGGCAGGAGCGTTACATAAGCCGAACGGCATTACTAACCACTCGTAGAATAAGTCGGGACCTCTGAATGCTATCATTGGAACACACTCTTCGGCAATTCGAAGTTGATGGAAACCTGTAGCTAGGTCCATTCGTGAAAATACTAGTGCTCCATTCAGACGATCCAACAAATCATCAATCCGCGGCAATGGATATTTGTTCTTAATTGTCTGTTTGTTCAGATCACGATAATCCACACATAGACGTAGAGTACCGTCAGATTTTGGGACAAACACCACTGCTGCACCCCAATCAGAGAAACTAGGCCTGATCAGACCCTTCCATACTAGCTGTCGAGTTTGATTGTCTAATTCCTCCTTCTCTTTCAAGGACATTCTTCGAATAGCGTGAACTACCGGCCCTGCATTTGGAATTAAAGCAATCTTGAAATCTATTTCTCTCTGCGGAGGTAAGCGAACAACTTCCTCGAACACATCCGCATAGTTCTTTACGACAGGAATGTCTTTAATGAGGTCAGGAATATTCTCAGTGATTTCAGGGATATTTTCTATTTGAGCTGGAGAAACATTCAAAGCTGCCCAGAAGTCTTTTCTATTAGCATTCTGGCCTTCACAGGGAATGGTTATATAATCACCTGATTTAATCTTTGCCCTTACGACTTTGTCGGCGCATTTAACTTCAGCTTCATATTTGGTCAACCAGTCTAACCCCAAAATAAGATCAAACTCTTTAAAATTCATGACCACCGCGATGGTAGGAAATCGATAACGAGAGAAAGAAACCAGCACTCCACAAACCCAACTGAGATCAATGGAACCCCCAACAGGATTCTGGACAGTCATTGGTTCCTTGAGCTTTTTCAAATTCAAATCTAGTTTCTTAACTGCATCTTTCGAAATGAAGCTTCGTGACGCGCCTGTGTCAAACAGTACTTTGACTGGAATGTTTTTGACAGTAAGCGTTCCTTCTAAGACATCAGCCCTTTCTTGACTTGTTGAGGGATCAGGAGTTTCTGCTACTTTATTCAATTGAACTACTTCAGGCTTCTTCAAGAGCCAGCAATCCTTTGCGAGATGACCAGTCTGCCTGCATTTACTGCAACCTCTTTTCTCTTGGAAATTCTTCTCTGATTTAGATCCACTCTTGATTTGTTTCTTTAGAGATCTGCAACTTATCGAGAGATGTCCTTGCTTATTGCAGTTAGAGCATACAGTTGTCGTTACTGGTTTCCTCTCTGATTTGGCCCTTTTTCTCTTGGCACTGGCCTTCTTATTGATCTCAGACATTGTACTTGCCTCAGGATAATCAGTTTCAGACTCAATTTTATTACTAGAGCTGACTTCCTCTTCGTACTGTAACATACCTTTCTTATCTAGATCTTCATATTGATAAGCCATATATATCATTTCTGAAAAAGGAAGTTTCACATGCCCAGTACTTTATTCTGGTAATTTCCTTTGAAGCCCATGAATAAATCTAAGATTCTTCCTCTTTGGGTCTTTAATCAGATGAGGAGCAAAGTGAGAAAGCTCGTTGAATTTCTTATGATATTCTGGGATGGTCATATCACCTTGTATGAAATAAGAAAATTCATCACATAATCTCTCGGTTGCTTCGGGAGGAGTAAATCTTTCTAAGAAAATCACTTTGAATCTGTCCCAGGTGATATCACCTTCTGGATTATCCTTAACAACAGAATCCCACCAGAACAAAGCTTCATCTTTGAGTGCCCAGGAGGCCAGTAATCTTTTCTGGTCATCCCTCAGCTTTAATGCTTCGAAGATTTTCTCAGCCGAACGAATCCAAGCTTGTGTCTTCATAATAGATTCTTCACCAGAGAATGGTATTCCACCCATATTTCGATATTTGATTAATACGGCCTCAATATCCGGTTCTGCATTCCTTCTGCTTCTGACACTCATTTTCTAGTACTTCTGCAAATGGCAGATCAAGTATCAGGTCATAGAAAAGGTATTTTAAAATATAGAAACACATACTTCAAATGTGAATGTGTCTATCAAGGTGTAATTTCATTCTGCTTTACTCATACTAGGATATTACTGATCCTATCTGTATAGAGTTACCCATGCTAGAACACTACTGGTTCTATTTCTGACGAGTTCGTTCAAAGGTTATATTCCAGAACTAAGCTTAACCTATGCTCTGATACCACGTTGAGACGATCCCAAACCCCGTTTCCATGTGGAAATAAATAGTCCATGTGCCGTATCTAATAACTAGAGCGACGTGATTATTGTCAACTCCAGACCCGTGTGGGGTTTTTATTAATCTGGCAATTTATCGTTATATTTTATAGAGTCCATATCAGTCATCAGTTCAACCTGTAGTATATAATCATCGCCATACAAGCCTCTCGCTCGTATGGTAAATCTTCCACCTCGTCACACAAGCTCCAATTGCTTATGTGGAATATGATGAAGTATGCCTATCGTCAAGAAGTATGCCATGTAGCGTAGTTCAAATTTAATTGTTACTATCCTAAGGCGATATTTACTATTTCACACAGAATAACCAGCACTCCGCATCCAATGGCATTCACAGGAGTTGATATAAAAATAA
Source organism: Allium sativum (assembly GCA_030737875.1). Lineage (NCBI taxonomy): Eukaryota > Viridiplantae > Streptophyta > Magnoliopsida > Asparagales > Amaryllidaceae > Allium > Allium sativum. The sequence continues at coordinate 432,657,423 of CM060920.1, forward strand.
AATTGCGCAGCCAACTCATCAAGGTTTACCTATTTGTCGGGCACGCAAATAATTTCTTTACTCTACAGCTAATCCATTTTTCCTGTTCAACACATGTATATATATGCAGAACAAAGCCAATAATAATATTTCTAGCAAACTATTATTTATTTCAACACGTGTGTATTTTTATCAAAGCGTATACATGATAAAAGAAATATTTTTATTATCAAAAATATTTATTCAACACGTGAATGTTTTTAACACTTCATATTCACAATAAAAATGTAGTTTTTTTTATTGTCTATTCATTTTATTTTAAAATACGATAACATTCAACACATGAATTTCAACTCGACGAACGAATTTCAATTCAACACATGAATATTCTCTATAGTTTGTATATATATAAAAATGTGATTTTTATCGCTAAAACTATTTGTTTAAATTCAAATAATATTCAACACATGAATTTCAACTCAACGAATGAATTGCAGCACAACACATGAATATTCTCTATAGTTTGTATATATATAAAAATGTGATTTTTATCGCTAAAATTATTTGTTTAAATTCAAATAATATTCAACACATGAATTTCAACTCAACGAATGAATTGCAGCTCAACACATGAATATTCTCTATAGTTTGTATATATATAAAAATGTGATTTTTATCGCTAAAATTATTTGTTTAAATTCAAATAATATTCAACACATGAATTTCAACTCAACGAATGAATTGCAGCTCAACACATGAATATTCTTTCAACATATGTAGTTTATTTCAACGAATGAAAATTATTCTAACACATGTATATTTCAGAAAATTTCGGCAGCATAACGGCAGGGTAGTTAAAACCGGGACCGTCCCTAGTACGGCTCCTCGCTCTACCTTAAAACCTCGCGGTTTTTGACAATGGGGATCATGCATCTAGTTCGCACACAGGCGGCATGTATATTTTTATTTCATTTCCACAAACTAATCCTATGTGGTTTCAACCAAATATTTCTCAACCACAAACGGGTATTTTTCAATCATAATCAATCAATATCAACCACAAACAATCCCAAACAACCATTCGCTATCAATCAATTTTTACACCAATCACAACCAATAAATATCGTCCATGGTTTGTTGACGAGGGACGTATATATATATATATATATATATATATATATATATATATAGCAATTCACTTTTATTTCAACACATATATAATTTTTACAATGCATATACAACTTATATATCGAACGTACAACTTATACAACGCTTATACATGAGGTGTACAACGCTTATATAACTCATACATCGACTATATAATTTATACATCGTCGTTTTCCATATTGTTTATAAATTAGAAATCTCACATTGGGTTCCCCTCCACCAAAAATAGCAGAAGGCTCAGAAAAATATGCGGTCTCTTCTAAAATGTAGAAGGCGTCCACACGGTCACGATGTTTCCTGTTTCATCGAATTTCGTTAACATAGCAAAAAGATATGATTTTTCAAAGTTTGCAACGCTTTTAAACCGTTAATTTCAGTTCAAAATTTACAAGCCGTATACCTCTCTATTTCGTTCAAAACTAGGTTTTGATCTTGCCGCCAATCCGTTGTACTTCGTTCAGATCTGGTCACGCAGCGTCGAAGAGCTACGAAGCAGCTTCCAGCGCGTGGTGGTTGCGCCAGGTCCGGTGGTCGGAATAGGGCAGGGCGGCGGTTCGAATGGCCGACGTTCATGGGCCTGGTTCTCGTGGCAGGGGCGACATGACGGGGTGAATCGGGTATGGATTTGAAGAGGGTGGCGAGAGCTTTCAAATGGTGGTGGTGGCGCTTGATTTAGTTGAGTGGTTGCGGAGAAAAGGAGGAGAGAAGGAGGGCGCACGGTTCCACCGCCGATCGGCAGAGGAAGAAAGAGAAAACGGGGAGAGAGAAATTTTTATGAGCCAATAGGATTTTTTTTTATAATTTTTAAAATCTCTAAAATACCCCTTATACAGACGAACACCAATTTAAACCCAACGACTGTCGTCCCTAGCGTTTTACACCCATTTCGAACACAATGGGATTTGTTTCGAAGGCCCATTCGACTGTTTCAGTCAGTTTTCCTTCAAATTAAAATATAAAATATTCAATATTTAATTTGAACGAACATTTCAATTTGCCCGGGTCACAAACTGATTCGAAAAATTCCAGAAAAATAAATCTAGCTATGTTTTGACGATACGGTACCAACAAAACTAGTTTCGTCAAATTCTGAGACCGTTTGCAAAAAGGCCCATTTTTGGTCGATCCAATTTAACTGTAATTGACCAAAACACATTTTCTTTTGCCACGCTCACATACTAGCTTCAAAAATTATGAAATTTGAAACCTAGCGATAACTTCACATCCCGGATCCAACAAAAGTGGTTTCGTCGAATTCCGAGGTCGTATGCAAAATGGCCAATTTCACGGGCTATATAAATTCCATAGCGACCTTTCTGAAAATTCATTCGGCCCTAACTTTTGCTTTTCGCTATGAAAATTCAATTTTTCAGATTCGTTAGAAAGGTATTCACTAACAGACTTATATATTTTTGGTTTCACTAAAATCCAGATTGTTTTGCACCCGGTACAGTCTGGCAAAGTTTGAATTCAATTTTTGAAACTGCCGCGCCTTTTCAGGCCTTGTTTATAATTATAATTAATTATATTCATTTTCAATTGTCGATTCAAACTCAGTTTTCATCTCCATTATTTAAAATATTTATTTTAAATATTTAAAATCCATTATTTTAGCCAATTTAAAATTTTTAAATTGGTTCAGATTTTCTGGGTCATTACAGAAATGTTATTGTATACATATACTATTTGTATTTCAAAAGTTATGTTATATTTTATTCGTTCCGCTGTGAGATTCGTGGTTACTCTGATGATGATGTTCTTCTTCTTCTTATATTCTAATAGTTCTATCTTATCTATCCTCACCCTCTATCTTCTTTCTATTAATTTCTTGAATTTCCAGTGCAATTTGGGGTTGGACTTGTGTTATTTGGTCAGCTCAAATTGGACCGGATTTTCGGGACATTACAGATTTTTATTAATCTGGAAATTTAATCGTTACAAATTAAATAGTCCATATCAGTCATCAGTTCAACCTGTAAAATATAGTCACCGCCTTACAAGCCTCTCGCTCGTATGGTAAATCTTCCACCTCGTCACACAAGCTCCAAATGCTTATGTGGAATATGATGAAGTATGCCTATCTTCCAGAAGTATGCTATGTAGTGTAGTTCAAAATTAATTATTACTATCCTATGGCGATGTTTATTATTTCACACAGAAAAACCAGCACTCCGCATCCAATGGCATTCACAGGAGTTGATATAATAATATTTCGCATCCAACTCATTAAGGTTTACCTATTTGTCGGGCACGCAAATAAAATCTTTACTCAACAGCTAATCCATTTACCTGTTCAAACATATATAATACACATGTATATATATATTTCTATTTATTTTCTAATCAGTTCAATGTGTGATTTAATCGAATAAATTCTACCATTATTCTATTTTTGATTAAATTAACTATCGTTTCAATAATTTAATTAATCAAATCTACAATCACACAACACAACCAACAATCAAATTGTTTTTAACTTTTCAAAAATATATTAATCAAATCCTATATTCTTTTAAAATCATTCAGGCTATAGAATTAAAAGTGCACATCCATGGAAAGAAAATAACAACAGAATAGAGAACTAATCGGTAATGCAAAGTATGGTAAATGTACCTTGCACCGGAGTCAATCAAAGATATCCACTCGGCATCTAGGATAGGCTTTCTCAATGCTCTCCTCAGTTTCCCAAGTACAATCTCGCGGATCTCCACTCCATTGCACTTTGACTAAGTGAACCTTCTTGTTCCTCAGCTCTTTGGTTTCTTTGCCGATAATCTTTAGCGGCTCTCGTCTCACAGCTAATTCTAGAGTAATTTAAATATCCTGTTGAGCTGCTTCTTCCACGATCAAGTCTGGATCATGAACGTGCTTCCGAAGTTGAGATATGTGAAACACATCATGAACTCCAGGCAACCAATCAGGCAGTTTAACCTTGTAAGCGAGAGTTCCGACCCGTTACAGAATAGGAAACAGACCAATGAATTTGGGCACCAACTTTCCAGTTTTACCGAACCGGATAACTCCTCTCATCGGCGATACTTTCAAATACACATAGTCGCCAACAACAAATGATATATCTCTTCTTCTCCTATCGGCGTAGCTCTTTTGTCGGCTTTGAGCGGCCAGTAATCGTTTCTTAATAAAATCGACTTTGTCGGCAGCTTCTCGAATCATATCAGGCCCCAACACAAGTCTATTACCAGGTTCGACCCAACAAGCAGGAGAACGGCACGGTCTACCATATAATGCTTCGAATGGTGACATTGTCAGGCTCGCCTGGTAGCTGTTGTTATATGAGAATTCAGCCAAATGTAGATGGTCTTCCCATGATCCACCGAAATCTGTAACACAAGCCCGCAATAGATCTTCTAAAATATGATTCACCCTCTCAGTCTGACTGTCTGTCTGAGGATGATAAGCGGTGCTCAAGTTCAACTACGTTCCCAGCTCGACTTGAAATGCCTCCCAGAATTTGCTAGTAAATATTGTATCTCTATCGCTGACTATACTGAGCGGCACTCCGTGTAGTCTAACTATTTCCTTGAAATATATCTGCGCCAGACTCTGAGCAGTTCTGTTTGATCTGACAGGTATGAAATGGGCGGTCTTCGTGAAGCGATCTATGATCACCCAAATACTGTCATTTCCTTTTTTGGTTCTGGGCAGACCATCAATGAAATCCATAGAAATATGTTCCCACTTCCAACCAGGAACGTCTAGCGGTTGTAATAATCCAGCTAGTTTCTGTTGGTCGCTTTTGACTAGCTGGCAAGTAGGGCATCAGCTAACATATAAAGAAATGTCCCTCTTCATCGACTTTCACCAGAAGGTGTGTTTGATGTCGTTATACATTTTGGCTACTCCCGGATGGATACTAAGTTTTGACTTGTGGCATTCATCCAGTACTTCCTTTTGAAGCTCAGGAATGTTAGGAACACGGATTCAACCTTTCAGCCTTAGAAACCCCTCATCATCAACTTGAAAACTCGAGGGTTCGCCCTTCTGAATTATCTCTCTGATCTTCTGAATGAAGTGGTCATCCTTCTGAAGAGCAGATATTTTATCTATCAATGAAGTCGTGATAATAAAGCTGGCAATCGTCTCATTCTTTTGGCTTAACGCATCGCCCACGACATTGGCTTTCCCTGGAGTGTATATAATCTCAAAATCGTATGCTGCAAGGAACTCTAGCCAACGCTGCTGCCTCAGATTCAAGTCTTTCTGGGTGAATAGATACTTTAACGACTGATGGTCTGTATACAGTTCAAATCTCTCACCCAGCAGATAGTGTCTCCAGATTTTCAAAGCGAATACTATAGCCAATAACTCAAGATCATGAGTTATGTAGTTCTTTTCATGCGGCTTCAGTTGACGGCTAGCATAAGCAATCACTTGGCCCCTCTGCATTAACACTGCGCCAAGGCCTTCTCTAGAAGCATCAGTCCAGACTTTCAAATCCTAATTGCCATCGATGATGGTTAACACTGAAGCTGTCGTTAATCTTAACTTTAGCTCCTCAAAAGCCTCTTCACATTCTGGAGTCCACTTGAATTTAGAATGCTTCTTTGTAAGCTTCGTTAAGTGACCAGATATCTTCGAAAAGTCTTTAACGAATTTCTGGTAATAACTAGCCAATTCGAGAAAACTGCGGACTTCTGTAGGGGTACTGGGCTGTTTCCAGTTTTGAATAGCTGTGATTTTACTTGGATCCACAGCAATTCCTTCTTTCGATACGACGTGGCCTAGAAATTTCACTTCATCTTGCCAGAAGATACATTTGGATAGTTTGGCTTTTAATACATTCCTTATGGGGATTTCCAGTACCTGTTCCAAATGCTTTTCGTGTTCGGCCTTTGATTTAGAGAAGATTAGAATATCGTCAATGAAAACCAGAACAAATTTATTCAAAACCCCTCTGAACACTCTATTGATTAGATCGACGAAGTAAGCTGGAGCATTACATAAGCCGAACGACATTATTAACCACTCGTAGAATAAGTCGGGACCTCTAAATGCTGTCATTAGAACACACTCTTCGGCAATTCGAAGCTGATGGAAACCTGTAGCTAGGTCCATCCTTGAAAATACTTGTGCACCATTTAATCGATCCAACAAATCATCAATCCGCGGCAATGGATATTTGTTCTTTATGGTCTGTTTGTTCAGATCACGATAATCCACACATAGGCGTAGAGTACCGTCAGATTTTGGAACGAACACCACTGCTGCACCCCAATCCGAGAAACTAGGCCTGATCAGACCCTTCCATACTAGCCGTCGTGTTTGATTGTCTAATTCCTCTTTCTCCTTCAAGGAAATTCTTCGAATAGCGTGAACTACTGGCCTTGCATTCGGAATCAAAGCAATCTTGAAATCTATTTCTCTCTGCGGCGGTAAGCGAACAACTTCTTCGAACACATCCGCATAGTTCTTGACTACAGGAATGTCTTTGATGATATCAGGAATATTCTCTGTGACTTCAGGGATATTTTCTATTTGAGCTGGAGAAACATCCAAAGCTGCCCAAAAGTCCTTTCTATTTGAAGTCGGGCCTTCACATGGTATGGTTATATAATTCCCATATTGGGCCTTTGCCTTAACAACTCTCTCGGCGCATCTAACTTCTGCTTCATATTTGGTTAGCCAATCCAATCCCAGAATAAGATCGAATTCATTAAAATTCATGATGATAGAGATAGTAGGGAATTTATAGCATGAGAAAGAGACAGGTACTGCACAAATCCAACTGAGATTGATGGAACCCCCAACTGGATTTTGGACAGTTATTGGTTCTTTGAGCTTCTTCAACCTCAGATCCAACTTCTTGACTGCACTCTTTGCAATAAAGCTTCGTGATGCGTCTGTGTCAAACAATACTTTAACTGGAATGTTCTTGACATTGAGCGTGCCTTCTAAAACATCAGACCTTTCCTGAGCAGACGAAGATGCAGGTACTTCTACCACTTCATTTACATGTACTGCTTCAGGTTTTCTGGATAGCGGGCAGGCCTTTGAAAGATGACCGGCCTCATGGCATTGACTGCACTTTCTGTTTTCTTGAAACTTCTTACCGGATTTAGACCCATCCTTTACTCGTCTCTTGAGAGATCGGCAACTTATCGAGAGATGTCCTTGCTTATTGCAGTTAGAGCATATAGTTGTCGTTACTGGTTCCTTCTCAGATTTGGCCCTTTTCCTCTTGGCACTGGCTTCTTACTGACCTCAAACTTTGTACCGGCCTCAGGACGATCAGTTTCAGACTCATTTCTATTGCTAGAACTGACTTCCTCTTCGTCGCGCAACATGCCTTTCTTATGGAGTTCTTCATACTGATAAGCCATATAAATCATTTCTAAAAAAGGAAGCTTCACATGCCCCATTACTTTATTCTGGTATATCCTTTGAAGCCCGTTGATAAATCTCAAATTCTTTCTCTTCTTATTCTGAATTAGATGGGGAGCAAAGTGAGAAAGTTCGTTGAATTTCTTATGATATTCTGGAGCGGTCATATCTCCTTGTATCAGATAAGAAAATTCATCGCATAGTCGCTCAATTGCTTCTGGAGGAGTAAATTTTTCTAGGAAAATCACTTTGAATCTGTCCCAGGTGATCTCACCTTCGGGATTATCTTTAACAACTGAATCCCACCAGAACAAAGCTTCGTCTTTGAGTGCCCAAGAGGCCAGTAATCTTTTCTGGTCATCCCTCATCTTTAAACTCTCAAAGATTTTCTCAGCAGAACGAATCCAAGCTTGTGTCTTCATAATGGATTCTTCACCCGAGAACGGTATTCCACCCATATTTCGATATTTGATTAATAAGGCCTCAATATCCGGTTCTGCATTCCTTCTGTTTGTGGCACTCATTTTCTAGTACTTCTGCAAATAGCAGATCAAGTGTCAGGTCAACAGAAAAGATATTTCAAAATATAGAGACAAATACTTGAATGTAAATGCGTCTATCTAGGTGTTATTTCATTCTGCTACACATACTAGGATATTACTGATCCTATCTGTATAGAGTTACCCGTCCTAGAACGCTACTGGTTCTATTTCTGACGAGTTCGTTAAGATGTTATATTCTAGAACTAAGCTTAACCAAAGCTCTGATACCACGATGTGACGACCCCAAATCCCCTACTGACGGAGACAAGGGTTATCTTTGGAATATAACACAGAAACAGATAATAGCAGAACAGAATTAAATAAATACACCAGAAAGTGAACAATAGAATATACTGGGTAAAAGTAATCATCAGAGTTACACAGTATACAGGATCATACTTGGTACAAATACAGTTTAGCTATACATAAATGTCTATAGCGGAAACAAACAAAATATGTACAATAGGAGTTGAACAGCATAAAACGAGATAAATAATAGAATCCATCTTCAGCTCCAGCTATCCAGAAAGAACCAGCTAAACCTGAATACAAGGCTGCCCATGTAGAAAAAGGGGCACCCGAGTTTGAAAGTGAAACAAACTACGAATCAGTCATGGGACTGGTATGAGAAATCTACGCAACACATTTAAAATATGGCCAATCATAGGACCATGCCACTTTCGTGGAACGGGTTTACTCCCTTGGATTGCCAGTGCTTTAAAAACAAATCTTTCTTTTAAACATCGCAATGCTTTTTATAAAAATGAATCCATTATAAGACTCAGTTCCCATCACACAATGCAACGCAAACCGGAGGATAGAGTTTTACCTTATATTGGCCAAAATATGGTTGATACGAATAAAACAAAAGCACTTGATAATATTACTAGTGTTTACATGTTTCAAAACAACTTCGAATCATAACTATCAATCATAGAAGGCATGGGTACCATATATCATGTCGCCATATATATATACAATCAAAACTGCACGATCACGTATTTGGAAATTGGATTTCCGTCATGAACCAAGGCAAAAGATAGTCCTTACCGAATTCGTGACTCTCTAGCCCGAGCCACAGGATCAGAGCTCGAGTGACCCTAGGAGCGACAGGGCCGGTCCACCGATGTGGATTAAAATGCCTGAACACTACGTTTCCCCACCCTATTTGGCGTAAGTGAGCCAACGAATGACTCCATCGGACCCGGATCGTCCGATCAAACCGAGGCGCCTCACAACAGCAACAACCACACAGGTGAAAAGTATATAAATGTCAGGGCTGGTAGGTCACTGACACCACCCTAGCTAGAAAGAAAGGCATGCCCTCCCTGAGGTCCTTCTCCCGTTTCTGGTTCATATCGGGGTGTGAGGCTCGTGAATTCACATTATACACAAAGATACGCCACACAGGCGGTGCTTTGATCATCACCACAAGACTTTGCTTTTCAACAGAAGCCCTGATCACTTGCCACTTAGGCATGCCACACTAGCAATTCATGCCATGCGACTGATGTCCATCGATATACAACCTCTGAGCTCGTGCGTCTCAAAGAAGGGCGTTAAGCAAAAGAATAAATTCTCTTCCGCCAAACAGATGTATATTTAACAGAGATCAATCAACATAGAATAAAATCCAATGTCAGACACATAGTCCATTTACATGTCCGTTCTGGGTCTGAACGAAACCGGAGGCACTATATACCTCGCAAAACCATCGACCACCACGTACGTCTGGACGATCACCACTCATTATCCATATTTCGGGATGCCTCCCAATCAGGACCTCGGTTACCATCCAAACGAGGTGAAGATCTCCGGTCTTCGACCACCGTCTTCATCTTCGACTTTCAATCGTCGGTCAATTATCTGAAATGAGAGTTAACTTGGCCCGTTCAAATAATTCACGTATATTTAGAATTTCAAATCAATTTATTTTAATGGTTAAATCATTCGACAACACAAATTTTGTCCTTTAATGTAATTTTCACACCAAACACATTCAACCATCAAATACCACATAAATCGAGCAAATTCAATTTATTTCCATTCCATATCGTTTATGATATTTTATAACGATTTATCGCTATTTTATTTATTTTAAAATAGCCAAATTATTCAAAACGACGCTTCGGGCCATAACACGGTCGTGGCGCTATTTTTCTTCAGATTTGATTTACGCATATCTAAAAATCTAACCGTTGGATCTTCACAAAATTTACATCATTAGAAAGATCCTTTCAAAACGAATCCAACAGTTCCAATTTCGGGAAAATCCGACGGTCGGATCTCCCGGTACAATCGTTTGAAGTTTCGATTTCAAAATACGAACTGCAGCGTCGTTATTCGATTAAATATAATTATATATATATAATCGATTCTGGCGCTGTTTTTCTTCAGATTTGAATTAAACATTCTAGACAATTCAACCGTTGGATTTTTACAAAATTGGTGCCGTTGGAAAGATATTTCCAAAGCGAACCCAACGGTTGCGATTTCAGGAAAATCCGATGGTCGGATCTCCCGTACTAATCGTTTGAAATCACGGTTTCAAAATACGAACTACAGCGTCGTTTTTCGATATATTTCAATTCTATTTAAATATATATATATCGATTCTACGATTTCAAAACCATATGAATTTCACACTTTTGATAAAAATGATATTTTCATCTAACTGCCTTCTATTTCAACACTTCACTATTTTTAACAATTCATTTATATAATAAAAATGTGATTTTTATTGTAAAACAATTCATTTCAAAACACTGTTATTTTATATAGTTCGTATAGATGATAAAAATGTGAATTTTATTGTAAAACAATTTATTTCAAAACACTGTTATTTCGTATAGTTCGTATAGATGATAAAAATGTGAATTTTATTATAAAACAATTTATTTCAAAATATGAACACCATTCAACACATGAATTTCAACTCAACAACGTTTATTCAACGAATAAATATAGTTTCAACAAATGAAAATAATTCAAACACATGAATATTATTCAAAATTTCGGCAGCATAACGACAGGGTAATAAAAACTGGGACCGTCCCTAGTACGGCTCTTTGCTCTACCTTAAAACCTCGCGTTTTTTGACAATGGTGATCATGCATCTAGTTCGCACGTAGGCGGCATGTATATATTTATTTCATTTCCACAAACTAATCCTATGTGGTTTCAACCAAATATTTCTCAACCACAAATGGGTATTCTTCAACCACAATCAACCAATATCAACCACAAACAATCACAATTAACCATTCGCTATCAATCAATTTTCACACCAATTACAACCAATAAATATCGTCCATGGTTTGTGGAAGAGGGGCGTGTGTGTGTGTGTGTATATATATATATATATAGCAATTCACTTCTATTTCAACACATATATAATTTTTACAACGCACATATAACTTATACATCGAACGTACAACTTATATAACGCTTATACATGAGGTGTACAACGCTTATATAACTCATACATCGACTATATAATTTATACATCGTCGTTTTCCATATCATTTATAAATTAGAAATCTCACATTGGGTTCCACTCCACCAAAAATAGCAGAAGGCTCAAAAAAATATGCGGTCTCTTCTAGAATGTAGAAGACGTCCACACAAGTCCACTGTCTCTTGTTTCACTGAATTTCGACCACATAGCAAAAAGATATGATTTTTACAAGTTTGCAACGGTTTTAAACTGTTAAAACTATTGAAAATAAATATGGCCGTATACCTCATTGTTTTCTTCAAAACTAGGTTTATGATTTGCAATCAATCCGTTGATCTTGAAGCCAATCAGGTTAAACACCATCGAAGAGCTACGGAAGGTCGTCCCTGTGCTGGTGGTTGCGCCGAGATCGGCGGTCCCAGGGATCCTCGGCGGCGTTCGAAAGTCAACGACTTTGGGGACTCCAATCTCACTCCACACTCGATGATAATTGGCGAGACCAGTCTTGATTCGAAGCTAACGAGAAGATCTTCAAAATCTTGCAAAGGATCGAAGGGTTTTATTGTGTAGAATTGAAGAAATTGAGCGGAGAACGATAGTGCTATTTCCGTTGTTCGATATCGATGAAGGCGGCTGTCGGGTTTGGGAGAAAGAATTATGGGCCAATGAGGTTTTTTTATTTTATTTTATAATTTTTAAAATATCCAAAATACCCCTGTCCCACACGGACACGAATTCGAACCCAACGACTGTCGTCCCTAGCGTTTTACCCCCATTTCGAACACAATGGGATCTGTTTCGTAGGCCCATTCGACTGTTTCAGTTAGTTTTCCTTCAAATTAAAATATAGAATATTCAATATTCGATTTAAACGTACATTTCAATTTGCCAGGGCCACAAACTGATTCGAAAAATTCCAAAAAAATAAATCTGGCTATGTTTTGATGATACAGTCCCATCAAAACTAGTTTCAGCGAATTCTGAGACCGTTTGCAAAAAGGCCCATTTCTGGTCGATCCAATTTAACTATAATCGACCAAAACACGTTTTCCTTTGCCACACTCACATACTAGCTTCAAAAATTATGAAATTTGAAACCTAGCAATAACTTCACATCCCGGATCCAACAAAAGTGGTTTCGTCGAATTCCGAGGTCATATGCAAAATGGCCAATTTCACGGGCTATATAAATTCCATAGCGACCTTTCTGAAAATTCATTTGGCCATAACTTTTGCTTTCCGCTATAAAAATTCAATTTTTCAGATTCGTTAGAAAGGTATTCACTAACAGATTTAAATATTTTTGGTTTCACTCAAATCCGTTTTGTTTTGCACCCGGTATAGTCCGACAAAGTTTGGATTCAATTTTTGAAACTGCAGCGCCATTTCAGGCCTTGTTTATAATTAGAATTAATTATATTTGTTTCAATTGTCGATTCAAACTCAGTTTTCATTGCTATTATTTAAAATATTTATTTTAAATATTTAAAATCCATTATTTTAGCTTAAAAAAATTTAAATTGGTTCAGATTTTCAGGGTCGTTACAGTGAATTAGAATCTTCAATCAAAATGAAATATCACCTTTTGTCATCCTGTTGAATTAGAATATTCAACAAAAATGTATCATACATTTTTTCACTTTGTTTGAATTAGAATTTTCAACCAAAATCAAATATCACTTTTGTTGTTGTTTGATTGAATTAGAATTTTCAATCAAAATCAAATATCACTTTTGTTGTTATTTGATTGAATTAGATTTTTCAATCAAAATAAAATATCACTCTTGTTTGTTGTTTGATTGAATTAGAATTATCAATCAAAATGAAATATACACTTTTGTTATTTGATTGAGTTAGAATTTTCAATCAATGGGAAATATCAGATTTTGTCATTTTGTTGAATTAGAATGTTCAACAAAAATGAAATATAAATTTTTATCATTTTATGGAATTATAATTTTTTTTAGAAATGTTCATGTTTTAGAAGAAAAAAATAATAAGAAGAAGAACATTGCATTCAAAAGTTTATATTTTTAATGTAATGTTAGAAAATAGAAAATATACATGTTCTGAATAAAAACATAATTTCATTAACAATTTACATTTTTAATGTCAAGAATAAAAAAATAGAAAATGCACGTGTTTTATAATCAAAACATGTAACAACCCATATTTTCTGTATATTTAATTTTCAAAATTTTAAATAAATAAAATAGAATAATATTGGATAAAAATCAAAATTTGTCGATTATAATGATGATGATTATTTTAATGGAGTATAAATAGATTTTAAATTTAGTTTATACTTAGAATTGGTGCAATTTGAAAATTTATATTTTATTTATTTAATAAATTTGAGTTATTTAGTTTATAATGGAAATTCAAATTTAACTAGATAAATGGAGAATTCTAAGTTGGGAAATAATAACTGAAATTCAAATTAAAGTTTCAAATAATCAAATTAAGATTTAAAATGTGTGAAATAAATTTATAGAATTTATTTAAGTTATAATTTGATTTAAATGGAATTTTTATTAATATTTAATTTGAATTAAAACAATTAATCGAATAATTGAATATTTTATTTATTTAATTGACTGTGAAATTTAACTGTTTTGGCGACTGTCTCGGAATTTGAAGAAACTGGCGTCATTGGATTCAGAACGATGGATTATGGTAGGATTCCAATTTGAGTGACAAATGGACTTGTCGTTGGACCATATGGGAGAAAGTGTGAAAGAGATCAGTATAATATGATAATCAGTTGGTTCTAATAATTGGGTCTTATATATGTGTATATAATTAAAACCCACTTAACACCCATCAGCTCATTCTCACCATACGTATGTTTTATCCTTGAAAATTTTCTCTGTAATGGCAGAAACAAATCTCAAAACCCTAGAGCGAAACAAAATTGCAAGCTTCAAAATAAAAAGTTCTCCAAACCCTAGCTTATTATATATTAGAACGAAGCTCGTGACGATAGGAAGCTACGGGAACCATCAGTTCTGACATGCAGTGGCCGGAGTTGCCTGAAATTGATGGTCAAAGCTCTGGTTTCGTGAAACCCTAAAGCTCAGATTGGGGGTTTTCGATTTAGGCTCTAATCAAATAATCGGGATATGGGTTTTGAAGAGGAGGAGCGTACGAGTTCGATGGTGGTGTTCATGCGATTTATTATGGAGTAGAGCATCGGGAATTTGCGTTTTAGGGTTTAAAACCCAACGGTTTCATGGACTGGGTGGCGGGGAAAGGGACCACCGGAGGTGGTAGCTGCGGTGCTGGAAGACGCGGCTGGGGTTGAGCTTGACGTTGGTGGTGGTGATCCATCATTCGGTGGCCGGTGTCGGGTGTACGGGTTGGTCAAAGTTTCGGTTTCACGTGTTAAATGGGTTCAACGACGGGTATTGTAGCGAAGGAGAAAGGGGCGTGAGTGGGAGATGTTTTGGTCTGCTGACATGGCACCATCTGATTGGGTGAGAAGATATATTTTATTAATTTTTATATATTTAAAATCCAGAAAGAAAAACGCTGATAACTTTCTCGTTTTAACTCGATTTTATGCACGGTTTGTTGCGTTGGGATCGTGGCGAGATTGCGGACGTTTGGCACTGGTTTCGCTGCATTTAGAGACTGACAAATTTTGGGCTTCTTTTGGACATCCAATCCAATTTAGACCCAAAGGTGAGTGATTTTCTCACTTACGAAATACTGAACTATTCCCATATTTATTGAATCAAATTATGAAATAAGTTTGGTTGCATGGTTGTGTTTGATCGTTGATATGCTATTTGAAATTGACATGCAAGTTTGTTAACATGTAAATTTAGGTTGATGCTTAGATATTTAATTAAGTTTAAATTTCTAGCTGGAAATTCGAATCCTTGCTAATCCTGAAACAGTTAATGTTGATCAGTTGAATGGAATGATGTGATGAATGTTTCGTTGAATTTTTATTACTGAATTGATATTGACACTGTTAATGCCCATATTCAGTATATTGCATTGCATGTTGATTTTTGACGATAAATCCCATTTACCCTTGATGTTACGGGCATCTAATAAACCCGGTATTTATCGGTAAAATAAATTAAGAACACGGAGTGAAATGATAAATCTCTGTGTCCCTGATTTGAATTGAAATGATAGATCCATCCCTGAAATATCGAGAAATTAAATTTAAAATCACTTGGCCATTGGATAGATAATTATATACAGACATCGGTTGGTTAAATGATTTTAAATATTTGAAAATTTTAATTGATAGAATTTTCATTTAGAAGAATGTCCAGATACTCAATAAATCCATTTCTTTAAAGATTCTTAACTTGGGATGTTTATTAAAAAGGGTTAAGGAAATTATCCCAAACCAAAGTGGAAATTTTAAATTGGGATTTGAAAATGATTTGGAAATTTTTCAAATTTATGGGGTAGATTTGAATGAAATAAATTCTTATGGAATTTAATTTTGGAAAAAATTGGAAATCGAGGGTATTCTGAGTTGTTTAACTCAGTTTGAATATAGATTGGAACCCTTGAAATCGAATGGTTGTTTTGAACAATGTTGAAAATAAGATATGGAACTAAATGAACTCCATTGAGACTGGAGTATATATTCAAGTATTTGAAATTCGGAAGAAGGAACGATTATGGTTAAAGAAATTTATTATGTATATATTTATACATTTGATTTCAAATAATTATTCTTTCCTTAAATTTATTATTTACCTTTACTTATAAACTATTTTACTATAAATAATTTTTTCCTTATAATTTATTTTTCAAAATTATCTAGTAAACCTTTATTTTAGGTATATACATAATATTTAAATTATTTATTTATTTTAATTATTATATTATATATATATTTATTTATATAAAATTATTATTTTATAAACATTTATTTTACAAGTATTTTTGAAATTATAATTTCTTACGAATGGAAAATGTTTGAATTCGAACCGCCGGTTTAAATGGAGTTGAGATAAGAATTCATCCTATTTGAATATATGAACTGATTTAAAACGACTTTTATATGGAAATATGAATTATATTCTTCTCGAATATAAATGGATCTTTTAAGAGATTTTAATTGAGTGGCTATGAAATATATATATTCTAGTTGAATATGAATGAATTTCGAACATGAATCGACTGAGATAATTATAATCTTTGATATGAAATATATTCTACTTGAATATAAATCGATTTGGTGAAATATTATATGAGCATGATATAATGTTATGGAAATATATTCTGATTAGAATATAATCGGTTTTTGAATGATTTTGATATCTTGATATGAACTTATATTCTATGTTGAATATAAATGGGGTTCTAGCAAAATATGACATTTTGATATGGAAATGAACCTTTGAGAAATGTAAAAGAACCGACCGATGCTGAAAACATAAGCGTTGGTTGTTAAAGAGACCGGAGTCAGCAAATGGCATACTCTCTGTCAGTGTCGATACCACTTTGACAACTGTGAATGTTATGACGTATCCAGAATGAGTCTGATGACTTGGAGGCGATTATTGAATTGAAGAAGATGAACAACAACGAAATAGACCTGACCTTCGGGTCAGAATTGAAATGACTAAAACAGGAGCTATACCATGACTAATTGAGGTGGCACCTTTGATCGGACACACTTCTTCGATACTATTTCTACGACTATGATGATGATGATTCGGGCCCATTTAGGACTTTGGGAGTGTGTTCTGAGGTGGGAGGTAGTGGCTGCTATGCATTACCACCAGTCCGGGAGTGCAATTGGTAGAATCCTACCCTGGGCATTGACTCGAGTACCTTGTAATATTTATCCATATCGAGCCCATACGATTCTGATTTAGCATTGCCTTCTATGGAGTGCCCTCTAATAACACCAGTACGGTGAATTTACGGTACTGTATAGACTGTTGGTGCCTGCGTAAGGGTAATATGGTAATCCCGCTTACGCTCTTTTTATGATATTTACTTTACTTGATAGACACTATCATAATAGCGTATTATACTATGTATGTATTAGTTTAACGGATCCTCGAGAGATGGAAAAAATCCCGTAACATCTCTTGAGTTACTGTACCCATGACACTCAAGTTATTTCTTGTTTTAATATTACTAATATGAGAATGATTTAGTGCTGATTCGAGTGTTTGTTGTTTTTTTTCTTTTGTGCAATACGCTCGGGTCAGCAGATGCTTGCAGTTAGCGAAGATTCCTTTACCTTGGAGAGCGAAGGCGAAGATTTGGTTTACATATATCATATATAAATAATTTCTGCTGCTTAACTCTGATAATCATTTGTTGTTATAACTTATGGTACGTATATTTCAACTGTTTAAAACTGCTATTTAATTATTATATATTGTCCTTCCGTTGTGAGATTCTGAAATTTGTTTTCTCTTCTTTCTTCTTTTCGCAATAACTGCTTGTGTTGGTGATTTATTTTGGGTTGACATGTGTGGTTTATTGTCGATTTGAACGGTCAAAAATAT
This sequence comes from Allium sativum, assembly GCA_030737875.1. Classification (NCBI taxonomy): domain Eukaryota; kingdom Viridiplantae; phylum Streptophyta; class Magnoliopsida; order Asparagales; family Amaryllidaceae; genus Allium; species Allium sativum. Next base: position 432,675,410 of record CM060920.1, read on the forward strand.
GGGTCATTACATTTGGTATCAGAGCAATGGTTAGCGATAACCTTGGCTCTATTTGGGAATTAACTCATTAGAGATAGGGTTAGAAACGCCCTAGAATGGGTTGAGTGATATAAGAGAGCATACTTGTATTTTTGATATAAATTGGTATTACATTGTGTTGACTTATTCTGTTGAATATTTATGGATTCTGGTCGATATATGGGATGCCATGGAATCGATAGGAATTTCTAAATGATCGAACAGAATGAATTGACATAATATAGTTTTCGATTATATTTTAAAATATATCAAATATATAATATTGGTTCAAGTATGTATGTATTCATTTAGTAGGTGGTAATGTTAAGTTATTACCTATTATGGTTGATTAGATAATAAATCTAATAAGGAAAATTTAATGAATTTAGAATATATTTTAAAATGAAATACCTGTAAGTATAATTGGGCGTACAGGTTGTGATTGAAATAGAAATGAACTTGAAACTTGATCCTGGGGTATCTTTGGAAATAGTTTTGCCAAAGTTTAAAAAAATCATATTATAGGTATGATCGAAAAGAAATGGTTTTAATGATTTTTCAAAGCGGGTATAATCCCTTCTTAGACCTTAGAAACGATGTCGGTAATGAGTGCGCACATTATCGATGTTTATTCTGAAAGGTTTAATGGCAGGAGAGACCCCTCAGTAATTACTATAATTGCTTTTGACAAAGGATTTTGGATTTGAATTTCATATGGTATAAAATTGTTATATGAACTATTAGTATATGTTATTTTAAGTTGAGTTTAAGTTAAACCAGAGTCGAAATATCAATGTTCTTTGTTAATTAAGGATTTAAATTTTTATTCTATATGGTATAAGATATGTGTAGTTTATTCTAAACTTAGTTTATAAGCCTAGGATCTAAGTTTAAGTTTACCCTAACTAGTAATATTAGCTCCTGTGCTAAGGTAAATCGATTCCTTAGAATTTGTGATTTTAAACCAAGAAATGGACTTAAGAAGTTAGAAGAAATGAATTGTCGTTTAAACTCTTAAATGTGGATGATGATTAAGCTTAAAAAAATCCTAAGTTTGGTCGATAAAAAGTGTTAGAGGAATTGAAATTAACCGAGAAATGAAATTCAACTATAGTTAACTAAAAGGAATTGGAAGACTAGGTTGTGTAATGAGGTGATAACTTGTGACTTGGGAAATAAATAAGTATATCAAGTTAATTAGAGAAAGAGGGGAAAAGAAATTTATGTTGTTGATAAAATATGAATCATCGATAAATTTAAATAATGAAAGTAAATGGCAAATGAGTGAATATGTGAAATGAAAGCGTAGAAAAAATTCTAAAATGGAGAAAACTTGATTTAAACAATTTGTTGAATGTAACGTGGGTTTGAATAACGAAATGAATGGAATGCAAATCAACTCGTTGAATGAAATGCAACTTAATTGGAGTAAAGGAATAGAGTTAAATAAAATTTAACTTAAGAGATCGAACAATAATAGTTCAAAAACTAAGTATAAAAACTTGAGTACTAATAGTCCTTAATCCAATTCATGATTGTGAGTCGAATAAATAAATTGGGTTAATGGAAATAAAACTTTATTTAAGGTGAAACTAGAATAAATGAATGAAGGAAATAGTTAAACGAATTGAAAAGCCAAAACAAAAGAATTGAAATGTAAATATAAAATTTGGCTTATACGAAATAAAGTAATAGTTAAGCGAATTCTAATTTGGAAATTTTGATATAATAAAATGAGATCAACTTAAAAAGACTAAATAAGTTGATATATTATTTACATATATTGTTGGATTAAGTAAGAAAAATGGAAATTTCGAAACGAGTGAAATAGAATGGCTTAATATAATCAAGTTAGTTCAGGAAGTAAAATGAATTCAAGTTTAACTATAATAAATACTTGGAATGAAATGGAAAATGGGTAGAAAATATACTGGAATAGAGAAAGTAATTGAATATGAATCTATTTCTTGGATAATGTAGTGAATGTAAAGGATTGAATGGACGAACGAGAATGAACGAAGTGAATAAGTTAAAAATGAACTTAAGTAAGATAGACGACAGTGTAATATAAATAAATAGAATGAGATTAGCTTAATATAAGTAAGAGGAACATAAATATGCTTAAGTAATAAAGGGTAAATCATATTTCAAACATAATGGAATGGTAATCCATTTAGATGGTTAAACTTTGCTTAAATTTGAAATCGGAAAAGTTGAATTTGAAATGAAACAAATCATTGTGTATGTAAATCTGAAATAGTAGACAAGCTGAAGGAAAATAGCCATAATTTTTGAATGAATGATCAGAATTCGACGATTCTGGACTTTTCGGAAACCTTAGAAAGTGAGCTAGAACTTTTGTTAATAAAGCCATGTCGAAATTCTCATGTTTACTAGGTCAAAATCCACCTTTTAGTCGTAGTACTATGTACAGAAAAATAAAAATCCGAAGCATTTACCTATACTGTTTTGACCATAACTTCCTAATGGAGTGTCGGATTTCAATGTGCGAATACAATTCGAAAAGCCCAAGATCTGAACTAAAACTTTTCCTTAATTTGTTGGGTAAAATTTTGCTGTTTAAAGGATTAAAAACTGGGTTGAACAACTCAGACCTGCATTTTTTAGTGTATGGGCTGAGCTGTTCGCTTCCACTAAAACAATCATAACTTTTGATCAAATTATCCGAATTCGACGAATCCGGACAATTAGGAAAGCCTGAAATGATTAGAACAACTTTTGTCTAGTAGTTTTAGTCCAATTCCATCATTTAAGGGGTGTTAAACCCCAAATTGGTTCGTTGGCCTGTTATGAATATCTTGGTTTTGCAGTTGAAAATGTTTAATATATGTTGTGCAAGTTATATACCTTCGCCATTCATCATATATATGTTTAATTCTTATGCGTATGTGAGTATTTAGCAGGTGTAAGGAGTGTGCACTACGCTTTGGAGCTTGCTTGCGCTAAATGCTAAGGTAAATAAAAATGCAAATAAACGCTAAGAAGGTACGTATGTGTGTTATACGGTTTGTGGTTACATATATATTTTTTTCCCCATTATTGGGATGCCTCATCGAATGATGAGATGTATATTTGAATTTTATATAGGTTATGATTTTTCTGGACCTCTCCATACAAAGGAGATGTTGCCGAAATTTTCTGTGATTTCAGAAGTTAGAAAAATTTATGAGTTTTACAAATATAACTTACTTTATAAAGGCTATTTTAAGTATGAATTTAAAATAGATATGTGCTTAATATCGTTTCGTTCTCTTTTCGAGGATGAAAAGATTTTAAGTGGGGGAGAATGTAACATCCCATATTTTTTGTATATTTAATTTTCAAAATTTTAAATAAATAAAATAGAATAATATTGGATAAAAATCAAAATTTGTCGATTATAATGATGATGATTATTTGAATGGAGTATAAATAGATTTTAAATTTAGTTTATACTTAGAATTGGTGCAATTTGAAAATTAATATTTTATTTATTTAATAAATTTGAGTTATTTCATTTAGAATGGAAATTCAAATTTAATTGGATAAATGGAGAATTCCGAGTTGGGAAATAATAACTGAAATTCAAAATCAAAGGTTCAAATAATCAAATTAAGATTTAAAATGTGTGAAATAAATTTATAGAATTCATTTAAGTTATAATTTGATTTATATGGAATTTTTATCAATATTTAATTTGAATTAAAACAGTTAATCGAATAATTGAATATTTTATTTATTTAATTGACTGTGAAATTTAACTGTTTTGGCGACTGTCTCGGAATTCAACGAAACTGGTGTCATTAGATTCAAAACGATGAATTATGGTAGGATTCCAATTTGCGTTACGAACGGACTTGTTGTTGGACCTTACGGGAGAAAGTGTGAAAGAGATCAGTATAATATGATAATCAGTTGGTTCTAATGTTTGGGCCTTATATATGTGTATATAAATAAACCCATTTAACACCCATTAGCTCATTCTCACCATACGTATGTTTTATCCTTGAAAATTTTCTCTGTAATGGCTGAAACAAATCTCCAAACCCTAGAGTGAAACAAAATTTCAAGCTTCAAAATAAAAACTTCTCCAAACCCTAGCTTATTATATATCAGAACGAAGCTCGTGACGATAGGAAGCTACAGGAACCATCAGTTCTGTCATGCAGTGGTCGGAGTTGCCTGAAATTGACGGTCAAAGCTTTGGTTTCGTGAAACCCTAAAGCGCAGATTGGGGGTTTTCGATTTAGGCTCTAATCAAAGAATCGGGGATATAGGTTTTGAAGAGGAGGAGCGTACGAGTTCAATGGTGGTGTTCATGCGATTTATTATGGAGTAGAGCATCGGGAATTTGCGTTTTAGGGTTTAAAACCCGGCGGTTTCATGGACTGGGTGGCGGCGAAAGGGACCACCGGAGGTGGTGGCTCCGGTGCTGGAAGGCGCGGCCGGGGTTGAGCTTGACGTTGGTGGTGGTGGTCCGTCGTTCGGTGGCAGGAGTCGGGTGTACGGGTTGGTCAAAGTTTCGGTTTCACATGTTAAATGGGTTCATCGATGGGTACTGTAGCGAAGGAGAAAGGGGCGTGAGCGGGAGATGTTTTGGCCTGCTGACGTGGCACCATCTGATTGGGTGAGAAGATATATTTTATTAATTTATATATATTTAAAATCCAGATAGAAAAACGCAGATAACTTTCTCGTTTTAACTCAATTTTATGCACGGTTTGTTGTGTTGGGATCATGGCGAGATTGCGGACGTTTTGGCACTGGTTTCGCTGCATTTAGAGACTATCAAATTTTGGGCTTCTTTTGGACGTCTAATCCAATTTAGACCCAAAGGTGAGTGATTTTCTCACTTACGAAATACTGAATTATTCCCATATTTATTGAATTAAATTATGAAATAAGTTTGGTTGCATGGTTGTGTTTGATCGTTGATGTGCTGTTTGAAATTGACATGCAAGTTTGTTAACATGTAAATTTAGGTTGATGCGTAGATATTTAATTAAGTTTAAATTTCTAGCTGGAAATTCGAATACTTGCTAATCCTGAAACAGTTAATGTTGATCAGTTGAATGGAATGGTGTGATGAATGTTTGGTTGAATTTTTATTACTGAATTGATATTGACACTGCTAATGCCCATATTCAGTATATTGTATTGCATGTTGATTTTTGACGATAAATCCCATTTACCCTTGATGTTACGGGCATCTAATTAACCCGGGATTTATCGATAAAATAAATTAAGAACACGGAGTGAAATGATAAATCTCTGTGACCCTGATTTGGATTGAAATGATAAATCCATCCCTGAAATATCGAGAAATTAAATTTAAAATCATTTGGCCATTGGATAGATAATTATATACAGGCATCGGTTGGTTAAATGATTTTGAATATTTGAAAATTTTAATTGATAGAATTTTCATTTAGAAGAATGTGCCGATACTCGATAAATCCATTTCTTTAAAGATTCCGAACTTAGGATGTTTATTAAAAAGGGTTAAGGAAATTATCCCAAACCAAAGTGGAAATTTTAAATTGGGATTTGAATATGATTTGGAAATTTTTCAAATTTATAGGGTAGATTTGAATGAAATAAATTCTTATGGAATTTAATTTTGGAAAGTATGGAAATCGAGGGTATTCTGAGTTGTTTAACGCAGTTTGAATATAGATTTGAACCCTTGAAATCGAATGGTTGTTTTGAACAATGTTGAAAATAAGATGTGGAACTAAATGAACTCCATTGAGACTGGAGTATAGATTCAAGTATTTGAAATTCGGAAGAAGGAACGATTATGGTTAAAGAAATTTATTATGTATATATTTTCACATTTGATTTCAAATAATTATTCTTTCCTTAAATTTATTATTTACCTTTACTTATAAACTATTGTACTATAAATAAATTTTTCCTTACAATTTATTTTTCAAAATTATCTAGTAAACCTTTATTTTAGGTATATACATAATATTTAAATTATTTATTTATTTTAATTATTATATTCTATGTATATTTATTTATATAATTTTTTTTATAAACATTTATTTTACAAGTATTTTTGAAATTATAATTTCTTACGAATGGAAAATGTTTGAATTCGAACCGCCGGTTTAAATGGAGTTGAGATAAGAATTCTTCCTATTTGAATGTATGAACCGATTTAAAACGACTTTTATATGGAAATAAGAATTATATTCTTCTCGAATATATATGGATCTTGTAAAAGATTTTAATAGAGTGGTTATGAAATATATATATTCTAGTGGAATATGAATGGATTTCGAACATAAATCGATTGAGATAATTATAATCTTTGATATGAAATATATTCTACTTGAATATAAATCGATTTGGTGAAATATTATATGAGTATAATATAATGTTATGGAAATATATTCCGATTAGAATATAATCGATTTTTGAATGATTTTGATATCTTGATATGAAATTATATTCTATGTTGAATATAAATGGGGTTCTAACAAAATATGATATTTTGATATGGAAATGAACCTTTGAGAAATGTAAAAGAACCGACCGATGTTGAAAACATAAGCGTTGGTTGTTAAAGTGACCGGAGTCGGCAAACGGCATACTCTCTGTCAGTGTCGATACCACTTTGAAAACTGTGAATGTTATGACGTATCCAGAATGAGTATGATGACTTGGAGGCGATTATTGAATCGAAGAAGATGAACGACAACGAAATAGCCCTGACCTTCTGGTCAGAATTGAAATGACTAAAACAGGAGCTATACCGTGACTAATTGAGTTAGCACCTTTGATCGGACACACTTCTTCAATACTATTTCTAAGACTATGATGATGATGATGATTTAGGCCCATTTAAGACTTTGGGAGTGTGTTCCGAGGTGGGCGGTAGTGGCTGCTATGCGTTACCACCGGTCCGGGAGTGCAATTGGTGGAATCCTACCCTGGGCATTGCCTCGAGTGCCTTGTCATATTTATCCATATCGAGCCCATACAATTTTGATTTAGCATTGCCTTCTATGGAGTGACCTCTGATAACACTATTACGGTGAATTTACAGTACTGTATAGAGTTTTGGTGCCTGTAAACAACGTAAGAGTAATATGGTAATCCCGCTTATGCTATTTTTATGATATTTACTTTACTGGATATACACTATCATAATAGCGTATTATACTATGTATGTATTAGTTTAACGGATCCTCGAGAAATGGAAAAAATCCCATAACATCTCTTGAGTTACTGTACCCATGACACTCAAGTTATTTCGTATTTTAATTTGACTAATATGAGAATGATTTAGTGCTGATCCGAGTGTTTGTTGTTTTTTTTCTTTTGTGCAATACGCTCGGGTCAGCAGATGCTTGCAGTTAGCGAAGATTCCTTTACCTTAGAGAGCGAAGACGGAGATTTGGTATACATATATCATATATAAATAATTTCCGCTGCTTTGTTTGAAATCTGTATTTGTGTAACTCTGATAATCATTTGTTGTTATAACTTATGGTATGTATATTTCAACTGTTTAAAACTGCTATTTAATTATTATATATTGTCCTTTTGCTGTGATATTCTGAGATTTGATTTCTCTTCTTTCTTCTTTTTCTTCTTTTCCCAATAACTGCCTATGTTGGTGATTTGTTTTGGGTCGACATGTGTGGTTTATTGTCGATTTGAACGGTCAAAAATATGGGTCGTTACAAAACATGATTTCATTAAAAATACACATTTTTAATGTAATGTTAGAAATAAGAAAAATGTTCATGTTTTAAAATCAAAACATGATTACATTAAAAAATATACTTTTAAATGTAATATTAGAAACTAGTGAAAAGATTCATGTTTTAAGAAGAAAACATGTTTTACATTAAAAATTCACTTTTTAATGTAACAATAGAAATGTAGAAAAAGAAATATGTTTTACATTAAAAATACATTTTTAATGTAATAGTAGAAATTTAGATAAAGATTCATGTTTTGAAAAGAAAACATGTTTTGCATTAAAAAAATTTACTTTTTAATGTTATAATAGAAGTTGGACAAACATGCATATTTTCAAAATAAAACATGTTTACATAAAAAAACTTTGTTTTTAATGAAATGGTTAAAATTACATTTATAATTACATCGCATATATTAGAATTTATATGTGTTGTTAAAATTACATTTATAATTACATCGCATATATTAGAATTTATATGCGTTGTTAAAAGCATATTTACAATTACATCGCATATCTTAGAATTTATATGCGTTGTCAAAATTACATTTATATTTACATCATGTAACGACCGGAAATTTCGCTCGATTCGAATCAGTCGCTAAACCGACCCAGACCGTTCGAAACGCCTGATTGTTTTGAGAACACGACAAATCAGAATGCAGACGGAAGAACATTTCATTGTTTATTACAACAATCCATCGGAATTCACGAATGTACAGAGTATAAATGAATATTACATTCGATAAATATCAGAAATTACAATACATTACATAGTAGCGGAAAATAATACAATACACAACTAGAAGTAATACGCGGATACAAAGCTTTCCGAGTATCGTTCCAGCTGTAAATCAGGATCCTGTAATGTTAGAAAGCTCTTTTCGATACGAACCCAACGGTTCTGGTTTTAGGAGAATCCGACGGTCGGATCTCCCGCAATATCCATTCGAAGTCAATGGTCGAAATTCGCGAACTGCCGCGGCGCGGCGCGTTCTATTCAGGCCATTATATTATATATATAATATATATACTTCGTCGATTTCCTTTTAAAACGTATTTTATAAATCGTTTTAAATTCGTTTTCAAAACGATTTCAACTTCCTTTTCAAATTCAAATTAAAATGAATTTAAAACGAATTTGTAAGGGAAAATTCAATTTTAATTTGAAATTGAAAAGGAAGTTGAAATCGTTTTGAAAACGAATTTAAAACGATTTATAAAATATGTTTTAAAGGGAAATCGACGAAGTATATATTATATATACTATATATATATAATATAATGGCCTGAATAGAACGCGCCACGCCGCGACAGTTCGCGAATTTCGACCATTGACTTCGAATGGATATTGCGGGAGATCCGACCGTTGGATTCTCCTAAAACCGGAACCGTTGGGTTCGTATCGAAAAGAGAAATACACGTGGATCAGACGTATACGCAAAGTCTATATAAATATTTTATTGTTGAAAATAGAATTTTTAACGCGTATTTGAAATAAATTAATATAAACAAATCGTTGAATTGTTGTAATAAACAATGAAATGTTCTTCCGTTTGCATTCTGATTTGTCGTGTTCTCAAAACAATCAGGCGTTTCGAACAGTCTGGGTCGGTTTAGCGATTGATTCGGATCGAGCGAAATTCCCGGTCGTACACATCGCATATATTAGAATTTATATGCGTTGTTAAAATTACATTTATAATTACATCGCATATATTAGAATTTATATGTGTTATCAAAAGCACATTTATAATTACATCGCATATATTAGAATTTATATGCATTGTTAAAATTACATTTATAATTACATTGCATATATTAGAATTTATATGCGTTGTTAAAATTACATTTATAATTACATCGCATATATTAGAATTTATATGCGTTGTTAAAATTACATTTATAATTACATCGCATATATTAGAATTTATATGCGTTGTTAAAAGCACATTTATATTACATTGCATATATTAGAGTTTATATGCACTATCAAAATTACATTTATATTTATGTTTGCATATATTAAGATCTATATGCAAAGTTGACTTGTCATTGGATCAATTTTCATGTAAATGAAATATACTTGTTTGACAGTACATGGATATGATATGCCAATAAAAACATTCTTTTATTCGGCATATTAAAAACGTTAGTGGAATCGTCAAACAATTGATATATATATATATATATATATATATATATATATAAATTAAAATTAAACGAATCGCGTGCGGTAGTTCGCGTTTCGGAATCGTAACTTTAAGCGGTTATATCGAAAGATCCAACTGTCGGATTTTCCCAAAACTGGAACCGTTAGGACCGCTTTGGGAAGATCTTTCCAACGATATAAACTTCGTTAAAATACAACGGTTAGATTTCGAGATAAGTGTAAATAAAATTTTGATAAAAACAGCGCTAGGGCCGCCTACTGACCCGAAGCATCGTTAAATTAATTTATATATATATATAAATAGCGATAAATCGTTATTAAAAATTATTAACGATGTGAAATGTTTTTAAACAATATATATGCGAGAATCATTTGAAAAGACCGAGTTCTATCTCATGCTAATGATTATACGATGATCTAAATCGAAGATATCGAAGACGGTGATTGAAGATCAGCGATCTTCACATCGAAAGGATAACTACTGATGCCCGGCATTGGTTAGCCACCAATAAAGGGTTAAAGTGGTAGTTATCCAGACGTACTTGTAGATTGTCCGGATATGCGAGCGCCTCTCTTCCGTATTGGACATACGGGACGAGGAATAAGGTGTCTCTGGTTTCGTTCAGACCCAGAACGGACTTGTAAATGGATATGTGTCCGACATTGAATTTCATTCCATGTAAATTAAATTGATTCCTACTTAATATATATCTGTAGTGGAGGAGAATTTATTCTCTTGCTTAACACCCTTATTTGAGACGCATGAGCTCAGAAGTTATATATTGGTAGTAATCGATCGCATGGCGTGAATTGTCAATGTGACACGCTAAGATGCAATCGATCGAGGCTTTTGTTGAAAAGCAGAGCCTTGTGGATGATGATCAAAGCATAGCCTATTTTTGGCATAGCTTTTTGTATAACGTTACCTCGCGAGCCTCACACCCTGTTTCTAGCTAGAAGTGATATCAGGGTTTAGCAAGCCCTGACATTTTATTTATGTGGTTGATGGAATGAGGCGCCTCGGATTTATTGACCATTTTATAGGTCCAATAGGATCGAGAAGCGTGTGTTCAGGCATAACTAATCCACTAAAGTATTTGTGGACCGAACCTGCAGTATCCAAGGGTTGCCCGTAGGCGTGATCCTGAGACATTGCTAGAGTGTCTCAAATCGGTTAGGAGATCGTCCCTAGCCTTGACTCATGATGGAAACCCACTCTCCAATACGACATTACAGTTTTGATTGTAAATCTATATATGGCGACATAGTAGGATGGGGTACTATGCCGTCTAGGATTGATACATTTACTTTGAAGTATTTTTGAAACCAATTAGACACTAATAATAATATTAAAAATATTATTTTCTACGTATCAAGCATTTTTGATCATTATAAGGTAAAACTCTGTCCTCCGATTTCCGTTGCATTGTGTGTTGGGACTTGAGTCTTATAATGATTTCATTTTCTAAGAAGCATTGCGTTGTTTTTTAAATAAGATTTATTAAACTTATATACTGACAATCCAATGGAGTAAACCGGTTCCGCGTTAGCGGCGTGGTCCTGTGATTTTCCATATTGTTAATTAGGAAAGATTTCTCATATCAGTCCCATGACTGACTCGTAGTTTGTTTCACTTTGTAAACTTAGGTGCCCTCTTTCCACATGGGCAGCCAAATGACAGGTTTAGGTATGGACACATTCTGGACTGGAGCTTGCTTATGAAGAAGATGAATAACCCTTTTCTTTTTATCTTTTTATTTCTTCTTGAGACATTTAAACATTATTAATCTTTGATGTATTTGTTGGAGATTGAGACCTATTTCTTTCTTTGTTGAGACTTCTATTTTGCTAAGTGTATCCTATAACTGCATACTCTGATGTCTTTGATGTTATGTTGTGATGACATTCTTATTTGTGAATATTAGGCTCACGTCCCTATTTTGAAACTTAATTAGGCTCACATCCGGTTATAAACTTAATATAAATTAGGTCCCTGTTTTCAAAACTTATAAAATAATAATTAAAAAAATAAAAAAATTCGTAAATTAGTAATAAAATAAGTTATGCATTATACAAAAAATTCAATTAAAAAAACAACAAAAATAATGTCAGAAAGAAGAAAACAGCAAAAAAACAGAAAAACTGCAGTTAAATGCATAATATTATGCACCTTTTTGATTTTATTGCATGCATATATGCAATTAACTGCAGTTCTTCCAGCGGATAGATTTAACTTAATATTTCAGTTCATTTTTATTTGCATCCAAATGTGCGAATTTCTCAAAAAATTGCACACATGTGTGCAACATTTTTATAGGATAAAAGTAGGGACCTAATTTATGTATATAAAAAAAGATTTCAAAAATTTAAACCCGCCCCATATTTTATTACTTCCGCCTTTTTTTATTTTTATTTTTAAAAAGTACGTTCCTTCATAAAAAAAAATTCTAAAATATGTAAATAATTTCAGGAATCTACGGAAATAAAAAAAATAGTTGCATACATTCATGCAATTATTACTGATAATTGCATATATGTATGCAACTTTTCCGTAAGCTATGTTCGGTTTGAAAATTTGAAACTAAACCTGCACAAATGTGTGCAAATATTGGGTATATTTGCACACATGTAAGCATGTTTTTGTATGAATAAAAATCAACGAAGATGTATGTAGTGAAAAATATGCTCGGATGTATGCAGGAAAATGATATATGTGCATACTATTATGCATTTAACTGGAAATTTCGTTTTTTTCTGTTTTTTATTTTTTATTTTTGACGCCTTCTTTGATGGTTTTTTGTTCTGAATTTTTTAGTGTTTACATGTTTTATTTAAATACGAATTTACGTGATTTTTTAATATTTTTTTATGACTTTTCAAAAAATAGGGACCTAATTTACAATAAGTTTATGACCGGGTTTTTTTATATTTTGAAACTTAATAGGGACCTCTAAAAAACGCCCCCTTCTTATTTCCGCTGCAATGATTTATGTGTTATGCTAATATCTGAGATCTGTTATTGTTGTAATTATGTTATGCTCCTATGATTATCCTCACTTTCGTACCACGGAAGTTTGGGGTTGTCACATCACATATTAAATCCAAAAATTATGAAATTTGAAACATAATAGTAATTTGACATTCCGGATCCAACAAAAGTAGTTTCATCAAAAATGGAGGTCGTTTGCAAAATGGCTATTTTTAAGGGACATATATATAACTAAAATATATATAAATTCCATAGTAACTATTTTAAATTTTAGTATGGACATAAATTTCGATTTATATTATGAAATCTCAAATTTTCACATTCATTAGAAAGATATAATTAAACAGATTCAAATATTTCTGATTTTACTGAAATCCGATTTATTTTGAATTATGTACATTCATTTAAAGTTTAAAATCGAATTTTCAAACTACCGCGCCATTTCAACTTCGTTTTAATTCAATTATAAATTTATACATTCTAACTTCGATTTAAATTAATTTTAGTCGTTATTATTTAAAATAAAAAAATTTAAATATTCAAAATCCATTAAAATAGCAAAAACAAAAATTTTAAATTGGTTCAGAAATTCCAGGTTGTTACAATCTCACCCACATAAAATCTTTTCGTCCTCGAAAAGGAACGGAGCTAGATATACCCTTTGTGAATCACACATCACAACCAGCAATCAATTTGTGAATTAAATTTCCAAAACATATACCCTTTGTGTGTATATATATATATATATTCAAAAATCATATTTTAAATGCCAAATCACAAACATTAAACTCACACCAGTGGATTGGAAATATATAGATATCATACTTTCGAAACTAGAACATAAATGCTGATGAAGCTATAGCAATCATCAGAATCATCTCCGGGCGACTAGAGTGTGATTCTATATCTACCCAGTATATTTGAGACTTCGTATACACGTCGACTAGCCAGACGTATATTCAAAATCTTCTTATACCCGATAGTCCAAAATCAATATAAAACAAAATACTCATATACGAGTAATAAGATATAATTTTCAAAATTAAATTTACTATGCTCACATATTAAATCAAAAAATTATGAAATTTGAAACATAATAATAATTTGACATTCCGGATCCAAAAAAGGGGTTTCATCGAAAATGGAGAGTGTTTGCAAAATGACTATTTTTAAGGGCCATATATATAATTAAAATATATATAAATTCCATAGCAACTATTTTAAATTTTAATCTGGACATAACTTTCAATTTATATTATGAAATCTCAATTTTTCACATTCATTAGAAAGATATAATTAAACAGATTCAAATATTTCTAGTTTTACTTAAATCCGATTTATTTTGAATTCTGTACATTCATTTAAAGTATAAAATCGAATTTTCAAACTATTGCGCCATTTCAAGTTTGTTGTAATTAAAATTTAAATTTATACGTTCTAACTTTGATTTAAATAAATTTTTAGTCGTTATTATTTAAAATAAATCATTTTAGATATTCAAAATCCATTAAAATAGCTAAAATAAAATTTTAAATTGGTTCAAAAATTCCGGGTTGTTACAATCTCCCTTACTTAAAATCTTTTCATCCTCGAAAAGGAATGGTGCTAAAAGTTGTTTAATCAATCAACTCAACTTTCATTCTGGCTTTCATTCTTCAAATTTTCAGTTTCTAAGAATTTCTTATTTCTCAAAAATTTGGCTAACACCCTAAATTTTCGAATATTTTTGCCATAATCTCCTTAGTACAGCCCTATGGGTAAAACCACAACTTGCCTCACAGGGCCCTCATCATTCCAAAAGAAAAAGAAAAAGCCAAGCGGCTCATAAAATCATCAAACCCAATGAATATAGTAAACATGTACCTATTTGTCGGCATATAATTTTATTCCACTTCTTAGCTTCCATGCTATGACCTTTTCATTACATATACATGCATACGTATCCAATTCAAATCAATTTTGATTCAGTTCAATATTTGACTCGATTTGGCTTATTTTACCTTTCATTCTCATACTGGTTAAATTAATTATCACACCAATATTTTAATTAGTTAAATTAATAATCATACATCTCAACCAATAATCAATTTGTGAATTAAATTTCCAAAACATATCACTTTTGTATATATATTCAAAAATCATATTTTTAATGCCAAATCACAAACAACAAATTCTAGCTAAGTTTTGGTTCTCACACCAGTCGGTTGGAAATGTGATAGCCCGTAACTTCCCCGTGAAGGAAAGAATGGATTACCTTGAGGACAAGACATAATAGAACGCAGACGGAAGAACATTTCATTGCTTATTACAACAATTTAATCAGAATACAAGAATATACAGAGTATGAATGAATAAAATACATTAGATAAATATCAGAGATTACAATAAATTACATAGCAGCGGAAAAACAATACAAAACACAACTGAAAGTAATACACGGATACAGAGCTTTTCGAGCATCGTTCCAGCTGTGAATCAGGATCCTATGAATATAAATCTGCAAAACCAATCTACTAGCTGCCCGTGTGGAAAATAGGGGAACCCAGAGTTTAGGTTAAAACAATAAACTGCAGGTCAGTCATGTGACTGGTGTGAGAACTAAAAACAGTTATTAATCTTTATTTTTAAAAGAGAGTAATTCAAGGGACCATGCCGTATAACACGGAATGGGTTTCCTCCCAAGAACACTAGTGCATATAACAAAACAGCGCAATGCTTTTTGGAAAAATGAAGCTATTATAAGACGCAGGTCCCATCACACAATGCAACGCAAGCCGAAGGATAGGGGTTTCCCTTATAATAGCCTAACATGCTTGGTACGTTTAAAACAAATCATTTGATACTATTATAAGCGTATAGTGTCAAAACAATTCAAATCATAAATATCAATCATAGACGGCATGGGTACCATATATCATGTCGCCATACTAGGCTCTACAAATAAACCCGCAATATCACGTAGTGGAAATTGGATTTCCGCCATGAGTCGAGGCAAGGGGAAAGCTCCTCTCCGATTCGAGACACTCTAGCAAATGTCTCAGGACCCCACTATGATCCTTGGATCTTCAGGGCCGGTCCTCTCTTACTTTTGAGGATTGGCAATTCTTGAGGACACGTTTCCCGGTCCTAACAGACCTATATCCGAGGCGCCTCGTATCCAACAACCACACAGGTGAAAAGTATATAAATGTCAGCCAGTTTAAGCACTGACACCACCCATAGCTAGAAAGAAACGTCGTGCTCTCCCTGCAGTCACTATCCCGTTTTTGACTCATACCGAGGTGTGAGGCTCGCGAATTCACGTTATACACAAAGCTGCGCCACACAGGCCGTGCTTTGATCATCAACCACAAGACTTTGCTTTTCAACAGAAGCCTTGATCAATTGCCACTTTCGCGTGCCACACTGGAAATTCACTCCATGCGACTGATGTCCATCGATATACAACCTCTGAGCTCGTACGTCTCAGAGAAGGGCGTTAAGCAAGAGAATAAATTCTCCGCCGCCAAACAGATGTATATTTAATAGAGATCAATCAACACAGAATAAAATCCAATGTCAGACACACAGTCCATTTACAAGTTCGTTCTGGGTCTGAACGAAACCGGAGGCACTTTCCTCGCATATCCATCGGTCTCAAGTACGTCTGGACGATCACCAAATGATTCCCTCATCTTGGGTGTACAGCCCAATCAGGATCATCAGTAATCACCCAAACGATGTGAAGACTTCCGGTCTTCAACCACCGTCTTCATCTTCGACATATCGTCGAATCAGTTATTCAGAATGGGTATAAACCCGGCCTTTCTGAATCACCCGCGTATATAACAAACACATGTTACACAAACACAACATACGCCTCATTCCAATTCAGAATATTCTTTTATTCACAAAATCACATTCTTAGGGAAAAGTTCCCATTAATTTTATCAAAGATAAATTCTTCTAAATTTATTCTTTAATCTTCCTTTGGATATCATTTCAAACTAGTCGGGATTAGCGAACCATACCGAAGTAATTATTTATTTTATTTCCCAATCCCAACCTATATATCCCATGGAGCAAAACTGGTAATACTCCATATCTAACACCACGGTGTTATCGGTAATATTAATTACCATTTCACGTTCAAATCTAATTAAAGATTTAACTATCGCTTTGGAGAAAAACTGGTGATACTCCATTCTCGACCACCTTTCAGATTTGATAATATAAATTATCAATTCACATTTCACTTTAATTACAGATTCATTAAAACTTCACTTAGTTTTAATCTTTTCAAAAATCAATATCCTGCCTTTAACTGGGTTAAAGAACCAATGTCATCTAAAACACGATTCACGATAAACCCAAATCACATTCTATTGTTAATCGGGTCAAAGAACAGGTGTTATTCAAAACACCACTCACGATAAACCCAAGAAACAATTTAAATTCAATTCCAATTAAATATCATTTAATTGGTACACTTCATTAAATCTAAATAGAGAGATTCAATTTTTTTCTCAACTGGGCTTAAGAACGGTGTTAATGAAGACACCATCCACGACAAACCCAAATCACGTTTGATATTAAATACAAGGCTCTGAATAGAAAATATACCGGCTTATATTCAATATCAAATTCTGAAACCAACAAATATCGTATTGGAAATAACGATATAGAATATATCTTTCAAATTTCCACAACCATATCTGTATAATCACAAAATCCAAGATCGAAATATTCCGAAGACAATTTCGATTCAAATCCATTCCAATTCACGTATTGGAAATTTCTGGTTATTTTAAAACCATTTCAAATTCAATTTATTTATTTCAAAAATAAATTGATTTTTATTCTAGTTCAAAACTAGTTCATTTTGATAAAAATCTAATTTTATCTTTTCAAATGTGGAATTTTTCATCTTAGTTTTTCACAAACCATTTCTTATGATTTTACACAATTTAATAATTTTATCAAGGCCCGTACAGTCGATTTCCATCAACGGCCATCGACCTGCACTTACATCGACCTTTTCCAAATTTTATTTGGACATAATTCTGAATCCAACCGTTAGATTTCAAATTTCTAATATTCATTGGAAAGCTATTTTCGATACGAACCCAACGGTTCCAGTTTCAGGAGAATCCGACGGTCGGATCTCCTATAATGTCCGTTCGAAGTCAATGGTTGAAATTCACGAACTACCGCGGCGCGGCGCGTTCTATTCAGGACTTTATATATATAATATATATATTATATATATTTCATCGATTTCCTTTTTAAAACGTATTTTATAAATCGTTTTAAATTCGTTTTCGAAACGATTTCAACTTCCCTTTCAATTTCAAATCAAAATTGAATTTTCCTTTATAAATTCGTTTTAATTTCATTTCAAATTGATTTCAATTCAATTTCATTTCAATTCAATTTCAATTCGAATTCATTTCAATATATTCGATTTGAAATCACTTTTCGATATTCATTAAAAAATGAATAAAATCGATATAAATATCGTTCACGTCAAAATGGCGCATCTCTAATCAACACGGCTTTATATATTTCAATAAATTCGTTATTCTATTCAACAAATGAATATTTATTCCATTCAACACATGAATCTATATTTCTTTCAACACATGAATATTCTCAACACATGAGCACTGTCAACACATGACTATTTTTGTTATTTAATATATTTTATAAAATTATGGTATCTATCGTTTGATTTTTAAATCAGACTCCAACCGTAAAGTAGTAAGAGAATGATTCCCTAAGTATTAACCCCGAAGGCCGAAACCAATATCAGATCGATACCCAGTAAACCACTCATCTTATCTATTTTCCAGTTAGTTTCTAACTTTAAATATGATAAAGATGTAAATTTTATTGTTAAAATATTTCTTTCAACACCTGATAATTTTCAACACATGATTATTTTTCTATTTTCCCGATTGGAATGAGGCCCAATCAATTACCATATAATGTTAATTATACGGATTCCATACAAAACATGTATATAATCACAACGGTAAATAATTAATCATCATCCAAAGTGCACCACACAACTGCATAAGCATTAAATATAGATAATTAACGCTCACACAGTCTGTCGACCAATCGATCAACATACAATGAAATAATTGGGATTAGTGTATGCCAAATATCATCCCAATACCCGTGTGGGGTTTCAAATCAACAAACACAGATTTTTATTCATTCACATACCCGTTAAAAATTATATTTTTAACGATAAAATATTTTTAACTATATAAATATTTTATTTCATTTCACAACACACAATAAATTTTCACCACAACAAACAATCAAACATACCAGCCATCCATGGTCTGTGGACGACGGGTGTCGGGTGCTACTAAGCACCGTCTGCATCCTAGTATATATTTTAACTAGAAAAGAAGATTTAAAGTGAGAAGTTCTCACCGACTAGCTAATCCAACGCCACGACTCTTCTTATGTAGAAGTCATCGCTGTTCTCGCCTTTTGTCACTTTCGTTGCCCGTAGCCACTACATATATAAAAATCACATTTTTATATTGTTGCTATGTATATAAAAATTCTATTTTTACACTAATACAATATAGATAAAAATTCTATTTTTACAATGATGTTCATAGAATAAAGATTATATATTTTTTACCATGCTAACTCTATATAAAAATTATATATTTTTATATCGCCCTTCTTTCAATAAAGAATATATTTTTATAACGCTCCTTCCTATAGAAAAATTATATTTTTATATCTACTTCTAATATAAAGATCGAATTTTTACCATCAATATAATATGGAAATCGTATTTTTATCCTTTCTATACTATAAAAATCAAATTTTTATTATTTCTATAATATAAAAATCATATTTTGAATACTACCACTTTATAAAAATCATATTTTTAATACTTCTATAAATTAAAAATCAAATCTTTTTCATTATTGAAAACCAAACCCTTTTATGCCTTACACATAAATAAAAATCAATTTCTTCTATATAAAAATGTAAACTTTACTATGAAAAATCCATTCCTTTTACTTCAATAAAAATCCAAACTATTTCTACTTTAAAGATCTGATTTTTATTTACTTTAAAACCTAATTTTATAAACAATAAAACATAATCAAAACGGGAAAATAAAATAAATAAATAAAAACATAGATAAAAAACTTACAGCGTATATCGAGGAGGGTGTTGCGTCAATCGAGGGGGAGGAGGTCGAATCGAGGTGGCATGGTGGGCCAGGGGGGCTCGGCGGTTTTGGGTAGGGAGAAGGGGGAGGTGTGGCAAGAGGAGAGAGGGGGAAGAAGGAGGCGGCGGTTGCTGAGGGGCGTGATGCTAGCGACTGGGCGGCGGTTGGAGGCAGTGGGCGGAGCTAGGGTTTAAAAGGGGCGACGGTTTTTTCGTGCAAGAGGGAGGGGCTCGGGAAGAGGAGAGGTCGACACGAGGATGGGGGAGGCTGCGGTGACCGGGGCGGTGAACGGTGGTGGAAGGAGGGGCGAGGGTGGAGCGTCGTTCGTCGATTTGAGGGGGAGGACTGACGGGTATCGGAGTCTTTTTTTTTTCTTTGACTGAAATGAAGAGAGAGGGGAAAGGTAAGGGCTTAAATAAAAATATATATTTTAATTCATTTATTTCTAAAAAGCAACTTTTATTTTCGACCTCGAAACGAGACCCACCGCCTATCGTCCCTAGCGTTTTACCCCCATTCCGAACACAATGGGATATGTATCGTAAGCTGATTCGACTGTTTCGACCAGTTTCCATTCAAATCAAAATATAACTCTATATATTGAATTTGAACGCGCATTTCAATTTACCGGGGCCACATACTAACCAGAAAAATTCCAGAAAAATATTTTCTAACTTCGTATTGATGATACGGTCCTAACAAAACTAATTTCGTCGAATTCTGAGACCGTTTGAAAAATGGCCATTTTCCAGTCGATTAAATTTAACTGAAACTGGTCAAACACATTTTTCTTTTCCACGCCCACATATTGATTCGAAAAATTATGAAATTTGAAACCTAGCAATAATTTGACATCATGGATCCAACAAAAGTGGTTTCGTCGAAATCCGAGGTCGTTTGCAAAATTTCCATTCTTAAGGGCTTGAATTCCATAGCGACTATTCTGAATTTTCAACTGGACATAACTTTTTATCCCCGCTATGAAATTTCAATTTTTCAGATTTGTTGGAAAGATATTCCCTATTAGATCCTATTATTTTTGGTTTCGCTAAAATCCGGATTATTTTGCACCCGGTATGTTCATTTGAATTTTGAAATTGAATTATCGAACTACCGCGCCATTTTCAATTCCTTTTATAATTATAAATAATTATTTATGTTCTAACGATGATCTATATAAATATATATATACGTTCGATTTTATTCAAATTAAATTTCTCGTCGCTATTATTTAAAATAATCATTTTAAATATTCAAAATTCGTTAAAATTGCCAAAAAAAAAAAAAATTGGCTCGCATTTTCTGGGTTGTTACAGGAAATATATAGGTATTCTACTTTCGAAACTCGAACATAAATCCTGATGATGTTACAGCAATCATCAGAATCATTCCGGGCGACTAGAGTGTGATTCTATATCTACCCAGTATATTCGAGATTTCATATACACGTCGACTAGCCAGACGAATATTCAAAATCTTCTTATACTCGATAGTCCAAAATCAATGTAAAATAAAATACTCATATACGAATAGTAAGATATAATTTTCAAAATTAAATTTACTACGCTCACATATCAAATCCAAAACTTATGAAATTTGAAAAATAACAATAATTTGACATTCTAGATCCAACAAAAGTGATTTTGTCGAAAACGGAGGTCGTTTGCAAAATGGCTATTTTTAAGGACCATATATATATATAATTAAAAAAATATATAAATTCCATAGTAACAATTTTACATTTTGATCTGGACATAACTTTTGATTTATAGTATGAAATCTCAATTTTTCACATTCGTTAGAAAGATATAATTAAAAGATTCAAATATTTATGGTTTTACTGAAATCCAATTTATTTTGAATTCTGTACATTCATTTAAAGTTTAAAATCAAATTTTCAAACTACCACGCCATTTCAAGTTCGTTTTAATTAAATTTTAAATTTATACGTTCTAACTTCGATTTAAATTAATTTTTGTCGTTATTATTTTTAAAATAAATCATTTTAAATATTCAAAATCCATTACAATAACTAAAATAAATTTTTTAAATTGGTTCAGAAATTCCAGGTTGTTACAATCTCACCAACTTAAAATCTTTTCGTCCTTGAAAAGGAATGGAGATGAAAGTTGTTTAACCAACCAACTCAACTTTCATTCATCAACTTTTCATTTCTTAAGAATTTTCTAATTTCTCAAAAATTTGGCTAACACCCTAAATTTTCGAAAAATTTCGCCATAACCTCCTTTGTACAGCCCTATCGGTAAAACCACAACTTGCCTCACAGAGCCTTCATTAATCCAAAAGAAAAAGCCAGGTGGCTCATAAAATCATCAAACCCAATGAATATAGTAAACATTACCTATTCGTCGGGCATACAATTTTATTCCTCTTTTTAGCTTCCATGCTATGACCTGTTCATTACATATACAAGCATATGTATCCAATTCAAATCAATTTTCAATTAAATTCAATATTTGACTCAATTTGGCTTATTTTACCTTTCATTCTCATATTGGTTAAATTAATTATCACACCAATATTTTAATTATTTAAATTAATAATCACACATCACAACCAGCAATAAGTTTGTGAATTAAATTTCCATAACATATAACTTTTGTATATATATTCAAAAATCATATTTTTAATGCCAAATCACAAACAGTAAACTCACACCAGTCGATTGGAAATATATAGATATCCCACTTTCGAAACCCGAACATAAATGCTGATGATGTTATAACGATCATCATAATCATCTCTAGGTGACTAGTGTGTGATTCTATATCTACCCAGTATATTTGAGACTTTGTATACACGTACCCGATAGTCCAAAATCAATATGAAATAAAATACTCATATATGAATTATAAGATATAATTTTTAAAATTAAATTTACTACGCTCACATATTAAATCCAAAAATTATGAAAATTGAAACATAATAAAAATTTAATATTCCGGATCCAACAAAAGTTGTTTCGTCGAAAACGAAGGTCGTTTGCAAAATGACTTTTTTTAATGGCCAGATACATAATTAAAAAACATATAAATTGCATAGCATCTATTTTAAATTTTAATCTGGACATAACTTTCAATTTATATTATGAAATCTCAATTTTTCATATTCCTTAGAAAGATATAACTAAACAGATTCAAATATTTTTGGTTTCACTGAAATCCGATTTTTTTTAAATTCTATATGTTCATTTAAAGTTTAAAATCCAATTTTCAAACAACCGCGCCATTTCAAGTTCGTTTTAATTAAATTTTAAATTTATATGTTCGAACTTTGATTTAAATAATTTTTTAGTCGTTATTATTTAAAATAAATCATTTTAAATATTCAAAATCCATTAAAATAGCTAAAATAAAATTTTTAAATTGTTTCAAAAATTCCGGGTTGTTACAATCTCCCCCACTTAAAATCTTTTCGTCCTCGAAAAGGAACAGAGCTAAAAGTTGTTTAATCAACCAACTCAACTTTCATTCTTCAAATTTTTAGTTTCTAAGAATTTTCTTATTTCTCAAAAATTTGGCTTACACCCTAAATTTTCGATTTTTTTTGCCATAACCTTCTTAGTACAGCCCTATGGGTAAAACCACAACTTGCCTCATAGGGTCGTCATCAGTCCAAAAGAAAAAGAAAAAGCCAAGAGGCTCATAAAATCATCAAACCCAATGAATATAGGAAACATGTACCTATTTGTCGGGCATACAATTTTATTCCTCTTCTTAGCTTCCATGCTATGACCTGTTCATTAAATATACATGGATACATATCCAATTCAAATCAATTTTCAATTCAATTCAATATTTGAATCGATTTGGCTTATTTTTCTTTTCATTCTCATATTGGTTAAATTAATTATCACACCAATATTTTAATTAGTTAAATTAATAATCGTACATCTTAACCAACAATCAATTTGTGAATTAAATTTCCAAAACATATAACTTTTGTATGGATATTCAAAAATCATATTCTTAATGCCAAATCACAAACAATAAATTCTAACTAAGTTTTGGTTCTCACACACCAGTCGATTGGAAATATATAGGTATCTCACTTTTGAAACTCGAACATAAATCTTGGTGATGCTATAACGATCATCATAATCATCTCTGGACGACTAGAGTGTGATACTATATCTAAATAGTATATTCGAGACTTCGTATACATGTAGACTAGCCAGACGTATATTCAAAATCTTCATATACTCGATAGTCCAAAATCAATATAAAATAAAACACTCATATACAAATAATAAGATATAATTTTAAAAATTAAATTTTCTACGCTCACATATTGAATCCAAAAATTATGAAATTTGAAACATAACAATAATTTGACATTCCAGATCCTACAAAAATGTTTTCGTTGAAAACGGAGGTCATTTGCAAAATGGCTATTTTAAGGGCTCTATGTATAATTAAAAAATATAAAAATTCCATAGTAACTATTTTAAATTTTGATTGGGCATAAATTTCCATTTATATTATGAAATCTCAATTTTTCACATTCGTTAGAAAGATATAATTAAACAAATTCAAATATTTCTGGTTTTACTGAAATCTGATTTATTTTGAATTCTGTAAATTCATTTAAAGTTTAAAATTGAATTTTCGAACTACCGTGCCATTTCAAGTTCGTTTTAATTAAATATTAAATTTATGCATTCTAACTTCGATTTAAATTAATTTTTAGTCGTTATTATTTAAAATAAATCATTTTAAATATTCAAAATCCATTAAAATAGCTAAAAAAAAAAAAATTGGTTCAGAAAAACCAGGTTGTTACAATCTCACCCACTTAAAATCTTATTTTCCTCAAAAATGAACGAAGCTGAAAGTTGTTTAACCAACCAACTCAACTTTCATTCTGGCTTTCATTCTTCAACTTTTCAATTTCTAAGAATTTTCAAATTTCTCAAAAATTTGGCTAAAACCCTAAATTTTCGATTTTTTTTCCATAACCTCCATTGTGCAGCCCTATCGGTAAAACCACAATTTGCCACACAGGGACCTCATCAATCCAAAAGAAAATGAAAAAGCCAAGCGGCTAGCCAGTCGGCTCATAAAATCATCAAACCCAATGAATATAATAAACATGTACCTATTTGTCGAGCATACAATTTTATTCCTCTTCTTAGCTTCCATGCTATGACCTGTTCATTACATATACATGCATATGTATCCAATTCAAATTTCAATTCAGTTCAATATATGACTCAATTTGGCTTATTTTACCTTTCATTCTCATATTGGATAAATTAATTATCACTCAATATTTTAATTAGTTAAATTAATAATCATACGTCACAACCAGCAATCAATTTGTGAATTAAATTTCCAAAACATGTAACTTTTTTATGTATATATTCAAAAATCATATTTTTAGTGCCAATTCACAAATAGTAAATTCTAACTAAGTTTTGGTTCTCACACCAGTCGATTGGAAATATATAGATATCCCACTTTCGAAACTCGAACATAACTGCTAATGATGCTATAACGATCATCAAAATCATCTCCGGGTGACAAGAGTGTGCTTCTATATCAACACAGTATATTCGAGACTTCGTATACACATCGTCTAGCCATATGTAAATTCAAAATCTTCTTATACCTGATAGTCCGTAATCAATATAAAATAAAATACTCATATACGAATAATAAGATATAATTTTTAAAATTAAATTTACTACGCTCACATATTAAATCCAAAAATTATGAAATTTGAAATGTAACAATAATTTGACATTCCGGATCCAACAAAAGTGGTTTCGTCGAAAACGGAGGTCATTTGCAAAATGGCTATTTTTAAGGGCCATATATATAATTTAAATATATATATTTTCCATAGCAACTATTTTAAATTTTAATCTGGACATAACTTTCAATTTATATTATGAAATCTCAATTTTTCACATCCGTTAGAAAGATATAATTAAACTGATTCGGGTATTCTAGTTATACAAAAATCCGATCTATTTTGAATTATGTACATTCATTTAAAGTTTTAAATCGAATTTTCAAACTACCACACCATTTCAAGTTCGTTTTAATTAAATTTTAAATTTATACGTTCTGACTTCGATTTAAATAAATTTTAGTCGTTATTATTTAAAATAAATCATTTTAAATATTCAAAATCCATTAAAATAGCTAAAATAATTTTTTTTAATTGGTTTCTAAATTTTAGGTTATTACAATCTCCCCTACTTAAAATCTTTTCATTCTCGAAAAGGAACGAAGCTGAAAGTTGTGTAATCAACCAATTCAACTTTCATTCTTCAAATTTTCAATTTCTAAGAATTTTCTAATTTCTCAAAATTTTGGCTAACACCCTAAATTTTTGAAAATTTTCACCATAACCTCCTTTATACAGCTCTATCGGTAAAACCACAACTTGCGTCACAAGCGCACTCATCAATCCAAAAGAAAAAGACAATCGGCTCATAAAATAATCAAACCTAATGAATATAGGAAACATGTACCTATTTGTCGGGCATACAATTTTATTCCTCTTCTTAGCTTCCATGCTATGACATTTTCATTGCATATACATGCATACGTATCCAATTCAAATCAAATTTTCAATTTAGTTCAATATTTCACTAGATTTGGTTTATTTTACCTTTCATTCTCATATTGGTTAAATTAAATATCACACCAATATTTTAATTAGTTAAATTAATAATCATACATTACAACCAGCAATCAATTTGTGAATTGAATTTCCAAAACATATAACTTTTGTATATATATATTCAAAAATTATATTCTTAATGCCAAATCACAAACAGTAAATTCTAACTAAGTTTTGATTCTCACACCAGTCGAATGGGAATATATAGATATCCCACTTTCGAAACTCGAACATAAATGTTGATTATGCTATAGCGATCATCAGAATCATTTTCGGGCGACTAGAGTGTGATTCCATATTTACCCAGTATATTCGAGACTTCGTATACACATCGACAAGCCATACGTGTATTCAAAATCTTCTTATACCCAATAGTCCAAAATCAATATAGAATAAAATACTCATATGCGAATAATAAGATATAATTTTCAAAATTAAATTTGTTTTTTTTATAAATAATATTCTTTAAACTCATTCTAGGGTATTACTAACCTTATCTCTAACGAGCCATTTCTATAAGATATTACTAATCCCATCTCTAATGAATTTTTTTGTTCGGTTCTAGTGTGTCTTGTTCTCGAGCTTTGTAAACCAAAGCTTTGATACCAAACTAAGACGACCTGAAATCCCCCTTACAGGAAAGCCCGGATTGCTTTGAGAACACGACGCATCAGACACAAACAATAGAACATTTCATTGCTATTACAACAATTTACATCAGAGTATGAATAAATAATATACAGCGGAAAATACTAGAGATTAAAATACATAGCAGCGGAATTGTAAAATGTATAAATACAAAGCACAGTTGGAAAACATCAACTAACACAACTGAATGAAATATACGAATATAAGGCTTTCTGAATATAGCTCCAACTGTAATCCAGGATCCTGGAAAAAGAAATATATGCGAAAACCAAAACTACTAGCTTCCCATATGGAAAATATGGGCAACCAGAGTTTAGATTAAAACAATAAACTCTGAGTCAGTCATGGGACTGGTGTGAGAACTAAAACAGTTATTTAATCCTTATTTTTAAAGTTTGGTAATTCATGGGACCACGCCGTATAACACGAAACGGGTTTACCCTGAAACGACCCAAACTCGCCCTTACGGGAAAGCCCGGATTGAGTTGAGAACACGACAAATCGGATCGCAAATAGAAGAACATTTTCATTGCTATTACAACAATCACATCAGAGTACAAGAATATATCAGAGTATAAGTAAATAGTATACATCAGAAAAATATCAGAGATTTATATTACTATGCAGCGGAAAATAATACATAACACAACTGAAAGAAATACACGGATACAGAGCTTTCTGAATATAGCTTCAGCTGTAATTCCAGGATCCTGCGAATATAATATCTGCAAAACCAAACTACTAGCTTCCCGTGTGGAAATTAGGGGCACCCAGAGTTTAGGTTAAAATAATAAACTCCAGGTCAGTCATGTGGCTGGTGTGAGAACTAAAACAGTTATTTAAAAATAAAGTAAATCAAGGGACCACGACGTGTAACACGGAACGGGTTTTCTCCCAAGGATACTAGAACATAAAACAAACAGTGCAATGCTTTTTGAAAAAATGAAGCTATTATAAGACTTAGGTCCCATCACACAATCCAACGCAAGCCGGAGGATAGAGTTTTCCCTTATAATAGCTAAATATGCTTGGTACGTTTAAAACAAATCGTTTTGGTATTACTATAAGTCTATAAGTATACAGTTTCAAAATCACTTCAAATATAAATGTATCAATCATAGATGGCATAGTATCCCATGCTACTATGTCGCCATACTAGTTCTGCAATTAAAACTGAAATGTCATGTTGGAAATTGGATTCCATCTATGAACCAAGGCAAGGGATCGTCCTTGCCGAATTCGAGACACTCTAGCCCGTGCCTCAGGACTCAGACTCAGGTGAGACCTTGGATCTTCAGGGCTGGTCCACACTTACGTTAGTGGATTGGTTATTCCTGAACAATATGTTCCCCCCTATGGGGGCGTAAGTCTGGTCAGTATGTCGACCATATCATCCAACGGCCCCGTAGTGACCGATATACCCGAGGTACTTCGCTTCCCATCACCCACATAAGTAAAAATGTCTAGGCTCGATACTATAACACCACTCCTAGCTAGAACGAAATGCATGGTGTCCCTGCAGTCCTCTCCCGTTCCTAGTTCATACTGGGGTGTGAGGATCGCGAATTAACTGTAATAACCCGGAAATTCTGAACCAATTTCAAATTTTTATTTTAACAATTTTAATGGATTTTAATATTCAAAATAATTTATTTTAAATAATAATGATGAAAAATTTATTTAAATCGAAGTTAGAACGAATAATTTTATTTTAATTATATAACGAGCCTGAAATGGCGCAGTAATTTGAAAATTCAATTTCAAATTTCAAATGAATGTACAGGATTCAAAATAAATCGGATTTTGGTCAACAATAAATATTTGAATCTTTCTGGTAATATCTTTCTAACGAATATGAAAAATTGAAATTTCATAACGGGAATCAAAAGTAATTCCCAGTTCAAAATTCAGAATAGTCGTTATGGAATTTATATATATTTTTTAATATAATATATAGCCCTTCTAAATAACCATTTTGCAAACGACCTCCGTTTTTGACGAAATCAATTTTGTTGGATCCGGAATGTCAAATTATTTCTAGATTCCAATTTTCATAATTTTTGGAAATAATACGTGAGCATCGCAAATGAAAACGTTTTTGCTCAATTTCAGTTGAATTGGATCGACCAGAAAATGACCATTTTTCAAACGGTCTCCAAATTCGATGAAATTAGTTTTGTTAGGACTGTATCATCAAAACAAAGATAGAAATAATTTTTCTGTAATTTTTGGAGCTAGTATATGGCCTCAATAAATTTAAATTTACATTTAAATTGAATATATAATGATTTCTGTTTTAATTCTGATAAAAAGTGATTAAAAAAATCGAACGGGCCTATGAAACATATCCCATTGTGTTCGGAATGGGGGTATTTAGCTGGTGGTGACAGTTGTTGGGCCTCGTTTGGAGTCTGGACCGATAAGCAAGTAATTTGTGAATTAAAATTATATTAAGCAATACAATATTATTATAAATAGCCAAAATTCAGAAAACCCTAAGGCATATACAGAGCGCCGCCAGTTCTATTTCAATGGCCAAAATCGTCCAATTTTCTCCCCTTAATCATACTTAATATAATCAATGATTTTATAATTTTCCAAAATGAACATTGTTAAGCTCTTCGCGAGCTATAAGTCCATAAGGTGATGATGATTTTTCGTTGCTTAAGGGGTTCGATTTTTTGCCTTAACCAAGCCGACTTCGCACGCTATTATATGGCAAATGGGGGCGGCGAGCTCGTCGTCGCTCATGGGGTGGGAAGCGTCGGTCCAGGCGAACGGAAGGAAGCATTCCATTGGGGTCCGATCCATCGTAGGGCAAGCAGCGGTAGTTTTGAAAATTGAATGATGGGTTTGAGCATCAGTGGCAGACAAACGAAGAAGGTCCAGTGAATGACAACGTTTTTTAACGTGATAAAGGTTAAGTGACAATTAATTATTTAGTCAATACTTTATTTAATTATCAAATCTTTTAAAACCCGTTACTTTGTCAAACAGCGATGAAAATTGGTGATTTCGGTTACCTCGTGCTCGTATCAGTGAGCACTACATTCCAGACAATTTACAGTAAAGAAGATGCACTGAGTTTTATGTAATTAAATTTACAAAAGCATTGTTTTTAAATGTGTAATTAACATTGTTTTAAAGAAATAAATGCATGGCATAAAAATGTAATTTTAAAATGTAAACATTGTTTTAAAATAAAATTAATATTGTTTTAAAATAAAATTAACATTGTTTTAAAATAAAATTAACATTGTTTTAAAAATAAAAGTAGATTTGTTTTAAAAATAAAAGTAGATTTGTTTTAAAAATAAAAATATATTTGTTTTAAAATAAAAATGGAATTGCTTTTCGAAATAAAAATAGCATTGTGATTTTTATAGCAAAAGCATTGCATAAAAAAGTGAATTTTTATTTATATATATACCATTGTTGTTAAATGTAATTTTTTTATATGCAGAGCACATTTTTTAAAATATATATATATAGCATTGTAAATAAAAATATGTTTTTAAAATAAATAGCGTTGTAAATAAAAATATAATTTTTATAAAATAGTATTGTTTTTAAATTATCAATAGCATTGTCAAAAATGTGATTTTTTTTATGTATATCGTGTGAAACAGATTATAATGGAACTGTCTGGGAACAAAGTGGAATTCAAACCATCCGATAAAGAATAATGATTTCTGAAACCGATCAAGGTGAGAACTCCTAACTAAAAATTTTGCATAGTTATTTATTTATTTTCATAACTGAAAAATATATAGAACTGCCATTGTAGATTTTTATCAGTTTAATCATTATAAATTATACACAGTACTTGTTAGATCACCTTTCTCGTCCACAGACCATGGACGATTTATATTGACAGTATTGTGTGTTGTTTGTGATGTTGCATTGATTAACACATTAAAAATCATGTTAATATTAATGTGATAGTGAAATTAAATTATAAATATTAATTTATAATTTGAACAGTGAAAATTCGTTAAATAGAAAATAATTCAAACTGAATAAGAATTGGTTAAATTTATTAACCAATGATTTATTTAGATAAACTGTTGTTGTTTGGAAACCCCACACGGGTATTGGGATGATATTTGACATACACTAGTCCCAATATTTAGTTGTATGTCAATCGATTGGTTGACAGTTTGTGATGAGCGTTATTTATTTATTTTAATGCTCACATAGTTGTAAATTTCACTCTAGATGTGAATGGATTGTTTGATGATTATTTATCATTATTATTTACATGCGGTGTATGATATCCATATAACTAAAATTATGTGGTAATTGATTGAGTCGCATTCTGAACATTTTTTTTATAAAAGAACATTTTTTTTATATAAAAGAATATTTATAATGTAAATAATGTAAAAGAACATTTTTATATAAAAGAACATTTCAAAATAAAAGAAACATTTTTATGAACCATTTTTATATAAAAGAACATTTTCATGTAAAGAAACATTTTTATGTAAAAGAACCATTTTTATATAAAAGAACATTGCAGTTTAAAAGAAACATTTCAATGTAAAAGAAACATTTCAATGTAAAGAAACATTTTCATGTAAAGAAACATTTTCATGTAAAAGAAACATTTTAATGAAAAGAATATTTTAATGAAAAGAACATTTTAATTAAAGGAACCATTTTAATGAAAAGAACATTTTTAATGTAACAGAACATTTTAATGTAACAGAACATTTTAATGCAAAGAATATTTTAAAATAAAGAATCTTTTAAAATAAAGAATATTTTAAAATAACGAATATTTTAAAATAATATTTAGTGAAGAATAAAAATATGATTTTGATGTTCGATTTTGAATGGACACAAAAATATAAAAGTATGAAGCCGAGATTAAATATAGAAACGCCATTTTAACACGAACGGGTTTATCGATCGATTTTATTCATTTTTTTTGAAAGAAAAATGTGTGATCTTCTAAAAAGAAGAGAGCACACACATATATTTATAAAAGAAAAAATGGTTACAAAAAACAGACTACTAACCTAGGAAAAACAAGGAAACAACAACACGAGCTATGACAAGCCTCACCAAAACAAAAACAACAAAAACAAAAGAAAAGACTATCACAAACAAACAGGAAAAACTCCAAAGCAAAACCCTTCTTTAAACCAAATCAGCACACTAAAAAGCTCCTCAGCAAACCTACTACCAGAATCCGGAGTCCGAATACAAATTACTGCTACCAGCATTCTAACTCGGGAACTTATCATGGTAAGCACCGGTATAAGATCTAATACGCATGCTATGACGGACCAATCCCAAGCTGGGAATAACTCTCCTGCGCCTGCCCCTCCTAGTCAAAGAAAAAGACATATCACAAACTGGAGATTTCTCTCCCTTATTCTCTTGCAATCCATCTGAAACCGAATCTACAATCTGACTAAGTGCCTCAAACACCGGCCTAATCTGATCACAGGTCAAAGAATCACAGTGAGAGTAAGAGTCCAGACTATTACTCAACCCTGAAAACACCGAACTCATGCAAATCCCCTTATTCATAGTCAACCAGAGATCATGCTTCATAACAGAAAAGCTACTTCTCCTCTTAACCACATGAACATCAAAAAAATGCTTTGAAAACGAAAAAACTCCTTTATACGTCACCAACTTCCCCTGATTAAAACCACAATGCCAAGAATTCTCCCTGAATTCCATACCCAGCATACCATTATTAATAGCAGGAACTATGACAGTAGGAAGATTACCCAAAACCACATTACCAGACCCAACACAAACTGATGACACTAACTCCTTACCAACTTTGAGACAACTAACCTCTTCAGACATCCTCGGCATTGACTCATTCAACACCCCAAAACTATTACTCAAACCAATATCGTCCGCCACAAACCAATCATCCCCATATCCAACACCGGATGAACGAGAATCAACAACAGGAGAAAACACAAAACAACTGTTAGTTGAAACATGCTACATGTCCTCCCAATCAAAGCCTGTCATTACTTCCTTTCTTCGATCTTTAAATGCCCTCTTAACAAACGTATCAACATTAACATCACAAACCTCATAAGAAGATAAGCATTGGTAAACAGCGGGATCCAGCATCAAAGGATCTATCTGATCAAACTGGTGAAAAATAGAATAACTCCCGGAAAAACCCACCAAATCACCTTTCGCAATACACCAGCTATCAACCACCTCTATATCATTCACCCTCCCTGTATCACCAAGGACTACAAACTTCTGATCAACACCCACCAGATTCGAAGCCACCCCTGACATCAAACTCTTAAAACCAGCGTCATCAGAGAAAGTCTGAAAAACAACTTCGCCACGTCCACAAAGCACAACAGATATGATTGCATCAAAGTGTGACAAGATCTCTTTCATTACTGTAAAACTCCTTCTACTGATCTTCTCTGAAGACTCAGCAAATAAACTCCTTAATTTCAAGAAATTAAGGTAAAACATAAAAGCATGATCTTTTCTCTCATGCGGTCTTGGCAATGGCGGAAACACTTCAGAAAATTCCACGCTTATCTGTTTCCATAATAAACCATCAACCAGACCCTCTAAGTTCCATACCATGGATAAAATCAAGTAACCCCCATCATAATCTCGCAGAGAGAAAGCCGATTTATACAGATCAGCAAGAACAATAAACTTCTAGCATAACATCGAATAGTTAAAGTGTAATAATTCAAAAAACGAACCTCCTCTGAAAATCTTTGGACAGTTAAACTTCTTGTGCCCTAAATCACCACATTTAAAGCATCTAATCATATTCCTGCAATCCCTTACAAAATGGCCTTCATCTCCACATCTATAACAACCCCGATCCCTTGCTGGTTTACTAAGCCATGCTCCCTTCTTCGGCACAGTTTTTAACTTGGAAACCGCAACAAAGTTAGGGCGATGAAGTTGAACCACTGAAGCATAAAAACGGGAAGAATCATCATTCAATTGAGACAGAGAAGAAGAAAGATTTGAAACAAGATAACGGGAATATAGCAGAATCGGATCTTGATCCAAGAAAGAAGAGAGAGCCGCCATTTTTTAATGCATCTTTTTACCGATCGATTTTATTCATTTTATAATGAATATCGAAAGAAGTGATTTCAAAATTTAATATTTTGAAAATATTATCATTTTAATATGATAAAGATATAGAATATTCAATTTTGATTTAAAATTGAAAATGAAGTTGGAATCGGACACAAATATATAAAAATATGAAGCTGGGATTAGGTATAGAAACACCATTTTAACCCGAACGGGTTTATCGATCGATTTTATTCATTTTATAATGAATATCGAAAAGAAGTGATTTCAAAATTTAATATTTTGAAAATATTATCATTTTAATATGATAAAGATATAGAATATTCAATTTTGATTTAAAAGTGAAAATGAAGTAGGAATCATTTTAAAACGAATTTATAAACGATTTATAAAATACATTTTAAATGGAACTCAGCAAAATATACATAATATATATTATATATA
Source organism: Allium sativum (assembly GCA_030737875.1). Lineage (NCBI taxonomy): Eukaryota > Viridiplantae > Streptophyta > Magnoliopsida > Asparagales > Amaryllidaceae > Allium > Allium sativum. The sequence continues at coordinate 432,710,307 of CM060920.1, forward strand.
TTTAATGGCCTGAATAGAACGCGTCGCGCAATGACCGTTCGCGAATTTCGACCATTAACTTCAAGTAGATGTAACGGGAGATCCGACCGTCGGATTCTCCTAAAACTAGAACCGTCGGGTTTGAATCGAAAAGAGCTTTCCAATGAATATAAAAAGTTTGAAATCTAACAGTTGGATTTGGAATTATGTACAAATCAAATTTGGAAAAGGTCGCCGTGGATGCAGTTCGGTGGCCTTTATTGGAAACCGACCGTACGGGCGATAATAAAATTATTAAAAATATGGAAAAATTATGTAAAATTATAATAAATGGTTTGGAAAGATTTTGAATGAAAAATTCCATAATTAAAAAGATAAAAATATATTTTTATCGAAATGAACTAGTTATTAACTAAAATAAATCTTTAATTAAGATTTAATGAAGTTTTCCAATATATTAATATTTAATTAGAATTAACTAAAATAAATTGGAGATTGGGTTTGTCGTGAATGGTATCTGAAATAACACTGTTCTTAAACCTCATATGAAAAGAATAAATATTTTAATTAAGATTTAGAGAAGTTTACTAATTAATTAATGTTTAATTAGAATTGAAATGGAAGTTGATTGTGGGTTTATCGTGAACTATGTTTTAAACGACATTTGTTCTTTAATCCCAATTAACAATGAAAATATAATTTGAAATTTATAAATCTTTTATTAAGAATTAAATGGAATTTATAAATCTTTTATTAAGGTTTAAATGGAAATTTTTCCAAAGTAAAGTTTTCCAATTTAATAGAATAAATTGTAATTGAAGGGAATTCGATTTAATAATAATCGAGATAAGCTTCTGTGAATGAAGACCATTACTATATATGGAATTTAAAAGGCCTTGCCATTATTCCATTTATATTATTAGTTTGACACAGAAATTTATATCGATTGTATATTGATCTGTTTTCCATGAAGATTCCATAGTTAATGGAAGATGATTTAGGTTTATCGTGAACTGTGCTTTAAATGACATTAGTTCTTTAACCCAGTTAAATATAAAGATTAATTTCCTAAATTTGAACAATCATAAAGTAATGATTTTTGATATTAAAACAAAATTGGAGTTTTAATAAATATCTAATTAGATTGAAATGATAATGAGATAATTTAATTTATCGAATTCTTGAAATGAACGAGAATGGAGTACCACCAGTTTTACTCTAGGTGATAATTTAATTCTTTAATTAGATTTAAACGTGAAATGGTAATTAAATTTACCAATAACACTGTGGGTGTTAGATATGGAGTGCTACTAGTTTTGCTCCATGGCATGAATAGGTTGGGATTGGAAAATAATAAATGGTTAATGCGGTAAGGTTCGATAATCCCGACTAGTTAACAAAATCTGTTGAAATCGATATCGAAAGGAAGATTAAAGAATAAAATTTAAAAGAATTTATCTTTGACAAAATTAAGGGGAACCTTTCCCTAATAATGTGAATATTTTATTAAAAGAATATTCTGAATTGGAATGAGGCGTATGATGTATTTTTATAGCACTTGATTATAAAATACGCGAATTATTTGGAAAGACCGGGTTTAACCCATTCTGAATAGTTATAAGACGACCAAGAGTCGAAGATGAAGACGGTGATTGAAGATCGGAGGTCTTCACATCGTTTGGATGATTACTTATGTCTTAATTGGGCCGTACACCCAAGATAAGGTAATAAGTGGTGATCGTCCATACGTACTTGGAGATCGACGGATATGCAAGGACCTCTCTCCTATATTGGACATATGGGATGAAGAATAAGGTGCCTCCGGTTTCGTTCAGACCCCGAACGGACTTGTAAATGGATGATATGTCTGACGTTGTATTCCTTTATGCTATATTCATTGATCTCTGCTAAATATATATCTGTTTGGTAGCGGAAAATTTTTTCTCTTGCTTAACACCCTTCTTTGAGACGTACGAGCTTAGAGGTTATATATTGGCAGGAATCAATGGAATGGTATGGACTGACAATGTGACTTGCTAAGATGCAAAGGATCAAGGCTTTTGTTGAAAAGTAGATTCTTGTGGATGATGATCAAAGCACAGCTTTAGTTAGCATAGCTTTCTATATAGCGATACTTTGCGAGCCTCACAACCCGGTATGGACCAGAAACAGGAGAGGACTGCAGGGAGAACATGCATTTCCTTCTAGCTAGGAGTGGTGTCATGGTATGGAGCCCAAATTTTTTACTTATGTAGATGATGGAATGAGGCGCCTCGGATATTGAGTCCCTAATGGCTCATATTTTATGCCCATAGGGCAGGGAAATGTATTGTTCAGGCATTATTATTCCACTAAAGTATTTGTGGACCGGCCCTGAAGATCCAAGGTGCAGTTGCGATTGATCCTGAGGTTCGGGCTAGAGAGTCTCGAATTCGGTAAGGACGATCCCTTGCCTTGGTTCATAGATGGAAATCCAACTTCTAATACGACATTGTGTGGTTTTGATTGTAGAACTAGTATGGCGACATGATATATGGTACCCATGCCGTCTATGATTGATACATTTATATTTGAAGTTGTTTTTGACATTATACACTTATAGTAATATCAAAATAATTTTTTTAATGTACCAAGCATGTTTGGCTATTATAAGGGAAAACTCTATCATCCGGCTTGCGTTGCACTGTGTGATGGGACCTGAGTCTTATAATAGCTTCATTTTTCCAATAAGCGTTGCATTGTTTTATCTTGAACTAAGATCACGTGGAGTAAACTCGTTCCGTGTTATACGCCATGGTCCCATGATTTTACCTAACATTAAAATCAAGTTAATAACTGTTTTAGTTCTCACACCTATCCCATGACTGACCTGGAGTTAATTGTTTTAACCTAAACTCTGGGTACCCATATTTTCCACATGGGCAGCTAGTAGTTTTGGTTTTGCAAATATTATATTCACAGGATCCTAGTTTACAGCTGAAGCGATAATTGAAAAGCTCTGTATCCGTGTATTCCTTCTAGTTGGGTTATGTATTATTTTTCCGCTACTATGTAATTTAAATCTCTGATATTGTATTTCCAATGTGTAATATTCATTCATACTCTGTAATGTTCTTGTACTCTGATGTAAATTGTTGTAATAAGCAATGAAATGTTCTTCTGTTTGTGTTTTGATTTGTCATGTTCTCAATTCATTCTGTATTTTTTCGAAAAGTTGAGTTTGGATCATTTCATTAATGCTACAAGAAGCTATGCTATTTAAAGTCGTGCTTTGATCATCAACCACAAGATCTGATTCTCAACAGAAGCCTTGATCATTTACATCTCAGCATGCCACATAGGAAATTCACGCCATGCGACTGATGTCTATCGATATATAACCTATGAGCTCATACGTCTCAGAGAAGGGCGTTAAGCATGAGAATAAATTCTCCGTCGCCAAACAGATATATATTTAATAGAGATCAATCAAAATAGAATAAAATCCAATGTCAGACACACATCCATTTACCAGTTTGTTCTGGGTCTGAACGAAACTGGAGGCACCTTATTCCTCGTCCCATATGTCCAATACAGGAGAGAGGTCCTCGTATATCCAATCGATCTCCAAGTACGTCCGGACGATCACCACTTATTACCTTGTCTTAGGTGTACAGCCCAATCAAGACTTCAGTAATCATCCAAATGATGTGAAGACCTCCGGTTCAATCACCGTCTTCATCGTCGACTTATCGTCAAGTCAGTTATTCAGAATGGGTATAAACCCAAACTTTCCAAATAATTCGCGTATTTTATAATCAAGTGCTATAAAACACAACATACGCCTCATTCCAATCAAGAATATTCTTTTATTCAAATATTCTTTTCACAAATTAAACCAAATTAAGGTTTTCCAAACTAGTCGGGATTAGCCAACCTTACCAAAGAAATCATTTATTTTATTTTCCAATCCCAACCAATTCATCCCATGGGGCAAAACTGGTAATACTCCATATCTATCACCATGGTGTTATCGGTAAATTGAATTACCATTTCACGTTCAAATCTAATTGAAGATTTAACTATCGCTTGGAGTAAAACTGGTGGTACTCCACTCTCGATCATTTCCCAAATTTGATAATTTAAATTATCACATTCCAATCTAATTAAAGATTCATTAAAAATCTGTAACAACCCGAATTTTGATAACATGTTAAAACAAGAAATCAAGGCAGAATTAAATTTTAAAATAAGAATCAAGAGAAACGGGTTGCGCCATTGCGTTCGTCTCGGAATTCTTCTTGGAAATGAGTCCGAGTTTTTGAAAATTGGAGTCCGTATGACCAAGTTATGGTCTCTAGAAGTTTCATGAAAAATTCAAAAACGAAAACAGTTCAAATTCGAATTCGAATTTCGAATTTAGCCCCAAACAGACTGGGCGGGAAAATTTCCCGCCCAGGACCCAGGTCGACTGGGGAGTCGACTGGGTAGTCGACCTCCCCAGGACCAGGTCGACTAGGCAGTCGACCTGGGTGTCGACCTGGGGGTCGACCTCCCTGGTCGGGCCAGGTTGGCCTGGTGCACCTGCTTGCTTGTGTGGTCTGGTTGGTTGGCTTGTGATGATTTTCAGTGGTCCAGATCTAAACTAGGGTTAATATAAGGGCCTAAACTAGTCCTAACTTCTATAAAAACACAATAAGATCTGGCCTAATTCACTACAATTCATTCTAACAATGAAGTGCTGCCAAAACCTCTCTTGATCATTGCCTCTGTCTCCAACTTCAAAGGCTTGAGCATTCAAACTAGATCCATGACAAAGGAGCAAGCTTTCTACATCAAATCAAGGGAGTAGATCAATGTCGCTACAATGATTCTATGACGATTCTTGCTCCTAATTCACTAGCCACAATTTGTAAGTTCTAGATGCTTTTAGATTGAAACGATAACTTGAATATGACATGTGATAAAGTTGGAATTGGATTTATGCATGATATTCAATCCATGCTCATTCTTGTTCATTTTGGATCTTGACCTTTGGGGATGTTGCTATGACATTAATTTGAACCTATGCATGTTGCAAATCACTTTTTCATGTTCTTATCATGCATGTAATGATGATTTTCTCTCGGATCTTGTTTTATGCAAAGTTTCTACCTTCCCCTATTTATTTTATTTTGATGAACCTTGGTCGATTTCGGACCTAGGCCTAAACTACGATTTACGTGCGATTTGTATACGGGGGAATATTGGGATTTCACCTATTTGGATATAGGTGTGGGTGGTCGAATTTATGCATAACATGAACAAGGAAAATTTGGGGTATTGCCAATATTATTTGCAAGTTTGGGCATACATGAGTTGACATATGAATTAAATCACGGGTTTTGAGACTATGCAAGTTAAATCAAGGGGTTGGGCTTACGTTAACTAGGCATAAGGGGAATTGGAAACATGAACCATGATTTGGGTTTATTTGGGCATGAACTTGACAACATGTAACTTTGGATAGAACTTGATAGGGTTGGGATGTCATAAACTTGGCATACATTCAAATAGGCGAGAATTGGACATATGTAAAGTGGCTAGAATTGGGTACATATTTTCATGGGCATGTAATGTGGAACTTGGGCATATGTTTAGTAATATGTAAAGTGGGGATTTTGACTTAGATGACACATACGTAATTAACAATCTAACGGATGCCTTCGACACGAGGTTGGACTTGAGTTGTGGTGTAATTCTGCCCGGAACCGCCCGGCATATCCAGTGACCACAACAATAATAGTCCAATGTGAGAGGTCGTAGGAAAAGATTAGATTGTGGTAATGCTTGAACCCGAGGTTGGAATGGGTTTGCGGTGTAATTCTGCCCGGAACCGCCCGGCGTATCCAGTGACCGCAAACAAGTCCAATGTGAGAGGTTGATGCATTAGTAAATAATAAATGCTAATGACATGGATGGGTGGGTTAAGTAACTTGATTAGGCTAATGACACTTAACCAATATGACATGGATGGGTGGGTTAAGTAACTTGATTAGGCTAATGACACTTAACCAATATGACATGGACGGGTGGGTTAAGTAACTTGATTAGGCTAATGACAATTAACCAAAATGACGTGGATGGGTGGGTTAAGTAAAACCGGACTTGATTACTTGATGACACTTAACCATATAACATGATTTGAGGATGGGTTAGTTTAACCTGAATGGGTCGATAACACCCGACTAGTGTAACGCGATGCATGTTAGGGTTAAGTAAACTTACGAGGGTAACACTTAACCCTTATAATATGACTAGTGGATGGGGGTTAGATTAACATATACTTGACCAATCTAACACGGTAATTTGATGGGGTTAAGCTTGAATATACTTAACCAATCTAACAAGGTAACTTGATGGAGTTAAGTCATGAATCACTTGAGTATACTTAACCAATCTAACACGGTAATTTGATGGGGGTTAAGCTTTAATATACTCAACCAATCTAACACGGTAATTTGATGGGATTAAGCTTGAATATACTTAACCAATCTAACACGGTAATTTGATGGGGTTAAGATTAAACATACTTAACCAATTTGACACGATGATTTGGATACGGTTAAGTCATGAATCGATGAAATACGCTTAACCAACTTGACACGTGATTCGTAGGGCTAAGTCATGAAATTGAATGACAACACTTAGCCAATTTGACATGACATGTAGATGGGTTAAGTCACGAACTTGAATGACCACACTTAACCAACTTGACATGCAAGACTGATAGGGGTTAAGTCTCTATACTTAACCTGCTGGACGGAAACCCTAGTTACGCGGTCCTTTACAGCAGTAACCCTCTTAGATGTATCACGATACCCTAGGGACTAGGCTAGGGTGGGGCATGATTACTGGGCTGATTGTGAGCGACCAAAACGACGGCTGAGTTTGGTGCGCCATTGTAGGTTCAGGCGGACTATGGTCATGCACGTAGTCTGGAGTTGAAAAAGCAGGCGTGCGCACCAGTAGTTGTACACTGTGCGTGCTTGGAATGGTGTCAGTGGTTGACACCCTAGGGCTTGATACACCCTAGGGTGGACCTAGCACAGAGTAGCTACATTCGTGATTGGGCCATATGACACCGACACACGACGAGCTAGGACTTGTAGGGAGCCGATCGATTAGATCGCTACGTGGAAAAAGGGCGTAGTCGATAGGTAGCATAATCCCTAGTGGTCCTAGGTGGCATAAACCCTGATCGAATCTAGAAAACGTCCAATAGGTAGCATAATCCCTAGTGGTCCTAGGTGGCGTAAATCCTAGTTGAACACGCAATAATTCGTGATAAGGAAAACTGGCCAAATCAAGGGTGGTAGTCCGAGCGATTTCAAGGATGGTGACACTACGTTGTGGTAGTATAGAATAACGCGATGGAACCCGTACGACATTTGGCAAGTGACTATACATATACATTGAAAAGATGATACAAATTAGGATGCTAGTACGGTTGGTGTAGAGGACGTTAGACATGCGATGCTATTCCGAGTTTATCCTGTTACCTTGAGTTTAACCTATCACCTTGGTTATCTTGTTACTCGAGTTTATCTTGTCATCTTAGTTTAATCTGTTTATCTTGTCATCATGCTTATATTTACTTTCGGTTTATACGTGTCATGTTACTCTTACCTGTTTGTAGGCTGAAAGTAGCTAGGACTTACCAGTCTTTATGACTGACCCTGTTTTGTCTCGCCTCTTTTTCTTCCATCCCCCCCCCCCAAGGTTTACAGGGAGGAAATGTTGCTACTTAGTTCGGATTTTCTGCTGCAAGACCATCATCTATGGCTTGGACTTTTCTTGGCTATGGCTATTTTACTGTTTTACTTAGGGAATAATTTATGACTATGGTTTTATGCTTCTATATTATTGCAAGACAGGTTTCGATGTAAGTAATTTAATGGCACTTTGATGTAAAAGGCTTTCGACCTTACTACTTTTATAAAGTAATGAAATCATGTTTTCTTCCGCTGTTTTATATGTTCTGTCTTGTATTATTTCTATGCATGTTTACCTAGACAACACCCCTCCAAAGCTAGTGCATTCTCTTGTGAGTGACCCTGGCGGAGGTGGGGTGTTACATTTGGTATCAGAGCAGAAGGTTACCAGATTGGGCAAAAGTTTTTAAAAACCTTCTGAAACTATTTTCAAAGCCATTTTACAAAGAAACCTTTTTCAAGAAAAGTTTTAAAGAAAAAGGCTATTCCCCAAAAAGCCATTAGCACTATCATGTGATCGAATCTTTTTTCCTTTCTTTCCTCCACCTGTAGTCACAGTAGTTTTAACTGTGACTGATCCTTTTCTAGCTACGTAAATGTTTTCTGTGCGATGGAGGAAGTTCTCAAGAGACCTGTTACCGTGTTATACAAGAAAGGATAGGAGTGGTTAAGGCAAATAAGGCTCATAACAAGAAGGTAGTTAAGTACTATAGGACAAGGACATGGGCAAAGGACAAGATCGTTGAGAGGTCAATTGTATACTCTCACCTAAGAGGGATGGTAACGTTTCTGTTAAAGGTTTTCCTTTCTATCATCCCGTCAGGACTTTGTTTTATACATTGCATCCTTTTTAAATCCTGCTTCGATAGTTGAGTCTCTGCACCTTAGTACTAGCACAATAGAGGGTCCCGTTTTTGTCTCAAATCCTGTTAGGGGATCGTCCCATTTATTCATGACTTGTTTGGATTTGAGGACATCTATGACTTTTGGGAATAATGCTTATGTTTTTGAGCTATGGGTTGATTCTAGGGATGAAGTGGTCATCCCGTAAGGGTGCCATCCTGGGTTCGGAAAGAAGGGTAGTTAGACTCTTGACTTGCCTCGGTAGTACCCTCGAAGTCTCGTGTAACCTTTAGGGTTCTGTCATGATTGGTTACCTAGAATCTCTTGATGCATTTGTTGGTAATCCATTCGAGTAGTGTTCGCCACTAAGGTGGATGGTTCATTTCGCTTGTGCATGCGTTATGGAAATCACTCTAGTAAGTACACTTGGTAACATGGTTGGCATCTGTTTGTTTTCAAGAGATAAGTTCTTCTGCGTGGAATGCCATAGAGCAAGTAAACGAGATCCATGATTCACTAGTGAATTTTGGAGAGCTTACATGAAACCGTGAGTACACGGATATGGTTGAGCCAAGTATACTAGAGGGAGAATAAGTAAAAGTGGAACGAGAGGCGACAATGAAATGAGTTCCAGCTCGTATTTGGAAATAGGAATTAAGAAGCTACGGAATCATGAAGTTAGAGATAGCCAAAGCACAATGGAGTTAAGCTCAAGGAAATGTGACTTAGAAGACTGAAGACTAGATACGCTCATCATATATCTTTTTAAGAGTATATCCTTGATCCTAATTTTTCTGTAGAGCTTACCCACATGCTATCTTTTATGCATATCCTCTCGGTCCTATTTTCGATCTTATTTCTGTTGCAAACTTCATAGGGGGTATGACTCATCGGTTAGTAATACTTGTCAGGGTTTGAAGGTGTCCGTTAGGTTGACTAAACCTTTTGGGCTTTATAGGATATGGGTTGGCCTTTGAAAGGGATTTCTTGTAATCCAAAAAGGAGTTTATCTTGCTTATCTTCTCGATCCTATCTTGAGAACCTTAGGTAGAACCCTATGGATGCAAACATGTATTTGAAACATGTTATGATTGATGTTTGCGAAATGGTTGCAAGTGGTTGCAAGTGGTTGCTCGTGGATGCATGAATACACATTAGGCATTAGATCGGCTCAGACACATTTTCATGTTGCATATGCATGAGTGTTTATACTTGTTTATGGATGAAATTGAATGTGTTATCATGTGAATATTGCATATGGATGAATGGTTGTGCACACATATAGTGTTTATGTGACTAGGACTATTTGCATACATGTGGATTCATGGCACTAAACATATTCTGCATTTAGAAGATCAATTAGGCTTGATCATTTGCATTAGATAAGGAACATATACACACACACTTTCTGCATATGTTCATACAACAATAGAAATCGATTGAGGACAATGGTTGCCTGTGGATGATGTTTTGAGTAGATGGATGATGGATGGTAGGATATATTCTTCCTGACTTAGAGATTTCGGGGACGAAATCCTTTAAGGAGGGGAGAATGTAACAACCCGAATTTTGATAACATGTTAAAACAAGAAATCAAGGAATAATTAAATTTTAAAATAAGAATCAAGAGAAACGGGTTGGGCCATTGCGTTCGACTCGGAATTCTACTTGGAAATGAGTCCGAGTTTTTGAAAATCGGAGTCCGTATGACCAAGTTAGGGTCTCTAGAAGTTTCACGAAAAATTCAAAAACGAAAACAGTTCAAATTCGAATTCGAATTTCGAATTTAGCCCCAAACAGACTGGGCGGGAAAATTTCCCGCCCAGGACCCAGGTCGACTGGGGAGTCGACTGGGTAGTCGACCTCCCCAGGACCAGGTCGACTGGGCAGTCGACCTGGGTGTCGACCTGGGGGTCGACCTCCCTGGTCGGGCCAGGTTGGCCTGGTGCACCTGCTTGCTTGTGTGGTCTGGTTGGTTGGGCTGTGACGATTTTCAGTGGTCCAGATCTAAACTAGGGTTAATCTAAGGTCCTAAACAAGTCCTAACTTCTATAAAAACACCCTAAGACCTAGCCTAATTCACTACAATTCATTCAAACAACGAAGTGCTGCCAAAATCTCTCTTGATCATGGCCTCCGTCTCCAACTTCAAAGGCTTGAGCATTCAAACTAGATCCATGACAAAGAAGCAAGCTTTCTAAATCAAATCAAGAGAGTAGATCAATGTCGCTACAACGATTCTATGACGATTTTTGCTCCTAATTCACTAGCCACGATTTGTAAGTTCTAGATGCTTTTAGATTGAAACGATAACTTGAATATGACATGTGATAAAGTTGGAATTGGATTTATGCATGATATTCAATCCATGCTCATTCTTGTTCATTTTGGATCTTGACCTTTGGGGATGTTGCTATGACATTAATTTGAACCTATGCATGTTGCAAATCACTTTTTCATGTTCTTATCATGCATGTAATGATGATTTTCTCTCGGATCTTGTTTTATGCAAAGTTTCTACCTTCCCCTATTTATTTTCTTTTGATGAACCTTGGTCGATTTCGGACCTAGGCCTAAACTACGATTTACGTGCGATTTGTATACGGGGGAATATTGGGATTTCACCTATTTGGATATAGGTGTGGGTGGTCGAATTTATGCATAACATGAACAAGGAAAATTTGGGGTATTGCCAATATTATTTGCAAGTTTGGGCATACATGAGTTGACATATGAATTAAATCACGGGTTTTGAGACTATGCAAGTTAAATCAAGGGGTTGGGCTTACGTTAACTAGGCATAAGGGGAATTGGAAACATGAACCATGATTTGGGTTTATTTGGGCATGAACTTGACAACATGTAAATTTGGATAGAACTTGATAGGATTGGGATGTCATAAACTTGGCATACATGCAAATAGGCGAGAATTGGACATATGTAAAGTGGCTAGAATTGGGTACATATTTTCATGGGCATGTAATGTGGAACTTGGGCATATGTTTAGTAATATGTAAAGTGGGGATTTTGACTTAGATGACACATACGTAATTAACAATCTAACGGATGCCTTCGACACGAGGTTGGACTTGAGTGGTGGTGTAATTCTGCCCGGAACCGCCCGGCATATCCAGTGACCACAACAATAATAGTCCAATGTGAGAGGTCGTAGGAAAAGATTAGATTGTGGTAATGCTTGAACCCGAGGTTGGAATGGGTTTGCGGTGTAATTCTGCCCGGAACCGCCCGGCGTATCCAGTGACCGCAAACAAGTCCAATGTGAGAGGTTGATGCATTAGTAAATAATAAATGCTAATGACATGGATGGGTGGGTTAAGTAACTTGATTAGGCTAATGACACTTAACCAATATGACATGGACGGGTGGGTTAAGTAACTTGATTAGGCTAATGACAATTAACCAACATGACGTGGATGGGTGGGTCAAGTAAAACCGGACTTGATTACTTGATGACACTTAACCATATAACATGATTTGAGGATGGGTTAGTTTAACCTGAATGGGTCGATAACACCCTACTAGTGTAACGCGATGCATGGTAGGGTTAAGTAAACTTACGTGGATAACTCTTAACCATTATAATATGACTAGTGGATGGGGGTTAGGTTAACATATACTTAACCAATCTAACACGGTAATTTGATGGGGTTAAGCTTGAATATACTTAACCAATCTAACAACATAACTTGATGGGGTTAAGTCATGAATCACTTGAGTATACTTAACCAATCTAACACGGTAATTTGATGGGGGTTAAGCTTGAATATACTCAACCAATCTAACACGGTAATTTGATGGGGTTAAGCTTGAATATACTTAACCAATCTAACATGGTAATTTGATGGGGTTAAGATTAAACATACTTAACCAATTTGACACGATGATTTGGATACGGTTAAGTCATGAATCGATGGAATACGCTTAACCAACTTGACACGTGATTCATAGGGCTAAGTCATGAACTTGAATGACAACACTTAGCCAATTTGACATGACATGTAGACGGGTTAGGTCACGAACTTGAATGACCACACTTAACCAACTTGACATGCTAGTCTGATATGGGTTAAGTCTCTACACTTAACCTGCTGGACGGAAACCCTAGTTACGCGGTCCTTTTCAGCAGTAACCCTCTTAGATGTATCACGATACCCTAGGGACTAGGCTAGGGTGGGGCTCGATTACTGGGCTGATTGTAAGCGACCAAAACGACGGCTGAGTTTGGTGCGCCATTGTAGGTTCAGGCGGAGTATGGTCATGCACGTAGTCCGGAGTTGAAAAAGCAGGCGTGGGCACCAGTACTTGTACACTGTGCGTGTTTGGAATGGTGTCAGTGGTTGACACCCTAGGGCTTGATACACCCTAGGGTGGACCTAGCACAGGGTAGCTACATTCGTGATTGGGCTGTATGACACCGACACACGACGAGCTAGGACTTGTAGGGAGCCGATCGATTAGATCGTTATGTGGAAAAAGGGCGTAGTCGATAGGTAGCATAATCCCTAGTGGTCCTAGGTGGCATAAACCCTGATCGAATCTAGAAAACGTCCAATAGGTAGCTTAATCCCTAGTGGTCATAGGTGGCGTAAATACTAGTTGAACACGCAATAATTCATGATAAGGAAAACTGGCCAAATCAAGGGTGGCAGTCCGAGCGATTTCAAGGATGGTGACACTACGTTGTGGTAGTATAGAATAACGCGATGGAACCCGTACGACATACGGCAAGGGACTATACATATACATGGAAAAGATGATACGAGTTAGGATGCTAGTACGGTTGGTGTAGAGGACGTTAGACATGCGATGCTATTCCGAGTTTATCCTGTTACCTTGAGTTTATCCTGTCACCTTGGTTATCTTGTTACTTGAGTTTATCTTGTCACCTTAGTTTAATCTGTTTATCTTGTCATCATGCTTATATTTACTTTCGGTTTATACATGTCATGTTACTGTTACTTGTTTGTAGGCTGAAAGTAGCTAGGACTTACCAGTCTTTATGACTGACACCATTTTGTTTCGCCTCTTTTTCTTCTGCTTCCCCCCCCCCCCAGGTTTACAGGGAGGAAATGTTGCTACTTGTAAGACCATCATCTATGGCTTGAACTTTTCTTGGCTATGGCTATTTTACCGTTTTACTTGGGGAATAATTTATGACTATGGTTTTATGCTTCTTTATTATTACAAGACAGGTTTCGATGTAAGTAATTTAATGGCACTTTGATGTAAAAGGCTTTAGACCTTACTACTTTTATAAAGTAATGAAATCATGTTTTCTTCCGCTGTTTTATATGTTCTGTCTTGTAATATTTCTGTGCATGTTTACCTAGACAACACCCCTCCTAAGCTAGTGCATTCTCTTGTGAGTGACCCTGGCGGAGGTGGGGTGTTACAAAATCCACTTAATTTTAATCTTCCCAAAAATCAATATTAATGATTATTTAACTTTGGGAAATCAAACATGCCGCATCGACAATCTACACCGTACCATTGATTTCTACCGATATATAACCGCTAAGCTCATATGTCTCAGAGAAGGGTGTTAAGCAAGAGAATAAATTCTCTTCCACCAAACAGATATATCTTTAGAAGAGATCAACAATACAGTTTGAAATACAATATTAGACATGAAATCCTGTCTTTAACTGGGTTAAAGAACCGATGTCATTTAAAACACAGTCCACGATAAACCCAAAATCACATTCCATTAATTATGGAATCTTCACAGAAAACAGATCAATATATAGTCGATTTCAATTTTTGTATCCGACTAATAATATAAATGGAATAACGACAAATCCTTTTAAATTCCATATATATATATTAACAGTTATCCTCCACAGAAGCTCACTTCGATTATTACCAAATCGAATTCCATTCCATTCCAATTTATTTTATTAAATTGGAAAACTTTACATTGGAAAATTTCCTTTAAATCTTAATAAAAATATTTATAAATCCAAATCACATTTCACCGTTAATCGGGTTATAGAACGAATATCGTTAGAAACACAGTTCACCATAAACCCAATATCAAATTCCATTTTATTCCAATTACTAAATATAAATGTAAACTCTAATAATCTTAATTAAAAGATTTATTCTTTTCACATGGGGTTTAAGAACAGTGTTACTGAAGACATCATTCACGACAAACCCAAATTCAATTTCTTTTATTCAATTCCAATTAAATATTAATTAATTGGAAAACTCCATTAAATCTTAATTAAAAGATTTATTCTTTTCTCAACTGGGTTTGAGAACAGTGTTATTGAAGACACCGTTCATGACAAAACCTAAAATCCAATTTAATATTAAATACAAGCCTCTGAGTAGAAATTATATCGGATTATATTCAATATCAAATTCTGAAACTAACGGATATCGTATTGGGAATAACGATATCAGCATCTTCCAAATTCCCATAACAATATTCGTATAACCACGAAATCCAATATCGAAATATTCCGAAGATTATTTCCATTCCAATTTATTCATTGGAAAATTCTGGTTATTTTTAAAACCATCTCAAATCCAATTTAATTCTTTAGAAATATTGGATTATTATTCTAGTTAATAACTAGTTCATTTTGATAAAAATATATTTTTATCTTTACAAACGGATTTTTCATCCAAATTCTTTCCAAATCATTTATTATGATTTTACACAAATTATTAATATTTTTAATAATTTCATTAAGGCCCTTTCAGTCGATTTCCATAAACAGTCATCGAACTGCATTTACAACGACCTTTTCCAAATTTGATTTGGACATAATTCCAAATTCAACCATTAGATTTCAAATCTTTTATATTCATTTGAAAGCTCTTTTCGATACAAACCCAAAGGTACCTATTTTAGGAGAATCCGACGGTCGGATCTCCCGTAATGTCAATTCGAAGTCAATGGTCGAAATTCAGGAACGGTCGTCGCGTGGCACGTTCTATTCAGGCCATTATATTATATATATAATATATCTTACGTTCAAAACGTATTTTGTAAATTCGTTTTAAAAACGATTACAACTTTCACTTCAATTTTAAATCAAAATTGAATTCTCTTTATCATTATAATATTTAAATGATAATATTTTCAAAATATCAGATTTTGAAATAATTTCCTTTTCGATATTCATTATAAAAATGAATAAAATCGATATAAATATCGTTCGCGTTAAAATGGCAAAATCTAATCAATGCAGCTTCATATATTTCAATATTTTCGTGTCCATCTAAAATCGAACATCAAAATCATATTTTAATCCTTTACTGAATATTATTTTAAAATATTCGTTATATTTTTTTAAAATATTCTTTATTTTAAAACATTCGTTCTTTTTGAACTAGAATCAGACCCAATCAGCTACCCTATAATTTATTTATATGGATTTCATACAACACATGTACACAACAATAATGATAAATAATCAACCATCATCCAGAGTGCATTACACAACCGCATAAGCATTAAAATAAATAAATAACGCTTATCACTGTTTGTCAATCCATTGATTGACATATAATTAAATATTGGGATTAGTGTATGTCAAATATCATCCCAATACCCATGTGGGGAATTTAAACAATAAATACCGATTATTATTTGTGCAGTTGGGCGATGTGTAAAATTATCGACCTAATCGATATCACAAAAATAGGTGAGCATTAACAAGTCGTTCGACTTGTAAATGGATGTGTAAACTTGTTTCTAACTATCCAATAATTATTTTATTTATTGCAGTTATAAGCCAAAAATAATATTTTCAACTAACTAAGTTTTTTCTAACACTGTTTAGAAAATTTCGGCAGCATAACGGCATGATACTAGAACCGAAATAAGGTCTAGCATTATCCCTCGCCTAATACTGGCTCGCGCCATACACAAACCAAATTCAATCGATCACAAAACCACAATTCAATCAATTTTCAACACAACCAAATTTCCACAATACAACTCAAACAAACAATCATGGTTTGTACAATAAATAGTGTCGGGGGCTACTAAACCCCGTCTCCAACCTAAAATATTTTTAACTATAAAATGAATTAAGTGAGAAGGAGTTCCCACCTTTGGTTTCCATTTCGTCATTCTTTAATGGACAATTTGGATTCCGTTCTGCTTCCAGTCAGTTCCATCGTAATATGCTTCACGCGGTATATATATTAAAAATCACATTTATGTATAACGTTATCTATTTTAAAAATCCCATTTTTACAATGCTATATACATATACATATACATATATATATATATTAAAAATCATATTTTTATCATATCGTTATATATATAAAAATCACATTTTTATATCGCTACTATATATATAAAAATCACATTTTATACGCTACTATATATATAAAAATCACAATTTTTTATTGCTACTATATATACAAAAATCGTATTTTGATTTGAAAACTATATATATGAAGATCATATTTTTATTTCAAAACTATATATATATATATATATATATATAAAGATCATATTTTTTATTTCAAAACTATATATATAAAGATCATATTTTTATTAAAACGATTTCATAATAAAAATCACATTTTTATATTTCTAAAAATTATTTCATAACTACGATAAAAATCATATTTTTATCTACTAAAAATTATGTCTAAAAATTGTATCTTTTTACATAACTAAAAATCGTATTTTTACATAACTAAAAATCGTATTTTTTTCTAACTAAAAATCATATTTTTAATTACATAAATAAATAAAAACTCACAGTTGGAATAGGGAATGGGGGGAGTGGCGGCGCCGGAGTCTTGTGGTGGCCAGGGTGTTAATTGCAAATTCAGAAAATATAAAAATTGGGTTTTTAGAGGAGGAGGGGTTCAACAGCCGGACTTGGGTGATGGGTGGTCGAGGCGTGGGGTCTGCAGGCCAGGGGGAGGCGGCGGATGGTTTGGTGGTGGAAGCTAGGGCGGTGGCGTGCTGATTTGGGCGGTTTTGGGGTAGGGTTTCAGGTTTTAGGAGAGTAAGGGGGTGCGAGGCGGAGGGGCATCAGAGGGAGCGCCTCCGGCGGTGGCGCGGCAGCCCACAAGGGCGGCGACGGGGTTCGCGTAGAGGGCGACGGGCGGATCGCGATTTTTGTTTTTTTTCTCTTTCCTATTGCGTTGACTTAAGGAGAAAAAAGGGGGTTAGGGCCTTTATATATTTATTAAATTTCTTTATTAAATTTCATAAAGTTACTTTTTTTATTCGAACCCACGGACTGCCGTCCCCAGCTAATTACCCCCATTCCAAACACAATGGGATATGTCCCATAAGCTAATTCGACTATTTCGATCAGTTTTCATTTAAATTTAAATTTAAATCAGTGTATATTGAATTCAAACGCACATTTTAATGTACCGAGGCCATATACTGACTTCAAAAATTCTAGAAAAGTAAATCTTGCTATGTTTTGACGATACGGTCCTAATAAAACTAATTTCGTCGAATTTGGAGACCGTTTGAAAAACGGTCATTTTTCAGTCAATTAAATTCAAACTGAAATTGCCAAATGCATTTAAATTCACCACGCTCTTATATTAATTTCAAAATTTGGAATATAGAAATAATTTGACATTCCGAATCCAAAAAAAGCAGTTTCATTGAAAACGGAGGTCTTTCGCATAATGGCTATTTTTAAGGGTTATATATTATATTAATATATATATATATTCCATAGCGACTAATTCTGAATTTTAATATGGACATAACTTTCAATTTATATCATGAAATCTCAATTTTTCACATTCGTTAGAAAGATATTATTAAACAGATTCTAATGTTTCTGGTTTTACTGAAATCCGATTTATTTTAAATCCTATACATTCAATTGAAATTTAAAATCGAATTTTCAAACTACCGCGCCATTTTAGGCACATTTTATAATAAAATAAAATTATTGAAGATAGCATCAATTTAAATAAATTTTAATTGTTATTATTTAAAATAAACCATTTTAAATATTTAAAATCCATTAAAATTGCTAAAATAAAATTTTTAAATTGGTTATGAAAATCCGGGTTGTTACAATCTCCCCTACTTAAAATCTTTTCGTCCTCGAAAAGGAATGGAGCTGAATGTTGTTTAACTAACCAACTCAACTTTCATTCTTCAAATTTTCAGTTTCTATGAATTTTCCTATTCTTCAAAAAATTGGCTAACAACCTAAATTTTCAAAAAAAATCGCCATAACCTCCTTTGTACGGTGAGATATTTAAAACCGCAACTAGCCTCCCAGGGCCCTCATCAATTCAAAAAAAAAGGCAATCAGCTCATAAAATCATTAAGACCCAAGAAAACAGTAAACATGTACCTATTTGTTGGGCATACAATTTTATTCCTCTTCTTAGCTTCCTTGCTATGACCTGTTCAATGTATGCAATTCGAAAAAAAATTCAATTCAATTTAAAATTTGACTTGATTTGGCTTAATTCATCTTTCATTATCATATTGGCTTAAATTAGTTATCATTCCATTATTTTTGTTAGTTAAACTAATAATCACACAAACAACCCGCAATCAATTTGTTGATTAACTTTTCAAATATATAACTTTATGTATAGTCAAAAATCCAATTTTTAGTGTCAAATCACAAGCAATATATTCTAACTATATTTTGGTTCTCACACCAATCAATTGGAAATATATAGATATCCACTTTCGAAACTCGAAAATAAACACTGATGATGTCGCGACATCACCAAAATTATGCCCGGGCAACTAGAGTGTGATTCTATATCTACCCAGTATATTTGAGACTTCGAATACACATTAATTACATGTATATTCAAAATCTTCATTTACTCGATTGTCCAAATTCAATATAAAATAAAATATTCAAATACGTATAATATGATACAATTTTCAAAACTAAATTCATTTTCATTTTTATTTTAAAATAACACCCTTCCAACTCATTCTAGGATACTACTGATCCCATCTCTAACGAGTCATTCTTATTGGATGTTACTAATCCAATCTTCGATGAATTCTTTCGTTCGGTTCTAATGTGTCTTGTTCTCGAGCTCGGTAAACCAAAGCTCTGATACCAAACTATAACGATCCAAACTTCCCCGGACTCTGAAGAGAAAGAACGGATCGCTTTGAGGACAAGACAAATCAGAACACAAATAATAGAACCTTTCATTGCTATTACAACAATCACATCAGAGTACAAGAATATATCAGAGTATGAGTAAATAATATACATCAGAAAAATATTAGAGATTTATATTACTATGTAGAGGAAAATAATACATAACACAATTGAAAGAAATACACGGACATAAATCTTTCCGAATATAGCTTCAGCTGTAAATCCAAGATCCTATGAATATAATATCTGTAAAACCAAACTACTAACCGGCCGTATGGAAAATAGGGGTACCCAGAGTTTAGGTTAAAATAATAAACTCTAGGTCAGTCATGTGACTGGTGTGAGAACTAAAACAGTTATTTAAAACTTCACTTTAAAAATAAAGTAAATCAAGGGGCCACGCCGTATAAAACAGAACGGGTTTTCTGCTAAGAATACCAGTGCACAAAACAAATAGCACAATGCTTTTTGGAAAAATGAAGCTATTATAAGACACATGTCCCATCACACAATGCAACGCAAGCCGAGGAATAGAGTTTTCCCTTATAATAGCCAAACATGCTTGGTACGTTTAAAACAAATCGTTTTGATATTACTATAAGTATATAGTGTCAAAATCACATCAAATATAAATGTATCAATCATAGACGGAATAGTATCCCATGCTACTATGCCGTCATACTAGTTTTGCAATTAAAATTGAAATGTCGTATTGGAAAATGGATTCCATCTATGAACCAAGGCAAGGGATTGTCCTTACCGAATTAGAGACGCTCTAGCCCATGCCTCAGAACTCAGACTCAGGTAAGTCCTTAGATCTTCAGAGCCGATCCACACTTACGTTAGTGGATTGTTAATTCCTGAACAATATGTTTCCCCTCCCTATGGGGCGTAAATCTGGTCAGTATGTCGACCATATCATCCATCGGCCCCGTAGTGACCGATATATCCGTGGTACCTCACTTTCCATCATCCACATAAGTAAAAATGTCTGGGCTCCATACCATGACACCACTCCTAGCTAGAAAGAAACGCATGTTCTCCCTGCGGTCCTCTCCCATTTCTGGTTCATACCGGGGTGTGAGGCTCACGAATTAACACTATACACAAAGCTGTGCTATTTAAAGCCGTGCTTTGATCATCCACCACAAGACCTTGCTTTTCAACATAAGCCTTGATCATTTGCATTTCGGCATGCCACACAGGAAATTCACGCCATGCGACTGATGTTTATTGATATATAACCTCTTAGCTCATACATCTCAGAGAAGGGCGTTAAGCAAGAGAATAAATCCTCCACCGCCAAACAAATATATATTTAATAGAGATCAGTCAACAAAGAATAAAATCCAATGTCATACACACATCCATTTACTAGTTCGTTTTAGGTCTGAATGAAACCGGAGGCACCTTATTCCTCGTCCCATATGTCCAATACAGGAGAGAGGTCCTCGCATATCCGGTCGATCTCCAAGTACGTCTGGACGATCACCACTTATTACCTTGTCTTGGGTGTACAATCCAATCAAGACATCAGTAATCATCCAAATGATGTGAAGACCTCTATTCTTCAATCACCGTCTTTATCGTCGACTTATCGTCGAATCAATTATTCATAATGGGTATAAACCCGGCCTTTCCGAATAATTCACATATCTTATAATCAAGTGCTATAAAACACAACATACGCCTCATTCCAATCTAGAATATTCTTTTATTCAAATATTCTTTTCACAGACTAAACCAAATTAAGGTTTTCCAAACTAGTCGGGTTTAGTGAAACTTACCGAAGAAATCATTTATTTTATTTCCCAATCCCAACCTATTCATCCCATAGAGCAAAACTGGAAATACTACATATCTAACACCATAGTGTTATCGGTAAATTGAATTACCATTTCATGTTCAAATCTAATTAAAGATTTAACTATCGCTTGGAGTAAAACTGGTGGTACTCCACTCTTGACCATTTCCCAAATTTGATAATTTAAATTATCAAATTCCAATCTAATTAAAGATTCATTAAAACTCCACTTAGTTTTAATCATCCCAAAAATCAATATTAATGATTATTTAACTTTAGGAAACCAAACATGTTGCATCGACAATATACACCATACCATTGATTTTTGCTGATATATAACCTCTAAGATCGTACATCTCGGAGAATGGTGTTAAGCAAGAGAATAAATTCTCCACCACCAAACGGATATATATTTAGCAGAGATCAACAATACAGTTCAAAATACAATGTTGGACATGAAATCCTTTCTTTAACTGGGTTAAAGAACCAATGTCATTTAAAACATAGTTCACGATACACCCAAAATCACATTCCATTAATTATGAAATCTTCATGGAAAACCGATCAATATATGATCGATATCAATTTCTGTATCCGACTAATAATATAAATGGAATAATGACAAAGCCTTTTAAATTCCATATATATTAACAGTCTTCCTCTATAGAATCCCACTTCAATTATTACCAAATCAAATTCCATTCCATTCCAATTTATTTTATTAAATTGGAAAACTTTACTTTGAAATTTTTCCTTTAAATATTAATAAAAGATTTATAAATTCCAAATCACATTTCACTGTCAATCGAGTTAAAGAACGAATGTCGTTAAAAACACAGCTCACAATAAACCCAATACCAAATCCCATTTTATTTCAATTACTAAATATAACTGGAAGCTCTAATAATTTTAATTAAAAGATTTATTCTTTTCACATGGGGTTTAAGAATAGTGTTACAGAAGACACCATTCACGACAAACCCAAAATCCAATTCTTTTATTCAATTCCAATTAAATATTAGTTAATTGGAAAACTTCACTAAATCTTAATTAAAAGATTTATTCTTTTCTCAACTAGGTTTAAGAACAGTGTTATTGAAGGCACCGTTCACGACAAACCCAAAATCCAATTTAATATTAAATACAAGGCTCTGAATAGAAATTATATCGGCTAATATTCAATATCAAATTCTGAAACTAATGGATATCGTATTAGGAATAACGATATCTGTATCTTCCAAATTCCCATAACAATATCTGTATAACCATGGAATCCAATATCGAAATATTCCAAAGATTATTTCAATTCCAATTTATTCATTGGAAAATTCTGGTTATTTTTAAAACCATCTCAAATCCAATTTATTTCTTTAAAAATATTGGATTATTATTCTAGTTAATAACTAGTTCATTTTGATAAAAATGTATTTATATCTTTACAAACGTGGAATTTTTCATCCAAATTCTTTCCAAATCATTTATTATGATTTTACACAAAGTATTAATAATTTTACTAATTTTATTAGGGCCCTTTCAGGCGATTTCCATAAACGGTCATCGAACTGCATTTACAGCGACCTTTTCCAGATTTGATTTGGACATAATTCCAAATCCAACCATTAGATTTTAAATCTCTTATATTCGTTGGAAAGCTCTTTTCGGTACGAACCCAACGGTTTTGGTTTTAGGAGAATCCAACGGTCAGATCTCCCATAATGTCAATTCGAAGTCAATGGACGAAATTCGCGAATGGACGTTGCGCGGCACGTTCTATTCAGGCCATTATATTATATATATAATAGATATAATATATATTTCGTTCAAAACATATTTTGTAAATTTGTTTTAAAAACGATTCCCACTTTCACTTCAATTTAAATCAAAATTGAATTCTCTTTATCATTATTATATTTAAATGATAATATTTTCAAAATATCATATTTTGGAATAATTTCCTTTTCGATATTCATTATAAAAATGAATAAAATCGATATAAATATTGTTCGCGTTAAAATGGCGCAAATCAAATCAACACGACTTCATATATTTTAATATTTTCGTGTCCGTCTAAAATCGGACATCAAAATCATATTTTAATCTTTACTGAATATTATTTTAAAATATTCGTTATATTTTTAAAATATTCTGTATTTTAAAATATTTGTTCTTTTTGAACTGGAATCAGACCCAATCAGTTACCATACAATTTATTTATATGGATTTCATACAACACATATACACAACAATAATGATAAATAATCAGCCATCATCCAGAGTGCATTACACAACTGCATAAGTGTTAAAATAAATAAATAACGCTTATCACAATCTAACGATCCATCGATTGACATAAAATTAAATATTGGGATTAGTGTATGTCAAATATCATCCCAACACCCATGTGGGGTTTTCAAACAACAAATACTGATTATTATTTGTGCAGTTGGGCGATGTGTAAAATTATTGACCAGTCGATATCACAAAAATTGGCGAGCATCAAGAAGTCATCCGACATGTAAATGGATGTGTAAATTATTTTTAACTATCCAATAATTATTTTATTTATCGCAGTTATAAGCTAAAAATAATATTTGCAACTAAATGTAATGACCCGCATTATACGCATCGAAGGATCGTAGAATATTTATTTCTTTCACATGCGAAGTCGTATGGTCATGTAACTTTAGGAGACGACTACTAGGGTCATTTCCCATATTCATGATTTTTGTCGACTTTTAAATGACCGTTTTGCCCCTAGCTAATCTTGTTTCGGCCATAACTTTTGATTGGAAAGGAGTTTTGACCTGAAACCACTTCCATTGGCTTTAGATGATGGTTTACAATTCCGTAGAGTGGTTACATTAGCCAAATGGACTCACCATTTGGGAGATATAGCTGAAACAAAGTTTAGAAGGTGAAAAACAGCTTAACGAGCCTAATTTGGGTGATTAGTGGGTGGGCCCGTAACCCATTTCGGGATTAGGGTTATGGGAAGGCTGATAGGGTTAGGAAATTCAGTTTCTATCATTTTCCAGCCGCCTCTTTTTGTTCCTTCAAGTTTAGCCATGGCCTCCCCTTTCTAAAACACCCCAAATCACCTTCTAATCGCTAATTATGCCAAATCTACATCAAATCAAAGCGAATTAGCACAAGAATCGAGGTAGAACTGCTGTATAGCCTTGGGAACAGCGCAAAATAGAGAATCATTTCAGATTTGATATTTTATTTGTGGCTAAGGTGAGTGATTTGCATTGTTCCTCACTAATTATGGCTAATTAAAGGTAATTAGTGTTAATAAGAAAATATGAACATGTTAAAAATCAGGAAAAATATTTATAAATTTCAAAATATTGTTTTTGGCCTCTGTTAGAAAATTTGATTAGTTTGGTTAAGTTTTACTAATCCTATCATTTGATTTACTTAAACATGATTAAGAGATAATATGGGGTTTTGGCTATGTTTGATCCGTTTTAACACATCAAATTGTTGTTTTAGTGTTTGTGGCCAATTATACATGTTGCTATGACTGTTTGGCATGGTTTGTGGTTGCTTCGAAAAGTTAGATTAGTCGAAAACGCCGTCGAATGGCGTAAAACAGTCGCTGGAAAGAAGTGCAGGACCTGGATCGGATCGGCCCTCTCTACCCAACCCGACCCGATCGTGACCACCCCCATGAGCTGCTCCACCCTTCCACGAACCACTTGGGAAAGCACGCCACGAGCTGATGCCTGAAGAGGAGGACTGACCTGAGGCGCCACGAGTGAAGGAGCCACGAACAGGTGCAGCGACCCGACCCGACCAGAAGGCACGACCCAACCCGGAGCAGGGATCACCTACGAATTGAACTGAAGCATGAGATCACGACCAGAAGCTTGGGCACCACGACCCGATCCGATGCAGGTGGCTCAAACCGATCCGAAGGAGGATGATGACCACAAACCAAACTCAGAAGTTTGAACGCGAGGCATGGGTTGCGAACCAAACGAAGACCGATCCGGAGAAGACCAAAACCCGAGATGCAAAGTTAGTCCAAGTGGGAAGTTTGTACTCTGGATCCAGTTGGGAACCAATGAGTAAACTTCATGAGTTGGGCTTTGCTGCGGGATGTGTGCTAAGGGGTTATCGACGTCCATAGCTTTGATTCACCACCAAGACGGATGTTAGACTACGTATCAGTGCAGTGGGGTAGTTATTATCCCATGGGGCAGAGTGATCGTAGCATGGCTATGAGCCAGTGCAGTGGGGTTGTTATGACTTCATGGGGCAGAGTGGAGATAGCAAAGACCGGTGGCTATGGATCAGTGCAGTGGTGTCATCATGACTCCATGGGACAGAGTGATCATAGCAAGGAATAGGGTGATCAAATTGGTGGATATCGTATGCTTTACGCACTGAGTGAGAGATGTGAGGATGGTTGCTATGTTTGATTGTTTGCTTTCACTATGTCATGCACACCCACACCCCCGTATTCTTTACACCTTATGTTTAGTGGCACCTTAGAGTATTGAGCGGTATGCTGTGCTAACTCTTTGGTTGCAGGTCCAGGTTCAGGTATGGTTTAGTATACCTGTTATTATTCTGTTTTGATGCTTATCGCTCATACCAGACTTTTGTCTGATCCAGAGTTTTATGTCTCTTCTTATTACTCTGGGTGCTCTTAAACGGGCAGACTAGAGACAGGTTAGGTGGTATGCACGGGTAGCTGTACCGGAGACGAGCAAGAGGCTCCCACGTATGATATATATATAGATATTCTCCCTGTGAGATAATATGTATATGAGAGCGCGTATTTGTAATTATTTTGGTTTTCAAAAACTACATATATATACTATTAGTGTAGCTAAGGATGAAGTCGCACTGCACTACACCACAAAGAAGATGGTTAATCGTTTCTCTTTACCGATTGAACGATGAGTCGATATACGAGGGGTGCTGGTAGAGGAGCCAACAATGGGAATGCTCCTGACATGAGGGTTATGTTTACTGACTTCATGACAGAGATGCTTAGAAACGTGCAAGGGGCAGCTCCCAATGCTGCAAATGGTAGTGTAGCGGTGCAGGCGCCTAGAGCCGATTCTGCCAAGCTTTGCAAGGACTACACTAGTCTTAGTAGAAATCCGTTCCACGGAACGGAATCAGCTACGGATGTTCAGGATTGGTTGGATAGATGTGAGCGTATCTTCAAAGACTTAGGTATCGAGGATGCAATGAAAAGAAAGCTAGCGTCCCGTCAGCTGCAAGGACAGGCAATGAATTGGTGGAACGCCATTAAAACAGCTACTCCAGAGGATCAAGTTACATGGGATCATTTTTAGGCCCAATTCGGTGTAAAATTTATCCCAGCTGCTCAGAAGTCAGAGTTATTTAGGAATTTCTTGGAGCTAAAGCAGAATGGTAGAGCTATCTCAGAGTATATTGCTGAGTTCGATACTTTATTGAAGTATGGATTATCTCTTATCAACACTCCCGAGAAGAAGAACGAGAAGTTCATAACAGGCTTAGATCAGTACTTAGGGGAAAGGCTTATTAACCACATCGATGAGACATTTGAATCGATTGTGGGGAAAGCATTGAGGTCAGAGAGTCATTACCCTAAGTCAAAGACTGAGGTTACATCTGCAAAGGAGCCAAAGCCGCAAGCAAGCGGTGGAGGCAAAAATGGTTCTCAGAATAAGAGAAAGAAGAATCAGACCAAGGATGGCCAGAAGAAAAAGAATAAGAAAGATGTTGAGTGCTTCAGCTGTGGTAAGAAGGGCCACTATGCCAAAGAATGTCGGGCCAAGCCAGCGGATAGGAAGTGCTTCAACTGTGGCCAAGTGGGACATCACAAGGACAAGTGTCTGCAACCCCCAAGTAAAAGCAGATTGTGAAAGCATATGCTATCAATGTTGTTCCTTCTTCGTCGAATGCCCCAACTGCGGCGGGGAAGGGAAAGAATGTCGTTATTCAAGGTATGCTTTCTATTTATGATGTTCCTGTTTGAGTATTGTTTGATACCGGAGCTTCCAGTTCCATCATATCTAGTGACCTGGTAGATAGTTTGGGATTGGAACCCGAGATGGTCGATAGACCTTTGGTAGTGACGAACCCGCTTGGTGGTTCAACTAGCCTTAGCATGATTTGTCGTAATGTGGTCTTATCGAGTCATGGATGCATGTTTGTTTGTGATTGCTTTGCTTTGGGCTTTACTGGGTTTGGCATTATTTTGGGAGTCGATTGGCTCTAAAGGTACGGGGTGGTGGTAGACCATGATGGCTTTTTGGTGACAGTTAGAGCGGATGATAGGCGGAGGGTAGTGCTTTGTGGTCTACCCAATGATAGGGTAATGGCTAGTTTTCTAAATTCTCTCGACATCCCGCATGATGAGTTGTCAGATGTGCCCGTGGCTGGCCGGTATCCGGACGTCTTCGAGGAAGTGACCGGACTTCCACCACACCGAGAGATTGAGTTCCGTATTGACTTAGTGAAAGATTCCAGACCTATAGTGATGCCACTTCGTCGTATGGAGCCAAGGGAGCAGCGAGAGATCAGGGGTGCAAGTAAGCCGATCTGTTGAAGAAGGGGTTTATCAAAAGAAGTGTTTCTGAGTGGGGAGCACCAGTTGTGTTTGCTACCAAGGCAGATGGTTCCCTTCGATTGTGTGTGGACTACCGCGAATTGAACAAGGTGACGTGGAAGAATAAGTATCTTCTACCGCGGATAGATGATTTGTTTGACCAGTTGAGTGGCGCAAGAGTATTCTCCCAGTTGGATCTCGCGACATGTTTTCCTCAGCTTAGAGTGGAAGCTGAGAGTATAGCTAAAACGGCCTTTCGGACGCCGTTTGGATTTTATGAGTGGTTGGTCATGCCATTCGGGTTGACCAATGCACCAGCATATTTTGTGGATCTTATGAATAGAGTATTCAGAGATCAGTTGAATAAATTTGTTCTTGTGTTCGTGGATGATATACTTGTTTATTCGAGGACAGAGGAAGAACATAAGGAACACTTGAGGATAGTGATGGAGGTGTTGAGAAAACACCAATTGAAAGAAAAGTTTTCTAAGTGTCACTTTTGGAGAAGGGAAATGAGATTCTTGGGCCATGTTGTTTCAGAAAATGGTATCGCCGTGGACCCTATGAAGGTGGCTATAGTACAAGATTGGTCTACGCCCAAGAATGCAACGGACATAAGAAGTTTCTTGGAATTAGCTGGATATTATCGTAAGTTTATCCAAGACTTCTACAAGATAGCAGCACCGTTGACTCAGTTGACCAAGAAGAATCAAGCTTTCGTCTGGGACGAAAAGTGCAAGGATGCATTTAAGAGTCTAATGGAAAAGTTGACATGTGCACCAGTGTTAGTCATTCCTAAGGAGAATGAAGAGATAACAGTATATATGGATGCATGTGGTATCGAACTAGGTGCTGTATTGATGCAAGGAGGTAGGGTTGTAGCTTATGCAAGTAGGCAACTGAAACCGCAAGAGAAAAGATATTCAACCCATGATTTAGAGTTGGCAACGATCGTGTTTGCATTGAAGATGTGGAGGAATTATCTCTTGGGAGAAAAATTCGAGTTGTTTACTGATCATAAATCGTAAAAATATCTCTTCTCTCAGAAGGATCTAAATCTCCGATAGCAAAGATGGTTAGAATTCTTGGCTTCCTATGATTTCGACATCGCATACACAACAGGAAAGGGAAATGCGGTGGCGGATGCATTTAGTAGAAGACATGCCAGTTTAAGGGATATGTTTCTAGAATGGAAGCAATTGGAGTACATCGCTGGGTATGATTTCGGACCAAAGTGCGAATTGGATCCAGAAATGTTAGCAAGTTTGACGATCAGACCCACTTTGATTGAGCGGATTGGTTCCAGTCAGAGGAACGATCCTAAAATATTGGAAATCATCTCCAAGTTAGAGATGGGTAGCGATGATGAGAGGAACAAGTATGGGCTTGATCGAGATGGATGGCTTAGAAAGAATGGAAGACTTGTTGTGCCCAATGTCAATGGATTGAAAGATGAAGTGCTTAGAGAATGTCATCACTCAAAACTGACTATACATCCCGGTGGTAATAAGATGTATCGAGACATGAAGCAGACCTACTACTGGGAAGGGATGAAAAGAGACGTTTGGAAGTTTATATCCAAATGCATGAATTGCCAGCTAGTTAAAGCTGAGCAAAAGAAGCCTAGTGGTTTGTTGCAACCATTAGAGGTTCCAGAATGGAAATGGGAACAAGTCTCAATGGATTTTATTGATGAGTTACAAAGGACTAGATCGGGTCACGATAGCATTTGGGTGATTGTGGACCGACTGACCAAAAGTGCAAGATTTATGCCCTTCAAGTCGAATAGAACGGCAGCTAAGTTAGCTGAACTATATGTAAAGTGGGTAGTGAGATGTCATGGAATACCCAAAGACATTGTGAGTAACCGAGATCCGTTGTTCACTAGTGGATTTTGGAGAAGTTTATAAGAGGCGTTTGGATTAGAATTACATCTCAGTACCGCGTATCATCCTCAAACCGACGGACAGACAGAGAGGGTGAATCGGGTATTAGAAGATCTCTTGAGAGCTTACATATTAGACTTTGGTGGATCATGGGATGACCATTTGCATCTAGTAGAGTTTGCATATAATAATAGTTATCAATCCAATATTGGTATGGCTCCATTTGAAGCTTGGTATGGAATACCGTGCAACTCGTCGTCATGTTGGTTAGAAACTAGTGAGAAGTTTGTGCTTGGACCAGATGTGATAAGAGAAACTTCATCTAAGATTAAGGTTATCCAACGGTGATTGAAGGCTACCCAAGATAGGAAGAAGAATTATGCTGATAAGAGGAGAAGAGAATTAAAGTTCTCCATTGGCGACTTAGTGTTTGTCAAGATTCCTCCGTTGAAGAGCGTGATACGATTTAGCAAGAAAGGCAAGTTAACACCAAGATTTGTTGGATCATTCCCAGTTCTCGAACAAGTTGGAAATTTGGTGTATAAAGTTGAATTACCAGACAAGATGGCAGGAGTTCATAACGTATTTCATGTTTCCCAGTTAAGGAAATTTGTGCACGACCTCGATGTGACTATTTCACCTGATCAGTTGGATGATATCGAGGTTGAACCCGAGGCGGTTGGGAACCGCAAGCCTATGCGTATTGTTGGGAACGATATGAAGCAACTTCAAAGGAAGGCGGTGAAATTAGTCAAAGTTCAGTGGGGGCGAGAATGAGAATGACTGTACTTGGGAGATAGAGGAGAGCATTAGGAAGACGTATCCAGAACTCTTCGCCTGGTAAGATTTCTGTTTTGATTTAGTCTTTCCGCAAGTTAGGATAGGTTTGTTTTGTTTATTTGGCATGTTTGATTGTTGTATATGGCTGTTAGGCATGCGGGATCCTTTGTATGTTTTTGGTTAAGGAATTTCGGGGACGAAATTTCTTAAGGGGGGAGAATGCAATGACCCGCATTCTACACGTCGAAGGATCGTAGAATATTTATTTCTTTCAAATGCGAAGTCGTATGGTCATGTAACTTTGGGAGACGACTATTGGGGTCATTTCCCCTGTTCATGATTTTTGCCGATTTTTAAATGACCGTTTTGCCCCTAGCTGATCTTGTTTCAGCCATAACTTTTGATTGGAAAAAAGTTTTGACCTGAAACCACTTCCATTGGCTTCAGATGATGGTTTACAATTCCGTAGAGTGCTCATATTAGCCAAACGGACTCACCGTTTGGGAGACATGGCTGTAACAAGGTTTAGAAGGTGAAAAACAGCTTAACGGGCCTAATTTGGGTGATTAGTGAGTGGACCCATAACCCATTTCGGGATTAGGGTTATGGGAAGGTTGATATGGTTAGGAAATTCAGTTTCTATAATTTTCCAGCCGCCACTTTTTGTTCCTTCAATTTTAGCCATGGCCTCCACTTTCTAAAACACCCCAAATCACCTTCTAATCGCTAATTAAGCCAAATCTACATCAAATCAAAGCGGATTAGCACAAGAATCAAGGAAGAACTGCTGTATAGCCTTGTGAACAACGCCAAACAAAGAATCATTTCAGATTTGATATTTTATTTGTGGCTAAGGTGAGTGATTTGCATAGTTCCTCACTAATTAAGGATAATTAGTGTTAATTAACAAATTTAAACATGTTAAAAATCTGGAAAAATATTTATAAAATTCGAAATATTGTTTTAGGCCTCTATTAGAAAATTTGGTTATTTTGGTTAAGTTTTACTAATCCTATCATTTGATTTACTCAAACATGATTAAGAGAAAATATGGGGTTTTGGCTATGTTTGATCCGTTTTAACACATCAAATTGTTGTTTTAGTGTTTGTGGCCAATTATACATGTTGCTATGACTGTTTGGCATGCTTTGTGGTTGCTTAGAAAAGTTAGATCGGTTGAAAACGCCGTCGAATGGCGTAAACCAGACACTGGAAAGAAGTGTAGGACCCTGATCGGATCGCCCCTCTCTACCCGACCCGACCCGATCGTGACCACCCTCATGAGCTGCTCCACCCTTCCACGATCCGCCTAGGAAAGCACTCCACGAGCTGATTCCTGAAGAGGAGGACTGACCTGAGGCGCCACGAGTGAAGGAGCCACGAACAGATGCAGCGACACGACCCGACCCGGAGCAGGGATCACCTACGAACTGAACTGGAGCATGATGTCAAGACCAGAAGCTTAGGCACCACGACCCGATCTGATGTTGGTGGCTCGAACCGATCCAAAGGAGGAAGATGACCACGAAACGAACTCAGAAATTTGAACGCGAGGCATGGGTGGCGAACCAAACGAAGACCGATCCGGAGAAGACAAAAACCCAAGATGTAACACCCCACCTCCGTTAAGGTCACTCACAAAGGGAATGCCTTAACTTTGATGGAGCGTTTTAGTAGACAGAACAGAAATTTACAAGACAGATGAAACAGTACTTGAAAAAATTTATAACTTTATTACAACAGAAACCGAAGCTAGTTTGGTTACATCTTTTCAAATCACAATATCGGAATTGAATTACAAAAATATCAGTCTTGTACAAAAGCCTTCAGAATGCATAGTTTTTAAAATCATAATCCCCACAGAAGCTGCCATAAGGAGTCAAGCCATACTTTAAGCACTTTAAGTATTTCAAGCAGAAGAAATCCGGATTAAGCTAAAGTATTCCCTCCTTGGAAACCTGGGGGGGATGGAAGAAAAAGGGGCGAAAACAAGCAAGGTCAGACATAAAGTCTGGCAAGTCCAGTGACTTTCAGCACATGAACAGATAATAATAATAATAATGACATGAAAATAAACTGGATAAGAGATAACAGTAACTGGAGCAGCAGATGTACTTAGGTTAAACGGAAGCAACCGAATGATGTAAGCTATTACTTTTCACTTCTCTGCACTAATACTAGTATAACAGGATTAGGTGTCACCCCAATGTCTAAACTGAAACAGAAACGGGAACAGAATAATTTCCACAGAAGAGAATGCTAGTAATGGGCCTTTACCACCCCAATAGAAACAGACAGAAACAGAATGCTAATAATGGGCCTTTACCACCCGAACAGAAGGTACAGAAGCAGAAATAGATTAATCCCTACGGAAACAGAATGTAGAATTAGTGTACACTAGTAAATGGGCCTTTACCACCCGAACATACAGTACCACGCAGAAACAGACAGGTGTTACCACCCAACAGAAACAGACGGTACCAATAGAAACAGACAGAACTAAGTGTACCCTAAAACCCTACCCCAAATGATCAGCTCCCTAACACATAAATACCCTATGCCAGCCCCACGAAAGGGTGTATCACTCCCCAAAGTGGCAACTTTAAATGACACAGACCTATTTACAGATGTCATGGTGTCTTACATCCTCAGAGGCAGACCGGGATCCATGCACGCACATGACCCGGTTGGAACGCACCATCAACACCCCTCGGCATTATCATAATGAACCGCTTATAATTAGTTCAGTAAGTGTGCCCGGACCCTACCTACTGTTGGGTCAATGTTTTGATACCAGAAAGGGTTACTGACTAATATGGGTCCCAAACAACAGATGACACAAGTGATTTCCCTCCTAACCTTGTGTCCCCAGACTAACAGATTTCAGATTAACTTGTTTACAAGTTCAGACATACAGAGTTCAGATCAACTAGTTCATAGATCAGACAAGTTTTCAGACTAACGGATCAGATATACGGATTTAACAAATTTACAGATTTGTCTAACTTTGTAATTGGGCATACAGATTCACAAAACGGGTTTGTCAAATTCATTAGTCCAATTGGTTCAACCCTATCCACCCAACACGTTTTAGACATCATATTTATCTTAGATTTGTATTAATTAAAAATTAATGCGCAGACCTCTCACATTAGACTGACAGTTTGCGGCCAATGGTTAGGCCGGTTGGTTCCGGGCAGATTTCTGCCGCAAACTGAGTCTAACCTCGGGTTTCAAGCACGTTGTGACTAACTTCTCACATTAGAACCTATTGTTTGCGGCCATTGGATGTGCCGGGCGGTTTCGGGCAGGATTACGCCGCAAACTCATTCCAACCTCGAGTTAGCCATGTTTCATGTTTAGCCAATGCATTCATTCACAGACTATGCTAATATTAGACTAATCATGCTAATTTAACAAATTAACTTTTGTACAAGTTACAGCAGATTATTCG
Source organism: Allium sativum (assembly GCA_030737875.1). NCBI lineage: Eukaryota > Viridiplantae > Streptophyta > Magnoliopsida > Asparagales > Amaryllidaceae > Allium > Allium sativum. The sequence goes on from CM060920.1 coordinate 432,744,462, forward strand.
AGATTCTATTAACAAGTTTTTCCCAATTTTAAATCGAGCCTATAGATATTCATACTCAAATTTCAATACTCAGTTTTCAACAGATTTAGCAGATGAACAGATCTAGCAGATTAGGCAATATAACAGAACTAGCAGATTAGGCAATATAACAGAACTAGCAGATTAGGAAATATAACAGAACTGGCAGATTAGGCAATATAACAGATTTAATCATTTCTTAAAGTTTCATAGACATATCTTGCATAATTATAAATTTGGCCTAAGTTTGCATGTCTAAATAGTTGTCATGATTCACAATATGATCATATACCCCACGTTTGCATTGAATTTACATGGCACAGATTAGGGTCATAATTTACCATATAACACATGTCCCAAATTTAGTTAAACTTGCCTAGTACAAAAGATTCACATATAAATTATACAAAATATAGCCATCGATTTTAGTGCATGTCATATATTCAAAGATCTCCCACTTAGGTGTTATTCACATTTAATAGTTATCAAAACTTAATATAGATCTTCACACCTAAGTCATATTCTCTTTTTATCTCAAGTCATGAATCGTTATATAAAAATATACCCAACAATCTAGAACTTTAAATTATAACAGATCTTAATTCAAAATATGCGTTATGTCCAATGTCTCAAGTCACATGTTAACATACAATGGTTCCTCTTCTTCCAATTCACAGAATATGCATAGATCTAAATCTAGTTTACAACATCAGTCACAGATTAGCCATGTCCAATTATGCCATCATTCATTATTCGTCCCAAAGTTTAGCGTTCGTGCGTTAATCCCTTATGAGATGTGGTGCAGGCTCGTGGTAGCCTGGCTATCGAACAGAAAGAAGAAAGAGATACAGAATAATATATATCAGAACAGAACGTACACAACCTCAAATTCAGATTTACAATCATGTCACAATTATAATTAAAGTTTATATCGGAAAATAACTGTACTTGCCTTTCATGGTTTTAAGAAAGGATAATAAACTTTTGTTGATGCAGTAATGCTGAATTACTCCTCTTTAATTGTTGTTGTGGCTCTAAACTTTGATTTGAGATTTGATTTAGCTTTTAATTCTATTCAAGTTGGAAGAAGATGCATCAGTCCAAGTTTTGACTCCAGCAGAGTAGTGACGCCATTTTTATTTTTAATTAGAACAGAGACAGAGTATAGACAGAATGAAATTGTTTAGAGAAAATGAGGCTAGGGGGCTGTTTATATAGGATTAGGTGGAAGAATCTAGACCGAAAACGAGACCGGATACATCAGAATGAACTAGGTTCAAAAACTGGGTTTCGGGAGCAGGTCGACCCCCAGGTCGACACTATGGTCGACCTAGCCCCTGGGAGCATGGGAGGTCGACACTATAGTCGACCCCCAGGTCGACCTGGTCCATAGGCGGGAATTTTCCCGCCCAGCCTGTTCTGGGATTTTGAATTCGAATTTGAATTCGAATTTTCGAGCTGTTTTCGATTCTGAAAATCTCTGAAACTTCGGAGGGTCATATCTCCTTCATACGGACTCCGTTTTTCGAAAACTCGGACTCGTTTCCAAGTAGAATTTCGAGACGAACGCAATGGAGCAACCCGTTTCCCTTGCTTCTTATTTTAAAAATTAATTATTCTCTGATTTTTTACTTACATGTTCATAGAAAATACGGGGTGTTACACAAGATGCAAAGGTAGTCCAAGTAGGAAGTTTGTACTCATGATCCAGTTGGGAACCAACGAGTCAACTTCATGAGTTGGGGTTTGCTGCGGGATGTGTGCTAAGGGGTTATCGACATCCATAGCTTTTATTCACCACCAAGACGGATGTTAGGCTACGTATCAGTGCAGTGGGTTAGTTATTACCCTATGGGGAAGAGCGGTCGTAGCATGACTATGAGGCAGTGCAGCGGGGTCATTATGACTTCATGGGGCAGAGTGGACGTAGCAAAGACCAGTGGCTACGGATCAGTGCAGTGGTGTCATCATGACTCCATGGGGCAGAGTGATCATAGCAAGGAATAGGGTGATCAAAGTGGTGGCTATCATATGCTTTACGAACTGAGTGAGAGATGTGAGGATGGTTTCTATGTTTGATTGTTTGCTTTCACTATGCCATGCACACCTCCACCCCCGTATTCTTTACACCTTATGTTTAGTGGCACCTTAGAGTATTAAGCGGTATGTTGTGCTAACTCTTTGGTTGCAGGTCCAGATTCAGGTATGGTTTAGTATACCTGTTATTGTTCTGTTTTGGTGCTTATCGCTCATACCAGACTTTTGTCTGATCCAGAGTTTTATGTATCTTCTTATTACTATGGGTGCTCTTAAACGGGCAGACTAGAGACAGGTTAGGTGGTATGCATGGGTAGCTGTACCGGAGACGAGCAAGAGGCTCCCACGTATGATATATATAGATATTCTCCCTGTGTCGCTACTAGTCACAACTTTGGGCATTAGTAGTGTACCTTCCATTTCTTTTGCTTTAGAGACAGTTTTAAAGTTGTAATAATGATGATGTGGAACATAAGCTGTATTTGGATTTTCCGCTGCTATGATGTTTAGTTTTCGGCTTATGCACTGTCTCACCTGTCTTATGTCAGAGTATGTTAATATTATATTTTATTTCATGCGATGTGAGATATTCTACAGGTTCTTTGTTAGTTCACCAGTAAGTTCTTTTCTTTTTCCTTTCTTTGGCAACCGTCCCGTGCTGGTTGGACATCGGCACAGTGCACTTTCATGGGAAATGTCGACTGGTGCGGGGCGGGCCGTCACATTAAATTTTTCTAACACTTTTTAGAAAATTTCGGCAACATAACGACACGATACTAGAACCGGAATAAGGTCTATCCTTATCCCTCGCCTAATACCGGCTCGCGCCATACCCAAACCAAATTTAATCGATCACAAAACCAAAATTCAATCAATTTTCAACACAGCCAAATTGCAACAATACAACCCAAACAAACAATCATGGTTTGTACAGTAAATAGTGTCGGGGGCTATTAAGCCCCATTTGCAACCTAAAATATTTTTAATTGTAAAATAAATTAAGTGAGAAAGAGCACTCACCTTTCATTTCCACTCCTTCATTCTTTAGTGGACAATTTGGATTCCGTTCTGCTTCCATTCAGTTCCATCATAATCTGCTTCACGCTGTATATATATTAAAAATCACATTTTTATATAACGCTATCTACATTAAAAATCCCATTTTTACAACGCTATACATATATTAAAAATTATATTTTTATCATATCGTTATATGTATATATATATAATCACATTTTTATATCGCTACTATATATATAAAAATCGCATTTTTATATTGCTACTATATATATATATATCATATTTTTATTTCGAAACTATATATATAAAGATCATATTTTTATTTCGAAACTATATATATAAAGATCATATTTTTATTAAAGCTATTTCAAAATAAAAACACATTTTTATCTTTCTAAAAATTATTTCATAGCTACGATAAAAATAATATATTTATTTACTAAAAATTATATCTTTACATAACTAAAAATCTTATTTTTTTTTACATAACTAAAAATCGTATTTTTACATTACTAAAAATCGTATTTTTTCTAACTAAAAATCATATTTTTAATTACACAAATAAATAAAAAATAAATAAAAACTCACAGTTGGAATAGGGAGTGGTGGAATGGCGGCGCCGGAATCTGGTAGTGGCCAGGGGGTTAATTGAAAATTTAGAAAATATAAAAATTTGGTTTTTAGAGGAGGAGGGGGTCCACAACCGGACTTGGGTGATGAGTAGTAGCGGCGTGGGATCTACAAGCCAGGGGAGGCAGCGGATGGTTTGGTGGTGGTGGCTAGGGCGGTGGCGTGCTGATTTGGACGGTTTTGGGGCAGGGGTTCGGGTTTTAGGAGAGAGAGAGAGGGGGTGCGAGGCGGAGGGGCATCGGAGGGAGCGCCTACGGCAGTGGTGCGGTGGCCCAGAGGGGCGGCAATGGGGTTCGCCTGGAGGGCGATAGGCGGATCGCGATTTTTCTCTATTTTCCTTTTGCGTTGACTGAAGGAGAAAAAGGGGGGTTAGGGCTTTTATATATTTATTTAATTTCATTATTATATTCCAAAAAGTTACTTTTTTTATTCGGACTCCCAATCGAACCCAACGATTGTCATCCCTAGCTAACTACCCCTATTCTGGACACAATGGGATATGTCTCGTAAGCCAGTTCAACTGTTTCGATCAGTTTTCATTTAAGTTAAAATATAAATCAAATGTATATTGAATTCAAACACATATTTTAATTTACCGGGGCCACATACTGACTCCAAACATTCCAGAAAAATAAATCAAGCTATATTTTGACGATACGGTCCTAACAAAACTAATTTCATCGAATTTGGAGACTGCTTGAAAAACGGTCATTTTTCAGTCGATTAAATTCACACTGAAATTGCCAAACGCGTTTAAATTCACCACGCTCTTATATTAATTCCAAAAATTCTGAAAATTGGAATATAACAATAATTTGACATTCCGGATACAACAAAAGTGGTTTCATCGAAAATGGAGGTTGTTGCAAAATGGCTATTTTTAAGGGCTATATATTATATTAAAATATATATAAATTCTATAGCGACTATTTTGAATTTTCAAGTGGACATAACTTTCAATTTATATTAAAAAACTCAATTTTTCACATTCTTAGAAAGATATTGTTAAACAGATTCTAACATTTCTAGTTTTACTGAAATCAGGTTTATTTTGAATCCTATACATTCAATTGAAATTTAAAATCGAATTTTCAAACTACCGCGCCATTTCAGGCATGTTTTATAATTAAAATAAAATTATACATGCTAAATTCGATTTAAATAAATTTTTAGTCATTATTATTTAAAATAAACCATTTTAAATATTCAAAATCCATTAAAATTGCTAAAATAAAATTTTTAAATTGGTTCTGAAAATCCGGGTTGTTACATATCCCTAAGAATACCAATGCATAAAACAAACAGTGTAATGCTAAATAAAGAACAATGAAGCTATTATAAGACTCAGTTCCCATCACACAATGCAGCGCAAGCCAGAGGATGGAATTTTACCTTATAATAGCCAAATACGCTCGGTACGCGAAATTAATCTTTTATTATTATTATAACTGAAGAAATCAACTTCAAATATAAATGTATCAATCATAGATGGCATGAGTGCCCCATCCAACTATGTCGCCATATATAGGTTTACAACTAAAACTGAAAAATGTCGTATTGGAAGTTTTGATTTCCATCATGATGGCTACTATTCCGAAAGATCGATCATGTAGTGTAATACTCAACGGCTTACGTCCCATGCATGAGAAAACGCCATAATACACATCTGCACTATATCCAGGATATCAAGTATCTCAAGGCTTACGTCCCATGCATAAGAAAACGTCGTATACTCTATCCTTCTAGGAATCAGGGGGTGTGCCCTATCCCTAGTAGGTGTGGAGCGATCACACCCAGCCGATCTCGGTCGACCGAATCCATCCTTCTCTCGAAAGTATACTGATCTAACCATCAGTTCACCATCATACCCATGTGTGAGGCTTGCGAATTAATGCTACACAAAGCTATGCTAATTAAAGCTATCCTTTGATCATCATCCACAACGCTCTGCTTTTCAAAAAAATCCTTGATCCATGCATCTCATCATGTCACATTGTCAATCCATACCATTGATTTCTTCCAATATATAACTCTAAGCTCGTACGTCTCACATAAGGGTGTTAAGAAAGAGAATAAATTCCCTGCCACCAAACAGATATATATTTAGCAGAGATCAACGAATATAGCATAAAAGAATACAACATCAGATATACCATCTATTTGCAAGTCCGTTCTGGGTCTGAACGAAACCGGAGGCACCTTATACCTCGTCCCGTATGTCCAATACAGGAGAGAGGCCCTCACATATCCGAACAATCAACAAATACGTCCAGACGACTACCACTATAGCCCTTTAAAGAAAGCTACTCCAATCATGGACATCAGTAGCAACCCATCCATTAGATGTGAAGATCGTCAGTCTTGCACCGTCTTCAATCCATTCGACTGTTAGTCGTCATATCAATTATTCAGAATGGGTTAAACCCGGTCTTTCCGAATAACTCGTGTATCTTATAATCAAGTACTATAACAACACATCATACTCCTCATTCCAATCCAAAATATTCTTTTTTCGTATTTCATTATTCTGGAAAGGTTCTCATTAATCTTATCAAAGATTATCAATTTTAAACACACTGTTTAATCCATTTCTTTGGAAATCATTTCAAAAGATTTTATAGTATCTTTCCACAGTTTTAAACCAAATTAAGGTTTATCAACCTAGTCGGGATTAACGCCTTACCGAAGTAATCCTTCATTTTATCATCCCATTCCAACCTGTTTATCCCATGGAGTAAAACTGGTAGTACTCTATATCTAACACCACCGTGTTATTTGTAAATTCAATTACCATTTCACATTTAAATCTAATCAAAGATTTAACTATCGCATGAAGTGAAACTGGTGATACTCTATTTTTGAACACTTCTCAAATTTGGAAAATTTAATTACCACATTAACATTTCAATCAAATTAAAGATTCATTAAAACTCCATTTAGTTTTAATCCCCAAAAATCATTATTTAATGATTATTCAAATTTAGGAAATAAATCCTGTCTTTACTGGGTTAAAAACCAATGTCGTTTAAAACATCATTCACGATAAACCCAAAATCATCTTCCATCAAAATGGAATCTTCACGGAAATTATAACAATATATAGTTGATATAAATTTCTGTATCAAATCAATACTATAAATGGAATAATGACAAAACCTTTTCAATTCCATATATAGTAACGGTCTTCCTTTGTAGAAGCTCATCTCGATTATTATCAAATTGAATTCCAATTTAATATATTAAATTGGAAATCTTTACTTTGGAAAATTCCATTAATTTTAATTAAAAGATTATAAATTCCAAATCATATTCTTCAGTGTTAGTTGGGTTAAAGAACAAATGTTATATAAAACACCATTCACGGTAAACCCAAAATCCAATTCTTTTATTCAATTCCAATTAAATATTAATTAATTAGAAAACTTCACTAAATCTTAATTTAAAGGTTTATTTTTTTCTCAACTAGGTTTAAGAACAGTGTTATTTAAGACACCGTTCACGACAAACCAAAAATCCAATTTGATATCAAATAAAAGTCTTTGAATAGAAATTATATCGGCTTACATTCAATATCAAATTCTGAAACCAATGGATATCGTATTGGGAATAACGATATCTGTGTCTTCCAAATTCCTCTACCATATCCGTATAATACAGAATCCAATACTGAAATATTCCGAAGATTATTTCCATTCAAATCCATTTCACTTTATTCGTTGGAAAATTTTGGTTATTTTAAAACCATTTTTCAATGTCCAGTTTATTTATTTCTAGAAATAATTGGATTATTGTTCAAGTTATTAACTAGTTCATTTCGATAAAAATATATTTTTATCTTTCCAAATATGGAATTATTTATACAAAATCTTTCCAAACCCTTATTATGAATTTACATAATTTTTCCATATTTTTAATAATTTTAATATCGCCCTTATAGTCGGTTTTCAATATCGACCACCGAACTGCATCCAAAGCGACCTTTTCTGAAATTGATTGGGACATAATTTAAAATCCAACCGTTTAAATTTACATCTCTTATATTCGTTGGAAAGCCCTTTTCGATTTAAATCCAACAATTCCGGTTTAGGAGAATCCGACAGTCGGAACTCCCGTAATATCAATTTGAAGTTAATGACTGAAATTCGTGAACGGTCGCAGCACGTCGCATTCTATTCGAACTATATATATATATATCATCGATTTCCGTTCAAAATGTATTTTATAAATTGTTTATAAATTTAAAACGATTCCCATTTCTATTTCAATTTTAAATCAAAATTGAATATTCTATATCATTATAATATTAAAATGATAATATTTTCAAAATATCAGATTTTGAAATCACTTTTCGATATTCATTATAAAATGAATAAAATCGGCAAAAAATCCCATTCGTGTTAACATGGCGTTTAACTGCTTAACCCGGCTTCACATTTTAATATTTTCATGTCCATCCAAAATCGAACATCAAAATCACATTTTGATTTTTCACTGAATATTATTTTAAAATATTCATTAATTCTGAACTGGAATCAGACTCAATCAATTACCATATAATTTCAGTTATATGGATTTCATACATCGCATGTATACAACAATAATGATAAACAATCACTAAAAATTCATACAACATCCAGAGTGCATTTTACAACTGTATAAGCATTAAAATAAATAAGTAACGCTTATACAGTCTGTCAACACATCGATTGGCATACAACTAAATATTGGGATTAGTGTATGTCAAATATCATCCCAATACCCGTGTGGGGTTTTCAAACAACAACAGTCGATTTAAAATAATCACTAGTTAATAAATTTAACCAGTTCTAATTTAATTTGAATTATTTTTCTAATTAACCAATTTTCACTGTTTAAATTATAAATAGATATTTATAATTAAATTTCAACTACCACAAAATAATATTAAATTATTTTTAATATTTTAAACATTTCAGCATCACAATCAACACACAATACAGTAAGTTAAATCATCCATGGTCTTTGGACAAGGGAGGTGAGCAAACATGCACCATATACAACTTATAATCATTAAAATTGATAAAAAATCTACACAGGCATTATATATATATTTTTGTGCACAATAACATGATAAAATATAATTTAGTGAGGAAGGAGTTCTCACTATCGGTTTCCACTCCGCCATTCTTTTCTTAATGCTTTTATTCTGTTCTGAATTTAAATTCACCTCAAATTCTAATTTGCTCCGTTTTCATTCTGCTTAGTGTCATAGAGAAGCTCTTGTTCCCACGATCACAACGCAACTTGAATCATCGAATTTCGTATTTGTTTGAACAAGTTATGACGTTTCAAATGTTAGTTACATTTATGAATTAATTAATTATATAATCAAGTCAAATATTTCCTTAACCTTGTTTTAATTTGTAACAACCCGGAAATTCTGAACCAATTTAAAACTTTTATTTTAGCCATTTTTATGGATTTTGAATATTTAAAATGATTTTTTTAAATAATAACGACTAGAAATTTATTTAAATCAAAGTTAGAACGTATAAATTTATTTTAATTATAAAACGAGCCTGAAATGGCGCGATAATTTGAAAATTCGATTTTAAATTTCAAATGAACGTACAAAATTCAATATAAATCAAAATTGGATGAAACACGAAATATTTGAATCTGTTCAACTATTTCTTTCTAACAAATGTAAGAAACGGAGATTTCACATTATAAATTGAAAGTTATGTCCAGTTTAAAATTTAGAATAATCGCTATGGAATTTATATATATTTTAATATAATATATAGCCCTTAAAAGTAGCCATTTTGCAAAAGACCTCCATTTTCGATGAAACCACTTTTGTTGGATCCGGAATGTCAAATTATTGCTAGATTTCAAATTTCATAATTTTTGGAATTAATATGTGAGCGTGGCGAATTTAAATGTGTTTTGAAATTTCCATTTGAATTTAATCGACTAGAAAATGGCCATTTTTCAAACAATCTCCAAATTAGACGAAATTAGCTTTGTTAGGACCGTATCATCAAAACATAGCTATATTTATTTTTCTGGAATTTTTGGAGTCAATATGTGGCCCTGGTAAATTAAAATGTACGTTGAAACCAATTTTGAACGTTATATTAACTTATATTTTAATTTTGACAAAAACTGATCGAAACTGTTGAATTGGCTTACGGAACATATCCCATTGTGTCCGGAGTGGAGGTATTTGGCCAGGGGCGACAATCGTTGGGTTCGATTTGGAGCTCGAAAGAAAAAGCAAGTTTTTGGAATTAAAATAAATTATATATATATGATCAACTCTCCCTCCCTTCTCTCTCTACGGTCGAAAAAAAAGAGAAAACCTATAGCCCCATCTTCCTAGCCCCCATCGCCACCACCGCACCCCCCAGCCCTCCGCCGCTGCATCCCAGAACCCCGCGGCGCCTCCCTCTGGCCATCCCCCGCCTCCTCCCTCTCTCCTCCTTCCCCCTTCTCCAACTTGAGATCCCAAAGCAAATCCGCTGCCTCCAGCACCCCCTGTCCCACCACTGGCCATCCGTCGCCTCCCCTTGCCACCAACAGCCCGGAACCGCCATCCCCCACCCCCACCATTGGTTGTGGGCCCCGTTTCAACCAAAAAACCAATTTTTATAATTTTCAGTATTTGCAATTAAGATCCTGACCTCTTTTAGCCAATATCTTCCAATCCGAGCCCCTATGGCCAAAACTCCATAGTGCCAAAATCGAAGAGCACGATTTTCTGATCAATTTGACTGTATGGAAACCGTATTTTGGATTGCGGGGTTGTTCAGAAAACGCATCCAAAATCTGCTGTTCGATTTATGTCTTTTCGCAAATCCTGGCGAATTGGAGCATTTTTGAAAGAAAGACGAAAGTTGTCCGGAATAGCGCGTTTAAGCTAGGCAAAAAGACCGTGTGAAGATTGGACCTCGTATGCAAATTCTGGAGCCAGAATAGCAAACCAGAGCATAAGAAAATAACAGCGGAGTGGATCCCAATGTGAGAACTCTTTCTCACTCAAACTATTTTACAGTTAAATATATTCTAGGTTGCATACAGGGCTTAGTAGCACCTAAATGTAACAACCTGGATTTTCAAAACCAATTTAAAATTTTATTTTAGTATTTTAATGGATTTTGGATAATTTGAATTATTTATTTTATATAATAACGACTAAAAAATTTATTTAAATCGAAGTTAGAACGTATAAATTTATTTTAATTATAAAACGAGCCTGAAATAGCGCGGCGTTTGGAAATTCAATTTTAAATTTCAATATAATATACAGAATTCAAAATAAATCGGATTACAGTAAAACAAGAAATTCTTGAAGCTATTTAATAAGATCTTTCTAACAAATGTGAAAAATCCCGATTTCATGATATAAATTAAAAGTTATGTCCGGTTTAAATCTGAAATAGTCGCTATGGAATATATATATATATATATATATATATATATTAATTGTATATATAAAGCCCTTAAAAATAGCCATTTTGCAAACGACCTCCATTTTCAACGAAACCACTTTTGTTGGATTTAGAATGTCCAATTATTACTAGATTCCAATTTTCATAATTTTTGGAATTAATATGTGAGCTTGGTGAATTAAAACAAGTTTGGTCATTTCAGTTTGAATTAAATCGACTGGAAAATGACCATTTTTCAAACGGTCTCCAAATTCGGTGAAATTAGTTTTGCTAGGACCGTATCGTCAAAACATAGCTAGATTTATTTTTCTGGAATTTTGGAGTCAGTATGTGTCCCCGGTAAATTAAATGTACGTTTAAATTCAATATATATTGATTTATATTTTTATTTTGATAAAAAATGATCAAAACGATAGAATTGGCTTATGAAACATATTCCATTGTGTCCGAAATGGGGGTATTAGGCTACGGGCGACAGTCGTTGCGTTTGATTTGGAGTTTAAATCGATAAACCACTAATTTTAGAATTTAAATACTATAAAAATATATATGCACCCTTGGTCAAAATAATTTAGTCAAACCCTACTTTTTCTCACTCGGGATAAAACAAGAAACCCGCCTCCAAAAATCAAAAATCCTAAATTGCTCTGACATCGTTGGTTGCTCGCCTCCTCTGGCACCGCCGCCTTCGTCGAGAACTTTCCCCATCTAACCTTCACCGCCGACCAACTCAGTCTCCTCTCTCTCCGTCGAAACCCGCGAGACCCCCCATTCCGTCGCCACGATTCCACCACCCATCACCAATCGAGTGCCGCCACCTTCAACTGCTCCCCTGCGTCACCAAGTGGAGCTCACGCACTAGTCACCCCCGCAAAGCCATCCCCTCAAGAATGAAGACGGTGGTTGAAGCTAGCGAAGGCTATGATGTTTCGATACCTGGAGGGTTTCAGCGTGAATGAGATAGAAGGGCAATTAGTGAGTTTCTTTGACTTTTATTTCTAAGGAAATGAAATTATTTTTAGTTAGATAAAAATAGAATTTTTATCGTATATATGAAATTATTTTTAGTTAGATAAAAATAGGATATTTAGCTAATATATGGAATTATTTTTAGAAAGATAAAAATATGATTTTTATCGTATATATACTACTTATAAAATAGTCATGCTAAGAAATAAATTTTAGTTCGATAAAAATAGGTTTTTATATAAACAACTTTGAAATAAAAATATGATTTTTTTTTATATATAACTTTGTTTTTAAAATATGGTTTTAAAAATATAAATAGCATAATTTTAAAAATATAAATAATATGATTTTTAAAAATATATACAGCATTGTAAAAATGTGATTTTTATATATATATAAGAACATCGAATAAAAATGTGATTTTATATATATAAGAACATCGATTAAAAATGTGATTTTATTTAATATATAGCGTTGTTCAAAAATGTGATCTTTTAAAATGTAAACATCATATTAAAAATGTGATTTTTAATATAAACTGCGTGAAATAAATTACGTTGGGATCATGGTGAAGGACACTATGGAGTGGAACAAATCCAAATAAAAACCGCCGTCCAGAAAGGAATGGCGGAGTGGAACCCAAGGTGAGAACTCCTTCTCACTCTAATTATTTTACAGTTAAAAATATACTAGGATGCAGACGGGGCTTAGAAGCCCCAGACACTATTTATTGTACAAACCATGATTATCTGTTTGAGTTGTATTGTGGAAATTTGGTTGTGTTGAAAATTGATTATATTGTGGTTTAGTTGATTATCCGGATTATTGTGTATGACGCGAGCCAGTATTAGGAGATGGGTAATGCTAGACATTACTCCGATTTTAATATCGCGTTGTTATAATGCCGAAATTTTCAGAAATAAATATTTATTCATTAAAAATATAATTTTTAATGTGTATATGACTGTATAAAATATTCATGTGTTAAATAAAATGTTAGAACAATAAAAATATCATTTTTATTGAATGTATGAACTATTAAAAATATTCATGTGTTTAAATGAATAATTTATCTCTAAAAATATAATTTTTAACTTATATATGTACGGCATAAAATTCTCTAGAAATGAAAATGAATATTCATTTACAAATCGGATGATTTGTTTATGTACACCTATTTAACTGATATTGATTGGAGCGATAAAGTTTACACATCGCCGAACTGCACAAATAATATTCAATATTAATTGGTTGAAATCCCACACGGGTATTGGGATGATATTTGACGTACACTAATCCCAATTTTTTGATTGTATGTCAATCGATTGGTTGACACACTGTTGTAAGCGTTAATTATTTATATTTAATGCTTATGCAGTTGTGTAATGCACTCTGGATGATGGTTGATTGTGTATAATTGTTGTTGTATACATGTGTTGTATGAAATCCATATAAATAAATTATATGGTAATTGATTAGGTCTGATTCCAATTCAGAAAGAATGAATAATTTAAAATAACGAATATTTTAAATTAACAAATATTTTAAAATAATATTCTGTAAAGGATTAAAATATGATTTTGATGTCCAATTTGGGATGGACACGAAAATATTGAATATGTGAAGCCGTGTTGATTAGATTTGCACCATTTTAACGCGAATGATAGTTATATCGATTTTATTCATTTTTATAATGAGTATCGAAAATGAAACGATTTCAAAATCTGATAATTTGAAAATATTATCATTTATATATTATAATGTTAAGGAGTATTCAATTTTGATTTAAAATTGAAATGAAAGTGGGAATCATTATAAAATGAATTTATAAATGATTTATAAAATACTTTTAAATGGAAATCGACGAAATATATTATATATATATATATATATATATATAATGGCCTGAATAGAACGCGCTGCGCAGCGACCATTCGCAAATTTCGACCATGGACTTCGAATTGACATTATGGTAGATCCGACCATCGAATTCTCCTAAAACCAGAACCGTTAGGTTCATATTGAAAAGAGCTTTCCAACGAATATTAGAGATTTGAAATCTAACAGTCGGATTTGGAATTATGTCGAAATCAAATTTGGAAAAGGTCGCTATAAATGCAGTTCGATGACAGTTTATGGAAATCGACTGAAAGGGCCTTAATAAAATTATTAAAAATATTAATAATTTGTGTAAAATCATAATAAATGATTTGGAAAGAATTGGAATGAAAAATTCCATATTTGAAAAGATAAAAATATATTTTTATCAAAATGAACTAGTTATTAACTAGAAAAATAATCCAATGGTTTTAAAAAAATAAATTGGATAGGAAATGGTTTTAATTTAACTAGGATTTTTCCAATGCATGAATTGGAATGGATTTGAATAGAAATCATCTTTGGGATATTTCGATATTGGATTCCGTGACTATACGGATATTGTGGAGGAATTTGGAAGATAGATATATATCGTTATTCCCCATACGATATTTGTTGGTTTCATAATTGGATATTGAATGTAAGCCGATATAATTTCTGTTTAGAGCCTTATATTTAATATTATATTGGATTTTGGGTTGTCGTGAATGGTGTCATCAGTAACACTGTTCTTAAACCCCGTATGAAAAGAATAAATCTTTTAATTAAGATTATTATAGTTTTATAGTAATATTTAGTAATTGGAATAAAATGGAATGTGAATTGGGTTTATTGTGAACTGTGTTCTTAATGACATTCGTTCTTTAACCCGATTAACAATGAAATGTAATTTGGAATATATAAATCTTTTTATTAAGATTTAATGGAAATTTTGCAAAGTAAAGTTTTCCAATTTAATATATTAAGTTGGAATTGAATGGAAATGAGCTTCAGTGGAGGAAGACTGTTAATATATATGGAATTTAAAAGGCTTTGTTGTTATTCCATTTATATTATTAGTTAGATACGAAAATTGATATCGGTCATATATTGATTTGTTTTTTCGTGAAGATTCCATAATTAATGGAATGTGATTTTGGGTTTATCGTGAACTGTGTTTAAATGACATTGGTTCTTTAACCCAGTTAAAGATAGGATTTCATGTCTATCATTGTATTTTGAACTGTATTGTTGATCTCTGCTAAATATATATCTGTTTGATGGTAGAGAATTTATTCTCTCGCTTAACACCCTTCTCTGAAATGCATGAGCTTAGAGGTTATATATCGGTTGAAATCAATGGTACGGAGTAGATTGTCGATGCGACATGTTTGATTTCCCAAAGTTAAATAATCAATGATAATGATTGTTGGAAGATTAAAACTAAGTGGAGTTTTAATAAATCTTTAATTAGATTGAAATATGAATGTGATAATTTAAATTATCAAATTGGGAAATGATTGAGAATGGAGTACTACCAATTTTTTTACTCCAGGTGATAGTTAAATCTTTAATGAGATTTGAATAGGAAATGGTAATTAAATTTACCGATAACACCGTGGTGTTAGATATGGAGTATCACCAGTTTTGCTCCATGGGATGAATAGGTTGGGATTAGGATTAATAAATAAATGATTACTTCGGTAAGGCTCGATAATCCTGACTAGTTGATAAACCTTAATTTGGTTTAGAATTGATATCCAAAGGAAGATTAAAGAATAAACTTACAAGAATTTATCTTTGATAAAATTAATGTGAACCTTCCCCTAAAGATATGAATATTTGAATAAAAGAATATTCTGGATAGAAATGAGGCGTATTGTGTTTTTATAGCACTAGATTAAAAAATACATGAGTTATTCGGAAAGACCGGGTTTATTCCAATTCTGAATTACTAATTCAACGATAAGTCGACGATGAGGACGGTGGTTGAAGACCAGAGATCTTCACATCGTTTGGATGATTACTGATGTCTTGATTGGGTTGTACACCCAAGACAATGTAATAAATGGTGATCGTCCAGACGTACTTCGAGATCGACCAGATACGCGAGGACCTCTCTCCTGTATTGGACATATGGGACGAGGAATAAGGTGCCTCCGGTTTCGTTCAGATCCAGAACGAACTTGTAAATGGATGTGTGTCTGACATTGGATTTTATTCTGTGTTGATTGATTTCTATTAAATATATATCTTTTGGCAGTGGAGAATTTATTCTCTTGCTTAACACCCTTCTCTGAGACATACGAGCTTAGAGGCTATATATCGATAGACATCAGTCGCATGGCGTGAATTGTCAGTGTGGCATGCTGAAATGCAAATGATCAAGGCTTTTATTGAAAAGTAGAGTCTTGTGGTTGATGACCAAATAACGGCTTTAAATAGCATAGCTTTGTATATAGTGTTAATTCGCGAGCCTCACACCCTGGTATGAACCAGAAACTGGACATGACTGCAAGGAGAACATGCGTTTCTTTCTAGCTAGGAGTGGTGTCATGGTATGGAGCCTAGGCATTTTACTCATGTGGATGTTGCATATTATTTGATGGATAGCGAGGCGCCTTGGATATATCGGTCACTACGGGGATGATGGATGATATGGTCGACATACTGACTATTACGCCTCATACGGCAGGGAAACGTATTGTTCAGGAATAACTAATCCACAAACATAAGAGTGGACAGGCCTTGAAGATCCAAAGTGCAGTTGCGGCTGTATCCTGATACGTGTTAGCCTAGATTGTCTCGAATTCGGTAAGGACGATCCCTTGTTTTGGTTCATAGATGGAATCCAATTTCCAATACGTGACATTTCGGTTTTAATTGCAGAACTAGTATGGCGACATAGTAGCATAGGATATTATGTCGTCTATGATTGATACATTTATATTTGAAGTGATTTTGACACTATACACTTACAGTAATATCAAAATGATTTGTTTTAAAACATACCAAGCATGTTTGGCTATTACAAGGAAAAACTCTATCCTCCAGCTTACGTTGCATTGTGTGATAGGACCTGAGTCTTATAATAGCTTCATTTTTCGAAAAGCATTGCTCTATTTATAAATTGTTTTATGCACTGGTATTCTTAGAGAAAACCCATTCCGTGTTATATGACATGGTCCCTTGATTCACTTTATTTCTAAAGTAAATTTTAAATAACTGTTTTAGTTCTCACACCATGTAACACCCCACCTCTGCCAGGGTGGCTCTTGCAAGCACTCTGACTTTGGAGGGGCGTTTGAATCAGGTAAACATGCATAATGATATATCAAGGCAGAACAAGAACATATGTATATATGTAAACAGAGTAAATAACATAGATAAAACAGCGGAAGATTTCAAACCATTTCAAAACAAGTCTGGTACAACATAATGTCAACTTTCCAAATACACAAGTCTAGATAAAAACAACATTACTGAAAAACTGAAATACATAAGTACTATCCCCAAAATAAATGATAACCATAGCTAGCTTCATGTCAAGACCGTACATGAGCTAAAATCCCACAAGCAAGCGATCAGAAATCCAAGCTAAGCTCCAATATTCCCACCCTGAGAACCTGGGGGGGGGGGAACGGAAGAAAAGAGGCGGAAGAAAACAGGTCAGTCAAAAAGTCTGAGTAAGCCCTACTACAATCAATGTAAACTGATAAAGTTAACTGGCATGAGAAGCAGGGATGAACATAAGGATAACAACATACTAGCATGATGATTAACTAACAAGGTAGATAAAGGTGTTATCGCATAATCAGGTTTAAGGTTTTGCACCACAGGTGTACTAGCAAACTAACATGACTTGAATAAACAAGTATTGATCCCTTGGCCCAAGCTTTGGCCCAATAACATGAAGTGACCCTAATACGCGGTCCAACCAAACGGTCTAGTCGATCGGCTCCCTATAAGCCTAACTCGTCACGTGTTGGTGTCAATACGGCCCCAAACATAATTGTAGTCAGACTGTGCAGGGTCTCCCGTCGGGTGTATCAAGTCCTAGGGTGGCAACCCCTGGACACCATAAACATAAGTGCACAGTCTCGATCTACTGGTACCCGTGCATGTTTTCCCCGGCTTCGGACTATGTGCACGACCATAGTCCGCCCGGAACTACAACGGCGTACCACTCTGCCGTCGTTTTTGGTCTCTTACCTCAAGTCCAGTAATTGTGCTCCCCACCCTAGCCTAGACCCTAGGGTCATAATGATACGAACTTGGGATTACTGCTGGAGTGGACCCCCATTGCTAGGATTTTTCTAGTGGGTTAAGTACGGTTTAACCCTTTTACTAATCATGGATTAACTTGGTTAAGTGTAACGATGAGTTCACGACTTAACCCTGATTAATCTACCAAGCCCAAATTGGTTAAGTATTAAGTGGACCATGACTTAACCCTAATCATGAGGCATTAATTAATTTAATGCGCCTTAACCTCTCACATTAGACCTTGTTGTGGTTACTAGTTAAGCCGGGCGGGTCCGGGTAGCTTTACACCACAACTTGGTCTAACCTCGGGTTCAAGGTACAACATGACCAACTTCTCACATTGGGTCCTATTGTTTGTAGCAACTAGTTAAGCCGGTCGGTTCCGGGTAGGTTTACGCTACAAACTCAACCCAACCTCGAGTTGGTCACACTTATATTTTCTAAGTGTCATGTCCATCATGTTTCCAGAACATGTTACAAATTTTCAAGCATTTGGGCAGACCTAACTTAATAGGTAAATTCCCAAACTTATGTTTTTATGTCTTTTAAGTTTACCCAACCCCAAACGCAATCCCATCGCTTACATATCGCAATAGCGCAAAAAGGATAGAAAGAGGGAACTAGGCATAATCATGACATAAAGACGTTGAAGCCACAAGTTCAACATGGTGGCATATGAAATGTACATGTGTTCATATACTTGCATATTACATTTTTAGGCCTCAAAAGCATGCATAAAACCAAACTTAGCATATTAGTGATACATGGTGATAAATGACATGTAGAAATGGCCATAAGTTCGCATTTAGCCTCACATGCAAGTTATCATAAGAGATATGATAACTTACATGTTGTCAAAATGCAACCTTGAGCATAAAGCTTGAAGCTTTATGTCCATATACTCAAGATAAGCTTGCATAACATGATAACATGAACAAAATGATCATCCCAAACTTGCATAACATACTTGCATATCATATGACGAACTTGCATATCAAACTTGCATAACATTACGTGATAAACTTGCATATCATAACATGGCAAACCTGCATAGCATAACATAGTAAACTTGCATATCATAACATGACATACTTTCATAACATAACATGATAAGCTTGCATATCATAACATATCAAACTTGCATAACATGACTTAGTAAACTTGCATATCATGGCAAAACTTGCATATCATACATTTAACTTTAGAGTTTAAGTATGAAAGTAGAATAGGGCTTACAATGCTTATGAAGGCACAAAAATATGACAAAGCCCTTATGCAACCAATTAAACCCAAAATGCAAGCTTCAATAGAAAAACCCTTAAGCCAAAATGATCAAAACCCTTGCTTTATGATGCAAATATAAAAACTTGACTTGAATGCAAGCTAATGATGCTCATACAAGCTTGAAAACACTTGTATGCATGGAAAATCTCATAGAAATTTATTTAGGAATTTTATGAAGAGAGTGGAGGCCATGAGAGGATTGATTTTGCCATAGTTTAGTTATATGAATGAATAATGATGATTTAGGGTTAGGTTAGGGCCTTATTTATAGAGACTAGGACTAGTTCTAGCCTTAGGATTAAACCCTAGTTCCAATCTCAGCCCTTAAAACCGAATCTGGCCCAAGGACCTAACCAAAACCCCAAAATGGTGCACCAGGCAAAACTGCCCGGCTGGACCAAGTCGACAGCCAAGTCGACAGGGCTGTCGACTTGGGTCCAACCAAGTCGACTCCCAAGTCGACAGGGCTGTCGACTTGGGTGCTCTGGCGGGAATTTTCCCGCCTGCCCCAATATGACCTAATTTTTCAAATTCAAACTTGAATTTGAAATCTGTTTTTACTTTGAAATTTTCTGAAAACTTCGTTGGGCCTTAATCGGGTCATACGGACTCTGATTTTCGAAAACTCGGACTCTATTTCGCGTATTTTTCCGAGACGAACGCAATGGCATAGCCCGTTTCCCTTGATTCAGATTTTACAATTGAATTCTGCCTCGATTTATGTTATAACAGGTTATTGAAAATACGGGTTGTTACATTCTCCCCTCCTTAAAGGATTTCGTCCCCGAAATCTTCAAGTTAGGAAGAACGTATCCTACCATCCAATCATCCATCTACTCAAAACATCATCCACGAGCAATCATTGTCCTTATAAGATTCTAAATGTTGTATGAACATATGCAAAGGTGTGTGTATATGTACTTATCTAATGTGAATATCATCAATGCAAATTATGTTAGTGAAATGAATCCATATGTATGCAATTCCTAACATAATGTATAACATCTATATGTGTGCACATAACATACATCCATATGCAACATCCATGTGATAACACAAAAATTTTCATCCATGAATAAGCGTAAACACTCATGCATATGCAATATGAGGAGTGTGTGAGCCGATCTAGTGCCTAACGTGTATAATGCATCCACGAGTAACCACTTGCAAACACTTGCAACCACTTGCAAACATCAAGCATAACATGTTTCAAACACATGTTTCATCCAAAGGGTTTCTACTTAAGGTTCTCATGACAAAATTAACATAATAAACTAGATAATCAAGACAAACATGGATAGCAAAAGATATGCTACAAAGAGATCGGGAAGATAAGCAGGATATATTCCTTTCGGATTACAATAAATCCCTTCCTAACCCAATCCATATTCTATAAAAGCCCAAAAGGTTTAGCCAACCTAATGGACCCCCTTCAAACCCTGACATGTATTACTAGCCAATAAGTCATACCTCCCGACAGAAATAGGACCGAAAATAGGACCGAGAGGATATAAATAAAAAGATAACATGCGAGTAAGTTCCACAGGAAAACAAAGATCAAGGATATACTCTTAGAAAGAGATATGATGCGCGTATCTAGCATTCAGTCTTCTAAGTCATGTTTCCTTGAGTTTAACTCCACTGTGCTTTGACCGTCTTTTACTTCATGATTCCTTGGCTTCTTAACTCTTATTTCCAAATATGAGTTGGAACCCATTTCATTGTCGCCTCTCGTCTTCCTTTTTCACTTACTCTTCTATCATTCTTGGCTTAAACATAACTATGACCCCATGGTTTCATGCAAGCTCTCCAAAATTCACTAGTGAATCCTGGATCTCGTTTACTTACTATAAAGTATTCCACGCAGCAGAACTTTTCTTGAAAATACCAATCCACGTTGCCAATTGCTCTTACTAACGTGATTTTCTATAACTCATGCTTGAACAAAATGAACCATCCGCCTGCGAATGATAGGCCGTACTTAGATTCAGTTGCTTGCTCATGACTTCCCGTAGACTATCCCAAAACTGGCTAGTGAAGATTAAGTCATGGTTACTAACTATACTTTAGGGAACCTCGTGCAACTGCTTTATTTTTTTGAATGTAAACTGTCGCTAGCTATGATGCAGTCCTTTCGCTCTTTACCGGAGTGAAATGAGCACTCTTCGTGAGTCTACCTACTATGACCCACATGCTCTTATTCCCTTTCTTGATCTAGGCAGTCCATCCACGAAATCCTTCGTGACGCTTTACTACTTCCATTGCGGGGACCTCCAATGGATGTAATAGCCCACCGGGCTTCTATGACTCGGCCTTTAACCTGTTGGCACAACATGCACCTTGGGACAAACTCGGCCACTTCCTCGAGTGATGTGCATCTTCAAGAACCTTCTTTCTCTCATCGCGTCTTAGCCATCCCTTGTCATCTATAGCGAGGTGTCTTAACATCTCGCCTCGAGTCAACTTGTCCATGATCTCGGCTATCTGCGGGTCTTCCTTCTGTGAAGTCCCTACTTGATCCAGAAGGGTAGGTCTAAACTCAAGGGACGCTAACTGACTAATTAAACTGAGAAAGCTTCTTACTTCAATTGTCCTCATCGGAGCTTTTCGGTTTTGAACCGCGACCACTTTAACAGGATCCACCACTAAGCCTTGCTTAGAAACTATGTGCCCAAGAATTTTTCTCCAAAATGACATTTGGAGGACTTGGCTTTCAACTGATGCGCTCTAAGCGTATCCATCACCTCCTTGAGATGTCTAGCATGTTCTTCCTCGTTCTTTAAGAAAGTCAGGATATCGTCTACAAAGACTACCACAAACTCGTTCAGGAACTCCCTAGATACCCTACTCATCAAGTCCACGAAGTAGGCGGGTGCATTAATCAAACCGAATGGCATGACCAGCCATTCTAAGAATCCATCTGGAGTTCTGAATGCAGTCTTGTCTATACTATCTTCAGCTGCCCTGAGCTGATGGAATCCAGTAGCAAGATCAAGAGAAAACAGATGTTCCTACCAGCTGATCAAACAAATCATCGATCCTTGGCAATGGTTGTCTATTCTCTTCGTTTAACTCACGATAATCAACATAAAGTCGAAGAGAACCATCTGCCTTGGTAGTAAATACTACAGGCGCTCCCCATCCAGATATACTTCGTCTAATGAAGTTCTTCTCAAGCAACTCCTTGACTTGCTTTCTTAACTCTCATCTTGCGGGGCCACGTGCCTAACCGGCCACGAAACTATCTTGGCATTATCAACCAGATAAATGCGGAAATCCATCTCCCGTTTAGGGGTAACCCCCTTCACTTCACCCAAGATATCAGGATATTCTCGGACCACCCTCACCGATTGCAAACTATCGATAGACGAGTTGAGGGATTCAAGATAACACAACATGACGGGACCCATAGGGTTACTAAAAAAATTTAGGGTATTACCGAGGCGAGTCATGAGCCTCACAACCCTATGCTCAAAAATCAAGGATGGCTCCAAAACTGGACAGCCCATCCATGCCCAAAAATCAACCCATACCCCATGAAACTGAGAATATAAGCATCACACGAGAACTCTACACTAAAGATAGAGATTTTCAAATCCACGTAGATAATAGACAAATGGGCAGAAACCCCAATTGGATTTGAAACATACACGGGATCATTAACTAGACTAGTACTTAGGTGCAAACTTTCAACTAGATCAGATGAAATAAACTATGCGATGCACCAAAATCAAACAAGGTACGAACAGGAAAATCAGAAATGTAAACAAGACTTCCGACAGAAACACTACCTCGATCATGAGCTGAAAGAACGATGTTGAGGGGATGAACTCGCCCCCCAGATGGTCTTGCACCCTGAGTCTGACCTTGCCCTTGCTTCTTCGGGCAATCTTTGCTGAAATGTCCAGTCTCACCGCAGAAAAAGCATTCACCACTCTTCCATTTTCTCTTCCTACAATCCTTAATAAGATGCCCAACTGAACCGCAATAATGGCACTTCCTCTTGTCGTTATTGCCCTTGCTATTGTTGTTCCCCTTATTGCCTTAACTCTTGTTCTTGTTCTTATTGCCTTGACTGCTCTGACCACTTGGATTACCCTGATTTCCTTTCCACTGGGAATCAGTCTTCTTGGCTTGGGTATCATTCATCTTGATCTCCTTCTTGTCACTCCTATTCTCTTCATTGAGTAGGGCCATATTCACCAAACTCTCGAAAGTTGCCCCCAAGGGTATATGAGTCATGGCTAAACCATGTAATGGCTCGTTTAATCCTAGAGCAAAGTATAGGGCCTTCTTCTGAGCTGTGTTAACCAAGTCCAAACTGACCCGAGCAAGTTGATTAAACTTATCCACGTATTCCCTAATGGTCATGTCCCCTTGCTTTAGTGACAGGAACCTCTCCATCTGAAGGTTCTCCTCTGCTGACGATAAAAACCTCAGTCCAAACCTTCTTTTGAACTCATCCCAAGTCCCAATTGGCCTAGTAGCGGTGGTGACCACCCACCAACGTGCAGCTTCTCCCTTTAACAACCACACTGCTAATAAAACCTTCCTACGGTCATCTATATCAAGGAAGGAAAAAAGATCTTCGGTTTCTTTCAACCAATTCCTTGCCTCTACATAAGTCTCGGTTCCAATGAAATTCTTGCAACCCATCGCCTTAAAGTCTTTGCAAATCTCCGCGAAATCCTCTTGTGGATGCTGAGGGGGAGGAGGAAGAGGAACCTCAGCGACAGGAGGAGGAGGAACATCTGCGGGGCCGGCTTCGGTCGCCCTAGCCTCCAAAAGTCTCCTATACCAAACAGATACGTATACTCCCTCCGGAATAGCAAAGTTATCGGCCATACTGAAAACGAAGAAAAAGACAGATTCAGAATGGAGAAAAACGAAGGAATTTTGCTAATGGCTTTTTGGGGAATAGCCTTTAAAATAAACTAGACTTTTCTTTGGAAAATACTTTATACTTGGTTTTGAAAATAGTTTTCCAAAAGTTTTCTAAAAACCTTTTGTTCCTTCTCGTAAACCATATGCTCTGATACCAAATGTAACACCCCACCTCTGCCAGGGTGGCTCTTGCAAGCACTCTGACTTTGGAGGGGCGTTTGAATCAGGTAAACATGCATAATGATATATCAAGACAGAACAAGAACATATGTATATATGTAAACAGAGTAAATAACATAGATAAAACAGCGGAAGATTTCAAACCATTTCAAAACAAGTCTGGTACAACATAATGTCAACTTTCCAAATACACAATTCTAGATAAAAACAACATTACTGAAAAACTGAAATACATAAGTACTATCCCCAAAATAAGTGATAACCATAGCTAGCTTCATGTCAAGACCATACATGAGCTAAAATCCCACAAGCAAGCGATCAGAAATCCAAGCTAAGCTCCAATATTCCCACCCTGAGAACCTGGGGGGAAACGAAAGAAAAGAGGCGGAAGAAAACAGGTCAGTCAAAAAGACTGAGTAAGCCCTACTACAATCAATGTAAACTGATAAAGTTAACTGGCATGAGAAGCAGGGATGAACATAAGGATAACAACATACTAGCATGATGATTAACTAACAAGGTAGATAAAGGTGTCATTGCATAATCAGGTTTAAGGTTTTGCACCACAGGTGTACTAGCAAACTAACATGACTTGAATAAACAAGTATTGATCCCTTGGCCCAAGCTTTGGCCCAATAACATGAAGTGACCCTAATACGCGGTCCAACCAAACGGTCTAGTCGATCGGCTCCCTATAAGCCTAACTCGTCACGTGTTGGTGTCAATACGGCCCCAAACATAATTGTAGTCAGACTGTGCAGGGTCTCCCGTCGGGTGTATCAAGTCCTAGGGTGGCAACCCCTGGACACCATAAACATAAGTGCACAGTCTCGATCTACTGGTACCCGTGCATGTTTTCCCCGGCTTCGGACTATGTGCACGACCATAGTCCGCCCGGAACTACAACGGCGTACCACTCTGCCGTCGTTTTTGGTCTCTTACCTCAAGTCCAGTAATTGTGCTCCCCACCCTAGCCTAGACCCTAGGGTCATAATGATACGAACTTGGGATTACTGCTGGAGTGGACCCCCATTGCTAGGATTTTTCTAGTGGGTTAAGTACGGTTTAACCCTTTTACTAATCATGGATTAACTTGGTTAAGTGTAACGATGAGTTCACGACTTAACCCTGATTAATCTACCAAGCCCAAATTGGTTAAGTATTAAGTGGACCATGACTTAACCCTAATCATGAGGCATTAATTAATTTAATGCGCCTTAACCTCTCACATTAGACCTTGTTGTGGTTACTAGTTAAGCCGGGCGGGTCCGGGTAGCTTTACACCACAACTTGGTCTAACCTCGGGTTCAAGGTACAACATGACCAACTTCTCACATTGGGTCCTATTGTTTGTAGCAACTAGTTAAGCCGGTCGGTTCCGGGTAGGTTTACGCTACAAACTCAACCCAACCTCGAGTTGGTCACACTTATATTTTCTAAGTGTCATGTCCATCATGTTTCCAGAACATGTTACAAATTTTCAAGCATTTGGGCAGACCTAACTTAATAGGTAAATTCCCAAACTTATGTTTTTATGTCTTTTAAGTTTACCCAACCCCAAACGCAATCCCATCGCTTACATATCGCAATAGCGCAAAAAGGATAGAAAGAGGGAACTAGGCATAATCATGACATAAAGACGTTGAAGCCACAAGTTCAACATGGTGGCATATGAAATGTACATGTGTTCATATACTTGCATATTACATTTTTAGGCCTCAAAAGCATGCATAAAACCAAACTTAGCATATTAGTGATACATGGTGATAAATGACATGTAGAAATGGCCATAAGTTCGCATTTAGCCTCACATGCAAGTTATCATAAGAGATATGATAACTTACATGTTGTCAAAATGCAACCTTGAGCATAAAGCTTGAAGCTTTATGTCCATATACTCAAGATAAGCTTGCATAACATGATAACATGAACAAAATGATCATCCCAAACTTGCATAACATACTTGCATATCATATGACGAACTTGCATATCAAACTTGCATAACATTACGTGATAAACTTGCATATCATAACATGGCAAACTTGCATAGCATAACATAGTAAACTTGCATATCATAACATGACATACTTTCATAACATAACATGATAAGCTTGCATATCATAACATATCAAACTTGCATAACATGACTTAGTAAACTTGCATATCATGGAAAACTTGCATATCATACATTTAACTTTAGAGTTTAAGTATGAAAGTAGAATAGGGCTTACAATGCTTATGAAGGCACAAAAATATGACAAAGCCCTTATGCAACCAATTAAACCCAAAATGCAAGCTTCAATAGAAAAACCCTTAAGCCAAAATGATCAAAACCCTTGCTTTATGATGCAAATATAGAAACTTGACTTGAATGCAAGCTAATGATGCTCGTACAAGCTTGAAAACACTTGTATGCATGGAAAATCTCATAGAAATTTATTTAGGAATTTTATGAAGAGAGTGGAGGCCATGAGAGGATTGATTTTGCCATAGTTTAGTTATATGAATGAATAATGATGATTTAGGGTTAGGTTAGGGCCTTATTTATAGAGACTAGGACTAGTTCTAGCCTTAGGATTAAACCCTAGTTCCAATCTCAGCCCTTAAAACCGAATCTGGCCCAAGGACCTAACCAAAACCCCAAAATGGTGCACCAGGCAAAACTGCCCGGCTGGACCAAGTCGACAGCCAAGTCGACAGGGCTGTCGACTTGGGTCCAACCAAGTCGACTCCTAAGTCGACAGGGCTGTCGACTTGGGTGCTCTGGCGAGAATTTTCCCGCCTGCCCCAATATGACCTAATTTTTCAAATTCAAACTTGAATTTGAAATATGTTTTTACTTTGAAATTTTCTAAAAACTTCGTTGGGCCTTAATCGGGTCATACGGACTCCGATTTTCGAAAACTCGGACTCTATTTTGCGTATTTTTCCGAGACGAACGCAATGGAATAACCCGTTTCCCTTGATTCATATTTTACAATTAAATTCTGCCTCGATTTATGTTATAACAGGTTATTGAAAATAAGGGTTGTTACACACCAATCACATGACTAACTTGGATTTTATTGTTTTAACCTAAACTCTGGGTGCCCCTATTTTCCACATGGGCAGCTAGTAGCTTTGGTTTTACAGATATTTCTTTTTCAAGATCCTAGTTTACAGCTAAAGCTATATTCGGAAAGCTTTGCATATGTGTACCTCTTTCAATTTTGTTATGTATTATTTTTCCGCTACTATGTAATGTATTTTAATCTCTGATATTTTTCTGACGTATATTATTTATTCATACTCCGTTATATTCTTGTACTCTGATGTAATTGTTGTAATAAGCAATGAAATGTTCTTCTACATGCATTCTGATTTCTCGTGTTCTCATTACAATCCGTGTTTTCTGGTCTCCTCGGAGGCTAATGAATTCGGGTCATAACATTTGTGGTATCAGAGCTTTGGTTTTACAAAGCTTGAGAACAAGGCACATTAGAGCCAAACGAAAGAATTCATCAGAGATTGGATTAATAATATCCAATGAGAATGACTCGTTAGAGATAGGGTTAGTAATACCCTAGAATGAGTTCGAAGAGTTTTATTTTTAAATAAAAGTGAAAAAAAAAATTGTTTTGAAAATTTTATCTTAATATACGTAGTATATTATTTTATTTTATTTTGGGCAATCAAGTATATGAAGATTTTGCATATATGCATCATGAACGTATATTCAAAGTCTCGAATATACTGGATAGATATAGAATCACATGTAATCACTCGGAGATAATTCTTGTAATGCGGCCGCATTATAAGTATTTATACTCGAGTTTCAAAGGTGGGATACATATATAATTCCAATTGACTGATGTGAGAACCAACTATATTTAGAATTTACTGTTGTGATTTGGCACTAAAAATATGATTTTTGACTATGTATTTAAATTATATATGTTTGAAACGTTAGTCAACTAATTGATTGCTGGTTAAGATGTTTGATTATTAATTTTAATAAAACCAATAAGAGGATGTAAGGTAATTTATCTAAATCGGATCGAATATTGAACTAAATTGAAATTTCAATAGAATTGCATATATGTACATATATATGTGTGAACAGGTCATAGCATGGAAGCTAAGAAGAGGAATAAAATTATATGCCCGACAAATAGGTACATATTTTCTATATTTCTTAGGTTTTGATGATTTTATGAGCCGATTGGCTAGCCGCTTCGCTTTTTCATTTTCCTTTAGATTGATGAGGGCCCTGTGAGGCAAGTTACGGTTTTAAAGGTCTCCCCATACAAAGGAGGTTATAGTGAGAATTTTTCGAAAGTTTAGGGTGTTAGCCAAATTTTTGAAAAATTAGAAAATTCTTAAAAGCTGAAAAGTAGAAGAAAGAAACCCAGAATGAAAGTTGAGTTGGTTAATTATACAACTTTCAGCTTTGTTCCTTTTCGAGGACGAAAAAATTATAATTGGGGGAGATTGTAACAACCCAGATTTTCAGAACCAATTTAAATATTTTATTTTAGCTATTTTAATGGATTTTGTATATTAAAATTTATTTATTTTAAATAATAACAACTAAAAAATTTATTTAAATCAAAGTTAGAATGTATAAATTAATTTTAATTGTAAAAAAAGCCTGAAATGGCATGGAAGTTTGGAAATTCGATTTTAAATTTCAATTGAATATACAGAATTCAAAATAAATCGGATTTCAGTAAAACAAGAAATATTTGAATCTGTTTAATAAGATCTTTCTAACAAATGTGAAAAATCCAGATTTCATAATATAAATTAAAAGTTATGTCCAGTTTAAAATTTGAAATAATCGCTATGGAATATATACATATATTTTTTAATTATATGTATAAAGCCCTTAAAAATATCCATTTTGCAAACGATCTCCGTTTTCGACGAAACCACTTTTGTTGGATCCAAAATGTCAAATTATTGCTAGATTCTAATTTTCATAGTTTTTGGAATTAATATGTTAGCGTGGTGAATTAAAACGTATTTGGTCATTTCAGCTTGAATTTAATCGACTGGAAAATGACCATTTTTCAAACGGTCTTAAAATTCGATGAAATTAGTTTTGTTAGGACCGTATCGTCAAATCATAGCTAGATTCGGTTTTCTGGAATTTTTGGAGTCAGTATGTGGCCCGGTAAATAAAAATGTACGTCTAAATTCAATATATATAAATTTATATTTTGATTTTGATAAAAACTGATCAAAGCGATAGAATTGGCTTACGAAACATATTCCATTGTGTCCAAAATGGGGGTATTAGGCTAGAGACGATAGTCGTTGGGTTTGATTTGGAGTTTGGATCGATAAACCACTAATTTTAGAATTTAAATAACATAAAAATATACATACACCCTTAGTCAAAATAATTTAGTCAAACCCTACTGTTTCTCATTCGAAGTCAAACCAGAAACCCGCCTCCAAAAATCAAAACTCCCAAATCGCTCTGACATTCTCGGTTGCTCGCCTCCTCTGGCACCGCTGCCTCCATCGAGAACTTTTCCCCTCTCCGTCCTTCACCGCCGACCACCTCAGCCTCCTCTCTCTCCGTCAAAACCCGCGAGACCCCCCCATTCCATCGCCACGACTCCACCACCCATCACCAATCGAGCACCATCGCCTTCCGCTCCTCCCCCGCGTTACCCAGTGGAGCTCGCGCACCAGTCACCCCCGCAAAGCCATCCCCTTAAGAACAAAGACAGTGGTTGAAGCTGGCGAAGGCTGTGTTGTTTCGGAGCCTGGAGGGTTTCAGCGTGAATGAGATAGAAGGAGCAATTAGTGAGTTTCTGATTTTTATTTCTAAGGAAATGAAATTAATTTAGTTAGATAAAAATAGAATTTTTATCGTATATATGAAATTATTTTTATTTAGACAAAAATAGGATTTTTAGCTTATATATGGAATTATTTTTAGAAAGATAAAAATATGATTTTTATCGTATATATACTTTTTATAAAATAGTCATGCTAAGAAATAAATTTTAGTTCGATAAAAATATGGTTTTTATATAAACAAATTTGAAATAAAAATATGATTTTTTTATATAACTTTGTTTTTAAAATATGGTTATAAAAATATAAATAGCATAGTTATAAAAATATAAATAATATGATTTTCAAAAATATAACAGCATTGTAAAAATATGATTTTTATATATATAAGAACATCGAATAAAAATGTGATATATATATAAGAACATCGATTAAAAATGTGATTTTATTTAATATATATAGCGTTTTTTTAAAATATGATTTTTTAAAATGTAAACATCGTATTAAAAATGTGATTTTTAATATAAACTGCGTGAAACAGATTACGTTGGGATCACGGTGAAGGACATTACGCAGTGGAACAAATCCAAATTCAAACTACCGCCTAGAAAGGAATGACGGAGTGGAACCCAAGGCAAGAACTCCTTCTCACTCTAATTATTTTACAGTTAAAAATATACTAGGATGCAGACGGGGCTTAGAAGCCCCCGACACTATTTATTGTACAAACCATGATTGTTTGTTTGAATTGTATTGTGGAAATTTGGTTGTGTTGAAAATTGATTGTATGGTAGTTTGGACTGATTATTGTGTATGGCACGAGCCAGTATCAGGAGAGGGGTAATGCTAGACATTACTCCGGTTTTAATATCGCGCCGTTATAATGCCGAAATTTTCAGAAATAAATATTTATTCATTAAAAATATAATTTTTAATGTGTATATGAACTGTATAAACTATTCATGTGTTGAATAAAATGTTAGAACAATAAAAATATCATTTTTATTGAATGTATGAACTATTAAAAATATTCATGTGTTGAAATGAATATTTTATCATTAAAAATATAATTTTTAATGTATATATGAACGGCATAAAATTCTCTTGAACTGAAAATGAATATTCATTTACAAATCGGACGACTTGTTTATGTACACCCATTTAACTGATATTGATTGGAGCGATAAATTTTATACATCACCCAGCTACACAAATAATATTCAGTATTTGTTGGTTGAAACCCCGCATGGGTATTGGGATGATATTTGACGTACACTAATCCCAATTGTCTAGTTGTATGTCAATCGATTGATTGACAGACTGTTGTAAGCGTTAATTATTTATATTTAATGCTTATGCAGTTGTGTAATGCACTCTAGATGATGGTTGACTGTGTATAATTATTGTTGTATACATGTGTTGTATGAAATCCATATAAATAAATTATACGTTAATTGATTGGGTCTGATTCCAATTCAGAAAGAACGAATATTTTAAAATAACGAATATTTTAAAATAATATTTCGTAAATGATTAAAATATGATTTTGATGTCAGATTTGGGATGGACGCGAAAATATTGAATATGTGAAGCCATATTGATTAGATTTGCGCTATTTTAACGTGAAGGATATTTATATCGATTTTATTCATTTTTATAATGAATATCGAAAAGGAAATGATTTCAAAATCTGATATTTTTAAAATATTATCATTTATATATTATAATGATAAGGAGTATTCAATTTTGATTTAAAATTGAAATGAAAGTGGGAATCGTTTTAAAACGAATTCGTAAATGATTTATAAAATACGTTTTAAATGGAAATCGATGAAATATATATAATATATATTTAATGGCCTGAATAGAACGCGCCGTGCAGCGACCGTTCGCGAATTTCGACCGTTGACTTCGAATTGACATTACGGGAGATCCGACCATCGGATTCTCCTAAAACTGGGACCGTTGGGTTCGTATCGAAAAGAGCTTTCCAATGAATATTAGAGATTTGAAATATAATGGATGGATTTGGAATTTTGTCCAAATCAAATTTGGTAAAGGTCGCTGTAAATGTAGTTCGATGACCGTTTATGGAAATCGACTGAAAGGGCTTAATAAATTTATTAAAAATATTTATATTATGTGTAAAATCATGATAAATGATTTGGAAAGTATTGGGATGAAAAATTCCATATTTGAAAAGATAAAAATATATTTTTATCAAAATGAACTACTTATTAACTAGAAAAATAACCCAATGGTTTTAAATAAATAAATTAGATAGGGAAATGGTTTTAATTTAGCCAGAATTTTTCCAATGCATTAATTGGAATGGATTTGAATAGAAATTATCTTTGGGATATTTCGATATTGGATTCCGTGACTAAACGAATATTTTGGAGGAATTTGGAAGATAGATATATATCGTTATTCCCCACACGATAAGTGTTGGCTTCAGAATTTGATACTGAATGTAAGTCGATATAATTTCTGTTCAGAGCCTTATATTTAATATTATATTGGATTTTGGGTTTTTCGTGAATGGTGTCTTCAATAACACTGTTCTTAAATCCCATATGAAAAGAATAAATCTTTTAATTAATATTATTAGAGTTTTCAAGTTATATTTAGTAATTGGAATAAAATGGAATGTGAATTGGGTTTATTGTGAACTGTGTTTTTAATGACATTCGTTCTTTAACCCGATTAACAGTGAAATGTAATTTGGAATTTATAAATCTTTTTATTAAGATTTAATGGAAATTTTCCAAAGTAAAGTTTTCCAATTTAATATATTAAGTTGGAATTGAATGGAATTCGATTTGGTAATAATCGAACTGAGCTTCTATGGAGGAAGACTGTTAATATATATGGAATTTAAAAGGCTTTATAGTTATTCCATTTATATTATTAGTCGAATACGGAAATTGAGATCGATTATATATTGATATGTTTTTCCATGAAGATTCCATAATTAATGGAATGTGATTTTGGGTTTTTCATGAACAGTGTTTAAATGACATTGGTTCTTTAGCCCAGTTAAAGACAGGAATTTATGTCTAACATTGTATTTCGAACTGTATTGTTGATCTCTGCTAAATATATATCTGTTTGGTGGCGGAGAATTTATTCTCTTACTTAACACCCTTCTCTAAGACGTATGAGCTTAGAGGTTATATATCGGTAGAAATCAATGGTACGGAGTAGATCGTCGATGTGACATGTTTGATTTCCCGAAGTTAAATTATCATTGATAATGATTGTTGGAACATTAAAACTAAGTGGAGTTTTAATGAGTCTTTAATTAGATTGAAATGTGAATGTGATAATTTAAATTATCAAATAGGGGAAATGATCGAGAATGGAGTACCATCAGTTTTTTCTACTCCAGGCGATAGTTAAATCTTTAATTATATTTGAACGAGAAATGGTAATTAAATTTAACAATAACACCATGGTGTTAGATATGGAGTATTACCAGTTTTGCTCCATAGGAGAATAGGTTGGGATTAATAAATAAATGATTACTTTGGTAAGGCTCGATAATTCCGACTAGTTGATAAACCTTAATTTGGTTTAGAATTGATATCCAAAGGAAGATTAAAGAATAAATTTAAAAGAATTTATCTTTGATAATATTAGTAGGAACCTTCCCCTAAAGATACGAATATCTAGATAAAAGAATATTTTGGATTGGAATGAGGCGTATGTTATGTTTTTATAGCACTTGATTATAAAATACGCGAGTTATTCGGAAAAACCGGGTTTATTCCCTTTTTGAATAACTGATTCGATGATAAGTCGATGTTGAAGACGGTGGTTGAAGACTGGAGATCTTCACATCATTTGGATAAAAATTGATGTCTTGATTGGGTTGTACACCCAAGACAAGGTAATAAGTGGTGATCATCCAGACATACTTCGAGATCGACCGGATATGCGAGGACCTCTCTCCTGTATTGGACATATGGGACAAGGAATAAGGTGCCTCCGGTTTCGGTTAGTCCCAGAACGAACTTGTAAATGGATGTGTGTCTGACATTGGATTTTATTCTGTGTTGATTGATTTCTATTAAATACATATCTGTTTGGTGGTGGAGAATTTATTCTCTTGCTTAACACCCTTCTCTGAGACGTACGAGCTAAGAGGTTATATATCGATAGACATCAGTCACATGGCGTGAGTGCATGGCGTGAGTTGTTAGTATGGCATGCTGAGAAGAAAATGATCAAGGCTTTTGTTGAAAAGAAGAGTCTTATGGTTGATGATCAAAGCACGACTTTAAATAACATAACTTTGTGTATAGCGTTAATTCGCGACCTCACATCCCGATATGAACTAGAAACGGGAGAGGACTGCAGGGAGAACGTGCATTTCTTTCTAGCTAGGAGTGTGTCAAGGTATGGAGCCCAGACATTTTACTCATGTGGATGTTGCATATTATTTGATGGATAGCGAGGCGCCTCGGATATATCGGTCACTACGGGGCCGATGGATGATATGATCGACATACTGACCATTAAGCCCCATACGGCGGGGAAATGTATTGTTCAGGAATAACTAATCTACAAACGTAAGAGTGGACCAGCCCTAAAGATCTAAGGTGCAGTTGTGGCTGTATCCTAAGACATGGTAGGCTAGATTGTCTCAAATTCGGTAAGGAAGATCCCTTGCCTTTGAGGCTAGATGGAATCCAATTTCCAATATGTGACATTTCGGTTTTAATTGCAAAACTAGTATGGAGACATAATAGTATGGGATATAGTGCCGTCTATGTTTGATATATTTGTATTTGAAGTGATTTTGACACTATACACTTATTGTAATATCAAAATGATTTGTTTTAAACATACCAAGCATGTTTGTCCATTATAAGGAAAAACTCTATCCTGCGGCTTGCTTTGCATTGTGTGATGGGACCTGAGTCTTATAATAGCTTCATTTTTCGAAAAACATTGCTCTATTTATAAACTGTTTTATGCACTGGTATTCTTAGAGAAAACTCATTCCATGTTATACGGTGTGGTCCCTTGATTCACTTTATTTCTAAAGAAAAGTTTTAAATAACTATTTTAGTTCTTATACAAGTCCCATGACTGACCTGGAGTTTATTGTTTTAACCTAAACTCTAGGTGCCCCTATTTTCCACACGGGCAGCTAGTAGTTTTGGTTTTGCAGATATTTCTTTTCCAGGATCCTGGTTTACAACTGGAGCTATATTCGGAAAGCTTTGTATCCGTGTATCTCTTTTAGTTGTGTTATGTATTATTTTTCCGCTACTATGTAATGTATTTTAATCTCTGATATTTTTCTAATGTATATTATTTATTCATACTCTGTTATATTCTTGTACTCTGATGTAATTGTTGTAATAAGCAATGAAATGTTCTTCTGTTTGCATTCTGATTTGTCGTGTTCTCATTACAATCCATGTTTTCTGGTCTTCTCGGAGGCTAATGATTTCGAGTTGTAACACTGACACTATTTATTTGTACAAACCAAGATTGTTTGTTTGTATGGATTGAATTGTGGTTGTAAATTTGATTGTGTTGAGAAATGATTGTATTGTGATTTTGTTGATTGGATTGATGATTGTGTACGGCACGAGCCAGTATCAGTAGAGGGGTAATGCTAGACATTACTCCGATTCTTATATCGCGTCGTTGTAATGCTGAAATTTTCTGAAATGAACTATATAAAATATTCATGTATTGAATAAAATGTTTGAACAATAAAAATATCATTTTTACTGAATGTGTGAACTATATAAAATAGTCAAGTGTTGAAATAATTAATTTATTGTTAAAAATATAATTTTTAACATATATTCGAATGGCATGGAATTCTCCTGAAATGAAAATAAATATTCATTTACAAGTCGGACGATTTGTTTATGTAAACTCATTTAACTGACATTGATTGGGACGATAAATTTTACATATCGCCCAACTGCACAAATATTATCCAGTATTTGTTGGTTGAAACCCCACACGGGTATTGGGATGATATTTGACATACACTAATCCCAATTGTTTAGTTGTATGTCAATCGATTGGTTGACAGACTGCTGTAAGCGTTAATTTTTTATATTTAATGCTTATGCAGTTGTGTAATGCACTCTGGATGATGGATGCATGTTTATCATTATTGTTATATATATTTGGTGTATGAAATCCATATAAACAACATTATATGGTAATTGACTGTGTCTGATTCCAATTTAGGAATAACGAATATTTTAAAATAATATACAGTAAAGTATAAAAATGTGAATTTGATGTCCAATTTTAGATGGACAAGAAAATATTAAAATATGTGAAGCCGTGTTGATTAGATATGTGTCATTTTAACATGAATGATATTTATATCGATTTTATTCATTTTTATAATGAATATCAAAAAGGAAATGATTTCAAAATATGATATTTTGGAAATATTATCATTTAAATATTATAATGATAAGGAGTATTCAATTTTGATTTAAATTTGAAATGGAAGTAGGAATCGTTTTTAAAACGAATTTATAAAATACGTTTGAACGAAATATTATATATATATATATATATATTAATGGCTTGAATAGAACGCGCCGCGCTGCGACCGTTCGCGAATTTCGACCATTGACTTCGAATTGACATTATAGGAGACCCGACCGTCGGATTCTACTAAAACTGGAACCGTTGGGTTCGTATCGAAAAGAGAATTCCAATGAATATAAGAGATTTAAATTTGAACGGTTGGATTTGGAATTATGTCCAAATCAAATTTGGAAAAGGTCCTTATAGATGTCGTTCGGTTGCTGTTATTGGAAACCGACTCTATGCGCCTTGATAAAATTATTAAAAATATTAATAATTTGTGTAAAATCATAATAAATGATTTGGAAGGAATTTGGAAGATATATATATATATATATCGTTATTCCTCATACGATATGTGTTGGTTTCAGAATTTGATATTGAATATAATCCGATATAATTTCTATTTTGAGCCTTATATTTAATATCAAATTGGATTTTCGGGTTTATCATGAATGATGTCTTAAATAACACTGTTCTTAAACCCAGTGTGAAAAGAATAAATCTTTTAATTAAGAATATTAGAGTTTCCAGTTATATTTAGTAATTGGAATAAAATGGAATATGAATTGGGATTTTTGTGAACTGTGTTTTTAACGACATTCATTCTTTAACCCGATTAGCACTGAAACGTGATTTGGAATTCATAAATCTTTTATTAAGATTTAATGGAAATTTTCCAAAGTAAAGTTTTCCAATTTAATATATTAAATTGGAATTGAATGGAATTCGATTTGGTAATAATCAAAGTGAGCTTCTGTGGAGGAAGACTATTAATATATATGGAATTTAAAAGGCTTTGTCAATATTTCATTTATATTATTGGTTGGATACGGAAATTTGTATCAATTATATATATATTGATCTGTTTTCCGTGAATATTCCATGGTTAATGGAACATGATTTTGGGTTTATCGTGAACTGTGTTTTAAATGACATTAATTCTTTAACCCAGTTAAAGATAGGATTACATGTCTAACAATGTATTTTGAACTGTATTGTTGATCTCTGCTAAATATATATCTGTTTGGTGGAGGAGAATTTATTCTTTTCTTAACACCCTTCTTTAAGACGTACGAGCTTAGAGATTATGTATCGGCAGAAATCAATGGTACAGTGTAGATTGCCAATGTGGCATGTTTGATTTCTCAAAGTTAAATATCATTGAGCAATGATTTATGAGATTAAAACTTAGTGGAGTTTTAATGAATCTTTAATTAGATTGAAATGAGAATGTGATAATTTAAGTTATCAAATTTGGGAAATGATCGAGAATGGAGTACCACCAAGTTTTACTCCAGGCGATAGTTAAATCTTGAATTAGATTTGAACGTGAAATGGTAATTAAACTTACTGATAACACCATGGTGTTAGATATGGAGTATTACCAGTTTTGCTCCATGGGATGAATAGATTGGGATTGGGATTAATAAATAAATGATTACTTCGGTAAGGCCCGATTATCCCGACTAGTTGATAAACCTTAATTTGGTTTAGAATTGATATCCGAAGGAAGATTAAAGTATAAATTTAAAAGAATTTATATTTGATAAAATTAATGGGAACCTTTCCCAAAGGATGTGAATATTTGAATAAAAGAATATTCTGAATTGGAATGAGGCGTATGATGTGTTTATATGGCACTTGATTATTGATTATAAAATACACGGTTTATTTGGAAAAACCGGGTTTATCCCATTTTGAATAACAGATACAATGACTAAAAGCCGACGATGAAGACAGTGGTTGAAGACAGGAGTTCTTTACATCGTTTGGATGATTACTGATGTCTTGATTGAGCTGTACACTCAAGATAAGGTAATAAGTGGTGATCATTTAGACGTACTTGGAGATCGACCAGATATGCGAGGACCTCTCTCCTGTATTGGATATATGGGATGAGGAATAAGGTGCCTCCTGTTTCGTTAAATCTAGAACGGACTTGTAAATGGATGTATCTTTGACATTAGATTTCATTCTGTATTGATTGATTTCTATTAAATATATATCTGTTTGGTGGCGGATAATTTATTCTCTTGCTTAACACCCTTCTCTGAGATGTACGATCTTAGAGGTTATATATTGATAGACATCAGTTGTATGGTGTGAATTGTCAATTGTATGGTGTGAATTATCAGTGTGGCATGCTGAGATGCAAATGATCAAGGCTTTTGTTGAAAAGCAGAGTCTTGTGGTTGATGATCAAAGCACGGCTTTAAATAGCATAGCTTTGTGTATAGTGTTAATTCGTAAGGCTCACAACTCGGTATGAGTCAAAAAAGGGATAAGGACGGCACAGATAACACGGCGTTTCTTTCTAGCTATGGGTGGTGACATGGTATGGAGCCCTGACATTTTTTTAATTTTACCTGTATGGATGATGGATTGCGAGGCGCCTCAGATATTGGTCCCTAGTGGCCAAGTGATAGGTCCTATAGGACCGAGAAACGTGTGTTCAGGAATATTCATCCACAAAAGTAAGGGTGGACCGGCCTTGCTGCTAATGAGTGTTCACTGTGGTGATCGTGAGGCATTTGCTAGAGTGTCTTGAAGCCGGTGAGGATGATCCCTTGCCTCGACTCATGGATGGAATCCAATTTCCAATACGTGACCTTTCAGTTTTAATTGCTGATTTAGTATGGTGATATAGCAGCATGGGATACTATGCCATCTATGTTTGATACATTAATATTTGAAGTGATTTTGACACTATATACTTATAGTAATATCAAAATGATTTGTTTTAAAAGTAGCAAACATGTTTGGCTATTACAAGGTAAAACTCTATCCTTCGGCTTGCATTGCAGTGTGTGATGGGATCTAAGTCTTAAAATAGCTTCATTTGTCCAAAAAGCATTGCGTTGTTTGTTTTATGCACTGGTATTCTTGGGAGAAAACCTGTTCCGCGTTATACGGCGTGGTCCCTTGATTTATTAAATTTTATTATAAAGTTTTAAATAACTGTTTTGAGTTCTCACACCAGTCCCATGACTGACCTGAAGTTTATTGTTTTAACCTAAATTCTGGTTTCCCTATTTTCCATATGGGCAGCTAGTAGTTTTGGTTTTGTATATTCCTATTTCGTAGGATCCTGGATTTATAGCTGGAGCTATATTCGGAAAGCTTTGTATCCGTATATTTCTTTAGGCTGTGTTATGTATTATTTTTCCGCTGCTATGTAATGTATTTTAATCTCTGATATTTTTCTGATGTATATTATTTGTTCATACTCTATTATATTCTTGTACTCTGATGTAAATTGTTGTAACATCATGAAATGTTCTTCTGTTTGCATTATGATTTGTCCTGTTCTCAACTCGATTCGGGCTTTCCCGATAGGGGAAGGTTGGGTCGTTTCATCGTGGTATCAGAGCTTTAGTTTACAGAGCTCAAGAAAAAGACACGTTAGAACCGAATGAAAGAATTCATCAGAGATTGGATTAGTAATATCCAATAAGAATGACTCGTTAGAGATAGGATCAGTAGTATCCTAGATTGAGTTTCAAAGAGTGTTATTTTTAAAAAAATGAAAACAAATTTAGTTTTGAAATTTTATATCTATTATTTGTATTTGAGTAATTTATTTTAAATTGAATTGGACTATCGGGTATATAGAGATTTTGAATATACGTCTGATCCATGTGTATTTGAAGTCTCAAATATACTAGATAGATATAGAATCACATTCTTGTCACCCAGAGATGACACTGATGATAGTAGTTGCATCATCCGTATATGTGTTCGAGTTTCGAAAGTGGGATATCTATATATTTCCAATTGACTGGTGTGAGAAACAAAACTTAGTTGGAATTTATTGCTGTGATTTGTGCTAAAAATATAATTTTTGACTATATATAAAATTGATATATATTTGAAACGTTAATCAACTAATTGATTGCTGGTTGTGATGTTTGATTATTAATTCAACTAATAAAAGGTAATTTAGCCAAATCGGATTTAATATTGAACTAAATTGAAATTTTATTGGAATTGCATACATGTACATATATATGTGTGAACATATCAAAGGATGGAAGCTAAGAAGAGGAATAAAATCATATGTCCGACAAATAGCTACATATTTACTGTATTTCTTGGGTTTTGATGATTTTATAAACCGATTGGCAAGCCGTTCTTTTGGATTGACGAGGGCCCTGTGAGGCAACTTGCGGTTTTAAAGGTCTCCCCGTGCAAAGGAGGTTATGGCGAAATTTTTCGAAAATTTAGGGTGTTAGCTAAATTTTTGAGAAATTATAAAATTCTTAGAAATTGAAAAGTTAAAGAATTAAAGCCAGAATGAAAGTTGAGTTGGTTAGTTAAACAACTTTCAGCTCTGTTCCTTTTCGAGGACGAAAAGATTATAAGTGGGAGAGATTGTAACAACCCGGAAATTCTAAACCAATTTAAAAAAAATAGCTATTTTTATGCATTTCGAATATTTAAAATGATTTTTTTTTAAATAATAATGACTAAAATTTTATTTAAATCGAAGTTAGAATGTATAAATTTATTTTAATTATAAAACGACCATGAAATGGCGCAGTAGTTTGAAAATTCGATTTTAAATTTCAAATGAATGTACAGAGTTCAATATAATTCAGAATTGGACAAAACACGAAATACTTGAATCTGTTCAACTATATCTTTCTTACGAATGTAAGAAACGGATATTTCACTTTATAAATTGAAAGTTATGTCCGGTTTAAAATTTTGAATGATCACTATGAAATTTATATATATTTTAATATAGTATATAACCCTTAAAAGTAGGCATTTTGCAAATGACCTCTGTTATCGACGAAACCACTTTTGTTGGGTCCGGAATGTCAAATTATTGATAGGTTTCAAATTTCATAATTTTTGGAATTAATATGTAAGCGTGGCGAATTTAAATGTGTTTTGAAATTTCCATTTGAATTTAATCGACTGGAAAATGGACATTTTTCAAACGGTCTCCAAATTCAACAAAATTAGTTTTGTTAGGACCATATCATCAAAACATAGCTAGATTTATTTTTTTGGAATTTTTGGAGTCAGTATGTGGCCCTGGTAAATTAAAATGTACGTTGAAACCAATTTTGAATGTTATATTAATTTATATTTTAATTTTTATGAAAACTGATCGAACCAGTCGAATTGCCTAATGGGACATATCCCATTGTGTCCGTAATGGGGGTATTTGGCCAGGGGCGACAGTCGTTGGGTTCGATTTGGAGCTCGAAAGAAAAAGCAACTTTTTGGATTTAAAATAAATAAATAAATATATATATATATGGTCAACTCCCCCACCCTTCTCTCTTTACGGTAAAAAAAAAGAGAAAACTCGTAGCCCCATCTCCGTAGTCCCCGTCGCCACCATCACACCCCCCAACGTGCCGCCGCCGCACCCCATACCCCTGTCGCGCCTCCCTCCCGCCATCCCCTGCCCCCTCCCTCTCTCCTCCTTCCCCCTTCTCCAATTCGAGATCCCAAAGCAAGACCACTGCCTCCAGCACCCCCTGGCCCACCACCGGGCATCCTCCACCTCCCCAAGCCACCAGTAGCTCGGCACCGCCATCCCCCACCCCCACCTCTGGCCGTAGGCCCCATTTCAACCAAAAATCTGATTTTTATAATTTTCGGTGTTTGTAATTAAGACCCTGACCACTTTTAGCCAATATCTTTCAATCCGAGCCCCTGTGGCCTAAACACCAAAGTGCCACAATCGAAGAGCATGATTTTCTTTTCGACTAGACTATATGGAAGCCGTATTTTGGATTGCGGAGTTGTTCAGAAAATGCGTCCAAAATCTATTGTCTGATTCATGACTTTTCGCAAATTCTGGCGAATTGGAGCATTTTCGGAAGAAAGGCCACTAGGCAAAAGTTGTCCGGAATAGCGTGTTTAAGCAAGGCATAAAGACCGTGTGAAGATTGGAGCTCATTTGCAAATTCTAGAGCCAGAACAGTAAATCAGAGCATTAGAAAATAATGGCGGAGTGGATCTGATCGACGCTAATCTATGAATTAGAAAAGCGCGACATTTAAATTAAATTCTGCAAGCGCACAGGTGTGTAGCATACAGGTCGAACACAGGGAGGTGTTATTAAAAATTATTATCTATTAATTCTTAGGCGAGTTAGACGAAGTTTGGGGTTGTTGTTTTTTTATGTCGTTGAAATTACTCTGAATCTAATCAGTATCAAATTCAACAATTGAAAAGAAAAGGAACAATTACTAGAAAAAGAGAATAACGACTAGAACAACAACAAAAATTAAAAGTAGGATTCCTGCTGAAACTAATCAAACAGTGAATCGCTAACAAGCAGTAATAAAAGACAATAACAATATGCGTTCTACCCAAACCTAATTAGGTAGATAACACAAATTGTTATGAAATTAAAATAACAATAAAACTAGAAAAGAAAAGACTTTTATTAGAACAAAAGAGAATACAGAATAGAAAATTGAATGAATGGCATTTACAATGGGACATCATGTATATTTATAGAGATGTAGACCAAATCCTAATCAAATCAATGACTAAATGGCCCTCTTTTCCTAAGAAGTAATATCAAATCTCTTGCCTTCCTTGACCAAGCTTGATTGGAAAGCAAATCACGGTGAATATCTTCCAAATCTTCCCTATCTTCCATGTGGCAAATTGATTGATTGATTGATGAGCAGATTGTATGTGATTAATTCTTTCAAACAAGGATACTCATTAGACTCCAAAGGCAACAAGGGATAAAATCTTCAAAATTGATCTTTTCTTGGCAATATTTTTATTAGAAATTCTTCTAATTGGAATTTGAAAAATGAATGTTCTGAATTGATTTCCATGATTACTCCTGAAAGGTTCATTAGTGAATATCATACATACACATGACTATGTATATATATAATATAACACTAATTAATATATCCTTCATAGCAAAGGGGCAGTGTGAACGCGTTTCGTTCTTTGGAAAAAAGTGAGCTCGACGGGGATTGAACTCAGGTCTCTCAGTACAAATTTCTATGCAATTACCAGTGAGCTACAACGTCTTTTGTAATTGAGATGGCTTTAATACGGGGAAGTAGCTTTTTATCTATAGTTGGCCTTTAATTTGAAACGAAGGAGGCATTTCTTGACAACCTATAAAAATACACAAAAGTACCCAAAGTATCATTTATTTATTTACAAAAGATAAAATATACGAGCATAAAATAAACACATTTCTATGTTAATCAAATACCCCCACACTTATCTTTTACTCGTCCTCGAGTAAAAAGAAAATGAAAAACTAACTAGATAGGTCGCACTT
This sequence comes from Allium sativum, assembly GCA_030737875.1. Lineage (NCBI taxonomy): Eukaryota > Viridiplantae > Streptophyta > Magnoliopsida > Asparagales > Amaryllidaceae > Allium > Allium sativum. Next base: position 432,788,694 of record CM060920.1, read on the forward strand.
TCGTAGGAAACACGATTGCATTGAGCGTATGCAACAAGCCGTTAAACCTCTAGGTGTCCCTAGTAGGACGAGTGGTGTCTCGTGAGGGTTTTCAGCGGATACTACCCACAAAATCCAATTGCAGTATGCTATGATTCTAATGAAACTACATGAATGCAATGGACATATGCAAATAAAAACGAAAAATGAAAACACGACTTATTTCAGGAAAGTGGTACAACAAATTAAGTTAACAATTTCTGATCAGTTGATTTTATTTTAGATACCTCAACTTGTCACAAATTTTTCAATATAAATCAAGTTTTCAAATGTTAAATTCCAGTTTGGCCAGTTAGTTCGGTCGATAACATAGTGCAGCCATGGAATAAATTCTTAGTTTGCTAGGCACAGTTTGCAAAGTGGTATTCTAATTTTCTCATGTATGGCTAGTCAAATCAATAAGGTCAAGAAGTGTTTGGGCATCATCGCTTATTCTTTATTCTATAAAATTTTAAAATTTATGATTAAGTACATACACCTAACTTAGAAGACCATGGTTTACCACCCATACACTGCCTCACGGACTAACGGAGAGTAGGCAAAGAGCTTGGCGGATTGTGCAGGCCGACTTTGACTTTGTCAACAACGTTTCGGTAATCCTTAGGTGTCCAATCTCATAAAATGAGACCAAGATATTCCAACGCTGACTTTGTCAACAACGTGTCGGATAGAGCTTGGTGGGTTTGCACACCAACGCTTGATATACAAGCAATGTTGGATACCCTTGGATTACTATTATTATTATTGAATTTATAAGCACAAAAAGAGAGTTACGCGAATTCAACTTAACACAACTTAGTTTTAAAGATTTGACAAGCCATTATAAGTATTTTAAGTCCTCCACTTATTTAAACAAAGTCTACAATATAGAATAGATTTCATGGCCATCACCTAAGAATCTCCCTATGTACCGGTTACACTATTATCCCTCAAAATAAAACTTTTCATTATATTTCTTATTCGATCTAAGTTGAGAGAAAAAATACTATCAACTGACTAATAATTGTTAACTTATTTTGTTGTATCAAACTAAAATTAGTCATGTTTGAAAAAAAATGGCATGATACTACAGTCTAAAATGCATGATGGTCCTATTTAAATGGCTGAAAATGAAAAAGAAAGAAAAATAAAGAAAAAATGAAAATTAGTGAAATGCAGACTCCCCCCCACACTAGATTGAGACAGTGTCCCAACTGTCTAAGGCAGAAAAACAAAAATAAAATGAAAAAATGAAAAAGAAAAATAACAGAAAAAGAACGTGTACCACTTGATTTCATGGTGATTAGGCTCATGCAGATCGATAGGATCGTCTTCGTCATATTGCTCGAATTCCAAAAATGGTTTCAGTCGTTGACCGTTTACTTTGAAGACTTTTCCATCCCTAGAATTTTCAATTTCAACCGCTCCATGAGGATAAACTGTTTTCACAACATAAGGTCCAGTCCATCGAGATCTGAGTTTTCCTGGAAACAAGTGAAGTCTAGAGTCGTATAAAAGAACTTTTTGACCTATGTTGAATTCCTTACGGAGTATGTTTTTATCGTGTTGGGCTTTGGTTCTTTCTTTGTAGATTTTCGCATTTTCGTATGCCTCATTTTTTTATTCCTCTAATTCAGAAATTTGTAACTTCCTGTGTGAGCCGGCTTTCTCTAAGTCAAAATTCAAAAATTTTATGGCCCAAAGGGCACGATACTCCAATTCAAGAGGTAAGTGACAGGCCTTTCCAAAGACTAATCGATATGGTGACAACCCTAGATTGGTTTTATAAGCAGTGCGAAAAGCCCAAAGTGCATCAATCAGTTTTACGGACCAATCTTTTCTATTGGAATTCACGGTTTTCTCAAGAATTTGTTTGATTTGTCTGTTGGAAACTTCTACTTGTCCACTAGTTTGTGGGTGGTAAGGTGTTGACATCTTGTGTGTGATTAGTATTTCTTGAGCAAGGACTCAAAAGCATGATTACAGAAATGAGTGCCATTATCGCTAATGATAGCTCGAGGTGTGCCAAAGCGTGAAAAGATGTTTTCTTTGAGGAATTTGACAACAACCTTGTTGTCGTTGGTTTTGGTCGGAATGGCTTCAAACCATTTGGAGACATAATCTACCGCAAGCAAGATGTAAAGATTCCCAAATGAATTAGGGAATGGTCCCATGAAATCGATGCCCCAAACATCGAATAACTCAATCACTAAAATGGGGTTGAGAGGCATCATGTTTCGCTTAGTGATTCGACCCGTTCTTTGACATTGCTCACATTTAGAGCAAAATTCGAGAGCGTCACGGAAGATTCTGGGCCAATAAAAACCGCTTTGCAAAACTTTTGCAGCAGTTTTTCTTGCTCCAAAATGACCGCCACAAGCATGGTCATGTGAGAAGGAGAGAATACTTTGGTGTTCATGATCGGGCACACACCTTCGAATGATTTGGTCTGGACAGTATTTGAAAAGATATGGGTCGTCCCAATAGAAGTTTCAAACTTTCGAGATAAATTTTTGTTTATCTTGTTTCGACGATTCAGCGGGCATTTGTTGTGTGACAAGATAATTCACAATGTCAGCATACCAAGGGGTGTTAGAGATGGAAAGAATTTGTTCGTCAGGAAAATAGTCATCGATTTGGGTGTCGTTAACATTTTCGTGCACAATTCGAGAGAGATGATCAGCTACGACATTTTCAAAACCCTTTTTATCTCGTATTTCTATATCGAATTATTGAAGCAGAAGGATCCAACAAATCAAGCAGGCCTTAGCATCCTTCTTAGAAAGCAAATATCGTAGGGCAGCATGATCAGTGTAAGCTATGACTTTGGATCCTATGAGATATGGTCTGAATTTCTCAAGAGCGAAGACAACTGCCAAAAATTCCTTTTCAGTAGTTGAGTAATTCAATTGGGCCTCCTTTAAGGTTTTGCTAGCGTAATAAATGACTCGAGGGAGTTTATCGATACGCTGACCTAAGATGGCTCTAACTGCAAAGTCAGAAGCGTCGCACATAAGTTCGAAGGGCTGAGTCCAATCAGGAGGTTGAATGATGGGAGTTATGGTCAAGATTGACTTAAGAGTTTCAAAAGATGTTTTGCAGTCATTGGAGAATTCGAACTTAACGTCTTTGGCAAGTAAATTTGAGAGAGGTTTTGAAATTTTCGAGAAATCCTTAATGAATCTTCTATAGAATCCCGCGTGGCCAAGAAATGAACGAACATCTTTAACAGACTTAGGAGGAGGTAGATTAGCAATCAAATCGATTTTAGATTTATCGACCTCAAGGCCATCTTTGGAGATGACATGACCTAGAACTATCCACCTTTTTACCATGAAGTGACATTTTTCCCAATTAAGCACGAGTGATTTTTCCTTACAACGTTTTAGGACGAGTTCTAAATGAGTGAGGCAATGGGAAAAAGATGATCCATAGATTGAAAAATCAACCATGAATATTTCCAAGAATTCTTCCACCATATCAGAGAAAATACTCATCATACACCTTTGGAAAGTCGTGGGGGTATTACAAAGACCAAAAGGCATGCGACGATAAGCAAAGGTTCCAAAGGGACAAGTAAAGGTGGTCTTATGTTGATCCTCTAAAGCAACAGGGATTTGGTTATAGCCAGAGTATCCATCGAGAAAACAATAGTACTCATGACCCGCTAAGTGTTCGAGCATTTGGTCAATAAAAGGTAAGGGGAAATGGTCTTTTCGTGTGGCTGCGTTGAGCTTCCGATAGTCGATACATACACGCCATTTTGTTTTGATTTTTGTTGGGACAAGCTCATTACTTTCATTTTTGATCACTGTGACTCCTGATTTCTTTGGTACGACTTGCACCGGACTCACCCAGGTACTATCAGAGATGGGATAGATGATGTTATTTTCTAGACATTTGATTATCTCCTCCTTGACCACTTCTCTCATGTTTGGGTTTAATCGCCTTTGAGCCTCACGGATGGGTTTAGCCTCATCAACTAAGTGTATGCGATGTTCCACAATTGATGGGCTAATTCCTTTTATATCGCTCAGCTCCCATCCCAAGGCGTCTTTATTTTCCCGCAAAACTTCTAAGAGTTTTTCTTCTTGGTCCTCGGTAAGATCAGAGGCCAAGATTACGGGAAGAGTTTCTGAGGAGTCTAAGTATGCGTACTTAAGGTCTTGTGGCAAGGGTTTAAGATCTAACTTAGGATGTTCTTGAGTGTTAACATTGGTTAACATTCCTTGGTTCGATTCAGAAGAAGAAGGATTTAAGTCAAGAAATTCATTCAGTTCAGAAATGTATTCAAGTTCGTCGAAATCAGAGTCGAAATGTTCCAGACACATTTTCAAGGCTTCAGAAGTGTCTTTAGAGGTTTCGTCAACTATGGTTTGAATCATGTCGATTTCATCGGTCTCAAAATCCCTAGGTTGTTTGTTGAGATTGAAGATGTTTAGCTCAATGGTTAGGTGCCCGAAGGAAAGTCGAAGCTGACCATTCCTACAATTAATGACAGCATTAGATGTTGCTAAGAAGGGCCGTCCTAAAATTAACGGTATTTGAACTTTGGGATTTGAGACAGGCTCTGTTTCTAAAACTATGAAATCGACAGGGTAGTAAAACTGTTCGATTTGTATCAAGACGTCTTCGATAATTCCCAATGGCTTTTTGATAGATCGATCAGCTAGCTGAAGAGTGATGTTTGTTGGTTTAATCTCCCCTAGTCCAAGTTGACGATAAACAGTATAAGGAAGAAGATTGACACTGGCACCAAGGTCGAGTAGAGCACGAGAGATATGGGTGTTTCCTATTTTGCAATCAATCGTAGGGAAGCCAGGGTCTTTGTACTTGACTAGGGTAAGATTCGAAAGAGCAGAGCTTGTATTCGCAGTTAGAAAGGCGGTTTTTGGAACATTAGTTGCACGTTTTTGTGTGCACAATTCCTTAAGACATTTGGCATATTGAGGAATTTGTTCGATTGTGTCTAAAAGGGGAATGTTCACATGGACTTATTTGAAAATTTCCAAGATTTTATCGAAATTTGCCGCTTTCTTCTTATTGTTGAGCCTATGGGGAAATGGAGCTATTGGTTTTTCGACTCTGTGATGAGTTTTATCATTCGAGGAAGAAGGTTTATCCAAGGAAAAAGAAGGTGGTAAGGTTGCAGAAGATGGAATGTTGGTATTGCCAACATTATTTTTCGAAGGTGGGTCGGGTTTGCCAACACTAGGAGAGGAACTGTTGGGATTGCCAACATTTGAGGAAAATGGAGGTTTAGAAGAATTGGCATTCGAAGCCAATGGGTGATCATCAAGATTTGGCATTGAGGGCGAGTTAGAAGGTTCGTCAGGGTCGCCCACGTTATTATTAATCCTCTTTCCAGATCGAAGGGTTGTAATAGCATTGACTAGATTATGGTTTTCGTCCTCACAAGAATTTACAGCACGAGAGTTATATTTTGGATTCACCTCAGGTCGACTAGGCAACTTTCCTTTCTCATTATTTTTCATTAGTTCTTTCATCATACTCATCATTTGGTCGAGTTTAATGTCGTGTGAGTTCATTTTAGCTTCGTGAGAGTTCAACTGTTTTTCTAAACGCACAATTTCTTGCGATGGTTGAGAAGGTTGAGAGGATTGGTTTGATGGTTGAAAGTTGGGGTGCCTATAAGGTTGTTTGGATTGAGATGCTGTTTGAGAGGTTTGAGAAATTGGAGGTGGAGCTTGATAATTTGGATTGGGAATAAAGGGTTGCACGTGAGATGGGTTAGCTGAATTATTGGGGTTTGACCAAGAAAAATTTGGGTGGTTCCTCCAACCAGGATTGTATGTGGATGAGTAAGGATTATTTTGAGCTATAGCATTGGCTTGGTCCTGAGAGTAATAGTGGGCTAACCCTTCTCCGGCTTGAGGAGTTTGATTTTCTAAAGGAATTTGACTTGGGTCCACAACATGCACACCTCTAGTAGAAGTACGAATGGGAACACGAATTGATTCCCATTGCATGTCCTTTTCAGAATAATCTTCTAAGAATTGCCAAGCTTCATCGGTTGTCTTAGACATAAAATCTCCTCCACACATTGATTCTAGTTGAGTTCTAGTCTGATAGTTTAGCCCTTCATATGCAATTTGACATAAGTGATCTTTTAGAATTCCATGATGAGGGCAACTATATAATAGCTGGTTGAATCTCTCAAAGTATTTTGAAAAAGTTTCCCCCTCGTTTTGACAAAATTGATTTATCTCGGTTCGGATTTTTAGAGTTTTGTGGAAAGGGAAAAACTTTTTCAAGAATGTAGTGACAAATTCATTCCAACTTCTTATGGAATGTCGTGGAAGAGAATTTAGCCATCTTTTAGCGCTTTCAAGTAGTGCAAATGGGATTAGCCTTAGCTTGATCGATTCGTTAGATAGTTGTTGCATTCTTGTTGTGGAAGCATAAAATTCAAATTCACTTAGAAATTCATAAGCATTTTCAGACCCAGTAAACTTTGGTACCCCTTGGATAAAAGAATGTTTTAGCTCAAAATTGTTTCCTTCAGCTGGTGGGAACACAATGACAGATGGTTGAACGGTCCTAGTAGGATAACATCGATCACGAAGAGACAAGGGTCTATCCATTTGGATATTGAGATTTTGAAAATTTTGATTTATTTGATTTTGATCTCCAAAGTTTGGAAAGTTTTGATTCACTCGATTTTGATCCAATTCGGTTGGAAAATTTTGGTTGATACGAGAACCCCTAGGAGAATTTTGTTGGCTGACACTTTTTTCACTCATTATTGTTAAATGCAAGCACAGAAATTAGCTACAATGAAATTTTCTGTCCTTATTGGCTCCTAACCTAAAATTATAAAGTGATGCGTTTGATTACTTAGATCAAAAGATTTCTCAGCCAGTTAACGGACAGGAGTTATCGGTGCACCAGGAATCACCCTAGCAATGCAGCCGAAGGTTTAAGTACCTTCAGAGTAACAACCGATATAATATTTACGAATCACCGTAATATTTATAAACGATTATTTCTCTGCCGTAGTCTAGACACCAAGAAATAATTCGTTCCAAATGAATCAACTATCACAATACAATTAAGCCTTAGATGAGCCCGTGACTCCCTTAAGGCCAATGTCTAACCGTTATTATTAGTCAGATTCTATGATGAAATGCAATTTGTGGGCTAAGGAAAGGGTGATGAAATCCCTCACCTTATGTGAATTGGGGTGTTGCCCTTAACAGAATGAATAAAAAAAAGTGCAGAAATAACAACAATCATACAAAATAATTGCAGAAAAAAATTACATTCAAGCCGCTGCCCCTGTAGAATTTTTTTACAACAATTGTATATATTTTTTTTTTTTCTTTGCGGCAGAGCACCTGTAGATTTTTTTTAAATTTATCACGTTGATCGGCAATCCTCCAATGAAATTGGGTAGCGCTAGCGCGTTCACACCCCACTTGGTGTGCAACGCTCCAACAATTCGACTTCAAATATTTGCAATTGTTTGACTTTTGAATTTCTCCACTTTGGTCTTGCTTGTTTTCCTTCCTTCGCTTGATCTTGATTTTTTTTTTTTAAGAAATTGTTAAAACAAGGAAAGAGATTAAGGAAAAAAAAGGAATAGAAGACAAAACTAGCAAGATATTTTTTTCTTGTTTTTGGAGATTGCAATGTCAATAAATAACATCAAATCTGCCAATCAAGAGTTTTTTCCAGATAAAATGGAAAGGAATAGTATTAGAAGAAAATAAATCTAAAGTAAAAGGAAACAAAATAAATGAAAAGAGAAAGAGGGAAGGAGATTCTATTGAAAACAGGGAACGAAAAAGCAAAAGGAAAGAGTTGTTTTTTTTTATTAATATGTTGAAAAGAAGAAAGAATTTGTAAAAGAAGAGAATGGGATTGAGAAATAAAAAGGAAAGAAATAGGTGAAAATTGGTAACTTTTTTTCCTTTTAAAATTTGTAAAATGAAGAAAAGGGGTGTATAAAAAATAGGAAAGGAAATGAAGGAAAGAAACTGAAAAAATGGTAAGAAATTAAAAGAAAAAGTGGCAATTTTTTTTTTTATAAAAGGAAAGCAATAAGAGAAAACAGCAAGCAAATTAAAGATGTGAAAACTAAAAAGGTGATTGCAAAATGGAAAGAAATTTGGGTAATGGAATTATTCAGCAACAACGAGAAAATTTAGAAAGAAATTTGTTTTTTTTTAAAGGATAAGAGATTTGCAACAGAAGGAGATTTGTGAGAAGAAATTATAAGAAAATGGCAAGAATTTGTACAATGGGAAGAATTTAATGACAAAAATTTTCTTTTTTTTCTGATTTGTAAAAGAAGAAAGAGAACGTAGAAGATTGGGAAAAGAAATGGAAAGATGGAAAGAAATAAAGCAAAAATTGAAAGGTTTTTTTTCCTTTAGAATTGAAAAGAAGGAAGAATTTATAAAAGAAAAGAAGGAGATTGAGAAATAAAAAGGAAATAAATAAATGAAAAAAAGGAAATAAGGTCAAGAAAATTTGGCAAGTTCTTTTTTTTATTTGCCTAAAGTAGGAATAAATTCGCAAGAGGGAACAAACAAATGTAAAAATTGGGAAGGAAGGAATAGATGAGATTAAAGAAAAGAAACTAAGAGACAAAAGTGGCAAGAATTTTTTTTCTCTTCTCTTGTTTAGATGATTCTAGCACCAATGATTGATAAAAAATCAACTAATAAAGAGATTTTTTTTTAGCAAAACAAAAACAAAAATAAAAATAAAAACTAACACGAATCAGATATTAAATAAACAATAAAATTTAATCGTTACCTCCCCGGCAACGACGCCAAAAACTTGATCGACGCTAATCTATGAATTAGAAAAGCGCGACATTTAAATTAAATTCTGCAAGCGCACAGGTGTGTAGCATACAGGTCGAACACAGGGAGGTGTTATTAAAAATTATTATCTATTTATTCTTGGGCGAGTTAGACGAAGTTTGGGGTTGTTGTTTTTTTATGTTGTTGAAATTACTCTAAATCTAATCAGTATCAAATTCAACAATTGAAAAGAAAAGGAACAATTACTAGAAAAAGAGAATAACGACTAGAAGAATAACAAAAATTAAAAGTAGGATTCCTGTTGAAACTAATCAAATAGTGAATCGCTAACAAGCAGTAATAAAAGACAATAACAATATGCGTTCTACCCAAACCTAATTAGGTAGATAACACAAATTGTTATGAAATTAAAATAACAATAAAACTAGAAAAGAAAAGACTTTTATTAGAACAAAAGAGAATACAGAATAGAAAATTGAATGAATGGCATTTACAATAGGACATCATGTATATTTATAGAGATGTAGACCAAATCCTAATCAAATCAATGACTAAATGGCCCTCTTTTCCTAAGAAGTAATATCAAATCTCTTGCCTTCCTTGACCAAGCTTGATTGGAAAGCAAATCACGATGAATATCTTCCAAATCTTCCCTATCTTCCATGTGGCAAATTGATTGATTGATTGATGAGCAGATTGTATGTGATTAATTCTTTCAAACAAGGATACTCATTAGACTCCAAAGGCAACAAGGGATAAAATCTTCAAAATTGATCTTTTCTTGGCAATATTTTTATTAGAAATTCTTCTAATTGGAATTTGAAAAATGAATGTTCTGAATTGATTTCCGTGATTACTCCTGAAAGGTCCATTAGTGAATATCATACGTACACATGACTATGTATATATATAATATAACACTAATTAATATATCCTTCATAGCAAAGGGGCAGTATGAACGCGTTCCGTTCTTTGGCAAAAAGTGAGCTCGCGGGGATCAAACTCAGGTCTCTCAGTACAAATCTCTATGCAATTACCAGTGAGCTACAACGTCTTTTGTAATTGAGATGGCTTTAATACGGGGAAGTAGCTTTTTATCTGTAGTTGGCCTTTAATTTGAAACGAAGGAGGCATTTCTTGACAACCTATAAAAATACACAAAAGTACCCAAAGTATCATTTATTTATTTACAAAAGATAAAATATACGAGCATAAAATAAACACATTTCTATGTTAATCAGGATCCCAATGTGAGAACTCTTTATCACTCAAACTATTTTACAGTTAAATATATTCTAGGATGTAGACATGGCTAGTAGCTCCTGACACTATTTATTTGTAGAAACCATGAATGTTTGTTTGTATGGATTGAACTGTGGTTGTAAATTTGATTGTGTTGAGAAATGATTGTATTGTGGTTTTGTAGATTGGATTGATGATAGTGTATGGCGCGAGCCAGTATCAGGAGAGGGGTAATGCTAGACATTACTCTGGTTCTAATATCGCGTCGTTATAATGCCGAAATTTTCTAAAATGAAATATATAAAATATTCATGTGTTGAATAAAATATTTGAACAATAAACATATCATTTTTATTCAATGTATGAACTATATAAAATAGTCAAGGGTTGAAATAGATATTTTATCGTTAAAAATATAATTTTTAACGTATATGTGAATGACATGAAATTCTCCTGAAATGAAAATAAATATTCATTTACAAATCGGACGATTTGTTTATGTACACCCATTTAACTGACATTGATTGGGACAATAAATTTTACACATCGCCCTACTTGTGATGACCCGTAACTTCCTCGGTAAGGAAAGAGAGGATACTGGGAACAACGCACAAAAGAACGTAGATAGAAGAACATTTCATTGTTAATTACAACAATTCTTTAGAATACAAGAATATACAGAGTATTAACAAATAATATACATTATAAAATTATCAAAGATTACAATACATTACGTAGCAGTGGAAAATAATACAAAACACAAATAGAAGTAATACACGGATACAGAGCTTTCGGAGTATCGTTCCAGCTGTAAATCAGGATCCTGTGAAAATAAATCGGCAAAACCGAAACTACTACCTGCCCGTGTCAAAATAAGGGCACCCAGAGTTTAGGTTAAAACAATAAACTCCAGGTCAGTCATGTGACTGGTGTGAGAACTAAAACAGTTATTAATCTTTATTATAAAGTTAGGTAAATCAAGGGACCACGCCGTATAACACGGAACGGGTTTCGTCCCAAGGATACCAGTGTATAAAAAAAACAGCGCAATGCTATATAAAGAAAGATGAAGCTATTATAAGACCCAGGTCCTATCACACAATGCAATGCAAGCTGGAGGATAGGGTTTTCCCTTACAATAGCCAAACATGCTTGGTACGTTTAAAACAAATTATTTGATACTATTATAACTGCATAGTGTACAAAACAACTTCAAATCATAAGTATCAATCATAGACGGCATGGGTACCATATATCATGTCGCCAATACTAGGCTCTACAACCAAAAACGCAAAGTCACGTATTTGGAAGTTGGATTTCCATCTGTGAACCAAGGCAAAAGATAGTCCTTACCGATTTGAGACTGTCTAGCCCGAGTCTCAGGAACAGCCGCAACAGCCCCTTGGATCGTCAGGGTCGGTCCACCGATGTGGATTATTATGCCTGAACACTACGTTTCCCCGCCCTTTGGGGCGTAAATGAGCCAACAAATGACTCCATCGGCTTCACATAGTCACCGATATATCCGAGGCGCCTCGCAACTGCAACAACCACATAAGTCAAACTCGTCAGGGCGTGTAAAACCACTGACGCCACTTCTAACTAGAAGGAAACGCATGCCCTCCCTGATGTCCTCTCCCGTTTCTAGTTCACAACCGGGGTGTGAGGCTCGCGAATCAACGTTACACAAAGCTATGCCACACAGGCTGTGCTTTGATCATCAACCACAAGACTCTGCTTTTCAACAGAAGCCTTGATCATTTGCATCTTAGCATGCCACACAGGCAGACCACTCCATGCAACCGATATCCATCAATCACACAGAATGATATCCAATGTCAGACACACGGTCCATCTACAAGTTCGTTCTGGGTCTGAACGAAACCGGAGGCACCTAGTACCCTAGATATCCATCGATCTCCAAGTACATCTGGACGATCACTAACTGATTCCCTCCTCTTGGGTGTACGGCCCAATCAAGATCATCAGTAATCACCCAAATGACGTGAAGACCTCCGATTTTCAACCACCGTCTTCATCTTCGACTTATCGTCGTATCAGTTATTCAGAATGGGATAAACCCGGTCTTTCCGAATAACTCGCGTATATAATAAACAAGTGTTACACAAACACAACATACGCCTCATTCCAATTCATCAGTCACTAACCGTAAATTAATCAAGAGAATAATTCCCCAAATATTAACCCCGAAGGCCGAAACCAACATCAGATCAATACCCAGGAAACCATTCTGCTTAGCTAACCTACAGTTAGTTTCTAAATTTCACATTCTTAAGGAAAGGTTCCCATTAATTTTATCAAAGATAAATTCTTTTAAATTTATTCTTTAATCTTCCTTTGAATATCAATTCAAACCAAATTATGGTTTATCCAAATTAGCCGGGATTAACGAACCTTACCCAAGTAATCATTTGTTTTAATCTCCCAATCCATACCTATTCATCCCATGAAGTAAAACTAGTCATACTTCATATCTAACACCACGGTGTTATCGGTAAATTCAATTACCATTTCACGTTCAAATCTAATTGAAGATTTAACTATCGCATGGAGCAAAACTGGTAATACTCCATTCTCGATCCTTTCAATCTAATTAAAGATTCATTAAAACTCCACTTAGTTTTAATCTTTAATTGGGTTAAAGAGTCAATGTCATTTAAAAAATGGTTCACGATAAACCCAAAATCACATTCCATTCTATCAGCCTTTAACTGTAAATTAGTAAGAGGATAGTTCCCTAAAATATTAACCCCGAATGCCGAAACCAACATCAAATCAATATCCAAGAAACCATCCAACTTAACTGATCCCCAGTTAGTTCTTAATTTTCTTAACTCCATTTGGGTTTAAGAACAGTATTATTGAAGATACCATTCACGACAAACCCAAATCACATTTGATATTAAATACAAGGCTCTGAATAGAAAATATATCGGCTTATATTCAATATCAAATTCTACGACCAACAAATATCGTATTGGAAATAACGATATAAATATATCTTTCAAATTTCCATAACAATATTCGTATAATCACGAGATCCAACATCAAAATATTCCAAAGACAATTTCGATTCAAATCATACATCGAAATATCGGTTTATCATTATTGTTGTATACATGTGATGTATGAAATCCATACAAATAACATTATATGGTAATTGCGTATGTATGATTCCAATTTAGGAATAACGAATATTTTAAAATAATATTCAGTAAAGGATAAAAATGTGAATTTGATGTCCGATTTTGGATGGACACGAAAATATTGAAGTATGTGATGTCGTGTTGATTAGATATCTGACATTTTAAAGCGAACGATAACGATTTTATTCATTTTTATAGTGAATATCGAAAAGGAAATGATTTAAAAATATGATATTTTGAAAATATTATCATTGAAATATTATAATGATAAGGAGTATTCAATTTTGATTTAAATTTGAAATGGAAGTAGGAATCGTTTTTAAAACGAATTTATAAAATGTGTTTTGAATGAAATATATATATATATATATACACACACACACACATATTAATGGCTTGAATAGAATGCGCCGCGCTGCGACCGTTCTCAAATTTCGACTGTTGACTAAAATATTAAAGTATGTGATGTCGTGTTGATTAGATATCTGCTATTTAATGCGAACAATAACGATTTTATTCAGTTTTATAGATGATTTAAAAATCTAATATTTTGAAAATATTACCATTTAAATATCATAATGATAAGGAGTATTCAGTTTTGATTTAAAATTGAAATGGAAGTGGGAATCGTTTTTAAAATGAATTTATAAAATACGTTTTGAATGAAATATATATTATATATACACACACACACACATACACATATTAATGGCTTGAATAGAATGCGCCACGCTGCGACCGTTCTCAAATTTCGACTGTTGACTTATTATAATGATATGGAGTATTCAATTTTGATTTAAAAGAAATGGAAGTGGGAATCGTTTTTAAAACGAATTTATAAAATACGTTTTGAATGAAATATATATATATATACACACACACACACACATACACATATTAATGGCTTGAATAGAACGCGTCGCGCTGCGACCGTTCTCAAATTTCGACTATTGACTTCAAATTGACATTACGGGAGACCCGACCATCGGATTCTCCTAATACTGGAACCGTTGGGTTCATATCGAAAAGATCTTTCTAATGAATATAATATATTTAAATTTGAACTGTTGGATTTGGAATTATGTCCAAATCAAATTTGAAAAAGGTCACTATGGATGCAGTTCGGTGACCGTTAATTGAAACCGACTGTACAGGCCTTAATAAAATTATTAAAAATATTAATAATTTGTGTAAAATCATAATAAATGATTTAGAAGGAATTTGGAAGATAGATATATATCGTTATTCCCCATATGATATGTGTTGGTTTCAGAATTTGATATTGAATATAAGCTAATATAATTTCTGTTTAGAGCCTTATTTTTAATATCAAATTGGATTTTGGGTTTGTCGTGAATGGTTCCTTAAAAAACACTGTTCTTAAACCCCATGTGAAAGTAATAAATCTTTTAATTAAGATTATTAGAATTTCCAATTATATTTAGTAATAGGAATAAAATGGAATGTGAATTGGGTTTATTGTGAAGTGTGTTTTTAACGACATTCGTTCTTTAACCCGATTAGCAGTGAAATGTGATTTGGAGTTTATAAATCTTTTATTAAGATTTAATGGAAATTTTTCAAAGTAAATTTTTCCAATTTAATATATTAAATTGGAATTTAATGGAATTCGATTTGGTAATAATCGAAGTGAGCTTCTGTGGAGGAAGACTGTTAATATATATGAACTTTAAAAGGCTTTGTCGTTATTCCATTTATATTATTAGTTGGATACGGAAATTTATATTGATTATATATACATTGATTTTCTTCCCGTGAAGATTCCATGGTTAATGGAATGTGATTTTGGGTTTATCATGAACTGTGTTTTAAATGACATTAATTCTTTAACCTAGTTAAAGATAGGATTATATGTCTAACATTGTATTTCGAACTGTATTGTTGATCTCTGCTAAATATGTATCTGTTTAGTGGCAGAGAATTTATTATCTTGCTTAACACCCTTCCCTGAGACATACGAGCTTAGAGGTTATATATCGACAGAAATCAATGGTACGATGTAGATTGCCAATGTGGCATGTTTGATTTCCCAAAGATAAATAATCATTGAGAATATGAGATTAAAACTAAGTGGAATTTTAATGAATCTTTAAATAGATTGAAATTAGAATGTGATAATTTAAATTATCAAATTTGTGAAATGATCGAGGATGAAGTACCACCAATTTTTAGTCCAAGCGATAGTTAAATCTTTAATTAGATTTGAACCTGAAATGGTAATTAAACTTACCGATAACACCGTGGTGTTAGATATGGAGTATTACCAGTTTTTCTCCATGGGATGAATAGGCTGGGATTGGGATTAATAAATAAATGATTACTTCGGTAAGGCTCGATAATCCCAACTAGTTGATAAACCTTGATTTGGTTTAGAATTGATATCCAAATGAAGATTAAAGTATAAATTTAAAAGAATTTATATTTGATAAAATTAAAGCGAACATTTCCCAAAGGATATGAATATTTGAATAAAAGAATATTCTGAATTGGAATGAGGCGTATGATGTGTTTTTATAGCACTTGATTATTGATTATATAATACACGGGTTATTCGGAAAGACCGGGTTTATCCCATTCTGAATAACTGATATAACGACTAAAAGTCGACGATGAAGACGGTCGTTGAAGACCGGGGCTCTTTACATCGTTTAGATCATTACTGATGTCTTGATTGGGTTGTACACCCAAGACGAGATAATAAGTGGTGATCATGCAGATGTACTTGGAAATTGACCGGATATGCGAGGACCTCTCTCCTGTATTAGACATATGGGATTAGGAATAAGGTGCCTCCGGTTTCGTTCAGACCCAGAACGAACTTGTATATGGATGTGTGTCTGACATTGGATTTCGTTTTATATTGATTGATTTTTATTAAATATATATCTGTTTGGTGGCGGAGAATTTATTCTCTTGCTTAACACCCTTCTCTGAGACGTACGAGCTTAGAGGTTATATATTGATAGACATCAGTTGTATGGCGTGAATTGTCAGTGTGGCGTGCTGAGATGCAAATGATCAAGGCTTTTGTTGAAAAGCAGAGTCTTGAGGTTGATGATCAAAGCACGGCTTTAAATAGCATAACTTTGTGTATAGCGTTAATTCTCGAGCCTCACACCTTGGTATGAGTCAAAAATGGGATGAGGACGGCAGGGAGAACACGAAATTTTTTTCTATCTATGGGTTGTGTCATGGTATGGAGCCTAGACATTTATTTATTTTTACCTATGTGGATGATGGATTGTGAGGCGCCTCGGATATTGGTCCCTAGTAGCCAAGTGATAGTCCCTACAGGACCGGGAAACGTGTATTCAGGAATAGTTTTCCACAAAAGTAAGGGTGGACCGGCCCTGCTGCTAACCAGGGTTCACTATGGGGGATCTTGAGACATTTGCTAGAGTGTCTCGAAGCCGGTGAGGATGATCCCTTGCCTCGACTCATAGATGGAATCCAATTTCCAATACGTGACCTTTCGGTTTTAATTACAGAACTAGTATGGTGATATAGTAGCACGGGATATTATGTCGTCTATGATTGATACATTTATATTTGAACTGATATTGACACTATATAGTTATAGTAATATCAAAATGATTTGTTTTAAACGTACTAAGCATGTTTGGATATTATAAGGTAAAACTCTATCCTTCGGCTTGCGCTGCATTGTGTGATGGGACCTGAGTCTTATAATAGCTTCATTTTTCCAAAAAGCATTGCGCTATTTTTTTTATGCACTGGTATTCTTAGGAGAAAACCCGTTCCGTGTTATACAGCGTGGTCCCTTGATTTATCAAATTTTAGTGTAAAGTTTTAAATAATTGTTTTGAGTTCTCATACCAGTCCCATGACTGGCCTGGAGTTTATTGTTTTAACCTAAACTCTGGGTGCCCCTATTTTCCACATGGATAACTAGTAGTTTTGGTTTTGTAGATCCCTTTTTCACAGGATCCTGGATTTACTGCTGGAGCTATATTCGGAAAGCTTTGTATTTGTATATTTCTTTCGTTTGTGCTATGTATTATTTTTCCGCTGCTATGCAATGTATTTTAATCTCTGATATTTTTTTGATGTATATTATTTATTCATACTCTGTTATATTCTTGTACTCTGATCTAAATTGTTGTAACAGCAATGAAATATTCTTCTGTTTGCATTCTGATTTGTCCTGTTCTCAACTCAATCCGCAATTTTGCTGATAGGGGACGGTTGGGTCGTTTCATAATTCATCTTCCACATCGTTGCAGGCCGCTACGAACCCATTGCTCCAACCAATAATCGAACAGTGCGCCGCTACGTGGATGACTAGACTGAGATCAGACCTGATCACTACGTCGCTCCTCGCTCCGACGTCCCACGGCTTAAACGGCGTCATGCTCGAACTCCTAGGTGCATCGATAAACATGACGACTTTCATTAACGTAATCGAGATAAATACGAAACTAAACCAAATCATTTTCATATGGATCAAAAGAGCTCAACTAGCTCTATAAATTTTGTGCTGGAGATTTCTGAAATAAGTGAATGGATTTGGAGAAAAAGGGAGAGGACGATTGGAGTTCTTGGAGCGTCATTTTTATTTGGAGCGGCTGAAACAAATGTTGACCGAGGAAATGCTTTGACCAAGGGTTTAGAAAATATCAGGGTTTTATAATAAGTGAATATTTGGCACATATCCCTAAAACCAAAATTAATTAGGCTCACATCCAGTCAAAAACTTATTATAAATTAGGTCCCTATTTTTCAAAAGTAGTTCAAAAAAATAAAAAAGTAAAAAAAAATACAAAAATTAATTTTAAAATAAATTAAGCATTCGACAAAAAATTCGATCCGAAAAACATCAAAAAACACGACAAAAACAAGAAAACCACAGAAAACAGCGAAAAGTACAGTTAAATGCATAATGTTGATTTTGTTTATCAGAATATTTCATATTGAAATGAAATTGATGTGAATCTGTGGATGCAGGGAAACAGGTCGGAGGAATCCAACTGGATTCCTCAACATTTATTTTACTATTTTTCATATATTGTAATATATGATGTGATATATAATATGTGGTTGATTATGTGTGTTGAATGATATCGATCATTGTTATTTGGTATTTTAAATACCGTATATAATACTGGAATTTAAAATGGGAATTTTCAATGTGTATGTTGAAAATAAAATATATTTATATAAAATAAATAGAATTATAAAAGGAACATTGATTTAGAAAGTAAATAGAATTATAAAAGGGAAATATTTGGAAAATGAATAGAGTTTTATAAATAGAGAATTTTACATTAGGAAGGTTTAGACCTGTGCTTTGCACATGGGTGCAACATGATATTGAATTAAAGTAAATATCTTGCAAATAAAATATTATAATGGAATTTGGGGTTTGAATTAGGAATTTAAACGGAATTACTGAAATTAGAACTGACTGGGAAGTAGTTGAGTTGAATGGCTTTCTAGGTATCGATCTGATGTTGGTTTTGTCCTTGGGGGTTAATACATAGGGGGTTGTTGTCTTACTAGTTTACAGTTAGAGACTGATATATGTGAGAAGATAGTGATGCATGAATCAAAAATGGAAACGTTTTCCAAAGTTAATAACATATATTTTCTAAAATTAGAAAATAAGGATTTGATGAATATATGGAAATGAGAAATGGGGAAATGAATAAATATTGATTGATGATTGATCGATAGAATTTCCATTTGGAAATAATATCATTGTTTGCACACATGTTTTCCTTTGATAGTCAAATCACCGACTATCAAAGATTTTGACCATTTCCATTGTCAATACAGAGAGACCGGGATCAAATATATTATCCGAAAACTACTCCGTATGACATTAGCATTGCGAATCAAATATGATGAAGATAATTGAAGATGGAGTTATGTAAGGGCCGTCCTGTTTATAGAATAGTGACTTCGGATTGTCCAATCCCAGGGCAACTTGAATGGAAGAACATCTGATAGAGTATATCTGGTAGATCACGTAAGTTGATAGTTTCAAACGTATTTACGTTGGTGGCGGAGGAATCCGTTTCTCTTAGCTTATACCCGCGGTATTTTTAGGGGAATCAATTTGTGATTTGATGGGTATGACAATGTGGCATTCAAAGTAAATGAAGGAGTGATCTGTTAAAAGATACATTATGACCTCGAGCCTCATCAACTAGGAAATGACAGAAATCGGACAGGCAGCATGGCTAAGTGGGTCGCACCCAAGTAGGGTATATTGTCACCATCTAGAGAATATTCATATTTGTTACTTCTTTTGCTTCTGTATCTCTCGGGAATGGTTATGTTGGTATACTAACCATAAGGTGATAATATATTCAGAACATTCAAGCGAAATGAATGGTCGGTCATGCGCGGCCGAGTTACAAGATGTTCTTGTTGAACTCCAGTGTATCGCTTCTAGAGTACACTGATCGGAAGGTGGTTCCATACCTTGTCAGAGTTGGAAATCCATTACCCAATAAGAGCCCGTGGTTTTGATTGTATATTATATATGTAGAACATGAGATGAAAGCATTCTACTAGATTTCTATTTACTTGATCTAGACATTATTATAATATCAGACAAGTATCATTTTAGAAAAATATTTCGGTTATCATAAGGTAAAAACCATCCGTGTTTATGTGTGGATTGGCCTTACGATTATCCTTTGGTTCAAAAGGATTTTTGAAAGTTAAATCAATGATTTGAGTTTACTCACACCAGTCACATGACTGGCCCAGAGTTTATTTTGTTTTGTTTTCCCTAAACTCTTGGGTGCCCAATTTTGTACGGGCAGTCAAGTAGTCAGGTTTTTACAGATATACTAGAAGGTGCTGGAGCTAGAGGCTTCAGCAGCTTTTTTATAACTATTGTTTATTTCCGCTGTGATGTAAGTGTTGTACTCTGGTAATGTTACTGTATACATATATTGATTTTATTTCAAATATATGTTATCTATTATATGTTGTTCGTTCCACTGTGAGATTCGTGTTTACTCTGATGTTGTATGTTCTTCTTTTTCTATTCTAAGTTTATATCTTATCTATCCTCACCATCTAATTTCTTTTATGGACTATCCGGTATTTTCGATGCTTGAATAGTCAACATTGAGTTTATGTCGGTTACTCAGGATCGCGAAAACCCGGGTCGTTACAGTGGTATCAGAGCTGAACGTTAATTAATTACCTTGGCTCTGTGGCGTGACTCAGTAGAGATGGGGTTAGTAATTCCCTAGATTGAGTTTGAGTATATATATACGAGAGAACGAATTTGTTATTTGATATAAAAATTGTTTTTTATTGTGGAGTTTCGTTGGTTGAGTAGTTTATGAGTTCTGGTCGATCAGTTTGATCCACTGTATTGGTAGGGGTTTGTAAACACTTGAACACGATGAACCGACACAGTATGTTTTGAAAAGAGGGTAAGTGAAATAATTTTGTCCAAACTATATTTTGATGTAAAAGAAAGTATAGATATTGAAAATATTTTAGAATATTCGATGTGTTGGTTGGGATTATAATCAGATAAGATTATAATTGAAACGGTTATGAATAACCAATCAAAATTCGTATAAGTTTTACGAAACGAATTAAATCTGAATTGAAATTAAAACCCTAGAGATTTGGAAAGGTGTT
The DNA here is from genome assembly GCA_030737875.1 of Allium sativum. Classification (NCBI taxonomy): domain Eukaryota; kingdom Viridiplantae; phylum Streptophyta; class Magnoliopsida; order Asparagales; family Amaryllidaceae; genus Allium; species Allium sativum. Next base: position 432,809,569 of record CM060920.1, read on the forward strand.
TGTACATGAATTTGGATTAAATACATGAGAATTTTAATATCTTGGGAGATTTTAAATTGTTTTAAAGCATTGTAAATGGTATTTTGAAATGAATTTCAAAATGGAAGTGTTTAAATATGGTTTGAAAGTGATATAGTATTGAACTCACTTCGATTGCAATGACTCGAGTTTTTATCGCCAACACAAATACTAATTAATCGTATTTACAAATACGAGTTAAAATCCATACTTTTGAATAAGGCCAAACATATCAAAAGAGTTCATTTGCCATTTCCTTTACACATGTATGTACAATAGCATGTATGAGACAACGTTTATTTAAATTCATTTTTTCCATGTATGAAGGATAACACTTATGCATAGCAAAGTTTTAAAATTCCATTCTTTTTACATACACTTTGTTCATTTTTTTCAAAACCTTATTTTTAGCAAACTCTTGTTTTTTTTCATAAAGCACACTTGGACCAAAACATGCTAAAAATCTCTTATGATCTCAAAACAAAATTCAAGGGAAATCTTTGTGTTTACATATGCATCAAACCAAAAACAAGAAGTGCCAATTTCTCTTGCAAATCATGCTCTCATTCATAGTCTTGGAAGTATAACCTACACTATAGATTGGCTAGCAACTAGGATCTAAGGGTAAATATTATGCACATGGCCAAATCATTATAGATTAAAGTATTTTCAGTTTTAAAATCTTTTCTTTTCTTACATGTGATTTCTGAAAATACACCTTCTTCTTCATTTTCAACACATAGTTATATTTGTCATAACAAATGTGACTAAAGATTTTATTAAATCTTGTATATATACCAAAGATCTTGCCTACACTAGATCATTTCTAAAACATAGATTTTTCTAAGATTTTATATGCATATTTCATCACATGCCATGCATTCTTTTGCACAAAAACTTTTAGATTTTAGAAAACCTTGGAAGGCATGTAAGATTTTTATATAATTTCCTGTTAAATCATAATGGTCATGTAAAAAATATGGTTTAAAGACCCAAGGAATTCTGAGCATTTATGGTACAAAGGATGATCACCAAATTTGTTTAAAACCAAGGAAAAGATTTGAGAAAACATGGTTGTACATGAAGCATTAAATGTGATGATTCCTTGTAGCCCAATGGGAAGAATGTAGTACAGGCACAGGGATTTTTCAGAGGAAATATTTGCTGATCATGGCCATGTTAGCTCAGGTGATAGGGTGTTGTCATCTCAAAAAGGTTTGAGAGAAAAGGATATTTAAATTGTCAATCTTTGGTCAAAAACTGAAAAATTGTTTTCTGTTTTCAAATCATATTTAACGCACCAGTTTTTTTATTATTTTCTTACCCCTATATAAAGCCTTGCCATGCATTCTTTCCTCACAACAAAAACATTGAAACCAAATCAGTTTAGTAAGGAGAAATAGAAACTGAAGACTTCAAACATTTCAGGTGAGTAAACTTTTCTAGAGAAATTTTCTTTACTGTCTTTTCTGTTTTGACTGAAAGTGTCATCTTGCTTAGTGATGATATTGCTTGAATTATATGGTTGTTTGCATCTCAGTTTGTTTGCCTAATCAAAGAATTATTATTTGGCACTTCAATCCTTAAGTACCAAGTGTGTTAGGATATTATATTGTCCTGCATATTACTAGGTTATGTTAGTTTTGTTTCAAAATTCAGCCAACCAAAACAGGAGATCTACTAGCTAGTGAAACCTAGATTAGATGATGGAATATACTTCATATCAGTTATAAAAGCCTTACATAGTCACTTAGTTGTTGGGAGTTAGGGAAAACACTAAGAAAATACCCAGAACATGAAAATAGAAAACAACAGCTACTCTCTGTAATCTCAAAACTAAAGTGGATTTTCAAACGTTGTAAAAACTTGTTTTGACTACATAAACATGATGGTGGATCGAAATGAGGATTTTTAAAAGAAAATTCATGATTTTTAACGGCTTGGATCATGAGATATCCTGAGATGATCGGAATTTGAACATTGGTCTAATTCCGACCATCGAGGCTATCGCGCGCCATACGGTTGAAGGAGGAGCTTCATCTAGGATCGGAGGCCCTAGGAAAAATGCTAATTATTTTTTTAAATAATGGGATTGTGTAAACAAGATCAAAATAGGGTAAAAATGGGTTTTTGGGTACCTGGGGTTCACGCCGGAACTGCTCATCGACGGCGGCGCTATGGGGGTGCGGTCCAAGGGGGTTGGCGACGTCAGGGAGTGGTGGTGACGTGGCAAGAAGGGGACAACGGCCAGGGATCAGGGCGAGGCGCGGTGGGGGTTTTCTTCGATGGTGCCATTTCGCTGGAACAAGATCAAATCGGGAAATTACTGTTCAGACAGTGATGGTCGGGTCGGAGAGTGGTAGCATGATCGGGAGGTGATGGGCGACGCGTCAGAATGGTTGAGGGTGGTCGATGGTGGCTGGGTTAAGTGTGCATGTGCACGGGCATGGCAAGGGAAGGAAGAAGAAGAAGGAGAAGTGGAATCAAGATTTTCAAGGGATCGGGCCAAAAATCATACGATCCTGGGGTGGTACTTTGAGCTGATCGGGCACTTGGGTACTTGGTCTGGCACATGGGGGCTGGGGCTGATCGGCAAGAAGAATGCTGGAGTTTTGAGAGTGGTAGTTTGGTAGCAAATGGTACTTTGTCAAGGATGTGGTACTTTGCGAAAATCATGGGAACCTAGCCTATTTTTATGTGTGCACACCACGAAACGAAACCGGTGCTTTGGCAACAAATGGTACTATGCCATATTTGTGTTCAAATAAGGATTTTTGTGATTTATAAATTAAATTAAACTAGTTTTTAATTAAATATAGAGGATAAATAAATAATAAAATAAAAATAGAATTTTATTTAAAATAGCAAGAAGGAAAAAGAAGTGAATCAGGTGTTTGAAATTGAGTGAAATTTTTTGCATAGAAATTGAAAATAAAGTTGTTGTTTTTTTAGTATTAGAAATAATTTTCTAATGAAAATATTTAAATTTTAAAGTCAACAAAAATGAAAGGAAAACCGAATGCTATAATTGACTGTTATAAACTGTAAGTCTGAATTTCCGAACATAAGTAAATGGTCATATACTAATAAAATAAGTACTATAAACTACATTTTTGATCGTGTCAGGTTAATAATTTAAAAGAAAATATTCGCTAATCATCTCAAAGAGAACGGAATGAATGTTTCACTTTGATTTGATTATACGCCGCGCGTCAGAGATAATTAAAGACAACGATATACAAGGGCTATTCTTGAATAGTACTTTCGGTTTGTCCAATCCCAGGACAACTTGTATGGTCGAATGTCTAACAAAGTAATTCTAACATATCACGTACGTTGATATCTCCAAACGTATTTATATGGTGGCAGAGGAATTCGTTTCTCTCGCTGTGTACCTATAATATATTTTTGGGGAAGTCAATTAGTGATTGGCGAGTTTTGACGATGTGACATTCAAAAGAAATAAACAGTGATGATAAAAAGGTAAGTCTAGCCTCAAGCCTCACACCCATGAAATGACAAAAATCGGGCAGACAGCATGGCTATGTAGGTCGCTCCCATTAGGGTGTAGCATCACCTATCCAGAGAAATTCCTTTTGTTTCTTACCCTGTCGATTATGCCCATTCGGGAAATGGTTGCCGTACACAACCATTGGTGATATACACTCGATACACTCAAGAGAAATGAGTGGTCAGTCATGTGTGGGTCGGGTTGCAAGTCGTTCTTGTTGAACCCAAGTGTATTCGCCTCTAGAGATACACCATCGAAAGGTTGTCCCATACCTTTTCATGGTTGGAAATCAAATTTCCATAAGCACCAAGCGGTTTTATTTGTATACTATATAGGAGAATGTGAGATGTAAGCATTCTTCTAGATTCTAAATTATTTGTGAAACACCTAGACACTATGATAATATCTGGTTTAAGTATACAAAGTATTTCGATCTCATAAGGTAGAAACCCGTTCTGTTTTCACGGCGTGGTCTTATGAGATATTTTTATTTCTTTAATCTATTTTAAAATGTTTACTCATACCGGCCCCCTGACTGACCCGGAGTTTATTTTTTGTGTTCCCTTAAACTCTTGGGTATTCATAACACTTGTTATGAATAGACAAGTGAACCAGGTTAGGAAAAACTTGTAAAGCTGGAATGGAACTTTCTGTGTGCTGGTCTACTTATCATATCTACTGTATAATTATAAGTCTGCAAGTTAGTCGTCAATGATATGTATAATTAAAGATGTATTATGAATGTCTTGTATCACTAAATCTATGATGCTCTGATGTAATATGTAATGCTGTGTAATATTATGAAGTATCATCTTTTGTAAAAATTCCGCTGTAAGATTCTGATGTTTTCTATGATTTTATCTTCTATCTATTCTTATTCTTATTAATGACACGACTTCCAATGTGTTCGAAAGTTGGGTCGTTACAGTTGGTATCAAATCTTATGTTACTGATTACCTAGGCTTTGGGTGAGTGTGAGAGAGCGTATTTTTATTAAAAATTTAAAATAAATTTAGATCAACTTGAATGATACACCTAAGTTAGTCATATCCAGTCAAGTCTTGATTTGACAACCTGTTATATTCAGGTGATTAAAATGAGTAACCGAGGACGAAGAGGTCGCGCTAGTGGACTTCCACTACTACTGGTCGTAATACTGCCTCCCAAGATCAAGGAGAAACAATGGAGGAAGTTACGTCGGTCCAGTAGGATAAAAGCTTTGCAACTATCGGCAAGGAATATACAACTCTGGGAGGAAAAGTTTTCAAAGGGACAGAATCTTTCATCGAAGTCCAAGCATGGTTGAGGTCCTGTGAGAGAATTTTCAAAGGACTGAAATTTAATGATGAGTAGAAACGTCTCTTAGCTTCGTGGCAACTCCAAGAAGCTGCTGCAATTTGGTGGGATGCTCAAACCACGAATGTTCCCGAGGAAGATTTCACTTGGGAAAAATTCAAAGAAGCATTCGAAGCACAATTTCTTCCTGCTGCAGGAAAGACTAGAATGTATCGGGTCTTTCTCGATCTCAAACAAGGGAACATGAAAATATCTGAATATGAGAACAAGTTCAATTCACTTTCTCATTTCGGGCCAGAACTGATCAATACCCCACTTAAGAAAAATGAAATGTTTATAGAAGGATTGAAGGATAGTCTGCAAGTCAAAATGATTGGGCATCTCAAGATTCCATTTGTCGATCTGGTAGATATGGCAGTTCGTTATGAGGCACTAGAGGGAAAGAAGCCAGTTGCAAAACCACAAACGGGAGAACCCAGTTGTGAGAACTCCAATAAAAGAAAATTTAATCTGAACTGGAACAACAAGGGAGTACCAAAAATGGGGCAGAAGGCTAAAGAGCGTTATAAGGATACGCAATGCCATAACTGCAAGGAGAAGGGACACATTGTTAGGTTTTGCATAAAGCCAGCAGCGGAAAAGCCACAACAAACTCAACAGCCAGAGCAACCTCAACCAAAGGGAACAAATAATGCTATTCCCCAAAAGTTTTCATGCTATAACTGTCATCAGCCTGGGCACTTGGTTAAAGACTGTCCACTCATGAAAAAGGCACAGCAACCAAAGATCTATGCTTTAATGGATAAGTCATCAACCTCTGAGAATGTGAAAATGGAAGAAGTTTCAGAAGGTACCTTACTCTTTTTAATAGAATGAGTTAAATTAATTAGGGTCAGCCTAAGAATTAGTTGAATAAAGTTGAACTTAATTACAATGATATCTAATCATATTATTATAAGAAATAAAGTTAAAATTTTAAAATTTAAATTTGGATTTCACTAGATTAGGTCCAGACTTAAGTTAATTGGATATGAACTCAGGGAAAGTGAACTGGTCGACTCGTGAATTAAATCATATTTGTGAGTCCCGAAATGGAGATAATTAACTAAGTGAATGAAGATTGTGGGTAATACTTAATGGAGTTAAGTAAATTGACCGATGAGTTAAAAAGTGAATTTGGACAGATACATATGCTTAAGCAAGATTGATTCAAAGCAATGAAGTGAATAAGACTTGAGATCTATTTCAAGGATATTTGGAAGTTGATGAGAATTCAAGAGTAGTAATACATAAATGGAAATGTTTTCCAACCATAGTAACAGATATATCCAGTTATGGGAATAGCTGTTATAAATAAAATATTTATTGATGTGTGTCGATAACTCTAATTAACTGTTTACAAATTTTCGAGGACGAAATTTTTATAACGGGGGTAGATTGTAATGACCCGAGTTTTTGTCGCCAACACAAATATTAATTAATCGTATTTACAAATACGAGTTAAAATCCATATTTTTGAATAAGGCAAAACATATCAAAAGAGTTCATTTGCCATTTCCTTTACACATGTATGTACAATAGCATGTATGAGACAACATTTATTTAAATTCATTTTTTTCATGTATGAGGGATAACACTTATACATAGCAAAGTTTTAAAATTCCATTCTTTTTACATACACTTTGTTCATTTTTTTCAAAACCTTATTTTTAGCAAACTCTTGTTTTTTTTTATAAAGCACACTTGGACCAAAACATGCTAAAAATCTCTTATGATCTCAAAAAAAAATTCAAGGGAAATCTTTGTGTTTACATATGCATCAAACCAAAAACAAGAAGTGCCAAATTCTCTTGCAAATCATGATCTCATTCATAGTCTTGGAAGTATAACCTACACTATAGATTGGCTAGCAACTAGGATCTAAGGGTAAATATTATGCACATGGCCAAATCATTATAGATTAAAGTATTTTCAATTTTAAAATCTTTTCTTTTCTTACATGTGATTTCTGAAAATACACCTTCTTCTTCATTTTCAACACATGGTTATATTTGTCATAACACATGTGACTAAAGATTTTATTAAATCTTGTATATATACCAAAGATCTTGCCTACACTAGATCATTTCTAAAACATAGATTTTTCTAAGATTTTCTATGCATATTTCATCACATGCCATGGATTCTTTTGCACAAAAACTTTCATATTTTAGAAAACCTTGGAAGGCAAGTAAGATTTTTATATAATTTCTTGTTAAATCATAATGGTCATGTGAAAATATGGTTTAAATACCCAAGGAATTCTAAGCATTTATGGTACAAAGAAAGGTCACCAAATTTGTTTAAAACCAAGGAAAAGATTTGAGAAAACATGGTTGTACATGAAGCATTAAATGTGATGGTTCCTTGTAGACCAATGGGAAGAATGTAGTACAGGCGCAGGGATTTTTCAAAGGAAATATTTGCTGATTATGGCCATGTTAGCTCAGGTGATAGGGTGTTGTCATCTCAAAAAGGTTTGAGAGAAAAGGATATTTAAATTGTCAATCATTGGTCAAAAACTGAAAATTTGTTTTTTGTTTTCAAATCATATTTAATGCACCAGTTTTTTTTATTACTTTCTTACCCCTATATAAAGCCTTGCCAAGCGTTCTTTCCTCACAACAAAAACGTTGAAACCAAATCAGTTTAGTAAGAAGAAATAGAAACTGAAGACTTCAAACATTTTAGCTGATTAAACTTTTCCAGAGAAATTTTCTTTACTGTCTTTTCTATTTTGACTGAAACTGTGATCTTGCTTAGTGATGATATTGCTTGAATTGTATGGTTGTTTGCATCTCAGTTTGTTTGCCTAATCAAAGAATTATTATTTGGCACTTCAATCCTTAAGTACCAAGTGTGTTAGGATATTATATCGTCCTGTATATTACTAGGTTCTGTTAGTTTTGTTTTAAAATTCACACAACCAAAACTGGAGATCTACTGGCCAGTGAAACCTAGATTAGATGATGGAATATACTTCATCTCAGTTATAAAAGCCTTACATAGTCACCTAGTTGTCGGAAGGTAGGGAAAACACTAAGAAAATACCCAGAACATGAAAACAGAAAACAACAGCTGCTCTCTGTAATTTCAAAACTAAAGTGGATTTTTAAACGTTTTAAAAACTTGTTTTGACTACATAAACATGATGGTGGATCGAAATGAGGATTTTTAAAAGAAAATTCACGATTTTTAACGGCTTGGATCATGAGATTTTCTGAGATGAACGGAATTTGAACATTGATCAAATTCCGACCATCTAGGCTATCGCGCGCCATACGGTTGGAGGAGCTTCATCTAGGATCGGAGTTCCTAGGAAAAATGTTAATTATTTTTTTAAATAAATGGATTGTGTAAACGAGATCAAAACAAGGTAAAAATGGGTTTTTGGGTACCTGGGGTTCACACCGGAACTGCTCATCGACGGAGGCGCTATGAGGGTGCGGTCCAGGGGGTTGGCGACGTTAGGGAGTTTGGTGATGTGGCAAGAAGGGGACGACGGCCAGGGTCAGGGCGAGGTGAGGGTTTTCTTCGATGGTGCCATTTCACTGGAACACGATCAAATCGGGAAATTACTGTTTAGACAATGATGGTCGGGTCAGAGAGTGGTAGCATGATCGGGAGGTGATGGGCGACGCGTCGGAATGGTTGAAGGTTGTCGATGGTGGCTGGGTTAAGTGTGCATTTGCACGGGCATGGCAAGGGAAGAAAGAAGAAGAAGGAGAAGTAGCATCATGATTTTCAAGGGATCGGGCCAAAAATCATACGATCCCGGGGTGGTACTTTGAGCTGATCGGGCACTTGGGTACTTGGTCTGCCGCATGGGGGCTGGGGCTGATCGACAGGAAGAACGCTGGAGTTTTGAGAGCGGTAATTTGGCAACAAATGGTACTTTGTCAAGGATGTGGTACTTTGCGAAAATCAAGGGAACCAAGCCGATTTTTATGTGCACACACCAAGAAACGAAACTGGTACTTTGGCAACAAATGGTACTTTTCCATATGTGTGTTCTAATAAGGATTTTTGTGATTTATAAATTAAATTAAACTAGTTTTTAATTAAATATAGAGGATAAATAAATAATAAAATAAAAATAGAATTTTATTTAAAATAGCAAGAAGGAAAAAGAAGTGAATCAGGTGTTTGAAATTGAGTGAAAGTTTTTTGCATAGAAATTGAAAAAAAAGTTGTTTTTTTAGTATTAGAAATAATTTTCTAATGAAAATATTTAAATTTTAAAGTCAACAAAAATGAAAGGAAAACCATATGCTATAATTGACTGTTATAAACTGTAAGTCTGAATTTCCGGACATAAGTAAATGATCATACAATAATAAAATAAGTACTGTAAACTACATTTTTGATCGTGTCAGGTTAATAATTTAAAAGAAGATATTCGCTAATCATCTCAATGAGACCGGAATGATTGTTTCACTTTGATTTGATTATACGCCGCGCGTCAGAGATAATTGAAGACATCGATATACAAGGGCTATTCTTGAATAGTACCTTTGGTTTGTCCAATCCCAGGACAACTTGTATGGACGAATGTCTGACGAAGTAATTCTAACTGATCACGTACGTTGATCTCTCCAAACGTATATATGTATATATATATGGTGGCAAAGGAATTCGTTTCTCTCGTTGTATACCTATAATATATTTTTGGGGAAGTCAGTTAGTGATTGGCGAGTTTTGACGATGTGGCATTCAAAAGAAATAAATAGTGATGATAAAAAGGTAAGTCTAGCCTCAAGCCTCACACCCAGGAAATGAAAAAAATCGGGCAGGAAGCATGGCTATGTGGGTCGCTCCCGTTAGGGTGTAGCATCACCTATCCAGAGAAATTCCTTTTGTTTCTTACTCTTTCGATTCTGCCCATTCGGGAAATGGTTGCCATACACAACCATTGGTGATATACACTCGATACACTCAAGAGAAATGAGTGGTCGGTCATGTGTGGGTCGGGTTGCAAGACGTTCTTGTTGAACCCAGGTGTATTCGCCTCTAGAGATACACCATCGAAAGGTGGTCCCATACCTTGTCAGGGTTAGAAATCAAATTTCCATAAGCGCCAAGCGGTTTTATTTGTATACTATATAGGAGAATGTGAGATGTAAGCATTCTTCTATATTCTAAATTATTTGTGAAACACCTAGACACTATGATAATATCTGGTTTAAGTATACAAAGTGTTTCGATCTCATAAGATAGAAACCCATTCCGTTTTCACGGCGTGGTCTTATGAGATATTTTTATTTCTTTAATCTGTTTTAAACTGTTTACTCATACCAGTCCCCTGACTGACCCGGAGTTTATTTTCTGTGTTCCCTTAAACTCTTGGGTATTCATAACACTTGTTATTAATAGACAAGTGAATCACGTTAGGAAAAACTTGGAAAGCTGGAATGGAACTTTCTGTGCGCTGGTTTGCTTATCATATCTACTGTATAATTATAAGTCTACAAGTTAGTCGTCAATGATATGTATAATTAAAGATGTACTATGAATGGCTTGTATCACTAGATCTATGATGCTCTGATGTAATATGTACTGCTGTGTAATATTATGAAGTATCATCTTTTGTAAAAATTCCGCTGTAAGATTCTGATGTTTTTTGTGATTTTATCTTCTATCTATTCTTATTCTTATTAATGACACGACTTCCGATGTGTTCGAAAGTTGGGTCGTTACATCGATAGCTGGAAATAGATTCCGATGATGATCATGACATCATCAGTGTTCATTTTCAAGTTGTAAGTGATGGATTACTACCAAATTTTTTGTTTTTGAATTATTTTGAGAAAACAAGTTGTTTTGATATTCCAAATGAATATTTTGATTTTTGGAAAAGGCTAAACTGTTTAAAAACTCCCAGTAACAGATTATTTGAATTAAAACAAATTAAATTAGAATTTGTAAAAGCAAATAGAAATAGAAATTGAATTGAAACCAGATATGGGGAAAATGAATTGAGATAGAAAATATCGAATTACATTGGATTAGAGATAATCCGAAATGGAATTGGATTGGTAAGTTAAGAATTGAAATTAATAATGGAATTTGAGTTAAGAACAGAATTTGGCTTGGGTATAACCGAATGATTGGGATGACATTGGTATATGCAGAATTGGTAACACATGGAAATAATATATTGATATACCCGACAAAAAGGTACCAGTTTGTATTATATATGGGTTTGAGATTTTGATGAGCCGAATTGGCAAGCCGCTTGGCTATTTGATTTTCTTTTAGGTTGAAGAAGGCCTAGAGAGGCGAGTTGGAGTTTGAGCTATTGACCAGTACAAAGGAGGTGCTGGCGAAATTTTTCAAAAAATTAAGGTGTTAGAAAATTTTCAGGATTTTTGAAAATTTTCGTTAGTAGGAATGAATAAATATTTAATTGAAATTAAATTGGTTCGGTTGAAACTGAAAAAGAATTAAACAAATAATTTATAACTCAGCTAATAGGGTTTGTTTCCTACCTTAGCAATTTCGAGGACGAAATTATTTTTAAGCGGGGAAGAATTTAATGTCCTGTATTTTTATGGTATAATAATTAATTTATTTAATTATTTAAATAGTGATTTAGAGATTTAAATGGTTGTTTAATTAAATAATATTGAATATTTAATTAATATAAGTAATAGAATAATATATTTAATTCCGAAATAGTCGAAAATAGTGAATTGACAATATTGTGTGAATTGGGCAATTTAAAATATATAATTCAGTTTGGAATTGAATTTGAATAACGAATATATTATTTAAACGATGTTTGAACATAGAATTATAATATAATTATAATCGAGCTCGAAATCGCGTGGCAGTTCATAATTTGGCGATTCGAACTTCAACTGAATATACAGAATTCGTTTCAAGCCGGATTTCTGTGAAACAAGAAAGGTTCGGAGCTGGTGAAACATATTTTTCTAATGGAAGAGAAAATCAGGATTTCATTGTGTAGAGTTTGATTTATGTCCAAATCAAAATTTAAAATAGTCGCTATGGAATTCCTTTATAATTTACAACGATGTATAAAAGGAATTTCATTATAAATCGAATATCGATTTAATCGATATTTGAAATATCGAGTTAGAAATTTATATAGGATTATTCTGGAGTTGTATGGTATTCTATTGTGAATATATATGATAATATTTATTTATAAATATTTATTTTAATCATTTTTAAATATATTTAATATTTAAAAGGGTTTATTTAAAGCTTTAAAAATAGCCAGTTTTGCAAACGACCTCCGTTTTCGACGAAACTAATTTTGTTGGATCAAGAATATTAAATTATTGCTAGATTTCAATTTTCGTGATTTTAGAGTTAGTATGTGGCCGTACGGGATTTTAATCTGAAAAATAGTCGATATTTTGACGGCTAAAAATACGCTGTGTGAGCAAACGGAGTCGAAATTCGACGAAACCAGTTTTGTTTGGTCTGTAATGTCGAGTTGTAGCTGTATGTCCATTTTCGTTGAATTTGGATGTGTTATGCGATCATAGGAATTTTTAAACTATGAATGGAGATAACGATTGATTATAGTTAATATAATATTCAAATAAAAAAATATTTAATCTATCTTATAAATACCAAACACCCCTAACCCTAAGTCATTTCCTCTCACGGTCAAAGAAAATACGCCTCCACTTCCTCTATAAACTAACGTGATCAAAACCAGAAAATAAAATCCAAAACAAAATCAAGCAAAAATCTATAAACCCTAAATCAAACATATGCGAGAGATCCTTAAGGGATTCCCTACGTTCTAGCAAGCTTTGATTTTGGTCCGTCGTCGCTAACCTAAGCTGCGTTGTAGCCAGCATCAACTAGGGTTCAACAAATAGCGAGATGTAAGCGTTAATGTTTGTTTTGGTCGTCGGTTTTGGATTCGTGAGGTTGAGTAGCACGGTGTGGCAAATTTATGGAAGAAATGGTGAGTAAAGATGTCGTAACCTATACGCTACCAACGGGAAAAGACCGAAGTCGGTTTTTGAAGAGGGGGTTCGAAGGTTTTAATTTTGGGATAGAAATGTAGACAATATGGAGAGGAGTTGAACGGGATTTATTGTTTGAAGTTTCATGGAGTAGAGAAGGAGTTTGTTGGAGAGAGAAATGTACGGGTATGGACATGGTGAGGAGTGCGGGTTCGTTGTCATAAGGTGGAAGAAGGAGTTTGAGCTGATTAAGAAGTAAGTGGGCCGACTATATTGAAAAGGGCAAGGCCCATTTGAAAATGCTTTTATTTAATTTAAATGTATATAAACTTCAAAATTGAATAACTTTATCATACGATATCGGTTTTCAGCGATACAAGATCCGTTGGGATCATACCGACGGTGCGTACACAATGGAACTGACTAGGATTGGATTGGAGCCCATTACAATTTTTTGAAAAATAAATTGTCTGTCTGAATCAAAAGATGGTTAATCGTTATTTAACGATGATCGTCCAATGTGAGTAAAACTCACCAACTCTACCAGTTCCTAGTTTTATAACATATTTTTAGAACTGATAAATGATGATTGATTGCTGTGTGTTGACTGTTTGGTTGAACTGTAAATTGATTGGTTGAAAATATCGATATAGTTATATATATATATATATCATTAATCAAATGTTGATTTTGTTTATCAGAATATTTCATATTGAAATAAAATTGATGTGAATTATATTGTGTAACATCTGTGGATGCAAGGAAACAGGTCGGAGGAATCCAACTGGATTCCTCAACATTTATTTTACTATTTTTCATATATTGTAATATATGATGTGATATATAATCTGTGGTTGATTATGTGTGTTGAATGTTATCGATCGTTATTATTTGGTATTTTACATACCATATATAATACTGGAATTTAAAATAGGAATTTTCAATGTGTATGTTGAAAATAAAATATATTTATATAAAATAAATAGAATTATAAAAGGAATATTGATTTAGAAAGTAAATAGAATTATAAAAGGGAAATATTTGGAAAATGAATAGAGTTTTATAAAAAGAGAATTTTACATTATGAAGGTTTAGACCCGTGCTTCGCACACGGGTGTAACATGATATTGATTTAAAGTAAATATTTTTCAAATAGAATATTATAAAGGAATTTGGGATTTGAATTAGGAATTTAAACGGAATTACTGAAATTAGAACTGACTGGAAATTAGTTGAGTTAAATGGCTTTCTGGGTACCGATCTGATGTTGGTTTCGGCCTTCGGGGTTACTATGTAGGGGGTTGTTCTCTTACTAGTTTACAATTAGAGACTGATATATGTGAGAAGATATTGATGCGTGAATCAGAAATGGAAACGTTTTCCAAAGTTAATAACGTATATTTTCTAAAATTAGAAAATAAGGATTTGATGAATATATGGAAACGAGAAATGGGGAAATAAATAAATATTGATTGATGATTGATCGATAGAATTTCCATCTGGAAATAATATCGTTGTTTGCACACATGTTTAGTTAAATCATCGACCATTGAAGATTTTGGCCATTTCCGTTGTCAATACGGAGGGACCGGGATCAGATATATTATCTGAAAACCACTCCGTATGACATTAGCGTTGCGAATCAAATATGATGAAGATAATTGAAGATGGAGTTATGCAAGGGCTATCCTGTTTACAGAATAGTGCCTTCGGATTGTCCAATCCCAGGACAACTTGAATGGACGAACGTCTGGCAGAGTATATGTGGTAGATCGCGTAAGTTGATAGTTTCAAACGTATTTACGTTGGTGACAGAGGGATTCGTTTCTCTTATCTTATACCCGTGGTATTTTTGGATGAATCAATTTGTAATTTGACAGGTATGACGATGTGGCATTAAAAGTAAATGAAGGAGTGATCTGCTAAAAGATACGTTATGACCTCGAGCCTCATCAACTAGGAAATGACAGAAATCGGGCAGGCAACATGGCTAAGTGGGTCGCACCCAAGTAGGGTATATTGTCACCATCTAGAGAATATTCATATTTGTTACTTCTTTCGCTTATGTATCTCCCAGGAATGGTTATGTTGGTATACCAACCATAAGGTGATAATATATTCGGAACATTCAAGCGAAATGAATGGCCGGTCTTGTGTGGCCGAGTTACAAGATGTTCTTGTTGAACTCCAGTGTATCGCTTCTAGAGTACACTGATCGGAAGGTGGTTCCATACCTTGTCAGAGTTGGAAATCCATTACCCAATAAGAGCCCGCAGTTTTGATTGTATATTATATATGTAGAACGTGAGATGAAAGCGTTCTACTAGATTTCTATTTACTTGATCTAGACATTACTATAATATCAGACAAGTATCATTTTAGAAAAATATTTGGGTTATCGTAAGGTAAAAACCATCCGTGTTTATGTGTGGATCGGTCTTACGATTATCCTTTGGTTCAAAAGGATTTTTGAAAGTTAAATCAATGATTTGAGTTTACTCACACCAGTCACATGACTGACCCAGAGTTTATTTTGTTTTGTTTTCCCTAAACTCTTGGGTGCCCAATTTTGTACAGGCAGTCAAGTAGTCAGGTTTTTACAGATATACTAGAAGGAGCTGGAGCTGGAGGCTTCAGCAATGTTTTTATAGTTATTGTTTATTTCCACTATGATGTAAGTGTTGTACTCTGATAATGTTATTATATACATATATTGATTTATTTCAAAGATATGTTATCTATTATATGTAGTTTTGTTCCGCTGTGAAATTCGTGTTTACTCTGATGTTGTATGTTCTTCTTCTTCTTCTATTCTAAGTTTCTATCCTATCTATCCTTACCCTCTAATTTCTTTCATGGACTATCCGGTATTTCCGATGCTTGAATAGTCGACATTGAGTTTATGTCGGTTATTCAGGATCGCGAAAACCCGGGTCGTTACAATCTGTATGCTATCTCTTATCATATAGAGAACCAACAAAGAATCAAAGTCCACACTGAGAGGACATGCAAAATATTTGTTTATTTTCTATCAAGATTATGAACCTGTTAACACGCATAAGTGGATACTGGTTACATTGGAATATCTTCACAAAAGGACATATTTTGTTTCACCGGGTTACTTTGGAATATCTTCACAAAAGAACATATTTTGTTTCACCATTAGAAATTTATTTCTATTTTGGTATACTATACATATGAGTTACAAGATAGCACATTCTAGTTCATTGCCCATGCACTGTCAGTTCATACGATTTATAAGTACTTGGATTAAATGCACCAAATGAATCATCCAAACTTTCTGATGCATATGTTTCACATATTATTATTTTTTGTCTCTATTTTTTGGGTGGTTTGGGGAGAGGGAGGAAGGATATCATTGTATATCGTATGCACACTTTCAACAAGGATCACCTTATATTTACCATCTTTATGCTCATAAGACACAACATTTCATGTTCTATATTTATTTACTAATCTTATTAAATTGACAGACCTCTTTTTTTAACCAACTGCACATCATTTTAAAGAGATATTGTCAGACTTGGTTAAAAACACATAGGACACATCTGCATGTTTATGTGTTATTTAATCCTGACTTTCCTATTAACCACCATTTATTGTTCAGATTATGAACTAAGTCACTTTTGTGTATAATTTCATTCATTGTCTCATATCTATGGTCAAGTTATACATTATTTATTAACTTGCTCCACAAATTAGGCTTTCTTCCTACTGCGGTATAACTTTTTTTCTTCTGCTTATCTCCAATTCAAATTATTTTAACATGTACATTTTCGTAGTCTTCTCTAAATCTAATTGCAAGGTTTATTTTCTTTTCAAGCTAATCATTTCAAAATCTTATGGAAGTGGGGATCCATGTATTCTTTTTGGTTTATAGGATCAATAAAAAATGTTACATGCTTTATAAATTGATATTTACGTAAGTTTGTATCAAATGACTTCGATGATAATCAACAAACTATAAGAATTTTGCTAGCTAAAATTTTAACACTGACACCTATGCTATAAAAAAATTAATGATATTAATAATGTAATATATCCAACAATAACTAAAAAATTATCAATCAAATAAAAAATATGTTGAATAAACCTGAAGTTACAAGTAAAATACCAAATAATATACACATCTAGTAAAAAGTAATCAAACATTAGAAACTTGCAGTATGTTTAAATTTTAAAATTTGAGATATCACGGCTTCCGTATTGGTTTCAGGTATGTCAATTTGTTGAACATTATCATTAGCCTAGATTTTAAATTTTGAGATATCGCCGCTTCCGTATCTGGAACTACCCTCCCTACACCCTTGTTGACAAGTATATCTTAATGTATATATCTCTTTTATGGGTTTCATCCCCATGTTAGACATGGAAAACCTTTAAAGTTAGATAGGAAGGAAAAATACACACATACTAAACAACATTCTTCTGCGTGGAAGGTAATTAATATTTTATGAATTTAATCTATGCTTTTTTCACCATTGGCATCAATAAATAATAAAGGAAAAAAAAGAATAAGAACTAATATACATATACGTTATCAGCAATTACATCTAAGTACGCTTTAAACTAAAATCGAAAGAAACAATAATGCAGTTGCACTAAATAATATTAATTCTAAGCAAATTGATTCATAATATCGCAATAATGCAATTTCATAAAATGAGTCATAGTATCTCAGTAATGACAGGAACTGCAATCAAAGTAAATTGCACACTCAATTGGCGCGACAATCTAAGTAAATTGTGCATTCTTTTGTGTTCCTTTCGATATTATCTTGAAGGAGAATGCATTTAGCAGGAAAAGGAGCTTCAGGAATAGACTGAAGAAAAGATGTATGCTCCTGCTCAAATTATCTGAAGGGAAGAAGCTTTGGTGTCAAATTATCTTAAAAAAAGTCCACTTCTTGTTCTAATTTCATTTATTGGCACAATGTGACGTAATGTGTTCATTGTTTTATCACAAAATATGTTCTATTAGTTGTTTGGAACCATTAGGAAATCGAGGTTTGGTGCACCATTCCAACAAACAGAACTCATTTTACTGATTATTTAATTTCTAAAGCATGTTTTTTAAAGTTTTACTTCAAAATTATATAATTTGTTCATTTTTTAAGCATAAGAAAATGCATCAACAAATATCATTAGTTTTGCTTTCTACATCTCCATACCGTAATTTAACCCCTATTTTAAAACATAAAAACTCTTGTGCATTTTTCACTCTACAAATGCAATTCATTCTGTGCGACTTTCACAACACAATTTTTAAACATGATTCTCAATCCAAACAACGCTTGTAATAAAACTCCGTCTTTCCAATGGGTTAATGTATAAATCCGACAATAAAATAATGTTGTAATATGATATGATAAAAAAGTGTACGTACTTCTAGTACCCATATCACAATACCTTTCAGAACACACAAAGGTCCGTTAGCCTTTGATTAACACATTGAAAATCCATCACTACGTATGTACGTGTAAACATACATGTGTATTAATGCACACACAGTATAGATACATGTACACACCATTACAATTATTGTTCCCCCCAATGAATGAAGATTTTTAACTTCAAGTCGGTTTGGTTATTTAAGAACGTTATTTTACTTTCTCCATTCTCATTTTACAAAACGATATAGTTGCATCATGCAAGGTGAAATACTAGAATTTCAATTGTTCTCAGTAATTGATGGTTGAAAAGCAATTTTATCTCTTCAATAAAAAAATATTATCTAATCAATGAAATGAAATCTTTGATATATTTTTATTTTATTAACTGTATAAAGACAATGTAGCATCTACAAGCGCATTTGAAGCGAACGCGAATAGCTTTCTAAGTAAGATTTTGAGCGGTGTATTAAATATGGTAAGTTGGTGAACCGTGTAACGACCCAGAAAATCTGAACCAATTTAAAAATTTTAAATTGGCTAAAATAGTGGATTTTAAATATTTAAAATAAATATTTTAAATAAGAAAGATGAAAAGTGAGTTTGAATCGACGTTTGAAAAGGAATATAATTACTTCTAATTATAAACAAGGCCTGAAATGGCGCGGTAGTTTCAAAATTTGAATTCAAACTTTGACTGACTGTACCGGGTGCAAAACAAAACGGATTTGAGTGAAACTAAAAATATTTAAATCTGTTAGTGAATACCTTTCTAACGAATCTGAAAAATCAAAGTTTCATAGCGGAAAGCAAAAGTTATGGCAAAATGAATTTTCAGAAAGGTCGCTATGGAATTTATATAGCCCGTGAAATTGGCCATTTTGCATACGACTTCGGAATTCGACGAAACCACTTTTGTTGGATCCGGGATGTGAAGTTATTGCTAGGTTTCAAATTTCATAATTTTTGAAGCTAGTATATGAGCGTGGCAAAGGAAAACGTGTTTTGGTCAATTATACTTAAATTGGATCGACCAGAAATGGGCCATTTTGCAAATGGTCTCAGAATTCGATGAAACTAGTTTTGTTGGGACCGTATCGTCAAAACATAGCTAGATTTATTTTTCTGGAATTTTTCGAATCAGTTTGTGGCCCTGGCAAATTGAAATGTACGTTCAAATTGAATATTGAATGTTTTATATTTTAAATTGAAGGAAAACTAACTGAAACAGTCGAATGGGCCTACGAAACATATCCAATTGTGTTCGGAATGGGGGTAAAACGCTAGGGACGACAGTCGTTGGGTTTGGATTGGGGTTCGTGTGTAAAAGGGGGTATTTTCGAAATTTAAAAATATATAAATTAAAGAAAAAATCGGATTGGCCAATCACTATTCATCTTCCCCGATACCACCCTGAAGTCGACGGCGAAACTCTTCCCACCCTTCCCCCTCATTTTCCGACCGATCCAAGAAGAATTAGCCCCACCTCCAGTTACGGATTTTGTAGAGCTTCGAATCCTCTTCAAATCCATAGCAACCCCACCCCCTATCGTTCGCCGTACCTCGAGTTTCGAGCCCAGGAAGTTATCGACTTCCAGCCGCCGCCGTTGGTGGGGACCACCGAACTGGGCGAGACGACCTGGCACGGGGAGCTGGTTCCAAGCTCTTTCGAGTGGCGACGGCCGATCGACGTATCGTTGCGCGGATTTCGAGAAAGGTGAAAACCGAGTTTTGAACCATATTGAAAAGTATACGGCCTTGTTTATTTTCAACTGTTTTAATACCTTTAAATCGTTGCAAACTTTGAAAAATCATATCTTTTTCATGTGTTGACGAAATTCGATGAAACAGGAAATAGTGGACTCGTGTGGACGTCTTCTACCTTCTAGAAGAGACCGCATATTTTTCTGAGCCTTCTGCTATTTTTGGTGGAGTGGAACCCAATGTGAGATTTCTAAATTATAAACGATATGGAAAACGACGATGTATAAATTATATAGTCGATGTATGAGTTATATAAGCGTTGTACACCTCATGTATAAGCGTTGTATAAGTTGTACGTTCGATGTATAAGTTATATATGCATTGTAAAAATTATATATGTGTTGAAATAGAAGTGAAATGCTTATATTATATATATATATAAATATATATATATATATATATATATACACGCCCCTCGTCCATAAACCATGGACGATATTTATTGATTGTGAATGGTTGATTATAATTGTTTGTGGTTGAAATTGATGATTGTGGTTGAAAAATACCCGTTTGTGGTTGAGAAATATTTGGTTGAAACCACATAGGATTAGTTTGTGGAAATGAAAAATATATACATGTCGCCTGCGTGCGAACCAGATGCATGATTCCCCATTGTCAAAAGCTGCGAGGCTTTAAGGTAGAGCGGGAGCCGTACTAGGGACGGCCCCGGTTTTAACTACCCTGACGTTATGCTGCCGAAATTTTGAATAATATTCATGTGTTAGAATTATTTTCATTTGTTGAAACTATATTTATTCGTTGAATAGAAAACCTTCATGTGTGGAATTGAAATTCATTCATCAAATAGAATTCATGTGTTGAATGGTATTCGTGTTTTAAATATAAAAATCACCTTTTTATCTATTTATATAAACTATAGAAAACCTTCATGTGTTGAATCAAAATTCATTCGTTGAATTGAAATTCATGTGTTGAATGGTATTCATATTTTTAAAGAAATTATTTTATAATAAAAATCCTATTTTTATCACCTATATGAACTATAGAAAATAATCGTGTTTTGAAATGAATTGTTTTATAATAAAAATCACATTTTTACTATATACATGAATTGTTAAAAATAGTGAAGTGTTGAAATAGAAGACAGTTAGATAAAAATATCATTTTTATCAAATATATGAAAGGAATATAGTTTTGAAATCGAAGAATCGATGTATATATATAAATAGAATTAAAATATATCGAATAACGAAGCTGTAGTTCGTATTTTGAAACCGTGATTTCAAACGATTAGTGCGGGAGATCCGACCATCGGATTTTCCCGAAACCGCAACCGTTGGGTTCGCTTTGGAAATATCTTTCCAATGGCACCAACTGTGTAAAAATCCAACGGTTGGATTGTCTGGAATGTTTAATTCAAATCTGAAGAAAAACAGCGCCAGAATCAATTATATATATATATATATATATATATAAATACAAATATATTAAATTGAATAACGACGCTGTAGTTCGTATTTTGAAATCGAAACTTCAAACGATTATACCGGGAGATTCGACCGTCGGATTTTCCTGAAACTGGAACCATTGGATTCGTTTTGAAAAGATTTTTTTAATGATGTAAATTTTGTGAAGATCCAATGGTTAAATTTTCAGATATGTGTAAATCAAATCTGAAGAAAAACAGCGCCACGGCCGCGTTATGGCCCGAAGCGTCGTTTTGAATAATTGGCTATTTTAAAATAAATAAAAATAGCGATAAATCGTTATAAAATGTTATAAACGATATGGATGTGAAATTTTGGAACTAACTGAAGGTTGGCTAAGTCGAATGGTTTCTTGGGTAGGTGTTGGTTTCGGCCTTCGGGGTTAATATTTGGGAAATCGTTCTCTTACTGATTTACGGTTAGTGACTAATGAATTGAAATGATGCGTATGTTGTGTTTGTGTAGCACTTGTTTATTATATACGCGAGTTGCTCAGAAAGACTGGGTTTATCCCATTCTGAATAACTGAATCGACGATAAGAAATCGAAGATGAAGACGGTGGTAGAAGACCGGAGATTTTCACCTCGTTTGGATGGTAACTGATGTCCTGATTGGGAGGCATCCCGAAATACGGATAATGAGTGGGGATCATCCAGACGTACGTGGAAATCGATGGGTATGCGAGGTATATAGTGGCTCCGGTTTCGTTCAGATCCAGAACGGACTTGCAAATGGACTGTGTGTCTGACATTAAAATTCATTCTGTGTGATTGATAGCCATCAGTTGCATGGTGGTGAATTGCCTGTGTGGCATGCCAAGATGCAGTGATCAAGGCTTCTATTGAAAAGCAAAGTCTTGTGGTAGATGATCAAAGCACCGCCTGTGTGGCGTAGCTTTGTATATAACGTGAATTCGCGAGCCTCACACCCCGGTATGAACCAGAAACGGGAGAGGACCTCAGGGAGGGCATGCGTTTCCTTCTAGCTAGGGTGGTGTCAGTGACCTACCAGTCCTGACATTTATATTATTTTCACCTGTGTGGTTTTTGCTGTTGCGAGGCGCCTCGGATTAGGAGCCAGTGGGCTCATTTACGCCCCAAAGGGCGGAGAAACGTAGTGTTCAGGAATTTTAATCCACATCGATGGACCGGCCCTGTCGCTCCAAGGGTCGATGCGTTCTGATCCTGAGACATGGGCTAGATTGTCTCGAATTCGGTGAGGACGATCCCTAGCCTCGGTTCATGATGGAAATCCAATTTCCAAATACGTGACCGTGCAGTTTTGATGGTATACGTATATATGACGACATAGTGGTATGGGGCATTAATGCCGTCTATGATTGATACTTATGATTTGAAATTGTTTTTGAAACATATATACACTAGTAATAATATCAAATGCTTTTGTTTTATTCGTATCAAGCATATTTGGCCATTATAAGGTAAAAACTCTATCCTCCGGTTTGCATTGCATTGTGTGATGGGAACTGAGTCTTATAATGGCTTCATTTTATAAAAAGCATTGCGATGTTTTAAAAAGATTTACTTGTTTTGAAGCACTGGCAATCCAATGGAGTAAACCCGTTCCGCGAAAGTGGCGTGGTCCTGTGATTAGCCATATTATATAATGTGTTAAGTAGATTTCTCATACCTGTCCCATGACTGACTCGTAGTTTGTTTCACTTGCAAACTCGGGTGCCCCTTTTTCTACACGGGCAGCCTTGTATTCAGGTTTTAGCAGGCTCTTTCTGGATAGCTGGAGCTGAAGATGGATTCTATCATTTATCTCTTTTTATGCTATTCAGCTCCTAATGTACATATTATGTTGTTTTCCGCTGTTGACATTTATGTATAGCTGAACTGTATTTGTGCTAACTATGATCCTGTATTCTGTGTAACTCTGATGATTATTGTTTATTTAGTATTATCTGTTCATTATCTGGTGTATTTATTTATTTCTGTTCTGTTATTTCTGTTTATGTGTTATATTCCAAAGATTACCCTTAACACCGTAGCACGGGGTTTTGGGGTCGTCACACGTGGTATCAGAGCTTTGGTTAAGCTTAGTGCTGGAATATAACATATTAACGAACTCGTCAGAAATAGAACCAGTAGTGTTCTAGGACGAGTAACTCATTACATATAGGATCAGTAATATCCTAGTATGAGTGAAACAGAATGAAGTACACCCCCGTAGACACATTTACATTCAAGTATTTGTCTCTATATTTTGAAATATCTTTTCTGTTGACCTGACACTTTGTCTGCCATTTGCAGACGTACTAGAAAATGAGTGTCAGAAACAGAAGAAGTAATACTGACCCGGATATAGAAGCTCTATTTATGAAATATAGAAATCTGGGTGGAAAACTGTTCTCAGTTGAAGAGTCTATTATGAAAACACAAGCTTGGCTTCGTTCTGTTGAGAAAATCTTTGACGGTTTAAAGCTGAGAGATGATCAGAAGAGATTACTAGTATCCTGGGCACTCAAAGACGAAGCTTTGTTCTGGTGGGATTCAATTATTAAGGATAATCCAGAAGGTGATATCACCTGGGATAGATTCAAAGTGATTTTCCTAGAAAGATTTAGAGTTGATTGATAAAATTATTAGAATGATAGTTAATTAAATCAATAATAGAATGAATGGTAGAATTTATTCGAATAAACCAAACACTGAACTGATTAGAGGGTTAACAAGAAATATATACATGTATATTATATATGTTTGAATAAGCAAATGGATTAGCTGTTGAGTAAAGATTTTATTTGCGTGCCCGACAAATAGGTAAACCTTAATGAGTTGGATGCGCAATTTTATTATTATATCAACTCCTGTGAGTGCCATTGGATGCGGAGTGCTGGTTATACTGTGTGTAATTAATAAATGTCGCTATAGGATAGTAACAATTAATTTTGAACTACACTGCATGGCATACTTCTTGAAGATAGCATACTTCATCATATACCACACAAGCAGTTGGGGCTTGTGTGACGAGGTTGAAGATTTGCCATACGAGCGAGAGGCTTGTATGGCGATGACTATATATTACAGGTTGAACTGATGATAGATACAGACTATTTATTACAGGTTGAACTGATGACTGTTATGGACTATTTAAATTATAACGGTAAATTGTCAGATTAATAAAAACCCCACACGGGTATGGAGTTGACAATAATCACGTCTCTCTAGTTATTAGATACGGCACATGGACTATTTATTTCCCACACGGGACGAGGTGACGAGGATTTATCCTCTGGAGCATTTAAAATACACACTCCCTCAGGCTTTGACAGGGTGACGAGAATTTATTCTCTGGAGTTATTATCTATACACGCTCCCCTGTAAACACCAGAATATATCACTATAAATATGTGTATGCTTATTAGGATTTATTAGGTACCTAATACGGCCCAATAAATTTCCAAACCTCTCCCCGTACAAAGGAGGTTATGGCGAAATTTTTCGGAAATTCCGGGTGTTAGCCAAATTTTTGAAGAATTTGAAAATTCTCATAAACTGAAAAGTTGGAGAATGGAAGCCAGATTGAACGTAGAGTTGATTAATCAAACCACTTTTGACTTTGTTCCTTTTCGGGGATGAAAAGTTATAAGTGGGGGAGATTGTAACGACCCAGAAAATCTGAACCAATTTAAAAAAATTTAATTGGCTAAAATAGTGGATTTTAAATATTTAAAATAAATATTTTAAATAAGAAAGATGAAAAGTGAGTTTGAATCAACGTTTGAAAAGGAATATAATTACTTCTAATTATAAACAAGGCCTGAAATGGCGCGGTAGTTTCAAAATTTGAATTCAAACTTTGACTGACTGTACCGGGTGCAAAACAAAACGGATTTGAGTGATACCAAAAATATTTAACTCTGCTAGTGAATACCTTTCTAACGAATCTTAAAAATTGAAGTTTCATAGCGGAAAGCAAAAGTTATGGCCAAATGAATTTTCAGAAAGGTCGCTATGGAATTTATATAGCCCGTGAAATTGGCCATTTTGCATACGACCTCGGAATTCGACGAAACCACTTTTGTTGGATCCTTGCTAGATTTCAAATTTCGTAATTTTTGAAGCTAGTATGTGAGTGTGGCAAAGGAAAACGTGTTTTGGTCAATTATACTTAAATTGGATCGACCAGAAATGGGCCATTTTGCAAACGGTCTCAGAATTCGACGAAACTAGTTTTGTTGGGACCGTATCGTCAAAACATAGCTAGATTTATTTTTCTGGAATTTTTCGAATCAGTTTGTGGCCCTGGCAAATTGAAATGTACGTTCAAATCAAATATTGAATGTTTTATATTTTAAATTGAAGGAAAGCTGACTGAAACAGTCGAATGGGCCTACGAAACATATCCCATTGTGTTCGGAATGGGGGTAAAACGCTAGGGACGACAGTCGTTGGGTTTGGATTGGGGTTCGTGTGTAAAAGGGGGGTATTTTCGAAATTTAAAAATATATAAATTAAACAAAAAATCGGATTGGCCAATCACTATTCATCTTCCCCGATACCACCCTGAAGTCGACGGCGAAACTCTTCCCACCCTTCCCCCTCATTTTCCGACCGATCCAAGAAGAATTAGCCCCACCTCCAGTTAGGGATTTTTTAGAGCTTCGAATCCTCTTCAAATCCATAGCAACCCCACCCCCTATCGTTCGCCGTACCTCGAGTTTCGAGCCCAGGAAGTTATCGACTTCCAGCCGCCGCCGTGACTGGTGGGGACCACCGAACTGGGCGAGACGACCTGGGGCGGTGTGTTGGTTCCAAGCCCTTTCGAGTGGCGAAGGCGGATCGACGTATCGTTGCGCGGATTTCGAGAAAGGTGAAAACCTAGTTTTGAACCATATTGAAAAGTATACGGCCTTGTTTATTTTCAACTATTTTAACACCTTTAAACCGTTGCAAACTTTGAAAAATCATATCTTTTTCGTGTGTTGGCGAAATTTGATGAAACAGGAAACAGTCACTCGTGTGGACGTCTTCTACCTTCTAGAAGAGACCGCATATTTTTCTGAGCCTTCTGCTATTTTTGGTGGAGTGGAACCCAATGTGAGATTTCTAAATTATAAACGATATGGAAAACGACGATGTATAAATTATATAGTCGATGTATGAGTTATATAAGCATTGTACACCTCATGTATAAGCGTTGTATAAGTTGTACGTTCGATGTATAAGTTATATATGCGTTGTAAAAATTATATATGTGTTGAAATAGAAGTGAAATGCTTATATTATATATATATATATATATATATATACGCCCCTCGTCTACAAACCATGGATGATATTTATTGATTGTGATTGGTGTGAAAATTGGTTGATAGTGAATGGTTGATTATAATTGTTTGTGGTTGAAATTGATGATTGTGGTTGAAAAATACCCGTTTGTGGTTGTGAAATATTTGGTTGAAACCACATAGGATTAGTTTGTGGAAATGAAAAATATATACATGCCGCCTGCGTGCGAACTAGATGCATGATTCCCCATTGTCAAAAGCTGCGAGGCTATAAGGTAGAGCGAGGAGCCGTACTAGGGACGGCCCCGGTTTTAACTACCCTGCCGTTATGCTGCCGAAATTTTGAATAATATTCATGTGTTAGAATTATTTTCATTTGTTGAAACTATATTTATTCGTTGAATAGAAAACCTTCATGTGTGGAATTGAAATTCATTCGTTAAATAGAATTCATGTGTTGAATGGTATTCGTGTTTTAAATATAAAAATCACCTTTTTATCTATTTATATAAACTATAGAAAACCTTCATGTGTTGAATCGAAATTCATTCGTTGAATTGAAATTCATGTGTTGAATGGTATTCATATTTTGAAAGAAATTGTTTTATAATAAAAATCCTATTTTTATCACCTATATGAACTATAGAAAATAATCGTGTTTTGAAATGAATTGTTTTATAATAAAAATCACATTTTACTATATACATGAATTGTTAAAAATAGTGAAGTGTTGAAATAGAAGATAGTTAGATAAAAATATCATTTTTATCAAATATATGAAAGGAATATAGTTTTAAATCGAAGAATCGATATATATATATAAATAGAATTAAAATATATCGAATAACGAAGCTGTAGTTCGTATTTTGAAACCGTGATTTCAAACGATTAGTGCGGGAGATCCGACCATCGGATTTTCCCGAAACCGCAACCGTTGGGTTCGCTTTGGAAATATCTTTCCAACGGCACCAACTATGTAAAAATCCAACGGTTGGATTGTCTGGAATGTTTAATTCAAATCTAAAGAAAAACAGCGCCAGAATCGATTATATATATATATATGTATGTATGTATATTAAATCGAATAACGACGCTGCAGTTCGTATTTTGAAATCGAAACTTCAAACGATTATACCGGGAGATCCGACCGTTGGATTTTCCCGAAACTGGAACCATTGGATTCGTTTTGAAAAGATCTTTTTAATGATGTAAATTTTGTGAAGATCCAACAGTTATATTTTCAGATATGTGTAAATCAAATCTGAAGAAAAACAGCGCCACAGCCGCGTTATGGCCCGAAGCGTCGTTTTGAATAATTGGCTATTTTAAAATAAATAAAAATAGCGATAAATCGTTATAAAATATTATAAATGATATGGATGTGAAATTTTGGAACTAACTGAAGGTTGGCTAAGTCAAATGGTTTCTTGGGTATTGATCTGATGTTGGTTTCGACCTTCGGGGTTAATATTTGGGAAATCGTTCTCTTACTGATTTACGGTTAGTGACTAATGAATTGAAATGATGCGTATGTTGTGTTTGTGTAGCACTTGTTTATTATATATGCGAGTTTCTCTGAAAGACCGGGTTTATCCCATACTAAATAACTGAATCGACGATAAGAAATCGAAGATGAAGACGGTGGTCGAAGACCGGAGATTTTCAACTCGTTTGGATGGTAACTGATGTCCTGATTGGGAGGCATCCCGAAATACGGATAATGAGTGGGGATCATCCAGACGTACGTGGAAATCGATGGGTATGCGAGGTATATAGTGCCTCCAGTTTCGTTCAGACCCAGAACGGACTTGCAAATGGACTGTGTGTCTGACATTGGAATTCATTCGGTGTGATTGATAGCCATCAGTTGCATGGTGTTGAATTGCCTGTGTGGCATGCCAAGATGCAGTGATCAAGGCTTCTGTTGAAAAGCAAAGTCTTGTGGTAGATGATCAAAGCACCGCCTGTGTGGCGTAGCTTTGTATATAACGTGAATTCGCGAGCCTCACACCCCGGTATGAACCAGAAACGGAAGAGGACCTCTGGGAGGGCATGCGTTTCCTTCTAGCTAGGGTGGTGTCAGTGACCTACCAGCCCTGACATTTATATTATTTTCACCTGTGTGGTTGTTGCTGTTGCGAGGCGCCTCGGATTAGGAGCCAGTGGGCTCATTTACGCCCCAAAGGGCGGAGAAACGTAGTGTTCAGGAATTTTAATCCACATCGGTGGACTGGCCCTGTCGCTCCAAGGGTCGATGCGTTCTGATCCTGAGACATGGGCTAGATTGTCTCGAATTCGGTGAGGATGATCCCTAGCCTCGGTTCATGACGGAAATCCAATTTCCAAATACGTGACCATGCGGTTTTGATGGTATACGTATATATGACGACATGGTGGTATGGGGCATTAATGCCGTCTATGATTGATACTTATGATTTGAAATTGTTTTTGAAACATATATACACTAGTAATAATATCAAATGCTTTTGTTTTATTCGTATCAAGCATATTTGGCCATTATAAGGTAAAAACTCTATCCTCCGGTTTGCGTTGCATTGTGTGATGGGAACTGAGTCTTATAATGGCTTCATTTAATAAAAAACATTGCGATGTTTTAAAAAGATTTACTTGTTTTGAAGCACTGGCAATCCAATGGAGTAAACCCGTTCCGCGAAAGTGGCGTGGTCCTGTGATTAGCCATATTATATAATGTGTTAAGTAGATTTCTCATACCAGTCCCATGACTGACTCGTAGTTTGTTTCACCTGCAAACTCGGGTGCCCCTTTTTCTGCACATGCAGCCTTCTATTCAGGTTTTAGCAGGCTCTTTCTGGATAGCTGGAGCTGAAGATGGATTCTATCATTTATCTCTTTTTATGCTGTTCAGCTCCTAATGTACATTTTATGTTGTTTTCCGCTGTTGACATTTATGTATAGCTGAACTGTATTTGTGGTAACTATGATCCTGTATTCTGTGTAACTCTGATGATTATTGTTTATTCAGTATTATCTGTTCATTATCTGGTGTATTTATTTATTTCTGTTCTGTTATTTCTGTTTATGTGTTATATTCCAAAGATTACCCTTAACACCGTAGTGCGGGGTTTTGGGGTCGTCAAAAACCGTGTGCGAATTTGCGGCTATGAAGGGTGTATTTAGTTAGATATTTAATATGTGATTTTTAATCTAATTATAATTTGCATAAGATAATTGCAAATATTAATATCGACAGATTCGCCATTACCCTGTGCATATAATAGATTTTCAAATATATCAAATAGATTAATAACTCGTGTATCCCAATATTTACTCATCAGTTAGTATCTTCGTCATATCCTAAATAAAAGTATCACAACAAAAAATCTACATATTCACCCACCCTTGATTGAGAATAGCCAAAGATTGAATACAAAAAATCTAGATATTGCTTATTTTATTCAAGGTTTCAATTTATTCAAAGTATTGATTTTAAATTTAGTTTACCCTTCACTTAACTTTAGTTCAGCATTAATTAAACCATCTAGTATATAATGATAAGGCAAAGGCAAAGGCCAATTTACAAAAGAATCAACGTTTTATGAAATTACCTCCCTATTTCTTTTCTCTTTTTGCTGTTTGGAGGGGGAAGGGGCCGAGTGTACTGGGGGACCATAATTCATTAGTTTATGAACCAAATGATCACACAAAATAAAAATAGTTACTAAATGATCACCACACAAAAACAGGAAACTGAGAATAAGCACCTGAACTGCACACAAAACCGCCAACTCCAACTTCTTCAAAGGTCGTAGCAAGAGGATGGTTTTGCTTGGCTGTGCTTTCATCTGACAGCAGTACGCTGTCCACAACTAACTTCTCATACATTTGCGGTACGACTTTTCCATGAATAATTGAACCCATCGAACCTCTGCATATTGTACCTGTCCCAATGACCTCCAGATTAAAGTTTAAGATTTCACACTTCAAACTTACCAAATTGGAAGAATTATGTGGATTGCCATTGCCTTTGTCCGGCTGTCTTTCATTCGAAGCATCGTGACATGCATTACTTCCTCCTTCGTTCGAAGCATTGTCTGGTATTTGCTTCATATTTTCCCTTAATCAAGTCCACTAAAGACAACAATGCACCCTTTACATTGTTCATCGTTCTTCCATGTTTTGAGCAGTTTTAATTTGTTTGCGTGTAATATTGGAGGCCTTAACTTGGGTCCTTGATATCTTGGTTCCAATACTACGAGTCCGGCCTCTTTTATCCTTTCCAAAAACTTGTGAAAGTATGTCTTCTTACAGTGGCAACTCCTCTTCCGCACCGTCTTTGATTGCTTCTTTTGCCTTCGCAATTTTATCCTACTCATGAAGCTTAAATTTATAAATTGAAATAGTGAATAATTCAAATAAGAAATTATTTGGCTAACTTACAAAGTATGGAGAAGTGGAATCGGATATGCTTCCATCCTTTTTTGTATGTGTTTTCTCCCATACTTCACGGCGTGTTATTTCTTTTTCTGGATTTGCAATAGCCTGCAATAAAACATGAAACAAAATCACAGCAATGATCCAGGAATATGGTTCTGAACTTGTTTGGATATATAGGTATAATGCATATAAAATGTGTGTATATTTATATTCATTATCTTAATGCTTATATAAAATGCCCTGACCCTATTTGTATGTGATGGCTGATATGAAGATAAGTTTTGTTGTGCACTATAATTGGATTGAATTTATGTATTTGGTTATTAAACTATATATACCTAAATGTCACATGATGTGTATATTTACTTGTTAACCATATTAGTTAATATACTGTGATCAGATGCATATCACATCCTGAAAGTTAACGGAATCTAACTTACACATTAATGGTAATACACAAACTGCTATATATATATATATATATGTGTGTGTGTGTGTGTGTGTGTGTGTGTGTGTATATATATATAGGTATTACATAAAGGAGTACAATTGGTTGTCATGTGTGTGCTTATTGATATGATGTGATATTTCTGAGTAACAAAAAAGGTTCACCCGGTATGATAATAGTCTGCCATGTAAGCCTAAACACCACTATAACATTATTGGACAGTTTAGTATATATGCAAATTGCTTAGTGAAAACATGACCTGCAGTTCATTTGTTTAAACTGTTTAATGATTTGTTTATATGCAAATTCCATTTATCGAACTTCACTCTACCAGCATGGCAGTTACTAATTTAAATTGTCAAATAGCATATTTAAATGGTTGAAACTAATTGGTTCTGCAGACCTGGTTATTGTGAAGCTTTGAATTTCCATCGTATTTTGGTTGTGTATGTGTGCATTATTTAAAATATGAATGAAATGTCAAGGGTGTATTTAAGAGACCTATATCTAAGAGAACTGTATATGTAAGACCTATATTCAAGAGAACTCATGAACCAAGTTACTAATTTAAACTGTCAAATAGCATATTTAAATGGTTGAAACTAATTGGTTCTGCAGACCTGGTTATTGTGAAGCTTTGAATTTCCATCGTATTTTGGTTGTGTATGTGTGCATTATTTAAAATATGAATGAAATGTCAAGGGTGTATTTAAGAGACCTGTATCCAGGAGAACTGTATATGTAAGACCTATATCTAAGAGATCTCATGAACCAAGTTAAGATGCAAATAATGAATTCAATGGACTAGATTAAGATGCTAATGTGTTAGGCATAGCACCTAGCAAACATATAAAAACACACACATGAATATACATACATACATACATACATACATACATCTATGTGTGTGTATATGTATATGTATATGTATGCATGTTTATGTGTAAACGTGCGCGTGCGTGTGCACATTTACAAATGAGCGAACACATAAAGGAGTTGTGTTTGAAATATATTTTAATTGTATTGGGTTTAGATGTAATGTTTGCCTTGTTATTATTTTACAGGGAAAGTATTGATGCATTCACAATTACTGCATCTCCGAGCTTTGGATCACTTGGTCATTCACCTAGTTTTATATCTAGATTGAATCTCAATTTCTGCAATCAAAGTGCAGAAGATCTAGACTTGAAATCTTTTACTGTGTTCAAGAACTCGATGAAAATCACCGCTTTCCCAAATCTCAAATTTTGAATCAAATTTTAAATCAAAATAAAAGAAAGCTCAGTTTCTGAATTAGACAAGGCATGACAAACACAAAAGTAACTACAAATGGTACCGTTAAAAAAGGTTTAGCTGCCACTAATCAGATGAAAAAGTTTACCACTGGTGATATTGTATGGACAAGGATCCGTGGAGGGAAGCATTAAAGAACATTAAAGAAGGATACAAGCGTATAACACAAAAATGCAGACTATAACAACAGTAATGTTCATGGACATGCAGACAAAATCAGTAATCAAAATTTTATATAAATGCACAAGAGAAGTACTGAAATTGAAAAACATACCATATCATGTTGTACGACAGCATGACTAGTTCGACCGGTGTGGTGGCCATAGCTATATCCTGATCCGATTTTTTTTTTTTTTTTTTTTTGCCTAGCTCTCTTCGCTCGCTCACACCGGGTTTCTCTTCATTCTTCAAAAATCCCTCCCAGTCATCTTGACTAATAGTGGGTGGACAGTTTTTCAACCTTTCATCATAATTCTCGAAATTGTCATAGAATTTTGTCCTCAACTCACTCTTATGTCTCCTAAAAGACTCACACATTTTTTGAAATAAAATTCTTTTGTATTTGTATCAAGTTCAAAACGTTTCTGCAAAAATTACAAATTATTTACTAAAAAGGGCATTGTAATACTTACAATGTGATAAATATACTTACCGACAATGCAACCCACACATCATTTTTAATTTTTGGCGGTACTTTATCCTAGCTTTCGTAGGAGATCGGCACATGCATCCGCACAAGTTTACCAATGCGGCCGCCTACATTTCCCGCATTTTTTGAAATGGGAGCTCCATATGCATTTATGTCAACCTTCTCGGGTTGTGTTGTTGATGATTGCGTAGACTGGGTTGGGGCTTCTCGGGATTCTGACATTCTTTATTCGAACAATTGGTAATCTACCCGTATATAAATAAGGAGTTAGCACAACAGTTAACTTGAATGCATAAATTTATAAATTATAAATAAGTGTTTACTGATTTAGTGTTTACTGATTTGAATAATGGAGTTCGCAGTATCATTCTACACATTAGTACCGACCGAATTTACATGTACTATAGATTGCCCAAATGGTGTTTTCAAGTAGTAATGTTTGCATACAGTCAATAGTGTACTAAATAATGGGAAAAAGTTGATCTCGGTCAAAAGACTCAAGCATTTATAGTTGAGCCAACTATAGTAACTGCAGGTATTCAAACATTATTTACAATGAAAAATAGTCACTGCATTTTGTTTATCACTTCAGTCAAAAGACTCAAGCGTATATTTGTAGTTTAATATATTGATTTATAAACTACATTACTTAGCATGTGTTCATAAGTTTTACATAGGCTGTGGATGTTTTTACAACTAGATTTAATATTCATATTCTACATTATTATTTTGCAGAACATCGACGGCCTCAGTACCGAGGCGTGCAAGTCTGAATTAAAGCAAGCAAAAGGAAAAATAGATGTAGATTCTACTGATGATCTGATGGATAATCGTTCTTCAATGGAGTTGGACTCGGACTCTGAAGTCCGAAGTACAAAAACGAGAAGAATTTTCTATAATATAATTTGAGTGCTCCGACTCTTCCACTATTGGTATCATTAAAAGTGAAGAATGGACAAGATTTATCAATCTTGCGAGACTACAAATTTCATATAGCCAACAATGTTTAAGCTAATAAATCTATAAGTAAATGCTTATTTGAATTCCATAATCTGATTTTATTCCATAATGATAGCCTTTAATGTTCCATAAAAACACAGAAGTCATTTTTCTTGAATGAATTAATATGGACAAAAGAAATACTTCAAAAATAGTTATTGTTATGACAAAAGAAATAAACAAAAGTGATGCACTATTATATGAAAGATTTTTGTTTGCTAGTATGATATGAAAGATTTGTTTACTGCTGTTGATACTTTGTTTACACACACCGTTCAAGTGTACTCATTTCACAAAGCAATGTAACGACTGAAATAAAGATACGTTGGAATTGTATATGTAATGTAAAAACTGAACAAGACAGGTTCAAAGAAACTGAATTGCAGAAAAGAAACCAAAATGTGAATGAAAAAGAAAGTTAAAAATAAATGTAATTTAATAACAAATGTGCAAAGAAAAATTAAATATCAGAATTGTACATAACTGAAATATCAATGAAGAATTAGAAAAGTAAACCAAAACAGCTATTGTGTTATGACAGAACAGAAACATACACAAATAACATTCAGAAATAGTTTAAAACTTACCGCACAAGAAATTTCAGTTATCTTTCTGAGCACAATGCTTTCACCCAAAATTTCTGCATAATAACCAAAAGTTTTAAACTGTAAATAAGTATGTGATAATTCAACATTTAGAATTCAACATGCAACTAATGCTCAGAACTCAGAAAATAACATTCAAAACACTTTGAAGAAATATTACTATCATGAATGCAAATCGACATTAGTATAATGACTTATCAAATGTTGTTCAAACAACTGCTCTAGCTTTAATAAAGTAGCTTCTGGTAAACTAATCAAATTATGAAATCAGCTTGCAAGCATACTCCTACTGAATCATGGTACAACAATTTAAACTTCCATCAGTTATTAAAGAGCTCAAGTTACTTCCATTTATGTTAATTTACACAGAAAAGGCAAATAAACTTATGACTTAAAGGAATAAAAATTACAAATTTTAGCACAGTTGGCTCAATCAAACAAAAAAGACCAACCAACACGGATTTATGAACAAAGAAACAAGACATAAAGCAAAAGTAACTAACAAGATGAAGGAAATAACACACACTTAGATAATCCATGTTCAGAAGGTATGAAATGTTATCACATTGCATTTCTTAACATTGAAAGGTGGAGGAAGGTAACAGTTCATGCTTCTTAATCCTAGAACAAAAGAAATTGCCTTCATGTGCATTTTTCAGAAGATTTGAACAAAGAATCTTTGACCTGGAGCAGAGCACCAGAAACTAGACAATGCATTTCAAAATCGATAATGCTATTTCAATCGAGTCTACATGGGTCAGATAACACGGAAACAACAGCAGCCAAGGGATTTTTTTTGCCTGCTGAATTACACTCGTACATTCTAAGATCTGGTATTTTTAACCGCAAAATCGTCGGTCATTCTAGCATTATCCTTTCAAAATATCTTTACACAACAGCTAATGAACCACACTTTATTAACACAGGTGTAACCCTATCTAGGAAGTCCAGTACCACTACGCAAAAAAACAATTAAATTTACTTTCTTTTAACTCTCGAGTTAGTGAAGGAGTGGAATACCATAAGTGCTCATGCTATGTTATCAAATCGACTTGCACTCTGTTCATTTTTACATGTCAAAGTTTCATATTTATAAATATCAATATTGCAGCAAAACAAAATATGCCTATTTTAAAGACCAAAAAATTGTTTGCACTGACAAAAGGAGTACACTTGCATTCACAAAACAGTTTTTTCCACACAAAAGTGCATGTAAAATGAAGGAACGTTCGTTTAAACTTGCACTCAAAAGTTCATGTAAATTAGAATAAATGTACGTAAATTTTATTTATGCAAATTTAGTAAAAATTGCACTCCATCAATTTGCAGCATTCAAGTATAATTTACAGCTTACAACAAAATGATGGCTTTAAAAAATAGTTAAATTACTATTCATGTTGTACGCAACAAAGAATAACCTAAAAGAGCCTTTTCTAATTCTAATCAATGTGTGATCGTACTGCAGACTATTGTTGCTTCCACTGATCAAGTTATCTTTATGGTAATATCAAATCCATAAATTCATGTCAACAATCTCGGGCTTTTAATACCATGCTAAAAATACTAAAAAAAAGCTGTTAAAAAATATATACTTCTTACTCAGTTCATTGTATAAGACAATTACGTTCACTTATTTAATGGATCTCCTCTATCTCCAATTACTTCCTCGTGTATAAACATTTTATGCATTTTCTTATTATGATAGCCTACTACATTAAATGGTGAATATTAGGTTGTAGCTCAAAATTTAACCCTTTGGTAAGACAATTATATTTTCCCTACTAAATATTAGTCACCTTTAACCACATGATGATGGTACCCTTTTTCCGCCAGGACTATTTTAATGGTAAAAAGAATTAATTAGTCCTCTCTTTAATATCAAACTGAAATAGTGCTCTCTTAGCTGATTTCAAAAAAAAGGGAAAAACCAACTACAAACTTAGCTAAATAATTGTAAATCTCTTTAACATCCAAGGAATTATGTCGTTTGCTTATAACCTGGTAGTGCAAACGCTTTTTGGGCCAAAAAGCATTACTTGATCAGTTTGTCAAAGTCAAAGACAATGATGCAAATACCAGGTAGCAATTGTCGATGATGTATTTGTTACTATTATATTATAATATATACTGATGGTGCATGATGTTTAACGCTTGCTATATTGAGTGAGTGGTCTCGATATTCTGATATTATTTCTTCACTTTCATGTTGTTTTACATTATTTGAACTTTAAACATTACTATTAGCGGAACTACATTATTTTTTGTAATAACCGTATGCGGAGGACGACTTCGCATTCATATTTATTATAATTACATAAAATTTGATGGTTGTCTATGAGATAAATGATTAGTTATAAACAAGTACAAAGACATAACACAAAGGTCTCTATTATGTACTTAAACTGTAATATGAAGAACTAACATGGCATTACTTTTATAACTTATGTGAAATTTTAACCATCTTAATTGAAACCGGCATAGATGAATAAACAATCACCCTTTCATTACTTCAGTGAATTATTACACCCATGGAGTTAGAAATGTAAAAGGATCAGTGTGCAAAAAATATTCATACGCTAGCATACAAAATGATGAGTAGTTGTTTGGAAAGATTTCTATAATTAACAGGCCTAAGATCATTGGAAGGTTATTTAAACTTATACCAATTAAGTATCTTTGAGTGCCTTTATCATCAGATTATTGCAAGAAGTTGATTATGAAGGTCAATGCTTCCACTATGGTTAATTCAAGAAACTTATCAATTACAAATGCACCTATTACGCATAAGTGAAAAATAGCAAATGAAAATTAACAATTGAAGTGAAAAATAACAAGTAGAATTCAACATTTTTTACACACAAATTCTAGTCACTTCATACATCAAAGAAATGCTTCCACTCAATTCTAGTATCAAATTCATTTAATATCAACAAACACATTTTGTAAGGTCTTCTAACTTCTCATTATCTTCAAAAGCAGATTGGTAAATAGTAGGAAACTCAATGTCATCCACATTACTAGTCAGCTGTTTTGGTGTGTGTAAAACCACAAACCATCCGTCATGTTTTAAATCTTTCGAGTAGAACACTTGAGTCGCTTCCGATGCAAGAATAAACGGCTCATAGTTCACTTTGTCTTTACTTTTCAATTTTCCTAAGTTAACCATGATCAAGTTTGAAATAGGATCAATCTTGCAACGATTGACCTTGTCTTCAACCTTTACCCAATCACAGTAGAAAACTGTTTGTTTAAAGTCAATGTAATCCAACTCAATTATTTGTTGAATAACTCCGTAATACTTGGTTTCTGCTTCCTTGTAATTTTTGTCCTTTCCACTCGCTCTAAATTTGGTAATTGCTCTCATACATACACCACTATCTTGTGTTAACAACCACTCTTTATAACTTTTCGGGGAAAATCTAAATCTGTTTACTTGGTACTTCACATAACTACATGCCTTGAAGATCGGCCCATTCACCAGCCGCCAAAGAGTTGGATCAACATCGTCGATCCTAGCCAACTAAAAAAAACTAATATGTGGGAAGTATGGTCATGAAGGAGTAAGATCAGTTAAATGCATGTGCAATATTTAATACGATGTTATATTTACCTCGTCACATAACCATAGAGTAAAACTTTGACAAGTTTCTGTAGGAATAACTCCACCACGAGATTGTAATTTAGTATTTTTCACATAGATTTCATACCTCCTAAAACACATAAATTTTAAAACATATAAGTTAATTGATTTATGCTAATGGAAATTCAAGAAAAATTCTTAAACTTCCTTCTCCCATTCTTCCAACCCATTGTGCTTATTAAGGACCCATCTACGAACTTGTTCATACTGCATTTGGGTTAAAATTATATCTTTACCATTATCTATAGGCATCTCACTAGCAAACTCGTCATCATCGTCTAAAAACAACTCACGCGTATGTTTATGAGTGACGTCTCCTCCTTTCGTCATATACTCAATGCAATAAAGACTAGATTCTTGAACAATATATCCTTCCGCAATACACCCTTCAATATATCTTTTGTTGTGAACATATCCTTTATATATTTTCATCAACCTATGAAAATATAAATTATAAATAATCAATAGTTGTTTAAATCGAACGACGGTGAATAAACGTGAAATTAGTAATTTACCTTTCAAAAGGATACATCCACCTGTACCTAACAGGATCGCAAGTCAATGCTTCATCGGCTAAATGGACCATAAGATGGATGTTGGTATCGAAAAATGCAGGTGGAAAATGTTTCTCAAGCACACAAATGGCTTCTACCAAACTAGCATTTGCTTTTAATAGATGTTCCCTATTTATCACCTTTGAGCATAAAATGTAAAAGAATAGACTAATGCGGTGTATAGCATTACGTAGATCCTTATGTTGTGGATAACAATGATGAAGCAGTACAAGAAGCAAGGGCGGAATCAACCCTGGCCTCAACTGGGCTGCAGCCCAGGGTAAAAAATAATAATTCTTGGCTTATAGCCATGCGCCCAAAGCGTAAACGAAGGAAGCCCAGTAAAAACGCATTTATTTTTCTGCCGCTATTCTGTTCGCCGCTATCTTCAAGCTCTCACGCATCCCTTCAACTGTCAAAAGTCGCCTCCAACTCTTGGGTGATTCTCCAATTCAGCCCAATACCTTAATCAATTCTGGTGATTTTCTTTTTTCATTTGTTTTTAAACTATTAGATGGGATTGATTCTTTAATTGAAAAACCCTAATTTTTAGGTTGTAATTTGAATTATTGCAGTAGTGGCATGGCAACCAAGAAGATGGGATATGGGAGGGTTGATTAGTGTGTCTTGGACTGGAATACGAATGCAATTATGTTTTACAAAGAGAAGGGGCGGTTGTTATGCCTATGTGGCAGATTTGTAGGCTATTTGGAGACAGCTTGGACAAGTATGGTGAGAATTGTGAGGATGACATCAAGAATTGAATTTAGGTTTGTTTCTGTTACTTCTTCAGTTCTATTGAATTTCAAACTATATTGTTTGCAGTATGTGATGGCATGGGTTACTTGTGGACATTCAGTTGTTCCATTTGTTGTTTATATGACATTACTATTTTATATATATAAAAAAAACTTGTTGCTGCATCTTTAAAATGTCTTTGCGAGTTAATCTTGTTTTGAATCTTTTTTTGTGATTACTGTATTGTAGTAGTAAATAGAATACTATAAAAAGAAGATAGCTTTAAAATTAGCCCACCCTAATCTTAATTCCTGGTTCCGCCCTTGACAGGAAGTAATAGTTGCATTATGACATGATAATCATGCGATTTCATATTTATCAGTTCAACAAGATTGATGCTCACATTATTATGGAAGTTCGAAGAGAATTTTCTCGATACTTTCAAGTTTCTCAAAATGGTGCAAAATCGTAACTTTTCTTCCATATTTAAGGTGAAAGTAGCTTTTGGCATAGTTGTTTTATTTGTTTCAGGATCTTCCATCACCCACAATTTCTGTTTTATACCTGTATTTTTTAAATCCTTCCGTGCATTGATGCCATCTTTTGATTTGTCTTTAAGACCTGAAATTGTGCTAATGAGATGTTCATTGACATTCTTACAATAAAAATATTACGTTACAGTAAAAATATTGTAGTCATAAATACTTACAATTATCAACAATTTTTATAAGAAAAGAACATGTAAACAATGTTATATTTATTAAAATAAAATACTATTATTTCAAAAGCTCCATTGACCTAAAAATGCTTGTCTAACATGAGTATCTTACGAATAAATAAGATAAATGTAATTATATATA
This sequence comes from Allium sativum, assembly GCA_030737875.1. NCBI lineage: Eukaryota > Viridiplantae > Streptophyta > Magnoliopsida > Asparagales > Amaryllidaceae > Allium > Allium sativum. The sequence goes on from CM060920.1 coordinate 432,850,464, forward strand.
TATATATCACTTTCAAATATATATATATACACACACACACACAATTGATCATGATAATAACGTACGAATAAGTAATCCATACACTTGAAACAATATTTCTTCATAATAAAAACTTATTTTCTTGTAATTTTACATGTGACTGATGCAAAATTAAATTGTGTGTAACGACCCAGGTTTTTGAACGATTAGTTTTAAATATTTAGTATCGTTTAAACATTGAATTAACAATATAAAAGAATTCTTATAGTGGATTCTCGATCAAATAATCGAAATACGAGAACAAAATATAACTGAACACGAAGTTAAAATAAAATCAAAACGATTCTATCGATTAGTTTGTATTTTTATATTGAATTAGAATGATAAATAAAAAAATTTGTTATCAATAGATTTAACTATTTTAAAATCGATTTATATTTCAAGGAATTAAATTTAATATAAATTTCAATTTAAATTTTGTTCTCTTCTTTAATTTCAGAATCCATTATGTTGAGGAAATAACGTTGGAAACGTTGCTCATTACAATAGCAATTTAGATTTACGGGTTGAGGACCACAAGGTGTTTTAATTTAAAATTCAAATTTTATAATATTTTCAGTGTTTATCAGCCGACCTAATATAAGCAAGGTCACCCTAAAACTGATAGCGCGCAGCTATCTTCTTCTTGAGCTGTATAATTTGTCTCCAACCTTCATTATCAAACAGACAGGAAATTTATGGTTTCAGTACGTATTGTCTGCTGTTGCACCTATAAAACCATGGCCTCGACTTCATTACTTCACAATTCTTAAACCAACATACCATTTCTAAAGCAATTCTTCTTCGTCCCTCCTTTTCTGTTAATTGCGATGCCACCGAGAAAAAAAAAGAGATTTTTAAATCCCAAAATCGAACTGGAATTCTACTGTGAACTTCAAATCAGTGAGCGATGAGTGAAGTAGAAATCGACGCAATGAAGGGGCTGCTCGAATTGGCGATTTGGGGATGGTGCGATTCCAGATTTTGGGATGGACTGGGTACTTGCGAAATTAGTTTGAGGCACTGCGACTTGGTAAAGGTCGATGCTGGTTTGAGTGTTCTGGAGAGCTTCGGATTTGGATTGGAGAAGCCAACATCGAGGTGCGATGATTGCAGAGGGGGTCGACGTGGGTATTGTTTGCGTTCTGGAAGGGGTTTGAAGCCTAGAAGGAAGCGGTGTTGGTGGGTTGCAATTTGGTGGGTGCGGACATGATAAGGGATCTGGATGGTTTAGGCATGAAGATGAGGACTTGGTGACTCGAGCAGGGGTCTGCAGTGAAGTTTGAGGAGAAATACATTGGTGATGCGGCAGCGATAATGTTGCCTGTAACATGTTCGACGAAATGTCGAAGAGGTAGAAGGCAGGGTTTTTGCAGTTGATTGAGGATCATCGCTTGTTTGGTTTGCTTCGGAGCAAGGTATATGTTTTATGCAATTTAAAAAAAAAATTCATACAAGGATTAATTCACTTATTTGTTAGTAGTAAATGAAAATAAATAATGGTTTAATCGATAATTAAAATTCAATAATTTTAGGAAACAAATGAATTTCATTCGAGTAGATTCATAGCCGTGACGTTACGAGATTTATCGAGATACTCGGCAAGGAAAATCCGGTGAGTAAATCTCACTCACCTTTAAGATTATTTTTATTTCATTAAAAATAATTGTTTGTTGCTTGTGTGAATGCTTTCTGCTTGTTTTATATATATTAGTTATTTAGGCTATATATATATATATATTGGGTTGATTGATTGGTTGGATTCCCGCAGTCTCATTAGCGGATGCCCGCAGTTTCATAGCGGATGATTACCCTATACGCCCCACGCTATGATTAGTGGATGACCTTCTATACCGCGATATTCTGCCACGAAGCAGAATGGGTATTATTTATGTGCTAACATCTGTGGATGCAGGGAACAGGTTGGAGGAATCCAACAGGATTCCTCAAAAATATATTATTTGTTTGTTGTTTGTTTGATTTCATATATATCCATGTATGATGTGTCAAAATCAAATGATTGAAAATTTGGTGATTTGATTGTTTTAAATATCACTGGGCTAAGCGTTAATTTATTTAAAATATCGTGGAAAGGATATTGGAGATTTAAAAAGAGAAAATTCTATTTTTTTTTAAATAGAATTTGAATTTTAATGGAAATAAATTATAAACTTGTTTTTGAAAAATAAAACAAGTGGTTTCTTTATAAGCGAAATTTATAAATAGTTCTTTTATAACGAAGTTATAAACGAAGTGAAAAGAATTATCATTTGATAATTCAGAAATAGAAATACAAGTATTTTGAAAATATGATTCAAATGGGAATTTAAATATAGAATTTGAATAAAAGAAAAGGAAATAGAAAATTTGAATTTAGAATTCAAATAGAAAATCCACGGTAGATTTGAATATAGAACTTTCAAATGGTGTTTGAATATAGAGAATTTGAAATAGAATTTGGATTCAAGGGAATATAAAAGGGATTTGAATATGAAATTCGAATGGGTCTTAAACTATGGAATTTTGAATATAGAATTGAAAAAGAAGTTCGAATATTTGAATTTCAATATAATTCAAATATAGAAATTGGAATATAGAAGTTCAAATGGAATTTAAATATAAAGTTTGAATAAGAGAATTCAAATGAATTCAAGTCTAGAATTTGAATATAGGGAATTCAAATAGAAATTCAAATATTGAATTTGAATATCAAATAGGAAAGGAATTGGAATTTGAATATAGAATTCAAATAAAAGTGAGATTGGAATTTGAATCAAGGAATTTAGATAGAGTTAAATAAAGTTGAATTCATTTTAAACGAAGTTTAAAAGTTTATATATATAAATATAATTAAAACGAACTCGCCGCAGCGCTGCAGTTCGTAAATTGGCGATTCGAACTTCAATTGAGTATACAGAACCCAATTGAAGTCGAAATTCTTCGAAACAAGAAACGTCAGGACCGATTTGATAATAGTTTTCTAATGAAGGAGAAAAATCTGGATTTCGTCGTATAGATTTTGAGTTATGTCAAAATCAAATTTTCAGAAAAGCAGCGCCAGAATCGTTTTAAAACCATAATGGTTTATTTTAATGTTATAAAAGGATTTTAAGCAAAATAAATCCGAAGTTCTATTTTGAAAATTTCGGGGTTGAGTTGTAAAATATATGCGAATTCAAGTTGTGTAAAGGAATATGATTTTTTGAAACAGAAATCAGATTTTTGACTTTGAATAGAACTAACTAAATTGAATAGAAATTAGTTAATGAGTTTTCGAAGGGATATTGGAGTTTGAATAAGTAAATTCGATTTGAAATTTATATTCGAAATCGAAAAGGAAACTAGAATTGAAATTCAATTTGGTTATGAACAAGCTAAATACTTTGTTTAAAAATGCTATGTTCAAACAAAAAGTGAAATAGGCAAAAGGGCCAATTTAAAGAATAAATGGCGAAACTGAATTCAAGCGATTAGATAGTATTGAATTGAATTGCAAACAGGTGAATATGTGTTAAGCAGGTTTGGGATGGAGTATATGAAGATTTTAATTTATGTGCTCGACAATAAGGTACATGTTCAATTCATATATGAGATTTTATGCGCCGTATCGGCAAGCCGCTTGGCTTTTTCTTTTTCTTTTCGATTGAGGAAGATACCGGGATGCTATTTGAAATTTCCCGATGCTCCCGATACAGGGGAGGTTATGGCGAAATTTTCCGGAAATTTAAGGAGTTAGAATATTTTTAAGAAATTTGACAATTAGAAATCTATATATCGATATATATAGAATTCGACAAGGAAACGAAATCAAAAATAGCGTAAAAGGGCCAAGATGATTAGGGAAAATATTTGGTTAACAAATATTGTTAAGGAAATGGAAAAGAGATTTAATTAATGAAATATTAATTAAAGAGCCCAGTGATTTGTTTGATATGTTTGGATGAACACTTGTTTTTATTCGATAGTTAAATCACAGACTATCGAAGTTTTTGACCATCGTTGTCAATATGGAGAGACCGGTTGGATTATTATCCGAAGAACCACTCCGTATCGGCATAAGCGTTGCGAACCAAGTATGCTGAATATATTGAAGATGGAGTGAAGTGCAAGGGCTTTTCTATTTATAGAAATAGTGCCTTCGGTGTCGTTCAGTCCCAGAACGAACGTATATGGACGAATGTCTGACAGAGTATTTCCAATGATCAAATGGGTTGGTCTGTATGAATATATATATGGTTGCAACGGATTTATCCCTTAGCATAATATCCAGAATATTTGTGCAAACTCAACTAGTGATTAACGGATCTGACGATGTGGCATTCAAAGTGACTGTGCTATCAATGGATGGTAAGTATGCGTAGCCTCAGGCCTCAACAACCGGGAAAGGACAAAAATCGGGCAGGCAGCATGGCTATGTGGGTCGCTCCCATTAGGGTGTATAATCACCTATCTAGAGAAATTCCCTTTGTTTCTAAATCTATCGATTCTGCCCATTCGGGAAACGGTGGTTTGAGTCCAACCGTTGGTGATATACATTCGATACACTCAAGCGAAATGAGTGGTCGGTCATGTGAGGGCCGGGTTGCAAGACGTTCTTGTTGAACCCAGGTGTATTCGCCTCTAGAGATACATCATCGGAAGGTGGTTCCATACCTTGTCATGTTGGAAATCCAATCTCCAATAAGCGCCATGCGGTTTGTGATTTTATACTATTTATGTGGAGCGTGAGATGCAAGCGTTCTGCTATTTGGTTATTTACTTGATGTAGACATTATTATAATATCACTGGATTTTCGTATCAAAGTGATTTGGGTTATAGTAAGGTAAAAACCGTCCGTGTTTATGTGTGGGCTGGTCTTACTATTACCTTTTCTTTCGAAAAGAGTTTTGAAAGTTAAACAAGCAGTTGGAGTTTACTCACACCAGTCCCATGACTGACCCAGAGTTTATTTTGTTTTGTTTTTCCCTAAACTCTTGGGTGCCCAAATTTGTACGGGCAGTCAAGTGTTTCAGGCTTTTACAGATACACTTGGAGGAGCTTGAAGCAGGAGGCTTCAACGTTAGTTATTTAGAGTTACTTCCGCTGGATCAAATGTTATGTGTACTCTGATGATGGTATGTATATATATGTACCAAACAGATTTGTATTTCAAAAGTTATGTTATATAATATATTTTCTTCGTTCCGCTGTGAGTTGTGATCTTCGTTTTTCTTCTATTCTAATATTTCTTTCTTTCTATTTCTCATCCTCTAACTTCTTTCTATTAATGGTTCGTATTTCTGTGTTATTTGGGTTGGACGTGTGTTGTATTTAGTCAACTCAGATAGCACGGATTTGCGGGTCGTTTCAGTTGGTATCAGAGCTTAGGTTGAGCGAATACCTAGGCTTGGTGGAAATGTGCTCATTAGAGATAGGATCAGTAGTATCCTAGAATGAGTTGAGCGTATATATACGAGAGAGCGTATTTGTTATTTGATATAAAAATTGTTTTATATTGTGTTGGCTAGTCTGTTGAGTGGTTTATGAATTCTGGTCGAATCGTGGGACGCCACGAAGTCGATAGGGATTTCTAAACACTTGAACAGAAAATACGACATGATATTGTTTTTAAGTGGGTAAATGAAATAATTTTACCCAAAATTTCTATTTTTGATATAGAAAGAATAATTTTCTGGAATTATTATTATATGGATGTATCGGATGTTGATTTTGTAATCAAATGAGATTATAAACTTAGAATGGTTAATTATAACCAAAATAGAATTTGTATAGAAATTGAATATACAAATGAGATGAAGTAGAATTTAATTCAAACCAGAATTTGGAATTTTAATCCTGGGAAGTTGAAAAATATTTTTCAAAGTATATTAAAATAATATAGATTTGTTTTAAAGGGATTTGAAAGAAAATCATTTTAGATGGATTTTGAAATAATAAAGCACTGAACTCACTTCAGTGGCTGGGAAATTATTCTGATGATGATTGCAACATCATCAGTGTTCATTTTCAAGTTTCTAAGTGATAGATTGCTACCTTAGAAAGTTTTGATGGAAATTTGTTTTGAAAGAAAACAAGTAAATTGAAAATTCAAATGTTTTGAATTTGAGATGGAAATAAATATATGTATATATTTATGGGATTTCAAAAGATTTGAAAAGAAAACCCTGGGGTTTGGATTCTGGAATTAAAATTTAACTGAAGCAAGTTAAATGGTTCGAGGTGAATAAATTGACTAGAATCAATTTGAAATGAATATGAATTAGAATGCATAGGAATGGAAACCAAAAGTTTTGGTGGAACTAAAATTGTTGAAATGTGAAGAGATGGGTTTCAACATAAAGAAGTTTTGAAAAGTAATGGATTTGTACCATTTTTCTACCTAAGCAATTTCGAGGACGAAATTATTTTAAGGGGGGAAGAATGTAACGACCCAGGTTTTTGAACGATTAGTTTTAAATATTTAGTATCGTTTAAACATTGAATTAACAATATAAAAGAATTCTTATAGTGGATTCTCGATCAAATAATCGAAATACGAGAACAAAATATAACTGAACACGAAGTTAAAATAAAATCAAAACGATTCTATCGATTAGTTTGTATTTTTATATTGAATTAGAATGATAAATAAAAATTTTTGTTATCAATAGATTTAACTATTTTAAAATCGATTTATATTTCAAGGAATTAAATTTAATATAAATTTCAATTTAAATTTTGTTCTCTTCTTTAATTTCAGAATCCATTATGTTGAGGAAATAACGTTGGAAACGTTGCTCATTACAATAGCAATTTAGATTTACGGGTTGAGGACCACAAGGTGTTTTAATTTAAAATTCAAATTTTATAATATTTTCAGTGTTTATCAGCCGACCTAATATAAGCAAGGTCACCCTAAAACTGATAGCGCGCAGCTATCTTCTTCTTGAGCTGTATAATTTGTCTCCAACCTTCATTATCAAACAGACAGGAAATTTATGGTTTCAGTACGTATTGTCTGCTATTGCACCTATAAAACCATGGCCTCGACTTCATTACTTCACAATTCTTAAACCAACATACCATTTCTAAAGCAATTCTTCTTCGTCCCTCCTTTTCTGTTAATTGCGATGCCACCGAGAAAAAAAAAAGAGATTTTTAAATCCCAAAATCGAACTGGAATTCTACTGTGAACTTCAAATCAGTGAGCGATGAGTGAAGTAGAAATCGACGCAATGAAGGGGCTGCTCGAATTGGCGATTTGGGGATGGTGCGATTCCAGATTTTGGGATGGACTGGGTACTTGCGAAATTAGTTTGAGGCACTGCGACTTGGTAAAGGTCGATGCTGGTTTGAGTGTTCTGGAGAGCTTCGGATTTGGATTGGAGAAGCCAACATCGAGGTGCGATGATTGCAGAGGGGGTCGACGTGGGTATTGTTTGCGTTCTGGAAGGGGTTTGAAGCCTAGAAGGAAGCGGTGTTGGTGGGTTGCAATTTGGTGGGTGCGGACATGATAAGGGATCTGGATGGTTTAGGCATGAAGATGAGGACTTGGTGACTCGAGCAGGGGTCTGCAGTGAAGTTTGAGGAGAAATACATTGGTGATGCGGCAGCGATAATGTTGCATGTAACATGTTCGACGAAATGTCGAAGAGGTAGAAGGCAGGGTTTTTGCAGTTGATTGAGGATCATCGCTTGTTTGGTTTGCTTCGGAGCAAGGTATATGTTTTATGCAATTTAAAAAAAAAATTCATACAAGGATTAATTCACTTATTTGTTAGTAGTAAATGAAAATAAATAATGGTTTAATCGATAATTAAAATTCAATAATTTTAGGAAACAAATGAATTTCATTCGAGTAGATTCATAGCCGTGACGTTACGAGATTTATCGAGATACTCGGCAAGGAAAATCCGGTGAGTAAATCTCACTCACCTTTAAGATTATTTTTATTTCATTAAAAATAATTGTTTGTTGCTTGTGTGAATGCTTTCTGCTTGTTTTATATATATTAGTTATTTAGGCTATATATATATATATATTGGGTTGATTGATTGGTTGGATTCCCGCAGTCTCATTAGCGGATGCCCGCAGTTTCATAGCGGATGATTACCCTATACGCCCCACGCTATGATTAGTGGATGACCTTCTATACCGCGATATTCTGCCACGAAGCAGAATGGGTATTATTTATGTGCTAACATCTGTGGATGCAGGGAACAGGTTGGAGGAATCCAACAGGATTCCTCAAAAATATATTATTTGTTTGTTGTTTGTTTGATTTCATATATATCCATGTATGATGTGTCAAAATCAAATGATTGAAAATTTGGTGATTTGATTGTTTTAAATATCACTGGGCTAAGCGTTAATTTATTTAAAATATCGTGGAAAGGATATTGGAGATTTAAAAAGAGAAAATTCTATTTTTTTTTAAATAGAATTTGAATTTTAATGGAAATAAATTATAAACTTGTTTTTGAAAAATAAAACAAGTGGTTTCTTTATAAGCGAAATTTATAAATAGTTCTTTTATAACGAAGTTATAAACGAAGTGAAAAGAATTATCATTTGATAATTCAGAAATAGAAATACAAGTATTTTGAAAATATGATTCAAATGGGAATTTAAATATAGAATTTGAATAAAAGAAAAGGAAATAGAAAATTTGAATTTAGAATTCAAATAGAAAATCCACGGTAGATTTGAATATAGAACTTTCAAATGGTGTTTGAATATAGAGAATTTGAAATAGAATTTGGATTCAAGGGAATATAAAAGGGATTTGAATATGAAATTCGAATGGGTCTTAAACTATGGAATTTTGAATATAGAATTGAAAAAGAAGTTCGAATATTTGAATTTCAATATAATTCAAATATAGAAATTGGAATATAGAAGTTCAAATGGAATTTAAATATAAAGTTTGAATAAGAGAATTCAAATGAATTCAAGTCTAGAATTTGAATATAGGGAATTCAAATAGAAATTCAAATATTGAATTTGAATATCAAATAGGAAAGGAATTGGAATTTGAATATAGAATTCAAATAAAAGTGAGATTGGAATTTGAATCAAGGAATTTAGATAGAGTTAAATAAAGTTGAATTCATTTTAAACGAAGTTTAAAAGTTTATATATATAAATATAATTAAAACGAACTCGCCGCAGCGCTGCAGTTCGTAAATTGGCGATTCGAACTTCAATTGAGTATACAGAACCCAATTGAAGTCGAAATTCTTCGAAACAAGAAACGTCAGGACCGATTTGATAATAGTTTTCTAATGAAGGAGAAAAATCTGGATTTCGTCGTATAGATTTTGAGTTATGTCAAAATCAAATTTTCAGAAAAGCAGCGCCAGAATCGTTTTAAAACCATAATGGTTTATTTTAATGTTATAAAAGGATTTTAAGCAAAATAAATCCGAAGTTCTATTTTGAAAATTTCGGGGTTGAGTTGTAAAATATATGCGAATTCAAGTTGTGTAAAGGAATATGATTTTTTGAAACAGAAATCAGATTTTTGACTTTGAATAGAACTAACTAAATTGAATAGAAATTAGTTAATGAGTTTTCGAAGGGATATTGGAGTTTGAATAAGTAAATTCGATTTGAAATTTATATTCGAAATCGAAAAGGAAACTAGAATTGAAATTCAATTTGGTTATGAACAAGCTAAATACTTTGTTTAAAAATGCTATGTTCAAACAAAAAGTGAAATAGGCAAAAGGGCCAATTTAAAGAATAAATGGCGAAACTGAATTCAAGCGATTAGATAGTATTGAATTGAATTGCAAACAGGTGAATATGTGTTAAGCAGGTTTGGGATGGAGTATATGAAGATTTTAATTTATGTGCTCGACAATAAGGTACATGTTCAATTCATATATGAGATTTTATGCGCCGTATCGGCAAGCCGCTTGGCTTTTTCTTTTTCTTTTCGATTGAGGAAGATACCGGGATGCTATTTGAAATTTCCCGATGCTCCCGATACAGGGGAGGTTATGGCGAAATTTTCCGGAAATTTAAGGAGTTAGAATATTTTTAAGAAATTTGACAATTAGAAATCTATATATCGATATATATAGAATTCGACAAGGAAACGAAATCAAAAATAGCGTAAAAGGGCCAAGATGATTAGGGAAAATATTTGGTTAACAAATATTGTTAAGGAAATGGAAAAGAGATTTAATTAATGAAATATTAATTAAAGAGCCCAGTGATTTGTTTGATATGTTTGGATGAACACTTGTTTTTATTCGATAGTTAAATCACAGACTATCGAAGTTTTTGACCATCGTTGTCAATATGGAGAGACCGGTTGGATTATTATCCGAAGAACCACTCCGTATCGGCATAAGCGTTGCGAACCAAGTATGCTGAATATATTGAAGATGGAGTGAAGTGCAAGGGCTTTTCTATTTATAGAAATAGTGCCTTCGGTGTCGTTCAGTCCCAGAACGAACGTATATGGACGAATGTCTGACAGAGTATTTCCAATGATCAAATGGGTTGGTCTGTATGAATATATATATGGTTGCAACGGATTTATCCCTTAGCATAATATCCAGAATATTTGTGCAAACTCAACTAGTGATTAACGGATCTGACGATGTGGCATTCAAAGTGACTGTGCTATCAATGGATGGTAAGTATGCGTAGCCTCAGGCCTCAACAACCGGGAAAGGACAAAAATCGGGCAGGCAGCATGGCTATGTGGGTCGCTCCCATTAGGGTGTATAATCACCTATCTAGAGAAATTCCCTTTGTTTCTAAATCTATCGATTCTGCCCATTCGGGAAACGGTGGTTTGAGTCCAACCGTTGGTGATATACATTCGATACACTCAAGCGAAATGAGTGGTCGGTCATGTGAGGGCCGGGTTGCAAGACGTTCTTGTTGAACCCAGGTGTATTCGCCTCTAGAGATACATCATCGGAAGGTGGTTCCATACCTTGTCATGTTGGAAATCCAATCTCCAATAAGCGCCATGCGGTTTGTGATTTTATACTATTTATGTGGAGCGTGAGATGCAAGCGTTCTGCTATTTGGTTATTTACTTGATGTAGACATTATTATAATATCACTGGATTTTCGTATCAAAGTGATTTGGGTTATAGTAAGGTAAAAACCGTCCGTGTTTATGTGTGGGCTGGTCTTACTATTACCTTTTCTTTCGAAAAGAGTTTTGAAAGTTAAACAAGCAGTTGGAGTTTACTCACACCAGTCCCATGACTGACCCAGAGTTTATTTTGTTTTGTTTTTCCCTAAACTCTTGGGTGCCCAAATTTGTACGGGCAGTCAAGTGTTTCAGGCTTTTACAGATACACTTGGAGGAGCTTGAAGCAGGAGGCTTCAACGTTAGTTATTTAGAGTTACTTCCGCTGGATCAAATGTTATGTGTACTCTGATGATGGTATGTATATATATGTACCAAACAGATTTGTATTTCAAAAGTTATGTTATATAATATATTTTCTTCGTTCCGCTGTGAGTTGTGATCTTCGTTTTTCTTCTATTCTAATATTTCTTTCTTTCTATTTCTCATCCTCTAACTTCTTTCTATTAATGGTTCGTATTTCTGTGTTATTTGGGTTGGACGTGTGTTGTATTTAGTCAACTCAGATAGCACGGATTTGCGGGTCGTTTCATTGTGTTTGTTTTCAAAAATTTAATAAGCGTTGTGACTATGGTATTCCAAATGACCATGGATTCAAAAAAAATATCCTCGTCGAAAAATTCAAAACAATAATCCAATAAGGCTATATTTCCATTTGAGAAAAGAATTAACCCAGTTCTGATATTGATCCAGGGAAACTAATCGAGTTGGAAAGATAGTTAGGTTTCTCACTTGAAATACATTCATTTATCATCATATTCTGCTCCTTGTGATATTCGAAACATAACCCAATCCACTACTTGAAATTTAGTCCATAACAGGTTAAAGTGGCCAACATTCTTAGGAATAAAACAACGATGATATAGCGGGTGACTGCTAGTGTTACTTTAAACATCAATATTGTAAAACGACATGTGTTATATGAATGATGAGGCTTAAGTGAATAACCAACTTTATTTTTGTAGCAGCAAATCACAATGATGCAAGACATGTCTATTATGGTCAACAGGGAAATGTCTTGCTAACTAATTTTTCAAAATACTCTCGCTATTCCAAACAAGCAACAAATGAATTTTCAAGCAGCCTCAAGATTGTTTTATTCAATAAAAGGTTTCATTTGTTTTAGTGCTTGGCATAATTCACCATTGGCAGCCACAAAATTTAATATGATACGGTGGAGCCTTGAAGGGAAGAGATGCTTTTAAACATATATTCAGATAGCCAAATGCAGAACATATGAACATAATAACAGGTTTAATTATAGAATTAAATGAAAACTTAATAGAGGGCAAAAATATATATCGCATTTACCAAATATAGAAGCAATGGGCGCAATCTTTTGAAGAAAAATCAACGGATCTTCAGATTCCCCTTTAGATCGGTAGAAAACAAATCGAAATACTGAGTTAATCGAGATTGTTAGAAAATAAAACGGATCGACGACAAATGATTGGAACGAAGAACAGTTCCAAATTAACCTTGACTTTTTTGAAATCGCAATCTTCACTTTGGAATCAAACAGTAAATCAGCTTCAATTTGGGATCGACAGTTGATTTTAGGTTTTGCTCTCATTTCTTTTTTTAATTTTTATTGGAATGTTTTGGGAAAGAGAGCGTACTAAATTTGATACGGTGTATTTTGGAGAAAAGGGGAGCGTACTGGTTTGACCGGGGGTAGGAAGGTACAATTCCCAGTTAGAACGGCCTAAAGCCGTTGCAAAATATGAAACGATGGGGACCAATTCTCTAAAGAGCTTTGCAACAGCTTTAAGCCATTGCCAATTAGCAATGGCTCATAGCCATTGCAAAGCTGCCGCATCAAGGGGTTGCGAAATTCCCATTGTGGTGTAGTGTTTAATCCTCTAGTACATGTTAAAAATATTCCCGTAGTATAATAAGCGATATATGCATGAGTTGAAATATATATACAGTAAAGGAAGTTAAAAACATAAATTTTCCACCAAATAGATTTCTAGTTTCAGGTATGTAAATGTTTTCGTCTCCTTAAAATATGAATTTAGAAGAAATCATGATTTCAACGGTGGGGATAAAGAGATTTTTGGGGTTGATCGAAAAAAAGAAACATGGCGAATTTTGGCAAACTATGTAGTCGTAGGGTACGAGATTAAGCCTGGAGGAGCGCGGAGCGTTAGAAACCATAGGAAAAATACCAACGGATTTTTCCGAATGAGTGATTGAGGAGTTTGATTTGAATTTGGGTTTTGCTTGCTGTTTTTTGCACCAAACTCTGATAGGGGACAGCACCACCATTAGTAAAACGAGCTGGCTTAAATTGGGTGTCGAGGTCCGGCCAAGGGTAGACATCATGCTAGAGAAGTTTAACGGTGATTAACGTTGTGGGGTGACAGCAGTAGGTGATAAAGTAAACCAGAGAAGGAAAGTCTGTTTTTGAGAAATCAGGTTGAACAGGGAAAATCTGATCGAAGTGATCGGAGTACGATCTGAGATCATGGGGTGACTTAGGAGAGCATGGTGTATGTGTGGAATGGTTCGTGACTGAGACATGTAGGGTTGCTTGCTTGTGCATGTTCACATCAGTGTTGTGCACTGTGACAAACAAAAAGGAGAAGAAGGGGGAATAGCAAACCGTGCTCATTGAAGACTGATTGAGGTTTCCTGTTGTATATTTGTGTTGGAAATTTAGGTGAATTGTTTAAAATATAGAAATAAGTGTATGATTGCTCCTAAATGTGAATAGTCCCACATCATGGGATTATATGAAAGAAGCAAGTATTTATACTTGTTTCTAAGAAGCTTTGATGGGGCCTTGGGGCTCCCAATACATGCTTTGTTGTGAGGAGGGAGCCCATGCATCATGACCACCACACACGCGCGTGCGACCGACCGACTCGACTCGACCCGGCCCGGCCCGACCCGGCTCGGTTCGGTCTTGGGCTTGAGCTTTGGGCCTTGGCTATGTGGTGTAGACACTTATATTTTTAGACTAGAAAAACTTGATTTTTTCGAACCGTTTTTTTTTATTACGGAAAATATTTCTGAACCGAATTTAATTTGAAACGGTAAACTTTTGACTAAGTATTTCGCAGATCCTATTTTCCTCCACTGACCAGTATTTTCGAATAACCTAATCCTCGTCTATATATTATTATCTTCAGATTAAACGAGATTAGTACAGAAAAAAAACTGTTTTTCTCTTCCACCGCCATTAAAATATTCTTACAAAAATTTTCGAGCAGTTAAATCCGAAAGTGCAAATCTGCACTGATCTGTTTGTGCAAAGCAGTTCAGTTATTAATTTCAGAGAGGCTGTTTTATCCTAGAGGCGGCGGCGAAAGTACGAACTGGTTTTGCACCATCGACCAGATCGCCGAATCGTCTTCAAGAAAGCGACCTGGTCTGCGACTCAGCCATTGTTTCCCAACAATTTGAAGACGAACTCGTGAAACAATGGCTTCGGTTGCCCTCGTTCAAATTTTCCGACCAACAAATCCAGCTCACTTCGGTCCTTTGAAGAAATAGACATGCTTGTTCAGATGGAAAAGAGTTCGCCGGATTCAAAGTTAGTTCCGGTCTGGCTTATGATGAGACGAAGCTCGCTTTGGTTTTAGCTACTTCTGAAGAACATGATCTTTTCTCAGACTGCCGATACTAGTTCCGCTCGTTGCTCTCAACATTGTGGCGTGGCGGTTCTAAGCATAGACTGAGGTCATTTATTTATTTACTCCTAATTTTTATTCTACCCATCGAAGTCATTGCATATTCTGAACCTAGCTTATCTTGGTAACTTTGACATCTAATAACTCCATGCTTTTAGTAAAACTCATAACCTGCTGTGCTCAGAACTTCATGACATCAAAGCACTAGGTTCACTACATTTATTTAATAGGATGTCATGAAGACTTACTGTTTAATGCAGTATAGAGTCCTACATGTCATGAAGAATGTGGATAAATTATGCAGGCTTGTTTTTACATTTAAATATGTTTGCAGACCAATCTAATTAAGCAGTTTGGAGATTATTGATGTAGGGTAGAAGAAATAGAAATGACTAGCTGTTGATATTGCAATTATGATGACAATGCAATAATGATCACTCAAAGGACGAATTACATTCTGTGTGCAAATTCAAATGATTCTTTTTCACCATGATAATTTTGTTGAATATGTGTATTTAAAATGAATTATTATGGAAATCCATGGCACATATATGCATCTTATTTGGAAAATGTCATTAAAATTTGGGCATTAGTGAAATGCATATGATTATATAGAAATGTCATTAAAATTGACATTAATAGAACACATATAATATTGGGAAATGTCACTAAAAATTTGACATTAATAGAATGTGTATGTTATTTGATGATGTCCTTAAGAATTGACATTAATTGGATGAATAGCTTTTTGTTTTTGTTTTGCATCAAATAAATTGACATAGTTTATATGCATACAAGTGAAAAGGTAGAATATAGAACACCTTTGTTGCATACATGTGAATAATTTATGTTAGTCTCTCAGTTTATGAATATTTTCCTATGAGAAAATATAAATTATTAACATATGAACATCTTTAAAAAATAGTAAGCATCAACAACCGACCAGTAAATAACAGAATGGAATCCGCAAGGAAACCATAAATGACAGCAGCAATCAACCCAAATGAATGATTCTGGACAGTTATTCTAGAATACAACTGTAGAAAACCAGATCATATGACACGAATGTTTTGGAACAGGCCAGGCCCTGCACCGCAGGCTAACCTGACTGAGGAGCCTCTTACGGCTATGATTACTGAGATTCGCCTTGTTGGTGAATCAAAGGGTTGGTGGGTAGACATTGGTGTTTCTCTCCATGTTTGCTATGATCGTGATATATTCACAATATACACGGTTGCTGACGATCAGAAAGTGTGTTGTGAGACCCTCGCCACTTAAGCTGAAGAGACTGGTAATATGAAAATAAAACATATGATTGGAAAGACATTGATTCTTAAAGATGTGATGCATTTGATATGTTTGAAAACATTCAAAATTGAAATCAAGCAAATAAGAAAATTAAGAGACTACATAGTGATAGAGGAACAGAATACGAATCAAATTCTATTCTGGATTTTTTATGTGATATATTGTACATAAGAGAACTGCACCCTATTCACCTGAAATGAACGGTAAAGCTAAAAAAAATAGGACCTTTACCGAATTAATAATTGTCATTTTATTAAATTTTGGTGCAGCATAACATTAGTGGGGGGATATTTTATAGACTGTACGTTATGTTCTGAATAGAATCCCCATAACTAAGAATAAAATTTCGCATTATGAAATTTTAAAGGAAATATAAATCCAATATGTCATACTTTAGAACTTGGGTTTGCTTAGCATATGTTCGTATTCCAGACCCTAAGAGAATAAAATTGGCAAGTAAATCATACGAATGTGTATTTATTAGCTATGCTGTTAATAGCAAAGCATACAGGATTTATGATCTAAATACACATAATATAATCTGAATCAAATGATGCCAATTTTTTATGAAACGAAAATTCCTTTTAATTTAAGGAATAGTGGGGGCACAACAAGTATGCCTATTAGAACAGAACTTAATAAAAGTTCTGAAGTTGAACCTAGAAGAAGTAAAAGAGCGAGAACCGTAAAAGATTTGGTTCAGATTTTTGTGCTTTTACTATAGAGGAGGATCACTTAAACCTCCAAGAGGCCTTATCTTATTCAGACGCCGATTTTTGGCGAGAGGCAATAAATGATGAGATGGATTCTCTGGAATCCAATAGGACTTGGCATTTGACATATTTACCTTCTGGTTGTAAATCTATAGGCTGTAAATGAGTACTTAAAGGAAAATTAAAACTTGATGGCACTGTTAATAAATATAAGGCACGATCAGTAGCTAAAGGTTTTTAAACAAAAAGAAAATATAAACTTCTTCGATAATTTCTCACATGTAACTAGAATAACATCCATTCGGGTATTAATCTCACTTGCTTCCATTCATAATTTATGAATACACCAAATGGATGTTAAAACCGTCTTTTTAAACGGTGAATTAGACGAAGAAATTTATATGGACCAGCCTGAAGGATTTGTAATACATAGTCAAGAACATAAAGTATGCAAATTAGATAAATCATTATATGGTTTAAACCAAGAACTTTAACAATGGCATGAAAAATTTGAGAACTTTAATCATTTCACATGGTTTTAAAGTTAATGAAAGTGACAAATGCATTTATTTCAAATCTGAGAATGACATTTGCACTATTATATGCCTTATGTAGATGACCTACTCATCTTTGGGTCAAACATTCATGCCATAAATTTAGTCAAATCTTTATTAAGTGCCAATTTTGATATGAAAGATCTAGGTAAGGCAAGTGTAATCCTTGGTATTAAGATTACTAGGTCAAAAAGGGGATTTTCTTTGGATCAATCTCATTAAATTGAGAATACTCTAAAGAAATACAATTATTTTGACTGTAAACCTGCATGTACACCATATGGTCTCAGTGTAAAGTTATTTAAGAACACTGATGAAGGTGTAAGACAGTCTGATTTTGCGAGCATCATTGGCAGCCTACGGTATGCCACTGAATGTACTAGACCCGACATTACCTATGTCGTGGGATTATTATGCAGGTTTACCAGTAGACCTAGTATAAAGCATTGACATGATATTGAAAGGGTCACGAGATACCTTAAACGAACCATGAACCTTGGATTACATTATGAAAAGTTTCAAGCTGTACTTGAAAGATATTCCGATGCTGACTGGAATATTTTATCTGATGATTCTATTGCGACCAGTGGCTATATATTTAGCATTGCTGGAAGAACTGTTTCTTGGAAATTTAAGAAACATAATATCTTGACTCAGTATACTATAGTGACTGAGATAATAGCACTAGCTACAGCTAGTTAAGAAGTAGTGAACTAAAGAAATCTTCTATATGAGATCCCTATAAAGGAAAAATAGACACCAGTGGTGTAATCGATTGTGATAGTTCCGCGGCTATTACAAAAAGTATAGAACTGTTATAACAACGGTAGAAAATGACGTCGTAGGCACAATACTGTAAAAGAACATCACATATATAGTGATGAAAGATTTGACGACTATTGAAAGAAAAACAGAACCGATAATACAACGGTAAGAAATGACAGTCGTATGCACAGTATTGTTAGAGGACATCACATATGAAGTGATGATAATTTGGCAGATCCTTTGGCGAAAGGACTGACCAGAAAGAAAGTCCTTAATAATTCTAAAAGAATGGGACTATTGCCCTGAGATTGCGGAATCACGCACAATGGTAACCCGACCTAAATGAATGGAGATCCCAAGAAATAGGTTCAATGGGTAAAAACAAGTTGTGTAGTGATAGAAGTAGAACATGTTATTTAATAAACTAAGAAGCATGTATTCCTGAAGTGATTAGAGGATGAGTTAATAGAAACTCTTAATGAGATCTATACTCTATTTGGAGTGGAGTACCTACCTTCAGGAGTACTCTTGATAGACTCACCTGTGTGAATGTGGAAATGTGGCCGTTTCCTATGGAGTTTTGGGCAGAACTTCTAGAGCGTTCACTAAACTGGGATAGACATGCATGGCCATAAACGCACGGGCTTATTTGATTGCACTATGGAAAAGATTGTGTGTGGTTTGATGTCAGGAATAGAGTTCAAGACTACGTGTCACTCTAGTAAAAACTGAATCTTATTCACTACGCAAAGGTTCAAGTCGGATGACACCTTTGTTTATGCACAGTCTTATGTTTTTAGAAACTGCTCGATAATATTTTAAAAAATTCAAGTGGGGGATTGTTGGAAATTTAGGTGAATTGTTTAAAATATAGAAATAAGTGTATGATGGCTCCTAAATGTGAATAGTCCCACATCATGGGATTATATGAAAGAAGCAAGTATTTATACTTGTTTCTAAGAAGCTTTGATGGGGCATTGGGGCTTCCAATACATGCTTTGTTGTGAGGAGGGAGCCCATGCATCATGACCACCACACACGCGCGCGCGACCGACCGACTCGACTCGACCCGACCCGGCCCGGCCCGGCTCGGTTCGGTCTTGGGCTTGAGCTTTGGGCCTTGGCTATGTGGTGTAGACACTTATATTTTTAAACCAGAAAAACTTGATTTTTTCGAACCTTTTTTTAATTACGGAAAATATTTCTGAACCGAATTTAATTTGAAACGGTAAACTTTTGACCAAGTATTTCGCAGATCCTATTTTCCTCCACTGACCAGTATTTTCGAATAACCTAATCCTCGTTTATATATTATTATCTTCAGAATAGACGAGATTAGTACAAAAAAAACTGTTTTTCTCTTCCACCGCCATTAAAATATTCTTACAGAAATTTTCGAGCAGTTAAATCCGAAAGTGCAAATGTGCACTGATCTGTTTGTGCAAAGCAGATCAGATATTCATTTCAAAGAGGTTGTTTTATCCTAGATACGGCGGCGAAAGTACGAACTGGTTTTGCACCATCGACCAGATCGCCGAATCGTCTTCATGAAAGCGACCTGGTCCGCGACTCAACCATTGTTTCCCAACAATTTGTGCTACTAACCGTAGTATTGAGACAGTCAGTGGGGAGGCAGAGCGAACAGGAGGAGCCGCCCACTCCTTACCGACCCCACCAGCTCCTCCTTCCACTCAACCTGACCGCACCCAGCTTACGATCTGCCAAGCCCCATCTGAATCAGCTCCTCCACCATATCAACAGCTCCACCTTCGAAGCCTCCCCAGTCCTTTGCCACGCCCTCCACCCTGCTGAAGCCACTAACTGCCAGCCTCACCGACCTTCTCCCACGCCTTTGCTCTCGCTGCCACCAGTGCTGACCTCGCCTCCCTTATCCACTCATTCCCTAACCCATCATGTCTCTTCCTCATCGCAAGATCCACTCCTCTGACGTCCGACCGAGCCAAGCAAACAGACAACTCCTGAACCCCTATTGTTTTTTCCCATATACGTGATGTTTGGTGTCTGTTGTTGAGTGAGTGTGTGGGTGGATGAGTGGCCTGGTGCATGTGTGCATGGATGAGTGGCTTGGTGCGTGTGTGTTGGGCATACATTGATTGTGCAAATGAGTGTGTGATTTTTTTTTCTTCTAGAATGTTTTCTACGTCGGTTTATATGTATTATATATGTTTTGTTGTGTGTGTTTACGTTGGGGTATTCATTTTCATTTGTGTTTGTATGGGCACGTGAGTGGAAGTATCTGGGTATGTTTTGTGTGTATGACAGTGTGTGTGCAAATGTGATGTTTTGTATGTGGCGTGAGTGATGTATATATATTGTATGGGATGAGTATGTGTGTATTTATATATATGGAGTGAGTGAGATATTTGGTGTGCGGATTTATTTTCTTAAGGGTGTTTGTTTAAATATTGAAAATATATATATAACGATTTAGTTTGCATTATATAATTCATAATATCATATGGTTTTGTTGTGTGTTTGTAAATGAAGGTTTTCTATGTTTATATAATTTATATAGTATAAATATATATATGCAGGTTTGATTTGTTTGTTCGTGTGTGCTTTTATTTGTGTGTGTATATATACATAATAGGGCTTTGAAGTTTCCGTGTATATTTCTATATATAAATATACATATATATCTTATAAAAATTTGTTGTGTTTATTTTGAGTCGGGTTTAGTGTTGAGTTCCGGAACCGTTCCAAAAACCCGATAACCGTGCCGACCGTTGAGAAATCCCATAGCTTCCTCTCATAAAAATAAAATATATTGCGAGGTTACCAAGTTGAAATCATTCCGAGTCATGCCTGGGGGTTGTCGTCTCATTCAATGTCAATCCGTCTATCGTCGTCTCCTTTTATGTACCACGAAAGGTGAGTTTATCTCACACCTGACTCACATTATTTCATAGAAGTTAGATCAACTAAATGAACTGTTATGAAATGTATAGGATTGCCAGTAGAAGTTGTTGTTTAAAATATACACTTTCATATGTGACACGATATTCATATGACATGTATGTACACTGATTATATATGACTGTGATCTAATTGATGATATGTGATGATTTGTTATGCTGAAGATGCCCCTACTTTAGGAAAATCACTAAGGGTTGAAATGATACATACCCGAACGGACATTAGAATAGGAAAAATCGTTATGGGTTGAAATGATAGACTCGAACGAATTTTACTGAATTTGGGATTGCGGGTTCAAATGATAGGCCCGTAGAAATTTTATAAATTGCGGATTGAAATGATAAATATTCGTATCACTTGACCATATGGTAGAAAACTATATACAGGCACCGTTGTCGTATTTTCGAAGTATTTTGAATTTTTGGAATTTGATTTTTAAATAATCCTTAAGATTTTATATTTTTATATATTTATATTTTAAATATTTTAAACTTAATTTTTTTTATAATTTTGAAGTACATGTTTTGTTGGAATGGAATGATATGTTTTGTTGGAGTCTAGAGCTTATATTGGATTTTTGCTCATCTATATACATGTTGATCAGTTGTTCCAGTCATCCAGCTATTTCTGTTGTTTCTGTTTCAAACCGTTATTGTTTATTTATGTATCTGAAATTTCAATGTATTTGACTTCCGTTGTATTATTTATGTAAACTCTGATGTAAAATTTATTTAGTAGCTTCATGAACTACTATTGTATTTTAAATTTTCCACTACAAGATATTATATTGCCCTGTATCTGTGTCTGTGATCTGTGATTTATTCTACTTACCTCAGAAGCTAATAACAATCTGTTGTTTTGGACGTTTCGAGTTGACATGTTTTGTCGATTCGGCACGGTCAAAATGGCGGGTCGTTACAGTCAGCTTATGTAGAAGAAGTAAAATGCAGGATCCACGAATATGAACATGGAAAAAAGATTTCTCATCAGATGAGGATGCACATGTTATTGGTGATTGCATCAAGTGCATGCTGCGGAAGCTACCATCTTCACCTGTACCTGAATCATGTTGTACTGCGTTTATAGAAGCTTACACAACTGAATGTGAAAAGAGACCAATTACTATATTCGAAACTTTTTTCCTGAACCTAATCTTCATTATAGAGAATTTAAATAATTAATTAAAAAAAAAATTCTTACACCTAAAATAAATGTATGGACTTTTGGCATTGTTTTACTTGAACTACTAACTGGTGAACACTTGGACTCACGCCATCCAAAAGAAGTGAAGGAAAGAAAGTAGGAGGGGGAAGTAGTGCATGGCACGCGTGAAAACCAGCATCCAGCAAAAGAAGAAGTGGGAAACCGATCAAAGGGAAAGAAAAGTGGGCAGCAAATAGATTAAGTGGGAAGGGGAGTAGTGCATGACATGTAGTATATGTGTGCAAAGCGCAAAATATATTGGGAAGAACAGTGGAGAAATAACATGAAAAAAATAGTGAAGCAGCAGTAGAAGCTGTAAAAATAGGAAGAATGGGAAATAGAAGTGTAAAGAGGTTAAGTGGGTTTTTGGATCGAGCTTATTACGGCGAGTATGGATTGAATGATGAAATCACGGTAGAGGTGGTGGTGATAAAATCCGGGTGTGGAAATGGAAACGGCGTGTGAATTATGGTTTGGGAGGATGATCGGAGGAACCTGGTTTGCAATGAAGTGTGTGTGTGCACGTGCATTGTGTATGTGTGTGCACTGTGAATACCTAGTATCCCATCAAAGAAGAAGAAGGCAGAAGTAAATCAGCAACAAACGGTTAGATCTGTAGGGGTTAGTATAAACATACAATAATGTTTGAAACAAGAAAAGAAAACAAGTTAAAACAAAGGAAGAAGGGGCCACAGTATGTGGAATTGAGGGAAGAAGAGGTAACAGCAGTAGTTTAGTGTACACAAGCATTTTCCAAATAAGGAGTCATACAGACCCAAAATGTAAAAAGAGCACTGCGAAAGAAAAAGAAAAAAAGGGAAAAAAAGTGTACTTATATCTGTCAAAGGATCAGTAGTGGTTCATTGAACAAGCCAGGAAGGAAAGCATGGAGACAGTAGCATAGAAAAGGGAAAGAAAGAAGGCGCAGCAATAGGAAGGGAAGAAAGAGGGCGTGAGTAGGCTTAGGCTAATTGGGCCTGTGAAAATTAAATTTTTAAAAAAAAAATTAATGAGGAGGCGGGCCAAAAAATTGATACTGCTAATGTAGGTGGTAGTCTAAAGCCTGATGACGTGTTATTGATGCGTGGAAAGCAAGGTACTAAATTCCGTCCGGCATGCCGGAATACCGGCGTTTCCGTTCCGTTCCGTTTCTGTTTCCATGCCGGAATGAGGCGCGCCTCGGATAGGTCCTATAGGACCGGGAAACGTGTGCTTAGGAATTGCCAATCCTCTAAGCTGTATTTGAGGACCGGCCCTGCCATTTCCAAGGGTTAACTTCGGGTAATCCTGGGACATTAGCTAGAGTGTCTCGAATCGGTAAGGAGCTCCGCTCTAGCCTTGACTCATGATGGAAATCCAAATCTCCAATACGCCCCATGCGGTTTTGATTGTATTACTAGTACGGAGGCATAATATATGGTACCTATGCTTCCTAGGATTGATATTATGATTGAAATGTTTTATTAAAACATATACACACTAATAATAATATCGTTTTTACGTATTTATCATCTTTTAATCACCATAAGGTAAAACTCTATCCTCTGGTGTGCGTTGCATTGTGTGATGGGACCTGAGTCTTATGGTGGTTTCATTTTTCTAAAAAGCATTGCGTTATTTGACGATTTACTTTACTGTTATGCACAGCAATCCATTGGAGTAAACCCGTTCCGCGTTAGCGGCGTGGTCCTTGGATTTGCCTTACTATTAGTTATATTAGTTAAGAATTTTCACACCAGTCCCACGACTGACCCGTTTTTTGTTTCCACTTTTGCAAACTCGGGTGCCCTCTTTTCCACACGGGCAGTCGAGTAGCTTTTTGCAGATATTTATCTCTTTAGCAGGATACTGGATTGAAGCATAAAGCTGTGTCCAGAATATAGAAAAGACTTCCGCTGTATTAGTTTTGTTCAGCTGCAATGTATTATAAATTAAATGTAAAATTTATCTTCCGCTGCGATTTTTTTTTTCGATGTACTCTGATATTCTGTACTCTGATGTAAACATTTTGTACTGTTTATAAAAGGTCTGCTGTTTTGTTCTGATGATTGTTGTATTCCCAAAGTTAAAGTATTCGGGATTTGAACGGTCTTGGTCGATTTTGCGATCGATCGGGTCGGGCAAAGCCCGGGTCTTTACAGTTGGTATCAGAGCTTTGGTTAGCTCAAATCTTTGGGGTACAACTCGTTAGAACTGAACAAAAGACTCATCAGAGAATTGGATTAGTAATGTCCAATAAGAATACTCATTAGAGATAGGATCAGCAGTATCCTAGAATGAGAAAACTCATTAGAGATGGGGTTAGTAATGCCCTAGAATGAGTTCAGAGTGATAAGCTTATGATTAGCGTATTTTTGATTATATAATCTATTTTTGAAAATATGATTTTTAAATATATAAAAGAGTATGTATATTTGATAAGTTAGTCAACAAATGAAATTAATAAGAGAAATTAAAATTTAGTTAGTTAATTAAACAAATTTTACTTTAGTTCCTTTTCGAGGACGAAAAGATTTTAAGTGGGGGCGACTGTAACAGCCCTGATTTTTGGGGTTAATTTTAAAATTTTATTTTAAGAAATTTTAATGAATGAATATATTTAAAATTATTTATTTTAAATAATAACGATGAAAAACTTATTTTATTTCGAGCGCGAACTTGAAATTTATATTAAATCCATTCCGAGCCTGAAAACGGCGCGGTAATTTCAAATTTGAAATTCCAACTTTGAAAAATTAAATAAAATATAAATCGGAATTGGACGAAACAAGAAACGCTAGGACCGTATTGAAAATATCTTTCCAAAGAGTTTCAGAAATTAAGATTCCAGTTTATAAATTCTAAGTTATGAGAAAATTAAATTTTAAGAAAAACGCTATAGAATTCGTATATATTATATATAAGGCCCGAAACGTAAAATTTTTGCAGAATAAGGAATTAGGACCCGAAACCATCTCCATTGGTTTCAGAATGTTGTTTACATATAAAAATGACTATAAGAACTTATATTTTTGAGTTTCGGAAAAATTCCACTATTTTTGGTATTTTTAAATATTAAAAATATACGCCTGAAAAATGGAATTTTTGCAAACGAACTCCGAATTCGACGAGACCAGTTTCTATGGATTCGGAATATTAAAATAAGGTTAAATTCTAAAATTTATAATTTTTGGAATTATTTTGTGGCCGGTATAATTTTTACAGTGAAAAATAGCATATTTTCAGACTTCGGAAATTCATAATAAATTCATACGGACTCGGAAAATTACGAAATCAGGTTCGTTGGATTCGTAATGACCTGAAATAATTATGTTTAAAATTTTATTAATTTTGAAATCAGCATGTATTTATAAGAATTTTTGAATTGAAGAAAACAGTTGAAAATTTAGTAATTGGACACGTAATGATATTTGGGCCCAAACCAAAATTAGACCCATAGTATATATTATCTTTTTCCTCAGAATTTAGGGCTGAAATTCGAAATACACAGCAGTCACTTCTCTTTTCCATCATTTTTCTCAATTTCCATGGCGGCTCTCTCTTCCTCTAAAATTTGTCGAAAATAAAATCTCTTCAAAACATAGCAAATTATATGTCCACTCGAAGGTCTCGACGATACGAAGCTAATGGTGTCGTCGGTTTTGTCAAACAGCGCTCGGATTCGCCGGAATCTTGTCTTAAAGCTCGCTGTTTTCGAAATTCAGAAGCTCAAAACGTAAATCAAGAAATTCCCGTGAATCGAGGAAGAATTAGACGAAGTCACGAACACGGAAGTTCTTCGTCTACGTGAGGTGGAGGTGCTCGCAAAATTTCAGGCAGTTTGGAGGTGTGAGGCGGCCTGTGGGGCCCGCGAGGCGAAATCGGTCGTAGGCGATTTTCCGATGATCGGAGAAGCTTTAGGGGCGGCTCTTTCTGGTGGTGGTGCGTCTCGCCAAGACGAAGACGTTGGCGGTGGTCCCGTGGCGTCAGGTGGCCTGAAGCAGCAGCAAATTGCGGTCAAAGTTCTGCGGTGAATAGTGTTTCGCGGTCAACGGGCTGAGGGTATTTTCTATTTTATTTTTAAATTATTTAATTAATTTCCAGAACTTTAAAATTGCATAACTCACTCATACGAAGTCGAAATTCGACGATTTCAGGTGCGTTGGGATCGTGGCGACGAGATGGACGCGTGGACACTAATTTTGTCCAATTCTGAGACAGTGAAATTTTTAGGTATTTTCACGAATATTAATTAATTATTTAATTATGTCCAACTTTAATAAATCATAACTCTCTCGTACGAGGTCTGATTGACGAACCGTAAATTGCGTTGGACTCGTCTTTCCGAGCTCTTCGCGATGGCGCAGACCAGAGCTGAATCCGAGATAGTCAAATTTTCAGCAAAAATCAAAGTGAGAATTCTATTTTTAAAATAAAATTATTTATTTATTTAACTCACTGCAAAATCTATATTCATATCATATGAAATTCATGTTGTTGCTGCATGTATGATTATTTCCATGTTGATTGTTTGTGATGATTGTGCGTATTTATGTTGACATGATTTTGTGTGCACGACGAAGACAAACATTTTAGTTAATATATAAAATGTATAATATTCATGTTTGTAAAAGAAAAATTTGTGCAAACCATAAAAATCATATATTTATATTGTGTATATATATAACGGAGATGTTACATGTTAGAAAGGGAATTTATATATTGTGAAGAAAAAAAAAGTATTCTTTGTTTATCATGTTGGAATTTTCATTTTATGAATTACCCACATAAAATATTCATTTTTATGTTATGTTGAATTAGAACCGTCAACATAAGTATGTTCATTTGGTTAATAACGTTATGCTAACATAAGAACATCGCTTGTGTTAATAATGTTATGTTAATATAAAAACTGTCATTGTATTAAAATGAACAAAATGGATGTGTCATTTATGTTGTATATAAAATTGACAGAATAAACATGTCATTTATTTAGTAAATTACACATGCCATTTTCATAAGGAATGTTAATATTAGATTAAAACAGACACTTTTGTCAATATAATTGAAGTAGCGATGAATTCACTTTTGTCAATATAATTGAAGTAGCGATGAAATCACTTTTGTCAATATAATTAAGTAGCGACAAAAATCACTTTTGTCAATATAATTAAGTAGCGACAAAAATCACTTTTGTCAATATAATTAAGTAGCGACAAAAATCACTTTTGTCAATATAATTATGTAGCGATGAATTCACTTTTGTCAATATAATTGAAGTAGCGATGAAATCACTTTTGTCAATATATTGAAGTAGCGACAAAAATCATATTTTTGTAAATGTAGAGGAAAGATTAAAATAACAAAAGATTCATTTTGACAATTGAAGAAGAATGACACTTGAAATTTCATTTTTATTTAATGTAATAAAGGAAAATACTTTTATTTTGTTAATGACATAACATTGCATATGAATGATATATATTTATTTTGTTAATGACATAACATTGCATATGAATGATATATATTTATTTTGTTAATGACATAACATTGCATATGAATGATATATATTTATTTTGTTAATGACATAGCATTGCATATGAATGATATATATTTATTTTGTTAATGACATAGCATTGCATATGAAAGAAAATACTTTTATTTTGTTAATGACATAGCATTGCATATGAATGGTATATATTTATTTTGTTAATGACATAGCATTGCATATGAATGGTATATATTTATTTTGTTAATGACATAGCATTGCATATGAATGGTATATATTTATTTTGTTAATGACATAGCATTGCATATGAATGATATATATTTATTTTGTTAATGACATAGCATTGCATATGAATGATATATATTTATTTTGTTAATGACATAGCATTGCATATGAATGATATATATTTATTTTGTTAACGTTGCATAGCATTGCATATGAATGATATATATTTATTTTGTTAACGTTGCATAGCATTGCATATGAAATGAAATATATTTATTTTGGTTAATGTAAAGAGTATGACAACTTCAATTTTTGTTAAGGTAAAGAATAGCGACAAATTCCTTTTTATATGTAAAGAGAGAGATGAAATAAGCTTGCGTATATATTAATTCACTTTTATATGTAATGAGAGAAATGAAGTAAAATTTGTTTACATATACATTCAGTTTATATGTCAATTGTAATGGAAGGTTTGTTAACATGTACATTCATAGTTGTATATGTCATTGGAAAAAGAGAGATTATTTTTATATGGATAGAATAAAAGAAAGATTCATTTTTATAAAATAGATAAAAAGAATGGCAAAACATTCATTTTGTCAAATATAAAAGAAAGATAGAAAATATAAGGATGACAAGATATTCATTTGTCAAGAGTAAGAAATATGCATTTTGATCAAACGAAAAAGGATGACAAAATATTCATTTGTTAAAAATTAAGTTGACATTGTTTTGTACTGACAAGTTTTGTTAAAGGAAATTACATTTCATGTGATCAAAATAAAAAGAAATGAGAATTACATTTTTTTTATGTAATTATATGATTGGAATGTCACTTATATTAGAAGTGTTAAACTAGATAAACATGTCCCTTTTATTTAAAAGAGGTTATTTAGGATAAGAAGGACATTTTATTAATTAAAATTACACTTTTATTTGAAACTATGATATGAAATGTGGTAAGCGAATAAAATTTACACTTTTATATATGTAACTATAAATGAGGATCTGCACTGTAAATTAGAATTACATTCTTATTATGTAATTAAGGTATGATATTATATTTTATATTAAAAATTATATTTGCATGACGTCACCTAAGAAGGAAATTTGCATTGCCAATATAAAATAGCAAAAATCATTTTTTTTGGTTTGCATTGAAAGAGATAAGAAATATATTCGTTCGTATAGAAATGAAGTTAACACCAAAATATATTTCGTTTTGGCTAGGAATTGAAATGACACAAAAATACTCATTTTTTGTTAAATTATGAAGGACGTACAAAAATATTCATTTTTGGTTGTAATTGGAATGATACACAAAATACATTTTTGTGTAGAGGATATGTATGGAAATTGAAGAACATTAATAAAAGAAACCATTGTTTGGTGTGATGAGTTATTGCATATAAATAAGAAGATTGGTTGTTAGGAAAATATAGTAAGATGAAACGGATGGAGGAATTATATATATAATTATATATATAAAAAATTAAAATCAAACGATATGAAATGATTTCCAACTTATATATACACGAGAATTGTTTGGGAAGTCCGAGTTTATCTCATTCCAAACAATTTAAACGACGTTTAAAAATTGAAGATTTAAAGACGACCATAGAAGACCGACGGTCTTCACATCGAATGGACGACGACTGTTGATGCCCATGATTGGAGTAGCTACCTTGAAGGGGCTACAGTGGTTGCCGTCCGGACGTAGTGTTGATTTGTACGGATTTGACTTTCGCTCAGACCCAGAGCATAAGTTTTAAATGGATTGTGTGTCTGACGTTGTACTCCGTTAATATCATGTTAATGATTTTCTGTCTATATATAAATGATTGGTGGTGAAGAATTTATTCTTTACTTAACACCCGTTTATATATTGATGGACGATCAATGGCACGGTATGGATTGACAATGTGGCACGCTAAGATGAAGATGATCAAGGCTTTGTTGAAAAGCAGGCCTTGTGGTTATGACGTAACTTCGCGAGCCTCACAAAACGGTAGAGTCTAAAACGGGCGAAGGGAACGCAGGGAGAGCAGCACGTTTCTTTCTAGCTAGAAGTGGTGTTTGGGTTTTATCACGGCCTGACATTTTACTTATGTGGATGATGGAATGAGGCGCGCCTCGGATAGGTCCTATAGGACCGGGAAACGTGTGCTTAGGAATTGCCAATCCTCTAAGCTGTATTTGAGGACCGGCCCTGCCATTTCCAAGGGTTAACTTCGGGTAATCCTGGGACATTAGCTAGAGTGTCTCGAATCGGTAAGGAGCTCCGCTCTAGCCTTGACTCATGATGGAAATCCAAATCTCCAATACGCCCCATGCGGTTTTGATTGTATTACTAGTACGGAGGCATAATATATGGTACCTATGCTTCCTAGGATTGATATTATGATTGAAATGTTTTATTAAAACATATACACACTAATAATAATATCGTTTTTACGTATTTATCATCTTTTAATCACCATAAGGTAAAACTCTATCCTCTGGTGTGCGTTGCATTGTGTGATGGGACCTGAGTCTTATGGTGGTTTCATTTTTCTAAAAAGCATTGCGTTATTTGACGATTTACTTTACTGTTATGCACAGCAATCCATTGGAGTAAACCCGTTCCGCGTTAGCGGCGTGGTCCTTGGATTTGCCTTACTATTAGTTATATTAGTTAAAAATTTTCACACCAGTCCCACGACTGACCCGTTTTTTGTTTCCACTTTTGCAAACTCGGGTGCCCTCTTTTCCACACGGGCAGTCGAGTAGCTTTTTGCAGATATTTATCTCTTTAGCAGGATACTGGATTGAAGCATAAAGCTGTGTCCAGAATATAGAAAAGACTTCCGCTGTATTAGTTTTGTTCAGCTGCAATGTATTATAAATTAAATGTAAAATTTATCTTCCGCTGCGATTTTTTTTTTCGATGTACTCTGATATTCTGTACTCTGATGTAAACATTTTGTACTGTTTATAAAAGGTCTGCTGTTTTGTTCTGATGATTGTTGTATTCCCAAAGTTAAAGTATTCGGGATTTGAACGGTCTTGGTCGATTTTGCGATCGATCGGGTCGGGCAAAGCCCGGGTCTTTACAGTTGGTATCAGAGCTTTGGTTAGCTCAAATCTTTGGGGTACAACTCGTTAGAACTGAACAAAAGACTCATCAGAGAATTGGATTAGTAATGTCCAATAAGAATACTCATTAGAGATAGGATCAGCAGTATCCTAGAATGAGAAAACTCATTAGAGATGGGGTTAGTAATGCCCTAGAATGAGTTCAGAGTGATAAGCTTATGATTAGCGTATTTTTGATTATATAATCTATTTTTGAAAATATGATTTTTAAATATATAAAAGAGTATGTATATTTGATAAGTTAGTCAACAAATGAAATTAATAAGAGAAATTAAAATTTAGTTAGTTAATTAAACAAATTTTACTTTAGTTCCTTTTCGAGGACGAAAAGATTTTAAGTGGGGGCGACTGTAACAGCCCTGATTTTTGGGGTTAATTTTAAAATTTTATTTTAAGAAATTTTAATGAATGAATATATTTAAAATTATTTATTTTAAATAATAACGATGAAAAACTTATTTTATTTCGAGCGCGAACTTGAAATTTATATTAAATCCATTCCGAGCCTGAAAACGGCGCGGTAATTTCAAATTTGAAATTCCAACTTTGAAAAATTAAATAAAATATAAATCGGAATTGGACGAAACAAGAAACGCTAGGACCGTATTGAAAATATCTTTCCAAAGAGTTTCAGAAATTAAGATTCCAGTTTATAAATTCTAAGTTATGAGAAAATTAAATTTTAAGAAAAACGCTATAGAATTCGTATATATTATATATAAGGCCCGAAACGTAAAATTTTTGCAGAATAAGGAATTAGGACCCGAAACCATCTCCATTGGTTTCAGAATGTTGTTTACATATAAAAATGACTATAAGAACTTATATTTTTGAGTTTCGGAAAAATTCCACTATTTTTGGTATTTTTAAATATTAAAAATATACGCCTGAAAAATGGAATTTTTGCAAACGAACTCCGAATTCGACGAGACCAGTTTCTATGGATTCGGAATATTAAAATAAGGTTAAATTCTAAAATTTATAATTTTTGGAATTATTTTGTGGCCGGTATAATTTTTACAGTGAAAAATAGCATATTTTCAGACTTCGGAAATTCATAATAAATTCATACGGACTCGGAAAATTACGAAATCAGGTTCGTTGGATTCGTAATGACCTGAAATAATTATGTTTAAAATTTTATTAATTTTGAAATCAGCATGTATTTATAAGAATTTTTGAATTGAAGAAAACAGTTGAAAATTTAGTAATTGGACACGTAATGATATTTGGGCCCAAACCAAAATTAGACCCATAGTATATATTATCTTTTTCCTCATAATTTAGGGCTGAAATTCGAAATACACAGCAGCCACTTCTCTTTTCCATCATTTTTCTCAATTTCCATGGCGGCTCTCTCTTCCTCTAAAATTTGTCGAAAATAAAATCTCTTCAAACCATAGCAAATTATATGTCCACTCGAAGGTCTCGACGATACGAAGCTAATGGTGTCGTCGGTTTTGTCAAACAGCGCTCGGATTCGCCGGAATCTTGTCTTAAAGCTCGCTATTTTCGAAATTCAGAAGCTCAAAACGTAAATCAAGAAATTCCCGTGAATCGAGGAAGAATTAGACGAAGTCACGAACACGGAAGTTCTTCGTCTACGTGAGGTGGAGGTGCTCGCAAAATTTCAGGCAGTTTGGAGGTGTGAGGCGGCCTGTGGGGCCCGCGAGGCGAAATCGGTCGTAGGCGATTTCCCGATGATCGGAGAAGCTTTAGGGGCGGCTCTTTCTGGTGGTGGTGCGTCTCGCCAAGAAGAAGACGATGGCGGTGGTCCCGTGGCGTCAGGTGGCCTGAAGCAGCGGCAAATTGGGGTCAAAGTTCTGCGGTGAATAGTGTTTCGCGGTCAACGGGCTGAGGGTATTTTCTATTTTATTTTTAAATTATTTAATTAATTTCCAGAACTTTAAAATTGCATAACTCACTCATACGAAGTCGAAATTCGACGATTTCAGGTGCGTTGGGATCGTGGCGACGAGATGGACGCTAATTTTGTCCAATTCTGAGACAGTGAAATTTTTAGGTATTTTCACGAATATTAATTAATTATTTAATTATGTCCAACTTTAATAAATCATAACTCTCTCGTACGAGGTCTGATTGACGAACCGTAAATTGCGTTGGACTCGTCTTTCCGAGCTCTTCGCGATGGTGCAGACCAGAGCTGAATCCGAGACAGTCAAATTTTCAGCAAAAATCAAAGTGAGAATTCTATTTTTAAAATAAAATTATTTATTTATTTAATTCACTGCAAAATCTATATTCATATCATATGAAATTCATGTTGTTGCTGCATGTATGATTATTTCCATGTTGATTGTTTGTGATGATTGTGCGTATTTATGTTGACATGATTTTGTGTGCACGACGAAGACAAACATTTTAGTTAATATATAAAATGTATAATATTCATGTTTGTAAAAGAAAAATTTGTGCAAACCATAAAAATCATATATTTATATTGTGTATATATATAACGGAGATGTTACATGTTAGAAAGGGAATTTATATATTGTGAAGAAAAAAAAAGTATTCTTTGTTTATCATGTTGGAATTTTCATTTTATGAATTACCCACATAAAATATTCATTTTTATGTTATGTTGAATTAGAACCGTCAACATAAGTATGTTCATTTGGTTAATAACGTTATGCTAACATAAGAACATCGCTTGTGTTAATAATGTTATGTTAATATAAAAACTGTCATTGTATTAAAATGAACAAAATGGATGTGTCATTTATGTTGTATATAAAATTGACAGAATAAACATGTCATTTATTTAGTAAATTACACATGCCATTTTCATAAGGAATGCTAATATTAGATTAAAACAGACACTTTTGTCAATATAATTGAAGTAGCGATGAATTCACTTTTGTCAATATAATTGAAGTAGCGATGAAATCACTTTTGTCAATATAATTAAGTAGCGACAAAAATCACTTTTGTCAATATAATTAAGTAGCGACAAAAATCACTTTTGTCAATATAATTAAGTAGCGACAAAAATCACTTTTGTCAATATAATTAAGTAGCGATGAATTCACTTTTGTCAATATAATTGAAGTAGCGATGAAATCACTTTTGTCAATATATTGAAGTAGCGACAAAAATCATATTTTTGTAAATGTAGAAGAAAGATTAAAATAACAAAAGATTCATTTTGACAATTGAAGAAGAATGACAATAGAAATTTCATTTTTATTTAATGTAATAAAGGAAAATACTTTTATTTTGTTAATGACATAACATTGCATATGAATGATATATATTTATTTTGTTAATGACATAACATTGCATATGAATGATATATATTTATTTTGTTAATGACATAGCATTGCATATGAATGATATATATTTATTTTGTTAATGACATAGCATTGCATATGAAAGAAAATACTTTTATTTTGTTAATGACATAGCATTGCATATGAATGGTATATATTTATTTTGTTAATGACATAGCATTGCATATGAATGGTATATATTTATTTTGTTAATGACATAGCATTGCATATGAATGGTATATATTTATTTTGTTAATGACATAGCATTGCATATGAATGATATATATTTATTTTGTTAATGACATAGCATTGCATATGAATGATATATATTTATTTTGTTAATGACATAGCATTGCATATGAATGATATATATTTATTTTGTTAACGTTGCATAGCATTGCATATGAATGATATATATTTATTTTGTTAACGTTGCATAGCATTGCATATGAAATGAAATACATTTATTTTGGTTAATGTAAAGAGTATGACAACTTCAATTTTTGTTAAGGTAAAGAATAGCGACAAATTCCTTTTTATATGTAAAGAGAGAGATGAAATAAGCTTGCGTATATATTAATTCACTTTTATATGTAATGAGAGAAATGAAGTAAAATTTGTTTACATATACATTCAGTTTATATGTCAATTGTAATGGAAGGTTTGTTAACATGTACATTCATAGTTGTATATGTCATTGGAAAAAGAGAGATTATTTTTATATGGATAGAATAAAAGAAAGATTCATTTTTATAAAATAGATAAAAAGAATGGCAAAACATTCATTTTGTCAAATATAAAAGAAAGATAGAAAATATAAGGATGACAAGATACTCATTTGTCAAGAGTAAGAAATATGCATTTTGATCAAACGAAAAAGGATGACAAAATATTCATTTGTTAAAAATTAAGTTGACATTGTTTTGTACTGACAAGTTTTGTTAAAGGAAATTACATTTCATGTGATCAAAATAAAAAGAAATGAGAATTACATTTTTTTTATGTAATTATATGATTGGAATGTCACTTATATTAGAAGTGTTAAACTAGATAAACATGTCCCTTTTATTTAAAAGAGGTTATTTAGGATAAGAAGGACATTTTATTAATTAAAATTACACTTTTATTTGAAACTATGATATGAAATGTGGTAAGCGAATAAAATTTACACTTTTATATATGTAACTATAAATGAGGATTTGCACTGTAAATTAGAATTACATTCTTATTATGTAATTAAGGTATGATATTATATTTTATATTAAAAATTATATTTGCATGACGTCACCTAAGAAGGAAATTTGCATTGCCAATATAAAATAGCAAAAATCATTTTTTTTGCTTTGCATTGAAAGAGATAAGAAATATATTCGTTCGTATAGAAATGAAGTTAACACCAAAATATATTTCGTTTTGGCTAGGAATTGAAATGACACAAAAATACTCATTTTTTGTTAAATTATGAAGGACGTACAAAAATATTCATTTTTGGTTGTAATTGGAATGATACACAAAATACATTTTTGTGTAGAGGATATGTATGGAAATTGAAGAACATTAATAAAAGAAACCATTGTTTGGTGTGATGAGTTATTGCATATAAATAAGAAGATTGGTTGTTAGGAAAATATAGTAAGATGAAACGGATGGAGGAATTATATATATAATTATATATATAAAAAATTAAAATCAAACGATATGAAATGATTTCCAACTTATATATACACGAGAATTGTTTGGGAAGTCCGAGTTTATCTCATTCCAAACAATTTAAACGACGTTTAAAAATTGAAGATTTAAAGACGACCATAGAAGACCGACGGTCTTCACATCGAATGGACGACGACTGTTGATGCCCATGATTGGAGTAGCTACCTTGAAGGGGCTACAGTGGTTGCCGTCCGGACGTAGTGTTGATTTGTACGGATTTGACTTTCGCTCAGACCCAGAGCATAAGTTTTAAATGGATTGTGTGTCTGACGTTGTACTCCGTTAATATCATGTTAATGATTTTCTGTCTATATATAAATGATTGGTGGTGAAGAATTTATTCTTTACTTAACACCCGTTTATATATTGATGGACGATCAATGGCACGGTATGGATTGACAATGTGGCACGCTAAGATGAAGATGATCAAGGCTTTGTTGAAAAGCAGGCCTTGTGGTTATGACGTAACTTCGCGAGCCTCACAAACCGGTAGAGTCTAAAACGGGCGAAGGGAACGCAGGGAGAGCAGCACGTTTCTTTCTAGCTAGAAGTGGTGTTTGGGTTTTATCACGGCCTGACATTTTACTTATGTGGATGATGGAATGAGGCGCGCCTCGGATAGGTCCTATAGGACCGGGAAACGTGTGCTTAGGAATTGCCAATCCTCTAAGCTGTATTTGAGGACCGGCCCTGCCATTTCCAAGGGTTAACTGCGGGTAATCCTGGGACATTAGCTAGAGTGTCTCGAATCGGTAAGGAGCTCCGCTCTAGCCTTGACTCATGATGGAAATCCAAATCTCCAATATGCCCCATGCGGTTTTGATTGTATTACTAGTACGGAGGCATAATATATGGTACCTATGCTTCCTATGATTGATATTATGATTGAAATGTTTTATTAAAACATATACACACTAATAATAATATCGTTTTTACGTATTTATCATCTTTTAATCACCATAAGGTAAAACTCTATCCTCTGGTGTGCGTTGCATTGTGTGATGGGACCTGAGTCTTATGGTGGTTTCATTTTTCTAAAAAGCATTGCGTTATTTGACGATTTACTTTATTGTTATGCACAGCAATCCATTGGAGTAAACCCGTTCCGCGTTAGCGGCGTGGTCCTTGGATTTGCCTTACTATTAGTTATATTAGTTAAGAATTTTCACACCAGTCCCACGACTGACCCGTTGTTTGTTTCCACTTTTGCAAACTCGGGTGCCCTCTTTTCCACACGGGCAGTCGAGTAGCTTTTTGCAGATATTTATCTCTTTAGCAGGATACTGGATTGAAGCATAAAGCTGTGTCCAGAATATAGAAAAGACTTCCGCTGTATTAGTTTTGTTCAGCTGCAATGTATTATAAATTAAATGTAAAATTTATCTTCCGCTGCGATTTTTTTTTTTCCGATGTACTCTGATATTCTGTACTCTGATGTAAACATTTTGTACTGTTTATAAAAGGTCTGCTGTTTTGTTCTGATGATTGTTGTATTCCCAAAGTTAAAGTATTCGGGATTTGAACGGTCTTGGTCGATTTTGCGATCGATCGGGTCGGGCAAAGCCTGGGTCTTTACAAAATAGAAGTCATCCGATTGAATATAAATTACACATTCATGAGATATCAACCAAAGTCGGATTTATTTTAAGTGAAATGTTAAATTGTCCAATTTGAATAATTTAAATAACAAGATGTATCCTAATATTCTCAAGACTTGATATTTGATTCAAAATCTGTGTTGTTATGATCAACGGCATGTTGTGACTATGGGACACTGTTTGACAGTCGGAATTATTGTATCGTGATAAGTTCAAATATTGAAATAAGTATGAAATATTGTTTGAATTGTATCGACTTAAGTTGATAACTATTTTTTTAATCAAGAAATAATTTAAAAATCAAATTAAAGAGGAGTAAATACAATATCAAATTTTAAATATAATAATTTGTTCCCTTAATTATCACTTGACCCTAAAAGATATTAACGTTGATCGTTTCGAAGAGTCCGGAATATATATTCCACTTCGATTCGATCATTATGAGTCAGAGATTAATGAATATAATCAAAGACGGTGTTTTGCAAGGGCTATTATGTAAATCCTAGGTAGAAATTGCTTAAGACGGATTTACAGAATAGTACCTTCGGTTTGTTCAATCCCAGAACAACTTGTATGCACAAATGTCTAACAGAGTATATCTAACCCGATCACATACATTGATCTATCCAAAAGTATTTATGTTGGTGGACTAGAAATTCATTTCTCTTAGCTTTATAACCATAATATATTTTTGGGGAAGTCAACTAGTGATTGGCGGATTTTGACGATGTGGCTTTCAAAGGAAATAAAGATATGATATGTCTAAAGGTAAGTATAACCTCAGGCTTCACAACTGAGAAATGACAAAAATCGGGCAGGCAGCACGGCTATGTGGGTCGCTCCCATTAGGGTGTATTGTCACCATCTAGAGAATATTCATTTTGTTATTTCTTTCATTTTTTTATCTCCGCGGACTACGGTGGATGCAGTCGTAAGGTGACAATATATTCGATACACTCAAGAGAAATGAGTGGTCGGTCATGTGTGGGCCGGGTTGCAAGATGTTCTTGTTGAACCCAATGTATTCCTATCTAGAGATACACTATCGGAAGGTAGTTCCATAGCTTGTCATAGTTGGAATTCCATTTTCCCTAAGCGCCAAACGATTTTGTTTGTGTGTTATATATGTGGAGCGTAGATGCAAGCGTTCCATTAGATTCTAATTTATTTGTGGAAACCCTAGTCACTATTATAATATCAATATAGTATTGTTTTTAAAAATGTTTTTGGTTATCGTAAGGTAAAAACCATCCATGTTTATGTGTGGGTCAGTCTTACGATTATATTTTCTTTCAAAATGTTTTTGAAAGTTAAGCCATGTTATTTCTGGATTCTCATAAGGGAAAACCAATTCCGTTTTTACGGCGTGGTCTCATGGGACATTCTTTATCGAAATCAACTTGTTTTAAATCCTTTACTCACGCCAGTCCCATGATGACCCGAAGTTTATTTTTTTGTGTTTTCCCTAAACTCTGGGGTACTCATAACACTTGTTATGAGTAGACAAGTGAACCAGGTATCGGACATAACTTTTTGGACGGAACTGGATGGGACAGTTTCTGCAAGGCGGTCTATATATTATATCTATGAAGTTTGCAAGTCGGTTATCAGTGTCTATGTATAATTATGCAGTTGAAATGGAAATATATCCATGTATCTGATGTACTGTACTATGATGTATTATAACTCTGATGTATCGTATTATGTTATATTATATTTTGTTCAAGTTCCGTTGTGAGATTCTGATGTTTTTCTTTAGTTCTATCTTTTATCAATTCTTATTCTTAGTTAATGGCATGACTTCCGAGGTGTTCGAAAGTCGGGTCATTACACTTCCACATACTCCAAGTATACGGTAACTACTTTATATATGTGATATGCACATACAAATATATATTTTTATTTTCATACTTAATCTTCTTTTACTTAAATAAATATCATATTTGGATATTTTTGCATGTTTTAAACTAAAAAACAAATATGTTTTCAAGTCATCTTTGACTCATTATATAAGGGTAAAATTATTATTTATGTATGTATGCATAAATATTTTGTTTTATATGAATTTGAGTGCATATTGGAAGTGACATCATGGACTAATGTAGGAATAAATGTTGGAAGACAATAGAGAAAAGAAAAGTAATAAAGTTTCATGAAAGAACCTGCTTTCCCATTTACATATGAACCACATTAAAAGGAAAAAAAAACATAAGTTAGTAGAACTTGAATATGATATATGATACTGTAATGAGTATATAAATAATAATGCACATAGTAATAAATAAAGAGATATGAGTGATCACACCAAAGCTTTTATATTGGTTCGGACTTCTCGTCCTATCTCCAGTCTCGAAGCTCTGCTTCGATTGTTCACTGATCAACAAACCTTTCATTTCGCCTGAAGAAACAGACTTATATGATATATTGTTTGAACAAAATTATGTTCAATAAACATGAATTTTCATCTTCAACTATAGTTGTTTCTATAACCTCCTTTACATGTATCTCATGAGTGATCATAGATTTGTTGGAAGAAGTTTTGCTAGTTGTAGAGAATTAATATGTAGGTGAGAGTAGTTGAGCATCTAAGTGCTTTTAAGAATATATGAATATAGAAAGTAAGAAGAAATTAAACCGGAATTTGTTGATCATTATCCATAAAAGTAACAGTTTATATAGATTATCAATGGGTTCTATCAATGGTTACTACTCTCTATATGATTCTATTGATCAGAGATTGCAACCATTAACAAACAGATCTAGCGGAGGAGGAGAAAGAGATGTTCCTTTTCAGGGGTGGCAGTTGTGCATTAGGTCAAATGTCTGGTTCTATAAGTTAGGCATCTGACTTTGTTTTTGAAAAATTTACGAGCCCTAATTCTGATGTTTGACTTAAAAATCATATGTCTGATCTAGATCAGGTTGATCTCTCAAGAGTTAAGTTAGACATTTTCTCTTTGTTTTAAACGTTTAACGCATGTATGTGTACATGTACACACTATGCATTAGAAGTTGAGTTGTTGAGCCGGACATTTTGACTCTATTTAAAAACTATGATATGTTTATTTTGAATATGTAAATGAATGTGTACATGTATTTGTTTTTCAAGAGAGAACATATTAGATATCTAAGATATAATGTGCTCGAATAAACTTGTCTTACAACAATTTATTGAGTGTTCTTCGAGTCCTTCTCTTGGAAAAAATGATTCGATGGTTGAAGCTTAATATTTATGTCTTCTATACTTGTAAATAGTTATATAATTTGATAACATGTGATTATTTCAATTATAAAAAAAATGCTTTTTCTATTTATATTTTTATGTCTTATGAATCTTAGTCTCTGTGATGTGTGTCTTTATACCTATAATGCTTTACATTTCTTAACATGACCTTATTTTACGAGATGTTAACGGAAGCGGAGTGTTTCAGCTATGGAATCATTAAAAAATAAATTATGAGTCTCACCCATCTGGAAATGAGTACAAACATGTGGTTAAATGACATCATTAAATTTGATAATATTACTAGATAAATTTGCTTCATAGTTTTAACACTTGATTGACCAAGTTTATACTGTCAGATGTCAAATATATACTTGATCGTTCCAACATTATTCATAACAGACATATTACAACAAATTTTCTCTTTTACAAGCTTTATAAATTTGTTGAAATTAAACTTATAAATGCCTCGAACAACATCACTCAATGAAAGAATTTTTTTAGTTAGTATGTCTCTAACTAAACAACAATTTGGGTAAAATCCAAAGTAAACATTATTATCTTTAGCAAGTTAGGAAACACTAATAAGGCTCTTTTTTATTTTTGATACTCTTAATAAGTTTTGCAGAAATAACTAAATTTTGCCTCTAATGCATGCATTGACTATGTGAGAGATTTCGATATTCTGATCATACCTCATGCTTATACACCATTTACCTCCGTACTCTTTGTTGTCAAGATTTAAATTGTATAAATTGCTTGTGATGTGGTTAGTTACTCCTGAGTATAGATACTAGCCGTTATCCTGAATTTGGACTGATCTGACATTACCAGTGTGACTATGATTCTCGCATACATCAGGTTGATTTATATCTTGTGCATATGAAAAATAGACACTCAGGTTTGTATATCTTTGATTGTTATTATTATTATGGCCTGTTACAAACTTATTGCTGAATATGAAGTATCACTTCAGTGTACTATGACCAACCCTTTCATAGATTTGAAACTTAAGCCTATTGATGTTATCACAACTATCTCTCCCTCTTAATAAATTAGACTGGTTGCCTCATTGACTTGGTTATTCACCTTTGTTTTTATTCTGAACTTTGTTTTTGAAACTAGTTGTAAGATTTGTTGCAAAATCTGAATCTTGAGATCTTTTATTAATGATTCTTGCTTCATGAGAGTTAAATGATATAGCCGGCTCCGTTCTTTTTACATAAAGCCTTATTGGGCTGTTAGTTGGGTCTAGCCCACTATTCTGTTTTGTGTATATATAGACCTGTATATTTCGTTTCCTGCATTATTATTACGTTTTACATTTTCTTGTACATCTTTTGATCAGTTCAATACAATTTCTCTTTTCACAAATACTTGTTCATTCTCGCCTGATTTCCAACTTGGTATCGGAGCCTTCAAAGTCTCAGTATTCATCTGAGATTTGTTGATCATCAGAAGTGTTGATCTATTAAAGATCCATCAGGAAAATTTCATCATTTGGATCTTCCCCTCATCGAATTCTCTTGTCATTTGAGGGTTGTTGCTTTATATACAAATCAAGTGCCCTGCCTACATACTTGTGTGGCTGCATCAAGTGCCCTGCCTACATAGTTGTGTGGCTGCATCCTGATTTACACATAAAGTTGTGCTACTGTACGTTTAAATTTCAAGAAACCGATCAAGATCCATCAAGAAAATCTCACAACTGCTCAGAGCCATCAAAGAGTGCAAATCAGAATCTGTTTTCATCATCTAGTACTCAAAGTTGCTTCAGATTAACAGTTGTGTGAATTCCAGAATTGTATCTCAATTCAAGAAAGCTTCTAGAAATTTAAAGCATACCGTGTGTTTTCTTTCAAGTTTTATATCATGGTCGAAACAGATTCCAGTGGTCAAGTTTCCAGCAACAGATCTGGATCTGTTCCTCCTCAAGTTCCAACTGATCCTGTTCAAGAACTGATGAAGTCCATCATCAAGCCTCAAAGTCAACTGATATCCATTCAACTTGATGAAACCAATTACCTGTTGTGGAAATTACAGGTGGAAACAGCCATTAGAGCATATGGTTTAGAAGATTATATTTTAGGAACAAAATTAATTCCACCAAAATTCATAAGAGATGCTGAAGATAAGTTGGTTTCTAATCCATAGTTTACCATTCATCAAAGGCAAGATGGACTGGTCTGTGCATGGATCATGTCTTCTATTGGATCTGCAATTTTACCCCAACTTATTGGGGTAAGAACTGCCCAAGAAGTTTGGGCTACTATAGAAAGAAATTTCTCTGCACAGTCTTCTGCAAGAGTGATGCACCACAGAAGACTGTTACACAGTATCAGAAAAGGTGAGTCATCTATGAATGAGTATTTGTTAAAGGTCAAGAATATTTGTGATCAACTAAATTCAGCAGGCCAAAAAATACCTGAATCAGAACAGGTAATTGCTATAGTCAGTGGTTTGGATGATGAATATGAGGCTGTTACAGCTATCATTTTGTCTATGGATCCAACCCCATCCTTGCAATATGTCTATTCTACCTTGTTATCTCATGAAGGTAGGATATAACATAAAAGGAATATCAATTCTGATCTTTCTATTAATTACACTGCCTTTGGACGTGGAAAGAATCAAGAAAAAGGAGTTTCAAGAAATCAATTTAATAACCAGAGGGGAGGTTGGTCAGGCAGAGGTAGGAGAGGAGGAAGAAGCAATAATAATAACAACAGAGTTAGATGTCAAATTTGTGATAAAATGGGTCATACTGCAAGCAAATGTTATCACAGATTTAACGCCAACTACACACCCTCTCAGCAAAACAGCAGTGCAAGTGTAAATATGGTGAATGTGTCAAAAGATGGCAAAGCACAAGTTTCAGAAGTTAACAACACTGAAAATTCCTCTAATGATGATTTGGCTGATGACTGCTGGTTTCCAGACTCAGGTGCAACTAATCATGTCACCAACAATTTGAGCAACCTAAACTTGGGGAACAAGGAGTACAAAGGTACGCAAAATCTTATTGTTGGTAATGGTAAAACAGCACATATTACACACACTGGAAATGCAAGTGTTGATGGAACCAAACAATTATTTTTGAAAAATTTATTGAGAGTTCCATCAATCAAGAAAAATTTAATGAGTGTTTCCCAATTAACTAAAGATAACAATGTTTATTTTGAATTCTACCCAAATGCATGCATTGTTAAGGATATTCTAACACAAAAAATTATTTTGCAGGGTAGAGAGGATAAGGGTCTATACAGATTTAATATCTGTAATTCTGAAAATGCTGAAAATTCTGATTCTAATAGAAATAAGTGCATAATGTCTGTTATGAACAATCATGAATGCTATAAGGAATTTGATATGTTACATTGTAAATTGGGACATCCTAGTATCAAAATTGTAAAGCATATCATGAATAGCAACAATATTTCTATTAGTAAAATTCCAGATTCTTATATTTGTTCTGCATGTCAATTGGGAAAGAGTCATAAACTTGCATTTCCAGATTCACAAGCATGTTATACTAAGCCACTTGAGTTAATAGCAACTGATTTATGGGGTCCTGCTCCAAACAGTTCTAACTATGGCTATAAATATTATATATCATTTATCGATGCCTATTCTAGGTTTGTTTGGATCTACATGATTAAATC
Organism: Allium sativum; assembly: GCA_030737875.1. Lineage (NCBI taxonomy): Eukaryota > Viridiplantae > Streptophyta > Magnoliopsida > Asparagales > Amaryllidaceae > Allium > Allium sativum. Next base: position 432,895,030 of record CM060920.1, read on the forward strand.
TAAATCTGATACAAGTAATGTTGTGATTCAATTCATAAACAGAGTTGAAAATATTACTGGAAATAAAGTCATAAATTTTCAGACAGATGGTGGAAGAGAATTTTTGCCTTTAAAAGAATTCTTTGAGAAAAAGGGTATTAATCATAGAACTACATGTCCTTATACTTCTGAGCAAAATGGAATCATAGAAAGAAAGCATAGACACATTGTAGAAACAGGTTTAACCTTGTTGGCTCAAGCCTCTATGCCATTTAAATATTGGCCTGATGCTTTTAATACAGCTGTTCACTTGATTAATTTAATGCCTACAAAGGTTTTAGAATTCAAGTGTCCTCAGGAAGTGCTAACCAAGGTTAAACCAGATTATAAGCATTTAAAAGTTTTTGGTTGTCAATGCTTTCCTTATCTTAGACCCTATAATAATCATAAGTTAGATTTTAGATCTACTTCTTGTACATTTTTAGGGTACTGTAATAAACAAAAAGGGTATAAGTGTATGGATAGCAAAGGAAGAATTTACATTTCTAGGCATGTAAGATTCAATGAACAAGTTTATCCATTTTGCAAATTAAGTGCAAATACAGATGAAAAATCTGTAAATACAAGACAGGTTACTGTTAATTTACCTGATGAAGTTGAGTTTTTGGTGCCTGTACACCAAAAGAACCATGACAACTGTTCAAGCTCTCAACACACAGTGTCTTCTAGTAGACCAGGTCAAGAGCAGTTCTCTTCCTCTCAACACACAGTGCCTTCTAGCAGACCAGGTCAAGAACAATCCTTCTCCAGAAGTGGCAATGAAAATGTTCCAGATCAATCAAGACAAGAAGAAGGAGTTAGTCTCACTAATATTGATCAGACTGAAGAAAACATAGCAAGAGATGATAATTCAGTTGCAAATAAAGATGTTGTAAACCAACATCCTATGCTTACTAGAGCAAAGTGTGGTATTTATAAACCAAAAATTTATAATACTGCTATTATTTCTGATGAACCATCTTCCTTTAATGAAGCAGCACAAAGTGACAAATGGCAAGCAGCAATGCTAGATGAATATAATGCTTTAATAAACAAAGGAACTTGGACATTGGTTGATAAACCAGAAAATAGAAATATAATTGGTTGCAGATGGGTTTACAAGTTGAAGAAAAATCCAGATGGATCAATTTCTAAATACAAAGCAAGGCTTGTTGCTAAAGGGTATTCACAACAGTATGGGTTTGACTTTACAGAGACGTTCTCACCTGTTGTGAAACCAACATCAATAAGAATAATTTTAACCCTTGCTTTATTTAGAAATTGGAATATAAAACAACTTGATGTTAATAATGTCTTTCTTAATGGTGAATTACAGGAAGAAGTTTATATGGAGCAGCCTCAAGGTTTTGTGCAACAGTCCAATAAAAATCTTGTGTGCAAACTCAACAAAGCCATTATGGACTTAAACAAGCTCCTAGAGTTTGGTTTGACAAGCTGAAAGCTACACTTGTGAATCATGGCTATAAATCTGCCAAATCTGATAACTCAATCTTTTTTAAAATTTCTGTTTCTTCTACAACTTATATATTAATTTATGTTGATGATTTTATCATCACAGGTAACAATGATTCAGAAATTAAGGCTCTTACAAAAATGTTGAATTCAGAATTTTCTATCAAGGATTTGGGAGAATTGAACTATTTTCTGGGTATAGAAGTCAAAAGATCAAATTCAGAAATATGTCTCAATCAAAAGAAGTATATATCAGAGATCCTTCATAGAGCAAAAATGGACAAGGCCAATCCTCTACCCACACCAATGATTACCAATATTCATTTATCAAAATATAAAGGAGAGCAATTTCATAATGGAAAATTATATAGAAGTATTGTGGGGGCTCTTCAATATGCAACAATAACCAGACCTGACATAGCTTATAGTGTTAACAAGGTCAGTCAGTACATGCAAGATCCTTTGGATACACATTGGAAGGCTGTTAAGCGTATTCTCAGATATCTTAAAGGAACAATTAATCATGGATTAATATTTAAGCCCAGTAATACATTAAACATTAATGCATATGCTGATGCAGACTGGGGTACTGACTGTGATGATAGAAAATCAACTTCAGGTTATTGTATATACTTAGGAAAGAATCCAGTATCATGGTGTGCTAAGAAACAAAGTACAGTTTCAAGGTCAAGTACTGAAGCAGAATTCAGAAGTGTTGCTAGTGCTTGTGCAGAAATTATGTGGGTTGAATCACTTCTGAATGAATTACAGATCATTACAGTTAAACAGCCTACTATATGGTGTGATAACGTAAGTGCAATTTCTCTATCATCAAATCCAGTTTTACACTCAAAAACAAAGCATATCGAGCTAGATCCGTATTTTATCAGAGAGCAAGTTATGAAAAATAAATTGAAAATTGGATATATACCGTCGATGGAGCAGAAAGCAGATGTCCTCACTAAACCCTTGTCTAAACCTAATTTCATAAAGCTGAAGGAGGAATTGAACGTAGAAGCTCTTGATTCGTCACAAAGATCCAACAGAATTATTTTTGTTCCTGATTGTTGATATCTTCTTCTCGAATCGATGCTACAGAGTTCAATTGACATCAGATTCTACTCGTTCAGCTAGGTCTTCAACGAACTCGAAGGTTGAATTCATTGAAGCATATCAGTTTAACCTCTCTCAGCAAATCACAGTCGATCTCAAGCTCTGAAGCTCAAGACTGACTGGATCTACCTGTCATGGAGGCCTGACGAGCAGATTCTTAATCAATTGTCGCTGTTTTAGTGGAGTCGCCTTTTTCCTTTTTCTCTCGTTGTGAAACCCTAGCTAGGTTTCAGGGGGGGAGTTAAATGATATAGCCGGCTCCGTTCTTTTTACATAAAGCCTTATTGGGCTGTTAGTTGGGTCTAGCCCACTATTCTGTTTTGTGTATATATAGACCTGTATATTTCGTTTCCTGCATTATTATTACGTTTTACATTTTCTTGTACATCTTTTGATCAGTTCAATACAATTTCTCTTTTCACAAATACTTGTTCATTCTCGCCTGATTTCCAACTATGAGATAACAGCATAGCATGGTCATCATCAATAGGAGGTAAAACTTTATTCGATAATACGATAACAATCGCAACTTCATAGTCATCACTTAATCCATTAAACACAGTTATTATTTGTTCTGAATCACTTATCTTTTAACCCGCGGCTTCAAGAAGAACACAGATATTTTTTTATTTTGGACATATATTCTCTTAAAATTGAGTTGTCTTCCTTATGCTTTGTGGTTACCTCTTGTACTGAACTACTTTGGAAACTGGCTGGGTGTTGAATAGGTTCAACAGCTAACCAAATTTCATTAGATGTTTTGTGCCCAATGACTTGAGATAATAAATTTGTTCAAATTCAAGAGAGTATCCAAGGACTAATTGACCTATATTGCTTGTGATACTTTATGTAATCTTCATTGCTGACTATTCTATTTTTCAATTTTGGAGGAATGACTAGTGTCCCATAGATGTAACCTTTAAGACCATACCCATCAATGGTTGTTTCAACTTGTAGCTTCCACAAAAGATAGTTATCTCTTTAAGATGGACCATAATTAGTTGGCTTGGCATATTAATTAAAGTCCTGATCAAGTTCTCAGCATTGGAAGTTTCTTAATTCAAATTATTGAATGTTGTAAAATTACATTCTTGAGACATATAGAAGATGCAAATGCAAATCAGGTGATTGAATACATAGGAAAGGAAAAGCAACCCTGAACTGAATTCAGATTTGAGAAGCATAAATCAAAACAATAAGAATGTTGCAAATAGATCTTAAATGATAATAATTGATTCTGATAAGATCTTCTAGTATGACACTTTCATGATAACTATTGATTAATTTTCTTGATTCCCTATCTCTGATTTCTTGGGCTTTGGTTGCTTTAAATTTAGGCTTGTTTGGGTTGAACAAATGCAGCCTGATCACTTATTATGGCATGATATTGTAAAGCTTTAAAAAATTCTTTCTTCTCAAGTGAAGAGTGTCAACTCTGATGAGAAAAGGAGATCTCAAATGATGATAATTAAATTCGTTGGGAATATCTCTCTGCTTTTGACATCTAATAAGCTATTAAGCTATTTAGGTTCAATACCATGAAAGAACTTGAGATGAAAACTGAGTATTGCAAAATGAAGATGATTTTATTATCCTTTGATTGTTACATAATTCGTTACATTCAAAACCAAAACAGAGACAATGTATTTATGCATTATAAACAGCTGTACGTCGGGTTGAAAAAAATAAAAATAAAGTTTCGGGTGTTGTCCTCTTTTACTAGTATGAGACCTGTGCTTTGCATATGGATTCCTCTAGTGGATAATGATAGCAAGTATGTAATTTAGTAGCATATCCTTTGTAAGAAAATAGAATTTAGTATAAATAGTAGTAACTAATGTTTTATGAAATCCATTAGACATGATACTGTTGGTTAAGTTTGGTGTGGTATGCTACATTGTTTACTAGCCATTTTATAAAATCCAATTTGTGTAGAAGTAAGTTGAAAGTTATAGTACTTAAGCTGAACCACAGAAAACATAAACTGGACAGGGAGAGCGAGTAGTGTAATTTGTATATTTCCTGGGACAACAATCGTAAATACACGTGTCGGCTACGAGTAAAAATATTTTCTTTTTTCTTCTTACACGTTGGACAATAGTTGGTAGCCAAAAAATGTAAAGCAGAAATATGTTGTTGTATCACAAATATTAAGTAGCAGAAGTGGAGAAAAAAAATTAAGTACATAAAGACAAAGCTGCTTCCATCTATAGGTGAGATCCTTGTTTTAAAAACCGGACCGAACCGGCGGTTCAACCGAAAAAACCATGAACCATGAGCCAGTTCGGTCCGGAATCCAATATAGCCGTTATTTCCATTAAACCGCTTAAGCCGCGGTTCAATCGCACAAAACCCGGTTTTTTTATTTCATAAACCGGAAATTAAACCAAAACTAGAATATTTAATTTTATTCAAATGAGGCGTTAGCCTAGTAGGAGGCAACAGACCACGTGAGCCACTGAAAACCAGCTGTATCAATGTATGCGGAAGGAGCCAATATATTTATAGAGACAAATGTGTTGAATTCTTTCATAGTTTGGAGATGTGGGACATATATTCTTGAATGAACTTCGCTTTTTGTTCAGAATTGTTCAAATCAATAGCATGTTTAGTTGATGTGTAATGCATGATTCATTGTTTATTTTAGGAGTGATTTGCATAGTATTGATTCTACTGACTATCAGGCTTTTTATTCTAGTTTCTCATTAACGAGTACGTTTTTTTGTATTAACACACTAATTTTAGTCAATATTTTTATATGCACGGTTTTTACGGTTCGACCGGTCGGACCTTCAAAACCTTCGACCATGGACTATCACGGTTCGATGTGCGGCACGGTCATGAAAACTATGGGTGAGATACAAATATATCCAACTAATAAAAAAGTAGATATTAAACTAAGTGAAATAGTGCAACATATCAACAAAACCGACAACAAATTTAACATAAGTCAAACATGTCAGAAAAGCAATGTACAAACATAGCATACATGAATAAACAATACTGATGCATAAATAAAGAAATAGAGAATGAAAACAAGAACAAAGGATGATAACAGATGGAGCATGGTATTGTTAGAATAACATACAGCGAGCATGTGTAGATCCACCTTAAAACTTCATGTTTCCTATGTTTATCATATAGTTTATTAGGCGCTTCATCGGGTGTATCAATGTAGGAACCACCTTCTTGTTAGCACAGTACAAAATAAATAAGACAACTCATCAGTTCGTCCATTCTCATCACAAGAAGGGATTCAGCTTCTTTATCAAAAGCAGTTGCAGGCATAGTTGCATCAAGTATGTCAATAGACAGACGGTATCTTGAATAAACCAAAGCAACCATTAAAATTCTTATGTGATTGGTAAATAGGTATCAGGAGTTGGCGTACGTACCTAAGTATTGTGTTATCCACATGTTCATGACACTTTCCACATATATACAGCGAACCTTTCTTGTGAGCAGAACCTCTATAGAGAACACATGAAAGGTAGCTCCAAGAACTTGCATATCTTATATTTATAATAACTTCAGTAACAACGTAGTTTTTTCCCTAGTGTAAAGTAATGGGATTAGAAAATAAATTTTAACATTAATGAACATGATTCAAGTTTGAATAAGATATCATCAAAAATGAAAAGATGGTAAAGAAAAAAATAGTTTTAATGATGGATGAGTTATTAACCGAGGTGACCGCAGAACTGGCATATTACATTGTAGGGACAACGTGGACTTAAATATTTAGTGGGAACAAAGGTGTACCACGTGGTAAGAGCATCTTGACCCTAATTGAATGTAATGTCTAAAAATGCTTATGTGTTCATGTCTATTCCACAATGTGAATTATACAAAACTACCTTCTACAATAAAATCTAAATTTGCTCTCCAATGCAAATGTCCAATAGCCTTCAATTTTGTACATGTGTCATTTTAGGAATAATTCAAAAAAAAAAAAATAGTGGTTGCATATCATTTCACATTGTGAAATTCAATGTCTAGATCTAGACATTTCATTTTACAATGTCTAACAAAAAGTTTGCCACATCATTTTACACATACCTTTAACATTGGCATTGAAGACTAAAATGTGAATGAAAATATTAATTATCTATGTGGCATTTGGTTAACATCAAAAAAACACTTGCATTGGAGATGCTCTAATAAGGCTTCCAATAGTAAAAAAATTGCAGTTCTGATGTCTTCAATAACATGTTTAATGGTGGTTTGAATGATTTCAATGTCCAGCAACTATTTCTTGGCTTAATTGATTTGAATAAATGTTAATTTTTCCCACTTGCTAACTCAGCTCGACACTGAAAAGAGACAGCACAAGTTAAATCACCTAGTTTGCATATCTTTACTAATAATCGAAATAGGTTTGCTGTCACACTTTTTTGGTATACACCTGAACTGACGAAAATGCCCTTTACTGTAAAAATTTGCATGTCATACCTTTTGAGCGCCATCATTTTCAGTTAAATCATAAATCATGTGGCGAGAATTACGGTACATGTAAATGCGTTAAATTTTAAACATATTTGGCTATTAATTAATAGAATTATGGTAGGATTTATTCTTAATTAGTATATAATAAATATATTATTTTATACATGATAATTTTAAGTTGGTAGCATTGTAAATGGATTCTCAATTGGTAAACATAATTGTGTTGTGAACCTTTGATACTATATTTGGAATTCAAAAATAATATGAAATACCAATTCAAATATAGAATAAATGGATTGTTTCATAATTGGTAGAAATAAATCAATAATTCAAATTCTACCAAATATAGCATTATTACAACATAAGACTGTATTATGGTACATATTTGGTAATACAAATCTACCATATTTGGTACCATAATCCAAATATGCAATTCAAATATTGAGTTGTGCATATATTTGATCAAATTAAATTGAATTGTAGGTTATTACATATTTTCGGTATTATGGTGGGATTTATGTATACCAATTCTACCAATTATGATTATTTCATACTATATTTACATGTAAATGCATTCTCACTTTCAAAATTGAGTTGTGAACATATAACAACATTTCCAATATACAGACTAAAAATATATGGCTGATTTAATTTATAAAACGTTGCATTAAAATTATAATTATCATTGGTAATGTATATATCATATAAATTATCATTGGTAATGTATATAGAATTAAAAATATATGGCTGATTTAATTTATGGTTGATTTTATCGCATTCCTAAAATGCACTAAATATGGCAATGTATCTTTCTTCCCCACCTCACAAAATCAATTACCCTCTTCATTCTTCCCTTTTCCTCTACAATTATTTAAACTGTTTACTACTCTCAGGATCTCCAGCTTTTGATGTAATGAAAAAGCTTCTGATTTCAAGACAGGTACTGTAAATTATTCTATGCATTTATCTACTTTGGTTTGCATCAGTATTCAGTTGTGTCTTTTCGGATTTATCTGCTTGGTTTGCATCAGTATTTGGTTTTCAATAGTTTGCACTGAACCTATATAAGACTGTAAATGCTCATGCGATCTGCAGCACCATGCAGCGGCGCAGCAATCAAAAGATCTTGTTAGTAGATGAGTACGGTTGAGATGCAAGTTTCACGTTTAAGTTGGTAAGCTGCATACAACTATTTAATTTATAAAATAAAAAATATCCATTGTTCAATTGTATTATCTAATCATGTTTTTTTTCCTTTACAGGTAAAGCGTATGGAAGAAACTGGATCGTGACAGTGAAGATAATCAAGATGAAATATTTTATTAATAAATAAAGTTTACCATTTTTTAGTATGACAATTATATATTTTTAGTATTATCATAATATATGCTTTATAGTTAGACTTTTTCTATTTACATTTGCATTTATTAATGATTGATATTGCATTTGAATTCATTTATATTGTATACTATTTTATTTTTCGGATTGGTAATTTATTAATCATGCAACATTAGTGCAAATCGTTTTTCCTTGCATGTTTAAAATACACAATATCTGAAGAATAACAATTCACGCGCGAAGCGCGTGCCACGACCACGCACGAAGCGCGTTTGCATTTTTTTATATTAATCAAATCAGATTTAATACCTTATAAAACGTATATGGATAGTTAATAAATTGTATAAGCCGAGTTATTTATATTTAGGATTTGATGTATATGCTAATTTTAAATAAGCATTTTCAAATATGCCCTTTATCTCATTCTATTTACTAATTTTTCTTGCAATAAATTAGGAAAATTTTCCACTTATTCAGTTTACATGAATTAAAGACTTGAAATACATGCTATGTTTTGTTGTGCATTTATTTTATTAAACAAATCAGATTTAATACCTTATAAAATGTATATGGACAATTATTAGATTGTATTTAGGATTCGACATATTAGCATTTTCAAATTAAAATGGAAAGCATTTAATTTCCTTCATTGTCCGTTCCCACGTTCTCCGCATAAATAAAGGAAATTGACGTACATGCTGATTTAAAATGAGCATTTTCAAATGTACTCTTTATCTCAATCTATTTCTGGATTTTTCTTGCAATAAATTGAGAAAATTTCCATTTATTCAGTTTACTTGAATTAAAGATTTGAAATACATGTTAGGTTTTATTGTGCATTTTTTTATTAATCAAATCAGTTTTAATACCTTATAAAACTATATGGACAATTATTAAATTGTATTTAGGATTTGACATATTTGCATTTTCAAATTAAAATGGAAAGCATTTAATTTCCTTCATCGTCCATTCCCACATTCTCCACAAAAATAAAGGAAATTCAGCCAAATTAAATAAAATCTTCTAAACATGCTAATAAAGGAAAGTTGGCCAAATTCCCAAAAAAATAAGGAGGTATTTATTTTTTTACTTTTTCTCGGATACTCGAATCTCCATAAAAATAACATAATAGAATATCTTATCACCCTTTAAATACCAGTTTTAATCCCCACTTCTCTTTTCATTTTCACTCATCCTTATTGTTCACTTCTCTTAGCTACTGTTGCTATGGTTTCGAGCTTCAGATTAGATTGTGTAGTTCATAAAAACTTTCTTTTTGGTATGTTATTATATATAAACATATGTGCTATCTTATTTATAGATTTTTCTTATTCAAATTAGTACTACTGCGCCTACCACCATAACTCAGGTACTTACCACTTCATACCTTGATTATATACTTTATACCGTCAAGATGTTCGCCTTACGCTGTGTTTTTTGATGCTGGAGCTTCTTTGTTGTTTGGATTTTTGTCTGCTGTTCTCTTTATTTTTTTTCCAGCAAAAAATATTGGGGCTTCTCTTTCCTTCTGCATCGAACGTTTAATTTTCCGGAGTTCAAAATCAGCGATGAACTCGACCGAAAGCAGCAAATACTTTCATCTACTCACTCAAGGAGTCGAAAAGGATGGCTGGAGCTGTAGTAAATTCTTCTACTGGCTCACAGAAATATAAGATTTCTTCCTATCTTTTTCCTTTAATTGGAATTGGTTCCAATATATTGATATCTTTGAGGATTAAAAAATACTCCTCTAGATTGGTTGTCATCGAGGATCAAAAGCCACATTTGTTCAAGAGAAGCAATTGAGATTGTGAACATTTGACACTATAATTATCTATTGTTCTTGCAGTTTCATGATGATGGAAGTTAAAATTACTCACAAACTCTGAGCATAGATTAAACTTGCATTGATCTTAGATTTTTTTTGGTCTTTTTAAAACTTTATTTTTTTATGCGTCGGCCCATGAATAATGGGTCAATGACAATTCACGCGCGGAGCGCGTGCCATCATCACGCGCGGAGTGCATGCCTTTATACTCGTATACAGAAAAGAAAAAGGCAAGTATGCACACAGATGAGAAAAAGCAGTTTGTTATTACTTGTCAGAAATGCTATCAATTTAAGAATACGTATTTTACATACACTTTGGTTGCTTTGGTAGAGTAATAGGAGAATGAACCTAGGAATTAAATAAATCTCAGTAAGCGATAAAAAAAGTAGTGTAATGACCTATCTTTTTGATCGCTTCAAGTCGGTGATTAAACCAACTCGAACCGTTCAAAACGGCAGTTGTTATTTAACTTATGAGGTCTAAAAAGAATCGAATACAAAATCACAAAATAAACAAACTACAATATCTCATAGTGGAAAATTTGTTTAAAATATCAGAGTTTGCAAAATTCATATACACAACGGAAGAAAATTATACATTAATTTATTTACCAAAAAACTGCGAATTTTAAGCGGACCAAAAGCAGACGTCTTCGCCATTCTCTAACTTTAATAACTGAGATCTTTAAATCTACAACACTCGGATCTGACCCGAACATTCCATGCAAAATACAAAACACTCGAGTCATGATTAACTTTATACAAGCAAATCAATTTCAGTAAAATACTAAAATATAATAGTCAATCCTAATTGTATCTGAATTATAATTTTAAACATATATTAACTATCGAATAATCAGATCATCGAAAATGTCAAGCAACACAAGGGCGACATCAGTTTGCTAAAAGTGGTATACATATTCAGTTTCAGGTAACATACAGATTTCAACAATATTCAAGGACTACATATCTAAAAATCTATGCAACTATCAAGGTGAATGATGACAACATATTCGAGCTATGCGAAGGAATGTATGTATATGCGAAGGATATGTATACATGTGAACTGGGCATTATCAAATAAACACATAGGCAAATAAAGTTCCAGTTTCATTAAAATAGAAAAATAAAAAAAATAAAAAAACAATTCAGGCAACATGCTTTGAAGAGGCATGACATATAAACTAGTATAGTGATCGAGCCTTTTTTGGTGCAAGCAACTACGTATGCCTATATATCAACCGTTAAAGGAAAAAAACCTTCCATTTGATATATACACAACAATAATGATGGTCGAATACATGGCAAATAGGCATGCAAATCAAATACAATAAGGCAGCACAATACAACCCTAATAACTATCCACAACAATTAACAATCCAAGCTTCATGCAATCAAATAATCACCGTACTAACTAGAACTACTGTATTCTAGTATTTCATACGAGATTGATCACTAGAAATTAAAAATAAATCGTGAGAGGGTACTCACTTTCAGTGTTGCGCTGGTGGGATAAGGCAAAGAGAGGGGAGAAACGTTGGCTCAATCCAAGGTTGTGATGGAAGACGATGGCAGCAAAACGAATTTTGCGGAAGAACGAAGGCATTGATAGACTCAAAGAGAAGGAGGAAGCAAAGGAGGTCAGTGAGATTCTGAGCAGTGTTTGGAGGCTTGGGTTGTGACGGTACGGTTACTGGAGGTGAAAGGCGTCATTCTTTATTTATTTTTTATTGTTATGATGTTGAAGCCTCGTATTTAAAAGAAATAGGTAGATAAAATGTGGAGAAGGAAGATTGGATGTTGCTTTATATGAATGGACAGAAACGAGAAGAGGGAGAGGAGCAGACATAATAGAAATGACGTGGTGTGTGTAGGTGAAGGCAAAAGGTTTGTCCATTTTTTTATAAATGTAAACACAAGCTATCTATTCAAACATTTAAACTAAAGTAATTCTACAAAGCTCGAGAATACTGGTCAGGGATTAAGCCCGAACTATCTTGACCATTCATTTGTAAATCTTCCTCAACAATCAATGTATCCCCATGAATTCCGCTAATTTCCGCATAAACCTGGCCTTCCTCTTTCGGGCTCTGTAGCATCGTTCTTTAAACTGTTACTATTATAAAAGTGGATGTAAAGATAACCATTTGTTTTTTTTTAAATTTTTCTCATGAACGTGCTTAATATTAAAAGGAAAGCATTTATGTTATATAAAACATTTTATACTACATATTACATGCAAACATTAAAACATGTTTAGGGAAGAAAAGGAAAAATAGGAAGCATTTATTTATATATGTAGTCATTACAACGTTTTATATTTTGAGTAGACATTTCACAAAAAGGAGGGAGGAAGGTAAAAGGGCCAGGTAACTAAGCGTTTATGTTATACTATATGTATTATATGTAATATTAAATGTTACAACTTGATATAAATAAAAGAAATGGAAGGGTGCCATAACTCATGGCTTGGAAATGAATTAATAAACGTTTTGTTTTATTTTAAATGTAACATATTAATTATTCTATTTTTTTTCATTAATTGCTTTGGTTTTAAAAGGAAACTTAATGAGTGGGGCTAAGATTTGAACAGACAAAAAATAAAAGAGCTGAGAAAAAATGGATATTAGAATAGAAGGGGAAATATATTTACACTTGATTGAACAAACTATTGTATATTACTACAGAAATTCTTACACTGCTACATTTAATTAAATGTACTCCAAATACAATTAAATTTGATTGCAAGCCTTTAACGTTAATTTCCGTTAACTACGCCATTCAGATGGTGCATTTTTTAAATCGTTTCTATATGAAAATAATATTTTTTTAGGATTAACGTGTCCTTATAAATCGGTTCCATGTTCTAAATTCCAAATAAATACACTAAATTAATTTTATCATTTAATTCTTGTTTTCAAATCAAACATATCGTATATATCGTTGACACTCAACTTTGTGATAATTTCTTATTAAAAATCATATTGAACGATTCATTATTATCATAAATTTTATTTTAAAACCATTTTAAATTAAGTAATTAAATTAAATTATATAACTTAAATAATCGAAATATACGGGATGTTACAAGTAGCAATATATGTTCGTCCAAATATGGTCACAATTGTTGATATAACAACAAGGGGAATGGGATGTCCATATGTATAAAGTAATGTCTCATCTATCATTTTTTTTAATCAGTCCATAAAGACACCAAAGCCCTTGCACATAGGTGGAAAAAATGATTTAGTACCCAAGTAGGTCCTGAAGAGGTTCGAAACTCTGAAATCTATTAATTTGGAAAAACCTGGTTGTCTGAAGATAAAGCTCTCGTTTAACAGTCTGAATACCAGCTCTAGTTGTGACGTAAAGTATGTCCGAAAATGAACACAATATATATCCCATACACATCTTAGATTGAAACACATAACAGATGTGTGAGGTTAGATGATAAATAATATACAGTAAGTAAAATACACATTTTGGGCAGTTGATATATCATACTTGTAAGTTGTCCCTTCTTATCAATTCGAGCATACAAAGTAGCTAGCTTCATCCACAAAGCCAGACTTGTACCTTGGAAATTCCAAGCAGCTTGACAGCAAAATTGATGTGGTTTTTGGTGATTTCCAAAAAAAAAAAAAGATGTTAAACTATAAACTGGAATTATGCAGCCAACAAGTAGTAAGGAAGAAAGTGAAGCAGTTATATAACCGGTAGGCCACTACATTCATGCAAAAAACGAAGGCAGAAAGAAAAACGAAAAAAAAAAAACAGTCAAATAGAAAGGAAAAAAAAATAAACCGTACAAAGTTGAACATTTAAACTTATAACTTGTAAGAACGGTTATGGACAAAGTACATAACTAAGTTGTTGGCAATTACTTGGTTAAAAAAAGGAATGGTATGAATAGCACATGGGACCCTTCAATGAAATATGACTAAATTGCTTCTATTTTATTCCAGCTATGAAAATTTAATAAAACATCAACATATTGTCACTTGATGAGTATTTTTTTTTGTACTAGCAGTTCATGCTTGGAATTCAAAAAGCTGACAGGCTGCAACATATTTAAAAGGACAAATTTTCTCTTAAGTCTTGTTTTAAAAACTATTTCGCGTTTAAGGCTGGTTTGCAAACTTATTATAAAAGGGGCTTGCTTCTGTCAACTCAGCTGACACATCAGCATTTTCTAACTGCCGGATGCAGCGCAACTATGAGTTGCTCTAAACTTTCAAATATACATACATATATTTGAAATATACATACATATATTTGAAAATTGGTTCACTTTGATTATCTACTAAAAAACAATACAAAAGACAGGTTAGCATACTAACTATTACAAACATAAAAATAAAAACGTAAAAAACAGAAAATACAAGTAAATATAAACTTAAATAGCATAAATTCGGCGCATGATGAGGCCACCATCCCACTAATGAGTGCACCTCACTGCACCACATCCGGGCCAAAGGCACCTCTTGTGCATGATCATTAACAGATCATCACCCTTTGCATCAAGCCCTCCTTGCTTTAGCTTTGCTAGAGGAGCATTGTGATATAATATGAAGAAATCATAAGAATTACAGATGAAAAGCGTATAGGAATGGTGTATTTAATAATGACTTATTTATGTTGTTAAGAACGCATATACAGTCAAACAAACTTTTGTGTATTTGTTGAAGTCATGTTCGACTGCTCAGGTATGAAGTCCTCTTCGGCTGCCGAGCGAAATCCAATCCTGCTGTCTAGGTCCCTATTTTGTTGTTCAGGTGTTTTCAAACCTATTCCTCTGGGTTAAGTGAGGGTATTGATTAGTTGAAATTTTAGAAAGAGTCTGGGATTGAACATAGGACGGTGCTTTTAACCAACATAATTTTTTTTTTTGGTGTTCTTTACTTTGTTTACAGCTTTTATATCACTTATCTGTGATATCAACTCTAAGTATTTATCTTATTAAATATTTACTTGCATATACCAGAGCTAGTATATCATCTAGTTCCGCATTCATATACTATAGGTATTTCCATATTACTCGATCCTACTCGTCTTTTCATTTGGTATCAAAACAGGACATCTTATAACCGTAAAATAGTTATTTAATTTCTTGATAATATGGAAATAACTCTAACACTTGTTTGTGAAAGGTCAATCCATTGCACGACCTCCACTATTTAATGGCATGAAGTGCAATTATTGGGTTGCACAGATGATAATATATATGCAAGAAAATGAGTTTGACTCATGGAATATTACTCTAAAGAATTTAAACCTCCTACTACTATTTATTCTGATTGGCCAAACTCACAATTACTAGATGCCACTGCAAACGCTAAAACTATGAATATGTTACAGCGCGCCATGGATAGAAATGATTTTAACCGTATTAGCATGTGCAATGCTGCATATGAGGTATGGAGAACACTCAAAGTAACTCACGAAGGAACTTACAGGGTTTAGCAAAGTAAGATATCCAAGCTTAAGAATCAATTCCAAAATTTTAGAACGAATAAAGATAAATCTATAAAAGATAGGTACTCCAGATTTCAAGATATTTATTACTCACAATTAGGTCATGGAGAAAGGTATTCAGATTTTGATGTAGTATCGAAAATTCTAAATTTTTTGATAGAAGATTAGGAAAGAAAGGTCTAAGTAATCGAAGAAACTAATGATCTCTCAACCATGAAACTAAAAGAGTTAATAGGAAATGTAATGTCGTATGAAGTAAATTTGCAAGCAAAAAGAGTTCATGTGCAGGACAAAAAGAATATAGCTTTCCATGTAGAAAGAGAAGAATGAGATTCAGGTGAAGAAGATCTAGCCTTTATTGCCATAAACTTTAAAAAGCTTTTGAAATATAAGAAGACAAATAGAAACAATGAGGAAAAAAAATTTCAATAACAATAAACTAACATCAGCAACAATTGAATGCTTCAGATGTCACAAGAAATGACATTTACAAAAGGATTGTCCAGACCAGAAGAAAGAATATCAAAATAAACACAAGAACAAATCCAATAGGAAGTTGCTGACCAGCTTCACAAGCAAAATCTAAACTTAAGATAAAGCTATCTTCTTATCTTGGACCAATTCATATCTCGATCGATCAAAACTTGACTCGACCCAAGCCAATAATTCTCAAGTAGAAGCATACTTCTTTTGCGAACGGATGGAAGCTCGAAGATCAGGTCGATTAAACCAGGTGATCAGCCCCCAACTATGATGATTCACCTCCTACGTTACACAATAAAGTCGTATTCTCAAGGCTACAGAATCGGTTAGCTCTGACTCGCACTACTTTTTATACACCAAATCTCGAGCTCCATGCACACCGCAATTATTCAGGGGAACTATTTCTCAGTATGAGATTAGGTCCCGCTGCCTACAACTACTTTTTTGGATTAAGCAACACATTGCCTACCGCGCATCGGATGATGGCCATGTAGCACTCCAATCGATCCGCCTTCTTGCCTATAAATATACCTTTCTAGAAATCGAAAAAGGAGGATCTCATCTGAAAAAAGGTCATGGTTGGCTTCCTAAAAATAGCTTAACTCATACTTCGATCGGATAATATTAAAACATAAGGTTGTTATGTATAAACTACTTATTTATCTACTTTCTTTCAAAAGGAAATTGTAACTTGTAATCAAAATAATAAACAGAGATTATAATGTGGTTGTAGGCTTAGTTGGAGCTGAACCAATATAAAAATATAGTGTGTCTCCTGTGTTTATTCCTTTTTTTTTTTGCGCTTTGGGGTTTTAATGGTGTGTGGTTCACACACTTTTGGGGGTTGACTTTCAGTAGACTAACTTTTGATGTCAACACTTTGGCTTGCCAAGTGGGGAGAGCTGAAGATTCGACAAATTCTAAGCTTGAAAGGATTCAAATAGCTATTTGTTGAAGAAATAATGCAAAGCGGAAGAATGATGCAACATCTTCCCATGCTCAACCTGTTGGCCCAGCAGGCGCAGTAGCAAAGGTAAGCTTGGAGGCTTCCTCTAGAACCATCCCAATACTTGACTAGGAAAAATATGGATGGAGTTCTAGCCGAACTCAGAGCACAAATGGCACACCAAGATGAACTCCTCAAAAAGAAGCAAGAAATGATGACCAATTTCTTTGGTCGGATGGAATGGAGAACGAATGACCAACCATCACGTCCCGCAATAGGCGAAGCTGGGGCAGCAATTACATTCTTAACCAGTGAAATCTAAGCCTAAATCGGTCCATTACTCTACTGCCATTTGGTTCAACTCAAGTTCGCGATCGACCAGAGCCTTGTTTAACTCAACCTTTGGTTTGATCCGATATCTTACCACAAGCTGGACTTATGTTGCCTCATACTGATCAACCTTGTCAGCACGATGATCCAAGCTTAGCTGGGGCTGCAACCCTTCGTCTCTCCAAGACCAATCTACCATACAAGTTCCCAATGCAATAGAGGGGAATGCTACTAGAAATCACTCTGATATTGCCCTAGGCAGGGGCAACACCAAACCCTAAGATGATAACGCTCACCTAAACCAGTCTAATCCTTCTGGCATGGATATGGTTCGGTCCAATACGCATGCCGATCCCAGAGCCCCGGATAATCTGGAACTGACAACTGAGGGTGGTGACCACCTTCACACATCACTCGTGGGCCGTACCAAATTGACCCCAAGAACTCGAGGCATGCTTCCACCGCGTACTGAGATTCTCGCTGAAGCGACCAACGCGGAATTGGATTTGTGGCAACAACTTCTCCGGTATGGGAATCAAATAGCCAGCATTATTAAGCGCTTCACCCGAGGTATTACTTCTCAACACGACTGGTATAATGTCCACCGCAGTTCCTTCACTCGGGAAAATCAGGAATTCCTGCAACCCTCTAGACTTCAAGCTTCCAGTCTTGGATCCATAAGACGGCAGGACAGATCCTACTATTCATCTCTTGTGATATATGAACCATATGGAAGTACTATGAGCATCAGTCAATGTCATGGCCAAGTGCTTCCCTTTTTTCTTAACCGACATCTCAGCCATGTAGTCTCGACAATTAACAACTGAGTCGATCAATAGTTGGAAAATGTTATTTACCCGCTTCATTGAACAATTCAAAGTTCACATATCTCGGCCTAAAAGTGTCATGTTGCTCACCTCCATCAAACAACGGTCCAGCGAGACCCTACGCTCCTTCTCGGAAAGGTTCAATGCAGCTATATCATCAATTGATCGACCTAAACCATCGATGGTGCTCATGGCCGCCATAGCAGGAGTTCTAGATCGAACAAACTTCAAAATCTCCCTTCATAAGGACCCACCCAGAGACATTGAAGATTTCTACTCTAAAGTAGATACTTTCCTCCTACAAGAGGATGCTAACATCGAGAATAGGGGTAGGCATAAACCGCACCGTAATAAAGAAACCGCTTAGACCAAACAGCAAAAACGATGCAGAAAACTACACCGAATCCTCTTTCTAAAGCAAATAACCTGAATCGAACCGACCAGCGATGATACGGTTCAGTTGTAGTATGAACTTTGACCAAACCGTATTAAACCGAACTGAACCGAATACCTGCATTAACAATCTTATGATAAAAATTTAACTAATTCCTATCTATTTTTTTATTTTAACGATGCATATTCTATTTCCGGTGTATGTTGTTGTTATATTAATAATAATCGTTAACACAAAAGAAAATTTTATAGTTTCAGTATAATAGTTTCTGTATCATTTTTTAGGTAATATAAGTTATAATATTATTTTAATTATCTTATTTAATGTTTATGCATTAATTAATGTTGATACTTGGTTAATTTCTTTTATTAATGTAAAATTGAAGTATTCATAAAGCTAACCAGATTGGCTTACTAATAGGATGGCCTGATACGGTTCAAATTTTAAACCAATCTTTTAATTCAGGATTACATTGTGTGTTTTAATCTTTACGTCACAATGTCACTAAATTATAATTTGATTGTTGATGTAAGTAATTCTATTATTTGGTATTTGATACGAGTTCAAACCGAACCAAACCAAAACCGGACCATATTACAAAAAACTGAACCACAACCGAACCGTTTGAATGGTTAGTATAATGATTTGTATTTTTGATCAATTGTTTGATGTGGTGCGGAAGCAGTTTGGGCTCCAAACCGTACCAAACCAAATCGCGCCCACCTTTAATCGAGATAAAGAATCTTGATGTACTCGCTACAAAGAATGGAGGACCATCTCTGCTGTTCAAGAAAAGGGCAAGGGGAAAGTCTCAGAAAAGAACAATAGGAATGTGCGGTTCCGGAGAGAGCCTAAATACGATAGACACATGGAGATCAATTCTTCATTATTGGACATATACCTCGACGTTCGACGAACTCTTTCTTCTCCTAAGCCTACCAGAAGGGAGATAACTCAAAGAGAGCATGATTCAGGAAAGCATTGCACGTTCCACAACATGTCAGGTCATGGCACCAACTACTGTAGGCACTTGTGTGATCTCAACAAAGAACGGGTCAGATGTGGAGAACTACCCGAGTATGTTAAGAAACATGCGGCATCCGCACCACCACTACTACCCTCCCATACTCCTCAGTATGGTTCCTATGCTCCTCTGAATGGGAAGGAACTCGGGCCTAACAATCTTGGCATCATTATCTACTTGTCTAGATTAGATCATTGTGGATACACCCAATTTCTTAGGATATAAGAAATACTTTTCTGTTGTTTTAAAATAAAGTGGCTATGTTGGAGTACATGGGTTAGGATTTAATCCCAAGGCATGCTCTGGATTCACTATAGACCCGTCAGGAATTGTTTTGATTTTGTAATAATTCTTATCAGCAATAAGATATATTTCTCGAGCATGAATTATGTTTGAAAAATATAAGTACTTTACCAGCATGTGGCAGGGTCCTTAATCCAAAACCAAGTATGACTTATGTTTGTCCCTAAGGTATGGTTGATACTTTGGCATACAATACACTCATCAGGAGGTGAAGAACCTAACTCTCTCTCTCTCTCTCAAATCGAGTATGGCTTGTATTTACTCAAGGTATCGCTAATACCTATGCTAGAATTCTACTTGTTAGGATGTAGCAAGCTTAAATTTCTTTTGATATGAGTATGGATGATGCTTGAACCAAATCACCTTGTCAGGACTTGACAAGTAAAATACTGTTAAATCTCACGTATGGTTTATACTCAATCTCTTTGAAAAATAATCATACCCTGGGCATGGCTAATGCTTGACTCTAGGATCCCAGGTATGGCTTATACCTAAAGAGTTGGATTATCTTATCGGGTGATGACAAACTAACCCAACCACTACATGAGTATGTCTGTACTCGAACCCCCAGATATGGCTTATTCCTAACAAATAAAATTATCCTGCCAGTATTTGTCAAAATAAATCAATTCTTACTTGAGTATGTTTATACTCCATACATAATTCTAAGCATGGTTTATGCTCGAAGCAATCAAATTGCACAGTAAGGATTTGTAATATATGTCTATCCCTTTTCTACAGGAACAAATCATACTCGCAGTCGATCAAATTGGCATAGTGCCTGGTCTTTTTGTCTCTCCTTTAGCCTTAATACGATTGTTCACAATCATCGTTTTTTGGCTATCTTACAATATGGTTGTTGTAACCATGGCTTTCTGGATTTCTATGAATTGGATCTCTATGCATCTTCTTTTGGAAGATCCAAAACATGCCTTTCTTTACCAAGAAAGATATGTTCTGGGGGAAAAAGTGTAAACCATATTTTTTGCAAAAGCCATCACAACCAGATTCTATACTTAAGATAAAGCTACCTCCTTATCTTTAACCGATTCATACCTCAGTCGATCAAAACTTGGCTCAACCCAAATCAACAATTCTCAAGCGCATAGAAGCATACTTCTTCAGCAAACAAATGGAAGCACGAAGATCGGGTTGATCAAACCAGTTGATCGGCCCCAACTATGACGATCTGCCTCCTGCGCTACACAACAAAGTCTTATTCTCAAGGCTACAGAATCGGTCAGCTCTGACTCACACTACTTTTTATACACCACATCTCGAGCTCCATGCACGTCATAATTATCGAGGGGGACTATTCCTCCGCAGGAGTTTAGGTCCCGCCACTTATAACTACTTTTTTGGATTAAGCAACACATGGCCTACCCCAGATCGAATGATGGCCATGTAGCACCCTAATCGGCCCACCTTCTTGCCTATAAATATACCTTTCTAGAAATGGAAAAGGGAGGATCTCATCTAAAAAAAGTTCATGGTTGGCTTCCTAAAAATAGCTTACCTTATACTTTGATCGGATAATATTTAAACAAAAGGCTATTGTGTGTAAACCACTTTTTCTCTAGTTTCTTTCAAAAAGCAATTGTAACCAGTAATCGACAACATAAAAAGAGATTATAAAGTGGATATAGGATTGGTTGAAGACGAACCACTATAAAAATATCGTATGTCTCCTGTGTTTATTCTTTTTTCTTGCACTTTGTGGTTATAATAGTGTGTGGTTCACGTACTTTCAAAGGTTGGCTATTTCCAGGCCAACCTTTTACATCAACAGAAGGCATTTTCAATAACATAGGATGATTCAGATTCCTCATCTTCAAAAAGCAATAACAATAGTGATATCGAACAAGCTAACGTATGCTTCATGACTAAAGATAATGAGGTTAGTGATTTTACTTTTGATGATATGGTGGAAATAAATTTATAATTATTAGAATATAGGAATAATTTCTAACGAAAATATAATCAAGCTAATAAGGATCAGAAAAAGGCAGAAATCATAAAAGATGTTCTTAAAGATGAGAAAGTAATATTTGAAGAAGAAATTAGAAAACTTCAAGAATCTCTTTTTAATGTTAATTCTCAACTTATTTTGTTGTAGAAAGAAAATAACAATGTACTTATTTCTGAGAATCAAGAGTTGAAAACTAAGACTAAAATAACAAATTAGACAATTCTAGTCTTAAAATCAAGTTAGAAGATATTACTAAAAACGTCTCGAATTTTAATAAAGGAAGAGAGAATTTGTCTAAAATTATAGAAAATTCTCTTTCTACTTCTAGAAAGAAAGGACTAGGTTATAAAAAGATGTTTAAAAGTCAAACTATGAAGAAATTAAATAGAAAGAAGGCTAAACCTAGTAACTCATTAAAACTGTGACAACCCCAATTTCGACATACAATTTTTTTTTTCAAAATTCCAATCTATCGAAACTCGGATTGGTTTGCTCTGGTATCCTGCAGAAAAGACAAAGACATAAAATATGTCAGAGCTCAGAAAATATCTAACAGTGGAATGGAAAAAAATATAATATAAATAAAAGTATAGCCTTACCATTTTAATAATACTGCCTAACCAGTATCCAAAGATATAATGTCTCATGTCTTTGCCACAAATCTAACCTGCTAGTATTTTATGAGGAGGGGGTCAGAACACAAGTTCTAGTGACTGCATTTAAACTATATGCTTTGGATAATCCTACATATAACGTTCTATCATATTTTCTTATTTTTTAGGCTACTTGGGTTAACAGAACTCAAGGCTTACACACACATCGTACCCGCTTACTTCCCAGTGGATTAACCTAATACAGTATATATGTAGCTACCCCCAATATCGAGGTACACCCCATGGTACACCACTCGCACGGTCTCTTCCATAATGCCACCGACATGCCCGCAGTCCCTCATCCTACGCCGGAGTGACGTACATATAACAATGTTACGATCAACATATATCTGCCATCACTATGCTACGTAAGCGTACGGACTTCCACCCTCGATCGAATCAGGTCTCATACCGGAGTAATTCCCTCAAGTCTACGATACACCACCTAGAGCAGATATGCATGTATCTAGACTGTCCCTCATACGTACTGTTAATTGTAGCTCGATGCCTCAATCGCACGTCCTCTAATGTGCACCAAGTTCCATGGTAGGGCGATACAAGAAACACAGAACTCGATCGGAAGCTTTTCCATATCTGTACAGGCCCGTCTTTAAAGAGCCTCTATATACAGATATACCTAGGGTCTGTTTTCATGGTGGCATGACCCCACCTCGGTCCCTCCCTCAACTAGTAATGATTACAAGAGCCAAGCAACTACCCTAAAAAACAATCTAAACATCCATGTGGCATCTCCCCTCAACCCCTCACCCCGATAGTGAAGGCTGAGTGGTATCTTGGGTTTAGCTCTAGTCTATTCGCATCCCACTGGCTGTCGATGACGAGTGTCTGACGGTCTACTATCCTTATTGGTTGTGACCCTCTGCCTCCTCGTAAGGCAATTGCCGAACCACCCTAGTGTCACCTCGTCACAGCATTCTAACTGCATAGCTACATCTACAGTCAAGGCCCACCCATATAGTAGTTGCGCGCAGACCCAACCTCTGCGAGCACAGCCTAAGACATCTGTCACCGCACAGAGGACTACTAGGATCACCTTACGTACTCAGGAAGCCGCATGCTTCCCCTTCCTGTCCTTTGGAGCCGTCAGAACAATCAGATGAATGTGCTCTCCCCTCGTGCCTTATAACACCTTGATGATCTACCCCGTTAGGTTATTCACCCTCAACCGTATGGACTGGTCTAAGCGCCTTATTTTAGCATATTGTTAGACCATATATCTAAACATTCTTTTACGCGCTTGTCTCACCTTATCAGGTTTCCAGTTAACTTGGATATTCCAATTTATATTGAATTCTTATTCAAAATACTAAGTTATCGTACTTATTAATTTCAGTCATACACCCACAACGTGTTATTCTCTAGATTGTGGCCCAAGGTCGGTAATCCACAACCCCTTTTTATCCTGTTGATTTCATCATTACAATAACATGTTTTACTTAATATGTAATTAGGTATATCCAGTTAACATGTTTTCTAATTAACGTGTCACTCACCATTTGTGGTTAAATATAACTTATTTCATTCCATAAGTTTTCCTCATTCTTTCCCATTTAATCATAATTCCATTTTACATTGTCAATACAACTTATCGTTGTTTACTTATTAACTTAGTTCCATTAACTAAGGTCCATTAATAAGTTTCTCTACCCGTTTATTATAACCTATGCTATAATTTCCTCTTGTCCCTAGGACAAGCGTAAACATTCTTATCAACGGGATTTCAGACTTCCAAGCTTATAGATTACTTAATTTATAATTAAGTATAACTTCCTATATTTCATATATTCTCCTCCTTTTCTCAACTGGTTTCTGGCTTTCTCCATTTACTGGTTAATTAATTAACAATTAAGTGTCCCTTATCTTATTACATAAGTTATCCAATTTCCTTATCAGTTTATTATAACCTAAATTATAATCTTCACTTGTCCTGTAAAAACCCGGAAAGTCAGAACCAATTTAAAATTTTTGTTTTGGCAATTTTAACGGATTTTGGATATTTAAAATGATTTATTTTAAATAATAAAGAATAGAAATTTATTTGGAATAGAATTAGAACGTATATATTTATTTAGATCGAAGTTAGAATAGAAATATTTAATTTAATTATAAAAGGAATTTGAAATGGTGCGGTAGTTTGAAATTTCGATTTCAAATTTCGAATGAATTTACATGATTTAAAATAAACTGGATTTTAGTGAAACCAGAAATATTTGAATCTGTTTGAAAATATCTTTCTAAAGAATCTGAAAAATCCTAATTTCATAGCAATTGTGACGTTCCCAAAACCCCGTTGCACGGTGTTAAGGATAATCATTGGAATATAACACATTAATCATCATTAGCAGATCACAGATAATAGCATAAACAGAAAATAGAATAATTTACACACATATGACAGCGGAATCATATAGATAACATCACATCAGAGAAGCACAGTATAGGATACAACTTAGTGCATAATGATACATAATCAGTCACCATCGCCTGAGGCGGAATCATACATAAAGAGTACACAAAAGGAATATCAGTCTACATCGCCAGTGGCGGAATCATAATATAGATACAATAATGGCGGAGAAAATCCAAGTCAGCACAGTGTAGTCAAGCCTCGCCATGAGCCAAAAGGTGCGTCAGAAACCTGTAACTAGGCTGCCCGTGTGAAAATAAGGGCACCCGAGTTTGCAAGGTGAAACAAACTACGAGTCAGTCATGGGACTGGTATGAGAAATCCATTCAACTTATTAACAACAATAATAAGGCAAATCAAAGGACCACGCCACTTTCGCGGAACGGGTTTACTCCAATGAGTGCTAGTGCATGAAATAAAGTAAACGATTAAATCAACGCAATGCTTTTTATAAAATGAGGCCATTATAAGACTCAGGTCCCATCACACAATGCAACGCAAGCCGGAGGATAGAGTTTTTACCTTATAATGGCCAAAGATGCTTCATACGAATAAACAAAAGTGCTTGATATTATTACTAGTGCATATATGTTTCAAAAGCGATTTCAATCATAAATATCAATCATAGGCGGCATAAATGACCCATACCACTATGTCGCCATACTAGTAATACAATCACAACCGCACATATCGTATTGGAAATTGGATTCCTTCATGAGTCGAGGCAAGGGGCAAGCTCCTCTCCGTTCGAGACACTCTAGCAAATGTCCCAGGACCCCACTATGATCCTTGGAATCGGCTGGGCCGGTCCTCTCTAACTTTTGAGGATTGGCAATTCCTGAACACACGTTTCCCGGTCCTTACAGACCTATAATCGAGGCGCCTCGCATTCCAACAACCACACAGGTGAAAAGTATATATAATGTCAGGGCTGGTAGGTCACTGACACCACCATAGCTAGAAAGAAACGTCGTGCCCTCCCAGCGGTCCGTCTCCCGTTTTTGACTCATACCGAGGTGTGAGGCTCGCGAATTCACGTTATACACAAAGCTACGTCACACAGACCATGCTTTGATCATCAACCACAAGACTTTGCTTTGCAACAGAAGCCTTGATCATATGCCACTTAGGCGTGCCACACAGGCAATCCACTCCATGCGACTGATTTCTGTCAATACATAACCTCTAAGCTCGTACGTCTCAGAGAAGGGCGTTAAGCAAGAGAATAAATTCTCCGCCGCCAAGCAGATATATATTTAACAGAGATCAATCAACACAGAACAAAATCCAATGTCAGACACACAGTCCATTTACAAGTCCGTTCTGGGTCTGAACGAAACCGGAGGCACCAATTCCTCGCATATCCGTACAATCAACAATATGTTTGGACGGCTACTACTTCAATTCCTTCATGGTAGCTACTCCAATCACGAGCATCAGTAGCGCCCATCCATCCAATGTGGAGATCGTCGGTCTTCAGTCGTCTTCGACTCTTCGATTCTTCGACTTCTCAACGTCGATCGATTATTTGAAATGAGATAAACTCGGCCTTTTCAAATAACCCACGTATATTTAGATTTTCAAATCAATTATTCACATGGTTGGACTATTCAACATCCACATTTCAGTTATTTAGTTATAATTTTCACGTCAAATACATTCAACCATCACATATCAAGCAAACACAACAAAATTGGTTTATTTTCACTCTATATCGTCTATAGCACTTAATAACGATATATCGCCATTTTTATTTAATTTAAAACGGCCATATTTAATTAAACGACGTTTCAGGTCGTGTCGATGCACTGGCGCTGCTTTCCACTAATTTTGTTTTACACATATAGGAAAATCTAACCGTTGGATCTTCACAAATTTTACATCATTAGGAAGGTCTTTTCAAAACGAATCCAACGGTTCCAGTTTTGGGAAAATCCGACGGTCGGATCTTCCACACTAACCATTTGAAGTTACGATTTCAATTTACGAACTGCAGCGTCGTTATTCGATTTAATTTAATTATATTTATATATATATAAATATAATCGTTTCTGGCGCTGTTTTTCACTAATTTTGAATTAAACATTCCAGAAAATCCAACCGTCGGATCTTCACAAAGTTGGTGCCGTTGGAAAGATATTTCCAAGGCGAACCCAACGGTTGAGGTTTCGGGAAAATCCAATGGTCGGATCTTCCGCACTAATCATTTGAAATCACGGTTTCAAAATATGAACTGCACGGCCACGTTTCGTTTTAATTATATTTATATTTATATATTTATATAAATATAGTTCATTCAATGATTTCCATATCGTTTTCACTTCAAATATTTTTCTAACACCTTAAAATTTTGGAAAATTTCGCCATAACCTCCCCTGCACCGGGAGCATCGGGAAATCGCAAATAGCGTTCCCGGTCCTTCTAATCTCAAAAAGAAAAAGAAAAAGCCAAGCGGCTAGCCAACAGGCTCATAAAATCATCACCCAAACAAAACAGTAAATGTGTACCTATTTGTCGGGCACAAAATTTTATTCCTCTTCTCTAGCCCCTTTGCTATAACCTGTTCAATGAATATGCATGTACATATATATATACAGTTCTTATCATTTATCATTTTCTATTCAACTTCATATTTGATTTCTGTTTGGTTTAAAAACACCATTCATTCTAATGTTACATAAAATAGGTGCAAATCATTTCATTAGCTAATTAATGAATATTCCAACTCATATATGTTTATTTTGAACAAGTGGCTATTTTTAACACTTCACATTTCAAGGATGATAATTTTGGCGAACTAAAATAGATTTCAACACATGACTATTTTATTTAGTTCTTATGCATGTTAAAAATAATATTTCTATCACAAATATTTATTTCAACGTCCGCATATCTTTAGCATATCACACATATGATAAAAATGATATTTTTATCATTTAAAATATTTATTCAACCAATGTATGGTTTCAACATTTCATAGTTTCAATAAAAATGTAATTTTTATCGCTCAATCTTTTTATTCAACACATGAACCTTTCCACTACACACATTTCTCAACAAATGAGTATTTCTACACATGGACAATTTATTTATGTTGTTCTTATTAGAAAGAGGAAATTTTGATTGTTGAAACTATTTATATATAGGGCGAATATTTTTCATACTTCATATATATATAAAAATGTGATTTTTATTGTTTAAGCACTTCATTCATTCACAAATGAATTTAATTTTCACACAACACTTTTCAACACATGAACAATTTCCATACATGGACGTAGTTTCAATATATGACTTTAATTTCAATGCATGTAAAATAATTTCAACATATGAAAATAATTCTAACACACAAAGATTATTCAAAATTTCGGCAGCATAACGGCAGGGTAGTTAAACCGGCACCGTCCCTAGTACGGCTCCTCGCTCTACCTTAAAACCTCGCGGTTTTTGACAATGGGGATCATGCATCTAATTCGCACGCAGGCGGCATGTTTATATTTATTTCATTTCCACAAACTAATCCTATGTGGTTTCAACCAAATATTTTCCAATCACAAACGGGTATTTTTCAACCACAATCAATTCAATACCAACCACAAACAATCCCAAACCACAATTTGCCGTCAATCAATTTTCACAACAATTTCAACCAATAAATATCGTCCATGGTTTGTGGACGAGGGGGCGTATATATATATATATAAATATTTATATATAGCAATTCACTTTTATTTCCACACATATATATATATATAAAAAGAAATTGAAGAGTGAGAAATTCTCACCAATAGCTATCCAATAACACGACTCTTCCTTTATGGAAATCTTCGCCTACTTCGCCTTCTTGTCGCTTTCGTTGCCCGTATTCTCTACATAGGTAAAAATCGAATTTTTATTATGTTATTCAATATATAAAGATCATATTCTAAAAACAAAGATTATATTTTTAATATTCCTATGATGTAAAAATTATATTTTTATTGCTTTAAAAATATAAGAATTATATCTTACTTCTTCTACTTAACAAAAATTCCATCTTTTTCTCTTTTTAAAAATATGATCTTTATCTTTGCAAGTTCAAATCTTTTTCCTTTAAAAGATTAAACCTTTTTCTATTTCAAAGTTTAAACCTTTTTCCTATTTTAAACCTAAAAATAAAATCAGTTTTTATATCTTTAAAAATCAGTTTTTATATTCTTTTTCAAATCAGTTTTTGCATCTTAAAAAAAACAGTTTTCTATATCTTATAAATCAGTTTTTAAATCTTATAAATCAGTTTTTAAAATTCTTATAAATCAGTTTTTAAAATTCTAATTAAAATCAGTTTTTAAATCTTCTAATTAAAATCAGTTTTTAAATCTTTAAAAATCAGTTTTTAAATCTTTAAACAAATTCAGAAATTAGTTTTTAAATCATTTTTAAATCAGTTTTTAAAATTCTTAAAAAAAAATCAGTTTTTGCAGAAAAAAAAATAAAAATAAAATAAAAATGAGATAACCTAATCACTCACCGCAGCCTGCGAAGGGGAGGGAAGAAGAAGGAGGCGTCGGCGGCTTCGTGGTGGTGGTGCTCGGTGGTGTCGGCGTCGAGGTAAGGGCGGCGGCTCGATTTGATTCGACTGGGGGGCGTCGCGAGGGGTTCGAGGTGAGGGCGGGGTCTTCGGGATGAGGCGGCGTCGAGGTCTTCGTCGGCGGCGATGTCTGGAGGGGGGCGGCGGCGATAGGTTTAGGTTTTTTTTTTTATTTCATTTGGTAAATGAATCGGGGGGGGGGGGGGGGGGCAAGCAGAAGAAAAGGAGGGAATAATAATTTTTTTTTATTATTTAACTATTTAATTTTGCAAAAAGGTTGACTTTTACATACGACCTCGAAACGAGGCCTACCGCCTGTCGTCCATAGCGTTTTACCCCCATTCCGAACACAATGGGATATGTATCGTAAGCTGATTTGATCGTTACAATCAGTTTCCGTTGGATTTACATTTAAATCCTTATATTGAATTTTAAACGTACATTTCAAATTACCGGGGTCACATACTAACTAGAAAAATTCCAGAAAAATATTTTCTAGTTTCGTATTGACGATACGGTCCTAACAAAACTAGTTTCGTCGAATTCTGAGACCGTTTGAAAAATGGCCAATTTCCAGTCGATTAAATTCAACAGAAACTGGTCAAACGCGTTTTCTTTTGCCACGCTCACATATTGATTCAAAAAATTATGAAATTTGAAACCTAGCAATAGTTTGACATCCCGGACCCAACAAAAGTGGTTTCGTCGAATTCCGAGACCGTATGCAAAATATCAATTTTCCAGGCCTATATATTCTATATACCGACTCTTCTGAAAATTCATTCGGCCACAACTTTTGATTCCCGTTATGAAACTTCGATTTTTCAGATTCGTTAGAAAGGTATTGACTAACAGATTTAAATATTTTTGGTCTCACTAAAATCCGTTATATTTTCCACCCTGCATAGTCGGTCAAAGTTCGAATTCAAATTTTCAAACTGACTCACTATTTCTAATTCACTAATTTATTGAAATATTCTATTTCAATGGTTCAAATTGCTTTGAAAAAATCAATTTAAAATTTTTAAATTGGCTCGTATTTTCCGGGTTATTACAGCAATAATAAAAAGTTATGGCCAGTTGAATAATCAGAATAGTCGCTATGGAATAAATACAGCCCTTAAAAGTGGGGTTTTTGCAAACGAACTCCATTTTTGACGAAACCACTTTTGTTGGAACCAGAATATCCAATTATTGCTAGGTTCCAATTTTCATAATTTTTGGAACTAATATATGAGCGTGGCAAAAGAAAACGTGTTTGGTATATTTTAGTTGAATTTAATCGACTGGAAAATGACTGTTTTTCAAACGGTCTCCTAATTTGACGAAATTAGTTTTGTTAGGACCGTATCGTCGGAACATAGCTAGATTTATTTTTCAGGAATTTTTGGAGTCAGTACATGGCCCCGGTAAATTGAAATGTATGTTTAAAATTGAATATATAGATTTAAATTTTAATTTAAACGGAAACTGATCGAAACAGTCGGATCAGCTTGCGGGACATATCCCATTGTGTTCGGAATGGGGCTATTTAGCTAGGGCGACAGTCATTGGGTTCGATTTGGACTTAGAATGAAAAAGTTACTTTTTGGAATTTAAATTAAATTAAAAAATAAATATATTATTATAAACCCCCTCCTTCTCTCATTACATCAGTCAACGAAGAAAAATTATAAAAAGAAAAAAACCCGTAGCACCTCATCGAGCCTCCTTTCCGTCCACCGTCGTCGCGCCCAGTCAGAGCCCCCCCTCGCGCCACCAGCCGCCGCTCGTGCCCCTCCAGCCTTCTCCTCGCTGTAAACCCCCAATTCGAAGCCTAACCCGAGACCCTAGCTGACCCGCGCCACCATGGCCCACCCCGACCACCCAATGACTGTCGTAGGTCGCCTGACCACACCCCACCACCTCCTTGACTCTGACGCCCCTCTTCCAGCCCCTGGAACTGAGAATAGTGAGTTTTTAATTATTTACGTTTATTTATTTTCATTTATTATATAATGGTGTTTATAAATCTGATTTTTATATGTATTTGACCACATATAAAAATTGGATTTTTTCCATATGAAATAGCAGTATAAAAATTGGATTTTTACATATGAAATAGCAGTACAAAAATTAGGTTTTTACATATGAAATAGCGGTATAAAAATTGAATTTTTACATATGAAGTAGCGGTATAAAAATATGATTTTTTATATATATGGAATTGAAATAAAAATTCGATTTTTATATATATGGATTTGAAATTAAAATTTGATTTTATTTATATGAATACCATATAAATATGTGATTTTTATTTATATGAATACCATATAAAAATGTGATTTTTATTTGTATAGCATTAGAAAAAAAATTGTTTTTTAATATAAAAATCGTGTGAAACAGATTGCGATGGGACTGACTGCAAACAAATCCAAACCGTTCAGAAATAAAGAATGGAGGAGTGGAAACCCAAGGTGAGAACTTCTCACTAGAATTATTTATGTATAGTTGTTTATTTTATAACTGCATATATGATCTGCTCCCCTTCGTCCACAGACCATGGACGACTTGGTTGGTTGTATTGTATTATGGAATTTGACTACGATTATGATGTGAAATGGACTGTATAAAATATTCATGTGTTGAATAAAATAATTTATCGTTAAAAATATAATTTTTAACGAGTAAATGAATGAAAATAAATATTCATTTACAAATCGGACGATTTGTTTATGTACACCCATTTGACTAATATTGACTGGGACGATATATTTTACACATCGCCCAACTGCACAAATAAAATCTGTGTTTGTTGATTGAAACCCCACACGGGTATTGGAATGATATTTGACGTACACTAATCCCAGTTGTTTAGTTGTATGTCAATCGATTGGTTGACAGACTGTTGTAAGCGTTAAATATTTATATTTAATGCTTATGCAGTGTAGAATGCACTCTGGATGATGGTTGATTATTTATCATTGTTGTTCTATACATGTGTCGTATGAAATCCATATAAATAACATTATATGATAATTGACTATGTCTAATTCCAGTTCAGAAAGAATAACGAATATTTTAAAATAATGAATATTTTAAAATAATATTCAGTAAAAGATCAAAATCTAATTTTGATGTCCGATTTGGGATGGACACGAATATATTTAAATATATAAAGCCGTGTTGATTTGATTAACGCCATTTTGACATGAACGAAATTTATATTGATTTTATTCATTTTTATAATGAATATCGAAAAGGAAGTGATTTCAAAATCTAATGTTTTGAGAATTTTATCATTTACATATTAATGATAAGGAATATTCAATTTTGATTTCAAATTGAATATGAAGTTGAAATCATTTTGAAAACGAATTTAAAATGATTTATAAAATACATTTTAAATGGAAACCGACGAAATATATATAATACTATATATATATAGTGACCTGAATAGAACGCGCCACGCCGTGGCAATTCGCAAAATTCGACCATTGACTTCGAATGGACATTACGGGAGATCCGACCATCAGATTCTCCTAAAACTGGAGCCGTTAGGTTCGCATCGAAAAGAGCTTGCTAACAAATACAAGAAATATGAAATCCAATAGTTGGATTTGGAATTATGTCTAAATGAAATTTGGAAAAGGTCGCTGTAAGTGCAGTTCGATGGCTGTGTTTGGAAATCGACTGTACGGGCCTTGATAAAATTATTAAAAATATCAATAATTTGTGTAAAATCATAATAAATAATTTGGAAAGAATTTGGGTGAAAAAATCCATGTTTGTAAAGATAAATATATATTTTTATCAAAATGAACTAGTTATGAACTAGAATTATAATTCAATATTTTTAAATAAATAAATTGGGTTTGAAATGGTTTTAAAAATAACCAGGATTTCCAATATATGAATTGGAATGGATTTGAATTGAAATTATCTTTGGAATATTTCGATGTTGGATTTCGTGATTATGCAGATATTGTTATGGAAATTTGAAAGATATATATATATATCATTATTTCTAATACGATATTTATTGGTTGTAGAATTTGATATTGAGTATAAGACGATATATTTTCTATTCAGAGCCTTGTATTTAATATCAAATAGGATTCTAGGTTGTCGTGAACGGTGTCTTAAATAACACCGTTCTTAAACCTAGTTAAGGAAAGAATAAATCTTTTTATTAAGATTTAGTGAAATTTTCCAATTAATTAATATTTAATTGGAATTGAATAAAAGAAATGGATTTTGGATTTGTCGTGAACGGTGTCTTCAATAACACTGTTCTTGTATCCCATGAGAAGAGAATAAATATTTTAATTAAGATTGTTAGAGTTTTCAATTATATTTAATAATTGGAATAAAATTGAATGTGAATTGGGTTTATCGTGAACTGTTTTTTAACGACATTCATTCTTTAACCCGATTTACAATGAAATGAGATTTGGAATTTATAAATCTTTTTATTAAGATTTAAAGGAGATTTTCCAAAGTAAAGTTTTCCAATTTAATACAATAAATTGGAATGGAATGGAATTCGATTGGATAATAATCGAAGTGAGCTTCTGTGGAGGAAGACTGTTAATATATATGGAATTTAAGGGGCTTTTCCATTATTCCATTTATATTATCAGTTGGATATAGGAGTTTATATTGATTATATATATTGATCTATTTTTCCATGTATATTCCATTGTTAATGGAATGGGATTTTGGGTTTATCGTGAACTGTGTTTTAAAAGACATTAGTTCTTTCACCCAGTTAAAGATAGTATTAATTTCTTAACTTTGAAATATCACTAGGTAATGATTTTTGAGATTAAAACTGAATTGGAGTTTTAAATGAATCTTTAATTAGATTGAAAAATAGAGTGTGATAATTTAAATCATCAAATTCAGAAAATGATCGAGAATGGAGTAGCACCAGTTTTACTCCAAGCGATAGTTAAATCTTTAATTAGATTTGAACATGAAATTGTAATTAACTTTATCGATAACACCGTGGTGTTAGATATGAAGTATTACCAGTTTTGCTTCATGGGGTGATTAGGTTGGGATTGGGAAATATAACAAATGATTACTTCAGTAAGGTGCGTTAATCCCGACTTGTTCGGATAAACCATAATTTGGTTTGGATTGATATTTAAAGGAAGATTAAAGAATAAATTTAAAGAATTTATCGTTGATAAAATTAATGGGAACCTTTCCCAAAGGATACGAATGTTTAAATAAAAGAATATTCATAATTGGAATGAGGTGTATGTTGAGTTTTTATAGCACTCGTTTATTGTATACGCGAGTTATTCAGAATGACCGGGTTTATCCCTTTTTGAATAACTGAATCGGCGATGAGTCGACGATCAAGACGGTGGTTGAAGACCGGAGGTCTTCACATCGTTTGGATGATTACTGATGTATTGATTGGGTTGTACACCCAAGACGAGGTAATAAGTGGTGATCGTCCAGACGTACTTGGAGATCGACCAGATATGCGAGGACCTCTCTCCTGTATTAGACAGATGGGACGAGGAATAAGGTGCCTCCGGTTTCGTTCAGACCCAGAACGAACTTGTAAATGGATGTGTGTCTGACATCGGATTTCATTCTGTGTGATTGATAGGCATCAGTTGCATAGCGTGAATTGCCTGTGTGGCATGTTGAGATGAAAATGATTAAGGCTTCTATTGAAAAGCAGAGTCTTGTAGTTGATGATCAAAACATGGCTTTAATATAGCATAGCTTTGTGTATAGCATTAATTCACGAGCCTCACACCCTGGTGTGAACCAGAAATGGGAGAGGACTTCAGGGAGGGCATGCGTTTCTTCTAGCTAGGAGTGGTGTTTTGGTTTTGCAAGCCCAGACCTTTTACTCATGTGGATGATGGATAGCGAGGCACCTCGGTTATATCAGTCACTGCGGTGCCGATGGATGATTTGGTCGATATATGACCTGTTTACCCCCCATAGGGCGGGCAGACGTATTATTCCGGCATTTTAATCCACTTTGTATGGTCCGACCCTGACAATCCAAGGCTTGACTAAGTGCTTACCAGAGACATGGTAGGCTAGATTGTCTCGAAGCGGTAAGGACGATCCCTTGCCTTAGTTCACAGACATGAATCCAACTTCCATTACGTGGCATTTCGGTTTTGATTGTAGAGCCTAGTATTGGTGACATGATATATGGTACGCATGTCATCTATGATTGATACATTTATATTTGAAGTTTTTTTTATACATTATGCATTTATAATAGTATCAAATGATATGTTTTAAACATACCAAGGATGTTTGGCTATTATAAGGGAAAACCCTATCCTTCGGCTTGCGTTGCATTGTGTGATGGGACCTGGGTCTTATAATAGCTTCATTTTTCCAAAAAGCATTGCGCTGTTCGTATTATGCACTAGTACTCTTGGGAGGAAGCTCGTTCTGTGTTATACGGCATGTTCCCTTGATTTACTCCATTTTAAAGTAATGTTTTAAATAACCGTTTTAGTTCTCACACCAGTCACATGACTGAACTGAAGTTTATTGCTTTAACCTAAACTCTGGGTACCCCTATTTTCCACATGGGTAGGTAGTAGTTTTGGTTTTTCAGATTTATATTCAAAGGATCCTGATTCACAGTTCGAATGATATTCGGAAAGCTCGGTATCCGTGTATTCCTTTTAGTTGTGTTTTGTATTGTTTTCTGCTACATTGTAATTTGTAAATTTCTAATGTTTTTCTGATGTATATTATTTATTCATACTCTGTATATTCTTGCACTCTATTGTAAATTGTTGTAATAAGCAATGAAATATTCTTCCGTTTGTGTTCTGATTTGTCGTGTTCTCAGACAATCCGTTCTTTCTCTTCTCTTCGGAGACTGGGGAAGTTCGGGCTGTTTCAGTTGGTATCAGAGCTTTGGTTTACAGAGCTCGAGAACAAGACACATTAGAACTAAACTAAAGAATTCATCAAAGATTGGATTAGTAATATCCAATAAGAATGACTCGTTAGAGGTAGGATCCGTAGTGTTCTAGAACGAGTAGAAAGAGTATTATTTATTTTAAAATAAATATGAAAACAAATTTTGTTTTGAAAATTTAAACCTTATGATACGTATTTGAATATTATATTTAAATTGATTTTGGACAATCCAGTATATAAAGATTTTTCATATATGTCTCGCACGTGTCTTCGAAGTCTCAAATATACTGGATAGATATAGAATCACGCTCTAGTCACCCGGACAGGATTCTGATGATTTTAGATAGGGTTATTTGTTATGGCTTGGCATCAAAAATGGATTTATATATATATATATATATAAATCATGAATCTGAAAAGATAATCAACTAATTGATTGCTGGTTGTGTTCTTTGATTATTGGTTTGATTAATTAAAATTTTAAACCATTAATCCAAATTGAATCAAATATTGTATTGAGTTGGAAATTGTTTAGAAATGCATACATGTATATGTACACA
The DNA here is from genome assembly GCA_030737875.1 of Allium sativum. NCBI lineage: Eukaryota > Viridiplantae > Streptophyta > Magnoliopsida > Asparagales > Amaryllidaceae > Allium > Allium sativum. The sequence continues at coordinate 432,932,113 of CM060920.1, forward strand.
TTTTTGAACAGGTTATGGATAAACTGCTAAGAAGAGAAATAAAATTTTATGCCCGACAAATAGGTACATGTTTACTAGTTTTCTTTTCTTTTAAAGAGTTTATGAGCCTAAGGCTAGCCGCTTGGCATTTTCCTTTTTTTAAAAGAGTTTATGAGCCTAAGGCTGGCCGCTTGGCATTTTCCTTTTCTTTGAAAGAGTTTATGAGCCTAAGGCTGGCTACTTGGCATTTTCTTTTACCTTTGGATCGGTGAGGGCCCTGTGAGGCTAGTTGAGGTTTTAAATGTCTCCCCGTACAAAGGAGGTTATGGAGAAATTTTTCAAAAATTTAGGGTGTTAGCCAAATTTTTGAAGAATTGGAAAATTCTTAGAAACTGAAAAGTTGAAGAATGTAAGCCAGAATGAAAGTTGAGTTGGTTAGTAAAACAACATTCAGCTCCGTTCCTTTTCGAGGACGAAAAGATTTTAAGTGGAGGAGATTGTAACAACCCAGAAAATTAGAACCAATTTAAAATTTTTAATTTGGCAATTTTTATGGATTTTGGATATTTAAAATGATTTACTTTAAATAGTAACAACAAGAAATTAATTTTGAATAGAATTAGAATGTATATATTTATTTAAATCGAAGTTAGAATATAAATAGTTATTTTAATTATAAAATGAATTGGAAATGGCGCGGTAGTTTGAAAATTCGATTTCAAATTTCAAATGAACGTACAAGATTCAAAATAAACAATATTTGAGTGAAACTAGAAATATTTGAATCTGTTTGAAAATATCTTTCCAACGAATCTAAAAAATTGAGATTTCATAGCCGGAATAAAAAGCTATGGCCAGTAGAATATTTAGAATAGTCCCTATGGAATAAATATAGCCCTTAAAAGTGGGGATTTTGCAAACGACCTCTGTTTACGACGAAACCACTTTTGTTGGATCCGGAATGTCAAATTATTGCTAGGTTCCAATTTTCATAATTTTTGGAACTAATATGTGAGCGTAGCAAAAGAAAACGTGTTTGGTATATTTCAGTTGAATTTAATCGGCTAGAAAATGACCGTTTTTCAAACGGCCTCCAAATTTGACGAAATTAGTTTTGTTAGGACCGTATCGTCAAAACATTGCTAGATTTATTTTTCAGGAATTTTTGGAGTCGGTACGTGGCCCTGGTAAATTGAAATGTACGTTTAAAATTGAATATATAGATTTATATTTTAATTTAAATGGAAACTGATCGAAACAGTTGGATTAGCTTGTGGGACTTATCCCATTTTGTTCGGAATGGGGGTATTTAGCTAGGGCGACAGTCGTTGGGTTCAATTTGGACTTAGAATGAAAAGGTTACTTTTTGGAATTTAAATTAATTATATATATGTATATATATATATATTATTATAAACCCCCTCCTTCTCTCATTACATTGGTCAACGAAGAAAAATTAAAAAAAGAAAAAACCCGCTATACCTCGTCGAGCCTCCTTCCCGTCCACCGCCGTTGCGCTCAGCCGGAGCCCCCCTTCACGCCGCCAGCCGCCGCTCGTGCCCCTCCAGCCTCCTCCTCCTTGCTGTAAACCCCCAATTCAAAGCCCAACCCGAAACCCTAGCTGACCCGTGCCACCATGGCCCACACCGACCCCCTAATGGCTGCCGTAGGTCGCCAAACCACACCCCGCCACCTCCTTGACTCCGACGCCCCTCTTCCAGCCCCTGGAACTGAGAACAGTGAGTTTTTTTAATTATTTACGTTTATTTATTTTCAGTTATTATATAATGATGTTTATAAATTTGATTTTTATATATATTTGACCGCATATAAAAATTGGCTTTTACATATGAAATAGCGGTATAAAAATTGGATTTTTACATAAGAAATAGCGATATAAAAATTGGATTTTTACATATGAAGTAGTGGTATAAAAATACGATATATATATATATGGTTTTAAATAAAAATCCGATTTTCATATACATGGATTTGAAATAAAAATTTGATTTTTATTTATATGAATACCATATAAAAATGTGATTTTTATTTATATGAATACCATATAAAAATGTGATTTTTATCTATACAGTTTTAGAAGAAAAAAATGTGATTTTTAATATAAAAATCGTGTGAAACAGATTGCGATGAGACTGACTTCAAACGAACCCAAACGGTTTAGAAATAAAGAATGGAGGAGTGTAAACCCAAGGTGAGAACTTCTCACTAAAATTATTTATGTACATTTATTTATTTTATAACTGCATATATGAACTGCTCCCCGTCATCCACAGACCATGGACGACTTGGTTGGTTGTACTGTATTGTGGAATTTGATTGTGATGTGAAATGGACTGTTTAAATATTCATGTGTTGAATAAAATATTTTATCATTAAAAATATAATTTTTAACGAGTAAATGAATGAAAATAAATATATATTTACAAATTGGACGATTTGTTTAAGTACAGCATTTGACTGATATTGATTGGGACGGTATATTTTATGCATCGCCCAACTGCACAAATAAAATCTGTGCTTGGTGGTTGAAACCCCACACGGATATTGGGATGATATTTGACGTACACTAATACCAATTGTTTAGTTGTATGTCAATCGATTTGTTGACAGACTGTTGTAAGCGTTAAATATTTATATTTAATTCTTATGTAGTGTAGAATGCACTCTGGATGATGGTTGATTGTTTATCATTGTTGTTCTATACATGTGTTGTATGAAATCCATATAAATAACATTATATGGTAATTGACTGTGTTTGATTCCAATTCCAAAAGAATGAATATTTTAAAAGAACGAATATTTTAAAATAATGAATGTTTTAAAATAATATTCAGTAAAATATCAAAATATGATTTTGATGTCCTATTTGGGATGGACACGAATATATTTAAATATTTAAAGCGTGTTGATTAGATTAACGCCACTTTGACATAAACAATATTTATATCGATTTTATTCGTTTTTATAATGAATATCGAAAAGGAAGTGATTTCAAAATCTAATGTTTTGAGAATATTATCGTTTATATATTAATGATATGGAATATTCAATTTTGATTTGAAATCGAATATGAAGTTGAAATCGTTTTGAAAACGAATTTAAAATTATTTATAAAATATGTTTTAAATGGAAATTGACGAAATATATATAACATATATATTGTATATATATTTAGTGGCCTGAATAGAATGCGCAGCGGCAATTCACGAAATTCGACCATTGACTTCAAATGGATATTACGGGAGATCCGACCGTCGGATTCTCCTAAAACCGGAGCCGTTAGGTTCGTATTGAAAAGAGCATTCTAACGAATAAAAGAAATTTTAAATCTAATGGTTGGATATGGAATTATATCTAAATCAAATTTGGAAAAGGTCGTTGTAAGTGCAGTTCGATGACTATTTATGGAAATCGACTGTACAGGCCTTGATAAAAATATTAAAAATATCAATAATTAGTGTAAAATTATAATAAATGATTTGGAAAGAATTTGAGCGAAAAAATCCACGTTTGTAAAGATAAAAATATTTTTTTACCAAAATGAACTAGTTATGAACTAGAATTATAATTCAATATTTTTAAATAAATAAATTGGGTTTGAAATGGTTTTAAAAATAACCAGGATTTCCGATATATGAATTGGAATGGATTTGAATCGAAATTATCTTTGGAATATTTCGATGTTGGATTTCGTGATTATACAGATATTGTTATGGAAATTTGAAACATATATATATCGTTATTTCTAATATGATATTTGTTGGTTGTAGAATTTAATATTGAATATAAGCCGATATATTTTCTATTCAGAGCCTTGTATTTAATATCAAATGGGATACTGGATTTGTCGTGAACGGTGTCTTAAATAACACCGTTCTTAAACCTAGTAAGGGAAAGAATAAATCTTTTTATTAAGATTTAGTGAAATTTTCAAATTAATTAATATTTAATTGGAATTGAATAAAAGAATTGGATTTTGGATTTGTCGTGAACGGTGTCTTCAATAATACTGTTTTTGAACCCCGTGAGAAGAGAATAAATCTTTTAGTTAAGATTGTTAGAGTTTCCAATTATATTTAATAATTGGAATAAAATGGAATGTGAATTGGGTTTATCCTGAACTGTGTTTTTAGCGACATTCGTTCTTTAACCCAATTTATAGAGAATTGAGATTCGAAATTTTGAATCTTTTTGTTAAGATTTAAAGGAGATTTTCCAAAAGTAAAGTTTTCCAATTTAATACAACAAATTGGAATGGAATGGAATTCGAATGGATAACAATCGAACTGAGCTTCTGTGGAGGAAGACTGTTAATATATATGGAATTTAAGAGGCTTTGCCATTATTCCATTTATATTATCGGTTGGATATGGAAGTTTATATCGATTATACATACTGATCTGTTTTTCCATGAAGATTCCATTGTTAATAAAATGAGATTTTGGGTTTATCGTGAACTGTGTGTTAAAAGACATTAGTTCTTTAACCCAGTTAAAGATAAGATTAATTTCTTAACTTTGAATAATCATTAGGTAATGATTTTTGAGATTAAAACTGAATTGGAGTTTTAAATGAATGTTTAATTAGATTGAAAAAGAGAATGTGATAATTTAAATCATCAAATTCGGGAAATGATCGAGAATGGAATAGCACCAGTTTTACTCCAAGAGATAGCTAAATCTTTAGTTAGATTTGAATGTGAAATTGTAATTAACTTTACCGATAACACCATGGTATTAAATATGAAGTATTACCAATTTTGCTTCATGGGTGAATAGGTTGGGATTGGGAAATATAACAAATGATTACTTCGGTAAGGTGCGTTAATCCCGACTAGTTTGGATAAACCATAATTTGGTTTGGATTGATATATAAAGGAAGATTAAAGAATAAATTTAAAGAATTTATCTTTGATAAAATTAACGGGAACCTTTCCCAAAGGATATGAATATTTAAATAAAAGAATATTCAGAATTGGAATGAGGTGTATGTTGAGTTTTTATAGCAATTGTTTATTGTATATTCGAGTTATTCGGAAAGACCGGGTTTATCCAATTTTGAATAACTGAATCAGCGATGAATCGACGATGAAGACGATGGTTGAAGACCAGAGGTCTTCACATCGTTTGGATGATTACTGATGTCTTGATTGGGCTGTACACCCAAGACGAGGTAATAAGTGGTGATCATCCAGACATACTTGGAGATCGACCGGATATGCGAGGACCTCTCTCATGTATTAGACATATGGGACGAGAAATAAGGTGCCTCCGGTTTCATTAAGTCCTAGAACGAACTTGTAAATGGATGTGTGTCTGACATCGGATTTCATTCTGTGTGATTGATAGACATCGGTTGCATAGCATGAATTTCCTGTGTGGCATGCTTAGATGAAAATGATCAAGGCTTCTATTGAAAAGCAGAGTCTTGTGGTTGATGATCAAAGCATGGCTTTAATATAGCATAGCTTTGTGTATAGCATTAATTCGCAAGCCTCACACCCTGGTGCGAACCAGAAACGGGAGAGGACTTTAGTGAGGGCATGCTTTTCCTTCTAGTTAGGAGTGGTGTCTGGGTTTTGCAAGCCCAGACATTTTAGTTATATAGATGATGGATAGCGCTGCGCCTCAGTTTTATCGGTCACTGCAGTGTCAATGGATTGTTTTGGTCGATATATGACCAGTTTACGCCTCATAAGGTGGGGAGAACGTATTGTCTAGGCATTTTAATCCACTTCGTGTGGACTGACCCTGACGATCCAAGGTTTGACTGAGTACTTGCCTGAGACATAGTAGGCTAAATTGTCTCGAAGCGGTAAGGACGATCCCTTGCCTTGCTTCACAGATGTAAATCCAACTTCCATTACGTGACATTTTAGTTTTGATTGTACAGCCTAGTATTGGCAAGATGATATATGGTACCTATGCCGTCTATGATTGATATATTTATATTTGAAGTTGTTTTATACACTATGCATTTATAATAGTATCAAATGATTTGTTTTAAACGTACCAAGCATATTTGGCTATTATAAGGGAAAACCCTGTCCTCCTGCTTGCGTTGCATTGTGTGATGGGACGTAGGTCTTATAATAGCTTCATTTTTTCAAAAAACATTGCGCTGTCCGTTTTATGCACTGGTATTCTTGGGAGGAAACCCGTTCCGTGTTATACGGCGTGGTCCCTTGATTTACTCCATTTTAACGTAATGTTTTAAATAACCGTTTTAGTTCTCATACCAGTCACATGACTGACCTGAAGTTTATTGTTTTAACCTAAACTCTGGGTGCCCCTATTTTCTACACGAGCAGCTAGTAGTTTTGGTTTTGCAGATTTATATTCACAGGATCCTGGTTTACAGCTGGAATGATATTCGAAAAGCCCTGTATCCATATATTCCTTTCAGTTGTGTTTTGTATTATTTTCCGCTGCATTGTAATTTGTAAATCTCTGATGTTTTTCTGATGTATAATATTTATTCATACTCTGTGTATTCTTGTACTCTATTGTAAATTGTTGTAGTAAGCAATGAAATATTCTTTTGTTTGTGTTCTGATTTGTCGTGTTCTCAGACAATCCGTTCTTTCTCTTCTCTTCGGAGATTGGGGAAGTTCGGGCTGTTTCAGTTGGTATCAGAGGTTTGGTTTACAGAGCTCGAGAACAAGGCACACTAGAACCGAACGAAAGAATTCATTAGAGATTGGATTAGTAATATCCAATAAGAATGACTTATTAGAGATAAGATCAGTAGTATCCTAGAATGAGTAGAAAGAGTGTTATTTATTTTAAAATAAAAATGAGAACAAATTTTGTTTTGAAAATTTAAACCTTATGATACGTACTTGAATATTATATTTAAATTGATTTTGTATAATCCAGTATATAAAGATTTTGCATGTATGTCTCGCGAACGTGTATTTGAAGTCTTAAAATATACTGGATAGATATGAATCATGTTCTAGTCGCCTGGACAGGATTCCGATGATGGCGCGCCATCATCAGCATTTATTTTCGAGTTTCGAAAGTGGGGTGTCCATATATATTTCCAATTAACTGGTGTGAGAACCAAAATTTATATAGGGTTATTTGTTGTGACTTGGCATCAAAAATGGATTTTTATATATATAAAAAAATCACAAACCTGAAAAGATAATCAACTAATTGATTGCTGGTTGTGTTGTTTGATTATTTGTTTGATTAACTAAAATTTTGAACCATTAAGCCAAATTGAATCAAATATTGTACTGAGTTGGAAATTATTTAGAAATGCATATATATATATATATATATATACACACACACACACGTATTGTTGAACAAGTTATAGATAAACTGCTAATAAGAGAAATAAAATTTTATGCCTGACAAATAGATACGTGTTTACTAGTTTTCTTTTCTTTTAAAGAGTTTATGCGCATAAGGCTGTCCGCTTGGCATTTTCCTTTTCTTTTAAAGAGTTTATGAAGTTGAGTTAGTTAGTAAAACAACTTTTAGCTCCGCTCCTTTTCGAGGACGAAAAAGTTTTAAGTGGGGGAGATCGTAACCACCCGGGATATCAGAACTAATTTAAAAATTTTATTTTGGCAATTTTAACGGATTTTGGATATTTAAAATGATTTATTTTAAATAGTAATGACTAGAAATTTATTTTGAATAGAATTAGAACATATATATTTATTCAAATCGAAGTTAGAATATAAATATTTATTTTAATTATAAAAGGAATTGGAAATGGCTAGGTAGTTTGAAAATTCGATTTCAAATTTCAAATGAATGTACAGAATCCAAAATAAACTGAATTTTAGTGAAACTAGAAGTATTTGAATCTATTTGAAAATATCTTTCCAACGAATCTGAAAAATCCAGATTTCATAGCAGGAATAAAAAGTTATGGCCAGTTGTATATTCAGAATAGTCGTTATGGAATAAATATAGCCCTTAATTGGGGGATTTTGCAAACGACCTCTGTTTTTGATGAAACCACTTTTGTTGGATCCGGAATGTCAAATTGTTGCTAGGTTCCAATTTTCATAATTTTTGGAACTAATATGTGAGCATGGCAAAAGAAAACGTGTTTGGTATATTTCAATTGAATTTAATCGACTGGAAAATGATCGTTTTTCAAACGGTCTCCAAATTTGACGAAATTAGTTTTGTTAGGACCGTATCGTCAGAACATAGCTAGATTTATTTTTCAGGAATTTTTGGAGTCAGTACATGGCCCCGACAAATTGAAATGTACGTATAAAATTGAATATATAGATTTAAATTTTAATTTAATCGGAAATTGATCGAAACAGTCGGATCAGCTTGCGGGACATATCCCATTGTGTTTGGAATGGGGGTATTTAGTTAGGGGCGACAGTCGTTGGGTTCGATTTGGAATTAGAATGAAAAAGTTACTTTTGGGAATTTAAATTAAATATATATATATATATATATATATTATTATAAACCCTCTCCTTTTCTCATTACATCGGTCAATGATGAAAAATTAAAAAAAGAAAAAAAACCCACTGCACCTCGTCGAGCATCCTTCCCGTCCACCGCCAGCGCGCATAGTCGGAGCCCTCCCTCGTGCCGCCAGCAGCCGCTCGTGCCCCTCCAGCCTCCTTCTCCTCGCTGTAAACCCCCAATTCAAAGCCCAACCCGTAACCCTAGCTGACCCACGCCACCATGGATTTGAAATAAAAATTCGATTTTTATATATATGGATTTGAAATAAAAATTTGATTTTTATTTATATGAATACCATATAAAAATGTGATTTTTATTTATATGAATACCATATAAAAATGTTAAAAATGTGATTTTTATCTATACAATGTTAGAAGAAAAAAAAATGTTATTTTTAATATAATAATCGTCTGAAACAGAGTGCGATGGGATTGACTGCAAACGAATCCACACCGTTCAGAAATAAAGAATGGAGGAGTGGAAACCCAAGGTGAGAACTTCTCAATAAAATTATTTATGTACAATTATTTATTTTATAACTGCATATATGAACTACTCCTCGTCGTCCACAGACCATGGACGACTTGGTTGGTTGTATTGCGTTGTGGAATTTGATTGTGATTGTAAAGTGAAATGGACTGTATAAAATATTCATGTGTTGAATAAAATATTTCGTCGTTAAAAATATAATTTTTAACAAGTAAATGAATGAAAATATATATTCATTTACAAATCGAAATATTTGTTTATGTACACCCATTTGACTGATATTGATTGGGACGATATATTTTACACATTGTCCAACTGCACAAATAAAATCTGTGTTTGTTGATTGAAACCCAACACGGGTATTGGGATGATATTTGACGTACACTAATCCCACTTGTTTAGTTGTATGTCAATTGACTGGTTGACAGACTATTGTAAGCATTACATATTTATATTTAATGCTTATGCAGTGTAGAATGCACTCTGGATGATGGTTGATTGTTTATCATTGTTGTTCTATGCATGTGTTGTATGAAATCCATATAAATAACATTATATGGTAATTGACTGTGTCTGATTTCTAGTTCAGAAAGAATGAATATTTTAAAATAACGAATATTTTAAAATAATGAATATTTTAAAATAATATTCAGTAAAAGATCAAAATCTGATTTTGATGTCCGATTTGGTATGGTCACAAATATATTTAATTATATAAAACCGTGTAGATTAGATTAATGCCATTTTGACGTGAATGATATTTATATCGATTTTATTCATTTTTATAATGAATATCGAAAAGGAAGTGATTTCAAAATCTAATGTTTTGAAAATATTATCATTTATATATTAATGATATGGAATATTCAATTTTGATTTGAAATTGAATATGAAGTTGAAATCGTTTTGAAAACGAATTTAAAACAATTTATAAAATAAGTTTTAAATGGAAATCGACGAAATATATTTAAAAAATATATATATTTAATGTCCTGAATAGAACGCGCCGCGCCGCGGTAGTTCGCGAAATTCGACCATTGACTTCAAATGGACATTATGGGAGATCCGACCGTCGGATTCTCCTAAAACTGTAATCGTTAGGTTCGTATTGAAAAGAGATTTCTAATGAATACAAGAAATTTGAAATCTAATGGCTGGATTTGGAATTATGTCCAAATCAAATTTGGAAAAGGTCGTTGTAAGTGCAGTTCGATGGCCGTGGGGGCCTTGATAAAATTATTAAAAATATCAATAATTTGTTTAAAATCATAGTAAATGATTTGGAAAGAATTTAGGTGAAAAATTCCACGTTTGTAAAGATAAAAATATTTTTTTATCAAAATGAACTAGTTATGAACAATAATTATAATCAAATATTTTTAAATAAATAAATTAGGTTTGAAATGGTTTTAAAAATAACCAGGATTTCCAATATACGAATTGGAATGGATTTGAATCGAAATCGTCTTCAAAATATTTCGATGTTGGATTTCAAGATTATGCAGATATTGTTATGGAAATTTGAAAGATATATATGTCGTTATTTCCAATACGATATTTGTTGATTGTAGAATTTGATATTGAATATAAGCCGATATATTTTCTATTCAGTGCCTTGTGTTTAATATTAAATGGGATTTTTGGTTTGTCGTGAACGGTGTCTTAAATAACACCGTTCTTAAACCTAGTTAAGGAAAGAATAAATCTTTTTATTAAGATTTAGTGAAATTTTCCAATTAATATTTAATTGGAAATGAATAAAAGAATTGGATTTTGGGTTTGTCGTGAACGGTGTCTTCAGTAACACTGTTCTTGAATCCCACGAGAAGAGAATAAATCTTTTAGTTAAGATTGCTAGAGTTTCCAATTATATTTAATAATTGGAACAAATTGGAGGTGAATTGGGTTTATCGTGAACTGTGTTTTTAACAACATTCGTTCTTTAACCCGATTTACAATGAAATGAGATTTGGAATTTTTAATTTTTTTGTTAAGATTTAAAGGAGATTTTCTAAAGTAGAGTTTTCCAAGTTAATACAATAAATTGGAATGGAATGGAATTCGATTGGATAATAATCGAAGTGAGCTACTGTGGAGGATGACTGTTAATATATATGGAATTTAAGAGGCTTTGTCGATATTCCATTTATATTATCAGTTTGGATATGGAAGTTTATATCGATTATATATATTGATCTGTTTTTCCGTGAAGATTCCATTGTTAATGGAATGATATTTCGGGTTATCGTGAACTGTGTTTTAAAAGACATTAGTTCTTTAACCCAGTTAAAGATAAGATTAATTTCTTAACTTTGAATAGTCATTAGGTAATGATTTTTGAGATTAAAATTGAATTGGGTTTTTAAATGAATCTTTAATTAGATTGAAAAAGAGAATGTGATAATTTAAATCATCAAATTCGGGAAATGATCGAGAATGGAGTATCACCAGTTTTACTCCAAGCGATAGTTAAATCTTTAATTAGATTTAAACGTGAAATTGTAATTAACTTTATCGATAACACCATGGTGTCAGATATGAAGTATTACCAGTTTTGCTTCATGGGGTGAATGGGTTGGGATTGGGAAATATAAAAAATGATTACTTCGGTAAGGTGCATTAATCCCGACTAGTTTGGATAAACCATGATTTGGTTTGGATTGATATCCAAAGGAAGATTAAAGAATAAATTTAAAGAATTTATCATTCATAAAATTAACGGGAACCTTTCTGAAAGGATATGAATATTTAAATAAAAGAATATTCAGAAATGGAATGAGGAGTATGTTGTGTTTTTATAGCACTTGTTTATTGTACACGCGAGTTATTCGGAAAGGCCGGGTTTATCCCATTCTGAATAACTTAATCGGCGATGAGTCGACGATGAAGACGGCGGTTGAAGACCGGAGGTCTTCACATCGTTTGGATGATCACTGATGTTTTGATTGGGCTATACACCCAAGACGAGGTAGTAAGTGGTGATCGTCCGGATGTACTTGGAGATCGACTGGATATGCGAGGATCTCTCTCCTGTATTGGGCATATGGGACGAGGAATTAGGTGCCTCCAGTTTCGTTCAGACCCAGAATGAACTTGTAAATGGATGTGTGTCTGACATCGGATTTCATTTTGTGTGATTGATAGACTTCGGCTGCGTAGCGTGAATTGCCTATGTGGCATGCTGAGATGCAAATGATCAAGGCTTCTGTTGAAAATAAGAGTCTTGTGGTTGATGATCAAAGCACGACTTTAATATAGCATAGATTTATGTATAGCGTTAATTCGCGAGCCTCACACCTCGGTGTGAACCAGAATCCGGAGAGGACTTTAGGGAGTGCATGCGTTTCCTTATAGCTAGGAGTGGTGTCTGGGTTTTGCAAGCCCAGGCATTTTACTTACGTGGATGATGGATAGCGAGGCGCCTCGGTTATATCGGTCACTGCGGTGCCGATGGATGGTTTGGTCGATATATGACCATTTTACGCCGCATAGGGTGCGGAGACATATTGTTCATGCATTTTAATCCATTTCGTGTAGACCGGCCCTGATGATTCAAGGCTTGACTGAGTACTTTCCTGAGACATGGTAGGCTTGATTGTCTCGAAGCGGTAAGGACGATCCTTTTCCTTGGTTCACAGACGGAAATCCAACTTCCATTATGTGACATTTCGGTTTTGATTGTAGAGCCTTGTATTAGCGACATGATATATGGTACACATGCTGTCTATGATTGATACATTTATATTTGAAGTTGTTTTATACACTATGCATTTATAATAGTATCAAATGATTTTTTTAAACATACCAAGCATGTTTGGCTATTATAAGGGAAAATTCTTTCCTCCGGCTTGCGTTGCATTGAGTGATGGGACCTGGGTCTTATAATAGCTTCATTTTTCCAAAAAGCATTGCGCTGTTCGTTTTATGCACTGGTATTCTTGGGAGGAAACCCGTTCCATGTTATACGGCGTGGTCCTTTGATTTGCTCCATTTTAAAACAATGTTTTAAATAACCGGTTTAGTTCTCACACTGGTCACATGAATGACCTGGAGTTTATTGTTTTAACCTAAACTCCGGGTGCCCCTATTTTCCACACGGGCAGCTAGTAGATTTGGTTTTGCAAATTTATATTCACAGTACCATAGTTTACATTTGGAATGATATTCAGAAAGCTTTGTATCTATTTATTCCTTTCAGTTGTGTTTTGTATTATTTTCCGCTGCATTGTAATTTGTAAATCTCTGATATTTTTCTGATGTATAATATTTATTCATACTCTGTATACTCTTGTACTCTGATGTAAATTGTTGTAATAAGCAATGAAATATTCTTCTGTTTATGTTCTGATTTGTCGTGTTCTCAGACAATCCGTCCTTTCTCTTCTCTTCAGAGACTGGGGAAGACAGGGTTGTTTCAGTTGGTATCAGAGCTTTGGTTTACTGAGCTCGAGAACAAGACATATTAGAACTGAACGAAAGAATTCATCAGAGATTGGATTAGTAATATCCAATAAGAATGACTCGTCAGAGATAGGATCAGTAGTATCCTAGAACGAGTAGAAAGAGTGTTAACTTTTTTAAAGTAGAAATGAAAACAAATTTTGTTCTGAAATTTAAACCTTACGATATGTATTTGAATATTATATTTAAATTGATTTTGGACAATCCAGTATATAAAGATTTTGCATATACGTCTCGCGAACGTGTATTCGAAATCTCAAATATACTGGATAGATATAGAATCACGTTCTAGTCACCCGGACAGGATTCTAATGATGGTGCGCCATCATCAACGTTTATTTTCGAGTTTTGAAAGTGGGGTGTGTATATATTTCCAATTGACTGGTGTGAGAACCAAAATTTAGATAGGGTTATTTGTTGTGGCTTGGCATCGTTAATGGATTTTTATATATATAAAAAAATCATGAATATGAAAAGATAATCAGCTAATTGATTGTTGGTTGTGTTGTTTGATTACTGGTTTGATTAATTAAAATTTTGAACCATTAAGCCAAATTGAATCAAATATTGTACTAAGTTGGAAATTGTTTATAAATGCATACATGTATATATACACATTGTTGAACAGGTTATGGATAAACTGATAATAAGAGAAATAAAATTTTATGCCCGACAAATAGGTTCGTGTTTACTGGTTTTCTTTTCATTTAAAGAGTTTATGAGCCTAAGGCTGGCCGCTTGGCATTTTCCTTTTCTTTTAAAGAGTTTATAAGCCTAAGGTTGTCCGCTTGGCATTTTCCTTTTCTTTTAAAGAGTTTATGAGCCTAAGGCTGGCCGCTTGGCATTTTCTTTTTCCTTTGGATTGGTGAGGGGCCTGTGAGGCTAGTTGAGGTTTTAAATGTCTCCCCATACAAAGGAAGTTATGGCGATTTTTTTTGAAAATTTAGGGTGTTAGCCAAATTTTTGAAGAATTGAAAAATTCTTAGAAGCTGAAAAGTTGAAGAATGAAAGCCAGAATGAATGTTGAGTTGGTTAGTAAAACAACTTTCAGCTCCATTCCTTTTCGAGTACGAAAAGATTTTAAGTGGGGGAGATTGTAACAACCCGGAAAATCAGAACAATTTAAAATTTTTATTTTGGCAATTTTAACGGATTTTGGAAATTTAAAATGATTTATTTTAAAGAATAACGACGAGAAATTTATTTTGAATAGAATTACAACGTATGTATTTATTTAAATCGAAGTTAGAATATAAATATTTATTTTAATTACAAAAGGAATTGGAAATGGCGCGGTAGTTTGAAAATTCAATTTTAAATTTCAAATGAATGTACAAGATCCAAAATAAACAGGATTCCAGTGAAACCAGAAATATTTTGAATCTGTTTGAAAATATCTTTCCAACGAATTTGAAAAATCAAAATTTCATAGCGGGAATAAAAAGTTATGGCCAGTTGAATATTCGGAATAGTCGCTATGGAATAAATATAGCCCTTAAAAGGGGGATTTTGTAAATGACCTTCGTTTTTGATGAAACCACTTTTGTTGGATCCGGAATGTCAAATTATTGCTAGATTCCAATTTTCATAATTTGTGGAACTAATATGTGAGTGTGGCAAAAGAAAACGTGTTTGGTATATTTTTTTTTTGAATTTAATCGACTGGAAAATGACCGTTTTTCAAATGGTCTCCAAATTTGACGAAATTAGTTTCGTTAGGACCGTGTCATCAGAACATAGCTAGATTTATTTTTCTGGAATTTTTGGAGTTAGTATGTGGCCCCGGTAAATTGAAATGTACATTTAAAATTGAATATATATATTTAATTTTAATTTAAATGGAAACGATCGAACAGTCGGATCAGCTTGCGGGACATATCCCATTGTGTTCGGAATGGTGGTAATTAGCTAGGGGCGACAGTCATTGGGTTCGATTTGGACTAAGAATAAAAAATTACTTTTTGGAATTTAAATTAAATAAAAAAATTATATATTATTATAAACCCCCTCCTTCTCTCATTACATCGGTCAATGAAGAAAAAATAGAAAAAGAAAAAAAACCACTGCACCTTGTCGAGCCTCCTTCCCGTCCACCGTCGTCACGTCCAACCGGGGTCCCCTTGCAACGCCAACCGCCGCTCGTGCCCCTCCAACCTCCTCCTCCTCACTGTAAACCCCAAATTCGAAGCCCAACCAGAAACCCTCGCCGACCTGCGCCACCATGGCCCACCCCGACCACCCAATGACCGTCGCAGGTCGCCAAACCACACCCCGCCACCTCCTTGACTCCGATGCCCCTCTTTCAGTCCCTGGAACCGAGAACAGTGAGTTTTTTTTATTATTTACGTTTATTTATTTTCAGTTATTATATAACGGTGTTTATAAATCTGATATATATATATATATATATATTTGACCGCATATAAAAATTGGATTTTTGCATATGAAATAGCGATATAAAAATTGGATTTTTACATATGAAATAGTGGTATAAAAATTGGATTTTCACATATGAAGTAGCGTTATAAAAATATGATTTTCATATATATGGATTTGAAATAAAAATTCGATTTTTATATATATGGATTTGAAATAAAAATTTGATTTTTATTTATATGAATACCATATAAAAATGTGATTTTTATTTATATGAATACCATATAAAAATGTGATTTTTATCTATGTAGTGTTAGAAGAAAAAAAATGTGATTTTTAATATAAAATCGTGTGAAACAGATCGCGATGGGACTGACTGCAAATGAATCCAAACCGTTCAAAAATAAAGAACAGAGGAGTGGAAACCCAAGATGAGAAATTCTCAATAAAATTATTTGTGTACAGTTATTTATTTTATAACTGCATACATGAATTGCTCCCCGTCGTCCACAGACCATGGACGACTTTGTTGATTGTATTGTGATGTGGAATTTGATTGTGATTGTTATATGAAATGGACTGTAGAAAATATTCATGTGTTAAATAAAATATTTTATCGTTAAAAATATAATTTTTAACGAGTAAATGAATGAAAATAAATATTCATTTACAAATCGGACGATTTGTTTATGTATACCCATTTGACTGATATTGATTGGGATGATATATTTTACACATCGCCCAACGGCACAAATAAAATCTGTGTTTTGTGATTGAAAACCCACATGGGTAATGGGATGATGTTTGACGTACACTAATCCCAATTGTTTAGTTGTATGTCAATCGATTGGTTGACAGACTGTTGTAAGCGTTAAATATTTATATTTAATGTTTATGTAGTGTAGAATGCACTCTGGATGATGGTTGATTGTTTATCATTGTTGTTCTATACATGTGTTGTATGAAATCCATATAAATAACATTATATGGTAATTGACTGTGTCTGATTCCAGTTTAGAAAGAATGAATATTTTAAAATAACGAATATTTTAAAATAATATTCAGTAAAAGATCAAAATCTGATTTTGATGCCCGATTTGGGATGGACATGAATATATTTAAATATATAAAGCCGTGCTGATTAGATTAACGCCATTTTGACATGAACGATATTTATATAAATTTTATTTATTTTTATAATTAATATCGAAAAGGAAGTGATTTCAAAATCTAATGTTTTGAAAATATTATCATTTATATGTTAATGATATGGAATATTCAATTTTGATTTGAAATTGAATATGAAGTTGAAATCGTTTTGAAAACGAATTTAAAACAATTTATAAAATACGTTTTAAATGGAAATCGACGAAATATTATATATATATATATATATATATATATATTTAATGGCCTGAATAGAATGCGCCACGCTGCGGTAGTTTGCGAAATTCAACCATTGACTTCGAATGGACATTATAGGAGATCGGACCGTCAGATTCTCCTAAAACCAGAACCGTTGGATTCGTATCGAAAAGAGATATCTAAGGAATACAAGAAATTTAAAATTTAATAGTTGGATTTGGAATTATGTCCAAATCAAATTTGGAAAAGGTCATTGTAAGTGAAGTCCGATGGCCGTTTATGGAAATCGACTGTACGTGTGACACCCCGATTTTTTGAATAATCGAATTAACTAAATTCAAGAATAATTAATCTCAGATGTGAGAATTAAGGGAAACGGGTTGAGCCATTGTGTTTATCTCAGAATTCTAGTTGAGACAGAGTCCGAATTTGCGTAAAACGGATACCAGATGAAGGAGATATGGACGAATGAAGTTAGGCAGGAAAATTAGAATATATATATATATATATATATATTTGCACTGGCGCACTTGTGAAGTGCGCCAGTACAAAAGTGGCACTGGCGCACCTGCCAAGTGCGCCCAGGCCGAGCAGAAAGCTTGCACAGCTTTCTGGTTCAATCTGATCCATATTGTGACCCATTGCTGAGTCCTTTCTGACTCCATGCTGATTCATTAGGGCTAAGGTTTCACCCTATCCTGACTGAGTGGTTTTGATTAGTCCTAAGATCATCCAACGGCTATAATTAAATTGAAATTCTATATAAACATGGGTAGACTCAAACCCTAAAATCAAATAAAAATCGGAATCATGGCCGTCGTGCTGTCATCTTGTAACCTAGAGTAGCCGCCACCAACTAGTGGGAAATCAAAGCTAAACAATTCAGTTCTATTCATCTCTAATCTAAACAATAACGAATCTACTACAAAGGCGAGCTAAATCAATTTCAGAACTCAAATTTCAGAACGCAAGACCTTCTTTTTGTGAGTTCGATTTCTTTAATAAGATAATTAACAATTTAATTGGATTGAGCTATGATTTGGATTATATGGTTATGTTGTGAATCATTGACTGTATATTATTATCTATGTTGTAAATCTATGATGTTATTATCTATGTTGTAAAGCTATGATGTTACCATTCTATGTTGTAAATCTATGTTAATTGTTGGCTTATGTACAATCAATTCATAATGATGTTTCATATGCTAGTTTGGTTATGTTGTTAGAACTGATTCATATGTTAAATCATATGTAAGTTTAACTTGATAATTCTACATGCAAGTTTAGATGTTAATTTAGATATGAATCATATGCAAGTTAGTGAGAATCATATACAACCTTACATGTTTCATGACATCTATTTTATGTGTAAATTGGATCTAAAGTTAGGCTATGACATGTGTGAGTTAGATGCAAGTTTACATCATAGTTTATGTTGTATAAATCACATATGCAAGTATATATATATATATGTTGGAGTATGAATCATGTAATGTAAAGTTTGTAACCATTGCCTATGCAAGTTTACACCTTATGATTAGATCTATGACATCCATAGATTATGCAAGTTTGTAACTTTGGCCTATGTAAGTTTTAGATGAAAAACCTTATTCACGCATGCAAGTTCACCCCTTATGTTTAGATCTAGATTTTTTCTATGCATGTTGTGATGTTTTCTCTTTATTCCATAAGTTAGACTATTCGAGTCTAGCGTATATTTCACATTAAACGAACGAACGTACAACGTGGGGCAAGGGGATAACATTAAAAGATTTAATATTGAGAATTGGCATAAATGCCTTAAATGTGATGTTAATTGGTATAATTTTATGTCCCATAGATAGATGGACATAATTGAGTCAATTATGGACATAGTTAAATTTGTAATTGATTGGCAATTTGAATAGGGAAATTAATTCAAATTGGGGGCAATTAATTAGGTGTAATTAATCGCCTAAGACACGAGGTTAGACTCGTTTGTGGTGTAAGGCTGCCCGGACCTGCCGGGCAAATCCAGCTACCACAAATGCCAGTCTAATGTGGGAGCTCTTAGGCATAAATTAAATATGTAACAATTGTAAAGACACGAGGTTGGCTCGTTTGTGGTGTAAGACTGCTCGGACCCGCCTGGCAAATCCAGCTGCCACAAATGCCAGTCTAATGTGGGAGGTCTTTACAAGGTTACGGTCTTAATGAATTAAGAAACACTTAACCAGATAAACATGTAGTGGTACATGAGGGGGTTAAGTCGATGCCCTAGGTGGCATGTGGAATTTAGTGGGTGGCTTGGGTGGCATTTGAAATACGATTAGATGCACTTAACCAAGATTGAAACATGTAAGAAGACATGAATAAGAATGGGGTTAAGTGGGGAAAAACCTTAGAGGGAACCAAGCATAGGTGGAAAGCTTGTGTCATGCATGGGGGCCCTTTTCAAACCAGTAACCCATTAAGTATCTTTGTGGGCTCGACCCAAGTCGAGGACGTGACACGCGTACTGGATTTGATTGTAAGAGGTTAAAACGGGTCAGCGGTGGCAACGCAAGTCCAACGGGTTCATATGCGTGTGTGTGCCCGGGCTGGTAGGTAAGACGTTGATTCGTGTAGATATAAGCCGTGCATTTTTGGTTGTATTGGGTTGCCACTTTTGGGAGTGATACACCCCACTGTGGGGCCAGCCCGGGTATCTACGAGTTAGGGAGCCGATTGAATGGGGGTAGTGGGTACACCTAGTGGAGATAGGGGCAGATGGCACCTATGAAGGTAGCTAGGGGTACACTAAACTACCATTATCATTATTAAGTTTTGTAGGCGGGATCAAACTTTAGGGTGACTAGTGGTGTTGCAGTGTAGTAATTATCTTATAATGATTAGGGGCGCCTTTAATGTTATCTTGGTTCATCTTATTTCCTTGTTTTTTTCTGTCATACCTGATTGTTCACAGTCATTTCCTTATTTTCTAGCTTATGCCTTAGCCTAGTTATTTTGATAATTATATTGTTAAAGTTATCGCACTCGCCAGACTTTATGTCTGACCCCCTTTTCTTTCCACCTCTTTTCTTCCTCCCCCCCCCCCGGTTTGCAAGGAGGTAATACTACAGCTTACTGCCGATTTCTTTCAGTTGCTTGAAGAGAGTAGATGTATCGCTTGGGACTCTCTCATCTTTATGGCTTTGTTTATGCTCAGTGGGGATTTATGCATTTATGTTATTTAAGTGTTTTCTTCTTTATGTACTTTGAAGTTTTTGGAAAAGACTACTGATCCTGTTGTAATGGTTTTGGAAACTACTTATGTAAACTCGTTTTGAGTGATGATGAAATAAAATAAGTTTTATCTTTCTCTGTGTTGTTTTATTTATTTATTCTTGTAATTTATCTGTTCTATACAAACAATAATGCTTCATGGATATTGATGCATTCCCTTTGTGAGTGACATTAATGGACGTGGGGTGTTACACGTGGTATCAGAGCTATGGTTACAAGAACAGATAAAAAGTTTTGAAAAGTGTTTTCAAAAGTATTATTTTCCTAGAAAGTATTTTCAAAAACTTGTTTTAAAGAAGCTATTTTCAAGGAAATTTTACCTTAGAAAAGCATAATAGCCGCAAGCCATACATCTCTCTTTCGTTTTCCTTGTTTTAAAACTCTTTCTTTTTCTTTTCAGCATGTCTGGAGCATCTGAGATACCAGAGGATGTTCATGTACCCTGTTGGTTTCGTCAATCCTCCTCCTCCCCCAGCTCCAGTCATTCCTCCGTGTGGAGATACTTTCTCCAAGATATGTAAAAACTTTCGTTCGATGGGTGGAAAATCTTTTAGTGGGACTGAAACGTTCATTGAAGCTAGAAATTGGTTGAAAGAAGTGGAGGATCTGTTTGACATCTTTGATTTGGACGATTGTAAGAAGGTCCAATTGGCTGCTTGGTTGATGAAGGATGAAGCTTCATTTTGGTGGGAAGTCACTAATGGAGAGCGTCCGGTTGATACATGGCCAGATTTCAGGCGTAGGTTTGAGGCAAAGTTTCTCTCATGGGCTGAAGAGAATCTATACATGGAAAGATTTTTGGCATTAACGCAAGGGAATCTGTCAGTAAAAGAATACGTCAACAAGTTCAATCAGTTGGCGAGATTTGGCTCGGACTTGGCGAATAAACCCAAAAAGAAGGCCTTGAGATTTGTTAAGGGTTTGAACGAGCCACTACATGGGTTAGCTATGACCCACATCCCTATGGGGGACACCTTTGAGAGGCTAGTTGATATGGCGCTTATGCATGAAGAGGAGAAGGGCTCCAATGCTAATAAGGCACCCGAAAAGAAAGGGGATCAAAGGAAACTGCAGCAACAACAACAAAACAAGAAAGGCGGGAAGAACTACAATGGAAAAGGAAAGAAGAAGTGCTTTAATTGTGGGACACCAGGCCATCTGAGTAAAGAATGTAGGAAAAAGAAGAAGACTGGCTGTTTCCACTGTGGAGAGACAGGTCATCTAGTTAAGGACTTCCCAAGGAAACAAAGGCAAGGGCAAAGAACTTCTGGAGGGCAGCTTCAGGCACTCGTGGCACCAGGGCATGCAAGGGAGCAAGTCCAGGCTCTCGCGGTCCCACCGCTGCAAGAACGAGGTAGAAACATTTCCGTTGAGGGTTTAGTTTTTCTGTTTGATCATCCTGTCCGTACCTTATTCGATTCTGGCGCATCACATTCGTTTATCTCTACATTATTAGTTGAAACACTGCACTTAGATACTAGTCTTGTTGTGGATCCCATTTTAGTCTCAAATCCTATTGGTAGGTCGGCTCATTTATCCATGGTTTGTAGGGATTTGAGATTGTCTATCTTAGGCATTGGTTTTGAATGTAATGCTTTTGTGCTTGGTTTCATGGGCTATGGGTTGATTCTAGGGATGGATTGGCTAGCCCGATATGGCACCATCCTAGTTTGTGAACGAAGGGTAGTAAAATTGTTGACTCGTAGTGAAAGACCCTTGACATTTCTTGTGACCTTAGAGGACCGGTGATGCTTAGTTAACTTGAGTCACTTGACGCATCCAATGATGATTTACATTTTGTTCGTATAGTCCGTAAATATGTTGATGTCTTCGATGAGGTGAGGGGTATACCCCCAAAACGTGAGATAAACTTTCGTATTTATCTTGTAGACAACGCAAAACCAATATCTCTACCAGTATGCCACATGTCTCCTCGTGAGAGGGGGGAGCTCAATAAGCAAGTAGGGGAGTTGCTTGAGAAAGGGTTCATAAGACGTAGTATATCAGAGTGGGGTGCTCTAGTAGTATTTTCCACGAAGGCATATGGGTCCCTTAGACTTTGTGTGGACTATAGAGAGCTTAATAAGCTTACTAAGAAGAATAGACACCCACTGACGAGGATTGACGATCTCTTTGATCATCTAGTTGGCGCCTCAGTGTTTTCGCAGTTGGACTTAGCCACTGGTTTCCATCAATTGAAAGTGGCTGAGGATAGCATAGACAAGACTGCCTTTAGGACTCCGGACGGTTTCTATGAATGGCTTGTGATGCCCTTCGGTTTGACAAACGCCCCTGCATACTTTGTTGACTTGATGAGTAGGGTGTTTAGGGAGTACCTTAATAAATTCGTGGTGGTTTTTGTGGATGACATCTTGGTCTTTTCTAAGAGCGAGTAAAAGCATGCCCTACATCTTAGGAAGTGTTGGAGACCCTTCGAGAGCATAACCTTAAAACTAAATTTTCTAAATGTCACTTTTGGAGGAAGGAAGTGCGATACTTAGGGCACGTGGTTTCCAAAGAAGGGATAGCTGTGGATCCCGCGAAGGTGGTGGCCATCCAAGATTGGAAGGTCCCAAAAAATGCTACCGAGGTGAAGAGTTTCTTGGGGTTGGCAGGCTACTATAGAAAGTTTATCAAGGACTTCACAAAAATATCAGCCCCATTAAGACGCTTGAAAAAGAAGAATCTAGTTTTCACATGGGACTTAGAATGTGATGATGCGTTCCAACGTTTTAAGAGAGCTTTGACCATAGCCCCAGCCTTAGTGTTCCCAGATGGGAGTAAGCCATTTACCATTTATACCGATGCTTGTGGGACAGGACTAGGCGCAGTCTTAATGCAAGAGGGAAGGGTAATAGCCTATGGAGGAGGAAGGCAGTTGAGAGTACATGAGTGAAATTACCCCGCGCATGACCTAGAATTGGCCGCTATTGTTTTCACGCTTAAGTCTTGGCGCCATTGTCTTCTTGGCGAGAAATTCGAGTTGTTCACTGACCACAAATCGCTAAAATACTTGTTCTCTCAAAAGGACTTGAACTTAAGGCAGCAAAGGTGGATGGAATTCTTAGCGTCCTACGATTTCGAGGTAGCATATACCCAGGCAAGGGTAACGTGGTGGCAGACGCCTTAAGTAGGAAAAGGTTGTCCTTGAGTCCGTTTTTTGTTGAGCGGCGAAGCCTAGAGTTCATCTCTATGTTTGACTTTAGACCTTCCATTGACTTTGTACCCAGTTTGCTAGCATCCTTAGAGGTCAGACCTACGCTTTTGGGACGGATTGGTGAGGCACAGCGAGATGACCCACAGTTGGTTGAGTTAATAGAGAAGCTCATAAGGGGAGAGTCATCGAGCCATCTCAGTAGGTATACCCTAGATAATAAGGGTTGGTTACGTAGGGACGGTAGACTTTGTGTACCACAAGACGAGGACTTGAGGAAGACCATTCTTGATGATGCACATCATTCGAAGATGACCATTCATCCCGGTGGGGACAAGATGTACATGGACATGAGATGAGTTTACTTTTGGGCAGGTATGAAGAAGGATGTGGCCGAGATTGTCGCTAGATGCTTGGTGTGCCAACAAGTAAAAGCAGAGCAAAAGAAGCCCGGTGGGTTGCTTCACCCATTGGAGATCCCACAATGGAAGTGGGAGAGTGTCTCGATGGACTTTGTTGATGGGTTACCGAGATTGAGGAAGGGTAACACGGGGATTTGGGTCATGGTAGACATACTTACTAAGAGCGCCCATTTCATTCCCGTGAAGAGTAAGAGGACTGCTCCATGGTTAGCCTACGTATACATTCGAGAGATAGTTCGTTTACACGGTGTTCCTTCTAGCATAGTGAGCGATCGCGATCCTGTCATTACTAGAAAGTTTTGGAAGAGCTTGCAAGAGGCGGTAGAGACTCAGTTATGTTTGAGCACCGCATATCATCCTCAGACGGACGACCAGACCGAGAGCGTGAATCGTATTCTAGAGGACCTTTTGAGGCTATGTGTTTTAGACTTCGTAGGTACATGGGAGGAGCATCTTCCTTTGGTAGAGTTCGCATATAATAATAGCTTTCAGTCTAGCATTGGCACGACACCATTCGAGGCTCTTTATGGGCGGTCGTGTCGTTCGCCTACATGTTGGTGGGAATCTACGGATAAGATCTTACTTGGGCCCGATATGATTAGAGAGACTTCAGAAAAGATCGATTTAATTCGAAGGAGGATGAAGACGGTGTAAGATAGGCAGAAATCTTATGCGGACAAGAGGTGGACAGATCTTGAGTTTGATAGTGGGGACATGGTCTTTATCAAGGTGTCTCCATTACGGAATGTTGTTCGCTTTGGGTCCATTGGGAAGTTAGCGCCAAGGTTCGTAGGGTCGTTTCCTATTAAGGAGAGGATTGGACAGATGGCGTATAGAGTGGAGTTGCCTGAGAGACTTAGTGGTGTACACGACGTATTACATGTATCACATTTGAGGAAATGCTTGCACGAGACCGCGGAATTGGTAGAGCTGAGCTTGCTTAGAGAGGTAGAGACAGAGCGTGATGCGACGATTCGACGAGCTCCTACGCGCATTCTTGGGTCGGAGATTAAGAAGTTGAGGAATCGAGAGGTCAAGCTAGTCGAAGTGCAATGGGGAGATGATGAGAGCAACGCTACTTGGGAGACGGAAGAGAAGATGCGTTCATTGTACCCTTTTCTTTTCGAGGGTATGTCTTTTAATTTCTCCGTTATCGCTTAGCTTGTACTTGTTTTATCCTTAGTATGTCCTCTCGCTAGTACCTTTGACCTTTAGATAGGGTAGTCCTATGGTTGAAACATGTGTTTGAGACATGTTATGTATGATGGATGCATGTGGATGCAAGTGCTTGCTAGTGGTTGCTCGTGGATGCATATACACACACTTTAGGCACTACATCGGCTCAGTCACTTTCATATTGCATATAAATGGATGTATCTAGTAAAATGAATGTACGTTGAATGTGTGTATCATATGGATGTTACATTTAAATGGATGGTTGTGCATACATGTAGTAATGATATGTATAGGATTCTTTGCATACATGATGGATACATGGCACTATCATTATTTGCATTAAGGAGGTCGACTGAATCAGTGGACCGCCTGATTTAGCATTAGTATACGGACATATAAGCGTATGTAAAGAAAAGCATTAGAAATCCCTTAAGGACCATGGTTGCTAGTGGTTGATGGTTGAGTAGATGGATGATTGGATGGTAGGATACGTTCTACTTGACTTAGAGATTTCGAGGACAAAATCCTTTAAGTAGGGGAGAATGTAACACCCTGAATTTTTGAATAATTGAGTTAACTAAATTCAAGAATAATTAATCTCAGATGTGAGAATTAAGGGAAATGGGTTGCGCCATTTTGTTCGTCTCGGAATTCTGGTTGAGATAGATTCTGAGTTTGCGTAAAACGGATACCGGATGAAGGAGATATGGACGAACGAAGTTAGGCAGGAAAATCAGAAGAAAAAATATATTTTCACTGGCACATTTGGGAAGTGCGCTAGTACAAAAGTGGCACTGGCGCACCTGCCAAGTGCGCCCAGGCCGAGCAGAAAGCCTGCACAGCTTTCTGGTGCAATCTGATCCATATTGTGACTCATTGCTGAGTCCTTTCTGATTCCTTGCTGAGTTATTAGGACAGAGATGTCACCCTATCCTGACTGAGCGGTTTTGATATACCCTAAGATCATCCGACGGCTATAATTAAATTGAAATTCTATATAAACATGGGTAGACTCAAACCCTAAAATCAAATAAAAATCTGAATCATGGCCGTCTTGCTGTCATCTTGTAACCTAGAGTAGCCGCCACCAACTAGAGGGAAATCAAAGCTAAACAATTCAGTTTTATTCAACTCTAATCTAAACAATAACGAATCTACTACAAAGGCGAGCTAAATCAATTTCAGAACTTAGATTTCAGAACGCAAGACCTTCTTTTTGTGAGTTCGATTTCTTTAATAAGATAATTAACAATTTAATTGGATTGAGCTATGATTTGGATTATATGGTTATGTTGTGAATCATTGACCGTATGTTATTACCTATGTTGTAAATCTATGATGGTATTATCTATGTTGTAAAGCTGTGATGTTATCATCTATGTTGTAAATCTATGTTAATTGTTGGTTTATGTACAATCAATTCATAATGATGTTTCATATGCTAGTTTGGTTATGTTGTTAGAGCTGATTCATATGTTAAATCATATGTAAGTTTAACTTGATAATTCAACATGCAAGTTTAGACGTTAATTTAGATATGAATCATATGCAAGTTAGTGAGAATCATATACAGTACGGGCCTTGATAAAATTATTAAAAATATCAATAATTTGTGTAAAATCATAATAAATGATTTGGAAAGAATTTGGGTGAGAAATTCCACTTTTGTAAAGATAAAAATATATTTTTATCAAAATGAACTAGTTATGAACTAGAATTATAATCCAATATTTTTAAATAAATAAATTGGGTTTGAAATGGTTTTAATAATAACCAAGATTTCCAATATATGAATTGGAATGGATTTGAATCGAAATTATCTTCGGAATATTTCAATGTTGGATTTCGGGATTGTACAGATATTTTTATGGAAATTTGAAAGATATATATATCATTATTATTTCCAATACAATATTTGTTGGCTGTAGAATTTGATATTGAGTATAAGCCGATATATTTTCTATTCAGTGCCTTGTATTTAATATCAAATGGGATTTTGGGTTTGTCGTGAACGATGTCTTAAATAACACCGTTCTTCAACACAATTTAGGAAAGAATAAATCTTTTTATTAATATTTAGTGAAATTTTCCAATTAATTAATATTTAATTGGAATTGAATAAAAGAATTGGATTTTGGGTTTGTTGTGAACGGTGTCTTCAGTAACACTGTTCTTGAATCCCGTGAGAAGAGAATAAATCTTTTAATTAAGATTGTTAGAGTTTCCAATTATATTTAATAATTGGAATAAAATGGAATGAAAATTGGTTTTATCGTGAACTGTGTTTTTAACGACATTCGTTCTTTAACCCGATTTACAGTGAAATGAGATTTGGAATTTATAAATCTTTTTGTTAAGATTTAAAGGAGATTTTCCAAAGCAAAGTTTTCCAATTTAATACAATAAATTGGAATGAAATTGAATTCGATTGGATAATAATCGAAGTGAGCTTTTGTGGAGGAAGACAGTTAATATATATATAGAATTTAAGAGACTTTGCCATTATTCCATTTATATTATCAGTTGAATATGAAAGTTTATATCGATTATATATATTGACCTGTTTTTCAGTGAAGATTCCATTGTTAATGGAATGGGAATTTGGGTTTATCGTGAACTGTGTTTTAAAAGACATTAGTTCTTTGACCCAGTTAAAGATAAGATTAATTTCTTAACTTTGAATAATCATTAGGTAATGATTTTTGAGATTAAAACTGAATTGGAGTTTTAAATGAATCTTTAATTAGATTGAAAAAGAGAATGTGATAATTTAAATCATCAAATTCAGGAAATGATCGAGAATGGAGTAGCACCAGTTTTACTCCACGCGATAGTTAAATCTTTAATTAGATTTGAACGTGAAATGGTAATTAACTTTACCGATAACACTGTGGTGTTAGATACGAAGTATTACCAGTTTTGCTTCATGGGTTGGATAGGTTTTGATTGGGAAATATAACAAATGATTACTTCGGTAAGGTGCGTTAATCCCGACTAGTTTGGATAAATCATATTTTGGTTTGGATTGATATCCAAAGGAAGATTAAAGAATAAGTTTAAAGAATTTAACTTTGATAAAATTAATGGGAACCCTTCCCAAAGGATATGAATATTTAAATAAAAAAATATCCAGAATAAGAATGAGGCGTATGTTGTGTTTTTATAGCACTTGTTTATTGTAAACGCGAGTTATTCGGAAAGATCGGGTTTATCCCATTATGAATAACTGAATCGGCGATGAGTCGACGATGAAAACGGTGGTTGAAGACCGGAGGTCTTCACATCGTTTGGATGATTACTGATGTCTTGATTGGGTTGTACACCCAAGACGAGGTAATAAGTGGTGATCATCCAGACGTACTTGGAGATCGACCGGATATGCGAGGACCTCTCTCCTGTATTGGATATATGGGACGAGGAATAAGGTGCCTCCGGTTTCGTTCAGACCCATAACGAACTTGTAAATGGATGTGTGTCTGACATCGGATTTCATTCCATGTGATTGATAGACATCGGTTGCATAGCGTGAATTGCCTGTGTGGCATGCTTAGATGCAAATGATCAAGGCTTCTGTTGAAAAGCAGAGTCTTGTGGTTGATGATCAAAGCACGACTTTAATATAGCATAGCTTTGTGTATAGCGTTAACTCGCGAGCCTCACACCCTGGTGTGAACCAAAAACGGGAGAGGACTTCAGGGAGGGCATGTGTTTCCTTCTAGCTAGGAGTGGTGTCTGGGTTTTACAAGCCCAGATGTTTTACTTATGTGGATGATGGATAGCGAGGCGCCTCGGTTATATCGGTCACTGCGGTGCCGATGGATGGTTTGGTCCATATATAACCATTTTACACCCCATAGGGAAAGGAGACGTATTGTTAAGGCATTTTAATCCACTTCGTGTGGACCGGCCCTGACGATCCAAGGCTTGACTGAGTGCTTGCCTGAGACATGGTACGCTAGATTGTCTCGAAGCGGTAAGGACGATCCTTTGCCTTGATTCACAGACGGAAATCCAACTTCCATTACGTAACATTTCAGTTGTAATTGTAGAGCCTAGTATTGGTGACATGATATATGGTACCCATGCCTTCTATGATTGATGCATTTATATTTGAGGTTGTTGTATACACTATGCATTTATAATGGTATCAAATGATTTGTTTTAAACGTATCAAGCATGTTTGGCTATTATAAGGGAAAACCCTATCCTCCGGCTTGCGTTGCATTGTGTGATGGGACCTGGGTCTTATAATAGCTTCATTTTTTCAAAAAGCACTGCGTTGTTCGTTTTATGCACTAGTATTCTTGGGAGGAAACCCGTTCCGTGTTATACGGCGAGGTCCCTTTATTTACTCCATTTTAAAGTAATATTTTAAATAACCGTTTTAGTTCTCACACTAGTCATTTGACTGACCTGAAGTTTATTGTTTTAACCTAAACTCTGGGTGCCCCTATTTTCCACACGGGCGGCGAGTAGTTTTGGTTTTGCAAATTTATATTCATAGGATCCTGGTTTACAGCTGGAATGATATTCGGAAAGCTCTGTATCTGTATATTCCTTTCAGTTGTGTTTTGTATTATTTTCCGCTGCATTGTAATTTGTAAATCTCTAATGTTTTTCTGATGTATAATATTTATTCGTACTCTGTATATTCTTGTGCTCTGATGTAAATTGTTGTAATAAGCAATGAAATATTCTTATGTTTGTGTTCTAATTTGTCGTGTTCTCAGACAATCCATTCTTTCTCTTCTCTTTGGAGACTGGGGAAGTTCGGGGTGTTTCATGTTCCTAGGATAAGTCTACCTATTATACAACATTTTCATTATTATTATTTATTTATAATAGGTGATTATCATTTCTACAAGTTATGCTTACCCTAAAAGGTGCGTTTAATTACATAACTTTTTTTTCTATCGGTTATATATACCACTAGTTGTCTTTAATTACATAACCTTATCGGGCTAAGTTTGCGAGCCTATATGTAAATATTACCCACCCACTGTCCAACCAATTTTACTTAACCCTAACTTTAGTTCATATTCATACAATCCCTATGGATAAAATTAGGCTAAGTAGTCCAATTCATTACCATGTCCATTTATGGTTTAAAATGGGCTAAATCTCCCACATTAGGCCTACCGCTTGTGGACGCTGGATATGCCGATCGGGTCCGGGAAGACTTCTCCCACAAGCTGGGCCTAACCTCATGTCATAGCACGTCTTGTATTTGCGCAATTAGACCTTTCACATTAGGTTCAACATTAGTGACTGCTAGATATGCCGGTCGGGTCCGGGCGGACTTCGACCACTAATTCAACCTAACCTCGTGTCATAAGTGCAATTGTAATCCTAGGCATTCTTCTTCATTTATTCAATTCTATGTATATAATCATACAACCATTCTAATTCACATAGGTAAGGGCTTTGGTATAGAAATCGGACAAATCAATATGAAATATGAACAATGGTGGTTACTGCTAATATTTTTAACAAATCTGCAACATATAAACATTTCCAATATTTCAACTAATCTTATGTATGAATTTTCAACCATTTATGTTCATATAAGATTACGCCTCCAAATTAAAGTCTCAAAACATAATATATGTTATGTTCCAAAATCCCATTTCAAATTATGCCCCAAATCCCAATATATGTCCTGTGTCATCCTACATGTAATTAACTTTATTTAAACTAACATTTACTTCTCCAATAGTGTATCATTTACCCAATTCATAGGTTCATAAAATGGATCTATACAATAGTATTCATTTTTCTTAAACACTCTAGTAAATGTACATTTCAACATATTAACTAATTGAACATATTATCCATTTTAGCGCAATAATGCATTTCATCGAATTAAACCTTCCAATATTTTCATTATGGGGAATGCCAAACGATAGAGGTACTATTATTCAAAAATTATATTTTAAACCCACTCACCTTTCATGCTTTCCCCATATTTTGGATCCGATCCATTCTATCATCCATGGTTTCCCTTAATTGGATTTACAACCTATCGATCATGGATTTATTATTTCATGAAAAGAGAAGGGAAAGATAAATAATTTAAATAGATTGGTCTTAGAAGTTTACCTTGCTTTCATGATTCAATAATCTTTTTATTAACGTTGATTCCCTCTTCCAGATCTGAATTCCTAATTTTCCTAGGCTTAGTTTTTAATTGTCAGAATAGGTTTGAGGAGAGAGAGAGAGAGTAATGGCCGAGTTTAAACATAGCTTTAGAATTATGAGTTTTTGGGTTAGCCATAGGTCTCCTTATATAAGAAGTTTAAATCGATGCTAACCATATATTTTCCTTGATGGAATCTACTTTCTCCGCATCGTATAACCAATCATAAATTTCCATGTCATCAAAAATTTGAATTGAACTAATAGGATCAAGCCATCTAAGATTGCATTGTTTTCTATTTTTAACGTTTAGTTTTTTTAAACATTCAACTGTCTTTATTTTAAATTAAATGTGCCACTTTTCCTTCCCTAAATTAATTGCTTGTTTTATGGCATGCCTTAATCCTTTCACATTGCATGCAATTAATTCAATAATTTTGAATTTCAAACGCCGTAATATACATCTACTTTTATTTTCAATGTTGCATTGCAAATTACTTTTTTAATTAATTGCTTATTTCCCTATATATATGTGTGTGTGTATATATATATATATATTTGCGTACATTCTACATTCTATCTTTACTTCATTAATATATTGAAATTTACCATGTTTCACCTTTATTAATGCATTCTATTTTCTACTCAATGTATGCATTTCATACATTTCAATTAATTCATTAACTTTCTCTTTCTATACCTTTTCTATGCGTGCCTTCCTTTAATTGCATTAATTATATTAATGTTTTTTCTCTTATTAATGTATCCTTTTTTTTATTATTATTACATGCGCTTAATTGCATTGCATTAATTCTTCTATCATTTACTTATTTTAGTGCATGCATTTTTTTCTTCAAATCCTTTCTTCTTTTACTTGCACATTTAATGCATTAATCTTTTTCAAATGCATGAATCTTTTCCAAATGCATGAATCCTTTTTTTTAAACATATATTCATGCATTACTTTTATAACATTATTTTATTATTATTAATGACCATGCATATATTTACATATACACATAATCAAATATTTATAAAAATATGCAGGGTGTTACATTCTTCCACCCTTAGGGAATTTCATCCCCGAAATTCGATGAAGGTATAATTAAATAATCCCTCGCATAATATACATCCATCGTGTGTGCATCCAACTTTTGCAAACATTGTGCACATGTGCAACGTGCAATACACTATTGTAATACATGTATGCCTAAGCGGTACCTCCTATATATATGCAAACTTTTCAAAAAAAAATTCTTTTAAAACTTTATTCTCACATCCTAAATATACTGGCAGTTATATATGAATGCAATATTTTGAAAATTAATTCATCCAAATTTTCCCACACTCTTACAGAATAAGACCATAGTTCATCCAATTGTTACATCCAAAACCCTACCAAGCATCATCGGTTTCAAACATCTATTTTTCCAAATTTGATTTCTTTGTTATAAAAAGGTATAAAATGGAAAAATTCACATCTTCCGTTTTTCTTTTATGTACCTTTTCTAATTGTACTTGGATTTTATGTAACTACTCTATAAAGATTTCGTATTTTCCTATCCAAACACAACCCACATAAGGAAACTTTCCTTTTCTTTTTCAACTTATCTTGGAAAATTTTCATTTTTATTCATCTTTTCTTAAAATTCTCAATTTCTTTCCCGTCATGTTTGTTGCTTCTCTGGATTTATTGTTTTCTTTTTAGTTCGGCTATTTTTCATTCTTAGCTTATTGTTGACGGCAAAAAATGTCGAAAACACCAAAGGTTCCTATTACTAGGAATAGTTAATTTGGTCGCAAGACTAAATATAAGAAAGCGGTAAATAACACAAGTATTTATAGTGGTTCGGCCACGGATTAGGCCTACGTCCACTTTGGATGGATGTTGGAATTTTATTAATCACTCAAGAATTACAAGGTAGAGTCTTGCTCATTACAATTGCTTTCATAGTTACCATATGCTAGGTATTTAGAAAAAAGAATATTTAATTCTCCTTCTTCCTCAAATAGGAGATGCCATTAATGAGGTCTAGGAAGCTCTAGGAAGGTCTCAAGTGAAGAAAATCCAACCCCTTTGAAGTGTGAGGCCATGGGCTATTTATAAGAGTGGGAGTAGGTAGGATTAGGTAGGAGTAGGTAAAAATAGGGGACCACTAGCAGAAATTCGAACCCGAAACCTGCGCGCCTCGGAATTTCAAACCCGGGCTTGGGTGCGAAATTTCGCACCCAGGCTTGGGTGCGAAATCTCGCACCCGCTGGGTGCAAAATTTCGAACCCATATATGATTTTGAAATTTTGCACCCAGGCATGGGTGCGAAATCTCGCACCCGCTGGGTTCGAAATTTCGCACACATTGGCTGCGAAATCTTGCACCCGATGGGTGCGAAATCTCGCACCATCGGTTCGAAATTTCAAACACAGCTTGGGTGCGAAATCTCGCACCTGCTGGGTGCGAATTTCGTGCCCTACCCGGTGCGAAGCTCTTCCGAGGGTCGCGAGTATCCCGAGATCAGACGCTTGAAGCTCGCGACTCCTTCGGGGCCCGAGTGCCTTGGTTCGGGGAAGTTTTCTGGATGCTGTGAGGTTTCAAGCGGTGTAGTCCCTTCTTGGCCATGTTTTCTTCATTCCTATGGCACCCTTTTAGCCTCAGCTTCAAGCAATACGTTAAGTTGAGATGCCTGATGCCCTCTTGGGAACTAGACCAAAATGTCGGTTAACATTTGCCCCCCAAAGTACGTCTTCTCTTGACATCATGTGCTTTGTGTTGGTTGAGATAGTAGCTAAGTTGTTAATTCTTCCTGTAATTCGGAAGGCGTGTAGCGTGTAAGCATTAGTTGTCGGGATCATTCCCTCATGTGGTGCGGATGAGCTGTTGTTGGGGGATGCGCCGTACTCAAATCGCTACGTGCCCACAGTGCGTTGCCCCGTGGATGCATGGGGGTCGGTATGCGCCTGCATGGAGTACGTATACGAGAGAGTGTGGCACGGCACCTCAAACCCTAAGGTATGATGATGATCATCATCATTTTCTTTTTTTTTCTTTTTTTTTGGGGTTGGAAATTTTCGAACCCCGAGAGGTTCGAAATTCGAACCCAAAGGATTCAAAATTTTAAGCCTCGAAATTTCGAGCCCGAGGGACTCAAAATTTCGAGTTCAGGGGTCCGAAATTTCGAACCGCTTGAGGTTCGAAATTTCGAACCCAGGAGGTTCGAAATTTCGAACTAGTGGGCTCGAAAGCTTTGAACCTGCTCTGGAATGTGAAGGGACACCTTTTTCCTTTTATAAATAGCCCCCACTCAATTTTTTCCTTTTATTTTTTCTTTCTCAGGCCACTACAGATGAAAGCTTCGAACTCAAGAATTTTCGAAACCGATAATTTCGAACCCGAGCTAGGTGAGGCTTTGGGTCGAGGAGATGAGAGAGGGAGGAGGTCGAAGGACCGCGGCGGAGACATCAAAACCTTGTGGATTCAATTTTTCGAACACAGTTGGGTTCGACGCCTCGAACCCCCATGGGTTCGAATTTTTGAACCTCACTGGGTTTGAATTTTCGAACCCATCGGGTTCGAAGTCTCGAACCCTCATGGGTTTGAGTTTTCAAACTTCGTGGGATTCGAAGCATCGAACCCTTGTGGATTCGAATTTTCGAACCCCATGGGTTCGAATTTCCAAACCCTGTGCTGGGTTTGAAATTTTGAACCTAGGGAGATTCAAATTTTTGAACCCGGATGGGTTCAGAATTTCGAAGCCTTTTGGGTTCGAAATTTTGAACCTGGGGTTCCAAATTTCGAGCCCTACATGGTTCGGGACTCGGTCTTTGATGTGCCGGGCTTCCAATCTGTCATGCCATTGGGCTTTGAC
The DNA here is from genome assembly GCA_030737875.1 of Allium sativum. Taxonomy (NCBI): domain Eukaryota; kingdom Viridiplantae; phylum Streptophyta; class Magnoliopsida; order Asparagales; family Amaryllidaceae; genus Allium; species Allium sativum. Next base: position 432,967,276 of record CM060920.1, read on the forward strand.
TTCTGAATATTCGTCTCTGGATTTGCATACTTAGCGTTGATGCATATGTTGTTACCCGTGTGAGCAGGTTTAGGATTGTTCACATAGGATAGAGCATACAACTTGATTGGGACTTGGACTGTTTCGAATTGTTCTAAACTTTTCTTTATGTAGATTATCTTTGCATAGCATTTCACGCGCATATTAGTTGTCATCAACATGTGGAGTACAGGTCACTATACTGCCCATTCTAATATTGGTGCGTTAAAGTATAACTAGAGATGTAGACAAGATCGAAGACCGGAAAGACCACGGAAGCCGAGGCTCCCAACCCTCATCACACACATCCAACTCTACCCCTAGTGGTAGCTCGTCTGGCAGCGAGCTTGAGACTACCAAAGGATCAACTCCTTCTCATATGACTAGCTTTCCCGAAGCATCTGAGCATGGGGAACAAATTGAGCGACTACATTCCCCGGTTGTGACCGAGGAGGCCAAGAATGTGGATATTATGGGTGAGGATGCGCCCGCACCTCTAGTATCTCTGGACATGCTGCCTGATGTGGTGATTTTGGAGAATCCTACCAATTCATTACCATCGTGTATGGATTCTACCGCGGTCACGAAAATGGCAGTGCGATTTAATATACCGGTGGATGACACCCATGCCCCTGGGAGAGATGGCAGAGCCCATGCACCGCCCGAGGGTCCTACTTCTTGGAACCGATAGGCTTGTTTTGCCAGGTGTGTTCCCCCGGCTAATAACTTCATTCAGGACTTTCTTTTCTATTTCTATCTCGTGCCATCACAATTGGACCCTAACACTTATGCTTTTCTCTTGGGCCCTTATGTTCTCTTCCACAAGTTCTTGCACAGGGAACCCACCGGGGAAGATATTCGATATTTTTTCACCTAAGGAAAATGAGTGCTGCCTCCCCCTCTCAATGGTCTCTGGAAGTGACAACTGCGACCAAATTCTTTGTCGGGACGTGGCCCAGGCCGTCAGTGTTTAAGAGCGAGTGGTTCTTCGTTAACTTCCCTCCCGGATTCACCGGAAGATGGATCGAGGGAAGTAAGTGTTACTATAGCCTTGTTCCTTTCCGAAACTTTTGGATTCCTTTCTTTATTCATGGTTTTAATTGGGTTGTGGCAGGAAATCCAAAGGCGCCTAATGGGGACGAATATCGGCAATGCCTTAATGCTTTGCGGGCAATACCAGATAATCTCTGTGATACCAGCATTGTAACAAGCCAGGATCACCTCCGCCGCGCTGGGTTTCTACTTCACAACCGGGCTGTGATCAGGCCCGTGGTTGCTATTAGTGCGCCAAAAGAGGAGTTGCAGTTGGCCCAACCACTACTAGGTGGAAGAGGAAAATGCCCCCCGCAAGAGGGGAGCTGCAAGAGACTGCTCAGCCTCAAAGAGACGTGCACGAGGGCAAGGCCCATGGTCAAGAGGAGGTCACCAGAGATGAGGGGTTTCCGAGCGCTCCGGTCTCGCCTCCGTCAGGGGAGGGGGAAGGAGTGCTGGTCAGACCGCAATCTCCTGCGACTCGCTCAGAGGCCAGCGCCTTGCTCGAACCTACGGGCCAGTTCGATGGCTTAAAGAGGCATAATTTTGTAGTGAATCCATGACCAAATACGACAAGCCTGGAAGAACTTACTTGTGCTGTAAAGGGGTTAACTCCCTCAAGCGGACCACAATTTGGTATGTTGAGAGAACACATAGGGCATACATCCACAACACTGCATAACATAGATGTTTGTCTACGTGTGTGACTTGACTAACTTTGACTTGTTCCATTGGCAGGTGATATGGCAAGAGGATGTAGTGGACGAGGTTACGGACGCGGGGATCGCCAGTGTCCCCAGAGCTCTTCCTTCGAGAGTTTTCGAAGATCTACCATTTTGTATGGTGTTCCACTTCCACCAGAGCAAGGCAGCAGACATCTAGGCCGGGATCAACCTAGGAGATCTCTGACACATCCTCCTCCTCCTCCTATTCGTGTGTCCGTGGGAGATAATCGGCTCAACGTAGGCAGCTTTCGATCTTTGCCTTCGACCGCTCCCCCATTTATTACCCCTCTGGTTCCTGATCAGCCCACAAACGAGAGGAAGCAGTTGTTTGGTTAATTAAGGCCGGGCATGGAGGTCGATGGGAATGCAAAATTTGACGGAGTCCCAAATTCGAGCGTTTTCTGTTGAGGAGAGGAGGGCATTTTTGAAGCTCTACTTCCCCTAATATCACTTTGATGAGTTGCCGTCCCTTCCAGATCTCCGCTCTGGCCCCGGTAGGGAATCTGGGGAAATATGGATGCATGTACAAGCCGCGTATCAGCAAGCCAACGAACTTACCAAGCATTCCCTCCACCTTTCTGATTTGATCAAGAGGAAAAGCCTACAACTCATCAGTCGACAGTTGACTATTGACGGTGAAAAGACCTCGGTTACCCACTTAACTGAGATAGGTAGGTCCATTTGCTGCATCGTGGTTGATTAACCGCTATCCCGTGCGTTTCCCATTTTTAACTTATGACCATGTTATTTTAGCAGAGCAGAAGCAAGCCCACGAGACTTTGAAGACGAAGGTTGCACATGACCATGAGACTTTCAGTGACACAGTAAGTCGCTTGACCATTGAAAACACAGCCCTCAAGAGGGATAAGGATGAGTGGTCTAAAATATGCACCAAAATGGAAAGGGAGATTGAGAAAGTTGCTCTGCTTCAGGATGACAATGCCGCTTTGAGGGCGGAAAACTAAAAGTTGCGGACTGAGAATGCCGAAGTCTCCGAATTGAAGAGGCAGCTTGAGGCAATTGTGAAAGCGAAGGAGGATGCTGAAGCTAGCAACAGGGACATGTTGAGTGCGTATGAGGATATAAAGGCCGAATATTTAAGAGGGATAGTGCAGCTGAGGGGGCCTAAGTGATGCGGAGTTCCGTGTTGGGTCCTCCTTCGAGGAGAGTATCCACAATATGTATGTCAAGGCTTTGAGATTCCGAGGAATTTCGTGGGTTGAGGACTATCCCCGTGAACTAGCTCGAACTTAAGGGCGGTTGATTCCGTACGAAGCCCATTTACGCCAAGTGGGTGTCGGGTCCTTGGATGAGTGACAGCTTAGGATCGATCTCTTGACCGCTGAGGAGCGAGAGAAGTTGTACGAGGGTGATAGATTGTTGCTTGAGGATGCTGAGCGAGAGAGGCTGGAGGGGCTCGCTACCGAGAAAGGGATGGCTGTCATGTCTGAGAGTGTTAGGGTTACGGAGACATTTGCAGAGGAAAGATACTATCGTCCATTAGCCTCTGAGTCGGTGGTGGTGAGTGGTCCCGCAACCTTGATTCGGACTTCGACTGAGTATGACCTGGTTCACCTGGATTGGGAGAGACCGGGTTCTCATTGCCTAAGGAACCGAGTGCCCCTTCTATTCTTTTCATACCATCCCTGACCGAAGGTAAATTCCCTTTACAATGCATCCCAGAGGATGATGTGATTACTAAATTTGCAGAATAAACAGTTGTCTTTTTTATCATGCAGCCCTTCCTGAACCAACCATCACACCGGGCCCTGCCTCCATGGTCCCACAAGTGATTGAGTTTGGGCGAGATCCTACGGGAGCGTAGTCTGCAGGGGGAGGAGATTAGCTTGACACCTTTTCGGATATACAGATAACCACCAGTCTTTATGATGGTCTGATTGATGAAGGGGAGACAGCTGATGAACAAAGTTCCCATGACAAAGGTCCGGTGGAGGCCGATGTGACTTTGATGGCTACTATGGTGGAAGCTCAAAAAGCCAAGATGGTGGCTAAGAGCGAAGAAGTTGAGGAGAAGCGAGAGCATGACAAGGCTTCCCGAAAGGAGATCCTAATGAAGACCAGGCAGGATGCTAAGGCGAGGGACGCTGACACTGTCGCGACGAAGAGAGACGATGAGGAGGCTGAGAAAAGGAGGGCTAATGATGAGACCCAGAAGAAGAGGGAAGATGAGGAAACACAGCGGAGGACTACTGAGTCCCTTGAGAAAGCCGAAGCTGGTGACGTCACGCCGCATAGGTCCCAAAAGCTCGCTGCGCGGAGGGCTGCCAACGAGGCTAAGGAGAAAGCTGAGCGGGAAGGCAAGGCGATCCCAGAGATGAGTGGCGCTGTGGTCGGCCTCGCTACTGGGGGTGCCCCTAAGCCCACGCCGCATGCCACCTTTATTGATATTTCGGAGGGCTCTTGCGGCAATGGGACGGGCGAGAGACGCCTCTCGACTTCTCATGAATCAACCGCTTCTCGGAGGGGCCGAGATGGAAAGAATGGGTCTGGTAAGAAGAGGCACGGTGCCATGGATGAACCGTCGAGTGTTGAATCTGCAAAAAAGGACAAGAACAAGCACAAGAGAAAGAAACATGATTAGTGTTAGCAACCATTAGCAGGAGTTACCATTATTTTGGTAGTGTAGGCCGATAGTTTACGCGAGTACGGCCCTAGCTCTTGGTTTTTCAAGACACGGTGTGGTTCTCATGTACACCCTGTCACTAAAAAGTAAAAGTGTTAGACACGTAGTTTGTTCAGTGTGTGTGTGTGAAAATGAAATATGAATTAGTAAAGATCATTGTTTATGTCTAGTGTTCGGATGTTCTTTTTATATTTTCCGGCATCCTGTACTTGCATAGGCATACTTATCGTTACACTTGTCACAAAAGCGATTAGGGGCCATCTCTGGTTAAATTATTCCAAAGAGGTGAGGTAGAGCGCTGGTTTCAGTAAGTTTCCCTCAGCTCAGGAAACCCTTAATTTGCGAAACCAAGCTGTGCGCCTTTTGTTTTGGGTGGCCCGGGTTTAAACCTAAGTATAGCAAAGGCGTAAGCGTCGCGTTATGCGGTTCGCCAGGTGGGTGACTCCCCCGTTGTTCATCGGGTTGAGGTGAGCCGCCAGACGTCGTTTATTCGCGGGCGTAGTTTTCAGCCCCGATCATTAGCTCATAAGGTCCGATCGTGGCCATGGGCTGCCCATAAGCCTTGAGAGCTTAGGGGGAAGAAACGATTTAAGGTTGGTCTTCGTGCTGCGCCAAGATTCGACCGGCACTCGAAATCGACAAAGGGAGATTTGCATCAATCCATGTCGATCGCTGAGTGGCACCAAGTCGCCTGGACTAGGACACAGAACGATTTATCCTCGGCCTCGGTACTGGGCCGAGGTTCGAGTTAATGGTTGTTTATACTTGGTCGCGCCACGGGCCGACGATTCGAGTAGTGTTGCCGGCTCCTATGCTCGGGGTGTCGGGCTTAGCCAAGTGTTTCAGACCCGATGTTCCCTATAGGTCGGGATGGTAGCGCCAGCTCCTGTGCTCGGGGTGCCGATGCGGAGGTCACAGGCATGAATCGAGTTGGTGGTCGGAGCTAACATGACGCATTACGTGAGAAGTAAACAACAAGAAGATAAAACCGAACGTCATTTCCACTGATAACTTTGGCAGTAATAGCCTTTACAATGCCTTGAATTTATGAAAAAACAGAACATTGTTTGAAAAGCATAAACAACTGTAAACAGAGTTATGTAAAGTAGCGGCGGAGATGTTCCTGTTCCATGCCCTTGGGAGTTCAGCTCTGTCGACGGTGGCGAGTCTGAAAGTTCCATCGCTGAGCGTTCACTGTATGGAGTACGGACCTTCCCAGCAAAGCATGAGGCCTGTTGTCGCGGGAAAAACCCACTTTAGAACGAGGTCGCCGATCTTGAGGTCCTTATGGCGGACCCTGGAATTGAAATATCGGGCTACTCACTATCGTTGGGCGGCGGGTCTAATATCGACCTCGTTCCTCTTTTCTTCCAGCAAGTCGAGTGATCCTAGAAGTTAATCTTAGTTCATCCTTGGATCGAAGTATGTCACTCGATGAGATTGAAGCTTGAGTTCAATGGGAATGACGGCTTCAGATACGTACGCGAGGGCGAAAGGAGTATGACCGGTTGTTGTCTTGTGGGTGTGCGGTAAGCCCATAGAGCTAGAGGAAGTTCATATGCCCACATGCCCCCAGCCTTTTCTAGACGCTTCTTGATGATGGATTTGATGACCCTGTTAATTGCCTCGACTTGCCCATTGGCTTGAGGATGAGCCACCACTGAGAATCCTTTATCGACGTCGTGATGCTGATAGAAGACCTTGAACTCGGTTCTCTCAAATTGAGTATCGTTGTCGGAGATGATAGCTTGGGACACCCCATAACGGGTAATGATGTTGCGGACAACAAAGTTGATCATCTTCTTCGTGGTAATGGTGGCGAGAGCTTCAACTTCTTCCTACTTGGTAAAATAGTCTACTGTGACGACGGCGTATCGTGCCCCGCCTCTAGCCATTGGATAAATTCCAATTATGTTGATCCCCTGCATGGCGAACGACCATGGGCTGACCATTTGAGACAATTCAGTAGGTGGGACTCTTGGGACATTGGAGAAATGTTGGCACTTATCGCACTTGTGAGCGTAGTCCGCGACGTCTTGATCAAGCGTGAGCTAATAATAACCATGTTTGAGAATCTTTCTGGCCAGGGTTTGCCCCCTTGTGTGGTCGCCACATTTTCTTTCATGTACACTGCTTAGCACTAGGAGGGCGTCATCGTGGGCTATGCATCGAAGCAAGGGAACAGAAAAACCTCTACGGTAGAGTACCCCGTCCTTAAGAAGGTAATGGGCCGACTGGTGAGTGAGCGCGCGCCTTTCTTTGTAGTGACTTGGTAGGATTTCGTGTTGCAGGTAATTTCTGATCAGTGTCATCCAAGAATCGGGCTCAGGTTCGGTGCACATGATCATCTCGTCTTGCTCTTTCTTGATGCTCGGAGATTTGAGGACTTCAACTGGGGCAAATCCGTTAAGTTGTAGATCTTCCGAGCTTGCCATTTTGGCGTGGGAATCTGCCTTTTCATTTTGCTCGCGCGTGACATGGGTGATGGTGAAATGTTCGAGGTGGACGAGTAGCCCCTAAACCCGGGCCAAGTATTGGGCAAGTCATCCCTCTTTCTCTTGATACTCTCCCATCACTTGTCGGGCGATAAGCTGTGAATCAGAGAAGATGTGGACGGTCTCTAGCTTGATTTCAATCGCGATTCTAAGCCCGACGATCAAGGCCTCATATTCCGCGTCGTTGTTAGTAGCAAAGAAATTTAGTCTTAACGCATAATACATAAGGCGTTATCCGGGGGTAATGAGCATGATTCCGGCCCCAGAGCACTTTCTGTTAGAGGAGCCGTCTACGAACAATTTCCAATGGGCGTCGGGAGCCCTACTGTTCTCTGTGGGAGCCTCCTCGGGGGCTGTGAATTCCAATTTGAGATCTTCGAGAGCTTGGATGTGGATGGCTCGTTAGGGGATGAAGGTTATCTCGAACTGGCTTAGCTCTATGCTCCACTTTAGTAATCGTCCTGACGCCACAGGTAGTTGTAGGACCGGTCGCAGTGGCTGGTCAGTGAAAACTTTTATGGGATGAGACTGGAAGTATGGTCGGAGCTTTCTAGAGGAAATAAATAAGCAGAATTCCAGCTTTTCTAGCTTTGGGTATTTCTTCTCTGTCCTCGTCAGCCGCTTGCTAATATAGTAGACGGCCTGTTGAGTGTGATCTTCGAGGCGTATTAGCGCCGAGCTGATTTCCTGTGCAGAAACAACCATGTAAATATATAAGTCCTCATGGTCTATAGGCTTAGAAAGGATAAATGGTCGCTTTAAGTGATCCAAAAGTTATTTTAATGTGGAGACGCATTCGGGGGTCCACTCAAAATTGCGTTTCTCTTTTCGGAGTAAATCGAAGAAGGGGATGCACTTGTCAGTGGCCTTAGAGATGAATCGACTTTAAGCAGCGACCTTTCCATTCAGACTTTGGACATCCCTGATGTTCTTGGGGACTCGGATGTCCCGAATAGCTTGGATTTTTTTTGGGTTGGCTTCGATGCCCTGAGAGTTGACAATGAAACCCAAGAATTTTCCCGAAGCGGCTCCGAAGGAGAACTTCAAGGGGTTGAGTTTCATGTCGTACTGACGGAGGACATCAAACATTTCGAAGAGGTCATGTTTGTGATTGCTTGATATTTTAGATTTCACCAACATATCATCAACTTACACCTCCATGGACTTTCCAATCTAATTTTTTAAGAGTCGATTAACCATTCGTTGATAAGTGGTGCCGGAATTCTTGAGGCCGAAGGGCATAACACGGTAGTAGTAGAGCCCAAGATCGGTGATGAAAGAGGTATGATCTTGGTCGGTGAGGCTCATCATTATTTGGTTGTAGCCTGAGCAGACGTCCATGAAAGATAGCAGTTGCAATCCTGCAGTCGAGTCAACTAATCGATCTATTTTCAAGAGCGGAAAATTGTCCTTGGGACATGCTTTGTTTAGATCGGAGAAGTCGGCGCTTGTCCACCATTTACCGTTGGCTTTTTTAACCAGAACTAGATTGGAAACCCATTCAGGATAGTCGGCTTCGCGGATGAAGTTATTGTTGAGCAGGCGGTCCACCTCTTCTTTGAATGCTTTGGACCTCTCGAGCCCCAAGAAGCGGCGCTTCTATTTGACTGGAGGCATTCTAGGATCTAAGCAAAAGGAATGGCAAGCAATCGCAGGGTCGATGCCCTTAATGTCAGAGTGAGTCCATGTAAACACATCCAGATTGGATTTCAGGAAGCATATAAGATCTTCTTTGATTGCTGGGTGGAGTTGTGACCCTACCTTCAACACCCTTGTTGGGTCGTCGAGGTTAACGGGAACGGCCACTGTGGATTCGACGGGGGTAGTCCTCTCGTACTCGGGCTCTTTGTCCTTCCGTAGGTCAAGGTCATCGGAAATACGTCAGTGGTGCCTGACCCAGGGCCCAGATGTCACTGATTGCTATGCTGAGACGTTTTTGGTGCAAGAAGGCGTGAGCAGAGCTTTGCCCTTGTCCTTATTGCATGCATTTTTCCATTCTATTGCGTAGCATTCCCTAGCGCATACTTGGTCGCCCTTAACGGTTCCATTCCCATTTTCCATTGGGAATTTCATTAGGAGACACCATGGTGTCACGTAAACTCGGAACTCAGTGAGAAAGGGGTGCCCTAGGAAATCATTGTAGGGGGAGTTGATATCTATGACCATGAAAGTGAGAATTCGGACTCGGCTTCGGTCCCCCTCGCCCAGTTCCACAGGTAGGTCGATCATCCCTACGGGGGAACTAAAGGCCCCATTGAAGCCATGAATCGCGGCGTGACATAGCTTCAAATCATTTATTTCCAATTTCATCTGGTCGTAGGTGGCCTTAAAGATGACGTTGACTGAGCTCCCTGAGTCGACTAAGAATTTTCGGACGGAAGCTGTGCCAATCAGAGCAGTAATGACTAGTGGATAGGTGGTCGGGATCTCGACTCCTGTCGATTCTCTTTCTCGGAAGATAATATCATCCCGCATGGTTTTTGTAGCTTGGATGGGATGGACGCAGGGAGAGCGGAGCAGGCTTCGTAAGTAGCATACTTTATAGAACTCACATACTCCTCCATTTTTCGAAGGCTATCGTGTGTGGGGCAAGGTTCGCCATATATGGTGTTGATCACAATTCCTCATCTTAGGTTAGGTGGTCCCAGAGCTGCCTTAGTGGCTTCTTGTGGAGAAGGCGCTGGAGGTTGCGAGTTTGTTTCGAGGTGAAAGGGTTCTTGGATGTATTGCTCGAGCCGTTTCTCACAAATAAGTTTCTCGATTGCATCCCTAAGTTGGCGGCACTCGTTGTTGTCATGCCCATCCACGTCATGGTATCAGTAGTACCTTCTAGTATTCTTCTCGTGGTCAGTTGATTCTCTGACTCATGGCTTCTTGTATGGCAAGGTGTTACGTGTTTCCAAGTAAATTGTCTCTATGTCTTCATTCAATGGGGTGTAGGTCTTGAAATCTTGGTGAGGGCCGGGCTTTACCAATTCTGCTGGGGTTTTCCCGTTGTTCCGTCCATCCGGCTTACCGTTATTTTGTTTTTTTCATGTAGGGACCTGCCCCCATGTTTTGGTCGAAGGGCTCCCCGCCTCGCCAATCCATGAGGTTGTTATTTGCGGTGTCCGCTTGGGGATCACTGGGAGGACTTGTAGCGGAGAGTCGATTCCTTCTTGCAACTTCTTGGCACAAGTATTGATCTGCCTTCTCGTAGAAGGCGTCGAGGCTTTTTGGTTGCTTCCGATCGATCCAAGCCCCGAACTCTGAAGTAGGGAGGACACCTTTTTCCAGTGAAAGAGTATACTGCGAGGATCTGGATCTTTGACCTCGGTGAGAGCTATGTTAAACCGGGAAAGGTAGCTCCTAAGCAACTCGGCGGGCCCCTGGTATAGGTTGGATAAAGTGAGGGCATTCTTCGGAGTTGGGATATGCACCCTGAATTGCTTGACCAGCTCTATTGCTAGTTGCCCAAAGTTGTTAATGGAATCAAGAGGGAGATGAGAGAACTAAGGTAAAGCGGTACCGGATAGGAAGACCGGGAAGCATTTGCATTTGGCTGGATCGTCACCCTAGCTCGAGTCCATTTCCAATTTATAGCGATTCAAGAAGACACAAGGATCAGTGTACCATCATAAAGTTGCATTTGTGTCATGATAAAGCGCCTCCGCCACTCGGCCTCATTTACCCTCCTTGTGAAGGGGTTGCGCCTAATGTGAACTTTCCATGAGCCGTGCGCCCCCCTCGCATTTCCCTCATGATCCTTCGCACCATGTCGGGAAGTTAAGTTGGATGGGGATCCACCATCAGGATCAATGGATTTTGACATGGCTCCGGATCCTGTTGCGAGATTGTCTTATATGATGGATGTCCGGATCGTCTTCCTCTATGTCCGTGACATCTATGATTGAGTCTTGGTGCGGATGGTTAGGTGGAGCGGGGTGATGCAGATCCTATTCTGGAGGAGCGCAGGCCGTTGGAATAGCAGGCCCATCACCATGATTAGCGACCATCAGGTTGTGTCAATGAAGAGTTTGGTTTGTAGGACCTGGTCCGTCATTGACAATCAGGCGAGAGCGGTCTCGATGATGTGCCCCCTCGCTATATGTGACTGTAGTTCGGTCACCGTTGTCGTTTCCATTGTCATTGGCATAACCGTTACCGTTATCGAGGGCATTGGTACGAACGACGATGTTGTTGATGAGGCTGAACCTCCTCTTTTGGTGTGGGCCCCTTGACTCAGAAGAGGAAGTTTCCGAGACTGTTGGTTGGGGTCGAGCATTGATCCGAGCTAGTTGAAGTCGGGCGACGATGCATTGACTTTCTTGAAGTTGCCGCATAAGGTCGATGTTATTCCTTAATGCTTGGTTGAGCTCGACCGCGGTGCTCTCATATCTTTCATTAAGCGTGCAGATTTAAGCTTGTTTAACGGGCGTTTCGGGGTCCACAATAGGAGGGACGGCTTCATTGGCAACCGGGATATCTACCGGTTGAGGTTGTTGGGAGGTACCGGCCTCGGCTGCGGCTGAAGAGCCGACCATTGCGTTCTTTGATTTCTTTACCATCGTAAGCGGACTCGACATTAGGTTGAGCAAGGAACCTCAAGCTTGTCGAAGTCGGGATGATAATGTATAAGAAAGACGCAAATCTCGAATTCAATTCTCAGTGAAAGCACCAAATGTTGACGGCAAAAAATGTAGAAAACACCAAAGATTTCTATTACTTGGAATAGTTAATTTGGTCGTAAGACTAAATATAAGAAAGCGGTAAATGGTACAAGTATTTATAGTGGTTAGGCCGCGGATTAGGCCTACGTCCACTTTGGAAGGATGTTGGAAATTTATTAATCACTCAAGAATTACATGGTAGAGCCATGCTCATTACATTTTCTTTCATAATTTCCATATGCTAGGTATTTAGGAAAAAGAATATTTAATTCTCTTTCTTCCTCAAATAGGAGATGCCATTAATGAGGTTTAGGAAGCTTTAGGAAGGTCTCAAGTGAAGAAAATTCAAACCCTTTGAAGTGTGAGGCCATGGGCAATTATATGAGTAGGAGTAGGTAGGATTAGGTAGGAGTAAATAAAAATAGGGGACCACTAGCAGAATTTCGAACACGCCACCAGTGCGCCTCGGAATTTCAAACTCGCGCTTGGGTGCGAAATTTCGAAGCCAGACATGGGTTCGAAATTTCGCACCCTGGCGTGGGTGCGAAATCTCACACCCACTGGGTGCGAAATTTCGAACCCAGACATGGTTTCGAAATTTCACACCCGGGCATGGGTGCAAAATCTCGCACCCGATGGGTGCGAAATCTTGCACCGTCAGGTTCGAAACTTCGAACCTAGCTTGGGCGCGAATTTCGCACCCTGCTAGGTGCGAATTTCGTGCCCTACCCGGTGCGAAGCTCTTCCGAGAGGCGCAAGTATCCCGGGATCGGACGCTTGAAGCTCGTGACTCCTTCGGGGCCTGAGTGCCTTGGTTCGGGGATGTTTTCTAGATGTTGTGAGGTTACGAGTGGTGTAGTCCCTTCTTGGCCCTATTTCCTTCATTCCTAAGTGCCCCCTTTCAGCCTCAGCTTCACGCGATACGTTAAGTTGAGCATGCCTGATGCCCTCTTGGGAACCGGACCAAAAAGCCGGTTAACACTTATTTTTCAAATAAGCTTTTCCATCTTTCAACACCCTGTACAACTACTATTAAGGGCCAAGAATCTTAAGTCTATTTCACTAAAGAAAAGTCCAACCACAAACTCTCAACACTTACTTTCCCTTTTCTATCTAGTGGTCACTACCAGTCCTTGATGTGTATTACTAGATTTTACTTTTTTTTTTCTCAAGCAACAATTCTAGGCTTTACGATGCTTATGCACTAGATGGGAATTTTCCATTATTTCCAAGATAATCCTTGCTATTTACTTCGTAGCCTCAAACTTTTCCTATTCTCTCTTAGGCACTAATCCTTACCTACTCCATTCTTTTTAAAAACATGGTTTGGCCCCTTTTTTAATAAAAAAACAATAATCAAAATATACTGTCAAAAGAACAGAGATTTCAAAACCTTTTCGATCCTTACATATATTATAATATGAAAACTAGCGAGCTATACATGCTCTATAATGTGCACCTTTTCATGAGAAAATTTTACTTTAAAAATCAATATGTACTACTTTACATATTTTAAACTATAACTTTTAAGATTAAAACTTGAAAACACCATAAACCCTTTTCCCAAAACTTTTACAATTTCAAGTTCTTAAAAGTTAACAATGGGGTTAGACTCAAAGCGGGTTTCCAATTTTCTAGGCTTTCCTAGACATTCCCCCAATATCAATTCTCTCTACTATATATATTCCTAATCCATTTTTCTCTTTTTAACCTTTTCCAATTTATAAGGTTTTCAAGCCCACTAACCCAAAATACTCTTCATACGGGATTCACTTTCCTTCCATACAAATTACAGTGTACACTTTCTACCCAAATTACCTAAGGGTCTCATATTTCCGTATTCATTCCTTTAGTGTACAAAACAAGTATCCCAATTCTTACCATATTATAATCTTTCTATTTAGTGGGTTGCTCCCTGGATCTAGGTGTGTGTGTATATATATATAATATTTATATTTTTAAAAATACGAATACATTCATTCACTATTTATATAGGAATCCTAAACCTAAGCTCTGATACCAGATGTTACACCCCCAATTTCGATAGACCGATTTTTTTTTCAAAATTCCATTCTATTGAAACTCGGATTGGTTTGCTCTGGTATCTTGCAAAAAATACAGAGACATAAAATATGTCAGAGCTCAGATAATATCTCACAGCGGAATGGATAAAATATAATATAAATCAAAGTATAGCCTTACCGTATTAATAATTCCGCCTAACCAGTATCCAAAACTATAATGTCTCATGTCTCTGCCACAAATCTAACCTGCGAGTATGTTATGAGGAGGGGGTCAAAACACAAGTTCTGGTGACTGGATTTAAACTATACACTTTGGATAATCCTACATATACCATTCAATCATATTTTCTTATTTATTAGGTTACTTGGGTTAATAGCACTCAAGGCTTACACACATGTCGTACCCATTTACTTCCCAGTGGATTGACCTAATACAATATATATGTAGCTACCTCCAATATCGAGGTACATCCCATGATACTCCACTCGCACGGTCTCCGCTGTAATGCCACCGACATGCCCGCAGCCCCTCGTCTTATGCCGGAGTGACATACGGATCTCTATATAACAACGATACGATCAACATATATCTGCCATCACTACGTTACATAAGCTTACGGACTGCCACCCTCGATCGAATCAGATCTCATACTGGAGTAATGCCCTAAAGTCTACGATACACCACCCAGAGCAGATATGCATATATCTAGACTGTCCCTCTTACGTACTGTTAATTGTAGCTCGATGCCTCAATCGCACATCCTCTAATGTGCACCGAGTTCCGTGGCAGGGCGATACAAGAAACACGCCACTCAGTCGGGAGCTTTTCCATATCTGTACTGACCCGTCTTTAAAGAGCCTCTATATACAGATATACCTAGGGTCTGTTTTTATGGTGGCATGGCCCCACCTTGGCCCCTCCCTCAACTAGTAAAGGCTACAAGAGTTAAGCGATTTCCCCTACACAAACAATCTAAACATCCATGTGGCATCCCTCCTCAACCCCTTACCCCGATAGTGAAGGGTGAATGGTATCTTGAGTTTAGCTCTAGTCTTTTCGCATCCAACTGGCTGCCAATGACGGGTGTCCGACGGTTCACTATCCTTATTTGTCATGACCCTCTGCCTCCTCATGAGGCAACCGCTGAACCACTCTGGTGTCACCTCATCACAACATTCTGACATCATAACTACATCTGCAGTCAAGGCCCACCCACTTAGTAGTTACACGCAGACCCAACCTCTGCGAGCATAGCTTAAGACATCAGTCACCATATAAAGGACTACTAGGAGCACCTTACGTACCTTAGGAAGTCGCGTGCTTCCCCTTTCTGTCCTTTGGAGCCGTTAGAACAATCAGATGAATGTGCACTCCCCTCGTGCCTTATAACACCTCGATGATCTGCCCCATTGGGTTATTCACCCTCAACTGTACGGACTGGTCTAAGGGACTTACTTTAGCATATTGTTAGACCCTATGTCTAAACATTCTTTTATGCACTTATCTCACCTCATCAGGTTTCCAGTTAACTTGCTTATTCCAATTTATATTGAAATCTTATTCAAATTACCAAGTTCTCTTGCTTATTAATTTCAGTCATACAACTTAATCCATTTAAGTTTATTAATAAGCACACAACATGTTATTCTCTAGATTGTGGCCCAAGGTCTGTAATCCACAACCCCTTTTAATCTTCTTGTTGATTCATCATTACAATAACATGTTTTACTTAATATCTAATTAAGTATATCCAATTCACATGTTTTCTAATTAACATGTCACTCATCATTTATGATTAAATATAACTTATTTCATTCCATTAGTTTTCCTCATTCTTTCCCATTTAATCACAATTCCATTTTACATTGTCAATACAACTTATCGTTGTTTACTTATTAACTTAGTTTCATTAACTAAGGTCCAAGGTCCATTAATAAGTTTCTCTACCCGTTTATTATAACCTATGCTATAATTTCCTCTTGTCCCTAGGACAAGCCTAAATATTCTTATCAATGGGGTTTCAAACTTCCAAGGTTACAGATTACTTAATTTATAATTAAGTACAACTTCCTATATTTCATATATTTTTCCCCTTTTCTCAACTGGTTTCTGGCTTTCCCTATTTACCGATAACTTAATTTACAATTAAGTGTCCCTTATCTTATTACACAAGTTTTCCCATTTCCTTATTAGTTTATTATAACCTAAGTTATCCTCTTCACTTGTCCCTAGGACAAGTCTGCCTATTATACAACATTTTCATTAATGTTATTATTTATAATAGGTGATTATCATTTCTAAAAGTTATGCTTACCCTAAAAGGTGCCTTTAATTACATAACTTTATTTTTCTACAGTTTATGTATACCACAAGGTGTCTTTAATTACATAACCTTATCGGGCTAAGTTTGCGGACCTATATGTAAATATTACCCACCCATTGTCCAACCAATTTTACTTAACCCTAACTTTAGTTCATATTCATACAATCCCTATGGATAAAATTAGGCTAAGTAGTCCAATTCATTACCATGTCCATTTATGGTTTATAATGGGCTAAATCTCCCACATTAGACCTACCGCTTGTGGACGCTGGATATGCCGATCGGGTCCGGGAAGACTTCTCCCACAAGCTGGGCCTAACCTCATGTCATAGCACGTCTTGTATTTGCGCACTTAGACCTTTCACATTAGGTTCAACATTAGTGACTGCTAGATATGCCGGTCGGGTCCGGGCGGACCTCGACCACTAACTCAACCTAACCTCGTGTCATAAGTGCAATTACAATTTCTAATTGTAATCCTAGGCATTCATCTTCATTTATTCAATTCTATGTATATAATCATACAACCATTCTAATTCACATAGGTAAGGGCTTTGGTATAGAAATGGGACAAATCAATATGAAATATGAACAATGGTGGTTACTGCTAATATTTTTAACAAATTCATTACCATGTCCATTTATGGTTTATAATGGGCTAGACCTCCCATATTAGGCCTACAACTTGTGGATGCTGGATATGTCGGTCCGGTCCAGGAAGACTTCTTATACAAGCTGGGCCTAACCTCCTGTCATAGCCCGTCTCGTATTTGCGCACTTAGACCTCTCACATTAGGTTCAACATTATTAGCTGATGGATATGCTGGTCGGGTCCGGGCAGACTTCCACCACTAATGCGACTTAACCTTGTGTCATAAGTGCAATTACAATTTCTAATTGTAATCCTAGACACTCATCTTCATTTATACAATTTTATGTATATAATTATACAACCATTCTAATTCACACAGGTAAGGGCTCTAGTATATAAATGGGACAAATCAATATGTAATATGAACAGTGGTAGTTACTACCAATATTTTTAACAAGTCTATAACATATAAACATTTCCAATATTTAAACTAATCTTATGTAGGAATTTTTAACCATTTATGTTCATATCAGATTGCGCCTCCAAATTAAAGTCTCAAAACATAATACATGTTATGTTCCAAAATCCCATTTCAAATTATGCCTCAAATCCCAATATATGTCGCGTGTTTTCCTACATGTAATTAACTTTATTTAAAATAACATGTAGTTCTCCAATAGTGTATCATTTACCCAATTCATAGGTTCATAAAATGGATCTTTACAACGGTATTCATTTTTCTTAAACACTCAAGTAAATGTACATCTCAACATATTAACTAATTGAACATATTATTCATTTTAGCGCAATAATACATTTCATCAAATTAAACCTTCCAATATGTTCATTATGGGGAATGCCAAATGATAGAGGTACTATTATTCAAAAAGTATATTTTAAACCCACTCACCTTTCATGCTTTCCCCAAATTTTGGATCTGATCCGTTCTATCATCTATGGTTTCCTTTAATCAAATTTACAAATCGATCATGGATTTATTATTTCATGAAAAGAGAAGGGAAAGAGAAATAATTTAAATAGATTGGTCTTAGAAGTTTACTTTGCTTTCATGATGCAATAATCTTTTTATTAACGTTGATTCCCTCTTTGAGATCTGAATTCATAATTTTCCTAGGCTAATATTTTAATTTTCAGAATAGGTTTGAGAAGAGAGAGAGAGAGAGAGAGAGTAATGGAAGAGTTTCAACATAGCTTTAGAATTATGAGTTTTTGGGTTAGTTATAGGTCTCCTTATATAAGAAGTTTAAATCGATGCTAACCATATATTTTCCTTGATGGAATCTACTTTCTCCACATCGTATAGCCAATCAGAAATTGCCATGTCATCAAAAATTTGTATTGAACTAATAGGATCAAGCCAACTAAGATTGCATTGTTTTCTACTTTTTTAAACGTTCAATTGCCTTTATTTTATATTAAATGTGCCATTTTTCCTTCCCTTAATTAATTGCTTGTTTTATGGCATGCCTAATCCCTTCATATTGCATGCAATTAATTCAATAATTTTGAATTTCAAATGCAAAAATATACATTTACTTTTATTTTCAATGTTGCATTGCAATTTACTTCGTTAATTCATTGCTTATTTCCAAATATATATATATATACACACATAATATATATATATGCATACATTCTACCTTCTATTTTTAATTCATTAATTCATTGAAATTTACCATGTTTCACCTTTATTAATGCATTCTATTTTCTTGTCAATGTATGCATTTCATACATTTCAATTAATTCATTAACTCTCTCTTTCTATACCTTTTATATGCATTCCTCCCATTAATTGCATCAATTATATTAATGTTTTTCTTATTAATGTATCCTTATTATTATTATTATTATTACATGCACTTAATTGCATTGCATTAATTATTCTATCATTTACCTATTTTAGCGTTTTTTTTCAAATCCTTTCTTCTTTTACTTGCACATTGTTTGCTCCAAATTTGGGATCAAACACCATAGGTGTAAAGGTTACACTTCACCTATTCGGTAAGAATATGGGACCGGGAAATCGCAAAATAAATGGATAAAATCAAGTAAGAAGGCAAAGGAATTTTTATAGTGGTTCGATTCTCTATGAATCTACGTCCACTTTCAATCAATTCTCATTATGATATTCAAGCTTACAACATATGAATTTTCCCTCATTATAATCATTTCTCTCTCTTTTCCCTCCTTATGATCTAATTTCTCTTGAATTTAGTGAAGAAAATGAAGAGATCTTTTAGCTTTATGATGAATCTTCAACCATTTGTGTGCTTTGATCCTCTCTCATGATCTTCATAGATCTCATAGTGGATTAGCATTTAATTTAGGATTTGAAGAGGATTAGAGAAGATATGAGATTGCTTGAGAGATTTATTGTCTAGCTTGAATGAGATTGTTGTAGAAAGTCCTCATGATCATTGACTTGGATTTGATCTTTATAAATTTAGAAAAGTGTTGATGAATTCATAGAAGCCATTAAAGAAGTTGTAGTTGAGCTTTGAATTTTACAGAGTCTCCCCCTAAGAATGAATTATGAGGGGTATTTATAAGTGATTTTAGCCCAGGTGGCAACTCTGTAATTATGCTGAAAGCGCCATGACTCAATCTCGACATGTCTCACTTCGACATGAATGGTCCGAACGCCATGACTCATCTCGCCATGACTCCATCTCGACATGACTCAGTCGCCATGAAGTAACAATATAAGTGGTACGAACAACCTCTAGAACAACATGGATGACTCACTAACGACATGACATTCTGGGCGGCATGAGTGTATTTGCGGCATGAATTAATGAATAGGAATGACATGCTTTCAAATGGATTGTGACATCACTCATTTATATTCGGACGACATGGTTTTGCTCCAACCTATGAATGCAACATATGCTTCCCAATGTTATCTTACTCCATGTGGCATTATACAGTTGGCACGCATATTTGGTTCATTCTTCTGATATGAATTGGAAGATGCTAGAATATTCAGATGCATGCCGTTATCCATGGACGGACTGGAGAAGATTGAAGTACCGATGATGACATGACTGACATCTATATGTTCACATTATGATGGACATGGTCCCCTTCCAACGACTTGCTTTTTACGTGAGCTTGGCTTATGATATGCTTTCAATAGCGGCATGGATCAATAGGTGTTTTTGGACGTACGACATGGATTTAGACAGGGAATTAATGGCCTGAAGCAATTCTTCGATTCTACGTGGCTCATCCTTTAAGGATCTGATATTCTTCACAAGATAAAGTGCCATGTATATTATTTCTAACTTACATTTTCCACCTTTTTCATAACCATCATTTGCATGTCATGGCTTGGATGGCTTTCACGTCTTGATGAGATATGGCAGGTAAACGGTATGAGTTGTTCATTCGATATGAAGCCTTAACGGCATGGTACAGGCAACTTGGTTACTAATACCATGTGGAGAACTTGTACGCAATGATACATGATATGAATTGCACGACATGATTTTGGCCGTTAACACGACATGGAAGGCACGCCATGAGTATGAAAGGCTCTAAACAACTGTCTTGACCTACGACTTGGTGTAATGTGGCATCAAAACCAGATGACATGAATCTGGTGATATTACTGGAGTGTGAGCCATAGTTTTGACTTAATTGCTATGTCATGACTTCATCACGGTATGACATGCTTCTTGCGTCATAACTTGAATGACTCACGACATGGCTTAAGCGCCATGAATTAGAACGTCTTGGGCTCACGTCGTATTTAACAACTTGGATCAATTGCGTTGCGTGTCACCACTCGTGAATGCTTCTTAATTTCGAACTGCGTTTTTACAACGGGTTTAACATTTGCCCCTCAAAGATCGTATTTCTTGCTTGCGAGGAATGCGGGCTTCGAAATGACTACAGTAACTAGTGAACTGGTGAGCCTTTCCTTGATTAGTCTTGGACTATAATCTGGATTTGCTCACATCTTCATGTTATTTGATCTGGTATCATAAATTCTAGTGTATTTTTGTACTGCTGATGATTTGCCAGAATTTCGTTTTAGTTTGTCATCTTTTGACGACGCATTGGATCATAAATTGCTTTACTCCACCTGTTCTATAATTAAAACAAGTGATTGCACAACTTTGGACTTATGCTCACCATCGACTGTCCATACCGATGGCGAATTAGTTAATCATTATGAAATGATCTATAGCAAATTATATTTTGAATTGAATAAAGTGTCTACACAGAATTATTTTATTCAATGGTTCATAACTCGTCGAATATTGTGTATGCAAACACGATATTCAAATTCGAATTCGCGTTAATGCTTGAAATCAACTAATTGACTATGTCGATTGTGGATTCCGAACATTATCGCTTTATAACTTATATAATGGTATATTATATTTGAGAAATACGCATTTGTGATTATTTTATGTTTCTCTTTGGAGAATCTTTGATTATCTGTGCCCCGACTCTGAAGGTCATCACTAGTCTTTATTATGAGAATGATTTTTCCTATAGCTCAGTTTTTGTTTGCTTTGTCGATCAGTTTTGACATCGTAGATTCCATTGGATGCCCCATGTTTCGGAGAGGTCATTTTAATCCAACGTCTTATCCTTTTCTTGTGATTGAATCAACATGATGGATTTCATTAAACGTTGTTGATATCTCCTATGGAGAAATCGCTTTCTCTATGGAAAGGGATTTTTGGTTGTTGCATCGTTTCGCAATGTGAACTCTCGCGGGGTTTGGGTTAAGGCTGCATTGCTCCGCGCTTACGAACTCCTACGCTTCGTCTTGCTTTAGCAAGCTCCCGCGCTTCGTTTCGCGCCTACGGATTCCCGCAGACCGTTGGGTTAAGGCTGCATCTCTCCGCGCTTACGATCTCCCATGCTTCGTCTTGCTTTAGCAAGCTCCTGCGCTTCATTTCTCGCCTACCGATTCCCATGTTTCGCGGGAATCCGTAGCCTTAACCCAATGGTTCGCGGGAATCCGTAGGGGCGAAACGAAACGCGGGAGCTTGCTAAAGCAAGATGAAGCGTGGGAGTTCGTAAGCACGGAGTGATGCAGCCTTAACCCAATGGTTCTCTGGAATCCGTAGGCGCGAAACGAAACGCGGAAGCTTGCTAAAGCAAGAGGAAGCGTGGGAGTTCGTAAGCGCGGAGCGATGCAGCCTTAACCCAATGGTTCGCGGGAATCTGTAGGTGCGAAACGAAGCGCGGGAGCTTGCTAATGCAAGACGAAGCGTGGGAGTTCGTAAGCACAAAGCGATGCAGCCTTAACCCAATAGTCTACGGGAATTCGTAGGCGCGAAACGAAGCGCGGGAGCTTGCTAAAGCAAGACGAAGCGTAGGAGTTCGTAAGCGCGGAACGATGCAGCCTTAACCCAAACCTCGTGGGAGTTCGCATTGCAAAACGATGCAACAACCAAAAATCCCTTTCCATAGAGAAAGAGACTTCTCCATAGGAGATATCAACAACGTTCAGTGAAATCCATCATGTTGATTCAATCACAAGAAAAGGACAAGACAATGGATTAAAATGACCTCTCCAAAACACGGGGAATCCAATGGAATCTCCAACGTCAAAACTGATCGTCAAAGCAAAAAAAAAAAAAATTGAGCTATAGGAAAAATCCTTCTCATAATAAAGACTAGTGATGACATCCAGAGCCGAGGCACAAATAATCAAAGATTCTCCAAAGAGAAACAGAAAATAATCACATATGCGCATTTCTCAAATATCATATACCATCATATAAGTTATAAAGCGATAATGTTCGGAATCCACAGTCGACATAGTCAATTAGTTGATTTCAAGCATTAACGTGAATTCGAATTTGAATATCATGTTTGCATAAACAATATTCGACGAGTTATAAACCATTGAATAAAATAATTCTTTGCAGACACTTTATTCAGTTAAAAATATATTTTGCTATAGATCATTCCATAACGATTAACTAATTCGCCATCGGTACGGACAGTCGATAGTGAGCGTAAGTCCAAAGTTGTGCAATCACTTGTTTTAATTACAGAACAGGTGGAGTAAAGCAATTTACGATCCAATGCGTCGTCAAAAGACGACAAAATAAAACGAAATTATGGCAAATCATCTGCAGTGCAAAAATACACTAGAATTTATGATACCATATCAAATAACATGAAGATGTGAGCAAATCCATATTATAGTCCAAGACTAATCAAGGAAAGGCTCACCAGTTCACCAGTTACAGTAGTCATTTCAAAGCCCGCTTTCCTCGCAAGCAGGAAATACGAGCTTCGAGGGGAAAATGTTAACCCCATTGTAAAAACGCAGTTCGAAATTAAGAAGCATTCATGAGTGGTGACACACAACGCAATTGATCCAAGTCGTTAAATACGACATGAGCCCAAGACGTTCTGATTCATGGCGCTTAAGCCATGTCGCGAGTCATTCAAGTTATGACGCAAGAAGCATGTCATACCGTGATGAAGTCATGACATAGCAATTAAGTCATAACTATGGCTCACACTCCATTAATATCACCAGATTAATGTCATCTATTTTCATGCCACATTACACTAAGTCGTAGGTCAAGACAGTTGTGTAGAGCCTTTCATACTCATGGCGTGCCTTCCATGTCGTGTTAACGGCCTAAATCATGTCGTGCAATTCATATCATGTATCGTTGCGTACAAGTTCTCCACATGGTATTAGTAACCAAGTTGCCTGTACGATGCCGTTAAGGCTTCATGTCGAATGAACAACTCATACCGTTTACCTGCCATATCTCATCAAGACGTGAAAGCCATCCAAGCCATGACATGCAAATGATGGTTACGCAAAAGGTGGAAAATGTACACGTGCACGATGATTCGACTGACCGCATGGGACTGAGACGAAATGGCACTCAAGTCGTTTGCGTCATACATCAAGTCGTTTGTTTGTCACACATATACGAATGAGGAATATGCAGGAATTGGCTAGAAGAAAGGCAATGCAAGTTAGAAATAATACACATGGCACTTTATCTTGTGAAGAATGTCAGATCCTTAAAGGATGAGCCACGTGGAATCGAAGAATTGCATCAGGCCATTAATTCCCTGTCTAAATCCATGTCGTACGTCCACAAACACCTTTTGATCCATGCTGCTATTGAAAGCATATCGCAAGCCGAGCTCATGTAAAAAGCAAGTCGTTGGAAGGGGACCATATCCATCATAATGTAAACATATAGATGTCAGTCATGTCATCACCGGTACTTCAATCTTCTCCAGTCCGTCCATGGATAACGGCATGCATCTGAATATTCTAGCATCTTCCAATTCACATGAGAAGAATGTACCAAATATGCGTGCCAACTGTATAATGCCACATTGAGTAACATAACATTGGGAAGCATACGTTGCATTCATAGGTTGGAGAAAAACCATGTCGTCCCAATATAAACGAGTGATGTCATAATCCATTTGAAAGCATGTCATTCCTATTCATTAATTCATGCCGCAAATACACTCATGCCGCCCAGAATGTCATGTCGTTAGTGCGTCATCCATGTTGTTCCAGAGGTTGTTCATACCGCTTATATTGTTACTTCATGGCGACATGAGTCACGTCGAGATGGAGTCATGGCGAGATGAGTCATGGCGTTCGGACCATTCATGTCGAAGTGAGCCATGTCGAGATTGAGTCATGGCGCTTTCAGCATAATTACAGAATTGCCACCTGGGCTAAAATCACCTATAAATACCCCTCATAATTCATTCTCTGGAGAAGACTAAGTAAAAATTCAAAGCTCAACTACAACTTCTTTAATCGATTCTATGAATTCATCAACACTTTTCTAACTTTATGAAGATCAAATCCAAGTCAATGATCATGAGGGCTTTCTACAATTGGATCTAAGCACCCCCAATCTCATTCAAGCTAGACAATAAATCTCTCAAGCAATCTCATATCTTCTCTAATCCTCTTCAAAGCCTAAATCAAATGCTAATCCACTATGAGATCTATGAAGATCATGAGAGAGGATCAAAGCACACAAATGGTCGAAGATTCATCACCAAGCTAAAAGATCTCTTCATTTTCTTCACCAAATTCAAGAGAAATTAGATCATAAGGAGGGAAAAGAGAGAGAAATGATTGTAATGAGGGAAGATTCATATGTTGTAAGCTTGAATATCATAATGAGAACTGATTGAAAGTGGACGTAGATTCATAGAGAATCGAACCATTACAAAAATTACTTTGCCTTCTTACTTGCTGTTATCCATTTATTTTGCGATTTCGCGGTTCCATATTCTTACCGAATAGGTGAAGTGTAACCTTTACACCTTTGGTGTTTGATCCCAAATTTGGAGCAAACACACATTTAATGCATTAATCTTTATCAGATTCATGAATCTTTTCAATGCATGAATCTTTTTCAAATGCATGAATCTTTTTTTTATAACATATATTCATGCATTACTTTTATAACATTTTTTTTATTATCAATGACCATGCACGCACAATCAAATATTTATAAAAATATGTGGGGTGTTACAAAAATCTTCTAAGAGTAAAACGATTTCCAAAACAATCAACATATGGGTTACAAAATTTTCGATTAGGAATAATATGTAAAATCATTTTTATAAATTATTCATAAAAATAAAAATTATATTTATAAAAGGGATACCAAACCTTTTTTGTTTGGTTTCCTAAGATCTAACTCTTAGGACCCTAATTAAAAGTGGGTACCAATGTCATTACTTATTTTTTGTAGACCCTACCCAAAAAACGAGGAAAACGGATACTTGATACTGGTTGCTCAAAACATATGACAAGAAATAAAGAAATGCTGACAAATAATATCCACTCAAAAGGAGGAACTGTCATTTTTAGAGATAGATCCAAGGGATACATCATCAGCAAAGGCAATGTGAGTAATTACATTATATCTAATTTACCTCTTATTACTGATATTTCATTAGTTAAAAAATTACAACATAACCTGCTTAGTATAGGTCAACTATGTAATAAAGGTTTTAAAATTTCAACTTTAAAAAATAGTGTAGTATTTCTGATAAAAGTCAAATTCTTATTTTTGAAACAAATAGAAATAAAAATATATATTTCATAAATGTGGAAATAAATAATAATCTTGATATGTATTTTGTTAGCCAAAGAAAATGATCCATGCCTATGACACAAAAGGTTTTGTCATATAAACTTTAAAACAACAAATAAAATTTTGAAAAACGAATTAGTTAATGGTTCACCGAAAATGAAATTCAAAGTTAATAATCTTCGTGACGCTTGCCAATTAGGAAAATAAACGAAATCATCGTTAAAGGTAATTTCAACATTACAACCGTTGTAATTATTATTAAAATCTCTCCGGAAGTTGGGTAGATATGTCCAAGTTAAAATCTAGTGCATCAAGGGCCCAAGCTTGAATTTTGCATCATACTTTGATCTGATCCCTACAACCAAGAACCGGTAGCTATGAAAAGTTTTACAAAAGAGATTTCCAAGCCTTAT
Organism: Allium sativum; assembly: GCA_030737875.1. Lineage (NCBI taxonomy): Eukaryota > Viridiplantae > Streptophyta > Magnoliopsida > Asparagales > Amaryllidaceae > Allium > Allium sativum. Next base: position 432,993,293 of record CM060920.1, read on the forward strand.
ACGCTATATATATTAACGTTCAAGTGAATGGGGCTAAAATCATAATGGATGAATTCTTGGATATTATATATAAAAAGAAATACTAAACAGTTCTTTATGTGCCTATATTATGAGACTTATCCTCTACTCCGAAGTCAAGCATACAGAATCTATCGTCTCGTCGATTGGTGAGGTTGGAGCCAAGACGTTGTTTTTGATTCATATTCCCGCAAGACCATAAACGCTTAACATGATTTCCTTTGCACAATGGAAAGAAAACATTGCCAACAAAGTTGCACAATATTCCGAGCCTACAACCTCCAAAAAGACCACCTCATCTGTGACTTTAGAAAATAAAGATTCCATTCAAATCATAAGTCCAGAGGATACTCCTAAACAAGCACTCGTCACCCTCTCGAAAAACTAATTAGAGCTTCAAAGTCAAATAACTAGGTTGGAAACAAAAGCTAACAAATGTTTTAATTCAATCGAAGGTTTCCTAAGTAAATTTTGGAATAAGATTTTCTTATATAAATTCTTCTTCTAAGGTTTACTAGCTAACAATATTTGAATGGACATCTCAAGAAGAAAACAACGACGATGAAGAAAACGAGGATAACGAGAGAAACGATGAGGATGATGACTTTGGTGAAGATTGATCATATATTTTAAACTCATTTTGTAAAAATATTGTTTCACTTTAAAACTGTATGTTTTAAGAACCTTGTGTGAAATCCATTTGATGTGGGTTATGATGTTTGTATGATGGTTTGTATAAAACTTATGTTTTGCTGGTATGCTTATATTGTAAACATAATGCACCTTGTGTTAGATATGATGGTATATATATAGTACAACTTTCATAAATCATTCTTCTTAGCATTCAATAATCAATAATATATTCATATGCATAAACATATGAGTTCTTAAAATATATATCCTTTACTCAAAATTAGATTTAATATAAATGTTGGTACGATTTCGTATGCATATCTCATGTCTTGTAGGCTTCATAAATTCGTGTGTATATATATACACTTTCATGACTAATAGTTATATTAGTTCCCATTATGCTGCTATTCCTTTCTATCGATGAAAAAGGGAGAGAAAAATACAAAAAACATATATACACGGAGCAATATATTCAGGGGGAGCACAGGATTTTTTTTTTTTTTATATTTCATATACATATATATAAAGTCGTATATAGTTGTCATCATGAAAACGGGGGAGATTATTGGAACCTCAATTCTTGAGTTAAATTTTAATTACGACAACTATATATTGACGATACTGTTCACTAACAGCTATTACAGGAAAAAGAAGAAGAATATAGTCTAAGTACAAGAATATTCGAAATTTGGATATGTTGGTACATTATTAGTGTAATCGAATCTGTATTTAGTTGATTTTTATTGTTAAAATCCCTCCTATAAAATATATATAATGTTTTAAATTATAAAGGTTGAAGCACATATGCAAAAGACATGTGCATCAGCCGAATGAACCAAAAGTTCAACCGGCTAGTTGCTGGGTGTTCAAACTTTTATAGTTTGAACATTCAGCCGACTGAATATGTAATTCAGCCGGCTGAGTACTTAATTCAGTCGGTTGAATGATATATATTGTATATGACTACTTATTTCAAATTCTAGCCATTTTTTAGCCAGTTGAATTTTTAATTCAGTCGGCTGACCTGATAGGTTGCGGCTTTAAGGAATCATAACTCTTTAATCCAATAGTTATGGCTACATTTTTGATCAAATGTTTTTTCAAATAATTGCAACCTTTTATTTATTATAAGTACACTTCAGAATCACTTGTTTTATTCACTGAACTTTCTTGATATTAATATTCTTTGATTCTGACAAATTTTTTTACTATATTCACTTATGCTCTCAAATGTTCAATATTTTGTGATTATAAGACACTTTTCTTCTTTATTCTTCATACACTTTCATACACACACACACACAAAGGAGACGATTATCGGAAGGATGTACTCAAGAGTGACTTATATGTGTTATCAAGAACACATATACAATCAAAAAAACTTTTGTGTATTTGTTGAAATTCCATTCCGCTAATCAGGCAAGAAGTCCTCTTCAGCTGCTAAGGCAAAATCCAGCTTTGTTGCTCAGGTCCCTGTTATGTTTCTCAGGTGCTATTAAACCTATTCCTTCAGATTAAGTGAGGGTTTCGATTAAATTACATTCCAAAAGGATCCTGGGACTGGACGTAGGACAGTGCTCTAAACCAGTATAAAAAATTCCTTGTATTCTTTACTTTATTTGCAACTTTTATATTGTTTATCTGTGATATCATTTCTAAGTTTTTATCTCATTAAATATTTACTTGCATATATCAAACTTAGTATATTATCTACTTCCACATTCTATATACTACATGTATTTTCATATTACTCAATCCTACTCATTTTTTCATATAAATGCTAATATTGTCTATTATGTTATGGAGAATTCCGACTCAAGACCACTGGAATCAAAAACCCTAGCGCAACGGAAGACGAGATTGTGGTAAACGTGCAAAACCAACCAATCAATGTATCAAAACTTCTCAACCCAATCCACAAGCCAGTCACAATCACTGAACAATGGAAATAGTAGAGCAATAATAATAAACTAAATCACACAGGGATTTATAGTGGTTCCACTGATGTCTTGTCAGTGTATGTCCACTTTGGGGGAGAATCCTTTATTAGTATCAATAAAAGAGTACAAGAGATTGAATATTATGATCAAATTCACCAAAAAAAATTAATTTTGTGGAGAAAAGAATTAAAGAAGATTTGGATTGCCAGAACCCTAATTCGAATAAACCTAGGTCTTAATCTCTTGATTAGCCTCTTTTTTTGGTATACCCCTTTTTGGATCAAATGTAGCTTATATAGGGCTAGCAATTAGAACCGAAAACCCAAACCGACCTGAAGCCGAACCGAACCCGATGGGTCTCGGGTCGGGTCCACGTGATGAAAAATACATTCAAGACCCGATCAAACCCGACCCACATAGACCCAAACCGAAACACCTGACCAAAAAGCATTGAAATATATGTATTTTTAGTCTTATTATTCAATCGAATCCAAGCCGAGCCAACCCGAACCCAAGCTCGGCTCGGGTTGGGTCCATATTTTTGAAATGTATAATTTAAACCCGAAAAAACCTTTCCTGTCTAGAACCGAGACCCGTCAGGTTAGGTCTGGGTCCATCGGGTTGGGTCTAATTGCCACCCTTAAGCTTATATAGGGCAAGAATAGAACGGAGCCATTTCCCAAATTGCCCCTGGATCCTTTACGAATCAGCCTTCCAAATCTTTAACCCAATATAGCCAATATATCATCCCAGGCGTCTATCGTAGAGTGTAACAGATGTCTATCCCAATTGTGCTTCAGCATAGACGTCTGTCCTGATAGTGGTGTACGTCTGTCACAAGCCTCGGGAAATTCTTACAAACAACACAGACGTCTGTCAGACGTCTTTCATAACTTCTGCTTCAGCTCAGACGTCTGTCTAGGGTGACAGATGTTTGATAGGACTCTCGGAAAAACCCCCTGTAAACTCAGACATATGTCGTGCCTAATGACAGACGTCTGTCACTGTACGCTGCTGAAACCATGCACTTCTTTGCCTCTAACTTCTTCATACAAGCTCCTATTTGTGAATTGTCTTCTCCAACATGAAGCTACTCCCCCATCCAGTTCAATTCTACAATATAGTATCACTAAATTTAACACTCCACCTTGATATTATATCCATCTTCATCACCAACACTGATTGTACCAAACCATTCTCTACCTTCAACCAAGCAAGCTTGAATGTTTCCCCAATGAGCTCTAGCATGGCCACCTCAGTTTGCACTCCACTAATGAGTTCAGGTAAAGCCCCCACCGATCAATGAAGTATTGAAAACATCCAACTCCAAAACTAGTCTCACTAAAAGACAAACATAAGAAGATAGAACTTCAATCTCTCACCGATACTCCTCCACAACCAAGATTCTCTCTCTGCCGTGCCACCCCATGACACCTAGCAACTTTCCAAGCGAATTAATTTCAAGCAATGCTTGAACTTCCTAACCGGCAATACCTTAGTGAACATATCCGCCGCGTTGTCCTTTGTGTGCACTTTCCAAATGCATACTTGCTTGTCTTCGTCTATGGCTACTAGAAATTACTCCCTCACTTCAATATGCTTTGTCCTTGAGCTAAAAGCTAAACTTTGGCTATCACATTGAACATCAACACCGTCATGTTCAAACCCCAAGTCAAACAACAATCGCTACAAATAGAGTGACTCCTTTGCTGCCTCCATCGCAGCTATCAACTCCTCCTCCATAGTGTATAAAGCAACTACGATTTGCAATCTTGATCTCCAACTTATGGATGTACCACCAAGAGTGAATACATATTCGAAAGTTGATTTTCTTCGATCCCTATTACCAGCGTAGTCTGAATCACAATAACCAACCAACATGCAATTATTCTTCTTACTATCCCTAAAAAACAATACCATGAGATGATGTACCTTTCAAGTATCTCAATATAAGCTTCGCTGCTTCCCATTGCGATTTCCATGGATTATCCATAAACCGACTAAACACCCCGACGACATTTGCGAAATTGGGCCTTATACACACTATGGCATACATCAAACTTCCAACCGCACTAGCATATGGCACCTTTTCGATAAAAGATTAGTCTTTCTCCTCGATAAGTGATCCCTTACTTGAAGTCTTTACATCCAAAGGTAAAGATGTATTTGACGCCTTTGCATCCTCCAAGCTAAACCAGCATAACATTTTTATTATGTATTCCTTTTGAGTCAATTTCAAATCAAAATACTTTCGATCTCTTTCAATCTCCATGGCCAAAATCTTCTTTGCTTCACCAAAGTCTTTCATCTTGAGTTCCGCCCTTAACTTCAATTTCAACTTGTTGATTTCCGCCTCATCCTTAGTAGCAGTGAACATATCATCCACGTACAAGAGTAAATACAACCAACAATCATTTCTTAACCTCTTGAAATATACAGAAGCAACTTTGATGCTTCAATGGAAGCCACTTTCAAGCATGGAATGATCAAATCTCTTGTACCATAGCTTAGGTGATTGCTTCAGACCATATAGTGATTTCTTCAACTTGCAAACCAATTTTGACTTACCATCTATAATAAACCCTTCCGGTTGCTCCATGTATATGTCTTCATCTAAGTCACCATGCAAGAAGGTGGTTTTCACATCTAGTTGCTCCAACTCCAGGTCGTGAATAGCAACCAAAGCATGTAATATCTGGATAGAAGTATGTTACACAACTGGTGCGAAGATATCATCATACTCCTTTCCCTTCCTTTGTGCAAACCCCTTAGCCGCTAGCCTAGCTTTGTATCTTCCATCGTCCTTCACCTTGTATATCCATTTCATGGTTTCGTTGAGGAAGTGGAACCAAGTCCCTAGCCTGGTTCTTTGTCAACGATTGCATCTCTTTCTCCAAGGCACAAATCCACTTCGAGCTATCATTCGAACTCACGACGTCATCAAGATCCGTTGGATCATCGTGGACTACATACAAAGCATAGTCCAATTCTCACAAAAGCTAAGATAGTTCCAATCACCATTTCTTTCGGGTGACCTTATAGCACGACGACCAACCCGAGTTGTAATACCTTCACCCGGTCTTCCTTCAACTCCACCTTGAACTAAATCTTCTCTAGGCTCGTGCACATCACCAACACTACTAGAGGAACCCAGTGGACTATGTAATGTAACATCAATCGCATTCAACTTGCAAGCACCTCCAACAACTCAACTCTCTTTAGGCCTGAAATTGGGAATTACTTCCTTCTCCTTTGATTTTCCATAAACCAAATACGGAATCTCTGATGAACCCTCATTCTCCTTGAGCATAGCTTACACATCAAAAGTAACACGATGAGAAATCATAGACTTCGTTGTTTCTGGATTCCAAATCCGATAGCCTTTGACTCCATCCATATAGCCAAGAAAAATCTCCTTGAAAGCTCTAGGTGAGAGCTTATCATTCCCCGGACCATGCACATAAACATGATTGCCAAATACATGAAGATAACTCAAGTCAATGCTCTTTCCCTTCCACACTTCCTCCGTAATTTTGTTATTAATAGCCGAGCACGGAATTCGATTAACAATATGCATCACGGTTGACAAAGCTTCGACCCAAAATCCCTTAGACAAACCCGATGTCAATCTCAAGCATCGAGCTTTCTCCAGTAGAGTTCGGTTCATTCTGTCCGCCACTACATTAGATTGCGGATCACCAAGTGTAGTAAAATGCCTCCAAATACCATGATGCTTGCAAAATTTCAGAAAATCTCCGGAAACATACTCTCCGCCATTGTCAGACCTAAGAACCTTCAAAGTCTTTCCACACTCATTCTCAACAAGAGCCTTCTATTCTTTTAATCTTGCACACCCAAACCTTTCGAGAAAAATCATCAATGAAAGAAATATAATATCTTGCTCCTCCCAAAGAAGCTACAGGCGCTGATCCCCAAACATGTGTGTGCACATACTCAAGAATCCATCTTGAATCATGTTTCCCTTCACCGAATGACACTCTAATTTTCTTTCCTATGACACATTCCTCTCAAAACTCCAAATTGTTGAAACTCTCACTATCAATCATCTCCCTACATCGAAGAACATCCGAACTCTTCTCCGAGACATGACCCAATCTCAAATAGCACAGCCGTGTCGCATTGTAGCCACGAGAACTATCAACATCGACACAAGTTTCGTCATCCACAGTCACACCTTGAAGCAAATAACAACCATGAGTCCTAGCACCCATCATAACTACAAGCGCACCCTTCGAAAGCCTCAAGCTATCACTCTCAATAGTGATCTTGTAGCCTAAAGAATCCAGTTGTCCTAAAGAGATAAATGACTTCTGTAGCCCCAGAACATAGCGCATATTAGTGAGAGTACAAACCACTCCGTCAAACATCCGAATTTGCACGGATCCAACGCCCTTCGACTTGCAAATTGCACCATTTCCCATAATAATTGAATTTTCTTCTTGAACGTCATAAGAAGAAAAAAAATTCCTATTAAGCATCATGTGATATAAAGCCCCCGAATCAAGCACCCATTCGCTTCTCGAAACATCTGATGCTACAGCCGACAAAACTTCTACGTCTCCCTCACCAACATCTCTCTCTATCACAAATGATGAAGATGATACTTCCTTTTTCCCCTTGTTTGGACAATCATTCTTCCAGTGAAAAGGTTTCTTACATATAAAGCACTTGTTGTTTCTTTCCTTCGATTTTCCTCTTCCACCGGGCTTTCTAGAATTAGAACGCCCTCGGTTTCCCTTCTTCTCGGACTTCTCTTTTTCCGCAAATAAACCTTGACCATTACCAGCACCACTACTACCATCACTCAGCTCCTTCCTCTGATCTCGCAACTCCTCACTAAGAATGCCCATCTTGACATCATTAAGAGTCAATATATCCCGACCAAAGATCAAACTGTTTGAAACCCAGTATAACGCTCGGGCAACAAACATAGAAATATCATCGCCTTCTGCTTCTCCTCAATCTTTAAACCTACCACCTTTGTCTTCATTAGCAAATCATCAAACATATTTAAGTGCGCTTTTAGCGAAGTTCCTTCCTTCATCTTGTAGGTAAAGAAAATCCACAACAAGATCAATCAATTTGTGAGTGATTTCTTCATATACAACTCCTCCAACTTGTTCCAAATACCCTTAACAGTGGTCTCACTACTAATTTCAGAGATTACATTCTCTCCAATAGCAATTTGAAGTGTAGTGAATGCCCACTCTTTCATTTCTTCTCTCTCCACATCTGAGATGTTCGCTAGCAATAAATGTGTATTAAACACTACCTAATGTATCTGATTCCTCCTAAGAACCGCTTTCATCTTCCATTGCCATTTTTCAAAATCATTATTGCCATTCCACTTGTCAATAACCTACTGTGAACTAGCAGCTGCGTATGACTAACGTACATAAGGGGCTACACCATTTGGACCAACTGTTAAGACACTATTTGAATCTGATTCCGATATTTTTACAACTATCTACCAACACCAATGCTCTAATACCAAATGTTGTGGAGAATTTCGACTCAAGGCCGCACAAATCAAAAACCCCGGCGCAGCGGAAGATGAGATCGTGGTAAACGTGCAAAACCAACCAGTCAATGTATTAAAACTTCTCAACTCAATCCACAAGCCAATCAAAATCACCCAACAATGGAAATAGAAGAGCAATAATGGTGAACTAAATCACACAGGGATTTGTAGTGGTTCCACTGACGCCTTGTTATTGTACATCCACCTTGACAGAGAATTTTTTATTAATATCAACAGAAGAGTACAAGAGATCGATTACAACGATCAAATTCCCAAAAAAAATTGATTTTATAGAGGAAAGAATTGAAGAAGATTAGGAATGTCAAAACCTTAATTAGAATTAACCTAGGTCTTAATCTCTTGAATAGCCTCTTTTTCTGGTCTACCCCTTTTTGGATCAGATGTACCTTATATAGAGAGAGAATAGATTGTAGCAATTGCCCAAATTGCCCCTGGATCCTTCACAAATCAGTCTGCCAAGTCTTCAGCCCGACATAGCCAACATATCGCCTCAGATGTGACGTCTGTCCTGGTTGTGCTTCAGCACAGACGTCTACCCGGATAGTGACAGACATCTGTCGCAAGCCTCAAGAAACTCTATTGACAACACAGACGTCTGTCATAGCTTCTACTTCAGTTCATATGTTTGTCCAGCATGACAGACGTCTATCAGGACTCTCGGGAAAATCCCCATTTAAACTCAGACATCTGTCATGCATAGCGACAGAATTCTATCGCTATATCATGCTGAAACCTTGCACTTCTTCGCCTCTAACTTCTTCGTACAAGCTCCGACCTGCGAACCGTCTTCTCCGACACGAATCTACTCCCATCCACTTCAATTCTACCATTTAGTATCACAAAATTTAACATATTAAATGTGTAAGGAGAAGAAATTCACAAACTTTTACTTCTGCAAGAGAGAAGCTTCATATTTTCCTCCCTGTATATGTTTTCAAGAATGGAGATGACTTAAACAATACCTGTCAGGTGGATAACTTAAACATTATTCATAAAATAAACATGATTTTGTTTTTCATAAATATAATTGTGGAAACCTACCAGCTTGTTCATGCCATCTTCAGTACCAATAATGCTAAAAATTAGTTCTCTTTGTCCGGTGTGATTGTAATAGAAAATTGGCATGAAGCTAATTGTTGTCAATCATACTCTCCTATTTTATCTTATCCAATGCCTAATATATAAAAAAAATGCTTTTAGTTTCAAAATAATTTATAGTTGTTTCATAGTTTTTGCATATGATTTCTGTCATGAATGGAACAATAAAGTGTAAAGGAATAATGCTTCACTTGGACAGTATAAATCAAGCAGTATGCATACCAATATGTTGAATCCAAATGTTATGTATACTCATACAATCAACTGTCCGCTTTCTTAAACATAAAAATAATTTAAAAGGAATTTATTTAAAAATATGGAAAATAAACAAATGCTTACACTAAATGAGCTGTTAATCAATTCGCTTAGAAAATTTCCATGGACTAGAATGCTTTAGTAATCAAGGTTAAAAGTTGATCTATCTCAGCCTGGAAAGCAACAACCTCGGCATCTGGCAGTTGGATGCTAATATTCATGTAGTCGCTGACAGTAACGAAGATAACATTATACTCCTATTATGTTACAACTCCTTTATCCATGACATAATTTAATAAAAGAGTATATCAACTAAGGAGGTGGAAGATGAGTTGGTGATTGTACTATCCTAACATAGTAATTGTGCGGTTGTGGAAAACATGTTTGACTAAATACTGTTGGAGCACACTTAAATTGTCTGGTTGTTAACCCATAAAAATAAGGTTTGAGCCATGTCCAATTAGCCAAGCCATCAAGAGCCATGACAAAACAAGGGGGCCAAGACGTTAAAATCATGCCAACATTAGTCAAATCGTTGGGTTCATATGAAATAAACCAAGTTGGACTCGGACTCATGGCGTGGAAACCAGGATGCTTCAAGGCCATATCGCAAGGAAGGGAACAACAATAAGCCCCTTTTCAAGGCATGTCGTATCTCGCCATGTCGCTACGTAGAAACCAGGTCGATCCCAGGTCATGCCACATTTCATTTATGGCGACAAAGTAAAGCAAAAGCACCTAGCAATTATGTCATCATGACGCAAGTCATTATCTCGTTAATCGTCCATGACGGCCTTAAGTTATGTCGTAGGAGGTAAGTTAGGTTCAGGAAACGCGTCATGTTGTCTCGCTCCAATGCCGCTCGACGACATGAAATGCAGGCTGTTACTCAAGATTTCGATATGATCCATGTCATGATCTATTCATGCCGCATCCAGCTATTACCAGATTGTTGACAGCTATCATCCGAACGAGATGAACCGTGTTAAGGAGAATCATAACATGTCAAAGGCTCAAGGCGCTCAGAAGCATAGGGTCGTGCGACATGAGTCATGTCGCCCTGCCTTCATACCGTTCAACGACGTAAAGAGTAAGTCACTAATCAAGATCTGAAGTTAAACCATGTCGCGCCCCGCTCATATCGCCTCCAGCTAATGTCGAGTCACCCGAACGAGATGAACCATGCCGTAGAAAATCATGTCATGTCAAGAACTCAGGATATCAAGTGGTTTATTAGAGCGGCATGGGTCATGTCGTCTGGGGCCATGAGTCATGGCGTTTCTCTGCATAATTACGAAACTGCCACCTGGTCTGGAAATCTCCTATAAATACCCCCTCACTTCTTCATTTGGGGGTATGGAATCTTGAGATCACGAAGTGCTGCCGAAAATATTCCACAACAATTCTAACATCTATTCTACATCATAAACTGAAGACTAATCCATGGATCATGATCTTTATCAAACACATCCAAATGATTCAAGAGTTGAAGTTTGATTGAGCAAGCCTATATGAAAGAGGGGTTCCTTTCAATTCTACCGCATCTACATCAAATCTCCGCTGAATAATTCTCTTTTCAATCATCTTTAGTAGATTAAGTGTAATTCATGAGTAATAGAGTGATAAAATTGATGTAAGAGAGAAGCTAATCTTGTAATCTTCTTATTGATAATGGAATCTCTTATGAAAGTGGATGTAAACCCTTATTGGGTTGAACCACTATAAAACCTGATGTCTTTTACTTATATTTCAATCGTTGTAAGGATCCACTTTTCATTTTTGTGAGACGTTTCTTCACATTTTTGGTGCTTTGTCCAATTTTGGGGAAAACATTTGGCGCCCACCGTGGGGCGAGAATTGCCAATCCATTTCTCGCTCTTTCACAAGGTAGAAGGCCTTGCATTGGAATTTTGAATCCACTCTGATCATCTAAGTTCTCCAAGTTGCAGTACTTATCTCAAAAGCCATGAGAAAACCAGGTAGACCGTCGAAGAAAGTTACAAGCAAAAGCCTTGAAGATGTCGATAATGCCACTAACACAGAAGATACCCTGCCTACTAATCAGTTTGAAGTCGGTGAAAGTTCTAAAGCCGGAACTGCCGTAACAAGGAAGGAGTTGGATGAAGTGGCAGCAGAACTAACAAGTCGAATGGATATTGCGAATGAGGCCATGATAAAGAAGCTTGACACCATGTTCACCATGCAAGCCGCAATGGCCAAAGTTACTATGAGTGCAAGCCATCTCAAAACTGCTAAAACCACTGGAACAGAAGATACTGGATCTTCTTCCTCGAGTCCAAATAAAGGAAACTCTGTCCAGAAGATTGCAAATCCTAGTCATAAGGGAATGAGGCCACCTATTCATAACCACTCCGGAAAAGCAACTCCTCAACAAGCATTTGGTTCCACCAAAGGGGCACTTCCCCATGTGGGAGGTCCAGGGCCCCGGAATCTGAACCGCGTTCGTTTGCATAGGCAAACATCCGGTAAAGAGGAAGGCGTTCGCCCCGTGGACCAACTCAATGAGGAGGAGCGAATATTCGGAATGATACGGAAGATCATGAATGAGAGCCAGAAAAAGGTGGATGATGAAATAGAATGGGGATTTGCTCCTACAAAAACTCCTCTTACAGAAAGAATAAAAATAGCGCCATATCAAAATAAATTCAAACCCCCAGTTGTACAAGCCTACAATGGAACTGGCGATCCAAATGTGTTCCTATTCAGATACGATCAGCACATGGATGAGGCATGCGCTACTGATGAGCTCAAGTGTTTGTACTTACCTACCTATTTGGAGGGAGTAGCCTCACTCTGGTTCACAAAACTCCCGCCGAAATCCGTGGATGACTTCGCTACCTTGGCCAAGCTGTTCAGACAACAATTCAGGCTCCAAGCAACCAAGGTGCGTGATGTATTGGAATTGAATGAACTGGAACAAGGGCCGGGGGAGTCCATTAAAGCCTTCCTTTCTCGTTTTAACAAAGCCGCGGCCGAAGTTGGAAACTATGAGCCATGTTTGGCTTTGATGGCTCTAAAGGGAGGCATAAGTAAAAAGACCAAACTCGGGCGATGGATCAAGAAGAAGAAGCCTGCCACTCTCGAAGAGATGTTTGACAAGGCAGAGGAGTATATAGGCGTGGATGAGGATCCGACCTATATAATGGAAGCTGCAGAAAGTAAGGAGCAATCACAAAAGAGGGACGTAAACGTGCAAGGTGGACAGAAAAACGCCGGAGGAAATCAGAAAAGGGGGAATGAAGGGAAAGACGGTCGAAACAACAAAAAGCTTCATTTCTTCAAGAATTCCGAAATGACTCCTCTTAACAACACCATAGAGAACATTAATATGGCGACCAAAGACACTGAAGAGTACCCAGAGCCCGGGAAGTTAAGAGTCACTGCTAATGCGATAAAGTCTGGCAGGTTCTGCCGATTCCCTAACCAGCCAGGGCATAGCACGAACGAATGTAGACATTTGAAAAGCTTAATCGAAGAACTGATAAGGAAAACAGGCTTCAACAGTACACAAAGAACCCCCAGAATGCTCAGGGAACTCAAGACCAAGGAGCCTCTGTAGGACAGCCCGAACAGAATGAGAACGCCTCAATTGCTGCTATACCAAGGATGATCATAAACACCATCTCAGGAGGCCCCTATCCGGTTGGGAAAAGCTGGGGGGATATGGTGAAGTACGCTCAAGAGGTGAAGGACTTTTCGAAAGAGGGTGAACTCATGACCATAGATGAAGTTTTATTGGCAAAAGTACCAAGAATCCTGCGAGACGACATCACATTTAAAGATGAAGATCCGACTGGGATCATAACACCTACAGAGGATCCAATGGTCATAACCGTTGGTATGGGCCCGGCCATAGTAAGAAGGGTGTTAGTCGATAGCGGAGCCTCAGTTAATATCCTTTTCTTTAGCGCATTCCATATGATGAAGCTTTCCATGAGTGATGTAAAATCCTGTCAGAACAAGGTCCATGGATTCACTGGTCAGGCTATTCAACTGATTGGTGTCATCAGTCTGCTGGTGGAGCTTGGGGAAGGAGAGCAGAAAGCCACACGGATACAAGACTTTGTTATGATCGATGAACCCTTTGCTTACAACGCCTTCATGGGAAGACCTACTCCTGCAACATACAGAATAACTATGGCTCCGTGGCGCCTCACTATGAAATTTCCAATGGAGAATGGTGTTGGCACAATTATAGGAGATCAACAAGCAACAAGGGAGTGTTATTTGGTTGAATTGGAAGAAGCAAGGAAGAAGGAATTGAAGAAGGATGTGGAGCCGTCGCTTTGCATCCAGAAATCCCTCTTATAGCAAGTAAAGCAAAATTCTCATACTGGTGGGCACAGTGGCGCTCGAAAGGCAATTGATCCAAGGAAAAACAGTATGGGGGAAAATAGAGCAGCGCCAGCCGAAAATACTATCCCCGTTCCAGTATCCAAAGACCCTAACCAAGTCCTGAAGATAGGTTCATAGCTAGGCATGAAGCTACGGAAGGAATTAATCTTGTTTTTGAAAGAAAACCTAGATGTATTTGCCTGGGAACACTCAGATATGTATGGGATCCTACCGAATGTAATTGTTCACAAGTTGAATATAAACCAAAAATTGACTCCTGTAAAGCAGAAGAGGCGAATGCAGGGACTTGAGAGGTTTGAAGCTCTAGAAGAAGTAGTAGATAGATTACTCCAAAATAATTTCATACGGGAAGCTACATATCCAGATTGGGTCTCTAACCCAGTTCTTGTTAAAAAGTCCAATGGGAAATGGAGAGTGTGTATAGACTACTCAGACCTTAATAAAGCATGCCCAAAAGATAGCTTTCCTTTACCCCGGATCGACCAACTTGTAGATGCTACAGCGGGTCATGGGTTACTATCTTTTATGGACGCATATTCCGGATATAATCAAATTATGATGTACAAGCCGGACGAGGAGAACACGAGCTTCATAACAGATAGAGGGCTATACTGCTTTCATAACAGATAGAGGGCTATACTGCTATAGGGTCATGCCGTTTGGACTGAAGAACTCGGGAGCTACCTACCAACGCCTCGTAAACTCCATGTTTAAATATCAAATAGGGAATACAATGGAAGTATATGTAGGCGATATGCTAGTCAAGTCAAAGAAGGTCGAAAATCATCTCGAGGATTTGGTAGAAATGTTTCACATACCCAGGAAATACAGGATGAAACTAAACCCGTTAAAATGTTCGTTCGGAGTCGCTTCAGGGAAATTTCTCGGGTTTATCGTTAATGCTAGGGGCATCGAAGCAAATCCCTCTCAAATTGCGGCTTTAAGGGAAATGCGGGCTCCGAAAACCAAAAAGGAACTCCAAAGCTTAAATGGAAAGGTAGCATCTTTAAACCGGTTCGTTTCCAAAGCAACAGATCGGTGTATCCCGCTTTTTGATGCCTTGAAAAAAGGAAAGAAGGACTTCCAGTGGACCTCCGAGTGCCAGGAGGCTTTCGAGGAAATGATAAGACATATGGAATCATCGCCAATGTTATTGAAACCTAAAGATGGGGAGGATCTATATTTATACTTGGCAGTCTCATTACATGCTTTGAGCGCAGCGCTAATCCGAGAAGAAGCAGGGGTGCAATTGCCGGTGTATTACATCAGTAAAAGACTTGCTGGGGCCGAATTGAATTACCCTAAGCTAGAGAAGCTCGCATATTGCCTCCTCGTTGCCTCAAAAAAGTTGAGATCATATTTCCAATCTCACCTTATCAAGGTTCTTATCGATCAACCACCAAGACAAGTTCTCTTTCGCCCGGAAACTTCAGGAAGGTTACTAAAATGGAACATCGAGCTGAGTCAATATGACATCACTTACCATCCTCGAAGAGTGACTAATGGCCAAGCCCTAGCAGATTTTATTGCTGAGTTTACAGACAGAGGAGAAGAGATCGAGGAACCAGCGGAGACGGAGACCATTTGGAAACTATATTTTGATGGATCTAGAAATGAATATTGTTCAGGGGCTGGAATTGTCTTGGAAACCCCAGAGGTTCACTCTTTATGCTACGCATTAAGATTAGAATTTCCGTCAACTGATGATGAGGCCGAATATGAAGCGTTAATAATAGGGCTAAAGTTGGCAAAAGAGCTAAAACTTAAAACTTTGCAAATTCTTAGCGACTCTCAGTTGGTGGTGGGTCAAGTGCGCAAAGAGTTCCAAACCAAAACTGGGAATCTACCCTCTTATCTAATCAAAGCTATGGAACTTCTAAACAGTCTTGATCACTATGTTATATCTCACATCCAAGAGAACAGAATTCAAAAGCGGATTCTCTTGCCAAGTATGCTAGTTCATCAGATGCTCAACTGCTGGGTTTGATCCCCATCGAAGTCCTTTCGAACCCTACTATTGAGGAAGCAAGCATTGACTGGATAATGGAAACCATTGAGGAACTTACATTATGGATGACTCCAATCAAAGAATATATCCTCAACGGGACACTTCCTATAGAACGGAAAGACAAAAGGAAAATATTGCGCAAAGCCCCTCTGTACCTCATTCAAGATGGAAGGCTGTACCGATGAGGATTCTCTATGCCCTTGCTGCGATGTGTGAGTAAGAAGGAATCTAGAGCGATTTTGGTAGAGTTGCACGAAGGATAATGCAGAGGACACATTGGCGGTCAAACATTAGCTAAGAAGATTCTGCGATATGGCTATTTTTGGCCTGATGTAAATCTAAATGCCATGACCTATGTGAATAAGTGTGATAGATGCCAGAGATTTGCTAAAATTCCAAGAGAACCTCCCACAGAGTTAACTCAAATGGTTAGCCCGTGGCCATTTGCAGTCTGGGGCATAGATCTAATTGGGGTATTACCCACCGCAAAAGCAAATATGAGATACGCTATAGTAGCCGTTGACTACTTTACCAAATGGGCCGAAGCAGAACCTTTAGCTACAATCACATCAAAGAAAGTAATGAATTTTGTCTTAAAAAACATCATTTACAGGTTTGGAGTATCGCAAAAGATCATTACCGATAATGGAACCCACTTCGAAAGCAATGAATTCCTAGACTTC
This sequence comes from Allium sativum, assembly GCA_030737875.1. Taxonomy (NCBI): domain Eukaryota; kingdom Viridiplantae; phylum Streptophyta; class Magnoliopsida; order Asparagales; family Amaryllidaceae; genus Allium; species Allium sativum. The sequence goes on from CM060920.1 coordinate 433,009,868, forward strand.
TGCGCTAAGTACAAGATCAAAAAGAGCTTTGCAGTTGTGGCCCATCCGCAAGAAAATGGGCAAGTGGAAGCCATCAAAAAAATATTAAAGTTGACCATCAAGAAGCGTCTTGAAAAAGCCAAAGGCAACTGGGTTGATGAACTTTCCTTTGCGTTATGGTCATATCGGACAACGCATAAAACCGCTACGGGGCACATCCCATTCTCACTTGCATTCAGCTCAGAAGCTATGATCCCAGTGGAGCTAGAAGTGCCACTCACCGCAGAATACACTTTAACCAGAATGAGAATGAAAAGCTGCAATGGGAAGCACTTGATTTACTGGAGGGAAAGCGAAGAGAAGCAAAGCTTGGCATAGCGGCCCATCAACGGAAAGTAGCCAGATATTTCAATACAAAAGTCAAGCCAAGAACTTTTCAAATCAGGGACCTAGTCCTGAAAAGAATTATGACAGGAACTGGGGTATTCGGACCCAATTGGGAGGACCATACATGATTAGCCAGAAGTTCGTAGATGGCACTTTTGAGCTAAAAACAACAGACGGAATCGCACTCCCTCGGGCATGGAATAGCATCCACCTTCGCCGTTATTTTGTTTGAAGTTTCTTTCGCATATTACTTATTATACATACATCATGAATTGTAAACATATCATGCATTGTAAATATCTTGCAAAGTATGTACAAATTAATGAAAGAAACTACTTTACCTGTCTAAAATCGTACATCGGCAAGTCTTAATATCCAGCTGCTAACATCGGTTTTAATTACAGGATTTTTAAGTAGATAGAAGCACATTCAGAACCAAATAAAGCTTAATGAATGCTACGGCACATCTCCAACCGAAAGAGCTCAAACACCCATTGCCTGGTACACGAACACCCTTGCCTCTCATGTCATTAAGGATATAAAATATGAAGCCATAAATAAGGGGCATCAAGAACTCTAAACCCAAACGATGTGACACCCAGACTACGTACCAAGTTTTGCATTTCACCGTAGGGGCACATTCTTAACAGAGTTTGAAGTTCTAGATCTAAAGATTCACAATGAGAGGTCGACAAATAAACTAGGGTCAGCCCCGAGAAACAATGTGACAATTAACCCAAGACCTCCTTGAGGGACACCCGGTTCATCGCCGACGCCATTAAGATATGGTTGGACAGCGATACAAACACCGGGCTCTTTAACCCAAGACCTCCTTGAGGAGCACTCGGTTCATCACCGACGCCATTAAGATATGGCTGGACAGCGATACAAAAACCGGGCTCTTCATCGCCGACACCATTAAGATATGGCTGGACAGCGATACAAACACCGGCCTCTTTAACCCAAGACCTCCCTGAGGGGCACCCGGTTCATCGCCGACGCCATTAAGATATGGCTGGACATCGATACAAACACCGGGCTCTTTAACCCAAGACCTCCCTGAGGGGCACCCGGTTCATCGCCGACGCCATTAAGATATGGCTGGACAACGATACAAACACCGGGCTCTTTAATCCAAGACCTCCCCGAGGGGCACCTGGTTCATCGCCGACGCCATTAAGATATGGCTGGATAGCGATACAACACAGGGTTTCAAAGACCTCTTTGGAGGCATCCTCTCAAATGTTGGATCTTCCAAATTCAACTATTGATTCTGGGTCCTCCAAACCCAGTTACTGGCAAACCCAAAGACCTCTTAGGAGGCATCCGACAAGTTCAACAAGCGTTTGAATTATCCAGACTCAACGAACGATGGATCAAAAATCCTTTTAAGGACACCCGGTCATAAGCCGAATATTCTGAAATTCAGTTAGTAGCGGAACCAAAAATTTCCCTCAAAGTTATCTTATAAAAAAAACCACAAGTAACTGACCCACTCAGTTATCAGGAATAACAGATTCCTTTATCTAACTGTAAATACCATGCCTAAATTTTCGAGGTATTGAAACCAATTGTGATATGAGGGCACTACCGGCGCATTAATAAAATTTAATGGCGCTCTCTTAAACATACTACAATCCGGTTATAATTTCATAAAAAAATCGGCATTAGATTATTTCAAAACTTAGCCTGTAATAACAAACAATTTATAATGCAGAATCTATATTACAAATGCAAAACAAGAAGATACAATGAAGCTAAAAGTAAAAGCTTAAGTACGAGAGCAGAGCACAACTTCATTCTAACGTCATCAAATAGCATAATATACACACAACCAAAATTACATTATCCATCAAGTCAAACGCAAGATCAAGCATATAAGCTAAAGTCATAAGCGAGGTCTGGCACTCGCATTAAACAATCCAGTCTAATAATTTACATGCATAAGATGACAACCAAAAAAGCAGAATAAGAAAGTCATGAAAGTCACGATTCCTTCCCATCATGGAATCACCCCTAAGCAGAAGGAGAGGGAGGCGGATCAATCTTTCCCTCCTGGCCCAGAAGCTCGGCAATGGCTCTATCTATAGACTTCAAGGCTCGGATAAGCATGGCTTTGTCATCCTACAGAACAGAAATTCGCTCAAAATTCTCTCTGTTCAATCTCTGGAGGTCACTAGCGAACATGTTCCAACCAACCATCTTCTTTGTAGTATAATTCTCAGGGAGATTGGTTTGTTTCTCAAACCAATCTCTGGTATTATCAAGCTGGGCAAGAGCACTATGTTGTATGACATTTATATCATCAGGAACAACTTGTTTGTCGGACGGGTATATGTCCACTTCCACATGTGCACCCTATAAGCACCATCCTTCGAATCGACTAGCAAGTTCAGGATGACATGGTTCAGAAACATAGCGAGGTCTATCCATGATGGCTCGCAGATCTTCGAGAGATGGAACATTATAAGCAGGAGGGTCCAATGTGGAATAAGCATATGTTTCAAGCAACTCATTCGATTTGCGACATTTTCGAGAATCATCCTCCTTCAAAGGATCCTTCATCTTGTTATGGCTAGAAGACATCCTACATAAGCAATAACATTCGTTGAGAAAAGAAAGAGGAAAACATGTCCAGAAGTGTTGAACCCAGTTAAGAGACTTCGGGTCGTTGAAATCAATCAGGGTTTTGGGTCACGCAAGAAACTCATATCAATTTATGGCGCGAGACTTATGTCGGCTCACGACATGAAATTCATGACGACTCACAATTAAGACCCATGAAGGTCCATGACATGAGACCCACATCAGATCGCAACTTCAAATTTTGAATGGATCAATTCCCGAATTCAAGTTGTTCATGCGACATATCATCTCGACCGACTTGGGTTATAGCTACAGATTGATAACTCACATAGGCATAACGACATAAGTTTTTCATCACAACTTAATGTCGGAATCGTCAAACAAACACAAGTAAAAAAAAAGGAACATATGTATAACATCAACGGCAAAACAACATAAGTTCATGGTTTGAGCATTTCAGTAAGCAATCGGTGTGTATTATACAATATTAAAGTCCTGAATGAATCGGAATACTTCACATCGATCATACACAACTGCCTTATCACAATCGTGATCTACAGTCAGATTCATAAACATTTCAATACCACAAAATTATCAAAAACAGTTCGAATAATCGTCTATATGTAAAAACCGAATAGAAATCCTTAATTCCTGTATAAATCCTAGCATTCACGAAAGTGTAAACGAAATTAAACCTGAAAGATGAGCAAAACTTCTTATCAATGATTTTTGAATGTCTGGCGATCAAGAGATGCTTCTGTTTTTTGTGGCTCATGGACGAAGATGGCTAGGACTGACTTCGAATGATGGTAAGAGTCAGTTGGAATTTCACAAGAAACTTTGATCGACGATGATGATTTCGCAGCTCAAGGCCTATCCGCCATTAACAAGGAAAAACTCCGGAGTTTGGAGTGGAATACGAATGGGCATAGGGGTTACGAGGTGATATAAAGACACATGAACTGTGGATCGAACTAAGGATAGACCCGAAGCCCAATACGACATAATGACTTCTAACGACATGATGGCCAAATACGACATAGGGAAAGAAACGACCTGGTCCTCCTAGCAAAGCATCTAACGACTTGAACAAAAAGACATGGCGAAAAGAATGATTCGAAGCCCATATTATCTTTGATAGACACGGACTTCGAGGGGCAAATGTTAACCCATAAAAATAAGGGTTTGAGCCATGTCGAGTTAGCCAAGCCATCAAGAGCCATGTCGAAACAAGGGGGCCAAGACGTTAAAATCATGCCAATATTAGTCAAATCGTTGGGTTCATATGAAATAAACCAAGTCGGACTCGAACTCATGGCGTGGGAACCAGGACGCTTCAAGGCCATATCGCAAGGAAGGGAACAACAATAAGCTGCTTCTCAAGGCATGTCGTATCTCGCCATGTCGCTCCGTAGAAACCAGGTCGATCCCAGGTCATGCCGCATTTCATTTATGGCGACAAAGTAAAGCAAAAGCACCTAGCAGTTATGCCGTCATGACGCAAGTCGTTATCTCGTTAATCGTCCATGACGGCCTTAAGTTATGTCGTAGGAGGTAAGTTAGGCTCAGGAAATGCGTCATGCTGTCTCGCTCCCATGCCGCTCGATGACATGAAATGCAGGCTGTTACCCAAGATCTCGAGATGATCCATGTCATGATCTATTCATGCCGCATCCAGCTATTACCAGATTGTTGACAGCTATCATCCGAACGAGATGAACCGTGTTAAGGAGAATCATGACGTGTCAAAGGCTCAAGGCGCTCAGAAGCATAGGGTCGTGCGACAAGAGTCATGCCGCCCTGCCTTCATATCGTTCTGCGACGTAAAGGGTAAGTCACTAATCAAGATCTGAAGTTAAACCATGCCGCGCCCCGCTCATATCGCCTCCATCTAATGTCGAGTCACCCGAACGAGATGAACCATGCCGTAGAAAACCATATCATGTCGAGAACTCAGGATATCAGGTGGTTTATTAGAGCGGCATGGGTCATGTCGTCTGGTGCCATGAGTCATGGCGTTTCTCTGCATAATTACGAAACTGCCACCTGGTCTGGAAATTTCCTATAAACACCCCCTCACTTCTTCATTTGGGGGGATGGAATCTTGAGACCGCGAAGTGCTGCCGAAAATATTCCACAACAATTCTAACATCCATTCAACATCATAAATTGAAGATTAATCCATGGATCATGATCTCTATCAAACACATCCAAATGATTCAAGAGTTGAAGTTTGATTGAGCAAGCCTATATGAAAGAGATATTCCTTTCAATTCTACCGCATCTACATCAAATCTCCACTGAATAATTCTCTTTTCAACCATCTTTAGTAGATCAAGTGTAATTCATGAGTAAGGGGGTGATAAAATTGATGTAAGAGAGAAGCTAATCTTGTAATCTTCTTATTGATAATGGAATCTCTTATGAAAGTGGATGTAAACCCTTATTGGGTTAAACCACTATAAAACCCGATGTCTTTTACTTATATTTCAATCGTTGTAAGGCTCCACTTTTCGTTTTTGTGAGGCATTTCCTCACATTTTTGGTGTTTTGTCCAATTTTGGGGAAAACACTGGTTTAAGTCATACATTATTTCTACAAAATTATGTCCATGTTGATAGCAAGTTTATAGGTGATGCGTATATATCAAACAATAAAAACCAATCCTTACAACCGCGCATCCACGTATCAAGTAAATAGCCTAAAGATCAGTCATAAAATAAATATGCTTTTGTTGAGCTAAAAATAAACAGAAAATTTTACCAGCTTTCGTACTATTAAATCCACTATAAATAATGCTTTAGTTTTTGTTATATCTGTCAGGCACAGTCCTAACTCAAGCTGGGCGTCAAGACTTCTCTAGACCATGAAGCCCTCGTATCTTATACTCTCCTATAGGTAATGTAATTTATATTAGGAAAAGAAGAAGAAAAAATTAGTGCATTTTAAAAAAAATGAAACCAGACCAGATAGAGGAAAAACAGGAGAACGTAGAAAAATGATGATAGTACACATAGAAGTTAGATCAGGTTGAGGAGAAATAATGACAAATATCAGGGAATAATTTCTGCATGAACAAAGAAAATATGGAAGCATAGTTGTAAATAAACAGAAAATTGACATCATGGGTGTGAGCGGATGTAACAAAAAATAGTAAAGAGAAAAGCTAAGCGAAATGCAACAAGCATTGTTTTCATAGAAAATGCAAACATGATACCTTTCCACTAGCAGAAAAGTTTATAGTAGTAAGGAAAAGAGATAAGTGTTTCTATAGCCTGGTTTCAACTGGTTTACTTTGCATTCAGTTGCTGTATAATCATCGACAGATCTTCATCTCTTCTACTGATGCACACATCATGTGCTGCAATATAAAAAAATGTCCTAGGTGTTTTAATTTAAGAACGGATCTAACAGAGAAACAAAACTATGTTGCTTATAGTATAAAATGCCAATATGTCTTCAAAATTTTCGTTCTATAACTCGGAACATCAGCACATAATTTGCTACTATATTCTGGTAAGCATATCTACACGTCTCTTCAGCTTAAACCTTGTATGCTGCTAATTAACTTTTTAAAAGTAATAGAATTAAGCCTCAAGCTCTTATGCATGCCGAGTTGGTACTTATTTACATTTTGCTTAAATTTATGATTTGTTAAGAAAAAAATTTATTTACAAACTAAATGAAATGGTCCTATAGCATAACTGATTATATATACTCCCTAAAGAAATCTCCTTATGTTCTGTCATATAGGCCAAATAACGGTGAGTAGTTTTTTGCATTAGAATATGGTGGGTTTTTTTTTTTTTCTTTTTTTTTTTTTTTCAATGCACATTTCTAACCAACTCAAATTTGCTTACTCGAAGTGAATAGGGAAATTCGGATCAAACCAACGAATTTATAAGTTAACTTCAAAATTACAGATTAATTCTTTATGCATATACAATGTGTACATGGGTAATGCGTGTGGTATAATCTGTTTACATTTACTTATACTGACACGAAAATCGTACGCTACAAATTGAAGCAATGCATGAGTGATGCTTAACCAAAGTTGGAGCAAGACAAAGCTAAACACTACAAGAAACATTGTCAATAGCGACGTGTAAACACCGACGAAAAAAAGCATCGCAAATCGCAATGCAATCCCGATGCAATAGCGATGGTTAATAACATCCAAATAAATTGAGAAAAAACATCGCAAAAACTATTGGTATCGTGTCGTTTTCTCCCGACAAACTACAAAAAACATCATCAATAGCGACGTCTAAACGCCGACCAGAAAAACATCGGAAATCGCAATGCAACACCTACGCATTAGCGATGGTTAATACCATCCAAATAAATTAAGAAAAAACATCGCGAAAACTGTTGGTATCGTGACGTTTTTCCCGACTGACTACAAGAAACATCGTCAATAACAATGCCTAAACGTCGACTAAAAAATTATCGGAAATCGCAACACAACACCGACTCCAACTCCACGGAAACAGATTTAAATTATATTATAATATAAGCTTGAATATACTAAATAATACTAATCAAACCGACGTAATGACACCTTAAGAATAATTTTAATATTAATAGTTATCAATTAATAATTACTATTGAATAATTAAATTTTAATTCTTATGTAATAATTATGACTAATTTTAATGTTTAATAATTAATGTTAATAATTATAAAGTAATATTTTGTATTTAATAATAAAATTTAATACACTTGGGGCTTTCCGTTGCATCTACTAGCTGCGTTTATGCTTCTAAAACAGTTGGTCATAAAAATAATAATCCGAAACACCTAGTGCTAGCGAACAGGAATTCAAATTCATTACATCCAACATTCCATTTGTCCATGAATGGATTTACTCGGATCGTTGTTAATCCAATGGTATGTGACATAAAGTAGAAAGCGCACTCCGTGCCATGGAAAAAAATGATAACCACCTCAAATTTCACTAAATCCCCAAATACATCGTAGAAATACCTAAATCCCTAAATCGTAAATCACAAGAGGATCGTCACCTTCTTTTGTTGGGAGATGAAATCATTGTTGTCTATCTTCCAATCTACTTCGTTCCTAAATCTTCTTTCCCACTTCGCTCCACTTATTTCATTAATGCTCTTTCAACCGGTTTTACAACCAGATCTAACTGCAGAAGATATGGTCACCAAAGATTACATCCTGGTTTTCTCTGTTGAACGCCCAATCCATGTTTCTTGCACTTCACTTCGCTGGTCGTTCTTGCAAAGCCCTAATCGATTTTCATCGAATTATTGGTTATCGATGCCTCCATATCAGGTTCTTTTGTAGATCCATCCGATTTGGCTCTATTGATCCTTAAAAGTTATTTCCTTTTTTTTTATTTTTTAAGATTTTTTCGGCTGCTTATTTTATTTGTTATTTTCATCATCCAAACCGCGGTTAATAATTTATTGCAATGTTATCATTGTTGTATAATCATGATGGAGCATATGGTAGAATTCCTAATTCGCTAACAGTCAAAATTAAAAATAAAATAAAAAACATTGTTGTCTTTGTTCTTTTTTTTAATCATTGTTGTATAATCATTGATGGAGCATATGGTTCTTTGCTCTAGGTCTTCTCCTTCTATCTCTGTTGCTTTTTATCCTACTTCGTCTGAGTTTCCCTTGTCTGCCTTCCACTTGTGTTCTTCCTTGTCCATGTCTCTCACTATTAAAGCAATCCAAACCTCTCCCTAGCTTTTCCTATATTTTCATCATGTTATTATTATTATTATTATTTTATTTTATTTTTGATTTTTTGGTCTTTGGTTTTGGATGTATCATCCTAGGGTAGGATTTAAGGTGCCTATTTTTGGTTTGGAGCTATTTGGGGTATGCTAACCTTGATAATGTGAACTTATTCAGCTTTGAAATGAGCTTTTGTTTGGCGATATTTACCTTCTTTTGAATCTATACAAAAGAATGCAGACAACATAATTTGTGTTAAATTATTGAACACATGCAAGGAAGATTTAAGGTTATGTTCGATGTTGACGAAATTTGGTGCTACTGTACTTAGGTAGAAAGAACCAGCTTACTAAACGCTTGGTTGAAATAGTGTAATGGTCCAAGTGTAAGGCTGCATTTGTTTTTTGTTAAATGTTCTGAATGCTTGTTCTGAATTATAAATCAGAACTTTTGAAGTTGTTTGTTTTTTGTTGAAGTTCTGAATGAAACCATCAATTTAGACAAAATAATTCAGAACATTTTTAATGCTTACTTTTTGTTCTGAATGTTGAATACTGTTTTTTTGTTCTGAATGCTGAATGCAAACAAACAAATTAGTAATCATTCAGAATTCAGCATTAAGCAATCAACATTCAGACTTCAGAGTTCAGCAATCAGAATTCAGAATTCGGCATTTTAAACAAACGAAGCCTAAGTCTTTGAAGTTTAGCATACTGTTTGAGTCATAAATTTAGCATATTGTTTTTAATAATTGGTTAAGGACAAAAATGCGTATCAAAATAATGTTGTTCAGATATATCAAGTATTAAAAATTCACACCTTAAGGCTAAACTGATTTGTAAAAAGGAAGAACATACAAAATTTCTACTAACCTAAAACGTGCATCGTTTTTCTTTTGATAATAAATGCTACTTTTCTTTCGGTTTTCCATATGCTCTAAGTTGTGTTGTGTTACTGTAAAAATAAGATATAGAATCATTAAACCTGTGAAATCACTGAAATGAATGCATTTGCATTTCTAATTGTAATACATGAGTGCATTATAATTTTGTAACCCAGGTTGTAAGCGTGAATGGATTTCATTTCATTATTTTAGATTTTAGCTGACTTGTTTAGAGTTTGGACTTTGGGCAAGGTGGACGAGATTACAAGGTTTCAGTTGATATAAGGGGCAATGGTGGAAGTGAAGACAAAGTTTGTTGACACACTTTTTTTGTCAAAGCCATCACACTTCAAGTATTTGGTGAGCAAAGCGCTAGAGCATCAAAAAACCACAAAGCAGTAGGGTTGAAGTCGCGTCGTAAACACAAAGAGACCCGAAACCTCTATCAGATGGCCTCTTACAGGCCCAATGAACTCTTATGCAAACCGTTATCCGAGCCGAAGGCGAGCCGTCAAGCGGGTCCGGACGCAGCGCCGGCAGGGGTCCGGGGCCCCACAGTCCCGGCGGCGATCAACCTAACCGGTTAGGTCGAAACTGTTGGCACCGCTCGATTTATCCGATTTTCTCCATGCCGGAAGCCCAGATTCCTTCGCTTCGGACTAGCAAAACCTCGGATTCCTTCACTTCGCATTCAGGAATTTCAACTACCTCGGAAGCATGATTTTCACGTCATCTCTATCAATTTCGAACCTCTCCAGGGTGTTCGAAATTTCGCACCCTCGGTGGGGTCAAATTTTTGCACCCCTCGGTGGGGTCGAAATTTCGCACCACATCAGGGTGTTCGAAATTTCGTACCCCCTTCGTGGGGTCGAAATTTCGAACCCCCCTGGTGGGGTCGAAATTTCGAACCCCCCTGGTGGGGTCGAAATTTCGAACCCCCCTGGTGGGGTCGAAATTTCAAACCCCCCTAGTGGGGTCGAAATTGCTAACCCCATTGGTGGGGTCGAAATTTCGAACCCCCTGGTGGGGTCGAAATTTTAAACCCCCTGGTGAGTTCGAAATTTCGAACCCCCTGGTGAGGGTCGAAATTTCGAACCCCGCACCAGGGGGTGCAAATTTTCTGCATATGGCCTTGTTTTGGGTGCGAAAATGGCTCTGGTGGGGTCCTGCTACTCACATACTCCCATCTAACCTTCCTCCTATAAATACCCCAAGCCTTGGCCTTCATTAGGGAGTTCTCCCTTAGAATTTTTGGACTTTGAGAGCTCCAAACACTCATTAATGGCTTTCAACACCTCCACCATGACCATGGGAGATGACATGGATAATTAAAACATGGCATGAATGTTTTCCTTCAACACTTGAAAGTTAACAAGTATTGTTATGGTACTTTTGAACTTCATGGACATAAACACCAAACTCAAATATTGTTGACCAAATCAACGCTTTTCAACGAAGAAGAAGGGCAAAGTGTAGAACAAGCATATATTTTGCTATTCCATTGTAATACTTCGAACTTAGCTATTGTACGAACTTGTACAACCTCATAATCAACCAAAGATACGATGAATAAGGATTGTAAAGTGGATGTATGCGTTAGTGCCGAACCACTATAAAAGATGTGTCTCCCCGCATTCACATACTTTACTGCTTATTTGGATAATTGTTCACACATACACATTGGGTGTTGGCATGCGAAAATTTTGCCCGTCAACAAATTTATTAATATATCTTAATGTATTAATAATTAGTGTAGTGTTTGTTGAGTCAACGGTTTCAATGCTTATTTTGATTAATGACAAGAAGGAGCTTCATGATCGACAAAAAGAAGACTCAATGTTTTATAGGTTAGAAGATGTTTATTTTAGAGTTATTTATGTTAAAATCTATCCTCAAATAATCATACTTATTATTCTCTTCAAAAATATACATGAAAACTCATTTTTTATGTATGTTGACAAAAACCTGTCAACCTGTTAAAATTAACAGGTCAACAGCTTTTTAAACTTAACAGGTCAACCTGTTAAAATTAACAGGTCAGCAGCTTTTTGAAATAACGGTCAAAAACCTGTCAACCTATTAATTTTTCCTGTCGACCTATTTTTGAATTTCATGAAGAGTCATCTTCTTTCTTGAAAAGTTGCATCCATTTCTCTTCATTAAAAATCACTCCTTTTGATTGCAACTTTTTACTAATAATTACAACTTCTCATTTGCTATAAATACATCATCTTTCATTCATCCAAATCACCGATTCTTGCTCTGATTTCTGATCTTACTTTCTAAATACTCTTGCATTCTAAAAAGCTCCCAAATTCAAGTTACTTATTGAATCCTTGATAATATTTCTCATACTTTGATTCAACAAGCAACTAACTTCCTTCAAATCTTCGCATTTAATTCATATACTTGAGGATAAGATTATAGAAAGGTTGTACTCAATCATTGACTAATCAGTGTTGAAGAAAGAACACATTCAAGGTCAAACTCTTGTAATCGTCTTGTGGGTAAGCTTGTAGCCCGTGAAATCAAGTGGGTAAGCTTGTAGCCCGTGAAATCAAGTGGGTAAGCTTGTAGCCCGTGAAATCAAGTGGGTAAACTTGTAGCCCGTAAATCAAGTAGTTGTGAACCTGTTCCTCCGGGTGAAGCGAGGGTGTTGTTTAGTGAAAAGCCGAAGAGGGGCTTCGGGACTGGACGTAGGACTGGAGGTCCGAACCAGTATAAAAATCCTGGTGTCGTTACTCTACTTTACTTTACTTTACTGCATTTATAGTTATTTGTGATATATATGTTGTTTGCGAATATTTATTCGCATAACTATTGAATAGCTTAAGTTATCACATACATTCCGCATAGCCATATTATAGATCCTGCACAAGTCGTACACAATCCGACTTTCAATTGGTATCAGAGACTTTTTAGGTCAATCGGTCCAATAATATAGGTCGACCGGTTATTGTTTTTCAATCCAGAGAAGTTTTAGGTCGACCGGTCATAAAAATTAGGTCGACCGGTATTATTATTTTTGAAACAGAGAGTTTTTAGGTCGACTGGTATACATTTTTATGTTGACCGAATGTGCTTCAGCAAAAATTAGGTCGACCGGTCCCAAAAATTTTGTCGACCGCTTTGTACTATTTCTTTCATTTTCTCCAACCCGTAACTTTTTAGGTCGACCGCCTTGATTTTATAGTTCGACCGGTCTCTCTGAAAACTATTTTTTTTTATAAAGACACGTCGTTTCAAATTCCAAACTCAAACACCATTTCTTATACTATTTTAAAACTATACTACTCTCGATTATTGAGGTTATTATGATATTTATTCTTTTTAATCGATGACAAAGGGGGAGAAATATTTTACATATACTATTTAAAATATATGTGCTTAATATGGTAAAAGTATACGTGTGCTAACATTTGTTAATGCAGGAATCAAAAGGTAAGATTATTTACTAACAAATGTTGCAGAAATTCAGGGGGAGCTTTATATTCAAAGGGAGAAAATCCAAGGTGTTGTCATCAATCAAAAAGGGGGAGAATGTTGAGACACGAGAATTTCGATTGATAACAACAAAATAAAGATCAATGGAAATCATGACATGGAGCTAAGATTATGGATATGTAGATGTTTAAAGGGAGACAGAGCATATATACAGGTGGAGATAGCAATAAAGATTAAAATATCAAGCTATATTGTCATCAATCAAAAAGGGGGAGAATGTTGAGTCAACGGTTTCAATGCTTATTTTGATTAATGACAAGAAGGAACTTCATGATCGACAAAAAGAAGACATAATGTTTTATAGGTTAGAAGATGGTTATTTTAGAGTTATTTATGTTAAAATCTATCCTCAAATAATCATACTTCTTATTCTCTTCAAAAATATACATGAAAACTCATTTTTTATGTATGTTGACAAAAACCTGTCAACCTGTTAAAATTAACAGGTCAACAGCTTTTTAAACTTAACAGGTCAACCTATTAAAATTAACAGGTCAACAGCTTTTTGAAATAACGGTCAAAAACCTGTCAACCTATTAATTTTTCCTGTCGACCTATTTTTGAATTTCATGAAGAGTCATCTTCTTTCTTGAAAAGTTGCATCCATTTCTCTTCATTAAAAATCACTCCTTTTGATTGCAACTTTTCACTAATAATTACAACTTCTCATTTGCTATAAATACATCATCTTTCATTCATCCAAATCACCGATTCTTGCTCTGATTTCTGATCTTACTTTCTAAATACTCTTGCATTCTAAAAAGCTCCCAAATTCAATTTACTTATTGAATCCTTGATAATATTTCTCATATTTTGATTCAACAAGCAACTAACTTCCTTCAAATCTTCGCATTTAATTCATATACTTGAGGATAAGATTATAGAAAGGTTGTACTCAATCATTGACTAATCAGTGTTGAAGAAAGAACACATTCAAGGTCAAACTCTTGTAATCGTCTTGTGGGTAAGCTTGTAGCCCGTGAAATCAAGTGGGTAAGCTTGTAGCCCGTGAAATCAAGTGGGTAAGCTTGTAGCCCGTGAAATCAAGTGGGTAAACTTGTAGCCCGTAAATCAAGTAGTTGTGAACCTGTTCCTCCAGGGGAAGCGAGGGTGTTGTTTAGTGAAAAGCCGAAAAGGAGCTTCGGGACTGGACGTAGGACTGGAGGTCCGAACCAGTATAAAAATCCTGGTGTCGTTACTCTACTTTACTTTACTGCATTTATAGTTATTTGTGATATATATGTTGTTTGCGAATATTTATTCGCATAACTATTGAATAGCTTAAGTTATCACATACATTCCGCATAGCCATATTATAGATCCTGCACAAGTCATACACACTCCGACTCTTTCAGTGTTCATCAGTGGAATTAGAGACTTAGTGCACCAGTGTAACCGTGTTTGGCTTGCTATGTTGAACCGTTAAACTGTTAAAGTATTTAGACTATTAGTAACTTAGTCTCAGTGAGTATTGAGTATTGAGTTTCCGGCTTTCAGGTCAGCTGCGAGTCTGTAATTGTGTCAAATTTTCAATGAATGTAATATGTATCTGTCTATCAGACCTAGTGTATTAGACTATTAGTGAGTACTTAGCTATCTCTTAAATGTAATTATTAGATCTCTGAATCTTATTATAAGTCATTTTATATGGAGAATGGACAGGTTTGAATAGTTAACTGTTCGATTTAAACGGTTAACCATTCGATTTAAATAGTTAACCGTTTAATTTGAACGGTTAAGTGTTTAATTCGAACGGTTAACAGTTTAAATCGAACGGTTAACTGTGGGTAATTAATTTTGGTCGATCGGTACCACAACCACCCTCAGTTAACTGAAAGTAGGTTAACCGAACCGAACAAACTAAGCGGTTAACCGAAAATATTAACCGATCAGTACCATTAACTAACCACGCCCACCCCTAGTAAAATCGTCGGTAAGTGATGAAAAAAATAACATTGTAAAATCATCGTTAAGAAAAAAAACATCGTAAAATCGTCGGTAATCAAAAACAAAAACTTAGTAAAATCGTCGGTAAAATCATTGGTAAGTTATGGAAAAACATCGTAAAATCATTGGTAATCAAAAAGAAAAACATAGTAAAGTCGTCGGTAAAATCATTGGTAATCTATGAAAAATCATCATAAAATCGTCGGTAAAATCATTGGTCATATATGGAAAACTAGTGAGTGGTTCGTGCTTCGCATACGAGCAGTTGTTGGAATTATATTATGAGTTCTATTGCATTTTGAATAGTTAGCTGGACCATTTAGTTAACTCGACAGTTTGTAATATAGGTATGTAATGATATTTTATTACTATCAGTTGGTCCAAGATAGTATTGCTTTATCAAACATGATCAGAAATTGAATCTGGATTCAATAAGGATGCACTTGCAAATAACAATAACGGACCATTTTAAAATGGTATTTAAATGGAGTATTTAAACATAGTATGAAGTTAAAAGAGGTTTGCATTTACGGCTTCAAGCAGGCTATCTAAGCTGAATATTAAAATTTGTGATTTTTAATCTGATTGAATTATATTCAATTAATTATTTGTTCTGTTGTGTAATATAGTGAAGATTTTTTAAAATTTCAACAAAAAAATTCCCCTGATGAGTGCAGGGGATGACAAGCCCCTAGGTAGGTATGTAGGGGATGATAATCACTGACAATGTAGGCTTGTTTTCGACCATTGAAGAAATGTGCCAAGCTGTACCATTTAAACAATCGATGTTATGTGTTAAAATAAATGAATATGACTATTTTGATACATCATATAGGAATATAAGACAACATAAATCAACAAATAAAGCAATTTATTATAAAAACTACAATCAATAAGTGACTCATGTTAGGCAGAAGGACAATGGTATTCACCATTTTTTATGTAGGCCATCACCTATAGGTATCATGAAGAGGATGTACTGGGAGATAGGGATGCTTATATTCTTTTATCATATTTTGTGCACAATATCTTTATGTTATTTTCTTTTGAGTAGCATATCATACTTTATTGTATATATAATGTTTACGGTTACAGGGATAAGTCAGTTATGGTGTGACAATATGAAATTTTGGTCATTTGATCTTGAATATTCAATTTACTTTAAATATTGAAGTCTAGAAATTTCTTTTAAAATTAATAATTGGAATTCAAATATAGCGATTGCGTGGAACATTCGAATGAAAATATAATATTTGGATAGTGCTTTAAATATGATTCTAAATTGAATATTAATTTAATGGATCATTTTTCATGGTAGGTGTACATGAATATGTTTTTCTGAAGGCATATATTAGTGAATCATTGGTGAACATTATTAAATTGTTTGTCATAAGTTCTTCTATGTGTATGTTGCATGCGTGCCAGAACATGAGTACATTTGAGAATAGGTTGGGATGTTTGGCATTTCACTAACATAAAGAGAATGCTGATTAAAAGCTATAATTATTTGTTGAAGCTTTTATTTACATTTACAAATAGGCGAAGTATAATATTTCTCGGGTTGACTTTATCCGCTGCTTCACAATTTAAAATTTGTTTATCAGCTTAGTCACATCTTTTCTCTACGTCTACCTTGCTGTGTCTAAAACAGAAATCATTAGAACTATAATTTCTTCTCCACTCAATATATCAACTTAGACACATATGTACAGAGATTAATTTGCTTGTGCAATAGCAATTAAATATCCTAGTTATAGGTGTTAAAATCCAACATTTTGGCTTCAGCTTCACTTGTTGATATCCACATAAGGATCTGACACCTACAGGTCTCTAACAGATGAATTTAAAACTAAAATGTTATGCCGACCATGTAAAATCCAAGTAGGATCCAGTTTGATTTTTCTCAGTGTGCTCACATCCAAAGCAGACATTATGGGGTACTTATATATAGAATTTGCAAAGCTCAAATTTTGAAGTTTTATATATAGAATCAGGACTGAAATATATAGCAAGATGGTTTGTAGAAATAAGAATGACATGTGGGGTACTTATTATAAACTGCATACTAAAATAATATAAGTTGATAAATCAAGTTGTACGGAATGAGTTACAATTTCAGTTGACATCTCTAATGACCTGATTACTCTCATGTATGCAACTAACAACATATGAATGATCTAGTATGTTTAATCCCAATTGAAAAACTGAAATTGATGGCAGATATGTTTGGTTAAGAAAGAAGTAGTTTTTATTAAAAAAGTTAGAGTTCATTTGTTAGCAGTAAGAGGACATAAAAACCAACAGAAACAGAAAATAACAAAGATAGAAAATGGAGCCAGGAGAAAGTCAGTTACCTCTATTTAGTTTTTTTCTTCAGTTTTTGAACCAAAAATAATTTACAACGTAAGATCCATGCATTCTTCATTAGAAACTATCAGGAACGAAAGAGTATAAAAATAAAATCACAAACTAAAGACAGTGAATTTTCTAATATAAATTGGGACTATATGAAAAGTGCAAGATAGAACCTTGTTGAGTACCTTTGTCGCCATTCTCCAACCTAAATTGTTGAATAACTTGTGCACCAAAAAAACTATTCTCAAAATCATGATGAGATTTTGCCAATATTTCATAGTTTAATGAACGAAAAAAGGACCAAAAAAAACTAAAAAGACTGTCATGATTAAATGAAAGAACACGTATTTATACAAAGTTAAATTGAACTCGTTGATTAGAGAACAATATCCTTTGCCAATCTCGCTCATCGTCACGCCCGACCGACGTATATACATAGAAGTTACGATTGATAAACTTCAATCTCGCAACAAAATCTGTAGCATCTTCTCAATCAACTGCTAGTTGAACTAATAATCAGAAGAAGAGATGAAGCAAAAAAGGGATTCTGAAATATTGATGGGATTAAGGATGACAACTGCCGACTAATTTTTTTCCGAGTGGATATGAACGTGGATGATATATACGATTAAACCGCCATCGCTTGTATGTAATATTATTGTGAATATATGTACAGCTACACCTATTATGCCAAAATTTCGGTCCATGCCCAAAATTTTATTTCTATCCAATGTTTTTTTAAGTTGCGAAATTGATATTTTATTGTATAATATTATGTTTGTTTCCTTCAGAAACATATATGGGTCTTACTTAGTTTACACATATATTGAAAGGATCTGTCACAAAAATGTAAAACAAAACTCATGGTGAACACAACAAAAATTGCCTACTAAAAATAAGAAAAAGATGTGGACCACCATAATAAAAAATTGCCTGTTAAAGCAAGTATAACTTATAGAAACCATCATCGAATCTTACTTGCAAGTTACCATAATCGAGCGTAGGAAAGCAATAAATTCAATTGCATTAATAAGATGTAAAATAAATAAAAAAGGATCAGGTTTAGTACGGATAACATTTATTTGTTCAACGTTTATGCTTGTCCACTGTAATGTGTTTGTAATATTGTTAAAAACAAGCAGAAATGACATCTAAATTAGAAATCATATTAACAAAAAGGATGAAAATTTGGAAAAGTATAAGAGTACTTGAGCCTGAAATCATAATGTGCTAATCTAATGATATGAAAATATTGGTAATGTGTGATTATTATAAATTTTACATCTAAACAGTATAATTACAAAGGGAGAAAATTTGCAGCAAGATGAGGATAAGACTATTACTTACATAAAATATGGACAATACGACACAATATCAGTATGAAAAACATAAACAAACATACATACCACACTTAAATTTCCCCCAATTAGGTGGGAGAGTCATGGTGACCTCACTTAAATTGAGGTCACCAAAGTCGTATTGAACACATGTTAAAGATCTGGATAATAGCTCAGGTGACATGAAAAAAGGAAGCGCAACTGTATTATGCATTTATGGCAACTCTAATACATAAAAATGATTATATATATAACTGAAAAAGCAAAAAAACAATATGTAGGCACTACTTATTCGTCAAAGAATGGTTTCGTTTGCTATTTTCAGTACAAACAATGAAGACTCCAATTCAGTGAGAAAATGAATTGCTATATTTTAGCAGTAGGAAAAAAAATCAGTGAGCCTTTTAACAGATGTAATTATCAGGAGAGTAATAGAAATGGCATATATGTGTTCATTTCACGGTAAAAAAACTTGATTCTCCAACATATTACATTCACGATTTGAGGAAGAAAAGGCAGAAGTTTCAATTTTTGTTCACCTTTCATTCCAAAACCAGCGAGTAAGCTGAACAATAGTGATCTGCAACTTGAATTCTACCGTTGCAGACATACGTTGCCTGATCATGTAATATTGTGGATGGTAACATAGGATCTGGAATTCCCACCATTGAATTTGGGAACGTATGATCAATAGAAGTTAAATTGAAGATGTCAATGTTGCTATAACCTAAGAAATAGACAAAATAACCTGAATACAGAAATTAGATCCGGTGGAATCAGGAAGAGGAGGAAGGAAAAGGTTGAAAATACAAATCTTGGAATCATGGAGAACAAAAGTTCTTAAGTTTCAGTATAGGAGAATGGGAATAAACGGGCATGTCCTTAATCGTGGAGATCGTGGTTTTGATGAGTAGTTATCGGGAAAGCGAGAAAAAATTGATTAAACAGAGGACACACTTCTATTTTGAAATAAAGGCTCAGGAGATATGCCAGGTAAGCAGTGCTATGTTCCTACTTTACAACGAAAGTAATAGATATCATAAAATCGTCAGTAAAATCATTGGTAAGCTATGAAAAAAATGATAAAAACGTCGGTACATGTTGACGTTTCAAAAGATAAATCATTGGAAAATTCATCGGAAAATTTAATGACGCTAAATATAGCGATGTTTTATTTCATCAATAATTCCGTCAGGGATCCCTTTTCCCACCGAAATACCGACGCTTAAGAGCGTTAGAATAAATAGTTTTTCTTGTAGTGAAATGATATGTTTAAAGCCTCGCCTCGTTTATGTAAGAAATTATAAGTTTATTACAAACCTAACTTCAGTGATATCTTGGCCTACTTATTTGTACCCACTTGTATATAACGTCTTTTACTAGAAACCCTTGGCCGTTTGAGGAATTTTTCGAGGACATGTATACTTTTCTGAGTACCTTGCTTCTCTTGTTTTGGTCATTTGGTTAACCAATATTTGTTTCTTTCACCTTTTTTTAATCGAGCAAAGGGAAAAGGAAAAAAAAGGGGATAAATGTTTGATCTTTTCAAGTTTTTAATTATTAAGTATTTATGTTTGTAGCTAGCCTAAGGAATTGAAACTATTTTTTTAACAATTATTTGGTTATGTTTTATTAAATGTTGGATGCTTAAGCTTTATATTGTTTGGATTACTAGTAAAGAGGTCCAATCAAATGATTTTTGAATGATGTATCTTTATTACGGTATAAAATGTGTTTATTTACTACTGTGTCATTGAGGAGTTGTAATTAGGTCCTGTTGGAACTAATATACATAAATTGCTTTATAATTTTTTGGAAGTCAAAATAAGTTGGTTCTAGGTTTTAAAAGTCAGAAAATAATTTATTTTAGTTGATTGAAATAAGGTGTTCAGCTGTCTATCTATAACGACCATGTATACCTAAGTAAAATAGCAAATCTAAAAAAAATTAGGAAGGAAAGGGATAGATGCTGTTATGATATAGGAAGGGATTGCAAAATTTTCAATCAAACCAATGACTAAAGTAGTTTTATGAACTCAATAACTGATAAATGTGTAATATACTTAGACTCATATTCGATTACATGGTAAGTGGCGAAGCCGTTTCATGATGGTTGGATCATAATTTGAAGAAAAAATATATATTTTATGCAAGTTAAACCATAAATAATATCATACTAGTAACTGAAATTAAGCTACGTTTGAAGTACCAATTATTTTTAAAATGATATCAGTATCTAATGACAACAAATTTCCTTTGAATTTCGAAAACAGGCGCCCTAGATGATGACCTAAGAGACACTAAGATAGTGTTCTTTTTCAACTAGAACAGACCACGTTGACATTTGTATCCGAATAATTGGACGTGGACCCTTCCGAACTGTCCACTCAAACTGAACGGTGAAATTTCATCCGTTCACGTTGGCTTTCGAAGCATTTGATGCTGCGTCGAATATCTTTTAGCAATGTGATATGTATAAATATATGACATACAACCGTTACTTTGCGTTAGAAATACGTATAAATACATAATTGTGGTAAAGTAACAGTTTTATTTTCTATGGTTTGGTCTCGAAAACATGATGTAAATAAATACGTTGCCTAAAAAATCTTGTTAAAAGCTATCACTTTGTAACTAATAACAATTTTATCGACTTATCAGCAGTGGCGGAGCCACTCTATGCTCAGTTAGGGCACAAGCCCTAGCTTAAAAATCAGTGGCTCCTATGTAAAAGTTGTAGTTTTGGTCCACCAGAAATGATTTGTAAGCCAATTTTCAACTTCTGTCCTACCTGGAACGAACAGCTAGCTACGCTACTGCTTATCAATATGATCTTTGTATGCATGCTGTAATTATGTATAAATACATTGTATTCGATGTCAACATAACAATTTTATTTTCTATGATTTGGTCTCGATATTTCTATGATTTTTTCACCACTCTTTCTACTCTACTAAGGTGTTAAACGTATGGTCATGTGATGGCACATATACAAACTGATCATTTATTTACTCAGCTACATGGGCTTATTTCTATTTTGTTTCACTAGGCCTTCTGTTTAGCCCATTTGCTCTTTATATCGCTATATATATGTAGCGTACTCTATGTACATTATTACATTACATTCAATCATCAATACAAAAGATTATCTATTCTACAATATTACATTTCCAGAAATCTTACATGGTATTAGAGCTAAAATAGCCAAACGGAAAATTAAGAAAATCATATTTTGTGATTCAGAAAGAAGGATGACGTGTTAGGTCTCCTCAGAGGTGTTTTCATCATCGGAGATCATCCTTTCCTAATCGTGTGGCAATGGTTCTTATCTGATCTGAACTGTGTCATGGCTTGCTGGAATCTTGTTCACAGCTACTACAGCAGTTCATTTTCTGACCATCAGAGATCTTTATCTCGTCATTTGGTTTCTCTTCCCCACTATAAATCAGTGATTCTTGAGTCATTTAAAGAAGCAAGAACCACTAAATCTACCCAATTTTCTCACCTTATCTTGAATAGGCTGCTACCCTTAAAGCAGTGGCCTCGCCGTATTCATTTATTGCCAACCTATGATAATCATTTTCCAGAACCATGGCTGGAGGAAGCACTGAATTATCATTTGCAACATCGAGGGCAGACAATAATGGACCAACACCACCTTCCCAGCCTCTTGTGAAGCCAAAAAGTCAGGTTATCACCATTCCCTCGACGAAGACAATTTCTTGTTATGGAAATTCTAAGTTGAAACAGCCTTGAAGGGATATGACCTTCAAGATTATGTCAAAGGAACTAAAGCCACACCACCTGCAATGATAGTTAATGCGCAAAACAATATGGTCAGCAATCTAGAATTTATCCACTATCAAAAATAAGACAACTTACTGTCTTCTTGGCTATTGTTCTCAGTCAGTGCCAATTTGTTGTCACAAGTTATAGGGTACAATTCATCTTATGAAATTGGTTCAACTATTCAACAAATTTCCAATTCCCAATCATCAGCAAGAATCATGCACTACAGGAGAGAATTTCAAAATGCAAGAAAGGGTGATATGAGCATGCATGAATACATTTCTAAAGTAAAGACCCTATGTGACAAACTTAAAGCCGTTGGTCATATTATTTTAAATAGTGAGCAAATTTTAATGCTTACAAATGGACTTGATGAAGAATACGAATCCCTTGTCACCTACATAGCCACACAGCCTACTTTACCAGACATACAAGCTGTATACTCAGCATTGTTGGCACAAGAGTGTAGAGTGGATCAAAGAAAAGCCATTCAGAGTGAATTCAGCATAAATTTAGCATCAAATTCAAGAAATGTTAATTAACCAAGAAGTGTACCTGGCTATGGCAGAGGTAACTAGCAAGGACCAAGAGGCAACCCAATCAAAGAGGCAGAGGAAGAGGCAGATCAAATAACACAAACAAAGTAAAATGCTAGATATGTGACAAACCAAGACACACAGGAAACAAGTGCTATTTCAGATTTAACACTGATGTTAATAATGTTCAACAAGGCCAAGGTGGTCAGAGAGGCATTAATGTCAATATGGCACAAGCTAATTACCAAGGGAGACGAAATTCAGAGGGTTCTACATCACAAACCACTTGCAGTGATGACAACAATAAAACTGATGATATAAATACAGAAGACTGGTTTCCAGACTTAGGGGCAACCAATCATCTAACCAACAACATTCAGAATTTGAATCTTGGTAACAAGAACTATTCAGGTACACAAGTTATATATACTTGCAGTGGTGAAACTATGAATAGATCTCAAATTGGGGCAGGATATGTCAAAGGAAAGAGAAAACTATATCTTAGTAACCTTCTTAGGGTACCCACAGTTAAGAAAATTTTAACTAGCATGTCCCAATTCACTAATGACAATAAGGTATATTTTGAGTTTCACCCCCATATTGCTTTATTAGAGACTTGCTAAGCATGGACATATAATTACACGGTAGGCTGAATAATGGTCTATACAGATTCAACAACATGCAATCAAGATTGGGTAAAGAAGACAACACATGGTGTTGCAATGCTAATATACAAATTAGCAGCATTAATGAAAATAGTTCTGATAATTCTGATAGTGATAATTGTGTCCAAAATGATTTAAAGACTTGGGATTGCAAATTTGGACTTCCTATTTATGACATTGTAATGCAAATATTGAAAAGAAATAGTATTCCTTTTAAACACTCACCTGTTCCTAATATTTGCACACATTGTCAACTTGGCAAAAGTCATAAATTGCCGTTTGGAAAATCAGAAACTGTTTACTCTAAGCCTCTTGAATTAGTTACAACAGACTTTTGGGGTCCTGCACCATTATGCTCAAGACAAGGACACGTGTATTATCTATAAATTGTAGATGCATGTACCAGGTACACCTGGATTTTCTATCTCAAAGCCAAATCAGATGCATACATTGCAATGCCACAATTTATGAATTTTATTGAGAAATAGATAAACTGCAGCATCAAAACTGTACAAACAGATGGGGACAGTGAGTTTTTGCTTCTCAAACGTATTTTTAATCAAAAAGGTATCACTCATAGGACCACTTGCCCATACACATCTGAACAAAATGGCATTGTAGAAAGAAAACACAGACATATAGTGGAAACAGGACTAACATTGTTACCAATGTCCTCCTTACCACTAAAGTATTAGAATGAGGCATTTAACACAAGTGTTTATCTAATAAACAGGATGTCAACTAAAGTTCTACAACACAAATGTCCTTATGAGATTCTGTTTGGGAAGAAACCAGACTACAGATTCATGAGAACATTTGGATGTTTGTGCTTCCCATGCCCCAGACCATACAATAATCGCAAACTTTCCTTAAGATCAAGCCCAAGTACCTTTTTAGGATATGATGATAACCAAAAAGGATACAAGTGCTTAGTTGACAAGGGAAAGATTTTTGTGTGTAGACGTGTTTTTAATGAGTGTGTGTTTCCCTTTGCAGACAAGAAAAACAAAGATAATAGAAATAATGACCAGTCAAGAACCACAATGGGACCAATTCCTACATTAACTGAGGGGACTGTGCAATCTGATGACAAAGGGATACCACAAATGACAATAGTTGCTCCAACTATTTCCAGCACTAGATCTGGATACAACACAAGTGAGCACTTAAGTGATGATGATAATCAATATCAAAATTATGACAGTGACAACAACAACAGCCAGAATCAAAGCAGTGAGAATGACACACCAAACACAGAAAGTGATGAAAATAATGCTCAAAGACAACCATCAAGACATCATATGATCACAAGAGTCAAAAGTGGCATCTTCAAACCAAAAGCTTACAATGTAATTACAGAGAATGCAGACACTACTGAACCAGTCACATATGAAGAGGCTGTCAAACACAAATCCTAGTGCAAGGCCATGAATGAGGAATATGAAGCATTAACAAGAAATAAAACTTGGGACTTAGTCATTCACCAAAAGGTCAAAATATTGTGGGTTGCAAGTGGACTTATAAGCTAATGAGAGATGTTGTGGGAAACATATGCAAACATAAAGCTAGATTAGTTGCAAGGGTTTTTTCTCAACAATATGGGTTTGACTTTAATGAGACTTTCTCCCCTGTGGTTAAACCCACAACTATCAGGATTGTTTTAACCATAGTTGTTTACAATGAATGGAATATACGACAATTGGATGTGTGTAATGCCTTTCTAAATGGATATATACATGAAAGTGTTTACATGCAATAGCCAAAAGGGTTTGTGTGCAAAGGAAAGGAGAACTATGTTTGTTAACTAAACAAGGCAATTTATGGTTTGAAGCAAGCTTCAAGAGCCTGGTATGTTAAACTAAAAGACACATTGGCAGGCATGGGTTACACAACAACAAAATCAGATAGTTCACTATACACCAGAATTCAGAATCAAGGAAGTGTGTATATACTTGTCTATGTTGATGACATTCTCATAAAAGGAAGTGACAGTGCTGAAATCAATAAAGTTTTCCCATTTGAACAAAACTTTTGCTATTAAAGATATAGGAGAGGTGAATTACTTCCCAGGCATTCAAGTTCAAAGAAAGTCAAAGTCAGAAAATTTTCTATCCCAAAGAAAATACATATGTGAAATACATAGTAGAGCTAATATGGACAAGGCCAAACCCATCTCCACACCAATGACTAGCAATTTAAGATTATCTAAATACAGAGGAGATGCTATAGACAACGGTAAACAGTATTGAAGTATAGTTGGAGCTCTACAGTATCAAACTATCACGAGACCTGGAGTTTGTTTCAGCGTGAATAAAGTATGTCAATTCATGGCTAATCCCCTAAGTGAACATTGGAGGGCAGTCAAAATAATTCTATGCTACTTATGAGGAACAACGGATTACGGTTTAAGGATCAAAGCAGGAAAGGACCTAAATTTAAGCACTTACAGTGATGCTGACTGGGCTTATGACCCAGATGACCGGAGATCTACTTCCGGCTACTGTTTGTTCATGGGATCGAATCTAATTTCCTGGTGTACGAAGAAACAACCAACCGTCTCTAGACCACGTACTGAAGCGGAATACAGAGCGATTGCATCGGCCACAACTGAAATTATTTGGGTTGAAACCCTAATCAAGGAATTAGGGCTTTCACTTACGAAGAAGCCAATTCTCTGGTGTGACAAAAAGAGCATCGTCGCCTTATCCAGTAACCCGGTTCAACATTCAAGGATGAAACACATAGAGATCGACCTCCATTTCATCAAAGAGCGAATTAAAGCAGGAAAATTTGCCATCAATCATGTTCCAGCTTTCCATCAGAAGGCTGATGTCTTGACAAAGGCATTATCGAGGAACTATTTTGAGATATTAAGAAGTGAATTGAAGGTTATCAGTGGCGGCACAGAGCAGAAGACATTGAAACCATAGATCGATTTGAGGCACGGTGTTAAACATATGGTCATGTGATGGCACATATATAAACCGATCACTTATTTACTCATCCGCATGGGCTTATTTATATTTTGTTTTACTGGGCCTTCTGTTTAGCCCATTTTCTCTTTATATCGCTATATATATATGTAGCGTACTCTATGTATATTATTACATTACATTCAATCATCAATACAAAAGATTATCTGTTCTACAACATTACATTTCCAGAAATCTTACATAAGGAAGGAAAATTGATACATTGTTGCAACTTTTCACAATTTGTTTGTCTATTTTGCATACTGCATGCTATACTTGCAACAAAGATCAACATGCATTTTCCATAATAGATTTAAAATAAAAGGCATATTATTTCAAAATTAACCAAAAACAAAATAAAGTCCATTAAAAAGACATGTAAAAAAGCAGTTCCCATGAACAAGAGCCACCACTTTAGCCCTCTACAGATATAACCCTATGGAATGCAGCAAGCTCCTGCATTTTCTAAGTTGATTTTGAAGATTACAATTTTTCTCCTCCATTTTCCTGTGCTTATGATCCTTTTCGTCCTGCATCTTCTCTACCATCTCAAGCTTCTTCTTTAACATTTCATTTTCTTTCTTAATCATCAAGTTATCTTCCCGCAATTTAATGTTTTGCTCTTTTATGTTTTCGTAATCTTTTCAATCCAACCGGTGCTTCATTCGCCATTGGGCCCTTGCATCCAATATTCTAGCACCTTTTTGTGCTGCTTGTAACCCCTCATGAATACATCACCTCGTTCGTTCATAACTTCACCCACCGCGCTGATCAAAGCTTTGTACAGCACCCTTGTATTCGTAACCCTATCCTTCCGGTCCCTTCTTTTTGCTATTGTTGTTAACTCATCTCCACTTACATGTATAGTGTAGTCTCCTTTGCAAGTCTCCTCTATCACCTTCATCAGCACTAATTGCGCCTTCCTCTCCAACTTTGAGACTTTCTTTTCTTTCTTTCTTCCATTTTCGGATGTGATTGCCTTCTCTGTGTTTGCAGTCTCACTGTTGCACCTTTTTATGATTTCCTCCTCCTTCATATTGTTTGTTTTCCTTCAGTTTGCTCCAGCAACAAGCTAATTTGTCTATCTTTCATTGATAAGTCGTCCTTGGTAATCAACGGGGCAATAATTCTATCATATTCAACTTCACTTATCAATGGAGGAAGTCCTTCAAATATGGTATTATCTTCCATGTTTGTAAATGATCTTCTCTTCTTATACGATAAGTATTATTTATAATCTGAAACCGCGATATAATCCCTACCATTTCTTAATATATACCGCATCTCATTCTTTGAACTGGTACGTGAAATATATACCATGGACTTATTTTCTTTCGATTTCTCCTCCTCAGTCTGCGTTCTTATTTTAATCATTCTTCTACTTGTATCTCGCACCTAATTTTGTTTTATTTCGATTCTTAGAATCCAAATCCTACCCCAATCACTGCTCCAACAAGTGTTGCACCTCTCCAAATCAACAGGTTTTTTCCTTTTTTTTATCTGTTCTGATTTGAAATCAAAGCCTCGATTTTGGTTTAAGCTAGTACGATCGTCTTAATCATCTCAAAACCAAGATTTTTCAACATCTCTCACCAAGCGTTGTTAGTTTTTGGTTTCATTACACATAAAAGAGTGCATTTTTTATTTGCGATTGTTTGATAAACAAGTGTGTTGTAAACACCTCACCTCCGTTAAGGTCACTCACAAAGGGAATGCATTAACTTTGGTGGAGCATTTTAGGTAAAAGACACAGATAATTTACAAGACAGACATATAAACAGTGGAAAACTGAAATTATTTATTAAATTGCGTGGTTCGGTCAAAACATTACAAGCATTGTCTTAAAACCCAACTTCTAGATTATTACAACAAAACATCTGTCTTGATTTAAATCTCCAAGTACATAAAAAAGCATAAAACAAAAGTAAAGCAGCATAAATCCCCAATAGAAGTGTAACCACAGCCATAGCCCAGGAAAAGAGAATCCAAGCAATACATCTACTCTCTTCAAGCTTGAAAAGGTCTGCACTAAGCTGAAGTATTCCCTCTCTGCGGACCTGGGGGGGAACGGAAGAAAAGAAGGCGAAAGAAAATGGGTCAGACATAAGTCTGGTAAGTCCAGTGATTATTTAGAATGTAAACAGGAAAAAGAATCATGACATGAATAAACTGAATCTAGGACAATACCCTAGAAATAAGATAACAATAAATAAGGCAAGATAGAATGAATATACTATCGCACTCGTTTCTATATCTCAGCACCTACTAACAAGTGTTTTCAACTAGCACCATGTGTTCATGATAAAATGATCCCCTTTATCGATCGGCTTCTACTCGCATGCATTTATGACTTGTGTCATTCGGCCGCGCTTGATTGTAGATACCTGTATTGGTCCCACCATGGGGTTTATCAATTCCTATGGTAGCAACCCGACACAAATTCAAAATGCACAGTGTATACTACAGATGCCCAGTGCCTGATTTGTCCATGCCGGAGTACATGCACGCCCATACTCCGTCGGAACCTACGTTGTTGCACCACCCACCGTTATTTTGACCACTTATAATCAGCCCAGTAATCGTGCCCCACCCTGCCTAGTTCAGGGTACCATGATACATCTATGTGGATTACTGCTGAAATGGGTCCCCATTACTAGGGTTTCCTAATCAACATGTTAAAATGGTTTAGTGTTCTCAAATTAACCTAACCCCTACCCATCAGTTTAGTTAACATGTTGTATTGGTTAAATGTTGCCTTAATTTACTTAATCCTACCATTCTTAGCCTGCATGTTTCTTAGCTTTAATTCATTCATTAAAGCACCAACCTCTCACATTAGATCTATGTTGTAGCGGTCGCTGGATGTGTCGGGCGGTTCCGGGCAGTCTTACACTGCAACTCAATCCAACCTCTCACATTAGATCTATGTTGTTGCGGTCGCTGGATGTGCCGGGCGGTTCCGGGCAGTCTTACACCGCAACTCAATCTAACCTCGGGTTATTGGGCTTAATGCACCAACCTCTCACATTAGATCTGTATTGTTACGGTTGTTGGATATACCAGGTGGTTCCGGGCAGTCTTGCACCGTAACTCAATCTAACCTCGGGTTAGGCATATTCATCTTTTAATTAATTTATATATTTACCATTTATTTATATGTAAATTATCCACCAATGTTGTCAACTCAAGTCATGTCCCATTTACCCTTCTAAATTTTGTCCATAATTCTTAGGTATCTAAATTATACCATTTCATGCCATTAATCATTTACATGATTATAAGCCAACCTATGCCAATAGCATGTAATTTATTATTTTTCCCAACGTATTCCCCGTTATTCGTTCGCATAAATTACATAGAACGTTAGGCTCGCAAATTAGCCTAACTTATAAAGAAAAGGGAAAAACAAAGGGACATGTAACATTCCAACGGCATAAAATTGTATAGATCAACTAAGCATGTGTGATATAAATTCGGCACAGTACTACACAAAAACAATTAAGCATGTAAATGTGAACATACATTTGAGTTGGATCAAATTAACATAGATTTAAACATATAAGCATGTAAATCTAGTCATATAAGCATATATGAACATGACTTAGCTTATGAACCTGCATATAACATATCATAAAAGAATCACCAAATTTATATACAACATGATAGGTTCATCACCAAATTAATATATAACATGATAGGTTCACCACTAAACTAATATACAACATGATAGGTTCTTCACCAAACTAATATACAACATGATAGGTTCATCACCAAATTGATATACAACATGGCAGGTTCATCACCAAACTAATATACAACATGATAGGTTCATCACCAAATTGATATATAACATGATAGGTTCATCTCCAAACTAACATACAACATGATAAATTGTTTCAATCACAATAGTCTCGTAGGCATAGGTAATTTCAGAATTGCTATAGGGATAAACATGAATCAGAATACGATTATCTTACAACTAGGCACAATTCTAGTTTCGCTTCATTACAAATCATGACATTTATTTGTTCAAATCTAAAGAATAACTGAACTTACAAACAAAAGAACAAATCTTGTTTTCTGGGATCTGATTTCTAAAACTGAAAAGCTATCCTTTGATGTAGACTATTGATTCTCTAGTTTGGACTTGATTAGGGGCTTTCTAACTTTATTTCTAGTTTAGAGAAAAATGGAGGCTACGCTAGTTTGGCCATGGACAGCATGACGACTTCAAAGAGCAAGGTTATGTGGTTTTAGGGTTGAGGGTTGGGGCTGTTTATATAGAAGTTTAGATTAATGAGAGCCGTTAGATCAACGTAGGAGTAATGAGAGGCATCAAGACCAAACAGAGCCAACCAGAAATCGCCACATATGCCCTAATGACTCAGAGAAACATCACTGGGCAAAACAACCTAGATCTGGCCAAGGGGGGTTGACCCCTATAAGGGGGTTCGACACCCCAGTCAACACCCCTCTTGGGGGGTCGACACCTATGTCGACCCCCCCGGGAGGAGTCGATCCCTATAGGTGGGAATTTTCCCGCCCAGCTGATTCTCGGAATTTTAAAATTCGAACTGCTTTTTAATTTAATTGTAATTTATAATTAATTTCTATTTAAACTTGAAATCTTCTGAACTCCATAATTTCTTCATACGGAGTCCGATTCACGCAAACTCGGACTCTATCTCAAGCAGAATTCCAAGACGAACGCAATGGCGAAACCCGTTTCCCCTAATTTCCAATTTTCAAATTAAGTATTCTTTAATTTGTTACTTTAATGTTCATAGAAAATACGGGGTGTTACATGTGCATTATTCAAAATTAGTAATATAATCTAATGTGTGTCTCACCTGTCATATGAGCAATGAGTTATGCATTTTTATAGTTTCATGCCCATAATCTCTTCATGCATGATACATGGTTTTTCATGCCTCACGTACATTGCGATAATGAAATGTTTGCTCCATTAGTTATAAATTATATCAATGTGGATGAGTTGCTTGTTGAAATTTCTGAATAATAGGCATGAACGCGTTGTTATTGTTATGAATTAGATTTGTTAAACTAAAGTTGAATATTTATGGTTAGTTTTGATAATAATTCATTTTTGTTAGATGTTTAGCTAGCTGAGGTACTTGAAACTAACTATTAATGTAAACATCATTTTTTTTCTAATGTTCTTATTTGACTAAGTTTTAGATGGCGTTTTGTTTGAGTTTCAATCAAAACATTAGATCCCGTCCTAGTTAGAACAGAGTAATTATCATGCACACAGTTTGAAATGTTTTAACTTTTGTGTCTAATGCTGAAACTTCATTTTCTCCCTTGCATCAATTTAATTTCTTTGTTCCAAAATGATTTAAATTAGGGTTGTTCACTCAAATAAGTATGTTGAATATATCAATTTGGATAGAATATGTAACACCCCGGATTTTTGAATAATCGAATTAACTAAATTAAAGAATAAATGTTTAGCATTGTTCTAAGGTTTGTAAGCAAAAGACATAGTATATCATTTGGTTGGAACATGTGACTTGCATACAAGAGGTACAGAGTTCGATCCCCGCCAACGCCATATTTTTGTTTTAGGGGAATGGCTAAAAAGCGGCTTAGTGTGAACGCGGTTCAAAAAGTAGTTTAGTGTGAAAATGGTTAATTAGGAAGATAGAATATATATATATGTATAATAAAATAAAATTCAACCTAAAATTTAAGAAAAAAATTCAAAACAGCGGAAGCAGGAAGGCAAAACACCAAACCGACCTATTTTATGGGTCGACCCGAGACTTGCTGGGTCGACCCCAGGGTCGACTCAGGAGGTTTGGAATTGGTCTCATCGACCCTAAGTGGTCTATGACGAAATTTTATGTTTTAGGGCTTAGGTGGCAATTTCTGGTTGGTCTATTGGCATCATTTCTTGGTTTCTAAGGCCTAGATGGATCCTAGAGTGATCCGACGGTTTAAATTAATTCAAAGCTCTATAAAAAGACCCATAGACTCAAACCCTAAATCAGAATTAAAACTAAAACTATGGCCGTCATGCTGTCGTCTTGAACCCTAGAGTAGCTGCCACCAATTAGAAGAAGATTAAAGCAACTTAATTCAATCCAACAGCAAATTCAACTACAACAAAGGGACTCTAAAAATTCCAGAACTTCGTTGAATGGCGAGTTTGATCACTTTAACAAAATAATTGCTAAATTAATTATGATGTGATATACGTTGGATTATAAGTTGTGGTTGTGAATCTAATTCATATGTTTAATCATGTGTGTTAACTTGATTCATATTATATGATGTTATGCAAGTTTTATATATGATGTTATGCAAGTTTCATGTACGATGTTATGCAAGATTAATATGATTATGCAAGTTAATATGATTATGCAAGTTTCATATATGATGTTATGCAAGTTAATATGATTATGCAAGTTTCATATATGATGTTATGCAAGTTAATATTATTATGCAAGTTTCATATATGATGTTATGCAAGTTAATATGATTATGCAAGTTGTACATATGATGTTATGCAAGTTAATAGGATCACGCAAGTTGTATGCGAGTTATATGATGTTATGTAAGTTTGGATCAAAAATATATGCTAGTAGTTCATGATGTTTTCTTGTGTCAATGAATCCCTTTTTATAATCCAATCACCTAGGTTCATAACATCAGTTTTTATGCGAATATGGATGTGGAACATATGCTAGTTCGTATAAGTATTATGTTCATATGTGTGACGACCCGTAGCTTCCCCGTAAAGGAAAGCGTCGGATAGTTCGAGAACAAACCACAACAGGACGCATATAAAAAAACATTTCATTGCTTATTACAACAATGCATCAGATTACAAGAATATACAGAGTATAAAAGAATATTACACAGAAATATCAGAGATTTAAATTACATTTAAATACATAGCAGCGGAAAATAATACAATACACAACTAGAAGTAGATATACGGATACAAAGCTTTCCGGATATCGTTCCAGCTGTAAACCAGGATCCTGTGAATATAAATCTGCAAAACCAAAACTACTAGCTGCCCGTGTCGAAAAATAGGGGCACCCAGAGTTTAGGTTAAAACAATAAACTCCAGGTCAGTCATGTGACTGGTGTGAGAACTAAAACAGTTATTAATCTTTATTTTAAATCATTAGGTGAATCAAGGGACCACGCCGTATAACACGGAACGGGTTTCCTCCCAAGAATACCAGTGCATAAAACAAACAGCGCAATGCTAAATAAGGAAAAATGAAGCTGTTATAAGACCCAGGTCCTATCACACAATGCAACGCAAGCCGGGGGATAGGGTTTTCCCTTATAACAGCCAAAGAATGCTTGATACGTTTAAAACAAATCATTTGATACTATTATAAGTGCATAGTGTATAAAACAACTTCAAATCATAAGTATCAATCATAGGCGACATGAGCGTCCCATGCCACTATGTCGCCATATATAGGTTTACAAATAAAACCGCAAAGTCACGTATTTGGAAATTGGGTTTCCATCTATGAACCGAGGCAAAAGATAGTCCTCAACCGATTCGAGACTGCCTAGCCCGAGTCTCAGGATCAGAACGCATCGACCCTTGGAGCGACAGGGCCGGTCCACACGGAGTGGATTAAAAATGCCTGAGCACTACGTTTCGCCGCCCTTTGGGGCGTAAGCGAGCCAACTAAATGACTCCATCGGTTCGAGAACGACCGATCAATCCGAGGCGCCTCGCAACAGCAACAACCACATAAGTCAAACTCGTCAGGGCGTGTAAAACCACTGACGCCACTTTTAGCTAGGAGGAAACGTAGGCCCTCCCTGAGGTCCGTCTCCCGTATTTGGTTCATACCGGGTGTGAAACTCGCGAAGTAAACGTTACACAAAGCTACGCCACAAAGGCCGTGCTTTGATCACCAACCACAAGACTTTGCTTTTCAACAGAAGCCTTGATCATTTGCATCTTAGCATACCACACAGGCAAACCATCCTATGCAACCGATATCAGTCACACAGAATGAAATCCGATGTCAGACACACAGTCCATTTACAAGTCCGTTCTGGGTCTGAACGAAACCGGGAGCACCTAGTACCCCGCATATCCATCGATCTCCAAGTACGTCTGGACGATCACCAACTGTTTCCATCTTCTTGGGTGTACAGCCCAATCAAGATCATCAGTTATCACCCAAACGACGTGAAGACTTCCGGTCTTCGACCATCATCTTCATCTTCGACTTATCGTCGTATCAGTTATTCAGAATGGGATAAACGCGGTCTTTCCGAATAACTCGCGTATATTTTAAATAAGTGTTACACAAACACAACATACGCCTCATTCCAATTCATTAGTCACTAACCGTAAATTAATCAAGAGAATAATTTCCCAAATATTAACCCCGAAGGCCGAAACCAACATCATATCAATATCCAGAAAACCATTCTGCTTGGCTAACCGACAGTTAGTTTCTAAATTTCACATTCATAGGGAAAGATTCCCATTAATTTTATCAAAGATAAATTCCTTGAATTTATTCTTTTATCCATTTTTGAATATCAATTCAAAACTAGTCGGGATTAGCGAACCTTACCGAAGTAATCATTTGTTTTAATTTCCCAATCCCAACCTATTCATCCCATGAAGTAAAACTGGTAATACTTCATATCTAACACCACAGTGTTAACGGTAAATTCAATTACCATTTCACGTTCAAATCTAATTAAAGATTTAACTATCGCCTGGAGCAAAACCGGTGATACTCCATTTTCGATCTTTTCAATCTAATTAAAGATTCATTAAAACTCCACTTAGTTTTAATCGTTAACTGGGTTAAAGAATCAGTGTCATTTAAAACACGGTTCACGATAAACCCAAGATCACATTCCATTAATTATCGGGTTAAAGAACAAGTGTTATTTAAAACACTGTTCACGATAAACCCAAAAATCAATATCAATTCAATTCCAATTAAATATTATTTAATTGGTACACTTCATTAAATCTAAATAAAAAGATTTAATCATTTCTCAACTGGGTTCAAGAACAGTGTTAGTGAAGACACCATTCACGACAAACCCAAATCACATTCGATATTCAATACAAGGCTCTGAATAGAAAATATATCGGCCTATATTCAATATCAAATTCTACGATTAACAAATGTCGTATTGGAAATAACGATATAAATATATATCTTTCAAATTCCCATAACAACACATGTATAATCACGAATTCCAACATCGAAATATACCGAAGACAATTTCGATTCAAATCCACTCCAATGCAATCATTGGAAATTTTGGTTATTTTCAAAACCATTTTCGAATTCAATTTATTTATTTAAAAATAAATAGAATTATAATTCTAGTTCAAAACTAGTTCATTTCAATAAAAAATCTATTTTTATCTTTTCAAATATGGAGTTTTTCATCCCAATTCTTTCTAAATCATTTCTTATGATTTTACACAAATTATTACTATTTTTAATAATTTTATCGAGGCCTGTACAGTCGATTTCCATCAATGGCCATCGAACTGCACTTACAGCGACCTTTTTCGAATTTGATTTGGACGTATCTCCAAATCCAACCATTAGATTTCAAATTTCTAATATTCGTTAGAAAGCTCTTTTCGATACGAACCCAACGGTTCCGGTTTTAGGAGAATCCGACGGTCAGATCTCCCGCAATGTCCGTTTGAAATAAATGGTCGAAATTCACGAACTGCCGCGGCGCGGCGCGTTCTATTCAGGCCATTATATTATATATATAATATATATAATATATACTTCGTCGATTTCTATTTAAAACGAATTATATAAATAGTTTTAAAATCGTTTCAAAAGCAATTTCAACTTCCATTTCAATTCAAATCAAAATTGAATTCTTCTTTATAAATTCGTTTCAAAATTCATTTCTATTCAATTCAAATTTTAATTCAATTTGAATTCCTTTCCAATTCAATTCATTTCGAAATCGTTTTCACTTCAATTCATTTCGAAATCGTTTTCAATTCAATTCATTTCGAAATCGTTTTCAATTCAATTCATTTCGAAATTGTTTTCAATTCAATTCATTTCGAAATCGTTTTCAATTCAATTCATTTCGAAATATTCGATTTCGAAATCACTTTTCAATATTCATTTTAAAATGAATAAAATCGATATAAATATCGTTCACGTCAAAATGGCGTCAATTTAATCAACACGGCTTCATAAATTTCTATTTTCAAATATTCTATTTCAAATATTTCTATTTCAAATATTTCTTATTTTAAAACTGGAATGAGGCCCAATCAATTACCATATAAAGTTAATTATATGGATTTTCATACAACACATGTATATAATAGCATGGAAAAATAATCAACCATCAACCAATGTGCATTACACTGTATAAGCATCAAATATAGATATCCAACGCTTAAAACAGCCTGTCAATCAACCGATCGACATATTCAATCAATCGGGATGAGTGAACTTCAAATTTCATCCCAACACCCGTGTGGGGTTTCAAACAATCAAACACATATTTTATTTGTGCTGTTGGGCGATGTGTAAAATTTATCGACCCAATCAATGTCTTCAAATAGGTGTACATAAACAAACCGTCTGGTTTGTAAATGAATATTTTATTTTATTCACTTTCACTATATTCATATTCACGTTAAAAATTATATTTTTAACGATAAAACATTTTATTCCAACATATGAATTTCTATTATTCATTTACACAATAAAATGATATTTTTATTTTCTAACATATTTTAAAAAATTTCGGCGGCATAACGGCACGATACTAGAAACGGGACAAGGCCTAGCCTTATCCCCGGTCTAGTGAAGGCCCACGCCATTCACACATCAATCAAATCAATTTATTTCACCACACAATTCAATTTCAATCAAATAATCCAACGAATCTACGCAACCAAACAAACAAGTCCATGGCCTGTGGACGATTGTGTCGGGTGCTACTAAGCACCGTCTGCATCCTAATATATATATAACTAGAAAAAGAAATTGAAAGGTGAGAAATTCTCACAGATAGCTATCCAAGCTCCACGACTCTTCATTTATAGAAATCTTCTTCGTTATCCCGTCTTCGTCATCTTCGTTGCCCGTAGTCACTATATACATAAAAATCACATTTTTATTTGTTCGTTTTCAATTTAAAAATCATATTTTTATAATCACTTCATATATTTAAAAATCGAATTTTTACTATGCTATTCAATATATAAAAATCATATTTCCTTACCGCTAATATATAGGTAAAAATTCTATTTCTACATTGCTACTATATAGATAAAAATTCCATTTCAAAAATATAGATTTCGCCTTTTCTAATATGAAGTTTTCGCCTTTATAAAAATAAAGTTTTCGCCTTTATAAAAATAAAGTTTTCGCCTTTATAAAAATAAAGTTTCCTCATTATAAAAATTACCACTTTATCTCAACGTATATAAAATAAAAATCAGATTTTTATTTCGCTACATATACAAAGATGATATTTTTATATTCTCTATCCTATAAAGATTATATTTTTAATACTTTAAAAATATAAAAATCATATTTTTAATATTTCTATATAGTAAAGACTATATTTTTATAACATTAAAAATATTAAAATCATATTTTTATCTTGCTACCTAATAAATAAAAATCACATTTTTATTTTGCTACTTCGCATATAAAAGATCTCATTTTTAAACCGCTATCGTATACATAAAAATCGTGTTTTTATAACGATGCTTGTATAGAAAATATTATATTTTTATAACATTGAAATTCATATTCTTTTAATATGAAAAATCATATCTCCCTTACACGAAAAATCTCATTTTTCTACTATGAAAAATCTCACCTTTCTAATATGAAAAATCTCATTTTTCTACTATGAAAAATCTTACCTTTGTTTAAAATAAAAACCGTATTTTATATAAACAAAAATCATAGCTTTTTGGTCATAAAAATCAAAGCTTTTCATAGTTAAAAATCCCTTCTTTTTATTATTGCAAATCTCGTATAAAAATCAGATTTTTTTTAAAAACCCTATATCTTATCATATGAAAGTCCTCTCTATTAACACAAAAATAAATTAAAAATAAAATAAAATAAAATAAAAAAAGGATTAAATACTTACAGCGAGGGGGGTGGTGGGAAACGCTGCTGACGTCGGCGTTGGGCCTTTTCTTCGCGGTAGAGGGCTGAAAACGAGGGAGGTTAAGTGAAGGATGGGGGTGGTCGGCGTTCGCGCTAGGCGGGGTGTGCGGTGGAAGCGGGTGGTCGATTTGGGCATGGGGTTGAGCGCTGCACGTTTCAACGAGCTAGGGGGGTTCGACGAGGTCGTTGGGGCCAGGGAGGGGTCGCGGAGGAGAGGGGAGGGCTGAGGGGAGAGGCGCACGTAGGTGGAGATGGAGGCGGCGGCGCTGCTGCGCTCCTCCCTTCTTCTTTCTTTTTTTTCTTTTATTTTTTTTCTCTGAACAATGAATTTGATCGTGGGGGGGGGCAGCGTATATAGAGGGAGAAGGGTTTATTATTTTTTTCTATTTTATTTTGATTATTTTATTTGCAAATAGTTGACTTTTACATACGACCTCGAAACGAGGTCCACCGCCTGTCGTCCCTAGCGTTCTACCCCCATTCCGAGCACAATGGGATATGCCACGTAGGCTGATTCGACTGTTTGAATCAGTTTCTATTAAATTTACATTTAAATCACTTTATTGAATTTTAAACGTACATTTCAAATTACCGGAGTCACATACGAACTTTAAAATTTCCAGAAAAATATTTTCTAGCTTCGTATTGACGATACGGTCCTAACAAAACTAGTTTCGTCAAATTCTGAGACCGTTAGAAAAATGGCCATTTTCCAGTCGATTAAAATCAACTGAAACTGGTCAAACGCGTTTTCCTTTGCCTCGCTCACATATTGATTCGAAAAATTATGAAATTTGAAACCTAGCAATAACTTTACATCACGGACCCAACAAAACTGGTTTCGTCGAAATCCGAGGTCATTTGCAAAATGTCCAAGGGCCTGAATTCTATAGCGACTATTCAGAATTTTCAACTGGACATATCTTTTGATTCCCGCTACGAATTTTTGATTTTTCGGATTCGTTGGAAAGATATTATCAAATAGATCCTATCATTTTTGGTTTCACTAAAATCCGGATTGTTTTGCACCCGGTACATTCAATTGAAGTTTGAAATCGAATTATCGAACTACCGCGCCATTTTCAATTCCTTTTATAATTATATATAATTATTTATATTCTAACGACGACGTATATAATTATATACGTCGAATTCAATTCAAAATAAATTTCTCGTCGATATTATTTAAAATAATTCATTTTAAATAATCAAAATTCGCTAAAATTGCCAAAATAAAAATTTTAAACTGGCCCAGATTTTCGGGTTGTTACAATCTCCCCCACTTAAAACTTTTCGTCCCCGAAAAGGAACAAAGTCGAAAGTGGTTTGATTAATCAACTCTCCGTTCGATCTGGCTTCCATTCTCCAACTCTTTAGTTTCTGAGAATTTTCAAAATTTCAAAAATTTGGCTAACACCCTAAATTTTTGAAAAATTTCGCCATAACCTCCCCTGCAATGGGAGCATCGGGGAATTTCAAATAGCTTCCCCGGTCCTTCAGATCTCAAAAAGAAAAAGAAAAAGCCAAGCGGCTAGCCAATAGGCTCATAAAATCATCATCACCCAAACAAAACAGTAAATTATGTAGTAAACATGTACCTATTTGTCGGGCAAACAAATTTTATTCTCTGACTCTAGCCTCCTTGCTATGACCTGTTCAAGGATATACATGTATATGCAAGCAAATGCTACTAATTTTCAGTATAATTCAATATGTGATTCAATTAGGCTAAATGGCTGAAAATTAGCAAACAAATAAACAAACAACGCAAACATCAATCAATTAGCAAATTAGAGTTTCAAATTCATAACTTTGATACATATACAGAAAATCATGTTTTGATGCCAAATCACAACAATGAATTCTAGCTATATATAAGTTTTGGTTCTCACACCAGCCTAATGTAAATATATAGAAAATCACACCTTCGAGACACGAACATAAATACTGATGATGTCATGACAATCATCAGTACCATCTTCGGGCGACTAGAGTGTGATGCTATATCTATCCAATATATTAAACTTTCGAATACACGCGGATCAGACGTATACGCAAAATCTATATATACTGGATTGTCCACATCAATATAAATAGATAATCAAATACGAATAATTGATTTAAATCTTCAAAACCAAAAATTTGTTTTCATTTTCAAAAATATACTCTTCACACTCGTTCTAGGATACTACTGATCCCATCTCTAACGAGTCATTCTCATTGGATTTTACTAATCCAATATGTGATGAATTCTTTCGTACGGTTCTAATGTGTCTTGTTCTCTAAGCCTTGTAAACCAAAGCTCTGATACCAACTGTGACGACCCGTAGCTTCCCCGTAAAGGAAAGCGTCGGATAGTTCGAGAACAAACCACAACAGGACGCATATAAAAGAACATTTCATTGCTTATTACAACAATGCATCAGATTACAAGAATATACAGAGTATAAAAGAATATTACACAGAAATATCAGAGATTTAAATTACATTTAAATACATAGCAGCGGAAAATAATACAATACACAACTAGAAGTAGATATACGGATACAAAGCTTTCCGGATATCGTTCCAGC
The DNA here is from genome assembly GCA_030737875.1 of Allium sativum. Classification (NCBI taxonomy): domain Eukaryota; kingdom Viridiplantae; phylum Streptophyta; class Magnoliopsida; order Asparagales; family Amaryllidaceae; genus Allium; species Allium sativum. The sequence goes on from CM060920.1 coordinate 433,051,256, forward strand.
TGTAAACCAGGATCCTGTGAATATAAATCTGCAAAACCAAAACTACTAGCTGCCCGTGTCGAAAAATAGGGGCACCCAGAGTTTAGGTTAAAACAATAAACTCCAGGTCAGTCATGTGACTGGTGTGAGAACTAAAACAGTTATTAATCTTTATTTTAAATCATTAGGTGAATCAAGGGACCACGCCGTATAACACGGAACGGGTTTCCTCCCAAGAATACCAGTGCATAAAACAAACAGCGCAATGCTAAATAAGGAAAAATGAAGCTGTTATAAGACCCAGGTCCTATCACACAATGCAACGCAAGCCGGGGGATAGGGTTTTCCCTTATAACAGCCAAAGAATGCTTGATACGTTTAAAACAAATCATTTGATACTATTATAAGTGCATAGTGTATAAAACAACTTCAAATCATAAGTATCAATCATAGGCGACATGAGCGTCCCATGCCACTATGTCGCCATATATAGGTTTACAAATAAAACCGCAAAGTCACGTATTTGGAAATTGGGTTTCCATCTATGAACCGAGGCAAAAGATAGTCCTCAACCGATTCGAGACTGCCTAGCCCGAGTCTCAGGATCAGAACGCATCGACCCTTGGAGCGACAGGGCCGGTCCACACGGAGTGGATTAAAAATGCCTGAGCACTACGTTTCGCCGCCCTTTGGGGCGTAAGCGAGCCAACTAAATGACTCCATCGGTTCGAGAACGACCGATCAATCCGAGGCGCCTCGCAACAGCAACAACCACATAAGTCAAACTCGTCAGGGCGTGTAAAACCACTGACGCCACTTTTAGCTAGGAGGAAACGTAGGCCCTCCCTGAGGTCCGTCTCCCGTTTTTGGTTCATACCGGGTGTGAAACTCGCGAAGTAAACGTTACACAAAGCTACGCCACAAAGGCCGTGCTTTGATCACCAACCACAAGACTTTGCTTTTCAACAGAAGCCTTGATCATTTGCATCTTAGCATGCCACACAGGCAAACCATCCTATGCAACCGATATCAGTCACACAGAATGAAATCCGATGTCAGACACACAGTCCATTTACAAGTCCGTTCTGGGTCTGAACGAAACCGGGAGCACCTAGTACCCCACATATCCATCGATCTCCAAGTACGTCTGGACGATCACCAACTGTTTCCATCTTCTTGGGTGTACAGCCCAATCAAGATCATCAGTTATCACCCAAACGACGTGAAGACTTCCGGTCTTCGACCATCGTCTTCATCTTCGACTTATCGTCGTATCAGTTATTCAGAATGGGATAAACCCGGTCTTTCCGAATAACTCGCGTATATTTTAAATAAGTGTTACACAAACACAACATACGCCTCATTCCAATTCATTAGTCACTAACCGTAAATTAATCAAGAGAATAATTTCCCAAATATTAACCCCGAAGGCCGAAACCAACATCAGATCAATATCCAGAAAACCATTCTGCTTGGATAACCGACAGTTAGTTTCTAAATTTCACATTCATAGGGAAAGATTCCCATTAATTTTATCAAAGATAAATTCCTTGAATTTATTCTTTAATCCATTTTTGAATATCAATTCAAAACTAGTCGGGATTAGCGAACCTTACCGAAGTAATCATTTGTTTTAATTTCCCAATCCCAACCTATTCATCCCATGAAGTAAAACTGGTAATACTTCATATCTAACACCACAGTGTTAACGGTAAATTCAATTACCATTTCACGTTCAAATCTAATTAAAGATTTAACTATCGCCTGGAGCAAAACCAGTGATACTCCATTTTCGATCTTTTCAATCTAATTAAAGATTCATTAAAACTCCACTTAGTTTTAATCGTTAACTGGGTTAAAGAATCAGTGTCATTTAAAATACGGTTCACGATAAACCCAAGATCACATTCCATTAATTATCGGGTTAAAGAACAAGTGTTATTTAAAACACTGTTCACGATAAACCCAAAAATCAATATCAATTCAATTCCAATTAAATATTATTTAATTGGTACACTTCATTAAATCTAAATAAAAAGATTTAATCATTTCTCAACTGGGTTCAAGAACAGTGTTAGTGAAGACACCATTCACGACAAACCCAAATCACATTCGATATTCAATACAAGGCTCTGAATAGAAAATATATCGGCCTATATTCAATATCAAATTCTACGATTAACAAATGTCGTATTGGAAATAACGATAAAAATATATATCTTTCAAATTCCCATAACAACACCTGTATAATCACGAATTCCAACATCGAAATATACCGAAGACAATTTCGATTCAAATCCACTCCAATGCAATCATTGGAAATTTTGGTTATTTTCAAAACCATTTTCGAATTCAATTTATTTATTTAAAAATAAATAGAATTATAATTCTAGTTCAAAACTAGTTCATTTCGATAAAAAATCTATTTTTATCTTTTCAAATATGGAGTTTTTCATCCCAATTCTTTCTAAATCATTTCTTATGATTTTACACAAATTATTACTATTTTTAATAATTTTATCGAGGCCTGTATAGTCGATTTCCATCAATGGCCATCGAACTGCACTTACAGCGACCTTTTTCGAATTTGATTTGGACGTATCTCCAAATCCAACCGTTAGATTTCAAATTTCTAATATTCGTTAGAAAGCTCTTTTCGATACGAACCCAACGGTTCCGGTTTTAGGAGAATCCGACGGTCAGATCTCCCGCAATGTCCGTTTGAAATAAATGGTCGAAATTCACGAACTGCCGCGGCGCGGCGCGTTCTATTCAGGCCATTATATTATATATATAATATATATAATATATACTTCGTCGATTTCTATTTAAAACGAATTATATAAATAGTTTTAAAATCGTTTCAAAAGCAATTTCAACTTCCATTTCAATTCAAATCAAAATTGAATTCTTCTTTATAAATTCGTTTCAAAATTCATTTCTATTCAATTCAAATTTTAATTCAATTTGAATTCCTTTCCAATTCAATTCATTTCGAAATCGTTTTCACTTCAATTCATTTCGAAATCGTTTTCAATTCAATTCATTTCGAAATCGTTTTCAATTCAATTCATTTCGAAATTGTTTTCAATTCAATTCATTTCGAAATCGTTTTCAATTCAATTCATTTCGAAATATTCGATTTCGAAATCACTTTTCAATATTCATTTTAAAATGAATAAAATCGATATAAATATCGTTCATGTCAAAATGGCGTCAATTTAATCAACACGGCTTCATAAATTTCTATTTTCAAATATTCTATTTCAAATATTTCTATTTCAAATATTTCTTATTTTAAAACTGGAATGAGGCCCAATCAATTACCATATAAAGTTAATTATATGGATTTTCATACAACACATGTATATAATAGCATGGAAAAATAATCAACCATCAACCAATGTGCATTACACTGTATAAGCATCAAATATAGATATCCAACGCTTAAAACAGCCTATCAATCAACCGATCGACATATTCAATCAATCGGGATGAGTGAACTTCAAATTTCATCCCAACACCCGTGTGGGGTTTCAAACAATCAAACACATATTTTATTTGTGCTGTTGGGCGATGTGTAAAATTTATCGACCCAATCAATGTCCTTCAAATAGGTGTACATAAACAAACCGTCTGGTTTGTAAATGAATATTTTATTTTATTCACTTTCACTATATTCATATTCACGTTAAAAATTATATTTTTAACGATAAAACATTTTATTCCAACATATGAATTTCTATTATTCATTTACACAATAAAATGATATTTTTATTTTCTAACATATTTTAAAAAATTTCGGCGGCATAACGGCACGATACTAGAAACGGGACAAGGCCTAGCCTTATCCCCGGTCTAGTGAAGGCCCACGCCATTCACACATCAATCAAATCAATTTATTTCACCACACAATTCAATTTCAATCAAATAATCCAACTAATCTACGCAACCAAACAAACAAGTCCATGGTCTGTGGACGATTGTGTCGGGTGCTACTAAGCACCGTCTGCATCCTAATATATATATAACTAGAAAAAGAAATTGAAAGGTGAGAAATTCTCACAGATAGCTATCCAAGCTCCACGACTCTTCATTTATAGAAATCTTCTTCGTTATCCCGTCTTCGTCATCTTCGTTGCCCGTAGTCACTATATACATAAAAATCACATTTTTATTTGTTCGTTTTCAATTTAAAAATCATATTTTTATAATCACTTCATATATTTAAAAATCGAATTTTTACTATGCTATTCAATATATAAAAATCATATTTCCTTACCGCTAATATATAGGTAAAAATTCTATTTCTACATTGCTACTATATAGATAAAAATTCCATTTCAAAAATATAGATTTCGCCTTTTCTAATATGAAGTTTTCGCCTTTATAAAAATAAAGTTTTCGCCTTTATAAAAATAAAGTTTTCGCCTTTATAAAAATAAAGTTTCCTCATTATAAAAATTACCACTTTATCTCAACGTATATAAAATAAAAATCAGATTTTTATTTCGCTACATATACAAAGATGATATTTTTATATTCTCTATCCTATAAAGATTATATTTTTAATACTTTAAAAATATAAAAATCATATTTTTAATATTTCTATATAGTAAAGACTATATTTTTATAACATTAAAAATATTAAAATCATATTTTTATCTTGCTACCTAATAAATAAAAATCACATTTTTATTTTGCTACTTCGCATATAAAAGATCTCATTTTTAAACCGCTATCGTATACATAAAAATCGTGTTTTTATAACGATGCTTGTATAGAAAATATTATATTTTTATAACATTGAAATTCATATTCTTTTAATATGAAAAATCATATCTCCCTTACACGAAAAATCTCATTTTTCTACTATGAAAAATCTCACCCTTCTAATATGAAAAATCTCATTTTTCTACTATGAAAAATCTTACCTTTGTTTAAAATAAAAACCGTATTTTATATAAACAAAAATCATAGCTTTTTGGTCATAAAAATCAAAGCTTTTCATAGTTAAAAATCCCTTCTTTTTATTATTGCAAATCTCGTATGAAAATCAGATTTTTTTTAAAAACCCTATATCTTATCATATGAAAGTCCTCTCTATTAACACAAAAATAAATTAAAAATAAAATAAAATAAAATAAAATAAAGGATTAAATACTTACAGCGAGGGGGGTGGTGGGAAACGCTGCTGACGTCGGCGTTGGGCCTTTTCTTCGCGGTGGAGGGCTGAAAACGAGGGAGGTTAAGTGAAGGATGGGGGTGGTCGACGTTCGCGCTAGGCGGGGTGTGCGGTGGAAGCGGGTGGTCGATTTGGGCATGGGGTTGAGCGCTGCACGTTTCAACGAGCTAGGGGGGTTCGACGAGGTCGTTGGGGCCAGGGAGGGGTCGCGGAGGAGAGGGGAGGGCTGAGGGGAGAGGCGCACGTAGGTGGAGATGGAGGCGGCGGCGCTGCTGCGCTCCTCCCTACTTCTTTCTTTTTTTTCTTTTATTTTTTTTCTCTGAACAATGAATTTTATCGTGGGGGGGGGGCAGCGTATATAGAGGGAGAAGGGTTTATTATTTTTTTCTATTTTATTTTGATTATTTTATTTGCAAATAGTTGACTTTTACATACGACCTCGAAACGAGGTCCACCGCCTGTCGTCCCTAGCGTTCTACCCCCATTCCGAGCACAATGGGATATGCCACGTAGGCTGATTCGACTGTTTGAATCAGTTTCTGTTAAATTTACATTTAAATCACTTTATTGAATTTTAAACGTACATTTCAAATTACCGGAGTCACATACGAACTTTAAAATTTCCAGAAAAATATTTTCTAGCTTCGTATTGACGATACGGTCCTAATAAAACTAGTTTCGTCAAATTCTGAGACCGTTAGAAAAATGGCCATTTTCCAGTCGATTAAAATCAACTAAAACTGGTCAAACGCGTTTTCCTTTGCCTCGCTCACATATTGATTCGAAAAATTATGAAATTTGAAACCTAGCAATAACTTTACATCACGGACCCAACAAAACTGGTTTCGTCGAAATCCGAGGTCATTTGCAAAATGTCCATTTTTAAGGGCCTGAATTCCATAGCGACTATTCAGAATTTTCAACTGGACATATCTTTTGATTCCCGCTACGAACTTTTGATTTTTCGGATTCGTTGGAAAGATATTATCAAATAGATCCTATCATTTTTGGTTTCACTAAAATCCGGATTGTTTTGCACCCGGTACATTCAATTGAAGTTTGAAATCGAATTATCGAACTACCGCGCCATTTTCAATTCCTTTTATAATTATATATAATTATTTATATTCTAACGACGACGTATATAATTATATACGTCGAATTCAATTCAAAATAAATTTCTCGTCGATATTATTTAAAATAATTCATTTTAAATAATCAAAATTCGCTAAAATTGCCAAAATAAAAATTTTAAACTGGCCCAGATTTTCGGGTTGTTACAATATGCAAGTTTAAGTGATAATTAGATTCACATATATACAAGTTCACACCTTTAAAGTTTAGATCCATATTCAAGTTGACATTTTTATGTTGAAACTATGACATGCATAGTTATGCAAGTTTACACCATTATGTGGAAACATAGTTTACTCAGGTTAACACCTTTTATTGGATCCATAGTTATGCAAGATGACACCTTTATGTTTAGGTTGACGACATACATAGTTTATGTAAGTTTGTGATAATTACCTAGGCTAGTTGGGTGTAAAACTATGTTCATACACCTTTTAGATCTATGATTTTTGGATCCTTGATAATACAAAGACTATGCAAGTATGTTGTAATTCTTAATTGCAAGTTAGATGCAAATTAGATCTATTATTGTGTGTATGTGACTATGTGACATTTATTCCCTTTTTTTAAGTATTAGACTATTTGCTAGTCTAATATGTATATGTCATGTTAAGCGAACGAATGACGGGGGTACGATGGGGGAGAATAGTGGATACAAACATATTCTGAATTTGGCATGTAATGGCCTAAAAAGGCATGTAATTAATTTTAAGGAATAAAATTAGTTAATGATGAAATTGGTATAATTTATATACTATAAATATATGAGCATAATTTAGGTGATAAATTATGGACATAAATAAATATGGAAATTTGAATAGGGAAAGTAATTCAAATTTGGGGAAAATTAATTATGTATAATTAATTGCCTAAGACACGAGGTTGGACTCATTTGTGGTGCAAAACTGCCCGGACCCGCCCGGAAAATCTAGTAGCCACAAATGGTAGCCCAATGTGAGAGGCAAAGGCCCAAACTAAATGCGTAACAATTGTATGGACACGAGATTAGGCTCGTTTGTGGTGTAAGACTGCCCGGACCCGCCCGGCAAATCCAGCAGCCACAAATGCCAGTCTAATGTGAGAGGTCCTACAAGGGTTACGGTAGTAATAAATTAAGAAACACTTAACCAAGGTAAAACATGTGGTGGGACATGTGGGTTAAGTGGGTGCCTTGGGTGGCATAAGGAAATACGATTAATAACACTTAACCAAGGTAAAACATGTAAGTGGGACATAGGGGTTAAGTGGGTGCCTTGGGTGGCATGTGGAATTACTAATAGAAACGCTTAACCAAATTTAAAAAATGTAAGTGGACATGAAGGGGGTTAAGTGGGATGTACTAGAGGGGACCAAGCCTAGGTGGAAAGCTTGTGTCAAGCATGGGGGGCCCTTTTCAGTCCAGTAGCTCATTAAGTATCTTTGTGAGCTCGACCCAAGTCGAGGATGGGACACGCCTACTGGGTCTGATTGTTAGAGGCCAAAACGGTTTAGCAGTGGCAACGCAAGTCCAACGAGGTCATGTGCATGCGTGGGTCCGGGCTGGTAGGTAAGACGTTGTTGCATCGTGTAGGTATAAGTCGTGCATCTATGGTAGTATTGGGTTTCCACTTTGGGGAGTGATACACCCCACTATGGGACCAGCACGGGTATCTACGAGTTAAGGAGCCGATAGAATGGGGCAGGGTAGTGGGTACACCTAGTGGAGATAGGAGAAGACGACACCTATGTAGTCAGCTAGGGGTACACGAAGCTACCACTATTATTAATAATTATTAAGGGGGTAAACCAAGTGGAGATAGGAGCAGGCGGCACCTATGACGTCAGCTAGGAGTACATGGAATTACCATTATTACTTATTGAAGGGGTACATCTAGTGGGGATAGGTACACGCTGGGTACCTATGATAGCAACTAGAGATATACAGTCAAACATGGAGGATAGTGGGTACATCTGGTAGTACACGAAGCTATCATCGTTCTATTTAGCCAAGAGGGATCAAATTTCTAGAGTGACTAGTAGGGGTGCAGTTACTGTTAGTACAGTATGGTACAGTACGGTAGAGTATAGTAATTATCCTATATTGATTAGGAAGCGCCATTAATGTTATCTCTGTTTCTCTTGATTGCCTTGCCATACCCATGTGGTTCACACAGTCATTACCTTATTCTCTAGCTTATATCTTATCATATTGCTTTAATAATTATGTTGTTAGAGTTATCGGACTCGCCAGACTTTATGTCTGACCCCCTTTGTTTCCACCTCTTTTCTTCCTCCCCCCTCCCGGTTCTAAGGGTGGGACTAGTACTAGTGGAGCTTGATTGGGATCTCTTTGGGAGCACTTGGATTTGGATTGCTGAAGTAAAGTTCAGCCTATCATTTTCTTTATGGCTATTTGTAGTAGTGGGATTATGTACTTTGTTTTATCAAGATGGATATTATGTACTTGACTTCAATAAATAAAGTTTTAAATTTTCAAGTACTGCTTTATATCTGTCTTGTTGTGATTTTCTGTTCTATATTCACTTAAAATGCTCCATGGAAGTTAATGCATTTCCTTTGCGAGTGATATTAATGGACGTGGGGTGTTACATGTGGTATCAGAGCTGAAGGTTACCAGAACAAATAAGATATTTTGAAAAACTATTTTTCAAAAGCATTTTTATAAAGAATACTTTCAAAAATATGTTTGTAGAAGAGTATTTTTGAAAGAAAGGTTTATTTTAAGAACATAATCTCCAAGAGCCATATATCCTTCCTTCGATTCTCCGTTTTGAATCTCTTCCTCTTTCTCTTTTTGAGTTCCCCCCCCCCTCCGCGTATAGATGCTTTTTCTAAGATAAATAAGGACTTCCGTACAAAGGATGGAAAACCACTTCAAGGGACTTAGACGGTTGTCGGGCTAGAAGTTAGCCCAAGGAAGTGGAGGGATTGTTGGTACCTTCAAGATAGACGATGGGAGGAAGGATCAAATAGCTGTTTGGTTAACAAAGGACGAAACCTCATCTTGGTGGGAGGTCAGGAATGGAGAATGTGAAGAAGAAGGCTAGTTTTTTTGGAGAAAGAGGACACCTTAGGATTGTCCAAAGAGGCAAGGACAAAGTACAGGATCTTCTGGAGGGTAGTTGTATTCCCTCACGGCTGGTATACCTGATGGGGGTAGGACCATCTAGGTTGAAATTTGGTTTTCTTTATCATCTTGTTTGAACTTTGTTTGATTCTGGTGCTTCATACTCATTAGTATCTGCTTCGTTAGTTGAAACACTACACCTAAATACTAGTCTAGTTAAGGATCCCATCCTAATCTCAAATCCTGTTGGTGGTTCGTCTCATCCTTCAATGGTTTGTCGGGATTTGAGAGTGTCTATCTTGGGCGTTGGATTTGAATGCAACGCCTTCGTCCTTGGTTTCACGGGCTATAGTTTGATTCTAGGGGTGGATTGGCTAGCCAGGCGGGGTGCCATCCTAGATTGTGAAAGGAGGGTAGTTAGACTATTGATTCGTTATGGAAAGACCCTCATATTTCTTTTGACCCTAGGGGTTCAATGATGCTTAGCTGCCTAGAATCTTCTGACGCATCCAACGATGATTGGGAGTCTGTTTGTGTGGTCCGTGAGTATGGAGACGTCTTTGGTAAAGTGCGGGGGTTTACCCAGAGGCGCAAAATAAGTTTTCGTATGTGCTTAATAGATTAAGCAAAGCCAGTTATGTGATCAGCGGTGGTTTTGGAGCAATATTGGCAAGGACAGCCAGAGTCGGTCAAGTGCTCAATTGGTTGGCCGTCTTACTAGTATCATCTCACGTAGGTCGTCTGAATTTGAAGGAGGTATCCCTTGGGTGTTTGTTTGATATTGGTTTAGGCCTTTGGGGCTTGCACTTGGGGGATGTCGAGTTCGACTAGGATGGTCTGGGTGAGAGATGGATAGTTGTGACGATTTTGCATGGGATAATATCCTGGTTTTCTCTAGAAGCAAAGAAGAGCATGCCCTACATCTTAGGGAAAGCTTAGGGACCCTACAAGCGCACCAGCATAAAGCTAAGTTCTCTAAAATACCATTTTTGGAGGAAAGAAGTGAGGATTTTAGGGCATGTGGTCTCTAGGGAAGGGTGATATGTTATGGTGGAAGACAGTCGAAAGTCCATGAGAAGAATTAACCTACCCACGACTTAGAATTGGCTGCCATAGTTTTTGCGCTTAAGTCTTGGCGTCATTATTTGCTTGGTGAGAAGTTTGAGTTTCTTGCAGACCATAAGTCGCTAAAGTACTTGTTCTCTCAGAAAGATCTAAACCTGAGGCAACAAAGGTGGATGGAGTTCTTGGCGTCCTACGATTTTGAGAATGCATATACCCCTGACAAGGGTAACATTGTGGCGGATGCCTTGAGTAGGAAAAAGTTGACATTGAGTCCTTTGTTTGTCGAGCGACATAGCTTAGAGTTTATCTCTACCTTTGACTTTAGACGATCCATTGATTTTGTACCTAGTTTGCTAGCATCCTTGTGGTCAGACCTAAGCTTTTGGGACGGATTGGCGAGGCACAGCGAGACGACCCACAGTTGGTTGAGTTAGTAGAAAAGCTCAAAAGAGGGGAGTCATCGAGCAATCTCCGTAGCTATACCCTAGATGATAAGGGTTGGTTACGTAGGGACGGTAGACTTTGTGTACCACAGGACGAGAACTTGAGGAAGACCATCCTTGATGATGCACATCGTTCGAAGATGACCATCCATCCCGGCGGGGACAAGATGTATATGGACATGAGACGAGTTTACTTTTGGGCCGGTATGAAGAAGGACGTGGCAGAGTTTGTTGCTAGATGCTTGGTGTGACTACAAGTAAAAGCAGAGCAAAAGAAGCCCGATGGATTGCTTCACCCATTGGAGGTCCCACAATGGAAGTGGGAAAGTGTTTCGATGGACTTTTTTGACGGATTACCAAGATCAAGGAAGGGTAATACGGGGATTTGGGTCGTGGCAGACAGACTTACTAAGAGCGCCCATTTCATTCCCGTGAAGAGTAAGAGGACTGCTCCACGGTTAGCCTCCGTATACATTCGAGAAATAGTTCGTTTGCAAGGTGTTCCTTCTAGCATACTGAGCGACCACGATCCTATCTTTACTAGCGAATTTTGGAAGAGCTTGCAAGAGGCGGTAGGTACTCAGTTATGTTTGAGCACCGCATATCATCCTCAGACGGACGGCCAGACCGAGAGGGTGAATCGTATTCTAGAGGACGTATTGAGGTTGTGTGTCTTAGATTTCGGAGTACATGGGAGGAACATCTTCCATTGGTGGAGTTCGCATATAATAACAGCTTTCAGTCTAGCATTGGCATGGCACCGTTCGAGGCTCTTTATGGACGGCCGTGTTGTTCGCCTACATGTTGGTGGGAGTCTACAGATAAGATCTTACTTGGGCTCAATATGATTAGAGAGACTTCGGAAAAGATCGATTTGATTCGAAGGAGGATGAAGACAGCGCAAGATAGGCAGAAATCTTATGCGGACAAGAGGAGGACAGATCTTGAGTTTGATATTGGGGACATGGTCTTTGTCAAGGTATCTCCATTACGGAACGTCATTCGCTTTGGGTCCATTGGGAAGTTAACACCAAGGTTCGTAGGGTCGTTTCCTATTAAGGAGATGATTGGGCAGATGGCGTATAGAGTGGAGTTGCCCCAGAGACTTAGTGGCGTACACGATGTATTCCATGTGTCACATTTGAGGAAGTGCTTGCACGAGACCGCGGAAGTGGTAGAGCCGAGCTTGTTTAGAGAGGTGGAGATAGAGCATGATGCGACGATTCGACGAGCTCCTACGTGCATTCTTGGGTCGGAGGTTAAGAAGTTGAGGAATCGAGAGGTCAAGCTAGTCAAAGTGCAATGGGGAGATGATGAGAGCAACACTACTTGGGAGACAGGACAGAAGATGCGTTCATTATACTCTTTTCTTTTCGAGGGTATGTCTTTTAGTTTCTCCTTTATCGCTTACCTTATACTTATCTTATCTTTAGTATGTTCTCTCGTTAGTACCTTTGACGTTTAGATAGGGTAGTCCTATGATTGAAACATGTGTTTGAGACATGTTATGTATGATGGATGCATGTGGATGCAAGTGTTTGCTAGTGGTTGCTCGTGGATGCATATACACACACTTTAGGCACTAGATCGGCTCAGTCACTTCATATTGCATATTGCATATAAATGTGTGTGCATATTTAAGCTAATGGATGTATAATGGTTGTGCTATCATATGAATGTTGCATTTTGGTGAATGGTTGTGCACACATGTAGAAATAATATGTATCGATAGGGTTCTTTCGCATACATAATGGACGCATGGCACTATCATGGTTTGCATTAAGGAGGTCAACTGAATCAGTAGACCGCCTGATTTTGCATTAGACAAGGAACATATACACGCACTTTTTGCATATGTTCATACAACATTAGAAATTATTTAAGGACAATGAATGCCTGTGTTTGATGGTTGAGTAGATGGTTGTTTGGATGTTAGGATATGCATTCTACTTAACTTGGAAATTTCGGGGGCGAAATCCTTTAAGGAGGGGAGAATGTAACACCCCGGATTCTTGAATAATCGAATTAACTAAATTAAAGAATAAATGTTTAGTATTGTTCTAAGGTTTGTAAGCAAAAGACTTAGTAGCTCATTTGGTTGGAACATGTGACTTGCATAGAAGAGGTACAGAGTTCGATCCCCGCCAACGCCATATTTTTATTTTAGGGGAATGGCTAAAAAGCGGCTTAGTGTGAACGCGGTTCAAAAAGTAGTTTAGTGTGAAAATGGTTAATTAGGAAGACAGAAATATATATATATATATATAAAATAAAATTCAACCTAAAATTTAAGAAAAAAAAATTAAAACAGCGGAAGCGGGAAGGCAAAACACCAAACCGACCTATTTTACCCGCTGGGTCGACCCCAGGGTCGACTCAGGAGGTTTGGAATTGGTCCCGTCGACCCTAAACGGTCTACTACGAAATTTTATGTTTTAGGGCTTAGGTGGCGATTTCTAGTTTGTCTGTTGACATCATTTCTTGGTTTCTAAGGCCTAGATGGATCCTAGAGTGATCCGACGGCTTAAACTAATTCAAAGCTCTACAAAAAGACCCATAGACTCAAACCCTAAATCAGAATTAAAACTAAAACTATGGCCGTCATGCTGTCGTCTTGAACCCTAGAGTAGCTGCCACCAATTAGAAGAAGATTAAAGCAACTTAATTCAATCCAACAGCAAATTCAACTAAAACAAAGGGACGTTAATAAATTCTAGAACTTCGTTGAATGGTGAGTTTGATCACTTTAACAAAATAATTGCTAAATTAATTATGATGTGATATACGTTGGATTATAAGTTGTGGTTGTGAATCTAATTCATATGTTTAATCATGTATGTTAACTTGATTCATATTATATGATGTTATGCAAGTTTTATATATGATGTTATGCAAGTTTCATGTATGATGTTATGCAAGATTAATATGATTATGCAAGTTAATATGATTATGCAAGTTTCATATATGATGTTATGCAAGTTAATATGATTATGCAAGTTTCATATATGATGTTATGCAAGTTAATATGATTATGCAAGTTGTACATATGATGTTATGCAAGTTAATAGGATCACGCAAGCTGTATGCGAGTTATATGATGTTATGTAAGTTTGGATCTAAAATATATGCTAGTAGTTCATGATGTTAAATTGTGTCAATGAATCCCTTTTTATAATCCAATCACCTAGGTTCATAACATCAGTTTTTATGCGAATATGGATGTGGAACTTATGCTAGTTCGTATAAGTATTATGTTCATATGCAAGTTTAAGTGATAATTGGATTCACATATATACAAGTTCACACCTTTAAAGTTTAGATCCATATTGAAGTTGACATTTTTATGTTGAAACTATGACATGCATAGTTATGCAAGTTTACACCATTATGTGGAACCATAGTTTACTCAGGTTAACACCTTTTATTGGATCCATAGTTATGCAAGATGACACCTTTATTTTTAGGTTGATGACATACATAGTTTATGTAAGTTTGTGATAATTACCTAGACTAGTTGGGTGTAAAACTATGTTCATACACCTTTTAGATCTATGATTTTTGGATCCTTGATAATACAAAGACTATGCAAGTATGTTGTAATTCTTAATTGCAAGTTAGATGCAAATTAGATCTATTATTGTGTGTATGTGACTTTGTGACGTTTATTCCCTTTTTTTGTATTAGACTATTTACTAGTCTAATATGTATATGTCATGTTAAGCGAACGAATGATGGGGGTACGATGGGGATAATAGTGGATACACACATATTGTGAATTTGGCATGTAATGACCTAAAAAGGCATGTAATTAATTTTAGGGAATAAAATTAATTAGTGATGAAATTGGTATAATTTATATACTATAAATAGATGAGCATAATTTAGGTGATAAATTATGGACATAAATAAATATGGAAATTTGAATAGGGAAAGTAATTCAAATTTAGGGAAAATTAATTATGTATAATTAATTGCCTAAGACACGAGGTTGGACTCATTTGAGGTGTAAGACTGCCCCGACCCACCCGGCAAATCTAGCAGCCACAAATGGTAGCCCAATGTGAGATGTCAAAGGCCCAAACTAAATGCGTAACAATTGTATGGACACGAGGTTAGGCTTGTTTGTGGTGTAAGACTGCCCGGACCCGCCCGGCAAATCCAGCAGCCACAAATGCCAGTTTAATGTGAGAGGTCCTACAGGGGTTACGGTAATAATAAATTAAGAAACACTTAACCAAAGTAAAACATGTGGTGGGACATGGGGGTTAAGTGGGTGCCTTGGGTGGCAAGAGGAAATACGATTAGTAACACTTAACCAAGGTAAAACATATAAGTGGGACATAGGGGTTAAGTGGGTGCCTTGGGTGGCATGTGGAATTACTAATAGAAACCCTTAACCAAATTTAAAACATGTACGTGGACATGAAGGGGGTTAAGTGGGATGTACTAGAGGGGACCAAGCCTAGGTGGAAAGCTTGTGTCAAGCATGGGGGGGCCTTTTAAGTCCAGTAGCCCATTAAGTATCTTTGTGAGCTCGACCCAAGTCGAGGACGGGACACGCCTACTGGATCTGATTGTTTGAGGCCAAAACGGGTTAGCGGTGGCAACGCAAGTCCAACGGGGTCACGTGCGTGCGTGGGTCCGGGCTGGTAGGTAAGACGTTGTTGCATCGTGTAGGTATAAGCCGTGCATCTCTGGTAGTATTGGGTTGCCACTTTGGGGAGTGATACACCCCACTGTGGGACCAGCACGGGTATCTACGAGTTAGGGAGCCGATCGAATGAGGCAGGGTAGTGGGTACACCTAGTGGAGATAGGAGCAGACGACACCTATGTAGTCAGCTAGGGGTACACGAAGCTACCACTATTATTAATAATTATTAAGGGGTACACCTAGTGGAGATAGGAGCAGGCGGCACCTATGACGTCAGCTAGGAGTATATGGAATTACCATTATTACTTATTGAAGGGGTACATCTAGTGGGGATAGGTACACGCTGGGTACCTATGATAGCAACTAGAGATATACAGTCAAACATGGAGGATAGTGGGTACATCTGGTAGTACACGAAGCTATCATCGTTCTATTTAGCCAAGAGGGATCAAATTTCTAGAGTGACTAGTAGGGGTGCAGTTACTGTTAGTACAGTACGGTACAGTACGGTAGAGTATAGTAATTATCCTATATTGATTAGGAAGCGCCATTAATGTTATCTCTGTTTCTCTTGATTGCCTTGCCATACCTGTAATGACCCGTATTCTACACATCTTAGGATTGTAGAATATTTATTTCTTTCCCATGTGAAGTCGTATGGTCATATAACTTTGGGAAATATCTATTAGAGTCATTTCCCATGTTCATGATTTTTGTCGATTTTTAAATGACCATTTTGCCCCTAGTCGGTACTGTTTTGGCCATAACTTTTGATTGAAAAGGAATTTTGACCTGAAACCACTTCCATTTGATTCGTTTGATAGTTTCTCTTTCCGTAGAGTGGTCATAATAGTCAAACGGGCTTACCGTTTGGGAGACATGGCTGAAACAAGGTTTGGAGGGTGAAAAACTGCTTAACCGGGCCAAATCGGGTGATTAGTGAGTAGGCCCATAACCCATTTCGGGATTAGGGTTATGGGAGGGCTGAAATGAGATGGAGAATCATTCCATTTCAGTTTTCTAGCCTCCACTTATCACCAAGGATCCCTAAAAATGGCCTCCAACCTCTAGATCACCTCCAAATCATCTTTTGGTCAAGGATTTGGCTTAGCAACTCCTAATCAAAGAAGATCTTCACCTAATCAACCTTGGAGCTGCTGTTAGCATTGGGATTCGCATCAAATCAGAGCATTATTTCAGATCTTAGTTTGTTTTGTGGCTAAGGTGAGTGATTTGCTTAGTTTTGCACTAATTATGGCTAATTAGTGTTAATTAGCGAATTTAAACATGATAAAATTCTGGAAAAATATTTATAAAATTCGGAATGATGTTTTAGACCTCTGATATGAATTTGGGTTAATTTGGTTAAGTTTTGATAATCCTATCATTAGTTTCACCTAAGTATGCTTAAGGGGAGATTTGGAATTTTGGGTATGTTTGGTCCATTTTTACCTATCATATTGATGTGAATGATGTTTGTGGTTGATTATGCATGTTGCTATGACTGTATGAAATGTTTTGTGATTGGTTAGAATAGTTAGAATGGTCAAAAACGCCGTCGAGGGGCGTAAACTGCTCGCTGGGGGGGGGGAACTGCAGGAATCTGCCCGAACCGACCGGATCGATAAGCATAGGGGCGATCCGATTCGAGGACAACGATCCGTATGGCCACCCCGATCGCGAATCCTCTCCACGATCCGATCCAACTTGATTAGGCGCCACGATCCGAAGGGAGGAGCACGACTCGATCCACTTCAGGAGCTCACGAGTCGATGGGTACTAGGCGAGACGATCCGACTCGATCAGAAGACACGACCCGACCCGGATGAAGCAACCCGATCCGATCCGAAGTGATGACGCCGATCCGAATCAGGAAGAGGAGCCACGAGCTGGAGGACCACGACCCGATCCGATGCAAGAGGCGCGATCCGATCCGAATGTAGGAGCCGATCCGATCCGATGAAGAATGCAAGAGGCTGATCCGATCCGATTCAATTGTGATGACCAATAACCCGAGATGCAAAGGTAGTCCAAATGGAAGTTAGAGCTCAGGATCCCGGAACCAGTTGGGAACCAATGAGTTCACTTCATGGTTGGACTTTGCTGCGGGACGTGTGCTAAGGAGTTGTCGACGTTCATAACTTCGATTCACCACTCAGAATGAATGATGGGCTACTTATCAGTGCAGTAGGGTCATTATGACCTGAGGGGCAAAGTGATGGTAGCAAGACTACGTTATCAGTGCAGTAGGGTCATTATAACCCGAGGGGCAAGGTGATGCGTAGTAAGACTATGAGCCAGCGCAGATGGGGTGAATAACTCCATGAGGCAAGTGGACATAGTAAGGATTAGTAAGGCTATGAGCCAGCGCAGATGGGGTGAATAACTCCATGGGGCAAGTGGACATAGCGAGGAATTAGTGGCTACGTTATCAGTGCAGTGAAGCCATTTATGACTTCATGGGGCAAAGTGATCGTAGCAAGGAATGTTGGGTGATCGAAGTGGTGAATATCGTATGCTTTACGCACTGAGTGAGAGATGTGAGAATGGATGCTATGCTTGATTGTTTGCCATCATTATGACATGCACACCTCCCCCACCTCCGTAGCTTTATATTGATTGATATGATACCTTAGAGTGTTGTACAGTATGTAGTGCTAACTCTTTGGTTGCAGGTCCAGGTTCAGGTATGTTTTAGTCTACCTGTTATTGTTCACTTTAGATGCTTATCGCTCATACCAGGCTTTATGTCTGACCCAGAGTTTTATGTCTCCTCTTATTACTCTGGGTGCTCACACGAGCAGACTAGAGACAGGTTAGCTGGTGGTGCGCGAGTAGCTGATTCGGAGGCGGACAGGAGGCTTCCACGTATGATATATATATACACATTCTCCCTGTGTCGTTGGTGGTCGCTACTTGGGCATTAGTAGTGTACCTCATTTATCTTACCTTTGCTTGAGACAGTTTGAAAGTTGTAATAAGCTGTATTTTGGATTTCCGCTGCTATGATGTTTAGTTCTGATTTTCAGCTTATGCACTGTCTCTCCTGTTTTATGTCAAGTGTGTTATTATTATATTTTGTTCTATGCGCTGTGAGACATTCTACAGGTTCTTGATTAGCTCATTCACTTCTTCCTTTTCCTTCTGGCGACCCGTTCCGTGCTAACTGGACATGTGTACAGCGCACCTTTGGAGTAAATGTCGGTTGGTGCGGGGCGGGCCGTCACACTTGGTATCAGAGCTCTAGGTTGCGTAGTTAACCTAGGGAAAGACACTAGGGAGAGATAGTACGTATATGAGAGCGCGTATTTGTGATTACTTTGGTTTTCAAAACTATGTATGTATATACTATTAGTAGTATAAGAATGAAGTTGCACTGCACTAGTACCACTATGGGGTCGTTAATCGTTTTCCTTTTTCAGATTGACGATGAGCCGATATGTGAGAGGTACTGGTAGAGGGGCCAATAATGGAAATGCCGCTGACATGAGGGCGATGTTTACCGACCTCATGAGAGACATGCTTAGAGAAGTGCAAGGGGCAGTTCCCAATCCCGGAGCTGGTGTTGGCCCAGTAGTGCAGGCACCTAGGGTCGATTTCGCCAAGTTGTGCAAAGACTACACTAATCTTGGTGGGAAGCCGTTCCACGGAACAGAGTCGGCCACAGATGTTCAAGATTGGATGGATAGCTGTGATCGTATCTTTGATGACTTGGGTCTTGAGGATGCGATGAAGAGAAGGCTAGCGTCTCGTCAGCTGCACGGGCGAGCGATGAATTGGTGGAATGCTATTAGAACAGCCACTCCAGAGGACCAGGTTACGTGGGTTCAGTTCAAGGCTCGCTTTAGCGAGAAGTTTATTCCAGCTGCCCAGAAGTCAGTGTTGTTCAAGAGGTTCTTGGAACTGAAGTAGAATGGGAGGGCAGTTTCTGATTATATTGCTGAGTTCGACACTTTGTCCAAGTAGGGACTGTCTCTTATCGATACTCCTGAGAAGAAGAATGAGAAGTTCATTACTGGTTTGGATGGGTACTTGGGGGAAAGGCTTATCAACCACATCGATGAGACTTTTGAATCGATCGTGGGGAAAGCTTTGAGATCAGAGAGTCTTTACCCTAAGTCAAAGACTGAGGCTGCATCTGCAGAAGGGCCGAAGCCGCAAGCAGGCGGTGGAGGCAAGAATAGCTCTCAGAATAAGAGGAGGCAGGACCAATCAAAAGGTGGCCAGAAAAAGAGCAAGAAGGATGTTGAGTGCTTCAGCTGTGGAAAGAAGGGCCATTATGCTAAAGAATGTCGGGCCAAGCCAGCGGAAAGGAAGTGCTACAACTGTGGTCAAGTGGGACATCAGAAAGATAAGTGTCCGCAACCTCTTAAGGAGAAGCAGATTGTGAAGGCATATGCTCTTGATGCTATTCCTTCTTCGTCGAATGCCCCAACTGCGGCGGAGAAAGGAAAGAATGTTGTTATTCAAGGTATGCTTTCTATTTATGATATACCAGTTCGAGTTTTGTTTGATACTGGGGCTTCCCGTTCCTTCATATCTAGTGACCTGGTAGATAGGTTGGGACTGGAACCCGAGATAGTCGATAGACCATTAGTTGTGACGAACCCGATTGGTGGTTCGACTAGCCTTAGTATGATTTGCAGGAATTTGGTCTTATCAAGTCATGGATGTATGTTTGTATGTGATTGCTTTGTTTTGGGCTTTACTGGGTATGACATTATATTGGGAGTCGATTGGCTCCAAAGATACGGGGTGGTGGTAGACTGTGAGGGCTTTTTGGTGACAGTGAGGGCGGATGATGGGCGGAGGGTAGTGTTTGGTAGTCTACCTAGTGATGGGGTTATGGCTAGTTTTGTAAATTCCCTCGACATCCCGCAGGATGAGTTGTCAGATGTGCCCGTGGTTGGCCAGTATCCGGACGTCTTCGAGGAGGTGACCGGGCTTCCACCACACCGAGAGATTGAGTTCCGTATTGATCTAGTGAAAGATGCCAGACCTATAGTGATGCCACTTTGTCGTATGGCACCAAGAGAGCAGCGAGAGCTCGGGGTGCAAGTCAGCAATCTTTTGAAGAAGGGATTGATTAGAAGGAGTGTCTCCGAGTGGGGAGCACCAGTTGTGTTTGCCACTAAGGCAGATGGTTCCCTTCGTTTGTGTGTGGACTATCGCGAGTTGAATAAGGTGACGAGGAAGAATAAGTATCCTCTACCGCGGATAGATGATTTGTTTGATCAGCTGGAAGGAGCAAGAGTGTTCTCCCAGTTGGACCTCGCGACAGGATTTCATCAGCTAAGAGTGGCGGATGAGAGTGTTCCGAAAACGGCATTTAGGACGCCGTCTGGATTTTATGAGTGGTTGGTCATGCCGTTTGGGTTGACCAATGCACCAGTCTACTTTGTGGATCTTATGAATCGAGTATTCAGAGATCAGTTGAATAAGTTTGTCCTTGTGTTCGTGGATGATATCCTTGTTTATTCAAGGACAGAGGAGGAACACAAGGGGCACTTGAGGATAGTGATGGAGGTGTTGAGGAAACACCAATTGAAAGCGAAATTCTCTAAGTGTCATTTTTGGAGAAGGGAAGTAAGATTCTTGGGTCATGTTCTCTCAGAGTGTGGTATTGCCGTGGACCCTGCGAAGGTGGCTACGGTACAGGATTGGCCTACGCCCAAGAAGCAACAGATGTAAGAAGTTTCTTGGGATTAGCTGGATATTATCGTAAGTTTATCCAGGACTTCTCCAAGATAGTAGCACCGTTGACTCAGTTGACTAAGAAGAATCAGTCCTTCGTCTGGGACGGAGTGTGTGAGGATGCCTTCAAGAGTCTAAAGGAGAGGTTGACGCGTGCGCCAGTGTTAGTCATTCCTAAAGGGAATGAAGAGATGACGGTATACACAGATGCTTGTGGTACCAGACTGGGTGCAGTATTGATGCAAGGAGGTAGGGTTGTAGCTTATGCTAGTCGACAGCTAAAGCCGCATGAGAAGAAGTATCCTACCCATGATTTGGAATTGGCAGCGATTGTATTTGCGCTGAAGATGTGGAGACACTATCTCTTGGGAGAAAGATTTGAGTTGTTTACCGATCATAAATCGTTGAAATATCTCTTCTCTCAGAAAGATCTGAATCTCCGTCAGCAGAGATGGTTAGAGTTCTTGGCTTCGTATGATTTTGATATCGCGTATACACCTGGGAAGGGTAATGCGGTAGCCGATGCCTTGAGTAGGAGACATGCCAGCTTAGGGGCAATGTTTCTTGAATGGAAGCAACTGGAGTATATCGCGGGGTTTGATTTCAGACCAAGGTGCGAGTTGGATCCAGTTATGCTAGCTAGTTTGACGATCAGGCCCACTTTGATAGAGCGGATTGGTTCTAGCCAGAGGGACGATCCTAATCTATTGGAAATCATCTCCAAGTTAGAGATGGGTATCGATGAGGAGATGAGTGTGTATGGGCTTGATCGAGATGGATGGCTTCGAAAGAATGGAAGATTAGTTGTGCCCAACGTGAATGGTTTGAGAGATGAAGTGCTTAGAGAGTGTCATCACTCAAAACTGACTATACATCCTGGTGGTAATAAGATGTATCGAGACATGAGACAGACTTACTACTGGGAAGGGATGAAAAGGGACGTTGGGAAGTTTATATCCAAATGCATGAATTGCCAGCTAGTTAAAGCCGAGCAAAAGAAGCCTAGTGGGTTGTTACAACCATTAGAAATTCCCGAATGGAAATGGGAGCAAGTTTCGATGGATTTCATCGATGGCTTACCAAGGACTAGATCGGGATATGATAGCATATGGGTAATTGTGGATCGATTGACTAAGAGCGCAAGATTTATACCAGTCAAATCGACCAGGACGGCAGCCAAGTTGGCAGAATTGTATATGAAGTGGGTAGTGAGATTTCATGGAGTACCCAAAAGCATTGTGAGTGACCGAGACCCGTTGTTCACTAGTGGGTTTTGGAAAAGCTTACAAGAGGCTCTAGGGTCAGGATTACATCTCAGTACCGCATATCATCCTCAGACCGACGGTCAGACGGAGAGGGTGAATCGTATATTGGAAGATCTCTTGAGAGCGTGTATATTGGATTTTGGTGGATCA
The DNA here is from genome assembly GCA_030737875.1 of Allium sativum. NCBI lineage: Eukaryota > Viridiplantae > Streptophyta > Magnoliopsida > Asparagales > Amaryllidaceae > Allium > Allium sativum. Next base: position 433,073,891 of record CM060920.1, read on the forward strand.
TGGGATGACCATTTGCATCTAGTAGAGTTTGCATATAATAATAGCTACCAATCCAGTATCGGTATGGCTCCATATGAAGCTTTGTACGGAAGACCGTGCAACTCACCATCATGTTGGATAGAGACTGGCGAGAAGTTTGTGCTCGGACCAGATGTGGTGAGAGAAACTTCAAATAAGATTAAGATCATTCAGCAACGAATGAAAGCTGCCCAAGATAGGCAGAAGAGTTATGCTGATAAAAGGAGAAGAGATTTGAAATTCTCCGTTAGTGACTTGGTGTTTGTCAAGATCTCTCCGTTGAAGAGCGTGATACGATTTGGTAGGAGAGGCAAGTTGGCACCAAGATTTGTTGGCCCATTCCCTGTTCTTGAACTAGTCGGGAATTTGGCGTATAGAGTTGGCTTACCAGAGAAGATGGCAGGAGTTCACAATGTGTTTCATGTTTCCCGGTTGAGGAAGTTCGTTCAGGACTCAAATGTGACTATTTCACCTGATCAGTTAGAGGACTTCGAAGTAGAACCCGAGGCGGTTGGGAACCGCGAGCCGATCCGTATTGTGGGGCACGATACAAAGCAACTTCGAAGGAAGTCGGTGAAGCTAGTCAAGGTTCAGTGGGGGCGAGAACGAGAATGATTGTACTTGGGAGACAGAGGAGAGCATTAGGAAGGCTTATCCAGAACTCTTTGCCTGGTAAGATTTACTTTGCGATTTAGTTATTCTGCATGCTAGGATAGACTTGTTTTGCTTGTTTTACATGTTTGATGGTTGTTTTATGATTGATAGGCATGCGGGACCTTTGTGTGTGTTTGGATTAGGGAATTTCGGGGGCGAAATTTCTTAAGGGGGGAAGAGTGTAATGACCCGTATTCTACACATCTTAGGATTGTAGAATATTTATTTCTTTCCCATGTGAAGTCGTATGGTCATATAACTTTGGGAAATATCTATTAGAGTCATTTCCCATGTTCATGATTTTTGTCGATTTTTAAATGACCATTTTGCCCCTAGTCGGTACTGTTTTGGCCATAACTTTTGATTGGAAAGGAATTTTGACCTGAAACCACTTCCATTTGATTCGTTTGATAGTTTCTCTTTCCGTAGAGTGGTTATAATAGTCAAACGGGCTTACCGTTTGGGAGATATGGCTGAAACAAGGTTTGGAGGGTGAAAAACTGTTTAACCGGGCCAAATCGGGTGATTAGTGAGTAGGCCCATAACCCATTTCGGGATTAGGGTTATGGGAGGGCTGAAATGAGATGGAGAATCATTCCATTTCAGTTTTTTAGCCTCCACTTATCACCAAGGATCCCTAAAAATGGCCTCCAACCTCTAGATCACCTCCAAATCATCTTTTGGTCAAGGATTTGGCTTAGCAACCCCTAATCAAAGAAGATCTTCACCTAATCAACCTTGGAGCTGCTGTTAGCATTGGGATTCGCATCAAATCAGAGCATTATTTCAGATCTTAGTTTGTTTTGTGGCTAAGGTGAGTGATTTGCTTAGTTTTGCACTAATTATGGCTAATTAGGGTTGATTAGTGTTAATTAGCGAATTTAAACATGATAAAATTCTGGAAAAATATTTATAAAATTCGGAATGATGTTTTAGACCTCTGATATGAATTTGGGTTAATTTGGTTAAGTTTTGATAATCCTATCATTAGTTTCACCTAAGTATGCTTAAGGGGAGATTTGGGATTTTGGGTATGTTTGGTCCATTTTTACCTATCATATTGATGTGAATGATGTTTGTGGTTGATTATGCATGTTGCTATGACTGTATGAAATGTTTTGTGATTGGTTAGAATAGTTAGAATGGTCAAAAACGCCGTCGAGAAGCGTAAACTGCTCGCTGGGGGGGGAAACTGCAGGAATCTGCCCGAACCGACCGGATCGGTAAGCATAGGGGCGATCCGATTCGAGGACAACGATCCGTATGGCCACCCCGATCGCGAATCCTCTCCACGATCCGATCCAACTTGATTAGGCGCCACGATCCGAAGGGAGGAGCACGACTCGATCCACTTCAGGAGCTCACGAGTCGATGGGTACTAGGCGAGACGATCCGACCCGATCAGAAGACACGACCCGACCCGGATGAAGCAACCCGATCCGATCCGAAGTGATGACGCCGATCCGAATCAGGAAGAGGAGCCACGAGCTGGAGGACCACGACCCGATCCGATGCAAGAGGCGCGATCCGATCCAAATGTAGGAGCCGATCCGATCCGATGAAGAATGCAAGAGGCTGATCCGATCCGATTCGATTGTGATGACCAATAACCCGAGATGCAAAGGTAGTCCAAATGGAAGTTAGAGCTCAGGATCCCGGAACCAGTTGGGAACCAATGAGTTCACTTCATGGTTGGACTTTGCTGCGGGACGTGTGCTAAGGAGTTGTCGACGTTCATAACTTCGATTCACCACTCAGAATGAATGATGGGCTACTTATCAGTGCAGTAGGGTCATTATGACCTGAGGGGCAAAGTGATGGTAGCAAGACTACGTTATCAGTGCAGTAGGGTCATTATAACCCGAGGGGCAAGGTGATGCGTAGTAAGACTATGAGCCAGCGCAGATGGGGTGAATAACTCCATGGGGCAAGTGGACATAGTAAGGATTAGTAAGGCTATGAGCCAGCGCAGATGGGGTGAATAACTCCATGGGGCAAGTGGACATAGCGAGGAATTAGTGGCTACGTTATCAGTGCAGTGAAGCCATTTATGACTTCATGGGGCAAAGTGATCGTAGCAAGGAATGTTGGGTGATCGAAGTGGTGAATATCGTATGCTTTACGCACTGAGTGAGAGATGTGAGAATGGATGCTATGCTTGATTTTTTGCCATCATTATGACATGCACACCTCCCCCACCTCCGTATCTTTATATTGATTGATATGATACCTTAGAGTGTTGTACAGTATGTAGTGCTAACTCTTTGGTTGCAGGTCCAGGTTCAGGTATGTTTTAGTCTACCTGTTATTGTTCACTTTAGATGCTTATCGCTCATACCAGGCTTTATGTCTGACCCAGAGTTTTATGTCTCCTCTTATTACTCTGGGTGCTCACACGAGCAGACTAGAGACAGGTTAGCTGGTGGTGCGCGAGTAGCTGATTCGGAGGCGGACAGGAGGCTTCCACGTATGATATATATATACACATTCTCCCTGTGTCGTTGGTGGTCGCTACTTGGGCATTAGTAGTGTACCTCATTTATCTTACCTTTGCTTGAGACAGTTTGAAAGTTGTAATAAGCTGTATTTTGGATTTCCGCTGCTATGATGTTTAGTTCTGATTTTCAGCTTATGCACTGTCTCTCCTGTTTTATGTCAAGTATGTTATTATTATATTTTGTTCTATGCGCTGTGAGACATTCTACAGGTTCTTGATTAGCTCATTCACTTCTTCCTTTTCCTTCTGGCGACCCGTTCCGTGCTAACTGGACATGTGTACAGCGCACCTTTGGAGTAAATGTCGGTTGGTGCGGGGCGGGCCGTCACAATACCCATGTGGTTCACACAGTCATTACCTTATTCTCTAGCTTATATCTTATCATATTGCTTTAATAATTATGTTGTTAGAGTTATCGGACTCGCCAGACTTTATGTCTGACCCCCTTTGTTTACACCTCTTTTCTTCCTCCCCCCCCCCCCGGTTCTAAGGGTGGGACTAGTACTAGTGGAGCTTGATTGGGATCTCTTTGGGAGCACTTGGATTTGGATTGCTGAAGTAAAGTTCAGCCTATCATTTTCTTTATGGCTATTTGTATAGTGGGATTATGTACTTTGTTTTATCAAGATGGATTTTATGTACTTGACTTTGGTTTATGGTTTTTGATGATGTAACCAAATATATTTACCTTCTGCTACAATAAATAAAGTTTTAAATTTTCAGGTACTGCTTTATATCTGTCTTGTTGTGATTTTCTGTTCTATATTCACTTAAAATGCTCCATGGAAGTTAATGCATTACCTTTGCGAGTGACATTAATGGACGTGGGGTATTACAGAATAATTTATTTAATATGCGGTATCAGCTAGATCTGAATCAGAAAATAAATTGAATTTTAAAGGTAGAGATTCGATTTGAAACTGGATTCAAATCGTAGAATTTTAAGTATTTTCTATCAAAGACATTAACATTGGTTTACCCTTTTGGTTTGGATATATTATGCTTTATCAATGCATATTTAACATGTTCAGGTGTGCAAGTTGCACAAATGATGATAGAAGTCTAGAATATTTCAATTAAAGCTATTATATAAAGTGCATATTTATAGACATATATAAATTACTGAACACTCAACATGAAGTTACCAACCATTGCTTCACTCAAAAGAGCAATCTGGTAATCACGTCCACTGTATATAAAGCAGCGAAGGTATAAAAGGAAGCGTGATGTGTAAAGGAAACTTCTAGATTAGCAGGGGAAGAAAAAAAAACCAATATAATGTTATATTTTAAAATCAGTACAAATTACAATATCTTCGATGGAACTACATAATTTTGCATATTGTCAGGTTGCATTATTGTCAAAAATCTTAAAATCCTACGATTTGAATCCTATTTCAAACCGAATCTCTCCCTTTACGATTCAACTTATTTTTTGATTCAAACATAACTAATACCTTAGATTAGAAAATTCATTCAATCCAAATAGGTATATTCAGTATACTTGTTTAAATCTACAATTCCAATTCTAATCATTTCCAATCAAAATAAAATTGAAACAAGAGAGAAAATAAAATTTTAGGTTGACATAGAAGTTCAAACATCAAAATAAATTTTAAAATAGTTGCCAATATTTTATATATGGAAACTTTGAATATACGATTTACGATTAAAATCTCGTTTTGATTTGAAGTTTGAATTTTACGATTTGAATCTTATTTTGAAAACCTTGTCTAGTTGTATGCATGGTGTATTTCTAATAAAACAACTATGGAACCTCATATCACAAGATCATCTTTGCTGGCAAGCTGATTTCAAGAGAGTTCAAACTACTAAGTTAACCAATTATGTGTTATCATCGAAGTCATATTCATCACGTGTGAACAAAAAGCATTCATTGCCCACACCTTATTTTCATTATCAATGTAATAATATTCGCTGCCCAGGCCTTATTTATTTTCCACTTAACCAAGAGTACTGCTTAACTTTTTTATGTTGATGATAATCCAATAATTAATTAATTTCTATGTACAAAGAAAATTACACCATATTTCTTCTTTCTTTTTCTTTGTTGCACAATTTTATAATGCCTTGGTGTAAGATATTTCTAAAGGAATTTTTCCTAATGCGATATTTTTTTTAAAGTCAACCAGGAGAAAATATTTGTAATATGTTAATATATTTTTGAAATCTGTATTGAATTGATATAAAGAGATTCAATGATTTAAATTATGTATAATGATTGACATTAGAAACTGAATTTTGTAGACTCTACTATGGCACGGTGGTTTGCTGCAAAAATAGATCTATTTAAAAACTATAGTTTTTAAGATTGATCGTTATATGTCTTTAACTAGAAACATAAAAAAGACTCAATAAAGTAAATATTAGAAACTGAAATTATGTAAATATTCAATTTTTATAATCAGGGGCTCGAGGGCCCATTCTTAATCTTTTGTTTCTTCTTTTCTTAATTTCTTAGTTAGTGCACGTTCAATGACTTGTATTTATTCTTCTTAGTTAATCTAAGAGCACAACCAACCATGGCTTGTTTAGTTACTAAACAAGCAACGGAGCAATCAGGTGTGGCTGGTTTGTGGCTAGTTTTGAGCTCCTTCGTGGCTGGTTCACTGAACAGAGGCTAGAGCTTATAACGGCAAAGAGAATACCGTTATAATCTTATAACGGCAAACTCTTTGCCGTTATAAGTTTATAACGGCAAAGAGTTTGCCGTTATAAGCTTATAACGGTATTCTCTTTGCCGTTATAATACATAGCCGTTACCCTACAACGGCTACCCCATTTTCCCTTCTAATACACTAACCTTCCTCCTTCTTCTTCCATACAACCACTCCACCTTCTCAACTTCTTCAACAACAAAAATGTCTTCTTCCGCACCCAAGCGAAGCATCAAAAAATGCGGAAACAAGAATCCTATGTCCAAACCGCCCTCTTCATCGTATGCCATGCAACGGTCAGTCCAACAACATCAATCGTTGCAGCCATCTCACGAATATGGCTACTCTCCATATTCAAATTTTCCATATCGACCATCGTACCAACCGCTCGCTCCTCCTAACTTTCCTCCCATCCATTCATCCGCCCCACCACATTTTTACCAACGACCGCCCGTGCCAGGCGTGTACGATGATCATTCGTCGTATATGTCAATGATGATGCAGACCGATCAAAGTCAACAACCTCACCTACCTCCGCAACAGACCGAGGTTCGTGACCGCGAAGGTACACAAAATCTGCAAAGACAGTTTTCGTACGGGTTTGTCTCTCCTAGTAACGAAGAAAATGTTGAAACTTCAACGGAGGAGCCGGAGGATGAAGATGCAAATGAGGATGCGAATGTTACAAATTCTGAAGAATTTAGTCAAGAATACACTGCACCTGTCAGTCCCGAATATAACCAAAAGAAGACGAAGTGGAAGTCTTTAAGCGGCATTTTCAGTAAACGACACCAAACCGAAGTTGAATCGGAGCTGGATCCCGGAATAGAAGATGTTGAGGATGATCATGCTGAAGAGGAAGAAATAGCAGCAGATGGAAGAAGAAAACAATGTAAGTTTACTTCCGAGCAGTACGTTTCACTTGCTAAATCGTGGATACGCATTGCACAAGACAGCATTGTTGGGAATAATATGAAAGTTCAGAAATTTTGGGAAAGAGTTGCAGATTTCTATAATTCGTTGGAAACGAGGAGTAGAACATGGGGATCACTTAGAGGCGGTTATAGAGTTATGAATGCTGCATGTCAGAACTATCTGGCAATACTGACAGGCTTGCAGAACAGGCAGCAAAGCGGTGCTGCACCTTATGACGTTGTAAGTATCGTAGATTACTTTTAAAAATAAGTTAGTATACTATGCTTGATTAGTTAGAAATGTCATACACTCATACAATTTCGACTTTATGTTACAGATTGAAGAGTCACGAACGGCCTACCAATGAAAGTATGGACTTCCATTTAAATTTAACGACTGTTTCGAGCTTCTATCTAGGTTGCCTAAGTGGAAGAACCCAAGCAACTTCATGGTTGAACAGCAGAACAAAGTTAGAAGGATGAACTACTCTGAATCTAGTCCAGGAAGTGACCCGAGCTCGCAAGAAAGAAACCCTTTATTTGGAACTAGTGACAGACGGCCTATTGGCAGAGCCAAGTCAATTCAGCAGGAGCAACGCGGTGCAGAGTTCTCTAGATTTATTGAAACAGTAGAGTATTCAGCTACGGAGACAAAAGAGCATAGACTTCGATTTTCGAAGCAAAGAAACCGCAGTGACGAAGAGTTCCACAAAGCAGTTAGTGTTGATAGAGAGCTTCGCAGACAACAACATACGGAGAAACAAGCCCTGTTACGAGCAAGGCTGGAGAAGAAGGAAGCACTGGTGCGGGAGAGCAATTATGTTAAAATGATTACATGTGATTTTAGTAAGCTTTCCCCTTTACAGCAAGAACTAGTAATGTAACACCCCACCTCCGCCAATGCCACTCTTGCAAGGACATTAGCTTTGGAGGGGCGTTAAACAAGGTAAACATGCATGCAGATATCACAAGACAGAACATATAAGTAAAACAGAGTAGTAAAGCAGCGGATTAAACTAGCATTTCAAAACCATAGTCATATTACAACAAAGTACTTGAGCATTATTTTCCAACAAACAAAGTCTAGACAAAAGCATAAACTGAAAAACTGAAATACATAAAGTAATATCCCCAAAGTGAAGTGATAAACCATAGCTAGCTCAATGTCCAAACCCGTACATGAGCGAATCCAGTAAGAAAGCTAGAAAGATCCAAGCTAAGCTCCAATGTTCCCACCCTGAGGACCTGAGGGGGGGAGGGGAAACGGAAGACAAGAGGCGAAAGAAAAAAGGTCAGTCAAAAAGACTGGTAAGCCCTACTACTTTCTGTCTATGAACTAGTAAAGTTAACTGGCACGAGAAGCTGAGATGAACATAAGGACAATAACATACTGGCATGATGATTAACTAACAAGATAGATAAAGGTGTCATCGCATAATTAAGGTTAAGTTTTGCGGCTTAATCATCGCATAATTAAGGTTAAGTCTAGTCGATCGGCTCCCTATAAGCCTAACTCGTCAAGTGTCGGTGTCATGCGGCTTAATCATGTAATGTAGTTGACTGTGCAGGGTCCACCCTAGGGTGTATCTGGCCCTGCGGTGTAACCCTCTGACAGCATACCATGATGCACAGTCCAAACCTACCGTTGCCCGTGTTCAACTCCGGACTTGATGTGCACGACCATGGTCCGCCTGAACAACCGGGGCATCATTCCGCCGTCTATTTTGGTCTCTTACAATCAGCCCAGTAATCGTACCCCACCCTAGCCTAGTCCTAGGGTCTTATGATACTACCTAGAAGGTTACTGCTGAAAAGGACCACGCAACTAGGGTTTCTTAAAGGGTTAAATGTGGTTAACCCTATCTAAACGTGGATTAAATCGGTTAAGAGTACCCAAGGCTCCTGACTTAACCTCGATTAATCCTTCAAGCCCAAATTGGTTAAGTATTAAGTGGACCATGACTTAACCCTAATCAGGAGGCATTAATTAACTTAATGCGCTTTAACCTCTCACATTATACTTTGTTGTGGTTACTAGTTAAGCCGGGCGGGTCCGGGTAGCTTTACACCACAACTAGGTCTAACCTCGGGTTCGAGCACAACATGACCAACTTCTCACATTGGGTCCTATTGTTTGTAGCCACTAGTTAGGCCGGGCGGGTCCGGGTAGATTTATGCTACAAACTCAACCCAACCTCGAGTTGGCCTCACTCATATTTTCTAAGTGTCATGTCCATTATGTTTCCAAAACATAATTACAAGTTAACATATCACGCCATGTTACAAAAATCATGTTCATGTCATTATGTTACCCAACCCCAACGTAATCCCATCGTTTACATAATCGCAACAACGCATAAAGGATAAAATAGGGAACTTGGCATAACCATGACATAAAGGTGTTGAAGCCACAAGTTTAACATGGTGGCATATGAAATGTACATATGTTCATATACTTGCATATTGCATTATTAGGCTTCAAAAGCATGCATAAAAACAAACTTAGCATATGAGTGATACATGGTGATAAATGACATGTAGAATTTGCTAGAAGTTCGCATTTTGCCTCACATGCAAGTTATCATAAGGGATATGATAACTTTCATGTTGCCAAAATGCAACCTTTAATATAAAGCTTGGAACTTTATGCTCAAAACCTCAAGTTTAACTTGCATAACATGATAACATGATCAACCCGAACTTGCATAACATAGCAACATGTGTCATACATAATGATTAAACCAACTTGCATAATGATCATCCAAACTTGCATATAATGATCAACCAAACTTGCATATAATGATCAACCAAACTTGCATATAATGACCAACCAAACTTGCATATAATGATCAACCAAACTTGCATATAATGACCAACCAAACTTGCATATAATGATCAACCAAACTTGCATATAATGACCAACCAAACTTGCATATAATGATCAACCAAACTTTCATATAATGATCAACCAAACTTGCATATAATGATCAACCCCAAACTTGCATCATTCATTTAACTTTAGAGTTCAAAGAAAGAAAGTAGAAAAGGGCTTACAATGCTATGAAGACACAAATAAATATTTATTATAAAGATTGAGACGAAGCCCTTATGCAAGCACCAAAAACCCAAATATGCAAGCTCCAAATGAAAACCCTTGAGCCAATTCAATAAAAACCCTTGCTTTGAAATAGAAATGTTGCAACTTGACTTGAATGCAAGCTAAGAACACTCATACAAGTTTGAAAACACTTGTATGAATTCAAAATCTCTCATAGAAATTAATTTAGAAATTTTAGCATGAGAGTGGAGGCCATGAGAGGAACAAATTTGGCATAGTTTAGTTGTAGGATTGAATAATGGTGATTTAGGCTAGGTTTAGGGGTCTTTTTATAGAGTTTTAGGATAGTATTAGCCATAGGATTAACCCTAGATTCAATCCAAGCCATCAAAGCATGTCTTGGGGAAGAAGTCAAGTGTAGGAACCATCTAGGACCTTTAGATTAAATATGAACCATGAGAACCATTCAAATGCAAAATCTGCATTTGAGCGAATCGGCCCACGGGTTGACAGCCAAACACCCTGGATTAACCCCTAGTCGACCCAGCGGGCTTGGGTCGACCTCAAAAATCGGCCGGTTCGGTTATTCCCCTCTCCCAATTCTCTGTTTTGAACATTTTTGCATATTTATTTATTTAATTTTCAGTTATATATATATATATATATCAATATATATATATATATATATTTCTCTGCGCAACCCATTTCACTTAATTAAGTATACTTTAATTTGTGAATTTTTCGTGAAACTTCGCGAGGCCATATCTTGGTCATACGGACTCCGATTTTCGAAAACTCGGACTCTATTTCGCGTATTTTTCCGAGTCGAACGCAATGGCACAGCCCGTTTCCCTTGATCCAGATTTTACAATTTATTTCTGCCTCCATTTATGTTATAACATGTTATTCAAAACTACGGGTTGTTACATTCTCCTCTCCTTAAAGGATTTCGTCCCCGAAATCTCCAAGTTAGGAAGAACGTATCCTACCATCCATCATCCATCTACTCAAAACATCATCCACGAGCAATCATTGTCCTTAAAAGGTTCTAAATGTTGTATGATCATATGCAAAGGTGTGTGTATATGTACTTATCTAATGCGAAAATCAGGAGGTTACTGATTCAGTATACCCCCTTAATGTAAAATATGTTAGTGAAATGAGTCCATATGTATGCAAATTCCTAACATAATTTATAATCTCTACATGAGTGCACATAACATTCATCCATATGCAACATCCAAGTGATAGCATAACAAGTTTTCATCCATGAATAAGCATAAACACTCATGCATATGCGGTATGAAAGTGTGTGAGCCGATCTTAGTGCCTAACGTGTATTATGCATCCACGAGTATCCACTTGCAAACACTTGCAACCACTTGCAACCACTTGCAAACATCAAACATAACATGTTTCAAATACATGTTTCAACCAAGGGTTTCTACCTAAGGTTCTCATGACAAGATTTACGAAACAAGATAAACTAGATAAGCATGGATAGCAAAGGGAAGATATACCAATCTAGGAAAAGAGATTGAAAATGTATCCTCCAAGAGAAATGGATAAAGCACGCGCCTCTTCTCCTTGGTTTCCCAAGTTGAGTCTCCCTCTGTTTCACTCCATTGCGCCTTAACAAGCTTAACTTCTTTGCTTCTTAGCTTCTTTGTCTTCATTTCCATGATACGAATCGGAGCTCGTCTCAGGGTTGCTTCATCTACCTCCATGTCTTCAAGAATACTAGGTTCAACCACTTTGGCGGGTCTGTGCAAACACTTCATGAGATGCGAGACATGAAAGACATTATGCACTCCGGCCAGCTTCTCGGCAATTCCACCTTATAAGTCATCTTCCCGACTCTTTCTATAGTAGGGAAGGGTCCTACGATCCTTGGTGTCAGCGAACCATAGTTCGCAAAGGAGAAATCTTCACAAAGACCATATCTCCAATTTTAAATTCCAAGTCTGTCCTTCGCCAGTCTGCATAGGATTTCTGTCTGTCTTGGGCCGTTCTTATCTGTCTTCGAATCAATTCAACCCTCTCGGATGTGTCCCTTATCATGTCGGGCTCAATTATAAGCTTATCCGTCGTCTTCCCACCAACATGTTGGTGGCTTGCACGGCCTCCCATACGAAGCTTCAAATGGTGCCATCCCTATGCTGGCTTGATAGTTATTATTATAAGCAAACTCTACAAGAGGAAGGTGGTCTTCCCAAGTACCATCGAAGTCGAGAACACAAAACCTCAAAAGATCTTCTAGCACTCTATTCACCCTTTCGGTTTGGCCATCCGTCCGGGGGTGATAGGCTGTACTCAGATTTAATCGCGTACCCATTGCTTCTTGCAAACTGTTCCAGAACTGGCTAGTGAAAATTGGGTCACGATCGCTAACTATGCTAGAAGGAACTCCATGCAGCCGCACTATCTTTTGAAGATAAACAGATGCTAGCCGCGATACGGTCCTCTTGCTTTTCACCGGAATAAAATGGGCTCTCTTTGTAAATCTATCAATTATTACCCATATCCCATAAAGCCCAAATAGTTTGGTGGCGAACTTCTTCACCCCAACCATATATCACAAATAGGCTAGCCATACTCCTTAGGGGGTTTGTAACAGAACTAAGATTGAGGATAGGACTGAGAGGATATACTTAAAAGGTAGCATGCGAGTAAGCTCTACGGAACAATAGGGATCAAGGATATACTCTTAGAAAGAGATTAAATGCGCGTATCTAGACTTCAATCTTCTAAGCCGCATTTTCTTGTGCTTAATCCCATCGTGCCCTGACCGTCTTTTATCTTCGCAATTCCGTAGTTCTTAATTCTTGTTCCCAAAATATGAGTTAGAACTCATTTCACCGTTGCTTCTCGTTCCACTTCAACTTATTCTTTGCCTAAAATACTTGGCTTAAACATAACTGCATGCTCATGGTTCATGCAAGCTTTCCAAGATTCGTTAGTGAATCTTGGATCTCATTTACATACTATACGGTATCCCACGCAGAAAACTATCTCTTGAAAACAGTGCCAATCCACGTTGCCAAACTGGAGCTGAGGTAAGGGCTCTCTTGAGCCTTTGAAAAGCAATCTCACACTCCAAGTCCCATGCAAAGACTAAGTTCTTCTTCGTCAACTTAGTAAGAGGGGCTGCAATCTTAGCGAAGTCCCTGATGAACTTCCTATAGTAGCCCGCCAAACCGAGAAAGCTTCTTACTTCGGTTGCACTCCTAGGAGTCTTCCACAACCACTTTCGCGGGATCCACCGCTATGCCTTGCTTAGAAACTATATGTCCAAGAAACCGAACTTCCCTTCTCCAGAAATGACATTTGGAGAACTTGGCTTTCAACTGATGCGCTCTAAGCGTATTCATCACTTCCTTGAGATGCCTAGCATGCTCTTCCTCATCCTTTGAGAAGATCAGAATATCATCCACGAAGACAACAACAAACTTGTTAAGGAACTCCCTGAACACCCTACTCATCAAATCTACGAAGTAGGCGGGTGCATTAGTCAAACCGAATGGCATGACAAGCCATTCAAAGAATCCATCTGGAGTCCTAAACGCAGTTTTATCAATGTTATCCTCAGCCACTCTAAGCTGATGGAATCCGGTGGCTAGATCGAGCTGAGAGAAAACAGAAGCACCTACAAGCTGGTCAAAGAGAACATCAATTCTCGGTAACGGGTGCCTATTCTTCTTTATCAGCTTGTTCAACTCTCGATAATCAACACATAGACGAAGCGAACCATCCGCCTTAGTAGCGAATACCACCGGAGCACCCCATTCAGAAATGCTTCTCCTAATAAAATTCTTCTCAAGCAACTCCTTGATTTGCTTACTGAGCTCCCTTCTTTCACGAGGGGCCATGTGCCTAACGGGCAATGATACTGGCTTGGCATTATCAACTAGATAAATGCGGAAATCTATCTCTCGTTTAGGGGGTAACCCCTTAACTTCTTCAAAGACATCGGGATAGTCTCGGACCACCCTTACAAATTGCAGAACATCGATGGACGAGTCGAGAGATTCAAGATAACATAACATGACGGGACCTCTAGGGTTACAAGAAATTTCTAGGGTGTTACCGAGGCGAGTCATGAGCCTCTCCACCTTATGCTCACAATCGAGGATGGCTCCATAACTGGACAACCAATCCATGCCCAAGACCAACCCATATCCCGTGACCCCGAGAACATAAGAACTACACGAGAATTCTACGGCCAAGATAGAAATTTTCAAATCCACACAAATCATAGACAGATGGGCGGAACCCCCAATTGGATTTGAAACACAAACGGGATCCTCAACTAAGCTAGTACTTAGGTGCAAACTTTCAACAATATCAGAAGAGATAAAACTATGCGATGCGCCAGAATCAAATAAGGTGCGAACAGGAAAATCAGAAATGTAAACATGAATTTCTATAAAAACTCTACCTCGATCAAAAGATGGAAGAGCGAGGAGAGCCTGCAATTGCCCTCCAGAGGGTCCTACTTGCTGAGTTTGTCCTTGCCCTTGTCCATGCTTCTTGGGACAATCCTTGCTAAGATGTCCAGATTCTCCGCAATGAAAACACTTGCCTAACTTCCTCTTCTTCTTCCTGCAATCCTTGGCTATGTGCCCAGTGATCCTACAGAAGTTGCACTTTCTTGTCTTTCTTGCCTTGTTGTTGTTCTTATCTCTTTTCTCGGTATCTTCCTTCTTGCCTTGGGACTCATTTGCCTTGACCTCCTTCTTGCCACTCTTATCTTCCTCTTGAAGTAGGGTCATATTCACCAAACTCTCGAAGGTCGCCCCCAGGGGTATATGAGATATGGCCAAACCGCGCAAGGGCTCATTTAATCCTAGAGCAAAGCGTAGGGCCTTCTTCCGAGCAGTGTTAACCCATTCTAGACCGAACTGAGCAAGTTGATTAAACTTATCCACGTATTCTCTAACGGTCATGTCCCCTTGCTTTAGTGATAGGAACCTCTCTAGCTGAAGGTTCTCTTCTGTCGATGATAGAAACTTTAGTCCAAACCTTCTCCTAAAGTCATCCCAAGTCTCAATGGGTCTAGTAGTGGTGGTGACTACCCACCAATAAGCAGCTTCCCCTTTAAATAACCATACCGCCAGAAGAACTTTCCTACGATCTTCCACCTCAAATATAGCAAAGAGGTCTTCAGTTTCCTTTAACCAGTTTCTTGCCTCCACAGAAGTCTCTGTTCCGACAAAATTCTTGCAACCCATCGCCTTAAAGTCTTTGCAAAGCTTAGCGAAATCTACTTGCGGATTCTGAGGAGGAGGAGGAGAGATGTTAGCGACGGGGGAAGGAGGAGGAATGTTCGCGGGCCCGGCTTCATTCTCCCTTGCCTCCATAAATCTACGGAACCAGACGGGTACTTGTACGCCTTCCGGGATGTTAAAGCGATCGGCCATACTAAGACGAAGAAAAAGATAGATTCAGAAGGAAGAAACGAAGGATAGTGCTATGGCTTTTGGGGAATAGCCTTTTTAAAATAACTAGACTTTTCTTGGAAAATACTTAATTGGTTTTGAAAATAGTTTTTCAAAAGGTAAGTTTCAAAAACACTTTTGCTCAAATCTTGTAAACCTTATGCTCTGATACCAAATGTAACACCCCACCTCCGCCAATGCCACTCTTGCAAGGACATTAGCTTTGGAGGGGCGTTAAACAAGGTAAACATGCATGCAGATATCACAAGACAGAACATATAAGTAAAACAGAGTAGTAAAGCAGCGGATTAAACTAGCATTTCAAAACCATAGTCATATTACAACAAAGCACTTGAGCATTATTTTCCAACAAACAAAGTCTAGACAAAAGCATAAACTGAAAAACTGAAATACATAAAGTACTATCCCCAAAGTGAAGTGATAAACCATAGCTAGCTCAATGTCCAAACCCGTACATGAGCGAATCCAGTAGGCAAGCTAGAAAGATCCAAGCTAAGCTCCAATGTTCCCACCCTGAGGACCTGAGGGGGGGGAACGGAAGACAAGAGGCGAAAGAAAACAGGTCAGTCAAAAAGACTGGTAAGCCCTACTACTTTCTGTCTATGAACTAGTAAAGTTAACTGGCATGAGAAGCTGAGATGAACATAAGGATAATAACATACTGGCATAATGATTAACTAACAAGATAGATAAAGGTGTCATCGCATAATTAAGGTTAAGTTTTGCACCACGGGTGTACTAGCATTCTAACATGTCAAGTAAAAACAAGATTTGATCCCTTGGCCCAAGCTTGGCCCAATATAATGAGGTGACCTAAATCAAGGTCCAACTACACAGTCTAGTCGATCGGCTCCCTATAAGCCTAACTCGTCAAGTGTCGGTGTCATGCGGCTTAATCATGTAATGTAATTGACTGTGCAGGGTCCGCCCTAGGGTGTATCTGGCCCTACGGTGTAACCCTCTGACACCATACTATGATGCACGGTCCAAACCTACCGTTGCCCGTGTTCAACTCCGGACTTGATGTGCACGACCATGGTCCGCCTGAACAACCGGGGCATCATTCCGCCGTCTATTTTGGTCTCTTACAATCAGCCCAGTAATCGTGCCCCACCCTAGCCTAGTCCTAGGGTCTTATGATACTACCTAGAAGGTTACTGCTGAAAAGGACCACGCAACTAGGGTTTCTTAACGGGTTAAATGTGGTTAACCCGATCCAAACGTGGATTAAATCGGTTAAGAGTACCCAAGGCTCCTGACTTAACCTCGATTAATCCATCAAGCCCAAATTGGTTAAGTATTAAGTGGACCATGACTTAACCCTAATCAGGAGGCATTAATTAACTTAATGCGCTTTAACCTCTCACATTAGACTTTGTTGTGGTTACTAGTTAAGCCGGGCGGGTCCGGGTAGCTTTACACCACAACTAGGTCTAACCTCGGGTTCGAGCACAACATGACCAACTTCTCACATTGGGTCCTATTGTTTGTAGCCACTAGTTAGGCCGGGCGGGTCCAGGTAGATTTATGCTACAAACTCAACCCAACCTCGAGTTGGCCACACTCATATTTTCTAAGTGTCATGTCCATTATGTTTCCAAAACATAATTACAAGTTAACATATCACGTCATGTTACAAAAATCATGTTCATGTCATTATGTTACCCAACCCCAACGTAATCCCATCGTTTACATAATCGCAACAACGCATAAAGGATAAAATAGGGAACTTGGCATAACCATGACATAAAGGTGTTGAAGCCACAAGTTTAACATGGTGGCATATGAAATGTACATATGTTCATATACTTGCATATTGCATTATTAGGCTTCAAAAGCATGCATAAAACCAAACTTAGCATATGAGTGATACATGGTGATAAATGACATGTAGAAGTTGCTAGAAGTTCGCATTTTGCCTCACATGCAAGTTATCATAAGGGATATGATAACTTTCATGTTGCCAAAATGCAACCTTTAATATAAAGCTTGGAGCTTTATGCTCAAAACCTCAAGTTTAACTTGCATAACATGATAACATGATCAACCCAAACTTGCATAACATAGCAACATGTGTCATACATAATGATTAAACCAACTTGCATAATGATCATCCAAACTTGCATATAATGATCAACCAAACTTGCATATAATGACCAACCAAACTTGCATATAATGATCAACCAAACTTGCATATAACGACCAACCAAACTTGCATATAATGATCAACCAAACTTGCATATAATGACCAACCAAACTTGCATATAATGATCAACCAAACTTGCATATAATGATCAACCCCAAACTTGCATCATTCATTTAACTTTAGAGTTCAAAGAAAGAAAGTAGAAACGGGCTTACAATGCTATGAAGACACAAATAAATATTTATTATAAAGATTGAGACGAAGCCCTTATGCAAGCACCAAAAACCCAAATATGCAAGCTCCAAATGAAAACCCTTGAGCCAATTCAATAAAAACCCTTGCTTTGAAATAGAAATGTTGCAACTTGACTTGAATGCAAGCTAAGAACACTCATACAAGTTTGAAAACACTTGTATGAACTCAAAATCTCTCATAGAAATTAACTTAGAAATTTTAGCATGAGAGTGGAGGCCATGAGAGGAACAAATTTGGCATAGTTTAGTTGTAGGATTGAATAATGGTGATTTAGGCTAGGTTTAGGGGTCTTTTTATAGAGTTTTAGGATAGTATTAGCCATAGGATTAACCCTAGATTCAATCCAAGCCATCAAAGCATGTCTTGGGGAAGAAGTCAAGTGTAGGAACCATCTAGGGCCTTTAGATTAAAGCTGAACCATGAGAACCATTCAAATGCAAAATTTGCATTTGAGCGAATCGGCCCACGGGTTGACAGCCAAACACCCTGGATTAACCCCTAGTCGACCCAGCGAGCTCGGGTCGACCTCAAAAATCGGCTGGTTCGGTTATTCCCCTCTCCCAATTCGTTGTTTTGAACATTTTTGCATATTTATTTATTTAATTTTCAATTATATATATATATATATATATCAATATATATATATTTCTCTGCGCAACCCATTTCACTTAATTAAGTAAACTTTAATTTGTGAATTTTTCGTGAAACTTCGCGAGGCCATATCTTGGTCATACGGACTCCGATTTTCGAAAACTCGGACTCTATTTCGCGTATTTTTCCGAGACGAACGCAATGGCACAGCCCGTTTCCCTTGATTCAAATTTTACAGTTTAATTCTGCCTCCATTTATGTTATAACCTGTTATTCAAAAATACGGGTTGTTACATTCTCCCCTCCTTAAAGGATTTCGTCCCTGAAATCTCCAAGTTAGGAAGAACGTATCCTACCATCCATCATCCATCTACTCAAAACATCATCCACGAGCAATCATTGTCCTTAAAAGGTTCTAAATGCTGTATGATCATATGCAAAGGTGTGTGTATATGTACTTATCTAATGCGAA
The DNA here is from genome assembly GCA_030737875.1 of Allium sativum. Lineage (NCBI taxonomy): Eukaryota > Viridiplantae > Streptophyta > Magnoliopsida > Asparagales > Amaryllidaceae > Allium > Allium sativum. The sequence goes on from CM060920.1 coordinate 433,092,632, forward strand.
AATCAGGAGGTTACTGATTCAGTATACCCCCTTAATGCAAAATATGTTAGTGAAATGAGTCCATATGTATGCAAATTCCTAACATAATTTATAATCTCTACAAGAGTGCACTTAACATTCATCCATATGCAACATCCACGTGATAGCATAACAAGTTTTCATCCATGAATAAGCATAAACACTCATGCATATGCGGTATGAAAGTGTGTGAGCCGATCTTAGTGCCTAACGTGTATTATGCATCCACGAGTATCCACTTGCAAACACTTGCAACCACTTGCAAACATCAAACATAACATGTTTCAAATACATGTTTCAACCAAGGGTTTCTACCTAAGGTTCTCATGACAAGATTTACGGAACAAGATAAACTAGATAAGCATGGATAGCAAAGGGAAGATATACCAATCTAGGAAAAGAGATTGAAAATGTATCCTCCAAGAGAAATGGATAAAGCACGCGCCTCTTCTCCTTGGTTTCCCAAGTTGCGTCTCCCTCTGTTTCACTCCATTGCGCCTTAACAAGCTTAACTTCTTTGCTTCTTAGCTTCTTTGTCTTCATTTCCATGATACGAATCGGAGCTCGTCTCAGGGTTGCTTCATCCTCTACCTCCATGTCTTCAAGAATACTTGGTTCAACCACTTTGGCGGGTCTGTGCAAACACTTCCGGAGATGCGAGACATGAAAGACATTATGCACTCCGGCCAGCTTCTCGGCAATTTCACCTTATAAGTCATCTTCCCGACTCTTTCTATAGTAGGGAAGGGTCCTACGATCCTTGGTGTCAGCGAACCATATTTCGCAAAGGAGAAATCTTCACAAAGACCATATCTCCAATTTTAAATTCCAAGTCTGTCCTTCGCTTGTCTGCATAGGATTTTTGTCTGTCTTGGGCCGTTCTTATCCGTCTTCGAATCAATTCAACCCTCTCGGATGTGTCCCTTATCATGTCGGGCTCAATTATAAGCTTATCCGTCGTCTTCCCACCAACGTGTTGGTGGCTTGCACGGCCTCCCATACGAAGCTTCTAATGGTGCCATCCTTATGCTGGCTTGATAGTTATTATTATAAGCAAACTCTACAAGAGGAAGGTGGTCTTCCCAAGTACCACCGAAGTCGAGAACACAAAACCTCAAAAGATCTTCTAGCACTCTATTCACCCTTTCGGTTTGGCCATCCGTCCGGGGGTGATAGGCTGTACTCAGATTCAATCGTGTACCCATTGCTTCTTGCAAACTGTTCCAGAACTGGCTAGTGAGAATTGGGTCACGATCGCTAACTATGCTAGAAGGAACTCCATGCAGCCGCACTATCTTTTGAAGATAAACAGATGCTAGCCGCGATACGGTCCTCTTGCTTTTCACCGGAATAAAATGGGCTCTCTTTGTAAATCTATCAATTATTACCCATATCCCATAAAGCCCAAATAGTTTGGTGGCGAACTTCTTCACCCCAACCATATATCACAAATAGGCTAGCCATACTCCTTAGGGGGTTTGTAACAGAACTAAGATTGAGGATAGGACTGAGAGGATATACTTAAAAGGTAGCATGCGAGTAAGCTCTACGGAACAATAGGGATCAAGGATATACTCTTAGAAAGAGATTAAATGCGCGTATCTAGACTTCAATCTTCTAAGCCGCATTTTCTTGTGCTTAATCCCATCGTGCCCTGACCGTCTTTTATCTTCGCAATTCCATAGTTCTTAATTCTTGTTCCCAAAATATGAGTTAGAACTCATTTCACCGTTGCTTCTCGTTCCACTTCCCCTTATTCTTTGCCTAAAATACTTGGCTTAAACATAACTGCGTGCTCATGGTTCATGCAAGCTTTCCAAGATTCGTTAGTGAATCTTGGATCTCATTTACATACTATACGGTATCCCACGCAGAAAACTATCTCTTGAAAACAGTGCTAATCCACGTTGCCAAACTGGAGCTGAGGTAAGGGCTCTCTTGAGCCTTTGAAAAGCAAGCTCACACTCCAAGTCCCATGCAAAGACTAAGTTCTTCTTCGTCAACTTAGTAAGAGGGGCTGAAATCTTAGCCAAGTCCCTGATGAACTTCCTATAGTAGCTCGCCAAACCGAGAAAGCTTCTTACTTCGGTTGCACTCCTAGGAGTCTTCCACAACCACTTTTGCGGGATCCACCGCTATGCCTTGCTTAGAAACTATATGTCCAAGAAACCGAACTTCCCTTCTCCAGAAATGACATTAGGAGAACTTGGCTTTCAACTGATGCGCTCTAAGCGTATTCATCACTTCCTTGAGATGCCTAGCATGCTCTTCCTCATCCTTTGAGAAGATCAGAATATCATCCACGAAGACAACAACAAACTTGTTAAGGAACTCCCTGAACACCCTACTCATCAAATCTACGAAGTAGGCGGGTGCATTAGTCAAACCGAATGGCATGACAAGCCATTCAAAGAATCCATCTGGAGTCCTAAACGCAGTTTTATCAATGTTATCCTCAGCCACTCTAAGCTGATGGAATCCGGTGGCTTGATCGAGCTGAGAGAAAACAGAAGCACCTACAAGCTGGTCAAAGAGATCATCAATTCTCGGTAACGGGTGCCTATTCTTCTTTATCAGCTTGTTCAACTCTCGATAATCAACACATAGACGAAGCGAACCATCCGCCTTAGTAGCGAATACCACCGGAGCACCCCATTCAGAAATGCTTCTCCTAATAAAATTCTTCTCAAGCAACTCCTTGATTTTCTTACTGAGCTCCCTTCTTTCACGAGGGGCCATGTGCCTAACGGGCAATGATACTGGCTTGGCATTATCAACTAGATAAATGCGGAAATCTATCTCTCGTTTAGGGGGTAACCCCTTAACTTCTTCAAGGACATCGGGATAGTCTCGGACCACCCTTACAGATTGCAGATCATCGATGGACGAGTCGAGAGATTCAAGATAACATAACATGACGGGACCTCTAGGGTTACAAGAAATTTCTAGGGTGTTACCGAGGCGAGTCATGAGCCTCTCCACCCTATGCTCACAATCGAGGATGGCTCCATAACTGGACAACCAATCCATGCCCAAGACCAACCCATATCCCGTGACCCCGAGAACATAAGAACTACACGAGAATTCTACGGCCAAGATAGAAATTTTCAAATCCACACAAATCATAGACAGATGGGCGGAACCCCCAATTGGATTTGAAACACAAACGGGATCCTCAACTAAGCTAGTACTTAGGTGCAAACTTTCAACAATATCAGAAGAGATAAAACTATGCGATGCGCCAGAATCAAATAAGGTGCGAACAGGAAAATCAGAAATGTAAACATGAATTTCTATAAAAACTCTACCTCGATCAAAAGATGGAAGAGCGAGGAGAGCCTGCAATTGCCCTCCAGAGGGTCCTACTTGCTGAGTTTGTCCTTGCCCTTGTCCATGCTTCTTGGGACAATCCTTGCTAAGATGTCCAGATTCTCCGCAATGAAAACACTTGCCTAACTTCCTCTTCTTCTTCCTGCAATCCTTGGCTATGTGCCCAGTGATCCTACAGAAGTTGCACTTTCTTGTCTTTCTTGCCTTGTTGTTGTTCTTATCTCTTTTCTCGGTATCTTCCTTCTTGCCTTGGGACTCATTTGCCTTGACCTCCTTCTTGCCACTCTTATCTTCCTCTTGAAGTAGGGTCATATTCACCAAACTCTCGAAGGTCGCCCCCAGGGGTATATGAGATATGGCCAAACCGCGCAAGGGCTCATTTAATCCTAGAGCAAAGCGTAGGGCCTTCTTCCGAGCGGTGTTAACCCATTCTAGACCGAACTGAGCAAGTTGATTAAACTTATCCACGTATTCTCTAACGGTCATGTCCCCTTGCTTTAGTGATAGGAACATCTCTAGCTGAAGGTTCTCTTCTGTCGATGATAGAAACTTTAGTCCAAACCTTCTCCTAAAGTCATCCCAAGTCTCAATGGGTCTAGTAGTGGTGGTGACTACCCACCAATAAGCAGCTTCCCCTTTTAATAGCCATACCGCCAGAAGAACTTTCCTACGATCTTCCACCTCAAATATAGCAAAGAGGTCTTCAGTTTCCTTTAACCAGTTTCTTGCCTCCACAGAAGTCTCTGTTCCGACAAAATTCTTGCAACCCATCGCCTTAAAGTCTTTGCAAAGCTTAGCGAAATCTACTTGCGGATTCTGAGGAGGAGGAGGAGAGATGTTAGCGACGGGGGAAGGAGGAGGAATGTTCGCGGGCCCGGCTTCATTCTCCCTTGCCTCCATAAATCTACGGAACCAGACGGGTACTTGTACGCCTTCCGGGATGTTAAAGCGATCGGCCATACTAAGACGAAGAAAAAGATAGATTCAGAAGGAAGAAACGAAGGATAGTGCTATGGCTTTTGGGGAATAGCCTTTTTAAAATAACTAGACTTTTCTTGGAAAATACTTAATTGGTTTTGAAAATAGTTTTTCAAAAGGTAAGTTTCAAAAACACTTTTGCTCAAATCTTGTAAACCTTATGCTCTGATACCAAATGTAACACCCCACCTCCGCCAATGCCACTCTTGCAAGGACATTAGCTTTGGAGGGGCGTTAAACAAGGTAAACATGCATGCAGATATCACAAGACAGAACATATAAGTAAAACAGAGTAGTAAAGCAGCGGATTAAACTAGCATTTCAAAACCATAGTCATATTACAACAAAGTACTTGAGCATTATTTTCCAACAAACAAAGTCTAGACAAAAGCATAAACTGAAAAACTGAAATACATAAAGTACTATCCCCAAAGTGAAGTGATAAACCATAGCTAGCTCAATGTCCAAACCCGTACATGAGCGAATCCAGTAAGCAAGCTAGAAAGATCCAAGCTAAGCTCCAATGTTCCCACCCTGAGGACCTGAGGGGGGGGAACGGAAGACAAGAGGCAAAAGAAAAGAGGTCAGTCAAAAAGACTGGTAAGCCCTACTACTTTCTGTCTATGAACTAGTAAAGTTAACTGGAATGAGAAGCTGAGATGAACATAAGGATAATAACATACTAGCATGATGATTAACTAACAAGATAGATAAAGGTGTCATCGCATAATTAAGGTTAAGTTTTGCACCACGGGTGTACTAGCATTCTAACATGTCAAGTAAAAACAAGATTTGATCCCTTGGCCCAAGCTTGGCCCAATATAATGAGGTGACCTAAATCAAGGTCCAACTACACAGTCTAGTCGATCGGCTCCCTATAAGCCTAACTCGTCAAGTGTCGGTGTCATGCGGCTTAATCATGTAATGTAGTTGACTGTGCAGGGTCCGCCCTAGGGTGTATCTGGCCCTACGGTGTAACCCTCTGACACCATACCATGATGCACAGTCCAAACCTACCGTTGCCCGTGTTCAACTCCGGACTTGATGTGCACGACCATGGTCCGCCTGAACAACCAGGGCATCATTCCGCCGTCTATTTTGGTCTCTTACAATCAGCCCAGTAATCGTGCCCCACCCTAGCCTAGTCCTAGGGTCTTATGATACTACCTAGAAGGTTACCACTGAAAAGGACCACGCAACTAGGGTTTCTTAACGGGTTAAATGTGGTTAACCCGATCCAAACGTGGATTAAATCGGTTAAGAGTACCCAAGGCTCCCGACTTAACCTCGATTAATCCATCAAGCCCAAATTGGTTAAGTATTAAGTGGACCATGACTTAACCCTAATCAGGAGGCATTAACTAACTTAATGCGCTTTAACCTCTCACATTAGACTTTGTTGTGGTTACTAGTTAAGCCGGGCGGGTCCGGGTAGCTTTACACCACAACTAGGTCTAACCTCGGGTTCGAGCACAACATGACCAACTTCTCACATTGGGTCCTATTGTTTGTAGCCACTAGTTAGGCCGGGCGGGTCCGGGTAGATTTATGCTACAAACTCAACCCAACCTCGAGTTGGCCACACTCATATTTTCTAAGTGTCATGTCCATTATGTTTCCAAAACATAATTACAAGTTAACATATCACGTCATATTACAAAAATCATGTTCATGTCATTATGTTACCCAACCCCAACGTAATCCCATCGTTTACATAATCGCAACAACGCATAAAGGATAAAATAGGGAACTTGGCATAACCATGACATAAAGGTGTTGAAGCCACAAGTTTAACATGGTGGCATATGAAATGTACATATGTTCATATACTTGCATATTGCATTATTAGGCTTCAAAAGCATGCATAAAACCAAACTTAGCATATGAGTGATACATGGTGATAAATGACATGTAGAAGTTGCTAGAAGTTCGCATTTTGCCTCACATGCAAGTTATCATAAGGGATATGATAACTTTCATGTTGCCAAAATGCAACCTTTAATATAAAGCTTGGAGCTTTATGCTCAAAACCTCAAGTTTAACTTGCATAACATGATAACATGATCAACCCAAACTTGCATAACATAGCAACATGTGTCATACATAATGATTAAACCAACTTGCATAATGATCATCCAAACTTGCATATAATGATCAACCAAACTTGCATATAATGATCAACCAAACTTGCATATAATGACCAACCAAACTTGCATATAATGATCAACCAAACTTGCATATAATGACCAACCAAACTTGCATATAATGATCAACCAAACTTGCATATAATGACCAACCAAACTTGCATATAATGATCAACCAAACTTGCATATAATGATCAACCAAACTTGCATATAATGATCAACCCCAAACTTGCATCATTCATTTAACTTTATAGTTCAAAGAAAGAAAGTAGAAAAGGGCTTACAATGCTATGAAGACACAAATAAATATTTATTATAAAGATTGAGACGAAGCCCTTATGCAAGCACCAAAAACCCAAATATGCAAGCTCCAAATGAAAACCCTTGAGCCAATTCAATAAAAACCCTTGCTTTGAAATAGAAATGTTGCAACTTGACTTGAATGCAAGCTAAGAACACTCATACAAGTTTGAAAACACTTGTATGAACTCAAAATCTCTCATAGAAATTAACGTAGAAATTTTAGCATGAGAGTGGAGGCCATGAGAGGAACAAATTTGGCATAGTTTAGTTGTAGGATTGAATAATGGTGATTTAGGCTAGGTTTAGGGGTCTTTTTATAGAGTTTTAGGATAGTATTAGCCATAGGATTAACCCTAGATTCAATCCAAGCCATCAAAGCATGTCTTGGGGAAGAAGTCAAGTGTAGGAACCATCTAGGACCTTTAGATTAAAGCTGAACCATGAGAACCATTCAAATGCAAAATCTGCATTTGAGCGAATCGGCCCACGGGTTGACAGCCAAACACCCTGGATTAACCCCTAGTCGACCCAGCGAGCTCGGGTCGACCTCAAAAATCGGCCGGTTCGGTTATTCCCCTCTCCCAATTCGCTGTTTTGAACATTTTTGCATATTTATTTATTTAATTTTCAATTATATATATATATATATATCAATATATATATATTTCTCTGCGTAACCCATTTCACTTAATTAAGTATACTTTAATTTGTGAATTTTTCGTGAAACTTCGCGAGGCCATATCTTGGTCATACGGACTTCGATTTTCGAAAACTCGGACTCTATTTCGCGTATTTTTCCGAGACGAACGCAATGGCACAGCCCGTTTCCCTTGATTTAGATTTTACAGTTTAATTCTGCTTCCATTTATGTTATAACATGTTATTCAAAAATACGGGTTGTTACATTCTCCCCTCCTTAAAGGATTTCGTCCCCGAAATCTCCAAGTTAGGAAGAACGTATCCTACCATCCATCATCCATCTACTCAAAACATCATCCACGAGCAATCATTGTCCTTAAAAGGTTCTAAATGCTGTATGATCATATGCAAAGGTGTGTGTATATGTACTTATCTAATGCGAAAATCAGGAGGTTACTGATTCAGTAAACCCCCTTAATGCAAAATATGTTAGTGAAATGAGTCCATATGTATGCAAATTCCTAACATAATTTATAATCTCTACATGAGTGCACATAACATTCATCCATATGCAACATCCACGTGATAGCATAACAAGTTTTCATCCATGAATAAGCATAAACACTCATGCATATGCGGTATGAAAGTGTGTGAGCCGATCTTAGTGCCTAACGTGTATTATGCATCCACGAGTATCCACTTGCAAACACATGCAACCACTTGCAAACATCAAACATAACATGTTTCAAATACATGTTTCAACCAAGGGTTTCTACCTAAGGTTCTCATGACAAGATTTCGAAACAAGATAAACTAGATAAGCATGGATAGCAAAGGGAAGATATACCAATCTAGGAAAAGAGATTGAAAATGTATCCTCCAAGAGAAATGGATAAAGCACGCGCCTCTTCTCCTTGGTTTCCCAAGTTGCGTCTCCCTCTGTTTCACTCCATTGCGCCTTAACAAGCTTAACTTCTTTGCTTCTTAGCTTCTTTGTCTTCATTTCCATGATACGAATCGGAGCTCGTCTCAGGGTTGCTTCATCCTCTACCTCCATGTCTTCAAGAATACTTGGTTCAACCACTTTGGAGGGTCTGTGCAAACACTTCCGGAGATGCGAGACATGAAAGACATTATGCACTCCGGCCAGCTTCTCGGCAATTCCACCTTATAAGTCATCTTCCCGACTCTTTCTATAGTAAGGAAGGGTCCTACGATCCTTGGTGTCAGCGAACCATATTTCGCAAAGGAGAAATCTTCACAAAGACCATATCTCCAATTTTAAATTCCAAGTCTGTCCTTCGCTTGTCTGCATAGGATTTCTGTCTGTCTTGGGCCATTCTTATCCGTCTTCGAATCAATTCAACCCTCTCGGATGTGTCCCTTATCATGTCGGGCTCAATTATAAGCTTATCCGTCGTCTTCCCACCAACATGTTGGTGGCTTGCACGGCCTCCCATACGAAGCTTCAAATGGTGCCATCCCTATGCTGGCTTGATAGTTATTATTATAAGCAAACTCTACAAGAGGAAGGTGGTCTTCCCAAGTACCACCGAAGTCGAGAACACAAAACCTCAAAAGATCTTCTAGCACTCTATTCACCCTTTCGGTTTGGCCATCCGTCCGGGGGTGATAGGCTGTACTCAGATTCAATCGCGTACCCATTGCTTCTTGCAAACTGTTCCAGAACTGGCTAGTGAAAATTGGGTCACGATCGCTAACTATGCTAGAAGGAACTCCATGCAGCCGCACTATCTTTTGAAGATAAACAGATGCTAGCCGCGATACGGTCCTCTTGCTTTTCACCGGAATAAAATGGGCTCTCTTTGTAAATCTATCGATTATTACCCATATCCCATAAAGCCCAAATAGTTTGGTGGCGAACTTCTTCACCCCAACCATATATCACAAATAGGCTAGCCATACTCCTTAGGGGGTTTGTAACAGAACTAAGATTGAGGATAGGACTGAGAGGATATACTTAAAAGGTAGCATGCGAGTAAGCTCTACGGAACGATAGGGATCAAGGATATACTCTTAGAAAGAGATTAAATGCGCGTATCTAGACTTCAATCTTCTAAGCCGCATTTTCTTGTGCTTAATCCCATCGTGCCCTGACCGTCTTTTGTCTTCGCAATTCCGTAGTTCTTAATTCTTGTTCCCAAAATATGAGTTAGAACTCATTTCACCGTTGCTTCTCATTCCACTTCCACTTATTCTTTGCCTAAAATACTTGGCTTAAACATAACTGCGTGCTCATGGTTCATGCAAGCTTTCCAAGATTCGTTAGTGAATCTTGGATCCCATTTACATACTATACGGTATCCCACGCAGAAAACTATCTCTTGAAAACAGTGCCAATCCACGTTGCCAAACTGGAGCTGAGGTAAGGGCTCTCTTGAGCCTTTGAAAAGCAAGCTCACACTCCAAGTCCCATGCAAAGACGAAGTTCTTCTTCGTCAACTTAGTAAGAGGGGCTGAAATCTTAGCTAAGTCCCTGATGAACTTCCTATAGTAGCCCGCCAAACCGAGAAAGCTTCTTACTTCGGTTGCACTCCTAGGAGTCTTCCACAACCACTTTCGCGGGATCCACCACTATGCCTTGCTTAGAAACTATATGTCCAAGAAACCGAACTTCCCTTCTCCAGAAATGACATTTGGAGAACTTGGCTTTCAACTGATGCGCTCTAAGCGTATTCATCACTTCCTTGAGATGCCTAGCTTGCTCTTCCTCATCCTTTGAGAAGATCAGAATATCATCCACGAAGACAACAACAAACTTGTTAAGGAACTCCCTGAACACCCTACTCTTCAAATCTACGAAGTAGGCGGTGCATTAGTCAAACCGAATGGCATGACAAGCCATTTAAAGAATCCATCTGGAGTCCTAAACGCAGTTTTATCAATGTTATCCTCAGCCACTCTAAGCTGATGGAATCCGGTGGCTAGATCGAGCTGAGAGAAAACAGAAGCACCTACAAGTTGGTCAAAGAGATCAACAATTCTCGGTAACGGGTGCCTATTCTTCTTTATCAGCTTGTTCAACTCTCGATAATCAACACATAGACGAAGCGAACCATCCGCCTTAGTAGCGAATACCACCGGAGCACCCCATTCAGAAATGCTTCACCTAATAAAATTCTTCTCAAGCAACTCCTTGATTTGCTTACTGAGCTCCCTTCTTTCACGAGGGGCCATGTGCCTAACGGGCAATGATACTGGCTTGGCATTATCAACTAGATAAATGCGGAAATCTATCTCTCGTTTAGGGGGTAACCCCTTAACTTCTTCAAAGACATCGGGATATTCTCGGACCACCCTTACAGATTGCAGATCATCGATGGACGAGTCGAGAGATTCAAGATAACATAACATGACGGGACCTCTAGGGTGACAAGAAATTTCTAGGGTGTTACCGAGGCGAGTTATGAGCCTCTCCACCCTATGCTCACAATCGAGGATGACTCCATAACTGGACAACCAATCCATGCCCAAGACCAACCCATATCCCGTGACCCCGAGAACATAAGCACTACACGTGAATTCTACGGACAAGATACAAATTTTCAAATCCACACAAATCATAGACAGATGGGCGGAACCCCCAATTGGATTTGAAACACAAACGGGATCCTCAACTAAGCTAGTACTTAGGTGCAAACTTTCAACAATACCAGAAGAGATAAAACTATGCGATGTGCCAGAATCAAATAAGGTGCGAACAGGAAAATCAGAAATGTAAACATGAATTTCTATAAAAACTCTACCTCGATCAAAAGCTGGAAGAGCGAGGAGAGCCTGCAATTGCCCTCCAGAGGGTCCTACTTGCTGAGTTTGTCCTTGCCCTTGTCCATGCTTCTTGGGACAATCCTTGCTAAGATGTCCAGATTCTCCGCAATGAAAACACTTGCCTAACTTCCTCTTCTTCTTCCTGCAATCCTTGGCTATGTGCCCAGTGATCCTACAGAAGTTGCACTTTCTTGTCTTTCTTGCCTTGTTGTTGTTCTTATCTCTTTTCTCGGTATCTTCTTGCCTTGGGACTCATTTGCCTTGACCTCCTTCTTGCCACTCTTATCTTCCTCTTGAAGTAGGGTCATATTCACCAAACTCTCGAAGGTCGCTCCCAGGGGTATATGAGATATGGCCAAACCGCGCAAGGGCTCATTTAATCCTAGAGCAAAGCGTAGGGCCTTCTTTCGAGCGGTGTTAACCCATTCTAGACCGAACTGAGCAAGTTGATTAAACTTATCCACGTATTCTCTAACGGTCATGTCCCCTTGCTTTAGTGATAGGAACCTCTCTAGCTGAAGGTTCTCTTCTGTCGATGATAGAAACTTTAGTCCAAACCTTCTCCTAAAGTCATCCCACGTCTCAATGGGTCTAGTAGTGGTGGTGACTACCCACCAATAAGCAGCTTCCCCTTTTAATAGCCATACCGCCAGCAGAACTTTCCTATGATCTTCCACCTCAAATATAGCAAAGAGGTCTTCAGTTTCCTTTAACCAGTTTCTTGCCTCCACAGAAGTCTCCGTTCCGACAAAATTCTTGCAACCCATCGCCTTAAAGTCTTTGCAAAGCTTAGCGAAATCTACTTGCGGATTCTGAGGAGGAGGAGGAGAGATGTTAGCGACGGGGGAAGGAGGAGGAATGTTCGCGGGCCCGGCTTCATTCGCCCTTGCCTCCATAAATCTACGGAACCAGACGGGTACTTGTACGCCTTCCGGGATGTTAAAGCGATCGGCCATACTAAGACGAAGAAAAAGATAGATTCAGAACGAAGAAACGAAGGATAGTGCTATGGCTTTTGGGGAATATCCTTTTTAAAATAACTAGACTTTTCTTGGAAAATACTTAATTGGTTTTGAAAATAGTTTTTCAAAAGGTAAGTTTCAAAAACACTTTTGCTCAAATCTTGTAAACCTTATGCTCTGATACCAAATGTAACACCCCACCTCCGCCAATGCCACTCTTGCAAGGACATTAGCTTTGGAGGGGCGTTAAACAAGGTAAACATGCATGCAGATATCACAAGACAGAACATATAAGTAAAACAGAGTAGTAAAGCAGCGGATTAAACTAGCATTTCAAAACCATAGTCATATTACAACAAAGTACTTGAGCATTATTTTCCAACAAACAAAGTCTAGACAAAAGCATAAACTGAAAAACTGAAATACATAAAGTACTATCCCCAAAGTGAAGTGATAAACCATAGCTAGCTTAATGTCCAAACCCGTACATGAGCGAATCCAGTAAGCAAGCTAGAAAGATCCAAGCTAAGCTCCAATGTTCCCACCCTGAGGACCTGAGGGGGGGGGGGGAACGGAAGACAAGAGGCGAAAGAAAACAGGTCAGTCAAAAAGACTAGTAAGCCCTACTACTTTCTGTCTATGAACTAGTAAAGTTAACTGGCATGAGAAGCTGAGATGAACATAAGGATAATAACATACTGGCATGATGATTAACTAACAAGATAGATAAAGGTGTCATCGCATAATTAAGGTTAATTTTTGCACCACGGGTGTACTAGCATTCTAACATGTCAAGTAAAAACAAGAATTGATCCCTTGGCCCAAGCTTGGCCCAATATAATGAGGTGACCTAAATCAAGGTCCAACTACACAGTCTAGTCGATCGGCTCCCTATAAGCCTAACTCATCAAGTGTCGGTGTCATGCGGCTTAATCATGTAATGTAGTTGACTGTGCAGGGTCCACCCTAGGGTGTATCTGGCCCTACGGTGTAACCCTCTGACACCATACCATGATGCACAGTCCAAACCTACCGTTGCCCGTGTTCAACTCCGGACTTGATGTGCACGACCATGGTCCGCCTGAACAACCGGGGCATCATTCCGCCGTCTATTTTGGTCTCTTACAATCAGCCCAGTAATCGTGCCCCACCCTAGCCTAGTCCTTGGGTCTTATGATACTACCTAGAAGGTTACTTCTGAAAAGGACCACGCAACTAGGGTTTCTTAACGGGTTAAATGTGGTTAACCCGATCCAAACGTGGATTAAATTGGTTAAGAGTACCCAAGGCTCCTGACTTAACCTCGATTAATCCATCAAGCCCAAATTGGTTAAGTATTAAGTGGACCATGACTTAACACTAATCAGGAGGTATTAATTAACTTAATGCGCTTTAACCTCTCACACTAGACTTTGTTGTGGTTACTAGTTAAGCCGGGCGGGTCCGGGTAGCTTTACACCACAACTAGGTCTAACCTCGAATTCGAGCACAACATGACCAACTTCTCACATTGGGTCCTATTGTTTGTAGCCACTAGTTAGGCCGGGCGGGTCCGGGTAGATTTATGCTACAAACTCAACCCAACCTCGAGTTGGCCTCACTCATATTTTCTAAGTGTCATATCCATTATGTTTCCAAAACATAATTACAAGTTAACATATCACGTCATGTTACAAAAATCATGTTCATGTCATTATGTTACCCAACCCCAACGTAATCCCATCGTTTACATAATCGCAACAACGCATAAAGGATAAAATAGGGAACTTGGCATAACCATGACATAAAGGTGTTGAAGCCACAAGTTTAACATGGTGGCATATGAAATGTACATATGTTCATATACTTGCATATTGCATTATTAGGCTTCAAAAGCATGCATAAAACCAAACTTAGCATATGAGTGATACATGGTGATAAATGACATGTAGAAGTTGCTAGAAGTTCGCATTTTGCCTCACATGCAAGTTATCATAAGGGATATGATAACTTTCATGTTGCCAAAATGCAACCTTTAATATAAAGCTTGGAGCTTTATGCTCAAAACCTCAAGTTTAACTTGCATAACATGATAACATGATCAACCCAAACTTGCATAACATAGCAACATGTGTCATACATAATGATTAAACCAACTTGCATAATGATCATCCAAACTTGCATATAATGATCAACCAAACTTGCATATAATGACCAACCAAACTTGCATATAATGATCAACCAAACTTGCATATAATGACCAACCAAACTTGCATATAATGATCAACCAAACTTGCATATAATGACCAACCAAACTTGCATATAATGACCAACCAAACTTGCATATAATGATCAACCAAACTTGCATATAATGATCAACCCCAAACTTGCATCATTCATTTAACTTTAGAGTTCAAAGAAAGAAAGTAGAAAAGGGCTTACAATGCTATGAAGACACAAATAAATATTTATTATAAAGATTGAGACGAAGCCCTTATGCAAGCACCAAAAACCCAAATATGCAAGCACCAAATTAAAACCCTTGAGCCAATTCAATAAAAACCCTTGCTTTGAAATAGAAATGTTGCAACTTGACTTGAATGCAAGCTAAGAACACTCATACAAGTTTGAAAACACTTGTATGAACTCAAAATCTCTCATAGAAATTAACTTAGAAATTTTAGCATGAGAGTGGAGGCCATGAGAGGAACAAATTTGGCATAGTTTAGTTGTAGGATTGAATAATGGTGATTTAGGCTAGGTTTAGGGGTCTTTTTATAGAGTTTTAGGATAGTATTAGCCATAGGATTAACCCTAGATTCAATCCAAGCCATCAAAGCATGTCTTGGGGAAGAAGTCAAGTGTAGGAACCATCTAGGGCCTTTAGATTAAAGCTGAACCATGAGAACCATTCAAATGCAAAATCTGCATTTGAGCGAATCGGCCCATGGGTTGACAGCCAAACACCCTGGATTAACCCCTAGTCGACCCAGCAGGCTCGGGTCGACCTCAAAAATCGGCCGGTTCGGTTATTCCCCTCTCCCAATTCGCTGTTTTGAACATTTTTGCATATTTATTTATTTAATTTTCAATTATATATATATATATATATCAATATATATATATTTCTCTGCGCAACCCATTTCACTTAATTAAGTATACTTTAATTTGTGAATTTTTCGTGAAACTTCGCAAGGCCATATCTTGGTCATACGGACTCCGATTTTCGAAAACTCGGACTCTATTTCGCGTATTTTTCCAAGACGAATGCAATGGCACAGCCCGTTTCCCTTGATTTAGATTTTACAGTTTAATTCTGCCTCCATTTATGTTATAACATGTTATTCAAAAATACGGGTTGTTACAAGTAAAACAGCTGATTGCAGAGTACAGAAGAAGCAAAGGAAGCGGAGGCGGAAGCTGTAGTGGCTCGTTTGAGGACTAGCTATGTATGTTGGGTTAAGTTGTAATATGACTGTGAACTGTTTGTAGTAGTTACATACTAGTGGGTATTTATGTACTAGCTAGGGTTTAGTTGTAATATGATTGTGTCCTATTTGTAGTACGTATGCAGTAGTTGTTTATGTAGTAGCTGTATATGTTGGGTTGAGTTGTAATATGATTGTGATCTGTTTGTAGTATTTATGTACTGGTTGTTGAAACAATGATCCAATCGACAATATGATTGGAAACTAGATTTATAGACCCAACATACACACTGATACATAGTGCACGAGTGCAAACCGATACATAGTTCTAGTACCAACTACTGATTCCGACTATTTGTTCCTTTATGCACCCACAAATGATCCACTAACTGGTCACGCAATTGGAAGTGTGCAGCTTGATCTTCAATATGTTGAACCATATCAACATACTCGTCCATTGAGTTTACATCTTTATGGGGTTTTGAATTTGACCCCGTAAACATGTCATGATAATTAGACTTTTGATTCTTATACCCACCTCTTTCAGACTCCACAATCATGTTATGTATTATTATACAAGCGTACATGAGCACTCTTGCATCATGAAAACGAGCAGGATTGCGTAAAATATGAAATCGGGCTTGTAGAACACCAAACGTACGTTCGATGTCCTTTCTGTAGCTAGCTACTTTCTCAGTGAAATAACGTTCTTTGTCATTTGATGGTACTCTGTATCCTTGAATCAAAGTTCTCCACTTTGGGTATATTCCGTCCACTAGATAGTATCCAGTTTTGTGTTCGATATTACCAACGTTATATGAAACATCTGTTGACAGTCCGTTAGCAAGCTCTGTGAAAAGATATGATTGTTTTAAAACATTTATATCATTCAATGAACCCGGGACTCCAAAAAAAGCATGCCAAACCCATAAATCGTCTGTTGCTACTGCTTTAAGGATCATTAATGGCACTTTCTTATGTCCGGTGAACATTCCTTTCCATCACGTTGGGCAGTTTTTCCAAGGCCAGTGCATGCAATCTAAACTTCCAAGCATACCTGGAAATCCTCTAGCTTCTCCCCTGCGTAGTATCCTGCTTATATCGTTTGGTCCAGGTGTCCGTAGATACTCGTTCCCGAACTCTTGAACAACTGTTTTACAGAATTCTTTCAGACACTCTATTGCTGTTGATGCTGCAATTCTGAAATATTCATCCATTTGGTCGCCAGCTGTTCCATAGCTTAACATCCTCAATGCCGTTGAAATTTTGATGTGGGGCGAATGGCCAATTTCTTGTGCTCCGTTCAGTCTATAAGTGAAATATGGATTTGACTGATTAAGTTTAAGATAAATTTTAGAGAAGATTGTCGGACTCATACGATAACGATGGCGGAACAAAGTTATATCGTAGGTTGGATTGTCGATGAAGTAATCTCTCATTAGTCTTTCATGTCCAATCCTGTAGTCTCTCTTATACCGCCGGTCACGCCGGCCAGGCATACTACCTCGATGGTTGCTAATTGAGCTTTCACCGAAATTATTGGAATACACAACCATTGTGTGTTGCTCCAGCTGCTCCTCCGTCTCTTCCTCATCTTCTAGGTCGTAATCTTCAGTTTGATTCATGTGGTAGTAATGGTGACGTAGATTTGGATCCATTGCTTTCTTTTTTTATAAATTGAGTTTCGTTGTTCTGCCTAAGTGTAGACGTACGACAGATATATATAAGCAATGATGGTTAACTTATTTTAAATATATTTTTTGGCAATAATGGTTCCGACATAAAGGTTGGGATAGTAATGATTCTGTCATTGAGTAGTCAATTCAGAAAGTTGTTATGTTGTGAACGGTTGGCACTAATGGTTGGCAGATTGAGTAGGCAATAATGGTTTGGATAATACCTCTGCGTTGAGTAGTCAAAATCCTTTATAATGGTTTGGATAATATCTCTGCATTGAGTTGTCAATTCGGACAGATGATGTGATATAAAGTGATATCCAAATATGTTTAAAATCTCCACTAAATCCAACCCGTGGAGTAGGATACGGGGATACAACAATTTATAAAGATACAATAGTTTATAAAGGTACAACAACTGCCGACATAACATGCGAACTAGCTTCGTCAAAGTATGAAGTGAAAATTAGCAACTTCAGTAAACCCCATTTTACGTTTTAGTCTTATGGGAATCGCAGGATGTTCAATCGCAACTGGGCATTTTCACTTCGAACACGTCTATTCTCGCATTCAAGTTCGGCACAATATGCTATTCCCCAAGGACACAAAGGTTGGTCTATCCAGTCCATGTAATTGCAACCATTTGGATAGGCTGGACATCGCTGCACGCGCCGACCTATATTGTTGCCCTCTGCTTGAACGACAACTTCAACCGCATACCCGCAATAGCAACGAACTGGATAAGAATCCACTACATGTTCATGCAGTGGTACACGAAAGAACTCTTCTTCTTGCGTTGATTGAGTGACCTCTTGTTGAGATGGAACTTGAACAGGGGGTACTGGGGTTTCATGTGGAGTTTGAACGTTCACTTGTTCGTACGGCGGTATAGTTTGTGGTTTCATTTGGTTTAGGAACTGAAGTTCGTCTTCAAGCTCCTGTAGCCTCATGTTTTCGTAAGCTTGTTCCTCGGAATCTGTAGATGTTGCCCACGAAGACATTTTCAGTGAGTGCGAATCAAAGGATGTGCTCTAAGAATGGGGAAGAAGTTGTTTGAGTTTTGCATGTTGTGAGTAAATTAACATATGTATATATAGCTGGAAGATGGGCAATGGTGTGAACGGTCAAAAGCTACACTGTAGGGAACACTAAATGGAATCTGGCAGATGACATGACTGCACTATGCGAAGTATGCAAGACTTGACCAGTCATTGCGCTACAGCTGGTTGACCCATTACGTTCTTACGTAGAATATGGAGTTATCTGCAAACCTTGTTATGTTGGCGCGTTATGTAAGAATTTTGCATTTGTATACGAGAAGACGATAATCTTGTTCACGATCAAATTGAAACAGTAATACATTCCAAACCACACTTACAGGAACCAGAACAACAGAACATAGCAACATCAAATTCAAAGTAGAGTAATAAATCTTCGATTCAAGAAAAACTAAATCCTAACGATTTCTGAGATAGCCAGATCTAGTTGCATCCACAACAATCTTGTTCAACCGCCTTATTTCGGCTTGCGCTTCCAGTGCATATTGAAGTCCACGTTGGCACATTGGCGGGTCTATCCACTGCATAAAATTACAACAGTGAATATCATTGGGGTAATACCTATGGTCTTCGAAGGCAGGACATCCGAAGAATCGGCGTCCAGCATTTTTTTCAGTTTTGGCAACAATAACAACCGATTCGTCTCCGCAACAGCAAATAGGGTAAGCTCCACTAGGTAGCGTTGGACCGATCCGATGTAGGGGCTCGATTTCTTGTCCTTCGTATACGATCTGCTTACCAGGTCTTTGATTTGCTATAACTTCGCGCAATCGAGCGTTGAAAGATTTTGTTCTCAGCTTCACTGATTTAGAATGAACTTGTGCTCCTTCACCGAATTCCACCGTAGGCTTGTTGTGTTGTACACTATTCCTTGACCGTTCAAACTCTTCATAACACTTATTTATTGTTTCATCGTCAATCTCCAAGTTTTCCATAGCTTCAATACAAAACAAATCGTTAATCAATTGAATTGGATGGGAAGTGTATGGAATTTTTGTTCTGTTAGAGATATTAACCTGGTGCATATTTATTGCTGCGTTTACACAAAAAGCAGGGCTAGATTTGTAAAAAGAAATGTTGAACTTCCCAACAAAAACAAAAAGTAGGTGATACCCGTGATAAATTTATGGTTTTGATATTTAATGCATCAACTTTTTCAGTAACATAATTACTGGTACTGTATCAATGTATAGTGTATCACTGTTTGCACTGTGTACTGTTTGACCGTTTCCGAAAAATGTTTGACGTAAAATATGCTGACCCTTTTTTTAAACTCCTACACGTATTGAAAAGGTTAATGTACCCGCGGACGACCCCTATTTTTAACTCGTAATCTCGAAAATGTGATAATAAGTTACAAATAATGATAAATTAAACGAACGGTAGATTAGACAAACACTAGGTTCCATGTAATTGTAAGATGGTCCTGAGAGAAGGTCCGTGTAATTGTAAGAAGATGGATACGATATTGGCATTTTTCTTATTTGAGATACAGTTTCCAGTCCGTATGGATCGGGTATTTCTTAAGCAATGTTAGCTATATATAGGAGGAGATTTACTTACCACTGCATAAGGAAATTACTTCCCGTTTTCAAAAGACACGGAATGTGAAAACAAATTAACAACGGGTAATTGCAACCGTTGGACTGTGCTCTGTATACTGTGCACTATTTACTGCACACTGTCCGCTGTATACTGTACATTGTGCACTGTTTCCTATAGCTACGTTGGAAAATGCGTTCATAACTTTAGAAAAAGAGTGACATGACCACACTCTGGTCTGAAAACTGTAGAAAAAGAGTGACCGGCCTACACACTAGGAAAATATATATCCTGTATTAAAATATAACGGCAAACTGTTTCCCGTTATATTTTTTGTCGTGGCACCACAGTGGCTACTTAATCGGTCGCATTCCCTCCCTTTATATACCAACCTACCTCCTCCTTGTTCCACACAACCAGACCACCTTCTCAAATTCTTTTTTGACAACCAGAAAAATGTCTTCGTCTGAACCGAAGCATACCGGCAAAAAATCTGCAAGCAAGAAACCCATGGCCCAATCGCACTCGTCATCGTATGCCATGCAACGTCCGGTCCAAGACCAGCAATCGTTTCGCCCAACTCACAAATACGGATACTCACCGTATTCAAACGAAGATGCCTCTTCCGTTCATCAAAGATCTGGAAAAGAGATTGTACTCGATGGGAAGGTATCTGAGCCACTAGGGACGACTGGATACAACCCCATTTGCCATTGTGGACAAGTGTCGGTCGTTGTTGTTGACGAGACCGAAACAAATGTCGGTCGTCGATTTTTCGGTTGTCAAGCCTTCAACGACCACATGAATTATCCTGGTGACATTGATTGTTGTTGCTTTAAGGAGTGGATTGACCCTCCCATTTGCGAACGTGGACGTCAGTATGCACTCGAAGCGCAAGTAGAAATAAGATGCTTGAGCAAGACTAAGGCGGGTACGACAAGAGATGGTCCTTTCCCTAGACCATGGTAGGTGTACGTGTTTGAATTTGATGCTTGTGTGCTCAGTTGTTGTAGTTTGTATGATTATGGTTTGGCATTTCCTTCTGTTGTACTAGTTGTCGTTGTTTCAGTTGTTATAATTGCTCAATAGTTGTTATAATTGCTCAATAGTTGTACTAGTTGTTGAAGTTTGTATGAATATGGTTTGGCATTTCCTTCTGTTGTACTAGTTGTCGTGAATTGAAATGGTTAAAGCACTGGTGGACGACCCCTATTTTTAAACTCCTACATGTACACAAAATTACCACCATGACAAAACAATTACGAATAATGCTTCCAAAGGCTGCTACAGTCAATGAAATGACTAGACACTGAGTCATACAACAATATTACATACTGCAATATCACTGTGAATTTAATACGAGTCACGTGTATGTAGAGTGTACCCTTTCTCATGCATGTACGACATGATTGGACCAGTCACTGAGAAGAAAAATTTAAAGACGCATCTCCATCATTCGTAGCTGTGATTCCATTAAAAGTCTCCATCTTTCACTCACTGCATTGAGTAGTCTCTTCCGAATTAAATGACAACATTTCATGTGATGGCACCATTTTTCGTGCTGCAATGATGTGACCGGTCATTGTACAGAATCACCCATAATATCACGAGAACCCTATAATGGGTATTCTAGTATGTTGAGTTGTAACTGTTGGTCATACATTGCCCTTATAAGTACTCCATATCTGATAATCCATCTCATACCTTCTACAGCTTCAAGCTGCACCGTTGTAGACTAAAGTGAGAAAATTTATTTTCTTGTTGTCTTATAGGTAACGTTTATTATCAACAAAATTCGTACTTCTAGTAACTCTACTTATTCTACTGATGCACAGGTTACATGGACGATTCAGAAATAAGTGATGAAGAAATGGGAAGGATTTTTGATGAGTACGAACGAAACTTAGTGAACGATAACGAAATTGGATTAGTTCATGATACACAAGTTGAAGAGGTGCCTGCCGCTATTCAGCATCGAGCGGTTACAGCTCCGCGTCCTTCTCCAGAAAATCAACGACCTAGTAATAGAGCTCGAACATTGAATTCTCCAACTTCAGAATTTTCTTCTAAGGATTTGCTGGCCCTCGTTAAATCCTATATTGAGGTTGAAAAGAGGGATGAGTTGCTAATGCAAAGTGGAGGGGGTTTAACATATGAAGAAAGATGGGCAATGATCACGAGGCTATACAACAACCATCGTTCCCGGCCCACTACACGAACATCGGTTGAAATCCAAATGGCTAATCGTCATTTTGCAGACGCTTGTGATCGGTACACAAAGATTATCGAAACTGTTGAAGGCGAGAACATATTTAAAACAAATCAAGCAACATATGATTCTCGTTACCTTTTCGAGTATGGTGAGGAGTTCGTTGGTTACAAAGCGTATAAACTCCGCTACAGTTGGTTGACCCGCTATGGAACTGAGTAGACTTATGGTATTGTGATTTTATTGTTGTTTTACTGTCTATTTAATTTGATGTTTGTGCGTAGACTATGGAGTTATCTGCAAACCTTGTTATGTTGGCGTGCTATTTAAGAATTTTTCATTTATACATGAGAAGAGGGAAACCTTGTTCAACATCAAATTCAAACGTTATTACATTCCAAACAACACTTACAGGAACTAGAACAACATAACATACCGGCTATACACAAAAACATTCTCTGCACAGAAATACAGTCTCTCCACATAACCAAATGCAGTCTCTACACAGAAACATAATCAAAACGTATACAAAATACATCGAAAGTACATAATATTGGTAGTCAACAAATACAGAACGCATACTCAAACAACAGGAACATACAACTATCAACTAGGAAAACGTAATACAACAAAAGTACATAACAGTGGTAATACAACCAAATTACATAACAGTGGTAGTCAACAAATGCAGAATGTCTACTCCAACAGTAGGACCATACAACTGACAACTGCGAAAGTACATAAAAGTGGTAGTAACTCAGTCGTCCGAGTCATCTGAATGTGTACGTGGACGTGTGCGGCGCCGATGACGTCTCTCATCATCACCAACATCTGGAGGCTGACTGGATCCAGCACTAGACCTATGGTGGTAATACATCTGCAAGTCCTGAAGTCTCTTGCGCTCTGCCTCAAGCTGGGCCTCTAAATGCGCCTGCTGCTGTCGTGCCTCCTCTGCAACACGACGTAGCTCACCATCATAGTAATCTAGGCTACGCCTATGCTCTATATAGCCCGTATGCCTAATCCCCATCTGCATATCATACAGATCATGATATGATATCTGTGTAGGATCCGGGTAATCGTGATGGGCCGGAGGATGAAACATGTCAACGTAACGATCCGATCCAATGGTGGGCACTGCCATGGTCCATCCAAAATGACTGGCGGCCGCCACATGATCAGTTGCACGAAAACTCTGGCTGGGCTGGGTAATATCCTCGACAACAGGTGGACGTATGCCGTGTCGTATAGCAGATGGCCTACTAAATCAATCGATGCTGCATGCGTAATCGTGTCTGAGGACCCGGTGAAAAATCTATGCCAGAATTAAGGTAACACTCCCCGATAATAACAAAGCTCTCAGCCGTCCACCAGCCTGCTGCCCTGGCTATATCTAGCTGCTCCCTCGGGTAAATCATACACCGATAAGTATGTGGGTGTGGTTCATCCGGAATAGCATCGAAGTCATACAACTGTCTCCAGCACCTCTCACCAAGATACCAATAAGCACCTAGCGCCACGGGAGAAGATATAAGTGGAAATCTCCGTCCGGCAAGCATCCTTGCAATCTGTATGATCTCAAGATCGATGGATGTACTCTGCTCAAATGGATGCCATAGAATCTGATCCCTATACATCCTCAACTCGATCTGGTTATGGGCAACGGGATACACATGGCGTGACTCATTATCTCTGGACCCCCAGTTGTCCGCAGTCCAAAAGCATATACGGGGGAAAAAGGTCGATGGGTCTGCAGTACGGGTGATAAAATGAAAGTTCCTAGAGTGCTCAAAGTACCAATACTGTAACAACTCCCAGAATCCAAATAAAGAAACCTGAGAATCAGTGATGGTGCACTGCATGTCGAGACATCTGTATAGGTATGCAAGGATAGGTGTGCCCCAATCGTATAAAATCGCCCCATCGGCATTTATCTCAGCCGCGACCGCAAAAAACCCCACAGGAACGCTACTGCTCGAAGAACTAAAGAAAAGGTTACCCATAAGGTATAACATAAATAATCGAGCAAGCTCCAAGTCGTCATCAACAGAGTAGTGATCGAGTATCCTGTCCATAGCCGCACGGATCGCGCTCACTCTAATAGCGCCTTCTGCCTAATACGACGTAGCAGAAACATCCAAATGAGGCAGTAGATCATGAACAAGTGCACGATCACGCCATCGACCATCGTCATAAAGCAGTGGGGGATAAGCACCTACTCCAATGCTAATACCAGTAAGCATGGAGAAATCAAGCGGTGTAAGTCCTAACTCACCACAAGGAAAGTGAAATGTGTGGGTGGTTTTGTACCACCGTAGAGCAATGGCCGCACACAATTGGACATCGGCATTTATAACATGATTTATTCCTAAAATAGCAAAGAGCACAATAAGATAAAATATGACTACTAAATTATCCACTTATTTCATTAAAAGGTCTATAATATTACCTAGAAAAAATTGAAATCCAAGAGCATGTAACAGTCCTGCGACCCCCTCCTTACTCGCCAAGTGTGCATGATAATATCTAAGTGTGGTCGCTAACGAACCACGTGGACGTATATTCCGCGACTGTTAACGGTTCAACAAAATGTTATATTATCTACCCAATATCTAACACTCATAGAATACTATTTAAATATTACTAAAAATACTTACAGCCAAACTCGACTGCGTGCTAACGTGTACTTCGTCATCTGGAAGAATGCGAAAGTTGGATAGCATAGGAAGCTTCGTCGCGCTGAGGTTCATATCCACATAGCCATCGAGATCGACCTGTCTAGCGGAAACCGATCCAACACCCCTACGCGCTCTGCCTGTTCGTCCGCCTCTACGCCCGCCACGTCCCCGATGGGCGCCTTCCTCATGCGCCCCTATTTCTTCGTTATCCATGTTCTCGGCGGCTACAAGCAAGTCTTCTATTCCGAGCACTGGTTGTTCGCCACTACCCCCTGCACCACTCCCGCCTGCGCCACTTCCCCCGGTGCCACGATCGTCGCCGTGCATGAATTTTTTGGCGAAATTTTTTAGTAATCTAGCCATATTTTCGAACGAATATTTCAAATACGGTATTTAATTTGGTTAGAAGCTGACGGATTGGTGGATTGAAGGTAAAATTTAGGTGAAAAATGGGGGTTGGAAGATGGTTTTCGGGTTAGGAAAATGGAGGAAGGGGATAATGAAGCAGGAGGTGGCTGGGGGAGGGTTTTGATCTTATAACGGCAAACTCTTTGCCGTTATAAGTTATAACGGCAAAGAGTTTGCTGTTATAACGTTACAACGGCAAAGAGTTTGTCGTTGTAACCCCCTTCTCCAAACCAGTCTGTGGCTGGTTTGCCCTTTATGGGTACTCGGCTCGTTGGAGCAGTTGCAGAACATGAGAGAGAATAACTGAACAGAACGGATGGTTGGTTTTGGTCAAATGGCTTAGATTATTGACTCATTGGTTAGAAAATTTTCAAACATTATGCCATGAGTGAGAGACAAACTCTATATTCCAACAAAATCTTATCCTCCACTAAACACATGAAAGAAGGTAGGATACTTCCACTTATTCTTTCTTTGCAGCTTGAAATCAAATAACGGAAATTATCTTCTTAAACATTTGTGAAGCTCCTAGGTTTTCTCTTGCTCGATCTTTTAGAAGTTTTTTTTTCAAGGTAAACATGGTTTAAACGGTTTCCTCTCCATTTTTTTTTATTTCCATAAAGACATATACCTGCTCAATGAAAATGAATCGATTATATGAAATGAAAAATATTGCTTAAATGGTATGAGTAAAATCAAAAGAATTATTTAGATTATTTTTGTATATCTTCTGTACATTTTTCTGGAGAATTAGATTGCCTGACTGTTAATATAATTAAACTTATACTGTTGCAGATTCATTACATGCTAAAGAGAAATAGATATAAGCGAGCAGACTTAATACCATGCATCCATTTTGCTTCCTACATTGTTTACTCTATGTTTTTTTATTCTTTACTAGGTTTCAGGCTTTCAGACTGACGGTCATTCTCTTGGTCGTTAGGAGTGTCAAGTGAACCATTTATAGTAGTTACTTGGTCTGGTTCAAACAGAGTCTCCGCTTCATTACGCATGTCTACAATACAAGGTATTTGAGGCTTCAGGTAATGGTTCCATGCTTCTTTTTATCCTGTCATAGTAGAATTCTTTTTGAAAATCCTTATTTACCATATCACTTATGCTATTGAGGGTTTGCGGAATAAGGAGGTCAGACTAATAAGTTGCAGTGGTAGATTAGTAATTTAGTTTTGTTACACTGAAGCATGAAAGTCTTTATTAGTTGTGTCTATGACATTATGCATTGCCTTCAGGTAACACCACGGGCGGTTCCAGGAATTAACAAAGGGGTGGGCTAATTTACTGTTTGGCTTACTTACAATTTGGCTAACTTACAGTTTGATAGCAATGCATTTAGTATTTTTGACATTGAGTAAGTAGCATAATGGAACAAGGTAGTTTGAAGTAGTTTCTTTTCTCTACTCTTTATTTTTCTATTTTTCTTTACAATCTTTATTAACTTTTTCTATAAATACCATGCCTGCTTTATTGGAATCTGAAAGAGACATTAAATATGCTATATTAAGTGGTCATTAATGTTACTTTGACTGAAAAAATCATTGTTCTGGTCATTGAAATTTAATTGCCTCTACCCACTTTTTTCCTAAAGCTTATATATAAATACCTATGAACCACTTAAAGCATTCCATTTGTGGAAAACACATCATTTCAGCACAAAAAATTGCATGTAAAATAATGAAATGCGGAATGAAGCCTGCATGCTTTTGACACTGGGCTGTAGCCCAGGCCCGCCCTTGGGTAACACTTGATATGGAGGTAATATATCTTGTCAAAATTTCTCATGTTTTAAATGTTTTTCCTAGTGGAATCAACCTTCTGTCATCTCTAGTTGTTTTGATGATATCTTCCTGTGATACTGCACAATTTTTTTAATCATAGATTACTTCAATTTATCAATATATTTAATTAAGAAAGGCAGATAATACACAAAGATATTTTATAAGACAGTAGTAAGTTCATAGTTGATGACCATTTTGGCAATAAATGTTTATATTTGCTTATTTTATTCCAATCATAGACAATATGTCTATGCTTTAAATCTGCATGTAATGTATAATTTAACCTGGTCAGTGGTAGCAGATTGTTGTTTCAGCTTCCCTTTGTTTGTTTCAGGAAGCATTTCTTTCCTTTTTCTTATTTTTTCTTCATTTAAAATATTATTTTACTTGCAGTTTATGTAGTTCTGAATTCGATATTTGTAGCTAGTTGAATTTTCGATTATGTTTATATTAGTTGTGTTTTGTTTTGTATGGAGATTTCTAATCCAAAATCTTAACTGTACACAACACTTGTTTTCTATCTAGAACTGGTTATTGCTTCCAAGTGAATATATAGAAAAACTGGAACCAAAAATGACCCTGGACTTCTTATTATGAAAAGCAAGGCTTATGAAGAGTAATAATATAACGTTACTCTTTATATCCCGTTCCGCACAATTGGGCTTAGCCCATTCTCATCAATTCTGTTTTACAAAAAGCCCATTTCGGGTATTATATAAATGTACATAACCTCTCTTGTAAACTATTTAATCAATACAAAAATCATTTTTAGTTTGCATTCTTATATGGTATCAGAGCATAATCTATGCTAACTACATCAGATTCGATCCAACAATCGGTTTCTCTACAAATCTATCAAAAGATAGATCATCCATCAGAAATTTCTCATCACTTGGATTCCTCTTATCCTAGATTTTCATATCTTCATCTAAGAGTTGAGGCTGAGGTTCTAAAAATTGTGCCACGCCTACATTCAGCGGCTGCATCAGTTTTCAACACCACAGCTTGGTGGTAAATCCTCTCAAGAACTCAATTTCGATCATAAAATTCTGAAGAAATCAATTATCTGAAGTCAAAAGCCATCCTAGATTGTTAATCAGACATTCAGTATTTTGTTACTTTCTCAGAAAATCCTCATTTTAGCAATTATGATTGCTTTTGAATCCAAATTCAAAGAAATCTTGCAGAAGTTTTCAATTCGAGAAAAGAGTTCGAGAGATGTTTACCTATTTTTCTGAGCATTTTATCTAACAACTGATTCTTTACATCACTTCAGAGAATCATGGTCGAAACAGATCCACCAAACTCTGCAAGATCATCAGCAAGATCAAATCAAACCAGTGCTGAAAGCACATAAGACCTCATTAAATCAATCATCAAGCCACAAAGCAACATCATCTCAATCCAACTGGATGAATCCAATTATCTTTTATGGAAACTGCTAGTTGAAACAACAGCAAAAGGTTATGGATTAAAAGACTATTTTTATGGATAACAGACAGTTCCAACAAAATACAACAGAGGTGCTGATAATAGATTAATTCCTAATCAAGAACATGCATCATATCAAAGGCAAGACAATCTTGTTAGTGCATGGTTAATGTCAACAGTAAGCTCATCTATCATGCCACAATTAGTTGGCAGTAAGACATATCATGATGTATGGACAACCCTAGAAAGATCATTTACAATCCAGTCTTCAGCAAGAGTGTTGCATTACAAAAAACAATTGCAGTCAATAAAGAAAGAAAACTTGTAATGACCCGCATTGTCAGAGGTAATATAATTAATTAATTTAATTATATATATAGTGATTTAGGGAATTAAATCGTCGTTAATTAAATAATATGGAATATTTAATTAAATTAAATAATTAAATAATATATTTAATTCAGAAATAATCAAAAATATTGGGAATCACAATATTCTGTGAACGGGGTCGTCCCTTAGATTTAATTCAGCTTAGAGTTGAATTATATTAACGAATATATTCAATCGACGACAGTTTGAACGTATAATTATAATATAATTAAAATAGAGCGCGTAACGATGCGGCAGTTCGCTATTTGGCGATTTGAACTTCAACTGAATGTACAGGATTCGTTTTAAGCCGGATTTCTATGAAACAAGAAACGTGTGGAGCTGGTGGAGTATATCTTTCTAGTGGAAGAGAAAAGTCGGGATTTCGTCGTGTAGATTTTGATTTACGTCCAAATCAAATTTTAGAAAAGTCGCTGTAGAATTCCTTTATAATTTATAAAGGAATTATTTATATTCTTAAAAGAAATTTCAATATAAATCGAATATCGGGTCGACCCAGATTGAGATATCGAGTTAGAAATATATATAGGATTTTTCTGAAGCTGTACGGTATTCCATGTGAATATAGATGATAATATTAATTTATTAATATTTAAAGTAATTATATTTAAATATATTTATATATTTAAATGGGTCATCCAGAGCTTTAAAAATAGCCACTTTTGCAAACGAAGTCGGAATTCGACGAAACTAATTTTGTTGGATCCACAACATCCTATTATTGCTAGATTTCAATTTCCGTGATTTTTGAAGTCAGTATGTGGCCTTAGCGATTTTTAATGTGAAATACAATCGATAAGTTAACCTTTAAAAATACGCTGTGTGGGCATACGAAGTCGGAATTCGACGAAACCAGTTTCGTTGGGACCGTAATGTCGAACTGTAGGTGCATGACCAGTTTCGTGATTTTTGGGTATTTTTTTTTTGTGATCACATGAATTTTAGAGGACGAATCCAAATAGAAAATTCTTAAAATAAAATATAATATCCAATAAAAAAATAATATAACCTATCTATAAATAGCCTAACATCCTTATAACCCTAACCTAATTCTCCTCTGGCCAAAATGCGCCGCCAATATCCAGTAAAAGAAAACAGTGAGGATGGAGATTCTAAAATCAAAATAAAACCATGAAAATTCCTATAAAACAAAATACATATATATTTTGGATCCCTGTGGTGAGCTCTATTGTAACAACCCGTATTTTCAATAACCTGTTATAACATAAATGGAGGCAGAATTAAACTGTAAAATCTGAATCAAGGGAAACGGGCTATGCCATTGCGTTCGTCTCGGAAAAATACGCGAAATAGAGTCCGAGTTTTTGAAAATCGGAGTCCGTATGACCAAGATATGGCCTCGCGAAGTTTCACGAAAAATTCCCAAATTAAAGTATACTTAATTAAGTGAAATGGGTTGCGCAGAGAAATATATATATTGATATATATATATATATATAATTGAAAATTAAATAAATAAATATGCAAAAATGTTCAAAACAGCGAATTGGGAGAGGGGAATAACCGAACCGGCCGATTTTTGAGGTCGACCCGAGACCGCTGGGTCGACTAGGGGTTAATCCAGGGTGTTTGGCTGTCAACCCGTGGGCCGATTCGCTCAAATGCAGATTTTGCATTTGGATAGTTCTCATGGTTCATCTTTAATCTAAAGGCCCTAGATGGTTCCTACACTTGACTTCTTCCCCAAGACATGCTTTGATGGCTTGGATTGAATCTAGGTTTAATCCTATGGCCTAAAACACTTGCCTAATCTATAAATAAGACCCTAACCTATCCTAAATCCTCATTATTCATTCATGCAACTAAACTATGGCAAAATTTTACCTCTCATGGCCTCCACTCTCTTCATAAAATTTCTAAATGGTTTCTATGAGAGATTTTCCATGCATACAAGTGTTTTCAAGCTTGTATGAGTGTCATTAGCTTGCATTCAAGTCAAGTTTCTATCTTTGCATCATAAAGCAAGGGTTTTGATCATTTTGGCTCAAGGGTTTTTATGTTAGAGCTTGCATTTTGGGTCTATTTGATTGCATAAGGGCTTTGTCATATCTTTTGTGCCTTCATAGCAATGTAAGCCCTTTCCCTACTCTTAGATATTAACTATGAAGTTAAATGTTCATGTTGCAAGTTTGGGTTTGATCATTGAGTATGATACATGCTATCATGTCATGCAAGTTTATGAAGTCATTATCTTGATCTTGTGAGCTAAAAGCTACAACCTTTATGTTGAAATGTTGCATTAGGCAACATGAGAACCCTCATAACCTTTATGTCAACTTGCATATGAAGTCATAACCCTTATATGATGATATATGCGAGTTACTAGTCATCATTCCATATCTTTTGTCACCATGATTCGCTTATGTGCCAAGTTTGGGTTTATGCATGTTTTGAGGGTTAAGAATGTAACATGCAAGTTAATGAATACATTTGTGCCTCATTTGCCACCATGATTAACTTGTGGCTTAATATCCATTTTTGTCATGTCTTTGCCAAGTCTCTTCTTTTAATCCATTACGTTGTCGCGAACGTATATGCGAGTTTAAAAGCGTTGGGTTATGTTATGGGTAATTTCTAATGACATGAAAATACAACTTGAAAACATGACTTGAAATATAACATGGAAGTTGACATGTAAGTATGCATAAAAACATAAGCTTGGGAATTTACCTATTAAGTTAGGTCTACCCTTTGGGAATTTACCTATTAAGTTAGGTCTACCCAAATGCTTGAAAACTTGTAACATGTTTTGGGAAACATGATGGACATGACACTTAGATAATATAAGTGTGGCCAACTCGAGGTTGGGTTGAGTTTGCAACGTAAAACTACCCGGAACCGACCGGCCTAACTAGTAGTTGCAAACAATAGGACCCAATGTGAGAAGTTGGTCATGTTGTGCTTGAACCCGAGGTTAGACCAAGTTGTGGTGTAAAGCTACCCGGAACCGACCGGCTTAACTAGTAACCACAACAAAGTCTAATGTGAGAGGTGAAGGTGCATTAAGTAATTAATGCCACATGATAGGGTTAAGTTAATTTGATTAATGACTCTTAACCAAATATGACATGGACAAATGGGTTAAGTAATTTGATTAGGCTAATGATACTTAACAAAACATGACAAGGTTGGGTAGGTTAAGTAACTTGATTTGCCTAATGACACTTAACCATTTTTATATGACTAGTGGATGGGGTTAAGTTAACCAACACTTAATCAATCCAACGCGATAACTTGGTAAGGTTAAGTAAGTTTTCTTAATGACGCTTAACCGAAAAATACGGTTAACGAATGGGGTTAAGATTAGACTCAACTAGTCTAAACATGGAAATCGGATGGGGTTAAGTTAGCCTAGACTTAATTAATCCCACTTGGTAGTTTAATGGGGTTGAGTTAAACACTTAACTAATCTAAACATGATGAATTGATGTGGTTAAGTGACCTATACTTATCCAATCTAACTCGTTAATTTATTGTGGTTAAGTTAACCAATACTTAACCAATATAACGTGAAAACATGATAAGGCTAAGTCACGAATCGCTTGAATACACTTGACCGATTTGACTAAGTAAATTGATAGGGTCAAGTTAATATATACTTAACCAATCTAGAATGATAATTGGACGAGGTTAAGTCGTGAATTGCTTAATACATACTTAACCAACGTGAGCATGGTTTGTAGGGTTAAGTCTTGGACTTGGATACGTAGCCAATTTTGACATGATTTGAAGACGGGTTAAGTCTTGGACTTGGATACTTAGCCAATTTTGACATGATTGGTAGACGGGTTAAGTCATGAACTTAAGTGACACTTAATCCATTATGTAAACCCTAGTTCTGAGGATAGGGGATAACCTTAGTTAACAAGGATAACGGGAATAAGGCTAAGTGGTAAACCTTAGTTGAGGAATAACTAAGTAATGATTCTTAGTCAAGGAAATTTAGACCAGTTCATAGATAGATGAGTAACCTGATACGGTAGGTCATCGTTTAAGTATACGAGTAGGAGCAAGTATCTGATTTAGATAAAGGCTCCAGCGAACTGGGTAACGAAGCAGCGGCTTCGGGGAACGTGAGGGTATTCTTGGTATCCCTCTATGAGCTGCCAGGTGATTATACTAGGCTCATGAGAGGTTAAGGTCTGCGTTAGAAGAACCAAGAGTATGCCTTGGTTGCTATGCGAGCGACCTAAAGACGGGGATGGATAGGGGATAGTCGACGATACACGGTCGTACCCTAGATAGCATTTCGTCAGACTACCTACCATCTTTGGCCAAGCGTGTACGTACGGAAAGGCAGAGAACACCCAATAGACCATATTTGCTATCTAATTATGGTTGCGGTAAGGCTAGGATTGTGGGTTGGCCAGTAGTGTGTTCTCATACAGGATTTATCCTGTCTTGTCTTTCACTAGTTGAGGGAGGGGTCGCGTGGGACCATAGCCACGTATAGAAAAACAGACCTTAGCATCTGCATCGGCAGATAAATCAAAAGCTCCCGACCGAGTCCTGTATTTCTCGATCTGCCCTGTGACAGGACTCGGATGGCACGATGTGATACATGTGCATACAGTCATGGAAAACGATTCACGATGAATGCGTGGGAAAAAGGGCGCGGTTGACGGTTAGCGTAAATCCCAGTGGCCCTGGGTGGTTGAACCAAAACCGAGATACGAAAACGTGCAATAGGTAAGCGTAATCCCTAGTGGCCCTAGGTAGCGTAAGTCCTAGTTGTACAAACGATAATTCATGTTGGAAGACCCTAGCTAGGTTTAGGGTAACAGTCCAAACCGATCTTAAGGATCATGGAACTATGTTAAAGTAATGTAGAATCTCATGGGAAAGCCCGTATGGTCTACGGCAAGGGACTGAACATTTACATGGAATAAAACATACAAGTTGAGTAACCTATATATGCGATATATTAGGTTGACATGGACCATTACACGACTTTTGAGTGAGGGTCATTCTTAGTTAACACATGATACGGTGGGGATACTAGTACGGTAGGTGCAGAGCTAAAATGCAGGATAGATATCATGGGACGTTATACGTGATAGATATCTTGGGGATATTATACTTGATAGAAACCTGACGATGTGATACCTTGTTTTATCTTGACATCGTAATTTATCATGACACCTTAGTTTATCTGAGTTCAGTAGTTCATCCTGTTATTTTGATTTAGCTTATCTATCTTGTCATCATGCTTATGTTCATCTCAGTTTCTCATGTCAGTTAACTTTACTAGTTTTTATGCTAATAGTAGATAGGGCTTACTCAGTCTTTTTGACTGACCCGTTTTGTTTTGCCTCTTTTCTTCCGTTTCCCCCCCCAGGTTACAGGGAGGAAATACTGTTGTTTAGTTCGGACTTCTTCTGCTTGAAGGTCATCATGGATGGCTTGGACTTTTCTTGGCTAATGGCTACTTTACTGTTTTTACTTGGGGAATAATTTATGAAAATGTCTTTATGCTTCTTTACTATTGCAAAACAGGTTTTGATGTACTCTGATGTAAAAGGCTTTAGACCTTATTTATTCATGTTATGAAAGTTTGATTTTACTTCCGCTATTTTTATATGTTCTGTCTTGTGATATTTCTGTGCATGTTTACCAATAATGCCCCTCTAAAGCTAGTGCATTCCTTTGCGAGTGACCCTAGCGGAGGCGGGGTGTTACACGTGGTATCAGAGCAGAAGGTTACCAGACTGGGAAAAAGTTTTTAAAGACCTTCTGAAAACTATTTGAAAAAAAAACCGTTTACAAAGAAGCATTTTTCAAGAAAATTTTCTTTTAAAAGAAAAAGGCTATTCCCCAAAGGCCATTAGCACTATCCTTGTTTCCTTAATTGAGTCTCTTTTCCTT
Source organism: Allium sativum (assembly GCA_030737875.1). NCBI lineage: Eukaryota > Viridiplantae > Streptophyta > Magnoliopsida > Asparagales > Amaryllidaceae > Allium > Allium sativum. The sequence goes on from CM060920.1 coordinate 433,127,276, forward strand.
TCTTTCCTCCATCTGTAGTCACAGTAGTTTTAACTGCGACTAGTCTTTTCTACCTACGAAAGTGCTTTCCATACGATGGAGGTGGTTCTCGAGAGACCAGTGGCCGCGTTATAAGAAAGGATCGTGAGAAAGAAGGATAAAGGATACGAGCTTAAGGATGAGCAACTTGTTGGTATGGCTTAGTCCTCAAAGGAGGGAGAAAGATGAACAATGAAACCCATGACGAGAGAGTACCTTTGGCATGGTAAAACGGGGCGGATAGTTAAGTATTATGGGACAAGGACAAGATCATCGGGAGGGCAGTAGTATGCTCTCATTTCTAGAGTACCTCGGAAGGAGGGTAACGATCTTGTTAAAGGTTTAGCTTTTCTTCTCTATCATCCCGTTAGGACTTCGTTGTTCGTATCATTTAAGTCTGCTTCGATAGTTGAGTCTCTGCACCTTAAGTACTAGCGTAATAGAGAATCCCATTTTTGTCTCAAAGTCCTATTGGAGAATCAGTCCATTTATACATGACTTGTTTGGATTTGGGAATGTCTATGCCAAGTGTTGAGTTTGGAAATAATGCTTATGTTTATAAGCTATGGATGGATTCCAGGGATGAAGTGGTTATCCAGTAGGGGGTGCCACTCTCGGTTTTGATAGGAGGGTAGTTAGACCTTTTGACTAGCCTTGGTAATGCCCTCGAAGTATCGGGTAACCTTTTTGAGGTTCTGTCATGACTAGTTACTTAGAATCCCTTGATGCCTTTATTGGAAATTTGAAGCCCGATCGAGTGGTGTTCGCCAATAAGACGGATGGTTTACTTCATTTATGCATGGGTTATAGAGATCACCCTAGTAAGTGCGCATGATAACCTGATTGACATCTGTTTACTTTCAAGAGAAAGTTCTTCTACATGGAATGCCTTATAGTATATAAACGAGATCCAAGATTCACTAGTGAATTTTGGAAAGCTTGCATGAGATCATGAGTACGCAGTCATGTTTACGTCAAGTATTCTAGGAAAAGGATAAGTGCAAGTGGAACGAGAGGCGACGAAGAAATGAGTTCCAGCTCATGTTATGGAAACAGGAATAAGAAGCTACAAAATCGCGAAGTTAAAAGACGACTTTGATGGTCAAAGACTAGATACGCGCATGATATCTCTTTTTGGGAGTATATCCTTGATCCTTGTTTTCTGTAGAGCTTACTTGTAGGCTATCTTTTGTGGACATCCTCTCGGTCCTATTCTCCGTTACAAACCCTGTAAGGAGTTTGTCCTGTTTATCTTCTGGACCCTGTTTCAGGGAATTCTAGGTAGAACCCTATGGATGTAAACATGTATTTGAAACATGTTATGATTGATATGGTTGCAAGTGGTTGCAAGTGGTTGCTCGTGGATGCGCGAATACACATTAGATACTAGCTCGACTCGATCACATTTCATATTGCATATGCACGAGTATTTATACTTGTTTATGGATGAAATCGAATGTATTATCATGCGGTTGTTGCATATGAATGAATGATTGTGCACGCATATAGTATCTATATGACTAGGACTTTTTGCATACATGTTGGATTCATGGCACTATACATATTTTACATTAGAAAGATTATTCAGGCCTGATCATTAGCATTAGCTAAGGAACATGTACACACATGTTTTGCATATATTCATACAGCATTAGAAATCATCTAAGGACAATGGTTGCTTGTGGATGATGTTTTGAGTAGATGGATGATATGTTCTTCCTAACTTGGAGATTTCGGGGACGAAATCCTAAAAGGTGGGGAGAATGTAACAACCCGTATTTTCAATAACCTATTATAACATAAATGGAGGCAGAATTAAACTGTAAAATCTGAATCAAGGGAAACGGGCTATGCCATTGCGTTCGTCTCGGAAAAATACGCGAAATAGAGTCCGAGTTTTCGAAAATCGGAGTCCGTATGACCAAGATATGGCCTCGCGAAGTTTCACGAAAAATTCCCAAATTAAAGTATACTTAATTAAGTGAAATGGGTTGCGCAGAGAAATATATATATATTGATATATATATATATATAATTGAAAATTAAATAAATAAATATGCAAAAATGTTCAAAACAGCGAATTGGGAGAGGGGAATAACCGAACCGGCCGATTTTTGAGGTCGACCCGAGCTCGCTGGGTCGACTAGGGGTTAATACAGGGTGTTTGGCTGTCAACCCGTGGGCCGATTCGCTCAAATGCAGATTTTGCATTTGGATGGTTCTCATGGTTCATCTTTAATCTAAAGGCCCTAGATGGTTCCTACACTTGACTTCTTCCCCAAGACATGCTTTGATGGCTTGGATTGAATCTAGGTTTAATCCTATGGCCTAAAACACTTGCCTAATCTATAAATAAGACCCTAACCTATCCTAAATCCTCATTATTCATTCATGCGACTAAACTATGGCAAAATTTTACCTCTCATGGCCTCCACTCTCTTCATAAAATTTCTAAATGGTTTCTATGAGAGATTTTCCATGCATACAAGTGTTTTCAAGCTTGTATGAGTGTCATTAGCTTGCATTCAAGTCAAGTTTCTATCTTTGCATCATAAAGCAGGGGTTTTGATCATTTTGGCTCAAGGGTTTTTATGTTAGAGCTTGCATTTTGGGTCTATTTGATTGCATAAGGGCTTTGTCATATCTTTTGTGCCTTCATAGCAATGTAAGCCCTTTCCCTACTCTTAGATATTAACTATGAAGTTAAATGTTCATGTTGCAAGTTTGGGTTTGATCATTGAGTATGATACATGCTATCATGTCATGCAAGTTTATGAAGTCATTATCTTGATCTTGTGAGCTAAAAGCTACAACCTTTATGTTGAAATGTTGCATTAGGCAACATGAGAACCCTCATAACCTTTATGTCAACTTGCATATGAAGTCATAACCCTTATATGATGATATATGCGAGTTACTAGTCATCATTCCATATCTTTTGTCACCATGATTCGCTTATGTGCCAAGTTTGGGTTTATGCATGTTTTGAGGCTTAAGAATGTAACATGCAAGTTAATGAACACATTTGTGCCTCATTTGCCACCATGATTAACTTGTGGCTTAATATCCATTTTTGTCATGCCTTTGCCAAGTCTCTTCTTTTAATCCATTACGTTGTCGCGAACGTATATGCGAGTTTAAAAGCGTTGGGTTATGTTATGGGTAATTTCTAATGACATGAAAATACAACTTGAAAACATGACTTGAAATATAACATGGAAGTTGACATGTAAGTATGTATAAAAACTTAAGCTTGGGAATTTACCTATTAAGTTAGGTCTACCCTTTGGGAATTTACCTATTAAGTTAGGTCTACCCAAATGCTTGAAAACTTGTAACATGTTTTGGGAAACATGATGGACATGACACTTAGATAATATAAGTGTGGCCAACTCGAGGTTGGGTTGAGTTTGCAACGTAAAACTACCCGGAACCGACCGGCCTAACTAGTAGTTGCAAACAATAGGACCCAATGTGAGAAGTTGGTCATGTTGTGCTTGAACCCGAGGTTAGACCAAGTTGTGGTGTAAAGCTACCCGGAACCGATCGGCTTAACTAGTAACCACAACAAAGTCTAATGTGAGAGGTGAAGGTGCATTAAGTAATTAATGCCACATGATAGGGTTAAGTTAATTTGATTAATGACTCTTAACCAAATATGACATGGACAAATGGGTTAAGTAATTTGATTAGGCTAATGATACTTAACAAAACATGACAAGGTTGGGTAGGTTAAGTAACTTGATTTGCCTAATGACACTTAACCATTTTTATATGACTAGTGGATGGGGTTAAGTTAACCAACACTTAATCAATCCAACGCGATAACTTGGTAAGGTTAAGTAAGTTTTCTTAATGACGCTTAACCGAAAAATACGGTTAACGAATGGGGTGAAGATTAGACTCAACTAGTCTAAACATGGAAATCGGATGGGGTTAAGTTAGCCTAGACTTAATTAATCCCACTTGGTAGTTTAATGGGGTTAAGTTAAACACTTAACTAATCTAAACATGATGAATTGATGTGGTTAAGTGACCTATACTTATCCAATCTAACTCGTTAATTTATTGTGGTTAAGTTAACCAATACTTAACCAATATAACGTGAAAACATGATAAGGCTAAGTCACGAATCGCTTGAATACACTTGACCGATTTGACTAAGTAAATTGATAGGGTCAAGTTAATATATACTTAACCAATCTAGAATGATAATTGGACGAGGTTAAGTCGTGAATTGCTTAATACATACTTAACCAACGTGAGCATGGTTTGTAGGGTTAAGTCTTGGACTTGGATACGTAGCCAATTTTGACATGATTTGAAGACGGGTTAAGTCTTGGACTTGGATACTTAGCCAATTTTGACATGATTGGTAGACGGGTTAAGTCATGAACTTAAGTGACACTTAATCCATTATGTAAACCCTAGTTCTGAGGATAGGGGATAACCTTAGTTAACAAGGATAACGGGAATAAGGCTAAGTGGTAAACCTTAGTTGAGGAATAACTAAGTAATGATTCTTAGTCAAGGAAATTTAGACCAGTTCATAGATAGATGAGTAACCTGATACGGTAGGTCATCGTTTAAGTATACGAGTAGGAGCAAGTATCTGATTTAGATAAAGGCTCCAACGAACTGGGTAACGAAGCAGCGGCTTCGGGGAACGTGAGGGTATTCTTGGTATCCCTCTATGAGCTGCCAGGTGATTATACTAGGCTCATGAGAGGTTAAGGTCTGCGTTAGAAGAACCAAGAGTATGCCTTGGTTGCTATGCGAGCGACCTAAAGACGGGGATGGATAGGGGATAGTCGACGATACACGGTCGTACCCTAGATAGCATTTCGTCAGACTACCTACCATCTTTGGCCAAGCGTGTACGTACGGAAAGGCAGAGAACACCCAATAGACCATAATTGCTATCTAATTATGGTTGCGGTAAGGCTAGGATTGTGGGTTGGCCAGTAGTGTGTTCTCATACAGGATTTATCCTGTCTTGTCTTTCACTAGTTGAGGGAGGGGTCGCGTGGGACCATAGCCACGTATAGAAAAACAGACCTTAGCATCTGCATCGGCAGATAAATCGAAAGCTCCCGACCGAGTCCTGTATTTCTCGATCTGCCCTGTGACAGGACTCGGATGGCACGATGTGATACATGTGCATACAGTCATGGAAAACGATTCACGATGAATGCGTGGGAAAAAGGGCGCGGTTGACGGTTAGCGTAAATCCCAGTGGCCCTGGGTGGTTGAACCAAAACCGAGATACGAAAACGTGCAATAGGTAAGCGTAATCCCTAGTGGCCCTAGGTAGCGTAAGTCCTAGTTGTACAAACGATAATTCATGTTGGAAGACCCTAGCTAGGTTTAGGGTAACAGTCCAAACCGATCTTAAGGATCATGGAACTATGTTAAAGTAATGTAGAATCTCATGGGAAAGCCCGTATGGTCTACGGCAAGGGACTGAACATTTACATGGAATAAAACATACAAGTTGAGTAACCTATATATGCGATATATTAGGTTGACATGGACCATTACACGACTTTTGAGTGAGGGTCATTCTTGGTTAACACATGATACGGTGGGGATACTAGTACGGTAGGTGCAGAGCTAAAATGCAGGATAGATATCATGGGACGTTATACGTGATAGATATCTTGGGGATATTATACTTGATAGAAACCTGACGATGTGATACCTTGTTTTATCTTGACATCGTAATTTATCATGACACCTTAGTTTATCTGAGTTCAGTAGTTCATCCTGTTATTTTGATTTAGCTTATCTATCTTGTCATCATGCTTATGTTCATCTCAGTTTCTCATGTCAGTTAACTTTACTAGTTTTTATGCTAATAGTAGATAGGGCTTACTCAGTCTTTTTGACTGACCCGTTTTGTTTCGCCTCTTTTCTTCCGTTCCCCCCCAGGTTACAAGGAGGAAATACTGTTGTTTAGTTCGGACTTCTTCTGCTTGAAGGTCATCATGGATGGCTTGGACTTTTCTTGGCTAATGGCTACTTTACTGTTTTTACTTGGGGAATAATTTATGAAAATGTCTTTATGCTTCTTTACTATTGCAAGACAGGTTTTGATGTACTCTGATGTAAAAGGCTTTAGACCTTATTTATTCATGTTATGAAAGTTTGATTTTACTTCCGCTATTTTTATATGTTCTGTCTTGTGATATTTCTGTGCATGTTTACCAATAATGCCCCTCTAAAGCTAGTGCATTCCTTTGCGAGTGACCCTAGCGGAGGCGGGGTGTTACATCTATAGTGTAGTAGACCTTGTTGTGAGTTCGACGATGTTTTCTGAAGTGCGAAGGGTACAACGATGGGGTTATAGCGATTAGGGTTGGAGTTCGATCCAAATTCAAAGGGTTTTGGCTCGAATGGATGTTGGATTTTGGTTCAGCGAGGGAAACCGCAACTCTTGTGAGATTTTGGGTGGATTCGATCACCGAAAACTGACGTGCCTGTAGCCATTGAGGCTGTGGTGGCGACGGAAGAGGTGAGGCCGAGTTAAGTGAAAATGGGATGGTGTTGTAGAGTTTTCGACGCTGAGTTTATTGGAGGTGGTAGCGCTCAGAACGGATGGCCGGAGAGGTGATGGTGGCGGGTCAAACAATTGGTCAACGTGGGTTTTATGAGGAGCAGCTCGCGTATGATGAATTGGGGGAGACAAAGGATACGGGTTTGGGTTTTTAAAGGTTAGCGGGTCGGAAATAAATAGGGCAAGGCCCATTAAGAAATAAAGTCCAAACTTTTATTTATTTTAAATGTATATGAACTTCGATATTGAATAACTTTATCGTACGTGATCGGATTTCAGTGAAACAAGATCCGTTGGGATCGTATGGACGGGAGCAACACAATGAGACTGACCGGGAGTGAATCCGAGCTCGTTACAATTTATGGCGAAATAAATTGCCCGTCGCAGTCAAATAACGCAAACCGTTATTTAACGATTAATGCGCCAATGTGAGTAAATCTCACTAACTCTGAACAGTTTATAATTTCATGTTGTATTTTTAGAACTGTTAGAAATTGTCTGTTTGATTGTGTGTTGACTGTTTGATTGAATTGCTAGTCAGTTAATGAAATATTATATATATATATATATATATAAATATATAAACAGTTATATAGTTATATATTGATTCTGTTTATCAGAATAATTCATACTGAACTGAAAGTGATGACAATCATGTTGTGTAACATCTATGGATGCAGGGAAACAGGTTGGAGGAATCCGACTGGATTCCTCAACAGTTATTTTATTGTTTTTCATATATTTTGATATATGATGTGAATTATAACCTGTTGTTGATTATGTGTGTATGGACGATATTGGATATCGAAATTGTTATGTTAAATACCGTAACATACCGGAATGTTGATAAGAGAATTTTCAAAGTGATAGTGAAAATAAAATATTTATAAATGGAATATTTATGAATAAGAAATATTTATAAATTGGAATATTTATAAATAGAAGATATTTAGAAAGGAATTAAATTTCAAACCATTTTCTTTTTGAATGGAAAGGACTTTGTGGTGGGTTTGGGGATTTTCCCGATGCTCCCGTTACAAAGGAGGTTATGGCGAATTTTTCAGAGAATTTAAGGAGTTAGAATATTTCAAGAATAAATTTGAAAAGGAGATATTTGTAAACCATTTACAAATAGAATTGAAGAACCGTTATTTAAAAGTAAATCTTTTCAAATGAATAGATTAAAGGAGTTAATAGAATATAGTTTATTCGAGTAGAGTTAGAGGAGTTATCGAATATAGTTTATTCGATAGGAGTTAAGTGAATAGTTAGATTAATCAAAGTGAATTAGTTAAGTTAAACTAAGTGAATTAGTTAAGCGAATTGGTTAAGTTAACCAAAGTAAATTTGTCGAGTTAATCAAAGTGATTAGTTCAGTTAATCGAGTTGAATTTGTCAGTCGAGTTAATAAATGGAGTTAGTCAAACCAAGTAAAACCAGTTAGAGTTAATTAATTAAGGTTGACCAGTTAGAGTTAATCAATCAGAGTTAATCAAATAGAGTTAAGTAAAATTAGAACTGACTAGAGATTAGTAAATTGAATGGTTTTCTAAGTGTCTATCTATTGTTGGTTTCGGCCTTCAGGATTTATACTTAGGGAATTGTTCTCATAATAGTTCACAGTCAGGGACTGATAGTTGGGGAAGAGTAGTGATTTGTAAATAAGCAAATGGAAAACGTTTTCCAGTGTTAATAACATATATTTTCTAAACATAGAAAATAAGGCAATGTGAATATATATATAGATATATGTTGATGATTTACCGATATAATTTCCATCTGGAAATAATATCGTTGTTTGCACACTTGTTTTTCTTTGATGGTTAAATCACAGACTATCGAAGTTTTGACCATTTGAACGTTGTTAATATGGAGAGACCGGTTGGATTATTATCCAAAGAACCACTCTGTATTGGCATAAGCGTTGCGAATCATTTATGCCAAAGATAATTGAAGACGGAGTAAAGTGCAAGGGCTGTTGTATAAGTCTTAGATAACGGTGACTAAGATGGATATACTGAATAGTGCCTTCGGTTTGTCCAGTCCCAGGACAACTTGTATGGACGAAGGTCTGACAGAGTATATCCAATAGATCGCGTAAGTTGATCTATTCAATCGTATTCACGTTTGGTGGCGGAGGAATTCGTTTCTCTTAGCTGTATACTCGTGTTATTTTTGGATAAGTCAATTTGTGATTTGGCGGGTATGACGATGTGACATTTTAAGTGAATAAGGATGACTTGTATGGATGAATGTCTGACAGAGTATTTCCAGAAAGGTCACGTACATTGATTTCTTCAACCGTGCCAAGAGTGAAAGCGGAGAAGGAAACTTCTTTAGCTAACACATAATGTACTGTTGTAGACGTCAATTAGTGATTCTCGATGGATCTGACAATGTGGCATTCGAAGTGAATCTGATGTAATGATAAAGCGTAGCTTCTAGCCTCATCAACCGGTAAATGACAGAAATCGGGCAGGCAGCATAGCTAAGTCGGTCGCACAGAAGTAGGGTGTATAATCACCTATCTAGAGAATATTCATTTGTTTCTTAAATCTATCAATGCTGTTCCATATATATATGGGAACGGTTGCTGATCCCAACCGTTGGTAATATACATTCGATACACTCAAGCAAAATGAGTGGTCGGTCATGTGTGGCTGAGTTACAAGATGTTCTTGTTGAACTCCAGTGTATCGTTCCTAGAGTACACTGATCGGAAGATGGTTCCATACCTTGTCATAGTTGGAAATCCATTATCCAATACGTGCTTGCGATTTTGATTGTATACTATATATGTAGAACGTGAGATGAAAGCGTTTCTGCTAGTTGATATCTATTTGTACATAGACATTATTATAATATCAAAAGGTTTTTGATATAAAGATATTTTGGATTCTCATAAAGAAAAAACCCTTTCCGTTATACGGCGTGGTCTTATGAGATATCGTTTACTTGTTCAACTGTTTTTAAACTGTTTTACTCATACCAGTCCCATGACTGACCCGGAGTTTACTTTGTTGTTTTCCCTAAACTCTTGGGTGCCTAAATTTGTAAGGGCAGTCAAGTAGTCGGGATTTTACAGATACACTTGGAGAGCTTGGAGCAGGAGGCTTCAGGATTCTATAGCTATTATTATTTCCACTGTTGTTGTAAGTGTTGTACTCTGATAAGTGCTATTGTATATATAACTGTTTGTATTTCAAACGTTATGTTATATTTTATTCGTTCCTCTGTGAGATTCGTGTTACTCTGCTGATAATGTTCTTCTTCTTCTTCTATTCTATAAGTTCTATCTTATCTTTCCTCACCCTATAATTTCTTTCATTAATTACCGGGATTTTTCGATGTTTTGGTTATCGACATCGTGTTTATGTCGATAACCAAAGTCGCTCAAAATCCGGGTCGTTACAAAACTCCAGTATGAATGAATATCTTATGAAGGTAAAAAACTTATGTGATCAACTTGCATGCACTGGAAACAGAATAGAAGAAAAGGAGCAGGTGTTGTATATTATTGGAGGATTAGAAGAAGAATATGAAGCTAGTGTTGCATTTATAACATCTATTGAACCTACCCATTCTCTACAAAGTGTCTATTCTATGCTACTTGCACATGAAGGAAGATTAATGCAAAAGAAAGATCAGGTTATTGACCCCTCTGTCAATTATACTACTACTGGAAAAAACAAGAACCAATAGAATATAAGAAATCAAAATACTTACCAAAGAGGAGGCCAGTCAAACAGAGGAAGAGGAAGAACTGGGAGATGGAATTCCAACAACAGATCAAAGTGCCAGATTTGTGAAAGGATTGGACACATAGCAAACAAATGTTACTTTAGATTTGACAACAGTTTCAATGTGAACCAACAAGGGAATAACAACAATAGAAACAGCAATCCTAATGCTAATATGGTCAATACTCAAGTGGATGTCAAAAACATTCAAGAATCTACTTCAAATTCTGCTACTGCTGATGATATTCAAGATGAGTCATGGTATCCAGATTCAGGGGCTACACATCATGTCACAAATAATCTAAACAATCTGAATCTTGGCAATCGTGAATACAAAGGTAAGCAATCTCTAATTATGGGTAATGGCAACTCTATAGTCAATTCTCACACTAGACATGCTAGAATTAAGGGTGCTAAACAGATTTATCTAAATAACTTGCTATGTGAACCACACATAAGAAAAAACTTGATCAGTGTGTCGTAGTGTGCCAAAGATAATAAAATGTCATTTGAATTCTACCTAAATCACTGTGTAGTTAGGGGCATGCTGACTAGGAACATTTTATTGCAGGGTAGGGAACAAAATGGCCTTTACAAGTTTGATTCTGGAAATCTCAGACATACTGGGTTTAAAAGCAATTGTTGCAACATGACTGAATTAGGAAGTAGCAATGAATGCATGATGTTTGACTTGTGGCACTATAAACTTGGACATCCAAGTTCAAGAATTATGAAAGAAATTTTACATATAAGTAACATCAATGTTGATATTCCAAATGATTATGTGTGTACTTATTGTCAAATGGGAAAAAGTCATAAATTACCATTCCCAAATTCTAAAACTGAATATACAAACCCATTAGAACTAATTGTTGTTGATCTTTGGGGCCCAACAACCATTAATACTGACTATGGGTACAATTACTATATTTCATTTATTGATGCTCATTCAAGATATGTGTGGATTTACTTCATGAAATCAAAGTCTGAAATGTGTAATGTAGTAATGCAGTTTATATCCAGTGTTGAAAATCAGCTAAGTCATAAAGTCAAAATTATGCAAAGTGATGGTGGCAAGGAATTTTTACCATTAAAAAATAATTTTTGCAAAAAAGGTATCACACATAGACTGACATGGCCTCACACTTCTGAACAAAATGGACCAATTAAGAGAAAACACAGACATATTTTTGAAACTAGACTCACAATGTTAGCACATGCATCAATGCCATTAAAATTCTTCCTTGATGCATTTGCAACAGCAGTACATCTTATTAACAGGTTGCCTACAAAGGTGCTTGATTTAAAATGTCCCATTGAGGTTTTAAATCAAATTAAACTTAATTATAACGAACTAAAAGTATTTGGATGTTTGTGTTTTCCTCATATCAGACCATTTAATAAGCATAACTTGACTATAGATCAATTCCATGTACTTTTCTTGGTTGTACAACAAATCTAAAAGGTTACAAGTGTCTAAGCAACAATGGAAGAATTTATATATCCAGACATGTCATATTTAATGAGAAGGTGTTTCCATTTTTAAGTGACACATGCATGACTACAAGTAAAATTTACAATCCAAAGATTTCAGTTCCAGAATTTCCTGAGCAAAGTAGTGATACTGTGCATGTGCAACACTTTAACAATGGCATAACACACACACACACACACAAAGTACACACACTATTAGTACACCACAACATTCAAACTCCAGAACAAAGACCATGAATGAAGATGAAGACAATGCCAATGAAAGCAGTGATGATTCTCCACAAAACAGTGCAATACATGATGAAACAGTGATCAGGAAAACATTCAGTCTGAAGAAAACAGCGAAGATCCTCAAACTCAAAATCAACATCATATGATGACAAGGGAAAAAAGTGGTATATTCAAACCAAAAAACTTTTGCACTGAATATAATGAGATTGAACCATACACTTATCAACAAGCCAAGTTGAGTGATTAATGGATATCAGCCATGAATGAAGAGTTAGATGCTTTAAATAAAAAACAAACTTGGTGTCTTGTTCAACCACCCAAAAATAAAAATATTATTGAGTGTAGATGGACATATAGAATTAAAAGACAGGCTAATGATACAATTCCTAAATACAAGGCTAGGCTGGTGGCAAAAGGATATTCACAAAAGTGGGGAATTGATTTCAGTGAAATATTCTCACCAGTTGTGAAACCTACAACAATTAGAATCATATTGACAATAGCCTTGCACAGAAATTGTACCATCAAGCAACTTGATGTTAATAATGCTTTTTTGAATGGTGAATTGCAGGAAGATGTTTATATGGAACTACAACCAGGACTTAAAGAAAAGACAAATGGAAAGCTGGTGTGTAAACTAAACAAGGCCATTTATGGGCTAAAGCAAGCACCATGTGTCTGGTTCAACAAGCTAAAGAAAACACTGTCAATGTTTGGATACAACCCTACAAGATCAGACAATTCCCTATTCTCGAAATTCACTGATGATACAGTTACCTATGTGTTGATCTATGTGCATGATTTAATAATTACATGCAACTGTGAAACTGAAATCAATACTATTACCCACCAATTAAATAGTGAATTCTCAATCAAGGACCTGGGTGAACTATCCTACTTTTTAGGAATTGAAGTCAGTAGGAAAAACAACAATGAGCTTCATTTGAGTCAAAAGAAATATATTGCAGAAATTCTAACCAGGTCAAAGATGGACAAGGCTAATCCTCTACCAACATCTATGATTACTAGTTCTCACTTAAGTAAGGAAAAAGGTGAACCTACATGCAATGAAAAACTATACAGAAGCATCATTGGAGCTCTACAATATGTAACTATAACCAAGCCTGACATATCATATAATGTTAACAAGGCTAGCCAATTCATGCAAAAACCTCTTAGTGACCACTTGAAGGCAGTAAAGAGAATCTTAAGGTATTTAAGAGGCACAATCAATCAGGGATTAATCTTGAGGATACGCAACAATTTAAATATTAATGCCTATGCAGATGCTGATTGGGCCAATGACTATGATGACAGAAAATCTACAAGTGGATACTGTATATTCCTAGGCAAGAATCCTATATCTTGGTGTACAAAAAAACAAAATACTGTTTCAAGGTCAAGTACAGAAGTAGAATATCGCAGTATTGCAAGTGCTACAACAGAAATCATGTGGATTCAATCACTCCTAAGTGAACTAAAAATAAACTTAAGTGCTAATGCAACAGTATGGCATGATAAAATGAGTGCTATAACGTTAACAACTAATCCTATTCTACAATCCAGAACGAAGCACTTAGAGCTAGATATTTACTTTGTAAGAGAATTAGTTCAAAAAAGAAAGCTTCAGGTGAATCACGTACCTTCCACTTACCAAACAACGGACATTCTGACAAAACTGTTGTCAAGACCTAGATTTGAGATTCTGAGAGACAAACTATGCACCGTAGAGATCACAAACCTTAAACCACAAAGAAGCGGAAGCAGTGAACAAACCCTAGCAGACAAATCAGGCAGATCCACAAGTTTTAACTTCAATTCAGTCACAAAGCCTCAAACTCTAACCAGATCTCGAAGAAACTTCAATCAATCCTTCAACAGATTCAGATCTGAAGCCAAGCAGGGAGTATCAACTGCAAATAACAAAACAGAGAAAGATCAAACTCAAATTGAAGTCAGTACTTGGAAGAGAAGACATAAAGAGGAAGAAAATGATGTTGAAGTTGAAGAAAATCGTTGAGAAGATGATTTGGGATTTCTCGTCGCGGTAGCCATTTTTCTGGAACAAACCCTAAATCGTATAATATAATTTGAGGGGGGTATAAAGAGTAAGAATGTAACATTACTCTTTATATCCCATTCAGTACAATTGGGCTTAGCCCATTCGGGCTAAACAATTTTTTCCACATACATGAATCATATGACTAACAGTTTTGTTCAGAATTTTAGTACTTAGGAATTGGACCCATGACAATGTGGAAATACCTGCTATTGCCTAGAATATGGAAAGCTGAAAAAACATGTTATGAAAAATACGAGCACCTAACAGGTACGTAATTTTGTGTGAATATTTAGAAACTGTTTGACACCTAATAGGTATTGTCTTTTGGAGAAATAGGGAGGCAATAAAACAACTCGGTAGCGACTCTCTGACTCAATTTGATTATCCCATAATTTTTCTTCTTCACTATTTGACAACCTCATGTGGTCTTGTTCTTGCTGCATTTCCTTATTTCATTATTGCTTTTTGCTATCTATTTGATCCATTTTATTAATTTCTTGTAATAACCCGGAAATCTGGGCCAGTTTAAAATTTTTATTTTGGCAATTTTAGCGAATTTTGATTATTTAAAATGAATTATTTTAAATAATATCGACGAGAAATTTATTTTGAATATAATTCGAACGTATATATTTATTCGAATCGTCGTTAGAATATAATTATTTAATTATATTTATAAAAAGAATTGAAAATGGCGCGGTAGTTCGATAATTCGATTTCAAACTTCAATTGAATGTACTGGGTGCAAAATAAATCAGATTTTAGCGAAACCAAAAATAATAGGATCTAATTGATGATATCTTTTCAACGAATCCGAAAAATCGAAATTTCATAGCGGGAGTCAAAAGATATGTCCAGTTGAAAATTCTGAATAGTCGCTATGGAATTTCAGCCCTTAAAAATAGCCATTTTGCAAACGACCTCGGATTTCGACCAAACCACTTTTGTTGGATCCGTGATGTTAAATTAATGCTAGGTTTCAAATTTCATAATTTTTCGAATCAATATTTGAGCGTGGCAAAGGAAAACGCATTTGACCAGTTTCAGTTGATTTTAATCGACTGGAAAATGGCCATTTTTCAAACGATCTCGGAATTTTACGAAACTAGTTTTGTTAGGACCGCATCGTCAATACGAAGCTAGAAAATATTGTTTTGGGATTTTTCGAGTTAGTATGTGACCCCAGTAAATTGAAATGCGCATTCAAATTCAATATATAGAGTTATATGTTGATTTTGACGAAAACAGATCGAAACGATCGAATCAGCTTACGATACATATCCCATTGTGTTCGAAATGGGGGTAATTAGCTATGGACGACAGGCGGTGGGCCTCGTTTAGGGGTCGAATAAAAAGTTAACTTTTTGGAGAATTAAAATAATTAAAAATAAATATATATATAAATATACTCTTCCTCCCCCCTCAGTCTTTTCTCTCCACGATAGTTGCTTTAAAAAAAAGGGAAACCGAGACCTCGACGGAACCCTAGGCCCCCTGCGCCTCACCGCCGCCCACGCCAGAGGCTCCGCCGTCGAAGTTTACTCCCCCTCCGCCTGCTCGATGAGGAACGACGCTCCCCAAATCGACGAGGATTCGCGACCTAGACCTCGACCCGCCCCCTCCTGCACCTCGCGCGGCCTCCCCCTTCACCTCAGGCGAACCCCCACGCCCTTCCTCTTCCCCTCCTCCGATGTCCCCCTCGACGTGAAGAACCACTCCAAAACCAAACCCAAACTCCACGCCTTAACCACTGTTGGACCCCGCGGCCTTCCCCGACCATCGCTGACTGCTCGCCGATCCCCTCTGGCCTATTGCCGCTGCTTCTGGGCCCCACCGCAGTCCCTCCAACTCTAATTCGACGAAAGGAGTGAGTTTTATTTATTTGCATATATTTCATCTTCAGTTTAAAAAGATTTGATTTTTATACTTTAAAAAGATTTGATTTTTATACTTTAAAAAGGTTCGATTTTTATATGTGTGATGGTGAATTAAAAATACGATTTTTAGTAGATAAAAATATGATTTTTATCGTATGAATGTCATGGATGAAGTAGCGATAAAAATCCGATTTTATTGTGTATATAGCAAAGTTTAAAATATAATTTTTATATAGTAGTGAAAATAAAAATATTATCTTCATATATGTAACAAAATGAAAATATAATTTTTATAAAGTAGAACTATTAAAAATATGATTTTTATATTATATAGATAATAAAAATTAAATCTTTCTATTTGTAAAGGCGAAATCTTTATATTTGAAAAGGCGAAATCTTTATATAGAGAATAGCGTGATAAAACTATAATCTTTATTATATGAACACCATTGTAAAAATAGAATTTTTATCCATATGGAGTGATTATAAAAATATGATTTTTATATACATAGCAACAATATAAAAATGTGATTTTTATATATGTAGTGACTACGGGCAACGAAAGTGACAAAAGACGAGAACGGTGAAGACTTCTACTTTTGAAGTGTCGTGAAGTTGGATTAGCTTTTGGTGAGAACTTCTCGCCTTTTAATTTTGTTTTTCTAGTTAAAATATATACTAGGATGCAGACGGTGTTTAGTAGCACCCGACACCCGTCGTCCATAGACCATGGACGGCTTGTTTGCTTGTTTGTTTGAATTTGATGTGTAGTTGATTGTGTGATGTGATGTGAAATGAAATAAAATATTTATATAGTTAAAAATATTTTTATAGTTAAAAATAGAATTTTTAACGTATATATGAAATGAAATAAATTAATATAAACAAATCGAATGATTTGTTTATATACACACATTTGACTGATATTGATTGGGACGATAAATTTTACACATCGCCCAACTACATAAATAAAATCTGTGTTTGATTGTTTGAAAACCCCACACGGGTATTGGGATGATATATGACATACACTAATCCCAATAGTTAGTTGTATGTCGATCGATTGATTGACAGACTGTTATAAACGTTAAATATTTATATTTGATGCTTATACAGTGTAGAACGCACTTTGGATGATGGTTGATGATTTATCGTTGCTGTTATATACGTGTGGTAGAAAATCCATATAATTAACATTATATGGTAATTGATTGGGCCTCATTCCAGTTTTGAAATATAATAATGGAAAAGAAACATTGAAATAGAAATATTTGAAATAGAATATTTGAAAATAGAAATATATGAAGCCGTGTTGATTAGATTTACGCCACTTTGACGTGAATGATATTTATATCGATTTTATTCATTTTATAATGAATATCGAAAGTGATTTCAAAATCTGATATTTTGAAAAGAATTGAAATTCGAATTGAAATTTAATAGAAATGAATTCGAATTGAAATTGAATAGAAATGAATTCGAATTGAAATTGAATTGAAAACGAACTGAAATTGAATTAGAAATCAATTTGAATTGAAATCAATTTGAAATGAATTTAAATCGAATTTATAAGGAAAAAATTCAATTTTGATTTGAATTTGAAAAGAAGTTGAAATCGTTTTGAAAACGATTTATAAAATACGTTTTAAAAAGGAAATCGACGAAGTAGATATTATATATATTATATATATAATATAACGGCCTGAATAGAACGCGCCGCGCCGCGGCAGTTCGCGAATTTCGACCATTGACTTCGAACGGATATTAAGGGAGATCCGACCGTCAGATTCTCATAAAACCGGAACCGTTGGGTTCTTATCGAAAAGAGCTTTCTAACGAATATGAGAAATTAGAAATCTAACGGTTGGATTTGGAATTGTGTCCAAATCAAATTTGGAAAAGGTCGCTGTAAGTGCAGTTCGATGGCCTTTGATGGAAATCGATTGTACGGGCCTTGATAAAATTATTAAAAATATCAATAATTTGTGTAAAATCATAAGAAATGATTTGTGAAGATTTGGGATGAAAACCCCATATTTGAAAAGATAAAAATAGATTTTTATCGAAATGAACTAGTTTTGAACTAAAATAATAATTTATTTATTTATTTTTAAAATAAATAAATTGGATTTGAAATGATTTTGAAAATAACCAGAATTTCCAATAATTGCATTGGAATGGATTTGAATCGAAATTGTCTTCGGAATATTACGATGTTGGATTCCGTGATTATACAGATGTTGTTATGGAAATTTGAAAGATATTTATATATCGTTATTTCCAATACGATATTTGTTGATTGTAGAATTTGATATTGAATATAAGCCGATATATTTTCTATTCAGAACCTTGTATTTAATATCAAATGTGATTTGGGTTTGTCGTGAATGGTGTCTTTATGAACACTGTTCTTGAACCCAGTTGAGAAAAGATTAAATCTTTTTATTTAGATTTAATGAAGTGTACCAATTAAATAATATATAATTGGAATTGAATTGGTATTGATTTTTGGGTTTATCGTGAACAGTGTTTTAAATAACACTTGTTCTTTAACCCGATAATTAATGGAACGTGATTTTGGGTTGTCGTGAACGGTATCTTCAATAATACTGTTCTTAGACCTAAAGGAGTTAAGAAAATCAGAAACTAACTGGAGATTAGTTAAGTTGAATGGTTTCAGAGGTATTGATCTGATGTTGGTTTCGGCCTTCGAGGTTAATACTTAGGGAATTGCTCACTTGCTCATTTACGGTTAGGGACTGATTGAAATGTGATGTGATTTTGGGTTTATCGTGAACCATGTTTCAAATGACACTGATTCTTTAACCCAGTCACAGATTAAAACTAAGTGGAGTTTTAATGAATCTTTAATTAAATTGAAATGACCGAGAATGGAGTATCACCAGTTTTGCTCCAGGCGATAGTTAAATCTTTAATTAGATTTGAACGTGAAATGGTAATTGAATTTACCGATAACACCGTGGTGTTAGATATGAAGTATTACCAGTTTTACTTCATGGGATGAATAGGTTGGGATTGGGAAATAAAATAAATGATTACTTCGGTAAGGTTCGTTAACCCAGACTAGTTTGAATTGATATTCAGAAGTAGATTAAAGAATAAATTTAAATGATTTATCTTTGATAAAATTTATGGGAACCTTTCCCTAAGAATGTGAAATTTAGAAACTAACTGTCGGTTAGCTAAGCAGAATGGTTTTCTGGATATTGATCTGATGTTGGTTTCGGCCTTCGGGGTTAATATTTGGGGAATTATTCTCTTGTTAATTTACGGTTAGTGACTGATGAATTGGAATGAGGCGTATGTTGTATTTGTGTAACACTTGTTTATAATATACACGAGTTATTCGGAAAGACCGGGTTTATCCCATTCTGAATAACTGATACAACGATAAGTCGAAGATGAAGATGGTGGTCGAAGACCGGAGGTCTTCACGGCGTTTGGGTGATTACTGATGATCTTGATTGGGATGTACACCCAAGAAGATGGAAACAGTTGGTGATCGTCCAGACGTACTTGGAGATCGATGGATATGCGGGGTACTAGGTGCCTCCGGTTTCGTTCAGACCCAGAACGAACTTGTAAATGGACTGTGTGTCTGACATTGGATTTTAGTCTGTGTGATTGATTTCTATTAAATATATATCTGTTTGGCGGCGGAGAATTTATTCTCTTGCTTAACGCCCTTCTCTGAGACGTACGAGCTCAGGGGTTATATATCGATGGATATCAAACGCATGGAGTGAATTGCCTGTGTGGCATGCCTAAGTGGCAATATGATCAAGGCTTCTGTTGAAAAGCAGAGTCTTGTGGTGGATGATCAAAGCACGGCCTTTGTGGCATAGCTTTGTGTAACATTGATTCGCGAGCCTCACACCCCGGTGTGAACCAAAAACGGGAGACGGACCTCAGGGAGGGCATGCGTTTCCTTCTAGTTAAAAGTGGCGCAGTGGTTTTACACGCCCTGACGAGTTTGACTTATGTGGTTGTTGCTGTTGCGAGGCACCTCGGATATATCGGTCGTTCTCGAACCGATGGAGTCATTTGTTGGCTCATTGACACCCCAAAGGGTGGGGAAACGCAGTGTTCAGGCATTTTAATCCACATCGGTGGACCGGCACTGACGATCCAAAGGTCACTCGAGCTCTGACCTGAGACACAGACTAGAGCGTCTCGAATCGGTGGAGGACTATCTTTTGCCTCGGTTCATAGATGGAAATCCAATTTCCAAATACGTGACATTTGCGGTTTTGAGTGTAGAACTAGTATGGCGACATGATATTTGGTACCCATGCCGTCTATGATTGATACTTATGATTTGAAGTTGGTTTATACACTATGCACTTATAATAGTATCTAATAATTTGTTTTAAACGTATCAAGCATTCTTGGCTATTATAAGGTAAAAACCCTATCCTCCGGCTTGCGTTGCATTGTGTGATGGGAACTGGGTCTTATAATAGCTTCATTTTTCTTTATTTAGCATTGCGCTGTTTGTTTATGCACTGGTATTCTTGGGAGGAAACCCGTTCCGTGTTATACGGCGTGGTCCCTTGATTTGCCTAACTTTAAAAATAAAGATTAATAACTGTTTTAGTTCTCACACCAGTCACATGACTGACCTGGAGTTTATTGTTTTAACCTAAACTCTGAGTGCCCTTATTTTGGACATGGGCAGCTAGTAGTTTTGGTTTTGCAGATTTATGATTCACAGGATCCTGGTTTACAGCTGGAACGATATCCGGAAAGCTTTGTATCCGTATATCTCTTCTAGTTGTGTATTGTATTATTTTCCGCTGCTATGTAATGTATTGTAATCTCTGATATTTATTGAATGTAATATTCATTTATACTCTGTATATTCTTGTAATCTGATGGATTGTTGTAATATACAATGAAATGTTCTTCCGTCTGCGTTCTGTTGTGGCTTGTTCTCGAAACAATCAGGTGTTTCGAACAGTCTAGATCGGTTTAGCGACTGATTTGAATCAAGCGAAATTCCTTTTTGTCACGGTTGGTATCAGAGCTTTGGTTCACAAAGCTCAGAGAACAAGACACGATAGAACCATATGAAAGAATTCATCAGATATTGGATTAGTAATATCCAATGGGAATGACTCGTTAGAGATGGGATTAGTAGTATCCTAGAACGAGTGGGAAAGGTATATTTTTTGAAAATGAAAACAATTTTTGTTTTGAAAATTTAAATCAATTATTCGTATTTGATTATTCATTTATATGAATTTGGAAAATCCGGTATATATAAATTTTGCGTATACGTCTGATCCGCGTGTATTTGAAGTTTTAATATACTGGATAGATATAGATTCACACTCTAGTCGCCCGGACATTGTCCTGATGATGAAGTATACCATCACCAGTATTTATTTTCGAGTTTTGAAAGTGAGATTTCTATATATTTCCATTAGACTGGTGTGAGAACCAAAATTAGACAGGGCTTGTTGTTGTGATTTTGCATCAAAAATCTGATTTTTTGACTATATATCAAAGTTATGAATTTGAAAAGCTAATCAACTAATTGATTGATGGTTGTGTTGTTTGATTACTGTTTTGATTAATTGAAATTTTAACCATATAGCCAATTTGATAAAATAGTGAGTTGTATTGGAAATTTGGTCGCATTTGCTTGCATACCTGTACTTTCATTGAATAGGTCATAGCAAGGAGGCTAGAGCAGAAGAATAAAATTTGTTTGCCCGACAAATAAGTACATGTTTACCATAATTTACTGTTTTGTTTGGGTGATGATGATTTTATGAGCCGATTGGCTAGCCGCTTGGCTTTTTCTTTTTGAGATCAGAAGGCCTGTATGGCAATTTCGGGATTTTCCCGTGCTCCCGGTGCAGGGGAGGTTATGGCGAAATTTTTCGAAAATTTAGGGTGTTAGCCAAATTTTTGAAAAATTGGAAAAGTTCTTAGAAACTGAAAAGTTGAAGAACTTTAGCCGTAATGAAAACACTGGAAGTTGAGTTGATTTGTCAAACTACTTTTGGCTTTATTCCTTTTCGGGGACGAAAAGTTTTAAGTGGGGGAGATTGTAATAACCCGGAAATTTGGGCCAGTTTAAATTTTTTATTTTGGCAATTTTAGCGAATTTTGATTATTTAAAATGAATTATTTAAAATAATATCGACGAGAAATTTATTTTGAATATAATTCGAATGTATATATTTATTCGAATCGTCGTTAGAATATAATTATTTAATTATATTTATAAAAAGAATTGAAAATGGCGCGGTAGTTCGATAATTTGATTTCAAACTTCAACTGAATGTACCGGGTGCAAAATAAATCGGATTTTAGCGAAACCAAAAATAATAGGATCTAATTGATGATATCTTTTCAACGAATCCGAAAAATCAAAATTTCATAGCGGGAGTCAAAAGATATGTCCAGTTGAAAATTCTGAATAGTCGCTATGGAATTTCAGCCCTTAAAAATAGCCATTTTGCAAACGACCTCGGATTTCGACGAAACCACTTTTGTTGGATCCTTGATGTTAAATTAATGTTAGGTTTCAAATTTCATAATTTTTCGAATCAATAAGTGAGCGTGGCAAAGGAAAACGCGTTTGACCAGTTTCAGTTGATTTTAATCGACTGGAAAATGGCCATTTTTCAAACGATCTCGGAATTTGACGAAACTAGTTTTGTTAGGACCGTATCGTCAATACAAAGCTAGAAAATATTTTTTTGGGATTTTTCGAGTTAGTATGTGACCCCAGTAAATTGAAATGCGCGTTCAAATTCAATATATAGAGTTATATGTTGATTTTGACGAAAACTGATCGAAACGATCGAATCAGCTTACGATACATTTCCCATTGTGTTCGAAATGGGGGTAATTAGCTATGGACGACAGGCGGTGGGCCTCGTTTAGGGGTCGAATAAAAAGTTAACTTTTTGGAGAATTAAAATAATTAAAAATAAATATATATATAAATATACTCTTCCTCCCCCCTCAGTCTTTTCTCTCCACGACAGTTGCTTTAAAAAAAAGGGAAACCGAGACCTCGACGGAACCCTAGGCCCCCTGCGCCTCACCGCCGCCCACGCCAGAGGCTCCGCCGTCGAAGCTAACTCCCCCTCCGCCTGCTCGATGAGGAACGACGCTCCCCAAATCGACGAGGATTCGCGACCTAGACCTCGACCCGCCCCCTCCTGCACCTCGCGCGGCATCCCCCTTCACCTCAGGCGAACCCCCACGCCCTTCCTCTTCCCCTCCTCCGATGGCCCCCTCGACGTGAAGAACCACTCCAAAACCGAACCCAAACTCCACGCCTTAACCACTGTTGGACCCCGTGGCCTTCCCCGACCATCGCTGACCGCTCGCCGATCCCCTCTGGCCTATTGCCGCTGCTTCTGGGCCCCACCGCAGTCCTTCCAACTCTAATTCGACGAAAGGAGTGAGTTTTATTTATTTGCATATATTTCATCTTCAGTTTAAAAAGATTTGATTTTTATACTTTAAAAAGATTTGATTTTTATACTTTAAAAAGATTCGATTTTTATATGTGTGATGGTGAATTAAAAATACGATTTTTAGTAGATAAAAATATGATTTTTATCGTATGAATGTCATGGATGAAGTAGCGATAAAAATCCGATTTTTATTGTGTATATAGCAAAGTTTAAAATATAATTTTTATATAGTAGTGAATATAAAAATATTATCTTTATATATGTAACAAAATAAAAATATAATTTTTATAAAGTAGAAGTATTAAAAATATGATTTTTATATTATATAGATAATAAAAATTAAATCTTTCTATTTGAAAAGGCGAAATCTTTATATTTGAAAAGGCGAAATGTTTATATAGAGAATAGCGTGATAAAAATATAATCTTTATTATATGAACACCATTGTAAAAATAGAATTTTTATCCATATGGAGTGATTATAAAAATATGATTTTTATATACATAGCAACAATATAAAAATGTGATTTTTATATATGTAGTGACTACGGGCAACGAAAGTGACAAAAGACGAGAACGGTGAAGACTTCTACTTTTGAAGTGTCGTGAAGTTGGATTAGCTTTTGGTGAGAACTTCTCGCCTTTTAATTTTGTTTTTCTAGTAAAAATATATACAAGGATGCGGACGGTGTTTAGTAGCACCCGACACCCGTCGTCCACAGACCATGGACGGCTTGTATGCTTGTTTGTTTGATTTTGATGTGTAGTTGATTGTGTGATGTGATGTGAAATGAAATAAAATATTTATATAGTTAAAAATATTTTTATAGATAAAATTAGAATTTTTAACGTATATATGAAATGAAATAAATTAATATAAACAAATCGAATGATTTGTTTATATACACACATTTGACTGATATTGATTGGGACGATAAATTTTACACATCGCCCAACTGCACAAATAAAATTTGTGTTTGATTGTTTGAAAACCCCACACGGGTATTGGGATGATATATGACATACACTAATCCCAATAGTTAGTTGTATGTCGATCGATTGATTGACAGACTGTTATAAGCGTTAAATATTTATATTTGATGCTTATACAGTGTAGGACGCACTTTGGATGATGGTTGATGATTTATCGTTGCTGTTATATACGTGTGGTAGAAAATCCATATAATTAACATTATATGGTAATTGATTGGACCTCATTCCAGTTTTGAAATATAATATTGGAAAAGAAATATTGAAATAGAAATATTTGAAATAGAATATTTGAAAATAGAAATATATGAAGTCGTGTTGATTAGATTTACGCCATTTTGACGTGAACGATATTTATATCGATTTTATTCATTTTATAATGAATATCGAAAGTGATTTCAAAATCTGATATTTTAAAAAGAATTGAAATTCGAATTGAAATTTAATAGAAATGAATTCGAATTGAAATTGAATAGAAATGAATTCGAATTGAAATTGAATTGAATTGAAAACGAACTGAAATTGAATTAGAAATCAATTTGAGTTGAAATCAATTTGAAATGAATTTAAATCGAATTTATAAGGAAAAAAAATTCAATTTTGATTTGAATTTGAAAAGAAGTTGAAATCGTTTTGAAAACAAATTTAAAACGATTTATAAAATACGTTTTAAAAAGGAAATCGACGAAGTAGATATTATATATATAATATAATGGCCTGAATAGAATGCGCCGCGCCGCGGCAGTTCGCGAATTTCGACCATTGACTTCGAACGAATATTACGGAAGATCCGACCGTCGGATTCTCCTAAAATCGGAACCGTTGGGTTCGTATCGAAAAGAGCTTTCTAACGAATATGAAAAATTAGAAATCTAACGGTTGGATTTGGAATTATGTCCAAATCAAATATGGAAAAGGTCGCTGTAAGTGCAGTTCGATGGTCGTTGATGGAAATCGACTACACGGGCCTTGATAAAATTATTAAAAATATCAATAATTTGCGTAAAATCATAAGAAATGGTTTGTGAAGATTTGGGATGAAAAACCCCATATTTGAAAAGATAAAAATAGATTTTTATCGAAATGAACTAGTTTTGAACTAAAATAATAATTAATTTATTTATTTTTAAAATAAATAAATTGGATTTGAAATGATTTTGAAAATAACCAGAATTTCCAATAATTGCATTGGAATGGATTTGAATCGAAATTGTCTTTGGAATATTTCGATGTTAGATTTCGTGATTATACAGATGTTGTTATGGAAATTTGAAAGATATTTATATATCGTTATTTCCAATACGATATTTGTTGATCGTAAAATTTGATATTGAATATAAGCCGATATATTTTCTATTCAGAGCCTTGTATTTAATATCAAATGTGATTTGGGTTTGACGTGAATGGTGTCTTTATTAACACTGTTCCTGAACCCAGTTGAGAAAAGATTAAATCTTTTTATTTAGATTTAATGAAGTGTACCAATTAAATAATATTTAATTGGAATTGAATTGGTATTGATTTTTGGGTTTATCGTGAACAGTGTTTTAAATAACACTTGTTCTTTAACCCGATAATTAATGGAACGTGATTTTGGGTTGTCGTGAACGGTATCTTCAATAATACTGTTCTTAGACCTAAAGGAGTTAATAAAATCAGAAACTAACTGGAGATTAGTTAAGTTGAATGGTTTAGAGGTATTGATCTGATGTTGGTTTCGGCCTTCGGGGTTAATACTTAGGGAATTGCTCACTTGCTAATTTACGGTTAGGGACTGATTGAAATGTGATGTGATTTTGGGTTTATCGTGAACCGTGTTTCAAATGACACTGATTCTTTAACCCAGTCACAAATTAAAACTAAGTGGAATTTTAATGAATCTTTAATTAGATTGAAATGATCGAGAATGGAGTACCACCAGTTTTGCTCCAGGCGATAGTTAAATCTTTAATTAGATTTGAACGTGAAATGGTAATTGAATTTACCGATAACACCGTGGTGTTAGATATGAAGTATTACCAGTTTTACTTCATGGGATGAATAGGTTGGGATTGGGAAATAAAATAAATGATTACTTCGGTAAGGTTCGTTAACCCAGACTAGTTTGAATTGATATTCAGAAGTAGATTAAAGAATAAATTTAAATGATTTATCTTTGATAAAATTTATGGGAACCTTTCCCTAAGAATGTGAAATTTAGAAACTAACTGTCGGTTAGCTAAGCAGAATGGTTTTCTGGATATTGATCTGATGTTGGTTTCGGCCTTCGGGGTTAATATTTGGGGAATTATTCTCTTGTTAATTTACGGTTAGTGACTGATGAATTGGAATGAGGCGTATGTTGTATTTGTGTAACACTTGTTTATAATATACACGAGTTATTCGGAAAGACCGGGTTTATCCCATTCTGAATAACTGATACAACGATAAGTCGAAGATGAAGATGGTGGTCGAAGACCGGAGGTCTTCACGGCGTTTGGGTGATTACTGATGATCTTGATTGGGATGTACACCCAAGAAGATGGAAACAGTTGGTGATCGTCCAGACGTACTTGGAGATCGATGGATATGCGGGGTACTAGGTGCCTCCGGTTTCGTTCAGACCCAGAACGAACTTGTAAATGGACTGTGTGTCTGACATTGGATTTTAGTCTGTGTGATTGATTTCTATTAAATATATATCTGTTTGGCGGCGGAGAATTTATTCTCTTGCTTAACGCCCTTCTCTGAGACGTACGAGCTCAGGGGTTATATATCGATGGATATCAAACGCATGGAGTGAATTGCCTGTGTGGCATGCCTAAGTGGCAATATGATCAAGGCTTCTGTTGAAAAGCAGAGTCTTGTGGTGGATGATCAAAGCACGGCCTTTGTGGCATAGCTTTGTGTAACGTTGATTCGCGAGCCTCACACCCCGGTGTGAACCAAAAACGGGAGACGGACCTCAGGGAGGGCATGCGTTTCCTTCTAGTTAAAAGTGGCGTCAGTGGTTTACATGCCCTGATGAGTTTGACTTATGTGGTTGTTGCTGTTGCGAGGCGCCTCGGATATATCGGTCGTTCTCGAACCGATGGAGTCGTTTGTTGGCTCATTGACACCCCAAAGGGTGGGGAAACGCAATGTTCAGGCATTTTAACCCACATCGGTGGACCGGCCCTGACGATCCAAAGGTCACTCGAGCTCTGACCTGAGACATGGACTAGAGCGTCTCGAATCGGTGGAGGACTATCTTTTGCCTCGGTTCATAGATGGAAATCCAATTTCCAAATACGTGACATTTACGGTTTTGAGTGTAGAACTAGTATGGCGACATGATATATGGTACCCATGCCGTCTATGATTGATACTTATGATTTGAAGTTGGTTTATACACTATGCACTTATAATAGTATCTAATGATTTGTTTTAAACGTATCAAGCATTCTTGGCTATTATAAGGTAAAAACCTTATCCTCCGGCTTGCGTTGCATTGTGTGATGGGAACTGGGTCTTATAATAGCTTCATTTTTCTTTATTTAGCATTGCGTTGTTTGTTTATGCACTGGTATTCTTGGGAGGAAACCCGTTCCGTATTATACGGCGTGGTCCCTTGATTTTCCTAACTTTAAAAATAAAGATTAATAACTGTTTTAGTTCTCACACCAGTCACATGACTGACCTAGAGTTTATTGTTTTAACCTAAACTCTGGGTGCCCTTATTTTCGACATGGGCAGCTAGTAGTTTTGGTTTTGCAGATTTATGATTCACAGGATCCTGGTTTACAGCTGGAACGATATCCGGAAAGCTTTGTATCAGTATATCTCTTCTAGTTGTGTATTGTATTATTTTCCGCTGCTATGTAATGTATTGTAATCTCTGATATTTATTGAATGTAATATTCATTTATACTCTGTATATTCTTGTATTCTGATAGATTGTTATAATATACAATGAAATGTTCTTTCGTCTGCGTTCTGTTGTGGCTTGTTCTCGAAACAATCAGGCGTTTCGAACGGTCTAGATCGGTTTAGCGACTGATTCGGATCGAGCGAAATTCCTTTTTGTCACATTTCTTGCATTGTTTGATCATTTGACTACTCTGCAGATTGGACTCAGAGACTTTCTCATCGTTGTTCATCTTTTGCGTTAGATTATTTGATCACCCTTGATATCATTTTGAGTTTGCTTTGATGTATTAATTTGTTGAAGGTTTTGGGCAACGTATGTTAACGATATGTTCCATTTGTTTTTCTTTTATACTGTTTGAACTAATTCTATTTGGTTTTAACACAGTTTGATCTACATGTAGTCGAGCATTGCTGCGTTTACACTAAAAAGGAAACTAATGCTCAGAGGTTGACTGACAGTAAAGATGAACGAGGATGGTAGAATTAATTTATGCATCATTTTGTTAGATACGATTTCCATGGAATATTTGACATGGACCAAATGCAACTTGATACCTAATGCATATATGTTACTGTTGTATTAGTTTAATATTCATTTGCTTTTGTATATACTACTTATTTAATATGGATAAATTTTGTTTCATTTAAAAATTGTGAATTATATTGAGTAAATAATTATACTTTGGTTTGGCATATTATTAGATATTGAAGGCAGAGATAAAACTAGGCTAACTTTTTTGAATCAAAAGGTGATTATTTTGCATCGGTTGTAATAAAAAATCATAGTAGGAAGGAGGTTTCTTATGTCAGTTAAACAACCGTAGCAATAAGTTATGCCTTTTACGACGTTTGCATTTTCTACGGTTGTTCAACAGAAGCAATAGGGGGCAAACAATGGACTCAAATGACATGTTTTGCGCTAGTTAGTGTTTTTACTAGTATAATTGCACGAGGGTGGGTAAACGTACCATTTGATTATATAATTTAAAAGATTTTTTTATTGTTAAGTTAATTAAAAAAAACTAGTGCAAACCCGTGCTACGCACACGGAATTCACAACATCTTTTTCTATGTTTCTTAGTTTTTTAAATTTCAATGGTGAATAAGTATGTTTATATATTTTATACTTTTGAAATAGATTACATTTTTTTAAACACTATCGATAAATATCTGCTGAAAAATGTATTTAAGTAATCTCAAAGCATACAACATATAACACATTTTTAACCCACATTAACTACGCCCAACAAAAGATAATGTTAGCCATTAATTATTCTTAACATGTTAAGAAGTGCGTTATTATGTTATGTTTCCCAATGTAAGAAATATATCTAATATAGGTTTATAGATACTCATATATGTAGACACATAGTTCGGTTAATAGAAGTTTTCCATACTTAACCAAAAATAACACTTAAGTCGAATTATTATTAAAATTTTGTTTTAAGAAATACCATCTAAGATTAGATCATGTCCACTTTTCGACATTATCCGATACTAAATGCACTACAAAAATATTATTGTAACTTTAACACATCATATTTCTTAACATCCATAGGATAATATGACATAAAAAATATGTGCAGAATATGAGTATACAATTAAAATTCTAGAACAACTTGATAATAATCATCTTCCATTAATTTAATTATTCATACATGAAATAACTAAACCAACATAGCAATTAACATAATTTAATACAAAATTGTATATCATAAAATGAAATACATGTAACATGCATAAAGCTAATTTTTGATGACATTTCATTAAAAAAAAGAATAAGATGAACGGTGTAAAGAACAACAATAAACACGTTGAGTTGTTAGAAATAAAGTCAAAGACCTCTAGTATCAATGGTTAGAAGTTTGGCGTTTTACACGATTGTTCTAGATGTATCGTTTGGATCCCTTAAGATATCATAATGAGAGCACAACTTAATCAAAATATCAGCCTTATTATAAAAATATATATTAAATTCATATTATTATCAAAACAATTTTTGTAGGGGAGTTTATTGTGAAGGATAAATTCCATATTATTTTTTTAATTCAAGAACAACCCATCAAAAATTTATTTTCAAGGACAATACACTGTAAAATTGATATTATACACACCGTAAAACTGATATTAAATAGAAGTTGGAATGTTATGTAGCAAAATGTCAAAAGTTGTCCAAATAATTTCGTTTTATTATGAAACAAATTTTGTAATAACTATAACTTATCTGGACATTAAATTCAATATATTTCAGGATAGAAACTTAAAAAATGAACACCATGTTATTAATGATATTGCATAACTATTGCACTTAAGAACAACCTTAAGAAGACCATTGAATATTTGAACGGTGCAGTTAAAAATTATAAGTTGGAATTTAGAAGAATTAAGTTTTTAAGGTGAAAATGATAAAGGTGAGAGATAAATATTGGAACCATATTCAATTTATGCATAATAGAAATATTCATGTGTAAACCAATCTTAATATTTGGATTAATAATTAGATAAACACTGTATATCTAAATCATACTTCAAGTCCATCAAAACTACAGAAGAACAATACATTAAATACAATTAAAAAATTCAAGCTAATAAAATTTGGATACATGCAACATTGCCATTTTGAAGAAAACTCTCACAATTCGAAGGCAAAATGTTATAAATTTAACCATGCTAACAGCAAATTTGCATTCTAGTCTACGCATTATTGGCACTTTTTTTCGAATTTCATGATTTTTGCTACAAAATATGATCAATTTCTGTATCATGCTTCTGTTTGCCTTTCAAACCAAGAAACCTTATAGTTTGTTATAGATCAATTGATTAGGCTTATCCACCCTTGGCATAAGAAATCTTCTTTGAATAATTATGAAGCATAGAGCAAAATGGAAAGACACATATTATGAAGGATAAAATGTTCGGAAAGGAGAAAGGTACAACTTTAAATTTAGTAGGAAAAAATTCATGTACTGTACGGATGTGGAATTATGTACAAAAAAATATGAACTTATTGGAACTTTTCTGGGAATATAAATGAGTAACCAAATTTTATCCAACATTATATGGCAAGTTGCTTTCAAATCTATAATATGTCTAAGTACAAACGTCATTGGAAATATAAAGCCAATTTACTCGTCGCTTGCTACCTAAGCACCACTTAATCATACAATCAACCAAATTAGTAGCTTCAAGTAATCATAATTTACATAAAAAAATAACACTGAATTCGAAATTCTAATACCACGTCTATTTCAGTACGTAATAGAGTTACAATGAATTAAGTAATTTCTAACATACCATTAGTTAAATGGAAAAAATCATTATAAGTAATAACTGGAAATTTTATATATCCTAATAACAAACAAATCATTATATAAAACTAAAAATTTATGATGCTATTTGGCAACTATTTGTATCATTTAAAATTCAGAAGTAATAGATCCCAAAATCATAATGGACCTATTCTCAAGGAGGAATGCCCATGATAAATAAAACAAATATTTTTCTAGTTCATAGCAATGTCAAGACGCCGTGTACTTAAAAAAAATAGAGTGTTGGTTTAATTGCAAATGTAACTTATTAGTCAGCTTACAAACCAACGAATAGCAAAATAGTATTTTATGTGCATTAAGATGCATATGCATATGATTTTAAATCTCATATGCATATTCATTTAGTTTGATGTAGAACAAAATGATAATTTCTAGAATTAGAAGGTAATGAATACTTGAAAACAAAGTTATTACCCATGATAGGAATAAAGAAGGATGACATTTATCTATTTATGATATAAAATGAATTAGCATAAACAGAAATATGACTGGTGAAGATACAAAAAGGATAAAATAATAAAATAATAGAACATAATTGAAGGAAATACATAGCTAAAATTGAGCAAGAAATCGATATATATTCAACCTATAGTTATTTTCTCATATAATAAAGTAGATTTGAAGAAAGGTATTAAAAATTTATCTTAAATATTGAAAACATTAATTAGAATGGAATTTTATAAATGAAAATGAAATATATTTTTTAATAGATTGCAAGTCAAATTTAGCTTAAGATGAAATCTAAAGCATCGATTATAAGAGAACATAAAAGGGAAAATTTAAGTCGAGTATTTTTGAAGATAGAAAATTTAAGAATGGAAGTAGTCATTATTAATAATATTGAGCAATTTTTGCATGTAAGGACAATGCTAAGGTAACTATTGAATATGTGTTTGAAAGAGTTAAATGAAAATTATAAGTTAAAAATTAGAATAATTCAATTTTTAAAGTGAAAATGCCTAAAAATAGTTCATAAAGAAAATCTTAAGGCATAAACCATTGGAACAACATACAGATCATCAAAAATCATGAAAGTCGTTAGTTGTACATAAAACAAAATGAAAATCTATAAACATAGAAAGCAATGAAAATTGGAAAACAAAGTTAAAACCCGAAAATAGTAATGAAGAAGGACGACATATCTCTATTTTAAGGTAGATAGTGAATTAATTAAGATAGAAATATATATATATATATATATATATATATATTTTGGTAAAAACAGAATGCACAATTTAATATTTAAACCCATACTTAAAATGAGTTGAATACTAGGTACCTAAAATCAAGTAGGGCATCTACAAATATTCAACCCATATTCAATTTTTCATATAATGAAGTAGATTTGAGGGAAGACATTGAAAATTAATACCGTAGTATTGACTGAAAATGCGATTGGGTAAATGAAATGAAAAAAATAAATATAACAAATTGCAAGATAAATTTTTCTCAAAAAAAGATTGGAAATATGAAAATGAAAAAACAAAAGAGGATGACATTAAGTTAGACAGAGACATAAAATTAAAGAAAGAAATGATCATTATTAATAATATTGGGTAACTTTTGCATCTAGAGAAAATGTAAAGGAAACCATTAAATCCATGTTTGAAAATGGTAAACGAAAACTATATGTTAAAAATTAAGAGAATCTAGAGTTAAGGTAAAAACAAATGAGATGAGAGATAATTACGGAGGCCATATTCAATTTTATATATAATATGTTTTGAAAATTCTAATTGAAAATAAATCGTACTATAAAACCAAAAATTATTTTTGTACAACATTTTCATTACTAAATAAATTTTCATCAAAATCAATCGTTATTTTTGTGTACTTGGATAATTGGAATACAATAAACACAAATGGACCAATATAATTTCAAACAGAAATCCAAAAGAAACGATGAAACTTATGCTTTAAAATAGTTTATAAAATAGATGTTGTTAAGTCAAACATTGAAGCGATCAATAGATAAACAAACATCATAAAATTTTCAAAATCATTTAAATCATTAATTATATTTAGAGCAACCTACATACTGAAGATCTATAAATTTAAAAAGCAGTCAATACCTGGAAACAAAGCTGATATCCAAAAATAGGAACGAATAAGAATGACGTCTGCCTATTTAGAGTAGAAAGTCAATTAGATCACGATCGAGACATGAATATTGTTGATGAACCAAAAAGCATAATACAATGGAACATAACAAAAGGAACAGCATACCTGAAGTTAAGCAAAAAATTTAGCAGATTAATATGAATAACATAAATTTTAGTGAAGAAACAAAAAGTATAAAGCAATAGAACTTAATCAAAGGAAGAAATACCTAAACTTGAGTTGGAAATCGATAACCAATCAACCAATATTTGATTCCTTGTATAGTGAACTATACTTGAGAGGAGGAATCAACAATTGATACTGAAAATAGTAATTGGAAAATGAATTTAGTAAATGAGAATAAAAGCAACCAATAATGCAAACATGTAAGAAATGAAAATAGAAGAGAGAATGAAAGGCCACATTTAGGGATAGAATATAAAGAAATGAAACGGTCATCATTAATGATCTTGGACAATTTTTGCAAATAAGGATAATGTGAAAACCATTGAAAAAATGTTTAAAGCGGGTAAGTGAAAAGTTTGAGCTAGAAATAAAGAGAATTCTTGTATTTAAGAAGAAAAGTTAGAAATAAATATTTGAACTATAGTCGGTATTTTTTATATTATTATAATATGTATCTTGCCAGGAAAAAGCCGAAATTGGAAGAAAATAAAATCTAAAATCCAAATTATTGGCAGAGACAACAGTAATTAAAGAGAAAAAACAAATAAGATAATTTAATTGTGTTTTAAAGATCCGTTATCATATTACATTGAAAATTTACATATTACTTTAATATATTTTTTCATGAAAATGAAAATTATTATAATATTAAAGTAGAAAAATAAATAAAACCTAGGGATAATATTTGAATATTAATTGTTGAATTTATATCAGAATGGAGTAGTGTTGGAAGAAAAAAAACGAGGAGCCAAAATATGGACACAAAGTGTGTAGATTTGAAAGAATTAAAATTAATTCTAGTGAATTTTACGCGTATAATAACATTAATAATGAGAATGGTAAAGAAGCGTTCAATTCATAATATTTTTTGCAAGTATGCGAAAAGAATATATGGACTGTAAGTTTTTAACATGAATCGGGGAATTTCAAATTGTTAATGTCTGAAAGTGGGTGGAAGAAAAAGTACTATAGAAAACCAAGAGTTGCATATGTTTTAAACTCACTTAAAGAAGCATTCAATTGATAATAATAATTTTAGCAAGTATGTGATTTTTTATTTTAGAGATTGTACGTTTTTAACATTAATAAGGGAATTCTCAAATTGTTAATGTCCAAAAGTGGGTGGAAGAAACATCAGTGTAGAAAACCAAGAGTTGCATATGTTTTAAACTCACTTTTCCACTATTTATTATTTTCTCTGGACACAGGTTAGCGTATTGAATTTTGACATATATATATTAGAGTAGATACATGTGATTAACAACAATTTGAAATTGAATTCATGTAGATAAGAAATGAAAATATAAGAGAGAATGAAAGGCCACATTTAGGGATAGAATATAAAGAAATGAAATGGTCATCATTAATGATCTCGGACAATTTTTGCAAATAAGGATAATGTGAAAAACATTGAATAAATGTTTAAAGCGAGTAAGTGAAAAGTTTGAGCTAGAAATAAAGAGAATTCTTGTATTTAAGAAAAAAAGTTAGAAATAAATTATAATATGTATCTTGCTAGGAAAAAGCCGAAATTGGAAGAAAATAAAATCTAAAATCCAAATTATTGGCAGAGACAACGGTAATTAAAGAGAAAAAACAAATAAGATAATTTAATTGTGTTTTAAAGATCCGTTATCATATTACATTGAAAATTTACATATTACTTTAATATTTTTTTCATGAAAATGAAAATTATTATAATATTAAAGTAGAAAAATAAATAAAACCTAGTGATAATATTTGAATATTAATTGTTGAATTTATATTAGAATGGAGTAGCGCTGGAAGGAAAAAAATGAGGAGCCAAAATATGAACACAAAGTGTGTAGATTTGAAAGAATTAAAATTAATTCTAGTGAATTTTACGCGTATAATAACATTAATAATGAGAATGGTAAAAAAGCGTTCAATTCATAATAATTTTTGCAAGTATGCGAAAAGAATATATGGACTGTAAGTTTTTAACATGAATCGGGGAATCTCAAATTGTTAATGTCTGAAAGTGGGTGGAAGAAAAAGTACTATAGAAAACCAAGAGTTGCATATGTTTTAAACTCACTTAAAGAAGCATTCAATTGATAACAATAATTTTAGCAAGTATGTGATTTTTTTAGAGATTGTACGTTTTTAACATTAGTAAGGGAATTCTCAAATTGTTAATGTCCAAAAGTGGGTGGAAGAAACATTACTGTAGAAAACCAAGAGTTGCATATGTTTTAAACTCACTTTTCCACTATTTATTATTTTCTCTGGACACGGGTTAGCGTATTGAATTTTGACATATATATTAGAGTAGATACATGTGATTAACAACAATTTGAATTTGTAGATGTTAAAAATATAGAAGTCAAAACTTTTGAATGTTAATAGCTTAATTTATATTTGAATGGAGCAAGGAGGCAAACTATGAAGAAATAATGCGTAGATATGAAAGAATTACAATCAATTTTGTTGAACTTTATTTATATATAATAAAATTAATAATAAGAATGATAAAGAAGCATTAAATTGGCAATAATTTTAGCAAGTATGTCAAAAACAATTGGGATTGTAAGTTTAACATTAATGGGGGAAGTTTCAAATTGTGAATGTCTAACAATAGAAGGAAGGAACGTTACTGTAGAAAACCAAGAGGCGCAAATGTTTAAACTCATGTTCCACCATTGATTAATTTCTTTGGACACATGTCAGCGTATTGATTTTTTGGCAGAAATGGAACTGAAAGGTCATTGGAGGAAGATTGTGCTTTCATATAATATAATAGATAGATATGATTAGTTTAAGATTTTGTTGCATTTTCTAAATAATATATTTTGATATATCAAATGATATTGTAGTAGAAATAAGATATTAATGGATGATTTGAAGTATATTTGAAAATAATGTATATTTTAGAGAAATTTTATGCATTAGAATTAGAATCATCAAAAACATCGGTGAAAATAATTCCGAGAAAGAGAGTATTTTCTTGGCTTCATAAAATATTTTTCTCAAGTGGCAGTAAGCAAACTTCGTAACAGTTGTTTTTATTATGGATGTTTGTAAGGAATGTAAATGATATTTAAGATATTTTAGGGAGTTAGATATATTAGGCTAATCTTTTGTTCAGAATGAAATAAGTAACCTACACATGCTGATGTGTACTCATAATGGCTATACATTCCAAAATGGGGGACTCTGATGCTTGTCTACTTTTTTCATTCGTTTCTCCCATGCACAAATCTGTTTCTACCTAACCCTAATTTTCAGTTTTTTAATACTAACCCATTCCCAATATTACGAACCCTGATTCCTTTTCCAGTTCACTATCAACAGAATCCTGTTTTTCCATCTCCTATCCACGACCACAACATCACTGTTGCAAACCCTTTTACCCAATTTTTTCCACAACATATTTTAAAATTACTTTGCTTACCTATCAATAATACTCTCCTGCACCAATGCTTTTCCCATTTTCATGATTAGATTGAGGCACATTATGGTTAAAATTTAAGTCCACAGCAGAATGATAAACACCTATTCTTGATGTCCTCACATTGGACGTCTTTGAGCTTTATGGTATTTTTTTACTGAATCAACAGCTTTTATTACACATTCTCAGACATTCACTATTTTTCAGTTTTCCCTTTTGGACATAAGTTCATTTTAAACTACAGTACTTAACAATGTTAACCATTATATGTATACCAGTCGGTTTTTTCCGATTGAACAAATGAGTAATTAGCAGTTTTCCCTCTCACAGCTGCTAATAACAGGTCTAATATGTATATCAAAACTAGTTATATCTGCAATTGTAATAAAGTCAACCTTTTTTATAACTATTTCTAGCAGTTGTTAAAATTTGTTTTACAACTGTTAAAAGTAATTATACCTCAATTGTTATTAATCAAAATTTTCATAATATTATAATAAATATTATTAAAACACAATATTCAAACATAGTATTTTATTCAAATAAATATTTTATTTCAACATTTCAAATGGTACAAATTTTTTGACTTCACCATTGTACATTCACTCGTATATTACACAATCATTCATATTTACACACTCCTCACTACATTGTCACTCAATTCACTCATATACAGACTCACAAATACAACCATAAGCAAGAAAAAAATACAAGAAAATGATTATATGAAGTACTTCCTTTATTTTTTTTCTCTTCTGATGATTCGCTCGCAAAGTATACACAACTTCTCTAGTTCAATCATGAATGACCTCTGATGAATTAGCATTCATTCATCATTGATTGCCTTGAATTGATCTGCATCACATACATTCAAGATAACTTCCAAGCAACAGTAAAGAATCTCTAACAAATGTGATCACATATATAGAAAGAAGCAAATTAAGTTACATACATTTTGAAATGAAAGCAGTTACGAAATCCTCCTCATGTATTATCCGAAAGTGTCATTACTTGAAACCATGTCTATATACAAACTGTCATGCAATAATCAAGAATTGACTTCAAATTGTAAACATACGAACCAAACTAAATTCTAGTCAAATAAAATTAACAAAAACAGCTTTGCAAGACAACTAATTTAATAACATTTTTAGCATTAAAAAATTCCTAGTCAATTTTTTTGTTTCTATTTCACAAGTTCCTATGATTCAAACTCATTTTCATCATTCATTTTTTGTATCAATCCATTAACCAGTATTACAGTACGACTCAAGCAACAATTA
Source organism: Allium sativum (assembly GCA_030737875.1). Lineage (NCBI taxonomy): Eukaryota > Viridiplantae > Streptophyta > Magnoliopsida > Asparagales > Amaryllidaceae > Allium > Allium sativum. The sequence goes on from CM060920.1 coordinate 433,165,904, forward strand.
AATTATGTGATGTGAGGCTGAGATTGAATTGAACACATAGGAACATTGAATGTGAAATCAGAGGAACCAGGCTTTAAAAATCCTAACAATCCTGTAAGCCAAAAAAGGCTATATATAAGTTAGACTTTGAACGAGGCTGGTTCCCACACTACACTTATTTGAAGTGAAGCTACATGATTGGTATCAAAATCAGTTGGGACTTACTGCATTTTTTATGTACAAGAAACTTACTTTACAAGGGTAGGATGCCAGTTTCTATAAGCTCCTTGAATAGGAAGAAGGCTGAAAAGCCACACGCAGCAACCGAGCAAAACCATACATCAGGAATCCTAAACTCCTCAGCAAACTCAAGCATATAACTGGAATACGTATCGAAAACCACATATGTCATCTTAGGCATGTTTTCACCTTCATTCAGCTCCATTAACAACTTCTGAATGGATCCGATAGCCTGCTTCCGACTATGTCACAGATACCCGATCACATCCATTATCCTTCTTCCATCATTGTACCTTTATTCGAAGGGACATCATATATTTCAAGGTTGTTATGCGAAACAACTACATCACTTTCATGGTTAATGATTAAAGTGAAGGATATTTTTGTTACTAAGAACATAGTTGATTACCATAGCTTTAATCTTATGAATCAAGTTTTCTTAATAAACAATATAAGCCAACATTATTAATGAATATAGTCATATTTTTTATTATCTGATGGTGATAAACATTAGATGCAATGAAACTAAAAAAGATTATAGTGCATGCACTGTGGAAGAAGAAACCCACTTCACCAAGGATGAACAACAAAACGTGATGGTTCTAAAATTAATTCCTCTCATTCGCTTTTGATATAACAAATCTCTTTAACCATAACTTGATAGGAAATATACTAACACAATACCTTAAATTAATTAATATGATTAGATAGCTCGGATTGCTTGCTATGGAGCTAGGATAAATAAAGGAATTTATCGTTTGAAATCTATGTACAAATCCGTATAATTCTTTGTTACTTTAAGTCTGTCTAGAGAACCAAATCACCCTACTAAACCTATGTCGTGCAGTGCATACCTTTGGCACATATAATTCTTTGTCTTATCCAGAAAATAGAATAATGTTCCTTATCTACTCTAGATAGAAAATCTATATTCAAAAGAGAGATAAAACCAAGTTCCCAAAGAAATCAGATCTCTACTCTGGTTCAAAATCAAGTATAAACACTCATATTACTATAGGATGATTATGTCACAAATCTAATGGCAGTAAAGGATTGCACTCAATTAAAATTCAAAATTCAGTATTACTTTAAGTTCATCAGCTATCTGTGCCAAAGAACATTAAGAAACATGTTTTCACTGAAGTCAAGTACTAAATTTTAGGTACTTAAACATCAGTTTTTCTGAAACAAATGCTGCAGTGCATCCAAGAACAAGAATTAAGTGATTTTCATTTAAGCTTTTAACTTGTAATGCAGTGAAATACTTGAACTACACCAAACGAGATCACTGAACAGAACTTGCTACTAGATCCTCCATCTAGAACTTGGTTTCCCCTTTATAATTGAACCAGATCTTCTGCTTAACCGTATCATATGTAGATTGCCTAGCCAAGCTTACAACTTCCTTAACTCGACATATAATGTGACAATGAATACCGATTTTTCCATCAGAATCTTATATGCCCAAAATATTGTAATTATAAACTCTATGGGAATAAAACATATTGCATGAAAATAAATCATTGAAATTCTATGGCTAAATCACCAGAATCTAAAAAGCACTAGATTAAAGCCATAATTGATTGAAGAACTCACCCATATTCATGTCTTCGATTGGCGTTTGATTGCATGCCCCCCGGCGTAGGACTGAGGTATGTTCTTCTCAGACGCATCCTTTATGAATCTTTGGTATGGATATAAGCGGAACGATAATGGATTTGAAACATGAAGATAGTTTCAGAATTTAGTGAAATCTAGTTTTACAATCAATCACGAATTAAAGGGCTGAAGCGCGATTCTCAAGTGAAAAAGAAACAAATAGTAATCGTGTGAATTATGTTCGAGCGGGAAATTGAAATTTTTTGTCTAAGGAGGTGAGGCGGGGAAGGAAAATTACATTAACATGGATTGATTTCATAGGCCGTTAGATTAGAGTCATGCAGACTACTAATTTTTTAATTTGAATATATCTATGGCTACTACAGCATATGTTGATATCTATGCTATCACATTGAAGTGTCTGTTGCAATAGACAAAAAACAGAACAGCAATGACAGTATTATAGCTAGCAACACAATGGATTTTCATTGCGGTTGGTCATCTATGGCGTAATGCATGTTAATTAGTTCGAAACTAAATTATTACCTTAATTTAGCATCAAACGAATTTTTTTATGTCATCGATATTCTCTTAGCTCAGGAGTCATCATGTTATTATCCGTGTTAACATACCATTCAAAAGAAAAAATAGTTCGTTACTGACTTTAATGTTTATGCATGATGGAAACGGATCATTTTATAAGGTTATTTGGACGGCGTGTTTAGATGAAGCCGAAAGTTGAACGAGTTATGCGCTTGCGGCTTCAAACAAGGTTATTAAGTGAACTATTTTGATTTTTAGTTTAATTGTTTCATTGTTAATTAACTATTAGTTGTGTTGTGTAATATATGTTTAATAATTGCAAATAAAACTAATCAGAATAAGCACAATATTTCATTTAACCACAACAATACATCAAATATTAACGAACCGAACAAACTACAAAAACAAACCAAATGATACTTTATTCAATCATACTTGTTCTTCATTTATGTCTTGGTCCAACTATCATTGAATCTGTCGCTGAAATCTGCGGCTACAACTTGTAAGAATAAACTCATGCTTCCTCATAGGTCTAGGTAATTGACACATATACCAATGCACATTTCAATGTATTCACGCATCCAATTCGCGACAGGCGTGAACTTATGCAGTTAAAGCGGTTAGCGGATTCAATGCGGCAGAAGTCTAAAAAGTCATAGTGGGAATAAAACGAGTAAATATTATGATATAGCGGATGACTCTAAAATAACATATATAACTCGTTATTAATTTTTTTACGAATATATAAATGATAATTAAGTGAAAATTTAACAATCAATTTAAATATAATTAGTACATTCTTAATTTTAAATACAAACATGTAACGATCCAAAATTCCCCGATCTCCGAAGAGACGGAAATGGCCAGATTGAGTTGAGAACGCGACAAATCAGAACACAAACGACAGAACATTTCATTGCTATTACAACAATTGCATCAGAGTAAAAGAATATAACAAAGTATGAATAAATAATATACAATAGAAAATATCAGACATTTAAATTACATTTAAATACATAGCAGCGGAAAAATAATACATAACGCAACTGAAAGAAATACACAGATACACAGCTTTCTGAATGTAGCTCCAGCTGTAAACTAGGATCCTGGAAAAGCAATATCTGCAAAACCAAAACTACTAGCTGCCCGCGTGGAAAGTAGGGGCACCTAGAGTTTAAGTTAAAACAATAAACTCCAGGTTAGTCATGGGACTGACATGAGAAATAAAACAGTTATTAGATCTTTACTTTAAAAATATAGTAAATCAATGGACCACGTCGTATAACACGGAAAGGCTTTCCTCCCAAGAATACCAGTGCATAAAACAAACACCGCAATGCTTTTTTGGAAAAATGAAGCTATTATAAGACTAAGGTCCCATCACACAATGCAACGCAAGCCGAAGGATAGAGTTTTTCCTTATAATAGCTAAACATGCTTGCTGCGTTTAAAACAAATCATTTTGATACTATTATAAGCGTAAAGTGAATAAATCAACTTCAAATATAAACGTATCAATCATAAACGGCATAGTACCCCATCCTACTATGTCGCCATACTAATTCTACAATTAAAACCTCATAATGTTGTATTGGAAGTTGGATTTCCATCATGAACCAAGGCAAGGGATCGTCCTTACCAATTTCGAGACTCTTTAGCCCGAGCCTAAGGACTTATACTCAGTCAAGCCCATGGATCTTCAAGGCCGGTCCACACTTACGTTAGTGGATTAGTAATTCCTGAACAATACGTTTCCCCGTCCTATGGGGCGTAAGTCTGGTCATTATGCCGACCATATCCATCCATCGGCCCCGTAGTGACCGATATATCCGAGGCATCTTGCTTTCCATCATCCACATAAGTAAAAATGTCTGGGCTCCATACCATGACACCACTCCTAGCTAGATAGAAATGCGTGTTCTCCCTGCAGTCCTCTCCCGTTTATAGTTCATACCGGGTTGTGAGACTCGCGAATTAACGCTATACACAAAGCTATGCTATTTAAAGCCATGCTTTGATCAGCAACCACAAGACTCTGCTTTTCAACAAAAGCCTTGATCATTTGCATCTCAGCATGCCACACTGACAATTCACGCCATGCAACTTATGTCTATCTATATATAACCTCTAAGCACGTACGTTTCAGAGAAGGGTGTAAGCAAGAGAATAAATTCTCCGCCACCAAACAGATATATATTTAATAGAAATCAATCAACACAGAATAAAATCTGATGTCAGACACATATCTATTTACTAGTTCGTTCTGGGTCTGAACGAAACCTGAGACACCATATTCCTCGTCCCATATATCTAATACAGGAGAGAGATCCTCACATATCTGGTCTATCTCCAAGTACGTCTAGACGATCATCACTTATTACCTTGTCTTGGGAATACAGCCCAATTAAGACATCAGTAATCATCCAAACGATGTGAAGACCTCCGGCCTTCAACCACCGTCTTCATCGTTGACTTATCGTCGAATCAGTTATTTAGAATGGGCATAAACCCGATCTTTCCGAATAACCCGCATATTTTATAAACAAGTGCTATAAAACACAACATATGCCTCATTCCAATTCAAAATATTCTTTTATTCAAATATTCACATCATTAGGGGAAGGTTCCCGTTAATTTTATCAAAGATGATTTTTTTTAAATTTATTATTTAATCTTCCTATGGATATCATTTCAAAAGATTTCATTACCTTTTCAATTCTAAACCAAATTAAGGTTTATCCAACTAGTCGGGATTAACGAGCCATACCAAAGTAATCTTTTCTTTTATTATCCCAATCCCAAACTATTCATCTCATGGAGCAAAACTGGTGATACTCCATATCTAACACCATTGTGTTATCGGTAAAGTTAATTACCATTTTCCGTTCAAATCTAATTAAAGATTTAACTATCGCTTGGAGCAAAACTGGTGATACTCCATTCTCGATCATTTCACAAATTTGATAATTTAGATTATCATCTTCGCAACCCAATCTAATTAAAGATTCATTAAAACTCCACTTAGTTTTAATCTTCCCAAATATCAATATTAATGATTATTTAACTTTGGGAAATCAAACATGCTGCATCGACAACCTACATCGTACCATTGATTTCTGTCGATATATAACCTCTAAGCTCATACGTCTTAGAGAAGGGTGTTAAGCAAGAGAATAAATTCTCCGCCACCTAACAGATATATATTTAGCAGAGATCAACAATACAGTTCGAAATACAATGTTCGGCATGTAATCATATCTTTAACAGGGTTAAAGAACTAATGCCATTTAAAATACAGTTCACGATAAACCCAAAATCACATTCCATTCATTATGGAATCTTCACGGAAAACAGATCAATATATATAATCGATATCAATTTCTATGTTCGACTAGTAATATTAATGGAATAATGACGAAGCCTTTTAAATTCAATATATATTAACAGTCTTCCTCCATAGAAGCTTACTTCGATTATTACTAAATTGAATTCCATTCAATTCCAATTTAATATATTAAACTGGAAAACCTTATTTTGGAAATTTTCCATTAAATATTAATAAAAAGATTTATAAGTTCCAAATCACATTTCACTGTTAATCGGGTCAAAGAACGAATGTCGTTAAAAACTCAGTTCATGATAAACCCACAATCAACTTTCATTTCAATTCCAATTAAATGTTGATTAATTGGTAAACTTCACTAAATCTTAATTAAAAGATTTATTATTTTCTCAACTGGGTTTAAGAACAGTGTTAATAAAGAAACCATTCACGACAAACCCAAAATCCAATTTAATATTAAATACAAGACTTTGAATAGAAATTATATCGGCTTATATTCAATATCAAATTCTGAAACTAACGGATATAGTATTGGAAATAACAATATCTGTATCTTCCAAATTCCCATAACAGTATGCGTATAACCACGGAATCCAATATCAAAATATTTCGAAGATTATTTCCATTCCAATCCATCCCAATTCATAGATTGGAAATGTCTGGTTATATTAAAACCCTTTTTCAAATCCAATTTATTTATTTAAAAATTATTGGATTTAAAGTCTAGTTAATAACTAGTTCATATAGATAAGAATATATTTTTAAGTTTACAAACAAAGAATTTTTCATCCGAATTCTTTTCAAATCATTTATTATGATTTTACACAAATTATTAATATTTTTATTAAGGCCCTTTCAGTCGATTTCCACAAACGGTCATCCAACTGCACTTACAGTGACCTTTTCCAAATTTGATTTCGACAGAATTCCAAATCCAGCCATTAGATTTCAAATCTCTTATATTCATTGGAAAGCTCTTTTCGATACGAACCCAATGGTTCTAGTTTTAGGAGAATCCGACGGTTGGATCTCCCGTAATGTCAATTCGAAGTCAATGGTCGAAATTCGCGAACGGTCGCGGCGCAGCGCGTTCTATTCAGGCCATTAATTATATATAATATATATATTATATATATTTCATCGATTTACATTTAAAACGTATCTTTAAAAATCGTTTATAAATTCGTTTTAAAATGATTCTGACTTCGTTTTCAATTTTAAATCAAAATTGAATATTCCATATCATAATAATATTAAAATGACAATATTTTCAAAAATCTGATTTTGAAATCATTTCTTTTCAAATATTCATTATAAAAATGAATAAAATCGATATAAATTTCATTCACGTTAAAACGGCGCAAATCTAATCAACACGGCTTCACACAATTCAATATTTTCTTATCCATCCAAAATCGGACATCAAATTCACATTTTAATCCTTCACTGAATATTATTTAAAATATTCATCATTTTAAAATATATCCATATTTTAAAATATTACTTCTTTCTGAATTGGAATCAGACACAGTCAATTACCATATAATGTCATTTATATGGATTTCATATAACACATGTATACAACAACAATTATACACAGTCAACCATCATCCAGAGTGCATTACACAATTGCATAAGCATTAAATATAAATAATTAACGCTTATAACAGTCTGTCAACCAATCGATTGACATACCGCTAATTATTGGGACTAGTGTATGTCAAATATCATCCCAATGCCCTTATAGGGTTTCAACCAACAAATACTGAATATGATTTATGCCGTTGGGCGATGTGTAAAATTTATCGTCCCAATCCATATCACAAAAATAGGCGAGCATAAACAAGTCGTCCGACTTGTAAATGGATGTGTAAACTTATTTTTAACTATCCATAAATATATAGAATTTAATAACTTTGCTTATAAAATTCTATACAACGCCTAAATAATTTTATTAATCGTAGTTATAAACTAAAAATAATATTTTTAGCGAACTAGTATTTATTCCATAACATAGCCATTTTATATATGACACGACCCGAAGTTCCCCGTAGCTCGGATTGAATTGAGAACACGACGAATCAGAACACAAACAGAAGAACATTTCATTGCTTATTATAAGAATTTACATCAGAATACAAGAATATACAGAGTATGAATAAATATTACACATTTACTAAATATCAGAGATTTACAAGTTACAATGCAACGGAAAAATAATACAAAACACAACTAAAAGGAATATACGGATACAGAGCTTTCCAAATATTATTCCAGTTGTAAACCAGGATCCTGTGAATATAAATCTGCAAAACCAAAACTACTAGCTGCCCGTGTTGAAAATAGGGGGGACCCAGAGTTTAGGTTAAAACAATAAACTCCATGTCAATCATGTGACTGGTGTGAGAACTAAAACAATTATTTAAAACTTTACTTTAAATCAGATATATCAAGGGACCACGCCGTATAACACAAAATGGGCTTCCTCCCAAGAATACCAGTGCATATAACAAAACAACGCAATGCTTTTTGGAAAAATGAAACTACTATAAGACCCAGCTCCTACCACACAATGCAATGGAAGCCGGGGGATAGGGTTTTCCCTTATAATAGCCAAACATGCTTGATACGTTAAAACAAATCATTTGATACTATTATAAGTGCATAGTGTATAAAACAACTTCAAATATAAATGTATCAATCCTAGACGGCATGGGTACCATATATCATGTCGCCAATACTAGGCTCTACAATAAAACCGCAAATGTCACGTACTGGAAGTTGGATTTCCATCTGTGAACCAAGCCCAGAGATCGTCCTTACCGCTTCGAGACGCTCTAGTCGTGTCTCAGGAATAGCTGCAACTGCCCCTTGGATCGTCAAGGCCGGTCCACACAGAGTGGATTAAAATGCCTGAACAATGTGTTTCCCCGCCCTATGGGGAGTCAACTGGTCATATCCCTACCAAACCACCGGCCCCGGAATGACCGATATAACTGAGGCGCCTCGATATCCGTCATCGACATAAGTAAAATGTCAGGACGTGCAAAACGCTGACACCAGTCCGAGCCAGAAGGAAACGCATGCCCTCCCTGAGTCCCTCTCCCGTTTCTGGTTCACACCGAGGTGTGAGGCTCACGAATCAACACTACACAAAGCTACGCTATATCAAAGCTGTACTTTGATCATTATCCACAAGACTCTGCTTTTCAATAGAAGCCTTGATTATTTGCATCTCAGCATGCCACACAGGTTATTCACGCTATGCAATCGATGTCTATCAATCACACATAATGAAATTCGATGTCAGACACACATCCATTTACAAGTTCGTTCTAGGTCTGAACAAAACCGGAGGAAACTTTTTCCTCCCCCATATGTCCAATACAGGGGAGAGGCCCTCGCATATCCATCGATCTCCAAGTACGTCTGGACGATCACCACTTATTACCTTGTCCTGGGTGTACAGCCCAATCAAGACATCGTCGAATCAGTTATTCAGAATGGGATAAACCCGGTCTTTCTGAATAACTCGCGTATATAATAAACAAGTGCTATAAAAACACAACATACGCCTCATTCCAATCCAGAATATTCCTTTGTTCAAATATTCTTATACTTTGGGAAAGGTTCCCATTAATTTTATCAAAGATAAATTCTTTAAATTTATTCTTTAATCTCCCTTTGGATATCATTTCAATTTAATTAAAGATTCATTAAAACTCCACAAGGTTTTATTCTTCCCAAAATTCAATATTAACGATTGTTTAACATGGGAAATCATATCCCGTCTTTAACTGGGTTAAAGAACCAATGTCATTTAAAACACGGTTCATGATAAACCCAAAACCATATTCCATTCCATCAGCCTTTAACCGTAAATTAGCAAGTGAACAATTCCCTAAGTATTAACCTCGAAGGCCGAAACCAACATTAGATCAATACCCAGGAAACCATTCAACTTAACTAATCTCCAGTTAGTTTCTGATTTTCTTAACTCCATTGGGTCTAAGAACAATATTATTAAAGATACCCTTCACGACAACCCAAAATCACATTCCATTAACAATGGAATCTTCATGGAAAACATATCGATATATATAATCGATATAAACTTCCATATCCAACCGATAATATAAATGGAATAACGATAAGGCCTTTTAAATTCCATATATATTAACCATCTTCCTCTACAGAAGCTTACTTCGATTATTGCCAAATCGAATTCCATTCAATTCCAATTTAATATGTTAAATTAGAAAACTTTACTTTGGAAAATCTCCTTTAAATCTTAACAAAATATTTATAAATTCCTAATCCCATTTCACTGTAAATCGGGTTGAAGAATGAATGTCGCTAAAACCAAGTTCACGATAAACCCTATTCACATTCCATCAGTCTCTAACTGTAAATTAGTAAGAGAACAATTCCCTAAGTGTTAACCCCGAAGGCCGAAACCAACATCAGATCAATACCCAGGAAACATTCAACTTAACTTATCTCCAGTCAGTTTCTAATTTTCTTAACTCCATTGGGTTTAAGAACAGTATTATTAAAGATATCATTCACGACAAACCAAAAATCTTATTCCTGTCTTTAACTGGGTTAAAGAACCAATGTCCTTTAAAACACGGTTCACGATAAACCCAAAATCACATTCCATTCCATCAGCCTTTAACCATAAATTAGCAAGTGAATAATCCCCTAAGTATTAACCCCGAAGGCCGAAACCAACACCAGATCAATACCCAGGAACCCATTCAACTTAATTAATTTCCAGTTAGTTTCTGATTTTCTTAACTCTATTGGGTCCAAGAACATTATTATTAAAGATACCATTCGCGACAACCCAAAATCTTATTCCTTTGTTAATCAGGTTAAAGAACAAGTGTTATTTTAAACACCGTTCGCGATAAACCCAAAGGCCAATTTAAATCCAATTCTAATTAAATATTAATTAATTGGTATACTTCATTAAATATAAATAAAAAAGATTTAATCTTTTCTCAACTGGGTTCAAGAATAGTGTTAATGAAGACACCACTCACAACAAACCCAAAATCACATTTGATATTAAATACAAGGCTCTGAATAGAAAATATATCGGCTTATATTCAATATCAAATTCTGGAATCAACAAACACCGTATTGGAATAACGATATATATATATATATATATGTTCCAAATTCCTCCACAATATCCGTATAATCATGGAATCCAATATTGAAAAATTCCGAAGATAATTTCGATTTAAATCCATTCCAATTCATATATTGGAAATTCTGGTTATTTTTAAAACCATTTCAAATCCAATTCAAAACTAGTTCATTTCGATAAAAATCTATTTTTATTTTTTCAAATATGGAATTTTTCATCCCAATTCTTTCCAAATCATTCCTTATGATTTTACACTAATTATTGATATTTTTAATAATTTTATCAAGGCCCGTACATTCGATTTTCATAAACGGCCATCGAACTGCACTTACAGCGACCTTTTCCAAATTTGATTTGGACATAATTCCAAATCCAACCATTATATTTCAAATCTCTAGTATTCATTAGGAAGCCCTTTTTGATATAAACCCAATGGTTCCGGTTTAATGAGAATCCGACAGTCGGATCTCCTGTAATGTCCATTCGAAGTCAATGGTCGAAGTTCGCGAACTGCCGCAGCGCGGCGCGTTCTATTCAGACCATTATATTATATATATAATATGTATATATAATATTTCATCGATTTCCATTTAAAAATGTATTTTATAAATCGTTTTAAATTCATTTTCAAAACGATTTCAACTTCATATTCAATTTCAAATCAAAATTGAATATTCCATATCATTAATATATAAATGATAATATTTTCAAAACATTAGATTTTGAAATCAATTCCTTTTCAATATTCACTATAAAAATGAATAAAATCGATATAAATCTCGTTCGCGTCAAAATGGCGCATATCTAATCAACATGGCTATATATATTTAAATATATTCGTGTCCATCCCAAATCGGACATCAAAATCATATTTTGATTCTTTTCTAAATACTATTTGAAAATATTCGTTATTTTAAAATAATCATTATTTTAAAATATTCATTCTTTCTGAACTGGAATCAGACACAGTTAATTACCATATAATTTGATTATATGGATTTCATACAATACATGTATATAACAACAGTGATAAATAATCATCCATTATCCAGAGTGTATTCTACACTGCATAAGCATTAAATACAAATATTTAACGCTTACAACAGTCTGTCAACCTATCGATTGACATACAACTAAATAGTTGGGATTAGTGTACGTCAAATATCACCCCCAACACCCATGTGGGGTTTCAATCAACAAATAATGAATTTTATTTGTGCAGTTGGGCGACGTGTAAAATTTATCGTCCCAATCCATATCAGTCAAATGGATGTACATAAACAAATCGTCTGATTTGTAAATGGATATTTATTTTATTCATATACACGTTAAAAATTATATTTTTAACCATAAAATATTTTATTCCATTCCACATCACACAATCAATTTTTGCAACACATCAATCAAATAAACAAGTCATCCATGGTCTGTGGACGATGGGTGTCAGGTGCTGCTAAGCACCGTCTACATCCTAGTACATATTTCAAGTAAAAAAAAAATAAATTAAAAGTGAGAAGTTCTCACATTTAGGTTCCACTCCTCCATTGTCTATTTCTGAACGGTTCGGATATGCCCAAAATTCCAATGCGATCCTTTCCCGTTGTTCATAGTAAAAATCGCATTTTTAATATGATGTTTATTTTAAAAATCACATTTTTATAATGGCACTTCATATATAAAAATCATATATTTTTACAACGCTTCTTTCTATATAAAAATTATATTTTTCTAACGCTAACCTCTATATAAAGATTATATTTTTCTCTTGCATTCTCTATATAAAAATCATATCATTATTTTCTCTATTATATAAAAATCAAATTTTTACTATTCCTATAATATAAAAATCGTATTTTTTTATTCCTATAATACAAATATCATATTTTTATTCTAGTTTAAACTAAACTAATCTAAATAAATAACTTTATTATCTAAATAAATTAATTTAAAACTTACATTCGCTGTTCGAAGGGGGGAAAGAGGGTTCCTCATCGCTGTTGGTGGTCGGAGGTTCTTTCGGTAGCAGCGCAGGCGAGGCTAGGGATTCGGAAGAGGAGATGAGGTGTTAATTGCAAACAAAAGATATTAAAAATCGGATTTTTAATTGGTGGAGGACCCGGGGTCAGAGATGGAGGTGCTGGGGGTGGCATTGGGTTGTGGGTGGCGGCGCAGGGTCGGGAAGGTGGTGGTGCGGGCCCAGGCTGTGGCGGCGCTAGGGGTTTCGGGCGGCCTGAGGGTTTTGGGGTTGCGTTCTTCAACGGAGAAGAAGGGGGGCGAGGCGCGAGAGAGAGGGGGTGTGATGCCGGAGATGGTGGCGCCAGAGCGCGACGACCTTGGAGGCAGCAATGGCGGCGGTTCCCCCCGTCATTCGCTTTATTTTTTTTCTTAATCGGGTTTGACCGATATGAGAGAGAGAAGGGCTTTGACCCCCCATATATTAATATATATATATATATTTCAATTTAATTTTCAAAAAGTTATTTTTAAATTCGTATTCCAAATCGAACTCATCGACTGTCGTCCATAGCTAATTACCCCCATTCCGAACACAATGGGATATGTATCGTGAGCCAATTCGGCTGTTACGATCAGTTACCGCTAAATTTAAAATATAAATCATTATATTTTAAATTCAAACGCACATTTCCATTTACCAGGCCCGCATACAGACTCTAAAAATTCCAGAAAAATAAATCTAGCTATGTTTAGACGATATGGTCCTAAAAAAATAATTTCGTCCAATTTGGAGACCGTTTGAAAAATGGCCATTTTCTAGTCGGTCCAAATTGACTAAAACTGTCAAAACACGTTTTCCTTTGCCACACTCACATATTAATCCCAAAAATTTTGAAAATTGTAATCTAATAATAAATTTACATTCCGGATCGAACAAAAGTGGTTTCGTCAAAAATGGAGGTCGTTTGCAAAATTTCCATTTTTAAGGGCCAAAATTCCATAGCGACTATTTTGAATTTTCAACTGGGCATAACTTCTTATTCCCACTATGAAATTTCAATTTTTTGGATTCTTTGGAAAGATATTTCCAAGTAGATTCTAATATTTTTTATTTCGCTAAAATCCTGTTTATTTTGAATCATGTATGTTCATTTGAAATTTGAAATCGAATTTTCGAACTACCGCGCCATTTTCAATCCCTTTTATAATTAAAAATAATTATTTATATTCTAACGACGATTCAAATAAATATATACATTCTAATTCTATCCAAAATAAATTTCTAGTCGTTATTATTTAAAATAATTCATTTTAAATATTCTAAATTCACTAAAAGGGCCAAAATAAATTTTTTAAATTGGCTCAGATTTTCCGGGTTGTTACAATCTCCCGCACTTAAGATCTTTTCGTCCTCGAAATGAAACGAAGCTGAAAGTTGTTTAACTAACCAACTAAACTTTTATAATTTTAATTATGGCTTAAGTTCTTTAACTTTTCAGTTTCTAAGAACCTTTCAAATTTTTCAAAAATTTGGCTAACACCCTAAATTTCGAAAAATTTCGCCATAACCTCCCTTGTACGGGAGCACCGGGAAAATCCCAAAATCGCCATGCAGGCCTCTCCAACCCAAAAAGAAAAAGAAACAGTCAAGCGGCTAGTCAATCGGCTCATAAAATCATCAAAAACCCCAAGAAATACAATAAACATGTACCTGTTGGTCGGGAAAACAATTTTATTCCTCTGCCCTTGCCTCTTTGCAATGATCTGTTCAATGGATACACAGGTATATGCATGCAATTTCAAACAATTTTCAATACAGTTCAATATTTGGTACCATTTGGCCCAAATTTACCTTTCTTTCGTATGTTGGTTTAAAGGAATAGTCATACAACACAACCAGCAATCAATTAGTTGATTAACATTTCAAATTCACAATTTTTATACATATACAGAAAATCATGTTTTAATGCCAATTTACAACCAATGTATTCTATCTAGTTTTGGTTCTCACACCAGTCAATTGAAAATATATAAACATCCCACTTTCGAAACTCGAACACAAACTACTGATGCTATATAGTCATCAACAGTTTCATCCCCGGGCGACTAGAGTGTGATTCTATATCTATCCAGTATATTAAGACTCCGTATACACATGGATCAGATGAATATGCAAAATCTTTATATACTTGATTGTCCAAATCAATTTAAAATAAAATATTCAAATACGTATGATTGATTTCAATTTTCAAAAAAAAATTGGTTTTCATTTTTATTTTAAAAACAACACTCTTCCGACTCATTCTAGGATACTACTAATCCTATCTCTAACGAGTCATTCTCATTGGATATTACTAATACAATCTCTGATGAATTCTTTCGTTCGGTTCTAACGTGTCTTGCTCTCCGAGCTCTATAAACCAAAGTTCTGATACCAAACTGACACAACCCGAACTTCCCTGTGAAGGAAAGCTCGGATTGAATTGAGAACATGATGAATCAGAACACAAATGGGAAGAACATTCCATTGCTTATTACAACAATTTACATCAGAATACAAGAATATACAGAGTATGAATAAATATTACACATTTACTAAATATCAGAGATTTACTAGTTACAATGTAGTGGAAAAATAATACAAAACACAACTAAAAGGAATATACGGATACAGAGCTTTCAGAATATCATTCCAGCTGTAAACCAGGATCCTGTGAATATAAATCTGCAAAACCAAAACTACTAATTGTCCGTGTTGAAAATAGGGGGCACCCAGAGTTTAGGTTAAAATAATAAACTCCAGGTCAGTCATGTGACTGGTGTGAGAACTAAAAAAGTTATTTAAAACTTTATTTTAAACCAGATATATCAAGGGACCAAAGTGTATAACATGGAACGGGCTTCCTCCCAAGAATACCAGTGCATATAACAAAACAACGCAATGCTTTTTGGAAAAATGAAGCTATTATAAGACCCAGGTTCCATCACACAATGCAACGCAAGCCGGATTATAGGGTTTTCCCTTATAAGTGCATAGTGTATAAAACAACTTCAAATATAAATGTTTCAATCCTAGACGGCGTGGGTCCTTACATCATGTCGCCAATACTAGGCACTACAATAAAAACCGCAAATGTCACGTATTGGAAGTTGGATTTCCATCTGTGAACCAAGGCCAGGGATCGTCCTTACCGCTTCGAGACGCTCTAGCCCGTATCTCAGGAACAGCCGCAACTGCCCCTTGGATCGTCAGGGCCGGTCCACACGGAGTGGATTAAAATGCCTAAACAATGTGATTCCCCGCCCTACGGGGCGTCAATTGGTCATATCCCGACCAAACCATCGGCCCCGGAACGACCGATATAACCGAGGCGCCTCGCTATCGATCATCCACATAAGTAAAATGACAGGGCGTGCAAAATGCTAACACCACTCCTAGCTATAAGGAAACGCATGCCCTCCCTGAGGTCCTCTCCAGTTTCTGGTTCACACCAGGGTGTGAGGCTCGCGAATCAACGCTACACAAAGCTACGCTATATCAAAGCTGTGTTTTGATCATCAACCACAAGACTCTGCTTTTCAACAGAAGCCTTGATCATTTGCATCTCAGCATGCCATGCACATAGGCAATTCACGCTATGTAACCGATGTCTATCAATCACATAGAATGAAATTCGATGTCAGACACACATTCATTTACAAGTTCGTTCTAGGTTTGAAAGAAACCGGAAGCACCTTATTCCTCCCCCATATGTGCAATACAAGGGAGAGGCCCTCGCATATCCGTCGATCTCCAAGTTCGTCTGGATGATTACCACTTATTACCTTGTCTTGGGTGTACATGCCAATCAAGACATCAGTAATCATCCAAACGATGTGAAGACCTCTGGTCTTCAATCACCATATTCATTCTCGACACATCGTCGAATCAGTTATTCAGAATGGGATAAACCCGGTCTTTCTGAATAACTCATGTATATAATTGTAATAACCCGGAAATCTGGGCCAATTTAAAATTTTTATTTTGGCAATTTTAGCGAATTTTGATCATTTAAAATGAATTATTTTAAATAATAATGACGAGAAATTTATTTTGAATGGAATTCGAATGTATATTTTATATAGCTCAACATTGGAATATAAATATTTATTTATATTTATAAAAGGAATTGAAAATGGCGTGGTAGTTTGATAATTCGATTTCAAAATTCAAATGAACATACCGGGTGCAAAATAAACCGGATTTTAGTGAAACCAAAAATATTCGAATATATTCGAGAATATCTTTCCAACGAATCCGAAAAATTGAAATTTCATAGCGGGGATCAAAAGACATGTCCAGTTGAAAATTCTGAATAGTCGCTATGGAATTCAGGCCCTTAATAATGGAAATTTTGCAAACGACCTCGGATTTCGACGAAACCACTTTTGTTGGATCCGTGATGTCAAATTATTGTTAGATTCCAAATTTCATAATTTTTCGAATCAATATGTGAGCGTGGCAAAGGAAAATGCGTTTGACAAGTTTCAGTTGATTTTAATCGACTGGAAAATGGCCATTTTTCAAATGGTCTCAGAATTCGATGAAACTTGTTTTGTTAGGACCGTATCGTCAATACGAAGCTAGAAAATATTTTTTTGGAATTTTTCGAGTTAGTATGTGGCCTCGGTAAGTGGAAATGCGCGTTCAAATTCAATATATAGAGTTATATGTTAATTCTGACGAAAACTGATCGAAACGATCGAATCAGCTTACGATACATATCCCATGGTGTTCGGAATGGGGGTAATTAGCTATGAACGACAGGCGGTGGGCCTCGTTTAGAGGTCAAATAAAAAAGTCAACTTGTTGGAATTAAAATAATAATAATATATATTTTTTCCTTCTAAACTTTCTCTCCCCTCTTCTATACCTACGATCAGGCCCCCCCTGATTTCATTTCGAACAGAACGAAAAAAAAGATATCGATGTCGTCGCTCAGCCCCAGGAGGCGCTGCCCCCCCTCCGCACGCCGCCGCCCCTACCGATTCGCCCCGCCACCCCCAACCAGTGCCGCATCCTCCTTCTCCTCCTCCTCCCTCACCCGCTTCCCTCTCCCCTTCTTTGAATCGAACCCCGCGCCCCCAATACTAGAAACACGCCGCCACCACCTCGTCCAGGTCCCGACCGCGGCTCAACACCCCCTTCTTCCAGGTGCGCAGAAAACCTTCCATCCCCTCTGAAGAAATTAACAGTGAGCTCCCCTTTTTATTTTTTAATTTCAGTTTGTTTGTTTATTTAAATACATTGTTTAAATTCATTTTTTTCTTTATATATAAATACTTAGTAAGAAATGATTTTTAGAAATAAAAAGTTAATTTATCACTAGAAAGGTTGTGATTTTCTTCATGAAAAGGATTCGATTTTTCATAACGGAAAAGATCTGATTTTGAGAAGTTAAAAATATGATTTTGATACTATAGAAAGAATAAAAATGTAATTTTTATAAAGTAGAATTATAGAAATACGATTTTTATATATTGAATAGCAAAGTAAAAATATGATTTTTATATATTGAATAGCGAAGTAAAAATTCGATTTTTATATATTGAATAGCGAAGTAAAAATTCGATTTTTATATATTGAACAGCGAAGTAAAAATTCGATTTTTATATATTGAATAGCGAAGTAAAAATTCGATTTTTATATATTGAATAGAGAAGTAAAAATATGATTTTTATATATTGAATAGCGAAGTAAAAATATGATTTTTATATATTGAATAGCGAAGTAAAAATTCGATTTTTATATATTGAATAGCGAAGTAAAAATTCGATTTCTATGTATTGAATAGCGAAGTAAAAATACGATTTTTATGTATTGAATAGCGAAGTAAAAAATTCGATTTTTATATATTGAATAGCGAAGTAAAAATTCGATTTTTATATATTGAATAGCGAAGTAAAAATTCGATTTTTATATATTGAATAGCGAAGTAAAAATATGATTTTTATATATTGAATAGCGAAGTAAAAATTCGATTTTTATATATTGAATAGCGAAGTAAAAATTCGATTTTGAATAGCGAAGTAAAAATTTGGTTTTTATATACTGAATAGCGAAGTAAAAATATGTTTTTTATATATTGAATAGCGAAGTAAAAATTCGATTTTTATATATTGAATAGCAAAGTAAAAATTCGATTTTTATATATCGAATAGCGAAGTAAAAATGTGATTTTTACATATGTAGAGAATACGGGCAAAGAAAGTGACAAGAGGCGAGAACGGCGAAGATTTCTACAAAGAAGAGTCGAGATGTTTGGTTTAGCTTATCGGTGAGAACTTCTCACTTTTAATTTAATTTTCTAGTTAAAATATATACTAGGATGCAGACGGTGTTTAGTAGCACCCGATACCCGTCGTCCACAGACCATGGACGGCTTGTATGCTTGTTTGTTTGATTTTGATGTGTAGTTGATTGTGTGATGTGATGTGAAAAGAAATAAAATATTTATATAGTTTAAAATATTTTATAGTTGAAAATAGAATTTTTAACGTGTATATAAAATAAATAAATATAGACAGATCGGACGATTTGTTTATATACACTGATTTGAATGATATTGATTGGGACGATAAATTTTACACATCGCCCAACTGCACAAATAAAATCTGTGCTTGATTGTTTGAAACCCCACACGGGTATTGTGATGATATATGACGTACACTAATCCCAATAGTTAGTTGTATGTCGATTGATTGATTGACAGACTGTTATAAGTGTTAAATATTTATATTTGATGCTTATACAGTGTAGAACGCACTTTGGATGATGGTTGAGGATTTATCGTTGCTGTTATATACGTGTGGTAGAAAATCCATATAATTAACATTATATGGTAATTGATTGGGACTCATTCCAGTTTTGAATAGAAATATTTGAAAAAGAAATATTTGAAATAGAAATATTTGGAAATAGAAATATATGAAGCCGTGTTGATTAGATTGACGCCATTTAGACGTGAACGATATTTATATCGATTTATTCAATTTTCAATGTATATTGAAAGTGTTTTCGAAATTTGAATTATATTGAAAGTGATTTCGAAATTTGAATTATATTGAAAATAATCGAAATTCGAATTAAATTGAATAGAATTGAATTCAAATTGAAATCGAAAGGAATTGAATTCGAATTGAAATCGAAAGGAACTGAATTCAAATTGAAATTGAAAAGAAATTCGAATTAAATTGAAATTGAATTGAAATCGATTTGAAATGAATTTAAAACGAATTTATATTGGAATATTCAATTTTGATTTGAAATTGAATATGAAGTTGAAACCGTTTTGAAAATGAATTTAAAACGATTTATAAAGCACGTTTTGAATTGAAATCGACGAAGTATATATTATATATATAATATAATGGCCTGAATAGAACGCGCTGCGCCACGGCAGTTCGCGAATTTCGACCATTGACTTTGAATGGATATTGCAGGAGATCCGACCGTCGGATTCTCCTAAAACTGGAATCGTTGGGTTCGTATCGAAAAGAGTTTTCTAATGAATATTAGAAATTAGAAATCTAACGGTTGGATTTGGAATTATGTCCAAATCAAATTTGGAAAAGGTCGCTGTAAGTGCAGTTCGATGACCATTGATGGAAATCGACTGTACGGGCCTTGATAAAATTATTAAAAATAGTAATAATTTATGTAAAATCATAAGAAATGATTTGTGAAGAACTGGGATGAAAAATCCCACATTTTTAAAGGTAAAAATGGTTTTGAAAATAACCAGAATTTCCAATAATTGAATTGGATTGGATTTGAATCGAAATTGTCTGTGGAATATTTCAATGTTGGATTTCGTGATGATACAGGTATTGTTATGGGAATTTGAAAGATATATTTATATCATTTTTTCCAATACGATATTTGTTAGTCGTAGAATTTGATGTTGAATATAAGCCGTTATATTTTCGATTCAGAGCCTTGTATTTAATATCAAATATGATTTGGGTTTGTCGTGAATGGTGTCTTCATTAACACTGTTCTTAAGCCCAGTTGGGAAAAAAGATTAAATCTTTTTATTTAGATTTAATGAAGTGTATCAATTAAATAATATTTAATTGGAATTGAATTGGTATTGATTTTTGGGTTTATCGTGAACAGTATTTTAAATAACACTTGTTCTTTAACCTGATAATTAATGGAATGTGATTTTGGGTTTATCGTGAACCGTGTTTTAAATGACACTGATTCTTTAACCCAGTTAAAGATTAAAACTAAGTGGAGTTTTAATGAATCTTTGATTAGATTGAAAAGATCGAGAATGGAGTATCACCAGTTTTGCTCCAGGCGATAGTTAAATCTTTAATTAGATTTGAACGTGAAATGGTAATTAAATTTACCAATAACACCGTGGTGTTAGATATGAAGTATTACCAGTTTTACTTCATGGGATAAATAGGTTAGGATTGGGAAATAAAATAAATAATTACTACGGTGTGGTTCGCTAATCCCGACTAGTTTGAATTGATATTCAAAGAAGATTAAAGAATAAATTTAAAGAATTTATCTTTGATAAAATTAATGGGAACCTTTCCCAAAGTATAAGAATATTTGAACAAAAGAATATTCTGGATTGAAATGAGGCGTATGTTGTGTTTGTGTAACACTTGTTTATTATATACGCGAGTTATTTAGAAAGACCGGGTTTATCCCATTCTGACTAACTGATTCGACGTGGTGTCGAAGATGAAGACGGTGGTCGAAGACCAGAAATCTTCACATCGTTTGGGTGATTGCTGATGATCTCGATTGGGCTGTACACCCAAGAGGAGAGAAACAGTTGGTGATCGTCCAGACGTACTTGAAGATCGATGGATATGCGAGGAAAGTGCCTCCGGTTTCGTTCAGACCCAGAACGAACTTGTAAATGGACTGTGTGTCTGACATAGGATTTTATTCTGTGTGATTGATTTCTATTAAATATATATCTGTTTGGCGGCGGAGAATTTATTCTCTTGCTTAACGCCCTTCTCTGAGACGTACGAGCTCAGGGGTTATATATTGATGGATATCAAACGCATGGAGTGAATTGCCTGTGTGGCATGCCTAAGTGGCAATAGATCGAGCCTTCTGTTGAAAAAGCAAAGTCTTGTGGTTGATGATCAAAGCACCGCCTGTGTGGCATAGCTTTGTGTAACGTGAATTCGCGAGCCTCACACCCCGGTTGTGAACCAGAAACGGGAGAGGACCTCAGGGAGGGCATGCGTTTCCTTCTAGCTAGAAGTGGCGTCAGTGGTTTTACATGCCCTGACGAGTTTCACTTATGTGGTTGTTACTGTTGCGAGGCGCCTCGGATATATCGGTCGATCCGGGACCGATGGAGTCATTCGTTGGCTCATATACGCCCCATAGGGCGGGGAGACGTAGTGTTCAGGCATAATAATCCACATCGGTGGACCGACCCTAACGATCCATGGGGCAGTTGCGGCTGTTCCTAAGACATGGGCTAGATTGTCTCGAATCGGTAGAGGACTATTTTTTTCCTCGGTTCACAGACGGAAATTCAATTCCAAATACGTGACATTTGCGGTTTTAGTTGTAATCCTATATATGGCGACATAGTGGGATGGGGCGCTTATGCCATCTATGATTGATACTTATGATTTGAAGTTGTTTTATGCACTATACACTTATTATAGTATCAAAAGATTTGTTTTAAACGTATCAAGCATTCTTAGCTATTATAAGGTAAAAACCCTATCCCCCGGCTTGCGTTGCATTGTGTGATAGGACCTGGGTTTTATAATAGCTTCATTTTTCTTTATTTAGCATTGCGCTGTTTGTTTTATGCACTGGTATCCTTGGAAGGAAACCCGTTCCGTGTTATACGGCATGGTCCCTTGATTTACCTAACTTTAAAAATAAAGATTAATAACTGTTTTAGTTCTCACACCAGTCCCATGACTGACCTGGAGTTTATTGTTTTAACCTAAACTCTAGGTGCCCTTATTTTGAAACGGGCAGCTAGTAGTTTTGGTTTTGCAGATTTATATTCACAGGATCCTGGTTTACAGCTGGAATGATATCCGGAAAGCTTTGTATCCGTATATCTCTTCTAGTTGTGTATTGTATTATTTTCCGCTGCTATGTAATTAAATGTAATTTAAATCTCTAATGTTTCTGTGTAATATTCATTTATACTCTGTATACTCTTGTAATATGATGGAATTGTTGTAAAAAACAATGAAATGTTCTTCCGTTTGCGTTCCTTTGTGTGTTGTTCTCGAACTATCCACGCTTTCCTCATCGGGGAAGTTACGGGTTTTTACAATAATAAACAAGTGCTATAAAAACACAACATAAGCCTCATTCCAATCCAGAATATTCCTTTATTCAAATATTCTTATACTTTGGGAAAGGTTCCCATTAATTTTATCAAAGATAAATTCTTTAAAATTATTTTTTAATCTTCCTTTGGATATCATTTCAATCTAATCAATGATTCATTAAAACTCCACTTGGTTTTAATCTTCCCAAAATTAATATTAACGATTGTTTAACTCGGGAAATCGTATCTTTAACAGGGTTAAAGAACAAATGTCATTTAAAACACGGTTAACGATAAACCCAAAACCACATTCCATTCCATCAGCCTTTAACCGTAAATTAGCAAGTGAACAATTCCCCAAGTATTAACGCCGAAGGCCGAAACCAACATTAGATTAATACCCAGGAAACCATTCAACTTAACTAATCTCTAGTTAGTTTCTGATTTTCTTAACTCCATTTGGTCTAAGAACAATATTATTAAAGATACCCTTCACGACAACCCAAAATCACATTCCATTAACAATGGAATCTTCATGGAAAACAAATCAATATATATAATCAATATAAACTTCCATATCCAACCGATAATATAAATGGAATAACGACAAGGCCTTTTAAATTCCATATATATTAACCGTCTTCCTCTACAGAAGCTTACTTCGATTATTGCCAAATCGAATCCCCTTCAATTCCAATTTAATATGTTAAATTAGAAAACTTTACTTTGGAAAATCTCCTTTAAATCTTAACAAAAGATTTATAAATTCCAAATCCCATTTCACTGTAAATCGGGTAAAAGAATGAATATCGCTAAAACATAGTTCATAATAAACCCAATTCACATTCCATTAGTGTCTAACCGTAAATTAGTAAGAAAACAATTCCCTAAGTGTTAACCCAGAAGGCCGAAACCAACATCAGATCAATACCCAGGAAACCATTCAACTTAACTAATCTCCAGTTAGTTTCTAATTTTCTTAACTCCATTGGGTTTAAGAACAGTATTATTAAAGATACCTGTAAGAACCCGAGTTTTTATAACGTGTAATAACCATAAATCAAGGCAGAATTAATTTTTAAAATAAGAATCAAGGGAAACGGGTTACGCCATTGCGTTCGTCTCGAAATTTTGCTTGGAAACGAGTCCGAGTTTTCGAAAATCGGAGTCCGTATGACCAAGTTATGACCTTTCGAAGTTTTCAGAAGTTTTCAAGTTCAAAAACAGCTCAATTCGAATTCAAAATTCAAACCTCAGAATGCACTGGGCGGGAAATTTCCCACCCAGGACCAGGTCGACCTGGGGGTCGACTATGTTGTCGACCTACCCAGGACCAGGTCGACCATAGTGTCGACCTGGGGGTCGACCTGGTGGCCGAGTCCACTTTTGAAGCTGGATTCACCCTGATGTTTCTGGCCTCGTTTCTGTCTACATTCGTTGACCTGACCCAATATATACAGCCCCTAACACTTGTCTCTCTACACAAAATTCTTTCTGACCTTATGCTGCTCTGATTTTGGTTAAAAAGTTAGAGAAAGGGACTACTTCTTCTACGTCGAAACTGCGTTGCTGATTTGGGGATTTCTGTTAGGACTTGACTAAGCATATAAAGATTAAACATCGACTCTCTTTTTCTAATTCTCGAACCACGATCTGTAAGCCCAAGTTATTTTTAGATTTAAACTGTAAATGTAATAAGAATATGATGTAAATTGAAATTGGACCTATGTATGATGACTGTTTTACATCCATTCTTGTTCATCTTGGATCTTGACTCTTGGATATTACTATGACATTGATTTGGGGCCTATTCATGTTGTAAATCAAAAAGAAAAACCCCTCATATTATCATGTTGAATCTGCTATTAGTCACAGGTTTATGACTATCACCTTATGTCAATCGCTACCATGATTATACTATCACCTTATGTCAATCGTTACTATGACTATACTTGTAACAACCCGTAAAATGCGAGCCAGTTTGAAATTTTTATTTTGGCCATTTTAGCGAATTTTGATTATTTAAAATGAATTATTTTAAATAATATCGACGTGAAATTTATTTTGAATAGAATTCGACGTATATATTATATACGTCGTCGTTAGAATATATATATAATTATAAAAGGAATTGAAAATGGCGCGGTAGTTCGAAAATTCGATTTCTAATTTCAAATGAATATACAGAATTCAATATAAGTCAGAATTGAACGAAACAAGAAATATTTGAATCTGTATAACTATATCTTTGTAACGAAGTTAACAAATTGAGATTTCATCTTAGGAATGATAAGATATGTCCAGTTTAAAATTAGAAATAGTCGCTGTGGAATTTATATATATTTTTATATATATAAGGCCCTTAAAAATGGACATTTTGCAAATGACCTCGGATTTCGACGAAACCAGTTTTGTTGGGTCCGTGATGTAAAGTTATTGCTAGGTTTCAAATTTCATAATTTTTCGAATCAATATGTGAGCGTGGCAAAGGAAAACGCGTTTGACCAGTTTCAGTTGATTTTAATCGACTGGAAATTGGCCATTTTTCAAACGGTCTCAGAATTCGACGAAACTAGTTTTGTTAGGACCGTATCGTTAATACGAAGCTAGAAAATATTTTTCGAGAATTTTTAGAGTTAGTATGTGACCCCGGTAATTTGAAATGTACGTTTAAAATTCAATTTAGTGATTTAAATGTAAATTCAAAGGAAACTGATTGTAACGATCAAATCAGCTTGCGATACATATCCCATTGTGTTCGGAATGGGGGTAAAACGCTATGGACGGCAGGCGGTGGGCCTCGTTTCGAGGTCATATGTAAAAGTCAACCTATTTGCGAAATTAAATAATTAAATAAAAAAAAAAATATTTTAATCCCCCCCTTCCCTCCTTATCTCCCGCTTGGCCCCCCCCCCCTTTCATTTCGATTCAGACAGAAGAAAAAAAAAAAACCTAACAGAAATCGCGCCGCAGTCCAGACATCGCCGCCGCACCGACGAAGCAGCCCCCCCCCTCGAGACCGCACCGACGAAGCAACCCCCCCCGTTCGAGCCCAGTACATCGACGCAACCCCCCCCGTTCGAGCCCTGAAGGCATCGAGCGCAACCCCGAGGCAGCGACGCCTTGCCGCCTTCAGCCGCCTCCCCGTTCGAACCTCGAGCCCCCTCTGTAAGTTTTAAATTGTATTTTATTTTTATTTATTTTTTATTTTTATTTTATATATAAACTGAGATTTTTTAAAAAAGGTTTAAACTGATTTATATAAAGTAAAAACTGAGATTTTTTAAAAAAGGTTTAAACTGATTTATATAAAGTAAAAACTGAGATTTTTTTAGAAATAAAACTGATTTGTTTTAAGGAATAAAAACTGATTTGGTTGAATATTAAAAAGTGATTTTGTTGAATATTAAAAACTGATTTTTAAAAAGATATGAAAACTGATTTTTAAAGTTTAAAAACTGAAAGTTAAAACTGATTTATTTATGAGAGTAAAACTGATTTGTTAAAACTTTAAAACTGGATTTTTTTAAAAAAGTTAGAACAGAAATCTTTATAAAGTTTAAAACTGAATTTTTTTTAAAGAATAGAAATTGATTTTTATAAGCAAATAATAAACTGATTTTAAAAGCAAAAGTAAAAAATCATATTTTTATATATTGAACTTTGAAATAAAAATTCGATTTTTATATATTGAACTTTGAAATAAAAATTCGATTTTTATATATTGAACGTTGAAATAAAAATTCGATTTTTATATATTGAACTTTGAAATAAAAATTCGATTTTTATATATTGAACATCGAAGTAAAGATTCGATTTTTATATATTGAACTTTGAAATAAAAATTCGATTTTTATATATTGAACTTTGAAATAAAAATTCGATTTTTATATATTGAACGTTGAAATAAAAATTCGATTTTTATATATATAGTGGCCTTGGGCAACAAAGGTGACAAAAAGGCGAAACGACGAAGACTTCTGCAAAAGAAGAGCCGTGGAGCTAGGATAGCTATATGTGAGAATTTCTCACCTTTCAATTTCTTTTCTAGTTATATATATATACTAGGATGCAGACGGTGTTTAGTAGCACCCGACACAATCGTCCACAGACCATGGACTTGTTTGTTTGGCTGTTTGGTTATTGATTGCGATATTGGTTTGAATGTGGTTTGTGGTATGAAAAATCGAATCGATAAATTGGTTAGGATTAGACGTGCGCCGTTATAAGGCGAAGGAGTAAGGCTAGGTTAGATCCTTACTCCAAATTTTGTGGTTTGCATAACGAAAGTGAATTTGATTGATGTGTGAATGGCGTGGGCCTTCACTAGACCGGGGATAAGGCTAGGCCTCGTCCCGTTTCTAGTATCGTGCCGTTATGCCGCCGAAATTTTCTAAAATAAGTTAGAAAAATAAAAATATCATTTTATTGTGTAAATGAATAATAGAAATTCATATGTTGGAATAAAATGTTTTATCGTTAAAAATATAATTTTTAACGTGAATATGAATATAGTGAAAGTGAATAAAATAAAATATTCATTTACAAACCAGACGGTTTGTTTATGTACACCTATTTGAAGGACATTGATTGGGACGATAAATTTCACACATCGCCCAACTGCACGAATAAAAATCTGTGTTTGATTGTTTGAAACCCCACACGGGTGTTGGGATGAAATTTGAAGTTCACTCATCCTGATTGATTAAATATGTCGATCGATTGATTGACAGGCTGTTATAAGCGTTGAATATCTATATTTGATGCTTATACAGTGTAGTGCACTTTGGTTGATGGTTGATTATTTTCAATGCTATTATATACATGTGTTGTATGAAAATCCATATAATTAATTTTATATGGTGACTGATTGGGCCTCATTCCAATTTTGAAAAATAAAGAATATTATAAAATAAACGTTCATGTGTTGACAGTACTCATTCATTGAGATTGGTCATGTGTTGAACGAAATATTTTAGTAATAAAATTTACACCTTTATCGATATAAAATAAAAGTTCATGTGTTGACAGTACTCATCCATTGAGATTGGTCATGTGTTGAACGAAATATTTTAGTAATAAAATTTACACCTTTATCGATATAAAATAAAAGTTCATGTGTTGATAGTACTCATTCATTGAGATTGGTCATGTGTTGAACGAAATATTTTGATATTAACAACTATTTTGAAAAAGAAATATTTGAAATAAAATATTTAAAAATAGAAATTTATGAAGCCGTGTTGATTAGATTGACGCCATTTTGACGTGAATCGATATTTATATCGATTTTATAACGATTTCGAAATGAATTGAAAACGAATTCAAATTGAATTGAAAGCGAATTGAAATGAATTCAAATTGAATTGAAATTTGAATTGAGTAGAAATGAATTTTGAAACGAATTTATAAAGAAGAATTCAATTTCGATTTGAATTGAAATGGAAGTTGAAATTGCTTTTGAAACGAATTTAAAACTATTTATATAATTCGTTTTAAATGGAAATCGACGATATATATAATATATATATTATATATATAATATAATGGCCTGAATAGAACGCGCCGCGCCGCGGCAGTTCGCGAATTTCGACCATTTATTTCAAACGGACATTACGGGAGATCCGACCGTCGGATTCTCCTAAAACCGGAACCGTTGGGTTCGTATCGAAAAGAGCTTTATAACGAATATTAGAAATTTGAAATCTAACGGTTGGATTTGGAATTATGTCCAAATCAAATTCGAAAAAGGTCGCTGTAAGTGCAGTTCGATGGCCATTGATGGAAATCGACTGTACGGGCCTTGATAAAATTATTAAAAATAGTAATAATTTGTGTAAAATCATAAGAAATGATTTAGAAAGAATTGGGATGAAAAACTCCCTATTTGAAAAGATAAAAATAGGTTTTTATCGAAATGAACTAGTTTTGAACTAGAATTATAATTCTATTTATTTTTAAATAAATAAATTGAATTTGAAAAGGGTTTTGAAAATAACCAAAATTTCCAATGATTGCATTGGAGTGGATTTGAATCGAAATTGTCTTCGGAATATTTCGATGTTGGAATTTGTGATTATACGGATGTTGTTACGGAAATTTGAAAGATATATATTTATATCGTTATTTCCAATACGACATTTGTTAATCGTAGAATTTGATATTGAATATAAGCCGATATATTTTCTATTCAGAGCCTTATATTGAATATCAAATGGGATTTGGGTTTGTCGTGAATGGTGTCTTCACTAACACTGTTCTTGAACCCAGTTGAGAAAAGATTAAATCTTTTTATTTAGATTTAATGAAGTGTACCAATTAAATAATATTTAATTGGAATTGAATTGATATTGATTTTTGGGTTTATCGCGAACAGTG
Organism: Allium sativum; assembly: GCA_030737875.1. Classification (NCBI taxonomy): domain Eukaryota; kingdom Viridiplantae; phylum Streptophyta; class Magnoliopsida; order Asparagales; family Amaryllidaceae; genus Allium; species Allium sativum. The sequence goes on from CM060920.1 coordinate 433,195,425, forward strand.
TTTTAAATAACACTTGTTCTTTAACCCGATAATTAATGAATGTGATTTGGGTTTGTCGTGAATGGTGTCTTCACTAACACTGTTCTTGAACCCAGTTGAGAAAAGATTAAATCTTTTTATTTAGATTTAATGAAGTGTACCAATTAAATAATATTTAATTGGAATTGAATTGATATTGATTTTTGGGTTTATCGCGAATAGTGTTTTAAATAACACTTGTTCTTTAACCCGATAATTAATGAATGTGATTTGGGTTTGTCGTGAATGGTGTCTTCACTAACACTGTTCTTGAACCCAGTTGAGAAAAGATTAAATCTTTTTATTTAGATTTAATGAAGTGTACCAATTAAATAATATTTAATTGGAATTGAATTGATATTGATTTTTGGGTTTATCGCGAACAGTGTTTTAAATAACACTTGTTCTTTAACCCGATAATTGATGAATGTGATTTTGGGTTTATCGTGAACCGTGTTTTAAATGACACAGATTCTTTAACCCAGTCGAAGATTAAAACTAAGTGGAGTTTTAATGAATCTTTAATTAGATTGAAATGATCGAAAATGGAGTATCACCAGTTTTGCTCCAGGCGATAGTTAAATCTTTAATTAGATTTGAACGTGAAATGGTAATTGAATTTACCGATAACACTGTGGTGTTAGATATGAAGTATTACCAGTTTTACTTCATGGGATGAATAGGTTGGGATTGGGAAATTAAAACAAATGATTACTTCGGTAAGGTTCGCTAATCCCGACTAGTTTGAATTGATATTCAAAAATGGATTAAAGAATAAATTCAAGGAATTTATCTTTGATAAAATTAATGGGAATCTTTCCCTATGAATGTGAAATTTAGAAACTAACTGTCGGTTAGCCAAGCAGAATGGTTTTCTGGATATTGATCTGATGTTGGTTTCGGCCTTCGGGGTTAATATTTGGGAAATTATTCTCTTGATTAATTTACGGTTAGTGACTAATGAATTGGAATGAGGCGTATGTTGTGTTTGTGTAACACTTTTATAATATATACGCGAGTTATTCGGAAAGGCCGGGTTTATCCCATTCTGAATAACTGATACGACGATAAGTCGAAGATGAAGACGATGGTCGAAGACCGGAGGTCTTCACGTCGTTTGGGTAATTACTGATGATCTTGATTGGGCTGTACACCCAAGAAGATGGAAACAGTTAGTGATCGTCCAGACGTACTTGGAGATCGATGGATATGCGGGGTACTAGGTGCCTCCGGTTTCGTTCAGACCCAGGACGGACTTGTAAATGGACTGTGTGTCTGACATCGGATTTCATTCTGTGTGACTGATATCGGTTGCATAGGATGGTTTGCCTGTGTGGCATGCTAAGATGCAAATGATCGAGGCTTCTGTTGAAAAGCAAAGTCTTGTGGTGATGATCAAAGCACGGCCTTTGTGGCATAGCTTTGTGTAACGTTTACCTCGCGTGTTTCACACCCGGTATGAACCAAAAACGGGAGACGGACCTCAGGGAGGGCATGCGTTTCTTTCTAGTTAGAAGTGGCGTCAGTGGTTTTACACACCCTGACGAGTTTGACTTATGTGGTTGTTGCTGTTGCGAGGCGCCTCGGTTATATCGGTTTCGGCCGATGCATTCTGGTCGGCTGACGGACCAGACTTACACCCCATAGGGTGGGGAAACGTAGTGTTCAGGCATTTTAATCCACATCGGTGGACCGGCCCTGTCGCTCCAAGGGACGATGCGTTCTGTTCCTGAGACACGGGCTAGAGCGTCTCGAATCGGTTGAGGACTATCTTTTGCCTCGGTTCATAGATGGAAATCCAATTTCCAAATACGTGACAATTGCGGTTTTGATTGTATATCCTATATATGGCGACATAGTGGGATGGGGCGCTCAGGCCGCCTATGATTGATACTTATGATTTGAAGTGTTTTATACACTATGCACTTATAATAGTATCAAATGATTTGTTTTAAACGTATCAAGCATTCTTTGGCTGTTATAAGGGAAAACCCTATCCTCGACTGCGTTGCATTGTGTGATGGGACCTGGGTCTTATAACAGCTTCATTTTTCTTTATTTAGCATTGCGCTGTTTATTTATGCACTGGTATTCTTGGGAGGAAACCCGTTCCGTGTTATACGGCGTGGTCCCTTGATTTACCTAGCTTTAAAAATAAAGATTAACTGTTTTAGTTCTCACACCAGTCACATGACTGACCTGGAGTTTATTGTTTTAACCTGAACTCTGGGTGCCCTTATTTTGACACGGGCAGCTAGTAGTTTTGGTTTTGCAGATTTATATTCACAGGATCCTGGTTTACAGCTGGAACGATATCCGGAAAGCTTTGTATCCGTATATCTACTTCTAGTTGTCTATTGTATTATTTTCCGCTGCTATGTATTTAAATGTAATTTAAATCTCTGATATTTCTGTGTAATATTCATTTATACTCTGTATATTCTTGTATTCTGATGCATTGTTGTAATATACAATGAAATGTTCTTCTGTATGCGTTCTGTTGTGGCGTGTTCTCAAACGATAAGGCGTTTCGAACGGCCTGGATCGGTTTAGCGACTGGTTCGGACCGAGCGAGATTCCTTGTCGTCACAATACTATCACCCTATGACAACTGTTATCTTGAATAGTACCTTATTTTGTTAGATTTGGAATCTTTATGTTTGAGGCCAATATTCCATATGCCAGTAATGTTATAATCCTTTATCTCAAGTCATACCATGCTATGCTAGTAATCACTTTTGCCACCTTATACCCGTCCCTTTTTATGTTATTCCCTAATTAGATTTATTTATATCGATTCGAGCTTACGTGCGATGGGAATACGATTTGGGTAGACTAGGTAAAACCTGAATTGACTTTGAACATGAACATTGTTATAACTTGAACCTGGATATGGACATGAATTTGACACGATTTGACATGAAAACTCGACATGAATTTTGACATGAAAACTTGAACGTGGGCATGACAATTAGATAAACTTGAAAATGGCCAACTCGAGGTTGGGTTGAGTTTGCAGTGTAAATCTGCCCGGAACCGCCCGACAAATCCAGTGACTGCAAACAACAGGATCCAATGTGGGTAGTTGGTCATATCGCACGAAAAACTCGAGGTTAGACTATGTTGTGGTGTAAATCTGCCCGGAACCGCCCGGCAAATCCAGTGACCACAACAGTTATTCTAATGTGAGAGGTTGGGGTGCATTAATGAATTAATGCCACGTGATAGGGTTAAGTCATGAACCATTTGAATATACTTAACCAACTTGACACGATGATTTGATAAGGTTAAGTCATGAACCGCTTGAACACACTTAACCAACTTGATACATGATTTGGATAGGGTTAAGTCACGAATTCGAATGACAACACTTAACCCATTAGAAACCCTAGTTACGCGGTCCTTTTCAGCAGTAACCAAATTAGGTGTATCATGATACCCAGGGACTAGGCAGGGTGGGGCACGATTACTGGGCTGATTGTAAGCGACCAGAACGATGGCTGAGTAGGTGCGCCATTGTAGGTTCAGGCGGACTATGGTCGTGCACGTAGTCCGGAGTTGAAAAAGCAGGCATTGGGCACCCGTAGATTTACACTGTGCGTGCTTGATTCGTGTCGGTGGTTGGCACCATAGGACTTGATACACCCTATGGTGGACCTAGCACAGGTAACTACACTTCAGGATAGGGCCGTATGACACAGACACATGACGAGCTAGAACTTGTAGGGAGCCAATCGATTAGTAGATCGTACCGTAGGACCCCGTAATGGGTCACTTTAGGATACTGGGCCAAGGGATCATTTCATGATTAATACTTGACATGGGTTAGAACACTAGTACAGTTGGTGCAGCGAACCTTGAATATGCGATGTTAGACTTGACTTATCTTGTCATCTTAATTATCTTACCAGTTCTGTTATCATCCTTATGTTTAATTCCAGTTTTCATATATCATGTTACCTTTACTAGTTTTCATACTGAAAGTCACTAGCGCTTACCAGTCTTTATGACTAACCCTTTTTCTTTCGCCTCTTTTTCTTTCGTTTTCCCCCCTAGGTTCTCAGGGAGGAAACACTTGCTCTTAGCTTGGATTTAGCTTGCTTTCTGACAGCTCATGTATGGTTTGGTCTTGGGCTATGCTATGGCTGCTTCTGCTACTTATGGGGAATAATCTACTTTTGTTTTCTTAAGTTTATGCTTCTTTATTTGGAACTTGATGTAATGGAATAATTTGTATCTTGGATATATGAGGTTTTGACTCTTTTCTTGAAAGAAATAAAAAGTTGGTTTTTAATTTCTACCACTGCTTTATTTATGTTCTGCCTTGTGATATCTCTATGCATGTTTACCTAGATAATACTCCACCAAAACTAGTGCATTCCCTTTGTGAGTGACCCTAGCGGAGGTGGGGGTTACATTTGGTATCAGAGCAGAAGGTTACCAGGCTGGGCAAAAGTTTTAAAAACCTTCTGAAACTATTTTCAAAACCATTTATAAAGAAGCATTTTTCAAGAATTATTTTTTGTTTAAAAAGGCTATTCCCCAAGAAGCTATTAGCACTTTCCTTTGTTTCCTCATTTGAATCTTTTACTTTTCGTTTTTCAGCATGGCTGTTCTTAACCTTCCTGGGGGAATACCCGTGCCTGGATGGTTCCGAAGGTACTTAGAAGCCAGGGCCAACGACGCGGGCACGGCAGACATCCCTCCTCCTCCTCCCCCAGTGGTCGCGGTTCCTCCTCCTCCTGGTACCGCCTTTGCCAAAATATGCAAAGACTTTAAAGCAATGAGCGGCAAGAACTTTGTTGGAACTGAAACCTTTGTTGAGGCACGGAACTGGCTAAAGGAGACTGAAGACTTGTTTGTTATCTTTGATATGGAGGACCATAGGAAAGTTCAGTTGGCGGCATGGTTGTTGAAAGAGGAAGCTGCATTTTGGTGGGAAGTCACCAATGCTACCAGGCCAGTTGAGACTTAGGCAGACTTTAGAGAGATGTTTGGGCTTAAATTCTTATCGTCAGAAGAAGAGAACCTTCAGATGGAGAGGTTCCTAGCACTCAAGCAAGGGGACATGTCTGTTAGGGAGTACGTGAATAAGTTTAATCAGCTTGCTCGGTTCGGTTTGGATTGGGTCAACACAGCCCATAAAAAGGCTGTACCCTTTGCTCGAGGATTGAACGAGCCACTACACAGCTTGGCCCTAACTCATATACCCATGGGGGCGACCTTTGAAAGCTTGGTGGATATGGCTCTACTTCATGAGGAAGACAAGAATAACAAGAAGGAGGTTAAGCCTAATGAGACTCAGAATAAGAAAGCTGACTTCAAGAAGGGGGGCAACAAGAATAACAAGAGCAACAACAAACCACGTGAGACGAGGAAGTGCAACTTCTGTGGTATTACTGGGCATCTATCTAAAGACTGTAGAAAGAAGAAGAAGAAGTTGGGTGAATGCTTCCATTGTGGAGAAACTGGACACATCAGCAAGGATTGCCATAAGAAGCAAGGACAGGGGCAAGGGCAGACCCAGCGAGCAGGAACTTCTGGAGGGCAGTTGCATGCTCTCAACACCACTCTAGCTCTTGACCGAGGTAGTAATATTTCCGTAGAAATCTTGTTTACATTTCTGACTTTCCTGTTCGAACCTTATTTGACTCTGGCGCATCGCATACTTTTATTTCTTCTGATATTATTGAAAATCTGCACCTAAGTACTAGTCTGGTTGAGGATCCCTTTATAGTTTCAAATCCAATTGGGGGCTCTGCTCATTTATCTATGATGTGTGTGGACTTGAGGATCTCTATTTTAAGCGTAGAATTCACGTGTAATGCTGATGTTCTCGGATTCATGGGATACGGTTTGATCCTAGGTATGGATTGGCTGTCCAATTATGGAGCCATTCTTGATTGTGAACAAAGGGTAGTGAGGCTCATGACTCAACTTGGCAATACCCTTGAAATTTCTTGTAACCTTAAGGGTCCGGTCATGTTGTGTTATCTTGAATTCCTTGACTCGTCCGACGATAATTTGCAATCTGTAAGAGTGGTCCGAGAATATCCAGATGTCTTTGATGAAGTGAGGGGGTTACCCCCTAAACGCGAGATAGACTTCCGTATTTATCTTGTTGATAATGCCAAGCCAGTTTCATTGCCCGTTAGGCACATAGCCCCGCGAGAAAGAAGAGAGCTCAGTAAACAAGTTAATGAGTTGCTTGAGAAAAATTTCATAAGGCGGAGCATTTCTGAATGGGGTGCTCCGGTGGTATTCGCTACTAAGGCGGATGGATCGGTTCGTCTATGCGTAGATTATCGTGAGTTAAACAAGCTGATAAAGAAGAATAGGCACCCATTACCAAGAATCGACGATTTGTTTGACCAGCTTGTGGGAGCATCTGTTTTCTCTCAACTCGATCTAGCCACAGGATTCCATTAGCTTAGAGTGGCTGTGGATAGCATTGACAAAACTGCGTTTAGGACTCCAGAAGGGTTCTTCGAATGGCTTGTCATGCCATTTGGGTTGACAAATGTACCTGCATACTTTGTAGATTTGATAAGTAGGGTGTTTCGGGAGTTCCTTAACAAGTTTGTGGTAGTTTTCGTGGATGATATTTTGATCTTCTCAAAAGATGAAGAAGAGCATGCTAGACATCTCAAGGAAGTCATGGAAACACTTAGAGCACACCAGTTAAAGGCTAAGTTCTCCAAATGCCATTTTTGGAGGAAGGAAGTTCGGTTCCTTGGACATGTAGTTTCTAAGCAAGGCATAGCCGTGGACCTCGCAAAGGTAGTTGCGGTACAGGACTGGAAAATTCCTAAGAATGCAATGGAGGTGAGGAGCTTTCTCGGTTTGGCGGGCTACTACAGGAAGTTCATTATGGACTTCGCTAAGATTTCAGCCCCTCTTACTAAGTTAACAAAGAAGAACCTAGCTTTTACATGGGACATAGAATGTGATGCTGCCTTTCAGAGACTTAAGAGAGCCCTCACCACAGCTCTAGTTTTGGCATTACCCGATGAAGGTAAGATGTTTACGGTGTACACGGATGCGTGCGGCACGGGATTAGGCGCCGTCCTAATGCAAGAAGGAAGAGTAATATGCTACTGGGGCAGACAACTTAAAGTTCATAAGAAAAACTATCCCACGCATGACTTGGAGTTGGCCGCGATTGTTTTTGCACTTAAAGCTTGGCGCCATTATCTTCTAGGGGAGAGGTTCGAGCTGTATACTGACCACAAATCGCTTAAGTACCTCTTCTCACAGAAAGACTTGAATCTGAGACAACAGCGGTGGATGGAGTTCTTGGCATCATATGACTTTGATATAGCTTATACCCCTGGCAAGGGTAATGTGGTGGCGGACGCGCTAATTAGAAAAAGGTTGACTTTGAGCCCCTTGTTTGTTGAAAGGAAAAGCCTTGAGTTTATAGCAACCTTTGATTTTACACCTGCTGTTGAGCCATTGACTGCTACGTTAGCATCTCTTGAGTTAAGACCTACACTTCTAGATCAAGTAAGGACTTCACAAAAGGAAGACCCACAGATAGTCGAAATCATGGAAAAGTTGATTAGTGGTGAGACGTCAAGTCACCTCAGTAGGTATGCCATAGATGACAAGGGATGGCTAAGGCGCGATGGAAGGCTATACGTCCCACAAGTGGGAGACCTAGTAAGGAAAGTTCTCGAAGAGGCGCATCACTCGAAGATGAGTATACTTCCCGGAGGGGATATGATGTACAGGGATATGAAACGCATTTTCTTTTGGGCTGGAATGAAAAAGGATGTGGCAGAGTTCGTTTCGAAGTGCATGGTGTGCCAACAAGTAAAGGCCGAGTCGAAGAAGCCTAGTGGGCTATTACATCCTTTGGAGGTTCCGCAATGGAAATGGGAGAGTATCTCGATGGATTTCGTGGATGGACTGCCTAGGTCAAGGAGGGGAAATACTAGCATATGGGTCATAGTTGATAGACACACGAAAAGTGCTCACTTCATTCCGGTGAAAAGCAAGAGGACCGCATCAGGGCTAGCATTTATTTACCTTCGAGAGATGGTACGGTTGCATGGAGTTCCTTCTAGTATAGTTAGTGATCGTGACCCGATTTTCACTAGCCAGTTTTGGAATAGTCTGCAAGAAGCAATGGGTACACGACTAAATTTAAGCACGGCCTATCACCCCCAGACGGATGGACAAACCGAAAGGGTAAATAGGGTACTAGAAGATCTCCTGAGGCTATGCATTCTGGACTTTGGTGGTACTTGGGAAGACCATCTTCCTCTCATGGAGTTTGCATATAACAATAGTTACCAAGCTAGCATCGGAATGGCACTGTTCGAAGCCCTGTGTGGAAGACCGTGCAAATCGCGAACTTGTTGGTGGGAGACGACAGACAGACTTATACTTGGGCTCAACATGATAAGGGACACTTCTGAGAAGATTGAGTTGATACGAAGACAGATGAAAACGGCCCAAGATAGACAGAAATCTTATGCGGACCAGAGAAGGACAGACCCAGAGTTCGAAGTCGGAGATATGGTCTTTATAAAAGTTTCTCTGTTATGCAATGTAGTTCGTTTTGGAGCAGTTGGAAAGCTAGCACCAAGGTTTGTAGGACCGTTCCCCATCACTGAGAGGATTGGACGGATGGCCTATAAGGTAGACTTACCCGAGAAGTTATCTAGAGTACACAATGTCTTTCACATCTCGCATCTCCGGAAGTGCTTGCATAAGTCAGCCGAAGTGGTTGAGCCAAGCATCCTTGAAGACGTAGAAGTGGAAAAAGAAGCAACATTGAGGCGAGTTCTGATTCGTATCTTAGGAACGGAGATTAAGAAGCTAAGGAATCGAGAAGTCAAGCTAGTTAAAGTGCAGTGGAGTGAAGCCCAAGAAGATGCAACTTGGGAAACCGAAGAGAAGATACACGCGCTTTACCCATTTCTTTTTGAGGGCACATTCTCGATCTCTTTTTTCTATAAACTTGAAAACCTTTTCGTATCATGCTTCTACTATCTACGTTTGTCTTGTTATCTTCTCGATCTTATCTTGAGAACCTTAGGTAGAACCATATGGATGTAAACATGTGATTGAAACATGTTATGGTTGATGTTTGCAAATGGTTGCAAGTGGATGCATGACACACATTAGGCACTAGATCGGCTCAGTCACATTTTCATGTTGCATATGCATGAGTGCTTATACTTGTATATGGATGGAACTTGTTATGCTATCACTTGGATGTTGCATATGAATGAATGTTTGTGCACTCATGTAAAGATTATAAACTATGTTAGGAATCTGCATACATGTTGGATTCATTACACTAACATATTTTGCATTAAGGAGGTTTACTAAATCAGTAACCGCCTGATCTTTTGCATTAGATAAGTACATATACACACACTTTCTGCATATGTTCATACAGCACTAGAAATCTTTTAAGGACAATGGTTGCCTGTGGATGATGCTTTGAGTAGATGGATGATGGATGGTTGGACACATCCTCCCTAACTTAGAGATTTCGGGGACGAAATCCTTTAAGGGGGAGGGGGGAGAATGTAACAACCCGAGTTTTTATAACGTGTAATAACCATAAATCAAGGCAGAATTAATTTTTAAAATAAGAATCAAGGGAAAAGGGTTACGCCATTGCGTTCGTCTCGAAATTCTGCTTGGAAACAAGTCCGAGTTTTCGAAAATCGGAGTCCGTATGACCAAGTTATGACCTTTTGAAGTTTTTAGAAGTTTTTAGAAGTTTTCAAGTTCGAAAATAGCTCAATTCGAATTCAAAATTCGAAGTTCAAACCTCAGAATGGACTGGGCGGGAAATTTCCTGCCCAAGACCAGGTCGACCTGGGGGTCGACTATGTAGTCGATCTACCCAGGACCAGGTCGACCATAGTGTCGACCTGGTGGCCGAGTCCACTTTTGAAGCTGGATTCACCCTGATGTTTCTTGCCTCGTTTCTGTCTACATTCGTTGACCTGACCCTATATATACAGCCCCTCACACTTGTCTCTCTACACAAAATTCTTTCTGACCTTATGCTGCTCTGATTCTGGTTGAAAAGTTAGAGAAAAGGACTACTTCTTCTGCGTCGAAACTACGTTGCTGATTTGGGGATTTCACTTAGGACTTGACTAAGCATATAAAGATTCAACATCAACTCTCTTTTTCTAATTCTCGAACCATGATCTGTAAGCCCCAGTTATTTTTAGATTTAAACTGTAAATGTAATAAGAATATGATGTAAATTGAAATTGGACCTATGTATGATGACTGTTTTACATCCATTCTTGTTCATCTTGGATCTTGACTCTTGGATATTACTATGACATTGATTTGGGGCCTATTCATGTTGTAAATCAAAAAGAAAAACCCCTCATATTATCATGTTGAATCTGCTATTAGTCACAGGTTTATGACTATCACCTTATGTCAATCGCTACCATGACTATACTATCACCTTGTATCAATCGTTACTATGACTATACAATCACCCTATGACAACTGTTATCTTGACTAGTACCTTATTTTGTTAGATCTGGAATCTTTATGTTTGAGGCCAATATTCCATATGCCAGTAATGTTATAATCCTTTATCTCAAGTCATACCATGCTATGCTAGTAATCACTTTTGCCACCTTATACCCGTCCCTTTTTATGTTATTCCCTAATTAGATTTATTTGTATCGATTCGAGCTTACGTGCGATGGGAATACGATTTGGGTAGACTAGGTAAAACATGAATTGACTTTGAACATGAACATTGTTATAACTTGAACTTGGATATGGACATGAATTTGACACGATTTGACATGAAAACTCGACATGAATTTTGACATGAAAACTTGAACGTGGGCATGACAATTAGATAAACTTGAAAATGGCCAACTCGAGGTTGGGTTGAGTTTGCAGTGTAAATCTGCCCGGAACCGCCCGACAAATCCAATGACTGCAAACAATTGGATCCAATGTGGGTAGTTGGTCATATCGCATGAAAAACCCGAGGTTAGACTATGTTGTGGTGTAAATCTGCCCGGAACCGCCCGGCAAATCCAGTGACCACAACAGTTAGTCTAATGTGAGAGGTTGGGGTGCATTAATGAATTAATGCCACACGATAGGGTTAAGTCATGAACCACTTGAATATACTTAACCAAATTGACACGATGTTTTGATAGGGTTAAGTCATGAACCGCTTGAACACACTTAACAAACTTGATACATGATTTGGATAGGGTTAAGTCACAAATTCGAATGACAACACTTAACCCATTAGAAACCCTAGTTACGCGGTCCTTTTCAGCAGTAACCCACTTAGATGTATCACGATACCCTAGGACTAGGCAGGGTGGGGCACGATTACTGGGCTGATTGTAAGCGACCAGAACGACGGCTGAGTAGGTGCGCCATTGTAGGTTCAGGTGGACTATGTTCGTGCACGTAGTCCGGAGTTGAAAAAGCAGGCATTGGGCACCCGTAAATTTACACTGTGTGTGCTTGATTCGTGTCGGTGGTTGGCACCATAGGACTTGATACACCCTATGGTGGACCTAGCACAGGTAACTACAATTCAGGATAGGGCCGTATGATACAGACACATGACGAGCTAGAACTTGTAGGGAGCCGATCGATTAGTAGATCGTACCGTAGGACCCCGTAATGGGTCACTTCAGGATACTGGGCCAAGGGATCATTTCATGATTAATACTTGACATGGGTTATAACACTAGTACAGTTGGTGCAGCGAACCTTGAATATGCGATGCTAGACTTGACTTATCTTGTTATCTTAATTATCCTACCAGTTCTGTTATCATCCTTATGTTTAATTCCAGTTTTCATATATCATGTTACCTTTACTAGTTTTCATACTGAAAGTCACTAGCACTTACCAGTCTTTATGACTGACCCTTTTCCTTTCGCCTCTTTTTCTTTCGTTTTCCCCCCTAGGTTCTCAGGGAGGAAACACTAGCTGTTAGCTTGGATTTAGCTTGCTTTCTGACAGCTCATGTACGGTTTGGTCTTGGGCTATGCTATGGCTGCTTCTGCTATTTATGGGGAATAATCTACTTTTGTTTTCTTAAGTTTATGCTTCTTTATTTGGAACTTGATGTAATGGAATAATTTGTATCTTGGATATATGAGGTTTTGACACTTTTCTTGAAAGAAATAAAAAGTTGGTTTTTAATTTCTACCGCTGCTTTATTTATGTTCTGCCTTGTGATATCTCTGTGCATGTTTACCTAGATAATACTCCACCAAAACTAGTGCATTCCCTTTGTGAGTGACCCTAGCGGAGGTGGGGTGTTACAATATCATTCACGACAAACCCAAAACCTTATTCCTGTCTTTAACTGGGTTAAAAAATCAATGTCCTTTAAAACACGATTCACGATAAACCCAAAATCACATTCCATTCCATCAGCTTTCAACCGTAAATTAGCAAGTGAACAATCCCTTAAGTATTAACCCCGAAGGCCGAAACCAACATCAGATCAATACCCAGGAAACCATTCAACTTAATTTATTTCCAGTTAGTTTTTGATTTTCTTAACTCCATTGGGTCCAAGAATAGTATTATAAAAGATACCATTCGCGACAACCCAAAATCTTATTCCTTTGTTAATCGGGTTAAAGAACAAGTGTTATTTAAAACACCGTTCACGATAAACCCGAAGACCAATTTTAATCCAATTCCAATTAAATATTAATTAATTGGTATACTTCATTAAATCTAAATAAAAAAGATTTAATATTTTCTCAACTGGGTTCAAGAATAGTGTTAATGAAGACACCATTCACGACAAACCCAAAATCACATTTGATATTAAATAGAAGGCTCTGAATAGAAAATATATCGGCTTACATTCAATATCGAATTCTGGAATCAACAAATACTGTATTGGAATAACGATATATATATCTTCCAAATTCCTCCACAATATCCATATAATCATGGAATCCAATATCTAAATATTCCGAAGATACTTTCGATTCAAATCCTTTCCAATTCATATATTGGAAATTCCGGTTATTTTTAAAACCATTTCAAATCCAATTCAAAATTAGTTCATTTCGATAAAAATCTATTTTTATCTTTTCAAATATGGAATTTTTCATCCCAATTCTTTCCAAATCATTTATTATGATTTTACACTAATTATTGATATTTTTAATAATTTTATCAAGGCACGTACAGTCGATTTCCATAAACGGCCATCGAACTGCACTTACATCGACCTTTTCCAAATTTGATTTGGTCATAATTCCAAAGCCAACCATCTGATTTCAAATCTCTAGTATTCATTAGAAAGCTCTTTTCGATACGAACATAAAGGTTCCGGTTTTAGGAGAATCCGACGGTCGGATCTCCCGTAATGTCCATTCGAAGTCAATGGTCGAAATTCACGAATGCGGCAGTGCGGCGCATTCTACTCAGGCCATTATATTCTATATATAATATATATTTCTTCAATTTCCATTTAAAAACATATTTTATAAATCGTTTTAAATTCATTTTCAAAACGATTTCAACTTCATATTCAATTTCAAATAAAATTTGAATATTCCATATCGTTGATATATAAATGATAATATTTTCAAAACATTAGATTTTGAAATCAATTCCTTTTCAATATTCATTATAAAAATGAATAAAATCGATATAAATCTCGTTCACATCAAAATAGAGCATATCTAGTCAACACGGCTAAATATATTTAAATATATTTTCGTGTCCATCCCAAATCGGACATCAAAATCATATTTTGATTCTTTTCTGAATATTATTTGAAAATATTCGTTATTTTAAAATAATGGTTATTTTAAAATATTCATTCTTTCTGAACTGGAATCAGACACAGTCAATAACCATATAATTTGATTATATGGACTTCATACAATACATGTATACAACAACAGTGATAAATAATCATCCATCATCCAGAGTGCATTCTACACTACATAAGCATTAAATACAAATATTTAACGCTTACAACAGTCTGTCAACCTATCGGTTGACATACAACTAAACAATTGGGATTAGTGTACGACAAATATCACCCCAACACCCATGTGGGATTGCAATCAACAAATAATGAATTTTATTTGTGCAGTTGGGCGACGTGTAAAATTTATCGTCCCAATCCATATCAGTCAAATGGGTGTACATAAACAAATCGTCTGATTAGTAAATGGATATTTATTTTATTCATATACATGTTAAAAATAATATTTTTAACCATAAAATATTTTATTCCATTCCACATCACACAACCAATTTTCATAACACATCAATCAAACAAACAAGTCATCCATGGTCTGTGGACGACGGGTGTTCGGTACTGCTAAGCACCGTCTGCATCCTAGTACATATTTCAACTAGAAAATAAATTAAAAGTGAGAAGTTCTCACCTTTGGGTTCCACTCCTCCATTGTCTATTTCTGAACAATTCAGATATGCCCAAAATTCCAATGCGATCCCTTTCCGTTGTTCATAGTAAAAATCGCATTTTTAATATGATGTTTATTTTAAAAATCACATTTTTATAATGGCACTTCATATATAAAAATCATATACTTTTACAACGCTTCTTTCTATATAAAAATTATATTTTTCTAACGCTAACCTCTATATAAAGATTATATTTTCTCTCACCATTCTCTATATAAAAATCATACCTTTATTTTCTCTATTATATAAAAATCATATTTTTATTATTCCTATAATATAAAAATCATATTTTTATTATTCCTATAGTATAAAAATCATATTTTTATTCTAGTTTAAAATAAACTAATCTAAATAAATAACTTTATTATCTAAATAAATTAATTTAAATCTTACATTCGCTATTCGAAGGGGTGAAAGAGGGTTCCTCATCGCTGCTGGTGGTCGGAGGGACTTCCGGTAGCGGCGCAGGCGAGGCTAGGGATTCGGAAGAGGAGCTGAGGTGTTAATTACAAACAAAAGATATTAAAAATCAGATTTTTAGTTGGTGGAGGACCCTAGGTCGGAGATGGAGGTGCTGGGGGGGTGGCGATGTGCTGTGGGTGGCGGCGCAGGGTCGGGGAGGTGGTGGTGCGGGCCCAGGCAGAGGCAGCGCTAGGGGTTTCGGGTGGCCTGAGGGTTTGGGGGTTGGGTTCTTTAACGGAGATGGGGGGCGAGGCACGAGAGAGAGGGGGGTGTGATGTCGGAGATGGCGGGGCTGGAGCGCGGCGGCCCTGGAGGCAGCAACGGAGGCGGTTCCCCCCGTCGTTCGCTTTATATTTTTTTCTTAATCGGGTTTGACCGATATGAGAGAGAGGAGGGCTTTGACCCCCTATATATATATATTTCAATTTAATTTTCAAAAGGTTATTTTTAAATTCGAATTCCAAATCGAACTCACCGACTGTCGTCCATAGCTAATTACCCCCGTTTCGAACGCAATGGGATATGCATCGTGAGCCATTTCGGCTGTTACGATCAGTTACCGCTAAATTTAAAATATAAATCATTATATTTTAAATTCAAACGCACATTTCCATTTACCAGGCCCACATACAGACTCTAAAAATTCCAGAAAAAAATCTGGCTATGTTTAGATGAAACGGCCCTAAGAAAACTAATTTCGTCCAATTTGGAGACTGTTTGAAAAATGGCCATTTTCTGGTCGATCCAAATTGACTGAAACTGTCAAAACACGTTTACCTTCGCCACACTCACATATTAATCCCAAAAATTATGAAAATTGGAATTTATCAATAATTTGACATTCCGGATCCAACAAAAGTGGTTTCATCGAAAAAGGAGGTCATTTGCAAAATTTCAATTTTTAAGGGCCAAAATTCCGTAGCGACTATTTCGAATTTTCAACAGGGCATAACTTTTTATTCCCATTATGAAATTTCAATTTTTAGGATTAGTTGGAAAGATATTTCCAAGTAGATTCTAGTATTTTTGGTTTCGCTAAAATCTTGTTTATTTTGAATCCTGTACGTACATTTGAAATTTGAAATCGAATTTTCGAACTACCACGCCATTTTCAATCCCTTTTATAATTAAAAATAATATTTATATTCTAACGATGATTCAAATAAATATATACGTTCTAATTCTATCCAAAATAAATTTGTAGTTGTTATTATTTAAAATAATTCATTTTAAATATTCTAAATTCACTAAAAGGGCCAAAATAATTTTTTTAAATTGGCTCAGATTTTCCGGGTTGTTACAATATATCTCATATATATGTAAAAAAAAATATTTTTAACCAGCTATTAATTTTTCTAACACATTTTAGAAAATTTCGGCAGCATAATGATGCGATATTAAAACCGAAATAAGGTATAGCCTTATCCCTCGCCAAATACTGGCTCGCGCCATACACAAACCAATCCCAATCAATTCACAATCAATCCACAACCAATTTTACAATCAACATCCAAATAAATAAATATTCAACTACCCCAATGCCATTTACGGCGCCATAAGTGGCTATTCGTGGAGTGTGAAATCCGTGTGTCGGTAATATCCATACATCGCTTATAATTTATGTGATTGTGCGAATTCGAGTGTTGGACTCCATATAATTCAAATAAAAATATATACTAGAAATTTATATTTATTTATAGTTATAAAATACATTAACTAACTGTACAAAATTTTAGTGCGGAGTTCTCACTTTGGGATCCACTCCGCCGTGCTTTTCTTAAGGTCTGATTCGCTGTTCTGATCCAAGAATTTGCAAACGAGCTTCAACCTTCACGCCATCTTCTTATCTAGCTTAAACGTGCCATTCAGGACAACTTTCTCCTAGTGGTCTTTCTTCCGAAATTGGTCCATTTCGCCAGAAATCGCGAAAAGACATAATTTGGACAGCAGACTTCACTACAAGAAACATTCTAAATAGCGACAGGAGGGGTCGACGGCTTCCGACGGCCGTTTTCCAACGGCTTTCGACGGGCCATCGGCGGCCGTCGGAAATCGTTGCTTAGAAACGTGTCTTCTTCCTGTTGAGAGCATTTCAGCTTCATTTCCCCCTTTCTCTTATTTGCTCCAGCACGAATCCTAAAACCCCCAATCCGCGATTTCTAGCCTCCAAACACCAAATTTTCTCCTTTCGATCGTCCCGATTTGCACTCAAGCCTCCAGCAACCTTAATTTAAGGTATAATCTCGTTTTTGCATAAAATTTCAATTTTTACCTAAACCTATTTTTTTCTAAATTAGCAAATTAGGTTTAATTGTTGATTGGAGTTGGTTCCTATGGTGTTGTAGTAGGTTATATCATCATATTAGATGTGTATTTCATGTGCTACACTGAAATTGAAAATTTTATGTTCAATATTTGGGTATTTGTGTGTGTTACATAGAAAATTAGGCATGTTTTGGATAAGTTGTTGTAGCAGTGGTCATAACAATGGTTAGATATGGAAGTGATGATTTTAGTGTATTCACGGATAAAATTAAAAATGTATGTGTGTGTGTATGTATGTTTGTGTATGTGTTTCAATTTATTTTGATTTTTGCCATTGAATAATTTTGGATATTTGTGTACGTGTGCGCCATTGTACGCTTGTCATTCTTGTATGTGTTAGTTGGTATATGAAAAAAATGAATGGACGAACTTGGAAAAGTACAATGTGCAAATTTTGACTTATGCAGAAAAAAGCATGAGTCTAAATTCTTGTTGTACCTATTGAATCGACGATAATAGTATTAGCTTTAAGTTGATTGAAATGTCAAGCATATTTGATAAAACAAAATATTTTTGTGTTGTAATAAAACATACTTTTATAGTAAAATACGCACATTTAATTGACTAATATCCCCTAGAGTGTTTTCGGCCCCGTCCGACGAGTGTTGTACATGATCGTTATATAAATAGTCATTTTTATCAAAAAAACGACCATTTATATTCATCTGGTCCAATATTTGTTGGATTTGTCCTTGTATTAGACAAGTTATAAACGCAGTAAGCATTCACATTTTGTATACTACTTTGTTTCAAAAGATTAACAAAATTTCGGTTCAATTTTTCTTTTTGTTTCCTGCGTACATGTGTACAAAATGCTGGAAACAAAAGGGAAATGCTGCCGAAATTTTATTGAATCGTATGAAACGAATTAGTATACAATTGTAATTTTTTTACTCTGTTTATAATGGGAAGTAGGATGCCTGACCATGTAAAAGAATTGCAATTAAAAAAGTGCCTGTTATATATACGTGTGTTTTATGACCATAATTAAAAACAATTTTTTTTCAAATTTGAATTCTTGCAATTAAATATTAATGTTTGAACTTGTGCCTAAATTTGTCAAATAGGAAAAATGATTGATTGTTTTGTTGACCGGAGAAGTTGGATGTACCAAAGAAGAGGATAGAGAGGTTCAATAAAAGAAGATTTTTTTTTAATGGTATAAATGTCTTTGTTGAATTCACTTTAAGTAACAACGGAAGCGATCCTGAAATTCGTTGTCCGTGTAGCAAGTGTAGACATTTGTAATATCTTTTTCCCGATGTTGTGAAAGTCCATTTGTGCAAAAACGGATTCGTACCCGAGTATTATTTTTGGGATCGTCATGGAGAAGTTGCATCGAATACTCATGTAGGGACTGAGGTAGAAAGTGTTGTTGATGAAAATATTAGTATGCCTTGTATTGAGAATATGGTCGAGGACGCGGTACGGTCAATGTTTCCTGTGAATGCAGTTGATGACGATGATGGAAATAATGAAGAACCAAGTATTAACACTAAGAAAATTTATGATTTGTTGGATAATGCTAAGAAACCTATTTGGGATGGTTGTAAAAGCGGCACACACTATCGGTAATCGCTGAATACATTGCGATGAAGTCAAAATACAACATCACTGAAGCTGGGTTCATAGCTATTGTACAAGCAGCAAAACGGCACATGCCACCGGATAATTTAATGTGTGAAAATCAGTACGAAGTTAAAAAACTTATGTCGGCATTTGGTTTACCTTATCAAAAAATAGACACATGTGTAAAAGGATGCATGTTGTTTTGGAAAGATGACGTAAATCTTAGAAATTGTAAAATTTGTAATGAAGGAAGATATAAACCAAGAAAGAAGAAGGGAAAGGAAGTTCCATTCAAAGGTATGCGTTACTTACCCATTGCTCTGAGGCTTCAAAGACTGTATGCATCTCATATAACTGCATCTCATATGAGATGGCATAAGTGAGATCGGAAGAAGAAGGTACGTTGACCCATCCAGCCGACGGGGAAGCATGGAAGCATTTCGATAAAACTTATCCGAATTTTGCAGTGGAGAGTCGTAATGTCAGATTAGGATTATGTACGGATGGTTTTTCACCATTTTATCAATTTGGTTCTAAATACTCATCATGGCCCATTATTATCACACCTTATAATTTACCACCATGGATGTGTATGAAAACACAATATATGTTTCTTGCTGTTGTTGTTCCTGGCCCCGACGATCCAGCAAAAGGAGTTGATGTTTATTTACAACCGTTAATTAAAGAATTGAAAACATTGTGGAACGAAGGAGTAGAAACATACAATGTTTCAAAGAAGAAATTTTTTCGTATGTTTGCTTCTTTATTGTGGACTATAAGTGATTTTCCTGCCTATGCAATGTTTTAAGGATGGAGTACTGCCGGTCGTCTATCATGTCCATATTGCATGGAAGAGACTCGACTATTTTCCTTACCGTATGGTAAGAAAATTTCATGGTTTAACTGCCATCGATGTTTTCTCCATGTAAACCATCCTTTTGGAGTAGACAAGAAACTTTTTGGCAAATAGAGTGGAAACTAGACAACCTACAACACTATATTCTAGCGAAGAAATATATGAAATGGTTGAAATTCATCCAAAGATATATGAAACTGGAGTTTAAATAGAAATTAAAGGCAAATCGATCTATCACAATTGGTGTAAAAAGTCTATTTTTTGGGAGTTGCCATATTGGAAACATCTTCTGCTTCGTCATAATATTGATGTGATGCACAATGAGAAAAATGTATTTGATAATGTCTTTAACACAATTTTGAATGTTAAAGGGAAAACTAAAGATGATTTGAAGTCAAAGCGCGATATAGAAGAATTATGCAAACGTCCCGAGCTTCATATGAAACCAAATGACAGTAAAAAACCCAAAGCATGTTATGAATTAGATAATAATCAAGTTAAAGTTGTTTTAAAATGGGTTGAAGGGTTAAGATTTCCTGATGGGATTTCATCAAACCTTCGTAGATGTGTTGACTTCAAAAATGGTAAATTGGGTGGAATGAAAAGTCACGATTGTCATATTATGATGGAGCATTTATTTCCTGTTATGTTCAAAGAACTACTGCTGTTAAAGGTTGGAAAGTGATAACGGAGCTTAGTTTGTTTTACAAAGAGCTTTGTTCGACTACTTTGAAAGTGTAACATTTATGTAAATTTGAAGTAGATATTCCAATATTGCTTTGCAAATTGGAGAAAATATTCCCTCCAGGTTTTTTTAATGTAATAGAGCACTTACCTGTTCACCTTCCAACTGAAGCACGATATTGAGGTCCCGTCCAATATGGATGGATGTATCCATTTGAGAGGTAAATATAAACATGTTAACCATTAATTTAAATGCATTTAAAATTATGAAGTAATGTAAATAAATTTTGCATAGGTATCTGAATCAGTTGAAGAAAAAAGTGAGACAAAAAGCACGAGTTGAAGGCTCAATATGCAAATCTTACATCGAAGAAGAAGCTTCGTTCTTTTTCTCTCATTATTTCAGTGATCATGTGAATATATCATTTGAAAGTGTTCCTCGAAACGACGAAGGAATCAAACAAGAATCGTCTCAAATAGTTTTGTCTATTTTTAGATAACATGGTCGACCTTCTGGGAAATGTGTTGATGTATGGCTAAATGATAAAGATCTTCATGTAGCTCACACTTATATTCTTCTAAATTGTGCTTAATTTGCACCGTCTGTTAGGTAATCTAAAATATCAATTAGTGCTTTTTTCATTTCTACATTTTTGTATGTGTACAATCTAATGTAAAACTCTGTTTCTATTTACAGCGTTTATGAACGTGAACATCCAAACAGAGATATCAGTAAAGAATTTTCTGCTTGGTTTACAAATTATGCTTATGAACCCAAAAATTGTGTTGTTGATGAAGGGTTGAAACATCTTGCACTGGGACCAAAAAGATTGGTCAAGACATATCCAATATATTTTGTTAATGGATATAAATTGAACACAAAAGAATATGGTGCTGAAAAATTAACAAATAATACTGGTGTATTTGTTAAAGGCAAGGACGATCCTGAAAATCACATTAATGATTTTTATGGTGGTTTAACACAAATTTTGCAACTGACATATTTCTCACGACCTGCAGAGGAGGTGTTTCTATTTAAATACGATTGGTTTAACAGTGTTCCGGGTTTTGGGATTAATGTACATAAGGATTATAATCTGATTGAAATAAAGCATACATCGCCCTATTACAAGTATGATCCTTTTGTACTAGCCAAACAAGCATTACAAGTTTATTACGCTCCTTACCCGTCTCTAAAAAGAGATAAAGCAGATTGGTTGGCAGTTTTTAAAACAAAGGCCAGATTTACGTTCGACGGGAAGAATATTCCAGATGAAGAAGCCTATCAGGCAGAACTCGAATAGAACAATGAAATAATAATTGAAGACGATCATGCGGATTTTGGACCTCTGGTCGATGAGACAAATGCTTTGGTAGATGCGTTTGAAAGCGCGAAGGAAGATATTATAGAATCTGAGGCCGAATTTGAATCAGAAGAAGATGATGACTGATGTAGATGATGAGTACTATCTAATTTCTAGTTGTAATATAATTATGGTGTAAACCCAACTTTGTTAAATTTTTGAATGTTATGATCGGTTTTTACATCTTTTACGTCATATACAGTTTTCTCTATTTATTTATCTTAAATCCGCAATATAAAATCTTATTTCTTGGAATATGAGACCCAATCAAATACAGGTATTAATAATTTCTCCTTTATGTCATTTTGTACATCATTTATGTAACTAATTTAGCAGCTTATATCTTTTTATAAGTTAGTTACATCTTTTGAAATGATTTGTATGTAACAGGTATGTCATCTAGAGGAAATTCTTCAGGCGAGGGTTCTGGATCGCAACCCACTGTGCGTCCAATTGTGTCCTTGGTCCGTACGAGTGCTGGGTAAAATTTAAACTTTACTTAGCATGTTAATTATTTTATACTGTACACTTATGTTTATCACATTTAACGCAGGGTTTTCGACCTTCAGCCTTCGAGGGTTCTTTTAGATGTTTCGAGAGAAGCATATAGGGCTAGGATAATGGGTTGTTGGCCTAAGTGGGATTTGATCCCACCTCACATATAGGAGGTCATTTGGCAGGATATGCTAGTAAGTATTTTCTTATCTATTTTTTTCATTTTAATTCCATTTAATCGCTGAAATACTGTACATATTTTACTAGTAATGTTTGTTTAACGTGAAATACAGGCCGAGGTGGATATACAGGCACATGATTTAGACCTGGCTCGGACATACTAGATGCAGAAAATGAGAAAAAATTATAAAGACGCTATATCAACAATGAAGAAAAGCATGAAAAAACCTCCATGGATGGGAGATAGCGTTTGGAGTGGATTTCTGAGATATTGAGAGAGTGAAGCAGCGAAGGTTAGTGTACTATTTTTTTTCAAAATATAAAAATATTTAGTCAATAATTATCAAATTTTAAATGTAAATGCGGAGGCAGAAAGAAACAGTGCAAATAGAAATAAAAATCCAGTCACTCATCAAGGAGGATCCAAGTCATTTCATCAGTATCGGCAAGAGTTGGTAATTTTTTTTTAAAATGCGACTTATATCAAAATTAATATGCAAATAAGTTTTGAACTTGCAATAATGATGTGTAACAATCAACTTTAGGAGGCTCAGGGGGAGGATCCAGTGACTTATATGGACGTGTTCGCCCGTACGCATGCCATCGAGCATGTCGACTCAGGCGAGAACATCACATACACATGGCATGACGAGAAATCAAGGAAGAGTCACGTATGATTTCATTTTATGTAGTAATTGTTAAATTACTATAACATAATATATCATTATATTAATGTTATATACATTCTTATTTGTTCTTGCAGGAGAAGTTTATGGAGTGCCATCAGATGCGTCTAGCTGAGACTGGACGTGAGCAGCTTACTACTGACGAGGAGGATAGTATCTTCCAATCGGTGATGGATCCAGCTACGCGGAATAGACGTTATGGATTTGGAAATCAAGTGGTAAAGCATTTTTACTTTAATTTAATTTTTTGTTTAGAAATAATATAACTTAGTTGATTGATAAAGCGCTATAAAATAATAGGAAATTTCTAGAATATCCAACTGATACTTAATCAGAAATGGTGACACACATTTGACAGTTTGCAATTTCAGAGGATAAATGATAATTTTATACGACTTATAGTGGGATCCACCAAATTTTATGTTAGTGTAACAAATTTTTAACAAGTAATATGTGGATAGACCGAAGATTTTAGAATGCGGGGTTTTCGTTTGAATCATTGTGTATTTAGAATATAGAGTCCATGGTTTATTTGAGCATTTTAGAATAAATGTGCTTTTGTTGATGTAGTTGCGGATAACAAAACTATAAAAAGGAAAATATGTATCCTTTTTGTTGCACTAACATCAAACATTCTTATAAATGTTATGTCCTTCCAACGAAAATGTTGTTTCTAAAGTTTTTTTTTAGTAAGGTAAATGGTTTTGTAATAAAGACAAATAGATTAGTCTAGCATATGAAATTACAAAAACTGACCAAATATTATAAATACATTTATATATCACACAAATGATAATGATATAAGCATACAACTTTAGTTATTCAGTTACCCTAAATGATTAGGATTTTGATGTAACCTTCCTTTTTAAGTCAAGCCAGTATTTTGTGTTTATTATACAAACAATCCAAACCTAATTATACAAAATTAACTATAATAAATATACAACCCATATTATCAAATTAATATAAACCTAAGGATATTATTATTTACACACAGATAGAATCTAAATATTTATATACCTATAAGTTATAAGAAAAGATAGAAAATACTTGTCGTAAATTAATATAAACCTAGGGGTATTATTATTTACACACAGATAGTATTTTGTTATTAAAATCATCGTACATGATTAAAATATTTTTTAATAATTGTTGCAGTCCACCAGCCAGCATGCACGAGGTAGACATACTAGAGATGCTATAGATACCGCAGAGATTGAGGAGTTGAGAGTTAGGTGGCACAGCTTGAGGACCAGAATCGCCGCCAAGCTATTGAAATGACTCAGCTTCTTGATCGACGCTTAGCAGAGTTTGCACAGCATTATGGGCGCTTCCTCTCATCAGCTGGTTCTGCAGATGATGATGATCATGATCAATGATGGATAGGTATGTTATTTAGTTGGGCATGTACATATATGACTTGGTTGCTACGACTATGGGATGGTTATATGACTTTGGTTTGACATTTTGCATGTATTTCGACGGACTTGATGTGGTGTGTTGATGTACTAGACTTGATATATTATATGTTGTGGTAATAGTAGACTTGGTAGACTTGTTATGTTTTAAGTGTTTTTTGTGATTTTCATGATTTTGTGGTTGAAATGGTGTGGTTTTCATGATTTGTGTATGAAATGATGTGCTGGAATTATAGACCGATTGTCCGAATTGGTGAATTGAGATGAATGTGGGTTAGAAAGCTAAATAGAAGCAGCAATACAGAAAAAAATATCTAGGTTTTGCTGCGGCTTCCGACGGCCTATCGATCATAATATAGGTAACGGTTTCCGACGGCTTGAAACGGCTAAATGGTAAATGTATGCAACGGCTCCCGATGGCTAGCGATGCCCGTAGCAAACCGTCAGGAACCGTCGCCAGCCTCGGAAGCCGTAGGAAACGCTCAACGATGGGATTTGTCAGTACCCTCGAAAACTCTGCTTATCGACGCCTAAAATTATGACGGTTTTTTTCGACGGCTTGCTACAATTTCCAACGGCCGCCGACGGCTGGCAGCCATCGGAAATCAGTAGTATTCTTGTAGTGCTTTGGGTGCATTTTCTAAACAACTCCACAATCCAAAATCTAACTTCCATGTACTCAAATCGAAGAGAAGATCCTACTCTATGGAGTTTTGGCCAGAAGCATAAGGTTTGGGAGATGTTCACTAAAATAGGTCAAGGAGTTTATTGTAAATTCTGAAATTTATAAAAATTGGATATTTCTTTGAAACGGGGCTCATGGTCGGAGTTATGGCGGAGGGGGGTACGGCTTAGGGGTCTGACGGCGGTAGGGTGGTGCAGCTAGGCGGCAGTGGGGCCAAGATGGTCGACGGCTAGGGTTTCAAATGATTTGGGGGTTGGAGCTTTTAATTGGGAGAGAGGAGAGAGAGGGGAGGAGGCGGGAATGGTCAGAGGGAGCCATGTTGGTAGCAGCTGGGGGGTGCGGTGGTGGCGATAGGGCTTCGATCGATGAGTTTTTTTTCTTTTATCGGGTTTGACCATGGTAAGAGGAGAAGGGGGTTAACCCTTTATATAATTTATTATTTTTAATTTAATTTCTTTCCAAAAAGTTACATTTTCTTTGGAATACCAAATCTGACCCAACGACTATCGTCCCTAGCTAACTACCCCCAATCCGGACACAATGGGTTATGTTCCGCAAGCCAATTCGACTATTTCGATCAATTTCCGTTAAAATTAAAATATAAATTAATATAACGTTCAAAATTGATTTCAACGTACATTTTAAATTTACCGGGTCATATATTGACTCCAAAAATTACAGGAAAATAAATCTAGCTATGTTTTGATGATATGGTCCTAACAAAACTAATTTCATCGAATTTGGAGACTGTTCGAAAAATGGTCAATTTCCAGTCAATTAAATTCAAATTGAAATTACCAAACACATTTAAATTCACCACGTTCACATATAAATTCAAAAATGATGAAAATTGGAATCTAGCAATAATTTTACATTTCGGATACAACAAAAGTGGTTTCATCGAAAATGGAGGTCGTTTGCAAATTGGCTATTTTTAAGGGCTTTATATTATATAAAATATATATAAATTCCATAGTGACTATTCTGAATTTTAAACTGGACATAACTTTTAATTTATATTATGAATCTTAGTTTTTCACATTCGTTAGAAAGATATAATTAAACAGATTAAAATATTTCTTGTTTTACTGAAATTTGATTTATATTGAATTCTGTACATTCATTTGAAATTTGAAATCGAATTTTCAAACTACCACGCCATTTCAGGCTCGTTATATAATTAAAATAAATTTGTTCATTATAACTTCGATTAAAATAATTTTTTAATCGTTATTATTTAAAATAAATCATTTCAAATATTCAAAACTCATTAAAATTGCCAAAATAAAAATTTTTAATTGGTTATGAAAATCCGGGTTGTTATAATCTCCCCCACTTAAAATCTTTTCGTCCTCGAAAAGGAATGGAGCTGAAAGTTGTTTAACTAACCAACTCAACTTTCATTCTTGAGTTTTTCAGTTTCTAAGAATTTTCTAATTTTTCAACAATTTTGCTAGCACCCTAAATTTTCTAAAAATTTCGCCATAACCTCCTTTATACGGGGAGACCACAAAAACTGCAACTAGCCTCACAGGGCCCTCACCAATCCAAAAAAAAAAAAATCCAAGCGGCTAGCCAATCGGTTCATAAAATCATCAAAACCCAAGAAAATAGTAAACATGAACCTATTTGTCGGGCATACAATTTTATTCCTCTTCTTAGCTTCCTTGTTATGACCTGTTCACACATATATATGTACATATATGCAATTCCAATAAAATTTCAATTCAGTTCCATATATGATTCAATTTGGCTAAATTTATAATTCATTTACATATTGGTTAAATTAATTATCATTATAATATTTTTATTAGTTATACTAATAATAAAACAACACAACCAGCAATCAATTAGTTGATTATCGTTTCAAACACATAAATTGTTACACATACTAAAAATCCATTTTTGATGCCAAATCACAACAATAACCCAATATATGTTTTGGTTCTCACACCAGTCAGTTGGAAGTATATAGATATCCCACTTTCGAAACTCGAACATAAATACTGGTGATGTCGCGGCATCACTAGAATCATCTCCGGGCAACTAGAGTGTGATTCTATATCTATCCAGTATCTGAGGCATCGAATATGCATCTCATCAGGCATATACTTAAAATCTCCTTATACCAAATTGCCCAAATTCAATTTAAAATAAAATATTCAAATACGAATAATTGGCATAAAAATTTAAACTAAATTTGATTTAAAAAAATAACACTCTTCACACTCATTCTACGATACTACTGATCATATCTCTAACGAGTCATTCTCATTGGATATTACTAATCAAATCTCCGATGAATTCTTTCTTTTGGATCTAATATGTCTTGTTCTCGAGCTCTGTAAACCAAAGCTCTGATACCAAACTGTAACGATCCAAAATTTCCCAATCTCCAAAGAGACGGAAAAGGCTGGAATGAGTTGAGAACACGACAAATCTGAATACAAACAACAGAACATTTCATTGCTATTACAGCAATTGCATTAGAGTACAAGAATATAACAGAGTATGAATAAATAATATATAGCAGAAAATATCAGATATTTAAATTACATTTAAATACATAGCAGCGGAAAAATAATACATAACACAATTGAAAGAAATACACGGATGTATTAAAGTGCATAAAGTGCATAACAATCTGAAAGTTATGACCTCTTGGGGAAACAAAGGAAATGAATTCAAAATTAAGAATATGTACAACTATTTGGCAAGAATTGAGGATATGCCGAACTGTCTATGGAGCAAGAAGATTTGGTCTGCCGACAACTGTGCTAGAGATAACTTCTTATTGTGGAAAGTGGTGTATGGTGCTGTGCTAACGAAAGACAAAGTGCAAATGAGAGGAATGCAAACTGATAGTGTATGTGTTTTTTGCAGACAGGAAAATGAGACATTGTTACATCTCTTCTTTGGGTGCGCAGCACTGCTTCACATCTGGACAAGGCTAATGGCTAATATTGGAAGATTGAATTCAACGTCTAGCTCTGAGGTAGAATGGAATAACCTGAAGAATCAAACGAGTAGGAAGAAATTCAAAGGTAGAATGCTTAATTATATTTTGAAGAAGTATGTCAGTGCTGTTTGGAAAGAAAGAAACGTGAACGTATTTAACTCAAGCAAAGCCGTAAGTATTGCTCAGCTGGAAAGAATGATCAGAATGGAGATAAAGGAAGGCATCAAATACTTAAGCTTCACTTTTGATCCTGGAGTTTTGAGGGCCTTGATGTAACTGTGTTTACTTTGTTTTCCGTCCTTTTTTTCTTTTGTGTGTGTAGTACCGTGTTTCTATGTGCTCTTGTGTTTGATGTATTTTCTTGTTTCCCCGGTACTTCAATAAAGTGGTAGGGGTCCACTCAACCCCGTTAGCCTTGCAAAAAAAAAAAAAAATACACGGATACAGAGCTTTTCGAGTATAGCTCCAGCTGTAAACCATGATCTTTGAAAAGAAATATCTGCAAAACCAAAACTACTAGTTGTCCGTGTGGAAAGTAGGGGCACCCAGACTTTAGGTTAAAACAATAAACTCCAGGTCAGTCATGGGACTGGTGTGAGAACTAAAACAGTTATTAAATCTTTACTTTAAAAATAAAGTAAATCATGGGACTACACCGTTTAACATGGAATGGGTTTCCTCCCAAGAATACCAGTGCATACAACAAACAACGCAATGCTTTCTGGAAAAATGAAGCTATTATAAGACTCAGGTCCCATCACACAATGCAACGCAAGCCGGAGGATAGAGTTTTTCCTTAAAAAGTCAAACATGCTGGTACGTTTAAAACAAATATTTTGATACTATTGCAAGTTTAAATTGTATAAAACAACTTCAAATATAAATGTATCAATCATATATGGCATAGTACCCGATCCTACTATGACGCCGTACTAATTCTATAATTAAAACTGCACAATGTCATATTGGAAGTTGGATTTCCATCATGAACCAAGGCAAGGGATCGTCCTTACCGATTTCAAGACTCTCTAGCCCGAGCCTCAGGACTCGTACTCAGTCAAACCCTTCGATCTTCAGGGCCGGTCCACACTTACGTTAGTGGATTAGTAATTCCTGAATAATACAAATCTGCATGCTATAGGGCGTAAGTCTGGTCAGTATGTCGACCATATCCATCCATCGTCCCCGTAGTGACTGATATATCCGATCAAGGTACCTCACTTTCCATCATCCACATAAGTAAAAATGTCTGGGCTCCATACCATGACATCACTCCTAGCTAAAAAGAAACACGTGTTCTCCCTGAAATCCTCTCCCGTTTCTAGTTCATACCGAGGTGTGAGGCTCGCGAATTAATGCTATACCCAAAGCTAAGCTATTTAAAGCTGTGCTTTGATCATCAACCACAACACTCTACTTTTCAACAAAAGCCTTGATCATTTGCATCTCAACATGCCACACTGACAATTCACGCCATGCAACTGATGTCTATCAATATATAACCTCTAAGCTCGTACGTCTCAGAGAAGGGTGTTAAGCAAGAGAATAAATTCTCAGCCACCAAACAGATATATATATATTTAATAGAAATCAATCAACACAGAATAAAATCCAATGTGAGACACACATTCATTTACTAGTTCGTTCTGGTTCTGAACGAAACTGGTGGCATCTTATTCCTCGTCCCATATGTCCAATACAGAAGAGAGGTCCTCGCATATTCGGTCGATCTCCAAGTACGTTTGGATGATCACCACTTATTACCTTGTCTAGGGTGTACAGCCTAATCAAGACATCAGTAATCGTCCAAACGAGGTGAAGACCTCCGGTCTTCAACCACAGTCTTCATCGTCGACTTATCATCGAATCAGTTATTCAGAATAGGCATAAACCTGGTCTTTCCGAATAACCAGCGTATTTTATAAACAAGTGTTATAAAAACACAACATACACCTCATTACAATTCAGAATATTCTTTTATTCAAATATTCACATCATTAAAGGAAGGTTCCTCTTAATTTTATCAAAGATAATTTCTTTTAAATTTATTCTTTAATCTTCCTTTGGATATCATTTCAAAAGATTTCATTATCTTTTCAATTCTAAACCAAAATAAGGTTTATCCAACTAGTCGGGATTAACAAGCCATACCGAAGGAATCATTTCTTTTATTATCCCAATCCCAACCTATTCATCCCATGGAGAAAAATTGGTGATATTCCATATCTAACACCATTGTGTTATCGGTAAAGTTAATTACCATTTCACGTTCATATCTAATTAAAGATTTAACTATCGCTTGGAGCAAAACTGGTGATACTCCATTCTCGATCATTTCACAAATTTGGTAATTTAGATTATCATCTTCACATCCCAACCTAATTAAAGATTCATTAAAACTCCTCTTAGTTTTAATCTTCCTAAAAATCAATATTAATGATTATTTAACTTTGGGAAATCAAACATGCCGCATCGGGAATCTACACTGTACCATTGATTTCTGTCGATATATAACATCTAAGCTCATACGTCTTAGAGAAGGGTGTTAAGCAAGAGAATAAATTCTCCACCACCAAACAGATATATATTTAATAGGGATCAATAATATAGTTCGAAATACAATGTTCGACATGTAATCCTGTCTTTAACTGGGTTAAATAATTAATGTCATTTAAAACACAGTTCACGATAAACCCAAAATCACATTCCATTCATTATGGAATCTTCACGGAAAATAGATCTATATATATAATCGATACCAATTTCCATATCCGACTAATAATATAAATGGAATAACGATGAAGCCTTTTAAATTCCATATATATTAGCAGTCTTCCTCCACAGAAGCTCACTTCGATTATTACTAAATCGAATTCCATTCAATTCCAGTTTAATATATTAAACTGGAAAACCTTACTTTGGAAAATTACCATTAAATCTTAATAAAAAGATTTATAAATTCCAAATCACAGTTCACTATTAATCAGGTTAAAGAACGAATGTCGTTAAAAACTCAATTCACAATAAACCCATAATCAACTTTCATTTCAATTCCAATTAAATGTTAATTAATTGGTAAACTTCACTAAATCTTAATTAAAAGATTTATTTATTTCTCAACCGGGTTTAAGAACAGTGTTAATGATGACACCATTCACGACAAACCCAAAATCTAGTTTAATATTAAATACATGACTCTAAGTAGAAATTATATCAGGTTATATCCAATATCAAATTCTGAAACTAACGGATATCGTATTGGGAATAACGATATCTGTATCTTCCAAATTTCCGTAACAATATCCTTATAACCATGGAATCCAATATCGAAATATTCCGAAAATTATTTCCATTCCAATCCATCCCAATTCATAGATTGGAAATGTCTGGTTATATTAAAACCCGTTTTCAAATCCAATTTATTTATTTAAAAATTATTGGATTTTAAATCTAATTAATAACTAGTTCATATAGATAAAAATATATTATTATCTTTACAAACCAGGAATTTTCCATCCAAATTCTTTCCCAATCATTTATTATGATTTTACACAAATTATTAATATTTTTAATAATTTTATTAAGGCCCTTTCAGTCGATTTCCATAAACGTCCATCGAACTGCACTTACAACGACCTTTTCCAAATTTGATTTGGACAGAATTCCAAACCCAACCATTAGATTTCAAATCTTTAATATTCATTGGAAAGCTCTTTTTGATACGAACCCAACGGTTGCAGTTTTACGAGAATCCGATGGTCGGATCTCCCGTAATGTCAATTCAAAGTCAATGGTCGAAATTCGCAAACGGTCGTGGCGCAACACATTCTATTCAGGCCATTAATTATATATAATATATATTGTATACATTTCATCGATTTCCATTTAAAACATATTTTATAAATCATTTATAAATTCATTTTAAAACATTTCTGACTTCATTTTCAATTTTATATCAAAATTAAATATTACATATCATAATAACATTAAAATGATAATATTTTCAAAAATTTGATTTTGAAATCATTTCTTTTCCAATATTCATTATAAAAATGAATAAAATTGATATAAATATTGTTCGCGTTAAAATGGCGCAAATCTAATCAACATGGCTTCACACATTTCAATATTTTCTTGTCCACCCAAAATCGGACATCAAATTCACATTTCAATCCTTCATTGAATATTATTTTAAAATATTCCTCATTTTGAAATATTTCCTTATTTTAAAATAGTTGTTCTTTCTGAATTGGAATCAGACACAGTCAATTACCATATAATGTTATTTATATAGATTTCATACAACACTTGTATACAACAACAATTATACACAGTCAACCATCATCCAGAGTGCATTACTCAAAGCATTGAATATAAATAATTAACGCTTACAACAGTCTGTCAACCAATCGATTGACATACAGCTAATTATTGGGACTAGTGTATGTCAAATATCATCCCAATGCCCGTGTGGGGTTTCAACCAACAAATACTGAATATGATTTGTGTAGTTAGGCGATGTGTAGAATTTATCATCTCAATCCATATCACAAAAATAGGCGATCATAAACAAGTCGTCCGACTTGTAACTGGATGTGTAAACTTATTTTTATCTATCCATAGATATATAGAATTTTATAACTTTGCTTATAAAATTCTGTATAACGCCTAAATAATTGTATTCATCGCAGTTATAAACTAAAAATAATAGTTTTATTGAACTAGTATTTATTCCATAACATAGCCATTTTATATGTGACAAAAAATTAACTAGCTATTAATTTTTCTAACACATTTTAGAAAATTTTGGCAGCATAACGGCACGATATAAAAACCATAATAAGATCTAGCCTTATCCATCGCCTAATACTGGCTCGTGCATTACACAAATCAATTCACAATCAATCCACAACCAATTTTACAATCAACATACAAATAAATAAATATTCAACTACCCCAATGCCATTTACGGTGCCATAAGTGGCAATTTGCGGAGTATGAAATCTGTGTGTCGGTAATATCCATACATCGCTTTCAATTTATGTGATTGTGCAAATTCGAGTGTTGAACTCCATATAATTCAAATAAAAATCTATACTGGAAATTTATATTTATTTACAGTTATAAAATACATTAACTAACTATACAAAATTTTAGTGAGGAGTTCACTTTGGGATCCACTCCGCCGTGCTTTTCTGAAGTTCTAATTCGCTGTTCTGATCCCAGAATTTGCAAACAATCTCCAATTTTCACGCCGTCTTCTTACCTATCTTAAACGCACCATTCCGGACAACTTTCGCTTAGTGGCCTTTCTTCTGAAATTGGTCCATTTCGCCAGAAATCGCGAAAAGACATAATTTGGACAGCAGACTTTGGACGCGTTTTCGGAACAACTCCGCAATCCAAAATTTGATTTCCAAATACTCAAATCGAAGAGCAGATCGTGCTCTTTGATTTTGGTAATGTGGAGTTTTGGCCAGAAGCGTAAGGTTTGGGAGATATTGGCTAAAACAGGTTAAGGTGTTTATTGTAAATTTTGAAATTTATAAAAATTGAAATTTTCTTTGAAACGGGGCTCATGGTCTGAGTTTTGGCTGAAGGGGGCGTGGCTAGGTGGTCTGACGACGGTGGGATAGTGCAGCTAGGCGGCGGTGGGGCCAAGATGGTCAGCGGCTAGGGTTTCGAACGATTTGGGGGTTGGAGCTTTTAATTGGGAGAAAGGAGAGAGGGGAGGAGGGGTGGATGGTCGGAGGGAGGCGTGGCGGTGGCGGCTGGGGGGTGCGGTGGCAGCGACGGGGCTTCAATCAGTGAGTTTCATTTTTATTTTCTTTTATCGGGTTTGACCGTGGTAAGAGGAGAAAGGGAGGGGGGTTTGACCCTTTATATAATTTATTATTTTTAATTTAATTTCTTTCCAAAAAGTTACTTTTTCTTTTATACACCAAATCGGACCCAACTACTATCGTCCCTAGCTAATCACCCCCATTTCAGATACAATGGGATATGTCCTGCAAGCCAATTCAACTATTTTGACCAGTTTCCGTTAAAATTAAAATATAATTTAATATAACGTTCAAAATTGATTTCAACGTGCATTTTTAATTCACCGGGGCCACATACTAACTCCAAAAATTCTACAAAAATAAATCTAGCTATGTTTTGACGATATGGTCCTAACAAAACTAATTTCGTTGAATTTGGAGACCGTTTGAAAAATGGTCATTTTCCAGTCAATTAAATTCAAAATTGAAATTACCAAACACGTTTAAATTCACCACGCTCACATATCAATTCCAGAAATTATGAAAATTGGAATTTGGCAATAATTTAACATTCCGGATCCAACAAAAGTGGTTTCGTCTAAAACGAAGGTCGTTTGCAAACTATTTATTTTTAAGGGCTATATATTATATAAAATATATATATTCCATAACGACTATTCTGAATTTTAAACTGGACATAACTTTTGATTTAAATTATGGAATCTTAGTTTTTCACATTCATTAGAAAGATATAATTAAACAGATTCATATATTTCTTGTTTTACTGAAATCCGATTTATATTGAATTATGTACGTTCATTTGAAATTTGAAATCGAATTTTCAAACTACCACGCTATTTCAGGCTCGTTATATAGTTAAAATAAATTTATTCGTTCTAACTTCGATTAAAATAAATTTTTAGTCGTTATTATTTAAAATAAATCATTTTAATTATTCTAAACTCATTAAAATAGCCAAAATAAAAAATTTAAATTGGTTCTGAAAATCCGGGTTGTTACAAAACATGTGCAAATATCTATAAATAAACATAAACTGCCATTTAACTTAATTAAAATTAATAGAATATTAGAGTAATTTTATTCCAAAAATATATATTAAAAAATTGGATTAAGAAAACCTAACTTGATAACTTTTATAATTCAAAATTTTCATTTTTATGTTCATTTTTCCATCAAAGATATAGCAGGAATAGCGAAATATAGTGGAAACAACGGGATATATCAGGAATAGCGGAATAAATCAAGGCTTAAAGCGGAAAGGCTATACTATAGGCTATTTGTGAAAAACGTAGCGGTGGTAATCCACTGTAGGATATAGCAGGATTATAGCGAGTTAATAGCGAGGTATTAATTACATAGGCGTGGACAAAGAAGTGGATGCCAGTGAATGTGCTATAAATTGAAAAGGCAAAATTTTGAAAAATATATATATATATGATAGATACAAAAAATAAGTAATACCGATGGAGAAAGTTACTTGAAAAAAATATTGCTGTTAGCGCCAAATCGAAAGAGGATAGTTTGGAGAAGAGTTTTTGGGTTTATGTGGGGATAAATGGGGAGGAGGCAAGGTTTTGTGTGGTTAAAAAAATGAAATGTTGCCGTTCGAGTACTCAAATGCTAACGGTTCATTTTACACCTATAAAAAAGGAGGCAAAATTCCTTTCCATTGACTTGGATGCATCCAAATGGTAACGGACGATTTTTCGCTACCAAACGATACTTAAATGTTTGTTATCAGTTTGCTGGTGCATTGGAAAAATGGTACACCTGATAGGTTATTGTTTTGGGGTAGCACTGACAGTAATATTTTAGCATTGTTAGCTTAACTAGATAAAAGATATAATTATTAAGTTCAAGGATATTCCGGTCATAGCAATATTGTTACCTTCCTATTTATCTTCTTGGTTTATCAAATTCAACAGATTATATATAGCTTCTACGTGAATTGATGACTTTGGTACTATCGCTACTAATACGAGTGTTATAGTGCGCGCTTCGCACATGATGATTGCTTATACTTTATTCATGACTTATTTTTATATAAATTGTTTATGTAAAACCCCATAATTTTAACAACACTAAAGAGAACAAATTAAAGGATAATTAATTTAATATTCAAAATTAATGGAAACGGACTGTGCCATTGCATCCGTCTCGAAATTCTGGTCAAGATAGCATCTAGTTTGCGTAAAACGGACACCGTTTGAAGAAGTTATGAAGGTTTGAAGTTTGTAAACATGCAAGAAGAATATATATATATACATACATATATATATATAGGGCCCAGAAATTCAAATTTTAGTTCAGAAAATTCGAAATCGCGTAGATTTGGGTGAGCGGGAAAAATCCCGCCCAGGGGTGTCGATCCGCATAGGGCAGACGTGGCAGGCTAGGGTTTGGGACTGGCAGCTATATATATGACCTCATTTCTCTAGTTTCTTCACATTGAAAATAATGGAGGACTAGATGCTGCCATTGCCAAATTGAATCAAACCTCTTTCTTCTTCTACAACCAGGTTAATCAAGTTTAGAGTTATTCAGGTGTAGATCTGTGATTCAACATCTGATATTCTCCTTCTATCTTTCTAGATCCAAACATTGTGAGTTTAAGTTACTTTTAAATTTAAATAATTAAAAAGTAAAACATGATATGACTGTAATTTGGATCTATGCCTGTGACTTCTTGAATCATATCATATCTTTAATAACTTGTGAATCTATGATATTCTGACATAACCATGACATGGATCTTAAGCTTTATCATGTCAGATCTACCATTGATTATAGATCTAATTCACTGGTTAGATCACCTTCTACCTATCAAGTTTTATTGTATCTGTTAGTAGTTGGACATCTAAATTATTATTTAGATCTTATCATGCTTATTAAACTATGTCAGAATCGGTTCTATTATCTCATGTTCATCAGATCTGTTCTTATATGCCCATCATATCAGTATGCCACTATGTGTTTATGTCAATCTTTTCATTATAATCATTTCTATCATCTTCCTTCTATCTTTTTCCCTTTTTATTTTTATATACCTAAGCTACCTTCGAGCCTAGTCATGTCGCTATAGTATGCGAACGCGTTAAATTAGGAACGAGGGAAAAACGTTAATTTGGGCATAACTTGTAATAGGAATTTGGGCATAATTTGAATGTAATGCATAAACATGAATTTAGGGACATAAATCAATTTGTGGTGAAGAACCTTAACTTGGGTTATATTGTTCATTATAAAAATAACTTGGGGAAGGGGCATGAAAACCTATAACGACATAGGTAAATTTGGTTAATAATGAAATGCCTAGGATTACAGTAATTAGAAACTGTAACTGTGCTTAGACACGAGGTTAGATTACACTTGTGGTGGAAGTCTGCTTGGAACCGCCCGGCATATCCAGCGACCACAAGTGGCAAATCTGATGTGAGAGGTCTAGATGCACAAATACGAGACGTGCTAAGACACGAGGTTAAACCCAACTTATGGAAGAAGTCTTCCCGAAGCAGCCCGGCATAACCAGCATCCGCAAGTTGTAGGTTTAATGTGGGAGGTCTAGTACATTGTAACCATAACTGAATATGGTAATAACGTTGAATACTTAAACTAGTTCAATCCATAGGGATTGTGTGAACATGTCAAATTGAATAAGGGTTAAGTAAACTTAGTTGAAACAGTGGGTGGGTTAAGTATATCTGAGTTGGGTGGGTAATATTTTTATATATATAGGCCCACAAACTTAACAAATTGGGGTTGTGTAATTAAAGACACCGTAAGGTAAGCATAATATGTAATTAAAGACACCGTTAGGTAAGCATAACCTGTGGAAATGTTGAGGGTTATGTAATTAAAGACACTGTTAGGTAAGCATAACCTGTGGAAATCCTAGTAAGGATGCAAGACAAAGGGAAGAGCTTGCATCATCTTGTGTGTGGGACCCGTTTCAGTCAGTAACCCATATAACGGTACTAAACGAGTACTCCGCTTTAGGTTGGAGTCGAGGCACGCTTACTGGGCTGATTGTAAGTGGTCCAAACGTGAAGGACGGTGTGGGCGGCGCAAACTGACCGGGGTCATGTGCGTGCATGGTCCGGGAAGAGGGGGACAAGATGACCGCAACACCTGTAGATATGGTTGCGCACTCAGGGTTGCCATTTTAGGGAGTGATACACCGTATTGTGGGGCCAGAACAGGATATCTATGGAGTAGGGAGCCGATCGATTGGGGTAATAAATTGGGTACATTTAAACGTACGCCAAAGCCTGTCTTCTTGTAGTTATTGGGGATCATCTTGTTATAAGACACTAGTATTGGTGTAGAGAAATCATTAGAGAAGTGCTAATTATTCTATCCGGTTGTCTTGTTTATCTTGTCATACTTGTCTTATATGTTGTTACCCCTCTTATCCACTTTATATCCCTATTATGATACTTTTGTTTATTTACTTACTAAAAGTAACTGGACTCGCCAGACTTTATGTCTGACCCTTTTTGTTTCCTCTTCTTTCTTTCGTCCCCCCTCCAGGTTCTTAGGGTGGGAATACTCAAGCTTGACTAGGATTCTGCTATCATTTTGGTGGAGCTGCTTAGATGTATTGCTCAAGCTCCTATCTTTGATACAATGGCTATGTTTTTATTTGAGGATTTTGCTTCTTTTATTTTGTAGACTGATGTTTAAAAGGCAAGACAGAAGTTTTGATAATGTACTGGGTTCATGTATTTTCAGACATATGATGTTTTGAACCACGATACTTTATGATTAATAAAGTTAGTTTTAATTCCGCTCCTATTTTATGTATGTCTTATAAAGTTCATGTTTCTATTTACCTATAACACTTCACGAAACTTAATGCATTATCCTAACGAGTGACATTAACAGATGTGGGGGTGTCACACTTGGTATCAGAGCTGAAGTTTACCAGATTAGATAAAAGTTTTTGAAAATTATTTTCAAAAAAGTTTTAAAAGAAAGCAGTTTCAAAAAGAAAAGTTTATTTTGAAAAACATATTCCCTAAAGCCATATGTACTATCTTTCGATCCTTTGTATGAGTTTCTTCCCTTTTCTTTTTAGCATGTCTCTGGAACCCAATATTCCTGAGGGAGTTACGATAATAGGCTGGTTCCGTCGGTATCTAGAGTCCATGGCGCCTGCCGGTGGTCAAGCTGACGTTCCTCCCCCAGTTGCACCCTACGTTCCTCCTCCTCCTTCGAGTGTAGACAACTTCTTTAAGAACTGCAAAGATTTCTGGGCTATGGGAGGAAAGCCATTCCATGGAACTGAGACGTTTGTAGAGGGAAGGAATTGGCTTAAGGTGATAGAGGACTTGTTTGGAATTTTCGATGTGGATGATCATAGGAAGATTTAGGTAGCCGCCTGGCTAATAAAAGATGAAGCTTCGTTCTGGTAGGAAGTAACCCAAGCAGAGCATCCGGTGGAAACTTAGGATGATTTTAGAATGAGGTTTAAAATGAAGTTTCATTCTTAAGCTGAGAAAAACATGCAAATGGAGAGGTTCTTGGCACTCAAACAAGGAAGCATTACTGTTAAAGAATATGTGAACAAGTTCAACCAGCTAGCAAGGTTTGGATTGGGACTGGAAGATACTCCACATAAGGAAGCTTTGTGGTTTGCTAAAGAACCGAATGAACCCCTTCATAGGTTAACTATGTCCTGTATTCCAATGGGAGCTACTTTTGAAAGGTTTGTTGATATGGCCTTGATGCATGAGGAAGACAAAGGAGAAAAGAAGGAATTAAATACTGAGGAAACAAAAACAACACAAAAAAAGAAAGTTTGGCTAAAAAGGGACAATAGAAACAACAACATAAGAAAGGAGGAAAGAATGACAAGGCTAAAGATAAGAGAAAGTGCCACAATTGTGGGCATGAGGGTCATATGATAAAGGACTGCAAAAGTAAGAATAATGCATATGTGGAGAGGTCGACCACTTTTCTAAAGATTACCCGAAGAAGCAAGGACAAGGTCAAAGGGAAGGAATTTCTAGAGGGCAAGTGCATGCTCTCGCGATTAGTGCTCCAGATCGAGGTAGGAGAGTTTCCGTGGAAGGTTTGATTTCCCTTTCTAATTACCCTGTTAAAACTCTTTTTGATTCTGGTGCTTCACATTCATTTATATCTGATTCTGTAGTTGAGTCTCTACACCTTAATACTAGTACGGTAGTGGATCCCATTGTTGTCTCAAACCCCATTGGCGGTTTGGCTCATTTGTCCATGATTTGTCGGGGTTTGAGAATATCTGTCTTAGGCGTCGAATTTGAGTGCGACGCATATGTGTTCGGTTTTATGGGCCACGGTTTGATTCTAGGGATGGATTGGCTAGCCATGTATGGTGCCATTCTGGATTGTGAGAGGAGGGTCGTTAGGCTTCTAACTTGTCATGTGAGGAACCTCGAGATTTCTTATGACCCGCAAGGGTCTATTATGCTTAGTTTCCTAGAGTCTCTTG
Organism: Allium sativum; assembly: GCA_030737875.1. Taxonomy (NCBI): domain Eukaryota; kingdom Viridiplantae; phylum Streptophyta; class Magnoliopsida; order Asparagales; family Amaryllidaceae; genus Allium; species Allium sativum. The sequence goes on from CM060920.1 coordinate 433,235,826, forward strand.
ATGCATCTATTGACGATTTACGATCATTACCAGTAGTCCGCGATTATTCTGTTGTTTTTAATGATGTACAGGGCTTAACTCCGAGGTGTGATATCAATTTTCATATATATTTGGTGGACAATGCAAAGCTAGTTGCATTACCTATGCGTCATATGCCTCCAAGGGAAAGGAGGGAGCTTAGCAAACAAGTAAGGGAGCTACTTGAGAAAGGATTTATTAGGTGAAGCATATCTGTATGGGGTGCTCCAGTAGTATTCGCGACTAAGGCGGATGGTTCGCTTCGCTTATATGTGGACTATAGAGAGTTGAACAAACTCACTAAGAAGAACAAGAACCCACTTCCTAGGATAAATGACTTCTTTGACCAGCTTGTTGGTGCCTCGGTATTTTCTCAGTTAGACTTGGACATGGGGTTCCATCAGTTGAGGGTGGCCGAGGACAATATAGACAAGACCGCTTTTAGGACTCCATATGGTTTCTTTGAATGACTAGTTATGCCTTTTAGGTTGACAAATGCACTCACCTATATTGTTTATCTGATGAGTAGGTTGTTTCAGGAGTTTCTAAATAAATTTGTTGTGGTCTTTGTTGATGATATTTTGATCTTCTCAAAGAACGAAGAAGAGCATGCCCAGCATTTGGGAGAAGTTTTGAAAACTCTCTGTGCACATCAGCTTAAGGCAAAGTTCTCCAAATGCCAATTTTGGAGAAAAGAGGTGAGATTTCTTAGGCATGTGGTTTCTAAAGATGGGATAACAGTAGATCTCGCATAGGTAGTAGCAGTTCAAGATTGGCAAATTCCGAAAAATCCAACGAAGGTGAGAAGCTTTCTTAGATAGGCAAGTTATTATAGGAAGTTCATTAAGGACTTCACAAAGATATTAGCCCCACTCACCAGACTAACGAAGAAGAATTTGGTGTTTTCATGGGTTATAGATTGTGATGTTGATTTCCAACAATTGAAGAGGGCTCTAACAAAAGCCCCAGTCTTGACCATGCCTGATAGGAATAAGGTGTTTATAGTATACACTAATGCATGTGGTATAGGGCTTGGTGCGGTTCTTATGCAAGAGGGAAAGGTTGTATGTTATGGGGTAGACAGCTAAGAGTTCATGAGAAGAACTACCCTACCCATAAATTGGAGCTAGCAGTCATCGTATTCGCGCTTAAGATGTGGCGTCATTATTTGCTTGGAGAGAAGTTCGAGTTGTACACCAATCATAAATCTCTCAAGTACTTGTTTTCGTAGAAGGATCTTAATTTAAGGCAACAAAGGTGGATGGAGTTCCTAGCTTTTTATGATTTTGAGATTGCTTATATCCCTGGCAAGGGTAATGTGGTGGCCGACGCACTGAATAGGCAGAGGATGGCCTTAAGTCCTCTGTTTGTAGAGGGAAAAGGTTGCAATTCATATCAACTTTTGATTTTAGGCCCTCCACCGAATTTTTGCCTGGTTCGTTTGCATCACTAGAGATACAAGCTACTCTTATGGATCAGATAGGAGCTTCACAGCGAGGTGATCCATAGATTTCAGACATCTTGGATAGGTTCAGTAAAGGGGATACCTCTAGTCACCTCAATACATATTCCATAAATGATAAAGGGTGGATGCAACGAGACGTAAAGCTTTGTGTTCCTCAAACTGGAAGTTTGTTAAAGACAGTCCTAGAAGAAGCCCATCATTCTAAGATGACTATTCATCCAGGTGGTGACAAGATGTATAAGGATATAAAGAGGGTTTTCTTTTAGGCTAGGATGAAGAAAGACGTGGCAAAGTTTGTTTCTCAATGTTCGGTTTGTCAGCAAGTCAAAGCTGAGCAAAAGAAGCTCGGTTGTTTACTCCATCCTTTGTAGGTTCCACAGTGGAAATGGAAGAGCGTCTCTATGGATTTAACATATGGTTTTCCTAGATCAAAGAAAAGCAATACTAACATTTGGGTTGTGGTGGATAGACTTACTAAAAACTCTCATTTCATTTTGGTTCAGAGTAAGAGGACGACAGCATGGTTAGAAGCGATTTAATTTCGTGAGATAGTCCGTCTTCATGGAATACCTTCCAGCATCGTAAGTGATCGTGACCCCATCTTCACCAGTGAATTTTGGAGGAGCTTGCAAGAAGCGCTAGGTACACAGGTTTGTTTAAGCACCATATATCACCCTCAGATGGATGGACAGACTGAAAGGGTGAACAGAGTTCTTGAGGATCTTTTAAGGTTGTGTATCCTAGATTTTGTAGGGACTTGGGAAGAGCATCTTCCTTTAGTAGAGTTCGCCTACAACAACAGTTATCAAGCAAGCATTGGCATGGAACCCTTCGAAGCATTATACGGACGACCCTGTAGGTCACCAACTTGTTGATGGGAATCTACAGAAAGACTATTACTTGGACTAGATATGGTTAGAGAAACGTCCGAGAAGATTTACCTTAGTAAACGACGAATGAAGACCGCTCAAGATAGGCAGAAATCCTATGCTGACAAGAGAAGGACTGACATTGAATTTGAAGTAGGAGACATGGTTTTCATTAAGGTGTTAACTTTAAGGAATGTGGTTCGCTTCGGATCTGTAGGGTAATTGGCACCAAGATTTGTAGGGCCATTTCCCATAATAGAAAGGATTGGCCAAATGGCTATAGAGTAAAGCTACCGGTCTGACTATCCGGCGTTCATAATGTTTTCCACGTTTCTCATTTTCAGAAGTGCTTGCATGATACAGCAGAAGTAGTTGAACCGAGTATATTGGAGGAAGTAGAGGTGGAACAAGAGGCGATATTCCGACGAGTTCCTACCCGTATTCTTGGATCAGAATTTAAGAAGTTACGCAATAGAGAGGTCAAATTGATGAAGGCTCACCGAGGAGATAATCCAGAGGATGCGACTTGGAAGACCGAAGACAAGATTCATGCTTCGTACCCTTTTCTTTTTGCGGATATGTTCTTAACTTCCTTTCCAAAGCTTTTATTTATGCTTGTTTCTATCATTTAAGTATGTCCCATCTGTGACGACCCCAAAACCCCGTACGACGGTGGAAAGGGTAATCTTTGGAATATAACACATAAACATATAACAGCAGAGTAGAAATCAATAAATACACCAGATAATGTACAAAAGAATACACTAGATAAACATAATCATCAGAGTTACATAGTATACAGGATCATACTTAGTACAAAATACAGTTCATCTATACATAAATGTCTACAGCGGAAAACAAAACATAATATGTACAATAGAAGCTGAACAACATAAAAAGAGATAAATGGTAGAATCCATCTTCAGCTCCAGCTATCCAGAAAGAGCCTGCTAAAACCTGAATACAAGGCTTCCCGTGTAGAAAAAGGGGCACCCGAGTTTGCAAGTGAAATAAACTACAAGTCAGTCATGGGACTGGTATGAGAAATCTACTTAACTGGTTAACCAATACTAACAAGGCAAATCATAGGACCACGCCACTTTCGCGGAACGAGTTTACTCCGGTGATTGTCACTGCTTTAAAACAAGTAAATATTCTAAACATCGCAATGCTTTTTATAAAAATGAAGCCATTATAAGACTCAGTTCCCATCACACAATGCAACGCAAACCGGAGGATAGAGTTTTACCTTATAACGGCCAAAATATGCTTGTACGAGCAAACAAATCATTTGATATTATTACTAGTGTTTATATGTTTCAAAAACAATTTCGAATCATAAGTATCAATCATAGACGGCATTAATGCCCCATACCACTATGTTGCCATATATAGGTATACAATCAAAACCGCACGGTGTCGTATTTGGAAATTGGATTTCCCTCACGAACCAAGGCAAAAGATAGTCCTTACCGAATTCGAGACTATCTAGCCCGAGCCTCAGGACCCAGACACAGGTGAGGCCTTGGATCGTCAGGGTCGGTCCACCGATGTGGATTAAAATGCCTGAAAACTGCGTTTCCCCGCCCTTTGGGGGCGTAAATGAGTCCTATGACTCCATCGGCTCCACATAGTCACCGATATATCTGAGGCGCCTCGCAACAGCAACAACCACATAGATGAAAATAATATAAATGTCAGGGCTGGTAGGTCACTGACACCACCCAAGTTAGAAGGAAACGCATGTCCTCCCTGAGGTCCTGTCCCGTTTTTGGTTCATACCGAGGTGTGAGGCTCGCGAATCAACATTATACACAAAGCTATGCCACATAGGCCGTGCTTTGATCATCAACCACAAGACTTTTCTTTTCAACAGAAGCATTGATCATCTGCCACTTAGGCATGCCACACAAGCAATTCACTCTATGCGACTGATTTCCATCGATATATAACATCTGAGATCATACGTCTCAGAGAAGGGCGTTAAGCAAGAGAATAAATTCTCCGCCGCCAAACAGATATATATTTAATAGAGATCAATCGGCATAGAACAAAATCCAATGTTAGACACACAGTCCATTTACAAATTCGTTCTGGGTCTGAACGAAACTGGAGGCACCATATACCTCGCATATCCATCGATCTCCAAGTACGTCTGGACGATCACCACTTATTATCTATATTTCGGGATGCCTCCCAATTAAGACATCAGTTATCATCCAACCGAGGTGAAGATCTCCGGTCTTCAACCACCATCTTCATCATCGACTTTTTATCGCCGATCAATTATTTGAAGTGAGATTTAACTCGGCCTTTTCAAATAATTCACGTATATTTAGAATTTAAATCAATTCATTTCAATGGTTAAATTATTCGACAACAAGAATTCTGTTTTTAAATGTAATTTTCACGCCAAACACATTCAGCCATCAAATACCTAATAAACCGAGTAAATTCGTTTTGTTTCCATTCCATATCGTTTATAATGTTTTATAACGATTTATCGCTATTTTTATTCACTAAAAAATAGCCAATTCATTCAAACGACACTTCAGGCCATAACGTGGTCATGGCGCTGTTTTTCTTCAGATTTGAATTAAACATATCTGAAAATCTAACCGTTGGATCATCACAAATTTTATATCATTAGAAAGATCTTTTCAAAACGAATCCAACGGTTTCAGTTTTGGGAAAATCCGACAGTCGGATCCCCCAGTACAATCGTTTGAAGTTACGATTTCGAAATACGAACTACAGCGTCGTTATTCGATTTAATTTTTATATATATATATATGTTATAATCGATTCTGGTGCTGTTTTTCTTTATATTTGAATTAAACATTCCAGACAATCCAACCGTTGGATCTTCACAAAGTGGGGTGTCGTTGGAAAGATATTTCCAAAGTGAACCAAACGGTTTCGGTTCCGGGGAAATCCGATGGTCGGATCTCCCGCACTAATCGTTTGAAATCATGGTTTCAAAACACGAACTGCAGCTTCGTTATTCGATTTATTTTATATATATATATAATTCATTCTTCGATTTCAAAACCCTATTCACTTCATAAATTTGATAAAAATGATATTTTTATCCAACATATATTCACTTCAACACATCATCATTTTTTTAACACTTCATATTCACAATAAAAATGTAGATTTTATTGTTCAATCTATATATTCAACACATGAATGTTTTCGACTTCACACATACGATAAAAATATGATTATTATTGTTCTAGTCCTTTATTCAACACATGAATTTTTCTATAGTTCATATATATAATAAAAATGTGATTTTTATTGTAAAACAATTATCTCAAAACACGATTATTTTATATAGTTTATATATATCGTAAAAATGTGATTTTTATTGTAAAACAATTTATTTCAAAACACGATTATTCTATATAGTTTATACATAAGGTAAAAATGTTATTTTTGGTGTTAAAACAATTTATTTAAAACATTGTGATTTTATATAGTCTATATATATGATAAGAATGTTATTTTTATTTTCAAAGAATTTATTCAATATACGAACTCCATTCAACACATGAATTTTATTCAACACATGAATTTCTATTCAACACATGAATTTTATTTCAACACATGAATTTCTATTCAACACGTGAATTTTAATTCAACACATGAATTTTATTTCAACACATGAATTTTATTTCAACACATGAATTTCTATTCAACACATGAATTTTATTTCAACACATGAATTTCTATTCAACACATGAATTTAAATCAAACATAGAAATATTTCAGAAAATTTCGGCAGCATAACAGCAGGGTAGTTAAAACCGACACCGTACCTAGTACGGCTCCTCGCTCTACCTTAAAGCCTCGCAGCTTTTGACAATGGGGATTTTCAATATCTAGTTCGTATGCAGACGAATTTTCTCATATACTAATCCTACTGGGATTTCAACCACAATCAATCATTTCAAACCAACCATTCATGATATTCACCAAATTTTCATATCAACCAATAATCCAAACAATATCACAACCAATATATATCGTCCATGGTCTGTGGACGAGGGGAGTATATATATACACGTATATAACTATATTTTGATTTCATTTCAATATCATTTCAATATCATTTCAATTTATTTCAGCGCATATATCATTTTTACAACGCATATATAACTTATACATTGAACATACAACTTATACAATGCTTATACATGAGGTGTACAACGCTTATATAACTTATACTTCGACTATATAATTTATACATCGTTGTTTCCATATCGTTTATAATTCAGAAATCTCACATTGGGTTCCACTCCACCAAAAATTGTAGAAGGCTCAGAAAAATATCCGGACTCTTCTAGAATGTAGAAGACGTCCGCACGAGTCCAATGTCTCCTGTTTCACTGAATTTCGACCACAAATGAAAAATATATGATTTTTATTGTACAATCATAAACCGTAGCGCTTTTAAAGTGCTATAGAACAGTTAATTATATTCAAACCCGTTACCTTCAGAAATCCTTCGAAATTAGGTTTTAATTTTAAACCAAATTTGTTGTATTTTGTCAAGATCAGGATTCATCACTGCGTAGGGCTTGGAACGGCGCGCCAGGGGGGTCCCACCTTGATGAACTCGACGCCGGATCAGGGGAGGAATCAGGCGATGTACGGTCGAACTTCCTGAGGGTCGTTCTCGTCGATGGTTGAACGAGGGGAGGAGCACCTGGTATGGATTTGACGAGGGAGGAGAGCTCTTCAAAATCCCCAACAGGACCAATGCGTTTTGATGAGAGATCGGAGAGAAAAAGAGGAGAGAAGGTTGGAGCTTCAACTGCTGTTCGCGATTTAGAATTACGGGGAGAGAGAAAGTGTGATGGCCAATGATATATTTTATTTATTTATTTATATATTTTTTAAAATCCGAAAATAACCCTTGCCTCATACGAACTCCAATCCAAACCCAACGAATGTCGCCCCAAGCTAATTACCCCTATTCCGAACACAATGGGACATGTTTCGCAGGCCCATTCGACTGTTTCAGTCAGTTTCTCTTCAAATTAAAATATAAAACATTCAATATTGGATTTAAACGTACATTTCAATTTGCCGGGGCCACATACTAATTCTAAAAATTCACGAAAAATAAATCTAGCTATGTTTTGACAATACGGTCCTAACAAAAATAGTTTCGTCGAATTCTGAGACCGTTTGAAAAATGGTCCTTCTCTGGTCGATCCAATTTAACAGAAATCGGCCAAACAAATTTTCCTTTGCCACGCTCACATACTAACTTCAAAAATTATGAAATTTGAAACCTAGTAATAGTTTGACATCCCGGATCCAACAAAAGTGGTTTCGTCGAATTCTGAGGTCGTTCGCAAAATGGCTATTTTCACGGGCTATATAAACTCTATGGTGACCTTTCTGAAAATTCATTTGGCCATAACTTTTGATTCCCTCTATGAAACTTTGATTTTTCAGATTCGTTAGAAAGATATTCACTAACATAATTAAATATTTTTGGTTTCACTAAAATCCATTTTATTTTGCACCCGGTACAGTCAGTCAAAGTTTGAATTGAAATTTTGAAACTACCACGCCATTTCAGGCCTGGTTTATAATTAAAAATAATTATATTTATTTTCAAACATCGATTCAAACATACTTTTCGTCGTTATTATTTAAAATAATTTATTTTAAATATCTAAAATCCACTAAAATAGCCAAATTAAAAAATTTAAATTAGCTCAGCTTTTCCGGGTTGTTACACTATTGATCGAATATTTGACCTTTAGGTAGGAATCCCAAGGATGTAAACATGTGTTTGAGACATGTTATGATTAATGGATGCAACTCGTGGATGCATATACACAAACATTAGGCATTAGATATGCTCAATCACTCTTATACTGCATATGGATGTGTATGCATTTTTCTTTCTTTTAATGAATGGAAATGGATGTATCATCTTATGGATGCTGCATTTGGATGGATGATTGTGCACCCATATAGAACTTACATGTTATAATAGGATTATTGACATATATTGCATTATGGAGGTCAACTGAATCAGTATACCGCCTAATCTTCGCATTAGTATTGGGACATATACACACACCTTTGCATATGTTCATAAAAGCATTGGAAGTCTTTAAGGATAATGAATGCCTATGATTGGTGGATGAGTAGATGGGTGATGGATGGTAGGATATACATTCTTCTTCACATGGAAATTTCGGGGATGAAATCCTTTGGGTAAGGGAGAATGTAACACCCCGTAATTTTAACAACACTAAAGAGAACAAATTAAAGGATAATTAATTTAATATTCAGAATTAAGGGAAACGGACTATGCCATTGCGTCCGTCTTGAAATTCTATCAAGACAGACACTTGGTTTGCGTAAAACGGATACTATATGAAGATGTTACGAAGGTTTGAAGTTTGTATACACGCAAGAAGAATATATATATTTCGAGGATGAAATCCTTTGAGTAAGGGAGAATGTAACACCCCGTAATTTTAACAACACTAAAGAGAACAAATTAAAGGATAATTAATTTACGCTTTAGAATTAAGGGAAACGGACTACGCCATTGCGTCCGTCTTGAAATTCAAGTCAAGATAGACAATTGGTTTGCGTAAAACTGATACTATATGAATATGTTATGAAGGTTTGAAGTTTGTATACACGTAAGAAGAATATATATAGGGTCCAAAAATTCAAATTTTGGTTCAGAAAATTCGAAATCGCGTAGATTGGGTGAGCGGGAAAAATCCCGTCTAGGGGTGTCGACCCCTGGGTCGACCCCTCAAGGGGGTGTCGACCCCCTAGGTCAGACGTGGCAAGCTAGGGTTCAGGGTTGGCAGCTATATATATGACCTCATTTCTCTAGTTTTTTCACACTGAAAATAATGGAGGACTAGATGTTTTCGCTGCCCGAATTGAATCAAACCTTTTCTTTCTTCTGCAATCAAGTTAATCAAGTTTAGAGTTATTCAAGTGTAGATCTATGATTCAGTATTTGCTATTCTCCTTCTATCTTTCTGGATCCAAACACAGTAAGTTTAAGTTACTTTTAGATTTAAATAATTAAAAAGCAAAACATGATAAGACTGTAATTTGGATCTATTCCTATGACTGCTTGAATCATATCAGATCTGTGTTAACTTGTGAAACTATGATACCCTGACATAACCATGACTTGGATCTTAGCCTTTATCATGTCAAATCTACCTTTGATTATAGATCTAATTCACTATTTAGATCACCTTATACCGTTCATGTTTTATTCGATATGTTAGTAGTTAGACATCTAAATTATTGTTTAGATCTTATCATGCCTGTTATACTATATTAGAATCAGTTCTATTATCTCTTGTTCACCAGATCTGTTCTTATATGCCCATCTTATCAATATGCCACTATGTGCTTATGTCAATCTTGTTAGTATAATCATTTCTATCATCTTCCCTCTATCTTTTCCCTTTTTGTTTTTATATAGCCAGGCTACCTTCGAGTCTAGGCATGCCGCTGAAATGTGTGAACGCGTTAAATTGGGAATGAGGGTAAAACGTTAATTTGGGCATAACTTGTAATTGGAATTTGGGTATAATTTGAATGTGATACATAAACATGAATTTAGGGACATGAATCAATTTGTGGTGAAAAACCTTAATTTGGGTTATATTGTTCATTATGAACATAACTTGGGGAAGGGGCATGAAAACCTATAATGACATAGGTAAATTTGGTTAATAATGAAATGCCTAGGGTTACAGTAATTAGAAACTGTAACTGCGCCTAGACACGAGGTTAGATTACACTTGTGGTCGAAGTCTTCCCAGAACCACCAGGAATATCCAGCGACCACAAGTGGTGAATCTAATGTAAGAGGACTAGATGCACAAATACGAGACATGCTAAGACATGAGCTTAAACCCGACTTGTGGAAGAAGTCTGCCCGGAGCCGCCCGGCATAACCAGCATCCTCAAGTTGTAGGTTTAATGTGGGAGGGCTATTACATTGTAACCATAACTGAATATGGTAATAAAGTTGAATACTTAACCTAATTGAATCCATAGTAATTGTGTGAATATGTCAAATTGAATAAGGGTTAAGTAAACTTAGTTGAAACTGTGGAAGGATTAAGTATATCCTGGTTGGGTGGGTAATATTTATATATATAGGTCCACAAACTTAACCAATTGAGGTTATGTAATTAAAGACACTGTTAGGTAAGAATAACCTGTGGAAATGTTGAGGGTTATGTAACTAAAGACACCATTAGATAAGAATAACCTGTGGAAATGTTGAGGGTTATGTTATGTAATTAAAGACACCGTTAGGTAAGCCTAACATGTGGAAATGTTGAGGGTTATGTATTTAAAGACACCGTTAGGCAAGCACAACCTGTGTAAATCCTAGTGGGGATGCAAGACAAAGGGGAGAGCTTGCATTATCTTGTGTGTGGGACCCGTTTCAGTTAGTAACCCATATAACGGTATTAAACGAGTACTCCGCTCTAGGTCGAAGTCGGGGAACGCTTACTGGGCTGATTGTAAGAGATCTAAATGTGAAGGACGGTGTGGGTGGCGCAAATCGACCGGGGTCATGTGCGTGCATGGTGCGGGCAGAGGGGTACAAGACGACCGTGACACCTGTAGATATGGTTGTGCACTAAGGGTTGCTATTTTATGAAGAGTGATACAATCTACTATGGGCCCAGCACAGGGTATCTACGTAGTAGGGAGCCAATCGATTGTGGTAGTAAATTGGGTACATTTAGACGTATGCTTAAGCCTACCATCTTGTAGTTGTTGGGGGTTATCTTGTTATAAGACACTAGTATTAGTGCAGAGAAATCATTAGAGAAGTGCTAATTATTCTATCCAATTGTCTTGTTTATCTTGTCATACTTGCTTTATATGTTTTTACCCCTCTTATCCAATTTATATACCTATAATGATACTTTTACTTATTTACTTACTAAAAGTAACTGGACTCAGCAGACTTTATGTCTAACCCTTTTTGTTTCCTCTTCTTTCTTCCGTTTCCTCCCAGGTTCTCAGGGTGGAAATACTTAAGCTTGACCAGGATTCTGCTATCATTTTGCTGGAGCTGCTTAGATGTATTGCTCAAGCTCCTATCTTTACTACTATGGCTATGTTTTTATTTGGGGATTTTGCTTCTTTTATTTTGTACTGTAATGTTTAAAATGCAAGACAGAAGTTTTGATGATGTACTGGTTTATGTATTTTCAGACATATGACGTTTTGAAACACGGTGCTTTATGATTAATAAAGTTAGTTTTTTTCCGCTGCTATTTTATGTCTGTCTTGTAATGTTCCTATTTCTGTTTACCTATAACGCTTCTTGAAACTTAATGCATTCTCTTAATGAGTGACATTAACGGACGTGGGGTGTCACTGTATATGATAAATACATTCAAGAGAAATTAATTTTCATAAATATTTAGCTATGTTTTTATGTTGAAATCAAGTGCAACTAATTTATTTTTAATTTCTAAGTATCAACGTGTAATTTTTCATTAGCTTGAATTTCTTTAATATTACTAATTAATAAACAACAAATTTTTAAATTCCATTTATATATTAGATCAAAATTTTAGTCATGGTGGAATATTTTGAATTCGTAAAATAATTTGATTATCAAATCCTATTTCTAAGCATGAAGAGATATTTTGAAATTTTAATGAAGTTTGGCTAGTATATCATATTTTTAAGGATATTCAAACCGACCGTTATGGAGGTATCCCTGCTTCAAGAGCCTTAGAAAATAAAACTCTCTGAAGCCAATTTTACATGGAGCAAATGTTCATGTGCGGCTATTTCTTTGCCTTCATTGCTGTCCATTGTATCCATTTGTAATGACCCGGAAAATCTGAACGAATTTAAAAATTTTAAATTGGCTAAAATAATGGATTTTAAATATTTAAAATAAATATTTTAAATAATAGCAATGATAAGTGAGTTTGAATCGACGTTTGAAAACGAATATAATTAATTCTAATTATAAACAAGGCCTGAAATGGCGCTGCAGTTTCAAAATTTGAATTCAAACTTTGTTGGACTATACCGGGTGCAAAACAAAACGGATTTGAGTGAAACCAAAAATATTTAAATCTGTTAGTGAATACCTTTCTAACGAATCTGAAAAATCGAAGTTTCATAGCGGAAAGCAAAAGTTATGGCCAAATGAAATAAATATACATGCCGCCTGCGTGCGAACTAGATGCATGAATCCCCATTGTAAAAAACCGCGAGGTTTTAAGGTAGAGCGAGGAGCCGTACTAGGGACAGTCCCGGTTTTAACTACCCTGCCGTTATGCTGCCGAAATTTTGAATAATATTCATGTGTTGAATGGTATTCGTGTTTTAAATATAAAAATCACCTTTTTATCTATATATAGAAACTATAGAAAACCTTCATGTGTTGAATCAATATTCATTCGTTGAATTGAAATTCATGTGTTGAATGGTATTCGTGTTTTAAATATAAAAATCACATTTTTATCTATATATATAAACTATAGAAAACCTTCATGTGTTGAATCGATATTCATTCGTTGAATTGAAATTCATGTGTTGAATGGTGTTCGTATTTTAAATATAAAAATCACATTTTTATCATCTATATGAATTATATAAAATAACCTTGTTTTGAAAGAAATTGTTTTATAATAAAAATCCTATTTTTATTACCTATATGAACTATATAAAATAATAGTGTTTTGAAATGAATTGTTTTACAATAAAAATCACATTTTTATTATATACATGAATTGTTAAATATAGTGAAGTGTTGAAATAGATGACAGTTCGATAAAAGTATCATTTTTATCAAATGTATGAAAAGAATATAGCTTTGAAATCGAAGAATCGATATATATATATAAATAGAATAAAAATATATCGAATAACGACGCTGTAGTTCGTATTTTGAAACCGTGATTTCAAATGATTATACCGGGAGATCCGACCATCGGATTTTCCTGAAATCGCAACCGTTGGGTTTGCTTTGGAAATATCTTTCCAACGGCACCAACTTTGTAAAAATCCAACGGTTGGATTGTCTGGAATGATTAATTCAAATCTAAAGAAAAACAGCGCCAGAATCGATTATATTTATATATATATAAATATAATTATATTTAATCGAATAACGACGCTGTAGTTCGTATTTTGAAATCGAAACTTCAAATGATTATACCGGGAGATCCGACCGTCGGATTTTCCCGAAACTGGAACCGTTGGATTCGTTTTGAAAATATCTTTCTAACGATTTAAATTTTGTGAAGATCCAACGGTTAGATTTTCAGATATGTGTAAATCAAATCTGAAGAAAAACAGCGCCACGGTCGCGTTATGGCCCGAAGCGTCGTTTTGAATAAATTGGCTATTTTAAAATAAATAAAAATAGCAATAAATAATTATAAAATATTATAAACGATATGGATGTGAAATTTAGAAATTAACTGAAGGTTGGCTAAGCCGAATGGTTTCCTGGGTGTTGATCTGATGTTGGTTTCGGCCCTCGGGGTTAATATTTGGGAAATCGTTCTCTTACTGATTGACGGTTAGTGACTAATGAATTGAAATGATGCGTGTGTATGTTAGTGTTGCAATTGTTTATTATATACGCGAGTTGCTCAGAAAGACCGGGTTTATCCCATTCTGAATAACCGAATCGACGATAAGAAATCGAAGATGAAGACGGTGGTCGAAGACCGGAGATCTTCACCTTGTTTGGATGGTAACCGAGGTCCTGATTGGGAGGCATCCCGAAATATGGATAATGAGTGGTGATCGTCCAGACGTACGTGGTGATCGATGGGTTTGCGAGGTATATAGTGCCCCCGGTTTCGTTCAGACCCAGAACGGACTTGCAAATGGACAATGTGTCTGACATTGGAATTTATTCTGTGTGATTGATAGCCATCAGTTGCACGGTGTGAATTGCCTGTGTGGCGTGCTAAGATGCAGTGATCAGGGCTTCTGTTGAAAAGCAAAGTCTTGTGGAGATGATCAAAGCACCGCCTGTGTGGCGTAGCTTTGTGTATAACGTGAAATCGCGAGCCTCACACCCCGGTATGAACCAGAAACGGGAGAAAGGACCTTAGGGAGGGCCTGCGTTTCCTCCTAGCTAGAAGTGGCATTAGTGGTTTTACACGCCCTGACGAGTTTGACTTATGTGGTTGTTGCTGTTGCGAGGCGCCTCGGTTAGATCGGACGATCCAGGTCCGATGGAGTCATTTGTTGGCTCGCTTACGCCCCCAAAGGGCGGCGAAACGTAGAGTTCAGGCATTTTAATCCACTTCGTGTGTACCGGCCCTGACGATCCAAGGGTCACTCGAGCTCTGATCCTGAGACTCGGGTTAGGCAGTCTCGAATTCGGTAAGGACTATCTTTTTCCTTGGTTCATGACGGAAATCCAATTTCCAAATACGACATCGTGCGGTTTTGATTGTATATGACATGATATATGGTACCCATGCCGTCTATGATTGATAGTTATGATTGAAATTGTTTTTGAAACATATAAACACTTGTAATAATATCAAATGCTTTTGTTTTATTCGTATCAATCATATTTTGGCCATTATAAGGTAAAACTCTATCCTCCGGTTTGCGTTGCATTGTGTGATGGGAACTGAGTCTTATAATGGCTTCATTTTTAGAAAAAGCATTGCGATGTTTAAAAGAATGATTTGTTTTAAAGCACTGGCAATCCAATGGAGTAAACCCGTTCCACGAAAGTGGCGTGGTCCTGTGATTTGCCATATATTAAATGTGTTGAGTAGATTTCTCATACCAGTCCCATGACTGACTCGTAGTTTGTTTGACTTTCAAACTCGGGTGCCCCTTTTTCTACACGGCCAGCCTTGTATTCAGGTTTAGCAGGCTTTATCCGGATAGCTGGATCTGAAGATGGATTCTATCATTTATCTCTTTTTATGCTGTTCAGCTCCTATTGTACATTATGTTTGTTTTCCGCTGTAGACATTTATGTATAGCTGAACTGTACTTGTACTAAGTATGATCCTGTATACTGTGTAACTCTGATGATTACGTTTATCCATTATATTCTATTGTGTATTACCTGGTGTATTTACTTATTTCTGTTCTGCTATTATCTGTTTCTGTGTTATATTCCAAGGATTACTCTTGCCACCGTCAGTACGGGGTTTGGGATCGTCTCATCATAATGTTCCCACAATCTCTAAAACCCAAATAAAATTCAATAATATTTCCCCCTTCAAATCCGGTGCTTATTATCACTCCTTCGTCGGTTTGATAATTTGTTCGTCTTTACCCGTTCTTCAAACAAATATCGATTCTAGATTTATTTTTACCTCCATCATGAACCCACTAAGGCACAATGATTAATATCTACAACTGGCGAGTGCAACTGGGTCGCAATTCTCAACAATGACTTGAGCAACTGAGTTACGGCACAACTCGAAAAATCAACTATTAAAATCTGAAGTACTTGTGATTTGAATTTTGAATTCTGAACCCTATTTTTCATTCAATTACCGCACTATGCATTATTTTTTCTTTCAATTATCCAATGCATATTTTAGTCTTTATCATTTTCATTTAGTTTTTTAACATCAAGTTGCAGAGTAATGGATAATCTATGTTGATTTTTCTATATTTTAAACTTGGGGGCAGAAACATCAGTTCCAGAAGCATCCAAGAAGATTTTTTTTCCACTTGATATTGTATATTTCCTGTAATTCTACATTGCATTTATCTTTTTGCATACTATAGTATTAGATAATATATGATTGCTTGCATTATCACATCACCACTATGAGCTTAAACAAGCACCGAAAAAGAAGGATCTTTCAAGGGCGAAGTCACAACTTGCTCCATCATGATGTAGATGCTTTTTTACATAGAAACAAACTTATAGGTGTATATCTAAGATTTTTTTTTTGGTGAATAATTTTATGTCGTGCCTCGTTAACTTGAAATATCACGGTTGCAATGATGAAATTTAAAATAAACATGTCTTAGATGCTACTTGGAAAGTTAAGCAAGATGAACATCCATAAAGGTATATACTAGAAACCACATATTTTCATTTTTAATCTTTATTTTGTTTTGTTGTCACTATGAATCTGTGATTGTGGTGCATTTTGAAAAGTGATTATGTAGTTACATTTATGGTTATGTAGTGGCTAGTGTACTACTTGGGGTACAACATAAACTTTACAATTATGTTATGGTTAATATAAGTGTACTATATGAGTCTTCAAATATTTGATTAACTATGAAACATATGTTGTTATGTAGTGGCCAATGTACTACTCAGTGTACAACATATTCTTTATAAGTATCTTATTGTACATGTAATGTTAGCAAATTTGTTTACAAATGTTTGATTAACTATGAAAAATAGGATAACATCATTTGAATGTAACGTTTCAGTCTCTATAAGATAAAGAAGTTGGAATTCCATTGACTACATTTTACCTATTATAGGCTAATATTGATGCATGAAGTAGGGGATAAAATTGGAGTTTATTCTCTTCAAAAAACATAAATACTTTTTTTCCAGCTAATCTCTGTATAGTAGGAGATTTTTCTATTGTGCTTTTTTGCATGTTATTTATGTGCGACAACATGGTCATTGCATTTACATTCTTGTATCTTTTCTCCACATAGTGATCAAAACACAATAGCATATAAAGAGGTTACAATTATTCGGCATCTTCGAATTGGGGAATATGCATTTGTGTTAACAATTGTACTTCGGGTTAATTAAAGTTGCCCAATAATTCCTTACCCTGATATGCAACTTTTATAATTTTGTTTTCTCCCTTTCTTAAACCAATGTTTGTACATTTGATAGTTGCGAATTATAGTTGTAATACAACGTTAACAGAAATATATAGCCTCAATCTTTATCAATAGTTGTAATACTTTTGATGCCGCATTTTGATGTAAACATGAAAATGTCCTTTTGTATATAAAATTATATCTTCATATAATTTGGATCTAACAAATAAATTTCATTTAATTATTCAAAGCCCCTTTCTATAAATATTTTTAAATCTTAATATCACCTAATGATATGATTTAATATCTTTATTTTAGTTATGGCAGAAAACATTTGCATCAGTGTATAGCACTGTATAACATGAATACAAAATAATATATTTTAATGCCTACTGTTTATTTAATTTTTTAATCCATTTGGACAACATATGCAATAATAGATTTTTTTTCATCATAAAAATGGATACAACTAACCAAAAAGTCAACATATAATTTTCCAATCAAGGTTATTAAGGGACTACTGACCAATTCAGTCGAAGAATAATATGTTTTTTGTCCACTTACCAGACATTGTGCATCTCAGTTTGCTGAGAAAATCTTTGATTTTAATAAGGAAACCTCAAATCAAAACTAACATTAATTACAAATGATTCAAGATAATTTTTGTTGCTACAACTCAGCGGTAATAACCATATTTTTTATAAATTTATGGTTCAATGTAGGTCATTTTTTTAGACAGGGAATGCGTTTGATGGATGATGATACAAATAAAAAAGTAGTGGTTGACTATGAATGGGATCATGCTGTGATATCAGAAAGCATGTATAATAACACAAGAAAATTTTGTATTTTCAGCGATCTTGTTAATGTTGATTGTGAGATGGCACTGTATGAGTACTCTAAGGCGTATATACCACTGACATGGATAGCTTCTACTCTTCAACATGTACTGGTCAAAAAGACCTATTTAGAACTGTAATTTCTCAATGAATTAGCCGATGAATAATAATAATAGGAAAATATTGTGTGGTACAGAAGCACCATGAGAGGATGATGCTAGGAAGATTTGACTTTTAAGCCAACTATTTTTCTATTTTAGCAACAAAGAGTGTCAATATAATAAGCTTTTTAATGGATAACACAGTTGTTGTTATATATTTTGATGGAAACGAATTGGTTGTATATCTTGGTTGGACTTAAAGTATCATTTGGAAGGGAAAGCTACTAAATGAAAACGCTGCATATTTTTTCAAATAGGGAGGGAAGAAAGTAAATTAAATTTAAGCATTGCACATTGTTGATCTCAATGTCCTCCCTACTTCACTTATCATATTATTTTATGTTACTATGCATTTTTTAACTTACTGTTCTACATGTGCTTTGTTGCAACTGTTCATTTTATATGTTTCAGTGTGCATTTTTTATGCGTGACCTGAGCTATTTGGTTCTTAGTGTTTCTGCATCCTTAAGTTCATATATATATACATATATATATATATATATATATATATATATATATTTCTGCTTACTCGTACCTTAAACCACTGGATACCTAATTGGAGCATTCATGATTGAAATGATATTAGAAAGGTCATTGTAACAACCTGCCCAAAATGGGCCTAAATTTCGACCCAAAATGGCAATCAAAACATAGACCCATTCTAAACAGATTGTTGGAACCTATAAGGAAATAGATAACATATAATCAGAGCATGCCATAATGAAATCAGAATCTCACACAGCGGAAGGGATAAAATATAATAACTTAAAATAGATGTACCTTTGGTTTAAAACAATCATAAACAATGAGTCTCATGCAATAATTGTTACATCACAGTTAATTATCCCAACGTAATAATACTGCCATAATGGCAAATAGCTATGTTTCCTCCATCATCAGGCTCCATCATCATCTCGTCGATCGAGTCGTTACCCTGCCTATTAACATGTTGGATATGTTGAGAACAGGGGTCAGAACATAAACTTCTCTGAAAATAATGTTTGCTTAAAGACCATACCCTCGATTTAGCAGGTTATGTATGTCAAGGTATGTCTATGAAACACACAAGCACACACATGTACACAAAATATCTAACCAATGGGGTCGATATTCGAATCAACCGCTTAAGACCTCCATTAGTGCATTTTAGGGTAAAGACTAAATGAGGTGGGCACTCTTGGTCACTTATGGACATATTTAAGGTGGATTCTTATGATCTCTTATAACCCAAAGGCAGAACCTGGACCCTTAAGACCCCATCCTAATACGTCAACGTTCTTAAGTCTATACTCTCAATTGAAATATGAGAAATAGTATTGCAAACGTTACTACTTAACTGATATTACGGTAGAACACCTATGTCACTTAAGACATCCCTTAGACAGTTAGTGAGCATGCAATGGCCACATATCTTTTATATAACAATTTTGTCCCTAGTTGAGCCCTTATAAGCTTCTAGAGGAAGTGGACATCCCCCATGAACTACCCTACTCCATTACCGCTTATGCCTAACCACTTTTAGAGAAGGAGGACCCAAAGACCTACTTCGAATCTAATAAGGGTGGGTTCCATCAATTTGGGCCAAATCCAAGGAATAAACCTTCGGAATGGTCCTAGTAAGGTACCACTTAAGAAATAAACTAGATAAGAAGAAAGTCAGTCACTTAAGACCTTTCCTAGGCGTAGTAAACCTTTCTTTTCTCACGCACAATAATTATTGTTGGCATACTTTGTGACTAGGCCACACCAAGTCTAGATATCACGATCACCCACACCAAGAAGCAGGAGCATGAGTGTTCAAAACCCATGGCACCGAGTCGAGCTGTTCGGATTGGGCTTGACTCGCATATAATGAAACCAGACATGGAGCTATCAATTGGATCGGTCGAGGTAAGGGTATCGAGTTGGACCCGTTCGCACATCAGAAAAGATCATCCTCAAAGCATAAGCATCAGATCGGGTCGAGGGAGCCACGATCTGACCCGCCTAGACTCGTCAGTACATCAGCTAGACACCTTTGGCTCGTATCAAGAGGGTACTGATCTGGTCCCTTTCCTGTCACTTTGATGCGGTTACACCCATTTAAATGATGATCAAGTCTCACACCTAATAAAGGGGATCGAGTGACACTTGTCACCACAAGAACAAGAGTAGATTTCTCCAGTTTCTCTACTACTCTCGTGACTTCCCTGATGCTGCCACGTGGCCACTCAGCCCAACCAACTTTCTGCCTATAAATACAGGAAAACACCTGACATTAAGGGGACTTTTTGCATTTTGGTTCCACATGTTTTCCATGGATGCACCCCTTCAAGAGACAATCACCTTCTTCTTTAATGAAAATCAATGAATTCGGAAAATTATTCATTGTATTCGAGTAAGAGCGGTTATATTCATTGTAATTGTAATCTCTAAATGAAGTGAGAAACTATAAAGTGGACTTAGGATCATTAACGCCGAACCACTAAATCTCGTGTGTTGATTGCTTTTGTATGCTTCTTGACGATTACTCTCAATTATTCTGTATGAAATCTATCATATTGGGTGTTAGTTCCATTTTTGGGTCTAACATTTTGGTGCTTTCACTGAGAAATGAAGATTCTCAGCTTTTTGGATTATTTATTTGTTGTTTGGATCACCAAGTCTGAAGAGATAATCTGTATTCTCATCACTTTCGAAGTTCCCAAAGAGTTCAGCAAGTTTGTGTACTACAGCTCCAAGAAGAGATGAAACCGATGAAGAACAGAACCAAAGCCCGGAGTTGATTTCGAATCGGATAAAAGATGCCCGTGGTTCGTATTCATTCCAAATCAAGTAGTTATTGGAATCAAAAAGGCATCAGATCAGAAGTGCCATCGAGTCGGATATACCTCCAGATTTGGTAAGATATACTTTTTGTTCGAGCAATCCTAGGTCGGATGTGACCCGACCAGCTCCACTCATACCGAACTAGATTTTCACCTACTTCCGCTCACCTCCGTCCGAACCGACCCAGAGGAGTACCCCCGACCCGAAGTACATAGGAAGGCCTGAACCGATCAAATGATGATGATCCGACCCGACCTAGAGGAACTTGTCTGATCCAACACAACCTAAAAGCACTCCTGAACTATGACTTAATGGAAAGTTCCGACACGATCTGAAATAGCTATTTTTGGGAAAAATACATTCTTCTGATCATTTCAAAGAAGGATCCATCTTCTATAATTGAATGAATTGGGCAGTGCCCACTGGTTCGACATAACTGGCTAGGTCGATCGCCGCCGGGACTATGGGCCTCTGGACCCTCACTGGCGCTGTGCCCGGACCTGCTGACGGCTCACCTTCGACTTGGAGGACGGCTCATCATGTATTTTGGCAAATAACACTTATCAAAGCTTGTCAATGAAAATTAAATGGATAGTCTAAGAATATCACAGAAAAATATCAATGACTGGGATTCTTCCAAGAGCCATGGGCTCTATTTATTGATGTTCAATGTGAGGATCTATTGAGCAGATTCTGCATGCTAACTATGAAAATATACGAGAGAGAGAGAGAGAGAGAGAGATTGTGTCCTGCCAACCTCCTCTTTCAAAGTTCAGATGGTGTATAGACTTCACCAATAAAATTGACGTTGTTCTTGAACGAGTAGCGACCACCTGATTTACATGATTTGAGTCTGTCTAACCAACGGAGTCTCGAATGACATTGATGTGGAATAGTCTAGGCACAATTCCGAAGATGACTCGGATGATCTATGTGGCGATGATTCCTAATGACGGGATACTAGAAAACAACTAAGGATCATAACACTACAAAGCTAAACTTCACTTGTATGATTTGATAAAAGGCATATGTCCTGCAGTTCAATCCCCGAAGAACTTAGCTAGATTTTGCAATACCTATCTGCTATCAACTGCATCAGTGGAAATTGATTTCCGCCGGATGATGGTTAAATCAACATACTTTTGTTCCCAGCATCAGGTACTAGTTGAACCACCACAGGCCATGATTGTACCTATGGATCCTTACCCAGATGATAGTAACTTAACTACTCATTAGCTACCAGGCGACTAGCCCTAGCATAATTCAAAGCTTGCATTGCATCTTGGTGTCTATTGTTAAAATTCCAAACCAAAGCTGGAGTGGGAACGTTTCGTGCTGACCAAATTACTGGAAGAACCTGCTATTTGAGTGAATGAAAGATGCTACACGATGTAGATGGTGCGAAACCCAAAGATGCTTCCCCTCCTACAAAGGGGCATCGACATAACAAGTAAAGGAATCATCGCGGAAGGAGTCACTCGATTACCTGTCCGAAGACATAGATACCAAAGAGGATGAAGATTCGGGATGCAGAAGGGAGACACTTATTAAAGAAACTATGGATATTCCAATTGAGAACGATGTCCTGGAAAAGGTCTTGAAAATTGGATCTTATTTGAACCACCTTCGGATGAGGGAACTGTTAAATTTTCTATGATCCAATCTACATGCATTTACATGGACCCATGCTGACATGTGTGGGATTTATCCATCGATTATGAGTCGTGCACTGAACATAAACCTAAATTATCCTCCTGCTAGTAAAAAGGGGAGTATGCTGGGCCCAGAGAGGTCGACTGACTTTAAAGAAGAAGTAAAGAGGTCGAGAAATAACAGATTCATCAGAGATGCTACGTGTCCCGACTTAACATCGAACCCTATACTTGTTAAGGAGTTTAATGTGAAATGGCGTACATGCATCGACTTTTCAGATTTGAACAAGGTTTTCCCAAAGGTAGCTTCCCGTTACCTAGAATTGATCAGCTAGTTGATTCAAGAGCTGGAAATGAATTTCTATCTTTTATGGATGCATATTCGGGTTACAGCCGGATTCCTATGCACGTACCTGATCAAAAACATATCAATTTTATCATATACATTGG
This sequence comes from Allium sativum, assembly GCA_030737875.1. Taxonomy (NCBI): domain Eukaryota; kingdom Viridiplantae; phylum Streptophyta; class Magnoliopsida; order Asparagales; family Amaryllidaceae; genus Allium; species Allium sativum. The sequence continues at coordinate 433,258,890 of CM060920.1, forward strand.
ACTATACTGCTACATGGTAATGCCTTTTAGACTTGAGAATGCCGAAGCAACATACCAGCACTTGGTGGATCATATGTTCCACGATCAAATTGGAAAGTCTATGGAAGTCTATGTAGATGATATGCTTGTGAAGTCCAAGCGATTAACCGATCGCATTTCATAATTGGCAGAGATGTTCAGTATCTTCCAACACTATGGAATGAAGCAAAAACTTTTTAAATGCTCATTTGGCGTTGTGTCAAGGAAGTGTCTTGGCTTCATAATTAGCTCATGCGGAATCGAAGTCAATCCTAACCAGATTGCAGCAATCAGGATCATTCGTTAGCCACATAGAATTAAAGATGTTCAAACCATAGCAGAATACTGAGTAGATTTATTTCCAAACCTACCAACAAATGCATCCCTGGACTCCGAATTTCTTTGAAGCCTTTCAGAACCTGCTGAATCATTTAGAGATGCCCCTGATATTATCTAAGCTAATGGTTCAAGAAGATTTCTCAAATAGAACATCGAGCTGAGCCGGTCTGATCTCAATTTCCTCCGAAGGAATTCCACACGGGGGCAAGCACTAGCAGACTTCATCGCTGAGTTCACCATTCCCGGGGAGGATGCAATAGATGAAGAAGAAGTCCTGTAACAACCCGCATTATACACATCGAAGGATCGTTGAATATTTATTTCTTTCACATACGAAGTCGTATGGTCATGTAACTTTGGGAGACGACTATTGGGGTCATTTCCCATGTTCATGATTTTTCCCGATTTTTAAATGACCATTTTTGCCCCTAGCTGATCTTGTTTTGACCATATCTTTTGATTGGAAAGGAGCTTTGACCTGAAACCACTTCCATTGGCTCTGGATGATGTTTACAATTCCGTAGAGTGGTCATATTAGCCAAACGGACTCACCGTTTGGGAGATATGGCTGAAACAAGTTTCAGATAGTGAAAAACAGCTTAATTGGGCTTAACTGGGTGATTAGCAGTTAGGCACAAAGGGGATTTCGGGATTTGGAGTATTTAAGGGCTGTTAGGGTTAGGGATTTTGGTTTTTCTCATTCCCCAGCCGCCACATACATCTTAGAAAACCTTAACAATGACCTCCAACATCTAGAATCATCCCTAATCACTTTTTAATCAAGTTTTGGCTTAAACTACATCAAATCAAGAAGAGAAAGCACCAAAGCAAAGTTAGAGCTGCTGAGTTGCATTGGGAACAACGCCAAACAGAGATTCATTTCAGATTTGGTATTTTATTTGTGGCCAAGGTGAGTGATTTGCATAGTTTTGCACTAATTACGGTTAATTAAGGGTAATTAGTGAAGATTAACGAAATTAGACAAGATAAAATTCTAGAAAAATATTTATAAATTCGGAAATAATGTTTGACTCTGTTAGAAATTTGGTTTGGTTTGGTTAAGTTTTATTAATCATAACATTAGTTTTGCTTAAACATGCTTAAGGGAAAATATGAGTTTTTGGCTATGTTTGATCCATTTTACATGCTATGGTTGTTGTTTTGGTGTTTATGATTGATTATACATATTGCTATGACTGTATGGTATGATTTGTAGTTGTCTAAAAGTGTTAGATTGGTCGGAAACGACGTCAAATGGCATAAACAGCTTGCTGGACAAAGTGCAAGAAGACACCCGAACCGGATCGGATCGGTTGGGAAGACCCGATCCTAACCGTTGTAAAGCCCTTCCCCACGATCCGCCTGTAGCTCCCCGACCCAATCCGCTCGTGGAGATGGAGACCAATCCAAAGTTGGGAAAAAAGGACTGAAGTGAAGCCAGTGCTCCGACCCGATCCGGTGTGCCACCCAAACCCCTCACACGATCTGAACCACGTCACCTAATCCGAACCGATACACCATGGAGGGAGTTGAGGAGTTCGACCCGACCCGTATGGCCACCTCTGAACCGAACCGATGTATGGCGATTGGACTTGAAGTACTCGACCCGATCCTCCAGGAGGTGATGACTATCGATCCGAACCGCCACGAGATGAAGATCACGATCTGAACTGGGGAAGCACGATCCGAACCCAATGAGAGTACGAACCGAAGCAAAGCAAAAGGGCGGAAACCGATCCGGGAATGGAGACCAATAACCCAAGATGCAAAGGTAGTCCAAATGGGAAGTTTGTACTCAGGATCCGGTTGGGAACCAATGAGTTGACTTCATGAGTTTGGCTTTGTTGCGGGACGTGTGCAAAGGGGTTGTCGATGTCTATAACTTTGGATCACTATGTGTAGGGGGTACGTGAACGGATTCAGGGCCACAGTGGCCTAGGTATGACTAAAGAGCTATAGACCAATGAAGTGGGGTCATTTGTAAAGGTTTGGTCATGACTCCATGTGGTAAGCTTGGTAATAGCAGTAGTTGTACAAGTTGAACTCCATCACTACTTCAATGGGTCTAGTGATCGAAGCGGTAGATATCGTATGATTTACGCACTGAGTTAGAGATGTGAGGATGGTTGCTATGCTTGATTTGTTTGCCATCATTATGACATGTACACCCCCATCCCTGTTATCTTTACACCATTTATTCAATGGCACCTTAGAGTATTGTACTGTATGTAGTGCTAACTCTTTGGTTGCAGGTCCAGGTTCAGGTATGGTTTAGTATACCTGTTATTGTTCTGTTTAGCTGCTTATCGCTCATACCATACTTTTTGTCTGACCTAGAGTTTTATGTCTCTTCTTATTACTCTGGGTGCTCTCACGAGCAAACTAGAGACAGGTTAGGTGGTATGCACGAGTAGCTGTACCGGAGACGACAGGAGGCTTCCACGTATGATACATATATATAGATATTCTCCCTGTGTTGCTGCGGTCACTACTTTGGGCATTAGTGGTGTATATTTCTTTCTTTTGTTTAGAGACAGTAATTTGGAAAGTTGTAATAAGTTGTAGTTGGATTTCCGCTGTTCTGATGATGACGTTGATGCTGGTTTTAGTTATCAGCTTATGCATTGTCTCACCTGTTTTATGTCAAGTATATTATTATGATATTTTGTTCCATGCGCTATGAGACATTCTACAGGTCCTTGATTAGTTCATTCTCTTCTTTCCTTTCTTTAGCGAACATTCTGTACTAGTTGGGCATGTGTATAGCGCACTTTCGGAAGAATTCCAGCTGGTGCGGGCTGTCACATGTCCCCTCAAATTGAAATATGGAATCGAGTAGCTGGAAGCTATACATAGACGGTTCAGAAGGAATTCCAAGCAAAAAAAACCACGACTCGCAACTTACCTAATGAGGATTTAAGAACTATTAGATGGCCTAGGACATTGCAGCATATACCATATTCTACGAACAAAAAATCAGAAGGCGGACAAACAAGCTTGCCAAGTTAGCAAGCTGCGATATTCCCAAAAAATAGAAATGGCCTTGATCATGGCACTACATGCACCGAGCATTGGTCAGATGGAAGTTAATCTAGTGTTGGAAACCGAACCCGAGAGAGTCATGGATGACCCCTACAATGAGCCTCCTGCAGCATGGAACTCTTCTGACAAGAAAAAAGTGAAAGGAATACCATCGTTCGTAAAGCTGCAGAAGATGACATGCAAGGCGACATCATATATTTCCCTTGGAAGGTCATCCCAAGATAAATGTCAACAAATCTCATTTTTGAATTCACCGCCTTGAAAGTTTTGGCAAAAGCACTTGCCGACTTCCCACTTGATGAAGGAGGTACACGAATAGGACTCCTAGCGGTTAACCTTATAATAATCGAATGTGAAGATTCACAAATTGACTACCTTCATTGACCATCCATTGATTGATTCGTGCCCTAGACACAGGGGACAACCCGAACACCTTAGCACGCATTGCTCATGATTCCACTATCCAATTCAAATCTAATGCAACGTTACCTTGCATGTTCAACTGCTTTAGTCTTCTCCGAAGATTGGCGAGTTAAAGATTTGGAACACTTAGGTTTGAGTGTTGATTTGTTGCACACATATCAGCTCTTATTCCCGACATGGGAACGAAGATAGATGTAGGTGGACGAGATATGTATATCTTCATAGCCTCAGCATCCACTTCCTGAGATGGATATGGCTAAGCTTCTACAAGCATGGAAAGTACGAAGTGTCTATAAGCATGGAGTCCTTACTCTCTTGTCGATTACCACTATAGCGCCAACAAGTTGAGATGCTACCATTAGCGATTTTGAAATGATTACCTAACAATTAATCCTTATCATTGGCATGAGGGATAGAAGGCGATTCAAAGGAGATGCGAACTTGTCGTTCGCTTACAGTATCTACCTAGCTATCATTGTCGCTCCTAGACACCGACCAAGGTATTTTCATTCTTGGGACCGTCGTCCCATGATAGTTTGAAAAGACATTCATCATCAGCTAAAGATTTTGGAAGTCATCCCCTAGTAGAGATGGGGCAAGGAAAAATGGACCTGCAAAGAGCAAGCAATGCCATTTTCACACAGAATGATATACATTCCTTTAACAGGATTATTCTTTAACCAATACTCTTGTATTTGCATGCTTTATGAGTTATTGATGTAATTAACTCAGACGAATTAATATGTGGATGACATAGGAACCTAGGATTTGATAACGATCTGACTTCTAACACCCGCATATAGAGTTATGGAGTAATACCATAATGAGCCTGACTGAACTACTTATTTACAAAGCCTCTCCCTCTGCTTGAGAGTTGTTGTATAGCTCAAAGTGGATCCGAGATGACCATCCACTCCATGGATTACACGTGGCAGACCTCAAGATAATTATGCATTTACTTTTGCATTTCAAAGTTGGAATTCGATTCCAGATGGACAAAGTTCGACCATCTATATGGATGGATCGTATGCTTGATGCCACCAGATTACATGATTCTAAATAAAGGATGTACCCCCTTAATATGCTTACTTTTGACCATGCAATTTACTTTTACATGCTTCCTGAGTTATTGACAAGACTGACTCATGCGATACGAATGATGCAGGTACCCGAAGTTCGGTGCCAATCACTCCTACCATATTTGATCGGAGGAACGCAAAGCCTTGACAAACGTGATCCAACTATTCGTCTGACTAACTCTAATCCTCAAAGCTTGGATAGAAGTGTAAACCTAGGACGAATGTGATGGGCATGCCAAGATTATAGACCACACGATCCATGACTCTAACTCTCATGATTCGAGAGAGAGTATAAAGAACCGGAAGATGATGCCCACAACTCTAACTCTCATGTTCTGAGAGAGAGTATAAAGAATGGGAAGACGACGTCCATATAGGGTGATGGTGCACCACGATTAAAGACTGCCTTGACCACACTCTAACTTGGGCATACGACATGAGAGTATAAAGGCACTAAGAGCAAGTGCTAGAGAAAAAGGGTTCCAATAACACCCCATTTTTTTAACAACACTAAAAGAGGATAATTATATAATAATTAAATTAATATTCAGAATTAAGGAAAACGGACTACGCCATTACGTCCATCTCGAAATTGTAGTCAAGATAGACATTTGGTTTGCGATAAAACGGACAACGTATGAAGAATTTATGAGGATTTTAAATTTGTATACGCGTAGAAGATATATATATGAGTCAGAGATGAGTCAAAATCTTATCCAAAACCGTTCAATTTTGAAAAAGAAAAGTAGTGGCAGTTTTCCCGCTCTAGGGGGTCGACTCCCCTAGATGGGTGTCGACACCGGGGACGACCCCCCTTGAGGGGTGTCGACACCAGGGTCGACCCACCCACAGGAGTGTCGATACCCCTAGGGCTGATGTGCAGTCGGTTTCAGAGGGTCTGGCAGCTATATATACGTGGTCATTTCTCTTGTTTTCTTCATTGAGAATTCATGGTGGTCAAACTCTGCCGGTATCAGAACTGATCTAGATCTGTTATCTTCTTCAACTAAAGAAAATAAATTAGAGATTCAAGATCCAATCTTTTCTAGTTCTATCTTCTTAACCAAACTCTGTGAATCTCTAGTTGCTTTTAGATTTGAATATTTAAAAGTAAATATGACATGACTATGACTTGGATTTGTTCATGTGCCTAGATTATATCAAATCCATTGTAAATTGTGATTATATAACATTCTGAATTGGTTAGGATTTGGATCTAAACCTCTATCTAGACGGATCTACTGTAAATTCTATGATATGCCATGATGTGAATCTTAAACCTTAATTGTGTAAATATACTTTTAAACTATTTGATCTAAATTGTGTGGACATTTAATTTGTTAATCAGATCTAGTTTATCATCTTGTGCCTATTATGTTAGATCTGAATAGTTGGACATCAAAATGGTTAATTTAGATCTTATTATGCTCATTATGACATCATGGTTATGTTAGAACTAGTAATTGCTACAAGTTCATCAGATTTATGCTCATATGTCCACCTTATCACCATGCTAGTTTATGTTTATGCCAAGTTATGTTAAAACAACCACTTTGGTTATATTCCTATTATTTTTTCCTTTTATCGTTTATGACTAGGCTATTATCTAGCCTAGGCATGCCTCCAATTTTGTGAGTGCGCTAGTTAAGGAGCAAGGGAAGAAGGTAAATATTGGCATAATTTGAATATAAACATTATTGGACATATAATTCAAATTATTGGGTAAAATGGGCATTAAAACCTATAAAGGTATAGGTTTAATTAATTGATTAATTAATAATGAATGCCTAGGATTACAATTAGAAATTGTAATGGCACTTATGACACGAGGTTAGGTTGCACTAGTGGTGGATGTCTACACGGACCCGACCGGCATATCCAGCAGCCGCTAATGGTGAACCTAATGTGAGAGGTCTAAGTGCGCAAATACGAGATGGGCTATGAGACGAGGTTAGGCCTAACTTGAGGAATAAGTTTGCCCGGACCCGATTGGCATATCCAGCATCCACAAGTTGTAGGCCTAATGTGGGAGGTCTAGACCATTATAAACCATAAATGGACATGGTAATAAATTGGACTACTTAACCAAATCTAATCCATAGGGATTGTATGATTTTGAACTAAATTTAGGGTTAAGTAAAATTGGTTGGACTGTAACACCCCATAATTCTGTTAATATTAATATCCACAAATTAAAGAATAACTAATCTCAGACGTGAGAATTGTGGGAAACGGGTTGCGCCATTGTGTTCGTCTCGGAATTCTGGGTGAAATAGAGTCCGAGTTTGCGTGAATTGTACTTCGTATGAAGAAGTTATGGCCATCGGAAGTTTCAGAAAATTCAAAACAGCTCGCAGGAAATTTAAAATTCAAACTGAAAAGTACAGAAGCGGGCTGGGCGGGAAAAATTCCTGCCTAGGCAGGTCGACTGGGGGGTCGACACTAGTGTCGACCTGCCCCCCAGGTCGACTATAGTGTCAACCTGGGTGTCGACCTGGGTCTGGCGGCTAGGGTTTTTGACTGAGCCTGTTTTTGACTGAGTGATGACCCATTAGGGTTTTGACCTAATCTGGTTGGCTGAAATTAGTCCTGAGTTGATCTGACGGTCTAAAATAAATCCTAACTCTATAAATACCTAGGTAGTCTCTCACCCTAATTCATAAGAAAAATAGAATAGCTACCGTCATACCACCGCCATGGAACTCAGTGGAGCCGCCGCCAACTAAGAAGGAAGAAAAGCTAATCAAATACTAATTCTACTCAATACTAAAGCAAAGCAAGACTCTTTTCTTCTCTAAATTGTGAGTATGATAGTCTTAACAAGATTATTATCATCTTAATTAGGTTAAGTCATGAATGGATTATGAGTAGATGATGTGAATTGTCACATATGTTGTTGTAAACCTTATGCTATCATGTATGTTATAATTCCTATGATATGTGGTGATGATATCCTATATGTTGTAAATCATGCTATGATGATGTTATGTATGTTGAGAGTTTCTATGCTAAATTGGGATAAATAATACATGCTTTAAAGTCATGATGTTATTGTTTATGCTAATTAATTCATGTTAATCACATCATGATGTTGATGTTATTTGGGTTATGTTGATCTATATGACAAGTCACATATGAAAATTTAGGTTGAGATTATGAACATATGCCACGACATCTATTTTGATCTAGAATTATGACATCTAGAATTATGCTATGACATATGTGAAATTCTATGCTAGTTCACACCATCATTATGTTGCCTAAAACCCCCTTATGCAAGTTTGTAGATAAATTTGAGTATGATCATATCATGTAAATTGTGACATTTAACAAGTTGACACCTTTACATCCTTAACATGGGCAGTTTATGCAAGTTTCACCCCTATTATGACTGGATTATTTTATTTGTTCATATATTATGATAATTTATCTTTGTGCTATGAGTTAGACTATTCGAGTCTAACATATATTCTGCGTTGAATAAGCGAACGTATAAACGTGGGGTAGGGGTAATATTAAGGATTTAATAATAAGAAGTTGTGGTGCAATTGATATGATTTTGCCTGCCATGAGTGGATGACCATAATTGAGTCAATTATGGACATCAATAAAAATGGATTTAATTAATAACTTGGATAGGGAATTATTAAAACTGGGGTAAAAGATTATAAGTGATAATCAATGCTTAGGACACGAGGTTGGACTCGTTTGTGACGTAAACCTTCCCGGAACCGCCCGGCAAATCCAGTGGTCACAAATGTCAGCCCAATGTGAGAGGTCCTACGCCTAAACTAAAGCATAACAGTTGTAAAGACACGAGGTTAGACTCTTTTATGGCGTAAGACTGCCCGAACCCGCCCGACATATCCAGCTGCCATAAATGCCAGTCTAATGTGAGAGGTCTTTATGAGGTTATGGCCTGAATGAATTAAGAAATACTTAACCAGATAAACATGTAAGGTGGGACATGGGGGTTAAGTAGGTGCCTTGGGTGGCATGAGGAATCTAGTGGGTGCCCTTAGTGGCATGTGAAAGACGATTAGTAAGACTTAACCAAACACACATGTAAAGGAACATGACTAAGAGGGTTAAGTGGGATATACTAGTGGTGACAAGCTTAGGTGGGTAGCTTGTGGGGGTCCATTTCATCCAGTATCCCAAACGTATCTTTGTGGGCTCGACCCAAGTCGAGGATGGGACACGCATACTGGGTTTGACTATAAGAGGCCAAAACGGGGAGCGGTGGCAACGCAAGTCCAACGGGTTTCATATGCGTGTGTGGACCCGGGCAGGTAGGTAAGACGTTGTTGCATCGTGTAGGTATAAGCCGTGCATTCTCAAGTTGTATCGGGTTGCCACTTTAGGGGAGTGATACACCCCACTGTGGGGCCAGCACGGGTATCTACGAGTAGGGAGCCGATCGAAAGTGGGTAGTGGGGTACACCTAGTGGATATAGGGGCAGACGGCACCTATGTAGTCAGTTAGGGGTACGTAAGGCTATTTATATTGTTTCTATGTGAAGCAAGTGGGATCAACCTTTAGGGTGACTGCTGCGGTGTAGTGTAGTAATGTGCGGTGCAGTGTAGTAATCATTCGTTAGTAATTAGGTATGCCTTCAACATTATCTTTAACGTTATCTTAAATGCTATCTTTATCTACCTAATAGTTCATAGACATTTACTTGTCTTCCAGCTTATGCCTTAGTCTAGTTATTTTGATAATAGCATTGTTTGAATTATCATACTCGCCAGACTTTATGTCTGACCCCCTCCATTTCTATCCTTTTTCCCCCTCCAGGTCCTCAGGTTGGACCCAGCTCTAGTGGAGTCTGATTGGGTTGCTTCATTTCTCTTTGGAAAGCTTGGACCGTTGAAGTAAAGTCCAGCTTGTTATCTTCATTAATGGCTATTGGTGTAATGGGATTATGTATTTTGTTTTATCAAGATGGATAATGTACTTGACTCTGATAAATGGTTTTGTGATGTAATAAACATGTTTAATTTCCGCGGCAATAAAATGAAGTTTTAGATTTCCAAGTACTACTTATTATCTGTCTTGTTGTAATTTTTCTGTTCTATATTCACTTATAACCACCATGGAAGTTAATGCATTCCCTTTGTGAGTGACATTAATGGACGTGGGGTGTTACACGTGGTATCAGAGCTTAAGGTTACCAGAACAGATATTTTTTTTAGAAAAACTATTTTTCTAAAGTATTTTTGGAAGAAGTGTTTTCGAAAACATGTCTTAATGAGTAATTTAAAGAGGAAAGTTTTTAAGAAAAACATAATCCCCAATAGTCATATCTTTATCTTTCGAATTCTCCATTTTGAATCTTTCCTTTTTCGTTTCAGCATGGCTGAAGATCTTAACCTATCTGACGGTGTAACGATACCAGGATGGTATAGGAGGCTATTAGAGGCTAGGGCCGCCGCAGGTCCGGCCAACGTTCCTCCACCACCAGTTGCACCCGTTCCTCCTCCTCCTCGCGTAGATACTTCTGCAAAGACGTGCAAGGAATTTAAGGCTATGGGTGGAAAACCCTTCCAAGGGTCAGAAACGTTTGTGGAAGCTAGAGATTGGCTTAGGGAGGTGGAAGAATTGCTAGAAATATTTGAAGCGGAAGAAGGGAGGAGAGTTAAATTAGCAGCTTGGTTGATGAAGGGAGATGCCTCGTTCTGGTGGGAGGTCACTAATGGGGAGCGTCCTGTTGATTCTTGGGCGGATTTCAGACGTAGGTTTGAGGCGAAGTTTCTCTCAAGGGCAGAAGAGAATCTATATATGGAAAAGTTCTTGTCATTAAAGCAAGGAAGCTCATCAGTGAAAGAATATGTCAACAAATTTAATCAGTTAGCAAGGTTTGGCTTAGACTTAGTGAACACGCCGGAGATGAAGGCACTGAGGTTCGTTAATGGATTGAATGAACCGTTGCAAGGGTTGGCTATGACCCACATCCCTATGGGGGCCACCTTTGAGAAGCTTGTAGACACGGCACTCATGAACGAGGAGAAAAGCGCTAAAGTTGATAAAGCACCCGAGAAGAAAGGGGATCAGAAGAAACCACAACAGCAAAACAAGAAGGGTGGTAAAGACAATAACGTCAAGGGAAAGAAGAAATGCTTTAACTATGGGACACCAGGCCATCTCAGCAAGGATTGCCGAAAGAAAAAGAAGACTGGCTGTTTCCACTGTGGCGAAGCGGGACATCTAGTGAAGGACTGCCCAAAGAAGGGGCAGAGGGCAGGAGCTACCTCGAGAGGACAGGTGCAGGCTCTTATGGCACCAGGGCAGGCAAGGGGACAAGTTCAGGCTCTCGCGGTCCCACCGCTGCAAGAACGAGGTAGAACCATTTCTGTTGAAAGTTTAGTTTTTCTGTTTGATCATCCTGTCTGTACCTTATTTGATTCGGGCGCATCGCATTCGTTTATCTCTACGTCATTAGTTGAATCACTGCACTTAAACACTAGTTTAGTAGAGGATCCCTTAGTTGTTTCGAATCCAATAGGGGGCTCAGCTTATTTGTCCATGATGTGTTTGGATTTGAAAATTTCTATACTTAGCGTTGAGTTTAGATGTGATGCTTATGTGTTGGGCTTCACGGGCTATGAGCTAATTTTAGGAATGGATTGGTTATCCAGAAATGGGGTCGTACTTGATTGTGAAAGGAGAGTAGTTAGGCTCATGACTCACCTTGGCAACACTCTCGAAATCTTTTGTAATCCCATAAATTCCGTTATGCTAAGTTATTTAGAATCTCTTGACGCGTCTGAGGAAAATCTACAATCTGTTAGATTGGTCCGAGAATATTCGGATGTGTTTGAGGAGGTGAAGGGCTTGCCTCCGAAGCGAGAGATAGATTTTCGAATATATCTTGTGGATAATGCGAAACCAGTATCTTTGCCCGTATGCCACATGGCTCCACGTGAAAGGAGGGAACTCGATAAGCAAGTGAAGGAGTTGCGTGAGAAGGGGTTCATAAGACGTAGTATATCGGAGTGGGGTGCTCTAGTAGTATTTGCCACGAAGGCGGATGGGTCCCTTAGACTTTGTGTGGACTATAGAGAACTTAATAAGCTTACTAAGAAGAACAGACACCCACTGCCGAGGATTGACGATCTCTTCGATCAGTTAGTTGGCGCCTCAGTGTTTTCGCAGTTGGACTTAGCCACTAGTTTCCATCAGTTGAGAGTGGCTGAGGATAGCATTGATAAGACTGCCTTTAGGACTCCGGACGGTTTCTACGAATGGCTAGTGATGCCCTTCGGTTTGACAAACGCCCCCGCATACTTTGTTGATTTGATGAGTAGGGTGTTTAGGGAGTACCTTAACAAATTCGTGGTAGTCTTCGTAGACGACATCCTGATCTTTTCTAAGGATGAAGAAGAGCATGCCCTACATCTTAGGTAAGTGTTGGAGACCCTACGAGCGCATAATTTTAAAGATAAATTTTCTAAGTGTCACTTCTGGAGGAAGGAAGTACGATTCTTAGGGCACGTGGTTTCCAAGGAAGGGATAGCTGTGGATCCCGCGAAGGTGGTGGCCATCCAAGATTGGAAGGTCCCTAAAAATGCTACCGAAGTGAGAAGTTTCTTGGGGTTGGCTGGCTACTATAGGAAGTTTATCAAAGACTTCACAAAGATATCAGCTCCATTGACACGCTTAACGAAGAAGAACCTAGTTTTCACATGGGACATAGATTGTGATGATGTGTTCCAACATTTGAAGAGAGCTTTGACCTCAGCCCCAGTCTTAGTGCTGCCAGACGGGAGTAAGCCATTTACCGTTTATACTGACGCTTTTGGGACGGATTGGCGAGGCACAGCGAGACGACCCGCAGTTGGTTGAGTTAGTAGAAAAGCTCAAAGGAGGGGAGTCATCAAGCCATCTCCGTATGTATACCCTAGATGATAAGGGTTGGTTACGTAGGGACGGTAGACTTTGTGTACCAAAAGACGATGACCTAAGGAAGACCGTTCTTGACGATGCACATCGTTCGAAGATGACCATTCATCCCAGCGGGGACAAGATGTACAAAGACATGAAGCGAGTTTACTTTTGGGCCGGTATGAAGAAGGACGTAGCCGAGTATGTCGCTAGATGCTTGGTGTGCCAACAAGTAAAAGCGGAGCAAAAGAAACCCGGTGGGTTGCTTCACCCATTGGAGGTTCCACTATGGAAGTGGGAGAGTGTCTCGATGGATTTTGTGGATGGATTACCGCGATCGAGGAAGGGTAATACGGGGATTTGGGTTATAGTAGATAGACTTACTAAGAGCGCCCATTTCATTCCCGTGAAGAGTAAGAGGACTGCTCCATGGTTAGCTTCTGTATACGTTCGAGAGATAGTTCGTTTGCACGGTGTTCCTTCTAGCATAGTGACCGACCGTGATCCTATTTTCACTAGCGAATTTAGGAGAAGCTTACAAGAAGCGGTAGGGACTCAGTTATATTTGAGCACCGCATATCATCCTCAGACGGACGACCAGACCGAGAGGGTGAATCGCATTCTAAAGGACCTATTGAGGCTATGTATCCTAGACTTTGGGGGTACATGGGAAGAGCATCTTCCATTGGTGGAGTTCACATATAATAACAGCTTTCAGTCCAGCATTGGCATGGCACCTTTCGAAGCTCTTTATGGACGACCATGTCGTTCTCCTACATGTTGGTGGGAATCTACAGATAAGATCTTACTTGAGCCCGATATGATTAGGGAAACTTCGGAGAAGATCGACTTGATTCGAAGGAGGATGAAAGCAGTGCAAGATAGACAGAAATCTTATGCGGACAAGAGGAGAACGGATCTTAAGTTTGAAGTTGGGGACATGGTCTTTGTCAAAGTGTCTCCATTACGGAACGTTGTTCGCTTTGGGTCCGTTGGGAAGTTAGCACCAAGGGTTGTAGGGCCGTTTCCTATTAAGGAAAAGATTGGACAGATGGCGTATAGAGTGGAGTTGCCTGAGAGACTTAGTGGTGTACACGAAGTATTCCATGTGTCACATTTGAGGAAGTGCTTGCACGAGACCGCGGAAGTGGTAGAGCCGAGCTTGCTTAGAGAGGTGGAGATAGAGCGCGATGCGACGATCCGACGAGCTACTACGCGCATTCTTGGGTCAGAGATCAAGAAGCTGAGAAATCGAGAGGTCAGACTAGTCAAAGTACAATGGGGAGATGATGAAAGCAATGCTACTTGGGAGACAGAAGAGAAGATGCGTTCACGATACCCTTTCCTTTTCGAGGGTATGTCCTTTAATTTCTCCTTTATCGCTTATCTTATACTTATCTTACCTTTAGAGTATCCTCTCGCTAGTATCCTTGACCTTTAGTTAGGTTAATCCTATGGTTGAAACATGTGTTTGAGACATGTTATGTATGATGGATGCAAAGTGGATGCAAGTGTTTGCTAGTGGTTTCTCGTGGACGCATATACACACACACTATTAGGCACTAGATCGGCTCAGTCGCTTCATATTGCATATTGCATATAAATGGCTGTATTTAGTAAAATGGATGTATGATGATTGTTTATGATATGGATGATGCATTCAGATGATGATTGTGCATGCATATAGAGATAATATGTAGCATTAGGGAACTTTTGCATACATAATGGACGCATGGCACTATCATGATTTGCATTAAGGAGGTCAACTGAATCAGTAGACCGCCTGATTTTGCATTAGATAAGGACATATACACACACTGTGCATTTAAACATGAAAGCATTAGAAGTCTATAAGGACAATGGATGCCTGTGTTTGATGGTTGAGTAGATGGATGATTGGATGTTAGGATATACATTCTTCTTAACTTGAAGATTTCGGGGACGAAATCCTTTAAGGAGGGGAGAATGTAACACCCCGTAATTCTGTTAATATTAATATCCACAAATTAAAGAATAACTATTCTCAGACATGAGAATTGTGGGAAATGGGTTGCGCCATTGTGTTCGTCTCGGAATTCTGGGTGAAATAGAGTCCGAGTTTGCGTGAATTGGACTTCGTATGAAGAAGTTATGGCCATCGGAAGTTTCCGAAAATTCAAAACAACTCGTAGGAAATTTAAAATTCAAACTGAAAAGTGCAGAAGCGGGCTGGGCGGGAAAAATTCCCGCCCAGGCAGGTCGATTGGGGGGTCGACACTAATGTCGACCTGCCCCCCTCCCCCCCCAGGTCGACTATAGTGTCGACCTGGGTGTCGACCTGGGTCTGGCGGCTACGGTTTTTGACTGAGCCTGTTTTTGACTGAGTGATGACCCATTAGGGTTTTGACCTAATCTGGTTGGCTGAAATTAGTCCTGAGTTGATCTGACGGTCTAAAATAAATCCTAACTCTATAAATACCTAGGTGTCTCTCACCCTAATTCATAAGAAAAATAGAATAGCTACCGTCATACCGCCGCCATGGAACTCAGTGGAGCCGCCGCCAACTAAGAAGGAAGAAAAGCTAATCAAATACTAATTCTACTCAATTCTAAGGCAAAGCAAGACTCTTTTCTTCTCTAAATTGTGAGTATGATAGTCTTAACAAGATTATTATCATCTTAATTAGGTTAAGTCATGAATGGATTATGAGTAGATGATGTGAATTGTCATATATGTTGTTGTAAACCTTATGCTATCATGTATGTTATAAATCCTATGCTATGTGGTGATGATATCCTATATGTTGTAAATCATGCTATGATGATGTTATGTATGTTGAGAGTTTCTATGCTAAATTGTGATAAATCATACATGCTTCAAAGTCATGATGTTATTGTTTATGCTAATTAATTCATGTTAATCACATCATGATGTTGATGTTATTTGGGTTATGTTGATCTATATGACAAGTCACATATGAAAGTTTAGGTTGAGATTATGAACATATGCCATGACATCTATTTTGATCTAGAATTATGACATCTAGAATTATGCTATGACATATGTGAAATTCTATGCTAGTTCACACCATCATTATGTTGCCTAAAACTCCCTTATGCAAGTTTGTAGATAAATTTGAGTATGATCATGTCATGTAAATTGTGACATTTAACAAGTTGACACCTTTACATCCTTAACATGGGTAGTTTATGCAAGTTTCACCCCTATTATGACTGGATTATTTTATTTGTTCATATGTTGTGATAATTTATCTTTGTGCTATGAGTTAGACTATTCGAGTCTAACATATATTTTGCGTTGAATAAGCGAACGTATAAACGTGGGGTAGGGGTAATATTAAGGATTTAATAATAAGAAGTTGGGGTGCAATTGATATGATTTTGCATGCCATGAGTGGTGACCATAATTGAGTCAATTATGGACATCAATAAAAATGGATTTAATTAATAACTTGGATAGGGAATTATTAAAACTGGGGTAAAAGATTATAAGTGATAATCAATGCTTAGGACACGAGGTTGGACTCGTTTGTGACGTAAACCTGCCCGGAACCGCCCGGCAAATCCAGTGGTCACAAATGTCAGCCCAATGTGAGAGGTCCTAGGCCTAAACTAAAGCATAACAGTTGTAAAGACACGAGGTTAGACTCTTTTATGGTGTAAGACTGCCCGGACCCGCCCGGCATATCCAGCTGCCATAAATGCCAGTCTAATGTGAGAGGTCTTTATGAGGTTATGGCCTGAATGAATTAAGAAATACTTAACCAAATAAACATGTATGGTGGGACATGGGGGTTAAGTAGGTGCCTTGGGTGGCGTGAGGAATCTAGTGGGTGCCCTTAGTGGCATGTGAAAGACGATTAGTAAGACTTAACCAAACACACATGTAAAGGAACATGACTAAGAGGGTTAAGTGGGATATACTAGTGGTGACAAGCTTAGGTGGGTAGCTTGTGGGGGCCCATTTCAACCAGTATCCCAAACGTATCTTTGTTGGCTCGACCCAAGTCGAGGACGGGACATGCATACTGGGTTTGACTATAAGAGGCCAAAACGGGGAGCGGTGGCAACGCAAGTCCAACGGGTTTCATATGCGTGTGTGGACCCGGGCTGGTAGGTAAGACGTTATTGCATCGTGTAGGTATAAGCCGTGCATTCTCAAGTTGTATCGGGTTGCCACTTTAGGGGAGTGATACACCCCACTGTGGGGCCAGCACGGGTATCCACGAGTAGGGAGCCGATCGAAAGTGGGTAGTGGGGTACACCTAGTGGAGATAGGGGCAGACGGCACCTATGTAGTCAGCTAGGGGTACGTAAGGCTATTTATATTGTTTCTGTGTGAAGCAAGGGGGATCAACCTTTAGGGTGACTGGTGCGGTGCAGTGTAGTAATGTGCGGTGCAGTGTAGTAATCATTCGTTAGTAATTAGTTATGCCTTCAACATTATCTTTAACGTTATCTTAAACGCTATCTTTATCTACCTAATAGTTCATAGACATTTACTTATCTTCCAGCTTATGCCTTAGTCTAGTTATTTTGATAATAGCATTGTTAGAATTATTATACTCACCAGACTTTATGTCTAACCCCCTCCATTTCTATCCTTTTTCCCCTCCAGGTCCTCAGGTTGGACCCAGCTCTAGTGGAGTCTGATTGGATTGCTTCATTTCTCTTTGGAAAGCTTGGACCGTTGAAGTAAAGTCAAGCTTGTTATCTTCTTTAATGGCTATTGGTGTAATGGGATCATGTATTTTGTTTTATCAAGATGGATAATGTACTTGACTCTGATAAATGGTTTTGTGATGTAATAAACATGTTTAGTTTCCGCTGCAATAAAATGAAGTTTTAGATTTCGAAGTACTACTTATTATCTGTCTTGTTGTAATTTTTCTGTTCTATATTCACTTATAACCTCCATGGAAGTTAATGCATTCCCTTTGTGAGTGACATTAATGGACGTGGGGTGTTACACGGACAGTTGATATGTTAAGCGAATCTGAGGGGTGGGTTATATTTACATATAGAACCATAAGCTCAATTCGATGAGGTTATGTAATTAAAGACACCAAGTGGTATACATGACCGGGGAGAACAATAAAGTTATGTAATTAAAGACACCTTTTAGGGTAAGCATAACTTGTAGAAATGATAGGGTTATGTAATTAAAGACACCTAGTGGTATACATAGCCAAAGAAAACCTAGTGAGGGATACAAGACAAAGGGGAGAGCTTGTATCATATTGTGTGGGACCTGTTTCATCTAGTAACCCGGAGTAGGATCGAAACATGTACTTCGTACTAGGTCGGAGAAGGGGCATGCTTACTGGACTGATCGTAAGAGATCCAAACGAGGAGGACGGTGTGGGCGGCGCAAACTGACTAAGCCATGTGCGTGCATGAGCCGGGCAGAAGGGGATAAGATGACTGCGACACCTGTAGATAAGGGGCCGTGCGTATCAGCGAGGGGTTGCCACTTTAGGGCATGATACATCCTACTATGGGGTCGGCACAGAGTATCTACGGAGTAGGGAGCCGATCGATCAGGGTAGTAGGAGGGTACATTTGCACGTGTGCGTGCATGAGCTGGGCAGAAGGGGATAAGACGACCGCGACACCTTTAGATAAGGGGTTGTGCGTATCAGCGAGGGGTTGCCACTTTAGGGCATGATACATCCTACTGTGGGGCCGGCACAGAGTATCTACGGAGTAGGGAGCCGATCAATCAGGGTAGTAGTAGGGTACATTTGCATGTATGCCTAAGTCTAGCACCTTATAGTGGAAGGGATCATCTCATTCTGGATATACTAGTCGGAGTGCAAAGAAATCATTAGGAAGCATATATACCTTATCCTGTCTACCTTGTCACACCTTCTTTTTATGTAGTGATCTCTCTTATCCACTTTATATGTCTGTCATGCTACTTTTATTTATTTACTTGCTAAAAGTAACTGGACTCGCCAGAATTTATGTCTGACCCTTTTGTTTCCTCTTCTTTCTTCCTTCCCCCCAGGTTCTCAGGGAGGAAACACTCAGGCTTAGTCAGGACTCAGTTATCATCTTGCTAGAGCTGCTTTCGAAGTATGGCTCAAGTTCTTATCTCTACTATGGCTTTGTCTCTTTTATTAGAGGAATTATGTTTTCTTTTAAGTATTTATGTACTATAATGGTAAAAGATAGAAGTTATATTATTGTAATGGTTTCAGTGACTTATGGTGTTTTGAACAACGATGTATGATTTAAGTTTGAAATAAAAATTTGAATTTCCGCTGCTATCTTATTTATGTCTGTCTTGTAAAATTCTATGTATTTTTACCTATAATGCTTCACGAAACTTAATGCATTCCCTTTGAGAGTGACATTAACGGATGTGGGGTGTCACACTTGGTATCAGAGCTGAAGGTTACAAGATTGGATGAAATTTTTGAAAATTATTTCAAAAAAAGGTTTTAAAAGAAAGCATTTTCAAAAAGAAAAGTCTTTTTTGAAAGGCATTCCCCAAAAATCCATATGTAATATCCTTCGGTCCTTTGTCTAAATTTCTTCCTTTTTCCTTTCAGCATGTCTGGGGATCAAAACAGTCCTTTGTCTAAATCTCTTCCTTTTTCCTTTCAGCATGTATGGGGATCAAAATATTCCTAATATCCCGGAGGGCGTTACAATACCCAGATGGTTCCGTAGATATCTGGAGGCCACGGCACCTGCCGAGGGCCAAGGAAACGTTCCTCCCCCAGCTGCACCAGTCATTCCACCTCCTCCTCCTCTAAGAGCAAATAATTTCGCTAAGATCTGGAAAGACTTCCTTGCTATGGGAGGGAAGCCATTCCATGGGAACGAGACATTCGTAGAAGCGCAGAATTGGCTCAAGCAGACCGAGGACTTATTTGTAATCTTTGAAGTAGAGGATAGAAGGAAGGTTTAGTTAGTTGCCTGGCTACTGAAAGATGAAGACTCATTTTGGTGGGAAGTTACCCAGGCTGGACGTACGGTGGAAACTTGGGAAGATTTTAGACAAATATTTGAAATGAAATTTCTTTACCAGGCCGAGAAAAGCATGCAGATGGAGAGGTTCTTGGCAATCATACAAGGGAACTTGACGGTGAAAGAGTATGTGAACAAATTCAACCAACTAGCAAGGTTCATGTTAGAGTTGGTGGATACGCCGCACAAAAAGGCTTTGTGGTTTGCTAAAGGGCTGAATGAACCCCTTCATGGATTAGACATGTCTCATATTCCAATGGGAGCCACTTTTGAAAATCTTGTCGATATGGCCCTAATACATGAGGAAGACAATGGAGAAAAGAAGGAAGTAAAGGCTGAGGAAACATCGCAAAATAAGAAGGTGTGGCCCAAAAAGCGGCAACAACAACAACAGTAAAAGAAAGGTGGGAAGAATGAAAAGGGAAAAGATAAGAGAAAATGTCACAGTTGCAGGAAAGAAGGTCACTTGATCAAAGACTGTAAAAGAAGGAAGAACACTTGCTTTAATCGTGGAGAAGTTGGACACTTTGCTAGGGAGTGCCCGAAGAAATAGGGATCGCAGGGACAAGGTCAAAGGGCAGGAACTTCTGGAGGGCCGGTGCATGCTCTCGCAATTAGTGCTCTTGATAGAGGTAGAAAAATTTCCGTGGAAGGTTTAATTTCTCTTACTAATCATCCAATTAGAACACTTTTTGATTATGGCGCTTCACATTCATTCATATCTAGTTCTGTGGTTGAATCTCTGCACTTAATTACTAGTATGGTAGTGGATCTCGTAGTTGTTTCAAACCTCATTGGTGGTTCGGCTCATTTATCTATGATTTGTTGGGGTTTGAAAATATCTGTGTTAGGCTTCGAGTTTGAATGCGACGCATATGTGCTCGGGTTTATGGGCTATAGGTTGATTCTAAGAATGGATTGGCTTACCATGTATGGTGCCATTCTGGATTGTGAGAAGAGGGTTATTAGGCTTCTGACTTGTCATGGGAGGACCCTTGAGATTTCTTGTGACCCACAAGGGCCGGTTATGCTTAGTTTCCTAGAGTCTCTTGATGCATCTATCGATGATCTACAATCTGTTCTAGTGGTCCGAGATTATTCTAATGTTTTTGATGAGGTACGGGGTTTACCACGAGGCACGAGATTGACTTTCGTATATATCTGGTGGACAATGCAGAGCCAGTTGCATTACAAGTGCGCCTTATGGCTCCAAGGGAAAGGAGGGAGCTGAGTAAACAAGTAGGGGAGCTACTTGAGAAAGGATTTAGCAGATGGAGTATATCTGAATGGGGTGCTCCAGTTGTATTCGCACCTAAGGCAGATGGTTCGCTCCGTTTGTGTGTTGACTATAGAGAGTTGAATAAACTCACCAAGAAGAATAAGCACCCCTCTCGAGAATTGATGATTTATTTGACCAGCTCATTGGTGCCTCGGTATTTTCTCAGTTTGACTTGCCACGGGATTTCATCAATTGAGGGTGGCTGAGGACAGCATAGATAAGACTGCTTTTAGGACTCCGGATGGCTTCTTTGAATGGCTAGTTATGCCTTTTGGGTTGACGAATGCACCCACCTATTTTGTTGATCTGATGAGTAGGGTGTTTCAGGAGTACCTAAACAAATTTGTCATAGTCTTTGTTGACGATATTTTGATCTTCTCCAAGAGCGAAGAAGAGCATGCCTAGCATTTGGG
The DNA here is from genome assembly GCA_030737875.1 of Allium sativum. Taxonomy (NCBI): domain Eukaryota; kingdom Viridiplantae; phylum Streptophyta; class Magnoliopsida; order Asparagales; family Amaryllidaceae; genus Allium; species Allium sativum. The sequence continues at coordinate 433,280,346 of CM060920.1, forward strand.
AGAAGTTTTGAAAACTCTCTGTGCGCATCAGCTTAAGGCAAAGTTCTGCAAATGCCGTTTTTGGAGAAAAGAGGTGAGATTCTTAGGGCATGTGGTCTCCAAAGAACGGATAGCTATAGATCCCGCAAAGGTGGTTGTAGTGCAGGATTGGCAGATTCCTAAAAATGTAACCGGGGTAAGAAGTTTTCTTGGGTTGGCAGATTATTATAGGAAGTTCATTAAGGACTTCGCAAAAATATCAGCCCTACTCACCAGGCTGACGAAGAAGAACTTGGCATTTTCACGGGATATAGACTGTGATGTTGCTTTCCAATGTTTAAAGAGGGCTTTTACAACAGCCCCAGTCTTGACCTTGCTTGATGGGAACAAAGTGTTTACAGTTTACACTGCTGCATGTGGTACCGGGCTTGGTGCGGTTCTGATGCAAGAAGGGAAAGTAGTGTGTTATGGGGGTAGACAGTTGAGAGTTCATGAGAAGAAATACCCCACCCATGATCTAGAGCTAGCTGCCATAGTATTCGCACTAAAGACGTGGCGTCATTATTTACTTGGAGATAAGTTCGAGTTATACACCGGTTACAAATCTCTTAAGTATTTTTTCTCGCAGAAGGATATCAATTTAAGGCAACAACGGTGGATGGAGTTCCTATCTTCTTATGATTTTGAGATTGCTTATACCCTTGGCAAGGGTAATGTGGTGGCAGACGCACTAAGTAGACAGAGGATGGCCTTGAGTCCTCTATTTGTGGAGAGGAAGAACTTGGAGTTCATCTCAACTTTTGATTTTAATCCCTCCATCGAGATTTTGCCTGATTTGTTTGCATCCTTGGAGATACGAACAACTATTATGGATCAGATAGGAGCTTCGTAACAAGGTGACCAACAGATTCTAGACATCATGGAAAAACTCAGAAAAGGGAGACTTCTAGTCATCTCAGTAGATATTCCGTAGATGAAAAGGAGTGGTTGCGATGAGATGGAAGGCTTTGTGTTCCTCAAACTGGAAGCTTGATAAAGGCAGTCCTAGAAAAAGCCCACCATTCTATGATGACTATTCATCCAGGCGGTGATAAGATGCACATAGGCATGAAGAGGGTTTTCTTTTGGGCGGGGATGAAGAAAGACGTGGTAGAGTTTGTTTCTCAATGTTTAGTTTTCCAACAAGTCAAAGCTGAGCAAAAGAAACCCGGAGGTTTCCTTTGGAAGTTCCGTAGTGGAAATGGGAGAGCGTCTCTATGGATTTCATAGATGGTTTGCCTAGATCGAAGAAAGGCAACACCAGTATTTGGGTTGTGATGGATAGACTCACTAAGAGCGCTCACTTTATTCCCGTTAAGAGTAAAAGGATGCATTGTGGTTAGTAGCAATCTATGTTCATGAGATAGTTCATCTTCATGGAGTACCTTCCAGCACCGTGAGCAATCGTGACCCCATCTTCACTAGTGAATTTTGGAGGAGCTTGCTAGATGCATTAGGTACACAGTTGTGTTAGAGCATCGCTTATCATCCTCAGACTGATGGATAGACGGAGAGGGTGAACAGAATTCTTGAAGATCTTTTAAGGCTATGTATCCTAGAATTCGGAGGTACTTGGGAAGAGCATCTTCCTTTAGTAGAGTTTTCCTATAACAACAGATATCAATCCAGCATCGGCATGACACCCTTCGAAGCATTGTACGGATGACCCTGTAGATCACCAATTTGTTGGTGGGAATCTACAGAAAGATTATTACTTGGACCAGATATGGTTAGGGAAACATTCAAAAAGATTGACCTTATTCGACGGCGGATGAGGACAACTCAAGATAGGCAGAAATCCTATGTAGACAAGAGGAGCACTGACATCGAATTTGAAGTGGGAGACTTAGTTTTTATCAAAGTATCACCTCTGAGGAATGTGGTTCACTTCGGATCGATAGGGAAGTTGACACCTAGGTTTGTGGGACCATTTCCCATAACCGAGAGGATTGGCTAAATGGCCTATAGAGTAAAGCTCGCAGAAAATCTATCCGGTGCTCATGATGTTTTCCACATTTCTCATCTGTGGAAGTGCCTACATGACACCGCAGAAGAAGTTGAGTCAAGTGCATTGGAAGAGGTAGAAGTGGAACGGGAGGCGACAGTCAGACGATTTCCTTCCCGTATTCTTGAACCAGAAGTTAAGAAGCTAGGCAATAAAGAGATCAAGTTGCTAAAGGTTCAATAGGGAGATAACCCAGAGGATGCGACTTGGGGGACCGAAGCCAAGGTTCGTGCTTCATACCCTTTTCTTTTCGAGGGTATGTCCTTAACTACTTTTCCTAAGTTTTATCTGTGCTTGTTTCTATCATTTGAACATATCTTATCCATAGTATTTTTCGACCTTTAGATAGGAATCCTATGGATGTAAACATGTGTTTGAGAAATGTTATGTTTGATGGATGCAAGTGGATGCAAGTGTTTGCTAGTGGTTGCCTGTGGATGCATATACACACACATTAGGCACTAGATTGGCTCAATCACTCTCATACTGTATATGGATGTGTGTGCATTTTCTTTTCTTCTTATGGATGGAAATGGATGTATTAGCATATGGATGTTGCTTTTGAACGAAATAGTGTGCACCTATATAGAAGTCACCCGTTATAATAGGATTATTTGCATACATATTGGATTCATGGCACTAACATACATTGCATTAAGGAGGTCAACTGAATAAATAGACCGCCTGATTACCGCAGTGTTGGGACATATACACACACCCTTGCATATATCATATAAGAATTAGAAATCTTTAAGGAAAATAGATGCCAGTGATTGATGGATGATGGATAGTAGGATATGCATTCTTCCCAACTTAGAGATTTCTGGGACGAAATCCTTTGAGTAGGGGAGAATGTAACACCGTGTATTTTTAACAACACTAAAAGAGGATAAATTAAATAGTAATTAAATTAATATTCAGAATTAAGGAAAATGGACTGCGTCATTGCGTCCATCTTGAAATTCTGGTCAGGATAGACATTTGGTTTGCATAAAACGAACAATGTATGAAGAAGTTATGAGGGTTTTAAGTTTGTATACGCGTAGAAGATATATATACACACAAACACACACACATACATATGAGTCAGAGATGAGTCAAAATTTTCTCAAAAACCGTTCGAATTTGAAAAAGAAAAGCGGCGACAGTTTTCTCGCTCTAGGGTGTCGACCCCCCTTGAGGGGTGTCGACAACCCTTAGGGCTAATGTGGCAGTCGGTTTCAGAGGGTCTAGCAGCTATATATACATGGTCATTTCTCTTGTTTTCTACATTGAGAATTCATGGTGGCCAAAATTTACTAGTGTCTGAATTGATCTGGATCCGTTATCTTCTTCAACTAAAGCAAATCAATTGGAGATTCAAGATCCAATCTTTTCTAGTTCTATATTCTTAACCAAACTCGGTGAGTCTCTAGTTGCTTTTAAATTTGAATATTTAAAAGTAAATACGACACGATTATGACTTGATTTGTTCATATTCCTAGATTATATCAGATCCATTGTAAATTGTGATTATATGACATTCTGAAATAGTTAGGATTTGAATCTAAACCTCTATCTAGATAGACCTATTGTATCTTCTATGACATGCCATGATGTGAATATTAAACCTTAATTATGTAGATCTACTTTTAAACTATTGGATCTAAATTGTATGGACATTTAATTTGTTAATCAGATCTAGTTTATCATCTTGTGCCAATTATGTTAGATCTGAATAGTTAGACATCAAAATGTTTAATTTAGATCTTATTATGCTCACTGTGACAACATGGTTATGTCAGAACTAGTAATTGCTACAAGTTCATCAGATTTATGCTCATATGTCCACCTTATCACCATGTTAGTTTATGTTTGTGCCAAGTCATGTTAAAACAATCACTTTGGTTATATTCCTGTTATTTTTTCCTTTTATCATTTATGACTAAGCTATTATCTAGCCTAGGCATGCTGCCAATTTTGTGAGTGCGCTAGTTAAGGAACGGGGGAAGAAGGTTAATATTGGCATAATTTGAATATAAACATCATTGGACATATGATTCAAATTATTGGGTAAAATGGTCATTAACGTCTATAAAGGCATAGGTTTAACTAATTGATTAATTAACAATGAATGCCTAGGATTACAATTAGAAATTGTAATTGCACTTATGACACGAGGTTAGGTTGCATTAGTGGTGGAAGTCTGCCCGGTCCCGACCGGCATATCCAACAGCCACTAATGTTGAACCTAATGTGAGAGGTCTAAGTGCGCAAATAGGAGATGGGCTATGATATGAGGTTAAGTCCAATTTGTGGAATAAGTCTACCCAGACCCGACCGGCATATCCAGCATCCACAAGTTGTAGGCCTAATGTGGGAGGTCTAGCCCATTATAAACCATTAATGGACATGGTAATAAATTGGACTACTTAACCAAATTTAATCCATAGGGATTATATGATTGTGGACTAAAGTTAGGGTTAAGTAAAATTGGTTGGAAAGTGGATCGGTTAAGCAAATCTGAGGGGGTTGGTAATATTTACATATTGTCCCACAAACCTAATCCGATAAGGTTATGTAATTAAAGACACCAAGTGGTATACATGACTAGGGAGAACAATAAAGTTATGTAATTAAAAACCCCTTTTAGGGTAAGCATAACTTGTAGAAATGATAAGGTTATGTAATTAAAGACACCTAGTGGTATACAGAGCCAAAGAAAAAATATTGGTGGATATAAGACAAAAGGGAGAGCTTGTATCATATTGTGTGGGACCCGTTTCATCCATTAACCCAGAGTAGGTATCAAAACATGTACTCCGTACTAGGTCGGAGAAGGGGCACGCTTACTAGATTGATTGTAAGAGATCCAAACATGGAGGACAGTGTGGGCGGCGCAAACCGACCGGGCCATGTGCGTGCATGAACCAGGAAGAAGGGGATAAGGCGACTGTGACACCTATAGATACGGGGTTGTGAATATCAGCAAGGGGTTGCCACTTTAGGAAGTGATAGATCCTACTCTGGGGTCGGTACAGAGTATATACGGAGTAAGGAGCCAATCGTTTAGGGTAGTAGTAAGGTACATTTGGACGTACGCCTATGTCTACCACCTTATAGTGCAATGATCATCTCATTCTAGATATACTAGTAAGAGTGCAGAGAAATCATTAGGGAAGCATATATACCTTATCCTGTATACCTTATCACACCTTCCTTTTATGTAGTGATCTCCCTTATCCACTTTATATGCCTGTCATGCTACTTTTGTTTATTTACTTGTTAAAGGTAACTGGACTCGCCAGACTTTATGTCTGACCCTTTTGTTTCCTCTTCTTTCTTCCATTCCCTCACCCCTCCCCCCCCCCCAAGGTTCTAAGGGAGGAACCACGATGTATGATTTGAGTTTGAAATAAAATTTGAATTTCCGCTGCTATCTTATTTATGTCTGTCTTGTAAAATTTTGTGTTTGTTTACCTATAACGCTTCATGAAACTTAATGCATTCCCTTTGTGAGTGAAGTTAACGGACGTGGGGTTTCATAGTTCCTACCCCCACTGAAGGATTGGGGGTAAGATTGGAAGCTGAGCCCACACCTCCAACAGAAGGATTGGAGGCAATCTAATGTAGATCTTATTCAGTCCTGAATAAGCCCTGGCCAGGCACTTTATTCAATATTGATTGGGGGCGTAGATATACACATCACACCCCTTATTGCTTATTACTTAGTTTAGTAATAATTTTTTATCGTGGAAATTATTATTTCCTGGGAGGCTGGATTGAAACGTTTGTTTGGTTTGTGCTGTGATTTATTGTTTATTACTTAGATTAGTAATGTATCGACTACAAGCGTATTTGAATGAAATATATGAAAAACCTGCAAATATAGGACATCACAGGAATACTACTTCATTTACAGAATGCGGGTGTGTGCAAGATAACCAGACAAAGACGCGAGAGCCACACTCATAACACCAATAAAAGGATGCGTTCAAAGGGTTGATGTTGATGCCTGAAGCTAAACTTTACTCACGACTTAAGGAAGCAACCGAAAGGAGGCCTTAGGAGCAAGATGTTCAATAATGTATCACACGACGTAAGGCAATAATCAAAAGGAGGCCTCGGGGGTGATATCTCAAGTGCAATGACGAGTGCCACCTTGCAAGTATACTGAATGGAAAATGCAATGACTCGAGCAATTGAATAAATCAATCACTTAAGCCTTGAAAGTAATGTCTTATCCATGCATACATGTCTAAATTTGAAAGCGATGTGATACAACCGCCTGTCTTTTATCATTACCCCTAGACTAGGGGCATAACTATTGAAAGTATTCACAAATGGCATAACTTTTTTGTCCGTGTCTAGCTTATGCTTTGATCCTGACAGGCCGCTTAAGAACCACAGAATGAATGCAGAGTGAACATCCATTGCTAGTCCCGACTGACTTCCCAATTGAAAAACCCTGGACAAGGGGCACTCTATCACATCGACTTCTAGCTTACAAGGAAGCGGATTGCTTGATACTCCGACATAAGGGTTAAAAGGAAGAAAGATAGAACCGTCTTCCATGCTGAGGATGTTGGCGCAGAAGGAGCTAGGAACAAAGGAAGTCAATAGATTTCCTCTTGCGGTGATCCATTAGCATATCATACTAGATAGTAAATAGATTGTGCCCTTGCTAAATTGTGAACCCAGATGGCTTGGCAAGATGATCTTCTCTGCAAGCACCATGGGAATTCGAGCGACAACGAATTTGGCTCAAACACTCTCTGCTCTGCAATTCATATCGCATAAGACCCTAGGAAAAGTTAGCAACGTCATCTTGAATGAAACAAGTGCAATCAACCTCTTCCCAGACATCTGCAACATGCAACTTTTGACTGTAACATTTTGGATGAAAATGGCAGCAATGCAAGAGCCACTGGAAACTTAAACAAAGTCTGACCAACCTCTGCTCTAATTCAGATTAATGCTTCAAATCCAACCCAGCTTCAATATGAAGCTCCCCACTCATTAATGCAAGGGGGAAAGTGGAAGCATTTGATACAGCTATAATTTGACTTTATCGCCACCCAACTCCAATTCTTAGAGCTTGGATGGGAAACCAAAGACTAACATGAACTGAACACAAACAAATCATTTTGCATCCAACTCTGACTCACGACTTGATAAGGGAGTACGAATTTAGAGAAGAATTTGATTTGATGCTTCCCACTTAGCAAAACCCCATGGATGGTAGGCACAGGATACGAGCTTCGATCAACGTAATTCGATTATCTGCTGACTTTATGCACATTTACTATCTTTGGAGTTTCGCAAGATCTCAGGCTACAACCAAACGGATGACCCCTCAAGATTAACCCACATACATCTGAGAAATAAATCATCATCCGTAATTAAAAGACAGATGCATGTTTGATAGCAGTTGCATATGCGGAACCAAGAAGATCGAGGTCGACCGTCGCCCACTTCAAGTTTTCATGCGGGGGGCACCAACGTCGAGTTGAACAATAGGAAACAACTTCCCAGAGGAGGAGGTCAGATTGCCAACCTTATTCGACACCTCTTGAGGGGCATCACTTGTAACGACCCGCATTCCTCGCATCGAAGTATCGTAGAATATTTATTTCATTCACCTACGAGGTCGTATGGTCGTGTGACTTTGGGAAACGACTATTGGGGTCATTTCCCATGTTCACGATTTTTTTCGAATTTTAAATTATCGTTTTGCCCTTGGAGAACCTTGTTTTTACTATAACTTTTGATTGGTAAGGATTTTTGACCTGGAACTACTTCCATTAGATTTGTATGATAGTTTATCTTTCCGTAGAGTGGTCACATTAATCAAACGGACTTACCGTTTGGGAGATATGGCTGAAATAAGGTTTAGAAGGTGAAAAACTGCTTAAGCGGCCTTAATAGGATAATTAGTTGATGGGCCCATGACCCATTTCAAGATTAGGGTTATGGGGAGGCTGAAATGCGTTAGCAAACCCTCTCATTTCATTTTCTCAACTGCCACTTTCATTTCTCTAACCCTAGCAATGGCCTCCACCTTCTAAATTCATCTTTAATCACTTTCTAATCACATATTAGCCGAATCTACATCAAATTAAGGCGGAGTAGCATAGAAATGGGATAGAGATGCTGGAATACATTGGGATCCGTGCCATATCAGTTAGAGTTTTAGATCTAAAATTTATTTGTGGCTAAGGTGAGTGATTTGCACTTTTATTCACTAGTTACGGCTAATTAGGGGTGATTATTGATAATTAGCGAAATTGTCATAAAAATATGTAAAAATTCTAAAATATTATTTTATGTCACTGGTAAAAATTTAGGTTAATTTGGATTAAGTTTGCTAATCATATGGTTAAACATGATTAAGGGGAAAATCATGGTTTTGGATATTTTGATCCATAATTTCATGTTAAATCGTTGTTTGGATGTTTTTGGTTGATTTCACATGTTATTACCATTGCTTAGTATGTTCTATGGTTGCATAAGAAAGTTAAAATGGTCAAAAATGCCGTTGAGAGGCAAAAATAGCTTACTGGAAACAGTACAGGTTTGGGGTCGCATGACCGACCTCTAGTGGTACGCACGACCGACCAGGCCGAGTGAGCAAGTCTAGTGGGGGAGTTTTGGGTGAACCGGATAGAGGAGGTTCAAGCGATCAATCACAGTGGGAGCTACTGAACGACTGTTCCTTATGAGATAAGCGAGCGAGTAACCCTGGTGGAGCATCTATGAACGACCGAGTCTGATGGAGGATGAGCTAACGAGCAAGCCTGGTGAGGGAGATCGAGCGAGTGGACTTAGCTCGAGCGACCGATCCCTATGGAGTAATGTACGAGCGATCAAACACTATGGAACACATATGAGTAACCGACCTTTGAGGAGCACGTGCGACCGACTCGCATGACCGACCGACCTAATGGAGAACCGAGCGACCGAGTCCGGAGAAGGATGAACGAGCAATGATGATCATGGACTCTTCTGAAGATCATTTCTAATTAGACCAAACCGGAGATGCAAAGGTAGTCCAAATAAGAAGTTGGAACTCAAGATCCATATTGGAACCAACGAGTTAACTTCATGAGTTGCGCTTTGTTGCGGGATGTGTGCAAAGAGGTTATCGATATCTATAGTTTTGGTTCACCACTGAGAGACGGATTTGTGGCTATGGATCAGCGCAATGGGGTCATTAAGACTCCTGTAACACCCCGTAATTTTATAACATTAAAATTCACAAATTAAAGTATACTTAATTTTTAGAAAAGAATTAAGTGAAATGGGTTGCGCAGAGATATATATATATTGATATATATATATATATATAAATTAATAATTAAATAAATAAATATGCGAAAAAGTTCAAAACAGTGAATTGGGAGGGGAACTAATCGAACCGGCCCATTTTTGAGGTCGACCCAAGCTCCGCAGGGTCGACTAGGGGTTAATTCAGGGTGTTTGGCAGTCAACCCGCAGGCCGATTCGCTCAAATGCAGATTTTGCATTTGATTGGTTCTCATGGTTCAGTGTTAATCTAATGGTCCTAAATAACTTCCTACACCTATAAATACATCCTAATGCTAACCCTAAACCTAATTAAAATAGAATAGTTACCATCATACCATCGCCATGGAAATCAATGGAGTCGCCGCCAACTAAGAAAGAAGAAAAGCAAATTCAATTCTAATTCTCTCAACCCTAAAGCAAAGCAAAACTCTCTCTTTTCTTCTCTAAATTGTGAGTATGATGATCTTAACAAGATTATTATTATTTTAATTAGGTTGAGTTATGAATGGATTATGAGTAGATGATGTGAATTATCATATATGTTGTTGTAAACCCCTTTTGCTATCATGTATATTGTAAATCCAATGTTATGTGATGATGATATCTTATATGTTGTAAATCATGCTATGATGATGTTATGTATGTTGAAAGTTTCTATGCTAAGTTGTGATGAATCATACATGTTAAAAAGGTCATGATGTTACCATCTATGCTAGTTAGTTCATATTAATTAAATCATCATGTTTGGGTTATGTTGATCTATATGACAAGTCACATATGCAAGTTAGATTGATTAGAAAAGTTATGAACATATGCCAAGACATCTATTATGACATCTAGAATTATGCTATGACATATGTGATATCCTATGCTAGTTCACACCATCATTATGTTGCCTAAAAACCCCATATGCAAGTTTATGTATAGATTTGGGCTATGATCATATCATGTAAATTGACACATTTAACAAGTTGACACCTTTTGATCCTTAACATGTGTAGTTTATGCAAGTTTCACCCCTATTATGATTAGATTTATTTTAATTGTCTATATGTTGTGATAATTTATCTTTGTGCTAGGTGTTAGACTATACAAGTCTAGCCTATATTATGCGTTGAATAAGCGAACGTATAAACGTGGGGTAGGGGTAATATTAAGGATTTAATATTAAAAACTTGGAGTGCAATTGATATGATTTTGCATGCCATAAGTGGATGGCCATAATTGAGTCAATTATGGACATCATTAAAAGTTGACTTAATTAATAATTTGAATAGGGAATTATTAAAACTGGGGTAAAAGATTTTAAGTGTTAATCAATGCTTAGGACACGAGATTGGACTCGTTTGTGACGTAAACCTGCCCGGACCCGGCCGGCAAATCCAGTGGTCACAAATGTCAGCCCAATGTGAGAGGTCCTAGGCCTAAACTAAAGCATAACGGTTGTAAAGACACGAGGTTAGACTCTTTTATGGTGTAAGACTGCCCGGATCCGCCCGGCAAATCCAGCTTCCATAAATGCCAGTCTAATGTGAGAGGTCTTTATGAGGTTACGGCCTGAATGAATTAAGAAATACTTAACCAGATAAACATGTAAGGTGGGACATGGGGGTTAAGTTGGTGCCTTGGGTGGCATGAGGAATCTAGGGGGTGCCCTTAGTGGCATGTGAAATACGATTAGTAAGACTTAACCAAACACACATGTAAATGAACATGACTAAGAGGGTTAAGTGGGATATACTAGTGACAAGCTTAGGTGGGTAGCTTGTGGGGGATCATTTCGACCAGTATCCCAAACGTATCTTTGTGGGCTCGACCCAAGTCGAGGACGGGACACGCATGCTGGGTTCGACTGTAAGAGGCCAAAACGGGGAGCGGTGGCAACACAAGTCCAACGGGTTTCATATGCGTGTGTGGACCCGGGCTGGTAGGTAAGACGTTGTTGCATCGTGTAGGTATAAGCCGTGCATTCTCAAGTTGTATCGGGTTGCCACTTTAGGGGAGTGATACACCCCACTGTGGGACCAGCACAGGTATCTACGAGTAGGGAGCCGATCGAAAGTGGGTAGTGGGGTACACCTAGTGGAGATAGGGGGCAGACGACACCTATGTAGTCAGCTAGAGGTACGCAAGGCTATTTATAAAGTTTCTGTGTGAAGCAAGTGGGATCAACCTTTAGGGTGACTGGTGCGGTGCAGTGTAGTAATGTGCGGTGTAGTGTAGCAATCATTCGTTAGTAATTAGGTCTGCCTTTGACGTTATCTTTCACTGCTCATCCCATACCTAATAGTTCACAGACGTTTACTTGTCTTCCAGCTTATGCCTTAGTCTAGTTATTTGATAATAGTATTGTTAGAATTATCATACTCGCCAGACTTTATGTCTGACCCCCTCTATTTCTATCCTTTTTCCCCCTCCAGGTCCTCAGGTTGGGCCCAGCTCTAGTGGAGTTTGATTGAATTGCTTCATCTCTCTTTGGAAAGCTTGGACCGTTGAAGTAAAGTCCAGCTAGTTATCTTTTTAACGGCTATTTATGTAATGGGATTATGTATTTTGTTTTTATGAAGATGGATATTGTACTTGGTTATGATCTATGGTTTTATGATATAACAAACATGTTTAATTTCCGCTGTAATAAAATGAAGTTTTAGATTTCCAAGTACTATTTACTATCTGTCTTGTTGTAATTTTTCTGTTCTATATTCACTTATAACCTCCATGGAAGTTAATGCATTCCCTTCGTGAGTGACATTAATGGATGTGGGGTGTTACACGTGGTATCAGAGCTTAAGGTTACCAGAGCAGATAAAAATACTTTAGAAAAATAGTTATTTTTGGAAGAAGTGCTTTCAAAAACATGTTTTAATGAGAAATTTAAAGAGAAAAGTTTTTAAGAAAAACATAATCCCCAATAGCCACATATCTTTATCTTTCGAATTCTCCATTTTGAATCTTTCCTTTTTCGTTTCAGCATGGCTGAAGATCTTAATCTACCCGACGGTGTAACGATACCAGGATGGTATAGGAGGTTATTAGAGGCTAGGGCCGCTGCAGGTCCAGCCAATGTTCCTCCACCACCAGTTGCACCCGTTCTCCTCGCGTAGATACTTTTCCGAATACGTGCAAGGAATTCAAGGCTATGGGTGGAAAACCATTTCAAGGGTCAGAAACGTTTGTGGAAGCTAGAGATTGGCTTAAGGAGGTGGAAGAATTGCTAGAAATTTTTGAAGTAGAAGAAGGGAGGAGAGTTCGATTAGGAGCTTGGTTGATGAAGGGAGAGGCCTCGTTTTGGGGGGAGGTCACTAATGGGGAGTGTCCTGTTGACTCTTGGGCGGATTTCAGACGTAGGTTCGAGGCGAAGTTTCTCTCAAGGGCGGAAGAAAATCTATATATGGAAAGGTTCTTGACATTGAAGCAAGGAAGCTCATCAGTGAAAGAATATGTCAATAAATTTAATCAGTTAGCAAGGTTTGGCTTGGACTTAGTGAACACGCCGGAGAAGAAGGCGCTGAGGTTCGTGAATGGCTTGAATGAACCATTGCAAGGGTTGGCTATGACCCACATCCCTATGGGGGCCACCTTTGAGAATTTAGTAGAAATGGCACTTATGCATGAGGAGAAAAGCGCTAAAGCTGATAAGGCACCCGAGAAGAAGGGGGATCAGAAGAAACCACAACAACAAAACAAGAAGGGTGGTAAAGAAAATAACGGCAAGGGAAAGAAGAAATGTTTTAACTGTGGGACACCAGGCCATCTCAGCAAGGATTGCCGAAAGAAAAAGAAGACAGGCTGTTTTCATTGTGGCGATGCGGGACATTTAGTGAAGGACTGCCCAAAGAAGGGGCAGAGGGCAGGATCTACCTCGGGAGGACAGGTGCAGGCTCTTATGGCACCAGGGCAGGCAAGGGGACAAGTTCAGGCTCTCGCGGTCCCACCGCTGCAAGAACGAGGTAGAACCATTTCTGTTGAAAGCTTAGTTTTTCTGTTTGATCATCCTATCCGTACCTTATTCGATTCGGGCGCATCGCATTCGTTTATCTCTACATCATTAGTTGAATCACTGCACTTAAACACCAGTTTAGTAGAGGATCCCTTAGTTGTTTCGAATCCAATTGGGGGCTCAGCTTATTTGTCTATGATGTGTTTGGATTTGAAAATTTCCATACTTAGCGTTGAATTTAGATGTGATGCTTATGTGTTGGGCTTCACGGGCTATGGGCTAATTTTAGGAATGGATTGGTTATCCAGAAATGGGGTCGTTCTTGATTGTGAAAGGAGAGTAGTTAGGCTCGTGACTCGCCTTGGCAACACTCTCGAAATCTTTTGTAATCCCATAAATTCGGTTATGCTAAGTTATCTATAATCGCTTGACGCGTATGAGGAAAATCTATGATCTGTTAGAGTGGTCCGAGAATATTCGTATGTGTTTGAGGAGGTGAAAGTCTTGCCTCTGAAGCGGGAGATAGATTTTCGAATATATCTTATGGATAATGCGAAACCAGTATCTTTGCCAGTACGCCACATGGCTCTACGTGAAAGGACGGAACTCGGTAAGCAAGTGAAGGAGTTGCTTGAGAAGGGGTTCATAAGACGAAGTATATCGGAGTGGGGTGCTTCAGTAGTATTTGCCACGAAGGCGGATGGGTCCCTTAGACTTTGTGTGGACTATAGAGAACTTAATAAGCTTACTAAGAAGAACAGACACCCACTGCCGAGGATTGATGATCTCTTCGATCAGTTATTTGGCGCCTCAGTGTTTTCGCAGTTGGACTTAGCCACTGGTTTCCATCAGTTGAGAGTGGCTGAGGATAGCATTGACAAGACTGCCTTTAGGACTCCGGACGGTTTCTATGAATGGCTAGTGATGCCCTTCGGTTTGACAAACGCCCCCGCATACTTTGTTGATTTGATGAGTAGGGTGTTTAGGGAGTACCTTAACAAATTTGTGGTAGTCTTTGTAGATGACATCTTGATCTTTTCTAAGGATGAAGAAGAGCATGCCCTACATCTTAGGGATGTGTTGGAGACTCTTCGAGCGCATAAGCTTAAAGCTAAATTTTCTAAGTGTCACTTTTGGAGGAAGGAAGTACGGTTCTTAGGACACGTGGTTTCCAAAGAAGGGATAGCTGTAGATCCCGCGAAGATGGTGGCCATCCAAGATTGGAAGGTTCCTAAAAATACTACCGAAGTGAGAAGTTTCTTGGGGTTGGCTGGCTACTATAGGAAGTTTATCAAAGACTTTGCAAAGATATTAGCTCCATTGACACGCTTGACGAAGAAGGACCTAGTTTTCACATGGGACGTAGCTTGTGATGATGCGTTCCAACGTTTGAAGAGAGCTTTGACTTCAGCCCCAGTCTTAGTATTGCCAGACGGGAGTAAGTCGTTTACCGTTTATACTGACGCTTGTGGGACAGGACTAGGCGCAGTCTTAATGCAAGAGGGCAGGGTAATAGCCTTTGGTGGAAGGCAGTTGAGAGCGCATGAGAAGAATTACCCCACACATGACCTAGAGTTGGCCGCTATTGTTTTCGCGCTTAATTCTTGGTGTCATTATCTTCTTGGCGAGAAATTCGAATCATTCACTGATCACAAGTCTTTAAAATACCTATTCTCTCAAAAGGACTTGAACTTAAGGCAGCAAAGGTGGATGGAGTTCTTAGCGTCCTACGACTTCGAAATAGCCTATACCCCTGGCAAGGGTAACGTGGTGGCAGACGCCTTAAGTAGAAAAAGATTATCCTTAAGTCCTTTTTTTTTTTGAGCGGCGAAGTTTAGAATTCATTTCGATGTTTGACTTTAGACCTTCTATTGACTTTGTACCCGGTTTACTAGCATCCTTAGAGGTTAGACCTACGCTTTTGGGACGGATTGGCAAGGCACAGCGAGACGACCCACAGATAGTTGAGTTAATAGAAAAGCTCAAAGGAGGGTAGTCATCAAGCCATCTCCGTAGGTATACCCTAGACGATAAGGGTTGGTTACGTAGGGATGGTAGACTTTGTGTACCAAAAGACGATGACCTAAGGAAGACTATTCTTGACGAAGCACATCGTTCGAAGATGACCATTCATCCCGGCGGGGACAAGATGTACAAAGACATGAAGAGAGTTTACTTTTGGGCCGACATGAAGAAAGACGTGGCCGAGTATGTCGCTAGATGCTTGGTGTGCCAACAAGTAAAAGCGGAGCAAAAGAAACCCGTTGGGTTGCTTCACCCATTGGAGGTTCCACTATGGAAATGGGAAAGCATCTCGATGGATTTTGTGGATGGATTACCGCGATCGAGGAAGGGTAATACGGGAATTTGGGTTATAGTGGATAGACTTACTAAGAGCGCCCATTTTATTCCCATGAAGAGTAAGAGGACTGCTCCATGGTTAGCTTCTGTATACGTTCGAGAGATAGTTCGTTTGTACGGTGTTCCTTCTAGCATAGTGAGAGACCGCGATCCTATTTTCACTAGCGAATTTTGGAGAAGCTTACAAGAGGCGGTAGGGACTCAGTTATGTTTGAGCACCGCATATCATCCTCAGACGGACGGCCAGACCGAGAGGGTGAATCGCATTCAAGAGGAACTTTTGAGGTTGTGTATCCTAGACTTTGGGGGTACATGGGAAGAGCATCTTCCATTGATTGAGTTCGCATATAATAACAGCTTTCAGTCCAGCATTGGTATGGCACCATTCGAAGGTCTTTATGGACGACCTTGTCGTTCACCTACATGTTGGTGGGAATCTACGGATAAGATCTTACTTGGGCCCGATATGATTAGGGAGACTTCAGAGAAGATCGACTTGATTCGAAGGAGGATGAAAGCAGCGCAAGATAGGCAGAAATCTTATGCGGATAAGAGGAGGACAGATCTCGAGTTTGAAGTTGGGGACATGGTCTTTGTCAAAGTGTCTCCAATACGAAACGTTGTTCGCTTTGGGTCCGTTGGGAAATTAGCACCAAGGTTTATAGGGCCGTTTCCTATTAAGGAGAGGATTGGACGGATGGCGTATAGAGTGGAGTTGCCCGAGAGACTTAGTGGTGTACATGACGTATTCCATGTGTCACATTTGAGGAAGTGCTTGCACGAGACCGCGGAAGTGATAGAGCCGAGCTTGCTTAGAGAGGTGGAGATAGAGCGTGATGCGACAATTCGACGAGCTCCTACGCGCATTCTTGGGTCGAAGATCAAGAGGTTGAGGAATCGAGAGGTCAGACTAGTCAAAGTGCAATGGGGAGATGATGAGAGCAACGCTACTTGGGAGACAGAAGAGAAGATGCATTCACGATACCCTTTTCTTTTTGAGGGTATGTCCTTTAATTTCTCCTTTATCGCTTAGCTTGTACTTATCTTATCTTTAGTATATCCTCTCGCTAGTATCTTTGACCTTTAGTTAGGATAATCCTATGGTTGAAACATGTGTTTGAGACATGTTATGTATGGTGGATGCAAAGTGGATGCAAGTGTTTGCTAGTGGTTGCTCGTGGATGCATATACACACACTATTAGGTACCAGATCGGCTCAGTCACTTCATATTGCATATTGCATATATATGGATGTATTTAGTAAAATGGATGTATAATGGTTGTATTATCATATAGTTGCTGCATTCGGGTGGATGGTTGTGCACGCATATAGAATTAATATGTATCATTAGGAATCTTTTGCATACATATTGGACACATGGCACTATCATGAATTGCACTAAGGAGGTCGACTGAATCAGTAGACCGCCTAATTATGCATTAGATATGGACATATACACACACTGTGCATATAAACATTAAAGCATTAGAAGTCTTTTAAGGACAATGGATGCTGGTGTTTGATGGTTGAGTAGATGGACGATTAGATGGTAGGATATACATTTTTTTTGACTTGGAGATTTCGGGGACGAAATCCTTTATGGAGGGGAGAATGTAACACCCCGTAATTTTATAACATTAAAATTCACAAATTAAAGTATACTTAATTTTTAGAAAAGAATTAAGTGAAATGGGTTGCGTAGAGAGATATATATATATATATTGATATATATATATATTAAAAATTAAATAAATAAATATGCGAAAAAGTTCGAAACAATGAATTGGGAGGGGAACTAATCGAACCGGCCCATTTTTGAGGTCGACCCGAGCTCCGCTGGGTCGACTAGGGGTTAATCCAGGGTGTTTGGCTGTCAACCCGAGGGCCGATTCGCTCAAATGCAGATTTTGCATTTGATTGGTTCTCATGGTTCAGGGTTAATCTAATGGTCCTAAATAACTTCCTACACCTATAAATACATCCTAATGCTAACCCTAAACCTAATTAAAATAGAATAGTTACCGCCATACCATCGCCATGGAAATCAATGGAGCCGCCGCCAACTAAGAAAGAAGAAAAGCAAATTCAATTCTAATTCTCTCAACCCTAAAGCAAAGCAAAACTCTCTCTTTTCTTCTCTAAATTGTGAGTATGATGATCTTAACAAGATTATTATCATTTTAATTAGGTTGAGTTATGAATGGATTATGAGTAGATGATGTGAATTATCATATATGTTGTTGTAAACCCCTTTTTCTATCATGTATATTGTAAATCCAATGTTATGTGATGATGATATCTTATATGTTGTAAATCATGCTATGATGATGTTATGTATGTTGAAAGTTTCTATGCTAAGTTGTGATGAATCATACATGTTAAAAAGGCCATGATGTCACCATCTATGCTAGTTAGTTCATATTAATTAAATCATCATGTTTGGGTTATGTTGATCTATATGACAAGTCACATATGCAAGTTAGATTGATTAGAAAAGTTATGAACATATGCCAAGACATCTATTATGACATCTAGAATTATGCTATGACATATGTGATATCCTATGCTAGTTCACACCATCATTATGTTGCCTAAAAACCCCATATGCAAGT
Source organism: Allium sativum (assembly GCA_030737875.1). Taxonomy (NCBI): domain Eukaryota; kingdom Viridiplantae; phylum Streptophyta; class Magnoliopsida; order Asparagales; family Amaryllidaceae; genus Allium; species Allium sativum. The sequence continues at coordinate 433,298,570 of CM060920.1, forward strand.
TTATGTATAGATTTGGGTTATGATCATATCATGTAAATTGAGACATTTAACAAGCTGACACCTTTTGATCCTTAACATGTGTAGTTTTGCAAGTTTCACCCCTATTATGATTAGATTTATTTTAATTGTCTATATGTTGTGATAATTTATCTTTGTGCTAGGTGTTAGACTATACAAGTCTAGCCTATATTATGCGTTGAATAAGCGAACGTATAAACGTGGGGGTAGGGGTAATATTAAGGATTTAATATTAAAAACTTGGGGTGCAATTGATATGATTTTGCATGCTATAAGTGGATGGCCATAATTGAATCAATTATGGACATCATTAAAAGTTGACTTAATTAATAATTTGAATAAGGAATTATTAAAACTGGGGTAAAAGATTTTAAGTGTTAATCAATGCTTAGGACACGAGGTTGGACTCGTTTGTGACGTAAACCTGCCCGGACCCACTCGGCAAATCCAGTGGTCACAAATGTCAGCCCAATGTGAGAGGTCCTAGGCCTAAACTAAAGCATAACGGTTGTAAAGACACGAGGTTAGACTCTTTTATGGTGTAAGACTGCCCGGACCCGCCCGGCAAATCCAGCTGCCATAAATGCCAGTCTAATGTGAGAGGTCTTTATGAGGTTATGGCCTGAATGAATTAAGAAATACTTAACCAGATAAACATGTAAGGTGGGACATGGGGGTTAAGTAGGTGCCTTGGGTGGCATGAGGAATCTAGGGGGTGCCCTTAGTGGCATGTGAAATACGATTAGTAAGACTTAACCAAACACACATGTAAATGAACATGACTAAGAGGGTTAAGTGGGATATACTAGTGACATGCTTAGGTGGGTAGCTTGTGGGGGCCCATTTCGACCACTATCCCAAACGTATCTTTGTGGGCTCGACCCAAGTCGAGGATGGGACACGCATGCTGGGTTCGACTGTAAGAGGCCAAAACGGGGAGCGGTGGCAATGCAAGTCCAACGGGTTTCATATGCGTGTGTGGACCCGGGCTGGTAGGTAAGACGTTGTTGCATCGTGTAGGTATAAGCCGTGCATTCTCAAGTTGTATCGGGTTGCCACATTAGGGGAGTGATACACCCCCACTGTGGGGCCAGCACGGGTATCTACGAGTAGGGAGCCGATCGAAAGTGGGTAGTGGGGTACACCTAGTGGAGATAGGGGCAGACGACACCTATGTAGTCATCTAGGGGTACGCAAGGCTATTTATAAAGTTTCTGTGTGAAGCAAGTGGGATCAACCTTTAGGGTGACTGGTGCGGTGCAGTGTAGTAATATGCGGTGTAGTGTAGCAATCATTCGTTAGTAATTAGGTGTGCCTTTGACGTTATCTTTCACTGCTCATCCCATACCTAATAGTTCATAGACGTTTACTTGTCTTCCAACTTATGCCTTAGTCTAGTTATTTTGATAATAGTATTGTTAGAATTATCATACTCGCAAGACTTTATGTCTGACCCCCTCTATTTCTATCCTTTTCCCCCTCCAGGTCCTCAGGTTGGGCCTAACTCTAGTGGAGTTTGATTGAATTGCTTCATCTCTCTTTGGAAAGCTTGGACCGTTGAAGTAAAGTCCAACTTGTTATCTTTTTAATGGCTATTTATGTAATGGGATTATGTATTTTGTTTTTATGAAGATGGATATTGTACTTGGTTATGATCTATGGTTTTATGATGTAACAAACATGTTTAATTTCCGCTGCAATAAAATGAAGTTTTAGATTTCCAAGTACTATTTACTATCTGTCTTGTTGTAATTTTTCTGTTCTATATTCACTTATAACCTCCATGGAAGTAAATGCATTCCCTTCGTGAGTGACATTAATGGACGTGGGGTGTTACAACTCCCAAGGACAAAGTGATCGTAGCATGGCTATGGATCAGTGCAATGGGGCCATTAGGACTCCAAAGGGCAAGGTGATCATAGCAAAGGATTATCAACTATGGACCAGCGCAATGGGGTCATTAAGACTCCCAAGGGCAAAGTGGTCGTAGTAAAGGATTTTGTGATCAAAGTGGTGGATACCGTATGCTTTGCGCACTGAGTGAGAGATGTGATGATGATTGCTACTATGTTTGATGTTTGCTATGACCATGACATGCACGCTCCCATTTTACACTTTATGTTAGTGTTACCTTAGATTACCGTTCATCTTGTTGTGCTAACTCTTTGGTTGTAGGTCCAGGTCCAGGTATAGGTATGATTATTTATACCTGTTATTGTTTTATTTTGCCGCTATCGCTCATACCAGACTTTTGTATGACCCAGAGTTTAATGTCTCTTCTTATTACTCTGGGTGCCCCTAAACAAGCAGACTATAGACAGGTTAGGTGGTTATGCACGAGTAGCTGTCCGGAGACGAGCAGGAGACTTCCACGTACTATTAACATATATTCTCCCTGTGTTGTTGTTGGTCATTGCTTTGGGCATTAGTAGTGTACCTTTTCTATTTTTCTTTAGAGACTGTACTTTGAAGTTGTAATAATGATGGTTTGGATCATAAGTTGTATTTTGGATTCCGCTGCTATGATGGTTTAGTTTCAGCTTATGCACGGTCTCGCCTGTTTTATGTCAAGTTATGTTATTAATATGTTTTATTCCATGCGCTGTGAGATATACTACATGTTCTTTGGTGATTCATAATTTCAAATCCCTTTTCATTTGACGACCATCCCATGCTAGTTGGGCATTGGCACAATGCATTCCGAGGAAAATGTCGGTTGGTTCGGGGCAGGCCTTCACATTTGGTATTAGAGCCTAAGTTGCGTAGTTAACATAGGGGAAGACATCAGGGAGTGATTGAATACGTATATGAGAGCGCGTATTTGTGATATTTTGGTTTTCAAAAACTGTATATACTATTAGTATATCTAAGGATGAAGTCGCATTGCACTGGCACCAACATGGAGATGGTTAATCGTTTTCTCTTTACAGATTTAACGACTAGCCGATATACGAGGAGTACAGGTTAAAGGGACGACAATGGGAATGTCCCCGATATAAGGATGATGTTTACTTCCTTCATGCGAGATATTCTTAGGGATGCTCAGGGAGCAGTTCCTAATGCCGCTAACGGTGGTGGTGCAGCGGTGTAGGCGCCTAGAGCCGATTTCGCCAAGCTCAGCAATAATTATACTAATCTTGGTGGAAAGCCGTTCCATGTAACGGAATCGGCTATGTATGTTCAAGATGGGCTTGATAGTTGTGAGATAATCTTCGAGGATTTGGTAATCGATGATGTAATGAAAAGAAAGTTAGCATCGCGTCAAATACAAGGACGAGCTATGAATTGGTGGAATGCTATTAAAGCAACTACTCCTAAGGATCAAGTTACTTGGAATCAATTTAAGACCCGTTTCAATGACAAGTTTATCCCAGCTGCTCAGAAATCAGAATTGTTTAGGAAAATTTTGGAGCTCAAGCAGAATGGTAGGGCAGTCTTAGAATATATTGCTGAATTCTATACTTTATCAAAATATTGATTATCTCGTATCGATACTGCCGAGAAGAAGAACGAGAAGTTCATAACTATCCTAGATGAGTACTTGGGGGAAAGACTCACAAACCATATCGATGAGACTTTCAAATCTATTGAAGGAAAAGCATTGAGATCAGAGAGCCTTTACCCTAAGTCGAAGACCGAGGTTGTTGTTACATCTACAAAGGAGCCAAAGCCGCAGGCAAGCGATGGAGACAAGAATAATTCATAGAATAAAAAGAAACAGAACCAAGCTAAGGATGGTCAGAAGAAGAATAAGAAATATGTTGAGTGTTATAGCTGTGGGAGGAAGGGCCACCATGCCAAAGATTGTCGAGCAAAGCCAGCGGACAGAAAGTGCTTCAATTGCGGCCAAGTGGGACATCACAAGGATAAATGTCCACAACCTCCTAAAGAGAAGCAGATTGTGAAAGTGTATGCTATCAACGTTGTTCCTTCTTCGTCGAATGCCCCAACTGTGGTGGAGAAAGGAAAGGGTGTCTTAATTCAAGGTATGATTTCCATTTATGATGTTCCTGTTCGAGTACTGTTTGATACTGGGGCTTCCCATTCCTTTGTATCTAGTGACCTGGTAGATATGTTGGAATTGGAACTCGAGATTTTCGATAGACTTTTAGTTGTGATGAACCCGATCGGTGGTTCAACTAGCCTTAGTATGATTTTTCGAAGTTTGGTCTTATCGAGCCATGGATGCGTGTTTTCTTGTGATTGCTTCATTTTGGGCTTTACTGGGTTTGGCATTATTTTGGGAGTCGATTGGCTCCAAAGGTATAAGGTGGTGGTAGACTGTGAAGGGTTTTCGGTGACCATTAGAGCGGATGATAGGCGGAGGGTACTGTTTGGTTGCCTACTTAGTGATGGGGTGATGGCTATTTTCTAAATTCCCTCGACATCCCGCATGATGAGTTGTCAGATGTGCCTATTGCTGGCGAGTATCCAGACATCTTTGAGGAAGTGACCGGACTTCCACCACACCGAGAGATTGATTTTCAGATTGATTTAGTGAAAGATGTCAGACCTATAGTGATGCCTCTTCGTCGTATGGCGCCAAGGGAGAAGTGATAGCTCGGCATGCAATTAAGCGATCTTTTGAAGAAGAGATTTATCCAAAGAAGTGCTTCCAAGTGGGGAGAACCAGTTGTATTTGGTAAGGCCGATGGTTCCCTTTGATTGTGTGTGGACTACCGCGAGTTGAATAAGGTGATGAGGAAGAATAAGTATCCTCTTCCGCGGATAGAAGATTTGTTTGACCAACTGAATGGAGCAAGAGTGTTCTCCCAGTTGGATCTCGCTATAGGTTTTCATCAGCTCCAAGTAGCAGTTGAGAGTATACCTAACATGGCATTTCGGACGTCGTCTGGATTTTATGAGTGGTTGGTCATGCCATTCGGGTTTACCAATGCACCTACATATTTTGTGGATCTTATGAATAGAGTTTTTATAGATCAATTAAATAATTTTGTTCTTGTGTTCGTGGACAATATCTTGGTTTACTCGATGAAAGAGGAAGAACACAAGGAACATTTGAGGACAGTGATGGAGGTGCTGAGGAAACACCAATTGAAAGCGAAATTTTCTAAGTGTCACTTCTGGAGGAGGAAAGTGAGATTCTTGGGCCATGTTGTTTCAGAGAATGGTATCGCCATAGATCCTTCGGAGGTGGCTATGGTACAAGATTGGTCTACGCCCAAGGATGCAGGGGACGTGAGAAGTTTCTTGGGGTTAGCTGGATACTATCGTAAGTTTATCCAAGACTTCTCCAAGATAGTAGCACCGTTAACTCAATTGACCAAGAAGAATCAAGCTTTTACTTGGGACGAAAGGTGCGAGAATGCATTTAAGAGTCTAAAGGAGAAGCTAACATGTGCACCAGTGTTAGTTATTCCTAAAGGGAACAAAGAGATGATGGTATACACGGATGCCTATGCTACCGGACTAGGTGTTGTATTGGTGCAAGGAGGTAGGGTTGTAGCTTATTGTAACAACCCGAAAATCTGGGCCAGTTTAAAATTTTTATTTTGGCAATTTTAGCGAATTTTGATTATTTAAAATGAATTATTTTAAATAATATCGACGAGAAATTTTATTTGAATATAATTCGAACGTATATATTATACGCGTCGTCGTTAGAATATAAATATTTATATATAATTATAAATAGAATTGAAAATGGCGCGGTAGTTCGATAATTCGATTTCAAACTTCAATTGAATATACCGGGTGCAAAACAATCCGGATTTTAGTGAAACCAAAAATCATAGGATCTATTTGATAGTATCTTTCCAACGAATCCGAAGAATCGAGATTTCATCTTAGAAATGATAAGATATGTCCAGTTTAAAATTAGAAATAGTCGCTGTGGAATTTATATATATTTTTATATATATAAGGCCCTTAAAAATGGACATTTTGCAAACGACCTCAGATTTCGACGAAACCAGTTTTGTTGGGTCCGTGGTGTCAAGTTATTGCTAGGTTTCAAATTTCATAATTTTTCGAATCAATATGTGAGCGTGGCAAAGGAAAACGCGTTTGACCAGTTTCAGTTGATTTTAATCGACTGGAAATTGGCCATTTTTCTAACGGTCTCAGAATTCGACGAAACTAGTTTTGTTAGGACCGTATCGTCAATACGAAGCTAGAAAATATTTTTCTGGAATTTTTCTAGTTAGTATGAGACCCCGGTAATTTGAAATGTACGTTTAAAATTCAATATAGTGATTTAAATGTAAATCTAACGAAAACTGATTCAAACGATCGAATCAGCTTACGATACATGTCCCATTGTGTTCGGAATGGGGGTAGATAGCTAGGGGCGACAGTCGTTGAGTTTCGTTTGGTGTTCGAATGAAAAAGAATATATATGGGAATTAATTAATAAATAAATATAATAAAAATTTGTTTTCAATAAACCCCCCCCCCCCCCCGTTACTTTTCTCCTTCAAAATAAATCGAGCCCCCTGTTTACAGAAAACCCCTCCCCCGTTGACCCTCCTACCTCCCCCGAATCGATCGTCGATGGTGGCGCTCCACTGCCCCACGCCTCCGCGTCCTCAGCTCCACCTCCTCCTCTTCCCTCGCTCCTCTCGCTTAACCCCCCCCCCAATTCGAACTTCAACCTCCCTCATCGGAAACCAGAGTTCGTCGCCACCATAGAAGCCACCGCCACCACTATAGGAGCCTGCGCCCTCCTTAGACCACCTCCGCCGGTTGTAGACTGCCCCCCCCTTCATTCGCTGAAAGCTGTAAGTTTTTTTTCCTTACCTTTATTTCTTTATTTCATTTATATAAAGCATTTTTAAACTGATTTTATAAAGATTGTTAAACTGATTTTATTTTTTTGTAAGAATAAAGACTGTTTTTTTAAAAAAAGGATTTGAATTTTAAATAAGAAAAGATTAGAACTTTAAAAAAGGAAAAAGATTTGAACATCGAAGAATAAAAATTCGATTTTTATATATTGAACTTTGAAATAAAAATTCGATTTTTATATATTGAACTTTGAAATAAAAATTCGATTTTTATATATTGAACTTTGAAATAAAAATTCGATTTTTATATATTGAACTTTGAAATAAAAATTCGATTTTTATATATTGAACTTTGAAATAAAAATTCGATTTTTATATATTGAACTTTGAAATAAAAATTCGATTTTTATATATTGAACTTTGAAATAAAAATTCGATTTTTATATATTGAACTTTGAAATAAAAATTCGATTTTTATATATGTAGTAGCTACGGACGACGAAGCTGACGAAGATGCGAAAACAATGAAGACTTCTGCAAAGGAAGTGCCGTGGAGCTAGGATAGCTATAAGTGAGAATTTCTCACCTTTCAATTTAATTTTCTAGTTATATATATATATACTAGGATGCAGACGGTGCTTAGTAGCACCCGACACAATCGTCCACAGACCATGGACTTGTTTGTTTGGTTGCGTAGATTAGTTGGATGATTTGATTTGAAATTGAATTGTTTGGTGAAATAAATTGACATGATTGATGTGTGAATGGCGTGGGCCTTCACTAGACCGGGGATAAGGCTAGGCCTTGTCCCGTTTCTAGTATCGTGCCGTTATGCCGCCGAAATTTTCTAAAATATGTTAGAAAAATAAAAATATCATTTTATTGAATAAATGAATTGAATAGAAATTCATAGGTTGGAATAAAATGTTTTAGCGTTAAAAATATAATTTTTAACGTGAATGTGAATAAATAAATATTCATTTACAAACCAGACGATTTGTTTATGTACACTTATTTGAATGACATTGATTGGGACGATAAATTTTACACATCGCCCAACTGCACAAATAAAATAGGTGTTTGATTGTTTGAAACCCCACACGGGTGTTAGGATGAAATTTGAAGTTCACTCATCCTGATTGATTAAATATGTCGATCGATTGATTGACAGGCTGTTATAAGCGTTGAATATCTATATTTGATGCTTATACAGTGTAGTGCACTTTGGTTGATGGTTGATTATTTTCAATGCTATTATATACATGTGTTGTATGAAAATCCATATAGTTAATTTTATATGGTAATTGATTGGGCCTCATTCCAATTTGAAAAACAAAGAATAATATAAAATAAAAGTTCATGTGTTGACAGTTTCATCCATTGAGATTGGTCATGTGTTGAACGAAATATTTTAATATTAAAATTTACATCTTTATCAATATAAAATAAAAGTTCATGTGTTGACAGTACTCATTCATTGAGATTGGTCATGTGTTGAACGAAATATTTTGATAATAACGACTATTTTGAAAAAGAAATATTTGAAATAGAATATTTGAAAATAGGAATATATGAAGCCGTGTTGATTAGATTGACGCCATTTTGACGTGAACGATATTTATATCGATTTTATTCATTTTAAAATGAATATCGAGAAATGAATTGAATTGAAAACGATTTCGAAATAAATTGAATTGAAAACGATTTCGAAATGAAATGAATTGAATTGAAAACGATTTCGAAATAAATTGAATTGAAAACGATTTCGAAATGAAATAAATTGAATTGAAAACGATTTCGAAATGAATTGAATTGAAAACGATTTCGAAATGAATTAAATTGAAAACGATTTCGAAATGAATTGAATTGAAAACGATTTCGAAATGAATTGAATTGAAAACGATTTCGAAATGAATTGAATTGAAAACGATTTCGAAATGAATTGAATTGAAAACGATTTCGAAATGAATTAAATTGAATTGAAAACGATTTCGAAATGAATTAAATTGAATTGAAAACGATTTCGAAATGAATTGAATTGAAAACGATTTCGAAATGAATTAAATTGAAAACGAATTCAAATTGAATTGAAAGTGGATTGAAATGAATTCAAATTGAATTGAAATTTGAATTGAATAGAAATGAATTTTAAAACGAATTTATAAAGAAGAATTCAATTTTGATTTGAATTGAAAAGGAAGTTGAAATCGCTTTTGAAACGATTTTAAAACTATTTATATAATTCGTTTTAAATAGCAATCGACGAAGTATATATTATATATATTATATATATAATATAATGGCCTGAATAGAACGCGCCGCGCCGCGGCAGTTCGCGAATTTCGACCATTTATTTCAAACGGACAAAACGGGAGATCTGACCGTCGGATTCTCCTAAAACCGGAACCGTTGGGTTCGTATCGAAAAGAGCTTTCTAATGAATATTAGAAATTTGAAATCTAACGGTTGGATTTGGAGTTACGTCCAAATCAAATTCGAAAAAGGTCGCTGTAAGTGCAGTTCGATGGCCGTTGTTGGAAATCGACTGTACGGGCCTTGATAAAATTATTAAAAATAGTAATAATTTGTGTAAAATCATAAGAAATCATTTGAGAAGAATTGGGATGAAAAACTCCATATTTGAAAAGATAAAAATAGATTTTTATCGAAATGAACTAGTTTTGAACTAGAAATATAATTCTATTTATTTTTAAATAAATAAATTGAATTCGAAAAGGGTTTTGAAAATAACCAAAATTTCCAATGATTGCATTGGAGTGGATTTGAATCGAAATTGTCTTCGGAATATTTCGATGTTGGAATTCGTGATTATACAGGTGTCGTTATGGAAATTTGAAAGATATATATTTATATCGTTATTTCCAATACGACATTTGTTAATCGTAGAATTTGATATTGAATATAGGCCGATATATTTTCTATTCAGAGCCTTGTATTGAATATCGAATGTGATTTGGGTTTGTCGTGAATGGTGTCTTCACTAACACTGTTCTTGAACCCAGTTGAGAAAAGATTAAATCTTTTTATTTAGATTTAATGAAGTGTACCAATTAAATAATATTTAATTGGAATGGAATTGATATTGATTTTTGGGTTTATCGTGAACAGTGTTTTAAACAACACTCGTTCTTTAACCCAATAATTAATGAAGGTGATTTTGGGTTTATCGTGAACTGTGTTTTTAATTGACACTGATTCTTTAACCCAGTTAAAGATTAAAACTAAGTGGAGTTTTAATGAATCTTTAATTAGATTGAAATGATCGAAAATGGAGTATCACCAGTTTTGCTCCAGGCGATAGTTAAATCTTTAATTAGATTTGAACGTGAAATGGTAATTGAATTTACCGATAACACTGTGGTGTTAGATATGAAGTATTACCAGTTTTACTTCATGGGATGAATAGGTTGGGATGGGGAAATTAAAATAAATGATTACTTCGGTAAGGTTCGCTAATCCCGACTAGTTTGAATTGAGATTCAAAGATAGAATAAAGAATAAATTCAAGGAATTTATCTTGGATAAAATTTATGGGAACCTTTCCCTATGAATGTGAAATTTAGAAACTAACTGTCGGTTAGCCAAGCAGAATGGTTTTCTGGATATTGATCTGATGTTGGTTTCGGCCTTCGGGGTTAATATTTGGGAAATTATTCTCTTGATTAATTTACGGTTAGTGACTAATGAATTGGAATGAGGCGTATGTTGTGTTTGTGTAACACTTATTTAAAATATACGCGAGTTATTCGGAAAGACCGGGTTTATCCCATTCTGAATAACTGATACGACGATAAGTCGAAGATGAAGACGATGGTCGAAGACCGGAGGTCTTCACGTCGTTTGGGTGATAACTGATGATCTTGATTGGGCTGTACACCCAAGAAGATGGAAACAGTTAGTGATCGTCCAGACGTACTTGGAGATCGATGGATATGCGGGGTACTAGGTGCCTCCGGTTTCGTTCAGACCCAGAACGGACTTGAAAATGGACTGTGTGTCTGACATTGGATTTTAGTCTGTGTGTTTGATTTCTATTAAATATATATCTGTTTGGCGGCGGAGAATTTATTCTCTTGCTTAACGCCCTTCTCTGAGACGTACGAGCTCAGGGGTTATATATTGATGGATATCAAACGCATGGAGTGAATTGCCTGTGTGGCATGCCTAAGTGGCAATTGATCGAGGCTTCTGTTGAAAAGCAAAGTCTTGTGGTGATGATCAAAGCAAGGCCTTTGTGGCGTAGCTTTGTGTAACGTTTGCCTTGCGAGTTTCGCACCCGGTATGAACCAAAAACGGGAGAGGACGTCAGGGAGGGCATGCGTTTCTTTCTAGCTAGAAGTGGCGTCAGTGGTTTTACACGCCCTGACGAGTTTGACTTATGTGGTTGTTGCTGTTGCGAGGCGCCTCGGTTATATCGGTTTCGGCCGAATGCATTCTGGTCGGCTGACGGACCAGACTTACACCCCATAGGGTGGGGAGACGCATGTTCAGGCATTTTAATCCACATCGGTGGACCGGCCCTGAGGATCCAAGGGCCCACCTGTGTCTGGGTCCTGAGACACGGGCTAGAGCGTCTCGAATCGGTTGAGGACTATCTTTTGCCTCGGTTCATAGATGGAAATCCAATTTCCAAATACGTGACATTTGCGGTTTTAATTGTAAAACTAGTATGGCGACATGATATATGGTACCCATGCCGCCTATGATTGATACTTATGATTTGAAGTTGTTTTATACACTATGCACTTATAATAGTATCAAACGATTTGTTTTAAACGTATCAAACATTCTTTGGTTGTTATAAGGGAAAACCCTATCCTCGGCTGCGTTGCATTGTGTGATGGGACCTGGGTCTTATAACAGCTTCATTTTTCTTTATTTAGCATTGCGCTGTTTGTTTTATGCACTGGTATTCTTGGGAGGAAACCCGTTCCGAGTTATACGGCGTGGTCCCTTGATTTACCGAACTTTAAAGATAAAGATTAATAACTGTTTTAGTTCTCACACCAGTCCCATGACTGACCTGGAGTTTATTGTTTTAACCTAAACTCTGGGTGCCCTTATTTTGACACGGGCAGCTAGTAGTTTCGGTTTTGCAGATTTATATTCACAGGATCCTGGTTTACAGCTGGAATGATATCCGGAAAGCTTTGTATCCGTATATCTTCTTCTAGTTGTGTATTGTATTATTTTCCGCTGCTATGTATTTAAATGTAATTTAAATCTCTGATATTTCTGTGTAATATTCATTTATACTCTGTATATTCTTGTAATCTGATGCATTGTTGTCATATACAATGAAATGTTCTTCTGTATGCGTTCTGTTTGTCATGTTCTCAACGATAGGGCGTTTCGAACGGCCTGGATCGGTTTTAGCGACTGGTTCGGACCGAGCGAAATTTCTTGCCGTCACATTTGGTATCAGAGCTTTGGTTTACAAAGCTCAGAGAACAAGACACATTAGAACCATACGAAAGAATTCATCAGATATTGGATTAGTAACATCCAATGGGGATGACTCGTTAGAGATGGGATCAGTAGTATCCTAGAACGAGTGTGAAGAGTATATTTTTCAAATGAAAACAAATTTTTGTTTTGAAAATTTAAATCAATTATTCGTATTTGATTATCTCTTTATATTGAGTTGGACAGTCCAGTATATAAAGATTTTGCGTATACGTCTGATCCACGTGTATTTGAAATTTTAATATACTGGATAGATATAGAGTCACATTCTAGACACCCGGGGATAATTCTGATGATGTGGCCACATCATCAGTATTTATATTCGTGTTTCGAAGGTGTGATATCTATATATTTCCATTAGACTGGTGTGAGAACCAAATCTTATATAGCTGGAACGCTTTGTTGTGAATTGACATCAAAAACATGATTTTTGACTATGTATCAAAGTTATGAATTTGAAAACTCTAATCCACTAATTGATTGATGTTTGTATTGCATTGTTTGCCTAATTGTTTGATAATTTTGAACCATTATGCCTAATTAAACCAAATATTGAATTGTATTGAAATTTGGTCGCATTTGCTTGCATGTACATATATATCATTGAACAGGTCATAGCAAGGAGGCTAGAGCAGGGAATAAAATTTGTTTGCCCGACAAATAGGTACATGTTTACTACATAATTTACTGTTTTGTTTGGGTGATGATGATTTTGTGAGCCTATTGGCTAGCCGCTTGGCTTTTTCTTTTTCTTTTTGAGATCTGAAGGACCGGGGAAGCTATTTGAAATTCCCCGATGCTCCCGGTGCAGGGGAGGTTATGGCGAAATTTTTCAAAAATTTAGGGTGTTAGCCAAATTTTTGAAATTTTTGAAAATTCTCAGAAACTGAAGAGTTGGAGAAGGAAAGCCAGATCGAACGTAGAGTCAAATAATCAAACCACTTTCGACTTTGTTCCTTTTCGGGGACGAAAAGTTTTAAGTGGGGGAGATTGTAACAACCCGAAAATCTGGGCCAGTTTAAAATTTTTATTTTGGCAATTTTAGCGAATTTTGATTATTTAAAATGAATTATTTTAAATAATATCGACGAGAAATTTTATTTGAATATAATTCGAATGTATATATTATACGCGTCGTCGTTAAAATATAAATATTTATATATAATTATAAATAGAATTGAAAATGGCGCGGTAGTTCGATAATTCGATTTCAAACTTCAATTGAATATACCGGGTGCAAAACAATCCGGATTTTAGTGAAACCAAAAATCATAGGATCTATTTGATAGTATCTTTCCAACGAATCCGAAGAATCGAGATTTCATCTTAGAAATGATAAGATATGTCCAGTTTAAAATTAGAAATAGTCGCTGTGGAATTTATATATATTTTTATATATATAAGGCCCTTAAAAATGGACATTTTGCAAACGACCTCGGATTTCGACGAAACCAGTTTTGTTGGGTCCGTGGTGTCAAGTTATTGCTAGGTTTCAAATTTCATAATTTTTCGAATCAATATGTGAGCGTGGCAAAGGAAAACGCGTTTGACCAGTTTCAGTTGATTTTAATCGACTGGAAATTGGCCATTTTTCTAACGGTCTCAGAATTCGACGAAACTAGTTTTGTTAGGACCGTATCGTCAATACGAAGCTAGAAAATATTTTTCTGGAATTTTTCTAGTTAGTATGAGACCCCGGTAATTTGAAATGTACGTTTAAAATTCAATATAGTGATTTAAATGTAAATCTAACGAAAACTGATTCAAACGATCGAATCAGCTTACGATACATGTCCCATTGTGTTCGGAATGGGGGTAGATAGCTAGGGGCGACAGTCGTTGAGTTTCGTTTGGTGTTCGAATGAAAAAGAATATATATGGGAATTAATTAATAAATAAATATAATAAAAATTTGTTTTCAATAAACCCCCCCCCCCCCGTTACTTTTCTCCTTCAAAATAAATCGAGCCCCCTGTTTACAGAAAACCCCTCCCCCGTTGACCCTCCTACCTCCCCCGAATCGATCGTCGATGGTGGCGCTCCACTGCCCCACGCCTCCGCGTCCTCAGCTCCACCTCCTCCTCTTCCCTCGCTCCTCTCGCTTAACCCCCCCCCCCCCCAATTCGAACTTCAACCTCCCTCATCGGAAACCAGAGTTCGTCGCCACCATAGAAGCCACCGCCACCACTATAGGAGCCTGCGCCCTCCTTAGACCACCTCCGCCGGTTGTAGACTGCCCCCCCCTTCATTCGCTGAAAGCTGTAAGTTTTTTTTTCCTTACCTTTATTTCTTTATTTCATTTATATAAAGCATTTTTAAACTGATTTTATAAAGATTGTTAAACTGATTTTATTTTTTTGTAAGAATAAAGACTGTTTTTTTAAAAAAAGGATTTGAATTTTAAATAAGAAAAGATTAGAACTTTAAAAAAGGAAAAAGATTTGAACATCGAAGAATAAAAATTCGATTTTTATATATTGAACTTTGAAATAAAAATTCGATTTTTATATATTGAACTTTGAAATAAAAATTCGATTTTTATATATTGAACTTTGAAATAAAAATTCGATTTTTATATATTGAACTTTGAAATAAAAATTCGATTTTTATATATTGAACTTTGAAATAAAAATTCGATTTTTATATATTGAACTTTGAAATAAAAATTCGATTTTTATATATTGAACTTTGAAATAAAAATTCGATTTTTATATATTGAACTTTGAAATAAAAATTCGATTTTTATATATGTAGTAGCTACGGACGACGAAGCTGACGAAGATGCGAAAACAATGAAGACTTCTGCAAAGGAAGTGCCGTGGAGCTAGGATAGCTATAAGTGAGAATTTCTCACCTTTCAATTTAATTTTCTAGTTATATATATATATACTAGGATGCAGACGGTGCTTAGTAGCACCCGACACAATCGTCCACAGACCATGGACTTGTTTGTTTGGTTGCGTAGATTAGTTGGATGATTTGATTTGAAATTGAATTGTTTGGTGAAATAAATTGACATGATTGATGTGTGAATGGCGTGGGCCTTCACTAGACCGGGGATAAGGCTAGGCCTTGTCCCGTTTCTAGTATCGTGCCGTTATGCCGCCGAAATTTTCTAAAATATGTTAGAAAAATAAAAATATCATTTTATTGAATAAATGAATTGAATAGAAATTCATAGGTTGGAATAAAATGTTTTAGCGTTAAAAATATAATTTTTAACGTGAATGTGAATAAATAAATATTCATTTACAAACCAGACGATTTGTTTATGTACACTTATTTGAATGACATTGATTGGGACGATAAATTTTACACATCGCCCAACTGCACAAATAAAATAGGTGTTTGATTGTTTGAAACCCCACACGGGTGTTAGGATGAAATTTGAAGTTCACTCATCCTGATTGATTAAATATGTCGATCGATTGATTGACAGGCTATTATAAGCGTTGAATATCTATATTTGATGCTTATACAGTGTAGTGCACTTTGGTTGATGGTTGATTATTTTCAATGCTATTATATACATGTGTTGTATGAAAATCCATATAGTTAATTTTATATGGTAATTGATTGGGCCTCATTCCAATTTGAAAAACAAAGAATAATATAAAATAAAAGTTCATGTGTTGACAGTTTCATCCATTGAGATTGGTCATGTGTTGAACGAAATATTTTAATATTAAAATTTACATCTTTATCAATATAAAATAAAAGTTCATGTGTTGACAGTACTCATTCATTGAGATTGGTCATGTGTTGAACGAAATATTTTGATAATAACGACTATTTTGAAAAAGAAATATTTGAAATAGAATATTTGAAAATAGGAATATATGAAGCCGTGTTGATTAGATTGACGCCATTTTGACGTGAACGATATTTATATCGATTTTATTCATTTTAAAATGAATATCGAGAAATGAATTGAATTGAAAACGATTTCGAAATAAATTGAATTGAAAACGATTTCGAAATGAAATGAATTGAATTGAAAACGATTTCGAAATAAATTGAATTGAAAACGATTTCGAAATGAAATAAATTGAATTGAAAACGATTTCGAAATGAATTGAATTGAAAACGATTTCGAAATGAATTAAATTGAAAACGATTTCGAAATGAATTGAATTGAAAACGATTTCGAAATGAATTGAATTGAAAACGATTTCGAAATGAATTGAATTGAAAACGATTTCGAAATGAATTGAATTGAAAACGATTTCGAAATGAATTAAATTGAATTGAAAACGATTTCGAAATGAATTGAATTGAAAACGATTTCGAAATGAATTAAATTGAAAACGAATTCAAATTGAATTGAAAGTGGATTGAAATGAATTCAAATTGAATTGAAATTTGAATTGAATAGAAATGAATTTTAAAACGAATTTATAAAGAAGAATTCAATTTTGATTTGAATTGAAAAGGAAGTTGAAATCGCTTTTGAAACGATTTTAAAACTATTTATATAATTCGTTTTAAATAGCAATCGACGAAGTATATATTATATATATTATATATATAATATAATGGCCTGAATAGAACGCGCCGCGCCGCGGCAGTTCGCGAATTTCGACCATTTATTTCAAACGGACAAAACGGGAGATCTGACCGTCGGATTCTCCTAAAACCGGAACCGTTGGGTTCGTATCGAAAAGAGCTTTCTAATGAATATTAGAAATTTGAAATCTAACGGATGGATTTGGAGTTACGTCCAAATCAAATTCGAAAAAGGTCGCTATAAGTGCAGTTCGATGGCCGTTGTTGGAAATCGACTGTACGGGCCTTGATAAAATTATTAAAAATAGTAATAATTTGTGTAAAATCATAAGAAATGATTTGAGAAGAATTGGGATGAAAAACTCCATATTTGAAAAGATAAAAATAGATTTTTATCGAAATGAACTAGTTTTGAACTAGAAATATAATTCTATTTATTTTTAAATAAATAAATTGAATTCGAAAAGGGTTTTGAAAATAACCAAAATTTCCAATGATTGCATTGGAGTGGATTTGAATCGAAATTGTCTTCGGAATATTTCGATGTTGGAATTCGTGATTATACAGGTGTCGTTATGGAAATTTGAAAGATATATATTTATATCGTTATTTCCAATACGACATTTGTTAATCGTAGAATTTGATATTGAATATAGGCCGATATATTTTCTATTCAGAGCCTTGTATTGAATATCGAATGTGATTTGGGTTTGTCGTGAATGGTGTCTTCACTAACACTGTTCTTGAACCCAGTTGAGAAAAGATTAAATCTTTTTATTTAGATTTAATGAAGTGTACCAATTAAATAATATTTAATTGGAATGGAATTGATATTGATTTTTGGGTTTATCGTGAACAGTGTTTTAAACAACACTCGTTCTTTAACCCAATAATTAATGAAGGTGATTTTGGGTTTATCGTGAACTGTGTTTTTAATTGACACTGATTCTTTAACCCAGTTAAAGATTAAAACTAAGTGGAGTTTTAATGAATCTTTAATTAGATTGAAATGATCGAAAATGGAGTATCACCAGTTTTGCTCCAGGCGATAGTTAAATCTTTAATTAGATTTGAACGTGAAATGGTAATTGAATTTACCGATAACATTGTGGTGTTAGATATGAAGTATTACCAGTTTTACTTCATGGGATGAATAGGTTGGGATGGGGAAATTAAAATAAATGATTACTTCGGTAAGGTTCGCTAATCCCGACTAGTTTGAATTGAGATTCAAAGATAGAATAAAGAATAAATTCAAGGAATTTATCTTGGATAAAATTTATGGGAACCTTTCCCTATGAATGTGAAATTTAGAAACTAACTGTCGGTTAGCCAAGCAGAATGGTTTTCTGGATATTGATCTGATGTTGGTTTCGTCCTTCGGGGTTAATATTTGGGAAATTATTCTCTTGATTAATTTACGGTTAGTGACTAATGAATTGGAATGAGGCGTATGTTGTGTTTGTGTAACACTTATTTAAAATATACGCGAGTTATTCGGAAAGACCGGGTTTATCCCATTCTGAATAACTGATACGACGATAAGTCGAAGATGAAGACGATGGTCGAAGACCGGAGGTCTTCACGTCGTTTGGGTGATAACTGATGATCTTGATTGGGCTGTACACCCAAGAAGATGGAAACAGTTAGTGATCGTCCAGACGTACTTGGAGATCGATGGATATGCGGGGTACTAGGTGCCTCCGGTTTCGTTCAGACCCAGAACGGACTTGAAAATGGACTGTGTGTCTGACATTGGATTTTAGTCTGTGTGTTTGATTTCTATTAAATATATATCTGTTTGGCGGCGGAGAATTTATTCTCTTGCTTAACGCCCTTCTCTGAGACGTACGAGCTAAGGGGTTATATATTGATGGATATCAAACGCATGGAGTGAATTGCCTGTGTGGCATGCCTAAGTGGCAATTGATCGAGGCTTCTGTTGAAAAGCAAAGTCTTGTGGTGATGATCAAAGCAAGACCTTTGTGGCGTAGCTTTGTGTAACGTTTGCCTTGCGAGTTTCGCACCCGGTATGAACCAAAAACGGGAGAGGACGTCAGGGAGGGCATGCGTTTCTTTCTAGCTAGAAGTGGCGTCAGTGGTTTTACACGCCCTGACAAGTTTGACTTATGTGGTTGTTGCTGTTGCGAGGCGCCTCGGTTATATCGGTTTCGGCCGAATGCATTCTGGTCGGCTGACGGACCAGACTTACACCCCATAGGGTGGGGAGACGCATGTTCAGGCATTTTAATCCACATCGGTGGACCGGCCCTGAGGATCCAAGGTCCCACCTGTGTCTGGGTCCTGAGACACGGGCTAGAGCGTCTCGAATCGGTTGAGGACTATCTTTTGCCTCGGTTCATAGATGGAAATCCAATTTCCAAATACGTGACATTTGCGGTTTTAATTGTAAAACTAGTATGGCGACATGATATATGGTACCCATGCCGCCTATGATTGATACTAATGATTTGAAGTTGTTTTATACACTATGCACTTATAATAGTATCAAACGATTTGTTTTAAACGTATCAAACATTCTTTGGCTGTTATAAGGGAAAACCCTATCCTCGGCTGCGTTGCATTGTGTGATGGGACCTGGGTCTTATAACAGCTTCATTTTTCTTTATTTAGCATTGCGCTGTTTGTTTTATGCACTGGTATTCTTGGGAGGAAACCCGTTCCGAGTTATACGGCGTGGTCCCTTGATTTACCGAACTTTAAAGATAAAGATTAATAACTGTTTTAGTTCTCACACCAGTCCCATGACTGACCTGGAGTTTATTGTTTTAACCTAAACTCTGGGTGCCCTTATTTTGACACGGGCAGCTAGTAGTTTCGGTTTTGCAGATTTATATTCACAGGATCCTGGTTTACAGCTGGAATGATATCCGGAAAGCTTTGTATCCGTATATCTTCTTCTAGTTGTGTATTGTATTATTTTCCGCTGCTATGTATTTAAATGTAATTTAAATCTCTGATATTTCTGTGTAATATTCATTTATACTCTGTATATTCTTGTAATCTGATGCATTGTTGTCATATACAATGAAATGTTCTTCTGTATGCGTTCTGTTTGTCCTGTTCTCAACGATAGGGCGTTTCGAACGGCCTGGATCGGTTTTAGCGACTGGTTCGGACCGAGCGAAATTTCTTGCCGTCACACTTATGCTAGTCGGCAACTGAAACTGCATGAGAAAAGATATCCTACCCATGATTTGGAATTGGCAGCGATTGTGTTCGCATTAAAGATGTGGAAAAACTATCCCTTGAGAGAAAGATTCGAGTTGTTTACCAATCATATGTCATTAAAGTACCTTTTCTCTCAGAAGGATTTAAATCTTCGTCAGCAGAGATGGTTAGAGTTCTTGGCTTCTTATGATTTCAATATCGCTTACACACCCGGGAAGGGCAATGCGGTAGCTAATGCATTGAGCAAGAGACATGCCAATTTTGGGGCTATGTTTCTGGAATGGAAGCAACTAGAATATATCGCGGGATATGATTTCAGACCTAATTGTGAATTAGATCCAGAGATGTTAGCAAGTTTGACGATCGGGCCGACCTTGATTACCCAACGTTAATGGATTGAGAGATGAAGTGCTTAGAGAATGACATCACTTGAAATTGACTATACACCCCGGTGGTAACAAAATATATCGAGACATGAAGCAAACCTACTACTAGAAAGGGATGAAGAGAGACATTGGAAAGTTTATATCCAAGTGCCTGAATTGCCAGTTGGTTAAAGCCGAGCGAAAGAAGCCTAGTGGTTTGCTACAACCGCTGGAAATTCCCGAATGGAAATGGGAACAAGTCTTAGTGGATTTCATTGATGGTTTACCAAGGACTAGATCGAGTCACAATAGTATTTGGGTGATTGTGGATCGATTGACCAAAAGTGCAAGGTTTATACCCGTCAGGTCGAATGGAGCAGCTAAGTTTGCGGAACTGTATATGAAGTGGGTAGTGAGATTTCATGGAGTACCCAAAGGTATTGTAAGTGACCGAGATCCGTTATTTACCAATGGGTTTTGGAAGAGCTTACATGAGACGTTAGGGTCAGAATTACATCTCAGTACCGCATACCATCCCCAAACCGACGGTCAAACCGAGAGGGTGAATCGTGTATTAGAGGATCTCTTAAGAGCTTGTATATTGGATTTCGAAGGGTCATAAGATGACCATTTGCATCTAATTAAGCTCGTATATAATAATAGTTATCAATCTAGTGTTGATATGGCTCCATTTGAAGCTTTGTACGGAAAACCGTGCAACTCACCATCATGTTGGTTGGAAACCGGTGAGAAATTTATGCTTGGGCCAGATGTAATAAGAGAAACTTCGGATAAAATCATGTTTATTCAACAGCGAATGAAGGCTGCCTAAGATAGGCAGAAGAGTTATGCTGATAAAAGGCGAAGAGAATTGAAATTCTCCGTTGGCGACCTGGTATTTGTCCAGATCTCTCCATTAAAGAATGTGATTCGTTTTGGTAGGAGAGATAAATTGGCACCAAGATTTGTTGATCCATTTCCATTTCTCGAGTAAGTGGGGAATTTAGCGTATAAAGTTGGTTACTAGACAAGATAGCGAGAGTTCACGAAGTATTTCATGTTTCCCAGTTAAGGAAGTTCATACACGATTCTGATATGCCTATCTCACCAGATCAGTTGGATGATATGGAGGTACAATCCGAGGTAGTTGGGTGCCGCAGGACGATTCGTATTGTCGAACACGATAAGAAACAACTTCGAAGGAAGACGGTGAAACTAGTCAAGGTCCAGTGAGACGATAATGCGAATGACTATACTTAGGAAACAGAGGAGAGCATAAGGAAGTCATATCCAGAATTCTTTGCCTGGCAAGATTTTAAATCGCTGTATAGTCATTTCCTTGTTAGTAAACCGCATGCTAGGATAAGCTTGTTGTGTTATTGTGTCTGTTTGATTGTTTGTAAATGGTTGACAGGCATGTGGGACAACACTGTATGTTTCTTGGTTAAGGAATTTCAAGGGCGAAATTTCTAAAAGAGGGAGAGTGTAACGACCCACATTCTACACATCGAAGGATCGTAGAATATTTATTTCACTCACCTACAAGGTCGTATGGTCGTGTGACTTTGGGAAACGACTACTGGGGTCATTTCCCATGTTCACGATTTTTTCCGAATTTTAAATGACCATTTTTCCCCTGGAGAACCTTGTTTTGCCTATAACTTTTGATTGGTAAGGAGTTTTGACCTGAAACCACTTCCATTAGATTCAGATGATGGTTTACCTTTCGTAGAGTGGTCACTTCAATCAAACGGACTTACCGTTTGGGAGATACAGCTGAAAAAAGGTTTGGAATGTGAAAAACTGCTTAAGCGGGCTTAATAGGGTAATTAGTTGATGGGCCCATAACCCATTTTGGAATTAGGGTTATGGGGAGGCTGGAATGAGTTAGGAAACCATCTCATTTCATTTTTTCAGCCGCCACTTTCATTACTCTAACTCTAGCAATGACCTCCACCTTCTAAATTCATCATTAATCACATTTTAATCACATATTAGCCAAATCTACATCAAATTAAGGTGGATTTGCATAGAAATCGAGATAGAGCTGTTGGAATACATTGGGATCCATGCCAAATCAGTTAGAGTTTCAGATCTGAAATTTATTTGTGGCTAAGGTGAGTGATTCACTTTTATTCACTAATTACGGCTAATTAGGGATGATTACTGATAATTAGCAAAATTATGTATCATAAAAAACTGGAAAAATATGTAAAAATTCTGAAATATTATTTTATATCACTGGTAAAAATTTGAGTTAATTTGATTAAGTTTGCTAATCGTATGGTTAAACATGATTAAGGGGATTAAGAAAAAATCATGGTTTTGGGTTTGCTTGATCCATAATTTCATGTTAAATCGTTGTTTGGATGTTTTTGGTTGATTCAACATGTTATTACTATTTCTTATATGTTCTATGGTTGCACAAGAAAGTTAAAATGTTCAAATACGCCGTCGAGAGGCAAAAATAGCTTGCTGGAAATAGTACAGGTTTTAGGTCGCACGACCGACCTTTGGGTGTACGCACGACCGACCAGGCCTAGCGAGCGAGTCTGGTGTGGGGAGTTTTGGGTGAAACGGATAGAGGAGGTTCGAACGATCAACCATTGTGGGAGATGCATGAACGACCGATCCTTATGAGCTAACGAGCAAGCCTGGTGAGGGAGATCAAGCGAGTGGACTTAGCTCGAGCGACTGATCCCTATGGAGTAATGTACGAGCGACCGAACACTATGGAACACGTATGAGTAACCGACCTTTGAGGAGCACGTGCGACCGACTCGCACGACCGACCGACCTAATGGAGAATCGAACGACCGAGTCCGGAGAAGGATGAATGAGAAATGATGATCGTGGACTCTTCTGAAGATCATTTCTAATTAGACCAAACCTGAGATGCAAAGGTAGTCCAAATAAGGAGTTGGAACTCATGATCCTGATGGGAACTGACGAGTTAACTTCATGAGTTGAGATTTGCTGCGGGACGTGTGTAGAGGGATTATCGATATCTATAGTTTTGGTTCACCACTGAGAGATGGATTAGTGGCTATGGATCAACGCAATGGGGTCATTAAGACTCCCAAGGGCAAAGTGATCATAGCATGGCTATGGATCAGTGCAATGGGGCCATTAGGACTCCCAAGGGCAAGGTGATCATAGCAAAGGATTATCGACTATAGACCAGCGTAATGGGTCATTCATTAAGACTCCCAAGGGCAAAGTGGTCGTAGTAAAGGATTCGGGGATCAAAGTGGCGGATGTCGTATGCTTTACGCACCGAGTGAGAGATGTGAGGATGATTGATATGTTTGATGTTTTCTATGACCACGACATGCACGCTCCCATTTTACACTTTATGTTAGTGTTACCTTAGAGTACTGTACATCTTGTTGTGCTAACTCTTTGGTTGCAGGTCCAGGTCCAGGTATTATTATTTATACCTGTTATTGTTTTATTTTGTTGCTATCGCTCATACCAGACTTTCATATGACCTAGAGTTTTATGTCTCTTCTTATTACTCTGGGTGCTCCTAAACGAGCAGACTAGAGACAGGTTAGGTGGTTATGCACGAGTAGCTGTCCGGAGATGAGCAGGAGGTTTCCGCGTACTATTTACATATATTCTCCCTGTGCTGTTGCTGGTCACTACTTTGGGCATTAGTAGTATACCTTTTCTATTTTGCTTTAGAGATAGTATTTTGAAGTTGTAATAATGCTAGTTTGGATCTTAAGCTTTATTTTGGATTTCACTGCTATGATTGTTTAGTTTCAGCTTATGCACTGTCTCGCCTGTTTTATGTCAAGTTATGTTATTAATATATTTTATTCCATGCGCTGTGAGTGGTTCTCTGATGATTCATAGTTTCAAATCCCTTTTCATTTGACGACCATCCCGCGCTAGTTGGGCATTGGCACAACACATTCCCAGGAAGATGTCGGCTGGTTCGGGGCGGACCATCACATCACTTCTCAGAACGATGTGAGCAACGTCAATAAAAACTCTTTCACACGAGACATCAGGGATTTCAGTAGTCCCCCACACTTCAAGCTACCATTTCTGGATCTTGACTTGTATTGTTGTTATACAATGTTGGTGGCATGCATTTGAATCGATCAACCGCTAGAACGCTTTGGTCACCAACTTCATTGAGCAATCAAAGGTCCACATCTATCGACCCAAGAATGTCATGTTACTCATTTCAATAAAAAAGAGGCCCGACGAGACCCTGCATTCATTCCTGGAAAGATGACACCGTAGGGGCATCGGAAGATCGACATGAACCGCCTATGATGTTGGTGGCAGCAGTATCCGGTATTCTGGATAACTTGGACTTCAAGGTCTCTCTTTATCGAGACCCACCAGGAGGCCTTGGAGAATTCATCTCTGAAAAAGATGGATTCCTGCAACCAGAGGATCCTAATGTTGAGATGGACGGTTTTAGTGTTATCATTACAAAGGAAGGAGGACCATCCTAACCTCGAAATGGTAGGAGCAATGGAAAAACCCCAAAAAAGAATAATAGGATTATGCGATTCTGGAGAGAGCCAATTTTATTGATCAAGTCAACAATCTTGTTTGTTAAGCTCAATGGAACAAGTAAGATAAATAGACTTAGCAAGATTGTGATAGCAAGCATGAACGGAGGGACACGGTTAACTTCCTAATGACATTCATTAGCTAGCATTTTTGATGATTTTACGTGACTCCACGGCTGATCCGGTTACAGTACCAAAGTTCAAGTTCCCTGATGCCCGATGAGGCAATCCTCACTTTCTAACTAAAGAGATGAGATGGCATCAAAGCAAATGTGATTCAACCATTCACATATAAAACTCCAACTCTTACTGACTCGAGGGGGAGCACAGAATGGCTTGGGTCGACTAAAAATGTTAAACTTGTGGCTCTAACCAGCTGCAACGAGCGAAAGTATGAAAGCTTACTAACTGGATGTCCGATTGACTTGGCCCAACCCTTACCGACGCTGGGGGCATAAGCATTGACTTCGCTTGTCCTCCACTTACATTACGAGAACGAGCTTCAACTCGCAGACTGAATTTGAATATGACCCTGATTTGATGTGTGATTCAAAACATATACACTATATCTTTGGAATACGACATGATTCTCCTTGACCGTTCAAGCGAACCCACTAACGGGTCAAACATGACTTCAAAGATTTGATCTGCAATTACAACGAATGGAGAATGTAGAGAACTCCTCTATTTCCTTACAATTGTGATGCTCATACGAGCACTGGTTTATATGATTTCAACAACGTCCCTTACTAGTTTGTATGTGACCACTGGATTATGAAATAATCCAAAGTGATTGTGAATTCCTTTAAATATGATTTGATGCAACTACAGATTTTTGGTTCTTTAATAATACGATCCGGAGTGGTCGTGGATTCCCGATTTCTCATTTTTACTATTCAATGCAATCATGGATTCTCAGATTACTATCCCGATGTCAGGATAGTCCAAAGCAAAGTACAAACGGCAGATTCATATGCCGATTCCGATGTGCCATGTCCCAACGAAATAGATACTGGTTCAGAGGCCAAAGATTCTTTTGCTATACCATGACTTGGAAAACAACTTCATACACTGAATTGTACAAAAAAGAAAGCCTGACTCGACAATAGCTTTGACTTGCATAGGAAGACGACATCATTTGGCAGTGACCTGTGCATGTACGATCACACATGGGAGCCAATGACCCTGCACGACTTATGGTGAAAGTGTTTGACCTCGATAAGGTTTAAACAAATAATTGAGATTCTTGATTACTCCAGCCGTAGGATTTGGCTCGATGGGAAATCACAGCGATTAGATAAATCCTTCTCAAGGATGGATGACGTCCCAAAAGATTATTCTCAGCTTATTCAAAGCACATCTCATCCTCGATAAGACGTACTTTGAGGGGGAAATTTTTTGGCCTGCTTTGTGACTAGGCCAAACAAAGTCTAGACATCGCGATCACCCACACCAAGAAGTAGGGAACATGAGTATTCGAAGCCTATGGCACCAGGTCGAGGTGTTTGGATCGGGCTTGACTCACGTACAATGAAACCGGACAATCAATTGGATCAGGTCAAGGTAAGGGAGTCAAGTTGGATCCGCTCGCACACCAGAAAAGATCATCCTGAAAGCATAAACATCAGTTCATGTCAAGCGAGCCACGATCCGACCCGCCTGGACTCGTCAGTACATCGCCCTAGCTAGACACCTTTGGCTCGAATCAAGAGGGTATCGATCTGATATACCTGTCACTTGTTAGGAATGCAGAAAGGATCGTTAAGGAAAAACTAACACTAGAGGGGGGTGAATAAGAAAATCCAAAACTTATTTGATCTACTATATGAATAACACACCACGGAGATGATCATGGACACATAATCAAACACAAACACAAAAATAAAATGCAGAAAAGGAAAGAACACACCGGATTTTATACTGGTTTGGATTACTCTTACATCCAGTCCCATGCAACGCGGGATTGCACAGAGTTTTATTACTATGTCAATATCCAAGTACAATCCCCTTAATTTCACGGCTACAAGGTTAAGACCGTTTAAAAACACCCTTGATTAAGTACAATTCCTTTGATTTCACGGCTACAAGGTTAACACCGATCCCTTTCCTTGATTTCAGGGCTACAAGGAACACAACTTTTCCCAAACACTTCCCAAACGATTACAATAGCCCTATAATGCTTCAATAAAACTTTGATTCGGAGTATAATGAGTAGAGAGTGAGAAGAGAAGAACTTTTATGTATCTAGAATAGAAATCGGCAGAGTATAAGTGTAGAAATCATAAAAATATGAAATAATAATGGAGGAATGAAAAGGGATGAAGATGGACAAGAAGAGTTGTTAAAAAATTCGAAATCAACCCCTATTTATAAGATCTAAAAGGTTGCAACGCTTCTAGAAAGTTATAAATGGTGAAAAGTCACTTCCTTTCAAAACTAAAAAAACGATAATTATATGTTGACATGCCAACATATGTATGTCGACATATGTTCTTCCAAATTTGAAATTTGAGTATTTTTCAAGTACTTTAATATATATATATATATAATTCTGGAAATTCTTGAATTAAAACATAGTGATATAAACAAGTATTATAAAGTAGAAAATCATATGAAATCATAAATATGAACTATATAAACATATTTATAAAATTATAAAGTTTAAAACTATATAAATATAAAAATATAAAAGTATATGAATATATAAAATTATAAACTTTGAAACTTAGGTTTAAAATCAAAGGTAAGATTGAAAAACTAATTAGAATTTGAAAATAGAATTTGAAATTATAATTTGAAAACCAAAAGAAAAAAATTTGAATTTGAAATTTTGAGTTTGAATTTGAATCCGGAGTGTTATTCAGAGTCTAGCACATAAACTAGACTCTATTGTTATATTTACCTTGAACTCTTGAACTCTTCAATTCTTGATTACTCATGAGTCTTGAATCTTCTCTAGATTTTGAATCTCTTGAATCTCTAAAACTGTATAGTCTTCAGTATCAATTCTAGCATACAACTCCTGCATATATGTGTGTGTATATATTCTAGATAGAGATGTTAGTATATATTTTCTAATCAATTAATATTGAAATAAGGTTGTTGTCATCAAAACTCCATTCTCCAAAAATCTCCCCTTTTTTGATGATGACAACCTTAGTTTATAAAATATTCATACCTGCTGACGCTGATCCTTTTGATACTCCCCCTGTTAATATGAATCCTATATACTCTACTTAAACTAAGTCTATATTTTATAATTTCTCCCCCTTTGGCATTATCAAAAAGAAATTCTAAAAATTCTTCTTCTAAGTCCTATATCTATCTAAACATATTCTATAAATGACTCTATACTAAAGTATATATATCTCCCCTAAATTTATGTCTATATTATATCCTTGTTCTATTATATCCTTATATCCCTGTATCTCCCTCTAAATCTATGATTCTAAGCCTAAAAGATTATAACTCCCCCTATAGTTATGACTATACTAAATAGAAGAGTAATAAAGTAAGCAATCCAATCAATATTAAATCAAACAATCAATCCAAACATGCAATTCAAGAAAACAATTCAAACAATCAATCTAAACAACCAAATCAACCAAAATAATATATGTTAATTTAAAACACTTCTTCAATCTTTCAACTAACCCTACAAACTAAAAAACTCCCCCTTTATCTAATACAAGACTAAATCTAGCCTAAACTCTAATTCCCTTAAAACAATAATAAGACTTTAATCTAGGCTAAGAAAAAACTCTGATAAGATATCCTTAGAATTATTATACAACTTTAATTAATATAAGTCAAGCAATTTAGTCCAAAAAACAAAAAATTTAAGTTTTATTGTCTCAAAACTTCAATTCAAAAATAAAGTCAAACTTTTCTTGTAACTTCTATTTATCCTAAAAACCTACAAAGCTCCTATCAACCACTAATGAAATTTAACCATTTCAAGTAAGTCAATCAAGTCATTCAAGTCAAACACATCAAACAAGCCAAATGAGTCAATCAAACCAAACAATTCAATCCAGTCAATCAATTAAGTCAAAGTAAATATGTTACTTATTTGATTAATTATTCTATATTTCTAATTAGATAAAAATCCCTATATTGAAGTTAAAAGTTAACATGTAATACAATGTGTGTAGTATATTGGTTATAATGCGGTATGAACTATATGTCATATGTAAAGTAATGTGAGATGATATATTGAATGATATGCAACTTTTGATGTGAATAATTTTATCATGCATTGTAATAAATGTGGTATGATATGAAATGATATTATGATAATAATGATTTGATGATGATATGTCTTTCTGTAAAAGATATTTAAAGTAATATCTAACTATTATGCATATACATATAAATTATTTGAGTCAAACAAAGATAATGTCAATTTCTAGACTTAGTTTAATTATACTAATGAAAGTGGTTGAAAGAATAATAAAGATAAGAGTTGAAATAAAATATATTCATCACAGGTAGTAAAATATTCAAAATAATTCTATGAGAAATACGGAGTTAAAATAATTTTAGTAGAGTACTTCATATAGTAAAAATTGAAGATATATTTAAAGAGAATATAAAAATTGTATCATATAAAGTAAATTATAAACAAATATTCATAATAGTGTATATAAAAATAATTTTAAAAAGAACTTAAAATTCAGTTTATTATAAGGTATACAATAATCTTTTTGATACAAATCAATATTAAATTTAAATTTTAGAAATAAAAACATATTGATTTGCTTAAATAAACATTTATATGTTAAAATTTAAAAGAAATCTATAGTTAAAATAAAATTATTTTAATGAAATCTGGTAATATAGAGTAACATATAAAGCTATAAGTTCTTATATTAAACTACATATTTAAGACATAAAAATCGTATATATATAATATAAATATTAAGTTAACTATACAAGTTTTATAAATTTTAATAAAATAAGAAATCAAAAATTAGTATTAAGTTACAAATATTTATGATAATGTAACCCAAAATTGTTATGAAATTATATGTATGTATATATATACATATAAGTTAAATATGTACTTTAAACTACACATACAAGATACATAATTTGTATTTTATAACAATATCAAATGTTTGAAAAATTAAAATTATTTCAAGCATATTAACATATCTATGCACTATATATATACTTTCAACATATTTTTGAAAAACGTAAGTTGAATATCAAAATTGATAACTAGAGTTTGAACTAACATTTTCATATTAAAAAGATGTTCGTTAAATTTTTGAAATTAAAGCAAAGAGTAGTGAAATTGGAATTTACAAGATAACAACCCTTCTGGAAAAAAATTGGGTAGGTATATTGATAAGTATATTATGGTGTATCGAAGTATGAACCAAAATATCTAAAATTATTAAGAAGATAAATTCCTATACCTAACTATGTGCATAGGTGTATGTTCCGAAATAAAATGATAATTATGAAACTATTGTAAATCGCACCTATTTTGCAATCCTTCTTTTTATTGTTCTTCCACTTAATGAATCACATATTCACATCTTTCCGAATTTTATGATGAAATCTGCTTTATAGCGACAATCTCATTTTTTTTATCAGGATAGTATATTCATTTGCTGAATTTGAACACCGCATGAGAAAGATAATGAAGATTTAGTAGTTCAACCAACTTGGCACCAAAATTTTGAATTTGAATTCTGAATTTGAATGAAAAGACAACTTCAGTCATTATGAATAGCCCCAAAAGTCATGTCACTTCACAATCTTTTCTCTTCTTCCTCTTCTTCTTGTTTTTCACTTTCAATCAAATTTCAGGAGGCATAACTTCTTCGTTTCTAATGGGAGTTGGATGAAATCAACGGAAAATCAAAGAGAAATGCAAGGACTATGATCTAGTAATAGTTTGGGGATGTGTTTGAATGGTAATAGGGTGCATCAAGTCGAAACGGTAGGAGAGATGTAAGAATTCCCGTACACAATTTTCAGTTTTGCATAACCAACTTCAAATAGTCATATGTCACTCAATATTGATTAGAATTCAATGATCTACCTATCAAAACAACAGCAAGAACAAGAACAACAACCTGAAAAAGGATTTGGGACAAAATAGTCTAACCTATGGATACAATTTAAAGAAAATCATCGACGGTTTTGGTTTCCTTCTCTCTTTATTCACCAAAACTTCATTTGATCATTACTTGGTCAATTCTTGATGGATTCATATGAAATCATCGGCAATACGAAGCAAATGAAGAGAAGTACAGTATGAAGATAAGTTGTAGATGAAAATCCAAAGTTATAAATTGATCTGGTACCCATTTCTTTGTTGTTTTACATTATATATATCCATTTCTTCTTGATGTCTTTTCACCAACCGTCATTACTCTTCTCCTACAAAACAAAACAACTTTTCAAATAATCAAATGACTTTTCAAATAATCAAATGAATTTTCAAATAACTAACAACAATTTTGAACAATAATATCATGATGGTTTTGTAACATATTCATATATCAAAATTTAAAAATTATAAAATCAAAAATCAGATTATGAGTTTAAACTAGTGTTAAAAATCATTTCAAACTTTTCCATTTAATATTTTCAAAAATCAGATTATGAACTTTTTGAAAGACCAGGCTTTGATACCAATTGTTAGGGAATGCGAAATGGATCGTTAAGGAAAAACTAACACTAGAGGAGGGTAAATAGTGTTTTCAAGGAATTTAAGAAAATCTAAAACTTATATGATCTACTATATGAACAACACACCGCAGAGATGATCACAAACACAGAATCTATGACGACCCCCAAAACCCCATACGACGGTGGTAAGGGTAATCTTTGGAATATAACACGTAAATAGATAACAACAGAACAGAAATAAATAAATACACCAGATAATGTACAATAGAATACACTGGATAAACATAATCATCAGAGTTACACAGTATACAGGATCATACTTAGTACAAAATACAGTTCAGCTATACATAAATGTTTACGGCGGAAAACAAAACATAATATGTACAATAGGAGCTGAACAGCATAAAAAGAGATAAACGATAGAACCCATCTTCAGCTCCAGCTATCCAGAAAGAGACTGCTAAAACCTGAATACAAGGCTGCCCGTGTAGAAATAGGGGCACCCGAGTTTGCAAGTGAAACAAACTACGAGTCAGTCATGGGACTGGTATGAGAAATATGCTTAACTTACTTTATAATATGGCCAATCACAGGACCACGCCACTTTCGCGGAACGGGTTTACTCCATTGGATTGCTAGTGCTTTAAAACAAGTAAACCTTTTAAACTTCGCAATGCTTTTTATAAAAATGAAGCCATTATAAGACTCAGTTCCCATCACACAATGCAACGCAAACCGGAGGATAGAGTTTTACCTTATAATGGCCAAAATATGCTTGAAACGAATAAAACAAAAGCATTTGATATTATTACTAGTGTTTATATGTTTCAAAAACAATTTCAAATCATAGGTATCTATCATAGACGGTATTAATGCCCCATACCACTATGTCGCCATATATAGGTATACAATCAAAATCACACGGTGTCGTATTTGGAAATTGGATTTCCGTCATAAACCAAGGCAAAATATAGTCCTTACCGAATTCGAGACTCTCTAGCCCGAACCTCAGGACAAGTACTCAGTCAAACCCTTGGATCGTCAGGGCTGGTCCACCGATGTGGATTAAAATGCCTGAACAGTGCGTTTCCCCACCCTTTGGGGAGTAAATGAGCCAAATGACTCCATCGGCTCCACATAGTCAGCGATATATCCGAGGCGCCTTGCAACAGCAACAACCACATAGGTGAAAATAATATAAATGTCTGGGCTGGTAGGTCATTGACACCACCCTAGCTAGAAGGAAACGCATGTCCTTCCTGACGTCCTCTCCCGTTTCTGGTTCATACCGGGGTGTGAGGCTCGCGAATCAGCGTTATACACAAAGCTATGCCACACAGGCCGTGCTTTGATCATCAACCACAAGATTTTTCTTTTCAACAGAAGCCTTGATCATCTGCCACTTAGGCATGCCACACAGGCAATTCACTCAAAGCGATTGATTTCTATCGATATATAACCTCTGAGCTCGTACGTCTCAAAGAAGGGCGTTAAGCAAGAGAATAAATTCTCCACCGCCAAACAGATATATATTTAATAGAGATCAATCAGCACAAAACAAAAACCATTGTCAGACACACAGTCCATTTACAAGTTCGTTCTGGGTCTCAACGAAACCGGAGGCACTATATACCTCGCATATCCATCGATCTCCAAGTACATCTGGATGATCACCACTTATTATCTATATTTCGGGATGCCTCCCAATCAAGACATCTGTTATCATCCAACCAAGGTGAAGATCTCCGGTCTTCAACCAACGTCTTCATCATCGACTTCTTATCGCCAATCAATTATTTGAAATGAGATTTAACTCGGCCTTTTCAAATAATTCACGTATATTTAGAATTTAAATCAATTCATTTCAATGTTTAAATTACTCCACATCAATAATTTTGTTATTAAATGTAATTTTCACACTAAACACATTCCACCATTAAATATCTAATAAACCGGGTAAATTCGGTTTATTTCCATTCCGTGTCATTTATAATATTTAATAATGATTTATTGCTATTTTAATTCATTTAAAAAAATACCCAATTCATTCAAACGACGCTTCAGGCCATAACGCTGCCATGGCGCTGTTTTTCTTCAAATTTGATTTACACATATCTAAAAATCTAACCGTTGGATCTTCACAAATTTTATATCATTAGGAAGATCTTTTCAAAACGAATCCAATGGTTTCAGTTTTGGGAAATCCGACGGTCGGATCTCCCGGTACAATCGTTTGAAGTTACGATTTCAAAATACGAACTGCAGCGTCGTTATTCGATTTAATTTAATTATACATATATATATATATATATATATTTGATTCTGGCACTATTTTTCTTCAGATTTGAATTAAACATTCCAGACAATCCAATCGTTGGATCTTTACAAAGTTGGTGCCGTTGGAAAGATATTTCCAAAGCGAACCCAACGGTTTCGGGAAATCCCGATGGTCGGATCTCCTGCACTAATCGTTTGAAATCACGGTTTCAAAACATGAACAGTAGCTTCGTTATTCGATTTATTTTATTTATATATATATAATTCATTCTTCGATTTCAAACCATATTCACTTCATATATTTGATAAAAATGATATTTTTATCCAGTAGATATTTATTTCAACACATCACCATTTTTAACACTTCATTTTCACAATAAAAATGTAGATTTTATTATTCAATCTATATATATATTCAACATATGAATGTTTTCGACTTCACACATACGATAAAAATATGATTTTTATTGTTCTAGTCCTTTATTCAACACATGAATCTTTCTATAGTTCATATATATATATATTAAAAATGTGATTTTTATTGTAAAACAATTTATTTCAAACACGATTATTTTATATAGTTTATATATAAGGTAAAAATGTTATTTTTATTTTTCAAAGAATTTATTCAATACATGAACTTCATTCAACACATGAATTTTATTCAACACATGAATTTCTATTCAACACATGAATTTTATTTCAACACATAAATTTCTATTCAACACATGAATTTTATTTCAACACATGAATTTAAATCAAACACAGAAATATTTCAGAAAATTTCGGCAGCATAACGGCAGGGTAGTTAAAACCGGGACCGTCCCTTGTACGGCTACCTTAAAGCCTCGCAGCTTTTGACAATGAGGATTTTCAATATCTAGTTCGTACGCAGATGAATTTTCCTATATACTAATCCTATCGGGATTTCAACCACAATCAATCATTTCAAATCAACCATTCATGATATTCACCAAATTTTCACATCAACCAATAATCCAAACAATATCACAACCAATATATATCGTCCATGGTCTGTGGACGAGGGGAGTGTATATATATATATACACGTATATAACTATATTTCGATTTCATTTCAATATCATTTCAATGTATTTCAATGTATACATCATTTTTACAACGCATATATAACTTATATATCGAACATACAACTTATACAACGCTTATACATGAGGTGTACAACGCTCATATAACTCATACTTTGACCATATAATTTATACATCTTTCTTTCTATATCGTTTATAATTCAGAAATCTCACATTGGGTTCCACTCCACCAAAAATTGCAGAAGGCTCAGAAAAATATGCGGTCTCTTCTAGAATGTAGAAGATGTCCTCACGGTCCCGGCTTCTCTTGTTTCACTGGATTTCAACCACAAACGAAAAAGATATGATTTTTATTGTAAAATCATAAACCGTAGAGCTTGAAAGTGTTATAAACAATTAAATAATTTCAAATCCGTTACCTCACTTAAATCTTCAAAATTAGGTTCTGATTTTTGTCGACAACCGTTGCACGATAGGACAATCGGCCACTGCCAACTGGAAGAGGAAGGAGAGGCGCACAGAACGAGGGAAGCCTCGTCGAACTCGGTGGTCGGAGGCGATGCTGGCGGTAGCGCGAAGTCGGCGACTTTGGGGCTTTGAAACTCGAAGGATACTCAATGAAAAATCACGAATCCTATATGGATTTGAAGATGGAGGAGAGCACTACAAGATTCTCCAAAGGAGCACCCTATTTTGATGCGCGTGGAAGGAGAAATCGGAGGGGGAAGGTTTGAGCTTTTAATGCCGTCGGCGGCCATTACGGGGAGAGAGAAATCGGGGTGAGAGAAAAGTGAGGGCCAATGAGATTTTTTTATTTTTTTTATATATTTTTAAAAATCCAAAAGTACCCCTTATCTCATACGAACTCCAATCCAAACCCAATGACTGTCATCCCTGGCTAAATACCCCCATCCTGAACACAATGGGATATGTTTCGTAGGCCCATTCGACTGTTTCAGTCAGTTTTCCTTCAAATTAAAACATAAAACATTCAATATTTAATTTGAACGTACATTTCAATTTGCTGGGTCCACATAGTGATTCTAAAAATTCCAGAAAAATAAATCTAGCTATGTTTTGACAATACGGTCCCAATAAAACTAGTTCCGTCGAATTTTGGGACCGTTTGAAAAATGCCCATTTTCTGGTGGATCCAATTTAACTATAATTGAACAAACACATTTTCCTTCGCCACGCTTACACATTAACTTCAAAAATTATGAAATTTGAAACCTAGCAATAATTTGACATCCCGGATCTAACAAAAGTGGTTTCGTCGAATTCTGAGGTCGTTTGCAAAATGTCTATTTTCAAGGGCTATATATATTCTCTGTAGCGACCTTTCTGAAAATTCATTTAGCCATAACTTTTGATTCCCGCTATGAAACTTTGATTTTTCAGATTCGTTAGAAAGATATTCACTAACAGATTTAAATATTTTTAGTTTCCCTAAAATCCGTTTTATTTTGCACCTGGTACAGTCAGTTAAAGTTTGAATTCAAATTTTGAAACTGCCGCGCCATTTAAGGCCCTGTTTATAATTTAAAAATAATTATATTTATTTTCAAACATCGATTCAAACATACTTTTCATCGTTATTATTCTAAATATTTATTTTAAATATTTAAATTCACTAAAATAGCCAAATTAAAAATTTTAAATTGGCTCAGATTTTCCGGGTTGTTACAATCTCCCTCACTTAAAACTTTTCGTCCTCGAAAAGGAACGAAGTCGAAAGTCGTTTAATTAACCAACTCAACTATCCTTCTGGCTTTCATTTTTTAACTTTTCAGTTTCTAAGAATTCTCAAATTCTTCAAAAATTTGGCTAACACCCTAAATTTTCAAAAAATTTCGCCATAACCTCCTTTGTACACGGAGCTTCGGGATATTTCATATAGCCTCCCATGGCCCTCACCAATCCAAAAGAAAAGAAAAAGCCAAGCGGCTAGCCAATCGGCTCATAAAATCATAAATCCCAAGAAATACAATAAACATGTACCTATTTGTTGGGCAAACAATTTTATTCCTCTACTTAGCTGTTTATTCATAACCTGTTCACACATATATAATGCACATGTATATATTTCTATCTAATTTCAATTCAGTGCAATATTTGTCCAATTTGGCTAAATGGTTCAAAATTCTAATTAATCAACCAAAAATCAAACAACACAACCCGCAATCAATTTGTTTTTATCTTTCAAAAATATACTAATTAATTCACATACTCTTTTAAAATCATTCGGACTATATAATTAAAAAGTTATACATCCATGAAAAGAAAATAACAACAAAGTAGAGAACAAAATGGTAATGCAAAGTATGGTAAATGTACCTTGCACCAAAGTCAATCAGAGATATCCACCCTACACTTAGGATAGGCTTTCTTAATGTTTTCCTCAGTTTCCCAAGTACAATCTCGCGGATTTCCACTCCATTGCACTTTGACTAAGTGAACCTTCTTGTTCCTCAGTTCTTTGGTTTCTTTGCCAATAATCTTTAGCGGCTCTCTTCTCACAGCCAATTCTGGAGTAATTTCTATATCCCATTGCGTTGCTTCTTCCACGATCAAGTCTGGATCATGAACATGCTTTCGAAGTTGAGATACGTGAAATACATCATGCACTGCAGGCAACCAATCAGGCAATTGAACTCTATAGGCGAGATTCCCAATCCGTTCAAGTATAGGGAATGGACCAATAAATCTGGGCACCAACTTCCCAGTTTTGTCAAATTGAATTACTCCTCTCATCAGAGAAACCCTTAGATACACATAGTCACCAACAACAAATGCTAAATCCCTCCTTCTCGAGTCTGCATAGCTCTTCTGTCGGCTTTGAGCGGCTAGCAATCGTTTCTTAATGAAATCGACTTTATCCGCAGCTTCGCGAATTATATCTGGTCCCAATACAAGTCTATTGCCAAGTTCTGCCCAACAAGCAGGAGATCAACACGGTCTACCATACAATGCTTCGAATGGTGACATTGTCAGGCTCGCTCGGTAGCTGTTGTTGTATGAAAACTCAGCCAAATGCAAATGGTATTCCCATGATCCACCAAAATCAAGAACACAAGCCCGCAATAAATCTTCTAGTATACGATTCACCCTCTCAGTCTGACCATCTGTCCTTGGATGATACGCGGTGCTTAGATTCAGCTTTGTCCCCAATTCTACTTGAAATGCCTCCCAGAATTTGCTAGTAAATATTGGATCTCTATCACTAACTATACTGATCGACACCCCATGTAGCCTAACAATTTCTTAGAAATAAATTTGTGCTAAACTTTGTGCGGTTCTATTGGATCTGACAGGTATGAAATGGGCGGTCTTAGTAAAGTGATCTACGATCACTCAAATACTGTCATTTCCTTTCCTGGTTCTGGGCGAACCATCTATGAAGTGCATGGAAATATGTTCCCACTTCCAACTTGGAATATCCAGCGGTTGCAACAATCCAACAAGTTCTGTTGGTCGCTTTTGACCAGCTGACAAGTTGGACACTTGCTAACATATATAGAAACGTCCCTTTTCATAGCCTTTCACCAGAATTTTCGCTTGAGATCGTTATACATTTTGCTCACACCTGGATGGACACTCAGCTTGGACTTGTGACATTCGTCCAACACTTCTCTTTTGAGCTCGGGGATGTCTGGAACACAAATCCTTCCTCTTAATCTCAGTATCCCATCATTATCTATTTGAAAACCCGAGGGTTCGCCTTTTTGAATTCTTTTGATCATATCCTTAATAAAATTATCATCCTTCTAGAGAATAGATATTTTGTCAATCAAGGAATTCGTAATAATAAAACTGGCGATTATTGCATTCTTTCTACTTAGTGCATCAGCCACAACATTGGCTTTCCCTGGAGTATACAAAATCTCAAAATCGTATGCTGCAAGAAATTCTAGCCAGCATTGCTGCCTCAGATTCAAGTCTTTCTGGGTGAACAGATATTTTAGCGACTGATGATCTGTATACAGTTCAAATTTCTCACCCAAAAGACAGTGCCTCCAAATTTTTAAAGCAAACACGATGGCTAACAACTCAAGATCATGAGTAACATTATTTTTCTCATGCAACTTTAGCTTACGGCTAGCATAAGCAACCACTTGACCTCTTTGCATTAATACTGCACCAAGGCCTTCTCTAGAGGCATCTATCCAGACTTTCAAGTCTTGATTGCCATCGATAATCGTTAACACGGGAGCAGTTGTTAATCTTAATTTTAACTTCTGAAAAGCCTCCTCACATTCGGGACTCCACTTGAATTTTGCATGCTTCTTTCTAAGCTTTGTTAAGGAACTAGATATCTTCGAATAATCTTTAACGAAATTCCGATAATAACTAGCCAATCCAAGAAAACTTCGGACTTCTGTGGGAGTACTAGGCTGCTTCCAATTTTGAATAGCGGTGATTTTACTGGGATCCACAAAAATTCCTTCTTTTGATACAACGTGGCCAAGAAACTTGACTTCTTCTTACCAGAATATACATTTGGAAAGTTTGGCCTTCAAGATATTCTTTCTGAGAATTTCCAATACTTGTTCCAAATGTTTAGCATGCTCACTCTCTGACTTAGAGAAGATCAATATGTCATTAATGAAAACTAGAACAAATTTATTCAAGACATCGCGGAATACTCGATTCATTAAATCCACAGAATAGACAGGAGCGTTACATAAGCCGAACGGCATTACTAACCACTCATAGAACAAATCGGGACCTCTGAATGCTATCATGGGAACACACTCTTCGGCATTACGAAGCTGATGGAAGCATGTATCTAGGTCCATCCTTGAAAATATTTGTGCACCATTCAATCGATCCAACAAATCATCAATTCGCGGCAATGGATATTTGTTCTTCAATGTCTGCTTGTTCAAGTCACGATAATCCACACAAAGTCTGAGAGTACCGTCTGACTTTGGGACAAATACCACTGCTGCTCCCCAATCAGAGAAACTAGGCCTGATCAGACCCTTCCATACAAGCTGTCGAGTCTGATTGTCTAATTCTTCTTTCTCCTTTAGAGTCATTCTCCAAATAGCGTGCACTACTGGCCTTGCATTCAGAATTAAAGCGATCTTGAAATCAATTTCTCTCTTCAGAGGTAAGCTAACAACTTCTTCGAACACATCTTCATAATTCTTGATGACAAGAATATCTTTTATGATGTCCGGAATATTCTCTGTGACTACAGGGATATTTTCTATTTGAGCAGGAGAAACATCAAGAGCTGACCAAAAGTCTTTTCTATCTGAATTCCGACCTTCACATGGTGATATAATCCCCTGATTTAATTTTTGCCTTAACCACTCTCTCGGCACATTTAACCTCAGCTTCATATTTGGTTAACCAATCCAATCCCAAAATAAGATCGAATTCGGTAAAATTCATGACGATCGAGATGGTAGGAAACCGAAATCTGGAAAAAGCGACAGGCACCCCATAAACCCAACTAAGATCGAGGGAACTCCCAACCGCATTATGGACCGTGATGGGTTCTTTGAGCTTTTTCAAATTCAAATCCAACTTCTTAACTGCATTCTTTGCAATAAAGCTTCGTGACGTGCCTGTATCAAACAGTACTTTAACTGGAATGTTTTTGACAGTAAGCGTGCCTTCCAAAACATAGACCTTCCCTGTCTAGCTGAGGGTGTTGAAGTTTCTGCCACTTCGTTTACATGTACTGCTTCAGATTTCTTTGAGGAACTCCCTTGAAATATGACCTGCTTTGTGGCACCTATGGCATTCTCTCCCACTGTGAGATTTCTTTTTCTTCTTTGAAGGTTTGCAATTTATTGACAAATGTCGTTGCTTATTGCAGTTAGAACATATAGCCGTCGTTATTGGTTCTTTCTCAGATTTAACCCTTTTTCTCTTGGCTCTGGGCTTCTTTCTAACCTCAGGCATTGTACTGGCCTCAGGACTATCAGTCTCAAATTCCTCTTTGTTACTAGAACTGACTTCCTCTTCGTCGTTCAAAAGACCTTTCTTATGGAGATCTTCATACTGATAAGCCATGTATATCATTTTAGAAAGAGGAAGCTTCACATGCCCCATTACACTACTTTGGTACTTCCTTCAAAGCCCGTTAATAAACCTCAGATTCTTCCTCTTTGGATTTTGAATGAGATG
Source organism: Allium sativum (assembly GCA_030737875.1). Lineage (NCBI taxonomy): Eukaryota > Viridiplantae > Streptophyta > Magnoliopsida > Asparagales > Amaryllidaceae > Allium > Allium sativum. Next base: position 433,339,555 of record CM060920.1, read on the forward strand.
CGGGGCAAAATGAGAAAGTTCATCGAATTTCTTATGATATTCAGGAATGGTCATATCTCCTTGTATCAAATAATAGAATTCATCATCTAACCACTCATTTGCTTCTGGAGGAATAAATCTTTTACTAAAAATGTCTTTAAATCTATCCCAAGTAATATTACCTTCAGGATTATCCTTAATAATCGAATCCCACCAGAACAAAGCTTCCTCTTTGAGTGCCCAAGATGCCAGTAACCTTTTCTGGTCGTCCCTCGGCTTTAAACCCTCAAAGATTTTTTCAGTAGAACGAATCCAGGCTTGTGTTTCCATAATGGATTCTTTGCCCAAGAATGGTGATCCACCCAGATTTCGATACCCTATTTACTAGAGCATCAATATCTGGCTCGGTATTCCTCCTTCTGTTTCTGTCACTCATTTTCTAGTTCTTCTGCAAATAGAAGACAAAGTGTCAGGTCAACAGAAAAGATACTATAAAGCTTAGAAACATATACTTGAATGTAAATGTGTCTATCAGGGTGTATTTCATTCTACTATACTCATACTAGGATATTATTGATCCTATCTCTAATGAGTTATTCGTCCTAGAACACTATTTGTTCTATTTCTGACGAATTCGTTAACATGTTATATTCTAGAGAGCTAAGCTTAACCAAAGCTCTGATATCATGTTGTGACGACCCCCAAAACCCCGTATGACGGTGGCAAGGGTAATCTTTGGAATATAACACACAAACAGATAACATCAGAATAGAAATAAATAAGTACACCAAATAATGTACAATAGAATACACTGGATAAACATAATCATCAGAGTTACACAGTATACAGGATCATACTTAGTACAAAATACAGTTCAGCTATACATAAATGTCTATGGCGGAAAACAAAACATAATATGTACAATAGGAGCTGAACAGCATAAAAAGAGATAAATGATAGAATCCATCTTCAGCTCCAGCTATCCATAAAGAGCCTGCTAAAACCTGAATATAAGGCTGCCCGTGAGAAATAGGGGCACCCGAGTTTGCAAGTGAAACAAACTACGAGTCAGTCATGGGACTGGTATGAGAAATCTACTTAACTTACTTTATAACATGGCTAATCACAGGACCACGCCACTTTCGCGGAACAGGTTTACTCCATTGGATTGCTAGTGCTTTAAAACAAGTAAATCTTTTAAACATCGCAGTGCTTTTATAAAAATGAACCCATTATAAGACACAGTTCCCATCAGGCAAAGCAACGCAAACCGGAGGATAGAGTTTTACCTTATAATGGCCAAAATATGCTTGATACGAATAAAACAAAAGCATTTGATATTATTACTAGTGTTTATATGTTTCAAAAACAATTTCAAATCATAGGTATCAATCATAGACGACATTAATGCCCCATACCACTATGTCGCCATCTATAGGTATACAATCAAAACCGCACGGTGTCGTATTTGGAAATTGGATTTCCGTCATGAACCAAGGCAAAAGATAGTCCTCACCGAATTCAAGACTCTCTAGCCCGAGCCTTAGGGAAAGTTCTCAGTCAAACCCTTGGATCGTCAGGGCCAGTCCACCGATGTAGATTAAAATGCCTGAACACTGCGTTTCCCCACCCTTTGGAGCGTAAATGAGCCAAATGACTCCATCGGCTCTACATAGTCAGCGATATATCCGAGGCGCCTCGCAATAGCAACAACCACACAGATGAAAATAATATAAATGTCAGGGCTGGTAGGTCACTGACACCACCCTAGCTAGAAGGAAACACATGTCCTCCCTGAGGTCCTCTCCCGTTTCTGGTTCATACCAGGGTGTGAGGCTCGCGAATCAACGTTATACATAAACCTATGCCACACAGGCCGTGCTTTGATCATCAACCACAAGACTTTGCTTTTCAACAAAAGCCTTGATCATCTGCCACTTAGGCATGCCACACACGCAATTCACTCAATGCGACTGATTTCTATTGATATATAACCTCTGAGCTCGTACATCTCAGAGAAGGGCATTAAGCAAGAGAATAAATTCTCCGCCACCAAACAGATATATATTTAATAGAGATCAATCAGCACAGAACAAAATCCAATGTCAGACACACAGTCCATTTACAAGTTCGTTCTGGGTCTGAACGAAATCGGAGGCACTATATACCTCGCATATCTATCGATCTCCAAGTACGTCTGGACGATCACCACTTATTATCTATATTTCGGGATGCCTCCCAATCAAGACATCAGTTATCATCCAACCGAGGTGAAGATCTCCGGTCTTCAACCACCGTCTTCATCATCGACTTCTTATCGCCGATCAATTATTTGAAATGAGATTTAACTCGACCTTTTCAAATAATTCACGTATATTTAGAATTTAAATCAATTCATTTCAATGGTTAAATTACTCCATCTCAATAATTCTGTTAGTAAATGTAATTTTCACACTAAACACATTCAACCATCAAATATCTGATAAACCGGGTAAATTCGGTTTATTTCCATTCCATATCGTTTATAATATTTTATAACTATTTATCGCTATTTTAATTCATTTAAAAAAATAGCCAATTCATTCAAACGACGTTTTAGGCCAAAATGCGGCCGTGGCGCTGTTTTTCTTCAGATTTGATTTACACATATCTGAAAATCTAACCATTGGATCTTCACAAATTTTATATCATTAGAAAGATCTTTTCAAAATGATCCAACGGTTTCAGTTTTGGGAAAATCCGATGGTTGGATCTCCCGGTACAATCGTTTGAAGTTACGATTTCAAAATACGAACTGCAGCATCGTTATTCGATTTAATTTAATTATATATATATATATAATCGATTCTGGCACTGTTTTTCTTCAGATTTGAATTAAACATTCCAGGCAATCCAACCGTTGGATCTTTACAAAGTTGGTGTCGTTGGAAAGATATTTCCAAACCGAACCCAACGGTTTTGGTTTCGGGAAAATCCGATGGTCGGATCTCCCACACTAATCGTTTGAAATCACGGTTTCAAAACACGAACTGCAGCTTCGTTATTCGATTTTATATATATATATAAATATAAAATTCATTCTTCGATTTCAAACCATATTCACTTCATATATTTGATAAAAATGATATTTTTATCCAACAGATATTTATTTCAACACATCACCATTTTTAACACTTCATATTCACAATAAAATGTAGATTTTATTGTTCAATCTATATATATTCAACATATGAATGTTTTTGACTTCACACATATGATAAAAATATGATTTTTATCATTCTAGTCCTTTATTCAACACATGATTCTTTCGATAGTTCATATATATAATAAAAATGTTATTTTTATTGTAAATCAATTTATTTCAAACACGATTATTTTATATAGTTTATATATAAGGTAAAAATGTTATTTTTATTTTTCAAAGAATTTATTCAATACATGAACTTCATTCAACACATGAATTTTATTCAACACATGAATTTCTATTTAACACATGAATTTTATTTCAACACATGAATTTCTATTCGACGCATGAATTTTATTCAACACATGAATTTAAATCAAATACAGAAATATTTCAGAAAATTTCGGTAGCATAATGGCAGGGTAGTTAAAACCGGGACCGTCCCTAGTACGGCTCCACGCTCTACCTTAAGGCCTCACAGCTTTTGGCAATGGGGAGTTTCAATATCTAGTTCGTACGCAGACAAATTTTCCCATATACTAATCCTATTGGGATTTCAACCACAATCTATCATTTCAAATCAACCATTCATGATATTCACCAAATTTTCACATCAACCAATAATCCAAACAATATCACAACCAATATATATCGTCCATGGTCTGCGGACGAGGGGAGTATATATATATATATATATATATATATTTCAATTTCATTTCAATATCATTTCAATGTATTTAAATGCATATATCGTTTTTACAACGCATATATAACTTATATATCGAACATACAACTTATACAACGCTTATACATAAGGTGTACAACGCTTATATAACTCATACTCCGACTATATAATTTATACATCGTTGTTTCTATATCGTTTATAATTCAGAAATCTCACATTGGGTTCCATTCCACCAAAAATTGTAGAAGGCTCAGAAAAATATGCGGTCTCTTCTAGAATGTAGAAGATGTCCTCACGGTCCCGGCGTCTCTTGTTTCAGTGAATTTCGACCACAAACGAAAAAGATATGATTTTTATTGTAAAATCATAAACCGTAGCGCTTGAAAGTGTTATAAACAGTTAAATAATTTAAAAGTTGTTACCTCACTTAAATCTTCAAAATTAGGTTTTGATTTTTCTCGACAACCGTTGCACGATAGGACAATCGGCCACTGCCACCTGGAAGAGGAAGGAGAGGCGCGCAGAACGAGGGCAGCCTCGTCGAACTCGGTGGTCGGAGGCGATGTTGGCGGCGGCGCGAAGTCGGCGAATTCGGGGCTTCGAAACTCGAAGGATACTCAATGAAAAATCACGAATCCTATATGGAAGGTTTGAGCTTTTATCGCCGTCGGCGGCTGTTATGGGGAGAGAGAAATCGGGGTGAGGGAAAAGTGAGGGCCAATGAGATTTTTTTATTTTATTAATATATTTTTAAAAATCCAAAAATACCCCTTATCTCATACGACCTCCAATCCAAACCCAATGACTGTCGTCCCTAGCTAAACACCCCCATCACGAACACAATGGGATATGTTTCGTAGGCCCATTCGACAGTTTCAGTCAGTTTTCCTTCAAATTAAAATTTAAAACATTCAATATTTAATTTGAACGTACATTTCAATTTGTTGGGGCCACATACTGATTCTAAAAATTCCAGAAAAATAAATCTAGCTATGTTTTGACGATACGGTCCCAACAAAACTAGTTTTGTCGAATTCTGAGACCGTTTGAAAAATGACCATTTTCTGGTCGATCCAATTTAACTTTTATTGACCAAACACATTTTCCTTCGCCACGCTCACACATGAACTTCAAAATTTATGAAATTTGAAACCTAGCAATAATTTGACATCCCGAATCCAACAAAAGTGGTTTTGTCGAATTATGAGGTCGTGTGCAAAATGTCTATTTTCAAGGGCTATATATATTCTCTATAGCGACCTTTCTGAAAATTCATTTATTCGTAACTTTTGATTCCCGCTATGAAACTTTGATTTTTCAGATTCTTAGAAAGATATTCACTAACAGATTTAAATATTTTTGGTTTCACTAAAATCCATTTTATTTTGCACCCGGTACAGTCAGTCAAAGTTTGAATTCAGATTTTGAAACTGTCGCGCCATTTAAGGCCTTGTTTATAACTTAAAAAAAATTATATTTATTTTCAAACATTGATTCAAACATACTATTCGTCGTTATTATTCAAAATATTTATTTTAAATATTTAAAATTCACTAAAATAGTCAAATTAAAAATTTTAAATTGGCTCAGATTTTCCGGGTTGTTACAGAATCAAACACAAACACAAAAATAAACAAAAATAAAATGAAGGAAAGAACACACCGAATTTTATTCTGATTCAGATTACTCCTATGTCCAGTCCCACGCAACGCTGGATTATGCAAAGTTTTATTACTATATCAATATCCAAGTACAATCCCCTTGGTTTCATGGCTACAACGTTACCACAGTTTCCAAACTCCCTTGATCAAGTACTATTCCCTTGATTTCACGGCTACAAGGTTAACAGTGCTCCCTTTGCTTGATTTCAAGGCTACAAGGAGCACACCTTTTCCGAAACACTCCCCAAACGACTAAAACAGCCTTATAGCTCTTCAATAACACTTCAATTTAGAAAGTAATGTGTAGAGAGTGAGAAGAGAAGAAGTTTTATGTATTTAGAATAGAAATCGGCAGAGTATAAGTGTACAAATAATAAAAATATGAAATAATAATGGATGAATGAAAAGGGATGAAGATGGAGAAGAAGAATTGTTAAAAAAATCAACCCCTATTTATAAGATTTGAAAGGTTGCAACGCTTCTGGAACATTACAAATGGTGAAAAGAATCTTACAAAATTAAAAAAGTGGCAGTCATATGTCGATATGCCAACATATGTATGTCGATATATGTTCTTCAAAATTTGAAATTTGAGTATTTTTCAAGTGCTTTAATATATATATATAATTCTGGAAATTATTGATTTAAAACATAGTGATATAAATATGTATTATAAAGCGGAAAATCATATGAAATCATAAATATAAACTATATATACATATTTATAAAATTATAAAGTTTAAAACTATATAAATATAAAAATATAAAAGTATATGAATATATAAACTTATAAACCTTGAAACTAAGGTTCAAAATCAAAGGTAAGACATAAACTAAATAGAATTTGAAACTGCAATTTGAAAACCAGAAAAATAATAATTTGAATTTGAAAATCAGAATTTGAGTTTGAACTTGGAGTGTTATTCAGAGTCTTACACATAAACTATACTCTATTACTATATTTATCTTGAACTCTTAAGCTCTTCAATTCTTGATAACTCATGAGTCTTGAATCTTCTTTGAATTCTGAATCTCTTGAATCTCTAAAACTGTATAGTCTTCTGTATTAATTCCTGTATACAACTCCTGCATATATATATGTGTATATATATTCTAGAGAGAGATGTTAGTATATATTTTATAATAATGTTGAAATAAGGTTGTTGTCATCAGAACTCCATTCTCCGACATCACTTTGAAGCGGTTACACCCATTCAAATGATGATCGAGTTTCACGACTAAGAAATGGGATCGAGTGGCACTTGTCACCACAAGAATAAGAGAAGAGTTATCCACTACTATCGAGACCTTCCTTAATGCTGCCATATAGCAACCCAGCCTAACCAACTTTCATCCTATAAATACAGAAAAACCCATCAAATTATGGGGAGTTTTCGCATTTTGGTTCGTCATGTCTGCCATGGCCGAAACCCTTCAAGAGATAACCACCTTCTTCTTAAATGAAAATCGATGAATTCAGAGAGAATTATTCATTGTATTCGAGTGATTGAGCAGTTATATTCATTGTAATTATAATCTCTGAATGAAAAAAGAAACTATAAAGTGGATGTAGGCTCGATAACGCCGAACCACTATAAATCTCATTTTATGATTGCTTTTCTATGCTTCTTAATGATTATTCTTGATTATTCTGTACGAAATCTATCATATTTGGTGTTAGTGCCTTTTTTGATCTAACAGTTATATATATATATATATGTGTGTGTGTGTGTGTGTGTGTGTATATATATACTAGACCTCTCACATTAAACCGTCTACCTGTATATGCTGGATATGCCGGGTGGTTCCGGGCAGACTTCTACTACAAGTGAGTCTAACCTTGTGTCATAGTATACTAAATTTGAATGGCCCATGGCACACAGACCTCTCACATTAGTTGGGCCTACTTATGGTTGTTGGATTTGCCTGTTGGTTCCGGGTAGACTTCTACCACAAATACAAACTGACCTCGTGTCTTTGTATCATTATTTAATATATATATATATATATATATAGATAATTCCTTCTATATACACACATAAGCAATCGGTATATGGGGACATTTGAAATTCTAACCTTATTCTAACGTATTTGTTACGTTATTATTACGTTGATTACGTTGCGTAAATAACTCTAATTTTCATATGAACGAGGAAATGTTTTAACGAATTAAAATTGCCAACTTGTCCTAAATTTGAGGCATGCAAGTTATTTTTCATATTTAGACTGCTACATTTAAGGCATAATGGGACAATAACATAATTGCATAATAGCAGACAACAGTAATATCAAAGCACAAAATACACACAATTAAAACTTGCATCCTAGGCTTGTAAGAATAATTCTAGTAATGAATCAAGAAAAGGGTGTAAATTTCTTAAATCAATAAACCTTTATTTACCAAAATACCCCCTTCTTATGTTGTACGTAAAAACGTTCATATTTGATTGGACTCAAATCTAAACACGTTCGGATTATCCAGTTAGAATCGAAACCCAAACCTATTCAAATAATAAATCTAACCAAATCTAAACCCTTTTACATTAGATTCAAAAGTGTAGGAAAAAAGGGATAAATCACATAAACAAAAGTACGTCACCCAATAGTTCTTCATCCACTTCTAAAGCAAAAATCCACAAACCCAATATAAATTGAAAATCTTTGCAAAATACATAAAATAGGAGATTTGGGGGTTCTAGAATATGATGTTATCATGAATCCAAATCTCCCTAGGCATACTAATTCATATGATATTCTACAAATGTAGAATATGCCTAAACAATTATTATTTCTACTCATAGTGATTGGAAAGGTCGTAGATATGACATTGTTGTGTCTTTTGATGAAAACCTCAACTCTTAGAGATCTATATACATAAGAATAAATTGAATAAATTATTATATGTATTTCTTATGATAACAAGAATATATTCCAATCTAAATCTATAATAAAAGATTAGTGAGAAAGATAAATAGATTTATAAAAGAATAAGAAAGAAACCTATCTCTGGAATCATTGGCAACAGAGGCAGAGTGGAGGCACATTGGAGAAAAATGAGTAGGGTTTAGTTGTGAGGCCTAAGGGTCTATTTATAGTTGCTTGTGTAAGCAAAGGCCGTAGGATTATTTAAATATAATCCCAGTCGTCCGTTTGTATAAACTATCCCCTAAAACCTAACCAAACTAAGCCTTATTGGGCATTTTGGCAACCATGCAGTCGACTTCAAAGCTAAGAGGGTAGTGACCCCCCTCCTAGAGGGGCGGTTGACCTCTAGGTCGTCCAAATGCCCAATAAACATAGTGGGATAAGGCATTAATTATATGTGAAGTTGATTAATATGGCCTATCTTCTAGTATATATACCATACATTTGTCCCCTCATTCTTATCTTCAATTTGAAATTTGAAATTTACCTAAGGGAAAGTTATTATTGTACAAATTATGTGTTTATCCCTTAAATATTATTAATTCAAACAAATATAATAACATTATTAATTCTAATTACTTCTTTCGTTTTGAATGTTGCTCTTGTCCCCTTCTCGTTTATTTATATATACACGCAAATTCAAATTAGATGGAATATTCCAATTGCTCATTTATTGGTTATATATATTATTCCATACATTAATATTATAATTTGAATTTCGAACAATGTTGTGTACCATTTTGACGTTCATTTTCTTTTAATTGTAACTTCTTCATGCAATCACCGTTTTCAGCAAATTGTATATGAAAACGATTCAGAATTTCACCACGAATCCAATTCGTAGCCAAATTCTTAATGTTGCAAAACTCAATTTTTCAGCATTTTTATATTTTACTATTAAATTGCTTATTTATATTATTAATTATTATTATATTTAGGTATGTTTTACAGGGTGTTACAGTCATGTTTGAATGGATCCAAATGTTGCTTTGTGTTCACACTCATGTCTTGAGTTACTAAATATGAGTGCACTTAGCTTCGAGCGGAGCTTTCACATTGATTGATCTCCAAAATTAGCTCAATTTTAAGGTGGATCCAAAGCGTTCTTTGGGTATAGTGTAAAGTGCATATTTATGGGTGCTACATGCTTAATCTTGGGCCTTTTTCAGCACTACATCGGAGCTTTCTGTGAGCTTTAAGCAGACCTGAAGATTTGTTCAATTCCATCATTGAGTATATTTTAAGCCAATTTTTTAACGATTTTCTTCTAATGTTCAAGACAGTTTCTTAGGCCATTATATGCACTATAAAGCGGTATTTCACTTCGCTTAATTTTTTATTTTAGAAGTGTAAAATTTGACGGTTTCTATAAGATATGCGACCTATAATGCTTACAGGATCTGCAAAAGAGGTATTTTTATTGTATGTACTTGTAACTGATTCAAATGAATACAGTGATAATATATTCTTACTCCTAAGTTGATTTGCATGTACAGTTTAGTGTAATGCATTGTTTTCAAATATTTTCATTTTCTCTTAAATTACATTATAATTTTTTAATTAAAATCCGACTTAAAATAAAATTTATTAAATACTTTTTCATTTCATATTATGCACACTTTAACAGTCAGTTTTCTCACCGTTGTGCAGTAATACTAGTTATATTTGTTAAAATATGTATATGAGCATTCTTGGTAGTTTAAGTTGACATATAAGTAGAAGGATATCTAAGATATTGTAACTCCTAATAGATTTAAAGAGAGACAAATTTGCACAAAATATTTAACTATTTTTTATGTTGAAATCATGTGTAATCAATTTAAATTTATATATCTAAATTTGAACATCTAATTTTTTGTTAATTCAAATTTCATTTGCATTAGTAATTAATAAATGTTGAATTTTTAAATGATGTTTATTTGTTATATCCTAAATTTAAGCATGGAGGGATATTTTGAGTTCGTAAATTATCTCAGTGGTTAGACTCTATATTTAAGCATAGAAGGGATATTATGAAATCCTAAAGAATTTAACTATTAGTGTAGCCTCCCGGAAATTTCGACTCTCGAATTCAGACACTAATACATCAGGTGTCCAAATTGAAGTATCTGAATTCCAGAAAGCTAATAGAAAGAAATAAGAGGATAAGAAATAGAAAGAAAGAATGTAAAGAATATGAGAAAGAAGAAGAACAATAATACACAGTCTCACATCACAGCAGAATATAATACAGAAATAAATCTTTATTTAAAAACTTGAAAGAATACTTACATCTATTAGAGTACGACAGGCATTTAACATATCTGGACAGTTATAGTAGTTTGTCCTTATTTGCAATACACAGCGGAAACAATTATATGGATCATACGTCTGAACTCCTTGAGCTCGTCCCCTGGAATTCGTATCTTCTTACCCTGAACCTGTACAACTCAGTCTGACCCAGCTGGGTCTGACCCGAGCATTACAAATGCACAGGTCAGTCTGGTGAACCAGCGTGAGAAAAACCCACTAAATTATTAGTAGCATCCAACTTGATTTTAAAGTTAAAAATTCTTTCAGAAGAAAGGATAATCGTAAGACCAATCCACACATAAACACGGGCGGTTTTTACCTTACGATAACCCAAAACATCTTTAAAACCAATATCTTGTTGTGATATTATAATAGTGTATAAATAGAATCTAGCAGAACGCTTGCATCTCATGCTCTGCATATGTAGTATACAATCAAAACTGCGGGCGCTTATTGGAGATTGGATTTCCAACTATGACAAGGTATGGAATCACCTGTTGATAGTGTATCTCTAGAGGGGAATACACTGGGTTCAACAAGAACGTTTTGCAACTCGACCCACACATGACTGACCACTCATTTCTCTTGAGTGTATCGAATATATTGTCACCTTACGGCTGTACAGCTACCGTTTCCCGGAAGATACAAAAATGAAAAGAAGTAACAAATATGAATATTCTCTAGATGTTAACAATACATCCTAATGGGTGCGACCCACATAGCCATGCTGTCTGCCCGATTTTTGTCATTTCTCGGTTGATGAGGCTTGAGGTCATAATTTATTTATTTGTTTATTTATTTTTATTTTTTTAGTACATCTGGCCACCTTTCACTTTGAATGCCACATTGTCAGATCCACCAAATCACTAATTGACGTCCACAAAAAAATATTCTGGTCGTTAAGCTAAGAGAAGTGCCCTGCTCCTCCACTAACAAAAATACGTTTGGATAAATCAACGTATGTGATTCTTTTGGAAATACTCTGTCAGACATTTGTCTATACAAGTTGTCCTGGTCTGGACAAACTGAAGGTACTCTCCTACCACATCCTAGGAATCACCCTATAGGTCAGTAGCGAGAAGTCCTTGCAATCTGTGAATTCCAACCACGACAGAACCATAGTATATCTCTGGCCGCTAAACCAGAGATTCTAATTAGTTCTTCCGTTTTATGGAGATTTACGGTCTTCGAATATTCCATCTCGATCAGCGTCTGATATATTCAACATTTTACGTATTTGCTGGTCGGAATGGTTTTCAAATATAAATTTGATCCCGGTCTTTCCGTACCAACAATCGCTTTAGGACAGATTTGATAGTCGATTATCTAACTATCAAATAAAAACAACCATTCATCCATAAAAGAAAAATTAAATTTTATTGATTCAATAATTACCTTTTGCTTTAATCATTCGTTAGTCAAACTTCTTAATATTCACAACGCTTTGAAATACTCAGTTTTGGTTCTTATATTAATATATAAGAATATTCAAACCAGTTCATCTTTAAAACACTTTAATAACGTTCTCCTCATCTTGGTCATTAATCCCTAACCGTACACTAGTAAGAAAATAATTCCCTAAGTATCAACCCCGAAGGCCGAAACCAACATCAGATCGATACTCAGAAATCCATCCGTCTCAACTAATCTCCGGTCAGTTTCTAATTTCTGTTAACTTCATTTCTTAATTCTAACGAAATAGACCAAATATCAATTACCATTTGACATATTTATCCCAAATTTATTACCATTCAAATATTTTACTTATAAATAACATTTACAAACATTGCTACAATCTTTATAAAATATTCCCTTAAGGATTCGATTTGCAAAACATTTGCTAAATATTTATTTCTAAATTGAAACAAGAATTTTCCTGTAATGATATATTTTCATTAACTAATTCCATTTCATTTTAACCTTTGTAAACCAAGTTCCATGTATAGTTTTCATTCCAATAATCTTTAGAAGCATTTGTATATGTTTATTCGACTCATTTTAAATTTATTTCAATAGGCTTTATTTATTTCGATTCTAACTTCCATTTAAAATATTTCTATATAACTTTTGCAAATTCATACTAATAATATTTATTATTTTTGAACCGTACATAAAATCCTTTAATATAATCCATATTATATTATTCAAATTAATTCAACTCAAATTCAATTAGAATTTATAATTTCAAACCCTTTCTAACTTCTAAAAATTTCCATTTGCAAAACATTTGCCTCAACCCCTATTTACCTTACCTGTGAATAACATTTTTTAATACCAATCCATTCTTGACTTAATTTGTCACTTGATTTCATACTTGCAAATATAAGTCCAATTCTATTATTACTTCTATTATTAGGGTTATTTAATAAAATATCATTCATAATTTCCTTTGAATTGGAAAATTCAAATCTATTTCAAATATCGGATTTAAATCCGATTTCCATTTACCTTCGAAATTCATACTCAAATTATAATTTCCAAATTCACTAATAATACCAATGATAATTCAGTTCTTTATAAATATCGCTTAGAAAATCAACTTGTTGTTTTATTTGTTAAGAACAAATCTTTACTATCTAATTCTATTTAATATTTTGGTTTCCAAATAAATATTCTATTTGAAAACAAAATTTCCTTTAAATACTTTTATATATTTAAATTCTGGTTTAAAGTTTGTCTATTAATTTGACATTCACAAATATCAAAACTCAAGGTCAAATGGTAATACACATCCAAACATGTCATATACTATCACAGGTTATCAATCATATCATATAACATTATATATGTGAAAACAATAAATAAATGTTGTGGAATCCAGTTGGATCCCTCCAACCTGTTTTTCCTGCATCCACAGGTGTTAGTCAACAATAATAATACTCATCCTGCTTCGGGGCAGGATATCGCGGTATAGAAGGTCATCCACTATATATATTGTGGGGCTTATAGGGAAATCATCCACTACTCGTATTACGGGCATCCGCTAATGGTACTGCGGGCATTATCCAATCACCAATCACTAATATTATTATATATTATCACTTTATATCAAGCAATTTATCATCCAACAAACAAGAAATAAAATTTGAACTATTAAAAATAGTTCCCAATAATTTAACTGAGTGAGTTTAACTCACCTCGGTTTTTCTTTTGCTGAACATTCCATTTAATTCTGATTGTTGCAGCTACGAGCCATCTCGAAATATCTTGAATTAATTAATCCCTACGATATATTTATTTTAATTTAACGATTAAATATTATTTATTTAAATGATCCACTAAAATAAATGAGTAATTTATCCTATGTAAATTTAAGTTTTGAAATAATGTTTACCTTGCCACCTCGCAAACCTTGACCTGCATTACTAACGGATCCAAAATCCTATTTCCGTTCATCACTGCAGTGTCACTAAATCCACCAACCCCATACAATCCAAATAAGCCCCTTACCTTCATCAGATAGCATTTGATCACCTGAGCTCCAGATTACCATTTCGAACTTCATAAAAAGAAAACCGAGCGCACTGAGCTTTACAAAATCGGCTTCATCAACGTCGCACTTTGCCTGGTTTAAAACAACAACAAGATCAACCTTTTGAATTCGCAGTACCCCAATCTTCCTCTCGCACAATGCATCCATGTCAAAGCCGCCAAAGCAAAGCTCAAAACAACCCATGACAACTCCTTTCCTCATTGAATCGCGAGCGGTTCCAGAAAAACTTCGAGTTTCAAAGTAAATAGCAGATACGATCGCGATTCCTGTTTCCCCTTTATTTTATTTCTACGGGGGAGCGTTTTAGATTTAAGTGGAAAAAGAAAAGAACGGAAGAAGGGAAGAGGAATTAAACTTGTTTTATTTTGATTGAGGAAAAGGAACGAAGTGAAGTTTTGAGCTACTTCGTTGGTTTTGGAATGAAGAGAAATCATTGTGGGAGCTTAATTTATAGGCAAAAGGTAAATCGATAAGAAGAACGTCAACTTCAGCTAGGCATTGACATTAGGTAGAAGACTACACATAGCTTCAGTAGAAGAGATACGTGCGATTTTAAAGAACAAGGGCAGTGGGTAGATTTCAGAGATAGATGAGGTAGGGGAAGACTTTGTAGTGTACTTCATTAGAAAGCTTACGATAGAAGAAAAAAGAAATTTCAGCGTACGGATGAAGGAACTTTCACGTTAACCCTAGATCAATTAAAACCAATGTAAATTTTATTTAATTAAAATATCACACCGATTTCTAACTCCTTTTTAGACGCAACAAATGGCATTTCTAGGGTAATACTACTATTCTGAACTCGTTTGAAATATCACTACATATCGATAATGTCGGCGACATAATAAATTGATGTCAAACACTTTATATTTATCGAATAAAAATATTCTTATTTAATAAATTAAATAAATAAACTCTATATAAATCTCCAGTTTAAATCCAGATCAAATATTAAACCGTTTTAATCGTTCAACGTTAACCGTCGAAAAATACGGGTCGTTACAATTAGATCCTATTTTTAAGAGATATCTAGATTTGCTAACATATGTATAGCGTCGTTTTCTTTGCTCACATTGACAATGTTTACTTGTTGTATTCTAATTTTAAGCATGAAGAGATAATTCAAATTTGTAAATTAATCTAGTAGTTAGATCCTATTTTTAAGCATGCAAGGATGCTTTAAAATCAAAAGTAGCTTAACCATTATATCTTACTTTTAAGAGATATTTAGATTTACTAACATATGTATAGGGTCATTTTCTGTAGTTCACGTTGACACAAAAAATTGTGACACTGAATGTATTTCAACTATTGATAAAGATCTTACATAGGATAGAAGTGTGTATTTTATTCCTAGTAGTATTTTATAAAATGTGAATTATATTTCTGTGATCTAATGTTTTAGATTATGGTGTCACTCATCTTCTTTTTGATTACCACGATAATGCATATTCTACTATCTTAGATTATGTTGTCTTAGTAATTTCATTCAGACGATTTCCATTTTATAGCTATGTTGTTGCATTTTTTTACCTACACTACTGATAGTGTTACTATGCGTTACTAACAGGATAAAAAGAAAACTTCACAAGTAAAATCTTTTCATATATGATTCATTGATTTTATCATTACCCAAGCTATCCAAGTGTATTTGGGATAATCACACTTCACAAAACATAACACCTAAGCTTTATTCCTGGCTATACTTTTCGGCAACACACGTCACCCCACCATACTCCCTCTTTCTTTATTTGTTGAAGTTTTGAAGTTCTATTATATCACATAATTTCTATCATTTTTCTCTCATGTTTTACATAATTGATTTAGATTCCTATTTAATATGTACAATTCAAATGACAATAATTTCAAATTGTTAAGAGTTCAGTGAATTTGAAGATGGTTCATATACAAAGATGTGCATAAAAGCTTGCAATATATTTGTACTACATATACATATTTCCTCTTCGTAACTAATGATTTACATTAGCATTTGTTTCTTAAACAAGTTGGTGTTCATATGTTTCTCAAACAAACTTCTATGCATTAGGTTTATCATATGTTAGTTTTTTACATTAGAGATTCGATATACGTTTTGATTTATTATTGTCAACATATTCATTTTTCATTGGAAAGTATAATTATTGAATTGGCATTGTGTAATAATAGTGTTCTGTAATTTAATTGTCAAAAGTATCATGATAGTATGATCATTTGAAATTATACCTCTTTGCATCAAAAGTAGATATAAATACCCAAGAGTTCTGAAAATATTTGAAGTGAAGAAAGTAAATGTAAAAAGAGGATTAAAACAACAGAAATGCAATAAAAACGAGAACATAGAGATTTATAGTGGTTCAACGTTGTTTGGCCTACAACCATTTTGAAGGATTTGTTCTTTGTTGTTGAATTGGAGAATATACGGTCTCCAACCCGCAGGGATCCGAAGCATATAGAATAATAAAGTGAGCAATGAGCCAAAATATCTATTTCTCTCCAAACAGCTCCTATTTATAGATATAGGTCTCCAAAATAATTTCTAGAAAAGTCGAAGGTTGTTGACGGAGTGGCATGCGTGGAGCTAAGCCCAAGATGCACCACGTTAGGGATTAGTATCAATCCCCATGGAGGGATGGAACTGATCTCTTTTATTTTCAAATTAGAGGATATGATCGATATTATGGCTCCATTTTGATCTCCTCTTTATAGTTCTGACACTGGTTTATGTAGTTTCCTTGTCGTTTTAGAGATATGAAATGATATCAATTGAATTTAAACTTTTATCTGGTATGTTATGGGGTACCAATCTGAAGCATGGTATTGTATGGATACCCTACTTAGCAAGCTCACAGATGGTCTTCTATTGAATCCACTCGATCTCATCTCATGGTGCTATTCGTACTCAATGTATGGGCGATTCGTCTCAATAATCATCAAGTCATGTAAATCTGAATAGGAAAAAGTGGCCTTACACAAAGGCTATGTAAAAATTACCACCCGAAGAACGTTCTGTGGTGAGCATGACATGCTTTGAATTGAGACAAGTTTTGGTTGTTGGAATGGACTCCATATTTCTTTTAATGAAAGATCGTTATCCTTCCATTGAGTTGTGTATGCTAAGAGACATGTTGTTTTTGAAGGGATGGGATGCTTGGTTGATCTTTGGTGGTGTAAATGCATGACCTTAGCATATTAGAGGTTCACTTTGCTGAATCTTGTTGAGTCTATTTATTGACTTGTCAGATTCCAATAAGGTGGATTGGATTCGTTTTGGAATTCACACGTGAACGTCAAACCTCTGTCGAGTGAAAAATTAATTGTTTGTCATCGATTCATGAATAGAGTGTGAATAGGTTATTGCCGCTAGGAGTGACACACGCACATACACGATGTTGCATGATACACTTGAAGTTTCCCTGCAAGATGTAAATGAATGTATATACATATATGAATGCATGCTAGTGTATATATAAGAGTGTTGATTATACGTGTGTATCAACATAAATTAGGTTTCTTTTTAGGAAGAAGGGTTCGGCATTGATCCGTACCGAAGGATCATTACCGATCTCTAATTAAATAGTATCTAGAGGAAATTGTTAGGGATTCAAGGGGTACATAGGGTCTCCCGTTATATAAATTCCCCATCTCCCACACATTCCTTTATTTTGCAATACGATCCAAACGGAACTCAACTCTTCTGCCTAGAAACATTAAAACACAAATCGACAACCTCAATTTTCCTTTCACCCGTTGTTCATGACCGTACCTTAACCTTTATTTGATTCATCCTGAATCATAAATAGGAAAGTCCATCAATTTTCATGAGTTATGAGATTTAATTGTTTAAATAAAGAGTTAGATTCATAGGGCCTCATCATGGTGCTGGAGGTAGAGGATTAGGACTATCCACCAGTTGTGGTGGTTCTTGGTCAAGTACATGAAGTGAAGGAAGAGGAAGGGATAAGGTGGAGTTGAATGATGGAGTACAAAAGGATCAGGTTTGATATATTCATAGAGGTAGGAGAAGGAAAGCGAAAAGGATTAGATTGGTTTAAAAGGGAAGTTTCGCAATTATGAGATCAATCAACATATAGGTGATAAGGGACTATATGGAGAGTTGTACAGTGATTTGAAAATTTCAGGTTATGGGTCAGGTATAATCCTTGACTTAAGGATTATTCCAATCTCTTTTTTGTCGCGATGATGATCGGAAATTTTTGCATATGAAAATGAACTTATAAATTGATACATGACTAGAAAAATGCATATTGAAATAGTGCATATACTCTGAACAATGCACATATGACTTAAAACATGGGATTCTAAATGTTGATATCTCACCAAGGAATCCAATGAAACTCCACGATCTCTGATCTAAATGCAAGTGAGACGGTCGGCGATGACGGTCATTCTAGCTTAAAACTTAATCTTGTTACCATCTACCATTGCATTTATAAATTTCACGCACATACACGACATTACACGTACTGCACTAGTTAACTCTAACAAAGGTATATGTTTGCAATTATTTAATGAGTATCATATCTAATGGGGATAAAACGTTCAAATCGCATTAAGCCTAATTAAAGTGATCTAATTTTAGATTAAAATTAATAGGCTTAAAGTTTAAGTTGTCATGGGCCTAATGTGTAGATACCGGGGCATTTTATAATTTGTTGAAGGGCCGAATTGCAAAATGTCAACTCTATAAATAAGGGGTTATGGTCCCTGAATTACACAAGCCTTAGCAACTCTCTAACCTCTTCTACGGAGAGCTGATTTCAGATCTAGGGTTTGTGTCGATTTGGAAGACCGAACCAATTTCATCTTCTCCTTGGCCATCGATTATGGAATTCAGGTAGTGCAATAATTAACTACGGATTCAGGTATGCTTCCGCTAATCAAGCTAATCTATTTCTAATTTGTTATCAATTAAAATCAATATGGGTTACATATTTGAATCTAGGGTTTCACGGTTGGATATTGTTAAAGTATACTGAAATCCTAACAAGTGGTATCAGAGCCAACCATTATTGATTCTATTGGGATTTTTTTTTTCTTTTATACATGTTGTTTTGCCATTTCAGAACAAAGGTTGAATTGTGTTTTCAATTCATACGGTTTATATGTTATGTTTTCATTTCACAACAGGTTGAGTTTATTAATTGCGGCTAATAATTTTTAAAAAAAAGTTTTTCTTTTGTTTGGTTCGGTTGACAGTATAAAAAAGCACATGTTATATTATGCTTCGGATATATATCATGGTTACTTCAGTCATTCAGGTTATTCAGTATGATATTTATTATGTCATTTACACATAATTTTATGTGGTAATTGATCATGACATTCATCTATGATATCGTGATTTATTTATGATGTCTTGTATCATATTTATTAAGGAAATGTCATGAATGTAACTACATACCTAAAGCAACAGATTATGACAACTATGACTAAAACTCGTTATGTCATTATTATAATTTTGAGTTTTTCAGATGTCATATAGACCTAAAGCATTGAGAGTGGTTTATAACTCAAAATATATTGTAAATATATTAAGGATAAATTCAAATATAATTTTGGTGTCTCTTTATAACCGTAAATATCCTACGTACATAGTGAATTGAATGAAATAATATGTCACCAAAGTGATCTCTATATTTTGGTGGTTCATGAAAATGTTTGATATTTGTGTGTAGTTGTTCATGCGAGTATTAGCCAGCCCAAAGGAAGACTAATATTTGGTTGAATCACTTACACATGTGTGATGATAAATACGTGACAATTATAAGGTTTTTCGAGTGAATAATTAATTAGCCCAAAGGAAGGTTGTTATTTGACTTGAATTTATTGTCAGTGTTTGATCATTACAACAAGAGTACCACTTACAGTTAATATTACTGTCCAAAGACTTGATATTAATGTGTACTAGGTATCTTGAGAAGAGACTTACCAATTATTTGAATTTACTATAGTTGATATTTGGCTATGAGCATATACGGTCAATCTTCATTTTATTTTTTGTTCATTTTCAGCTAATTTAACTGAATTATCTGTCAATTTAAAGAATATTTCCATCTTGTTTTGGGATAAATATAAGGATTTGTATGAGAGCATGTTATTTGTTCTTGACTTTATAGATTTAACTCTTGTAACTAAGAGGGTTACAGCCAACCCTACTACGGTTAAATATTCTTATAATGTTATGAAGAATATTGAAAGGTGGTATAATTCAAAGGCATGAGTTAAATGATCATTAAGTTACTTCAGAAGTTTTCAAGGATATGCTATAGGTAACGATGACTAATTTTGTATAAATTATCTACTGAGAATGGAAACGGTTTTTGTGAAAACAATAAGGGAAATTAAGCACTCTTTGTGGTGCTTGATTACATAAAGTCAAAGTAAAAGAAATATAAATGAGTACTATACGGAAAAAGATACTGCTTCAAAAGCTTAAGACGCTCAAGTTATTGTTATTTTTTGTGCTACCTTCAGTATATTCATTTAAAGATTAAAATTATTTTAAGAATAACAAGTAAGAATAATATATTATCTTATTGGGCTAATTTAGCGCTTTAGTAATTAAAATAGAGATTGAAGTTTTTATGATTGAAAAGTACTTATTTGATATACGTTGCAAATAAATGTCTGAATAAGGATTAAGAAGTCGCTAAGGATCTCGAAGAAAAGAGATAACATACAGATATATTTATAGTTATTTCTTTAATAGGATATACAGACATGTAAAGTTATTACTGAGATTTAAGTCAAACTGTTTGAATTTATTTGGTGTTTTTTTAATGTTGTCATTTAGACAGATTTCAGTTTTTGTATTTCTAATATGAACATATTAGGTTATTATTGTTCATCAAGAAATAGTAATGTTGATTTATGAATAAATTCAAAATTTTAAGTAAATGAAGCTATCAATGTCTGATATATAAGTTATGACGACTTATGCTAAATAGCTTGTGTAATGAAATCTCAACTTTTGTTTTGGTGATTAATATAATTTTTGTTTTAATTTACTGAGGAGTTATAGATTGAGATATCATAAAGAAAGAAAATGCTTTATTGATATTCTAAGGGATTTAAAGTTTATATTTTTTTAAGAACCCACACTAAGGAAAAGTTTTAAAGCGGGAATTGCAATATTTATTTTGAGGAGGTTGAGCTTGGGGGGAGAAATAAAGTAATATCATTGTCTTTTAAGAGAATCATTATCTTTGATTCAACTGCAGTTGCTTCTTCGCTTAAAGTTTAAGATTTGTTTTCTTTTATTAGGAAGAAGTAAATTAAGAACCATAATAAGACAATGTTGAAGATAATTTTTTCTACAAGCTAAGGTTATTGTTTTAAGAAAACAAACTCAACAACCTCAAAATGCGAGATCACTATGGAAATCCACCTGAATGAGAAGAAATGCTATTTCATATTATTGTGTATTATTTCTTCATAAAGATAAATAATGGATTGATAAAAATGATGCTATATACTTACGTCAATCCATGTAAGGTACTAACTTAAAATGTTGATTTAAGAAATGAACATATAGCATAAATCTATATGGATAATAAAGTTCGAAATCTCCCTCTAACTTAAGTAATAAGATCATTGGTTATGAATAAACTATTCAAATCCAAAAGGGATCAAGTGGGTAATATTGAATTTTATAAGGCACTTTTATTGAAATCACTATTATTAAAAGGAAATTTTATTTTCTTTAAAGAATGTTTCATTTTGGACTTAGTAAACGGTTCTTTAGAATCGACCGCTCTGGAGCTTACTACATTTTGTACTTTTGAGCATTATCTGATGGAGATTAAAGTTAAGTTTCTCAATGGAGACATTGGCGAAAATGCTTAAGAAACTCGTTTATGGATTAGTCTTTTGTATTTGGGATTCAAATAGACCATTATTGCTCATGGGGTGATATTTGAATTATTACAGAAGAATTAGGAAGATAAATGCTTAAAAGATTTGGTATGTAAACTGCGATTCAATTGTTTTTCCTTTACCAAACAGATAAATGCTACCATTCTTGAAATTAAAGAAATGCAAAAGATTTCTCATGCATTTGCAGTGTGAATTCTAATGCATACTAATGTATATACACATATGGATATGCGTGTATTATTTGGCAGATACTTTAATGATATTAAAAGTGGATCAATGATTTAGTAGCAAAAATGGTTATGATATATATGATATATCTTTAAAAGACAAAATAAAAGATTATATGCTCATAGATAAAAGATCGGATCAGGTGGAGATCATGAAGAATTAGGATCCAGATATTTTGGATGTCATTACTATAAAAGATCCACTTTTAGCAATGATAATATATTTTATGGGTGAAACTATATAAGGGAAAAGTGTCATTTAGGCACTTATAGTTTTTCGGCATTTTGAAACTATCATCTTTGGTTAATTATAAGACATCCAAATATGGAAAATAATAATGAAATTTTGTCACAAGACTCTAGTTATAGATAAAGAATTGAAAGACCAAGTAATATTGTGACAGTAAAGAATATATTATTTTCCAATAAGGGGAGAGTGCAAAATATATTGTAATTCATAGAACACATTTAGACAAACTCCATTATGGCAGATCCGCTTACCAAAAGGTTATCACCTAAGGTCTTTCATGAGCATGTAGCTCAATTAGTGTAACTTTTATGTAAGGATATTTTGGTTCAGGGGGAGTTGTATTCGGTATTGTCATATGAGTCATTGGTCTATGCTTCAGTTATAGATATATGAATATCAAGTTCTTTTTCTGATCAGAAATAAAGTAATGAATTTTTCTTCGCAATCAGGTTGTTTAAATATTAAACATTTGATCTCACTAAAGAAGGACCAGTTGGAAATAGACATGTACAGATCACATTTCGTGTAATTTCTATGCTACGCATCCAAGATTGATCTATGTCGTTTGATTGTATTGATATATGTAACCATTGATGGGTTTAGTTACGATAAATGTAACGAATGCCGCTTTGATCCTTTGTCAACACAATTAATGGACGAGATCATTTCAGATACACCATATGTTATAAATAACAAATTTTGGAGCTCATAAAGTTAAACACATTTTAGGGTTATTTCATATGTGGCCCAGGGGGAGATTGTTGGAATATTTCGACAATTGGGTCACATATGTAAAATAAAATGTGTTGTGCTATTTTGGTGTAAAGCCTAATTAAAGTGATCTAATTTTAGATTAGAATTAATAGCCTTAAATTTTAAGTTGTCATGGGCCTAATGTGTAGATACCGGGGCATTTTATAATTTGTTGAAGGGCTGAATTGCAAAATGCCAACTCGATAAATAAGGGGTTATGGTCCCTGAATTACACAAGCCTTAGCAACTCTCTAACCTCTTCTATGGAGAGTTGATTTCAGATCTAGGGTTTGTATCAATTTGGAAGACCGAACCAGATTCATCTTCTCCTTAGCCTTCAATAATGGAATTCAGGTAGTGCAATAATTAACTATAGATTCAGGTGCGCTTCCGCTAGACAAGCTAATCTGTTTCTGATTTGTTCTCAATTAAAATCAATATGGGTTACATATTTGAATCTAGGGTTTCACGATTGGATATTGTTAAAGTATACTGAAATCCTAACAGTTACCATCTACCATTGCATTTCTAAATTTCACGCACATACACGACATTACACGTACTGCACTAGTTAACTCTAACAAAGGTATATGTTTGCAATTATTTAATGAGTATCATAGCAAATGGGGATCAGGGCCGGTGCAGTGAATCGGGTTGCCCTAGACAAGACAAGCGAAAGTATGGGGTAAAAAAATATTGAGTTGCCCCAAGGGTAGTTGATAAAAAAAGTTTCTACAGGATAGGCTGCTGGAAAGTTGATGAAGGAAAATACTGGAGAACAACACAGCAGGATTCGAACTCACGACCAACATATCACAATTCTTGTGCGCTTCCACAGCACCACACTCACTTTGGCTTTATGTTTATTATTACAGTATCTTTAAAATTCGATATCCTCGTAACCATCCACCACTACTTCCTCCCCTCCATTGCCCCGCCCGGTGGGTTGCCCTAGGCGACCGCCTGGCCTGCCTAGCCCTGGAACCGGGCCTGATGGGGATGGGACGTTCAAACCGCATTAAGCTTATTGAGGCTGAAAGAAAGATCAAGACTTCATCGTCAAGTCAGACTCAGAACGATTCAAACACTGAGTTGAGCTATGATCAATATTTGAAAGATCAAACCCAACTAAACATATAGCATAGCCCAAAGGACCGCAACAAATGCAAGTGGGACCTCTAGAGGTTGTGGGAGTTGAAGTTATTCCTTATGCTTCATACACGTTAGAAGACGTTGTAATTTTGGAGGATCCAATTCATCGAGTTCTTTGCAGTTTGAAACACATATTGTAAGAAGGTTATGTGTTAAGCATTATATTCCCCGAGTATAATGGCATGGGTGACGCGTGTGCATAAGAGAAAATTTAATTTGAAAACGTCGTTTGTTTTGAAAAATAAAGATATCATAAAGTGAGTTTAACATGTATGTAATGTTGCATTTTTATAGGTTTGTTGTTAGGACAAAACACATGTCCACTTTCTTGTCAGTAAAGATAATTCAGTGAATAAAAGTTACACGGTGGCTTTTTGAAAATCGGAGAACATTGTACTATCCTCAAAGAAATATCACCAATGGTTTTGCAGCGACCACCATCGTTGTCCCCTTGTTGCACATTCATCCATAGAATTCAAATATTAAGTTGCATTCATCTACCATATTCTTGCTTCATAATGTTAGGTTTAAAATAAATGGTTGAAATTTATTTGACAAGAGGTGTTAATTATGTATAAATGTCCATTGTTCAAGTCGGTATGATGTAAAAATTGATTGTACGTGTATATCTGTTTTACATTTATGACACAAATTAAGGTTAAAAAATAGTACAATGCTTTATTCATATGATCAGTTTGAATAAACTTTTATTATTCAAATATTTTGTGCCCGTTTTTTGATTCGTACAAAAAGCATTTGATTTAGTCCCGAAATCTTGTTGAACAAAATGCGAACAATGATATGTCTAGTTTTATTTGCTCGATTGGCACCTTTATACTTTCTAATTTATTTAACTTACCATGTATCATAAATTGCTAAAATTAACACATTTTCAATGTGTGTTATGCTACGTTTGTACAGTGAGATTGGATTATTGTTTCTTGATAACTATAACCTTTGATTATTGAAAAACCAGTGTGGCATATGAACATACGGCCTATATTTATTCTATGATGCCAATAAGTTGGCTATTTATTTTTTGTTTCCATTTTTGTACATTGTTAGTTGCCGCAAGATTATTTTTGTAAATATTAGTAGTTGGATAATCCGGTGAGTCCATGCAGACATGAAAATATGTAAACAAATTGTAAAAGTGGCATTGAGTTTAATTGCTTGAATGAATGATACAAATCTCTAAATTAATTGTTACAAAGCTAATGATACATGTGGTACACACACATATACACACACACAAAACATAAGCAAATGAAATAAATGCAACAAATTAAAGAAGCAAGTCCAACAGGCCCAATAGCCACATCAGTAAGCGTTTTGTCTTACATATATACTAAGTCTTCACTTTTTTGTATATACTACATTGTAACAACCCTGAAATTCAGAACCAATTTAAAATTTTATTTTAAGGAAATTTTGTTAGAAATTGGGTCAGAAATTAAAAATTCAATTTGTAAATTATAATATAGCCCTTAAAAATAGCCATTTTGCAAACGACCTCCATTTTAGACGAAACCACTTTCGTTGGATCCGGAATATCAAAATATTGCTAGGTTTAAAATTCCATAATTTTTGGAATTAATATATGAGCGTGGTAAATTGAAACGCGTTTTGTAATTTCCATTGAATTGGATCGACCATTAAAAAGGCCATCTTTCAAACAGTTTCCAAATTTGACGAAATTAGTTTTGTTAGGACCGTATTGTCCAAACACAACTAGATTTATTTTTCGGCTATTAGTATGTGGCGCTAGTAAATTAAAATGTACGTTCAAATCAATATTGAACATTATATATTTTA
Source organism: Allium sativum (assembly GCA_030737875.1). NCBI lineage: Eukaryota > Viridiplantae > Streptophyta > Magnoliopsida > Asparagales > Amaryllidaceae > Allium > Allium sativum. The sequence goes on from CM060920.1 coordinate 433,365,867, forward strand.
ATTTAGAGAAAAACAGACTGAAATAGTCGAATTGGCTTACGAAACATATTTCATTGTGTCCGGAATGGAGGTATTTAGCTAGGGACAACAGTCATTGGGTTTGATTTGGAGTTTGGATGGATAAACGAGAATTTTGGAATTAAAAGAATAAAAAAATAAAATATATAAATACCTTGGCCAATCAGATTTTTCCCAAACCCTCATTATTTTCGGATACCCGCCTCCAGTGAAAAAGCGAATGACGGAAACTAATTTGAAACATCTCTCCTCGATATCTTTCGATCCACACAATAAAATCCGGAAATTCTTGAAGCAAAATCGTAGTATTCTCCACCCTCTTTAAATCCATAAGGGTGTTCATATCTGGAAGTGCGTATTTTGGTTAGAATTCGCACTCAAACTGTCGTCGTTCACTAGAGATTTGCGTCGCCGTCGAGTTTGCCAAAAGAGGAGGGGTAGGCGCGGTTTTCGAGGCTCTTCGACGTGGTGACTTCTAATCGTCGCCAAGCTTTACCGTTTTCGCTCGATTTGCGACCCTAGTTTTAAACCCGTGTTCGACGTCATCTGGAAGAGAAGGTGATGGTATTTATTTATTTAATTACATGTATTAATTAATTAAAAATATCATTAGCCTTTAAAAATTCATCACTTGCTCATACGATGTCGAAATCCAATGAAACAGGAGACATTGGACTAGTGAGAGCGTATTCTACATTCTAAAAGAGACTGGAGGAATTTTAGAGCTAGACGCCAATTAAGGAGGAGTGGAACCCAATGTGAGATTTGTAAATTCAAAATAAAATGGAGTAAATTATTTATGAGTTGTAAAATCATTATAGATTGTATACGATGCTTGTTAGCTCACCTCCCTCGTCCATAGACCATGAACGATTTAAATTGACTGTATTGTGTTGTGATTGTAATGCGATATAAATAAATAAATATATATATGCTATATAAAATACATATGCGTTGTATAAAATGGGGATTGATTGATTATGGTTAATTGATTGTGTTATGGAAAAATTATTGAATATGGGTTCGGCAGCCTTATTATGGAATGATTGATGGATATAAATTATTGTGATGTCGCAAGCCTAGGTTAGAAGAGGAGTAGTGTTCAGACACTATGTCTGTGCTACAACACCCTGCTGTTATAATGCCGAAATTTTCTGAAATGAACTATATAAAATAGTTATTGTGTTGAATAAAATGTTTGAACAATAAAAATATCATATTTATTGTATGTATGAACCATTAAAAATATTCATGTGTTGAATAAAATGTTTGAAAAATAAAAATATCATTTTTATCGTATGTATGAACCATTAAAAATATTCATGCTTTGAATAAAATATTTGAACAATAAAAATATAATTTTTATTTTACGTATGAACCATTAAAAATATTCATGTGTTGAACAAAATGTTTGAATAATAAAAATATCATTTTTATTGTATGTATGAACCATTAAAATTATTCATGTGTTGAATAAAATGTTTGAACCATTTTTATTGTATGTATGAACCAATAAAAATATTCATGTGTTGAATAAAATGTTTAAATAGTGAAAATATCATTTCTATTGTATGTATGAACCATTAAAAATAGTCATGTGTTGAAATATATTTTTGTTCGCCAAAAATATTATTTTTAATATGTATGTGAAGTAATAAAAATAGTCATGTGTTGAAATATATTTTTGTTCACCAAAAATGTTGTTTTTAACATGTATGTGAAGCGAATAAAATAGTCATGGGTTGAAATAAATATTTGTTCGCTAATAATATTATTTTTAGCTTAGATATGCATATATAGACACATGTTAAATAGAAATGGATTCGCTGTTGAGTAAAGAATTTATTTGTGTGCCCAACAAATAGGTACACCTTAATGAGTTGGATGCGCAATTTTATTATTATATAAACTCCTATGAATGAAATTGGATGCGGTGTGATGGTTGTTCTGTGTGAGATTATAAACAACGTCATAGGATGGCAACAAATAAATTATGAATTACATCACATGGCATACTACATGAAGACAGAATATCATATTATATTCCATATAAGCATTTGGAGTGTATATGACGAGGTTGGAAATACCATACAAGCGAGAGGCTTGTATGGCGATGACTACATTTCAGGTTGAACCGAAGACGGATTATTGATGTCATAGCATATCACATTCCATATAAGCAATAAGTTCTTGTATGACGAGGTTGAGATTACCATACGAGCGAGATGCTTGTATGGCGATGATTAAATTACAGGTTGAACTGAGGACTGATATGGACTAAATAAAATATAATGGTAAATTGTAGAAATTAATAAAAACCCTACATGCGTCTGAAGATGACAGTAAATCATGTCTCTCTTGATTTTAGATATAGTACATGGATTATTTATTTCCAACACTGGACAAGATACAAAGATGCGATCTTTACACTCTCCCTTGGGCATAGATAGGTCAGTAAAAATTGTATATATTGGGTGCCTAATACGGGCCAATAAATTTTTCAGACCCCTCCCGAATAAAGGAGGTTGTGGCGAAATTTTTCGAAATTTAAAGTCGTTAACCAATTATTTGAAGAATTAAGTGGTTTCGAAGTGTCGAACAAATTATATATAATATAAATTAAAATTAAACGAATCGCGCATGGTAGTTCGCATTTTGGAATCGTGATTTTAAATGATTGTACCAAGAGATCCGACCATCGGATTTTCTTGAAATTGGAACTGTTGGGTTCGCTTTGGAAAGATCTTTCAAATGATATTAAATTTGTTAAGATCCAACGGTTAGATTTTGAGAAATGTGTAATTCAAATCTGAATAAAAATAGTGTCAGGGCCGCGTAATGATCTGAAGCGTCGTTTGTTTAAAATGGGCTATTTTTATATAAATTAAAATAGTGATAAATTGTTATAAAATATTATAAAAGATATGGAATGGAAATAAACCAATTTCACTTGGTTTATAATGTAATAAAGACGGTTAGATTCATTTGACATTAATCTGTAGAATTGAATTGAATTTGACCAGGAAAAGAAATGATTTGAAATGTGTATATATATATATTCGAAAATTATTTGAAAAGGCCGAGTTAAATCTCATTTCAAATAATTGAATGAGGACTAAAAGTCGCAGAAAATGAAGACGGTGCAAGACCGGTAATCTTCACATCGAATGGATTACTACTGATGCCTTCAATATGGGTAGCTCCCTTGATAAGGTTACAGTGGTAGTGGTCCGGACGTATTTGTTGATTGTCCGGATATACGATGGCCTCTCTTCCATATTGGACATATGGAACGACGAATAAGCTGCCTCCGGTTTCGTTCAGACCTAGAATAGACTTGTAAATGGATATGTGTCTGACATTGGATTTCGTTTTGTGTTGATTGATTTCTATTAAATATATATCTGTTTGGTGGCAGAGAATTTATTCTCTTACTTAACACCCTTCTCTGAGATGTACGAGCTTAGAGTTTATATATCGATAAACATCAGTTGCATGGCGTGGATTGTCAATGTGGCTTGCTAAGATGCAAACGAACACGGCTTTTGTTGAAAAGAAGAGTCTTGTGGAGATGATCAAAGCACAGCTTTGATTAGCATAGCTTTGTGTATAGCATTAATTCGCAAGCCTCACACCCCGGTACGAATCAGAAACGGGATAAGGGAACGCAGGGAGTGCATGACATTTCTTTCTAACTAGAAGTGGTGTCATGGTATGGAGCCCATACATTTTTACTTATGTGGTTGATGGATTGCGAGGCGCCTCAATATATTGGTCGCTACTAGCTAAGTGATAGGTTCGATAGGTCTGGGAAACGTGTGTTTAGGAATAACCAATCCACTAAAGAATGTGTGGATCGACCCTGCAGGATCCAAGGGTTACCCGTAGGTGTGATCCTAGGTCATCTTGCTAGAGGTGATCCGAATCGGTAAGGAGACCATCCTTGCCTTGACTCATGATGGAAATCTGATTTCCAATACGACATCACAGATTTGATTGTAAACCTATATATAGCGACATAGTATATGGTAGCTATGCCGTCTAGGATTGATATATTTATATTGAAAGTGTTTTAAACTGACTAAACACTAGTAATTATATTAAATGATTTTTGTTTTATACGTATCAAGCATATTTGGCCATTATAAGGTAAAACTCTATCCTCCGGCTTGTCTTGCATTGTGTGATGGGACCTGAGTTTTATAATGGCTTCATTTTTATAAAAAGCATTGCATTGTTTAAAGGATTTATTTTATTTCATGCACTGGCAATCCAATGGAGTAAACCCGTTCCGCGTTAGCGGCGGGGTCCTATGATTAGCCTTATTATTAAATAAGTTGAGTAAGATTTCTCATACCAGTCCACGACTGACTCATAGTTTGTTTTCACTTGCAAACTCGGGTGCCCTTATTTTTAGATGGGCAGCCAAGTAAATAGGTAGCTAGATTTATTTTGGATATGCACCATAGCATGAGGTGCTCTTTTGGCTGAAGATGAAGACTGTCTTTTTTATCAATTATTTTGGACATTTAGACATCACCTTACGTATGATGTATCCGATGATGTTGTAGACTTATTATCTACCTATTGGAACCTTTTATGTACTAAGTAGTATCATATATCTGTGTAACTCTGATGATGAAGCCATTTATTATTCCACTATTACGATGATGTATAATATTCTATGATTTCATGTATTATGCTATTATCTATAATCTGCTGATGTGATAAGTGTGTTATATTCCAATGATTATCTTTTCCACCGTCGTACGGGGGTTTGGGTTGTCATAATATGTTTCAATATCCGGCCTAAAAAAGCTCGGGTTCCCTTCACTTCTTCATCTCCGTCTCCATTAATCACTTTCAGTTTATTTCTCAAACAATTATAATTTCTCATCGACAGTGCTTTAGTTAAGATGTCAGCCCTTTGATAGAAGGCGGGCACTTGATTGACCAACAGTTGTTCATTGCCAGTTCATTCACATATGAAGTGGAGATCCACTTCTATGTGCTTTATGCAAGAGTGTTGTACGAGGTTGACCAAAAGAGACACAACACTTGAGTTATTGCACCAGGTAATAGGTTTTCTTGAAAGTTGGAACCCTAATTCTTTTACTAGGTTTCGATCTAGATTAATTCAGCGGTGGTGTTTGCGATGGATCTATACTCTACTTCAGTGCTTGGTCTGGAGACGGTAGATTATTTTTTCGTAAACCTTGAGATTGGATTTGATCTAAGGTAAACACAATATCCTGGAATTGATTTTTTATCATCTCGATTGTTCTGCCAATCCGCATCGCTATAAGCTTCTATACTTATATTTTTGCATGATTTTAGAGATAATGTTACTTTTGTGTACCTTTGAGATAACGTAGAATTCACTTAACGGTCTTCCCATGTACACCAAAGGGGTTATGCATGTGTTGACACAATTTTTCATGCTAAATAAATTTCTGGTCTAGTAATTGTCACATATTGTAGCGCATCACACTATGCTTCTATACTGTAGCGTAGCACACTATGCTTCTATATTGTTACACATGCAAGTTGTTCTATGTAGAATCCCGCTCTTTTGAAAATAACCTCTTAGAGGCTTAAATTCTCCTCCTCCATCTGTCTGTATAACCTTAACAATGTGATTGGTTTGTTTTTCAACAAGTGTGATGAATTGTATGACTATTTTACATGTTTCCGACTTCTCTGTAAGAAAGTATATCCTTCTGTATCTTGTGTGAGAATAAATAAAAGAGAAATATTACTTGTGCCCTTGTGCTGAATTCAGTGTTTTTGGTCCCCATAAGTCAACTACTATGAACTCAAGAGGATGTTCATATACACTTTAGGAGTTATTGAATGGCAGTTTGTGACTTTTGCAAAGTTGGCAGTGTGTGCTAAGTGTGGAACATGCATCTGTTCGAAAGAAATTTTAATTATTACTCAGTGTTTGCTTTACATCTTTGAAGCTAGGATGCCCTAATTTACAATGCCATGCCTCAAGAATATTTTTATCTCTTACAGAATTAGAATTTGCAATACTGCACCATATTCCATTTTTACTTGCATTTCTTGGCTTCATTGTATTAAACTTGTATAGCCCCTTATCCAACAATGCTTTTTTGGTTTAGTAAGTCTTTTACATGAAAAATTTAGCTTGAGAATCAAAGTATACGTGATTGTTGCTGACAAAGTGTAAGACACTCATTATGTTTTTCTACTCTCAACAAATTCTTCAAATGGAGTTGCCTCTTACCTTTAATGCTGCCGTGACCAACATGTGAAATACTTATAGCTTCACTATTCCCTATATATAAAAATTGCATGCTTGTTTCCAAGACTGGGATTCCATAGGTTGTTCGTGATGTGATCAGTAGCGCTCGAATCTGGATACTATTCATCAACGTTTATATCACCAGTTATATTTAGCTCATCCCCATTACCATGTTGTGTTTTACTGCTTTCTGTATTGTTCTTACTTTGGGCATTCAACTGCATCATGTTATCACTTTGTACTCTTTGACTTGATTGGTTTTGTTGTGTTGTATTGTGACGACCGCCTACAACCCTTGCACTTAACAAGAGGAGTGATGCGCTGGAAGGTGTGCTAGGCAGCTATGAATGATCATCATAGTAGGTAAGCACAAGCAAAACTTATTGTACAACTCATAGCACAAGGATAAGATAAAATAGAATATATACAACAGGCAATACTATTGAAGCGCATTTGAGCAGAAAACACTAAACTTTCATAACAACTAAAAAGTATATCCAAAACACCAGGATTTCAATATATGTCTGTACAAATTTGCCTCACTACAGTACTCAGAGTAAAAAACAAATAGCGAAAACAAATAATAGATAGTAATAAAACTGGTACGTAAGCCTCCAGCTCGCCATCGAAGAGCATCATTGTCCTCACTAAGGTATCACCTGCCACCTGCCACTCAGTCTGCCCATCCACAACCGGTTGAATAGCCCAAGGTAATAAGAGGGAAACATAAAACCTTGAGTCAAACAACAGTCTTACTGAGCGATAAAACAGCTAACAAATATCATCAATAAAGTATATGAGAATAGGTAGATTAACAAACTAATTTACCAAACACTAGAGAAGAACTCAGCCCTGCCTTCCCCACATTGGACAGTGATAGCCTTTACATCAAACACTTCAACCATTCATTCATGGAAACTAGAAAAACACAACTAGCACTCATAAAATCAAGATTATATGTATGTCACGTAAACCATTATAATCGAATTTAACATTCCTCAAGCACAAGCCCCAGAGGCCTAAACTAGTATCAGACAAGCACCCAAGAAACATCCCCTTCGACTTTGGATAATTTATGTGAGACGCTAAAAACAAGGCAACTAATCGACCATGACAGACTCTCGTTATCACTTCCAATCCTGCTTTGAAACCATCATTAATCATATGACGGACAACCTTACCATTTTTCAAGGGCTAATGGTAACCCCAGTTCTAGCATAAACTCTATATGCCTTTCAACGATACGTATGTTTGTCCAACTTTGACAACTAGGCCTTTCAACGATACTCAGGGTGCTCGACCAACAACCTTCTAGTCTTTTGGGTGCCCCATTGTACCCCTGCTTTGAGCCTGGTAGAACTTACGATAACGATAAATTATCGGCCTTCGCATCTCTAGTCATCCAATCTTGACGACTTTTCATAACTCGAGCAACCTTCTCGAGTAACCATTATCCACCAACTCACAACCTTTGAGTTATTGCCTAAGCAACCTCCTCAAGCAACTTCACCTGACCCCCCATGTCATACTCGACATGACTCACCATGGCTCACCATGTTGGACTTGGCATGACTCACTATGTTGGATCTAACATACCTCACCATGTCGGTTTACACCATGTCGCTCACTATGTTGGAACTGACATACCTTACCATGTCGGTTTACACCATGTTGCTCACGACATGACTCACTATGTTGAACCCGACACAACTCACCATTACACCATGTCGCTCGCTATGTTGGATCCGACATACCTCACCATGTTGGTTTACACCATGTCACTTACGACATGACTCACTATGTTGGACCGGGCATACCTCTCATTACACCATGTCGCTCGCTTTGTTGGATCCGACATAACTCACCATGTCTCCCACTATGTTGGATCCGACATACCACAACATGTCGCTCACTATGTTGGATCCGGCATACCTCGCCATGTCGCTCATGACATGACTCACTATGTTGGATCCAACATACCTTACTTTGCCTTGACTTCCTGCGCCTTGTAGAGCAAGAAATAGCTTGATTCATGGAAAATGACATGACTCTAGATCTGACCAAAATAGCTCCAAATTTGATCAAATCTTCGAAAAACGACTTCAACGATGAAATCCACTCATCTCAAGCATCCAAATCAGTCATAAACATTTCAACAAATCATCAATAACATCAAAATAACCATTACCATCATTAAGTCATAGGAAATGTTCTAAATCATGATAATTCGATAATTAAACCAAAAATGATGGATCTAACTTGCGTAAACATATGAGATGACATGGAAATTATCGATTTAAAGTTGCCAGATTAGATCCTATGATGGTTCATATGAAAATACACTTACCATGATGTAGAACTATGAGAAAACACTTGAAATGATGAAAAACAAGATCAAATACTCATATACTTGATCAAATCCGTGTGAGAGATGCATATCACTCACCAAATATTCAAAGCAACACAAAAACACTTGGATCTGAATCCGGAAAGCAGAGAATTAGCTTCCCTTTTTAATTCAGTAAGATCACTCATCGATTAATGTAGATCTAGCTTCAAACGATGTGGATCTTCAATCTTAACATATAGATCTAGAATATTAATGGTGGGAAGGTGTATTTGATTGAGCAAGGAGAATCACGAGCTAAACCAAATAAGAGAATGAAGAAAGTAAACTGTTCTCCATTCGTTTAACCCCTTATTTATAGCCTCCCACCATCCACTGATGAGCCTCTCCAAATCAGCCCATTATGGCATAAAAACCTGAACAACCAACTATAAAATCTTAAAACAGCAATTCCTCCAAAACCGCCAAACCAAATCTTTAATGTGACCACTCTAGGGAAAGGGAAACATCATTCCCTTTCCAACAGCATAGGTTTCAACACCTGGTCCGACCTGAGTCAAAAGTTATGCCTTCTACAAGAATGATAGGGGCAAAATGGTCACAAACAAAATTGGTAAAAATTATTGCCATGTCTCACATCCCCATAAACAACATATTAAAATATGAGAATGATTCAACCCTCAGAGAAAAATAAAAATATTTTACGATCCTCTGATACGTAAAATGCGGGCTGTTATATTCTTCCCCCTTTAGGAATTTTGTCCCCAAAATCCCAACAAACACAAGCAACTAAATAATTCTGCATGCCTAACATCCATGTGCAACCAATTATATCACCCAAACTAGCAGCATTCAAGACGTGCATCCGTTGCCTTATCCTAGCACGTGGAATTCGAACAACAACTATAGCACAAGTTGCAATGATGCAGGGTGACACGATACTAATGGTCATACCGACGAAGAGTTCTGGATGGGTTGCCTTCGTGCTCTCTTCCATCTCCCACGTACAATAATCGCAATCCTCACTCCATGTACCTTGACTAGCTTAACCGTATTCCTTCTAAGCTGTTTCGTGTCAATCTCTACGACATGAAGTGCCTTACGAGGTCTTGTAACTACGGTCTCTACTTCAAGACCTTCGTACTGCTCTGGAGATACCACTACATTCGAATCATGTACATACTTCCGTAAAAACCACACATGGAGAACATTATGCACTTCCGACATCTTCTCGGGTAACTCCAATCTATATTTGAGCTTTCCAATCCGCTCAATTATCGGAAACGGTCCAACCTAGGGGCCAACTTTCCTTTGCTTCCGAACCGAACAACATGCTTCAACGGTGAAATATTCATGAAAACCAAATCGCCTACGTCTAATTCCAAGTACTTATGACACTTATTGGCATAACTCTTCTGACGATCTTGGGCTGCCTTCATTCATTGCCAAATGATCCCAATACAATCTAAGGTCTCTCTAATCATCTTTGACCCAAGTATCAACTTATCTCCAATTTCTAACCAACAAGCAGGAGAATTACATGGTCTACCATACAACGCCTCGTATGGTGCCATCACATTGCTTGACTGATAGCTATTATATGCAAACTCAACTAGATGTAGATGGTCTTCCCACGATCCCCTGAAATCCAATACAAAAGCTCTTAGGAGATCTTCCAAAACTCGGTTAACCCTCTCGGTTTGACCATCTGTTTGGGGATGATAAGCCATACTTAAACAAAAATCGATTCCCAAAGCTTCTTGCAAACTCTTCCAAAATCCACTCGTAACCAATGGATCTCGGTCACTCACTATACTTTTCGGAATGCAATGGAATTGAACTATCCATTTCACATAAAGTTCAGCCAGCGTCGATGCCGTCTTAGTCGATTTGACAAGAATGAACCTTGCTCCTTTGGTCAAGCGATCGACAATGACCCAAATTCCTTCGTTTCCTGCCCTTGTTCTGAGTAGTCCATCGATCAAATCCATCGATATAGTGTGAACTTTCAATGGATGAGGCAAACCACTCAGCTCCTTCCGTTCAGCTCTCATTAACTAACAGTTCATACACTTGGAAATGAACTTTCCAATATCTCGCTTCATCCCCTCCCAGTAAAAGACTCGCTTCATGTCCTGATACATTTTATTACCACCGGGATGAATTTTCAACTTCAAGTGACGACATTCCCTCATCTCATCTCTCAATCCGTCGATGTCAGGAATAACTAGTTGACCTTGCTTTTGAAGCCAACCTTCTCGATAGACTTAGAATTCTTTATTCTCTGGTTCCAGCTTCTGGATAAACTCGACAAGCTTCACATCTCACTTTTGGCTCTCGCAAATCCTTTTGATAAGAGTAGGTCTTACCAATAAGCTTGCCAGCATTTCATGTTCCAATTCACACATTAGTCTGAAATCAAATCCTGCCAAGTACTCAAGGCTCTTCCATTCTAAAAGCATCGCTCCTAAACTTGTATGTCTTCTACTCAACGCATCTGCCAATGCGTTGCCATTTCCTGGGGCATAGGCTACACCAAAATCATATGATCCTAGAAACTCAAACCATCGTTGCTGCCGAAGATTCAAATCCTTCTGGGAGAAAAGATACTTTAATGACTTGTGGTCTGTGAACAACTCGAATCGAGCTCTCAATAGGTAATGCCTCCGCATCTTCAAAGCAAACACAATCGCCGCTAGCTCCAAATCATGAGTTGGGTAATTCCGTTCGTGCGGCTTCAGTTGTCGACTCACATAGGCCACAACCTTATCCTTCTGCATCAGTACTGCTCCAAGCCTTGTGCCACATGCGTCAGTGCACACAATCATATCTTCATTCCCACTTGGAATGGTCAACATAGGAGCACTCGTCAGCCCCTCCTTCAGGATTCCAAAAGCTTGCTCACACTTTACATCCCATGTGAACACTTGGTTCTTCTTTGTCAAACCTGTCAATGGTGCAACTATCTTGGAGAAATCCTTGATAAACTGTCGGTAATAACCTCCCAACCCAAGGAAACTTCTCACATCTGTCACATTCTTAGGTCTATCCCAATCCCGGATTGCTGCCACTTCAGCGAGGTCAACCGCTATCCGATTTCCAGAAACAACATCGCCTAAGAACCTCACTTCACTCTTCCAGAAGTGACACTTCGAAAACTTATCTCTTAGCTGATGCTTTCGCAAGATTTCCAAACACCTCTCAAGTGCGTCTTGTTCTCTTCCTCATTCTGAGAATAAACCAGATTATTATCCACCAACACAAGCATGAACTTATTCAACTTATCTCTGAAAACCCTAATCATAAGATACACAAAATACATTGGCGCGTTAGTCAACCCTAATGGCATCACCACCATTCAAAGAAACCAGATGGTGTCCCAAAAGCGGTCTTCGGCACACTATCCTTCGCTACTCTCAACTGATGAAATCCCGTTGCCAAATCAATCTGAGAAAACATTTTGGCCTCGTGAAGCTGATCGAATAAGTCATCAATCCTCAGCAACGGATACTTGTTCTTATGGGTCACCTTGTTCATCTCACGGTAGTCCACACACAATCTCAATGAGCCATCTTCCTTGGTTGCAAACACCACAGGTTCACCCCACTCGGAAATGCTTCTCCAAATGAATCCTTTTCCCAAAAGGTCACGGACTTGCACCTCCAACTCTCGATGTTCCTTAGCCGCCATCCTCCTAGGAGGCATAATGATTGGTCTAGCGCCTTTGACCAAATCGATTCTAAACTCGATATCACGATGCGGCGACAAACATTTAACCTCGTCAAAGTCATCTTCAAACTCATTTGCGATCGGCACTAATGACAAGTCTTCCTGTGGAATCACAATCGACTATAGTCGCTAACGAAGCCCTATCTTCGGGCTTACATCTAATCAGCACCTTTCGCCCTTCCACATATCCGACTCTCACCTCTACTTCTCGCAATTCACTCTTTCCGCGTACCTCTTGAGCTAATGCATTCTCAAAATGATCCCAAACCCAGCGAAGTTAAGAACAAAGCAATCACACACAAAAGAGCAATCATGACTCGACAGCACCAGATCACAACACAACATGCACAAACTGGACGAATCCCCAACTGGATTAGTCATGTTCAAAGGTCTATCACAAATTTCGGGTTCCAAACCCAAGCGGCACACGAGCTCATTGCAAATGTAAGAATGCAATGCTCTGGTATCAAAAAAACATGAACTGAAACACCATTAATTGAAAGAGTACCTTGAACGATGACACCATTTCCCTTTTCCTCTACAGTAGGAGCTCTTGAAGAAGATGGCACAGCTTCCAAAGTACATGCCTTCATGACCTGCTTACCCTTAGATGATTCTGGACAATCTTTCTTCTCATGCCCAGGCTTTCCACACTTGAAGCACTTATTCTCAGCTTTGGTATTCTTGCACTCATTCGAGTAGTGACCCTTCTGTTGGCAGTTAAAGAAAACTACCTCACTCTTAGGCTTTTTCTGACCATCCTTCCTTTCTTCTATTGTTGCTTCCTCTTTTTATTATTACCACCATGTTGTGGTTTCTGAACTTCCTTGGTTGTAGCGACAACATTTGCTTCTTTAGGAAACAAGCTTTCATGGAAAACATCTTTTTCCACAATCTTTTCAAATGGATCGTCAAGGTGATCCACCAGCGGCCTTCCAATATAGGTACCCAGACACATAACAAACTTCTCGTTTTTCTTATAGGGTGTATCAATGTATGAACAAGCATATCTGGACAAGGCCATGAAATCAGAAACATAATCAAGCACAGAACAACCATTCTGTTTCGGCTCTATGAACTTCTCGAACAAAGCTGACTTCTGAGAAAACTTTGCTTCAAACGTAGCTTGGAATTGCTCCCATGAAATATCCTCTTCTGGAGTCTCAAGAATTTCACCACTCCATGACCCTGCCCTGCGATTGCCTTGATGCAAGCTTCCTCTTTGTTGCATCATCCAAACCCAAGCCTCCAAAAATACGAACACAAGAATCCATCCACCTCTGAACCTCTTCAGCTGGCTTACTTCCTTTGAATGGTTTTCCTCCCAGAAATTTATAATCCTTGCACAACTTCGTAAGATCCACAACCCTAGAAACTCGCACACCTATATAGAACGTGGCTGCCACTGGAGCGGGTACCCTTCGTATGAATTCTTCCATCACGGGCTCAAACATGGCTGGGTAATCCAGCATACCTCCATTTCCCCCTCCAAGCGCAGCTCCCTCCCTAGCACTATGTATTAAAGTACGTCGATTCATTCTAAATCTGCAAATTAGAATGATTAGCTACTTGTAAGAAAAACTGCTAAAGAAGTTCAAACGCTACTATATCATATAGTATTATATAGTATACATCCAACTAAAATCTAAAAATACGTCTCTAATACGTAATTATGTCTTCGAATTTTGGTCAAAATCAATAACCAGAGCTCTGATACCAAATGTGACGACCGCCCATAACCCATGCACTAAACAAGAGGAGTGATACATTGAAAAGTGTGCCAGGTAGCTATGGGCGATCATTAGAATAGGTAAACACAAGTGAAAACTGTCAAATAACTCACAGCACAAGGATAAAATATAACAAAATATATACAACAGGCAATACTAGTGACGCACATTTGAGCAGAAAACACTAAACTTTCGTAGTAACTAGAAAGTATATCCAAAACACCAGGATTTCAACATATATCTGTACAAATTTGCCTCACTACAGCACTGAGAGTAAAACAACAAATAGCCGAAACAAATACTAGATAGTAATAAAACTAGTACATAAGACTCCAGCTCAGCATCGATCAGCATCATCGTCCTCAATAAGGTATCACCTGCCACCTGCTACTCAGTCTGCCCATCCACAATCGGATAAACAACCCAAGGTAATAAGAGGGAAACATAAAACCTTGAGTCAGACAATAGCCTTAGTGAGCGATAAAACAGCTAACAAACATCACCAATAAAGTATATGAGAATATGTAGATTAACAAACCAATCTACCAAACACCAGAGAAGAACTCACCCTGCCTTCCCCACACCGGACCGTGATAGCCTTTACATCAAACACTTCAACCATTCATTCATGAAAACTGGAACAAACACCACTAGCACTCATAGCATCCGGATTATATGTATCTGATGAAAACCATCCTAATTGAATTTAACATTCCTTAAGCACAAGCCCTGGAGGCCTAAACCAATATCAGATAAGCACTCAAGAAACATCCCCGTCGACGTTGGATAATTTACGCGAGACGGTACAAACAAGGCAAATAATCAATCATGACAGACTTTGATTATCACCAATAATCCTGCTTTGAAACCATTGTTAATCATATGATGACCAGCCTTGCTATTTGTCAAGGGCTAATAGTGAACCCAGTTCTAGCATAAACTCTATACGCCTTTCAACGATACGTATGTTCGTCTAACACTGACAACTAAGCCTTTCAACGATACCTAGGTACTCGACCAGCAACCCTCTAGTATTTTGGGTTCCCCCATTGTACCCTTGCTTTGAACCTGCTAGAATTTACGGCTTCTTGGCGTCTCTAGTCATTCAATCCTGACTACTTTTTATAACTCGAGCAACCTTCTCGTGTAACCATTATCCACCAACTCACGACCTTTGTGTTGTAGCCCAAGCAAACTCCTCGAGCAACTTCACCTGACTCCCCATGTTAGATTCGACATGACTCAACATGTCGAACTCGCCATGACTCACCATGTTGGACTTGACATGACTCACTATGTTGGATCTGACATACCTCAGCATATTGGTTTACACCATGTCACTCATGACATGACTCACTATGTTGGACCCGACATACCTCACCATTACACCATGTCACTTGTTATGTTGGATCCGACATACCTCACCATATCGGTTTAAACCATATCTCTCATGACATGACTCACTATGTTGGACCCGACATACCTCACCATTACACCATGTCGCCCGCTATGTTGGATCCGACATACCTCACCATGTCGCTTATTATGTTGGATCTGACATACCTCACCATGTCGCTCATGACATGACTCACTATGTTGGATCCAACATACCTTACTGCGCCATGACTTCCTGTGCATTGGAGAGGAAGAAATGACTTAACTCATGGAAAACGACGTGGCTCCAGATCTGACCAAAATAGCTCCAAATTTGATCAAATCTTCGATAAACGACTACAATGATGAAATCCACTCATCCCAAGCATCCAAATCAACCATAAACACTTCAACATATCATTAATAACATCAAAATAACCATTATCATCATTAAACCATAGGAAATATTCTAAATCATGATAATCCGATAATTAAACCAAAAATGATGGATCTAACTTGCATAAACATATGAGATGACATGGAAATTACTGGTTTAAAGTTGCTAGATTAGATCCTATGATGGTTCATATGAAAATACACTTACCATGATGTAGATTTATGAGAAAACACTTATAAATGATTGAAAACAAAAGATCAAATACTCATATACTTGATTGAATCTGTGTGAGAGATGCTTATCACTCACCAAATCTTCAAAACAACACAAAAACACTTGGATCTAAATCCAGACATTAGAGAATTAGCTTCAAACTCTTCAATTTGGTAAGATATCTCTTTGAATAATGTAGATCCAGCTTTAAATGATGTGCATAATGGTGGAAAGGTGTATTTGATTGAGAAAGGAGAATCACGGGCTCAACCAAAAGAGAGAATGAAGAAAGTAAACTATTCTCCATGCCTCTAACCCCCTATTTATAGCCTCCCACCAACCCACTAATCGGCCTCTCCAAATTAGACGATTATGGCTTAAAAATCTGAACAGCCAACTATAAAAACTTAAAACAGCGATTCCTCCCAAACCACTGTACCAAATCTTTAATGTGACCAGCCTACGGAAAGGGAAACATCATTTACTTTCCTATGGTATAAGTCTCAACACCTGGTTCGATCTGAGTCAAAAGTTATCCCCTATACATGACTGATAGGGGAAAATGATCACAAACAATATTGGTAAAAATTATGGACATGTCTCACATCCCCATAAACAACATATTAAAATATGAAAATAATCCAACCCTCAGGGAAAAATAAAAATATTTTATGATCCTTGATATGTAAAATGTGGGTTGTTACAGGTATTGTACATAGAATTGAATCAAAAATAGCATTTGCTACCCATATGACCAAATTTCTCATAGATATGACATTTTACCCTGTTATTATTATTCCATCTCCCCCTTCATGTCCTCTTTGAGATTTATTGCCTTTTTTATTCTGATCTTCTTGCTTTTTCAGATTTGCTGGAATCTTTATTAACCCTTTTTTCTTAAAGTAGCTGTGTAATTGAGAGAATATTCATTTATATTATTTTCTCTACTCAACTCTGCCTTCATGTGCAAGAAGTTTTGAATGGAAAAAATCTAGGTCAGGTAGGGTTTGTTGAGTCGCAATAAATGTAACTAATGATTCGTACTCCGCATCTAACCATTTGTGACGATGAGTTTTTGCTCACTATCATAAATCTTGTGGCCAACTACATTTAATTTGTCACATAACCCATTTATTTTACTTATATTGCCCCTCATTTCCATATCTTCTTTTCTTTAGTTTTGAAGTTGTCTCCTGTAATGCATTATTCTCATAGAAGACTGAGTTGAATATATGTTCCAATGATGTCCATATTTCATAAGATGGGTTGCAGCCCACAATTTTGGTAATAGGCTTGCATTAATAGATGATAGAAGGCATGTTGATAACAAACTATCTTGCTTTTGATTTTTATATATTCTGGGTTGTTGACAATATTTCCTTCTTTGTCTACAGTATTGATCGGTGGAATAGAAACAATACCTTTGATATAATCTTAAAGTCCATAACCCTTCAAGGTTGTCTTAACTTGGTGTTTCCATAATATGAAGTTGTCTTTATCGTGTGGTATGGTGATGATTTGACTTTTGGGCTTGATCGGGGTGAAATATGGTGCTGCATTGTCAATGGCTTCATTTCTTGATGTCGCTAATGTGATGTCATCGTTGTTTCTTGCCATAATCAACCACAACGTTGAATGATAGAGGGAAATATATGGATTCTTAAATGCTGAAGCAGACGGTGATGGGGAATTGGCAAGGCGGTGAGAAATCTCTGCAGCCAAGAGCCACTGATGATCCACTATCAGTGCAACTAGAAGGAAGATGAAGAAACTGCTCGGATTCCTTCTCGACGTGGCAGAAAACTGATAGAGAATAACTTTGATCGGAGACTGATATATCCCTCAGTGATGAAATTTCTCTGAGGGTATCAGATAAACCTAACTTCCATTCTTGATTCATTTCTTTGAGAATGGTTGAAGATAATTAAAAATGTGTCACTGTAAGTCTTTTTCCATTTGACTTCTTCACTCTAATACCATAAAAGTGATACTGAATTTTATTGCTTGAATTAATGATAAAAATCTCTGAATTAATTATTACAAAGCTAATGATACATGTGATATATATACATATATAGAAACATACAAATATATACGCAAAAGAAAATAAAATAAATGCAACAAATAAAAGAAGCAAGCCCAACAGGCCCAATATCCATGGAGGTAAGCGGTCTGCATTACATATACACTATGCCTTTGCCGCTCTATATATACCATATGTTTCAATAAACTAGCAGTCAACCTAGTATACGACCTTACATTTTAGTGTTAAAATACATTTTGAAAGGATGAAATTGTATCCTTTTTTGTTGTAATCATCAATGGTTTGAGGAAAAACATGTAAGAGATGGTAAAAAAATATCAGTTCGAAGTGAATGCCACATTAAGATACAAAATTTCGATCGTTGATTATTAACCAATACATCATGGTTACTTGTGTATGCAACGATGTCAAAGTCAGCAAATAGACGATACGATTACTCGCTACTGCCAAGTTCTTCAATCTTATTAGTGAACAAATTTGTGGCTAATAAAAACAAAACTTCTACATAAAATGAAGTATAAATTATGTCGTATAACGAATAAATAAACACATATTCTGTAAGTTGTGGAAAACATAGTTGTTGACATGCTTTTTAGTCAAAGCAGTCACACGTGAAATCTCTAGTTAACAATACGCTCAAGTAATGGGAACGTCATCAGAAGACAGGAAGCGATTTGGTTGAAGTCGCATCGCAAACAAAGAACGACTCAAATCTCCTAACAGATGACCTTTTTTGGACCTGAAAACATAAATAATGGAGCTTTGCTTTGTAACTTTTGTGTCTCTCTGAATTAGCTTCAGTCAGAGCTTTTGTTTGGCTCAATCGGACTTACGGTTTGGAAGTTACGCTTGTTTCCGTGAACATGTGTAATTTGGCATCGATCGGCAATCGCTTGGCCGAAGCATTAGAGACTTGGATTACTGGGACTTGCACCGACTCGCCCCCCTTTGGGCTCGCCCTCCCCCCCCCCCCCCCCCCACCCGGCTCGTCGTGCACCCACCTCAGCTTGTGGGCCACCCAGTTAGTGGTGCACCCACCTGGTTCGTGGTGCACCCGCCCAGCTCGTGGTGCACCCATTGACCACAATCCGCACCTGATCACCATCACGACCCGCCAGGCACTGCTCCACCGAAGAGCTTTAGTGCTCGATCCCTCATCCCGACTCGTGAAGCAGGGTCGCGAACCGCCTGTACCAAAGCAGCGGCAACCATTGATTTTAACCTATTCTCATGGCTAATCTCACTCCTATCAACCCGGATCTCATTACACATGGCATGGCATGACTTAGAGAGGATTTCTCCATATTTTCCACCTCATTTCAGGATTTTTGGGATGCGTACCATGTGTCCCGCGAACGGCCTACTGTAAATGGCTATTAATACACCGTTTGAAGGATTTCCAAGGGACTTTTGGCCAAACTTCTTCATGGCATACACCATTAACAACGCAAGGACTTCGCGTACTTAACAAGGCCAATTAAACTTAGTTTAACACGAGGACTTCGTGTATAAAATCATTCTCTTTTCTCTTCTACTTCATTAAAATACAAAGATGTTGCATGTAATTGGATCTCACGGATTATGAGACGGCATTGTAATTGTAATTTCTTAGGATTTAAGGAATTATAAAGTGGACGCAGGCTTGGTTTGAGCCGAACCACTATAAAAACCTCGTGTGTTCCCTGTTTTTTACTGCTTTATCTGCATTCTGTGTTCTGAGATTTGTGATTTTGAGGACTTCACACTGAATTTGGGTATTAGGCTGATATTTTGGACTAACATTTTAGCGCGCTAGGTAGGGGGCACACGATAGTACTTCAATTTCTAGCTCTAAAGGAATCGAGTTGCTTAGCAGTTGGAAATATGGCAAAACGAAAGAAAGACGGAACCTTCTCTCGTGCTGAGGATTTTGGCAATGAAGGCACAAGGAACGAGGCAAGCCAAGAGGCTTCCTCTCATAAAAACCCATCAACATATTTCACTTGAGAAGAGATGGATGGAGTTCTCGCTTAATTGAGAACCCAGATGGCAAGGCAAGATGATTTACTCAGGAAACAACAGGAGATGATCGATGGATTCTTCGCTTGGATGGATGGCAGGCCAAGCGGCTATGAACAACGCACTGTAAATGAAGCCACAGAAGCAGCTCATGCATCACGTGGACCCAAGGGCAACTCCCTCACTCTTGGAAATAGTTAGGTTTGACCTACTTCAGCTCCTGTTCAGATGAACACAAGAACGCAAGCTCACGCTGAGTAGTAGGAAGAGGTTCGTGATGGGGCTCCACGATCCGATCGGTTCGCCCTTCCTCGCTCCCGAACCGGCCTCCACGGCCCTAGCTCACAAGCTGACCTCTAAGACCATGGCTCATGAGCCAACCTCCTCGAACTACGAGCTACAAACCGTGATCCCCACACGACGGCTCACCAACATATTCCTCCTTCTCTTACACTTAACACTGGGGGCACTAGCTCTGATATCGACAATCTGCAACAACTTTCTGAAGGCGATCGGCTCGCCAATCTCATTCAATGCTTCTCGAGAAGCCGCACTTATTAGAATGACGTGGTTGACGTCAATCACAATTGATATACACAGGAAATCAGGAATTCCCGCGATCCCTCGGATTTCAAACTTACACATATGGAGCCATACAATGACAGGACGGATCCTACTGTGCACTTGATGCGCTACAAACGGCATGTGGAAGTTCAATCGGCGTCGGAAAATGTCATGGCTAAATATTTTCCCCTTTTTCTGACTGATATAGCAGCCATGTGGATTCGGCAGCTATAAACGGAATCGATCAATAGTTGGAACATGTTGGTCTCCCTATTCATTGAATAGTTTTGGTTCCACATCGCTCGACCTAAGAACGTAATGTCGCTCACCATAATCAAGCAGAGGCCTATGAAGCTCTACATTCATTCCTGGAAAGATTCAACATTGTAGCAGCATCAGTTGACCGACCTGAACCATCCATGGTATTGATGGCAGCAGTATCTGACATTCTAGATAACTCGGAATTCAAAAAATCTTTGTACCGAGATCCACCGCAAAATCTCGGCGAATTCTACCTTGAAGAAGATAGATTTCTGTGGGAAGAAGATGCAACATCCGAGAAGAAGGTTCTCGATGTTAACATGCTTAAGGACGGAGGACCGTCTGATTGTGCAAAAGACAAAGGAAAAGTTGCTGTCAAGAATGACCGCAACACTTAGCCTCGGAGAGGGCCCAGCTATGAAAAGTACACTAAACTCAATTCAACACTAATTGACATTAACATGGAGACAAACTGTGTTGCCTCCCACCCAAAGCCTCCTAGGAGGGAGCCATCGCAAAGAGAACGTGATTCTGGAAAACATTGCATATTTTATGATATGGATGGTCATGACACAAATGACTGCAGGTATCTGCGAGATTTGATCGAGGAACGGGTTAGACGTGGAGAGATACCCGAGTATGTGAAACAACCAACAGCGCCTGCATCCGCGTTGCTACCACTTGATCCCCGGAGAGGGAATTAACCTGGATCGAGCTCTCGTGGGCTCATCATCAACTGATCTGGATGAGATTGGTCTGGATTTTCTGCATTTCTTGGGATTTAAGATATGTTTCTGCTTTCTTTAGATTTTTCGAATGGCTAAATCGGAGTACACACGTTCAGGGATAGGATTTAACCCCAAAGCATTCTCTGGACTCGATGACAAACCAACTGGACTCGATGACAAACCAATTAGGATTTGCTTTGGTTTTGTACTTCGAATTGAATAAGGAAGGACTTTTCGAGCATGGATTATTTTTGGAAAATTTAAGTATCTGTCAGGTTATGTCAAGATTCCCAATCTCGATCAAAGTATGGCTTATACTTATCTCAAAACCCTAGGTATGGACTGTGCCTAGGGACAGACTGTCATGTCAGGCTTTGGCAAGTATAGCTCTATCTCGGTATGAGTATGGCTTGTAGTCCACTAGATTTCTAAGTATGAATTATACTCAGGAATGGCTTATCGTCTTGTCAGGATTTGGCAAAGGAACTCAATAAAACTCGAGTATGGATTATGCTCAGTTTGAACTTCCTGGTATGGCTTATGCCAGGAAGCTAGGTCCCTCGCCAGGTTTTGGCAGATGATTCGATCGTCCCTTGAGTATGGTTTATGCTCAATCGGATGCCTACGCATGGTTTATGCTTGAAAATATAATCAGTTTTCTCAGGTTTTGACATGCATGTTTGCTTTCTTTTCTTTGCAGGCATGGTTTATACTTGCAGCTGGTAGGCTCAACGCGGCCTTAAATTTCTTGGATTATCCAGAACACATCTTCCTTCAACCAACAAGATATAATCTAGGGGGCAAGTGACATGCTTTTTAGTCAAAGTAGTCACACGTGAAATCTCTAGTTAACAATACGCTCAAGTATTGGGAAGATCGTCAGAAGACAAGAAGCGATTTGGTTGAAGTCGCATCGCAAACAAAGAACAGCTCAAATCTCCAAACAGATGACCTTTTTTGGACCCGAAAACAGAAATGACAGAGCTTTTCTCTGTAATTCTTGTAGCTCTCTAAATTAGCTTCAGGTAGAGCTTTCTTTTGGCTCAATCAGACTTACGTTTTGGAAGTTACGCTCGTTTCCGTGAACAGGTGTAATTTGGCATCGATCGGCAATCGCTTGGACGAAGCATCAGAGACTTGGATTTGGACCGGCTTGCCCCCTTTGGGCTCTCCCCCCACCCCCTGGCTCATGGTGCACCCACCTCGGCTCGTGGGCCACCCAGTTCATGGTGCACCCACCCGGCTCGTGGAGCACCCATAGGCCACAATCCACACCTGATCACGACCCGCTAGGTACTGCTCCACCATAGAGCTTCAGCGCTCGATCCCTCATGCTGGCTCGTGAAACAGGGTCACAAACCGCCTGTACCAAAGCAGCGGCAACCATTGATTTTGCCCTATTCTCATGGCTAATCTCACTCCTATCAACCCGGATCTCATTACACATGGCATGGCACGACTTGGAGAGGATTTTTCCAGGTTTTCCACCTCATTTCGAGATTTTTGGGATGCGTGCCACGTGTCCTGCGAACCGCCTACTGTAAATGGCTATAAATACACCGTTTGAAGGATTTCCAAAGGACTTTTGGCCATTCTTCTTCACGGCTCCCACCATTAACAACGCAAGGACTTTGCATACATAACAGGACCAATTCAACTTAGTTTAACACGAGGATTTTGTGTATAAAATCTTCTCTTTTATCTTCTTCTTCATTACAATACAAGGAAGTTGTACGTAATTGGATCTCACGGATTGTGAGACGGCATTGTAATTGTAATTGTAATTGTAATTTCTTAGGATTTAAGGAATTATGAAGTGGACGTAGGCTTGGTTTGAGCCGAACCACTATAAAAACCTTGTGTGCTCCCTGTTTTTTACTGCTTTATCTGCATTCTGTGATCAGAGATTTGTGATTGTGAGGAATTCACACTGCATTTGGGTGTTAGGCCCAGATTTTGGTATAACAATAGTCGAATAACATCAACTTAATAAACATTGTAGAATGTCATTTATTCTTAGGAAAAAACTCAACGTAGTAAGCACAATAAGTGTCCAACGTAAAATGAAGAAAATAAACCATGCTAAATCTTTACCATACGACCCAACCGAGAATCTAACATACAAACCCACCTGTACTCTACAACTTCATTCTAATTCGAACTTGTATTCTTTGTGTCTCCTTTTTTATCCAATCAACTTGAAATTTGAAATGTAGGCTTCTCGAAACATTCTCTAACATCCATGGTAATTTCATTTAATTTTGGACACTTTTAAATTTTGTTAGATTTGAATATTTTTAGCCATAACTCATGAGTACGAACTCTAAGCAACTCCAAACTTTTCACACAACCTCTGGAGGCCTTTCAACTTGTCTTCTCTATAATTGATGCAAGTCTAAGCAACTTTTGGTTTATGGATTTTTCGCTAAATTCTAGTTCTAGGCCCCTATGCAGTTAAATTCCCGCTAAGGCCCCGTAAAATTCCCGCTATAGCCTGTGGCACTCTTCAACAGCTACGTTATTCTTAGCGCCGATGAATAGTAAAACTACTTTAAACCGCTCTATTTTCTATTGAGCTACTCAATCAAGGCTTTTTCATCCGTTTTAGC
Source organism: Allium sativum (assembly GCA_030737875.1). Lineage (NCBI taxonomy): Eukaryota > Viridiplantae > Streptophyta > Magnoliopsida > Asparagales > Amaryllidaceae > Allium > Allium sativum. The sequence goes on from CM060920.1 coordinate 433,390,147, forward strand.
TTTATTAATATATAGATGTTGATTTTGACTAGTTTCCTTATAATTTAAAAAAGAGTCAGTTTAAAGAGTTATTTTAACGTAAAAGGGCTCTATATATGGTAGAAATCTATTATAGTTACTAAGTTTAATTTATATAACCATGATATTCTTTGGTATTGTTATATAAGGTTAATTAATATTAGGTTTTCTATGAAATTGATATGAGAATGATAATTAATCAATTTTAAATATTTGTTCCACATCTAGTGAGACTTTTGCACAACTACTATATCCTTGCAATTTCCCCACTTTATCCCCAGTATAACTTCTCACACTTCCATCGTTATAGAACTGGCAAACGCTTTAATTGCACAGCTAAGTTGTCATTCACAAGCATTTTCACACTTCTAAACAACAATAATCCAAACATGAAAATCATACAAGGTAACATACAATAACAACCAATCACTTCAACTATTTTATAGAGTCTAAATTTAAATAAAAGTCATAGATTAGCACAGATCTGCAAGTGTTTTCATAGGAAAATGTAGCAATCTTATTCCTAACCATTTAAGTTTATAATTTTAATCTAAAGTCATAAGATTACTACCATGTTCAACAATTTCATAATTATTTTAAGATTATAAAGTTTATAATTCTATAAATCACATGTTCCTGTGAAATTTCAAATCTAAAATAAAATTACTAAATCTGAATAGATCTCTCTTCCTAGCAGTCACAGTTATGCCTCTCTAATCTAGATCTATAAACCTCTATAATTCAATTTAAATTTTGTGCAAAAATCTAGGTTTTAGATCATTTTTTACAAAGGTAGAAGCTCATGTGAAGAAGGATAAGAAAATGAAATGACAAAAATGAGTTACAAATCATTTCATCCTTTTATCCTTCTAATCCCAAAACCCAAATTGGGCCTATGTGAAAATGGATCTAGATGGCTGAAAATAGACTGTTTGAGTCCTAAAATCCCTTCAAATAGTCATATCATCCAAACAATTTATTTATTCCGATACATAATCACTCTACAGAAAGGGAAACCATTATCTCGATCCAATGGAAGTGGTTTCGAATCAAAGTTTCACTCCAGTAAAAAATTATGGATGATATAAGATTTCTTAAGGGTAGTAAAACAATCACGGAAAAATTCAAAAAAAATTCCCAAAAGTGAGAATGCCTCTAGCAGCCACCTCTCAAAATTATGGAATGATACGACCTTATGTGAAAATAGTATTGCATATTTACACGTTAAAAACGCGTATTACTATAGGTCATTATAGAACTCCACACTTAGGTATTGTTGGTCTATTCCTAAAGGATTTGAAGTTGAGTTTTCCAAAAAAATACCGATTTGTCATTTCGAAGAGACCGGAGTTGGACTTGGTTGTCCAAAAACGCTTCAATCCAGCTAAAGCATTTAAAATTAGAGACATCTTGAAGATGATTGTAGATGGAGTTATTTGGTTTCATTTTGACCCAAAACAAACTTGTAAGGTTGAGTGTTGGTATGCATATCTTCCTATAAGGCACTATTAGCAATCAAGAAGGTCGACTTTTTATAAGGTAAATGTAACACCTCGTAATTTTAACAAACATTAAAGAGGATAAATTAAATAATATTACTTTAATATTAAGAATAAAGGGAAAGGGACAACGTCATTGCGTCCATCTCGAAATTTTGGTCAAGATAGACATTTGGTTTGCATAAAACAGACACCGTATGAAGAAGTTATGAGGGTTTGACGTTTGTGTACACACAAGAAAATTATATATACATATAATCAATCATAAAATCAAATTTAAGTTCAAAATTCCGTACGCGGAAAATTTCCTGCCTCAGGGAAGTCGACTCCATAGAGGGGGTGTAGACCCATGGGTCGACCCCCTAGGGTTAGGTTGACCCCCCTAGGGCTGAGCCGGCAGGTCAAATTCTGGGGCTGGCAGCTATAAATATAGGCTTATTTCTCTTGTTTTCTTCACTGAAAATCAACGGAGGCATAAATGCTATCGGTGCCTGGACTGAATCAAATCCTTTCCTTTTTCTACAAACCAAACTTAGAGATTCAAGTGTAGATTTGTTCTTCTTCTACCTTTCTAGATCCAAACAATGTGAGTTTCAAGTTGATTTTAGATTTAAATAAATAAAAAGTAAACATGATAGGACTGTAATTTGGATCTGTGCATGTTAATCCTTGAATCACTTCAAATCTGTAATAACTTCTGAATCTGTGATATTTTGGCATACTATAACTTGGATCTTAACCCTTATCATGTCAGATCTACTTTTGATTATAGATCTAATTCAGTATTTAGATCATCTTGTACCTATCATGTTGTGGTTAATTTGGATCTGTGAAGCGTTGGACATCTAAATCCTGGTTTAGATCTAATCATGCCTATCATGACATCCCTGCTATGTTATAACCCATTTATTATCACAAGTTCACCGATCTGTTCTTATATGTACATCTTAACATTATGCCATGAAAAGTCTATGTCAATTCTGTTAGAATAATCATTTCTGTCATCTTCCCTTCACCTTTTCCCTTTTATTTTTTGTATGGGAATGAGGGGAAAACATTGAAATTGGGCATATCTTGTGAATTGGGAATTTGGGGGCATAATTGGTAAAACGGTGAAAATTGGCATAATCTGAATAATGTATATGTATATGAATTTGGACATATATTTCACTATAAACATAATTGGGGGAAGAAGGGGCATGAAACCTATAACCTATAACGACATAGGTAAGAATTGGCTAATAAAGAAATTCCTAGAATTACAATAACTTGAAATGGTAAACCACACTTAGGCATGAGGTTAGACTGCACTTGTGGTAGAAGTTTACCCGGAACCGACCGACATATCCAGTGACCACAAGTGTTGAATCTAATGTAGGAGGCCTAAGTGCACAAATACAAGATATGCTAAGGCCCGATTTGTGGAATTAGCCTGTCGAACCCGCCCGGCATGTCCAGCATCCGCAAATTGTAGGTTTAATGTGGTAGGTCTAGCATATTGTAACCATAAATGAATATATGGTAATAAACTTGAATACTTAACCAATTGGAATCCATAGGGATTGTATGAACATGAACTTGAGTAGGGATTAAGCAAATAAGTTTGAACGGTGGGTGGGTTAAGTAAATCTGAAGGGGTGGGTAATATTTATATATAGGCTCACAAACTTAACCTGAGGGTGTTATGTAATTAAAGACACCTAGTGGTTGGCATAACTTGTGGAAATGTTGGAGTTATGTAGTTAAAGACACCTTAGGGTAAGCATAACTTGTGGAAATGATAGGGTTATATAATTAAAGACACCTAGTGGTAAGCATAACCGGTGGAAATCCTAGTGGGGATACAAGATAAAGGGGAGAGCTTGTATTGTATTGTACGTGGGACCCTTTTCAGTCAGTAACCCATATAACGGTATCAAACGAGGACTCTGCCCTAGGTCGGAGTCGAGCACGTGTAACGACCCGCATTCTACGCATAAAATGATCGTAGAATATTTATTTCTTTCACATACGAAGTCATATGGTCGTGTAACTTTGGGAAACGACTATTGGAGTCATTTCCCATGTTCACGATTTTTCCCGATTTTTAAATGACTGTTTTGCCCGTAACTAATCTTCTTATTGCCATAACTTTTGATTGGGAATGAGTTTTGACCTGAAACCACTTCCATTAGATCCGGATGATGGTTTACCTTTCTGTAGAGTGGTCACATTAGCCAAACGGACTCACCGTTTGGGAGATATGGCTGAAACAAGATTTGGAAGGTGAAAAATAGCTTAACCAGGCCTAATTAGGGTGATTAGCAAGAGGGTCCATAACCCATTCCGGGATTAAGGTTATGGGAGGCTGAGATGAGTTAGTAAATTAGTTTTTATTTCATTTCTTAGTCGCCACTTACAACCTTTGAACCCTAGCAATGGCCTCCACTTGCTAAAAAGCCCCAAATCACCTTCTAATCACTAATTAAGCCAAATCTACATCAAATCAAAGCGGATTAGCACAAAAATGGAGGTAGAGTTACTGGAGTGTATTGGGTTCCGAACCATTTTGTCAAAAAGTTTCAGATCTGAGTTTATTTGTGGCTAAGGTGAGTGATTAGCCTTGTTTTTACACTTGTTAAGGTTAATTAAGGGTAATTAGTGATAATTAGTGAATTTATACATGATTAAATTCTGGAAAAACATTTATAAATTTCGAAATATTGATTTAGGCCTCTGTTAGAAATTTGGGTTAATTTGGATAAGTTTTGTTAATCCTATCATTAGTTATTGTTAAACATGATTAAGAGGAAAACATGGGTTTTGAGTATGTTTGATCCGTTTTAACATATCAAATTGCGGTTTTGATGTTTGTGGTCAATTCTACATGTTGCTATGACTGTATGGTATGCTTCGTGATTGTTTTAAACAGTTGGAATGGTCGAAAACGCCGTCGTGTGGCATAAAAACAGTCACTGGAAAAATATGCAGGAGCCAGCCTGGATCGGATCGCCCCTACCCGGCCCCGACCAGACCGCGGAGATCCATCACGACCCGAGCCCTCCATTCATGAGATAGCCTCACGAGCCAAGCATGTCACCAAGAGCTGACCTCCACGAGCTGCGACCAGAGCCACGACCTGGAGTCACGATTCGAAGCGACGAAGGGGCCCGACACGAACCTAATGGGTGCCCACGACCCGACCCAGTGGAAGGAGAACGAACTGAACCGCTAGTCATGACCTGCTTGCATCTGGAGTTCTCTGAACCGACCTGTTCTTGAACGATGACCACGAACCGATATGACAGTGGCATGATGGCACGACTCGACCCGGTGGAAAAACATGAACCGATCTGAACCACTCTGGGGAGCACGACCCAAACAAGGTTGATGACCATGGACTGAACGAGGGGAAGAGGACTGATCCGAATGGAACCAATGATGACTGAAGGACCGAACCGATCCGGAGGAGACTAAAACCCGAGATGCAAAGGTAGTACGAATGGGAAGTTGTAACTCAGGATCCAGATGGGAACCAACGAGCAAACTTCATTAGTTGGACTTTGCTATGGGACGCGTGCTAAGGGGTTATCGACGTCCATAACTTTGATTCACCACCGAGACAGATGTTAGGCTATGGATCAGTGCAGTGGAGTAGTTATTATTCCATGGGGCAGAGTGATCGTAGCATGGATACGAGACAGTGCAGCGGAGTCGTTATGACTTCATGGGGCAGAGTGGACATAGCAAGGACTAGTGGCTATGGATCAGTGCAGTGGAGTCACAATGACTCCATGGGGCAGAGTGATCATAGAAAGGATTTGGGTGATCAAAGTGGTGGATATCGTATGCTTTACGCATTGAGTGAGAAATGTGAGGATGGTTGCTATGCTTGATTGTTTGACATCATTATGACATGCACACCCCTACCCCCGTATCTTTACACCATATGTTAGCGTCAACTTAGAGTATTGTACATCTTGTTGTGCTAACTCTTTGGTTGCAGGTCCGGGTTCAGGTATGGTTTAGTATACCTGTTGTTGTTCTGTTTTACTGCTTATCGCTCATACCAGACTTTTGTCTGACCCAGAGTTTTATGTCTCTTCTTATTACTCTGGGTGCTCTTAAATGGGCAGACTAGCTGGTTGTGCACGAGTAGCTGTCCGGAGACTAGCAGGAGGCTTATACGTACTATTCTCTATATATGTTCTCCCTATGTCGCTGTTGGTCACTACTTTGGGCATTAGTAGTGTACCTTTCTTATTTTGCTTTAGAGACAGTTTTAGAAGTTGTAATAAAGATGATGTGGAACATAAGCTGTAATTTTGGATTTTCCGCTGCTACGATTGTTTAAGTTTTAAGCTTATGCACTGTCTCGCCTGTTTTATGTCAAGTTATGTTATTATTATATTTTATTCCATGCGCTGTGAGATATACTACAGTTTCCTTATTAGTTCAAATTTCCTTCTTTCCTTCCTTTGATGACCGTCCCGTGCTGGTTGGACATTGGCACAGCGTACTTTCATTAAAAATGTCGGCTGGTGCGGGGCGGGCCGTCTCATTTGGTATCAGAGCTCTAGGTTGCGTTGTTAACCTAGGGAAGACACCAGAGAGAGGTAGTACGTATATGAGAGCGCGTATTTGTGATATTTTGGTTTTCAAAAGCTATGTATATATATACTATTAGTATATTTAAGGATGAAGTCGCATTGCACTGGCACCACCGAAGAGATGGTTAATCGTTTTCTCCTTACAGATTGAACGATGAGCCGATATACTAGGGGTACTGGTAGAGGAGCTAATAATGGGAATGGCCCTGATATGAGGACGATGTTCACTGACCTCATGAGAGAGATGCTTAGGGATGTTCAGAGGGAGGCTCCTAATGCTGCAAATGGTGGTGGTGCAGCGGTGCAGGCGCCTAGGGCCGATTTCGCCAACCTATTCAAGGATTACACTAGTCTTGGTGGATAGCCGTTCCACGGAACGGAATCGGCTACAGAAGTTCAGGATTGGTTGGATAGCTGTGAACGTATCTTCGAAGACTTGGGTATTGAGGATGTGATGAAGAGAAAGCTAGCATCTCATCAACTGCAAGGACGAGCGATGAATTGGTGGAATGCTATTAAGGCAGCTACTCCAGAGAATCAAGTTACATGGGATCTGTTTAAGGCCCGATTCGGTGAAAAGTTTATCCCAACTGCTCAGAAGTCAGAGTTGTTTAGGAAGTTCTTGGAGCTTAAGAAGAATGGTAGGGCAGTCTCGGAGTATATTTCTGAGTTCAATACTTTGTCGAAGTATGGATTATCTCTTACTGACACTCCCGAGTAGAAGAATGAGAAGTTCATAACAAGCTTAGATCAGTACTTGGGGGAAAGGCTTATAAACCATATCGATGAGACGTTTGAATCGATTGTGGGAAAAGTTGTGAGATCAGAGAGTCTATACCCTAAGTCAAAGACTGAGGTTGCATCTATAGAAGAGCCAAAGCTGCAAGCAAGCGGTGGAGGCAAGAATGGTTCTCAGAACAAGAGAAAGCAGAATCAGACCAAGGAGGGCTAGAAGAAAAGAATAAGAAAGATGCTGAGTGCTTTAGCTGTGCCAAGAAGGGCCATTATGCTAAAGAATGTCGAGCAAAGCCAGCAGACAGGAAGTGCTTCAATTGTGGCCAAGTAGGACATCACAAGGATAAGTGTCCATAATCCCCTAAAGAAAAGTAGATTGTGAAAGCATATGCTATTAATGTTATTCCTTCTTCGTCAAATGCCCCAACTGCGGCGGAAAAGGGAAAGAATGTCGTCATTCAAGGTATGCTTTATGTTTATGATGTTCCTGTACGAGTATTGTTTGATACCGGAGCTTCCCATTCCTTCATATCTAGTGACCTGGTAGATAGGTTGGGAATGGAACCCGAGATACTCGATAGACCTTTACTGGTAACTATTCCGATTGGTGGTTCGACTAGTTTTAGCATGATTTGTCGTAACGTGGTCTTATCGAGTCATGGATGAATGTTTGTTTGTGATTGCTTTGTTTTGGGCTTTACTGGGTTTGGCATTATTTTAGGAGTCGATTGGCTCCAAAGGTACAGGGTGGTGGTAGACTGTGAGGGCTTTTTGGTGACAGTTAGAGCGGATGATGGGCGGAGGGTAGTGTTTGGTGGTCTACCTAGTGATGGGGTACTGGCTAGTTTTCTAAATTCCCTCGACATCCCGCATGATGAGTTGTCAAATGTACCCGTGGCTGGCCAGTGTCCAGACATCTTCGAGGAAGTGACCGGACTTCCACAACACCGAGAGATTGAGTTCCGTACTGATTTAGTGAAAGATGCCAGACCTAGTGATGCCACTTCGTCGTATGGCACCAAAGGAGCAGCGAGAGCTTGAGGTGCAAGTAAGAGATCTGTTGATGAAGGGATTTATCAGAAGAAGTGTTTCTGAGTGGGGAGCACCAGTTGTGTTTGCTACCAAGGCAGATGGTTCCCCTCGATTGTGTGTGGACTACCGCGGGTTGAATAAGGTAACGAGGAAGAACAAATATCCTCTTCCGCGGATAGATGATTTGTTTGATTAGTTGAGTGGAACGAGAGTGTTCTCCCAACTGAATCTCACAACAGGTTTTCATCAGCTTAGAGTGGAAGCTGAGAGTATAGCTAAAACGGCATTTCGGATGCCGTCTGGATTTTAAAAGTGTTTGGTCATGCCATTCGGGTTGACCAATGCACCAGCATATTTTATGGATCTTATGAATAGGGTATTCAAAGATCAGTTGAATAAGTTTGTTCTTGTGTTCGTAGACGATATCTTGGTTTATTCGAGGACAGAGGAAGAACACAAGGAACACTTGAGGATAGTGATGGAGGTATTGAGAAAACACCAATTGAAAGAAAATTTTTCTAGGTGTCACTTCTGGAGGAGGGAAGTGAGATTCTTGGGCCATGTTGTTTCAGTGAATGGTATTGCCGTGGACCCTGCAAAGGTGGCTACGGTACAGGATTGGTCTACGCCCAAGAATGCAACAGACGTAAGAAGTTTCTTGGGATTGGCAGAATATTATCGTAAGTTTATCCAAGACTTCTCCAAGATAGCGGCACCATTGACTTAGTTGATCAACAAAAATCAAGCTTTTTTTGGGACGAAAGGTGCGTGAATGCATTCAAGAGTCTAAAGGAAAAGTTGACGCATGCACCAGTGTTTGTCATTCCTAAAGGGAATGAAGAGATGATAGTATACACGGATGCATGTGGTACCGGACTAGGTGTTGTATTGATGCAAGGAGGTAGGGTTGTAGCTTATGCTAGTCGGCAACTGAAACCGCATGAGAAAAGATATCCTACCCATGATTTGGAATTGGCAGCGATCGTATTCGTATTGAAGATGTGGAGACATTATCTCTTGGGAGAAAGATTCGAGTTGTTTACCGATCATAAATCGTTAAAGTATCTTTTCTCTCAGAAGGATCTAAATCTCCGACAACAAAGATGGTTAGAATTCTTGGCTTCCTGCGATTTCGATATCGCATATACACCAGGAAAGGGCAATGCGGTAGCTGATGCATTGAGTAGAAGACATGCCAGTTTAGGGGCTATGTTTCTAGAATGGAAGCAACTAGAGTACATCGCTGGGTATGATTTCAGACCAAAGTGCGAATTGGATCCAGAAGTATTAGCAAGTTTGACAATCAGACCCACTTTGATTGAGCGGATTGGTTCTAGTCAGAAGGACGATCCTAGCTTATTGGAAATCATCTCCAAGTTAGAGATGGGTATCGATAAGGAGATGGACAAGTATGGGATTGATCAAGGTGGATGGCTTAGAAAGAATGGAAGACTAGTTGTGCCCAATGTCAATGGATTGAGAGATGAATTGCTTAGAGAATGTCATCACTCAAAACTGACTATACATCCCGGTGGTAACAAAATGTATCGAGACATGAAGCAGACCTACTATTGGGAAGTAATGGAAAGAGACGTTGGGAAGTTTATATCCAAATGCATGAACTGCCAGTTGGTTAAAGCTGAGCAAAAGAAACCTAATGGTTTGTTGCAACCATTAGAAGTTCCAGAATGGAAATGGGAACAAGTTTCAATGAATTTCATTGATGGGTTACCAAGGACTAGATCGGGCCATGATAGCATTTGGGTGATTGTGAACCGATTGACCAAGAGTGCAAGGTTTATGCCGATCAAATCGAATAGAACAACAGCTAAATTAGCAGAAATGTATATGAAGTGGGTAATGAGATTTAATGGAGTACCCAAGGGCATTGTGAGTGACCGAGATATGTTGTTCACTAGTGATTTTGGAAGAGCTTACAAAAGGCGTTAGGATCAGAATTACGTCTCAGTACCGCGTATCATCCTCAAACTGATGGTCAAACAGAGAGGGTAAATCGTATATTTGAAGATCTCTTGAGAGCTTGCATATGGGATTTTGGTGGATCATGGGATGACCATTTACATCTGGTAGAGTTTGCATATAATAATAGTTATCAGTCCAATATTGGTATGGCTCCATTTGAAGCTTTGTACGGAAAACTATGCAACTCACCGTCATGTTGGTTAGAAAATGGTGAGAAGTTTGTGCTCGGACCAAATGTGATAAAAGAAACTTCAGAAAAGATTAAGATCATTCAACAGCAAATGAAGGCTGCCCAAGATAGGCAGAAGAGTTATGCTGATAAGAGGAGAAGTGATTTAAAATTCTCCATTGGTGACTTGGTGTTTGTCAAGATTTCTCCGTTAAAGAGCGTGATACGATTTGGTAGGAGAGGCAAGTTAATGCCAAGATTTGTTAGTCCATTCCCAGTTCTCGAGCAAGTTGGGAATTTGGCATATAAAGTTGAATTACCAGAGAAGATGTCAGGAGTTCATAACATATTTCATGTTTCGCAATTAAGGAAATTCGTGCACGACCCCAATATGACTATTTCACCTGATCAGTTGGATGATATCGAAGTAGAACCCGAGGCGATTAGGAACAGCAAGCCGATTCGTATTATTGAGCATGATACAAAACAACTTCGAAAGAAAGCGGTGGATCTAGTCAAAGTTCAGTGGGGGCGTGAATGAGAAAGATTGTACTTGGAAAACAGAGGAGAATATGAGGAGGACATATCCAGAACTCTTTAACTGGTAAGATTTTAATCTCAATTTAGTTTTCCGCATGCTAGGATAGACGTGTTTGTTGTTTTGTATGTTTGATTGTTGTGAATGGTTGATAGGCATGCGGGATACTTTGCTTGTTTCTTAGTTAAGGAATTTCGGGGGTGAAATTTCTTAAAGGGGGGAGAATGTAACGACCCTCATTTTATGCATAGAAGGATCATAGAATATTTATTTCTTTCACATACGAAGTCATATGGTCGTGTAACTTTGGGAAGCAACTGTTGGAGTCATTTCCCATGTTCACGATTTTTCCCGATTTTTAAATGACCGTTTTGCCCCTAGTTGATCTTGTTTCGGCCATAACTTTTGATTAGGAAGGAGTTTTGACCTGTAACCATTTCCATTAGATCTGGATGATGGTTTACCTTTCCGTAGAGTGGTCACATTAGCCAAATGGACTCACTGTTTGGGAGATATAGCTGAAACAAGGTTTGGAAGGTGAAAAACAGCTTACCCGGGCCTAATTAGGGTGATTAGCAAGAGGGCCCATAATCCATTTCGGGATTAGAGTTATGTGAGGGCTGAGATGAGTTAGTAAATCAGTGTTTATTTCATTTCTTAGCCGCCACTTACAACCTTTGAACCCTAGCAATGGCTTCCACTTGCTAAAACACCCTAAATCACCTTCTAATCGCTAACTAAGCCAAATCTACATCAAATCAAAGCGGATTAGCACAAAAATCGAGGTAGAGTTGCTAGAGTGTATTGGGATCCGAACCATTTTGTCCAAAAGTTTCAGATATGAGTTTATTTGTGGCTAAGGTGAGTGATTAGCCTTGTTTTTACACTAATTAAGGTTAATTAAGGGTAATTAGTGACAATTAGTGAATTTATACATGATTAAAGTCTGGAAAAATATTTATAAATTTTGAAATATTGTTTTAGGCCTCTGTTAGAAATTTGGGTTAATTTGATTAAGTTTTGTGAATTCTATCATTAGTTATTGTTACCATGATTAAGAGGAAAACATGGGTTTTGGGTATGTTTAATCCGTTTTAACATATCAAATTATGGTTTTGATGCTTGTGGTCAAATCTACATGTTGCTATGACTGTATGGTATGCTTGGTGATTGTTTAGAACAACTAGAATGGTCGAAAATGCCGTTATGTGGCATAAAAACAGTCACTGGAAAAATATGCAGGAGCCAGCCCGGATCGGATCGCCCCTACCCGACCCCGACCCGACCGTGGAGAGCCATCACGACCCGAGCCCTCCATTCATGAGATAGCCTCACGAGCCAAGCATGTCACCACGAGCTGACCTCCAAGAGCTGCGAGCAGAGCCACGACCTGGAGTCACGATCCGAAGCGATGAAGGGTTGGGTGCCCACGACCCGACCCAGTGGAAGGAGAACAAATTGAATGGCTAGTCACGACCTGCTTGCATCTGGAGTTCTCTAAACCGACCTGTTCTTGAACGATGACAATGAACCGATCTGATAGTGGCATGATGGCACAACCTGTAGCGCCCCGCCTCTATACCAACTATCGTCCAGTTCATTTCAGGGAAATGTCGTAGACCATAACGGAGAATAAGGTTTGTGAAGGGCGACCGATTGTATAATTGCTCCATGTGAAGAATGCACATCGAATTCTGATACCGATTAAAATTTCGACATGACCATTCGGCACATAGGGCAACTACACAACAGCTATATGAAATCCGAAAAGCAGTATAAAATAGACAACAACAACAATATAAATATGGTATATCTCAAAGCCAGACACAGAATAATCATATCACAAAGGCGGAACAGATATGAATAAACCAAGAATGTGTACAACAAGCTAGTGGTCAACAAAGATCCACTAATACATGTACCAATATCTAGATAAAAGAATATTTACACAACAGTAGACAATGTCAGAGGTACAAAAGTACATAAAACTTCGGAGACAGAGTAGCAAGTTGAAAGCGGAAGATCGATCCTGCGATGAGTCCCAGAGGAGTACCTAAAACGACTTGGTCTGACCCGAGTATTATTTATAGGAATAAACAATAAACGAGTCGGTCTAGCTGTACTTATCAAATAAACTGAGATAACAAGAGATGTAACACAGGATGACATGATTCTACTAATAACATCTAATCATAAATAAATATGAAACATGGCATGTCAACAAAATTAGGGAATGACAATGAAATGTCAGTACACAAATATCTCTAAATAATCTCATAGCTAATATAGAATGCAACATTCAAATAAAAGCACACAACAGGAAATGACAGTGGAATGCCAAATAAAACTGAACCCATGAATTACAACGGAATGCCAAATAAACTGAATACATGAATGACAACGGAATGCCAAATACAAATCAAATTGATGCGCATTGCATCAAAGAAATCAAGAATCTAGAAATCACTCGAAATCCAGAAAACATCATAAAGAAGTTCCCCACGGTGTCGGGAGAGATAAACACATGAATCGTGAATCCCTAGAAAACAGAAAACATCATAAAGAGGGCCTGCAGGTTCATAGATGAGAAACGATCTCTAGGTAGCTAACCTATAGTTTGAGCCGAAGCTCCCCATGAAGCCGGGTCGTGACCCCGGAAGGGAGAAAACACGTAAATCGTGAAATTTCTAGAGAACATCATAAATCATAGAAAGTTGGACCGAAGTCCCCCAGGTTAAATCCAAGAATCGTAAATCCCACTCGGGCGATCGAGGACCACAGAACACAAGTCATAAAAGTTGGACCGAAGTCCTATGGGTGAAATTCAAGAATCGTAAATCCCACTAGGGCGATCGAGGACCACAAAACACAAGTCATAAAGGTTGGACCGAAGTCCCATAGTTGAAATCCAAGAATCATAAATCCCACTAGGGCGATCGAGGACCACAAAACACAAGTCATAAAGGATCACATCGATCCGGATGAATAGAAATTACTCCGAGCTAGTCAATATAAGGAAATAGCGACATGTCCCATAACCACATGCTATTCTCGAATATTTACGAACCCATAGTTGGTTTCTATTCAAAATAGAGAAAATCGCCACATATGTTCAAGCGAACAAGTCCAAGAGTTATCCGCCGAAGTAAACATCTAAGGGGTCATAGTCCTCAGTTTTACTAAGGTAAATAAACTAGATTTCTCGTTCGATCAATAGGATAAGGAATCTTATATAAATCAATAGAATCAGAACCGGGTTTAGAAACCGAATTTATTTTAAAAGGATTTGAATTTAAAAACTGATTAAACATGGGTTCGGCATCCATTGACCATATACAACCCCATTATCCATTGTGGTTTAATTATTTATAAAAACCGTCGCCGAAGCGAACAGAACACAAACATCATAGATCATAAATTCACATCTCATGGTTTCAAAACGATTTGAAAACCAAACGAGACAGTGCGGCTACGACAATCCGAGCGAACTCAAGATTGCCGAGATACGCGCGAGGGGGTGTTGGGAAGGAGGTCCGAAGAACACGGAGGCGCGCACGCCTCGACGCGCGACCAAAACTGCAGAAGGGGGGAAATAGGCCTGGGCAACGCCCAGGTCCGTCACCGGTCAACCGCCCAAGGGGGCGGACCGGTTGGGGACAGATCTGGGCGTTGCCTAGATCTGTCACTGGTCGACATCCCGGAGGGGGGGGGGTCGACCTGTTCAAGACAGAGACTTGACCGGTCGAGCGGCCCCCCAGGGCCTGTCGACCGGCCTCTGTGCTTGGGCATATGCCCAGGCACAGCACGGACCTGTCGACCGGCCCTATTTGGGCGGTCGATTGGTCAGTGCCTGGGCGCATGCCCAGGCATGGGTGACGGGGGATTCGACCCCCATCGCGACCTCTCGAGCTCCGACGCTTCTCTCCGACCTTGTGACGACTGGTTCCGGTGCTGGTACACCTTCCGTTGGAGCCGGAGACAAGTGTGATTCAATTCAATTGCACAAGAAGATTTTCGAACCCAATTTCTAAACCAAACGAAGAAACGTGATATAAGCGAATCGTGAAGTCTTAGAACTTGCCGGGAGCGACAACAGTACTTCACAACACCACTTACTCGACTTACATCATGTGTGATCGTGTGATCAACATATATATACATAAGATTTCAAAGGTTCGATTTATAAAGTCAAGTATGCACAAAATTCCAAACCAATACACATCAAGGCGATTCGAGCGACTCGCGAAGACTTAAATATTTGTCGGGGGACAACGGAGCTTCACAGGATCACCGAATCAACTCATAACACTTGGATTAGATCGTATAAACGATCATTTTCGAAATTTCAACTCAATGGAATATAAACACATGAAATCGGCTAAGTTATACTAACCTAACCAAATCAACAAGCAAATGCAACTCATATGAACACTAAATTACACTTGTACAAGCACGTAGGCTTGTGGAATAGATGTGAGTTCAAAAAAAACTCACCTTTCACTCATGAATCGCAAGAACAAGCTCCAACAAGGAAGAACAAGCACAAATCCAAGCAAAGAACCTTTCTTTCTTCAGTCACTCCTCTCTAATCACCTCATGAACACATATGAAGACTCATGGATGTTAGAACATAATAAAAATCCGAAATTGAGAGGAGAGAAAGGTAGAGAATGAGTAGAGAGAGCTTACCCATGTCATAGAATTGGATTTGCACAAGAATTGAGCTCTAGATTGGAAGCCCTGGTTTAGGAATTCTAATTTCCCATTCCCTTCCCCATTTTCTATTCTTCTAAGTGTTTGGAGAATGAATGAAGAGTGGGTGGAAGCTAGGTGAATTATATGATGAGCTTGGTTAGCTCAACCAAGCCCTAGCCCAAAGTGCCAATTTTCACGAACTCGGAACATATCGAAGCTTATAGTTTTCGAATACCTAAACGATGTTTCGAACCCGATGGAAGTGGTTTCGAGTCCAAATTCATTCGTATGTGAAAAATGATATTTTGGCCACATATTCTAATGAGAACTGGGCCAAATTTCACTAACTAAAAAGGTATCGATGCTTATAGTCAAAAAGGTCGTAAAAGATGATCCGGACTCAATGGAAGTGGTCCCGAATCCTAATTTTATCATTTGTGAAAAACGATATTTTGAGTGACACCTCGGATACGATGATCGATTTAAATAAAATATTTAAAATCCATTATCATGAAATGAGCGGGTTGTTACAGACTTCTCCCCTTAAAAGAATTGCGTCCCCGGAATTCCTTAAGAATGAAGTAGTAAGTAACAACCAAAACAATACCACGGAGTGGTACCACAAGAACCGACACGAAATGGAAAGATCACACCAACGGCTAGGTGAGACCCCCATTTCGTCTCGCCAGATCATAAAAACTAGAGTTCAATCTCGAACTTCATTACCCATGAAGGTAGTCATCCCAAACGGGTAAAATAATTCCAGAAAAATTCATAAGTGCTATGAATTCAAATAGACTCGCCTTTCTTCGTATGATTCTCAAGGGAATGAGAATCAATAGAATACACAAAAAATCAAGCGAATCTAATTTGGAACTTCAAGGAGAAACGGGACTGCGTCCTACAGACGCGAGATATCAATAGTAGATATTTCTCTTAGGATATGAGATGGGAGATTTATGATGGATGACTAATCCATTCCCAAAACTCAATCACGACGATGTAGTGGATATCGAACCCGAGCGCTTTAGTCCTGCGACAAGGTGGCTTACACCGACAAAAGCACAACACAAAAATTCCAATGAATTTAGCTAAGGAAAGCAATTTTCGAAGAAATAATCAATTTTAATATCAATGACTCAAGGTTGGTAACGAAATACCAATCAGTTAGGAACCGATAAACAAATATTGGTAACGGAATACCAATAAACTACAAGTCGATAATCAAATATTGGTAACGGAATGCCAATGAACTACTCGGGGAAATCGATTTCTATCCAGGGACCAAATCTCATTTAGTAACCATAAGGACGAATCATTAGGAATTATATGAAATTCCCAATATTCAGAAACTTGAGTATCGATTTTAGAAAATGAAAAACATCAAGAAGATGATGGATAAGTAGTGCACAACTTACCACTTCGGAACAACAAAGTTTAAGATAATTTTTCGCCAAAAATCCCAAATCGCTAAAACATCATCAACTAATCAAAGAAGCACTAGACAATTCCTCTAACAAGATGAGATTAAACCAAAGAGGTCATAATTCCCAAAGATTTGATTCACAAGGGTTAACAAACATGCGGAGACAATTGTCAATCCAAATGATTCAAACTAACGAGGGGTGAATACCAAAAGAGCTCATCCTTTCGATATTTATTTCTAAGAACAACGCAAGGCTAAGCCCATAAGTGAATTGACTATAGCACTTCCAGATGATCGACTAGATCATAGATTCGAAGAAAGGAATTATTGAGTTTGCCGTGGATCGCAAAATCCAAATATTCCCTCCCCACGGGAACTCCCATTCTCTCAAGTGATCGTTCACTAGAGAAAATAAGAAGACCCATGGAATCACAAGAATACTAAATTCTCTTTAGAAAATCGAAACAAGGATCAAGAATTAGGCGAGATTCTCTATCACTAAGAATTCTCAATAATCAAAGATTAAAAATCCAGAATCAAGAGACATGAATAAATAACCTCCAGGAACAAGAGACATCGGTTATTTATTTACTCAATGAAAAGATTCAAGATAATTTCTAACTAAAAATCTTGAACCACCCAAATTCTTGGAATTACTCCAAGGAAGTCTAGAAGTAAATTATCTAGGAAACAACAAAACGATCACAAAAAATCGCAAAAAATCCAAAATATCATTATTTTGATTAACTTATTAATGGTTAATTTAATTTTAGGGATTGTTTCAAATGTCGGATTGTCACATAATGGTGTTTAGGAATTCCAAATTACAACATGGCGTCCCACGCCTTGTTCGAGATCCTTAACGCACCCGATGGACAAGTTAACACAAGAAAAGTCCTCACAATTTCTAATGTTCACGCAGATCTCATGAAAATATAAAAATTCAATAAATCGTTCAGGATGGCATAAAGGAAATAGGATTCCTTTATCAACTTACGAATAAAACACAATTGATATCTTTTGATAACGAAGAACACGGTCGACGTATATCAAAAGAACATAAATAAAATAATCTCTGAACAAGGTAAATGATAGTAAGAAATTAACGACACGTACCTTGACTCAAGAAGAGGGATCACAAGAAGCGGGATGCTTTCCCTTATTCTTGATCTTGAGTTAATTTAGCACAAATGCTTGGTGACTTACACCGGAACAACGAGATAACAAATGAGTTGTTTTAGTCCGAAGGCTTGGTGATCTCACACCGAACTAGAACTATATAGCTAACAACAAGGGAGTAGATTTAGTCACAACGACATGGTATCTCCATACCGATCGGCAAGTGATCAATAGACCATGCTTAACTAGAAATCACAAAATATCAGGATCAAAGGCGCTTACAACGCGCGTAACGATGCACGGGCAAGATATCCAATGATCAATCAACTACAAGGATCATAAATGATCAACAAGATAAGTGTGACACACAATAGGCCAGTTAATAAATAAATTTAGCCAAACGTCCCATACCGCCGGCTTAACTCAAGAATTAACGAATGAATTGTTGAATCCCACTCGAATATTCAAAATGGTTATTATCATAGTTTTCAAATGCACAAGTCCAGTAATTATCCGTCAAAGCAAACACAAGGGTCCATAGTCCTCATGTTTACTAAGGCGTTTAATCAGATTCCTCGTACGATTGAAGTAGTCATGACAATGTCAAATTACGATCACCAAAGCGATCGACAACTTGACATTTACGTTTTAATAACGTAATTCATACAAAGACAGACATCGGTTAGCAACTCGAGTCAAAGAACGAAACAGAAGCACCACTAGAGCACACGGGCCCTAGATGAACTATAAAAATCAACTCGAAATAGGACGAGTCGATAACTATTCTAAGAGACTAAAAGTAGGACATTTGATACTCAAACACCCCTTCGTAGGAGGTACACTGGGTGAACCGACACTCGCACGGCTACAACCAACTATTTCACTTCTTTAAGGAAAAAGAAGAAGGGAAAAGTTATTCTCAAGTTGAATTCAAACGATGCGAATTCAATCAAGATGGAATCGTAATGGTAGATAAGCTATGACGGGTCTCAAGACTCTAACTAAAACCCTAAAGCACGATTCCCAAGAGAGGCTCAAAACAATACCATCGTCATACTATCTTACACAGTTCTGGAAAGTCGCTCTGATACCAAACTGTAACGCCCTGACTCTATACCCATTATCGTCCAGTTCATTTCAGGGAAATGTCGTAAACCATAACGGAGAATAAGGTTTGTGAAGGGCGACCGATTGTATAATTGCTCCATGTGAGGAATGCACATCGAATTCTGATACCGATTAAAATTTCGACATGACCATTCGGCACATATGGCAACTACACAATGGCTATATGCAATCCGGAAAGCAGTATAAAATAGACAACAACAACAATATAAATATGGTATATCTCAAAGCCAGACACAGAATAATCATATCACAAAGGCGGAACAGATATGAATAAACCAAGAATGTGTACAATAAGCTAGTGGTCAACAAAGATCCACTAATACATGTACCAAGATCTAGATAAAAGAATATTTACACTACGGTGGACGATGTCAGAGGTATAAAAGTACATAAAACTGTGGAGACATAGTAGCAGGCTGAAAGCGGAAGATCAATCCTGCGATGAGTCCCAGAGGAGTACCTAAAATGACTTGGTCTGACCCGAGTATTATTTATAGGAATAAACAATAAACGAGTCCGTCTAGCTGTACTTATCAAATAAACTGAGATAACAAGAGATGTAACACAGGATGACATGATTCTACTAATAACATCTAATCATAAATAAATATGAAACATGGCATGTCAACAAAATCAGGGAATGACAATGAAATGTCAGTACACAAATATCTCTAAATAATATCATAGCTAATATAGAATGCAACATTCAAATAAAAGCACACAACAGGAAATGACAGTGGAATGCCAAATAAAACTGAACCCATGAATGACAACGGAATGCCAAATAAACTGAATACATGAATGACAACGGAATGCCAAATACAAATCAAATTGATGAGCATTGCATCAAAGAAATCAAGAATCTAGAAATCACTCGAAATACAGAAAACATCATAAAGAAGTTCCCCACAGTGCCGGGAGAGAGAAACACATGAATCGTGAATCCCTAGAAAACAGAAAACATCATAAAGAGGGCCTGCAGGTTCATAGATGAGAAACGATCTCTAGGTAGTTAACCTATAGTTTGAGCCGAAGCTCCCCACGAAGCCGGGTCGTGACCCCAGAAGAGAGAAAACACGTAAATCATGAAATCTCCAGAAAACATCATAAATCATAGAAAGTTGGACCGAAGTCCCCCAAGTGAAATCCAAGAATCGTAAATCCCACTCGGGCGATCGATGACCACAGAACACAAGTCATAAAAGTTGGACCGAAGTCCCATAGGTGAAATCCAAGAATCGTAAATCCCACTAGGGCGATCGAGGACCACAAAACACATGTCATAAAGGTTGGACCGAAGTCCCATATGTGAAATCCTAGAATCGTAAATCCCACTAGGGCGATCGAGGACCATAAAACACAAGTCATAAAGGATCACATCGATCCGGGTGAATAGAAATTACTCCGAGCTAGTTAATATAAGGAAATAGCGATATGTCCCATAACCACATGCTATTCTCGAATATTTACGAACCCATAGTTGGTTTCTATTCAAAATAGAGAAAATCGCCACATATGTTCAAGTGAACGAGTCCAAGAGTTATTAGCTGAAGTAAACATCTAAGGGGTCATAGTCCTCAGTTTTACTAAGGCAAATAAACTTGATTTCTCATTCGATCGATAGGATAAGGAATCGTATATAAATCAATAGAATCAGAACCGGGTTTAGAAACCGAATTTATTTTAAAAGGATTTGAATTTAAAAACTGATTAAACATTGGTTCGGCATCCATTGACCATATACAACCCCATTATCCATTGTGGTTTAATTATTTATAAAAATCGTAGCCGAAGCGAACAGAACACAAACATCATAGATCATAAATTCACATCTCATGGTTTCAAAACGATTTGAAAACCAAACGAGACAGCGCGGCTACGACAATCTGATCGAACTCAAGATTGCTGGGATACACGCGAGGGGGTGTCGGGAAGGAGGTCCGAAGAACACGGAGGCGCGCGCCTCGACACACGACCAAAACTGCAGAAGGGGGGAAACAGGCCTGGGCAACGCCCAGGTCTGTCACCGGTCGATCGTCCAAGGGGGGCCAGTCGACCGGTTGGGGACAGAGACTTGACCGGTCGACCGGCCTCCCAGGGCCTGTCGACCGGCCTTTGTGCCTGGGCATATGCCCAGGCACAGCCCGGACCTGTCGACCGACCCTATTTGGGCGGTCGACCGGTCAGTGCCTGGGTGGTCGACTGGTCAGAGCCTGGGCGCATGCCCAGGCACGGGTGATGGGGGATTCGACCCCCGTCGCGACCTCTCGAGCTCCGACGCTTCTCTCCGGCCTTGTGACAACTAGTTCCGGTGCTGGTACACCTTCCATTGGAACTGAAGAAAGTGTGATTCAATTCAATTGCACAAGAAGATTTTCGAACCCAATTTCTAAACCAAACGAAGAAACGCGATATAAGCGAATCGTGAAGTCTTAGAACTTGCCGGGAGCGACAACAGTACTTCACAACACCACTTGCTCAACTTACATCATGTGCAATGATCGTGTGATCAACATATATATACATATAAGATTTCAATGGTTCGATTTATTAAGTCAAGTATTCACAAAATTCCAAACCAATACACAACAAGGCGATTCAAGCGACTCGCGAAGACTTAGATATTTGCCGGGGGACAACGGAGCTTCACAACATTACCGAATCCACTCATAACACTTGGATTAGATCGTATAAAGGATCATTTTCATAAATTTCAACTCAGTGGAATATAAACACATGAAATCGGCTAAGTTATACTAACCTAACCAAATCAACAAGCAAATGCAACTCATATGAACACTAAATTACACTTGTAAAAGCACGTAGGCTTGTGGCATATATGTGAGTTCAAAAATAACTCACCTTTCACTCATGAATGGCAAGAACAAGCTCCAATAAGGAAGAACAAGCACAAATCCAAGCAAAGAACCTTTCTTTCTTCAGTCACTCCTCTCTAATCACCTCATGAACACATATGAAGACTCATGGATGTTAGAACATCATAAAAATCTAAAATTGAGCGGAGAGAAAGGTAGAGAATGAGTAGAGAGAGCTTACCCATGTCTTAGAATTGGATTTGCACAAGAATTGAGCTCTAGATTGGAAGCCCTAGCTTAGGAATTCTAATTTCCCATTCCCTTCCCCATTTTCTATTCTTCTAAGTGTTTGGAGAATGAATGAAGAGTGAGAGGAAGCTAGGTGAATTATATGATGAGCTAGGTTAGCTCAACCAAGCCCTAGCCCAAAGTGCCAATTTTCACGAACTCGGAACATATCGAACATTATAGTTTTCGAACACCTAAATGACGTTTCGATCCCGATGGAAGTGGTTTCGAGTCCAAATCCATTCATATGTGAAAAATGATATTTTGTCCACACATTCTAATGAGAACCGGCCAAATTTCACTAACTAAAAAGGTATCGATGCTTATAGTCAAAAAGGTCGTAAACGATGATCCGGACTCAATGGAAGTGGTCCCGAATCCTAATTTTATCATTTGTGAAAAACGATATTTTGAGTGAAACCTCGGATACGACGATCGATTTAGAGACATGGGTAAGCTGGTCACTAATTTGGGCATTAGTAGTGTACCTTTCTTACTTTGCTTTAGAGACAGTTTCAGAAGTTGTAATAATGATGATGTGGAACATAAGCTGTAATTTTGGATTTTCCGCTGCTAAGATGGTTTAAGTTTTCATCTTATGCACTATCTCGCCTGTTGTATGTCAAGTTATGTTATTATTATATTTTATTCCATGCGCTGTGAGATATACTACAGGTTCTGTGTTAGTTTAAATTTCCTTCTTTCCTTTTTTTGATGACCGTCCCGTGCTGGTTGGACATTAGCACAACGTGCTTTCATTGGAAATGTCGGCTTGTGCGGGATGGGCCATCACAACACGTTTATTGGACTGGTTGTAAGAGATCCAAACGAGGATGGTGTGGGCGGCGCAAACCGAACGGACAGAACGGGGACATGTGCGTGCATGGGCCGGGTAGAGGGCGGTAAGACGACCGTGACACCAGTAGCTATGGTTGTGCACATCAACGATGGGTTTCCACTTTAGGAAGTGATACCTCCTACTATGGGGCCAGCACGGAATATCTCTGGAGTAGGGAGACGATCGATTAGGGTAGTAGTTAGGGTGCATCTGGACATATGCTTAAGTCTACCATCTTATAGTTGTTGGGATCATCTCATTCTGGTTATACTAGTATTAGTGCAGAGTAATCATTAAAGAAGCATATACACTCTATCATGTTTAACTTATCATACCTACCTTTTATGGTGTTATCTTTCTTATCCACTTTATATGTCTGTCATGCTACTTTTACTTATTTACTTGCTAAAAGTAACTGGACTCGCTAGACTTTATGTATGACCCTTTTCGTTTCCTCTTCTTTCTTCAGTCCCCCCTCCAGGTTCTCAGGATGGGAATACTCAGGCTTGACCATGATTCTGCTTTCGTTTTGTTTGAGCTGCTTAGATGTATGGCTCAAGCTCCTATCCTTGCTACTATGGCTATGTTTTATTTGGGGAATTTTGCTTCTTTTATGTACTCTGATGTTCTAAAGTACAAGACAGTAGTTTTTATGATGTAATGGTTTTTGTGTATTTCATACATGTGATTTTTTTGAACCACGATGTTTTATGATTAGTAAAGTTTTTAATTCCGCTGTCATTTTATATATGTCTTGTATTATTTCTGTTTCTGTTTACCTATAACGCTTCACGAAACTTAATGCATTCCTTTGTGAGTGACATTAACGGGCATAGGGTGTCACATTTGGTATCAGATATGAAGGTTATTAGATTAGATAAAAAGTTTTTGAAAACTATTTTCAAAAGGGTTTAAAAAGAAGCATTTTTCAAAAAGAAAAGTCTGTTTTGAAAACATATTCCCCAAAGCCATATGTAATATCCTTTGATCCTTTGTCTAAATCTCTTTCCTTTTTGTTTTAGCATGTCTGGGGAACCTAATATTCCTGAGGGCGTTACGATACCAGGCCGGTTCCATAGGTATCTAGAGGCCACGGATCCTACCGGAGGTCAAGCCGACGTTCCTCCCCCAGCTGCACCCGCCGTTCCTCCTCTAAGACCAGATAATTTATCTAAGATTTGCAAAGATTTTTGTGCCATGGGAGGGAAGCCATTTTGTGGAACCGAAACATTCGTAGAGTCAAGGAATTGGCTCAAGGAGACCGAGGACTTGTTCGTAATCTCTGAAGTGGAAGATCGAAGGAAGATTCAGTTAGCTGCCTAGCTACTGAAAGATGAAGCTTTGCTTTGGTGGGAAGTGACCCAAGCTGGACGACTGATAGAGATATGAAATGATTTTAGGCAAAGGTTTGAAATGAATTTTCTTTCCCAAGCTGAGAAAAGCGTGCAAATGGAGAGTTTCTTGGCGCTCAAACAAGGAAACATGACTGTTAAGGAATATATGAACAAATTCAACTAGCTAGCAAGGTTTGGATTGGAATTGGTAGATACTCCGCGTAAGAAAGCTTTGAGGTTTGCTAAAGGGCTGAATGAACCCCTTCATGGGTTAGCTATGTCCCATATCCCAATGGGAGCGACTTTTGAAAGGCTAGTTGATATTGCTTTGGTGCATGAGGAAGACAAGGGAGAAAAGAAGGAAGTTAAGGTTGAGGAAACAACGCAAAACAAGAAGGTATGGTCTAAGAAAGGGCAGCAGCAACAACATCAACAAAAGAAAGGTGGAAAGAATGACAAGGTTAAGGATAAGAGGAAGTGTCACAGTTATGGAAGAGAGGGTCACTTGGTCAAGGACTGCAAAAGAAGGAAGAATACTTGCTTCAATTGTGGAGAGGTTGGACACTTTGCCAGGGAGTGCCCAAAGAAACAGGGACCACAGGGACAAGGTCAAAGGGCAGGAGCTTCTGGGGGGCAAGTGCAAGCTCTAGCGACCAGTGCTCCAGATAGAGGTAGGAAAATTTCCATGGAAGGTTTGATTTCTCTTTCCACTCATCCTATTAGAACTCTTTTTTATTCTGGCGCTTTGCATTCATTTATATCTAGTTCTGTGGTTGAATCTCTGCACTTAAATACTAGTAGGGTAGTGGATCCCGTTGTTATCTCAAACCCCATTGTTGGTTCGGCTCATTTATCTATGATTTGTCGGGGTTTGAGAATAGCTATCTTAGGCGTCGAGTTTGAGTGCGACGCGTATATGCCTGATTTTATGGGCTACTGGTTGATTCTAAGGATGGATTGGCTAACCATGTATGGTGCCATTCTAAATTGTGAGAGGAGGGTCATTAAACTTTTGACTTGCCATCATGGGAGGACCCTCGAGATTTCTTGTGACCCACAAGGGTCTGTTATGCTTAGTTTCCAAGAGTCTCTTGATGCATCTATCGATGATCTACAATCAGTTCCAGTATTCCGAGACTATTCTGATGTTTTTGATGAGGTACGGGGCTTACCTCCAAGGCACAAAATCGATTTTTATATATATTTGGTGGACAATGCAAAGCCAGTTGCATTCCCAGTGTGTCATATGGCTCCAAGGGAATGGGGGGAGCTTAGCAAGAAAGTAGGGGAGCTACTTGAGAAAGGGTTTATCAGGCGAAGCATATCTAAATGGCATGCTCCAGTAGTATTCGCGACTAAGGCGGATGGTTCGCTTTGTTTGTATATGGACTATAGAGAGTTGAACAAACTCACAAAGAAGAATAGGCACCCACTTTCAAGGATAGATGACTTGTTTGGCCAACTTTTTGGTGCCTCGGTATTTTCTCAGTTAGACTTGGTCACGGGGTTTCATCAGTTAAGTGTGGCTAAGAAAAGTATAGATAAGACCGCTTTTAGGACTCCAGGTTGTTTCTTTGAATGGCTAGTTATGCTTTTGGGTTGACGAATGCACCCTCCTATTTTGTTGATCTGATGAGTAGGGTGCTTCGGGAGTTTCTTAATAAATTCGTCGTTGTCTATGTTGACGATATCTTGATCTTCTCAAAGAGTGAGGAAGAGCATGCCCAACATTTAAAAGAAGTTTTGAAATCTCTCCATGCGCATCAGCTTAAGGCAAAGTTCCCAAATGCCATTTTTGGAGAAAAGAGGTGAGATTCCTAGGGCATGTGGTTTCTAAAGAAGGGATAGCAGTAGATCCCGCAAAGGTGGTTGCAGTTCAAGATTGGCATATTCCAAAGAATGCAATGGAGGTGAGAAGCTTTTTGCGGTTAACAGGCTATTATAGGAAGTTCATTAAAGACTTCACGAAGATATCAGCCCCACTCACCAGGCTAACGAGGAAGAATTTGGCATTTTCATGGGATATAGACTGTGATGTTGCTTTCCAACGACTGAAGAGGGCTCTGACAACAACCCCAGTCTTGACCTTGCCTGATGGGAATAAAGTTTTTATAGTTTCCACTGATATATGTGGTATAGGGCTTGGTGCGGTTCTGATGCAAGAACGGAAGGTAGTGTGTTATGGGGGTACACAACTAAGAGTCCATGAGAAGAACTACCCTACCATAATTTAGATCTAGCTGGCATAGTATACGCACTGAAGATGTGGCGTCATTATTTGCTTGGAGAGAGGTTCGAGTTGTACACTGATCATAAATCTCTCAAGTATTTGTTCTCGCAGAAGGATCTTAATTTAAGGCAACAAAGGTGGATGGAGTTCCTAGCTTCCTATGATTTTGAGATTGCTTATACCCTTGGCAAGGTTAATGTGGTGGCAGATGCACTGAGTAGGCATAGGATGGCCTTAAGTCCTCTGTTTATGGAAAGGAAAAGCTTGGAGTTCATATCGACTTTTGATTTTAGACCCTCTACCGAGTTATTGCCTGGTTTGTTTACATCACTAGAGATTCGACCTACTCTTTTGGATCAGATAGGAGCTTCGCAGAGAGATGATCCATGGATTTCAGACATCTTGGATAGGCTCGGTAAAGGGGAGACTTCTAGTCACCTCAATAGATATTCCATTGACGATAAAGGGTGGTTGCGACGAGATGGTAGACTTTGTGTTCCTCAAACTGGAAGTCTGTTAAAGGCGGTCATAGAGGAATCCCATCGTTCTAAAATGACTATTCAACCAGGCGGTGATAAGATGTATAAGGACATGAAGAGGATTTTCTTTTGGGCTAGGATAAAGAAAGATGTGGCAGAGTTTGTTTCTTCGTGTTTAGTTTGTCAACAACTCAAAGCTGAACAAAAGATGCCCGGTGGTTTACTTCATCCTTTGAAGGTTCCACAGTGGAAGTAGGACAGCGTTTCTATGGATTTCATAGATGGTTTGCCTAGATCAAAGAAAGGCAACACCAGTATTTGGGTGGTAGTAGATAGACTTACTAAGAGCACTCATTTTATTCTGGTTAAGAGTAAGAGGATGGCAGCTTGGTTGGCAGCAATTTATGTTCGTGAAATAGTCCGCCTTCACGGAGTACCTTCCAACATCGTAGGCGATCGTGACCCCATCTTCACTAGTGAATTTTGGAGGAGCTTGCAAGAAACATTGGGTACAAGTTATGTTTGAGCAACGCTTATCATCCTCAGACCGATGGACGTACGGAGAGGGTGTACAGAATTCTTGAAGATCTTTTGAGGCTGTGTATCCTACACTTCGGAGGGACTTGGAAGAGCATCTTCCTTTAGTAGAGTTTGTCTATAACAACAGTTATCAATCTAGCATTGGCATGCCACCCTTCGAAGCATTGTACGGACAACCCTATAGATCACCAACTTGTTGGTGGGAATCTACAGAAAGGCTGTTGCTTGGACTAGATATGGTTAGAGAAACGTCCGAGAAGATTGATCTCATTAGACGACGAATGAAGATCGCTCAAGATAGGCAGAAATCCTATGTAGACAATAGAAGGACTGACATTGAATTTGAAGTAGGAGAAAGGTTTTCATTAAAGTGTCACCTTTGAAGAATGTGGTTCGCTTCGGATTTCTAGGGAAGCTGACACCAAGATTTGTAGGGTCATTTCCCATAATAAAAAGAATTGGCCAAATGGCCTATAGAGTAAAGTTACCCGAGAGATTATCTAGTGTGCATGATGTTTCCATGTTTCTCACTTGCGAAAGTGTTTGCATGATACCGCAAAAGTAGTTGATCCGAGTGTATTGGAAGAAGTAGAGCTGGAACGGGAGGCGACAGTCAGACGAGTTCCTTCCCGGATTCCTGGATCAGAAGTTAAGAGGCTACGCAATAGATAAGTCAAGTTGATGAAAGTTCAGTGGTGATATAACTCAGAGGATGCGGCTTGGGAGACCGAAGACAAGATTCGTGCTTTGTAACATTTTCTTTTCAAGGGTATGTTCTTAACTCCTTTTTCCAAAGCTTTTATTTGTACTTGTTTCTATCACTTTAGTATGTCCTATCGATCGAATCTTCGACCTTTAGGTAGGAATCCCATGGATGTAAACATGCGTTTGAGACATGTTATGTTTGATGGATGCAAGTGTCTGCTAGTGGCTGCCCATGGATGCATATACACACACATTAGGCACTAGATCGACCCAATCACTCTCATACTGCATGTGGATGTGTCTGCATTTTTCTTCTTTATGGTTGAAAGTGAATGTATCATCATATGGATGTTGCATTTGGATGGATGTTTGTGCACACATATAGAACTTACATGTTATAATAGGATTGTCACATACATATTATATTCATGGCACTAACATACATTGCATTAAGGAGGTCGACTGAATCAGTAGACCGCCTGATCTTCGCATTAGTGTTGGGACATATACACAAACCTTTGCATATGTTCATATAAGCATTAGAAATCTTTTAAGGATAATGGATGCCAGCAGTGATTGGCGGATGAGTAGATGGATGCGGATGACAGGATATACGTTCTTCTTAACTTGAAGATTTCGAGGACGAAATCCTTTGAGTAGTGGAGAATGTAACACCCCACAATTTTAACAAACATTAAAGAGGATAAATTAAATAATAATTAATTTAATATTCAGAATTAAGGGAAATGGACTGCATTATTGCGTCTGTCTCGTAATTTTGGTCAAGATAGACATTTGGTTTGCATAAAGCAGACACCGTATGAAGAAGTTATGAGGGTTTGAAGTTTGTATACGTGCAAGGTAATTATATATATAATTAATCAGAAAATCAAATTTAAGTTCAAAAATTCGAAATTCTGTAGGCGGCAAATTTCCCGCCCCAGGGGAGTCGACCCACATAGAGGGGGTGTCGACCCCGGGGTCGACCCCTCAAGGGGGTGTCGACCCCCTAAGGGGTGGGTCGACCCCCCTAGAGCTAAGGTGGCAGGTTGAATTCTGGGGCTGACAGCTATAAATATAGGCTCATTTCTCTTATTTTATTCACTGAAAATCAAGGGAGGCCTAAATGTTGTCGGTGCCTGGACTGAATCAAATCCTTTCCTTCTTCTACAAATCAAAGTTAGAGATTCAAGTGCAGATCTGTTCTTCTTCTAACCTTCTAGATCCAAACGATGTGAGTTTCAAGTTGCTTTTAGATTTAAATAATTAAAAAGTAAACATGATTGGACTGTAATTTGGATCTATGCATGTTAATCCTTGAATCACTTCAGATCTGTAATAACTTGTGAATCCATGATATTTTGGCATACTATGACTTGGATCTTAATCTTTATCATGTCAGATCTACTTTTGATTATGGATCTAATTCAATATTTAGATCAACTTGTACCTATCATGTTGTGGTTAATTTGGATCTGTCAAGCATTGGACATCTAAATCCTGTAATCATGCCTATTATCACATCCCTGCTATGTCAGCGCCCATTTATCATCACAAGCTCACCGATCTGTTCTTATATGTTCATCTTAACATTATGTCATGAAAAGTTTATGTCAATTCTATTAGAATAATCATCTCTGTCATCTTCCCTTCACCCTTTCCCTTTTATTTTATATAGCCAAGCTATTTTCAAGCCTAGGCATGCCGCTAAATTATGCGATTACGTTAGTATGGGAACGAGAGGAAAACCATTGAAATTGGGCATATCTTGCGAATTGGAAATTTGGGGCATAATTGGTAAAAAGGTGAAAATTGGCATAATTTGAACAATGTACATGTATATGAATTTGGACATATATTTCACTGTAAACATAATTATGGGGAAAAGGGGCATGAAACCTATAACTATAACGACATAGGTAAGAATTGGCTAATAAAGAAATGCCTAGAATTACAATAACTTGAAATTGTAAACCACGCTTAGGCACTAGGTTAGATTGCAGTTGTGGTAGAAGTCTGCCCGGAACCGACCAGCATATCCAGTGACCACAAGTGGTGAATCTAATGTGGGAGGCCTAAGTGCACAAATACGAGATGTGCTAAGACATGAGGTTAGGCCCGATTTGTGGAATAAGCCTGACCGGACTATAGGGATTAAGTGGGAGGTCTAGCATATTGTAACAATAAATGAATATATGGTAATAAATTTGAATACTTAACCTAGCGGAATCCATAGGGATTGTATGAACATGAACTTGAGTAGGGATTAAGTAAATATGTTTGAACAGTGGGTGGGTTAAGTAAATCTGAAAGGGTGGGTAATATTTATATATATGCCCACAAACTTAACCTGAGGGGGTTATGTAATTAAAGACACCTAGTGGTAAGCATAACCTGTGGAAATGTTGGAGTTATGTAATTAAAGACACCTTAGGGTAAGCATAACTTGTGGAAATGACAGGGTTATGTAATTAAAGACACCTAATGGTAAGCATAACCGGTGGAAATCCTAGTGGGTATACAAGACAAAGGGGAGAGCTTGTATTGTATTATGTGTGGGACCTGTTTCAGTCAGTAACCCATATAATGGTATCAAATGAGGACTCCGCCCTAGGTCGGAGTCGGGGCACGCTTACTGGACTGATTGTAAGTGATCCAAATGAGAAGGATAGTGTAGGAGGCGCAAAGCGACCGGGGACATGTGCATGCATTGGCCGGGTAGAGGGGGCTAAAACGACCATGACACTAGTAGGTATGGCTGTGCACATCAATAAAGGGTTGCCACTTTAGGAAGTGATACCTCCTACTGTGGGGCCGGCACAGAGTATCTACGGAGTAGAGAGCTGATCGATTAGGGTAGTAGCTAGGGTGCATCTGGACGTATGCCTAAGTCTACCATCTGATGATTGTTAGGATCATCTCATTTTGGTTATACTAGTATTAGTGCAGAGTAATCATTAGCGAAGTGTATACACTCTATCATGTTTACCTTGTCATACCTACCTTTCATGGTGTTATCTTTCTTATCCACTTTATATGCCTTTCATGCTACTTTTACTTATTTACTTGCTAAAAGTAACAAGACTTGTCAGACTTAATGTCTGATCCTTTTTGTTTCCCCTTCTTTCTTTAGTTCCCCCTCCCCCAGCTTCTCAGGGTGGGAATACTCAGGCTTGACCATGATTCTGCTTTCGTTTATCTGGAGCTGCTTAGATGTATGGCTCAAGCTGCTATCCTTGCTACTATGGCTATGTTTTATTCGGGGAATTTTTCTTCTTTTATGTACTCTGATGTTTTAAAGCACAAGACAGTAGTTTTTATGATGTAATTGTTTTTGTGTATTTCAGATATGTGATGTTTTTGAACCACGATACTTTATGATTAATAAAGTTTTTAATTCCGTTGTCATTTTATATCTGTCTTGTAATATTTATGTTTCCGTTTACCTATAATGCTTCACGAAACTTAATGCATTCCTTTTGTGAGTGACATTAACGGACGTGCGGTGCCATAGTAAACCTTGGTATTACAATTTTATTAAGGTTATGTTTCCCTCTTATTACCTTGGGCTGTTCATCCGGTTGTGGATGGGCAGACTAAGTGGCAGGTGGCAGGTGATACCTTAGTGAGGACAATGATGCTGATCGATGGCGAGCTGGAGGCTTACGTACCAATTTTATTACTATCTAGTATTTGTTTTCGCTATTTGTTGTTTTACTCTGAGTACCGTAGTGATGCAAATTTGTAAAGACATATGTTGAAATCCTAGTATTTTGGATATACTTTCTAGTTGTTATGAAAGTTTAGTGTTTTCTGCTCAAATGTGCTTCACTAGTATTACCTGTTGTATATATTCTATTATATTGTATCCTTGTGCTGTGAGTTATACGACAAGTTTTGCTTGTGTTTACCTACTATGATGATCGTTCATAGCAGTCTGGCACACCTTTCAGCGCATCACTTCTCTTGTTAAGTGCAAGGGTTGTGGGCGATCGTCACAATACCACACAACAAAACCAATCAGACATAAAATCCGATGAGTATAGTTGTTTTAACTGCCAACAGAAGGGTTACTACTCGAATGAGTGCAAGAATGCCAAAGCTGAGAAAAATTTCTTCAATTGTGGAAAGCCTAGGCATGAGAAGAAAGATTGCCAGAATCATTTAAGGGTAAGCAGGTCGTGAAGGCATGTACTTTGGAAGCTGTGCCATCTTCTTTAAGATCTCCTACTACAGAGGAAAAGGGAAAGGGTGTCATCATTCAAGGTACTCTTTTAGTTAATGGTGTTTCAGTTCGTGTTTTTTCGATACTGGAGCATTGCATTCTTATATTTGCAACGAGCTCGTGTGTCGCTTGGGTTTCGAACCCAAAATTTGTGATAGACCTTTGAACGTGACTAATCCAGTTGGGGATTCGTCCAGTTTGTGCATGCTGTATCATGGTCTAGTGCTCTTGAGTCATGATTTCTCTTTTTGTGTGATTGCTTTATTCTTAATTTCGCTGTGTTTGGGATCATTTTGGGAATGTATTGGCTCAAGAGGTACGCGGAATGAGTGAATTGCAAGAAGCTAGAGGTGAGAGTCGGAGATATGGAAGGGCGAAATGTGTTGATTAGATGTAAGCCCGAAGATGGGATCTTCGTAAGCTATCTATATTCGCTTGTGATTCCACAGGAAGACTTGTCATTAGTGTCGATCGCCAATGAGTTTGAAGATGTCTTTGACGAGGTCAAAGGTTTGTCGCCGCATCGTGAGATCGAGTTTAGAGTTGATTTGGTCAAGGGTGCTAGACCAATCATTATGCCACCTAGGAGGATGGCGCCTAAGGAACATCTAGAGTTGGAGGTGCAGGTTCGTGACCTTTTGGGAAAGGGATTCATTCGGAGAAGCATTTCCGAGTGGGGTGAACCTGTGGTGTTTGCAACCAAGGTGGATGGCTCGTTGAGATTGTGTGTGGACTACCGTGAGCTAAAGAAGGTGACCCATAAGAACAAGTATCCATTGCCGAGGATTGATGATTTGTTTGATCGGCTTCACGAGGCCAAAATGTTTTCTCAGATGGGTTTGGCAACAGGATTTCATCAGTTGAGAGTGGCGAAGGATAGTGTGCTGAAGACCGCTTTTAGGACACCATCTGGTTTCTTTCAATGGTTGGTGATGCCATTAGGGTTGACTAATGCACCAACGTATTTTTTGGATCTTATGATTAGGTTTTTCAGAGATAAGCTGAACAAGTTCGTGCTTATGTTCGTGGATAATATTCTAGTTTATTCTCAGAATGAGGAAGAGCACAAGACGCACTTGAGAGTTGTTTTGGAAATCTTGCGAAAGCATCATCTAAGAGCTAAGTTTTCGAAGTGTCACTTCTAGAAGAGTGAAGTGAGGTTCTTAGGCCATGTTGTTTCTGGAAATGGGATAGCAGTTGACCCCGCTAAACTGGCAGCAATCCAGGACTGGGATAGACCTAAGAGTGCGACAGATATGAAAAGTTTCCTTGGGTTGGGAGGTTATTACCGACGGTTTATCAAGGATTTCTCCAAGTTAGTTGCACCATTGATAGGATTGACAAAGAGGAACCAAGTGTTCTCATGGGATGTAAAGTGTGAGCAAGCTTTTGCAATCCTGAAGGAGAGGCTGACGAGTGCTCCTATGTTGACCATTCCAAGTGGGAATGAAGATATGATTGTGTGTACCAATGCATGCGGTACTGGGCTTGGAGAAGTACTGGTGCAGAAGGATAAGGTTGTGGCCTACGCGACTCGACAACTGAAGCCGCACGAAAGGAATTACCCAACTCATGATTTGGAGCTGGAGGCGATTGTGTTTTCTTTGAATATGTTGAGGCATTACCGATTGGGAGCTCGATTGAGTTTTTCACAGACCACAAGTCATTAAAGTATATTTTCTTCCAAAAGGATTTGAATCTTCGGCAGCAACGATGGTTAGAGTTTCTGGGATCATATGATTTTGGTATAGCCTATGCCCCTGACAAAGGCAACGCGGTGGCAGATGCGTTGAGTAGAAGACACGCAAGTTTGGGAGCGATGTTTTTATAATGGAAGAGCCTTGAGTACTTGGCGGGATTTGATTTCAGACCAAGGTATGAATTGGAACATAAAATGTTGGCAAGCTTATCGATAAGACCTACTCTTATAAAAAGGATTGGCAAGAGCCAAAAGCGAGATGTGAAGCTTGTCGAGTTTATCCAGAAGATGGAACCAGAGAATAAAGAATTCTAAGTCTATCGAGAAGGTTGGCTTCGGAAGCAAGGTCGACTAGTTATTCCTGATATCGATGGATTGAGAGATGAGGTTCTAAGGGAATGTCGTCACTTGAAGTTGAAAATTCATCCTGGTGGTAATAAAATGTATCTAGACATGAAGTGAGTCTATTACTGGGAGGGGATGAAGCGAGATATTGGAAATTTCATTTCCAAGTGTATGAACTGTCAATTAATGAGAGCTGAACAGAAGGAGCCGAGTGGTTTGCCTCAGCCATTGAAAGTTCCTACATGGAAGTGTGAACATATATCGATGGATTTTATCAATGGACTACTTAGAACAAGGGAAGGAAACAAAGGAATTTGGGTCATTGTGGATCGCTTGACCAAAAGTGCAAGGTTCATTCCTGTCAAATCGTTTAGGATGGCATCGATGCTGGCTGAACTTTATGTGAAATGGATAGTTCGATTCCATAACATTTCGAAAAGTATAGTGAGTGACTGAGATCCATTGGTTATGAGTGGATTTTGGAAGAGTTTGCAAGAAACTTTGGGAGCCGAGTTGTGTT
The DNA here is from genome assembly GCA_030737875.1 of Allium sativum. Classification (NCBI taxonomy): domain Eukaryota; kingdom Viridiplantae; phylum Streptophyta; class Magnoliopsida; order Asparagales; family Amaryllidaceae; genus Allium; species Allium sativum. Next base: position 433,425,097 of record CM060920.1, read on the forward strand.
TAAGTACGGCTTATCATCCCCCAACAGATGGTCAAACCGAGAGGGTTAACCGAGTTTTGGAAGATCTCCTAAGAGCTTGTGTGTTGGATTTCGGGGATCATGGGAAGACCATTTACATCTAGTTGAGTTTTTATATGATAATAGCTACCAGTCGATCAATGGGATGGCACCATACGAGCCGTTGTATGGTAGACCGTGTAATTCTCCTGCTCGTTGGTTAGAAACGGGAGATAAGTTGATACTTGGGTCAGAGATGATTAGAGAGACCTCAGATTGTATCGAGATCGTTTAACAACGAATGAAGGCAGCCCAAGATCATCAGAAGAGTTGTGCCAATAAGTGTCGTAAGGACTTGGAATTAGATGTAGGCGATATGGTTTCCATGAAGATTTCACCGTTGAAGCGTTTTGTTCGGTTCAGAGGCAAAGGAAAGTTGGCCCCTAGGTTGGATTGTTTCCGATAATTGAGCGGATTGGAAAGCTCAAATATAGATTGGAGTTACCCGAGAAGATGTTGGGAGTGCATAACGTTTTCCATGTGATGTTTCTACGGAAGTATGTGAATGATTCGAATGTGGTGGTATCTCCAGAGCAGTACGAAGTTCTAGAAGTAGAGACTGTAGTTACCAGACCTCGTAAGGCGCTTCGTATTGTAGGGAATGACATGAAACAGCTTAGAAGGAAGACGATTAAGCTAGTCAACATACAATGGAGTGAGGATGGCGATGATTGTACGTGGGAGATGGAAGAGAGCATGAAGGCGACCCATCCAGAACTCTTCGTCGGTATGACCATTAGTATCGTGTCACCCTGTATCGTTGCAACTTGTGTTATGGTTGTTGTTCGAATTCCACGTGCTAGGATAAGGCTATGGATGCACGTCTTGAATGCTACTAGTTTGGGTGATATAATTGGTTGCACATCTATTTTAGGCATGCGGAATTATTTAGTTGCTTGTGTTTGTTGGGATTTCGGAGGCGAAATTCCTAGAGGGGGGAGAATATAACAGCCCGCATTTTATGTATCAGAGGATCGTAAAATATTTTTATTTTTACCTGAGGGTTGAATCACTCTCATATTTTAAAATTTTGTTTATGGGGATGTGAGACATGTCCATAATTTTTACCAATTTTGTTTGTGACCATTTTGCCCCTGTCATTTTTATATAGGGCATAACTTTTGACTCAGGTCAAACTAGATGTTGAAACCTGTGTCATTGGAAAGGGAATGATGTTTCCCTTTCCTTGGAGTGGTCACATTAAAGATTTGGTTCAGCGGTTTGGGAGGAATCGCCGTTTTAAGATTTTATAATTGGTTGTTCAGGTTTTTATGCCATAATGGGCTGATTTGGAGAGGCTCAGTAGTGGCCTGTTGGAAGGCTATAAATAGGGGGTTAAAGGCATAGAGAATAGTTTACTTTCTTCATTATCTCATTTAGTTGAGCTCGTGATTCTCCTTGCTCAATCAAATACACCTTTCCACCATTAAAATTCTAGATCATATATGAAGATTGAAGATCCACATCGTTTGAAGCTAGATCTACATTAGTTGAAGAGAGATCTCACCGAATTAAAAAGTGAAGCTAATTCTCTGCTTTCCGGATTTAAATCCAAGTGTTTTTGTGTTGTTTTGAAGATTTGGTGAGTGATATGCATCTCTCACACGGATTCGATCAAGTATATGAGTATTTGATCTTGTTTTTCATCATTTTCAAGTGTTTTATCATAGTTCTACATCATGGTAAGTGTATTTTCATATGAACCATCATAGGATCTAATCTAGCAACTTTAAACCAGTAATTTCAATCTCATCTCATATGTTTATGCAAGTTAGATCCATCATTTTTGGTTTAATTATCGAATTATCATGATTTTGAACATTTCCCATGACTTAATGATAATAATGGTTATTTTGATGTTATTGATGATTTGTTGAAGTGTTTATGATTGATTTGGATGCTTAGGATGAGTGGATTTCATCGTTGTAGTCGTTTGTCGAAGATTTGATCAAATTTGGAGCTATTTTGGTCAGATCTGGAGTCATGTCGTTTTCCACGAGTCAAGGCGTTTCTTCCTCTTCAAGGCGCAAGAAGTGAAGGCGTAGTAAGGTATGTCGGATCCAACATAATGAGTCATGTCGTGAGCGACCTGGAGAGGTATGTCAGATCCAACATAGTGAGCAACATGGTGAGTTATGTCAGATCCAACAAAGCGAGCGACATGGTGTAATGGTGAGGTATGTCCGGTCCAACATAGTGAGTCATGTCATAAGCGACATGGTGTAAACCAACATGGTGAGGTATGTCAGATCCAACATAGCAAGCGACATGGTGTAACGGTGAGTTGTGTCGGGTTCAACATAGTGATTCAAGTCGTGAGCAACATGGTGTAAACCGGCATGGTAAGGTATGTCGGATCCAACATAGTGAGCGACATGGTGTAAACCGACATGGTGAGGTATGTCAGATCCAACATAGTGAGTCATGCCGAGTCCAATATGGTGAGTCATGGCGAGTCCAACATGGTGAGTCATGTCGAGTCTGACATGGGGAGTCGAGTGAAGTTGCTCGAGGAGGTTGCTTGTGCAATATCTCAAAGGTAGTGAGTTGGTGGATAATGGTTACTCGAGAAGGTTGCTCGAGTTATGAAAAGTCGTCAAGATTGGATGACAAGAGATGCGAGGGCCGAGAAGTTATCGTTGTCGTAAGTTCTACCAGGCTCAAAGCGGGGGTACAATGGGGGCAACCAAAAGACTAGAAGGTCGCTGGTCTAGTACCCTAGGTATCGTTGAAAGGCCTAGTTGTCAAGGTTGGAAAAACATACGTATCATTGAAAGGCGTATAGATTTTATACTAGAACTGGGGTTACCATTAGCCCTTGACAAATGGTAAGGTTGGCCGTCATACGATTAATGATGGTTTCAAAGCAGAATTGGCAGTGATAGCCAGAGTCTGTCATGGTTGATTAGTTGCCTTGTTTTTACCGTCTCACATAAATTATCCAAAGTTGAAGGGGATGTTTCTTGGGTGCTTGTCTGATATTGTTAAGGCCTCTGGGGCCTGTGCTTGAGGAATGTTAAAGTCGATTAGAATGGTTTACGTGAGATACATATAATCTGGATTTTATTAGTGCTATTGGTGTTTATTCTGGTTTTCATGAATGAATGGTTGAAGTGTTTGATGTAAAGGCTATCACTTTCCGATGTGGGGAAGGCAGGGTTGAGTTCTTCTCTGGTGTTTGGTAGATTGGTTTGTTAATCTACCTAGTCTCATATACTTTATTGGTGATGTTTGTTAGCTGTTTTTTCGCTCACTAATACTGTTGTTTGACTCAAGGTTTTAAGTTTCCCTCTTATTACCTTGGGCTGTTCATCTAGTTGTGGATGGGCAGACTGAGTGGCAGGTGGCAGGTGATACCTTAGTGAGGACAATGATGCTGATCGATGGCAAGCTGGAGTCTTACGTACCAGTTTTATTACTATCTAGTATTTGTTTCCGCTTTTTGTTGTTTTACTCTGAGTATTATAGTGGGGCAAATTTGTACAGACATATATTGAAATCCTGGTGTTTTAGATATACTTTCTAGTTATGAAAGTTTTCTGTTTTTAGCTCAAATGTGCTTCACTAGTATTGCCTGTTGAATATATTCTATTATATTTTATCCTTGTGTTGTGAGTTATACGACAAGTTTTGCTTGTGTTTACCTACTATGATGATCGTTCATAGCTTTCATGCACACCTTTCAGCGCATCACTCCTCTTGTTAAGTGCAAGGGTTGTAGGCGGTCGTCATAATACCAAATAACAAAACCAATCAAGTCAAAGAGTACAAAGTGCTAACATGATGCAGTTGAATGCCCGAAGTAAGAACAATACAGAAAGCAGCAAAACACAACATGGTAATGGGGATGAGCCAAATATAACTGATGATATAAACATTGATGAATAGTATCCAGATTCGAGCGCTACTGATCACATCACGAACAACATATGGAATCCCAATCTTGGAAACAAGCATGCAATCTTTACATATACAGAATGGTGAAGCTATAAGTATTTCACATGTTGGTCGGGGCAGCATTAAAGGTAAGAGGCAACTCCATTTGAAGAATTTTTTGAGAATGCCTAGTATTAACAAAAACATAATGAGTGTCTTACACTTTGTCAATAATAATCACGTATACTTTGATTCTCAACCTAAATTTTTTTTCATGTAAAAGACTTACTAAACCAAAAAAGCATTGTTGGATAAGGGACTATACAAGTTTATCACAATGAAGCCAAGAAATGCAAGTAAAAAAGGAATATGGTGCAATATTGTAAATTCTAATTCTGTAAGAGATAAAAACATTCTTGAGACATGGCATTGTAAATTAGGGCATCCTAGCTTCAAAACTGTAAAGCAAATATTGAGTAATAATTAAAATTTCTTTCGAACAGATACATGTTCCACACTTAGCACACACTGTCAACTTTGCAAAAGTCACAAATTGCCATTTAATAACTCCGAAAGTGTATATGAACATCCTCTTGAGTTAATAATAGTTGACTTACGGGGACCAAAAACACTGAATTCAGCACAAGAGCGCAGGTACTATTTATCTTTTGTTTATGCTCACACAAGATACAGAAGGATATACTTTCTTAAAGAGAAGTCGGAAACATGTGAAATAGTCATACAATTCATCACACTTGTTGAAAAACAAACCAATCACATTGTTAAGGTTATACAGACAGATGGAGGAGGAGAATTTAAGCCTCTAAGAGGTTATTTTCAAAAGAGAGGGATTCTACATAGAACAACTTGCGGACGTAACAATATAGAAGCATAGTGTGCTGCGCTACAGTATAGAAGCATAGTGTGATGAACTACAATATGTGACAGTTACTAGACCAGAAATTTGTTTCAGCATGAAAAATTGTGTCAACACATGCAGAACCCCTTTGGTATACACGGGAAGACCGTTAAGTGAATTCTATGTTATCTCAAAGGTACATAAAAATAGCATTATCTCTAAAATCATGCAAAAATATAAGTATAGAAGCTTATGGTGATGCGGATTGGAAGAACAATCGAGATGATAAAAAATCAATTCCAGGATATTGTGTTTACCTTGGATCAAATCCAGTCTCAAGGTTTACGAAAAAATAATCTACCGTCTCTAGACCAAGCACTGAAGTAGAGTATAAATCCATCGCAAACACCACCGCTGAATTAAACTAGATCGAAACCTAGTAAAAGAATTAGGGTTCCGACTTTCGAGAAAACCTGTTACCTGGTGCAATAACTCAAGTATTGTGCCTCTTTTGGTCAACCCCATACAACACTCTTGCACGAAGCACATAGAAGTGGATCTCCACTTCGTACGTGAATGAACTGGCAATAAACAACTGTTGGTCAATCAAGTGCCTGCCTTCTATCAAAGGGCTGACATCTTAACTAAAGCACTGTCGATGAGAAATTATATTTGTTTGAGAAACAAATTGAAAGTGATAAATGGAGACGGAGATGAAGAAGTAGAAGGGAACCCGAGCTTTTTTAGGCCGGATATTGAAACATGTTGTGACAACTCAAACCCCCGTACGACGGTGGAAAGGATAATCATTGGAATATAGCACACTTATCACATCAGTAGATTACAGATAATAGCATAATACACGAAATCATAGATTAATATACATCATCATAACAACGGAATAATAATTGTCATCATCATCAGAGATACACAGGTACATGATACTACTTAGTACATAAAAGGTTCCAACAGGTAGATAATAAGTCTACAAAATCATCGAATATATCATACATAAGGTGATGTCTAAATGTCCAAAATAAATGATAAAAACCAGTCTTCATCTTCAGCCAAAAGAGCACCTCATGCTATGGTGCATATCCAAAATAAATCCAGCAACCTGTTATTATGGCTGCCCGTCTAAAAATTAATATAATAACCTACTTGAGAATAATGGAGCACATTTTATAGGTGGTTTGAGAAATTGAAATTACAATTTCCAAACTCTTTAGATGGATGTTAAAATAATGTAAACCTAGAAATTGTGCATATATTTTGTTTATTAAAAGAAACACAATAATTGTCCCTTAAGACCACAATACATGAAGTAAACACCATGTTATTAATTCTGTAGCAGTAGTAGACTTTACAAAATTAACAAAAGACTACAGGAATAAAATAGTCTTCGAGTTGTTCTAATAAATTGGACCAACTTTACATTTCAATTCAAGAATGGAAATTGTAATCTTTATAAGTGGCATATCGCTTTCAATGCATGTAAGCATAGGATTTTTAGAAAATCTCTACCTAAATAAGCTATACCATATTATTTTTTTCAATTCTAAAAAAGGTTGCTATGTGACAAAACAAACCAATCCAAGCTAATGGTGAACCTATTACTTATGAAGAAGTAAGATAGAAAATAATAAAAAAAATGTTAAGATAACAATTAGTCCTTTGAAATTAATATGTTGGCACGTAAAAAGCAAAAAACATAAAACCATTTAAGTAAATAGAAAACTCTACTATGCATGCTTATAGTCTAAATACTAATGAATATACAAAATAATTCTCTATCCAAGGAAAATCATTAACTCTATAAAAGGAAAATTTTTAACACAGACAATGATTACGCTATACCCAGTGCGGAACAAATCAAACATCATTGAGCTACCATTATAAATTAATAAATACTTATTCTTAATATTGTATCTTTTTTATGAAAAAAAAATCCATGCACAAAAAACACATTCTCGTTATGACTACAAAAAGTTAGTGTGATCTTGAAACCAATTTTTTTTCCAACACAAAAACACTCTGATTAAGTTTACCTATGCCATAATTTTGGTTTTGCAGATTTATATTCACAGGATCCTGGTTTACAGCTGGAATGATATCCGGAAAGCTTTGTATCCGTATATCTCCTTCAGTTGTGTATTGTATTATTTTCCGCTGCTATGTATTTAAATGTAATTTAAATCTCTGATATTTTTGTGTAATATTCATTTATACTCTGTATATTCTTGTATTCTGATGGTATTGTTGTAATAAACAATGAAATATTCTTCCGTCTGCGTTCTGTTGTGGCTTGTTCTCGAACTATCCGCGCTTTCCTCACCGGGGAAGTTATGGGTTTTTACATAAAAATAGACTTACCATTTCCCATGGAAACAGATTGATTACCTCTGTATTCTCTGCATCCTAGATTTAGGTTTTCTAGATTGTTAGTTAGATGATTTGTTGCTCCAGAGTCAGGATACCAGCTTTCATCACTTATTTGTTCAGTTCTTGCTATTTCTTCTCCATTTGATGTCTTTCCTTCATTTTGACTTGCTTGATCATTCTGCATTTGAGCAACGTTCACATTTGCATTGTTTCTTTGATTGCTAGAAGACTGATTGGGTGTATAGTTTTGATTGAATCTGAAATAACACTTGAGTGCAGTGTGTCCAATCTTTTCACAAATTTGACACTTAGGTTTGTTTATGTTGTTGCTTCTACCTCTGCCTCTTCCTCTATTGTTGAAGCCTCCCCTTTGGGGGTTTTGTCCAGATCTTTGGTCCTTGTTTCTCAAAATATTTGCAGTTTATAGACAAGTCAGATTCTTGAGTCTTCTTGCTTTCAATTCTTGCTTCATGAGACAATAGTATAGAATGAACTTCTTCAAGAGGTGGAGTGACTCTCTGTGATGAAATGATTGCCTCTACGGCTTCATAGTCATTGCTCAACCCATTTAGAATATTTAACACTTGCTCAAACTCTGTTACTTTCTGTCCTGCAGCCTCAAGTTGATCACTTAGGGTTTTCATTTTTGAAAGATATTCCCTCATTGTGTTGTTGCCTTTTCTTGCATTTTGAATTTGTCTTCTGTAATGCATTGTCTTTGCAGAGATTGGGCATTAAAATTTCTTTCAACATTAACCCAGATTTCATTTGAGGTTTTACAACCTACCACTTGAGAAATTAAACTGTTGTTAATTGATGACAGTAGCCAAGAACTGATCAATCTGTCCTGCCTATGATACTTTACATATTCTTCATTGGATATAACTCTGTCTTCTTGATCAGTAACATAGGCAGAAGGAATTGCAAGTGTACCATAGATATATCCTTCAAGTCCATAACCTTGAATTGCTGTTTCTATCTGATATTTCCAGTTCAAGTAGTTTGTTTCATCAAGTTTAATTGAAATTAACTGTGTCTGTGGGCTAATGGATGTTTTGACCAATTGATCCACAGGAGATAGAAAAATAGGAGAATTTGTGGGAGGAATTACAGGATTTGTGGGTGGTATACCAGATGAAGCAGTTTCAGTGTGTGATTTGTCACCATGATGACAAAGATGATACAAGAAATATGAATCAGAGGAAGTACTTACAGAAAAAGAGAATTCAGAATTCCAAAATCAAGATTGTGATTCAGTTTGGAGTTTGCAATCAGAAAGTGAATTGATCTTTATTATTTGCTGCTTTCTGAATTGCTTTCTTGAATTTTCTGGTGATCTGATTTTGTTTTTCTTGATGCTTTAATTCTGATCTGCTTCAGAAAACTGATTTTCAAGATTGAGTGCAACTTGCAGCAATTGCTAGGCAAGGCGTTGGATCTGTAGCAGCCAGTTAAAATATACTTAGCGAGGCTCAGTTTCAATGCAGCCAGTGATGGTTGCGTGGTGTGGCACTGATCTTGAAGATCACAACAACTCTCAGATGAAAAGTTTTAGCAACTTTGATGAGAGGAATCCCCAAATGATGATAACACTCTGATGGGGATGCTGACAAATTTCTTAAATGTTTCTCAATGGCAAATCTTGCTGCTAAGCTTAACATGCTTCCATTGAAAGAAAGTTCCTCGTGACCTACCACCCAATGCCTTGTAGCCTACACACAGGTAACAACAGGTGTAGCCTACACACAACAAACCGGAAACATTATTTTCTTCTATTCACATAGAACATTATTCTCTAGATCACCATTTACAAGTCAGAAAATTTGCACATCACGCATGATGATTGTGGGGGAAGGTAAAAGAGAACTTAAACTATCTTCTATTGATTTTACAAAATAATGCTTATTAAATAATGTTTGTCATCAGGATTTCTGTATTGCTAAGATTTTAAATTTAATAAACCATAGACAATAAGCTTACAGGTGAAAGTAGTAAAGGTGTAAACTGTGAAAGTAAAGTCTAAAACGAAAAGAGCAGCGTTTCCAAATTCAAGAATATCAAATACAGTAAAAGATTAAACACACAGATGCGAATCAAAAAATGTTAGAAGACTAAGCATAAAGCTTGAAGCAGCAGAAAAAGAAATTAAAAATTAAACTTTTAAACCATTGATGAAGAACAAAATCAGTATATATACTATATTTCCTGTGGATTTGCTGTTGTTGTCTCCTTTCTATTTGGTAACGATTTTGATTACGTGCTCATACCCAAATATATAGGACAAACTTATGTAAGCATTAAATATATGCTATATTCAAAATCTAAATGGTCAGGAAAAAAATTATACGCACACATTGAAGATGAAACCGTGAGCTATGTGAGCATTAAATATGTAGAAGAGTAGTAGAAGTTATCGAAATACATTTTGTTCTACATTTTTGAAATGAAAAGCACGTAGTGCTGTGACTTAAATAGAAATGTATACATTTTCAAACGTTGCAATCATTTTCTCTGTAATTATGAATAAGATGTGAGCCAAATAATAACCAGTGAGCAAATGGTCAAATATGGCCATGGAATACACATCTCCGCAAATCTATAAAAAAAGCATAATCACAAAGCTCTGCACCAGTGTTAACTGGACTAACACTGCAATTACACAGCAGGCTGATAAAATAGGCCCCTAAACCCAACAAGTGTTTTGCGAGCAAATTACATGCATAGGAAAACCGCCAGAAATCACACAAAGTGGCGAACAGCACAAGTCACCAGAGCCACGACGAGCTGCAGACTCAAAGTTGCACAGTTCAGTATGACAGAAACAATCACAAACCAGAATACCTCAAAACATAATAAAGTCTTTACTAGCAACCAAAGCAGAGACCTCGACCAAAATCTGAGTTTAACGAAGCCAAACCTCGACCAAAATCTGAGTTCTTGAACCGATTCGCGAGCATTTCGAATCGATCTAAACTGACGTCAAACTCTAACTGCTCCGCAGTGAGGTGATGATACGGTCTTGCTTTAAAATCAAACAAAATGCTCAGTGAAATTGTAATGCTAACTTGGATACCTTGATATGAAGTATCAGTTTAGAAACAGGGGATAATATGGTATGGGCTGAAATTGATAGTTTGTGTGCAGTGCTTTTGTGGTGATAGTGTCATTAAACTGTGATATGCTTTTTTATTATTGTTGCCTTTATTAAAACCTTTTATCTATTTATTGCTTTCCAATCCTTATTATGAGGTTCATCAATATATTCTAGTTCTTTTGGACACATTTACATTTTATTCTTAATTTTATTTAGTTGTGCACAAAATAAGAGCAACATCCGTAAATTTCAAAGAAGAGGCTCTTTTCTCGGCATACTCTGATAACTTCCAAAAATAATCAGAGCGCACAAGGCAATACGTCCAGCAACGGCAGATTCTCCGTCAGATATATTATTATGGTAGTGTGAAAGAAATCAAAGAAGAAAAAGGAATCCCAATGAAGGCAAGTTTTTCGTCCCCGTCCCCGAGCCCGCTGCGTGGCTGCATACTGGAACAATGCCTATGATTCTCGTTGCGGTCGGCGTTGGTTTCATTGCAAAAGTTCTCATGATGTTATGAATAATCACGTTTTCTTTTTAATTTGTAGACTAAGGATGAATTTGGTTTTGAATTAGTTTGTAGTTTGCTTATTTTTGGATTGCGTCGAATGTAGGTTATTTACAAGTGTATTGGAGTATTACGTTAGCTCAACTGTTATCAGCATGCAGTTAGTTTTCTTAGGGAGGTATAGATTTCTTAGATAAGTACAAGTTCTATTTGTTTTAAACCAAAACTTGCCCGGAATATAATCGCTGGTTTGAAGTTAAAAAAGACATCTACAAATTTCAAATTGTTTATAAGCAGCAACACCTGGACATATGCATTACATATATGCATGATACTTGAAATTAAAAGAATTAGGAGCAAAGTGGAAAATTACAGGGATATGAGTACTACTAAACAGTAGTCCTACAATTGGTCTTGACATAAACAACAACAACAACAAAGTCATATATCCCAAACAAGTTGGGGTTGGCTAGATATGAAACCCAAAATTAAAATAAAATAAAATTAATAATGATAATAATAATAATATATATATAAAGGGTTTAAAATATCCAAACAAATAAAAAGTCGTTCGATAAAGGTTTTTTTTTAAATAATAATAATAATAAGTAAAAGGGTTCAATAAAAGTGAAATAAAATCTAAAATAATAATAAAAAGTAAAAAGGTTCAGTAAACGTGAAATAAAGTCTAAACAAAAAAACCTAAGGTTCTGGTACATGGATTGCCAATTTTCATGCACTCCTATCAACTACCAGCTCTTCCGATAAACTTCAATTACTTAAATCTCTCTTTATTATCTCCTCCCATGTCATTTTAGGTCGACCTCTACCTCTTTTTGGGCCTTCGGCGCGGCCTAGAATTCCAATGCGTACAGGTGCATCGTATGGTCTACGTTGGATATGTTCAAACCATCTCAAACGGTATTGGACTAACTTCTCTTCAATAGGTGCAACTCCAAGTTTTTCCCGAATATCCTCATTTCTAATCCGATCTCGTCTAGAATGCCCACAGCTCCAACGCAGCATCCGCATCTCTGCTACGCTTATCTTCTGGACGTGTTGCCTCTTAGTATGCCAACATTCTGCATGTGACGTCTTGACATAAAATATATAAAAATATTTATGCATGTGACGTCGTATTTTACATTCCTTTTTGTCAGTGTTTAACTTCTATAACTGCGGTGATTAAAACTTTTATTAATAAAATTTCGCATTATATAATTGTCACAAACACCTCTCCTTTTTGAAACATACGTAGCTTCAAATTTTAACTGAAAGCCATGTAAATATGACTTTATTTTTTTTTATTCTTCTCAGCAAATAAGAAGAATTCTACTATTGAATTAGGAAAAACAAACATGCACTTCCTTTGATGAGTCTGATGAGCTAAACAAAAGAACACATGACAATTAGTTTCTGCACCTTCTATTCCTATAAATATGGTACGTTTTAGACTCTAATATATATTTTATTTCTAAACATAATAGTGTGTTAATTTCTTGGTTCCTGAATATTTTTTCCCATCATGGCGTGCTGACCACCTACATGGAAAAAACCATATATTCTCAACCCATTTTGAAAAATAGATACTATCAATTATACAGTTATCATTGCAGTGATATTTTAGCAGTTAGCATAGTGAACTTGCCAAAAAAACATTTTGACTCTTCAATAGATGCAAACGAGCAAGGAGTGGTGAGGCAGAGGGGTTTAGAACGAAAACTTAGGGGACGATTGAATTAATTATATAACAATTAAATTAACATAAACACAATTAATCAAACTGCAAAATGGGGCGCAAAATGGGTGATAATTTTGCTCGGCATCAAAACTGAGCAAAGTTGCAGATGCATCCAAGGTATGATCTGAGCCGGATATAGTTATATTGGTGGTAAACTGTTTGTGAAATGATTCAATGAGTGTCTAAGCTCAATCATAACTTTTGCCAATATTTATGCCGAGCTGACTTCAGTTCCATACAGTTGATTAACTGTTAAAACTATATTATGATATTTAACTGTTAAAACTATATTATGATATTTGCTTGCTAGAAAATATATCGGATTTGCAATACTTATATTTTTTGCTGAATTGAATCTTCCAGTGGGAACAAGTGCTAGCAATATCTCTTTTATAACACGTATATCAGTTGACATTAATGATAACAAATACAAGTGTAAGCGATGACTAATAACTAAACAAATCTTGAATACTGAATAATATCAACAATAAAAATTATTGCTTTTGTAACCAGCTCCCACTAATAACTAAACTTTTTTCTTCTATCAGTGCTAAGCAACGTATTATTAGTAATTTAGTTGATATATTTGAACTCCAATTTTCACACACAATCCCCAAATCCTTTAAACATTTGACAATTTACAGACGGAATATAAATGTTATGGTGTATCTATACTTTATTTATTCTACCATGCATGATGGTTGACTCTGACATATTCAACAAATTCAAAGAATATAGTACCAAATCATCTCGCGATCATGTCAAAAACATTTTAGATAATTCATTACAATTTATAATGATGTTCTTGCCTACTAAAAATTATTTACAAGTTTAGATTTAACATCCCATAACACTTGGATTAATTTCTAAAATTTTGAAATTATCCTTTTACCAGTATTATAGACAGAAATTTAGTAAATATCTAGCCAATACATAACAAAACCAGTTCAACCAACCCAGTATGGTTGAATTGGATCTGTAGATCAATATTATCCAACCTAGCCGAAAAGATGACATAAGCATATGAACTTTGGTGACAACTAAAAATTGCATCATGTAATACACACGAATATAAACCAACCAACTATGAGAAATCATCTATAACATTCTTTTATTAACCAGATAGAAATGAATATCTGTAAACATGTTAAGAGTGAAATAGTACTCCTACTTTACCAAAGCTAAGCATCAGTACAAACTAAACAACAACAAACTTCAACTTCAATAATTGATTCTAACTTAAGTTAGGACTATCCTAAAGTACTAACTGCACGAGTTTTAATTTTGTAGCTTTAGGTAGTCAAATTTTCATGCAGCTATAGACAAATCCTTGAATATAAAAGAAAGGTGACAATTGCCAGCATAGTACCTTTGCTGTCTCTGTGTATAAAAATTAACATCTAATAAATATGTGTTTTAATTGCCAAAGTTTTACACTTAATAGCTTATATACACAATAATTTAAATATTCACCTCCATTATTTCTTTACTGCTTTGAACAAAGTTTCTGCAAAAATTAACCACTGGTTGTATGTATACACCAACTTGTGCAATTGACTAAATGCAGGATCTGAAATATCATACATCTTATGTAGATCTATTCAAAGTTTTAAGAGACACGTTAATGGGAGTCCTAACAATTAGCCTGATAGCTTAGATTTGTTGTAATCATTGGCTTCAATCGTGAAGATTATAAAATGTGGTACTAAGAATATTGTAATATTAGTTACCAAAGGTTTTTTTCCGACATTTGCATTTTGACTATTTTTTATTGTTGCACAAGTGACCTAGATGAAAAAGTTTGAACCAAAAGGAACATCTACTGACATCTTTTCTAACTGCCAAGTGGACCCCTCTTTTGTTTGGAAAGATTATTGATTTGTAGATTCATTTTGTAATGACTTACACCTTACTGACCCTATATGTTGGATAAACAATTTGATTTAAATATCCATTAAGTAAGGCTTGCAACTTACATAACCTATTTCCGGTACTCGATTATATTCTGTTGAACCTTGGGAATACAAGACCATTTGACTAATCCTAGAAGTGGCAACAAATACTGTCTGTTTTTTCCTTGCCCGCCCCAACTTCTGCACTCATCTCTGCTAGAAGCTAGAAGGCCTAAAAAATATAATACAGGCAAACAATTTGTGCATATTTCAGTTATTGCCTCCTTGAGAGAAGCACTATATATTAAGGGATCTGCAAATGCATTTTCCGTTGGAGGATTCCGTATGGCACATACATGAGAGGGTCGGTAACCCGACCTATCCATGTGCATATTCATAGGAATAAAATATTTGATTTATTTGTGTTGGTAAAAACAACCAAAAGGGTTAGTTTAGTTGATAAGAATAGATCATCTGATATCTAAAGTAGAAGAGTTGGCTGAACCATGTTTGGTTGATAAGTGCCTTACACAACTTGCAATAATAACTCAGATGGTTTTGCAGTCTAGACAAGCAGCAAATATGACTCATTTGAATCCACAATAAGAGTGAAATGAGCAATCGGTGACCTATGCATCGAAGAAGTTTGACGCCGTTTGACGAGTGGTACCCCGTTCGATGCATCACCACTAATAGTTGCTCCAATGAATATCTTACTCAGTCTGTTACATCAAACTCACTTCAGCCCACTTCTTTCACACCATTTCTACTCTTAATTATCATCTTTTGACAATCACACTTCTAATTCAAAAAATTCCATAATGATGTAATAGTTAAAATATCTAATATATGATAACCACTTCACAATTTTTACGATATGGAGAGAAGCTTGCTGTATTAGGAAATTCAAAAATTGATATTTAGTTTTAAGGACCTATTTTACAAACCTCCAAAGATAACAAATTTTATTAATTAGATCAAGAACGAACTCCCAATAGATTATGTAAAAATAAATAAAAAAAAATAGCGTGAATCGAAAGAGAAGATTTTTATTAAAAAAAAAAACCAGCTTGAATCAATAGATTACGCAAGCAATTCACTTTGAATAAAATCAAAAAATAAACAAGCGTGAATCAAAAGAGAAAAGGGAAATAATTTAGTTTGTAAAATAGTTTGGCCTGAATCTTAACCCTATGTCCAGTGTTAACATTATTTTTGTAACCTGAAATGAAATTGAAATTAAAATACTAATCTGCAATCATTGAGTAAACAGAAAATAGCGTGTCGAAATCGAATTCTGCAATAGAAAATACCTGAAAGAGGGCAATGTCGAAATCTGCAATCGGAATCCAATTCTGTAATAGTAGATTCAAACCGAAACTGTAAGAGCGGCGGTGTTCGTCTTTTTCTTTTCGTTTTTTATTTTTATTTTTCTGGTGCTTGTACTAGCGCGAAAGAATGAAAAAGTTCACGCTGGAGAAAGAGGGGAAAAATTATGGGTTCGGGTTAAAAAGAGCGGGTTTGGGTAAATGGAGCACATTTGATCCTCTAATTTATTTATTTTTATTTTTATTTATTTTTAGATAGACTTGCTTCAATCTATTTGCATCAAAAAAATGCAACTGATGCAAATCAATATACTTGCATCAGTTGTCAGCATTGGTGATGTAGCCAAAACCATTTGCTTCTGCTTATTTGCTTCAAAATTGATGCACAACTGACGCTAATTACATTTGTAACTCTTCTACTGCTTCACCTATACCAATTGCTTCGAAAGTTAAAGGGGAACTGACTCAACTGATGCTATTAGCATCAGTTGTTTATAGAACTGACGCAACAGAGACGATGCAACAGACTTGTTTTGTAGTAGTGATTATTAAGCCACAGAGCCAGCTAATTTCAGAAAAACTTGATGAATCCAATTATCTCCTGTGGAAGTTACAAATAGAGACAGCTGTTAGAGGATATGGTCTAGATGACTATTTACACGGTACAAAAATTGTGCCACCAAGATTCATCAGAGATAGTGAAGAAAAACTTGTGCCAAATCCTGAATTTATGGCATATCAAAGACAAGATAGCCTTGTTTGTTCTTGGATGAAGTCATCCATTGGTCCTACTATACTACCACAACTCATTGGCGTAAAAACTGCCCAAGAAGTGTGGAGTACTATCGAAAGAAACTTTTCTGCACAATCATCTGCAAGAATTATGCATTTCAAACGACAGCTACATTGTATAAAAAGGGTGAATCTACCGTGAATGAGTATCTTCTTAAAGTGAAGAATATATGCGATCAATTAAGTTCAGCGGGACAGAGAGTACCTGAATCCGAACAAGTCTTGTCTATTGTGAGTGGTATAGATGATGACTACGAGGCTGTTACGGCTATCATTCTATCCATGGACCCTACACCAAATTTGCAATATGTATATTGCACCCTACTTTCTCATGAAGGCAGAATTGAGCACAAGAAAAGTGTCAATTCTGACCTATCATTTAATTACATCTCTTTTGGTAGAGGAAAATTCCAAGAAAAGGGCAATTCATCAAGAAATCAACCAAATAACCAAAGAGGTGGACAGTCATACAAAGGAACAGATAGAGGAAGAAATAACAACAGCAAAACCAGATGTCAGATTTGTGAGAAATATGGACACAGTGCAAGACAATGTTATTTCAGATTTAATTCAAACTATACTCCTACCCAGCAAAACAATAACCCAAGTGTGAACAACATCAACAATCAGAATGACAGTAAGGTTGAAGTACAAAATACTGACACAGCAAAAGTGGAGGATATTAGTGATGATAGCTGGTATCCAGATTCCAGTGCTACAAATCATGTGACCAACAACTTAAGCAATCTTAATCTTGGGAATCGTAAATACAAAGGTACACAAAATTTACTCGCTGCAAATGGTAAGAGTATTCACATAACACACACTGGAAATGCAAAATTTGATGGACCCAAACAACTATATCTAAAGAACTTGTTAAGGGTACCATCAATTAGAAGAAATTTAATGAGTGTTTCCCAATTTGCCAAAGACAACAATGTGTATTTTGAATTTTTTCCCCAATTCATGCATAGTTAAAGATATACTAACTCAGGAAATAATTTTGCAGGGTAGTGAGGCCAATGGTCTTTACAAATTTGACGTGAATAAATCTGAAAAACTTGATTATAAAAATAGTGATCATGTGTTGAGTATTTCTAATGATCATGTATTGACTGATTCTAATGATTCTAAATGCTATAGTGATTTTGAACTGTGGCATAACAAACTGGGACACCCCAGTCTAAAAATTGTGAAACATGTGGTCAATCAAAACAACAGTGTAAATATTAGTAAATTTACAATTACACATGTTTGCACATTCTGTCAAATGGGAAAGTCTCATAAAATTGCATTTCCAGATTCCAATACTAATTATTCCAAGTCACTAGAGCTCATTTCTACTGACCTATGGGGTCCAGCCCCTGTTTGTTCTGATTATGGATATAGGTACTATATTTCCTTTATAGATGCTTATACAAGACATGTGTGGATCTATATGCTCAAAAATAAATCTGATACTTGCAAAACTGTTCAGCACTTTATCACTTATATTGAAAATCAAATTGGTAACAAAGTTAAAGTATTCCAAACTGATGGGGGCAAGGAATTTCTACCTCTCAAACAGTACTTTTTAAATAAGGGTATATGTCATACAACCACATGTCCTTATACATTTGAGAAAAATGGTATTATAGAGAGAAAGCACAGGCAAATTGTCGAAACTGGACTAACTCTACTAGCAAAAGCTTCCATGCCTTTCAAATTTTGGCCAGAAGCTTTTGCAACAACAGTATATTTAATCAATTTACTGCCCACTAAGGTTCTTAAATTTAAAAGTCCCTATGAGCTTTTAACTGGAAACCCTCCGGATTATAATCACTTAAAATTTTTTGGATGTCAGTGCTTTCCCTATCTACAACCATACAATAATCATAAATTAAACTTTAGATCAGTACCATGTACATTTCTGGGTTACCCTAGCAATCAAAAGGGATATAAGTGCTTAGATGATAAAGGCAAAATCTATGTGTCTAGACATGTTGTGTTCAAAGAAGAAGTGTTCCCATTCAATAAATCTGAAATTAAAATCAGTAGAAAAGTTCAAAACCGAAGGGAATACTCTCTTGCCATACCTGATGTGGTGAACGTAGTAATGCCAACTTAGCAAAGTCAGGTCATCAATGACAGCAACTCTCAACTCACTGTGCCCCCGGATGGACCAGGTCAAGAGGAGCAAATGTCACCGACCAACTTTGATCACACTACTCAACAACAACAAGTCAGTGATGAAAGTTAATCTGGTCATATTACTAATGATAATGCTACAGGTAATACAGAACAAAGTAGTGACGTTGGTGAAAATATAAATCGGCATCACATGATGACTAGAGCAAGGTGTGGTATATTTAAGCCAAAGGTTTACAACACGACACTGAATTATCAAGAGCCAGTATCTTATCATGAAGCAGTTCAATTTGATGATTGGACTGCTGCCATGAATGGAGAATACAAGGCCTTGATGAAAAACAATACATGGACATTAACAGATGCTCCAGATCACAAAAATATAATTGGCTGTAAATGGACTTTTAGATTAAAAAAGAATCATGATGGCTCAATCTCAAAGGATAAGGCAAGGCTTGTAGCAAAAGGATATTCACAACAAAGTGGATTTGATTTCACTGAAACTTTTTCACCTGTTGTGAAACCCACTTCCATAAGAATTGTGCTTACCATTGCCTTACACAAGAGATGGCCAATAAAACAACTTGATGTGAATAATGCCTTTTTGAATGGTGTTTTACAGGAGGAAGTGTTCATGGAGCAGCCACAGGGCTTTGTGCAGAAAGGAAAAGAAAACCTCGTGTGAAAATTAAACAAAGCTATATATGGCTTAAAGCAGGCGCCAAGGGTTTGGTTTGACAAATTAAAAGCAACACTTATCAGACAAGGCTACAATTCACTCAAATCCGATAATTCTATCTTTACAAAGTTTACCACTGTTTCAACTTATACTAATATATGTTGATGACTTTGTTATTACAGGAAACAGTGATTCTGAAATCAATGAAATCACAAAAGCATTAAATTCAGAATTCTCTATAAAAGACCTTGGAGACCTGAATTACTTTTTAGGGATTGAAGTCAAGAGGAAGGACAACTCTGAAATCTACCTTAGTCAAAAAAATACATTTCTGAAATTTTAATTAGAGCAAAAATGGATAAATCAAATCCCTTTCCAACTCCTATGATCACAAGACCACAACTTTCCAAAACAAAAGGAGAAGCTATACAAGATGGTAAACAATACAGAAGACTAGTGGGAGCATTGCAGTACGTCACAATAACAAGGCCTGACATATCTTACAGTGTCAACAAAATAAGCCAATATATGCAAAACCCACTTGATCAACACTGGTAAGCTCTAAAGAGAATACTTAGAGACCTAAAGGGAACATTAACACAAGGACTCATTCTCAAATTCAGCAAAACCCTTAATATTAATGCCTATTCAGATGCAGATTGGGGAAGTGATCAAGATGACAGAAAGTCTACTACTGGTTATTGTATATATTTAGAAAGAAATCCTGTGTCATGGTGTGTAAAAAAGCAAAACACGGTCTCCAGATCCAGCACAGAGGCTGAATTCAGAAGCATGGCAAGTACTACAGCTGAATTAATGTGGATAAAATCACTATTAAGTGAGCTTAGGGTTAACTACGACAAACAAGGTACAATTTGGTGTGACAACACTAGTGCAATCTCGCTAACAGCAAACCCTGTGCTTCACTCTAAAACTAAGCATATCGAATTGGATCTATACTTCATAAGAGAACAAGCCATAAAAAAGGAACTGAAGATAGGATATATACATTCTCATCACCAAAAAGCAGACATACTTACAAAGCCTCTCTCGAAGGCAAATTTCACTAGGCTCAAGCTGGAGCTCAATGTTGACGAAGAAGACCAAAGCAAAAGGTCGAATCTGCCCATCTTCATACCATAATAGCTTGCTAATAATCGTCTTTTGCTTCGAAGACTCTATTTCTCCACTGATTCGAAGATAATTGAAGATCCGTTGAGCTAGGGCAAAGAGCCGTCACCATTTGCTCCCTTGTCAGTGCAAATCCTACCAGAATAGCTTGCTAATAACCATCTTTTGCTGTGAAGACTCTTTATTTCTCCATTGATTGGAAGGAAATTGAAGATCTGCTGAGCTAGGGTAAAGCGCTGCCAACATTTGTTTTCTCGACAGTGCAAACCCTATCATACGATATGTTTGAGGGGGGTATTAGAGAGTCAAATATACATATGTATTACAGGCTGTACATTATCTTCACGTGATGGGCTTAGCCCATCTGTCCTAGTGCGGCTTATATATACACCGCATCTACAATTTGTAAAGTATTAAGTCTGAATACAAAAAAACTCTCTGTTACAATCTTTTTACAAGTTCTTGAATCAAATTCAGTTCTGCAAAACATTTGCAAAATCTAACTTACTAAAAAATTATGTGATAACTGATACAGCAAACAAAAAATTTCCTTTTGTAACCATGCATAAATATCAAGAAATAAAGCGCACATGCATAAATATCAGGAAATTATAACTTAGTGGGGATTATGGCTCAGTCTTCTGCGAAACGCGATATGTTGTTCATTTCAACGATGTGCTTTTGGTATTTTTTTGATAGAAAGAACAATTGTAAAGGTGTAAATACAGCAACTTTTAGTGCTATGATGTTTGGAGACAAAGGCTATTGTCAAGTCAAGTATCCAATACATTCATCATTGATTCAGATTTTCGAAGATCAATCAAGTCATCAGCGCAGGAAGTCATGTAAAGTTCTAGCTTTAATAGTGAAAGTAATAGTAAGAGATAATATGTTTAATTTAAAAAATGGTCAGCTATTTTTTATTCTTCATTAAATCTTTTAGATGCATAGTTAATATAAATAATATACCAAAAAGTTCAAGTAAATTAGAATATTGTAACAAAGTAGATAAAGACTGGTGTGATTTGGTCCATCGAAAGAAAACATTAGTCACCTCAATGTAAGTTTACATGGTTTATGATAGGTGGATTATGAATTACTTGCGCAATCTTAATTATCAGTATGTAAATTAGTAATGAAATTCTTGAATGTCCACCTAGTCTTTGGTATTGAAGCTTAAGAAATATAGATAAAAGTATATATATTTAGTTGCCATGTGTCTAACTAAACAAATATAATCGTACCTTGGCATTTTTTTCATGTTTGAGACATGCAGAGCAAGAACACAAACAATAGCGTTATTCATTAATTTCATCTTAACACAGTATTTATTTTCCCTATTTGAAAATTTGAAAATTGTCAATGATAAGAAACAAATATCATAAAATTATCAAATGCAAGATGAATCCTATTGGGGTATGTTATATTTTTGGATGATAAAGAGTCATAAAGTTTACCAGAAGGTTGATTTAACCCAAAAATTCATCCAATGTAATATTATATGAATTGTAAGAGACAAATATAGTAGATATTTAACCAAGAACTAAAACTTAACTTTGTGTATTATCTCTATAAATAAAGTTTTAAATTGTCATACACAACCCAATAAATTTGTATTATCTTATACATAATTTATACTTGATAGTATATTGTTTAAGCCATGATTCATCTAATATTCTTTCATTTTTCATTTTGAATATATGTGAATAATTAAATGCTAGTGCTAGTAAAATTCATGAAACTTATTGTTAATACGAAGATGCAGTTTGATAACATGACTACTAAAGTCCTTGCTTTAAAAATTCATCATATCTCACATTAAAGACACTCAACATCACTTGAGTGCTTTAAATAGTTTTACTAAAACTATTGATATAATCGCTACTAATATATAATTTTAATGATAATCGTTTTTAGAATTAAAAGTTTGCCGTAAAATTTAGGTTATCCCATGAAAGTGGAACATAAATATTTCCATATATTTAAAAGTTACCCATAGCTTGATTTGAAAATGTGTGATCAATTCCACGTTAAGGCTTTAAAATTCTGAAAATATTTCTAAATTGAACTAATTTGTTTCTAGAAATACGAAGCCTACGCTCTCACAATATTTTTCCTGAAACTGAGACCTAAATTCGTAAAACAAATGTTGCATGTTGATAATATATTAAAACTTATAGATTATAGGGTTTAGTCAAATTTATAGTGCATAGAAGGTTAGGAATCAATCTGCCCAACAATTTACTGAATGTGTTGGAGAACAAATTCATGAAGCACAACGTATAAATAAAAGAAAAATAAATAAATTTATCGAATAAAGAACAACCGTTTGAAACAACAATACTTACATTGCTTTCCAAGAACATTGGACCACCACACTATATGCAATAATGAGAAGAAATTAAAATTTTATTTTATTACATCACAAAAATCATAAATATTGCAAACATAAAATATGATTGTGGAAATAATTAATTGGGGTAGTGTTCTTTTGACATAAAGAAGTTCATATTTATAAATGACATGCAATACAATATTTACCTATGTTGGTGTTGGTGTTATGAGGACCAACAAAATGTGCGTTTAATGTAATGAGATAGTATGAAAATTATTCGAAGGTATAAATATCTTAAGTACTAAAAGAAATTCAGATTTTTCATTGCTACAAAGTTGCACTTGCAGTATTTGCTATATATAATGTATAATAATAGACTAATGTCATACCAAAATGAAAATAGAGAAGTTTCCAATCAATCCAACCGAATCAATTAAAAAAAGGATGGAAAAAAACTATTTTTCCTATATAAAATTTCAATGCAGATGCCAAAAATTAATTATTCCATGAAGACGTTATTACGGCCAAATATATTTAACTTATACCAACAATAAAGCACACGAAGATTGGTTTGGAGTAATAAAGGCAGATTGGCATCAAGTATGTAAAATATTAGGACAAAATCATGTCACGCACACGGTTTTCGTCCACAAATTGTTTGATGAGGAGAACATTTATTTTAATAAGTTATGACATGTAAACCTTAATTTGATCACACATATTTCTAGATCCTGAGATATAGTTACTGCAGGGTATATAATTAATTATTTTACAAAGCCCGTACTTTCCCTATTCTTTGTCAATTGAGGAAAGAATGATACATCAACATTGAAATAAAATGATTGTTAATTCATTAACATCACAATATTCATAGAAGTACACAACGCACTTTGAAATATGTTGTTGCGCTGACATATTATGCAAATTGATACTCCTCTACATTGTCCAAGTTGTACATTTAAACTCTGTAGTGTACCCAGTTTTATCAAATATCATAGAAATAAACTTCTACATTCTTATTCCTTCATTTAGGTATTTTATATGAACGTAGAATCAAAAAAGAAATGCCCAAAAGAACATAACTTTGTGTATTAGATAGAAAACAATAGCTGATAATTTAGTATTAGTACCAAGTATGAATAATTATCACCAGACTAAATACCAACACAACTGAAATTGCCGTGAATCTACTGGTGGTAATAGTAACCGAACAAAAAACATTCAACTAAGAACTTCCACTTAAAAAGAGAAATAATACCTTCACACATGCAATTATGGAGAGATGATGGTTCCAAATCTTTGCAGAAAACTGCTAATCACAGGGAATTTGAACATAGCAGAAGCAAGGGCATAGTAGTCGCTGGAAACAGTGGTGGGGACAGAAGGGAATCACCAAAGCAGACGCGAAGAAAGAAGTTCGAATAAACTTGACAGCGACGATAGGTTCAAGAACGCGATTGAGTGAGTGGTTGTGAAATTGGGGAAACGCCTTTTAGATTAGACGAAAATTGATCTAGCTTTTAGAAAGGAGAAGTGGGTTGAGAAAACGGGGGATGGAAGAAAAACAACAACAACGTGACGGTTGGGTTTAAGTAAGCGAGGAGGCCTGGGAGCTCGGGATTGCATTTTTCTCCAACCATATGAACCAACTAATAATAGTAATCAAACAATACAACACATGTATATGTTTGAAATCTAAAACAATTCCAGTAATAATCACAGTTACTAAAGGAGTTGGAAAAGATACTAACAACCATATTTAAAATATAATTGGTAATAGAGCAAGAGAAAAATAAATGATCAACATTCTCATCCAAGATACTGCAAAAACAACACTTAACATCTAAAATAATATTTTTCTTCTTTAATTGCTCAATCGTATTGAGTTTCTTATGAATAATCAACCACATAAGAAATTTTGCTTTCGGCGGAGAATTAGACTTACAGAGAAACTTAAATAAAAACATAGAAACACCAGAAAAATTTAAGAAACTTAGACATAGATTTAGAAGAATACTGAAGACTTTTATCTAAACCCCAACAAATGTTATCACCATTATTATCCAAATGGTACAAAGACAACTTAGCTCGCAATAAGGTAAATTGTCTGAACAATGTCCCTTCTAAAATACTATCAAAAGAAAAATCCCAAGGGGGATCTAAACTATCATTATAAACATCAATAATCAAAGCATTCTTAAAACAACAATTCTCAAAAGGCTCTCGAAATTCTATTTTAAGGGGCACTCTAGAGATCCAAGAGTCATGCCAAAAAAATGTAATATTCCCGAATGAACTGTCAGCTTACAGCCTAAATTAAAAAAATCAAAACATTTCAAGACAGAAATCCAAAAATAAGATAATCTATTAATCCTACTATAACTATAATCAACAATAAAACTGCCTCCAGCATAATAAAATTTGGAAACTAATTGCTTCCAAGTAGCCATCAATTTAGGGCTACTAAATTTCCATAACCGTTTGGCTAATAAGGAAGTGCTAAAATTATATAAATTGACGATCCCTACACCCCCATCCTGCCTGGATCTATAGAAAACTTTCTAATTAACTAAACATTTATAGCCCCTACAAATGTTATCTCCATTCCAGAGGAAATTACGCATAATTCTGTCGATTTTCTCAACTACCCAATGAGAAAAACGATGAACGACCATCCAGTAAGTCAGAATAGCAGACAACACAGAGTTGACGAGAACTAATATACCAGCTCTTGCTAGGAATCTGTTATTCATACTAGATAATCTATTATTAATCTTATCAATAATAACTAACCAATCTTCATGCTTAAGCTTAGAAGGCCTAATTTTAAAACCCTAATAATCAAAAGGAAATTTCATAGTAGGACATTTTAAAGTGTTAGCAACTTGATTCTCGACAATATCAAAGTTATTAAGAACCATAATAGAACTCTTATCAAAATTAATCCCCAGACCAGCTAACATCTCAAGACGATAAAGAATAAACTTTAGAGCTATAATAAATTGGGCAGGTGAGAGGAAAAAATAATAATGTATCATCTGCAAATTGAAGAATTGATAAAACATTGCTAAAATCCTCGTTACCAATAAATCCTAAGACACCTAATCTCACAGCTCTCTTAATAATTTTAGTGAAAACATCAACAACGAGATTATATAAAAGAGGTGACAGGGGATCACCATGTCTAAGACCTTTTTAGTCTTTTAGATTGAATTTTCTTACCAATAACCTCATTGACTACAATACTAGAACAACCAGATTTGAGCAAAAGCATGATCCAGTTGATCCATCTAACACTAAAGCCCCTAGCTAAACATAATTCGCAAATAAAATCCCGGTCAACTAAATCGAAAGCCCTCTCAAAATTTATTTTCAAAATGGCACAAGAAAAATTATTTTTACAACAAAGATTAATATACTCTTGACCGCGGCCACTCAGTCAACTATGTTCCTGCCTTTTATAAAGGAAGTTATATCGTTCGTCTTGATACTGAGCCTATTAACAAGGACTTAAGTAATAATTTTAAGTGAACAATTGATCATAGAAATAGGCCTAAAGTCCTTTAAAGTATTAGCGCCTAATTTCTTATGAATAAGGATAACATTAGCAAAGTTAAAGCAACCTAAACGCAAATTCTCATTATAAAAATCATTAAATAAGTTGATAATATCAAATTTCAAAACATCCCAAAATTGCTTATAAAAAAGAGTAGAAAAACCATTTGGACCAGGAGCTTTGTCACTAGGCGTATCATTAATAGCCTTCCAGATCTCCTACTGTAACTACCCGGAAAATCTGAACCAATTTATAATTTTTATTTTGGCTATTTTAATGAATTTTGAATGTTTGAAATGATTTATTTTAAATAATAACGACTAGAAATTTATTTTGAATAGAATTAGAACGTATAAATTTATTTAAATCGAAGTTAGAACAATTTTTTTTAATTTAATTATAAAAGTAGATTAAAATGGCGCGGTAGTTTGAAAATTTGATTTCAAATTTTAAATGAATGTACATGATTCAAAATAAATCGGATTTCAGTAAAACAAGAAATATTTGAATCTATTTAAAAATATCTTTCCAATGAATGTGAAAAATCTAGATTTCATAGCGGGAATAAAAAGTTATGGCCAGTTTAAAATTTAAAATAGTCGCTATGGAATTTAATATAATATAATAAATAGTCATTTTGCAAACGATCTCCGTTTTTGACGAAACCACTTTTGTTGGATTCGGAATGTCAAAATATTGCTAGGCTTCAAATTTCATAATTTTTGGAATTAATGTGTGAGCGCAGTAAATTTAAATGTGTTTGGTAATTTAAATTTGAATTGGATTGACCAGAAAAAGGCAATTTTTCAAACGGTCTCCAAATTCGATGAATTAATTTTGTTAGAACCGTATCGTCAAAACCTAGCTAAATTTATTTTTGTGGAATTTTTGGAGTCACTATGTGGCCCCGGTAAATTAAAATGTACGTTTGAATTCAATATATATTGATTTGTATTTTAATTTAAAGAAAAACTGATCAAAACATTAGAATTGGCTTACGAAACATATCCCATTGTGTCCGTGTTGGGGGTATTTGGCTAGAGGCGACAGTCGTTGGGATTCGTTTGGAGTTCAAAGCAGTAAACGAGTAATTTTAAAATAAAATATTATTTAAATAATATATATATATAATTGTTTTCACTTAAAACCCTAGCACTCCAAAAGAACGTTGCCGCCGCCTCCAACGATCGAATGGTCGATTCTGTTCAATCCTTTTCACCCTCAAATATCTCAAAATACATCGAATTAACACTTAATTCCAAAGAGAAAATAGTTAAGATTTGTCTGCTCTTCAATTCTATACGAGCCTGATTGGATTACATGGAGTATCTGCTTCGAAATTGCTCCCTAAAGTGCTCGCCAACGATCGAATTGCTCCCTATACAGTTCAGCGAGGACTTCGACGAGGTGTATGGCGATTGGGGTCCGAACCCCTGTGGTGGCGGAGGCAATT
Organism: Allium sativum; assembly: GCA_030737875.1. Taxonomy (NCBI): domain Eukaryota; kingdom Viridiplantae; phylum Streptophyta; class Magnoliopsida; order Asparagales; family Amaryllidaceae; genus Allium; species Allium sativum. The sequence goes on from CM060920.1 coordinate 433,452,907, forward strand.
AGGTTTTCAAATTCATAGTTGGGTTTCGTTAGGGGCTGAGGACGACGGGTTGGAAAATGAAGATGGAGTTAAAAATGGTAAAGGAAAAGTTTAATTAAATTAAAATTGTTTTATTATATTAATAATGTAATTAACTTTTAAATGGCCATAACTCTTTCAAATCAAAACAGAATTTGATGAGACTGGAACCGTTGGAATCCTCTTGTCGAGAGCTACATCTCAGAAGAGACCAGAACAAAAACAGAGCAAATCATAATTAGAAGCAAATTCAATTCAAACAGAACAGAAATTCAGAAATAACAGAATGGAGGAGTGGAAACGAATGTGAGATCTCTCTCACACTCAAATTATTTTCCAGTTAATATATACTAGGATACAAACAGGGCTTAGAAGCCCCCGACACTATTTTTTCTTGTACAGACCAGTTGACTGTTTGTTTGGATTGTGTTTGGATTGTGTTTGGATTGTAATGTATTGATATTGTTATGTATGAAAATTATTTATATAAAATATATATATAAATTATCATTAAATAAAATAAAATAAATTTTCACTTACAAACCGGATGATTTGTTTATGTACACTTATTTTACTAATATTGATTGGGATGATAAATTTTATACATCGCCCAACCGCACAAATAATAAACAGTATTTGTTGTTTGAAAACCCCACACTGGTATTGGGATAATACTTGACATACACTGATCCCAATAATTAGTGGTATGTCAATCGATGGGTTGACAAACTATATAAGCGTTATTTATTTATTTTAATGCTTATACAGTTGTAGAATGCACTCTGGATGTTGAATGGATTTTTAATGATTATTTATCATTATTGTTGTATATATACATGCGATGTATGAACCCCATATAAATAAAATTATATGGTGATTGATTGAGTCTGATTCTAGTTCAGAATTAACAAATATTTTAAAATAATATTCATAAAATATTGAAATGTGAAGCCCTGTTAAGTAGTTAAACGCCATTTTAACACGAACGGGAATTTTCTCGATTTTATTCATTTTATAATGAATACCGAAAAGTGATTTCAAAATCTGATATTTTAAAAATATTATCATTTTAATATTATAATGATATGGAGTACTCAATTTTGATTTAAATTTGAAAATCAAATTTGAAATCGTTTTAAGACGAATTTAGAACGAATTTATATAGGGATATTCATTTTTCATTTAAATTTGAGAATTAAATTTGAAATCGTTTTAAAATGAATTTCTATAGGAATATTCAATTTTGATTTAAATTTGAAATCATTTTAAAATGAATTTAAAACGAATTTATATAGGAATATTCAATTTTGATTTAAATTTGAAAATCAAATTTGAAATCATTCTAAAACAAATTTAAAAGGAATATTCAATTTTGATTTGAATTTGAAAATAAATTGAAATCGTTCTAAAAGGAATTTAAAACGAATTTATATGGAATATTCAATTTTGATATAAATTTGAAAATCAAATTGAAATCGTTTTAAAATGAATTTAAAACGAATTTGTAAGGAATATTCAATTTTGATTTAAATTTGAAAATGAAATTGAAATCTTTTTAAAATGAATTCAAAACGAATTTATAAAGGAATATTCAATTTTGATTTAAATTTGAAAATGAAATTGAAATCGTTTTAAAATGAATTTAGAACGAATTTATAAAGAAATATTCTGTTTTGATTTGAAATTGGAATGGAAGTCGAAATCGTTTTTAAAACGATTTATAAAATTCGTTTTAAATAGAAATCGACGATATATATTATATATATTATAATGGCCTGAATAGAATGCGCCGCGCAGCGACCGTTCGCGAATTTCGACCATTAACTTCAAATTGATGTTACGGGAGATCCGACCGTCGGATTCTCCTAAAACCAGAACCATTGGGTTCGTATCGAAAAGGGCTTTCCAATGAATATAAGAGATTTGAAATCTAATGATTGGATTTTAAGATATGTCCAAATCAATTTCAGAAAAGGTTGCTATGAATGTAGTTCGGTGGCCGTTATTGGAAACCGACTGTACGGGCGATATTAAAATTATTAAAAATATGGAAAAATTATGTAAAATCATAATAAATGATTTGGAAAGATTTTGGATGAAAAATTCTAGTTTGAAAAGATAAAAATATATTTTTATCGAAACGAACTAGTTATTAACTAGTATAATAATCCAATTAATTTTAGAAACAAATAAAGTGGATTTGAAAATGGTTTTAAAATAATCAAAAATTTCAAAGTATAAATTGGAATGGATTTGAGTGGAAATAATCTTCAGAATATTTCAATATTGGATTCCGTGATTATACGAATATTGTTGAGGAATTTGGAAGAAATATATATATATATCTTTATTCCAAATACGATATTGGTTGATTTCAGAATTTGATATTGAATATAAGCCGATATAATTTCTATTCAGAGCCTTGTAATTGATATCAAATTGGATTTTGGGTTTGTTGTGAACGGTGTCTTCATTAACACTATTCTTAAACCCAATTGAGAAAAGAATAAATCTTTAAATTAAGATTTAGTGAAGTTTTCCAATTAATTAATATTTAATTGGAATTGATAAAAGAATTGGATTTTTGGATTTATCGTGAACGGTGTTTTAAATAACGCTTGTTCTTTAACCCAATTAACAGTGAAGAATATGATTTAGAATTTATAATCTTTTAATTAAGATTAATGGAATTTTCCTAAGTAAAGATTTCCAATTTAATATATTAAATTGGAATTGAATGGAATTCGATTTGGCAATAATCGAGATAAGCTACAATGGAGGAAGACTGTTAATATATATGGAATTTAAAAGGCTTTGTCATTATTCCATTTATATTATTAGTCAGATACGAAAATTGATATCGATTATATATTGATCTGTTTTCCGTGAAGATTCCATAATCAATGGAATTTGATTTTGGGTTTACTGAGAACTGTGTTTTAAATGACATTGGTTCTTTAGCCCAGGTAAGGACAGGATTGCATGTCTAACATTGTATTTCGATACTGTATTCGTTGATCTTTGCTAAATATATATCTTATCGGTGGCGGAGAATTCATTCTCTAGTACGCATGAGCACAGAGGTTATATATTGGCAGAAATTAATGGTACGTTGTAGATGGTCGATGTGACATGGTTGATTTCCCAAAGTTAAATAATCATTAATATTTATTTTTGGGAAGATTAAAACAAAGTGGAGTTTTAATGAATCTTTAATTAGATTGAAAAGTGAATGTGATAATTAAAATTATCAATTCAAGAAAATGATCGAGAATGGAGTATCACCAGTTTTGCTCCAAGCGATAGTTAAATCTTTAATTAGATTTGAACGTGAAAGGTAATTAATTTTTACTGATAACCCGGTGGTGCTAGATATGGAGTATTACCAGTTTTGCTCCATGGGATGAATAGGTTGGGATTGGGAAATAAAACAAATGATTACTTTGGTAAAGTTTGCTAATCCCGACCAGTTTGGAAAACCTTAATTTGGTTTAAATTATGAAAAGAATATTTGAATAAAAGAATATTCTGGATTGGAATGAGGTGTATGATGTGTTGTTATAACACTTGATTATAAGATATGCGAGTTATTCAAAAAGACCGGGTTTATGCCCATTTTGAATAACTGATTCGACACTAACAGTCGAAGAGATTGAAGACGGTGCAAGACCAACGATCTTAACATCGAACGGATGGATTATTGTTGATGCCCATGATTGGAGTAGCTACCTTGAAGGGACTACAGTGGTAGCCGTCCGGACGTACTTGTTGATTTTTCGGATATGCGAGGGCCTCTCTCCTGTACTGGACATACGGGACGAGGAATAAGGGGCCTTCGGTTTCGTTCAGACCTAAAATGGACTTGTAAATGGATGGTATGTCTGACCTTGTATTCCTTTATACTGTATTCGTTGATCTTTGCTAAATATATATCTGTTTGGTGGTGGAGAATTTATTCTCTTGCTTAACACCCTTCTCTGAGACGTACGAGCTTAGAGGTTATATATCGGCAGAAATCAGTGGTACAGTATGGATTGATAGTGTGAAATGCTGAGATGCAGTGATCCAAGCTTTTGTTGAAAAGCAATGCTTGGTGGATGTTGATCAAAGCACAACTTTAAATAGCACAGCTTTGTGTAGCGTTAATTCACTAGCCTCACACACCGGTATGGTGGCAAACTGATGGTTAGATCAGTATGCTTTAGAGATGAGGATTGACATCCTACGGGCTGTCATGGATTCGGTCGACCAAGGTGATACTGGGTGTGGTTGCCCCACACCAGTTGGGATAGGGCACACCCCCCGATTCCCAGCTGGATAGAGTTAGCGGTGTTTTCCAATGCTTGGATGTAAGCCGCGATAACTCATTTCCTGGATAATGCGAATGTGTATTATGGTGTTCTCGCATGCCTGTGACGTAAACCGTTGGAAATTGCACTACGCGATAGATCTTTCGGATCAGGAGCCACCATGATGGAAATCCAAACTTCCAATACGACATTCTTTATTTTCATTGTATACTATATATGGCAACATAGTGGGATGGGGCGCTCATGCCGTCTATGATTGATACATTTATATTTGAAGTTGATTCTTCACTTATAGTAATAATAAAACATTTGTTTTAAAACGTACCAAGCATATTTGGCTTTTATGAGGTAAAACTCTATCCTCGACTGCGTTTATTGTGTGATGGGACCTGATTCTTGTAATAGCTTTATTTTTCTTTATTTAGCATTGCGCTGTTTGTTTTAGGCACTGGTATTCTTGGGGTGAACCCGTTCCATGTTATACGACATGGTCCCTTGATTTATCTTATTTTAAAGAAAAGTTTTAAATAACTGTTTGAGTTCTTACACCAGTCCCATGACTAACATGAAGTTTATTGGTTTAACCTAAACTCTGGGTGCCTCTATTTTCCACACGAGCAGCTAGTAGTTTTGGTTTTGCAGATTTATTTATATAGGATCCTGGATTTACAGCTGGAGCTATATTCAGAATGCTCTGCATCCATATATTTCTTTTGGTTGTATTTGTTAATGTATTTCCGCTACGCATTGTATTTTTACATTTTATTTCCGCTGCTATGTATTATAAATCTCTGATATTTTTCTATGTAATAATTAATCATACTCTGTTATATTCTTGTACTCTGATGTAAATTGTTGTAATAAGCAGTGAAATGTTCTTCTGTTTGTGTTCTGATGTGTTGTGTTCTCAATTCAATCCAGACTTTCATGTAAGGGTGAGTTTGGGTCGTTTACCTGCTCTGAGAAAGGCTTACTACATCAATCCTAGAATCAGAAGTATAAATGTCATTCCAACTAACATTGATCCTTCTCTTAATCTTAGAACCAAAAATCTGCTCTAACAATCACTACAAGAAAAACTGCATATAGCAGCGGCAATATCCGCTTCTAATCCGTCGCTAAATAGGCCTTAGCGACGGATTTCCTACATAATGCTGTGGTCGGTAAAAACCATGACGGTATTTGTGTCAAATTTTTGCGACGGAATTTAGCGTGAGTTTTCTGATAGTTTTTCGTCATTTTACTAATTATATAATAAAAATATAATTTTATTAATTTTATTTTATTTTATTTACCGACTATTTTCCGATTGATAAGTAATTTATAATAAATTATTATTTATAAAAGACGTTGGTAAACCCTTACTAATTGCCAAGGGATTAGTGACAGATTTTAATTTATGTAAATATTTAATCTAGTACCAATTGTCACTAATCTGTTGCTATTCATCTTCTAACCTGCAAATATATATTATATATATTTATATATATATATATATTCATATATATATATATACATACATACACACACACATACATACATACACATATTTTTTTTGAAATTGGTATGCTTTTATTTACTTATAGAATAACAGTACAAGCCAGAGTAAACTAAAACAAACATACAAAAAAAAGATACATGAACCGAAATACAAACATAAAATAAAATTAGACTAAACTAGACCCATGATGAGGTTATCTTCCAAGCCCGAACAGACATCCCACTTGTTTCACGTCTTTAGCATGTTACTATTAATAGCAATCCCAATTTTCAGTGATGTGCAATAAGTGCCGAAAAACTTGTGCTACTGAGAATGTAACTTATGTTTTAGCGCTGGAATCATGGCCTTCTCCTTAACATCATCATTACCAGTCATTTTGGAAGCCAAACAGGAAAGAGCCTTCCCTTTTGCTAATTGTAAAAACTTATGTAACAAATACCAAATCTCAGAATGTAAAACCTGCCAAACAATCAACAGTATATTGCATTAACGATTGCCAATCAGTTGGACCAGATCGTACCAATAAACAATTTGATACTCGATGATAACGCTCCATTACAAATTCATCTTCTCAGGCATAAAATCAGATAGCGAAAACTCAGCATGCAACTTAGAAACTAAATCAAATTAGATTAGCATAGTATTCATGCGGCTTCGTCTTACATCCAGCAATTGTCGGTCTGAGATGTAAATCCATTTTTTAGATTGGCATACACCTAAGTTTCTTTTTCTACAAAGAACAGGCATAGTTTACAATGAAATGCAAATTCCAGTAAAATCACACAAGCTTAATAAATAACTAGTTGAGAAAATATACAACTTCCGATTAAATTTTGAAAAGCATAAACAAAGCTGAGCAACCATGCAATCATAGGGATAATAAAAGGTAGGACGCTAATATTACAAATCCTTTAAAAACGTACTCAAAAAATCCCAACTTTGAATCTTTCAAGCAAGATATATATCAGTTTAACAAGATTGCGTCTTCCATTCAGCATAAAAGTTGGCAGTATAAACAATTTTGTCGTAGAAATTAAGAAGCCCAAAAAATAAACAGTGGATCTCGATGAGCTATGGAACAAAATAATAACCTAAATCTTATAAATTGAAACCAGTTCCAGGATTTCATACCCTTTGTAAACCGAACAGAAGAATGAACAGATCCGATTATTTAAGATGATTGGTTGTGTGAATGAAAGATTTACAGCAAGGTTAGAATGGAGGCGAGCAAGCACAGAGACGAAGCAAGGTGGCTTAAGGATGAAGGTGAGGCAACAACGATAGAACGAAGGCGAGGCGGCAGCGAAAGGGCGAAGGCGAGGTGCAAAACAGAGGCAAGAAGGAAATTCTAAATTATGACAGCTAGGTTTTTTTGGAGGCGACGATTTAATAATGAACGAATTAGGTTTTTTCTCTTTTCTTTTTGGTTGGGGTCATTTTATTTGGGCGATGAACTTACATTTGCGTTTCACTGTATGGAGGGAAGATGAAAATTTAGGTACTCAATGAAAGCGGGCTTCGGGGGGAAATGAAAATTTGTATACGTAGATGCCTTGAATCCGTATAAGACCGTTTTGTACCATGTAGAAACAGTCAAATAATTAAAAATTTGATGATATTAGTGGGATTATACATTCAACAGTCTAATACAAATTACTAACTAATAACAAAATTTAAAACATTAATTAAATATTAAATATTAATTACAAGTATGCAATGGTTGATTATTTATAAACTACTAATTTTTTATAATTTATTAATTACCAAATATTAAATTCTACTTTTTAGTTATTAGTGTTGTATATCGGTTTCTTAATTATTACTTCTTAATTATTAATTATTCATTATTAAAAAATAATTACTATTTATTAATTATCAATTACTTAATAAACTAATTAATTATCAATGATTATAAGTTATTTATTATATAACATAAAATATTATTTATTATTACTTATAAATCATTAATTAGAACAAATTAATTATTAATTATTGAACATATTAATAATTATTAAAAAATAACACTAAAGTATATCTTAGAAAAATAATATAAACATCTCTTACAAATCTGTTGGAATTCTGTTGCAAAATAGCTTTGGTAAATATTCGTCGGTATTCTACCTGGATTTGCAACGGAAAATAGTGGCAGAAATTTTCTGTTGGTAATTGGACGCAATTTGCAACGGCTTAGTGAGGGATGACAGAGGACGACGGTAATAAATAAAATAAAAAAAGTTGAAAAAACAAAAAACTATCCCTTGCAAATCACATGGAAATCCGTCGCAAACTAGCGACGGAAAATTCCGCTGCTAAATATTTGACGCTAAATCAATGTTTTCTTGTAGTGAATATTTTTCCTGAAACTGAGACCTAAATTCGTAAAACAAATGTTGCATGTTGGTAATATATTAAAACTTATAGATTATAAGGGTTAGTCAAATTTATAGTGCGTAGAAGGTTAGGAATCAATTTGCCCAATAATTTACTGAATGTATTGGAGAACAAATTCATGAAGCACAATGTATAAATAACAGAAAAATAACTAAATTTATCGAATAAAGAACAACCATTTGAAACAACGATACTTACATTGCTTTCCAAGAACATTGGACCACCACACTATATGCAATAATGATAAGAAATTAAAATTTTATTTTATTACATCACAAAAATCATAAATATTACAAACATGAAATATGATTGGGGAAATAATTAATCGGGCTAGTGTTCTTTTGACACAAAGATGTTCATGTTTATAAATCACATGCAATACGATATTTACTTATGTTGATGTTGGTGCTATGAGGACCAACAAAACATGCGTTTAATGTAATCAGATAGTATGCAAATTATTCGAAGGTATAAATATCTTAAGTACTAAAAGAAAGTCAGATTTTTCATTGCTACAAAGTTGCACCTGTAGTATTTGCTATATATGATGTACAATAACAAACTAATGTCATACCAAAATGAAAATAGAGAAGTTGTTTCCAATCAATCCAACCAAATCAATGAAAAAAAACTATTTTTCCCAAATAAAATTTCAATGCAGATGCCAAAAATTAATTATTCCATGAAGACGTTACTATGGCCAAATATATTTAACTTATACCAACAATAAAGCACACGAAGATTGGTTTGAGAGTAATATAGGTAGATTGGCATCAACTATGTAAAATATTAGGACGAACTCATGTCACGCACACGGTTTTCGTCCACAAATTGTTTGATAAGAACATTTATTTTAATAAGTTATGACATGTAAACCTTAATTTGATCATACTTATTTCCAGATCATGAGATATAGTTACTGCAGGGTATATAATTAATTATTTTACAAAGCCCGTACTTTCCCCATTCATTAGCATCACAATATTTATAGAAGTACACAACGCACTCTGAAATATGTTGTGGCGCCAACATATTATGCAAATTGATACTCCTCTACATTGTTCAAGTTATACATTTAAGCTCTATAATGTACCCAGTTTTCTCAAATATCACAAAAACAAACTTCTACATTCTTCTTCCATCATTTAGGTATTTCATATGAACGTAGAATCAAAAAAAATGCCCAAAAGAACATAACTCTATGTATTAGATAGAAAACAATAGTTGATAATTTAGTATTAGTACCCAGTATGAATAATTATCACCGGACTAAATACCAACACAACTGAAATTGCCGTGAATCTCCTGGTGGTAATAGTAACCGAACAAAAAACATTCAACTAAGAACTTCCACTTAAAAAGAGAAATAATACCTTTACAAATGCAATTGTGGAGAGATGATGGTTCCAAATCTTTGCAGAAAACTGCTAATCACAGGGAATTTGAACATAGCAGAAGCAAGGGCATAGTAGTCGCTGGAAACAGTGGTGGGGATAGAAGGGAATCACCAAAGCCGTGCAGTTAAAGCGCTTAGCGTTTCTACAGCGGTAAAGATGCAAAAAGGTGTAGCGAGGATAAAGCGGGGAAATGGAGGAGATATAGCGGAAATGTTCATTAGATGTAAAACCAAATATTTGAAAATTAATTAATTATCATTCTCACATTATATGTGTATAATAAACTAATATTAATTAAACTTATATAAGAAAAGCAAGGAATATCATAGTTATGCATGTTGAATTTGATGAGGGTAATTTGACTGTTAGCATATGTTAGGCACATATGCCTTAAATTTAGCCCTTTACGCTAAATTTACTGAATGCTCTATATATTAATATTGCTAAAGCGGACACTAAAAAGCATTGATTTAGCGGATGCAGCGGAAAATAGCGGGGCTAGAAGCGGATCTATTGTTCATCAGCGCTAAATTGAAATAGCATAGCGGTTGAAGAGCGCTATGGGCTATAGCGGGGATATTGCAGGGCTTTAACTGCACAACATCAAAGCGGAGGCGAAGAAAAAAGTTTGAGTAAACCGAACAACGACGATAGGTTCAAGAATGCGATTGAGTGAGTGGTTGTGAAATTGGGGAAACGCCTTTTAGATTAGACGAAAATTAATTTGGGTTTTTAAAAGGAAAAGTGGGTTGAGAAAATGGGGGATGGAAGAAAAACAACAACAGCGTGATGGTTGAGTTTAAATAAGTAGGGGCGAGCGTTTGGTTAGTTTGGTTTATCTGATTACAAAAATTGTCAAACCAAACTAAAACTGATAAAAATGAAAACCAAACCAACCAAATTAGGATTGGTTGGTTCGGTTGGTTATCCGATTTAACCAAACCAGAAATATTTTAGAATTTATGTTCATAATATTAACTATAATTTGATTTAAATTATAAATATATGATTATCATATTACTATCTATGATTTTTATGCTTTCCAAAAGTAATTTTGATACATATTCGATAATTATAATTTACTTAAATAGCTAAATTAACATAAAATATTTCCTATAATATCAATAATTTTGAAAATATATTAAAAGTTGGGTTAATTTGGTTAAACTAATAACCAAACTAAATATTTTTCCAAACCGATTACAAACCAATTTAATTTATAAACCGAACCAAACCAACCAAAATAAATTGGTTCGTTTGGTTTAACCAAATAATGCTCACCCCTATAAATAATCCAGGAGGCCTGGGAACTCTCGATTGCAAACTCAGTAAATATAATATAGTATAGATTCATTCTGCTGTGAGATTTTGTTATGTGTCTTCTGTCGTTCACCCCTAATGTCCTATTTTTTGGATGACTAAATGGTCAATGCACGAGTACCGAGGATGTATTAAGTGTCATCTTTATTGGTAAGAAACACAATTTATTACATGTGGTATCAGAGCGTAGACTGAGCAAACCCTACGCTTTGGTGAGGATTTCTCATTTGAGAAAGGGTTAGCGACGCTCTAGGATAAGTTCGAGTGTGAGTGTGTGTAATAATCCAGGAATTTTTGACTAATTTAAAATCAGGATTTTTAATATATAGAATATATTTTTAAATTGGTTTTAATATAAATTGGTTTAAATAATAAAAAAAAATTATTTTGAATTAATAAGTTTAGTCGGGAAATTAGTTTGTGTCATTGTTAGATTTTGTCAATATACGGTGTTTAACTAATTTTTTGAATCGAAATAGAATTTTATAACTTGACAAATTTGATTTGGTTTAATCATTTGATTTAATAATTTTAAGTTGGATTTTGAATTTGGTTTGAATAATAAAATAAATTTTTAGAATAAATCTGCAAAATAGATTGACAAAGATATACCAACTTTTGATAAAATTAGTCGTTCAAATAGGTATGACTAGAATCATTTGAATATAATCTTTTTGGTCAAAAATATAGGTTATAAAATAAAATAACTCATTAACAAACATCATCGGGTTTTGAATAGAATCATTGTGCATGGCGATGAATCCTCCTTATAAGCCATGTGTCCCTTATGAAAATTCCTAAGATATCCTCCCCTTAATCCTATATATATAACACCCCTTACCCCCTCCTCTTCTTCATTCCCAAACCATCCTTCCTTTTTTACTCCATCCTTAGCCATAGCTTCTTAGCCTCTCCCATTGTTGTTCTTTTTCCTCTTTTTCCCCTCCTTTTCCTCCTTTTCTTCCTCCTCCCTTCCTACACCCACGGCTCCACCACCCTCGTCCCCTTACACCACCCACCTCCTCCTCCAAACCCATGGCTAAGAACCTTCAAAACTTAAGACAATAACACTCTACTATTTCCTCTTAATGCGCGACCATCACCTCACCACCAAAAGCTCATGACCGTCAATTTCTCGAGCTCATAACTCCTCCAAAACTGATCCAAATTATGAATTTCTTTTTTAAATCGCGTATTTTTTTAGTGGATATAACTTTCATTTGAGCACTTTTTCTATTTTTGAGCGTAATAGTCCTAAAATCCCGATCTTTGAAGACCAAATTTTCTGTCTTCATTTCATTGAACCTGAAAAATACCTCCATAATTTCAAACACATCTCACTAAGAAATAATCAAAATTGGATAATTCTTTTTATTAATTATATAGAAATGAAATTCCTACTGTTTTGTGATTGGCCACTTTTCAAATTCAGAGAGTAGCTGGTAAAAAAAAAACAAGAGAAGTTGTTCTATTTTCAGAGTCAAAAAACATAGTGAAAAATAAAGACTGGCGAAGTGGAACCCTCGATGATAACTATTTTGATATTTATTATAATTATAGTTTGATTATACTGGTTTCTTTGTTGTTTTTGCGGTTGCTTCGTGGTTGTTATGGATGTCATTATAGTTATCATTAATGATATGTGCGTAAGCGTTAATTAACTTAACGCTTAAATTATAAATATAGTGTGATAGATGAATGGTTGTTATGAATGTTATTATGATCATCATTAGCGATCGTATCACACTACACCAACATATATGGATTTTATGGGTATTGGTTAAGTCTCACTCCATTTGAACAATATAAATGAATATTTTATTCATTTAAGCGAAAATAAGGCATAAAAACGAAAATTGGAATTTTATATCTGAAACCGGATAGAAATGAAATTAAAGTGTTTATGAAAAACTTTTGTAAAAGTGGAAATTGATATGACTAAGGATTTGTTATAAAACAGCTTGTTCAATTTTAATAAGTAAAATCGATTTAGATTTGAAATTGAACCTGAGATAGATATGTAAACGATATTGAAAACTCAAACTGATTGCCCCACTAGTCTTATATGATGTTTAATTTTATTTTTACAAAGTTTGAATTTCAAAATAATAATTTTTGAAAAATAATAATATTTTATTAATTAAATAATAATATTTTATAAACTAAATAATTATATAATATTTATTAAAAATAAAATTTTGAATTCAAAGTTGAAATTCTGAAATATTGTTTTGAAATAGTATTATATATGTTTTAAATAGAATTCTAACCTATTTTGAAGTGAAACGGATTATTTTTAATATGATTAAAATAGAGCATGTCGCACCGTGGTTGTTCGCGAATTTCGGCCGTAAAATTCAAACTGATATAACAGATGCAATTTAAATCAGATTTTCCAAAGATGAAAAATGATTACTTTCTAATGATAACAGTTTTCAAATGAAAAAGGAATTTCATATTTCAATAATAGTTTTCAAGATATTTCCAAAATAGTTTTCAAAAGAAATCACGATATTACAGTTCTTTGATCATAACTGTAAATGGGCATTTTTAAACAGTTAAAAGTATGGATTTTTTTTATAAATCATAATAAGTTATTTAAAAGATATTTGAGTTGAAAATATAAATTTTTGGATAATGTAAAGATATTTTAGCTCAAAATAGTTAATATAATCTATTAGCGATGCTTTTGTAACGCTTTTGCAACACTTTTTTTTTATAACCAGTATTGAAATTAAATGGTTTTAACTTATGGATTACTATCCAAATGTTTTGTAAACATTGTCAAATGAATAATGAAGTGTTTTGGTAATAATTTGTGTAATGTTATTTTGAAATATAACCTTAAGGCTAGAATTTTCTAGTTTTAAAGGAATTGGAATTGGTTGGAAATAATCTTCGTATATTTGATATTCAAATCCGAAGTTAACCTTATACTATTTGAGGAATTTAAAAGGTTTATACTGATATTCCACTTATAGTACTTTTCGACTACGAGAATTAGTATTAAATATATGTTGATCTAATTTATATACAAATCTTATATTTAATATCAAAGCTGTTTTGGTTTGGCTAAGGACTTATGAATAGTTTTGATCAAGAAATCAATGAAGGTTTTAAAAACATCAGATTAAAGAAAGTGAAGATGTAATGGAATGTTTATTAAGATTAGCAAGGCTTACTTATCCATAATTAAAAGAATGTTTTTAAATTGGGAAATTTATGAAGTATTGAATTCAGATTTGAATAGGATTACAAAAGGAACCTTGGTTGAGTTTTGATTTAATTAAATGGATTTTTGGGATTAACGAGTTTTCTCAAACAAGGACTTTGTTAAAGGAAAATTGTTTTAAGAAGGTTTTATTCAACCAATCTAGTGGGAAGAGAATTAACAAATCTTGTATATTGTTAGATCGAAATTTGGACCTAACACCCAAATTGTTATGAACAGTAGAGAATTTCAAATGAAGAACAAGGTAAAAGAAAATAACACTCAGAATTTATAGTGGTTTGGCGTTAACGAGCCTACGTCCACTTTATATATTATTGATTATGCTTTTAAAGCTAATACAACAATGATTTCTCTCAATATTTCAGTAGTTTGACAACAATGGCGGATTCAGTACTCAATATTGCCAAAAAAAACCCCGAAAAATGCCAAGCTCTGGGCTATTTATAGCTGATTTTGTCAGGCGGATCGTGGACACGTGGCACGAATCCCGAGAGCACCGGGTTGGATCGCCGCCTTTGAAGAAATGGTCAAATTAGCCGTTGTGGACAGGTGTCGCGATCTGCTTGAAAATCGGATCATGCAGATGGGGAGAATCGGTCCAAGTGACGGTTAGAGACACGCGTCGCCAGATCCGTGCAATTCGGATCGCTGAAGACTAGCTCGTGAGTGAACAGGTCAGAGGGTTCGCCATACACCAGGGGATCGGATCGGTTCGCTCGGGGTAATAATGTAAGTTTGGATCGGATCGCCCGGCTGCGTCATTCGCTGATGAGATGGGGCGATCCGATATTGGGCGAGACGATGGCGCGCGATCCGACGGTGGTCGAGACGATGGAGTGTGATCCGATATTTCATATTCTTGGGGAACGTGATTTCTCGCTTTCCTCTTATGAATGATCCTGGGTGGCTTGGTCAAAAAGCGAGCCAACATTTTGCCCCCTCGAAGTATGTTTTATCGATGATGGAATATGCTTCGAAAATTCTAATCTACCTTTTCTTGAAGGGACGTAAATCAACAGTCGAATTGGTTCAGATCAACGCATGCATGAATCGGATCGCCATAGAGCGCCACGGTCCGAGTGGTCACGTGCTCGTCTCGAGTTGAGTATCTAGGCCTTTGTGCGAAACGAGGCGGACTTTCCTTCGAGTCGTGTCGGGCTTTGAGTTTGGTGGGCCATCGTTTGAGACGGTCTGTGGGCTTCTATGCGATACAAGCTTTGGATCGTGGCCTGCATGATGTTTCGTGGACCGAATAGGACAAAGAAAGGGAGACAAACGGTCGCCCTCTTTGCCTATATAAGCCGACCCCCTCCTCTTCATTCCCCTTCTTCTTTCTCTCTGCCGAATCGTCTCGCGTTATCGAAGAACGAACCCAAATTTTCCAAACCTTCAAAAATCCGAGCATTCTCTCAATCTTTAGAAAGGTAACTCCACGGAAGACATCCTTACTTGTTAACGCTACTGTTTCACGAAATTTTTTCGAAGAATTTGCGGAAAAAAATGATGGAAATTTGCGATCCTTGGAGAATCCACCAAGACACCATGGCTGATGGGCGTGGAGCTTGGAGTTCGAGGGTGAGAAGAAGAGACGGAAAACAGAAGACGAAGAAGAAGAGAGGAGGCCGGTTCGGATCGTGGGCAAGGAGAGAAGACGAAAGCGAGTGGCGAGACGAAAGATCGTGGTGGCAGCAAGGGACGTATCGTGGGGGTCGCAACGGTTCGTGAAGGAGCAATCCCTTCGCCCGGCGACTCGATGGGGGGCGATTCCTGTATCCTGCGATCCGAAAGGGGCGATCCCTCTGCTATGCGATCCGGAAGGGGCGATCCCTCTGTTATGCGATCCGGAAGGGGCGATCCCTCTGCTTTGCGATCCGGAAGGGGCGATCCCTCTGTTATGCGATCCGGAAGGGGCGATCCCTCTGCTTTGCGATCCGACTCATAGCTGACAATACGAAGAAATTTCAGACTTTAATCAACGCCTTGTCACCATAAAACTCTGAACAGTTAGGCTAGAGCCATGACGTTGAACTCTCTGGACTAAATGACCTCATAATTTGACTGCATATGACGACTAATGCTCCTGATAACCTTGATTGCTCTCATGCTTTATTTTTTGTTAATACGCACACACAAGTACACACACCGGCACTTGCACACACGGGGGACGGGTAGTGTTAATCTTATTGTTCATATTTTCTCGTCCTAGCAGCAATGTCGAATGATCATTCTCCTTCAAGATCCGTGACAGAAGCGGAATCCGAGATTCCCGAACAGTACAACCCTGAAGTTCCTCCAGTCAATCCGGGAGGTGAAGATTCTGGATCTGAGTACGAAGCTACAGAATCAGATCCGACAGAAAGTACTTCATCCAGCAACAACTCTGAGACTGATGAGCGAGCTCCTGACGAGATCCCAGGCGCACTCGGGATAGATAAATTTTCTGATTCTTTAGCGTCCAAGCTTGACGAGATAAAACTTAAAAGAATCTGCTTAAGACACGGCATTCCTTGGGACAATGTCTTGACGCCTGGAAGCGAAGATAGACCTCACCTAGCACCGGAAGGGTATATGGCGATTAGTCGAACAATGTGTTTAGTAGGAGCTATCCCTCCGTTTCCCCCGATTGCCATCGAAACTTTAAGACGACTAGGCATTGTTCCGATGCAGCTTCATCCAAACGCTTACGCATCTCTATACTCACTATATGTTGCATATGCGGAGATCCTGCGTGCCGAACTTAAATTCAAAGATCTGGTATTCTTCTTTCTTTTCAAGCACCGTTCTTCGGCCACTCCAAACTTTTCTTTCTTCGAATCAGTGGCGAACAGAAAGATTCTGTACGATGGGTATAGCAATATAGGGGACCCTAAATCTGATTGGTTTTATATAAGGAAACAGGCCGGATGCTCACGAAGATGGCTCAAATCAAGTAAACTTCGATCTCCTAGTTGAACATTTTGCTCAAGGAGTCCAAGTATTAACATTTTTTCGCCTTTTTCTTTGTCTTAAACAGATCATATCTTCCCGAAAACGGAGGGTCCATTATATAACCATCGATTATCCATTCTTTCACAGAGCAGATCCGACTTTCTAAGGATCAAAAAATGTATTACTGATGACAATCTTCACAAGCATCGTCTTCTAGACAGAAGATTTGGACTTGGCACTGGCGGCAAACCTTATAAGTATGTGCCCCCAACGGAAGGAGAGGGAACTTCGCAAGTGGCAGAGACAACTAAGTTTCGCAAGAGCCCTTCTCCGATAGTCACCCAAGACGATGAGGACCTGAACATTTACAGAGGGGATGAGGTCCACGATGACGTGTCCAAGGAAATTCCTATTTCTGCTCCAATTGAAATCGTTGCTCCCGATGACTTGACAGAAGAGCAGTTATTTGACGAGCTGAATAAAATCCCTCTACCCGATATTGTATATACAGAAAAAGACTTCGGAGAGGAGCCTTTCTTCTCTGCTTCCGAAGAGGCGATCACTTCAACTAGGGGACGAGAAACTGGTCAGATGAGCCTGTCTCCAGGCCCGGGTTTGTTAGGGGGAATTATATGGGATGCACACATCACACACGTTGTCTGACCCTGCACTATTATATCGTGGGTATTTAAAGTTTTAATATACTCTTTTCTTTTTTGCAGGAACGATGTCCCGCAGGAAATCTTATTCATATCGTTCTCTCCGCGAGGGCACACCCAGCCTTCGCCCGGATACTGAGCGCCCTCGCGGTCCTCTTCACAGGCCGAGTTCTCGCAACCTCGATCTCCACCCAAATCAACCTCTACCAGGCCTTCGAGTCATCCGACAATTCCGACCGGGGGAAAGAAACTTCCAAAAGAGTTGACTCCTCCAAAGAGTGCACCTTCCCACAGTCGGTCGTCCAAAAGGCGTCACGAATCCAAAGATAGGGACAAAGATTCGTCCAAAAAAGCTGAGAAGGAGAGAAGCGACATTGTCCCCACCAGCCAACCAGAGTTAGCTGCCCCCGGATCACGGGATCACGTCCATTGTCCCGAGATCCAAGGTAGGCTGAAAAAGCTGCGGGAACAATTTCCAGGCATGTTCTTTGACAGGATGGTCTTTGTTCCTGCCTTGGAACCGGTCCTTAAAAATTGGGATGATGAAGTTATCGGGCACATCCAGCACGCAGCCAGGCAATATGAGATGATGAAAAAGCACGCAGTTAACCTTTCGGAGGTCATCCGAAAACTCGAAGTAGAAGCACACAGGTCTAAAGCAAAACTTGAAAATAACGAAAGGGCTAGGACAAAATTGGAAAAGGACCTGGAAGATGCTCAGTCCCAGCTTGCTTTAGCACGGAGGGACGTCGAAAATTATAAGACTGAATTAGAGAATGCCAAGCAGCGCTTTCATTCAGAACTGGACTCCAATAGCCAAGAAAAAATGGCTTTAAAGAAGGAGGTTGAAGATCTCAAAATGGCCAATATCGAGTTGAAAACAGCACAAGGTCATTTTGAAGCTGAGAAGGCTACTTGGGAAGCAGAAAAAGCGAGTTTAAAAGAGAGTCTGGCTCTAGCTAAAGCAGAAAAGGTTATTTTAAATGACCAGGTCTCGGATGCGGAGAGGAGGGCAGCCCTTGCCGAAAAGAACGTTGAAAGTGCCATTGAACTGGCCACTGCTTCCAACAACAAACTCCTTGAAAGAGAGAAAGAAATCGAGGGGTTTGAAGAAATGATTTTCGATTTCCTTGGCCAGGTTCTCAAAACTCGCAACATCTCATGGATCCCGGATTATCATGTTACTTTGGCCAACTTATGGGATGCCATTGTGGAAGGTGAAAAACATAGATTGGGGGCCGAAGAAATCGATGAGGACGAATTGATGAAGAGCATCCTAAGAGACAACGAGCCTGAGGACCTGGCAGAGGGTCGTCGCCTAATCCTGGCGGAAATGGAAAAGGAGAGAACCTTGGCTAAAGGTAAAAGCAAAATTGACGAAGGTTCCAGTTCCGCCGCGAAGCCTAAAACCTCCGGAGTTGAGGAGTACCATCCTGATGATCCGCTAATCCCTTTGGGCCTAACTCCCGTGGTTGTTGGAGCATCTGGAACCACTCAAGAGGGAGCATCTGCTGAAGGTATCTCTCTCTTTTCCCCGCAATTTGTTAAATAAATTGCGAATTGTTGTCGTCTGGCAGAACAACCAATTGAGTTAGTAATGTGTGTCTCTCGTAATGCAGGTGGTGAGCTCGTTGACAAGGGTGCTGAAAAAGAGAGAGAAGTGCAGAAGGAGGCTGTCCTGCCGGGTGCTGGTATTGATGTCTCAGAGCGGGTCGAGGTCACAACAGTAGAAGGAAGCATCCCGGCAGCTAGCACCGATGTACCCAAGGATGCTGAGACTATCGAAGCTTTAAAAGACATGGATGGTCGTCATGTGGATGACGAAGAGGACATTACCGGCACCAAAAAGGCCGATGATGATGAGGAACCCCTGGCCAGCCGAAAAGCCAGACAAGAGAAAGAGTTGGCTTCAAAGAAGGTGGGAGATGAGGCTTTGGATGTAGTCCCTCTCGCAGAATTCGATCCCAAAACTGGGATGATTGTGAAAATCCAGCCCAAGTCCATCAGCCGGCAGCTTCACTTCGCAAACCCTGATGATTTCCCGGCTTCCCTCTCTAGTAGAAGCAAGAGAAAAGAGGTGGAAGAGGAAACTTCAGAGTAGTCGGATGTTCCCCTCGTAGACAAGCGGAAAAGGAAGAAAGGGGATCCACCTGAAGCCGACAAGGAGAGGCAGAAGCAAGAGAAGAGGTCAAAGCGTAAATAGGATGTTTGTAGTTTGTTGATATTTTGTCTTTAGGCTTTCCACTGGCCAGGAAGTGTAATTGTGAGACTGGTCCTCACTTTTTGTTTCTAGGTTGTCTTTCACTTTGTTGATTTGCAGTATATAAACAAGGATTCATCTCTCCTTGCATCATTGTGTACCTATATTCAGAGAAACTTTCCATGTTTAGTCATTAGCCAACTATTAACAATTATAAATCAGTCAATAAACAGGAAGAAGAATGTCCATGCTATGTTATGCTGTTGTATCAAAGTTTAGTGTTTGCATATGAGTGCATGGTGCCCCCCAATCAGTTGTTACCGTAGCATCTGACTGGGGTTTACTAGGGATTGATTAGTACTGTCAGCAAGTTGCCCCCTATTTCTGAATATGGGGGCATAGGAAATTTCATGGGATAACAGCAGTTCAGTCAGCCCTTGTTCCTTTAGCAGGGAATATATTCTTTCTCAGCGCTCAATCGGAGACGCTTTTATACTCTCTCTCTCTCTGGAGAGTTAGAGTTTTGTGCTCGGCGATTCGTTCGCTCCCCGATCCTTCAGCGGGGAAGGAGCTATTTCTCAGCGCTCAATCGGAGATGCCTTTATACTCTCTCTCTCTGGAGAGTTAGAGTTCGAGCTCAGCGATTCACTCGCTCCCCGATCCTTCAGCGGGAAAGGAGCTCTTTCTCAGCGCTCAATCGAAGACGCCTTTATACTCTCTCTCTCTCTCTCTCTGGAGAGTTAGAGTTCATGCTTAGGCAGCTCCGATCATGGTACACCGCCGTTATTCGTGGATGTCGATTTTCGTGTCCTTTATACTCTCTCTCTACTCTGGAGAGTTAGGGTCACGGATCAAGCAATCTGCAATCATGCATTCTCATCAAACTCATCCTAGGTGTATACTTTAACCCATGCTCCGTGGATTAAAGCTAGTCGGACAAGCAGTTGGAGCCTTTGCCAAAGCTTTGAGTTCCTCCGATTAATCTACGGGAGGAACGGTTGGCACCGGACTTCGGGTACCTGCATTATTCACATTGATTTTCACAAAAATTAATAGGCAAATAAATAAAGATGCAATAAAAGCAAATAACACACAGTCTTTTTATAGTGGTTCGGTCGAATCATGACCTACGTCCACTTTATAATCTCTTGCTTTAAGGAATCAGACTGTTCTAGGCAAGTCATGCCCTGTACATAGTTTTTTAACAAAGCAAAAGAATAGATTTGAAACTCTCATGTCAAATATGGCCGTAAATGTTGGGCATTCCACACTCTGGGGATTTCCTTTCCATCTACGGTTGCCAGCTTGAAGGTTCCATTATCAACCTTGCTCAGAATAGAGTACGGTCCTTCCCACTTCGCTCCCATATGAGTTGGGGGTGGAAAGACACGTTTCAGAACCAAGTCTCCGGGTTCCCATGTTCGGACTCGGACCTTTTTGTTGTAATATTGGGCGACCTGTTGTTTGCATCTCAGGGCACGCAGGTCTGCTTCATCCCTCTTTTCTTCAATCATATCCAGGGACTCAAGGAGCAATTCATTATTGGTCATTGGATCATAACAAGTCACCCGATGAGAAGGTACCTTTATCTCAACCGGGATGACTGCTTCTGTTCCAAAAGCAAGGGAGAACGGGGTATGTCCCGTTGCCGATTTATATGTTGTCCTGTAGGCCCATAGTGCCAAGGGTAATTCATCAGCCCACATGGCTCTAGCCCGCTTCATTTTTCTATTCAGAATGGACTTAAATACTTTATTTGCCGCTTCGACTTGCCCGTTCGATTGTGGGTGCGCCACAGAGGTGTACCGATTTTCGATGTGGTATTTTTGGCAGAAGTTTCTGAATTCAGCACTATCGAACTGAGTTCCGTTGTCTGTTATTACAATCTTTGGAATCCCAAATCGACATATGATGTTTCTCACGATGAAGTTGATCACTCGTTTAGTTGTGATTGTAGTTAGTGGTTCAGCCTCGACCCACTTAGTGAAATAATCTACGGCCACAATAGCGAACTTTGCTCCGCCCCTTGCTATGGGGAGGCTTCCTATGATATCAATTCCCCACATAGCGAAAGGACATGGACTCATCATTGTTTTTAACTGACTTGGAGGCGCTCTAGGTATCTTTGAAAATCTCTGGCACGCATCACATCGTCATGCATATCTTACTGCATCCTTGTTTATGGTAGGCCAGAAATAACCATGCCGCAATACCTTTTTCGCCAAAGTTTGTCCTCCAGTGTGGTCGCCACATTCGCCTTCGTGGACTTCTTGCAGCACACGCTTGATGTCATCGTGGGCTATGCACCGAAGGAGGGGCATTGAAAACCCTTGTCTATAAAGAACTCCGCCTTGCAGAACGTATCGGGCGGCTTTACGAATCACTTTACGCCTCTCGCTTTTTTTGGTCGGAAGCGTTCCATCCATTAGGAAATTCTTTATAGGGGTCATCCAGGACTCCCTTTCTGGTTCCGTCTCTAGTACTAGGTCGATTTCCATCTGATCTATGCTCGGGGACCGAAGTACTTCAACGGGGGCTAGCCCAGTCACTTCAGGATCGTCGGAACTAGCCATCTTTGCCAACTTGTCTGCCTGCTGATTCTCTGACCGCGGAACATGAGATATGCTGTAGTGATCAAAATCATTCAGCAGTTCTTTCACTTTCTTTAAGTATAGAATCAATCTTGCACTTTTAGCTTGGAATCTTCCAGTGACTTGATTCACAACTAACTTGGAGTCACAAAAGATGCTCAGCTTTGTGACTTCTAGTTCCTTTGCGATCTTTAATCCGGCTATCAGAGCTTCATATTCGGAATCGTTGTTAGTGGCCTGAAACTCCATTCGGATTGCATAGGTTATTAATCGTTTCTCGGGGGTTTCAAGCACTATTCCAGCGCCGGATCTTTCGTCGTTCCTAGCGCCATCAGTATACAATCTCCAAGCATTAGGATCGAGAAGTAACTTTGAAGGTTCCACTTCTTCGTTTGCTATATCTTCTTCAGGAACAGTGAACTCTGCTATGAAGTCGGCTATCACTTGCCCCCGAATTGACCGTCTGGGCTGAAAGTTCAAGTCAAATTGACTCAACTCAATATTCCATTTGAGTAACCTTCCAGATGCCTCCGGTCTCTGTAAAACTTGCTTGAGTGGATGATCAGTGTATATGGTGATAGGATGTGCCTGAAAGTAGTGCCGAAGTTTTCTGGAGGCAATCTGTAAACTATACGCCAACTTCTCTATCCGTGGATAGTTACGCTCTGCTGCTGTCAATTTTTTGCTCACATAATACACAGGTCTTTGGACCTTATCCTCTTCCCTTACCAACGCTGAGCTGATCGCGTGGGATGACACTGCCAAATACACGAATAAATCCTCGTGATCTATTGGTTTAGATAGAATCGGAGGTTTCTCCAAGTGCCTGAGCAAATTCTGAAACGCTTCTACGCAGTCAGGTGTCCATTTAAAGTGGCGTTTTCCTCGCTTTATTAATTCAAAGAATGGAATGCACTTATCCGTAGCCCTGGAGATAAATCTGCTTAGTGCGGCCACTTTTCCGGCAAGGCTTTGCACATCCCTAATTTGCCTAGGTTCCTGAATGTTTCTGATTGCCGCGATCTGGTTTGGATTAATCTCGATACCGCGGGAACTGACAATGAATCCCAAGAATTTTCCAGAAGCAACACCGAATGAACATTTGGTTGGATTGAGTTTCATTCCATACTTTCGGAGAATGCCGAACATCTCTGCCAAGTCAATAGTGTGTTGAGAAGATTGTTTGGACTTAACCAACATATCGTCGACGTATACTTCCATTGTTTTCCCGATCTGGTTATAAAACATCCTGTTGACCAAACGCTGATATGTAGCGCCCGCATTCTTCAAGCCAAAGGGCATTACCACATAACAATATAATCCCAGATCAGTGATAAAACTAGTGTGCTCTTGATCTGGAACATGCATCGGAATTTGGTTGTATCCTGAATAAGCATCCATAAATGAGAGAAGCTCGTGACCTGCCGTCGAGTCTACCAACTGGTCAATTCGAGGTAATGGGAAACTATCTTTTGGACAAGCTTTGTTCAAATCCGAGAAGTCGATACACGTTCGCCACTTTCCGTTAGCCTTCTTTACCAGGACTGGGTTCGAAATCCAGTCTGGGTAGGTTGAATCTCTGATAAACCCATTACTCTTTAGCTTTCCAACCTCTTCTTTCAAGGCAGCGGACCTCTCTGGGCCCAGCATTCGCCTTTTTTTCTTTACTGGAGGATGTTTGGGGTTAATGCTCAAGGAATGGCTCATAATTGATGGGGATATCCCACACATGTCCGCGTGGGTCCAAGAAAATACGTCCAAATTGTTCTTTAAGAAATCCGTCAATTCTTTAGCAAGATTCGGACTTAACTGGGATCCAATCTTAAGGACCTTCTCCGGGTCACTGTCATCGATTGGTACATCCACAGTTGCCTCGTTAGGAGTCGCCATTTTGCCCCCGGGTTCTTGATCCTCTCTGGGATCTAAATCCTCGGGCATCTCTTTGGGCGACTCTCCAACGATTATCCTCTTTGGTTGCTATAAGGTCTCCGCCCCCTGAGGGGGAGAGGTGCCTTTAGTTTCGATATTCCCTCCATTGCGAAGTAACTTTAGTTCGGCAACATAACACGCTCGCGCAGCAGCTTGATCCCCTCTGACGATACCAATGCCAGCTTCTGTGGGGAATTTCAATAACAAGCACCAGGGGGCTATACAGGCTCTGAACTTTGCGAGGGCCGGTCGGCCCAAGAAGGCATTGTATGGCGATTCAACGTCTAAAACCACAAAGGGAAGGATTCTCACTCTTTGGTGTTCTCCTTCCCCAAGTGTAACTGGCAACTCTACATAACCCATTGGAGCGGTGGACGCTCCGTTGAATCCACGGATCCATCCTTGGCAGGGCTTCAAGTCTTTTATTTCAAGATTCATCTGGTCAAAGGCCTTTTTGAAGAGAATATTAACGGAACTCCCGTTGTCCACCAGAACCTTATGAACAGTGGCTGGCCCAATGGGTATTGTAATTACAAGTGGATCTTCAGTTGGAGCATGGACTCTGATGCTTTCTCGTTCTCGGAAAACAACATCATCGGTCATCATCTTCTGCTGCTTCACCGGGATACTGGCCTCGGGGTTGCTACATTCCCCCACCTCGAGGTGTTGTTTGGCCGCATTGACGTATTGATCCAATGCTTTGGAACTGTGCCCAGCAAGATAAAGTCCTCCGATCACGGTATTGATAACAATATTCTTTCCTTTTTGCTGAGCAGTCGGCCTAGCAGCAAGTTGATTTTGATTCTGATTCGGGGCCTGCACTGCTTGCCCCCTGTCCCTAGGCGTTACTCTGTATTCATCTAGCTTTCCTTCTCGAAGCAGCCTTTCGACTACATCCCTCAGGTGACGACATTCGTTCGTCGAATGGCCGTGGATTTGATGAAAGAGACAAAACTTCCCTGTCTCACGCTCTTTCTCTGTCGACTCTCTAGGAGGTGGCCTCTTATTCTGGAGGACTTCGTACGCATCCATGATGATATTTTCCAGAGTATCACTTATGGGTGTATAACTTTCAAAGGCCCTGGGACGAGTCCTTCTCTGGGAGTCGTTCCCTCGGCCCCTCTTCCGGTTGTTGTCGTTACCGTTGTTATTGTTGTTACCTGGTTGGCGACCACCCTGATTCTGATTTCCGACGTTAACTTCAACTTTCCCCGAGCTGTCTCCAATCTGTTTGATGGCGACATTACTCTGAATTTCCTCCTTATCAGTTGTTTTAACCTTTCGGTTTGCGTATATCTCTACCCGGCGTAGATGTACGTTGGCTTTCTCATAGAACAACTCTCTAGTGTGGGGCGGTTTGCCTGCCAAGTACCTCCCGAATTCAGTGTCCTTATCCACTCCGTCAATCAGTGCTGCGACAATGGTCGGTTCATGAGGATCTTTAACCTCAGTGGCGGCCAAATTGAAACGATCCAGGTACATCTTTAGACTCTCGCCTGGTCGCTGTTTGACAAGGAATAAATCGATCACGCTTTTTGTCTTCTGTGCGTAGATACGGAATTGTTCTACGAACTTCTCGCTCAGCTCCCTGAAGCTAGAAATCGATCTCGCTGGCAGGCGAGTAAACCATAACAAAGCCACGTCCTCCAGGAATATGGGAAACGCTTTACACTTGACCGCGTCAGAAGCGGCGGCAGCGGTCATCGACCAAGGGTATCTCATTAGGTGCTGGACAGGATCAGATCTTCCCGCATATCGGTTCATTTGTGGCATGTTGAAACGCCTTGGAAAAGTCGCATCCAAAATATCGTCAGTAAAAGGGGTATGACTGCGGTCGATCCCCCAATCTTCGTTCCGCTGTCCACGGCTGTCGGCCAAAATCTGGTGGACCATGGCTGCAACATTTGTACTAGTCAAAGGAGGTTCAGGGTCAGTGCCTCTGGCCCGACGAGGTTCTCTGATTTCTCTTCGGGGAGCAGTCACAAAATCTGGGGCTCAGATGGGGCTACGCTGCCCCCTGTTATCATGAGTATGCGTGCGGCGACGGGGCTGAGGTGGTCTGTTATGCACAGGACTATTCACATCTCGAGTCCTGAGAGCCGTTGCTTGATCATTAACATTACGGTTCGAGGGCCCCTCCCCTAGCGCTTCCTCTTCCTGTGAGGACAGGGTTCCGAACCGAAGCTGTTCTATGTTTTCGGCTCTCTCATATGGTCGCCGCGGAGGTCTCGGCGATTCTTCAGATGAAGAAGAATATACTGGGGTGAGTGAACGAACCGGCGATGTTCTTTGCCTTGCTAGTTCATCAAGTCTTCTATCCATAGCCGTCAGATTTTGCCGTAGGATGGAACTCTCCTGCCTTTGGGCAGCCAACTCATCAAACAACCTATCCCACATTTCGGCGAAGTGAGAGAGATCCCCCTCAGTGACAGGAGCAGCGGGATCATATTGGTCATCATCAGTCTCTCTTTTGCGCAAAGAGCTCGAACCGGGTCGAGCAGAGGTTCCTGGACGATAAGAGCGGGTCATAGGTTCCTTCCCAGGTCGAGTTGTAGTCTGACCATCAGTTCGGATAGCTGCGGTTCGTGGAGGGCGATTCGCTACGCCCCCCCTGAGATCGACTCGTGGTCGTGGTACGCAGAGGTTGAGAGGCGTTACCTCGAGATCGAGTAACAACCCCCTCAGCGGCCTGGATCGTCTCGTTATCATCGACTCGGAACACGGTGTCTTCATCGGATCGGTTCGCCCCCTGCGCTCCGCGATCCAGAGTTTCTTCGTTACCCAGTTCGTGCACACTCTCCTCAATCGTTTTGTTGGTCTGCGAAGCTTTAGATCTTTTTCCAGCCCTGATATCCGAATCGCTGGAATCTTCAAAGAAGCGAATAGTGAAACTTTAGGACTGAGTTTCTCAGTGAAAGCACCAAAAATGTTAGATCGAAATTTGGACCTAACACCCAAATTGTTATGAACAGTAGAGAATTTCAAATGAAGAACAAGGTAAAAGAAAATAACACTCAGAATTTATAGTGGTTCGGCGTTAACGAGCCTACGTCCACTTTATATATTATTGATTATGCTTTTAAAGCTAATACAACAATGATTTCTCTCAATATTTCAGTAGTTTGACAACAATGGCGGATTCAGTACTCAGTATTGCCAAAAAGATCCCCGAAAAATGCCAAGCTCTGGGCTATTTATAGCTGATTTTGTCAGGCGGATCGTGGACACGTGGCACGAATCCCGAGAGCACCGGGTCGGATCGCCGCCGTTGAAGAAATGGTCAAATTAGCCGTTGTGGACAGGTGTCGCGATCTACTTGAAAATCGGATCGTGCAGATGGGGAGAATCGGTCCAAGTGACGGTTAGAGACACGCGTCGCCAGATCCGTGCGATTCGGATCGCTGAAGACTAGCTCGTGAGTGAACAGGTCAGAGGGTTCGCCATACACCAGGGGATTGGATCGGTTCGCTCGGGGTAATAATGTAAGTTTGGATCGGATCGCCCGGCTGCGTCGTTCGCTGATGAGATGGGGCGATCCGATATTGGGCGAGACGATGGCGCGCGATCCGACGGTGGTCGAGACGATTGAGTGCGATCCGTTATTTCATATTCTTGGGGAACGTGATTTCTCGCTTTCCTCTTACGAATGATCCTGGGTGGCTTGGTCAAAAAGCGAGCCAACATATATCCATATAGTTTTAAAATGACACTTCTTATTTGGAAAGACCAGGATCAAAGTTCTACTCGAAAAACATTCTGGATAATGATATGGAGAAATGAAGCAAATGAAGATTAGATATTTTCAAATCCAAAAGACTGCTTGTTGACTTTCTCTTTAATGGTTGATCACTAGTATAGAGATGAATATCACCCTTTTTAATAGTGGTCCGGGCATATTCAAAAATATTCGGATTGCAAGAATTTTTGCTACCGGAGATAGTAGGAGAATGCCTTCGATTTTGTTCAACCCAAGAACGAACTTGTACGGATATGTGTCTGACACTATATTTTGTAATATACTGACTGATCTTTATCTAACCATATTTCGGTTGGTGACGGAGAAATTTTTTTCTTAGCTTAATACCCTTCTTTGATACGTATGAGCTCAAAGGTTATATGGATAGTAATTATCAATTATATGTTTATGAAATGACAGTGTGGCATGCTAAATGAATGAGATATGGATGATCAAAGCATGGTTGTGTATAGCATAGCTTTGTGTAACATGACTTCATCAAGCCTCATACCTTGGTATGCTGGTAAACTAGTGGTAAGATTTTTATGTTTTTTCGGTGGCCATCTAGGATGATGAAAGGGTATAACGAAGTCTCGAGTCTGGGACGCTACTTTATTGGATATCCTGATTCACGTTATGTGAGCTAGTAAAACCATGTCTGGGTATGGACGTGTAAACCGCGAGTACTAGAATGCGCAAAAGTTTTGAGCTCATGATTGATCTTTTGCACAAGGAACCATCATGTTGGAAACCCATTTTCCAATACGAGCCATTATGATTTTATTTGTATGCCTATGTCAACATAATAGGATGAGGTATTATCTTCGCTAAGATTGATACATTTACTTGTGAAGTGATTTTATACACTATGCACTAATAATAACATCAAATGGTTTTCGCATATCAAGCATTTTTTGTTATCATAAGGAGAAACCTCGTCCAATGTGTATGATCCATTGTGTGTGTATGTGGTATGAAACCTTATGACAGCTTCATTATCCAAAAAGCATGTATGATTTTTCTGCACTGGTATTCATAAGGGAAAACTCGTTCGATGTTCATAGGCTGGTTTTATGAGTTACCTCATTATATATAAAATAATCTATTTTCAAATTTTCGCACTAGTCCCTTAACTGACCTAGAGTTTATTGTTCCTTTACCTAAACTCTGGACGTCCATATTTTTCCACACGGGCAGCTCGATAGTTAAAGTTTGCAGATAGTCTTGGAGTCATTATAGAGTAGATACTGGGTTAAGGGTGGGACTAAAATTGGATCGTTTCATATTTTTCCGCTACGTGTCACAGAAATTGGTGTAGTGTAATCAATGTACTCTGACATATCTTGTAAAATTTAATGTAAAACTATTATATCAATAAAGCTCCATTTTGTTCCTGTTTTGATGTGTTATTATTACCCTTGGCGATGCGGATTCCAACATTGGAATCTCCAGCATTTGAATACCAAGTACGTATTTAGTGTCGATTTTCGAAAGTCAAAAATTCGTATCGTTACAATACGTCTATAATAAGCGTGTGTTTGTTAGTGTATATAAAAATATTTTGTATAATGTTATTTTGCTTTTTAAAACCGAATTTCTAATTCAGATCAATACGAACAGCTAATGTTACTGATAAGAATTATGAAACATTTGAACAAATCAAAGTGACATCATATTGTTTTAAGAATTTAGTAAATGAAATAGCTTTACCAAGATTATATATTTTATATATAGTTTGTTTTCATATATTGATAATGATTACTGTTGATATGATTGTTTGTTAGGAATGTGAGAACCTCACTCACCTCTCAGGTTATAATGAAAACAATTATACAATCACATAGTATCAAGTTATCTAACCAATTGTAGGTATAAAGTTCCGAAGATAGAATGTTCGACATGTGAAAGTCTCTTTAATATTATATGAAGGTATAATTATTTTTGTTCTAGAGTCTTAGATATCTTCAAAAATCACTCTTCATAAATACATACACAAATGCACTTATTGTAAATAATTCTTAAAATGCATTTCATAAAAGTTTTTAAATGAACTAGATGTCCAAATTTCTTCTAGGCATCCGGTACACAAGAGAGAGAAAGCATGCACAACCTTGTGTCAGATATCTAAAATTTGAGCCAAATGCTTAATTCTGATCTCGAGTTTACTTCCAGACCGGGACCACGCATTTGAATTATGGTTCAAACATTTGACCCAATGTTCAGGAAGTAATCCCAAATTGAGTCAGACATCTGAACTAATATTCCAAACGTCTAACCATGGTCTAGCTATCTTTCTCTAAATAGACACTTCCTTTCTTCTCTGCATCTCTTTATCAGTACTTGCAATCGTTAATCAAAATAGAATAATTTAAGAGTTACAACTACTAATGGAAATTGTTCAACTCTATTTGTAACACCTCGAATTTTAATAAACAATAATTAAGTAAAAAGGGTAATAAATTAAAAATTAATCAGAATAAATTTTACAATTGGACAACGAGACTAGCACTAATAGTCAGTTGTAATTTTATGATGAAAATAGATACTTGATTTACTGGAAATGGAGTTAAAATGAATAAGTTATGAATAAGCGCTAAAAATCAAAATTTATATTAAAAATATACATAGAGAAACAATCAAGTAGGAAGACCCATTCCCACTTGGGTCGACCTAGTGTCGACCCATAGGTCGCTTCCCAACAGGCAGGTAGGCATGTGCCTTGGTGCATTGTATAATTTTCACACATTATTTGTATTATGTGGCTTTGTTTTAGTTGTTCAATTTGAACCTCATGCTAAAGTGGCACTTTCTGATTGGTCTAGTAACGTGGCCGGTCCAGATTTAATCTTAAATTTGGACGGCCGGGGATGCCCAATAAACTCTATAAATAAACTAGCAAAGCGTCTCTCATTTCTTCACATCCATTCTTTCTTCTTCTTCTTCTTTCCCAGGCCTACCCTCAAAATTAGGAAGAGCCAAGTAATTAAATTTTTATGGGGATAAAGAAGTTTTATACTTTTAATATTTATTTTTATAAGTACTTCTAAATGTGGAGGTTTTGCTGGAATAAGAAAGGCTATGGGGGAAGCTCTCTTCATCTAATCTATGAGTTTTTATGTGATTTCTAGATTAGTAATTTGTGTAGGAAAATTTAGACAGTTAAATAGTTCTAATTTGCAAGCTTAAAGTTTACAGTTATTTACTGTATTTATGCGCTTTTTTTTCTTAAAAATTACTTCAGTTTTGGCTATACCCTATTTTATTTGTTTTGTTTATTTTTGAGTCTAGGCCTTGCGAGTAGCCTAGACCATTTCTTTTTTTATTCTAGCGCTTAGCCTAGACCTAAAGAGAGTCTAGACCTTTATCGTTATTAACATTAAAATTGTAACAATATTGAAATTGAATAAAAATGGATAGCTGGGCATGTTAGAACAAATTAAATACAATAATCGGCACTGGACTGCAAATTAGGGATAAAACTTAATATGTAATTGGAGAACATACATACATATAAATTGTAATATGTTAACTTAATTGGACACTAAGTAATGTGGGTTTGGGTTGTATAAAGGGATAAACAATAATTACGAATGTTTACTACAACCTAGGAATATTGAATGAGGTTATATTGTGCTTATTTCTAATCTTAAATTGTGCTAAGTTAAATTAAAGATAAAATTAATAAGCTAAGGTAGTGGAGTCTATTCCGGCAGCGAAGGGTTTATTGGCGGAAAAAAGTGGCTCATAGTTCTGTTCTGGTAGCGTGGGGCTGATTGGGGAAAATAATTGGCTCGTAGTTTAGGTCTGTTCTGATAGCATGAGGTTGGTCAGGGAAAATAAGTGGTCTAATAGAAAAATAAATGGGGACCAAGTCTAGGGGTGACACTGTCAATTGCATATTTGATTAGAGACCATACCAGGCAGTATGCCTATTATCATCTATGCAGGTCTTACACTAGGTAAAGTCAAGGGCACGCTTTACTGTACTGGATAGTAAGAGTTCCAAACGAGGTGGGCATGGGAAATTTTCGGTGGGACAATGAGCGTGCATCATGCTGATTGGAACAATAAGCCACTATAACGCCTATGATTAACAGTTATGTCCTTTTAGTTGATGGGATCGAGCCGGATAACCCGGAGTTTCATATCTGGCATTGGTTATTAAATTGTGGTTATAAAAGTCGATCGATGGGTAGAAATTAGGTAAAGCCTAATTATTATATCTTTGGTAAGTTAGTGCACCAATCTTAGATATGAATGAGAAGCCAATCGTTATTGTTCGTGCTAAACTTTGTTTACTACCTTTATACCATTATGTCTTTTGTCCTTAGAACATTTCATCTGTCTGATGCTTCCTTAATTTATGCTCATGCGACAGAGGTGAGGAGCATTCTAGGTTTGACAGAATACTATTGGAAGTTCATTAAGAATTTTGCATGGATCTCAGCTCCGCTTACCCGCCCGTCTTATGAAGAAAAACCTAGTATTTTCTTGGGATGTGGACTGCGAGGATGCATTCTTGATGTTGAAGAAGGTCTCACATAATCTCTAGTATTGACTCTTACAGATTGTACGAAGATTTTCATTGTACATATGGAAGCTTGCAGCATGGGTTTAGTTGCGGTGCTTATGCAGGAGGGTAGGGTTGTCTGCTGTGGGAGTAGACAGCTGAGGGCACATGAGAAGAATGACCCTACCCATGATTTAGAGCTAGTGGAGATAGTGTTTATGCTTAAGTTTGGATACATTACTTATTTGGTGACAGGTTTGAGCTATACACTGACCATAAGTCACTCAAGTTGTAATGACCCACATTTGTAGAGGTATTATAATTAATTTATTTAATTATATAAATAATGATATAGTGAATTAAATGGTGGTTTAATTAAATAATGGTGAATATTTAATATAAAATAATAAATTAAATAATATATTTAATTCTGAAATAATCAGAATTGGCTGAAATGACGATATGGTGTGAACTGGATCATCTGTGATATTTAATTCAGCTTGGAATTGAATTTGAATAACGAATATATTATTTGAATGAAGTTTGAACGTACAATTATATTATAATTAAAATCGAGCTTGAAATGGCGCTGCAGTTCGTAAATTGGCGATTCGAACTTCAACTGAATGTACAGGATTCGTTTTAAATCGGATTTCTGTGAAATAAGAAATGTGCGGAGCTGATGGAGTATATCTTTCTAGTGGAAGAGAAAAATCGGGATTTCGTCATGTAGATTTTGATTTATGTCCAAATCAAATTTTAAAATAGTCGCTATGGAATCGTTTATCGACCGTAATGGTTTATTCGATATAACTAGATATCGGGTTTGAATTTAGACAAGGTCCTTTTGAGGCGTAGTGAAAATTTAATTTTTAGAATTTTACTGTAATTTTTAGTTAATTTAATAAGCAACTTTTTATTTGGAGTATTGTGCACCCTTAATCAGCGATTTTGGGGTTTCAAAATATGAGTTAATCTACTGATATTATTATATTTATGGAGTCGGGACACCTCGCTCGTCACACTGGTGTTTTTATTTCTGTCCGTTGCAGTTCGTACTTGAATGGAGTTTCATATAGAAGGGTACCGTAAAAGTCAAACCTATGTAAGTGTATATTATTATTAGCTACCAAGCTTTGCAAGACCCATTTTCCCTTCAAACGCTGTGAAACCGATAGTATGATTTAACAAGCCAGTATGTATTCCACTTATAGTAAAAACAGCATAATGTGCAATACATAACAACGAGAGGGTGGAACATAAATAATTCAGAAGGAAATTTATATACAATTATTATAAATATGTTACTGGGCAACTAAGGAACGGTACCCTACGTGGAAGAACCTACACCAAGCTAAAGAATGCCATCAAAACCCTATAAGTACCCCTCCTATCCCTTAAAACCTAATGCTTAGTTCTATGATCAGTAGATATTTCCGCCGCCACCATTCTCAAATGAAAATCGCAAGTTATAAAATCAAAAGAAAACCCAAAACAAAATCCATAAATCCAGAGATGAGGGTATTCGAATTTATGGTGAGCTCCTCTACGTTCCTATGTGTATTCCATGAAGTTCGAACTTCGTTAGTGCCTCTCGAGTAAACAACGTGAGCTGCAGCGAACTAGGGTTCGTTTGATTCAGGAACTTTGGGCATTGATTCACGTTTTGGTGGGTGGATTCGAATCCGTAGTGTTGTGTAACATGGCGTGGCAAGTTTGTTTGTGGATCCGTTTCAAGTGAGTGTCGATGTGATCTCAGTTCAAGCACGTGGAAGGGTGGTATGTGCTGAGTAGATGGAGAGAAGAAGTAGGGGTGCAAACTTAACAGTATGGGTTAAAGGAGCTTGGTTTTTTGCAGTATGTATGTGAAAGAAGTTGCAGTAGTATTTCACGTTAGAATATGGGGTTTGGTTTACAAATTGATGAGGAGGAGAATGGTTGCGTTGGTGTTGAGTTTAGTGATGAGTTGATGGAGAGGTTCAAGGTAGAAGGTGCAACAAATGGTGAAATGAGGAGCCACGAGATCATCCGGGAAGCAAGAGGAAAACGGGTTTGGGGATTTAGCGGGTCTGGGCCTTTTTAGATTTTGGGTGGGCCAGAAATAAATGGCAAAACAAGATCCGATGGGATCGTATGGACGGGAACTCCAAAATGGAACTGACTGGAAGTGGATAGGGGATCGTATGAATTTATGGCAAAATAAATTGTTTGATTCAAATCAAACAACAGTTTATCGTTCTTTAACGATGATCTGCCAATGTGAGTAAATCTCAATAACTCTGAACAGTTTATAATTTCATGTTGTATTTTTAGAATTGTTAAATATTGGCTGATTGACTGTGTGTTGACTGTTTGATTGAACTGCTAGTCAATTAGTTGAATTTCTATATTAATTCTGTTTAACAGAATATATCATATGGAACTAAAAGTGATGTTATCTATATTGTTTAACATCTGTGATGCAGGGAAACAGGTTGGAGGAATCAATCCAACTGGATTCCTCAACATTTATTTTACTGTGATTCATATATGGTGATATATGATGTGATATATAATCTGTTGTTGATTATGTGTGTTTGGACGATATTTATCGTTGTTATATGGTATGTTAAATACCATAAGAAATACTGGATGTGGGAAAGGGGATTTTCAAGGTGTATTTTGAAAATGAATTGTTTTATATAAAATCGATGGATTTTATATAGAAAAGGAAAAGGATTTTTATAAAAGAAAATAATTATAAAATCGAAGAAATAGAATAGATTATAAAGGAAATATTTATCTTTGGATATATATATATATATATATGTCTGAACTTATATATGAAGAAGTAAACAGATAAAAGGAACAAATTGATTTATAAATGATATTTATAAATTAAGTTAAATATTTATCATTTGGATAAATAGAATATATAAGTCAGAACTTATATAAAGAAGTAAGAATCGATTTCAACATCGATGGTTGAAACTGAATAAGGACAAAGAGTTAATCAGTTTAGGTTAATCAACTAGAGTAAAACCGAAGAGTTAATCAGTTAAGGTTAACCAGTTAGAGTAAAACAGTTAGAGTTAATCAGTTAGAGTTAATCAGTTAGAGCTAATCGATAGAGTTAAATCGAACTAGAGCTAATCGAAAGGAGTTATCGAATTAGTTATTCGAAAGGAGTAATCGATTATTAGTTAATCGAAAGGAGTTATCGATTTGTTAGTTAATCGAAGGGGGTTAATTGAGACGACCCGAACTTCCCCGTGAAGGAAAGCACGGATAGAATTGAGGACAAGACAAAATAGAACGCATACAGAAGAACATTTCATTGTTATTACAACAATTCCATCAGATATAAGAATATACAGAGTATAAATGAATAAATTACATTCAACAAATATCAGAGATTACAATAAATTACATAGCAGCGGAAAAATATTCAAAACACAACTGAAAGTGATACACGGATACAGAGCTTTCCGGATATCGTTCCAGCTGTAAATCAGGACCCTGTGAATATAAATCTGCAAAACCAAAACTACTAGCTGCCCGTGTGGAAAATAGGGGCACCCAGAGTTTAGGTTAAAACAATAAACTCCAGGTCAGTCATGTGACTGGTGTGAGAACTAAAACAGTTATTTAAAACTTTACTTTAAAGGATAGTAATTCAAGGGACCACGCCGTATAGCACGGAACGGGTTTCCTCCCAAGAAGACTAGTGCATATAACAAAACAACGCAATGCTAAATAAAGAAAAATGAAGCTGTTATAAGACCCAGGTCCCATCACACAATGCAACGCAAGCCGGAGGATAGGGTTTTTACCTTATAATAGCCAAAGCATGCTTGATACGTTTAAAACACATTATTTGATACTATTATAGGTGTATAGTGTCAAAACAATTTCAATCATAAATATCAATCATAGACGGCATTAATGTCCCATACCACTATGTCGCCATACTAGGTTCTACAAATAAAACCGCACTATCACGTATTGGAAATTGGATTTCCGTCATGAGTCGAGGCAAGGGGCAAGCCCCTCTCCGATTCGAGACACTCTAGCAAATGTCTCAGGACCCCACTATGATCCTTGGATCTTCAGGGCCGGTCCTCTATTACTTTTGAGGATTAGTTATTCCTGAACACACGTTTCCCGGTCCTTACAGACCTATATCTGAGGCGCCTCGTATCCAACAACCACATAGGTGAAAAGTATATAAATGCCAAGGATGGTAGGTCACTGACACCACCCTAGCTAGAAAGAAACGTCGTGCTCTCCCTGCAGTCACTATCCCGTTTTTGACTCATACCGAGGTGTGAGGCTCGCGAATTCACGTTATACACAAAGCTACGCCACACAGGCCGTGCTTTGATCATCAACCACAAGACTTTGCTTTTCAACAGAAGCCTTGATCAATTGCCACTTATGCGTGCCACACTGGCAATTCACTCCATGCGACTGATGTCCATCGATATACAACCTCTGAGCTCGTACGTCTCAGAGTAGGGCGTTAAGCAAGAGAATAAATTCTCTGCCGCCAAACAGATGTATATTTAATAGAGATCAATCAACACAGAATAAAATCCAATGTCTGACACACAATCCATTTACAAGTTCGTTCTGGGTCTGAACGAAACTGGAGGCACTTTCCTCGCATATCCATCCATCTCCAGGTACGTCTGGACGATCACCAACTGATTCCCTCATCCTGGATGTACAGCCCAATCAAGATCATCAGTAATCACCCAAACGATGTGAAGACTTCCGGTCTTCAACCACCGTCTTCATCTTCGACATCTCGTCGAATCGGTTATTCAGAATGGGTATAAATCCGGCCTTTCTGAATAACCCACGTATATAATAAACGAATGTTACACAAACACAACAAACGCCTCATTCCAATTCAGAATATTCTTTTATTCACAAAATCACATTCTTAGGGAAATGTTCCCATTAATTTTATCCAAGATAAATTCTTCTAAATTTATCCTATAATCTTCCTTTGGATATCATTTCAAACCATATTATGGTTTTCCAAACTAGTCGGGATTAGCGAACCACAGCGAAGTAATTATTTATTTTATTTCCCAATCCCAACCTATATATCCCATGGAGCAAAACTGGTGATACTCCATTCCTAACACCACGGTGTTATCGGTAAAATTAATTACCATTTCACGTTCAAATCTAATTAAAGATTTAACTATCGCTTTGGAGCAAAACTGGTGATACTCCACTCTCGATCACTTTTCAGATTTGATAATTTAAATTATCAATTCACATTTTAATCTAATTAAAGATTCATTAAAACTCCACTTAGTTTTAGTCTTCTCAAAAATCGATATCTTGCCTTTAACTGGGTTAAAGAACCAATGTCATCTAAAACACGATTCACGATAAACCCAAATCACATTTGATATTAAATACAAGGCTCTGAATAGAAAATATATCGGCTTATATTCAATATCAAATTCTAAAACCAACATATATCGTATTGGAAATAACGATATAAAATATATCTTTCAAATTCCCATAACAATATCTGTATAGTCACGAAATCCAACATCGAAATATCCCGAAGATAATTTCGATTCAACTCCAGTCCAATCCACGTATTGGGAATATTGATAATTTTTAAAATCACTTTCAAATTCAATTTATTTATTTCAAAAATAAATTGATTTTAATTCTAGTTCAAAACTAGTTTATTTCAATAAAAATCTATTTTTATATTTTCAAATGTGGAATTCTCCAGCTCAATTCTTTCCAATCCATATATTATGATTTTACACAAATTATTGATATTTTTAAAAAATTTATCAAGGCCTGTACAGTCGATTTCCATCAACGGCCATCGAACTGCACTTACAACGACCTTTTCTAAATTTAATTTGGACATAATTTCAAATCCAACCGTTAGATTTCAAATTTCTAATATTCATTGGAAAGCTCTTTTCGATACAAACCCAACGGTTCCTGTTTTAGGAGAATCCGACGGTCGGATCTCCCGTAATGTCAATTCGAAGTCAATGGTCGAAATTCACGAACTACCGCTACGCGGCGCGTTCTATTCAGGCCATTATATATATAATATATATATATTTCGTCGATTTCCTTTTAAAACGAATTTTATAAATAGTTCTAAATTCGTTTCAAAAACAATTTCAACTTCATCTTCAATTTCAAATCGATTTGATTTCAATTCAATTCGAATTCATTTCAATTTTATTTAATTCGAATTCAAATTCGTTTCACTTCAATTCAAATTCTAATTCTAATTCGTTTCGATTCAATTCAATTTGAATTTACCTTCTATTTAATTCAATTCGAATTCATTTCTATTTGAATTCATTTCTATTTAATTTAATTCAATTCGAATCGAATTCATTTTCTATTCGATTCGAATTCATTTCAAATTGATTCAATAAAATTTCAATTTGAATTTTAATCTAATTTAATTTGAATTTCATTTCAAAATATTAAATTTTGAAATCACTTTTCAATATTCATTCTAAAATGAATAAAATCGATATAAATATCGTTCGCGTCAAAATAGCGCAACTCTAATCAACACGGCTTTATATATTTCAATAAACTTCTTTATTCCATTCAACAAATGAATATTTATTCTATTCAACACATGTATCTATATTTCTTTCAACGCACGACTAATCTCAACACATGAGTACTGTCAACACATCACTATTTTTGTTATGTAAAATATTTTATAAAACTATGGTATCTATCGTTTGATTTTAATTAGACTCCACCGTGAAGTAGATTCTAATTGTAAATATGATAAAGATGTAATTTATATTATTTAAAATATTTTACTCAACACATGAATAGTTTCAACACATGATCATCGTCAACACATGACTATTTTTATATTCAACACATGAATTTTCTTTTATAATATTCATTATTTTCCCGATTGGAATGAGGCCCAATCAATCACCATATAATGTTAATTATATGGATTCCATACAACACATGTATATAATAGCATTGAAAAATAATCAACCATCAACCAAAGTGCACTACACTGTATAAGCATCAAATATAGATATCTAACGCTTATAACAGCCTGTCAATCAATCGATCGACATATTTAATCAATCAGGATGAGTGAACTTCAAATTTCATCCCAACACCCGTGTGGGGTTTCATACAATCAAACACAGATTTTAGTTGTGCAGTTGGGCGATGTGTAAAATTTATCGACCCAATCGATATCAGTCAAATCAGTGTATATAAACAAATCGGCCGATTTGTTTATAAATATTTATTTATTCACTTTCACGTTAAAAATTATATTTTTAACGATAATATATTTTATTTTAACACAGGAATTTCTATTCATTTCATTTATCAAATAAAATGATATTTTTATTTTTCTAATTTATTTTAGAAAACTCCGGCGGCATAACGACACGATACTAGAAACGGGACAAGGCCTAGCCTTATCCCCGGTCTAGTGAAGGCCCACGCCATTCACACATCAATCAAATCCATTCCATTTCACCAAACAATTCAATTCAAACCAAATAGACTAACCAACTACACAACCAAACAATTTAACAAACAAGTCATCCATGGTCTGTGGATGACGGGTGTCGGGTGCTGCTAAGCACCTCCTGCATCCTAGTATATATATATATAACTAGAAAATGAAATTTAGAGTGAGAAGTTCTCACCAATAGCTATTCCAACTCCACGACACTTCATTTAGGGAAATCATCATCGTTATCGCATCTTTGTCATCTTCATTGCCCGTAGCCACTACATATATAAAAATCACATTTTTACTTCGCTATTCAATATGAAAAAAACCCAATTTTTACTTCGCTATTCAATATATAAAAATCGAATTTTTACTTTGATGTTCAATATATAAAAATCATATTTTTACTTTGATGTTCAATATATAAAAATCATATTTTTACTTTGATGTTCAATATATAAAAATCATATTTTTACTTTGATGTTCAATGTATAAAAATCATATTTTTACTTTGATGTTCAATATATAAAAATCATATTTTTACTTTGATGTTCAATATATAAAAATCATATTTTTAATTTGATGTTCAGTATATAAAAATCATATTTTTACTTTGATGTTCAATATATAAAAATCATATTTTTATATCGTTATCATCTATATAAAGATCTCGCCTTTTCAACTATAAAGATTTCTCCTTTTCAAATATAAAGACTTCATCTTTTCAAAAATATAGATTTCATCATTATAAAAATCACCACTTTATTTCAACGTATATAAAATAAAAATCAGATTTTTATTTCGCTACATATACAAAGATGATATTTTTATATTCTCTATCTCATAAAGATTACATTTTTATAGTTCCTACTATGTAAAAGTCATATTTTTAACCCACTACATATGTAAAAATCTCACCTTTCTCCATTTAAAAATATCGTCTTTCTTCCTTTAAAAATCTAATCTTTTCTATTTTAAAAATCACGTCTTTTCTATTTTAAAAATCACGTCTTTTCTATTTTAAAAATCACGTCTTTTCTATTTTAAAAATCATAAAATAAAAATCGAATTTTTATTCCTTAAACAACTATATAAAAATCACTGATTAATTACATATTAAAAATAAAATAGAAGGGGGCTTACAGTGTTTTGCAGAGGAGGGGGACTGCGCGGTTGGAGTGGTGGTCGGCGTCGAGGGTCGGGGTTAGGGTTTTAGGGGCGGCGGCGGCGGGTTGTGGCGTGGAGGAGCTCGGGGTGTATGGTTTTCGAAGGGGGGGAGGAAGTGGAGGGGAGGAGAAGAAGACGCGGAGGAGCAGGCAGTGGGGGAGGCGATCGGTGGAGGGTGGAGGTCTGGGCGGCACGGTTTGATAAGAAGAGGAGGAGAAGGAGGAAGGGCGCGAGGTGGATGTTTGCGAACAAATTATGCAGTTGAAAACAACTATAAAATCCGTTCGGCTTTCCTAAACAACAAGGATCGTTGTAGAGGGTGTCGAACTCTGGGACCAAATTATTTTATTAATAAATCCAATCAAGTTATCCCTAACTTTTGATTGATTGCAAATTAACAGAAAATAAACAAAAAGCGAGTTTTTAACAATAAAGAAAGTAATTAGGGGATAATGACATAGATCAGATTCATAATCATCAATAGCCAAAAGATTAACCAAATCTAATACATGTTTCTGTCACAAACATGAATCAACGATAATAGGTTTTTAGAAACAAATATGTAAATAACAACAAGCATAGCCTATGCAGGAGCTCAGCTCTACAACCATAGACTATCAGGACAGATTCACTATTTTATTTCTAAAACCCTAAATATTAAATCTACATCTGATAAGTGTTAGACCGAACTCGAATATACCCTGTGAAGGAGCACAGCTCTTAAACGACACAGGGTATGAAGGTTCCGATCTAACCCTTAGTTCAAATCTAGATCTACATACATGAAGTTCTAATCTTTTGGCTATGTGATTCATATTGAATCATAACTATTAGCGTCATCACCCCCTAATTAAAGAGGATTAGCTAGACATAGCTAAAAGAAAAGAAAATAAAAAGAAAATAAACGACATAAATAAAATGCAATAAAAACTAAATAGAAGAGAGAAAGAAGAGTTTTATTCCAAGAAAAGGATTACAGAATAAAACTGAATGTGTTTTTACATGAAGGAGATACAATCTATTTATAGTTGCATTGACAAAGACTATTAGGCAAATTCTACAATGTGGGACTAAAGAAATAACCCAAATAACACATAAGCCAGTGTGAACGCAGCTTTAGAGTGAGTGGTCTAGCAAATAGGCTAGTGTGAACGCAACATGAGTAAGAGGCCTTCCAAATGAGCTAATGTGAATGCAGTTTGAGTCTTTATTGAGCCAAATCTTCTTAATTGAAATATAATTGCAACCGTTCTTCAAGCTTTAGACTCTTCAAGCTTTAGCAATTTTAAACTTCACTCTTTTTAAGCAAATTCTTCATGCTTTATCCATCAAATGCTCTAAACCATGCTTCTTGTCAACAATCTGAAAATACAGCTATAAATACAACGTATCAATTATTTTAAAGGGAAAATAAGATAAATAAGCGGATAAAATATACACATTTACGTGTATATCAAATACCCCCACACTTATCTTTTTATTCGTCCTCGAATAAACTAAACTAAGATATGTCACACTTTCGTAGGAAACACGATTGCATTTAGCGTATGCAACAAGCCGTTAAACCTCTGGGTGTCCCCAGTAGGACGAGTGTTGTCTCGTGAGGGTTTTCAGCGGATACTACCCACAAAATCCAAAGCGTCTTATGTACGCGGATTAATCAAAAAATATATTTAAGGTCTTTCATATTCCAAGGATTTCACCTAACTTCAACAATAACGGTTTAGTCCCAAATTGTCCATCCCATAATTAGTGCAAAAATGAACAAAAATTTTCAAGCTGAATCGTAATTCCTTGATAACACTGTAATTGTCTTGAAGGTTAAGAGCGTGGTGTCAACCAAAGTTCTACACATCGACAATGTGCACCCAATCATTTATTCAACCTTTCTTTTTTTTTTCTTTTTTTTTTTTTTGAATAATTTTGCACCAGTGTAACTGTAATGTATTGGATATGAGTTATGCATAGATGAAGGAAAATTTTGTAAGTTCTAAAAATATACTAGATAAGAGGGCAAGTGTATTAGTTGAATTTCAAGCTACAACAGATAAAGTAATACTAAGGCACATATGGACATTTTGTTTCCTTTCACCTCCTCAACTACAATCCTTGCTTCTAAGTACAGTATGATGGATGTGGATGGAATGGAAATGGATGCTTCATAGTCAAGAATGATGAAGACTATTTTATTCAGAGAGACTCTCTCTTTATTTCTTTTTTTTTTTTTTTTGCATGATGAATGATGAATGGAGATGGAATGATGACGTACATGATTTCATTTGATTCCTCCTCTACTACCAACACTTCATGGAAGGAAAGTTTTGTGCCCTAGTTACTCTACTTCTATAACCTTAATTCAACACACAAGTCTGGATTGATGTTATACAAAAAGCTGAAAGGAATGATAAGCAAAGTTTCGTAAGATAGATAACCCATATAAAATAAGATGTGGTATATAGTTATCTTACCTTAAAACAAGTACGAAATGGGTAGTGTAATATTGGTATAAAAAGTGACATTTTTGACCTTTAAACAAAGGTTCTTGAGTATACCAATATAAGATAAACTTGTCGACACATGGATGTAAATCGACTAAAACTTGGGTTTGAATAATGTGGGGTATTGAAGAAGAACGCTACAATGAGTCATTTCTCCTTAATTGGGCCAAGTGGATTTTAGAACTTACGATTTTGAAAATTTGAGTGGAAAAGAAAATATTATGCATGAAAACGAACTCAGAAAATCCAACAAATGTAGGTGCAAAATCCTTTTATTTCATGGTTTTTTTTTATTATTTTTACTTGCACATTCTAACATGTATAACAAGGGTTGACACGCTTACTCCAGAACACGACTAACGTCTGCACAGTCTCAAGC
Source organism: Allium sativum (assembly GCA_030737875.1). Lineage (NCBI taxonomy): Eukaryota > Viridiplantae > Streptophyta > Magnoliopsida > Asparagales > Amaryllidaceae > Allium > Allium sativum. Next base: position 433,497,168 of record CM060920.1, read on the forward strand.
TAGCATCTTAAAAAGACACATTACGATTCAATGAATAAATAATGTTCATTCCCATCACCCAACAATTCAACTTATCAAATAAGAACCAAGGTGTTATTTATGAATTTTAAGTTAACCTTGTTCAATGAATGACCTACTTTATAAAATTTGATTGCTGATGTAATGTAAATTCCCCCCACACTTGAGTGTGACTGTGTCCTCACAGTCTTAATCAGACATATCTTAGTGAAAGGGGAAAACAAATAAGAGAATATTTACATATGTACAAAAGAGGGTTAGTGCGTCTTACCAAATGTAATGTGGCTCATGGAGGACCATGAGCTCTTCCTCTTGGTTGTGTATTGGTTCCAAGTAAGGTTTAAGGCGTTGACCATTGACCTTAAAGGATGATCCATCAGTAGGATTCTCAATCTCTACTGCACCATACGGAAAAACAGTCCGTACAGTGTAAGGTCCTGTCCATCTAAATTTTAGCTTACTCGGAAATAGATGCAGTTTTGAGTCATACAACAGAACTTTTTGACCTGACATGAAAGTTTTACGTAAAATTGATTTATCATGAAAAACTTTTGTTCTATCCTTGTAAATTCGTTCATTTTCATAGGCATCATTTCTAATTTCATTAAGTTCATTAAGTTGAAGCTTCCTATGTTCACCTGCTTGCTCTAAATCAAGATTCAAAGTTTTTATTGCCCATAACGCCCTATGTTCTAGTTCAACTGGCAAGTGACATGGTTTACCAAAAATCAACCGATACGGGGACATACCCAAGTTTGTTTTGAAAGCGGTGCGGTAAGCCCAAAGAGCGTCGGTTAACTTTTGAGACCAATCTTTACGATTTCGATTCACAGTTTTCTCAAGGATTTGTTTAATCTGCCTATTCGATACTTCAACCAGCCCACAAGTTTGAGGATGGTAAGGAGTGGATAACTTGTGGGTTATCGAATACTTTCTCATGAGGGCTTCAAAAGAACGATTACAGAAATGTGTCCCGTTGTCGCTGATTATTGTGCGAGGTGTGCCAAACCTAGAAAAGATGTTTTCTTTTAAGAAGCGCACAACAACCTTATTGTCGTTCGTTTTGCATGGAATAGCTTCGACCCATTTAGAAACATAGTCAACAGCCAAGAGAATGTAAATGTTCCCAAAAGAATTAGGGAAGGGTCCCATGAAGTATATACCCCACACATCAAAAATTTCGACCTCTAGAATGGGGTTTAGGGGCATCATATTCCGTTTAGAAATTTTCCCTAAGAATTGACATCGATCACAAATTTTGCAAAATTCGTATGCGTCTTTGAAAAGGGTGGGCCAATAGAAACCCGATTGAAGAACCTTTTCGGCTGTCTTTTTGGGACCGAAGTGACCACCGCATGCTTGGTCATGACAGAAAGAGAGGACACTGTGAATTTCAGTGTCAGGAACACATCTTCGAATGATTTGGTCGGAACAATACTTGAAAAGATAGGGGTCGTCCCAATAAAAATGTTTCACTTGGGAAAAGAATTTGTGTTTATCCTGCTTAGACCAAAAAGAAGGGATCTGCTTGGTGACTAAGTAGTTAACAATGTCAGCAAACCAAGGATCAGTGGATAGAGAAAACAGTTGTTCATCAGGGAAATTCTCGTTGATTGGAAGAGAAGAAGATGGGGCATTTGGAAGACGAGACAAGTGGTCCGCAATAACGTTGTCGGATCCTTTTTTATCCTTAATGGTAAGGTCAAATTCTTGAAGTAGAAGGATCCAACGAATGAGACGAGCCTTAGCATCCTTTTTAGAGAAAAGGTACCTAAGTTCGGAATGATCGGTATAAACCGTGATGTGTGAGCCAACTAGATAAGGCCTGAATTTTTCTAGAGCAAAGACAACTGCCAAGAGTTCCTTTTCAGTGGTAGTATAATTAATTTGAGCGTCATTCAGAGTTTTACTCGCGTAGTAAACGACGTGAAGAATCTTATCGATACGTTGTCCTAAGACAGCGCCAACAGCAAAATTCGAGGCGTCACACATGATTTCAAAAGGCAGCTTCCAGTTGGGAGAGCAGATGATCGGAGCAGAGACAAGTTCATTTTTAAGATGCTCAAAAGATGAAATGCATTCAGAATTGAAGTCGAAAGGAACATCCTTACCAAGAAGATTGGTCAACGGTCGAGTGATTTTGCTAAAATCTTTTATAAAGCGACGATAAAAACCAGCATGACCTAAAAAGGATCGGATGTCCTTAACTGATTTGGGAATAGGAAGATTTGAAATAACTTCGATTTTGGCTTTGTCTACTTCAATTCCTTTGTTAGAGATGACATGTCCCAAAACAATGCCATGTTTAACCATGAAGTGACACTTTTCCCAATTAAGCGTTAAGTGTTTCTCTTTACAGCGATTGAGAACAAGATCGAGATGATGTAAACACTCAGAGTATGAATCACCAAATATGGAAAAATCATCCATGAACACTTCCAAAAATCGCTCGATCATATCAGAAAAAATGCTAATCATGCACCTCTGAAAGGTTGCAGGTGCATTACAGAGACCAAAAGGCATACGTCGGTACGCAAATGTACCAAACGGACAAGTGAAAGTGGTTTTCTCTTGGTCCTCAGGAGCGATAGGGATTTGATTATAGCCCGAGTACCCATCAAGGAAACAGTAGTACTCATGACCCGCTAGTCGTTCTAACATTTGATCGATAAATGGCAGAGGGAAATGATCCTTACGTGTTGCAGCGTTAAGTTTCCTATAGTCAATGCAAATACGCCAACCAGTCTGGGTGCGGGTTGGGATAAGCTCGTTAGCTTCATTTTGGATCACGGTAATCCCTGATTTCTTAGGTACGACATGAATCGGACTAACCCATTGACTGTCAGAAATCGGGTAGATTATTCCATTGTCAAGGCATTTAAGGATTTCAGCACGAACTGCTTCTTTCATGATAGGGTTTAGTCGACGTTGGGGATCACGAGTGGGTTTGGCATCATCTATAAGGTGGATTCGATGTTGGACTATCGAAGGACTAATCCCCTTAATATCAGCCATGGACCAGCCAATTGCCTCCTTATTTTTCTTAAGGATGGGAAGGAGCAATTGTTCCTGCTCTAAAGTAAGGTCAGAAGCGATAATGACTGGAAAAGTTTCATTTTCTCCTAAGTAAGCATACTTAAGATGACTGGGCAACACTTTGAGTTCAGATTTTGGGGATGACTCAACCGAAGAAATTGGTTGAGGAATAGGCTCAGTCATGAGCGGCTCGACAGGAATTGAGTCAGAGACATTTTCAGAGATATCTTGAAACAAATTTTCGTAATTAGACTCAATGTCAGTGTTCAAATGGTCGAGATCAGGTTCATTATCGTGGACAACATGGATTTCAGAAAGAAAGTTTCATAGACCCATTTCTACAGTTGATAAGAGCATTAGAGGTGGCTAAGAAGGGTCGTCCTAGAATCAAAGGGATTTGGTTTGCAGGATTGCTTACCTGTTGAGTTTCTAGGACAATGAAGTCAACTGGAAAGATGAATTCTCCTATTTTGATCAAAACATCCTCGATTTCGCCCACAGGTTTCTTAATTGAACGGTCGGCAAGCTGAAGAGTAAACTTGGTGGGTTTCAGTTCTCCTAGCCCTAATTGGCGATAGACGGAATATGGAAGCAAGTTAACACTAGCACCTAAGTCTAGCAAGCATCTATCGATTTTCTTGTCCCCAATAGTACATGATATTGTGGGGGCAGCCAGCATCTTTGTATTTCACTGGCATAGATTGGGACAAGACTTCGCTTAGAGTCGCCGCTAGAAACACTTTCTTAGGTACATGTGTATGACGTTTCTGGGTGCACATATCTTTTAGAAATTTAGCGTACTGTGGAACTTGTTGTATAATATCTAAAAGAGGAATGTTCACTTTAACTTGCTTAAATATTTCAAGGATCTTTTCTACCTGGTCAGTCTTTTTTCTAGGTCGGGGTCTATGAGGAAATGGAGCAGACAACTCAGTAGGTTGGGCTACTTGAGTTTGAGGATGGGCCTGATTAGAATTGGGCTCGATGTTTTGATCCGAGATGGTCGAATTTTCTGTTGGGTTTTGAATATCGTCTGGTAAATCATTTAGGTCGACCACATGGTTGTCAATCTTCTTGCCAGATCTAAGAGTCGTGACAGCATTCAATTGACTAACGTTCGAGTCTTGAATGATGTGAATTTGGTTAGGGTTTGAAGTCTTTCCTTTAGGGTTTTGGATGGGTTGACTTGGAAACGTACCCTTTTCCCTTTCACTTAATCTAGCGTTAAGTTGAGACATTTGTTTTTAAAGTTCACTCATTTGTTGAGTCGTGGTTTGCATGTGTGAAGTCAGTAAGTTTTGAAGATTGGTATTTGATTGGATATTTTGAGTTGTTGCTTTACCCAATTCTTCGAGAGTTTTCTCAAGTGATGTCAATCGTTTATCGTCTTGGGAAACAAAAGATTGTTGTGCTTGAATTTGAGGGGTTGGCGCAGGATTTTGGAATTGACTTTGTTGCAAGGGAGGATTCGAGGTATTATTCGAAAATGGTTGAAAAGGAGGTCGAACCAAATTCGAAGTTGCATTGTTTTGGGCCCAAGAGAAGTTAGGATGGTTTCTCCAACCTGGATTGTATGTTGGGGAGAATGGATCGTTCCTAACTTTATTAAATGCGTTGAGTTGTTCCAATGAATGTGGGCATTGATCAGCTATGTGGTTAGGATCGTTGCATTTGTAACATGAGGTCTGAGACGCTTGAGCTTGATTTATTTGAGTTGATGAAAGGACATTGTCGAATTTGGATATCATCGCGTCTATTTTTGCTTCTAATGCTACTGATGATCCTACCGAATGAGCGTTAGATCGGGAATAAATCGATTTTTCGTTAGATCTTTCCCATTGAGCTGATTTTTCGGCCAAATTTTCGAGAAATTGCCAAGCGGCATTGTGATCTTGGGCTAGAAAATTTCCTTGGCACATTGATTCGAGAATGGTTCGAGAGTTATTTTCAAGTCCATCGTATAAAATTTGACAAAGAGTCCATTTTTCAAAATTGTGATGTGGACATTTGACTAGAAGCTCTTTAAATCTTTCAAAATATTTTGCAAAGGATTCACCCCCAAATTGACGAAAATTGACGATTTCATTTCGAATTTTAGATGTTTTTTCCAGAGGGTAAAATTTCTTTAGAAAAATGTTCATAAATTCACCCCACGTTCCAATCGTATTTGAAGGCAAGCTATACAACCATTTCTCAGCATAATCGGTAAGTGCAAATGGAATTAATCTAAGTTTGATTCCATCGTCACTTAATTGTTGAAATTTCATGGTTGCACAAACTTGTTCAAATTTGGTCAAGAAGATATAAGGATCATCACATTCTAAATTGCCGAACTTTGGAAGGGTATTTATGTGATTCGAATGAATTTCAAAGTGGTTACCCGTTGGGGCGGGCAATATGATGCAAGAAGGAATAGAAACCCGATCGGGGAAGTATCTATCCATAAGAGATCGGGGGGGGATTTCTTCGGCCATGGTTAAAGAACTGTTTGTTCGAACTAAACGATTATCTGAAGGATCACGAGTCCAATGACGCATGCACTAGCGAGAAGAATAAGGGAAGACGAGAAAAAACAAATTTGAGAAGCGAATTTTTTTTTTTGTTTTTTTTTTAGAGAAAAAGAATTAGACACAAAAGTTTTTTTTTTAAATGAACCTAATGCAATTTACAATTTCTAGAATTATATAATGACGGTTTGATTTATTTCAACAAAAGATTTCTCAGCCAGTTAACGGACAGGAGTTATCGGTGCACCAGGAATCACCCTAGCAATGCAGCCGAAGGTTTAAGTACCTTCAGAGGAACAACCGATATAATATTTACGAATCACCGTAATATTTATAAACAGTTATTGCTCTGCCGTAGTCTAGACACCGAGAAATAATCCGTTAGAACTAAACCAAATTGTCAAAATATAATGAAGTCCTTAGAAAATAAAAACAAAACTAAGATGAATGCAATATTTTTTTTAGTCACAGAATGAACAGTCACAGAACAGTCAATTGCAGAGATAAATAAAAAAAAACAATTATTTTTTACAAGCAAGCCGATGCCCTGCAGAAGATTTTTACAAGCAATGTCTATATATTTTTTATTTGCAGCAGCGGTTCCTGTAGAGATAGAAAATACTCACCTTGATCGGCAGTCCGTCCAGTGCAATTGGGTAGCGCTAGCGCGTTCACACCCCACTTGGTGTGCAACCGCTCGAACCCTGAATTGTCCGCCGCTTTCTGTTTTTGTTGCCTCCTATTATTTTTTAAGACCTTTTTCAAAATACCACTGTACCCGTTTTCGAAATTTTTTCTCAAACTCTCTTTTTTTTTCCTTTTTTTTGATGAAAGCAACTGAAACAAAAGAAATGAAAAACTGCAATTGACGACTAACTAAGTCCTTTAAAGAAAAACTAGACAAAATAAATAAAACTAAAAAAACTAAACTAAACTAAACAGGAAACAAAGGAAGACTTGGAAAGGAAAAAAAAAACTCAACAACAAAATCAAAACTCAACTAAGAAAAATAAATAAAGAGTAAATGCACATAGAAAGAAACAAGAAACAAGAACCAAATGTCAAAGCCTTGATAATCACGCACCACAAATGGTCAAGACACCCGGTTTTTTTTTTCCAGAGATTACGCACCAAATCAATAAGGCCAAAACTAAAAATCACTCACTCTAAGGAAACCCGATCAAGCAATTATCGCTGTTCTTCCTTTTTTTTATTCTAATTAAATCAACTCCTTCCTAGAAAACCAGAAGACCATAAATCCCTTCCAAAAATCAAACGAGACAATCTTCCTCCTTTTTTTTTTTCGCAACCTTGACAATTCGATGATGGTTGCGGGTCTGTTTTGGTAATTGGGGTTTTGGGTTCGGGAGGTGTACGTTTTTGGCAAGTTAACGTTAGAGAAGGTAACTGCAGATGTCGATTTGATCGGAGATGGTGGCTCCGATGGTAGTTGGCTTCGATTTACTGAGAGCTAGGGTTTTTAGTGGTTCTGGTTTCAGAATTTTGTGGGTCGTGTTTGATGGGAGAGAACTCGCGGTCTTGGTATGATCGGAGAGGGTGGCTCCGAGTATGGTCGTGAATGAGTTTGACAGAGGTGTGTTGAACTGGTTGGTGGAGGCTGATGGATAATTGTTGGTTGTTGATGGCGAGTTTGAAATGGAGAAGGCACAGAAGCAGGATTCAGGTGAGCGCGAGTTGATGAGGGGTGTTTGTGAGAAGTATGGGAGGGTGTTGCAGTCTTGGTTGCAACTGTGAAATGTGGTGAGGTAAGAAAATGGTTATGTGGAGATAGAGGGTATGTATTTGCGTTGGGAAGGCGGCGTTTCGCTGAGATGATGGAGGTGAAGTTTGTATTGGTGAAGGAGTTTTGTTGCGGTGAAGGAGGACTGAGCGGTTGTGAGTGAATGGTGGGTGTTTGATAATTTGTTTGCTGGTTATGTAGAGAGAAAGAACACAAGGCAATAAAAAGGAAATAAAAATTTGCGGAAGGATATTGTGTTTTTTTTTTTAAATGGCAGAACTTGGAAAAGGAATAAACGGAAAGGGGAAAGAAATTGTAAAATATTTGGAAAGAGGGTAAAAAGGAAAGAAATCAAATAGAAAATTGCAATTTTTTGTTTTCTCTTATTATAGAGATTGTGGTACCAATAATTTAATACCAAATCGTCTAAGCAAGATATTTTTTTTTATATATAAAAGAAAATAAAAGGAATAAAAACTTATTATTTTTTTCTTTTTTTATAAAGGAAAAATAAAGAGAAAAAAAAAATCTAACCCGAAGGATTCACTAAAAAATTGTTTTTGGTCCCCGGCAACGGCGCCAAAATTTGTTTGCGAACAAATTATGCAGTTGAAAACAACTGTAAAATCCGTTCGGCTTTCCTAAACAACAAGGATCGTTGTAGAGGGTGTCGAACTCTGGGACCAAATTATTTTATTAATAAATCCAATCAAGTTATCCCTAACTTTTGATTGATTGCAAATTAACAGAAAATAAACAAAAAGCGAGTTTTTAAGAATAAAGAAAGTAATTAGGGGATAATGACATAGATCAGATTCATAATCATCAATAGCCAAAAGATTAACCAAATCTAATACATGTTTCTGTCACAAACATGAATCAACGATAATAGGTTTTTAGAAACAAATATGTAAATAACAACAAGCATAGCCTATGCAGGAGCTCAGCTCTACAACCATAGACTATCAGGACAGATTCACTATTTTATTTCTAAAACCCTAAATATTAAATCTACATCTGATAAGTGTTAGACCGAACTCGAATATACCCTGTGAAGGAGCACAGCTCTTAAACGACACAGGGTATGAAGGTTCAGATCTAACCCTTAGTTCAAATCTAGATCTACATACATGAAGTTCTAATCTTTTGGCTATGTGATTCATATTGAATCATAACTATTAGCGTCATCACCCCCTAATTAAATAGGATTAGCTAGACATAGCTAAAAGAAAAGAAAATAAAAAGAAAATAAACGACATAAATAAAATGCAATAAAAACTAAATAGAAGAGAGAAAGAAGAGTTTTATTCCAAGAAAAGGATTACAGAATAAAACTGAATGTGTTTTTACATGAAGGAGATACAATCTATTTATAGTTGCATTGACAAAGACTATTAGGCAAATTCTACAATGTGGGACTAAAGAAATAACCCAAATAACACATAAGCCAGTGTGAACGCAGCTTTAGAGTGAGTGGTCTAGCAAATAGGCTAGTGTGAACGCAACATGAGTAAGAGGCCTTCCAAATGAGCTAATGTGAATGCAGTTTGAGTCTTTATTGAGCCAAATCTTCTTAATTGAAATATAATTGCAACCGTTCTTCAAGCTTTAGACTCTTCAAGCTTTAGCAATTTTAAACTTCACTCTTTTTAAGCAAATTTTCATGCTTTATCCATCAAATGCTCTAAACCATGCTTCTTGTCAACAATCTGAAAATACAGCTATAAATACAACGTATCAATTATTTTAAAGGGAAAATAAGATAAATAAGCGGATAAAATATACACATTTACGTGTATATCAGTGGAGAAGAGGAGGAGAGGGGAGTCCTGGTGGACGGCGCCAGGGCGCGGCGTCTCTGGTGGCAGCGGCGGCGGCGGCCTGGCCCCCCCGTCGTTCGCTTTCTCCCTTTTTTTTTAAATCGAACGGGGTTGACTTCTGAATGGACGATGGTGAGGGAGATATTAATATATATATATATTTTATTATTTTTATTTTCAAAAAGCAACTTTTATTTTCGACCTCAAAACGAGGCCCACCGCCTGTCGTCCATAGCGTATTACCCCCATTCCGAACACAATGGGATATGTATCGCAAGCTGATTTGATCGTTTTGATCAGTTTCCGTTAAAATCAACATATAACTCTATATATTGAATTTAAACGCGCGTTTCAATTTACCGGGGTCACATACTAACTTGAAAAATTCCAGAAAAATATTTTCTAGCTTCATATTGACGATACGGTCCTAACAAAACTAGTTTCGTCGAATTCTGAGACCGTTGGAAAAATGGCCATTTTCCAGTCGATTAAAATCAACTAAAACTGGTCAAACGCGTTTTCCTTTGCCACGCTCACATATTGATTCGAAAAGTTATGAAATTTGTAACCTAGCAATAATTTGACATTGCGGTCCAACAAAAGTGGTTTCCTCGAAATCCGAGGTCGCTTGCAAAATTTCCATTTTTAAGGGCCTGAATTCCATAGCGACTATTCAGAATTTTCAACTGGACATATCTTTTGATTCCCGCTATGAAATTTTGATTTTTCAGATTCGTTGGAAAGATATCATCAATTAGATCCTATTATTTTTGGTTTCACTAAAATCCGGATTGTTTTGCACTCGGTACATCTAATTGAAGTTTGAAATCGAATTATCGAACTACCGCGCCATTTTCAATTCAATTTATAATTATATATAAATATTTATATTCTAACGACGACGTATATAATATATACGTTCGAATTCTATTCAAAATAAATTTCTTGTTGATTTTATTTAAAATAATCTATTTTAAATATTCAAAATTCGCTAAAATCGCCAAAATAAAAACTTTAAACTGGCCCAGATTTTCGGGTTATTACATTAATCGAATTTAGTTATTCGAAAGGAAGAGTATTGAATATGTAGTTTATTCGAATAGAATTAAAGGAGTTATCAAATATAGTTTATTCGATAGGAGTTAATTGAATAGATTTATCGAATATACTTTATTCGAAGGAAAGAATTATTGAATAGAGATGATTCGAAAGAGAGTTACGTAAGGTAGTTTGTTAAATAATTAAAAGGTGAACTTTGTCTATTTCAAGGTTAGAAACGTTGTTTAGTTAAGGTCTGGGAGGTAATTATGCCCCAACTTGATTGACTCCATTTTTATCTAAGGAATGGTTAAGGTTCGATAGTGAAGGTGGGTTAAAGGAATTTAGTTAATAAGCGTAATGGTTTGAGTTGGCATCGCGATGGTTTGTTTAAACATCTGTCTAAGTCCAATGAAGTAGTTTTGGAAATGTTTTCCAACTAAGAACCAGAAATGTTTTCTGATATAGAAAACAAGAAATGGAAATGTTTTCCAATGGTAATAACATATATTTTCTAAATTTAGAAAATAAGAAATGTTGAATATAGGGAAACAGGAGATATGTAAGTTAAAGAAATAAAGAGATAAATGTTGAATGATGATTGATCGATATAATTTCCTCCTGAAAATAATGTCGTTGTTTGCACACTTGTTTTTTTTATGGTTAAATCACAGACTATCGAAGTTTTGACTATTTTAACGTTGTTAATATGGAGAGACCGGTTGGATTATTATCCAAACAACCACTCTGTATTGGCATAAGCGTTGCGAATCATGTATGTCAAAGATAATTGAAGACGGAGTAAAGTGCAAGGGCTATTGTATAAGTCTTAGATAACAGTGCCTAAGATGGATGTACTGAATAGTGCCTTCAGTTCATCCTGTTCCTGGATGACTTGTATGGATGAATGTCTGACAGAGTATTTCCAGAAAGGTCACGTACATTGATTTCTTCAACCGTACCAAGAGTGGAAACGGAGAAGGAAACTTCTTTTAGCTGACACGTAATGTATGGTTGTAGACGTCAATCGGTGATTTGATGGATTTGACGATGTGATATTCGAAGTGAATCTGGTGTGATGATAAAGCGTAGCTTCTAGCCTCACATCCGGTAAATGACAGAAATCGGGCAGGCAGCATGGCTAAGTCGGTCGCTCCGAAGTAGGGTGTATAATCACCTGATCTAGAGTTTCATTTACTTCTAAAAAACTATTGTTGATGCTGTCCAATTCGGGAAAATGGTTGCTGATCCTAACCGTTGGTGATATACATTCGATACACTCAAGCGAAATGAGTGGTCGGTCATGTGTGGCCGGGTTGCAAGATGTTCTTGTTGGACCCAGTGTATTCATTTCTAGAGATACACTAGAGAAAGGTGGTTCCATACCTTGCCATAGTTGGAAATCCATTACCCAATACATGTTTGTGGTTTTGATTGTATACTATATATGTAGAACGTGAGATGAAAGCGTTTCTGCTAGATGATTATTATATTGTGGTTGATAGATATTATTATAATATCAAAAGGTTTTGATATAAAGATATTTTGGATTCTCATAAGGGAAAAACCCGTTCCGTTATATGGCGTGGTCTTATGAGATATCGTTTACTTGTTCAACTGTTTTAAACTGTTTTACTCATACCAGTCCCATGACTGACCCAGAGTTTATTTTGTTTTTTTTTACCTAAACTCTTGGGTGCCTAAATTTGTACGGGCAGCCTAGTAGTTGGGATTTCACAGATACTTGAAGAGCTGGAGCAGGAGGCTTCAGGATCATATAGCTATAGTTTATTTCCGCTGTGTTTTAAGTGCTGTACTTTGAAAATGATGTATATTCAAGTACAAAGTTATATTTCAAAGTTATGTTATAAATTATATGTTATTCGTTCCGCTGTGAGATTGTGTTACTTTAATGTTGTGTTCTTCTTCTTCTTCTATTCTAAGTTTCTATCTTATCTTTCTTCACCCCCTGTTTTCTTTCATTAATCATCCGGTATTTTTCGATGTTTGGTTAGTCATCATTGGGTTTATGGCGATAACCAAAGTCGACAAAAACCCGGGTCATTACAGTTGGTATCAGAGCTTTAGTTAAGTATTACCTTGGCTCTGTTGCGTGACTCAGTAGAGATGGGGTTAGTAATACCCTAGATTGAGTTGAGTGTATATATACGAGTGCGTATTTGTAATTTGATATAAAGTGGTTTTATATTGTGGAGATTCATTGGTTGAGTTGTTTACGGGTTCTGGTCGATCAGTTTGATCCACTGTATCGGTAGGGATTTTGTAAACACTTGAATACGATGAACAGTCATGGTATGTTTTGAAAAGAGGGTAAACGAAATAATTTTACCCAAATTATACTTAATATATTGTATATATTGGTTGTGATTATAATCGAGTAAGATTATAAAAGTAAAATGGTTATATATATAACCAAGTAGAATTCGTACAAGTGTTGCGAAATGAATTAAATCTGAATTTAAACCAGAAATTGAATTAAAACTCTGGAAAAAATTGGATAAGTGTTTGTAAATGGATTTGGATTAAAAATAAGGAAAATTTAAGATCTTGGGAGATTTTAAATTGTTTTACAAGCAATGTGAATTATATTTTGAAATGAATTTCAAAGTGGAAATGTTTAGAAATGGTTTAATAGTATTGAACTTACTTCGATCGCTGGAAAATAGATTCTGATGATGACAGCTGCATCATCAGTATTCATTTTCGAGTTGTAAGTGACGAATTACTACCAGAGATACTGTTTTGAATTTGTTTTGGGAAAGACAAGTTGTGTTGAATTTCAAAAGAGAATTCAAATAGATTTGAATATAGAATTTGAATAAAGAGAATTCAAATAGAACTGAATATAGAAATTCAAAGGGAGTTTGAATATATGAAATTCAATGGTATTGAAATAGAAATTGAATATAGAAATTCAAAGGGAGTTTGAATATATGTAATTCAATGGAATTGAAATAGAGTTTGAATATATGAAATTCAATGGAATTGAAATAGAAATTGAATATAGAATTTCAAAGGGAGCTTGAATATATGAAATTCAATGGAATTGAAATAGAGTTTGAATATAGAAATTCAAATGGAATTTGAATATAGAATTCAAATATAGGATTTGAATATATAGAATTTGAATATAGAATTCAAATGGAATTTGATATATAGAATTTGAATATATAGAATTTGAATAAAATTTGAATAGAAATTGAATAGAATTAACTAAGTCAAAGAGGAATTAGTTAATCAAGTTTTGAATTTGAAGTTGAACTTTGAAAGGTGAATTGGATTTGTAAATGGATATTCGAAATCGAATATAGAACTTAAATTTGAAATTTGGATTCAAATTAGTTAATAAGCAAGTTAAAATATATTTGAACATGTCATGTTCAAATATAAAAGTGAAATAGACTAAAGAGTTAATTAACAAATTAATTAACGAATTTAGTTAAAACGATCAGGTATAATTAAAATAGATTGGGCAGGTATAAATGTACATGAGATAGGTATGGATAAGATAGGAAGGTATATAAATAGAATGCTCGACGAAAAGGTATGTATTTAATTCATATATGAATTTTATGCGCCGTATGGCTAGCCGCTTGGCTTTTTCTTTTTCTTTTGGATTGGTGGGGGCCATGGGAGGCTATTTGAAATATCCCGATGCTCCAGGTACAAAGGAGGTTATGGTGAATTTTTCCGGGAATTTAAGGAGTTAGAATATTTTTAAGATAATTTGATAGTTAGAAATCAGCGTATCGATATATATATATATATATATATATATATATAGAAGTCGATAAGGAAACGAACTTAGAAATAGAATAGTAAAATAAAAAAGGAAGACTAAGAATAAAATCTAGTAAGAATAGAAAGAGGAAGCGTATACGTGTTTAAAAGTGAATAAGTAGTTGTATGGTATTGATTATTCGAGTAAGTAGTCATATCTGTTTTGACGTTACAAATGTTATTCAGTCAAGGTCTGAGAGGTAGTTATACCCCAACTTGATTGATTTCATTATTAACAAATAAATAGTAAGATTTCAGGCTCGAAGATCAATGTTGAATAAGAGTTAGTTGAATATAGTATTTGGGTTATTGTAACGATGTTTTACACAACATCCGTTTTAACCCAAATAAGTGTAAGCTTGGAAATATAATAAAAAATATTTCCTAAGTATAGAAATAAACGAGATCGGAAAAGAGATAAGTAATTGGAATATTTTCCAATTATAAATAGCATATATTTTCTAAAGTTTAGAAAATAAAGGAAGGCGATATTCGGGAATGTTTTCCAAATAACATAAAAGGCCAATATGGTTATTGAAAATATTTGGTTAACAAATATTGATAAAGAAATAAAGAAGTGATTTAACAAATGGAATATTAATTAAGGGCTCAGTGACATGTTCAAAAGGAAAATTTGATTTTTGAAAAGAGTAAACTGTTTAAAAGCTCCCAGGGAAAGACTGTTTGAATTAAAAACAAATTTAGCAAAAATTTATGAAAGCAAATATGAATTAAAGTAAAGCTAGTAAAGTGGTAACGGAGATTGAATTAGAATGATATCAAGTCAAATTGGATTGTGAGATTTAAATTTGAAGTGTAATGTGATAATCAAGTTAAGAGTTGGGAATCGAGAAGAAACTCGAGTTGAAATGATATTTGGCTCGGAAATAAGCGAATGGTTGTGTTGTGGATAAAAGCAGATTGGGATGACCCTTGTATCCGTTGAATTGATAAGAGGTGGAAAGGATATAAGATATGCCGACAAAAGGTACAAGTTTATATTTCTATTGGATATAAGATTTATGAGCCGAATTGGCAAGCCGCTTGGCTATTTGATTTTCTTTTGGGTTGGAGATGGCCTAGAGAGGCAAGTTGGAGTTTTACTGATAGGGCTGTACAAAGGAGGTGTTGGCGAAATTTTTCGAAAAGTTAAAGCGATAGAAAATTTTCAGGATTTTTGAAAATTTTCGTTGATAAGAATTAAAAAAAATATTTTAATTGAAATTAGATTGGTTCAGTTGAAACTGAAGTTAAGAAGTGAACAAATATGTTCTAACCAGTCGACAGGGTCGTTCTCTACCTTAGCAATTTCGAGGACGAAATTATTTTAAGTGGGAAAGATTGTAATGACCCGCATTTGCAGAGGTAATATAATTAATTTATTTAATTATATAAATAGTGATATAGTGAATTAAATGGAGGTTTAATTAAATAATGGTGAATATTTAATTTAAAATAATAAATTAAATAATATATTTAATTCTGAAATAATCAGAATTGGCTGAAATGACGATATGGTGTGAACCGGATCATCTGTGATATTTAATTCAGCTTGGAACTGAATTTGAATAACGAATATATTATTTGAATGAAGTTTGGACGTTAATTATATTATAATTAAAATCGAGCTTGAAATGGCGTTGTAGTTCGTAAATTGGCGATTCGAACTTCAACTGAATGTACATGATTCGTTTTAAATCGGATTTCTGTGAAACAAGAAACGTGTGGAGCTGGTGGAGTATATCTTTCTAGTGGAAGAGAAAAATCGGGATTTCATCTTGTAGATTTTGATTTATGTCCAAATCAAATTTTAAAATAGTCACTATGGAATCGTTTATCGACCGTAATGGTTTATTCGACATAATTAGATATCTAGACAAGGTTCTTTTGAGGCGTAGTGATAATTTAATTTTTAGAATTTTACTGTAATTTTTAATTAATTTAACAAGCAACTTTTTATTTGGAGTATTGTGCACCCTTAATCAGCGATTTTGGGGTTTCAAAATATGAGTTAATCTACCGATATTATTATATTTCTGGAGTCGGGACACCTCGCTCGTCACGATGGTGTTTTTATTTCTGTCTGTTGCAGTTCGTACTTGAATGGAGTTTCATATAGAAGGGTACCATAAAAGTCAAACCTATATAAGTGTATATTATTACTAGCTAACAAGCTTTGCAAGACCCTTTTTCCCTTCAAACGCTGTGAAACCGATAGTATGATTTTACAAGCCAGTATGTATTCCATTATAGTAAAAACAGCATAATGTGCAATACATAAAAACGAGAGGGTGGAACGTAAATAATTCAGAAGGAAATTTATATACAATTATTATACATATGTTACTGGGCAACTAAGGAACGGTACCCTACGTGGAAGAACCTACACCAAGCTAAAGAATGCCATCAAAACCCTATAAGTACCCCACCCATCCCTTAAAACCTAATGCTTAGTTCTCTGATCAGTAGATATTTCCGCCGCCACCATTCTCAAATGAAAATCACAAGTTATAAAATCAAAAGAAAACCCAAAACCAAATCCATAAATCCGGAGATGAGGGTATTCGAATTTATGGTGAGCTCCTCTACGTTCCTATGTGTATTCCATGAAGTTCGAACTTCGTTAGTGCCTCTCGAGTAAACATCGTGATCTGCAGCGAACTAGGGTTCGTTTGATTCAGGAACTTTGGGCATTGATTCACGTTTTGGTGGGTGGATTCGAATCCGTAGTGTTGTGTAGAATGGTGTGGCAAGTTTGTTTGTGGATTTGGTTCAAGTGAGTGTCGATGTGGTCTCATTTCAAGCGCGTGGAAGGGTGGTACGTGCTGAGTAGATGGAGAGAAGAAGTAGGGGTGCGAACTTAACAGTATGGGTTAAAGGAGCTTGGTTTTTCGCAGTATGTATGTGAAATAAGTGGCAGTAGTATTTCACGTTAGAATATGGCATTTGGTTTACAAATTGATGAGGATGAGAATGGCTGCGTTGGTGTTGAGTTTAGTGATGAGTTGATGGAGAGGTTCAAGGTAGAAGGTGCGGCAAATGGTGAAATGAGGAGCCACGAGTTCATCCGGGAAGAAAGAGGAAAACATGTTTAGGGATTTAGCAGGTCTGGGCCATTTTAGATTTTGGGTGGGCCATAAATAAATGGCAAAACAAGATCCGATGGGATCGTATGGACGGGAACTCCAAAATGGAACTGATTGGAAGTGGATTGGGGCTCGTATGAATTTATGGCAAAATAAATTGTTTGATTCAAATCAAACAACAGTTTATCGTTCTTTAACGATGATCTGCCAATGTGAGTAAATCTCACTAACTCTGAACAGTTTGTAATTTCATGTTGTATTTTTAGAACTGTTAAATATTGACTGATTGTTTGTGGGTTGACTGTTTGATTGAACTACTAGTCAGTTAGTTGAATTTCTATATTGATTCTGTTAAACAAAATATATCATATGGAACTGAAAGTGATGTTATCTATATTGTTTAACATCTGTGATGCAGGGAAACAAGTTGGAGGAATCCATCTAACTGGATTCCTCAACATTTATTTTACTGTGATTCATATATGGTGATATATGATGTGATATATAATCTATTGTTGATTATGTGTGTTTGGACGGTATTTATTGTTGTTATATGGTATGTTAAATACCATAAGAAATACTGGATGTGGGAAAGGGGATTTTCAAGGTGTATTTTGAAAATGAATTATTTTATATAAAATCGATGGATTTTATATAGAAAAGGAAAAGGATTTTTATAAAAGAAAATAATTATAAAATCGAAGAAATAGAATAGATTATAAAGGAAATATTTATCTGTGGATAAATAGATATATATAAGTCTGAACTTATATATGAAGAAGTAAACAGATAAAAGGAACATATTGATTTATAAATGATATTTATAAATTAAGTTAAATATTTATCATTTGGATAAATAGAATATATAAGTCAGAACTTATATAAAGAAGTAAGAATCGATTTCAACATCGATGGTTGAAACTGAATAAGGACAAAGAGTTAATCAGTTAAGGTTAACCAGTTAGAGTAAAACCGAAGAGTTAATCAGTTAAGGTTAACCAGTTAGAGTAAAACAGTTAGAGTTAATCAGTTAGAGTCAATCAGTTAGAGTTAATCGATAGAGTTAAATCGAACTAGAGTTAATCGAAAGGAGTTATCGAATTAGTTATCCGAAAGGAGTTATCGATTATTAGTTAATCGAAAGGAGTTATCGATTTGTTAGTTAATCGAAGGGGGTTAATTGAATTTAGTTATTCGAAAGGGAGAGTATTGAATATGTAGTTTATTCGAATAGAATTAAAGGAGTTATCGAATATAGTTTATTCGATAGGAGTTAATTGAATAGAGTTATCGAATATATTTTATTCGAAGGAAAGAATTATCGAATAGAGATGATTCGAAAGAGAGTTACATAAGGTAGTTTGTTAAAGAATTAAAAGGTGAACTTTGTCTATTTCAAGGTTAGAAACGTTGTTCAGTTAAGGTCTGAGAGGTAATTATACCCCATCTTGATTAACTCCATTTTTAACAAAGGAATGGTTAAGGTTCGATAGTGAAGGTGGGTTAAAGGAATTTAGTTAATAAGCATAATGGTTTGAGTTGGCATCACGATGGTTTGTTTAAACATCTGTCTAAGTCCAATGAAGGAGTTTTGGAAATGTTTTCCCACTAAGAACCAAAAATGTTTTCTGATATAGAAAACAAGAAATGGAAATGTTTTCCAATGGTAATAACATATATTTTCTAAATTTAGATAATAAGAAATGTTGAGTAGGGAAACAGGAGATAAGTAAGTTAATGAAATAAAGAGATAAATGTTGAATGATGATTGATCGATATAATTTCCTCCTGGAAATAATGTCGTTGTTTGCACACCTGTTTTTCTTTTATGGTTAAATCACAGACTATCGAAGTTTTGACCATTTTAACGTTGTTAATATGGAGAGACCGGTTGGATTATTATCCAAAGAACCACTCTGTATTGGCATAAGCGTTGCGAATCATATATGCCAAAGATAATTGAAGATGGAGTAAAGTGCAAGGGCTATTGTATAAGTCTTAGATAACAGTGCCTAAGATGGATGTACTGAATAGTGCCTTCGGTTCATCCTGTTCCTGGATGACTTGTATGGATGAATGCCTGACATAGTATTTCCAGAAAGGTCACGTACATTGATTTCTTCAACCGTACCAAGAGTGGAAGCGGAGAAGGAAACTTCTTTTAGCTGACACATAATGTATCGTTGTAGACGTCAATCGGTGATTTGATGGATTTGACGATGTGATATTCGAAGTGAATCTGATGTGATGATAAAGCGTAGCTTCTAGCCTCACATCCGGTAAATGACAGAAATCGGCAGGCAGCATGGCTAAGTCGGTCGCTCCGAAGTAGGGTGTATAATCATCTGATCTAGAGTTTCATTTACTTCTAAAAATCTATTGTTGATGCTGTCCGATTCGGGAAAACGGTTGCTGATCCCAACTGTTGGTGATATACATTTGATACACTCAGGCGAAATGAGTGGCCGATCATGTGTGGCCGGGTTGCAAGATGTTCTTGTTGAACACGGTGTATTCCTTTCTAGAGATACACTAGCGAAAGGTGGTTCCATACCTTGTCATAGTTGGAAATCCATTACCCAATACGTGCTTGCGGTTTTGATTGTATACTATATATGTAGAAAGTGAGATGATAGCGTTTCTGCTAGATGATTATTATATTGTGGTTGATAGACATTATTATAATATCCAAAGGTTTTGATATAAAGATATTTTGGATACTCATAAGGGAAAAACCTGTTCCGTTATACGGCGTGGTCTTATGAGATATCGTTTACTTGTTCAACTGTTTTAAACTGTTTTACTCATACCAGTCCCATGACTGACCCAGAGTTTGTTTTGTTTTGTTTTTCCTGAACTATTGGGTGCCTAAATTTGTACGGGCAGCCAAGTAGTCGGGATTTTACAGATACTTGAAGAGCTGGAGCAGGAGGCTTCAGGATCATATAGCTATAGTTTATTTCCGCTGTGTTGTAAGTGCTATACTTTGAAAATGATGTATATTCAAGTACGAAGTTATATTTCAAAGTTATGTTATATATTATATGTTATTCGTTCCGCTGTGAGATTCGTGTTACTCTGATGTTGTGTTCTTCTTCTTCTTCTATTCTAAGTTTCTATCTTATCTTTCCTCACCCTCTGTTTTCTTTCATTGATCATCCGGTATTTTTCAATGTTTGGTTAGTCATAATCGAGTTTATGGCAATAACCAAAGTCGACAAAAACCCGGGTCATTACACAAGTACTTTTTTTCACAAAATGATGTTAATTTGTGATAACAGTGCTGGATGTAGTTTCTTGCATCTTATGACTTTGAGATATCATATACCCGGGGAAATGGAATGTAGTGGAGGATGCATTGAGTAGGCGGAGGATGACTTTGATTCCATTGTTCGTAGAGTGGCTATGTTTTGAGTTTATGTCATCATTCGATTTTAGACCGTCTACGGATTATGTACCAAGATTATTGGCCTAATTGGAAGTGCGACCTACTCTCTTAGAGTTCATTGGATCCAATCAGCTTGAGGATCAACAGCTAGCGGATATCATGGACCGACTCAGTGAGGGAGAGACCTCTAGTCACCGTGTTAGGTGTTATATGGATGAGAGAGTCTGGATACGTCATGATGGGAGATTATGTGTTCCTTGAGTTGATGAATGGTTGAGATCGGTTTTAGAGGTGGCTCATCACCCTTGGTTGACCATTCATCCGGGAGGTGATAAGATGTATAGAGACATTAGGAGGGTCTTTCATTGGATAGGGATGAAGAAGGACATGGCATGTGACTAGATGTATGACTTATCAGAGAGTCAATGCTGAGGAAAGGAAGCTTGGTGGATTGCTTCAGCCTCTGGATGTGCCACAACGAAAATGGGAGAGCATCTCGATGGACTTCATAGACGGGTTGCCCAGGTCAAGTAAGGCAACACCAATATTTGGGATATAGTCGATAGGTTGACTAAGAGCACTCACTTCATATCGGTTAAGAGTAAGCGGAAGACGACTTGGTTGGCATCAGTGTATCTTAGAGATATAGTCCAACTTTATGGAGTTCCCTTTAGTATTGTTAGTGATAGAGACCTCGTCTTCACTAGCGAGTTTTGGAGGAGCCGGCAGGAGGCATTGGGGACACAGCTATGACTTAGCACTGCCTATTACCCTCAGACAGATGGATAGACGGAGAGGGTTAATAGAATTCTTGAGGATTTATTACGGCTGTGTATCTAGGACTTCGGAGGGACATGGAAGTAGAATCTTAGAGTTCGCGTATAATAACATCTACTAGACAAGTATAGATATGGCTCATTTCGAGGCATTATATGGGCGGGCCTGCAGATCACCTACTTGTTGGTGGGAGTCCATGAATGGACTTCTACTTGGTCCTGAGATGATAAGGGAAACCTCAGATAAGATAATTTGATTCAGAGGCGGATGAAGGCAGCCGAGGACAAGCCAAAGTCGTATGCAAATCAGTGAAGGACGAACCTGGAGTTCAAGGTAAGGGGCATGGTTTTCATCAAGGTGCCTCCCTTGAGGAGTGTTGTTTGGTTGGCTCAGTGGGGAAGTTGATGTCGAGGTTCGTGGGGCACTCCCTATACTAGAGAGGAAAGGTCAGATGGTCTATAGCGTTAGACTACCTGAGAGATTGGCAAGAGTCCATGATGTATTCCATGTTTCTCACTTATGGAAGTGCTTACATAATTCCGCTGTAGTGGTGGAGCCAAGTACCCTAGAGGAGGTTGAGGCAGAGAGGGAGGCATTGACTAGGCGAATTCCTACATGGATACTAGGACATGAGGTGATGAAGTTACGATATAAAGAGATCAAGCTTTTTAATATTCAGTAGGGAGAGGATAGCGATGACGCAAATTAGGAGACAGAGGATAAGATTCGCACTTCTTTTCCGTTTCTCTTTGATAGTACGCTCTTAATCCTTTCCTAAGCTTTGAATTTGAATATATTTTTGCTATCATTTGAATTATAAGTCTTAAGTGGAAGCCTATGGATGATAGGAAATGGTTTAAAACATGTTAATAGAACATGTAATGGTCAAATGGATTCACGTGGATGCAAGTGTTTGCTAGTGGACGCATATACACGTACCAGACACTAGCTAGCGACAAACTATGATACTTACATAACTACATATGGATGTGTGTGCATTTTTAATTTTTTTTAAATATTTATGAAAAATGGATGAATCATCACATGGATGTTGCATTTCGATGAATGGTCGTTGCATGCATATCTATTATATGTATTATTAGAATTCCTTTGCATACATGTCAGATGCATGACACAAACATGAAATTGCATTAAGGAAGTCAAGCAAATCAATGGACTACTTGGTTTTTGCATTAGCTTAAGGACATAATCACTACACCATTTGCATATATGTTCATGATAAGCATTAGAAAATCTCAGGACAATGGATGCCAGTGGTCGATGGTTGAGTAGATGGGTATAGATAATAGTTGACAATATTTATATCATTCTTTTAGCTTTGGAGATTACGAGGATGAAATCCTTTAAGGATAGGAGAATGTAACACCCCTAGTTTTAATAAACAATAATTAAATAAAAAGGGTAATAAACTAAATATTAATCAGATAAAACTTCGAAATTGGACAATGGGACTAGCACCAGTGGATCTGTTGTAATGTTGTGATGAAAAAAGAAACTTAATTTGCAGAAAATGGAGTTAAAATGAAAAATTTATGAATTAAGGAAGACAAGTTAAACTTCATAATTTATATATTAAAATATATACAGTGCCACGGTCATGTGGGACGACCCATTCCTACTTGGGTCAACCTAGTGTCGGCCCATAGGTCACTTAGGTCGACCCAAGACGTGGGTGGGTCGACCCACAATAAGCATGTACCTTGGTTGGCATGCAATATTTGACAAACATTATAATTTTCACACATTATTTCTTCTACATGGCTTTGTTTTAGTGGTTCAATTTGAACTAACGTGACACTTTCTGATTGGTCCACTGACGTGGCTGGCCCAGATTTAATCCTATATTTGGACGACTAGGACTCCCTGTAAATCCTATAAATAAACCTGCAGAGCCTCTCTCATTTCTTCACATCCATTCTTTTTGTCTTCTTCTTCTTCCATACACCTATCCTCAAAATAAGGTAGGGCCAAATAATTAAATTTTTATGGGGAAAAGAGTTTTATAATTTTAATATTTATTTTTATAAATACTTCTAGACGCGGAGTATCTACTGGAATAAAAAAGGTTGTGGGGAAAGCACTCTTCGTCTGATCTAGTAGTTTTTATGTGATTTCTAGATTAGTAGATTGTATAGGAAAATTAAGACAGTTAAATAGTTCTATTTTGCAAGCTTATTTATAGTATTTATGCATTTTGTTTTTTTGTAAAGTTACTGTAATTTATTTAATGTCTATGTCTATTTATTTCCAGATATTTACAGTTTATAAGTAATTCTCCTTTTCCTATCCCCTTCTCTGTTGTGGTTTTTCTAACAGTTTAGGATATGCCATATTTTATTTGTTTTTTTATTTTTGAGTCTAGGCCTTGCAAGTAGCCAAGACAGTTTCCATTTTTTTAGTGTTGAGTTTAGGTCTAAAAAGAGCCTAGGCCTTTATCATCATTTTGCGTTAAAATTGGAACAATATTGAAATTGAATAAAAAGGGATACTTGGGCATGTTAGAACTTATTAATTATTATAATCAGTATTGGACTATAAATTATGGATAAAACTTTATATGTGATTCAAGAACATGCAAACATATAAACTGGAATAGGTTAACTTAGTTGGATCATAAGTACTGTGGGGTCTAGGTTGTATAAAAGGATAAAAATACAATTAGGAATGTTTAGTATAACCTAAGGATATAACATGAGGTTATACTGGTCTTATTTCTAAACTTAAATTGTGTTAAGTTAAAGATAAAATTAATAAGCTAAGGTAGTGGAGTCTGTTCCAACAGCGTGGGGCTGATTGGGGAAAATAAGTGGCCCATAGTTCCGTTCTAGCAGCGCGGGGATGGTTAGGGAGAATAAAAATCCTAATAAGATTGTAGTGGGAGAGCATTCCAGCAGCATATGGCTTATTGGGGAAAATAGTTAGCTCGTAGTTTAGGTTCGTTCCGACAGCGTGAGACTGGTTAGAGAAAATAAGTGGCCTAACAGAAAAATAAATGGGGACCAAGTCTAGGGGTGACTACTGTTAGTTACATATTTGATTAGGGACCCATATCAGATGCCTATTATCATCTATGGAGGTCTCACGCTAAGTAGAGGCAAAGGCACGCTTTACTGTAGTGGATAGTAAGAGGTACAAACGAGATGGGTACGGACACGTTCTGGCAGGACGATGAGCGTGTATCGTGCCAATTGGGGAAATTAAGCCGCTGCAATGCCTGTGATTAACGGCTATGCCCTTTTAGTAAATGGTCTCGGGAGTGATAACCCAAGTTCCATAGTTGGCATAGGTTACTAAATTGTGATTAAAAGAGCCAATTGATGGGTAGAAATTAGGTAAAGCCTAATTATTATATTTTTGGTAAGTTAGTGTAGAAATCTTAGATATGAATGAGAAGCCAATCATTACTCATGCTTAACTTTGTTTACTATCTTTATACCTTTTATGTCTTTAGTCCTTAGAACTTTTCATCTGTCTAATGTTTCCATAATTTATGCTCATGCTGGAAATCACTAGAACTCACCAGACGTATGTTTGACCTAGTCCTTCTCCCTTCCACTTCTCAGATTCGCAAGGTAGAGGGTCTCAACGGTGATTCTTAATTGTTATATTCAGCTTGGATTCAGACTCATGTATTGGTTCCTTTCTCATTTCCGCTTGTTATGTTAACATTGAGAGTGATGGTTTTACTTATGTACTCTAATGTTATGGTTTTCCATGAGGCAGTGTATTTGGTTTTATGTTGAGGCGGTGAATTCATGGAAAAGAATGTAGCAAATTAAGAACGTAATTAACAAAATTTATAGCTCAGCAAACGAGCCAAATTGGGCGTTCCAGCCTAAAGGAGGTCGACCCCCCTAAGGGGTGTCGAGGTCGACCGCTAGGGGTCGACCCCCCTGACGGTTGCAATAGCCCAATGAGGGAATGTGAGTAGGTTTTTTAGGAGGTTATGTTTATATGGATGGTTCAGATTGAATTCTATAAATCTGACGGCTCCTGCTCACACGAGCAAGTATAAATAACCCTTCAAACAACACACTAGAAACACTAATTATTCTAAACCTCTGCCTTCATCCTGCCGAATTCCATAAGAAAGTAAAGAGAAAAAGGGTGAAGGTTCTTCTACTTCTCTACCTCCATTCTATATCTCTCCATTTCAAGTTTTATATAAGTTTATGAATTTGGAATTTGGAGTAAACAATATATATAAGAATCTAATTATATGTTTCTTATATTTATGTTGCAAGGAGATCAATCAGAGCTCACTTGAACGTTGAGAACCGTCGCAAATCCTGAGATTTCTATCACATCCCCACTTAATTTGTAAGTGGAATCTAGTTTTCCCTAAAGGCATATTCGTATTATTATCAGTTTGCTATATGAATTGTTATGCCTACGAATATTTGGTTATGCGATAATATAACATGAAAAATCCCCAAATCTTCTACTTTGTAATCACGTAGGAAATTATCGTGTTGTATTGATTTTGTGGAATTGTGGTTTTTGTATTGAATTAAAGGTAAACATGAGTATTATGTTATTATCTATGTTTTATGCAACTAACAACTATTATCATTTGATTTGGCCTAAAAAGGTTGGGATTTGAAATGTTTCATAATTGAATTGGGTTTGGATCCTAATTTGGCCGTAAAGGCATTCAAAAATTGGAATAAGTCAAAAACGAACATTTTTGGGTGTATAACACCATAAAAAGGGCGGATTGGGTGAAATATATATTGTAAACATACATATGTAAATGTATGAAATACTCTACTTTTAGTTTAATATTGAAACCTTTTCTACATGCCTAGTATACAAGTTGTAATTGTTATGTATGTGTATGTTTTCCGTTACTGCTATTCGCTATATGTTCATGATGACATCATGATATCTTGTAGCGGTAAAATATGGAAAGACCTAAACTTGTATGCCTTATATTGGATAACTGACAATTGCCATCCCAATTAGAACGTTTCCCCATTTATATGAATGTTACGTTAATTGGTGCTATTATTATATTATTTATTTAAACATAATTAACGTATTTAATATTATATTAGCGTAATAAATGCAATTAGGTTAGAGTTTGAATTTGAAATGTCCCCTTAACAAATATACATATATATTTGTTTGTTTGTGTGTGCGCATATATGCAGAATGGCTTAAATATATATAAAAATAGATGACATAAAGACACGAGGTTAGTTGCCATTTGCGGTAGAAGTCTGCCCGAAATCGACCAACATATCCAACAACCACAAGTAGGCCCAACAAATGTGAGATGTCTAGGTGCCATGTGCCATCAATAAACTTAGTACACTAGACACGAGGTTGAACCGACTTGTAGTAGAAGCCTTCTGTGAACCGACCGGCATATCCAACATCTACAAGTATATGGGTTAATGCGAGAGATCTAGTGTGTATATATAACTATATATATAAGTGATGTGTGAAACAAATAGGCTTACTACGCCTTAAGAAGGTATTAAGTGGCTGACTCGCCTCTTTATCTAATTCGGTGATTAAGTGGTTAGGACTAGGATCCCTCTGAAGGTTTATTCCTTGGAGAGGAACCCAAGTCATTGGACCCACCCTTATTAGTACTAAGGTAATTCTTTAGGTCCTCCTTCTTTAAATGTGGTTAGACATAAAATGTTCAACGGAGTAGGGTAGTTCACGGGGTTGTCCACTTCCTCTAGAAGCTTGTGAGGGCTCAACTAGGGACATATTGGTAATTGAAGGATATGTGGTCGTTGCATGCTCACTAACTGTCTAAGGGAAGTCGTAAGTGACATAGGTGTCCTACCGGGTAATATCAGTTAAGTAGCAACATTCGCAATACTAATTCTCATATTACAAATGAGAGAATAGACTTAAGAATGTTAACGTACTAGGACGGGGTTCTTAAAGGGCTAGGGGTCCACCTCAGGGTCATAAGATACTGTAAGAACCCACCTTTAATAAGGCCATAAGTGACCAAGAATATCACCTCATTGGGTCTTTGCCCTGAAAACACTAATGGGCGATTGACTTGGATATCCACCCTTATTGGTTAGATACTTATGTTTGTGTGAAATCTTGTGTGCTGCATAGACATACCTTGACATATGTAACCTACTAAAAATATTGGGTATGGACATTAAGTAATACTATATTCCAGTCACATAGAACTTTATGTTCTGACCCCTTCCCCTTAACATCCAAATAGGTCAGTAGATGGGGTAAAAACAGGGATAAAGTCCTGATTGAAGACGATGGAGAAGATGAAGTTATTATGATATTATTAGATGTTATTGCCGTGCTTTTTTTAGAATCTTATGAAGATGAACTATTTGATGTACCTTTTGAATAAATGTAACTGTGTATTTTTGAGATTTTTGAAATAATGGTACATCTTATTTGAATATTATATTTTCTCTTTCCGCTGCGTGAGATTTCCATTCGAAGTATATGTTTATTGTTATCTGTGCAAATGTAATCCTTACAGGAACCAACGATCCGTTTAGAATGGCTCTAAGTTTCAATGATCCTTTTCTAGGTCGAAATTTAGGCCTATTTTGAGCGGGTTGTTACGCTACTGATCCATCATATTATTCCTGCCCAATCCATGAAACTCAGATGCCTGATCCATCAGTTCGAGCGCCACCGATCCATCAGAATACTCGTGCCCAATGCATCCTCCCTTGCTTGCCCGATCCATATTTGAATGCTAAGCCTAGTCAATACACATCGACGACGCCGATCCATGTGTGCCCCCTTTCCTGATCAACTAATTCACCGTGTGCTGATCCTTGCTGGTCCATGAAGACCTGAGCACCGATCCTTTACTTGAACGTTGCCCGAACCATTACTTGAATGTTGCCAGATCCATTACCTGAATGTTGCTCGATTCATGGAATTTGCTAACTGATCCATGACCAAAATGTGACCGACCACCTCCAATCGATCCATCACATTTCTTGGAGCACAAGCTACACGATTCATCACCAAAACTTCATCGATCCCAACATGAAACCAATTTGATTTCAATCTCATACATTTTCAAACAACGATTCAACAACGAAATCAAACGATCATCAATCAAACACTAATACATTAAACAACATATGAAATTCACTAAATATCGATAAAATGGTGAACAAATCAAATAAATGGATCTAAGTTCCATAAAAATAGAATCAACATATGAAATTTACCGTTATAAGTTGCTAGATTAAGTACTACAGTGGTTCAAATTGAAATCATACTTACATCGATTAGATCTAGGTGAAAACAACTTGAAATGATGAAAATAAGATCAAACAACCCATATGCTCGATTGAATCCATGCGAGAGATGCTTATCACTCACCAAATCCACAAAAAAGCTTTAAAACGATGATCTACAATCCAAACAGTGAAGAATGTTCTTCAAATCAATCACTTTGATGTGAACTACCTTTCTTCGATGTTGATCTTTAATCTTCTAATCTAGACCTATGAAATTAATGGAATAGGGATGTATTTGATTGGAGTAGGGAGAATCTCAAATCCCATTCAAATAGAGAAACGAAGAAACTGAACTATTCTTCATGTCTCTATCCCCCTATTTATAGCCAACAGCCCAAGACTTAGTGGATCCCACAAATCAGCCCACTAATGACTATTTAGCATGTTCAAAAAATGTGTAGCACTAAAACAGCGATTTCTCCCAAATAAATGAACTAAATCTTTAACGTGGCCACTCAACAGAATTGTCAACACCATTTCCGATCCAATGAAATCGATTCCAGCACATGACTCGATCTCATTCAAAAGTTAAGCCCTAAACAAAAACAATAGGGGCAAAACAATCACAAATAAAATTGGTAAAAATCATGGACATGCCCCCACATTCCCATGAACAACATATCAAAAGATGAGAATGATCTGACCCTCGAGGAATTAAATAGAAATATTTCACAATCCTCTAATACGTAAAATGTGGGTCGTTATATTAACGGTCATTCCAATCGAGAGCAAGAGGATGTTTCTTGGTTGGCTTCTGTATATTTTAATGAGAATGACGACACCATGGTATTCATACTAGCATTGTAAGCGATAAGGATCCTTTCTTTACTAGTGAGTTTTGGAGGAATCTTTAAGAGGCATTAGAAAAAAAAAACATAGGATGAATACAACTTATCACTCTTAGACTGATGGATAGAATGAGAGGATGAACAAGATTCTAAAGGATTTGCTGAGTATGTGTATCCCAGATTTCAGAGGGACATAGTAGGAGCATTTACTTTTGGTAGAACTCGAGTATAATAATAGTTTATAATTGAGCATTGGGATGGCTCCCTTCGAGACATTGTATGGACGATCTTACAGATTTCCCTTATACTGGTGGGAAATGACTAATAGATTGTAGCTTGGTTTAGACATGGTGTGAAATAATTTTAAGGAGATCGATCTAATAAGGAAAAGAATGAAAGAGGCCCAAGACCAGAAGAAATCTTATTCCTATAGGAGGAGATGGGATTTGAAATTCGAGGTCAGGGTTCTATTTTTTGTGAAGGTATCACCACTTAGGAATGTAATGAGATTTGCTTCCGTAAGTAAGTTGGCTCCCAGATTTTTAGAACAATTCCCTATCGTGGATAGAATATGGCAGATGACATACATAGTTAGACTACCTAAGAGACTCTCTGGGGTTCACGATATATTTCAAGTTTTGCACCTGCTAAAATTCTTACATATTGAGCGGTGGTAGTCGAGTCTAGTCTACTATAGGATCTGGAGATTAAAAGAGAATCTATGTCCATCTCACGCCTACATGGATTTTGGAACATGAATTGAAGAAGCTTAAATAAAGGAAATGCGGCTGGTAAAAGTTCAGTCGAGAGAAGATGCGAATGAGACCATTTGGAAAGTCGAAGATAAGATGCACATTTCTTATCCATTCCTTTTTATGGTATGCTTTAAATTTTTCCATCATTAGCTTTACATAGGATATATATTTCCTATCCTTTGAATCAATAAACCTTAGGGTATTGGTTGAAACATGTTAATATAAAATGTTATGTATGATGTGCGAAAGTGGTTGCAAGTGGATGCATATACACACATTAGGCACTATTAGCGATCGAAGAATTATGACACTAAACATATGCATATGTATGTGTGCATTTTACTTTATTTTCATGTTTGGTATAACTGATGGTTATCAAATGATTATGGCATATGAATGCTGTTTTAAGCACGTATGTAGAACTACCGGTTATCATTAGGATTTTTGGATACATTGCACAAGCATAATTTCATAGAAATGAGGTCAATGAATTGATTAACCGCCTAATTTTTTGCATTAGTTAGGGACATACACACTACATCATTACATAACTACATAAATAGCATTAGAAAACTTACGGATAATGGATGCTAATGGATGACGTTCGAATAGATGCTTGTAGGTATTTGGATGAATATACTTTTATCATTGTTTTATCCTTAGGGATTTCAGGGAGAAATTCCTTTAAGGAGGGGAGAGTGTGACAATGTGAATTTTTAAGACACAGTAATTAATTAAGAGATTAACTAATAAAATAATAAGTTGTAAAATTATCAAAATTTTAGAAAGGAATTTGCAACATTGGATCCATGGAAATTTTTTGGTCAATTTACTTATTTGGTTTTTCAAAAACGGAGTTAAAACAAAGAAATTATGATGAAAAAAAAAGCAGAGAAATAAGAAAGGAACATATATTAGCCGGCGTAGGTCGGCCCATGGGTCAACCCAGGTAGGGGTGGGTTGACCACCTAAGAGTTTGGGCGTGACTCATAATCGAGTAAGCATGATACGAGCCGAACAACTTTATACTAAGCTAAGATGGAAAGGTTTTACTGGTTTAAAAATAAATTATGCTAACGTGGTAAGTTATTGTTTATAATGTGACGTGGATGGCCTAGATTTAATTTAAAACTCCAAGGCCTAAAATCCCTAGCCAATCTATAAATAGATCCCAAGACCTATCCCATTCTACCCAACACAATCTCTTCCTCGTCGGGTTCTCTTTTTTTGAGACGGACCTGACCTAAAAAGTTTTGGGGATTTTTTTTATCAAAATAAAATATTTACATATACATATATTTATACCCTTTTGGAGGCGGGATCTACCGGGGATACGGAGGAATGCTTTGGATCATGGGAGAATTTTGTAATTATTTTATATTTTTGGTAATTTTTGGAAAATTGGAGTTATAATAAGTATAGGGTTTTCTGTAGTTTTTCTTTACAGTTTTCTTACAATTTTTTTGCAAGTTTTATACAAACTCAATAATTTATGTAATTATATTTCTATAAGTTATTTTCTACGTTTTTAGTCCTTTTCTTGCAGCTTTATCTTATTTAAGTACAAAAAGATATTCTCTCGGATTTCTTCCCTCTTTCTATGTTTTTCTGCTATTTTACAGTATATATGCCTATTTTTGATTTATTCCTAAAACATGCCTAGATCTATAAATGTTAATATTTTGACGACTAATGTAATCCCTTTTATTTTGTGCATGGAAATATATTTAACTAAAGAATAATTATGCAAATGTTGATTGAACATATAAGATTAAATTTATAGAAAAATATGCATAAAATATAGAACTGTAATTAAAAAGGAATTGGACTTGAATAGGAAAATTATTATGATATGGGTTGTAAGTGGAAAAGACTGAACATATTTGCAGAGTAATATTATGATAATTTGTACAGGCGTACATAGAAATCATAATGGAAAGACTGAACTTAATTGCTTATTATTGACATAAACTTAAGATCCAAGTTAAATTTAGTAAATGTGTACTAGTTATGATCCGTTCCAGCAGCACGAGGTTGATTTGGGAAAATAAACGACATAAGTTAATAAGCATATATTTGTTGTGGTTCGCTCCGACAACACAAGGGCTAATTGGGGAAATAAGTGACTAAAGGTTAAGACTCGAATTAAGAGGGATTCTAACTAAGGCACAAAGTAGAATATTTGTTTGCTAGGATCTATACTGAAAGCGTTTCCTTTCAGGTTTATCACTGATGTTCTCACAACCGATGGCAGTAGAGGTTGGGACGCTTATGATGATTAGGGTAAATAAGGAATCAATAGATACATGGTCATGTGTAGATGCAATTAGGTGGTGCAATGTGTGTGCAAAAGCACTGACAATGGAAAATAAGTTATACTGTGTCCAACAACATTTATGTTATGTCTTTACTAATGGGTCGGGTCAGATAAAACCCAAGATCCATAGTGATATAAACCACCATGTAAGATGGTACATTAGCATTTAGTCGATGGGTGGTATTAGAAATATATCATAAGCATGTTTACAGGTTCAGTAATTGAGAAAGTGCAACTAACCAAATAAATTTATATGTACAGTTCAGGTATATCTTTTTTAGTATGTTCATCTTTTATAGTTGTACATGAACACTAACCCTATGTGATGCTACAACTATTATTGAGCCTATCTTTCCTTTATTACCCAATCATGCTAGTAATTACAATACTCATTGGGATTTATGTATAATCCACTCTTCTTTCTTTCTTTTTCTTCCCTTCCAGGCTCATAGTGTGGAGGTGTGTAGTTCTGATATTCTTAAATGATTGTTCTTGGAGACTCATTCTTGCTGTAATTTATTCACCTTTTTATTATGTCCTATTTCATCAAGTTGGCGGTATTAACGGCTCTTTCGAGAGATATTCATATTATGCTCTGATTTGTGATTGAGATATGGTTTTCGCGAGACATGTGGATTGAAACTGAAATAACTTGTGGTTTGAAATAAATTATGTTTTAGTTATACAAATTTTTTTTGGTACATTTATATTTTTTATATCTTATGAATCTTAGTCTCTTCTCTGTGATGTATGTCTTTATACCTATAGCGCTTCACATTTCTTAGCATGGCCTTTTCGGGAAACGTTGAGGGGTGCATGGTATTTAAGATACGGAATCATTAAAAGATAGTTTGTGAGTCTTACCCATCTGGTAACGAGTACAAATATATGGTAAATGACATCATTAAATTTGATATTATTACTAGATATACTTTGCTTCACAGTTTTGACAATTGAGTGACCAAGTTTACAATGATAGATGTCAAATATATTCTTGATCTTGATTGCATTATTCATAACAGACATATTACAACACTTTATCTCTTTTATAGGCTATGTAAAGTTGTTGAAATCATACTTGTATAGGCCTCGAACTACATCACTCTGTAAAAGAATTTCTTTATCTAGCTAACTAAACAACAATTTGGGTAAAATCCAAAGTAAACATTATTATCTTTAGCAGCTGGAGAAACACTAATAAAATTCCTTTTTATTTTGGTACTCTTGATAAGTTGTGTAGAAATAACTGTCTTTTACTTCTAATGCATGCATTGACAAAATGAGAGTTTTTAATATTCTAATCATTTCTCATGCTTATACACTAATTACCTCCATACTCTTTGTTGTCAAGATTTAAATTGTATTAATTGTTTGTGACATGGTTAGTGACTTCTGAGTCTGAGTACTAGCTATCATCTTGAATTTGGTCTGGTCTGGCATTGCCAGTGCTGACGGCAAAAAAAGTCGCCGACATCCGAGATTCTTAATGACTAAAGAATTTAGTTTTATGTACAAAAAATAAGTGTAGGAAAGCAGTAAACGACATTATAGATTTATAGTGGTTTGGTCCCGTGAGGTGCCTACGTCCACTTTGGAAGAGCTTCTGATATTTTATTCACAATAATGGATTACAAGCTATAGGCCTCTTCTAGGCATTTAGTTACAAATATTTCCATGTAATTTGGAGTAATAATTGCCATATATGAATATTGGGAAAAAGTCTCTTTTATTCTTCTTCGTCCTCAAAGCAAGGATGTCATTAATGAGGTCACTTCGAGATCCCAAGAGGTGTCAAATCGTCTAGTTTCCAATCCCTTTGAAGTGTGAGCTTGAGATATTTATAGTGGTTAGGTGGGAGTAGGTAGGATTTGGGAACCACATTATGGAAATTCGTATCCCGGAGACCTGGCTCTGTAATTTTGATCCCTTCTGATAAACAACACAAAAACTCGTATCCCTTGTATAGGATACGAATTTCATATCCCATGATACGGAATTCGTATCATTGGGATACGGGATAACGTATCCCTCGTGAGATACGAGGCAGCGTATCCTTTGTGGAATACAAGGTAATGTATCCCAAAGGGATACGGCTATCTCGTATCCCCTACGATACGGTAATCTTGTATCCCATGGGATAGGAAATGTTTGTATCCTTTATGGGATACGGGCTTGTATCCCTTCGAGCTATGGTACTCAGGCTGTGCGAGGGAGCTGAGACTTTGGTGTATCATAGGGAATCGGTGAGGAGGGACTCGAACTATGGGGATCCAAAATTTTAGATGCGCGAGGGGTATGAGGTAGGTAGTATTTGAGGGATCCGAAACTAAGAGGTCCTAAGGTATTAAAGAAAGGGGATACGAATCGGAGGTTCGATACTTTATGGAAGTGAGGGATACGAACCAAAGGGGTTTGAAACTTTAGTTGTTGAGGGATACGAAGGCGGTAAAGGAGAGGGATACGAAGTGTGATTGATGCACAATATTGAGGAGCTATGAGGCTCGTGCTTGTGTGACTTCTCTTGATCTTGAATCTCTTTTTTATTTTTGGCGACACTTTGGTCTTTAGAGCCACGCGATGTGTTGAGCCGAGCGTGTCTGGTATACTTTTGGGAATAGGATCAAAAGGCCAGTTAACATTTGCCCCACCCGAAGTACGTCTTGTCTTGGCATGATGTGCGTTGAGTTGGTGGAATTATTTTGTCAAATTTTTGAATTCCTATTAACTTACAAATGTAAAGGTTAGTTGTTGACAACTTGTTTACATTATAGAATGTAAATAAGTTGTTGTTGACGTAATTGTTGCGGATACACTCACATGTTTCTATGTGGTTTCGCGTGATGCGATCTGGAAGTGAAAACAAAAATGTAATGTATGCAAGCATGTGGGTGTGAACATATATGTGTAAATTTTTGCGAAAGTTTGATCACTTGGGAAGTGAGATCTCGTGTATGGAAAATGTGCGTGTACACAATGTCGTCGTGTACGTTCACATACACCATACATATTCACATATGCATTACTTATGTGCGTATACATACACATATATGTAATTATATATATATATCATTTTTACATATACATCCCCCTCTTTATTTTCTTTTGAAAACTCGTATCCTTCGTGGGGACACGAGATTTTAGTACCCCTAGGTTTGGGTATGAAACTTCGTACCGCGTGGGAGTACGCAAATTTCGTATCCTGCTCACGTGGGATACGAATCGATAACCAAGCTGAACCCTCACTTCTTCCCCTAATAAGTGATAACACCCCCTCCTACTCTATCTCCTCCTTCTTGTCTTTCCTGCGACTTAAATCCGAACCCTAGGATCCGAAATTTCTGAACGTTGAACGCACAGGTGGGATAAGATCGGGATTTTAATGTGAGTTCTTCGGTATTGAAAATCGCCCAAAAATGGAGTGGATTTGAGGACATCTCTTGGGTAGGTGCTTTGATTCGAGCTATGAGATGGATCTTGAGCTACGCCATGGCCAAGCTCGAAGTGCGACTGGTGCTCGACACGGAGCTTCCAATGGCGTCAACCATGGAATGCTCGTGGCGGTTTTGTGGGAAATTATGAGGAGAAGAGGTTCGAAAGGGAAAAGAAAAGGACGTGAAGAGGAAAGGAGGAAAAGGGGGTCGAATTTTTTTGTGGAGACGAAAGAGGAAGATTAAGTCTCGCGAGGGGATCGAAGTAATTATCCAAAACGTTGATATTACCCTCAATGGTGGTGTACGAAATTTCGAACCCCTGGGGTAGACGCGATTTCGTATCCCCAAAAGGGTATGAAATTTTGTGTCCTTCGTACCCCGAAGGGATACGAGATTTCGTATCCTTGAAGGGACACGAAATCTCGTATCCCTAAAGGGACACGAAATTTCATGTTGGGCCAAGTGCTTCGAATCCCATGTTTGTGAAGCTTCGTATTTCTCTTTTGAGTCTCGGACCCTCGACTTACTTCCTTAGGGTTCACATCATTTACGTTACGTTTGTATGATTCGGCTGATGCCTATGTTAATCATTATATAATTGTTGGTTCTGCCTAGCACATAGGGGTAGAGCATACAATTGGGCTGTGACTGAACTATCGAACTGTTGAATATGTCTTATTGGTTATAATCATGACGTAATGGAGACTCGATGCGAATCCAATAACATTGGTTGACTACGACGATGGTTACAGTCTCAAGGACTTATGATCGTCGTTATGTCTTGAATTTCTAAGTTATAACAGTATTGGCATGGCACTGCACAACACCTCACATACATGTTAGTTTACAAGGATACGAGGGGTACAGGTTAATACAATGCGATGCCTAATGCGAGTATGTTGAAAGTATAGCTACCAATGGATATAAGATCTATGAATAGGCAATCTTTGGAAGTCGAAGCTCTCGGCACTAACCGTCCCCATCAGGTTCAACTAGCAATTCTAGTACGGAGGGAAGTTGAGACCTTCGGAGAGTCTACTCCTTCTCAACCGTCGGGCTCACCTAAAGCACATGACCAGGAGGTGCAGTCGAGAGAATCACAACCCGTAATCGATCACTCGATCGGGCCGTTGACTCAAGGAGTATCCGGAGGGTCTGGGGAGAGCCCTGCTTATGAAGAGGATGTAGATATCATCGGGGGAAGCACTTTGGTAGCATCGAACATGACGGAGGGTGTGGTTATTCTCGAGAATCTGCCGGATTGTGCCATCGCATATGGATGTGACTGCGGTGAGGCGTATGGCAATATGGTTTGGTATACCTTAAAGAGATGTTCACGCATCCGGAAGGGATGGTAGGGCTCACGCACCATCAGAAGGGTACACTGGCTGGAACAGGCAGATGTGCATTTCTAGGTTCGTGCCCCCGGCTAACAACATTATTCGGTATGTACTGAATTACTTCCACCTTGCGCCATCATAGCTCCATCCAAATGCGTATGCTTCCCTCTTAGGTACTTGTGTTCTCTATAGAGAGTTCCTGCACTTAGAGTCCACTGGAGAGGATATCCAGTATTTGTTTCAGTTGAAGAGGAGAGTCAATGTCATGCCCTCTCAGTATTTCTTGGAGGCTCTTCCTAATACCAAGTTCTTTAGTGGAAAGTGGCCTAAGTTGAGTGTATACAAGTATGACCAGTTCTATGTGCGCTGTCCTCCTGGTATTGCAAGGAGATGGGTGGAAGGAAGTAAGTATTCCTAATCGCTTTGATTTTCAAAACATGTCAAGTTGTCGGTCAGGAGTTAAATGTATTTTTGTGTAATAGGTAATCCCGTTGCGTCAACAGATCTTGTGTATCTACAACATCTTGAGTCTTTGTGGGCTATCCTTCCCGAGGCTTGCTCCACCGAGAGTGTTTTAAACCAAGACCATCCAAGTCGTGTGTGCCTGCTTCCTACTGATCGTGCAATAATAAGGTCGGTGATTGTCGAGTTAAAGGAAATACGTAGGTTGAGGGATATGTAGGCTCCCCAAGCCATAATTGAGAAGGATCTCCTGTCGAGGCTGAGCGACGCAAGGCCGCCTAAACTTAAGAGGGAGCTAGTAGAGGTAGATCCAGTGATGCAGAGGAGGTTGCTAGGGGCAAGGGCCTGATGACTTCTGAAACACCCCATCTCCGTTAAGGTCACTCACAAAGGGAATGCCTTAACTTTGGTGGAGCATTATAGGTAAAAGACAGATAATTTACAAGACATACATATATAAGCAGCGAAAAACTAAATTTATTTCATACGTGGTTCATAACAAAAACATTACAGCAAACTGTCTCAAAACAACTTCCAAATCATTAAATCAAAATCTCTGTCTTGATTATAACATAAAGAAGCATAAAACACAAATAAAACTGCATAAATCCCCAAGTGGTAGTGTGTCCAAAGCCATAGCCAAAGATAAGAGGTTCCAAGCCATACATCATAGAGTCTTCAAGCTTGGAAAGATGAACGATCCAAATTAAGCTGAGCTATTCCCTCCCTGGCTAATTGAGGGGGGGGGGACGGAAGAAAAGAGAGCGAAAGAAAAATGGGTCAGACATAATTCTGGTAAGTCCAGTGGTTATTTAGATGTAAACTGGTAAGAGAACCATGACTTGAATAAGCTAGACACAGGACAATAACAAAGAAACAAGGTAGCATAGGATAAGGCAAGATAAACAAGGCAAGGTAAACTAATCATACTATCACACTCCTATCAATATTCTCTGCACCTACTAGATATTTCAACCATCATCATGAGTTCAAACCCAGTGATCCCTTTTTATCGATCGGCTCCTACTCGTACTTATTTACTACTTGTGTCAAATGACCCCGCTCGATTGTAGATACCTGTGCTGGTCCCACCATGGGGTGTATCAAATCCTGCGGTGGCAATTCGACACGATTCAAGATGCACAGTGTATAACTACTGATGCCCAGTGCCTGCTTTTTCCACTTCGGAGTACGTGCACGCCCGTACTCCGTTGGAACCTACACTGACGCACCAACCGCCGTTGATTTGACCGCTTATAATCAGCCCTGTAATCGTGGCCCACCCTGCCTAGTTCAGGGTACCACGATACATCTATGTGGGTTACTTCTGAAATGGGTCCCCGTTACTAGGGTTTTCCTAATCAACATGTTAAATTGGCTAGGTATCCAAGTTAACCTAACCCCACCCATCAGTTTAGTTAACATGTTGTATTGGTTAAGTATTGCCTTAATTAACTTAACCCTACCATTCCTGAATTATCTTTAATTCATTCATTAAAGCACCAACCACTCTCATTAGACAGGTATTGTTGCGGTCACTGGATGTGTCGGTCGGGTCCGGGCAGTTTTACACCACAACTCAGTCTAAACTCGGGTTCTTTTGGCTCAATGCACTAACCTCTCACATTAGATGTATATTGTTACGGTTGCTGGATGTGCCGGGCGGTTCCGGGCTGTCTTACATCGTAACTCAATCTAACCTCGGGTTAGGCATATTTGTCTTTTCTAAATTTACATATTTACCTCTTTATGTTTATATGTAAATTATTGTCATTCAAGTCAAGCCCCACTTTCCTTTTAAATCAAGTTCATAATTTTAGGTATAAAAATTTATACCACTTTATGCCATTAACCATTTACATGTTTATGAGCCAAATATGCCAATTACATGTAATTTCTTATTTTTCCCCAACGTTACCCCCCGTTAAACGTTCGCATAAATCACATAAAATGTTTGGCTCGCTTCATAGCCTAACTCATACACAAAAGGGTAAAAAGAGGAACATGTAATATTCCAATATCATAAAAATATGGATCTAACTACACATGTGTCATATGGATTCGGCATAAAACAATATACCTTTAATTATGAACTTGCAAATTTAGATCTATTCAACATGAATAGTAAAATAGGGGTTTTACATAGAACTACATAAACTTAAATTAGGCATGTAGTTGTGAACTTGCAAACTGAGTTGGATCAAATTTAACATAAACCTAATCATATTAGCATGTAGTTTTGGTCATATATGTGATCATGGTTGAACTTGGATAAACATGGCAAAATTCCCAAATTTACATATAACATACAGGTGTCATCACCAAATTATACAACATGATATGTCATCGCCAAATTATACAACATGATATGCCATCGCCAAATTATGCAACATCATATGTCATCGCCAAATTATACAACATGATATGTCATCGCCAAATTACACAACATTATATGTCATCGCCAAATTATACAACATATAGGTTCATTGCCAAGCATTTAACATGGTAGTTTTATCATCAAATTACATATCACATGATCACGAATTTAACATGATAAGAGTCATAGTCTTAATCAATTCAGTTTTAACAAAAAGGATAGGCATAAATTTACATTAGGCGTTATTCTACATCCAGTTATTTTAGTCATGATTCTAATATCATTTAGGTCTAAATGATAACTGGACTTACAAAAAGGAGACTAGTCTTGTGTTCTGCGATATGTATTCTAAAACTGAATAGCTCTCCTTTATTGTAGACGTTGAATTTTCTTAGTCGAATTAGATTTGATTTGTAATTTCTAACTTGCTTTCTAGTTTAAGGAGAATGGAGGCTACTCTAGGTTGAGTATTGACAGCTCTAGGAATATTTTTGTGTGGCTTAGGGTTTAGATTTAGGTTGCTTATATAGAAGTTTGATTTGATAGGAGCCGTTAGATTAACCTAGAGCCAATCAAAGCCATTCAAACCTAAGAGAACCAACCAGAATTTGCCACACAAGCCCTTATGACTCAGAGAATCATCACACAAAGAAACAAGTCAGGTTTCAGATCTGGCCCGAGGGGGAGGTCGACCCCCAGGTCGACCCCTTGGTCGACCTATGTGACCCAGGTCGACCCTCTGGTCGACCTGATTTTTGGGTGGGAAATTTCCTGCCCAGCCTGCTCTGGGTTTTTGAATTTCGAAACTTGAATTTGAATTTCGAGCTGGTTTTTATTATTTAAATTCTTGAATCTTCTGAAGGTCATAACTCCTTCGTACGGAGTCCGATTTATGCAAACTCGGACTCTATCTCAAGCAGAAGTCCGAGACGAGCACAATAGCGTAACCCTTTTCCCTTAATTCTCACATTTGTAATTAATTATTCTTTAATGTTTACAGAAAATACAGGGTGTAACATTCTCCCCTCCTTAAAGGATTTTGTCCCTGAAATCTTCAAGTCAAGAAGAACGTATATCCTACCATCCTATCGTCCATCTACTCATCCATCAAACAAAGGCGTCCACTGTCCTTAAAAAGACTTCTAATGCTTCATGATCATATGCATAGTGTGTGTACATGTCCTTATCTAATGCAAAATCTGGCGGTCTACTGATTCAGTTGACCTCCTTAATGCAATTCATGTTGGTGCCATGAGTCCATTATGTATGCAATCATCCCTAATCATACTTTTTACATGAGTGCACAGTCATTCACATAAATGCGACATCCACATGATAACACATCAAGTTTCAATCATATACAAGTACATATATGCATATGCAATATGAAAGTGACTGAGCCGATCTAACACCTAATGTATGTGTATATGCATCCACAAGAAACCACTAGCAATCATGTGCAACCATCGATCATAACATGTTTCAAATACATGTTTACATCCGTTGGTTTCTACCTAAGGATCAAGAATAGCACCGAGGAAATACTTAAAAAGATAGATACGAGCATGAATAAACTTAAGGAAAAAGAGATCAATGATGTACCCTCAAAAAGAAAAGGGTAGATTGCGCATATTTTGGCCTCAGTCTCCCAAGTCGCGTCTTCCTTAACGTCACTCCATTGAACTTTAACAAGTTTGACTTCGCGGTTGCGTAGCTTTTTGACTTATGTACCCAAGATACAAGTTGGAACTCTTCTCACAGTCGCCTCTCGTTCTACTTCTACTTCCTCTAGTATGCTTGGTTCCACTACTTCTGCAGACTCATGTAAGCACTTCCGTAGGTGAGAAACATGAAAGACATTATGAACTCCAACCAATCTTTTGGGAAGCTCTACTCTGTAAGCCATCTTTCCAATCTTTTCAATGATAGGAAACGGCCCTACAAATCTTGGTGCCAACTTCCCTGTGGATCCAAAGCGAACGACGTTCCTTAAAGGAGATACTTTAAGGAAAACCTTGTCTTCGACCTTAAACTCAAGGTCGGTCCTTCTTTTATCTGCGTAGGACCTCTGTCTACCTTGGGCAGTCTTCGTTCTTCTTCGTATCAAGTGCACTTTCTCTAAAGTTTATCTAATCATATCTGGTCCAAGTATGAGTTTGTCTATAGACTCCCACCAACAAGTTGGTGATCAACATGGTCTTCCATATAAAGCTTCGAAGGGTGCCATGCCTAAGGTGGCTTGATAGCTATTGTTGTAGGCGAACTCCACCTATGGGAGATGATCCTCCCATGTTCCTCCAAAGTCAAGAATGCATAATCCCAAGAGGTCTTCTAATACTCTATTCACCCTCTCCGTCTGACCATCAGTTTGGGGGTGATAGGCCATGCTTAAGCATAGCTATATGCCTACAGCCTCTTGCAAGCTCTTCCAAAACCCGTTCGTAAAGATAGGATCTCGATCACTCACTATACTGGAGGGTATCCCATGGAGTCGAACTATCTCTTTAAGATAAATGGATGCTAAAGATGAGGCAGTCCTTCTACTTTTAATGGGTATAAAGTGAGCGCTTTTTGTGAGCCTATCCACTATTACCCAAATACTGGTATTGCCCCTTCTTGACCTAGGCAACCCATCAACAAATTCCATCAAAATGCTATCCCATTTCCACTGTGGGACCTCTAGGGGATGAAGCAGACCGCCAGGCTTCTTCTGCTCCGCTTTGACTTGCTGGCATATCAAGCACTTAGCAACGAATTCGGCTACATCCCTCTTCATGACATTCCAAAAGAAAACCCTTTTTATGTCCTTATACATTTTGTCTCCACCTGGGTGTATGGTCGGCTTAGAATGGTGTGCTTCTTCGAGAACCATCTTCACCAATTCCCTTGCTTGTGGGATGCATAGTCTTCCATCCCGTCTCAACCAACCTTTATCATCGATGGAGTATCTATTGAGATGACTAGAAGTCTCACCCCTAATTGGCTTATCCATCACATCAACTAGCTGAGGGTCTTCACGTTGCGCGGTTCCTATTGAGTCCAAAAGAGTAGGCCGCACCTCTAGTGATGCTAACAAACCAGTCACATGATCGATAGAGGGTCTAAAGTCAAAGTTGGCTATGTACTCCAAGCTCTGCCTTTCTACAAAGAGAGGGCATAAGGTCAGCTTCTTTCTACTTAAGGCGTCTGCTACTATATTGCCCTTGCCAGGGGTATAGGAAATCTCGAAATCGTAGGATGCTAAGGACTCCATCCACCTTTGTTGCCTCAAGTTAAGATCTTTCTACGAGAAAAGGTACTTCAACGATTTATGGTCAGTATACAATTCAAACTTCTCACCTAGGACATAATGGCACCAAGACTTAAGCGCAAAAACGATTGCAACCAACTCTAGATCGTGGGTTGGGTAGTTTTTCTCATGTACTTTCAACTGTCTGCCTCCATAAGCTACTACCTTCCCTTTTTGCATCAAAACAACACCTAGTCCCGTACCACATGCATCCATGTATACGGTAAACATCTTGCTCCCATCCGGCAATGTCAGAACTGGGGCTATTGTTAGAGCCCTATTTAATCGTTGGAAAGCAACATCACAATCCAAATCCCAATTGAAAGTTAGGTTCTTCTTCGTCAACCTTGTAAGTGGAGCTGAGATTTTCGCAAATTATTTGGTGAACTTTCGGTAAAAGCCCGCTAGCCCGAGGAAGCTTCGGACTTCGGTCGCATTCCGTGGAACCTTCCAATCTTGCACCACAACTACTTTTGCGGGGTCCACGGCTAACCCTTCCTTGGACACCACATGTCCAAGAAGCCTTACTTCCTCTCTCCAGAAGTGGAATTTGGAGAATTTGGCTTTCAACTGATGTGCTCGAAGAGTATCCATGACTTCTTTTAAATGTTGAGCATGTTCTTCCTCACTCTTTGAGAAAATCAAAATGTCATCTACGAAGACCACCACAAACTTATTAAGGAACTCCCTAAACACCCTGCTCATTAAATCAACGAAATAAGCAGGTGCGTTCGTCAAGCCGAAAGGCATGACAAGCCACTCGAAGAAAGCATCTGGGGTTCTGAACGCGGTCTTATCAACACTGTCTTCAGCCACCCTTAGCTGATGAAACCCGGTAGCTAGATCTAGTTGGGAGAAAACCGATGCACCTACAAGCTGATCGAACAAGTCATTTATTCTTGGAAGTGGGTGTCTATTCTTCTTGGTCAGCTTGTTTACCTCCCTATAATCAATGCATAGGCGAAGCGAACCATCTGCTTTAGTTGCGAATACTACTGGAGCACCCCATTCAGAAATACTCCACCTTA
This sequence comes from Allium sativum, assembly GCA_030737875.1. Lineage (NCBI taxonomy): Eukaryota > Viridiplantae > Streptophyta > Magnoliopsida > Asparagales > Amaryllidaceae > Allium > Allium sativum. The sequence goes on from CM060920.1 coordinate 433,541,453, forward strand.
TAAACCCCTTCTCAAGCAACTCTTTAACTTGCTTGCTGAGTTCTTTCCTCTCCCTTGGAGCCATTTGTCTAACGGGTAAAGAAACGGTTTTTGCATTATCAATGAGGTATATGCGGAAGTCTATCTCCCGCTTCGGAGGTAAACCCTTCACCACTTCAAAGACATCCGAGTATTCACGGACTACTCTAACAGACTGAAAATTCTCAACAGACACATCAAGAGATTCTAGATAGCTAAGCATAACAGAGTTCATGGGATTACAAGAAATTTCGAGAGTGTTACCGAGGCGAGTCATGAGTCTAACCACTCTCTTTTCACAATCGAGGATGGCAGCATTACTGGATAGCAAATCCATGCCTAGAATCAACCCATAGCCCGTGAAGCCCAAAACATAGGCATTACATCTAAACCCAATGCTTATATAGAAATTTCCAAATCCAAACAAATCATTGACAAATAAGTTGAGCCCCCAATTGGATTTGAAACAACTAAGGGATCCTCTACTAAACTGGTGTCTTGGCGCAGAGATTCAACTAAAGCAGTAGATATAAAAGAGTGCGATGCGCCAGAATCAAACAGTGTATGAACAGGATGATCAAAAAGATAAACTAAACTCTCAATAGAAATATTTCTACCTTATTCTTGCGGAGGTGCCATGAGAGCGTGAACCTTCCCTTCGGAAGTAGATCCGGCTCTCTGCCCTTGCCCTTGCTTTCTTGGGCAGTCCTTAGCCATGTGTCCTGTCTTGCCGCAATGGAAACAACCACCCATCTTCCTCTTCTTCTTTCTGCAGTTCTTAACCAGATGTCCAGGAATGCCACAAAAATTACACTTCCTCTTGTCACGGGGTTTGTTGTTCTTACCACCCTTCTTGGAATCTTTCTTCTTGTTCTGTGATCCTTCCACTTTCTTATCTTGATGTACTTCCACCTTTGTCTCTTTCTTGCCAACCTTATCTTCTTCTTGTAACAGTGCCATGTCCACCAGTCTCTCATAAGTCACACCCATAGGTATATGGGATATAGCTACGTTGTGCAATGGCTCATTCAATCCTTTAACAAAACGGAGAGCCTTCTTATGTGGAGTGTTCACTAATTCCAATCCGAACCTAGCCAGCTGGTTGAATTGGTTAACGTATTCCTTGACCGACATACTTCCCTGTTTGAGAGCTAAGAACTTCTCCATCTGTAGGCTTCGTTCAGCTTGTGAGAGGAATTTCATTTCGAACCTCATTCTGGAGTCCATCCAAGTTTCAACTGGTCTTTCAGCATTATTAACTTCCCACCAATAGGAGGCTTCGTCTTTAAGCAACCATACGGCCAACTGTATCTTCTGCCTATCGTCCACTTCGAAGATAACAAACAAATCCTTAGTTTCTTTGAGCCAGTTTCTTGCTTCCACAAAGGATTCATTTCCATTGAAGCTCTTTCAACCCATGGCTCGAAAGTCCCTACATATTTTTGAGAATGTGGAGGAGGAGGAGGAGGAGGAACCGCTACAGCTGGGGGAGGAGGAACGTCTGCTGGGCCTACAACATTAGCCCTAGCCTCTAGGTACCTTCTGAACAAGCCAGGTACCGGCACGCCCTCTGGAAGGTTAAGATCCCCAGACATGCTGAAAACGAAAAAGGAAAGATTCAAAACAAAGGATAGAAAGATAGTGCATATGGCTTTGGGGGATTACGCCTTTTTAAAATAAAACACTTTTTCTTGAAAATTGCTTATATAAACTTTTATTTTTTTGAAAAACAGTTTTCAAAATTTTTATCTGATCTGGTAAACCTTTGCTTTGATACCAAGTGAAACACCCCACCTCCGTTAAGGTCACTCACAAAGGGAATGCCTTAACTTTGGTGGAGCATTATAGGTAAAAGACACAGAAAATTTACAAGACATACATATATAAGCAGCGGGAAAACTAAATTTATTTCATATGTGGTTCATAACAAAAACATTACAGCAAACTATCTCAAAACAACTTCCAAATCATTACATCAAAATATCTGTATTGATTATAACATAAAGAAGCATAAAACACAAATAAAACTGCATAAATCCCCAAGTGGTTGTGTGTCCAAAGCCATAGACAAAGATAAGAGGTTCCAAGCCATATGTCACAGAGTCTTCAAGCTTGGAAAGATGAATGGTCCAAATTAAGCTGAGCTATTCCCTCCTTGGCTACCTGACGGGGGGGGGAGGGGGGGAAGGGAACGGAAGAAAAGAGAGCGAAAGAAAAATGGGTCAGACATAAGTCTGGTAAGTCCAGTGATTATTCAGTATGTAAACTGGTAAGAGAACCATGACACGAATAAGCTGGATGCAGGACAATAACAAAGAAATAAGGTAGCATAGGATAAGGCAAGATAAACAAGGCAAGGTAAACTAATCATACTAACGCACTCATATCCATATTCTCTGCGCCTACTAGATATTTCAACCATCACCATGAGTTCAAACCCAGTGATCCCTTTTTATCGATCGGCTCCTACTCGCACGCATTTACTACTGGTGTCATACGGTCCCGCTCGATTGTATATACTTGTGCTGGTCCCACCATGGGGTGTATCAAATCCTATGCTGGTAACCCGACACAATTCAAGACGCATAGTGTATAACTAATGATGCCCAGTGCCTGATTTTTCCACTCTGGAGTGCGTGCATGCCCGTACTCCATCGGAACCTACACTGACGCACCAACCGCCGTTGTTTTGACCGCTTATAATCAGCCCAGTAATCGTGCCCCACCCTGCCTAGTTCAGGGTACCATGATACATCTATATGGGTTACTGCTGAAATGGGTCACCGTTACTAGGGTTTTCCTAATCCACGTGTTAAATTAGTTAAGTGTCCAAGTTAACCTAACCCCACCCATCAGTTTAGTTAACATGTTGTATTGGTTAAGTGTTGCCTTAATTAACTTAACCCTACCATTCCTGACTTAGCTTTAATTCATTCATTAAAGCACCAACCACTCACATTAGACAGGTATTGTTGCGGTCACTGGATGTGTCGGTCGGGTCCGGGCAGTTTTACACCGCAACTCAGTCTAACCTCGGGTTCTTTTGGGCTCAATGCACTAACCTCTCACATTAGATGTATATTGTTACGGCTGCTAGATGTGTTGGGCCGTTCCGGGCAGTCTTACACCGTAACTCAATCTAATCTCGGGTTAGGCATATTCGTCTTTTCTAAATTTACATATTTACCTCATTATGTTTATATGTAAATTATTGTCATTCAAGTCAAGCCCCACTTTCCTTTTAAATCAAGTTCATAATTTTAGGTATAAAAATTAATACCACTTTATGCCATAAACCATTTACATGTTTATGAGCCAAATATGCCAATTACATGTAATTTCATGTTTTTCCCCAATGTTACCCCCCCCCCCCCGTTAAACGTTCGCATAAATCACATAAAATGTTAGGCTCGCTTCATAACCCAACTCATACACAAAAGGGGGAAAAGAGGAACATGTAATATTCCAATATCATAAAAATATGGATCTAACTACACATGTGTCATATGGATTCGGCATAGAACAATATACATTTAATTATGAATTTGCAAATTTAGATCTACTCAACATGAATCATAAAATAGGGGTTTTACATAGAACCACATAAACTTAAATTAGGCATGTAGTTGTGAACTTGCAAATTGAGTTGGATCAAATTTAACATAAACCTAATCATATTAGCATGTAGTTATGGTCACATATGTGATCATGGTTGAACTTGCATATACATAGCAAAATTCCCAAATTGACATAAAACATACAGGTGTCATCACCAAATTATACAACATGATATGTCATCGCCAAATTGTACAACATGATATGTCATCGCCAAATTATACAACATGATATGCCATCGCCAAATTATACAGCATGATATGCCACCACCAAATTACACAACATGATATGTCATCGCCAAATTATACAACATATAGGTTCATTGCCAAGCATTTAACATGGTAATGTTATCATCAAATTACATACAACATGATCACAAACTTAACATGATAAGAGTCATAGTCTTAATCAATTCAGTTTTAACAAAAAGGATTGGCATAAATTTACATTAGGCATTTTATACATCCAGCTATTTTAGTCACGATTCTAATATCATTTAGGTCTAAATGATAACTGGACTTACAAAAAGGAGACTAGGTCTTGTGTTCTGGGATCTGTATTCTGAAACTGAATAGATCTCCTTTGTTGTAGACGTTGAATTCTCTTAGTTGAATTAGATTTGATTTGTAATTTCTAACTTGCTTTCTAGTTGAAGGAGAATGGCGGCTACTCTAGGTTGAGTATTGATAGCATGACAGCTCTAGGAATATTTTTGTGTGGCTTAGGGTTTAGATTTAGGTTGCTTATTTAGAAGTTTGATTTGATAGGAGCCGTTAGATTAACCTAGGGCCAATCAAGGCCACTCAAACCTAAGAGAACCAACCAGAATTTTCCACACAAGCCCTAATGACTTAGAGAATCATCACACAAAGAAACACGTCAGGTTTCAGATCTGGCCCGAGGGGGAGGTCGACCCCTTGGTCGACCTATGTGACCTAGGTCAACCCCTAGGTCGACCCCCTGGTCGTTCTGATTTCTGGGTGGGAAATTTCCCGCCCAGCCTGCTCTGGGTTTTTTGAATTTCGATACTTGAATTTGAAGTTCGGGCTAGTTTTTATTATTTAAATTTTTGAATCTTCTGAAGATCATAACTCCTCCATACGGTGTCCGATTTACGCAAACTCGGACTCTATCTCAAGTAGAATTCTGAGATGAACGCAATGGCATAACCCTTTTCCCTTAATTCTAACATTTGTAATTAATTATTCTTTAATGTTTATAGAAATTATGGGGTGTTACAACTTCTCTTGCTCTACTTGCGGTGGATGCGACAAGGGAAGGGGTGTCGCCCAGTCCGGAGTCTCGCGTAACTACCTCTGGGACTGCCGTCTTGCTTGAAAGGGAAGGCTAGTTTGATGGGGTAAACAAGTTTCATTCATTACATTCCCTTGGCTTAGTGTCGTAACCTTAGAGGAAATAAATCTAGCTATTGGGGAGGTCACCCCTTCGAGCAGAGCGTCATCTGGTTTGTTAAGAGAACACTTAAGACATACACATTCGTAAACACTGCATAACACAACATATGTTCATGTGCATAAAGTGTTCATTCTAGTCTTGAATCTGTTTCTCTTACATGTGACATGACTCGAGGAGGAAGAGGAGGTCGTGATTATGGTTATAGGAGTCGCTGACCATCTAAGAGTAGCTTCATTTCAGATTTTAGGAGGAGTGCTAGTTTGGTTGGCGATCCCCCTTCTCCACGTGCTCGCAGCAGCGAATACCATCACATAAAAAATCCTGATAGTCTCTGACTCCTCCACCCTTCATTAGGACAACTGGAGCAGGCACCAGGTTCCAAGTAGCAAGCAGTAGATATTCCTCGTCAATAGTTCATCCTTGTAATGCACCATCAGCTCCTGCCTTGCTCCCAGAAGGATGGAGTTGGAGACTGATCATTGGAGAAAGAAGGAGGTGGCGAATAATAAAAACAGGATTTGGCTGTTACTGAGACCCAAGAACTCACTATTGATGGGAGAAAAGCCTTGTTAAGGGAAAACTTCCCTGGGCACTACTTCTACGAGATAATGTTTCTTCCCAATATTAACCCGATCCCCCATGAGGATAACGAGAAGGTGTGGATGAAAGTGAAAGCTGCCTATTACTAAGTAAATGAGTTTAGGAAGTACTTTGCTAATTAGTCGGACTTGATCAAACAAAAGAATGTGGAAATCTAGAGTCTGGGGCTGACCAAAGATACCAAGTGGATTACCAGCCAAAACCAAAAAAATAGAGACACGTAAGGTCGATTCTTGTATCGTGATTTTTTCTTCACTTGTTGCAACCTACTTTAAACATTAACCATTTGTTTTTGAAACATTGGAGCTGAAGAAGAAATGCGAGAGGATAAAGAGGGAAGCAAAGCGTGCTTCCGAGTCTTAAAAGGATATCGTGGCCTCAGTATCGATTGAAAATTCTACCCTCAAGAAGGATAACGCTGATTTGGTGAAGGAGAATATTCATTTGATGGTGGAGAATGAGAAAGTTTTCCAACTCCAAAATGATAACGAGAACCAAGTATTGGAGAATGAGAGGTTAAAATCTGAAAATGCAAGGGTTCAGAGGTTGCGGGGGGAGAACACGAGCTGAGGAGATAGATGGAGGTGACGAGGTAGGAAAAATAGGAGGCAGAGACTAGCAACATGGATGTTAAGAGCTCGTTGGAATGGCTAAAGGCAAAGCATTGAAAAGAGGTAGAGAGGCTTGAGGGGGAGAATGAGGTTACCGAGGCTAGGGTGGAGGAGTGACTGGAGGATCCTATTCGAGGTATGTATGTTAAAACGTTGAGATTTCATGGAATCTTATAGGTTAGGGACTACCCCCAGGAGATGGCTCAGACATGGGAGAGGTTGGTGCCATTTGAAGCTCAATTACAGTAGGGGGGAAGACATTGGATGAAAACAAAATTATGGAGGAGCTCCTAACTGAGGATAAGCATAAGAAGCTAGAGGAAGGGTGGGAGGATTTGAGAGGGAGAAGTTAACGAAGCATGCTGCTGAAATGGGAATGTTTGTGGCCACTAAGAGTGTGACAATCACTCGGAAATTTGCAAAGGGAAGTTCTTACTGGTCGCCAGTTCACTATCAGCCACAACTAGTGGCCCCACCGTCCCAGCTCATGTTTCGGCTGAGTATGATCCCGCACATCTAGAGTCAGGATTAATGGGACCAACTTTATTATGATAGTGAGCACCCTTCCTATTATGCACATTTCATACCCTTCCTGGAGGTTAATTTACATTGCCCGAATACGCGAAGAGGATGAGAGCACTAAATCCTCAGAAACTAAATAGTTGTGTTTTTTGCAATGCAGCCCACCTTAGAGAAGAAATAATAAAAGGCTTTGCTCCCGTGCTTCCTCAAACTTAGGATTACTGGGGATGCAACTCAGAGAGGAAAGCAGTCATGTGGATACGTTCTCGGATGTGGACTTAGGGCCCAATTTATATAAGGATGTTTTAAAGGAAGGGGAGGTATTGAATGGCCATACTGTCCAAGTGATGGGTGCAGTATAGGAAAATGTGCAGACAATGCATGATATAGTGGAGGATAAGAAAGCCAAAACGGTGGAAAAGTTTGAGGAGTAGGAAGAAAAGAGGGAGCAGGAAGAGGCTACCCCGTAGGAGGCTCAAACTAAGGCCCGGAAGAAAGCTAAGAAAGAAGCTACAGTGGCAGTGCAAGGAAAAATGACGATGCTGAGGCAGAGAACGAGAGGGCCACTGAAGAGGCCATAAAAAAGAAAGTTGTTGATGAGGCCGAGAAGGAAAGAGTCGCCGAGGAGGCCAGGAAGAAAAAAGCTATAACACCCCGTAATTTTAATATTAATGTTAACAATTTTAAGAATACTTAATTTCAAATGTGGGAATTAAGGGAAACGGGTCGTGCCATTGCGTTCGTCTCGGAATTCTGCTTGAGATAGAGTCCGAGTTTGCGTAAAACGGATACAATATGAAGAAGTTATGGCCATCGGAAGTTTCAGAAAATTCAAAATAGATTTCGAAAATTTAAAATTCAGAGTCAGATGGGCTAGGCGGGAAAATTCCCGCCAGGGCCAGGTCGACCATAGGGTCGACCTGGGGATCGACCTACCCCCCACCCCCTGGGCAGAATTAATTGATGACATGTCTGTGACTGTATCTGACTCATTAGGGTTTCTGATCTGCTTTGGTTGGCTGGGATTAATTCTGGGTTGATCGGATGGCTTAAACTAATCCTAAACTCTATAAAAATACATGTAGACTCAAACCCTAAAATCAAATTAAAATTAGATCAATGGTCGTCATGTTGTCACCTCAAACCCTAGAGTAGCCGCCACCAACTAGAAGCAAATTAAAGACAACAATTCAAATCAAATCAAGCCTAAAACTACAATAACGAAATTGTCTACAACAAGGGAACGCTAATCAATTACAGAATTCAGATCCCAGAACTCAAGACCCCTTTTTCGGTGAGTTCTAGTCATTTTTAGGTTTAAATAAATAAAAGTAAATCGTGGTAGACTATGATCTGGGTATATCTTGTTTGTAGTTATGCAAGTTTATTTTTGTTGTGGATCATGAAATTTTGCAAGTTTATTGTTATTGTTGATCAAGAAATTATGTAAGATATTGTGTGATGAATTCATGAATTTATGCAAGATGTTATCAGGAATCTATGCAAATTGTTATGAGATCATGCAAGTCACCTATACAAGTTATTATTCATGAAACTATGCAAGTTGTTATGCTATGCAAGTTTTTAAATATGTTGTAAATCATGAATCTATGTGAGTTGTTAATTATGTTGTTAATTCATGAACCTATGCAAGTCACCTATGCAAGTTGTTATGTTGCAAAATCATGATTCTATGCAAGTTGTTAATTATGTGGTGAATCATAATTATATGCGAAATTATCATGTCATTTTCCCTAATTGTCATGCTTATGCCAAAATTGTTCTGAAAACGATCACCTTGTCATTTCCTTTATTTTATTGTTATGGCGAGGCTACCATGTAGCCTCGATGATGCCAAAAACGCAAACGGTTACGCTAGTTAAGAAACGGGGAAAAAGGGGAATTTGTAATAGGCATAGCGATTGTGTAAATTGGACACATGATTCTAGTAGGGAAACATATAAATAATTACCAATTATGACATGGGTAAAATTGGGTAAAAATGGTATAATTTGAATATGACCATTTATGGATAGGAAATTCAAATTGTTAATAAGATAGGTATTGACACCTATAAAAAGGAAAAGATTAATTAAATTAACTTAATTAATCAAAAGAGGAATGTTTAAGCAGTTGAAGTCTGAAGATTTAATATTGAGAATTGGCATAAATTCCTTAAAAGGCATAAAATAAATTTGTGATGAAATTGGTATGATTTTACATACCATAAATAGATGGACATAATTGAGTCAATTATGGCCATAGTTAAATTTGGAATTAATTGATAATTTGAATAGGGAAATTAATTCAAATTGGGGGAATAATTAATTTTGTAATTAATCGTCTAAGACACGAGGTTAGGCTCTTTTGTGGTGTAAGACTGCCCGGACCCGCCCGGCAAATCCAGCTGCCACAAATGTCAGTCTACTGTGGGAGGTCTTATGCATAAATTAAATGCGTGACAGTTGTAAATACACGAGGTTAGGCTCTTTTGTGGTGTAAGACTGCCCGGACCCGGCCGGCAAATCCAGCTGCCACAAATGCCAGTCTAATGTGGGAGGTCTTTATAAGGTTACGGTCTTAATGAATTAAGAAACACTTAACCAGATAAACATGCAGTGGGACATGAGGGGTTAAGTGGGTGCCTTGAGTGGCATATGGAATTGAGTGGGTGCCTTGGGTGGCATGTGAAATACGATTAGGTGTCTCAATAATTAATTAATGCTGATTAAAGACTACCTAACCTAACTTAATACATATGGACTGTATGATGATAGACATAAGATAAGGTTAAGTAAAACGAATTGGATTGTGGGTGGGTTAAGTACAACTGATGGGTAGGTAGGCAATATTAATATATATAGGCCCACAAACTTAACCATTAAATAAATAGGATTAAATCAGTGGGAGGGTTAAGTACAATTGAAGGGTATGTGGGTAATATTAATACATATAGGCCCACAAACTTAACCAGATAAAAAGGGTTATGTAATTAGAGACACCTAATGGTATACATAACCGGGGAAAAATAGTAAAGTTATGTATTAAAGACACCCTTAGGGGTATGCATAACTAATGGGAATAGAAAGAGTTATGTATTAAAGACACCTATAGGTACGCATAACCGATAGGTAGAATAGGGGTTATGTATTAAAGACACCTATAGGTACGCATAACTGATTGAGGGCTATGTAATTAAAGACACCTTAGAGTATACATAGTCAGTAGAAAACCTAGTGGGGATACAAAACATAGGGGAGAGCTTGTATCATGTTGTGTGGGACCCATTTCAGTCAGTAACCCGAAGGGGTATCAAAGTAAAGAACTCCGTACTAGGCGGGGAAGGGGTACGCTTACTGATTGATTGTAAGATATCCAAAACGAGATGGATGCTGTGGGCGGCGCAAACTGACCAGGGACATGTGCGTGCATGGGCCAGGCAGAGGGGGACAAGACGAACGTGACACCAGTAGATATAGCTGTGCACACCTTGGGTTGCCACTTTAGGGAAGTGATACCCCCTAGTTGTAGGACCAACACATGGTATCTACAGAATAGGGAGCCGATCGATTAGGGTAGTGGTTTGGGTATACCCGGACGTATGCCCTAAGTCTACCAATTTATAGTAGGAGGGTAGTGGGTACGACTAGTTGAGATAGGAGCAGACGGCACCTATGACAGCAGCTAGGAATACACGAAACTACCACCATCGTTATCATTAGCGGAAGGGATCATCCCATCTTGATTTGACGAGTAATAGTGCAGAGTAGTTAGTCATGAAGCATGCATACACCTTACCTTTTTTGTCCTGTCATACCTATCATCTGTACCATGAATCGCCTTATCCATTTTGTATGCCTGTCATGTTTACCTTTATTTATTTACTGGCTAAAAGTTACTGGACTCACCAGACGTATGTCTGACCTAGTTTGTTTCGCCCCTTTTCTTCCGTTTCCCCTCCCTCTGGTTCTTAGGGAGGAAACACCCAGGTTTAGTTAGGATTTGGATATCATCTTCTAGGAGCTACTTCTGAAGTATGGCTCGAGTCTCTGTCTCTTATATGGCTTGCTCTTTAATACGAGGAATGCTGTTTTTCTTTTAAATACCTATGTACTCTGATGATGTAAGACGAAAGTATTTTAATGGTTTTATGACTCATGGTATTATGTAACAAATTATTTTTGTGATTTAATAAAGTTGTTTATTTTCCACTGCAAAATTTCTATATCTGACTTGTGATATTCTGTGTCTGTTTACCAAAAACGCTCCACTAAAGTTAAGGCATTCCCTTTGTGAGTGACTTTAATGGAGGTGGGGTGTTACACTTGGTATCAGAGTTGAAGGTTACCAGATTAGATAAAAGTTTTGAAAATATTTTTCAAAAAGGTTTTAAAAGAAAAGTATTTTAAAAAAGGAAAGCCTATTTTGAAAAACATTCCCCGAAATGCCATATGTAATATCTTTCGGTCCTTTTTCTAAAATCTCTCCCTTTTTTTCTTAGCATGTCTGAGGATCTTAACCTTCCAGAGGGTGTACCGATACCAGGATGGTTTAGGAGGTATTTGGAAGCTAGGGCCACTGCCGCAGGTCTAACAAATGTTCCTCCTCCCCCACCTACACCCATTCCTCCTCCTCCCCCTCCTCGTGTTGATACTTTTGCAAAGATATGTAAGGACTTTCGAGCAATGGGCGGGAAACCTTTTCACGGGTCGGAGACGTTTGTTGAAGCTCAAAATTGGTTAAAGGAGGTGGAAGAATTGTTTGGAATATTTGAGGTAGAAGATGGAAGAAAGGTCCAGTTAGCTGCTTGGTTAATGAAGGATGAGGCCTCGTTTTGGTGGGAGGTCACTAATGGAGAGCGTCCAGTTGATACATGGCCGGATTTCAGGTATAGGTTTGAGGCGAAATTTCTCTCATGAGCAGAAGAAAATCTATACATGGGAAGGTTCTTGGCATTGAAGCAGGGGGATCTGTTGGTAAAAGAGTACATCAACAAGTTCAATCAGTTGGCGAGGTTTGGCTTAGACTTGGTGAACACACCTGAGAAGAAGGCTCTGAGATTTGTTAAAGGCTTGAATGAGCCGCTACACGGATTGGTTATGACCCACGTTCCCATGGGAGCCACTTTTGAAAAGCTGGTGGATATGGCCCTAATGCATGAAGAGGACAAAGGAGCAAAGAAAGAGGAAAAAGTTGAAGGGACATTGAAAAATGAGAAGGCGGGACCCAAGAAAGGACAGCAGCAGCAACAACAGAAGAAAGGCAAGAAGGATGACAAGGGAAAGGATAAGAGGAAATGCCACTATTGTGGGAGAGAAGGTCACCTAGTTAAAGAATGTAAAAGGAGGAAGTTCAATTGCTAAGTGCGGAGAGGTCAGACACTTTTCCAAGGAATGCCCAAAGGCGCAGGGATCGCAAGGGACTTCTGGAGGGCAGGCGAATGCTCTCGTAGCAGATGGATAGGATAGAGATAGGAAAAATTTATGTAAAAGATTTAATTTCCTTATGAAGTTAAGACTCTTTTGGATTCTGGCATTTTGATTTTGTAATTGAGACTCTGCACTTTAATACTAGTCTTGTTTCTGAACCCGTAGTTGTTTCAAACCCCTTTGGTGGTTCGGCTCATTTATTGGTGATTTGTAAGGGGTTGAAATTATCTGTGTTAGGCGTCAAAAATTTGAATGTGATATTGGTGTGCTCAAGTTTATGGGCTATGGGTTGGTTCTAAATGGACCAGCTTTCTATGTAGAGGGTCGTTCTAGATTTTTGAGAGAAGGGTCGTTAAGTTTCTAACTTGTCATGGGAAGACCCCCAAAATTTCTTGTGACTCGCAAGGGTCTGTTATGCTTCGCTTTCTGAGAATCCTTCTATAATCTGATATGTACTAGTAGTCTGAAGTATCTGGATATTTCTGAAGGATAGGGGTTTCTACTCAAGCATGAAGTAGATCTCCAGTTTTGACATTGTTTAATGGGGGTAATTCTTTGGGTGTCAGTCTGATGTTGATTTCGGTCTTCGGGGCTGAGACTTAGGGAATTATTCTCTTAACCGATGTCAAATGGGAATAGAGCTTTTGTTTTAGTTATATCATTTGTTTATATCCCATCGACCGGATCTTCGACCTTTAGATAGGAAATCCATGGATGTAAAAATGTGCTTGGGACATGTTATGTTTGATGGTTGCAAGTGGATGCAAGTGTTTGCTAGTGGTTGCTCGTGGATGCATTTACACACACATTAGGCACTAGATCGGCTCAAATCACTTTCATATTGCTTATAAATGTGTGTGCATATTTAGGTTAATAGATGAACAATGGTTGTGTTATCATATGGATGCTACATTTTGATGAATGGTTAAGCACACATGTAGAAATAATATGTATCGATAGGATTCTTTCGCATACATAATGGACGCACGGCACTATCATGGTTTGCATTAAGGAGGTCAACTGAATCAGTAGACCACCTGATTTTGCATTAGATAAGGAACATATATACACACTTTTTGCATATGTTCATATGGCATTAGAAATCTTTTAAGGACAATGGATGCCTGTGTTTGATGGTTGAGTAGATGGATGATTGTGTGGTAGGATGCACATTCTTCTTGACTTGAAGATTTCAGGGACGAAATCCTTTAAGGAGGGGGAGAATGTAACACCCCGTAATTTTAATATTAATGTTAACAAATTTAAGAATACATAATTTCAAATGTGGGAACTAAGGGAAATGGGTCGCCCCATTGCATTCGTCTCGGAATTCTGCTTGAGATAGAGTCCGAGTTTGCGTAAAACGGATACCGTATGAAGAAGTTATGGCCATCGGAAGTTTCAGAAAATTCAAAACAGATTTCGAAAATTTAAAATTCAGAGTCAGATGGGCTAGGCAGGAAAATTCCTGCCAGGGCCAGGTCGACCTGCCCTAACCAGGTCTACTATAGGGTCGACCTGGGGGTCGACCTGCCCTCCCTCCCCCCCCCTCCCCCGGGCAGAATTAATTAATGACCTGTCTAGGGTTTCTGATCTGCTCTAGTTGGCTGGGGTTAATTCTGGTTTGATCGGACGGCTTAAACTAATCCTAAACTCTATAAAAAGACATGTAGACTCAAACCCTAAAATCAAATTAAAATTAGATCAATGGCCATCATGTTGTCACCCCAAACCCTAGAATAGCCGCCACCAACTAGAAGCAAATTAAAGACAACAATTCAAATCAAATCAAGCCTAAAACTACAACAACAAAATTGTGTACAAAAAGGGAACGCTAATTAATTACAGAATTCAGATCCCAGAACTCAAGACCCCTTTTTTGGTGAGTTCTAGTCACTTTTAGGTTTAAATAAATAAAAGTGAATCGTGGTAGACTATGATCTGGGTATATGTTGTTCGTAGTTATGCAAGTTTATTTTTGTTGTGGATCATGAAATTTTGCAAGTTTATTGTTATTGTTGATCAAGAAATTATGTAAGTTATTGTGTGATGAATTCATGAATTTATGCAAGTTCTTATCATGAATCTATGCAAATTGTTATGAGATCATGCAAGTCACATATACAAGTTATTATTCATGAAACTATGCAAGTTGTTATGTTATGCAAGTTGTTAAATATGTTGTAAATCATGAATCTATGTGAGTTGTTAAATATGTTTTTAATTCATGAACCTATGCAAGTCACCTATGCAAGTTGTTATGTTGCAAAATCATGAATCTATGCAAGTTGTTAATTATGTGGTGAATCATAATTACATGCAAAATTATCATGTCATTTTCCCTAATTGTCATGCTTATGCCAAAATTGTACTGAAAATGATCACCTTGTCATTTCCTTTATTTTGTTGTTATGGCGAGGCTACCTTGTAGCCTCGATGACACCAAAAACGCAAACGGTTACACTAGTTAAGAAACGGGGAAAAAGGGGAATTTGTAATAGGCATAGTGATTATGTAAATTGGATACATGACTCTAGTAGGGAAATATATAAATAATTACCTATTATGACATGGGTAAAATTGGGTAAAAATGGTATAATTTGAATATGACCATTTATGGATAGGAAATTCAAATTGTTAGTAAGATAGGTATTGACACCTATAAAAAGGAAAAGATTAATTAATTAACTTAATTAATCAAAAGAGGAATGTTTAAGCAGTTGAAGTCTGAAGATTTAATATTGAGAATTGGCATAAATGCCTTAAAAGGCATAAAATAAATTTGTGATGAAATTGGTATGATTTTACATACCATAAATAGATGGACATAATTGAGTCAATTATGGCCATAGTTAAATTTGGAATTAACTGATAATTTGAGTAGGGAAATTAATTCAAATTGGGGGAATAATTAATTTTGTGATTAATCGTCTAAGACACGAGGTTAGGCTCTTTTGTGGTGTAAGACTGCCCGGACCCGCCCGACAAATCCAGCTGCCACAAATGCCAGTCTACTGTGGGAGGCCTTAGGCATAAATTAAATGTGTGACGGTTGTAAAGACAAGAGGTTAGGCTCTTTTGTGGTGTAAGACTGCCCAGACCCGGCCGGCAAATCCAGCTTCCACAAATGTCAGTCTAATGTGGGAGGTCTTTATAAGGTTACGAGCTTAATGAATTATGAAACACTTAACCAGATAAACATGCAGGGGGACATGAGGGGTTAAGTGTGTGCTTGGGTGGCATGTGGAATTAAGTGGGTGCCTTGGGTGGCATGTGAAATACGATTAGATGTCTCAATAATTAATTAATGTTGATTAAAGACTACCTAACCTAACTTAATACATATGGACTGTATGATGATAGACATAAGATAGGGTTAAGTAAAACGAATTGGATTATGGGTCGGTTAAGTGCAACTGATGGGTATGTGGGTAATATTAATATATATAGGCCCACAAACTTAACCATTAAATAAATAGGATTAAATCAGTGGGAGGGTTAAGTACAACTGAAGGGTAGGTGGGTAATATTACTACATATAGGCCCACAAACTTAACCAGATAAAAAGGGTTATGTAATTAAAGACACCTAATGGTATACATAACCGGGGCAAAATAGTAAAGTTATGTATTAATGACACCCTTAGGGGTACACATAACTAATGGGAATAGAAAGAGTTATGTATTAAAGACACCTATAGGTACGCATAACCGATAGGTAGAATAGGGGTTATATATTAAAGACACCTATAGGTACGCATAACTGATTGAGGGATATGTAATTAAAGACACCTTAGGGTATACATAGTCAGTAGAAAACCTAGTGGGGATACAAGACATAAGGGAGAGCTTGTATCATGTTCTGTGGGACCCATTTCAGTCAGTAACCCGGAGGGTATCAAAGTAAAGAACTCCGTACTAGGCGGGGAAGGGGCACGCTTACTGATTGATTGTAAGAGATCCAAAACGAGACCGATGGTATGGGCGGCGCAAACTGACCGAGGACATGTGCGTGCATGGGCCGGGCAGAGGGGGACAAGACGACCGTGACACCAGTAGATATAGCTTTGCACACCTTGGGTTGCCACTTTAGGGAAGTGATACCCCCTAGTTGTGGGACCAGCACAGGGTATCTACAGAGTAGGGAGCCGATCGATTAGGGTAGTGGTTAGGGTATACCCGGACGTATGCCCTAAGTCTACCAATTTATAGTAGGAGGGTAGTGGGTACGACTAGTTGAGATAGGAGCAGGCGACACCTATGATGGCAGCTAGGAATACACGAAACTACCAACATCGTTATCATTAGCGGAAGCGATCATCCCATCTTGATTTTACTAGTAATAGTGCAGAGTAGTTAGTAGTGAAGCATGCATACACCTTACCTTTTTTGTCCTGTCATACCTATCATCTGTACCATGAATCCTCTTATCCACTTTGTATGCCTGTCATGTTTACCTTTGTTTATTTACTGGCTAAAAGTTACTGGACTCACCAGACGTATGTCTGACCTAGTTTGTTTTGCCCCTTTTCTTCCGTTCCCCACCCCCTCCCCCGGTTCTCAGGGAGGAAACACCCAGGTTTAGTCAGGATTTGGATATCATCTTCTAGGAGCTACTTCTGAAGTATGGCTCGAGTCTCTGTATCTTATATGGCTTGCTCTTTAATATGGGGAATGATGTTTTTCTTTTAAATACCTATGTACTCTGATGATGTAAGACAAAAGTATTTTAATGGTTTTATGACTCATGGTATTATGTAACAAAGTATTTTGGTGATTTAATAAAGTTGTTTATTTTCCACTGCAAAATTTCTATATTTGTCTTGTGATATTCTGTGTCTGTTTACCAAAAACGCTCCACTAAAGTTAATGCATTCCCTTTGTTAGTGACTATAATGGAGGTGGGGTGTTACAAAAGCCGCTGATGATGCCAAACAAAAGGCCACGGAGACTTATGAGAAGCTTCACGAGGATGATGTTGCGAAACTTAAGGCCAAGAAATTGGCTGATCAGAAAGCCACCAAAGAAGCCAGGAAGAAAGAAGTGCTGGAGGTCAGGAAGACCCATGGAGAAACTGAGGCTACGCTGGCCCTTTCCTCTGATATCAATCTTAAATCACTGCAATGTATTCCCCCTATAGAGGTCACAGAGATCACCAGCAGCAAGGATGACGGTGGAAAGCGCACGTCGGTGTCTCACGTGTTTGTCACTCCCGTAAAGGGAAGAGGAAGGAAAGGCGGAAGCGGCTCTGGAAGGAACACTACAACAAAAATACCATATTACAACTTTAATTTTACAACGGTGGTAAAATCACCGTTGTAATAAATGTTTTTTTACAACTTTTTTCCAGAAAAGTTGTAATAAACTGATTTTTGACAACTGTGCTATTTTGACAGTTGTAATAAAAGCCTATCACAACTTTTATTTTTTGACTGTTGTAATATATGACTACACTATAATAAGAATACCATATTAATAATTAATAAAAATTTGATAATTAATAAAAACATTAATACTCAATAACTATTGTTTAATTATAATAATAAATAGTTTATTTGAAAATATGTAATAACTAATATTAATAATTTCTTTTCTTTGTATATTAATTAATAAATAATAATTATGTACTATTATTAGAAATTAAAAATAAATAAATATTTAGTTGATAAGTTTAGCGGTCCACTTCCTTTCGTATTGAAAATTTTCCATATACATCTTTAAAACAACATTTAATTAATTAACTTATAATACACGTTCAAGAAAATCAGATCAAACCTTAAAATTTTCCCGCCATATTTTGAAAATTTTGGCTTCAACATAAGAAAATTAATCAAAATATAATTAGCAACTAATATTAATAATTAATATTTAATAATTGTTGTTAAATATAATTAACTACTAATAATTGATATTTAGAAAACTTGAATTTTTTGTAGATTAATAAATAATTAAATAAATATAATACTTCATAAAATATTAGAAATTTAGGGAAACTTATTATTTCGTTTTTTTTTGTAAAATTTTAACATTGAACTTTTTCATTAATTTCTTACGAAAATTGGACTTCAAAGTCAATATGAATATTTAAACGATTTGACCAACACGGCTTTTAGTAGTGTTATTGATTTAATTATTGAGATTGGTTAACCGATTAGTATAAAAAATATTATTATTTGTAACTTGTAATGTAGAAAAACATTAAAATGCAGCGCTATTCGTTAAGTATCGTGCGCTAGCTGAAATTTTTATCGATAAACCAACAGATAAACCAAACGCGACAAACTTACTTGTCTGAAAAAATAGCGTGCAAGCTAAAATTTCTGGCGGGCTAACCAATATGTTTTGCCCTACCACTTCATGATGAATTAAAATATTCGCTCTCTCTTTCGCAAATCCGGCTCTCAATTCACGAATTAGGGGAATTACAAGACTCAATCCACCTTTCAAAGTCAAAAGGTTGCTCCAATTTTAATTATTTCTTTACAAAAACCACTATATTAGAATCCATTCAAACACTTAGTTTGTCGTATCCCGACTTTAAAGAACCCTAATTTTTCGGTTTCTCCATGGCAGGTACAAAGAAAAAAAACGCAAGTCGACAGGAGGTAAATCCGCCAATATTTTCATTCCAGAGATTTGTTTGTGAAATCGCTCAAGATTTCAAGAGCGGTTTGAGGTTACAGAGCTTCGCTTTTTCGGCTCTTCAAGAGGCGTTTGAGGTGGATTTAGTTGGCCTCTTCTAGTATACGAATCTGTGCGCTATTCGTGGTAAGAGAGTTGCCATTATGTCCAAGGACATTTAGCTTTCTAGGAGGATTTGAGCGGAAAGATTCAGTAAATTTGTTTTAAAATCTGCTGTATAGGTATGTTGCCTTTCACGTTTTATTGTAGTTTCTACTACTAAAGATTCAGTAAATTACATTTAATTGTTATTTACCTCCTATTACTGCCGCTGCATTTCAGAATTACATTACATGATCTATTTCACAATTAGATAAATGAGCTTTCAACAAATGTTTATATGACTAGGGATTTATATCAGCGTCAACTAGTTGATAGGAAGAAGAATTTGAATGAGGAGGAGTTTCACGTAGATACAGTTCCTTTTGCTAAGTATAGTCTTTTTAGATGTTTTAAGTTATATTTCTATTAGAAATATCTTGATACTCCTGATGCTAAGTAGATTATTAGTGTCTTGAAGTATCTTGAGTGAATTTTACCGACTTAAATAAGACAGGAGTTGCGTACGATTTTATATACTAAAGTGAAGGATTTACAATTACCTCTTATAACATTTAATTAATATTGGCCAAAAGTATATGTTATTTGTTTTAACTCATTGCATAATTCGCAATTCCTGATTGGGGAAGAAGGGTTAATAACTTATAATATACTATTAGCAATGCGTTTGTCATTTTTTACACCCCTTTACCATATCGTTAATTTGATTATCTTTACTAAACTTGTAAAGCAAATGTACTGCATAGTTTTTACATAAAAATAGGCAATCTACATTGTAGATTCTGTTACTTTGGGTGCTAGACATTCCAAATGTTACATTATAGAATCTGTTGCTTAGGGTTAATTATGAAACTTGCTTGAATTCCGAAATCGGGTGTAATTTGGAGTTTAATTCCTTTTTAAGCCATGATTTTTCACATGTCTTCACAATAATTGCTTCTTTGGACTGTTAATGTCAGAAAAAAGGAATCTTTGTGTTTAAAACAATATTGATTGCTTGCATCCATGGACTATTAATGTCATATATTAAGTGAATACTCAAGCCTGAGTCATGTCCTTTAAATCTGACCTGTTTGATTGCTTGCATCAATGGGTGTCTCATATACATGGGGCAAGTTCAAGGAGTCCATGCAGGGAGTGATGGTGCAAAATGATTATCAGTGAGGAATATGCAAAAGAAAGATGCACTCAAGCGTTTTTAGTTGTTTTATGGCTTAAAAAAACTCAGAAATATGAGCTTGCCTTTGATATATTATGAACGTACTAACACTGTTAAATTTGAGCATGCGGAGATGGTTATATGTTGGCTGCTAACATAAAATATTAAAATGTAACTCAATGAAGAATTAAATGCTTATATTAGTAGCTAAAATGAACTAAAATTTCTGCAAGTTATTTTTTAGTAGAAGTATCTCTGACTGAAATCAGTAAATTTTGTATGAGGTGCTAATGATTCTCACGTATCACTTTCTTTCAGCAAAGTCTGTTTTGCCAAAAGGATTGCGGTGTTGAAATCAAAGAAAAACCAGTGTATAATTGTGTAAGGATTGCGGTGCTAATGTCCAATTAAAGTCCTTTCTCATATTGTTGGCTCATTTATAACTTTTTCGGTTTTATAAGGTTGCAAGTTCATGGAAGCCTGAAAATATCATTCAAAAAATGATTGAAGGTCGGTTAAATAAATACTATGAAGATGTATTACTGGAACATAAGGACATTATGGATGATGGTGTAAAGATTCAGGTTACAGGTAACTTGTACATAACAGTTGTAGTAGATTATGGATGATGGTCTACTCCCGTAGAATATGGAATTTTTTGTGGATAACTTGTGCTTATACTAAGTTGCTTTGTAACGATCAAGTATGTAATACTATACAAAATGTTGTCTAAAACTTATTGTTTGTAATACTAAATATTTGAGTATTTTAATAAATTAGTTTGCAAATAACTGTAATATCAGATTTGCATATTGAGTATTGCTAAATTTAGTGTATTGTTCTTTTCAGTTGCAAAAGATGTTTATTTTTTAAAAAACCCAAATGTCAATCACAACGGAGCATAACAGTTGTAGTAGATTTTATTACAACGATGCATAACTGTTGTAATAAAGTTTATTACAACAGTGGAAAAAGTTGTAAAATATACATATTACAATGGGTTGCAATAGTGCAAAAAAGTTGTAAAAGTCATTAGTCTATTACAACTTCTTAATACACGGCGGTTTGCCCACCGTTGTAAAATGTATATTACAATGGTGTTCCACCGTTGTAATAAGGTCATTTTGTTGTAGTGGAAGAGCTCTATGACTGTTGGTGGTGACCTACCTAGTGTTGAATCTGTCCAGAAAAAGATAAGGAAGAAGAAGAAGGATGAGTGACCCTCGCTTTGGTTTTTGTGAGGCATGGTGTGGTTCTCATGTACACCATGTCGTTAGAAAGAAAGAAACATTTAGATATGTAATTTGCTTTTTGGTATGTGAATGAAAGTGTTGGTTAACTTTTCTTATATCGCATTTTATGATAAGCGTTCAAATATCTGTCTTACGTTTTCCTGTTTCTTGTACTTGCGCAAGCATACTTGTCATTACACTTAAGCAAAAGTCGTTGAAGACTCTGCTCTGGGATGCCACTAGTTACGTGGAGGTCGTGAGTTAGCTCCACTCTTGGGTTCTTCTTTTTTCAGCAGTTCGTTTGTCCTAAGTCATGAGATGGCACGGATGTCGTGCATTCGTCCTTTAGACTCTCCTATCATTTCGTTCGGGTTAGAGTTCGAGGGCGTCGTCAATTCGCCAGATAGTGCTCGGATCCTATCCCCGTCAAGCCAGATAGAGCCAAAGTGGTGGATGTCACACGTATTTGGAAGATGAGCTGCCCCCAAGTTCAGAGACTTGGTGAGAAAAACGATATATACTCAGTCTTTTCGTTGGTTCATGACCGAGTAGTGTTATTTATACTCAGTCTCGTCGTTGATTCCAGACTCGAGTGGTGATGCCGGCTCCTAACTCTAAGGTGTCGATCCAGTATTGTGGGCTCGTGCATGCAAGCATATTGTCACAGTTGTTCCAACATACTACACAGAAGGAGGAGATATGTCAATAACATAGAAATAACTGATCATTATATTTACAAAAACTATGGCAGTAACAGCCTTTACAATGCCTTGAAGTTAAAGAAAACAAAACATTGTTGGAAAGCAGTAAATTTGTATGATCATTCATGCAAAGAAGCGACAAATATGTTCTCTATTTCATTCCCTTGGGAGTTCAACACTATAGACGGTTGCCAGTTTGAATGTCCCATCTCCGAGCCTTCGTTGTATGGCATACGGTCCTTCCTAGCGAGGTATGAAGCAAATCAGTGTAGGATAGATCTATTTCAGGAAGAGGTCGCCAACATTGAGGTCCTTGGGGTGGACTTTAGAATTGAAGTATCAGACGACTCATTGGCGCTGTGCGGCAGCTCTGAGTCTAGCTTCGTTCCTTTTCTCTTCGAGCAAGTCGAGTGATTCCAGGAGTGGATAGCCTTTGTATAATAATAATAAGTAATTCGATGAGATTGGAGTTTTAGCTCAATGGCGATGACGACTTCGAATCCATAGGCAAGAAGGGAGTATGGCCAGTTGCTAACTTATGGGTGGTCTGTTAGGCCCATAGGGCCAGTAGGAGCTCACAAGCCACGACCTTTTCCAGACACTTCTCGACGATGGATTTGATTTATTTGTTGAAAACCTCAACCTAACCATTGGCTTGAGGATGAGCCACTACTGAGAATCTTTTCTCGATGTTGTGCAATTGGCAAAAGGTCTTGAACTCAGCGCTCTCGAATTGGGTCCAATTATCAGAAATGATCGCTTGGTGTACTCTATATTGAGTAATGATATTACCGATGACAAAAGTTGATTACCTTCTTGGTGGTGATCGTGACGAGGGCTTCGGCTTCTGGCCATTTGGTGAAGTAATTAACTACGACGATAGCATAACGTGCCCCTCTTTGGCTATTGAGAGAGTCCCGATAATATATATTCCCCGCATGGAGAATGACCAGGGACTAACCATTTGAGTTAGTTTGGTAGGCGAGGCTCTTGGAATCTTTGAAAATCTCTGGCATCTGTCGCACTTACGGGCATAGTCTGCAACATCCTGATCAAGTATGGGTCAAAAATAACCGTATCTGAAGATCCTTTTTGCTGGATTTTCCCCTAGTGTGGTCGTCATACTCGCCTTCATGTATATCAAGGAACAAACAGCTGGAGTCGTTGTGGGCTATACACCGTAGTAACGGAACAAAAGAATCCCCTTAGGTAGAGCACCCCATCTAGGATAATGTAGAGAGATGACCTACGGGCGAGTGCTCCTTTGTCTTTGTAGCGATCGGGGAGGATTCCATACTATAAGTAGTTTATAATTGGTGTCATCCAAGACTCGGGCTTGATTTCAGTCTCCGTTATTATCATCGAACCAGTCGGCATCTAACAGATGCTCAGAGAGTCAGGTACTTCGACTAGGGCAAGTCCCATAAGTTGTGCATCCCCGTAGCTTACAATCTTGGCTATGGAATCATTTTTCTCGTTTTGTCCTCGTGGTATGTGTGTGACGATGTAGTGATCGAAGTTGGTGAGGAGTTCACAAATCCGAGCAAGGTAGGCCGAGTTGTGCACCCTTGGCTTGATACTCTCTGTACACCTGGCGTACTATAAGCAGTGAGTGAGAGTAAATTTTGGATATCCTTGATGTTAAGATCGATTGTAATTCTGAGTCCGACAATCAAGGATTCGTATTCTGTATTGTTGTTGGTAGTGGGAAAGTCAAGCTTAAAGGCTAGCATATTGAGTGTTCCTCGGGAGTGATGAGAACAACTCCGACGCCGGCACAATGGTCGTTAAAGGATCCATCCACGAACAGTTTCCATTGAATGTTTGGAGCTTCGATGTCATTTGGTGGAGACTTTTTCGTAATGGTGAACTCCACTATGTAATCTACTAGGGCTTGTCCGAGGATGGATCGCGGAGGAATGAATGTGATCTTGAACTGGCTCAATTCGATGTTCCACTTCATGAGTTGTCCAGACGCCTCAGGTCGCTGCAGGACCTGTCGTAGCGATTGGTCAATATAGATTTTGATGGGGTGAGACTGAAAATACGGTCATAGCTTCCGGGAAGTAATAGACAGATAGAAGGCTAGCTTCTCAAGCTTTGGTTAGTTCTTTTCCACTCCTTTAGCCTCTTTCTGATGTAGTAAACGGGTTGTAGAACACGATCCTCAATACACACAAGCGCTAAGATAATTGCCTACATGGAAACAGCCAAATAAACGTGTAAGTCCTCGTGATCCACGGATTTGGACAAGATAGGTGGCCTCTCTATGTGATCCAGGAGGTCCTGGAATATGTGGCAACACACTCCGATGTCCATGTGAAGTTGCGCTTCCCTTTTCTGAGCAAGTTAAAAAAGGGAATGCATTTGTTAGTAGCTTTTAAGATGAATTGACTTAAAGCGGAGACCTTCCTATTTAAACTCTGAGCATCTTTAATGCTCCGAGGGCATGGATGTCCCGGATGGCTTTAATCTTATCTGGGTTGTCTTTGATGCCTCGTGAATAGATAATGAAACACAAGAGTTTTGCTGATGCGACACCAAAAGAGCATTTCAAGGGATTGAGTTTTATGCCATATTGGTGGAGGACACTAAAAATTTCAGAGAGGTCACGGATGTGGTCGTTCGATACCCTTAATTTTACGAGCATATCGTCCACGTATACCTCCATGGATCTCCCTACTTGGTTCAACATGAGATTGACCAGTCGCTAGTAGGTGGCTCCAGCATTCTTAAGGACAAAAGGCATGACGAGGTAGCAGTAGATCCCGAGGTTAGTTATGAAAGAATTATGATCCTTGTCCGGGAGGTACATTGGAATTTTATTATAGCTTGAATAGGCATCCATGAAGGACAAGAGCTGGTAGCCAATGGTCGAATCGAGAAGCCGGTTGATCATCGGGAGTGGGAAGTTGTCTTTATGGCATGCCTTGTTCAAGTCAGAGAAGTCGACGCATGTTTGCCACTTTTCGTTTGCTTTCTTGACCAAAACTAGGTTGGAGACCCATTCATGTACTAGGCTTCTCAGATGGAATCGTTGTTGAGTAGCCTATCAACCTCTTCTTTGAGTGTCATTGACCTTCTGATCCCTAAGATTCGATGTTTCTGTCTGACCGAAAGTTGCAAGGGATTGATAGCGAGCTTGTGCCTAGCGATTCCCAGATCGATGTCACACATGTCGGGGTAGGTTCAAGCAAACACGTCGGGGTTGGCCCTTAGTAATTCTACAAGCTCTTCCTTTCAAGACCTTTGTCGGTCGTCGGGATGATCGGAACATCCACCGTTGGTTCTACCAGGGTACCCCTTTCGAAATCGGGCTCTTCGTCTTCCCTCGGATAGAGATCATCGGTAGGATGGCAGTGGCACCTAAGTCAGGACTCAAAACGCTTTTGATTGCTATGCAGAGATGGTCCTAACGCAAGAAGGTAGAGGCATGGTCTTTCCTTTGTCCTTATTGCGTGCGTTTTTCCATTCTATGAGGTAGCAATCTCTACTTGTTGCTTGGTCGCCTTTAATGGTGCCGATCTCATTTTCTGTCAGGAACTTCATTAGAAAGGACCATAGTGACATTCAGACTCGAATTCTATAAGGAACAGATGCCAAAAGAAAACTTTGTATGGGGAGACGACATCGATGACCATTAATGTGAGGATTCAGACTCGACTCTGATCTCCTTCTCTGAGTTCTAAGGGGAAGTCAACCATGCCGACTAGGTGGTTGGATGACCCATCGAAGCCGTAAATCGTGGCATGGAAGGGCTTCAACTCTTTGGCCTCAAGTTTCATTTGATCTAGGTCGTCTTGAAGATGACGTTGATCGGTCTTCTTGAGTCGATAAGAATCCTTCGGACGAAAGCTTGAGCAATCGAAGGAGAGATGAAGAGAGAGTTTATAGGGGTCTCGAGTCCCATGGATTTCTTCTTGCGGAAGATGATATCATCCTACATTGTCTTCTGAAGCTTGGCGGGGAATGATTCGTCCAGAGTAGAACAAGCTTCGTATGTGACATGCTTTATAGAGTTGACATACACCTTCATCTTACGGATGTTATCGTGTGTGGGGTGAGGTCCGTCACAGATAGTATTGATCACGATGCCACGTGACCTTTGGTTGGACGACCCTACAGCTGCATTTGCAGGTGCTGGAAGTGCGGGCATTAGAGGGCTTGTGGCTGCTTCGGGAGGAGTGGGATCCTGAACGTATTGTTCCAGATGTTTATCGCAGATGAATTTTTCAACTGCATTCTTGATATGGCGACAGTCATTAGTATTGTGCCGATACATGTCGTGGAATCTGCAGTATTTGCTGGAGTTT
The DNA here is from genome assembly GCA_030737875.1 of Allium sativum. Taxonomy (NCBI): domain Eukaryota; kingdom Viridiplantae; phylum Streptophyta; class Magnoliopsida; order Asparagales; family Amaryllidaceae; genus Allium; species Allium sativum. The sequence continues at coordinate 433,567,809 of CM060920.1, forward strand.
TTGTCGCAGTCGATGGATTCCCTTGTGTTGGCTTCTTGTACTAGAGAGTGTTAGAGGTTTCTAAGTAAATGATCTCCATGTCTCAATTCGGTGGAGTGGAGTTCCTATAATTTTGATAGCGGTCATGCTTCTTAGGATCCGTTGGAGCCTGGTTGTTGTTGCAACCACTTTATTTGCTGCTGTTCGGCTTCAATTTGTAGAGGGCCACTCCTTTACCTATGTTGGAGGATTCTCCGACCTGTTTTCCTTTGACACGTTCGTCGACGGTGCCAGCATGTGGGTTGTTGGAGTGGTTTCCTCAAGAGGCTCGATTACGCATTGCTTCCTCTTGGCACAAGAATTGCCCACCATTTTCATAGAAAACATATAAAAGTCTTAGGCTATTTCTTGTCGATCCAGGCTCCGACCTCGGAGGTTGGAGGACACCTTTTGCTAGCTGTAAGAGTATGGTACGAGGTTCAGTATCATCGACCTGGGTGAGGGCGGTATTGAATCGCTCGAGGTAGCTCTTGAGGGACTCTCCGGGGCCCTGGTAAAGGTTCGAAAGGGTATTCTTTGGAGTCGGGACATGCATCCTAAACTGCCTAATCAACTCCGTGGCTAGCTAGCCAAAGGTGTTGATAGATTGCAGTGGAAGGTGAGAGAACCAAAACAAAGTTGTGCCTAACAAGAAGACTAGGAAACACTTGCATTTGACCACGTTATTGTCCTGGCTGGAATCCATTTGTCATTCGTATCGGCTTAGGAAGGCACAAGGATCGGTCGTGCCATCATAGAATTCCATTTGTGGCATGTTCAAGCACCGGGGATACTCGACTTCATGTACAGCTGTAATACCCCATATTTTTAGCTAACTAAAGAGGATAGATTAAAGAATAATTAATTTAATATTAATAATTAAGGGAAACAACTATGTCATTGCGTCCATCTCGAAATTCTGGTCAAGATAAACACCTGGTTTGCGTAAAACGGATAACATATGAAGAAGTTATGGACGATAAAAGTTTGACAATCAAAACGGGGATAACTGGCGCACTTGTCAAGTGCGCCAAGGAAATTTTACGTTGGCGCACCTACCAAGTGCGCCCATGTATGTTTTTGGGTTTCCGGGCCTTTTTCCAAGTGGGTATTGACCCATGACCTGATTCACTATAGGGCTGCGATGGCATTCGAATTCTGGATGCTGACAACTATAAATATACCTCAAATCTCTTGTTTTCTTAAGAATCAATGGCGGCCAAACTCTGCAGGTATATGAATTGAACTTGATCCCTTATCTTCTACTTTCAGCTTTGCAAATCAAATCTAGAGATTCAAGATCCATTCTTCTTATATTTTCTAATCCTAACACTATGAGTTTCTAGTTGCTTTTAGATTTGAATATTTAAAAGTAAATACGACACGACTATGACTTGTATTTGTTCATATGCCTAAATTGTATCAGATCCATTGTAAATCATGAACATATGACATTCTGAATTGGTTAGGATTTGGATCTAAATCTCTATCTTGTTGGATTTGTTGTAACCCTTGTGGCATTCTATGATTTGTGCTAGATCTATTTTAACTATTGATCTAAATCTCTATCTTGTTAGATCTGTTGTAATTTCTATCCCATGCCATGATGTAGATCTTATCCCTATTTGTGTTAGATCTACTTTTATCTATTAGATCTGAATTATGTGGACATTCTATGATGTAGATCTTATCCCTATTTGTGTTAGATCTACATTTATTTATTAGATCTGGATTATGTGGGCATTCTATGATGTAGATCTTATCCCTATTTGTGTTAGATCTACTTTTATTTATTAGATCTGAATTATGTTGACCTTCTATGATATAGATTGTATCCCTATTTGTTTTAGATCTACTTTTATCTATTAGTTCTGAATTATGTGGACATTCTATGATGTAGATCATATCCCTATTTGTGTTAGATCTACTTTTATCTATTAGATCTGAATTATGTGGACATTCTATGATGTAGATCTTAATCCTTATTTGTTAGATCTACTTTTACCTATTAGATCTGTATTATGTGGGTACCTAAATTATTAATCAGATCTAGTTTATTATTTGGATCCCCTTGTGCTTCTCATATTATATCTGAACTTGTTGGACATCTAAATTAAATTTAGATCTTGTCATGTTCATCTTATCACCTTTGCTATGTTATAACTAGTTAACTGCCACAAGTTCATTAGATTTATGCATATATGTTCACCATGTTAGTATATGTTTATGCTAGTTATGTTAGAACATTCACCTTTGTCATATTTCCATTACCATCCCTTTTTATCGTTTATGATTAGGCTATTATTTAGCTTATACATGTCGTAAATTGTGTGAACACGCTAGTTAGGGAACGGGGAGGGAAAAAGGTTAATATTGACATAATTTGAATATAAACATGAGTTGGACATATAATTCAAAAGGGGGAAAGTGGGGACATAATCACCAATTAAGACATAGGTATGAATTGGGTAAAAATGGAATGTTTAATAATTATAATTAGAAATTGTAATTGCACTTATGACACGAGGTTAGGTTGCATTAGTGGTGGAAGTCTGCCTGGACCCGACCGGCATATCTAGCAGCCACTAATGTTGAACCTAATGTGAGAGGTCTAAGTGCGCTAATACAAATCGGGCTAAGACACGAGGTTAGGCCCAACTTGTGGAATAAGACTGCTCGGACCCGATCGACATATCCAGCATCCACAAGTTGTAGGCCTAATGTGGGAGGTCTAGCCCATTATAAACCATAAATGAACATGGTAATAATTTGGACTACTTAACCTAATCTAATCCATAAGGGATTGTATGAACATGAACTAAAACTAGGGTTAAGTAAAATTGATTGGACAGTGGATGGGTTAAGCAAATCTTGAGGGGGTGGGTAATATTTACGTATAGGCCCACAAACTTAACCCGATAAGGTTATGTAATTAAAGACACCTGGTGGTACATAACCGGGGGAAATAATAAAGTTATGTAATTAAAGACAACTTTTCGGATAAGCATAACTGACAGAAATGAATAGGGCTATGTAATTAAAGATACCTAGTGGTATACATAGTCAGTGAAAACCTAGTGGGGGATACAAGTCAAAGGGGAGAGCTTGTATCATATTGTGTCGGATCCATTTCAGTCAGTAACCCAGAGTAGGTATCAAACAAAGTACTCTGTACTAGGCAGAGAAGGGGCACGCTTACTGACTGACTGTAAGAGATCCAAACGTGGAGGCGGTGTTGGCGGTGCAAACCGACCGGGCCATGTGCGTGCATGAGCCGGGCATAAGGGGATAAGATGACTGTGACACATGTAGATATGAGGTTGTGCATATCAGTGAGGGGTTGCCACTTTAGGACGTGATACATCCTATTGTGGGACCGACAGAGAGTATCTACGGAGTAGGGAGCCGATCGATTAGGGTAGTAGTTAGGGTACCTTTGGACGTATGCCTAAGTCTATCACCTTATAGTGGAAGGGATCATCTCATTCTGGTTATATTAGTAATAGTGTAGAGTAATCACTAGAAGAACATACACCTTATCATGTCTACCTTGTCAAACCTACCATTTATGTAGTGATGTCTCTTATCCACTTTATATGTTTGTCAAGCTACTTTTATTTATTTACTTGCTAAAAGTCACTAGACTTGCAAGACTTTATGTCTGACCCTTTTTTGTTTCTCAGGGAGAAAACACTCAGGCTTAACCGTGATTTTGCTTATTTTGCTGGAGCTGCTGATATGTATGGCTCAAGCTCCTATCCTTGTTGCTATGACTATATTTTTTTCTTAGGGAATTTTTCTTCTTTTATGTACTCTGATATTTTTTAAGTACAAGTCAGTAACTTTTTTGTTGTAATGGGCATTTATGTTTCAGACATGTGATGTTTTTGGACCACAGTATCTTATGATAAATAAAGTTTTTATTCCGCTGTTATATATATATATATATATATATATATATATATATATCTTTTAATATTCTGTGTCTGTTTACCTATAACGCTTCACGAAACTTAATGCATTCCCTTTGTGAGTGACATTAACGGACGTGGGGTAACACAAAAGCCCTAGTGAAGGGATTACGCCTCAAGTGGGTTTCCCACAAGTTGTTGGAGTTCCCCCGCATATCACTCATGATCCTTCAGATCATGTCGAAGAGATATGCTGGTTGGATATCCTCTAGGGGGATCCACTGGTTTCGGCGAGCTTTAGGAGTCATGTTCCGTGGACGTCTTCTACGATGCACATTGGGCTCATCCTCATCCATATCGTCGACACCGATCGCCTAGTTTTGGCATGGTTGATTAGGCTGAACAGGCTGATGTATGTTCTGATACAGAGGAGCTTGGGCCTGCTGGGTTGTGGGGAGCATGGGCCCCAATTTTTGAGCAGTGACAGTTGGGTTCTGTCGAGGAAGGGGTCGGTTACTCAAACCCAGTTCATCATTGATAAACAACCGGGAGCGATCACGGTGATGCGTTCCCCCATTGTAGGTGACGGTTGTACTATCATCGTTTCCATTTCCGTTGTCGTTGCTATTGTTAGGGCCGTGACTGTTAGTATGGGAATTTGAGTGGACAACGACGTTGTTGGTAAGGCTAAACTTCCTTCGTTGATGCAGGTAACGATGCATTGACTCTCTTGAAGTTCACGCATAAGGTTGATGTTGTTTTTTAACACTTAGTTGAGTTCGAGAGCCGTATTTTCATACTTCTTATTAAGAAGGTAAATCTTTGCTTGGGTTGCAAAGGCGTTAGGGTCCACAGGAGGAAGGATGCCCATTTCAGTCGTGTTATCCGCCGATTGAGGTTGCTGAGTTGTCCCAGCTTCGGCTGCATCAGAGGAGCTGATAATTGTATTCTTGGCCACTAACCATCATAAGCGGACTTGGTAGAAGGTTAGAGCAGGAACATAAAGCCTGTCGGAGTCGAGATGGAGATGTGTGACAAAGAAGCGAGTTTCGGCCTCTCTGTGAAAGCACCCGAATGTTGACGGTAAAAATTGTCGTTGACACTCAAGATTCTTAATTACTTAAGAATTTAGTTTCACATACGAAAACTAAGTGCAGGAAAGCAGTAAATGACATAGTAGATTTATAGTGGTTCGGCCCCGTAATGGGGCCTACATTTACTTTAGAAGAGTTGATGATATTTTATTGACAATAATGGATTATAAGCTATATGAGTCTTCTACACATTTAATTACAAATATTTCCATGTAATTTGGGATCATAATTGTCATATATGAATATTACGAAAAATTTTCTTTTATGCTTCTTCTTCCTCAAAGTAAGGATGTCATTAAAGAGGTCACTTGAAGATCCCAAGAGGTGTCAAATCAGCTAATTTCCAACCCTATTGAAGTCAGAGCTTGGGCGTGTTTATAGTGGAGTGGTTAGGTGGGAGTAGGTAGGATTTGGAGACCACATGATGAAAATTCGTATCCGTGGAGACCTAGCTCCGTAATTTCAACCCCCTCTGATAAACAGTATGAAAACTCGTATCCTTTGTGTAGGATACGTGATAATGTATCGCTCGTGGGATACGAGGCAGCGTATCCTTTGTGGAATACGAGGTAACGTATCCCTAAATACGGCTATCATGTATCCCCTAGGATACTGTAATCTTGTATCCCGTGGCATACGAGTCGTTCGTATCCTTCATGGGATACTATCGTATCGCTTTGGGATACGATAGTCAGGCTGCTGTTTGAGGGAGTCGAGACTGTAGTGAATCGGAGGGAGTCGATGAGGAGGGACTTGGACAATGGGGATCCGAACTTTCTTATGCGCGAGGGGTACGAGGTAGGTGCGTGTTTGAGGGATTCGAAACTCAGAGGTCTGAAGGTATTAGAGAAAGGGAATAAGAATCGGAGGGTTCGACACATTATGAAAGTGAGGGATTCTAAACTTTAGTTGTTGAGGGATACGAAGGAGGTAGAGGAGAGGGATATGAAGTGTGATTGATGCACGGTTTTGAGGACCTGTTAGGCTTGCACTTTCCTGACTTCTCTTGATCTTGAATCCCTGATTTTTTTGGCGACACTCCGGGTTTTAGAGCCACGCGATATGTTGAGTCGAGCATGTCTGGTATTCTTTCGGGAACTGGACCAAAAGGCCGGTTAACAGCCTATCCGACTTTGATTCTTGCATTTATCTGGCTGAATGTTATCTTGTTGAGCATGTGCAACATAGGCACTCGGGTTTGTATTTCTTTGGTTGTTATCGTTTTGACTTGTAACAAAGTTGTTGTTGAATGTGAAATAACACTAGTATGACCAACCCTTTCACATATTTGACATCTAAAACTATTTGTGTTATCCCACCGACCTCTCTCTCTTAATATGTTAGAGTAGTTGCCTCTCTGACCTGGTTGTTCACCTTTATTGTTATTACACACTTTGTTTTTGCAACCGGTTGCAAGATTCATTGCAAAATATGAATATTGAGATCTTTTATTAATGATTCTTGCTTCACGAGATAACGACATAGCATGCACATCATCGATAGGAGGTAAAACTTTATTTGATGATACAATAGCAATCACAACTTCATAATCATCACTTAATCCATTAAGTGCACTTATTATTTGTTCTGGATCACTAGTCTTTTGGCCAGCGGCTTCAAGAAGAACATAGATATTTTTTATTTTGGTCTATATTCTCTTATAATTGAGTTGTCTTTCCTTATCCTTTGTAATTGCCTCCTGTACACTTTGGCAGCTGATTGGGTGTTGTACATACTTTCAATAGTTAACCAAATTTCATTAGATGTTTTATGCCCGATTACTTGAGATAATAAGTTTTTTCCAATTAAAGACAGTATCCAAGAATTAATTGACATGTATTGCCTATGATATTTTATGTAATCTTTATTACTGACCATTCTATTTTCTTGGCCAATGGTGAATTTTGGAGGAATGACTAGTGTCCCATTGATGTACTCTTTAAGACCATTCCCTTTAGTGACTGTTTCAACTTGTAGCTTCCATAAAAGATAGTTATCTTCTTTAATATGGACCGTAATTAGATAGATCTACATATTAATTACACTCTTGATCAAGTTCTCAACATTGACAGTTGCCTATATCGAATTATTGGATGTTGCAAAGTTGCCTTCTTGAGACATATAGAAGATTCAACTGAAAATCAGATGATTGAGTATACACGAAAGGAGAATTAACCTTGATATGAATTCAGATTTGAGAAGCAGAAATCATTATACAAGATGAATGTTGCAAATGGATCTTATATGATAATAATTGGTTCTAATAAGATCTTTTGGTATGGCACTTTCTTGATAAGTAGTGATTAATTTTCTTGATTTATTATCTCTAGTTTCTTGGTATTTTGTTACTTTCAGTTTAGGTTTGTTTGGATATAAGAAATGTCACATGATCACTGATTATGGCATGATAATGTAAAGCTTTAAAAAATCCTTTCTTTTCAAGTAAAGAGTGTTAACTCTAATGAGAAAAGGAAATCTCAAACGATGATATTAAAATTCGTTTAGAATATCACTATGTTTTTTACACTAATAAACTATTAAGCTATTTTAGCTTCAGTACCATGAAAGAATAAAATTCGATGAGAAAATCTCTCTATTTTCGACATTTAATAAACTATTAAGCTGTTTTAGCTTCAGTACCATGAAAGAACTTAAGATGAAAATTGAATATTTCAACACGAAGATGATTTTATTATCCTTTGAATGATACAAAACTCGTAACATTCAAAACCGAAATAGAAACAATGTATTTATGCATTATAAATAGCAGTACGCTGGTTTGAGAAAAAAAGCAAAATTTTGGGTCTTGGTTTATTTATTGCACCCGCATGTATATAACATCTTTTACTAGAAACCCTTGTTCATTTGACAAATTTTTCGCCAACATGTATACTTTTCTGAGGACCTTGCTTCTCTTATTTTGCTCATTTGGTTAATCAATAGTTGTTTCTTTGCCTTTCTTTAATTCAACAAAGAAAAAAAAGGGAAAAAGTTTGATCTTTGATCTTTTTTTAAGTTTTAACTATCAAGTGTTTGTGGCTAGCATAGGGATTTGGAACTTTTTTTTAACAATTATTTAGTTATGTTTTATTAAATGATTGATGCTTAAGCTGTATATTGTTTGAATTACTTCAAAAGAGGTCCATTCAGATGTTTTTTTTTTGAAATATGTATCTTTAGTATGGTATAAAATGTGTTTATTTATTGATGTGCCATTGAGGAGTTGTAATTAGGTCCTTCTAGAATTGATACATATAAGTGGCTTCCTTATTTTTTGGAAGTCAAAATAAGTTGGTTTTAGGTTTTGAAACGTCAGAAAATAAATTTATTTTAGCTAATTGGAACAATATGTGCAGCTGTCTGCCTTTCAGAACCATGTATACCTAAGTAAACTACCAAATCTTAAAAAACTCAAGAAGGAAAGGGATAAATGTTGTTACAATCTAGGAAGGGATAACAAATTTTTCAGTCAAACCAATGGTTAAAGCAATTTTATGAACTCATAACTGATATGTTAGTAATATACTCAGACTCATATTCAGATAAATGGTAACTAGTGAAGCCCGAATTTCGCGCTGGTTGGATCATAATTAGAAAAAAAAATATAATTTATGCAAGGTAAACCTTAAATAATATCATACAAGTATTGAAATTAAGCTACGTTTGAATTACCAATGTTTTTGTGGAATTTCAGTTATGTTTAAAATGACATCGGCATCTAATGACAACAAATTTTCTTTGAAATTTGAAAACTGGAGTCATAGACGACAACCTAAATGCAACGACCTGACCTGAATTTTCCTTAACCTTTGAGTTGACTAATTACACTTCTGTCCAATCCAGATTGCATGAAAACGCAGATTGTTATTAGAAAGAAATTAGTGGGTGCAAAAACAAAGAAATATTAGAGTAGAAGAATAAGAAGATCAGAGTCTTACAACGGAACGAATAAAATATAATATATCAGAACTCTTTGCGCAAAATGAAACTGTGTGTGTACGTGTGTACATACATACATACATATATATATATATATATATATATATATATATATATATATATGATTACAACATCAGAGTATACATTCATTTCAATCCACACACACAACAGAATAAAATAGTACCAGGAAATATGGACATACGTCTCAACTCCAGCCACTCTTCTGAAGCTCCAAGAGAAACCGAACCTGATAACATACTCGGTCTTACCCGAACACATTTAAAGCAAAGCAAAATTCACCTGGATCAGTCTGGAATACTTTCAATGATAATTCCATATTACAACCAACTTTTTTGACTTTACAAAATCCTTTTGAAAGAAAAGAATAATCGTAAGACCAATCCACACATAAATACGGATTGTTTTTACCTTACGACAAACAAAAACACCTTTTATATCAAAATCCTATGATATTATAATAGTGTCTGTCAAATCATAAATAAATAATAATCTAGTAGGACGCTTGCTTCTCACGCTCTACATATTTTATATATAATCAAAAACTATATGGTTGTGAAAACCCGTAACTTCCCCGTAAAGGAAAGCGTCGGATAGTTCGAGAACAAGCCACAACAGAATGCATACAAAAGAACATTTCATTGTATATCACAACAATGCATCAGATTACAAGAATATACAGAGTATAAATGAATATTACACAAAAATATCAGAGATTTAAATTACATAGCAGCGGAAAATAATACAATACACAACTAGAAGAGATATACGGATACAAAGCTTTCCGGATATCATTCCAGCTGTAAACCAGGATCCTGTGAATATAAATCTGCAAAACCAAAACTACTAGCTGCCCGTGTCGAAATAGGGGCACCCAGAGTTTAGGTTAAAACAATAAACTCCAGGTCAGTCATGTGACTGGTGTGAGAACTAAAACAGTTATTAATCTTTATTTTAAATCAATAGGTAAATCAAGGGACCACGCCGTATAACACGGAACGGGTTTCCTCCCAAGAATACCAGTGCATAAAACAAACAGCGCAATGCTAAATAAAGAAAAATGAAGCTGTTATAAGACCCAGGTCCCATCACACAATGCAACGCAGCCGAGGATAGGGTTTTCCCTTATAACAGCCAAAGAATGCTTGATACGGTTAAAACAAATCGTTTGATACTATTATAAGTGCATAGTGTATAAAACAACTTCAAATCATAAGTATCAATCATAGACGGCATAAATGCCCCATACCACTATGTCGCCGTATATAGGTTATACAAACAAAATCGCAAAGTCACGTATTTGGAAATTGGATTTCCGTCTATGAACCGAGGCAAAAGATAGTCCTCAACCGATTCGAGATGCTCTAGCCCGTGTCTCAGGCAAGTACTCAGTCAAGCTTGGATCCTCAGGGTCAGTCCACCGATGTGGATTAAACTTAAACCCTGAACATGCGTTTCCCCGCCCTATGGGGCGTAGGTGAGCCAACTAAATGACTCCATCGGTTCGAGAACGACCGATCAATCCGAGGCGCCTCGCAACAGCAACAACCACATAAGTCAAACTCGTCAGGGCGTGTAAAACCACTGACGCCACTTCTAGCTAGAAAGAAACGCATGCCCTCCCTGACGTCCTCTCCCGTTTTTGGTTCATACCGGGTGTAAAACTCGCGAAGCAAACGTTACACAAAGCTACGCCACAAAGGCCGTGCTTTGATCATCACCACAAGACTTTGCTTTTCAACAGAAGCCTCGATCAATTGCCGCTTAGGCATGCCACACAGGCAATTCACCCCATGCGTTTGATATCCATCAATATATAACCCCTGAGCTCGTACGTCTCAGAGAAGGGCGTTAAGCAAGAGAATAAATTCTCCGCCGCCAAACAGATATATATTTAATAGAAATCAATCACACAGACTAAAATCCAATGTCAGACACACAGTCCATTTACAAGTCCGTTCTGGGGCTGAACGAAACCGGAGGCACCTAGTACCCCGCATATCCATCGATCTCCAAGTACGTCTGGACGATCACTAACTGTTTCCATCTTCTTGGGTGTACAGCCCAATCAAGATCATCAGTAATTACCCAACCGACGTGAAGACCTCCGGTCTTCGACCACCGTCTTCATCTTCGACTTATCGTCGTATCAGTTATTCAAAATGGGATAAACCCGGTCTTTCCGAATAACTCGCGTATATATTATAAAAGTGTTACACAAACACAACATACGCCTCATTCCAATTCATTAGTCACTAACCGTAAATTAATCAAGAGAATAATTCCCCAAATATTAACCCCGAAGGCCGAAACCAACATCAGATCAATATTCAGAAAACCATTCTGCTTGGCTAACCGACAGTTAGTTTCTAAATTTCACGTTCATAGGGAAAGGTTCCCATTAATTTTTATCAAAGATAAATTCTTGAATTTATGCTTTAATCTACTTTTGAATATCAATTCAAACTAGTCGGGATTAGCGAACCTTACCGAAGTAATCATTTGTTTTAATTTCCCAATCCCAACCTATTCATCCCATGAAGTAAAACTGGCTATACTTCATATCTAACACCACGGTGTTATCGGTAAATTCAATTACCATTTCACGTTCAAATCTAATTAAAGATTTAACTATCGCCTGGAGCAAAACTGGTGCTACTCCATTCTCGATCATTTCAATCTAATTAAAGATTCATTAAAACTCCACTTAGTTTTAATCTTTAACTGGGTTAAAGAATCAGTGTCATTTAAAAACACAGTTCACGATAAACCCAAAATCACATTCATTAATTATCGGGTTAAAGAACGAGTGTTGTTTGAAACACTGTTCACGATAAACCCAAAAATCAATATCAATTCAATTCCAATTAAATATTATTTAATTGGTACACTTCATTAAATCTAAATAAAAAGATTTAATCTTTTCTCAACTGGGTTCAAGAACAGTGTTAGTGAAGACACCATTCACGACAAACCCAAATCACATTTGATATTCAATATAAGGCTCTGAATAGAAAATATATCGGCTTATATTCAACATCAAATTCTACGACGAACAAATGTCGTATTGGAAATAACGATATATATGTATATATATATATATATATATATCTTTCAAATTTCCATAACAACACCTGTATAATCACGAATTCCAACATCGAAATATTCCGAAGACAATTTCGATTCAAATCCACTCCAATGCAATCATTGGAAATTTTGGTTATTTTTAAAACCCCTTTCAAATTCAATTTATTTATTTAAAAATAAATAGAATTATAATTCTAGTTCAAAACTAGTTCATTTCGATAAAAATCTATTTTTATCTTTTCAAATATGGAGTTTTTCATCCCAATTCTTCTCAAATCATTTCTTATGATTTTACACAAATTATTACTATTTTTAATAATTTTATCAAGGTCCGTACAGTCGATTTCCACCAATGGCCATCGAACTGCACTTACAGCGACCTTTTTCAAATTTGATTTGGACATAATTCCAAATCCAACCGTTAGATTTCAAATTTCTAATATTCGTTAGAAAACTCTTTTCGATACGAACCCAACGGTTCCGGTTTTAGGAGAATCCGACGGTCGGATCTCCCGTAATGTCCGTTTGAAATAAATGGTCGAAATTCACGAACTGCCGCGGCGCGGCGCGTTCTATTCAGGCCATTATATTATATATATAATATATATAATATATATTTCGTCGATTTCTATTTAAAACGAATTATATAAATAGTTTTGAATTCGTTTCAAAAGCAATTTCAACTTCCTTTTCAATTCAAATTAAAATTGAATTTTTCTTTATAAATTCGTTTCAAAATTCATTTCTATTCAATTCAAATTTCAATTCAATTTGAATTCATTTCAATTCGTTTTCAATTCAATTCATTTCGAAATCGTTTTCAATTCAATTCATTTCGAAATCATTTTCAATTCAATTCATTTCGAAATCGTTTTCAATTCAATTCATTTCGAAATCGTTTTCAATTCAATTCATTTCGAAATCGTTTTCAATTCAATTCATTTCGAAATCGTTTTCAATTCAATTCATTTCGAAATCGTTTTCAATTCAATTCATTTCGAAATCGTTTTCAATTCATTTCGAAATCGTTTTCAATTCAATTCATTTCGAAATCGTTTTCAATTCAATTCATTTCGAAATCGTTTTCAATTCAATTCATTTCGAAATCGTTTTCAATTCAATTCATTTCGAAATCGTTTTCAATTCAATTCATTTCGAAATCGTTTTCAATTCAATTCATTTCGAAATCGTTTTCAATTCAATTCATTTCGAAATCGTTTTCAATTCAATTCATTTCGAAATCGTTTTCAATTCAATTCATTTCGAAATCGTTTTCAATTCAATTCATTTCGAAATCGTTTTCAATTCAATTCATTTCGAAATCGTTTTCAATTCAATTCATTTCGAAATCGTTTTCAATTCAATTCATTTCGAAATCGTTTTCAATTCAATTCATTTCGAAATCGTTTTCAATTCAATTCATTTCGAAATCGTTTTCAATTCAATTCATTTCGAAATCGTTTGAATCGATATAAATATCGTTCACGTCAAAATGGCGTCAATCTAATCAACACGGCTTTATAAATTTCTATTTTCAAATATTCTATTTCAAATATTTCTTTTTCAAAATAGTTGTTATTATCAAAATATTTCGTTCAACAAATGACCAATCTCAATGGATGAGTACTGTCAACACATGAACCTTTATTTTATAATATTCTTTATTTTTCAAATTGGAATGAGGCCCAATCAATCACCATATAATGTTAATTATATGGATTTTCATACAACACATGTATATAACAGCAACGATAAATAATCAACCATCAACCAAAGTGCACTACACTGTATAAGCATCAAATATAGATATCTAACGCTTATAACAGCCTGTCAATCCATCGATCGACATATTTATTCAATCGGGATGAGTGAACTTCAAATTTCATCCCAACACCCGTGTGGGGTTTCAAACAATTAAACAAATATTTTATTCGTGCAGTTGGGCGATGTGTAAAATTTATCGTCCCAATCAATGTCCTTCAAATAGGTGTACATAAACAAACCGTCTGGTTTGTAAATGAATATTTATTTGTTCACATTCACGTTAAAAATTATATTTTTAACGATAAAACATTTTATTCCAACATATGAATTTCTATTCAGTTCATTCTTTAAATAAAATGATATTTTTATTTTTCTAACATATTTTAGAAAATTTCGGCGGCATAACGGCACGATACTAGAAATGGGACAAGGCCTAGCCTTATCCCCGGTCTAGTGAAGGCCCACGCCATTCACACATAAATCAAACCATTCAATTCACCAAACAATTCAATTTCAAATCAAATCATATAACTAACCTATGCAACCAAATAAACAAGTCCATGGTCTGTGGACGATTGTGTCGGGTGCTACTAAGCACCGTCTGCATCCTAGTATATATATATAAATAGAAATGAAATTGAAAGGTGAGAAGTTCTCACCGATAGCTATCCAATCATCTTGACTCTTCTTTGATATAAAGCTTCTTCGTTCTCTCCTTTTTGTCACCTTCGTTATCCGCTTTCACTACATATGTAAGAATCGGATTTTTACTTCGCTTTTCAATATATAAAAAATCACATTTTTAATTCGAAGTTCAATATATAAAAATCATATTTTTATTTCGAAGTTCAATATATAAAAATCATATTTTTATTTCGAAGTTCAATATATAAAAATCATATTTTTATTTCGAAGTTCAATATATAAAAATCATATTTTTATTTCGAAGTCTAACATATAAAAATCTGATTTTTCTTTTTTTTTAATTTCTAATCTCCTTCTATTTTAAATCTTAAAATAAATTAGTTTATAAATCATTTTAAAAATCAGTTTTTAATACTTTTTAAAATCAGTTTTTACTCTCTTAAAAAAAACAGTTTTTAATTTCTTTTTAAAAAAAATCAGTTTAAAATTCTTATATAAAAAAAACAGTTTAAATCTTTTTATAAAAACAGTTTTAATCTTTAAAAAAAAACAGTTTAAATCTTTATAAAATCATTACAGTATTAACTTTAAAAAAAACAGCATTATAGAATTAAAATAAAAATAAAATAAAACAAAACGACTTACAGAGGGGGGGGTTTCCGCAGATCGTCGGGGGGGGGGGGGGGGGTTCTCGAACTGGGCGGAGCTGCAAACCGGTGTCGCGATGGCTACGAGGGTGGCGCTCGGGGTTTAGGGTCTCGATTTTGGGGAGGGGGGGTTTCTAGGTGGAGCGGCTTCGTTACTACTGCGGGGGAGATGGGGTTCTCGTCGGTCGAGGAGGAGAACGGTGGGGGAGGCTTGGTGGTAGCTGCGCCGCCTTGGGCGCGGTGACTCATCGGAGGAGGCGCCGGGTTCTCCGCAGTCGCCTTTCTCTTTTTTTTTCCTGAAGAATGAACTCATCGGGGGGGCCAGAACGAGATAAAGGGTTTTTTTTATTTTTATTTTTTTATTATTTAATTATTTTATTTTCTAAAAAGTTGACTTTTACATACGACCTCTAAACGAGGCCCACCGCCTGTCGTCCATAGCGTTTTACCCCCATTCCGAACACAATGGGATGTGTACCGCAAGCTGATTCAATCGTTATAATCAGTTTCTACTGAATTTACATTTAAATCACTATATTGAATTTTAAACGTACATTTCAAATTACCGGGGTCACATACTAACTAGAAAATTTCCCAAAAAAATATTTTCTAGCTTCGTATTGACGATACGGTCCTAACAAAACTAGTTTCGTCGAATTCTAAGACCGTTAGAAGAATGGCCAATTTCCAGTCGATTAAAATCAACTGAAACCGGTCAAACGCGTTTTCCTTTGCCACGCTCACATATTGATTCGAAAAATTATGAAATTTGAAACCTAGCAATAATTTGACACTGCGGATCCAACAAAAGTGGTTTCGTCGAAATCCGAGGTCATTTGCAAAATGTCCATTTTTAAGGTCCTGAATTCCATAGCGACTATTCAGAATTTTCAACTGGACATATCTTTTGATTCCCGCTATGAAATCTTGATTATTCCGATTCGTTGGAAAGATATTATCAATTAGATCCTAATGTTTTTGGTTTCACTAAAATCCAGATTGTTTTGCACCCGGTACATTCAATTGAAGTTTGAAATCGAATTATCGAACTACCGCGCCATTTTCAATTCTATTTATAATTATATATAAATATTTATATTCTAACGACGACGCGTATAATATAAACGTTCGAATTATATTCAAAACAGATTTCTCGTCGATATTATTTAAAATAATCCATTTTAAATAATTAAAATTCGCTAAAATCGCCAAAATAAAAATTTTAAACTGGCCCAGATTTTACGGGTTGTTACAATCTCCCCCACTTAAAACTTTTCGTCCCCGAAAATGAACAAAGTCGAAAGTGGTTTGATTAATCAACTCTACTTCCAATTTGGCTTCCATTCTCCAACTTTTCAGTTTCTGAGAATTTTCAAAATTTCAAAAATTTGGCTAACACCCTAAATTTTCGAAAAATTTCGCCATAACCTCCCCTGCACCGGGAGCATCGGGGAATTTCAAATAGCTTCCCCGGTCCTTCAAATCTCAAAAAGAAAAAGAAAAAGCCAAGCGGCTAGCCAATAGGCTCATAAAATCATCATCACCCAAACAAAACAGTAAATTATGTAGTAAACATGTACCTATTTGTCGGGCAAACAAATTTTATTCTCTGCTCTAGCCTCCTTGCTATGACCTGTTCAATGTAAGTATATGTATATGCAAGCAAATGCGACCAAATTTCAATACAGTTCAATATTTGGTTTAATTAGGCAAAATGGTTAAAATTTAGCAAACAAATAAACAAACAACACAAACATCAATCAATTAGTGAATTAACGTTTCTAATTCATAATTTTGACATATATACAAAAATCAAATTTTTGATGCCAAATCACAACAATAGGCCCTATCTAATTTTGGTTCTCACACCAGTCAATAGGAAATATATAGATATCACACCTTCGAAACACGAATACTAATTCTGATGATGTTCGAACTATCATCAGAATCATCTTCGGGCGACTAGAGTGTGATTCTATATCTATCCAGTATATTGAAATTTCAAATACACGTGGATCAGACGTATACGCAAAATCTTTATATACTGGACTGTCCAACTCAATATAAATAGATAATCAAATACGAATAGTTGATTTCAAAACAAGAATTGTTTTCATTTGAAAAATATACTCTTCACACTCGTTCTAGGATACTACTGATCCCATCTCTAACGAGTCATTCTAATTGGATATTACTAATCCAATATCTGATGAATTCTTTCGTAGGGTTCTAATGTGCCTTATTCTCTGAGCTTTGTAAACCAAAGCTCTGATACCAACTGTGAAAACCCGTAACTTCCCCGTAAAGGAAAGCGTCGGATAGTTCGAGAACAAGCCACAACAGAATGCATACAAAAGAACATTTCATTGTATATCACAACAATGCATCAGATTACAAGAATATACAGAGTATAAATGAATATTACACAGAAATATCAGAGATTTAAATTACATAGCAGCGGAAAATAATACAATACACAACTAGAAGAGATATACGGATACAAAGCTTTCCGGATATCATTCCAGCTGTAAACCAGGATCCTGTGAATATAAATCTGCAAAACCAAAACTACTAGCTGCCCGTGTCGAAATAGGGGCACCCAGAGTTTATGTTAAAACAATAAACTCCAGGTCAGTCATGTGACTGGTGTGAGAACTAAAACAGTTATTAATCTTTATTTTAAATCAATAGGTAAATCAAGGGACCACGCCGTATAACACGGAACGGGTTTCCTCCCAAGAATACCAGTGCATAAAACAAACAGCGCAATGCTAAATAAAGAAAAATGAAGCTGTTATAAGACCCAGGTCCCATCACACAATGCAACGCAGCCGAGGATAGGGTTTTCCCTTATAACAGCCAAAGAATGCTTGATACGGTTAAAACAAATCGTTTGATACTATTATAAGCGCATAGTGTATAAAACAACTTCAAATCATAAGTATCAATCATAGACGGCATAAATGCCCCATACCACTATGTCGCCGTATATAGGTTATACAATCAAAATCGCAAAGTCACGTATTTGGAAATTGGATTTCTGTCTATGAACCGAGGCAAAAGATAGTCCTCAACCGATTCGAGACGCTCTAGCCCGTGTCTCAGGCAAGTACTCAGTCAAGCCTTGGATCCTCAGGGCCAGTCCACCGATGTGGATTAAACTTAAACCCTGAACATGCGTTTCCCCGCCCTATGGGGCGTAGGTGAGCCAACTAAATGACTCCATCGGTTCGAGAACGACCGATCAATCCGAGGCGCCTCGCAACAGCAACAACCACATAAGTCAAACTCGTCAGGGCGTGTAAAACCACTGACGCCACTTCTAGCTAGAAAGAAACGCATGCCCTCCCTGACGTCCTCTCCCGTTTTTGGTTCATACCGGGTGTGAAACTCGCGAAGCAAACGTTACACAAAGCTACGCCACAAAGGCCGTGCTTTGATCATCACCACAAGACTTTGCTTTTCAACAGAAGCCTCGATCAATTGCCGCTTAGGCATGCCACACAGGCAATTCACTCCATGCGTTTGATATCCATCAATATATAACCCCTGAGCTCGTACGTCTCAGAGAAGGGCGTTAAGCAAGAGAATAAATTCTCCGCCGCCAAACAGATATATATTTAATAGAAATCAATCACACAGACTAAAATTCAATGTCCGACACACAGTCCATTTACAAGTCCGTTCTGGGGCTGAACGAAACCGGAGGCACCTAGTACCCCGCATATCCATCGATCTCCAAGTACGTCTGGACGATCACTAACTGTTTCCATCTTCTTGGTTGTACAGCCCAATCAAGATCATCAGTAATTACCCAACCGACGTGAAGACCTCCGGTCTTCGACCACCGTCTTCATCTTCGACTTATCGTCGTATCAGTTATTCAAAATGGGATAAACTCGGTCTTTCCGAATAACTTGCGTATATATTATAAAAGTGTTACACAAACACAACATACGCCTCATTCCAATTCATTAGTCACTAACCGTAAATTAATCAAGAGAATAATTCCCCAAATATTAACCCCGAAGGCCGAAACCAACATCAGATCAATATTCAGAAAACCATTCTGCTTGGCTAACCGACAGTTAGTTTCTAAATTTCACGTTCATAGGGAAAGGTTCCCATTAATTTTTATCAAAGATAAATTCTTGAATTTATGCTTTAATCAACTTTTTAATATCAATTCAAACTAGTCGGGATTAGCGAACCTTACCGAAGTAATCATTTGTTTTAATTTCCCAATCCCAACCTATTCATCCCATGAAGTAAAACTGGCTATACTTCATATCTAACACCACGGTGTTATCGGTAAATTCAATTACCATTTCACGTTCAAATCTAATTAAAGATTTAACTATCGCCTGGAGCAAAACTGGTGCTACTCCATTCTCGATCATTTCAATCTAATTAAAGATTCATTAAAACTCCACTTAGTTTTAATCTTTAACTGGGTTAAAGAATCAGTGTCATTTAAAAACACAGTTCACGATAAACCCAAAATCACATTCATTAATTATCGGGTTAAAGAACGAGTGTTGTTTAAAACACTGTTCACGATAAACCAAAAAATCAATATCAATTCAATTCCAATTAAATATTATTTAATTGGTACACTTCATTAAATCTAAATAAAAAGATTTAATCTTTTCTCAACTGGGTTCAAGAACAGTGTTAGTGAAGACACCATTCACGACAAACCCAAATCACATTTGATATTCAATATAAGGCTCTGAATAGAAAATATATCGGCTTATATTCAACATCAAATTCTACGACGAACAAATGTCGTATTGGAAATAACGATATATATATATATCTTTCAAATTTCCATAACAACACCTGTATAATCACGAATTCCAACATCGAAATATTCCGAAGACAATTTCGATTCAAATCCACTCCAATGCAATCATTGGAAATTTTGGTTATTTTTAAAACCCCTTTCAAATTCAATTTATTTATTTAAAAATAAATAGAATTATAATTCTAGTTCAAAACTAGTTCATTTCGATAAAAATCTATTTTTATCTTTTCAAATATGGAGTTTTTCATCCCAATTCTTCTCAAATCATTTCTTATGATTTTACACAAATTATTACTATTTTTAATAATTTTATCAAGGTCCGTACAGTCGATTTCCACCAATGGCCATCGAACTGCACTTACAGCGACCTTTTTCAAATTTGATTTGGACATAATTCCAAATCCAACCGTTAGATTTCAAATTTCTAATATTCGTTAGAAAACTCTTTTCGATACGAACCCAACGGTTCCGGTTTTAGGAGAATCCGACGGTCGGATCTCCCGTAATGTCCGTTTGAAATAAATGGTCGAAATTCACGAACTGCCGCGGCGCGTTCTGTTCAGGCCATTATATTATATATATAATATATATAATATATATTTCGTCGATTTCTATTTAAAACGAATTATATAAATAGTTTTGAATTCGTTTCAAAAGCAATTTCAACTTCCTTTTCAATTCAAATTAAAATTGAATTTTTCTTTATAAATTCGTTTCAAAATTCATTTCTATTCAATTCAAATTTCAATTCAATTTGAATTCATTTCAATTCGTTTTCAATTCAATTCATTTCGAAATCGTTTTCAATTCAATTCATTTCGAAATCGTTTTCAATTCAATTCATTTCGAAATCGTTTTCAATTCAATTCATTTCGAAATCGTTTTCAATTCAATTCATTTCGAAATCGTTTTCAATTCAATTCATTTCGAAATCGTTTTCAATTCAATTCATTTCGAAATCGTTTTCAATTCAATTCATTTCGAAATCGTTTTCAATTCAATTCATTTCGAAATCGTTTTCAATTCAATTCATTTCGAAATCGTTTTCAATTCAATTCATTTCGAAATCGTTTTCAATTCAATTCATTTCGAAATCGTTTTCAATTCAATTCATTTCGAAATCGTTTTCAATTCAATTCATTTCGAAATCGTTTTGAATTCAATTCATTTCGAAATCGTTTTCAATTCAATTCATTTCGAAATCGTTTTCAATTCAATTCATTTCGAAATCGTTTTCAATTCAATTCATTTCGAAATCGTTTTCAATTCAATTCATTTCGAAATCGTTTTCAATTCAATTCATTTCGAAATCGTTTGAATCGATATAAATATCGTTCACGTCAAAATGGCGTCAATCTAATCAACACGGCTTTATAAATTTCTATTTTCAAATATTCTATATCAAATATTTCTTTTTCAAAATAGTTGTTATTATCAAAATATTTCGTTCAACACATGACCAATCTCAATGGATGAGTACTGTCAACACATGAACCTTTATTTTATAATATTCTTTATTTTTCAAATTGGAATGAGGCCCAATCAATCACCATATAATGTTAATTATATGGATATTCATACAACACATGTATATAACAGCAACGATAAATAATCAACCATCAACCAAAGTGCACTACACTGTATAAGCATCAAATATAGATATCTAACGCTTATAACAGCCTGTCAATCCATCGATCGACATATTTATTCAATCGGGATGAGTGAACTTCAAATTTCATCCCAACACCCGTGTGGGGTTTCAAACAATCAAACAAATATTTTATTCGTGCAGTTGGGCGATGTGTAAAATTTATCGTCCCAATCAATGTCCTTCAAATAGGTGTACATAAACAAACCGTCTGGTTTGTAAATGAATATTTATTTGTTCACATTCACGTTAAAAATTATATTTTTAACGATAAAACATTTTATTCCAACATATGAATTTCTATTCAGTTCATTCTTTAAATAAAATGATATTTTTATTTTTCTAACATATTTTAGAAAATTTCGGCGGCATAACGGCACGATACTAGAAACGGGACAAGGCCTAGCCTTATCCCCGGTCTAGTGAAGGCCCACGCCATTCACACATAAATCAAACCATTCAATTCACCAAACAATTCAATTTCAAATCAAATCATATAACTAACCTATGCAACCAAACAAACAAGTCCATGGTCTGTGGACGATTGTGTCGGGTGCTACTAAGCACCGTCTGCATCCTAGTATATATATATAAATAGAAATGAAATTGAAAGGTGAGAAGTTCTCACCGATAGCTATCCAATCATCTTGACTCTTCTTTGATATAAAGCTTCTTCGTTCTCGCCTTTTTGTCACCTTCGTTATCCGCTTTCACTACATATGTAAGAATCGGATTTTTACTTCGCTTTTCAATATATAAAAAATCACATTTTTAATTCGAAGTTCAATATATAAAAATCATATTTTTAATTCGAAGTTCAATATATAAAAATCATATTTTTATTTCGAAGTTCAATATATAAAAATCATATTTTTATTTCGAAGTTCAATATATAAAAATCATATTTTTATTTCGAAGTCTAACATATAAAAATCTGATTTTTCTTTTTTTTTAATTTCTAATCTCCTTCTATTTTAAATCTTAAAATAAATTAGTTTATAAATCATTTTAAAAATCAGTTTTTAATACTTTTTAAAATCAGTTTTTACTCTCTTAAAAAAAACAGTTTTTAATTTCTTTTTAAAAAAAAATCAGTTTAAAATTCTTATATAAAAAAAACAGTTTAAATTTTTTTATAAAAACAGTTTTAATCTTAAAAAAAACAGTTTAAATCTTTATAAAATCATTACAGTATTAACTTAAAAAAAACAGCATTACAGAATTAAAATTAAAATAAAATAAAACAAAACGACTTACAGAGGGGGGGGTTTTCCGCAGATCGTCGGGGGGGGTTTCTCGAACTGGGCGGAGCTGCAAACCGGTGTCGCGATGGCTACGAGGGTGGCGCTCGGGGTTTTAGGGTCTCGATTTTGGGGAGGGGGGGGTTTCTAGGTGGAGCGGCTTCGTTACTGCTGCGGGGGAGATGGGGTTCTCGTCGGTCGAGGAGGAGAACGGTGGGGGAGGCTTGGTGGTAGCTGCGCCGCCTTGGGCGCGGTGACTCATCGGAGGAGGCGGCGGGTTCTCCGCAGTCGCCTTTCTCTTTTTTTTTTTCCTGAAGAATGAACTCATCGGGGGGGCCAGAACGAGATAAAAGGTTTTTTTTTATTTAATTATTTTATTTTCTAAAAAGTTGACTTTTACATACGACCTCTAAACGAGGCCCACCGCCTGTCGTCCATAGCGTTTTACCCCCATTCCGAACACAATGGGATGTGCACCGCAAGCTGATTCAATCGTTACAATCAGTTTCTACTGAATTTACATTTAAATCACTATATTGAATTTTAAACGTACATTTCAAATTACCGGGGTCACATACTAACTAGAAAAATTCCCAAAAAAATATTTTCTAGCTTCGTATTGACGATACGGTCCTAACAAAACTAGTTTCGTCGAATTCTAAGACCGTTAGAAGAATGACCAATTTCCAGTCGATTAAAATCAACTGAAACCGGTCAAACGCGTTTTCCTTTGCCACGCTCACATATTGATTCGAAAAATTATGAAATTTGAAACCTAGCAATAATTTGACACTGCGGATCCAACAAAAGTGGTTTCGTCGAAATCCGAGGTCATTTGCAAAATGTCCATTTTTAAGGGCCTGAATTCCATAGCGACTATTCAGAATTTTCAACTGGACATATCTTTTGATTCCCGCTATGAAATCTTGATTATTCCGATTCGTTGGAAAGATATTATCAATTAGATCCTAATGTTTTTGGTTTCACTAAAATCCGGATTGTTTTGCACCCGGTACATTCAATTGAAATTTGAAATCGAATTATCGAACTACCGCGCCATTTTCAATTCTATTTATAATTATATATAAATATTTATATTCTAACGACGACGCGTATAATATAAACGTTCGAATTATATTCAAAACAGATTTCTCGTCGATATTATTTAAAATAATCCATTTTAAATAATTAAAATTCGCTAAAATCGCCAAAATAAAAATTTTAAACTGGCCCAGATTTTACGGGTTGTTACAATGGTGCTTATTGGAGAATGAATTTCCAATAATACACGGTATGGGACCACCTTCCGAAAATGTACCTCTAGAGAGAAATAAAATAGGGTTCAATAAGAACATGTTGCAATCTGACCACACATGACTGACAAATCATTCAAGTTGAGTGTATCGAATATATTTCACTCTTACGGCTGCGCAGCCACCGTAATTCCGCGGAGATACAGAAACGTAGGAATAACAAATAAGAACTTTCTCTAGATGACAACAATACACCCTAATAGGTATGATCCATATAGTTACGATGTCTGCTCGATTTCTTTCATTTTCTTGGTTGATGATGCTTGAGGTCACAATTTCCTTCCAGTGAACATCTCATAACTTTGAATGTCACATCGTTAGATCCGTCAAATCACTAATTGATGCCCACAAAAATGCTCTGAGTGTTAAGCTAAGAGAAGTTTCCTTCTCCGCCACCAAACATAAGTACGTTTGTAAAAATTAATATGCGTGACCCTTAGAAAATACTTTGTCAAACATGCGTCCATACAAGTCATCTAGAAAAAGGATGAACCGAAGGCACCATCCTATCACATCGTATATAGGAATCACCCCAAGGATCAATAATGAGTAGCCATTGCAATCCGTAGATTTCAATCACGACAGAATCACTACTGAAATATCTTTAGGGATCAACTAGAGAAATTCAACAAGTAGTTCTTCCGCTCATTAAGATTTACGGTCTTCAATGCTCCATCTTTATATGTATCCCTACAGATTAGTTTTGAACGTAACATTGGTTGAAGTGGTTTTGGGTTCGGTTCCCATCCCGGTCTCTTCAAAACAACACGTCAAAAGTTCCAATAGGTTATTTACTGATAGAAGGGGTTTTGAAAATCAATTCTAAACAATACGGTCAAGTACATTGGCAGCTCAGACCTTTTATTATTTTCAAAGCAAAAACTCTTTGTCAATCTTTGAAAATCATTCCATCGATATAATATCGCTTTCCATTTACTTATCTCAATAATCATCTTTCGTTTCCGTAATTTGGTATAACAACTATATTCTAAATTCTTAATAATAACCAACTCCTCTTTAACACTACATTCTAGAAAACTCTTTTTATTTCCTAAACTTGGAAATTCACTATTATAAGCTCATTGGTATAAATCCGATATACGGGACAAACCATGTTAAATTGTATATTGTTTATTTTAAAACCCAATAATCTTATTTACATTCCAAAATCTTGCAACTTGCGTTGCAATATTATTTATCTTTCAAAATCTCGCAACTAGCGTTGCAATATACCTTCCATAGAAATAATAAACTAATTTCAACATCGTTTAATCACTACAAACTAATATCATCCGTCAATAGCAATGAAGTCGTTCAAGTTGGGGTATTTTATTTACCTCTCAAACCTTGATCGACAACGCTCTTATCTTGACATAGATAATGGTTCATAATTTAAAAGCCCATATTACTTATAATTTCAACCAAATTTAATTTTCTTGTTTAAAAAATGATTTTCTATACCATATCTTTACTCTTTGGAAATCTTGGCCGATTATGACTAATTTTGCTTATTATGAACCTTATACTTCAAATTTCCTTATAAAATTCCATTTATAATTGGAATCATATTACGACAATCCGTTACCACTTACTTTTACACAAAACCATTCTAAAACAACTTCTTGGATTTTATAACCAAAAATCCATTTGTTACTTCTTTACATGAAAAAAATTTGCATACTTCATCCTTGCCTCTTTTTGACATTTTCTTCTGATTCAAATTATTGTACAAAATTATGTAAATACTTCTTTTTAAAAATTTCTACTTAAGCTTTAAATTTCCTTTTAAAAATCTTCCTATAATGCTTGGATTACAAAATCTCTTTACAACTTTTATGAATATCAAATTTGACTTTAGTACAAACTCGGTTACCATCTTAAATGGATTTCATTTAAGAAGTAATCACTTTAATTATTAATTAAGATAATAATTCATTTTATCATTTTCAGACAACGTTAACTAAAATAGATTAGTTAATCACCTTTGAAGTTAAAATTATTAAACAATAACTAATTACATTAGTAAGCTTTAAATATCGTAAATTAAAAAGTAAATTATATTTAAGAAATCTTATTAATTTAAACAATTATTCACTAATAATCATTTTTGGTCAAAATAGTTGATTAGTCAACACTAACCCATTAGTTAATTCGTTAACTGATTTCAATTACTTTTTGCCATTAAATTAATATAACTAATCTAATAATATTACTTAACGGTTTAAATAATTATCCCATATATTAACCCGTAGGTTAAGTACTTCTTTATTCGCTTATAAACTAATTTAAACATCAAATTCTTAGTATATAATCATTTCCTAATATCTTTGTAAAACCAATTCATAACATCAATTTATTTAAAACTTCAATTTAGTTATGAAATAAATTTTATAACTAAACCTCTTTAACTCTCTTGACGGCAAATCAACGTTTAACAAAAAGGTGGATTTTAGGCCATATGCTGCCAATACCTCAAATAATACCGTCTATTGATTAAAATTACAACAATGTTGAATTTAAAATTCAATGTTCAACATCCAAACAAGTTTAAATGTCGCGGGGGTTCAATCAGTTCATATATAAATAATATAAAACAAACAACACACATAATATTTGGGGAATCCGGTTGGATCCCTCCAACCTGTTCTTCCCAGCATCACAACTTATAACATTTTATAATAACATATAGCATTCCGGAATTTAAATGACGTAAATATAGTTAACGTCAACTAATAACACAAATAACATCAAAGGCACCCAATCGACCAATTTATACTATCAATGATAAATTTAATTATATGAATTTAACCACATCATAGAATTCCAGAAAGCATGAGAGTTAAATCACATTTATTTTTGATTCGACAATTATTGGGTTGTTTCATTTAATTTTAAATAGATGTTTAATTAAACAGAAACTCGATTGCTTCCATTCCCTTTCGAACCTGCTCGGTAGCGTAGTACTCTTCACTGCGATTCCAACGTGACTGGTTTCGCATGATTCTGGAAATATATGGTCAAGTTATCATTAATACAACATATATGTGTAACTTATGATATATAAAATTAACTAATTATAATAATTAACTATGATTTATATTACCTTAATCACTTTGTTAACTACGCAGTTTCATCGCGTTCGAATCCCCGATACCCCTTTTACCCTGATTTCCCCTATCGTTGCCAAACCTGACTTCTTCAAACTCCACTGCCGCCTACTAAAGATGATCAAAGCCTCGACAAACGATATCGCCTGAAAGCCCTACCCAAGGCGCTCCTCTACTGACCACACCGAGCCCCCTGTTGCAACAAATCACTAGAATTCGAGGAATCCCCATTTCCATTCAACTGGGCATTGCCATCGCCATCATCAACCCCCAGACCATCGTCAACCAAACAGTGTCACTACTGCCTTTCCAACACGTTTAGTCACCCAACCTTAAT
Organism: Allium sativum; assembly: GCA_030737875.1. NCBI lineage: Eukaryota > Viridiplantae > Streptophyta > Magnoliopsida > Asparagales > Amaryllidaceae > Allium > Allium sativum. The sequence continues at coordinate 433,595,385 of CM060920.1, forward strand.
TCCACCGTCATCCCCTCCAAATCAACTATCAACCAATCGAACTCTCCAAATAGTTGTGCCATGGTAAACTACCCACAACCACCGCCACGGACCATCGTAGGACTCTAGACCACCACTTTCTAAAAGCTTTACTTCTTCTCTAAACAAATCTTCAGACCCTATCACCTCAAATTAGTTCCACCGCCTACAATGGCTAGAGCGCAACTCCCTTTTCTCACTGTTCACGTCGATTTCTACCACCATAAGTTGTGTTATGCCACCAAATTTTGGTCGTAGATCGGCCTCAGTACGTACTCCAACTTTGATGTTGGCAACTCTCGCCATTTATCGACTAATCAAGAGATATAAACTATTATGTGTTTTTGGACTTAATTGTAAAAATGATGGGCGGTGAAAAAATTAGGGGTTAGGGTTCTGAAGTTAGGTATATTTATAGATAGGGTCTAATATTATTTTAACTTGAGGTGATTAGCTATAATGACTAACGATATTTGTTTCATGCTTATCGCCATTTCCAAACGACGTATATTGGTTCCTATAGTCACATACGAACTCTGTTCATGACGAAAATAGCCATCATGGTATAGTTTGACATTCCAAACTCGATGAAACTTGTTTCGTCAAAATTAAAGTTTGTTTGCTGCGGTTGTTCGAGTCCAAATGGTCGATTTATTTATATTAAATTTTCGTATGCTCGCAAAACAACTCTCATTGGCAGAAAACGTGAAATCTAACAATAATTTGTCATTATGGTTTTAAAAAAATTTGTTTCATTAAAATCGGAAGTCGCTTGAATAAAGTCCACTTTTAAGGGTCCAAATTAAATTAAAATACATCATTTTTAAAATACCTCAATATAATAATAATAAATGTTATTATTGGACATATTTGAGTAGAATTTCATATAGTTTCAAAATAAATTATCCCGGATTGAATTTCAAGCTAATTCGATATTTAATATATTAAAAACCCTTTTATTTTGATTAATAAATCATTGTGATTTATAAACTAATTCTATAGCGGCCTTTTGAAAATTTGATTTGGACAAAAATAAAAATCTACAAGACGAAAACTTGAATTTTCTCTTCTATTAAAAAATTATAATCTAATAGATTTGGACGTTTCTTGTTTCAAAAGAAATCCGACAAATAAAAATGTTTCATCGGGAAGAGGATGCGAGGACTGATAAAAAAGTTCTTGAGGCTAACGTGGTTAAAGGAAGGAAACCGTCCGAGACTCTATTAAATCAAATGGATTCTGTTACTAGCAAACCTCCTTTGGGGAATGATTGATCAATAGCTTGGAGGAAACCTAAATTCTCGTCTTATTTGGAACTTACTCGCACCCCAGAAGAGATTTACTTGGAGGTTCATCCCATTGCTCCTTTCAGGAAGCCTCCCGCAAGGAATTCGACTCAAAGTGAAAAGGATACTGATCGACATAGCTTGTTTCATGATCTTGGTGGTCATAATACAAACGATTGTCGACATCTCAAGGATATGATCAAGAAGCATGTCAGACGCAGAGAGCTGGCATTGTTTGTTCAAATTCGGACTATGGTGCCAGGACAGGCATAACCCCTTCATGCTACTTAGGATAGGCCCGGGACTAGCACTCATCCCGATGACATTATTATCAACTAAACCATTTTCTGGCCCTGATGTCCTACATGCAAATCTCTCAGGCTTCAGTACCTTTTGGCTTACGGTTTCTAGTTTTCTGGCATTGTGGATAATTTGGTCACTTGGTCTTGGATTTGCTTGGTCTTCTGGATTTGGGTCTTGGCTTTTTGGTATCTTGGTTTTTTGTCGTGTAAATTCTTTAGATTCTTGGCTTCGGTCTTCTTTGGTCTCTTGGATTTTGGTTTTCTAGCTTGCGGTGTTTTGGCTTATGGATTTATGGTTTTTGGATGGCTATCGTCTCACTTATTGCTTTCCTACTTTTAGTTTTCGACTTTTGGATTTCTTGGTTTTTCGAGCTTATGGTTTGGCTCACTTGGCTTTTTCTAAATTCGGATATTTGGGCGTAGCCCTTGGAATTGGCTTTGTAGGCTCTAGCCCTTTGGATTTATCTTTTTAGTTTTCTGGATTGTAGATGGTTGAGTCGACCTACCCATGTACGGGAGCTGTTATAATGCATAGGCATGCTCTTTGCTCGACAACACACCATCACCCTTTAGTTATTAATAAAATGGAATGGTTATGGCTTTTCTTGGTCATCTTACTCCGGTAAGGCCGCCTTGAAGTAGTTTGGTTTATTCTTGGTCGTCTTATTTCGGTAAGCCCGCCTTGAATACTTTGGCTTTTCATGGTCATCTTATCCCAATAAGGCCATCTTGAACTTTTCAGGCTACTCTTAGTCGTCTTGCTCCAGCAAGGCCGTCTTGAGATAACTCTGGTTTTGGAACTCGAATGCCTAAGTTTCTTACCCATGTACGGGAACAAGCATCCCTAGGCATGCTCTCTGCAAATGATAAACCGTTCAATCTCCTTCATGAATGAATTTGAAATTGGAAACGGCTGAGTCTTCATATCCATGTACAGGAAATGGCGAGGCCCTAAGCATGCTCTTTATGAATGATGAACCCTTAATTTTTGTTTTACTAAAAAAATCCAAAATTTCATAATTTAATAAGATTACTTCGCAAAGTAAGGATGCTTGTTTGTGGAGTATGAAATCTTAAACTGGATTGGAAACTCTAAGGACTCCGGTCCATGGTTTGTCCTTGGTCGTCTTACTCCGGTAAGGCCGTCTTGGACCTTCCTGGCTTATCCTTGGTCTTCTTACTCCAATAAGGTCGTCTTGGACCTTCCTAGCTTGTCCTTGGTCGTCTTGCTCCAGTAACGTCGTCTTGGACCTTCCTTGGTTGTCTTACTCCGGCAGGGGCACCTTGGAACTTTCTGGCTTTCCTTAGTCGTCTTTCTCTAGTAGGGCCGTCTCAGAACTTTCTGGCTTTCGCTGGTCACCTTGCCTCGGCAAGGCCGTCTCGGACTTCTCTGGCTATTCTCGGTCTTCTTGCCTCGGCAAGGCAGCCTTGAACTCATATGGATTCTCTGGTTATTCAGGTTATTGGACTCCCGCAGTCCTTCGGATATTCTAGCTACTTTGGTTATTCTAGTTGTTCTGTTATTCTGGTTATCACTCGAGTGACGGTCCATAGCAATCATCAACTTTTATTGGATCAGAGGTTTTCTAATTAATACGATATAGGGGCTGTCTCCGCTCTTCAGTCTTCTGTTTGTAGAAGTTCGCTTTGGACATCGCCAAGCTTTGGTATCAGGATTCCTAGATAATTTTTAGTGTTCCCGCAAAACACATCTTCCTTTAATCAAGAAAGACATGTTTTGAAGGACAAAGTGTTGACACGCTTTTTGGTCAAAGCTGTTACACGTTAAGATTTTTGTATATAACAATTATATAATTTTTGTTTGATGATATACATATATATGTGTGTGTGTGTTTTTATTGTACTGTTCTACTACATCACAGACGGAATTAAATATTTATATTTTGAATAAAGTACTATTGCACAAGAATTCAAATATTCAAACAGTATTTTACTAAAATATAATATTTTATTTCTACATTTGAATAATACACATTTATGACTCTACTATTTGCACATCTCATTGTATTTCAAAATTTCACATTCCACTTTATATATACACAGCTGCAACTTTCAGTCAGTCAGTTCTATAAATTCATATATACATATATATTTTTTTCTTTAAGGAACATAGAAAACATAATATTACCCAAACAAACAATCAATCCAAAAAGGAACTTCCATTACATTTCCGGAGCCATCAAAAGACTGTCTATTTGAAGGAAAGCATAAAATGAAAATCCCAACACACTGAAAGAAAGTATTTTTGTGCGGCTTGGTTGGCAAATTAAACTAAATGTTCAAAGCCAAATGTTTCTATAGCCTGATTTTAACTGGTTTGCTTTGCATTCATTTGTTGTATAATCATCGGCAGATCTTCATCTCTTCTAGTGATGCACGGTATACAGCATGTCGCTGCAATATAAAAAAATTGGTTAGGTGTTTTAACTTAAGATCGAATCACACAGGGAGACAAAATTTTGGCGCGATCATAATATAAAATTGGTTAGGTGTTTACACGTTACTTCAGCTTAAACCTTGTACATGCTGCTTAACTTTAATTTTTAGAATTAAGCCTCATGCTCTTATGCACGCTGAGTTGGTACTTATTTACATTTTGCTTAAATTCATGATTTGTTAAGAAAAACAATTATTTACAAACTAAATGAAATGGTACTATAGCATAAAACTCATACTCTCTAACAAAATTTCCTCATGTTCTAGTCATATATAGGCCAAATAATGGTGAGTAGTTCTTTGCATTGGGATATGATGGGTTTTTTCAAAAATATGCACGTTTCTTACACCCAACTCAAATTTGCTTACTCCATATGAATAGGGAAATTCGGATCAAAGGCAACGACTTTATGAGTTAACCTAAAATTTACAAATTAATGTTTTCTGCATATACAATGTGTATATGGGTGATGAATGTGCCATAATATGTTTACATTTACTTATACTGACACGGATTAATAGCATATGCTACAAATTGAAGCAATGCATATATGAGTGATGCTTAATCGGAGTTGGAGCAAAACAAAGCTAAATGAAATGTTTAAAGCCTCGCCTCGTTTACGTAAGAAATTATAACTTATAAGTTTATCACAAACTTAATTTCAGTGGTATCTTGGCCTGTTTATTTGCACCCACTTGTATATAATGTCATTTACTAGAAACCCTTGGTCATTTGAGAATTTTTTGCCGACATGTATACTTTTCTGAGGACCCTGCTTCTCTTGTTTTTCTTATTTCATCAATCAGTAGTTGCTTCTTTCGCCTTTTTTCTAATCCAGCAAAGAAAAAATGAAAAAAAAAAGGACAAACGTTTGATCTTTTCAAGTTTTTTAAGTATTTATGTTGGTAGCTAGCGTAGGGATTTGGAAAAAAATTTAAACAATCATTTGGTTATGTTTTATGAACTCATAACTGATAAATGAGTAACATACTTCGACTCGTATTCAATTACATGGTAAGCGGCGAAGCCAGAATTTGGTGCTGGTTGGACCATAATTTGAAGAAAAGTGTATAATTTATGCAAGGTAAACCTTAAATAATATCATATTAGTAATTGAAATTAAGCTACGTTTGAAGTACCAATGTTTCCGTGGAATTTCAATCATTTTTTAAATGATATCAGTGTTTAATGACCACAAATTTCCTTTGAAATTTGAAAACATGAGCCGTAGATAATAACCTAGAAGTAAGGCTGTAAATCGGACCGGACTGTCCGCTGTCCGAATTGGTCCGGCTCGAAAAATTGTTCGACCGATGTCCGGTCCGTTTAAGAAACGGGTAGGGTTTGAACATCAATTTTGGTCCGATTCAAATCACGGACCCAGGCTCGGATACGTTGCTGTCCGTTCGAATAGTGTCCGTGAACTTAGTATTTCTGCATTCGTAATATACTAATATCGCATTTTCCTATTTGGGTGAAATTCACATGTGGACCATGTGGTCCTGCTCCCCTTTTATGCTGCAGTAAAATGAGTAAATACAATTTCCTAGGCCACGAATAAAAGATAATCTTTATTCACTTTCCTTTAATCTGTAATCTAAAGAGATATCTTTCCCTAATTATTTCTCTTGGATAAATCAATAACGTATAATTTTTCCATTCAATCTCCGTTTTCTATGAAAACTATAATCCTCTGGTACAAATTCTCGTACGAATTGCAATCTCGGTTTTCCCAATCAATCCCGGATTTAAGTTCTCTATCTCTAGATCTCGGTACGAATTGCAATCGGCTACAAGTTCTATCATCAACAGTAGATTTTTGGTTGAACTTCTCTACAGCTGCGATAGTCCTTTGCCATGGCTTCCTCAAAATCACAAAGTGAGTTTTCAGTTTTGTTTAAATATTTTTTGTTAATGGAAACGTATTACTATAGTTCATTTAGGATTTATTTCGAGATTATGCTGTTTGTTCATGGAAGTGGAATATGATATTAGCTATACCTTTCAGAAATTTCACAACCTGATATGTATTTAAGGTTTATTTTTTAGATTTATTTTGTTGCTTGTTTATTTAGGGTTTGTTTATGGAAGTGGAATTTGATTTATTTTGCTTCTTTGCGGAATTGATTACATTACAGTAACGATTTTATCATGGTTGTACTTGTTCATATAAATGTTCTACTTTACCTATTGTACAATGTTAATAAATGTTTGTTTATAAAGTCAGTAGAAACCAGTAGTATTTAATTGGGATTAAGCTTATTTTATCAGCCTGATAGATAAAGATAATGATCATATGTTGGTTATTTCTTGTTTGTATTCAGGTTTAGAAGATTTGATAGATGAAGATGAAAATTATAAGGAACCAGTAGTCGGTGAGCATAATCAAGCGGAGCTCATCCCCATTGCAGAAGATGAAAATACAAAAGAGAAGAGCTCAGCAAATGATCTCGGTGATGGCAATGTTACTGAAACAGTTGATGGAACTACTGCTAGAGCCGTCGCTGATGCTGTCGGTGGAGATGAAAAGCAATCTAGAAAAGGGAGGTCTCAAGTTTGGTTGGAATTCGAGAAGATCAAAGAAGAATGTAAAGATGGTAAGGTTAAGCTATTTGCTAAGTGCATTCATTGTGATAAAAAGTTAACCAGAACTACAGATGGATGCACAACTACATTTAAGAGACATCTAAGTAAATGTACAGTTCGTAATGCTAAAGAAAATCAACAAAGGTTGTTAGGTAAAGATTTCCTTAAAGAAAAAGCTTCTAATACTGGGTTAATTGGCCAACTAGCTCTCCATAACCGTAAGTATGACAAAGAGAAAAAGTAAGGGAAGTTCTTGCTACAATGATTACTGATCATGAATACCCTTTTAAAATGGTTGAACACGAGTTTTTTATATTATATAGCCAAGTATTAAATCCGGAGTTTGAGAAGGTATCGCGGGTAACAATTAAAAATGATTGCATGAAATTGTATGAATCTGAAAAGAAGAAGTTAAAGGAGGTTTTAGGAGCTGTTAGTAGAATAAGTTTAACTTCTGACCTATGGACATCGAACCAAACAATAGGCTATATGTGTGTAACTTGTCATTTTATTGATTCTGCATGGACATTACAAAAGCGTATCCTAAATTTTGCTACTTTGCCACCACCTCACACTGTATTTGTAATTGCCGATGCAATTTTTTCTTGCCTTTTAGATTGGGGAATTGAGAATAAGATAACTACAATCACACTTGATAACGCATCTTCAAATGATGTTACAGTGAGAAATTTGAAAGAAAATTTTGCTTTGAAAGGAAAACTTTATTTCAAGGGTAAATTTTTTGATGTTCGGTGTTGTGCGCATGTGTTGAATTTGATTGTGCAAGACGGATTAAGTGAGATCAAAGAAGTGATTCAAAATATTTGTGAAAGTGTGAAATACTTTAAAATGTCACCTCAGCGCCTACATAAGTTTGCAGAAATTGTTAAACAATTGCAGCTGCTCCAATCTAAACGTTTAATACTTGATGTACCTACTCGTTGGAACTCGACTTATGCAATGCTAGAGTGTGCTTTACCATTTAAAAAGGTATTTTTTATGTATCAAGAAAGGGATCCGTCTTACATTTGGTTGCCATCTACGTTAGACTGGGATAGGGCAGAGACTATATGTAAGATTTTGGAGGTGTTTAGTGAAGCAATAAATATTTTTTCAGGTGCAACATATCTAACTTCTAACCTATTCCTTCCAGAACTTTGGAAAATTAAGCAGACATTAAATGAGAAGTCATTAGAATATGAAGGTTCCTTTGTCATGAAAGGGATGGTAGATAAAATGAAGAATAAATTTGACAAGTATTGGGGAGATTGCAATTTGTTGTTATCTATTGCTGTAGTTTTAGATCCAAGATACAAGATGAAACTTGTAGAGTTTTGTTTTCCGATGATTTACCCTAAATCTGAATCTGAACAGAATATAAAACTTGTTATGACTTCACTGGATGAATTATATTTTGAGTATGCATTTGCTGCATCTGATAGTACTTCTAAGCTAAGAAAGGGAAGCACTTCAAATACTTCTAAAAGGAAAAGGACAAAAGGTAGGACTGAGTTTGAAACATGGGCTGAGGAATCGGATGTAGTTGAGACTACACAATCTAAACTTGAGTTATATTTGAAAGAAAGTCGTTATAAATTCGATGATATGGAAGATTCTTTTGACGTTCTCGAATGGTGGAAAATAAATGCTTCTAATTATAAAATTTTATCAGTAATGGCTAGAGATATATTAACGATTCCAATTAGTAGTGTTGCTTCAGAATTTGCATTTAGTGCCGGTGGTAGAGTTTTGGACCAGTATAGAAGTTCTCTTAAACCCGAAACTGTAGAAGCTTTAATTTGCAATGGAGATTGGTTACGCTCTAAGGATGCTTTGAAGAGTTTGGAGGTTAGAATTATATATGTTTCCATGCTTAATGTTTTGTTGAATATCCACTGTTTTATAGTATTATTGTCCTGCAATATTTTCAGGTTGGACCTTGTGAGAATGATATGGAAGCAATCAGTTTTGAATAGCTTAGACAGAATTATTGATGAGCTAGGGTTAAGTTTTCTTAGAACCTTAATTTTGATGTTTATTGTACCCACGCATCTATTATATTTATACATATTTTGACTTGTCACCTATGGCATATAAGCAAGTTTATGACGCTTAATTTGCTTCAGAATATATGTCAGCTTTAGTTTATGTAGTGGCATATAAGCAAGTTTATGATGCTTGGTTTACTTTAGAATACATGTTAGCTTTAGTTTGTGTTACATATATAAGTTACACTGAAGAAACCTGAAGCATGTTTAGAATACATGTTAGCTTTAGTTTATGTAGTGGCATATAAGAAAGTTTAGTAAGCAAGTTTATGATGATTAATTTGCTTCAGTGTGTTTCCCATTTACTTTAGAATACATGTTTAGCAATAATTATGTTGGATTCCCATGTACTCTTTTATAAGTTTCAATATGGACCTTGAGAGAACCGTATTGTGTGCACAGCACTGTATGTTAGCACTGCATTGTATTCATTTACACTCGCCTGTCACTTGTTCCCTTTCTTCTAAATCTCTCCTCGCTGATTCTTCTTCTCATTCTTTTAACGTCCATAGCGATCATTTTTATGCTGATGCCATTAGATCTTTCTTCCCTCTCTCCCGCAAACCGATTTCTTGTCTGCGTTCTTCCTATTGGGGCAATGGTAAAAAAAAATTCAGAATTGTTGCTTTAGATGCGGGGATTATTTCATAGAGGGGAATTTTGAAGAGAACCATCAAGATCATTTTTATGCTGATGCCATTAGATCTTTCTTCCCTCTCTCCCGCAAACCGATTTCTTGTCTGCGTTCTTCCTATTGGGGCAATGGTAAAAAAATTCAGAATTGTTGCTTTAGATGCGGGGATTATTTCATAGGGGGGAATTTTGAAGAGAACCATCAAGATGTTTTAAATGCAGTAATTTGCGGTAATTGTTACTATTTTTATAATCGTCTTTTTCTTAAATCCCATAATTTGAATTTTTGTTTAAAATTCTTGGGGCTTCAAAGAATTTACTCATATTCCTTTTCTGTTGAGGATGTTGGTTTTTTACCTTCTGTCGAAAGCTCTTTGGCATTTTGATGCTTTATATTCTACAGCCCTGATTAGTCGTTCGTATTAAAATCTTAACAGATCTGCATATTTCCTGTAGAATTATCATGAACTTGTGGTGTTAAATTCAGTATAAGCGAAAAGGTGCCAACAGACAGACTACTAATTGAACACCCTATGTGTTCAGTAGAAAAGAATGTTTCAAGTGGCGTATAATATAAAGTGTTGAACAATTTTTTTTTTTACACATCATTGGAAAGCTGCCTGTTCTTTCTGTAAACAAAAGTTAGTGAATGTTGATACTTGGTACCCTTCCAGGTCTTCTTAGTTTCTAGATTCAAACAATTTTATAAGCAACCATTTTCCATTAATATTTATTTCTTCAGCCGCACAACAATTTTTGCGGAGGCGATGCTGCTAGTACTCCTTTAACTTTAAAACAACATGTTTTCATTTTTCTATTGAATTTTTAAAGCTTAAAAATTTATTCCAAGATCATGTTACTTTTTATAAAACTAAAGGACTAGAGTTTGATGAATTGCTATTTCATTTTGATTACATTAATTCCGTTGAAAACATCGATTCTGGTTCCAAGGAAAATTTTGTTAATATGAGAAATAATGTGGACATGAATATTCGGCTAAGAAAGATGTGGAGGTGGCAGTTCCTTCTCTTGTTTCAAACACTTCTGCGTTTGTTGATGTGTTACAAGTAACAAGATTTAGTTCTAGTTTATGATGGTTATTATGCAAGTTTATAAAAATATTCTGAAGTGCATATTAACCATCATAATATACCACAAGTTGAATATATTTAGAAGCATTATATTTACTGAAGTAAATTGGTTTTGCAGTTTTGCACATGATGGTTGAAGTGATGTATTCTGAAGTAAATTAGTTTTGCAATTTTGCACATGAATATATTTGCTGATTGTTTCTATCTCATTAATGGACTTGTGGACATGAATATTTATCCAGGTGAGATGATTATTTAGAAGATTGGGATATGCAGGAAAGACATTTGTTGCATGCTTTTGGGAACAATGGTCAGCAGAAGACTCTATATAATTATGTATTGTGTCATGTTAACTTATCTATTTTTTTATTATGACAAGATGAAAACTTGTTATTATTCTGTGTTATGTAATATCTGCTAAAACTTATCTATTTTCCTTGTTATGTGCTTCTATCTGCTATATGATGTTTTTTTGATTTATGCATGTTTTGTGTTGACTATTGTTGTTTTTGTTGTGTTTTATTTAATTGAATCAATTTGTGCCTTTTTCAAATTGTATATTCTAAGAGCCTGCCCATATTCATGTTTTATTCATGTTGTTATGCGCCTGTTTTGGCGTTGTTTTACTTAATAGCTCAATCTGGATTGTAATTGTTTTTGTATTGCATGTGAATGTACGACCGCCGTCTGTTTCCGGTCCGATTGTGCGGACGAGCTTATTGGATCAGACGCGGACTGCTCAAATAATTATCGGACCGAGTTTGAACAAGAATTTTTTTATCCGAATTTAATCGAGTCGGACATGGGCTCGTCCGACTCATGTTCGAGTCCGAGTTCGAACAAGACAATATCCGGTCCAGTCCGCCCGATATACAGCCCTAGCTGAATATTTCAATTTCAAACATAACATGACATGATATCCAAATCCACAATCCATTTAACAAACAATTACTTTCATCACCAATAATTAATTTACATTTATAAAAATATTTAACTATTCAAAAATTTAGTGAGAAAAAGAGTTCTCACCTTGATTGGTTTTCTAAATAACGCTGAACGTCGATCGACTTAATCTGACATTTTCTTTCACCAAAAATTGTCACGACCTCCAAATCAGTTTCATTGCGAAGCTCTCGTCGATACGGTTCTGAAGCATGTTGAATCGCTGAATTCTGAGTTCGTATGAAAAGTTATGCCTTTTATAAGATTGTATGTACATATAAGTCATTAACCATTAACATAATTAATTAATTACCCTTCATTAACTTCCTTAATCTCTCCCTCATCTTCTCCTCATCCAAATGCAGCAAGCATCAATCCAAACGCAGTAGCCCATTTTCCTCTGGACACTTTTCATCACCGAATTCTCTCAAAATTTGCATACAAGCTTATTTTCAACCTCTCAATCCAACTACAACAACTAAAACACAAACTGTTGCTTCAAATCACCATAAATTGGAACCCTAGCTTGCATGAACCGACGGTGGAAAAATTAGAGCGCACCAAAACTCAACCAAATTGATATATGTGGAAGCTTATACTCATACAAGTTCAAAGATCTAAGCTTTCCCATTTGTAGAATTTAATTTGATTTGTTATGGATTTTAGAAGTTGCATTTAGGCTTAGGAAATGTGGAGAAAAGGGACTACGATGAATGAATGATTAGAATTAGATCTTAGACGTGTTTAGGATATTTTATAGTGGGGGGAAATTTTCTTTTCAACCCTTATATGTTTAATTATTCTCAATTATACTTTCTTTTATTTTCCTTTTCATTAAAGTTGAAAACATTTATTATGTTCAAATTTACTGTAACCTTTTGAATTTCAAATCACGTTCACATTTGCTATAGTTAAAATCACATAATACAATTTATTACATTAAATTTAATTGCAATTTTTTTATTATAAAATAACACCAAATATATAGCATGGATGCATGCGCTTAAAATAAGGAATGGAAAACGCATTGAAAACAACTGCAACTTTCCACATTTCAAAATTAATGAATGTTATAGTTTGAATAGATAGGGAATGTATTATATTTAAGAAATATTCTTATCATTAAAGAATTTTGTAAAGAAAGCAGTATGTGAGTATCAATCATAGACATTCAAGTAATAAAAGGTATATAAATATTTTAAAAAGGAAACGCAGTAAATGAATTTATTTAATAGGCATGTTCATATATGAGCCTAAATTGATATTGTTTGAATACAATTACAATGGATGTAATGGTCCATACAATTAATTGAAAAATTATAAGGTAATAAATATTTTGAATTAGAAATGGTGGCAATAGCTGTGGTAATTGAAAATTTATTCCTAAACGAGCTGCATGCATCGCGCTTATTTAAAAAAAAAATAGGTAAGAAATTGGTAAATTGAAGGAAAGAAATAAATGATGCAATCAAGGACAAAAAAGAGGGAATGATATTCGTTTTATATAGCGTTCATACTTGAAACAAATTCATGGAAAGCATACCACAAATCACATTTATTAAACAATAAAAGAATTCCAACATTGAATATTCAAATTTGTTAATGATGTAAATTACGCTAGAACGTTACATTAGAAAAAATAAATTTACAAAAGTATTTTCAATTCCAAAGTGAATACTATGTTCAAATAGATATTTCTAATATAAAATCGGTAAATACAATGGTTTACAACACAAATAGATTTGAGTTGAAACAGATAAATATGTTAAGTAAGACAACAAAATTAAAAGACTAAAATTTGTCAAATACAAGTAATGTAATCGAAAAGAAGAATGTTAGGTATAAATACAAAGAAGCACGAACAAACAAAAAATAAAATTATATAAAGCTAAACACACTAATTCCATACTAATTTATTATCACATTTACTTCTCTCAAAACTACATGGTTATAATTGTTAATATTCCATTTATTACATGTAATAGTAACGTATAACCATAATAAATGGAGAACAATTCAAATTCCAAGCCAACCTAAACCTTTACCTATTTAGTAACGATAACTAGCATTTATTAAACATGTTTTGGATGAATAAAGTATGTGTGCTTGTGAATTAATGCACTTATTACCCATATTTATCTCCCATCATTCTATATATATTAATTTATTAATTTTAACTATTTTATATTCTAGTGCAAAAAAATGACTAGAACCATCTCTTTGTGTTCTGCGTTACCTAAAAATTCAAAATTCAACAAAAAAGATCTTTTAGTATAATTATGTTTTATTTTCTCAAAATTCAAAATTCATGATATACCCGAGTTTGAACAAGAAATTTTTGGTCTGAATTTAATCGAGTCGGACATGGGCTCGTCCGACTCATGTTCGAGTCCGAGTTCGAACAAGACAATATCCGGTTCGGTCCGCCCGATATACAGCCCTACCTAGAAGGCACTAAGATAGCGTTCTGTTTTCAATTAGAGCAGTTCATATTGACGTCCGTTTCAGACACGTCGGGCGCGGAATCTACCGAATTATCCATTCAAACTGAACGACAAAATTTTATCCGTTCACGCTGACGTTCAAAGCATCTGATGCTGCACATCCGATTAGACTCGTATATTAAAGTTATATAAAGCAAACCTATTGGAATTTAATGATACAATATTTCCATATCTAATTAATTATGGAGATATGCATGGTTATTTCGTTACCTGTTTTGTGTAAGAAATGAATGGAAAGAAATGGAAGGAATATTAATGAATAAGGGATATTGGAAATGTTTGTCATTTAATTTGTTGCCATGTTTCATAAAGAAAAGAAACGGAAAGATACAAAAATTGCAAAAGGGATTGATTGATGGAGAAAAGGGAAATTATCAATCAATCATATGCCAATTAATTAATGGGATATCTGTTTTTCCATAAATTGATTTATTTTACATAATCAATTGTCTCATCCCCAAGTAATCTTTTCTCTATTTAAAGAGAGACATAGAGAATGCTATGTAGTGAGAGATCATTGTATTCTTTATTTCTTTTACTCTACATTAAAAAAATATGTAATCTCTTGAATATATTAATAAAATCTCTTTCCTATTGAAGAGGACGTACACTATCTCGGGATAGTGGAACCACTATAAATTTGTGTGTTCTCTGTTGTGTTTTTTTCTGTGATCTGAGATTTATATTCATTTCAAGCTATTTGTTCTATCACATCATTGCAAGTTCCTATTGAGGTTTTTCCGCTGAAAGGGATTGATCACCCCTTACAACTGGTATCAGAGCGAGATTCGCAAAGAAGGTGTTTGGTAGAATGGAAGGAGGAGATGAAGACAAGACAAATAATACGTCAGTGCCAGTAGTTGCTCCATACATCAGAGGCTCCTATGTGGCGTCAGGATCACAGTTGATGATAGAGAAGTGGAATGGTGAAGGAGATTTTGAAAAGTGGCAGTGGATGATGAAAGCAGTTTTGAGAAGAAATCGCGTTCATCGAGTAGTATTTGATACAGAGACATTGCCTGCTGATATTACATCAGTAGAGTTAGAAGAGATGGAAGAATGGGCCTTTACTACTCTTCAGCTTGCTACGGGAAAGAATGTAATTTCTGAAATCAGTCAGGAGACAACGGCTAGAGGCATTTGGAAGAAGTTGGAGGACCTCTACATGAAGAAATCCCTAACCAACCGCCTGATCCTATTGAAGACTTTCTTCAATTATAAGATGAAGCAAGGTTCTTCAATTAAGACACACCTAAGTGTGTTTGATGACCTGTTGATGAAGATGAAGTCTGTTGAGTTGAAGATTGATGAAGAACAAAAAGCAATGGTTCTGTTGTGTTCGCTTCCAGAGCGATACACTGGTTTCGCTAACAGCCTTATCCATGGTAGAGACACATTGAAATTAGATGATGTGAAGACAGATTTGCTCAGTGAAGAGTTGAGAGATCAGATGAAAGAGTTTGGTGTTGGTGATAGCAGTGGAGGAAGTAGTAGCTCAGGCTTATTTGCAGAGAGAGGAAGAGCAGAGAAGAAAGTGAAGAACAATAGGGGCGTTCCAATTCTAGGAAGCCTAATTCGTGGAGTAAGTCTAAAGATGGAAAGTGCTATAATTGTAAGAAACCAAGCCACTGGATAAGAGACTGTCCAGATTTGGAGAAGAAGACTGATGGTTCTTCATCTATTGCGATGGAGAAAGGCAGTAGCAACTTATTGACAATGGTTGTATCAGATGTTGCAGACTACTGGATTCTAGATTCTGGAGCATCATTTCACATGACTCCTAATAAGGATTATTTTTCTTCCTTTGATGCCAAAGAAGGAAGTTTTATCCTTATGGGGAACGATGCTACATGCAAGTCTATGGGAGTTGGTTCAGTTCGCATTCACATGCATGATGGGATTGTTCGCACACTTTCAAATGTTCGCTATGTCCCAGGTCTTCGGAAGTCATTGATATCATTAGGCCAATTGGCATCATTGGGATGCAAAATAACCATTGTCAAAGATGGTTTGAGAGTTTCTAGAGAGGCACTTGTATTGATGAAGGGTGTTATGGTGCAAAATCTGTATTTGCTAATGGGTACCACTGACCATGGAGAATCATGTGTTGGAGTCGATAGTTCTAAAAGTTTGGATGCTACCAAGCTTTGACATATGAGATTAGGTCATATTTCGGAGAAGAACTTAGAGTTGTTTCGTAAGAAGAAAAAGATCAAAGGAGAAATCTTCAACAAGTTGGACTTTTGCAAGGAGTGTGTATTGGCAAGGCAAACCAGAGTTTCTTTAGGCGATGGCATGCATACTTCTAAGAGGGTACTTGATTATGTGCATTCAGATGTTTGGGGGCCATACTCTACAGCTTCCATTGGTGGAGCATATTATTTTGTTTCCTTCATTGATGACTACTCGCGCAAGGTTTAGGTGTATGTAATGAAAGCTAAGTCGGAAGTATTTGAGAAGTTTAAGGTTTGGTTAGCTCTTGTTGAAAACCAAACAGGAAGGAAATTGAAGTTTCTTAGATCCGACAATGGTGGCGAATATGTCTCTAAAGAGTTCATCGACTATTGCAGACAGCGTGGTATTAGAAATTAGAAGACATTTTACTACACCTGGTGATCCGCAATCCAATGGGGTTGCTGAGAGAATGAATAAGACTCTACTTGAAAAGGCCCGTTGCTTGATATTGACTGCAGGTATGTCTAAGGGTTTTTGGGCTGAAGCTATTTTGACTGCAGCACATATTATTAATCGGATTCCGTGCTCAGCCATTGATGGGAAGATTCCAGAGGAGATATGGAGAGGTAAAAACACTTTATTAAGTTATTTTCGTATATTTGGATGTCCAATTTATGTTCACAATACAGGACATGACAAGTTGGAGCCTAGGGCCTCCAAATGTGTTTTTCTTGGTTATACAGATGACATAAAAGGATATAGAATTTGGAATCCAATTAAGAAGAAAGTTATACATTCCAGACATGTGACTTTTGATGAGTCAGCAGTGCTCAAACCATTGGAAGGTTTATCAGAGGATTCAGACTCAGTTGATGAGAAGCCTGAAAAGAACGAGATTCCCAGTTATCAAACCCAAAGTAGAGCTATCACTATTGATAATAGTGACGGAGCAGTTGAAGATACATCACATGATAGTCCACATATTTCCTCTAGTAGTAATGGTGATGGTCATGAAGCTAGAGATGATTCAGCTCAAGGTGGAGCTCAAGGTGGAGTTCAAGGTGGAGCTGAAGGAGAGTCGGGCGATATAGTCATTCGGGCTAGTCAGAGACCAAAGAGAGCTCCAATTAGATATGGAGATTGGCAGTATGCAAATTTGAGCCTTGATGATCAATTTGAGTATGCTTTACACGTATTTCATGATGAACCATTGAGCCTTGAAGAAGCCATGAAGTCGAGTGACAACTCGAAGTGGAATTGCGCTATGGAAGAGGAGATACAGTCTTTACAAAAGAACAAGACTTGGGATTTGGTACCGCTACCTCAAGGAAGCCGAACCATAGGTTGCAAGTGGGTGTTCAAGGTAAAAGATAATGGTAGATACATGGCAAGATTAGTAGCCAAAGGGTTTTCACAAAGAAAGGGGCTAGAGTATGATGAAATATTTGCTCCAGTTGTTAGTCAAACTTCAATTCGAATCCTACTTGCAATAGTTGCCGCTTACGATTTGGAGTTAGAACAACTTGATGTGAAGACCCATTTCTTGCATGGTGACTTGGAGGAAACCATTTACATGAAGCAGCCAGAAGGATTTATTGTAGATGGAAAGTCAGATTGGGTATGCAAGTTGAAGAAATCACTTTATGGTCTAAAACACTCGCCTAGATAATGGTACAAAAGTTTGATTCTTTTATGCTTTCACATGGTTTTAATCGTAGTACTAAAGATGCATGTGTTTATTTTAAGCATTTAAAAAATAATAATTGGATGTATTTACTTTTGTATGTGGATGATATGTTGATTGCTTCCAAGGATAAAGCTGAAATTGATGCATTGAAATTGAAATTAAAAGCGGAATTCGATATGAAAGACCTTGGAGAAGCAAAGAAAGTTTTGGGGATGGAAATCCAAAGAGATAGAAAGCTTGGACTTTTGAAACTTACTCAAAAGGAATATATTCAAAAGGTGCTTGCTCGGTTTAGCATGGATGGTGCAAAGGCTATCAGTACACCCATGCCTTTGCATATACAGCTTTCTAACCAGGGCTCTCCGATCTCAGAAAATGACAAGGCCTATATGAAGAAGGTGTCTTATGCCAGTGTAGTAGGTAGCTTGATGTATGTTATGGTGTACACTAGACCTGATATTGCTCAAGCTGTTGGATTAGTTAGTAGATACACGGCAAATCCGGGAAAATCGCATTGGGAGACAGTGAAGTACATTTTTAGATATCTTAGAGGAACATCGGATTATGGACTTTTTTTTGCGGCAGAAATAAGGATTTCAACTTGGTTAGATTCTTTGATTCAGACTATGCCGGAGATAGAGATAGAAGGAAGTCAACCTCAGGCTATGTGTTCACACTTGGAGGAACAACTATTAGTTGAAGAACGAGGTTACAGACTATAGTTGCTTTGTCTACTACAGAGGCAGAGTTGATAGCTGCACTTGAGGCAGCTAAGGAGGCACTTTATTTGAAGAAGTTACTGTGTGATTTGGACTTCATGCAAGATGCTTGTTTGATGAATTGTGACAGTCAAAGTGCAATTCATTTAGCTGAAAATCTGGCTTTCAGTTCTAGAACAAAGCATATAGAGGTAAGAGAGTCTTTCCTTATCTCTTTAAATGAGAAGTTAGTTCGTCTTCAGAAAATTCACACAAATGAAAATGCAGCAGACATGTTTACGAAGACACTATCTGCTACTAAGTTCGAGCATTGCTCGAACTTGATTCACTTGATGAAGTGCTAGGTGCCACATGGTGACACAATGGGGAAGAGAGTGACTTGGTTGAAGTCAATAGAAGATGTGGTATTCTTCTTGTATGAAGAGATAGGAGTTGGTTGCACAATGTCTACCTTGTTTTTTTTGAATGCTTCCAACACTTTGTTGGTGGGCGGTGGCCTTGCCGGAGTTCACTAACAAAGTGCAATGAGGGGTGGCTTTAGCAGGAACTCATTGCGAAGCATTCACATTGGAGTCTCTAGGTTGCATGAGATATTGTATCAAGGTAGAGATTATTGGAATTTAATGATATAATATTTCCATATCTAATTAATTATGGAGATATGCATGGTAATTTCGTTACATGTTTTGTGCAAGGAATGAATGGAAAGAAATGGAAGGAATATTAATGAATAGGGGATATTGGAAATGTTTGTCATTTAATTTGTTCTCATGTTTCATGAAGAAAAGAAACGTAAAGAGACTAAAATTGCAAAAGGGGTTGATTGATGGAGAAAAGGGAAATTATCAATCAGTCATATGCCAATTAATTAATGGGATATTTGTTTTTCATAAATTGATTTATTTTACATAAATCAATTGTCTCATCCCCAAGTAATCTTTTCTCCATTTAAAGAGAGACATAGAGAATGCTATGTAGTGAGAGATCATTGTATTCTTCATTTCTTTTACTCTACATTAAAAAACTCTGTAATCTCTTGAATATGTTAATAAAATCTCTTCCCCATTGAAGTGGACGTACACTATCTCGCGATAGTGGAACCATTATAAATTTGTGTGTTCTCTGTTGCATTTTTTTCTGTGATCTGAGATTTATATTCATTTCAAGCTGTTTGTTCTATCACATCATTGCAAGATTCTATTGAGGTTTTTCCGCTGAAAGGGATTGATCACCCCTTACAAAACCCGTTCCGACCAATTTCGTCCTATTTCAAAATCAAAACAACTTCATATCAGGAAGCAAGCATACTCATCACAATTTCTTGCAGATATTAATTATTTTTTATGTAGTTTTCCACGAGAGCTAAACCTCTGTACCCAAAATTGTCTGTCTCTCTGTACCCAACCAATCAAAATCCCTAATTTTCATTCTATTACAATTAAATCAAAGAAAAAAAAGAGGGTTTAATTGCAAAAAGGTGAAATTCAGGGGTGCTGATTGGTTAGATTTGAGTATAGAGTGGCAGATAATCTTGGGGACAGGTGATTTTATTTGGTTTTCCACGTGCCGTTGACGTCACCTAAGTTGACCCAAGTAAAAAAGAGCTTTATATTTTTGCATCTGCTTTTGCTTCACTTCCCTCGACCAACAAAGCTAAACATTGCTTAATTGAAAAATTAAAATAATATTTCTAATTTCCATTTATTCATAAATACAGAGATACCGTCTAATGCATAAATAAATACAGAAGACCATATTACAGATAGTACATAAAAGGATTCTTTTCTTATGTGTACTCGTAAATTTGGAATTACTTAATGAATTTTTGCATGGCTTTTGAATAGGACTGACAAATGGTTTGGATGAAAGTTAATCCAATCCGTCTAAAGCAAAACAAATCCCAATTCACCAAATAATGGAGACAAATGGTTTCGGTTATCGATTTTTAAAACCGAGGTCTTTCGGTTCCGGTTTCGGTTTCGGTTTTACCCTAAAACCGAACCGAGGTTTGCTCACCCCTAATCAGAATCCCTAATTTTTACCTTTTTGTAATTAAATCAAAGAAAAAAGGAGGGTTCAATTGCAAAAAAGTGGAATTCAGAGGGTGTTGATTGGTTGAATAAAGAGAGACAGATAATTTTGGGTACAGATGAATTTTATTTGTGCAATTCATCTGTCTAGTTTCCTATGTTATCACAACATTAAAGGTTTTGCTACCAATCCAAGAATTAGAGCAATTAATAAGCTTAGCATACAAGTTTGTTATTAAGAAAAATTATGCATGCATGCTATAAGAAAGCTAATCATTTGTCCCCAAAATTCTCTGTCTTCCTGTATCTAACCAATAGGAATACCTGGTTTTCATCTTTTTATAATTAAATCCAAGATCAAAGGAGGTTTTAATTGTAAAAAGGTGGAATTCAGGGGGTGCTGATTGGTTGGGCATAGGGAAATAGAGAATTTCGGGGATAAGTGATTTATCTTAATGCTATACTGCCAAAAAAGATCAAAAACAGGAATTTTCCATAATAGACTTAAAAAAAAAGCGTATTACTTCAAAATTAATTGAAAACCAAAATAAAATCCATTAAAAAGGAAATGTAAATAAGCAGTTCCTATGAACAAGAGCCGCCACTTCAGCCCTCTACGGATATAACCCTATGGAATGCAGCAAGCTCTTACATTTTCTAAGTTGATATCGAAGATCTCGAATTTTCTCCTCCGTTTTCCTGTGCTTCTGATCCTTTTCGTCCTGCATCTTCTGCACCATCTCAAGCTTCTTCTTTAACGTTTCATTTTCTTCCTTAATCATCAAGTTATCTTCTCGCAATTTAATGTTTTGCTTTTTTATGTTTTCGTAATCTTTTTCAATCCAGTGGGTGCTTCCTTCGCCATTGGGGCCTTGCATCCAATACTCCAGCACCTTTTTGTGCTGCTTGTAACCCCTCATGAATACATCACCTCGTTCGTTCATAACTTCACCCACCGCGCTGATCAAAGCTTTATTCAACACCCCTGTATTCGTAACCCTATCTTTTCGGTCCTTGCTTTTCGCTTTTGTTGTTAACTCGTCTCCACTTACACGAACAGTGTAGTCTCCCTTGCATGTCTCCTCCAGCACCTTCATCAGCACTAGTTGCGCCTTCCTCTCCAACTCTGAGATTGCTTTTTTTGCTTTCTTTCTTCCATTTTCCGATGTGATTGCGCCCTTCTCTGCGTCTGCCTCACTGTCTATTTCTATGATTTCCACCTCCTCCATAATTGTTTGTCTTTCTTGATCAGTTTGTTCCAGCAGCAAGCTTTGTCCATATTCTTCCATTGGGAAGTTGTCCTTTGGCAAGCAAGCAATAATTCTATCATATTCAACTTCAGTTATTATTCGAGGAAGTTTGTCAAATATGGCCCTATATTCTTCTTCCATGTTTGTGATCTCCTCTTCTGGTACCAACGGAAAATTTCCCCACATTTCTATTCCCCTGCGCATCCTACGGCAATATTTAGATTAACAAGTGAATACTTAGTTTAAAATAAAAACTGTTGTTGGTTAAGTACTGTTTATAATCTGAAACTGATATATATTACTTAATTAATTACCTCCTATTTTTCTTAATATATATCCCTCTGCTTATAAACTGAAACTGTATATATTACTTAATTACCTCCTATTTTCCTTAATATATATCCGCCTGTTTTGTACTGGCACACAAAATGAATTTTTGTTTCATCTGACTATTTCCACCCTTATCAGTAATTAGTAAACTCTACATTCTACCGGTATTTGAAATATTTCATCAGAAGCGTTCAATATTTGCAACTAATTAAGGTTAAACATTTCAAATGATCTATGTGTTATGTAAAATGATGTTATTTTTCCACCTGAGATATCCATGTAGCTCTCGAACTGAATATTCATGACTGTTATTTTTCACAACAACACAGTAAATAAGCAAATAGCAGTCACTTACAAACGATGGAACATATGCTAACCGTTCAACTTATGTGGACCCGCTCAAATACAGTAATAAAATCATATTCATAATCGTGTGTGTGTGTGTTAAGAAATAGCATTGTATAGTAAGTTTACATGGTTTATTAACAGTAATCAGACAATGAAACCAGTTGTTTTTTAGTCCATACCTGCTACTGATCCTAACGTCATCCTGGAAGATTTTTCCAATATTTGTGTGATGAATTAAAGAGTTTTTGTATGGATCTATATATAATAAGGATATATATATGATGGCTTAGACAAAGAAAGTAAACTGCAGAAGTAAATCAAAGTATGAACAGTGGTTTTAGTACGAATGTTTATATAGAGGGTAAAGGGTATTTGAGATATAATAGGACGAATGAGATATATTAGCTAACATTTGAGAACGGGCTGGAGCTTTTGAATTTTGATATACATAATCAAACTATAAGCTTAATGAGATATATTAGCTTAGCTATTTGAGATAAAAACGATGCTATATTGAATGAATCGCGTTTGAGAACAACGTGTAATGCTTTTCTTTTTGCCTTCACAGCAAATTCCATTTTCTACAATTTAATTTCAGCTATCATCTTTAATATAAACACAACAAGAAAAAAATGTCAAATTCACAACAATAAAAAACACACGCTAACATAGTCAACATGAAAATTTAATCAAATACTTGAATACTAGTTCACTGACATTTTAAGGCGTATTCGTTTCTAGTAGTGAGCGTTAGGTCGGTTTGGGATATTTAACCGAACTTGAAGAATGTGTTTTCCTAATGATGAATTCACTTTTAAGTAAAACATAAATTCATGTTCGGAAAAATTTATATAGAAAATTTGATGTTTATAATAAAATTTAACACATTTGCAACACATGTCTTTGTATTTTATCACTAAACCAATTATTTAAAGTACTGCAATACCATAAAATTAATAATAAATTAGAAGTTCGGTCAATTCGGTTAAACCAATAATAATAAAATAAAAAATACAAACGGAATTTAAATCAATTTAGTTTTAGAATCGAACCGAACCGCCCGAAGTGAACCGGTGTGGTCGGTTAATTTGGTTTAAACCGAATATTGCTCACCTCTATACGTTTCAAGGAAATTTTCCAATTCAAGCAACATCGGCTATTTATGAAAATTACCTTGTTTTTCAATTTAAGTTTATGCACTACGCTATATAAGGTTTAAGTTGGATAAGAGCAGCTCCAACGGTTTACAGAACGTAATATTACAGATCGTAATATTACATATGAATATTAATGTTTTGACACAATAGAAGAGCGCTGATTTAATCAGCGCTTTTACTAAGGTGCTGGCTAATAGTGTCGACTAAATCAGTGTCAAAGCTTAGACGCTGATTTAATCCGCGCTCAAAATATATTTACTATGCTTTCACTCTAATTATGTGAACGCACCCAACATGCTTTTATTATTATTTGAAAAAAAATACATAAATGCACTCATGCTTTTCACCTCTATAACATTCTTTCCACTTGTATATTTTTTTGCCTTCGCCTATGCTAGGGTACTAATTAAATCAACGCACCGCTCACTAAATTAGCGTTCAATCCAATTCGGAATACAGAATTGATCCATGAATTTTCAAAAGAAAATTGTCTATTGGATGTGCATTTCTCTCCCACTTAAGTATTCAAGAGTTAAATTTGCAGCTATTGGAACTGCTCTAATAAAAATAATAAAAACTTTTAGTTTAGTAGCAATGTACTCTATTTTAGGTATACTTTTTAAACTCTTTTTATGTCAAATTCTATTATTGTTAGAAAAAACATTTGAATTGTTCTTTGCACTTATCGTTGAGTGAAAGTAGTGTAATGGTTGTCCTAGTTTATAGGAACTATTATATTCTATTGGAGTTGGTATAATTGGTGATTATGTCTATCTATTAAATAATAGTAAAGCAGAAGAATTTCTAGCTCTCTCCTTAATTCTCTCAATTCTTTCAATTGTCCTTAATTCTCTCAATTCTCTTCATTCTCCTTAAAACTCTAAAGATATTTTTATTAAATCAAAATAATACAACAATATAAATTTTCTCTATTCAGGAGGTTGAAAGTCTCAACGTATTGGTAGTGAATAATAATATCATATTATTATTAAATAATAGTCTCGCTTACTCTTTTTTTCTCCGATTCCTCAAAAAGAAAAAACGCTTCTCCCCTTTTACTCTCATTTTTGTCCAAACCCTAGCAATTGATTTCCCCTAATTGTTAACTTGATTCCAATCCTGTCAAAGCCACAGTTGTAGTTTTCATCTAAATCTATAGCAATTGGATCTAGCACTGCCGATGGGTTATTCTTTGAAGACGATTTAATCTCCGCTACAAACACTAACATAGAGATCAAACTATGGTACGAATTTCTTTAACATCGAGCTTTTTTAACATTTCCGAATTTGATAGGCATCTTCCAGCTAACATATCTGCTTGCTTCTTTTCAAACCTACTGTTTTGATTTTGTGTTCCTCACCGTGGATTGGAGTCAATTATACACCGTTGAAGACTTTAATTTTTTGATGTTTTTGATCTTCTTTTTATTCTTCTCCTTATTATTTTTGTTTTTTTTCTACAATTTAAATGGTGTACTTTAACATGAAAGAAAGGGATGGCTTCAGCATTTGGACGCCTTCTAAGTCCAAATAATAAGAGTTGGAAGTAATACAAGTAACTGGTATGAACTCAAAATTATAAGAAATGATAAATTTTGTGAATGACGGATCAGTCACTTCATATTCCTACATATTTCCACTTATTTAATGTGAAAAATCCTTATAGTTTTATAAATTTGTTCATTTTTTGCCCCTGTCTAATTTTTAATACATGGAAAACCTATTTTGTTGAACTGAATAGCAGAACAAATTGTGGTGCATTTCTCCAAAATGAATCGAATTTAATGGATATCCCTTTTATCTTTGTGATTAATTAGCATATCTTTGTGGCAAGGATAATAATGTTCAGAAGAATCATCATGTCATTACTTCTCAAAATCATGCCCAGTTATATAAAAATATATTCTTATTCATTTATAAATTGAGTTTTATTGTAGAATGCTTGAAATACACATTTACAGTAGATCACCTTCTATCACGAAAATCGGAGAAATTCAAATTTGTACTTTCATGCGCTTATAAAATTTGTAGCACCTTCATATGTTTGGTGGATTATAATATGAATTTGTACTTTGAAATTTGACTCCTTGAATTTGACAATATATGTTACCATCATTTTTACCAACTTCATTATTTGATTGATATTTACTGATTGCATTCTGGAATTTTTTTATGTTGCAGCAGAATTATCTGATTGCTTATTTTGAAGATGAGTAGAAGACGAGTCCAACTTGATCATTTGGTATTGTTTTCTCCTCCATTATAAAGATGAGACTTTACAGAGACATCATGAATGTTGAAGAACTTCTAATTCGTATTTGAGAGCTTTTCATATTAACAAGCATGGCAGGATTTGGCCATTGTACTTGGATTATTTCTCCAAATGGGATTCAAGTTGAGATGGCACAGACAAAGTC
This sequence comes from Allium sativum, assembly GCA_030737875.1. Classification (NCBI taxonomy): domain Eukaryota; kingdom Viridiplantae; phylum Streptophyta; class Magnoliopsida; order Asparagales; family Amaryllidaceae; genus Allium; species Allium sativum. The sequence continues at coordinate 433,621,366 of CM060920.1, forward strand.
ATTGATGTATTTTCTTTATGATCCATCATATATTTAGGATTATTGTCATTTTGAATTGTTTCTTTTTTCTTTTGTGAATTCAGAACTGTGAAGAAAAGCAGTGGAGATGATGGCTTCAAATTTGAATTGTTGTGAATTATGTTCGTTAAAAGAATAAAATAAACATCAAGTTGTGGTTAAAGCCGTGTGATTTTGGGAGGATCAGACCTCACTAGCTGATATTTTCCAACAGTAGGTGATTTGAGAAGGTAAGAAGCATCTTTAAATGTAGGATATAAACAGTTCTGATTGTAGGATCAAAATCCTGTAATGCAAAAATATTGCATGGTTATAACATATGTGACTATTCAATTTCAAACTCAACTGTAAAAGTTAGCAAATAATCATATAGGCATGCTAGAAATTCCGTACTAAACAAAAAGGGTGGTAGCACCTACACGACCAATAGGCATCTAAGGAATAGCTGTTAGTGTTCCAAAATAATTTGTGACAAGCGTACATAATGAACTGTCATACCACACCTTTTTATTCCTAGATATTTTTCTCCTACCTCTTTTACTTTGTCAAATAAAGATAAAAGTAACCACTGGATGTTCATTCTTAAAAAATTCAAAGCCTGTTATCCTGCAAATATAATTCATGCAAGTCCAGGTCTCTTACTTTATCAAAACCAATATGTATCTACTATATTTTCGATTGGTAACGGATCCCTTGAATTGAAATTGTTAATGTACATGCATTCATTTATTGATTTTACATTAAAGATTCTCTTGATGAAATATATTTCTCCACTATTTCCTTCAACTGGTTCTTAATATTTACTTATTCATTTCCCATGTTACTGTTACTCACATCCTAAAAGTAGATCGTTTTCTTTCATATTTTCACTTAAATGCATTATAATTACTTGATGAGCTAACTTATGAACTTCTTTATTGGACTACTAACAAGTTAACCTTCTTCGCCTATGACTGAAATACAAAGAAAACGACGATGCCAAAGCAAATGGCCTGGACGTGTGGGTGTAAGATAGCATACTATTTCAAATCCCAAACAAATGAAATTTTTCGTTTGAGTCAATAAGGTACTCAGTTTATGTAGATATTTTTCTCAGTCTTCATTCGAATGAATGTCTTTATATTCTTCACCAGTTTACAGTACAACTAAGAAAAAAGTAGGCATGTATATGTGTTTTTATATAAATAAGGAGAAGTATATTTATGTGCATGTTTACTATCATAAAGTTTAGCAAACAGGTAACTCAGAAATGAAAGCAAGTATTTAGGTATAGTCTTCTAACCAAACATGACATAAAGTTAATGGCAAATAATGTAATGGTCATTAACTATGTAGCTATTCGAGTCTCACGTCATAAAGGACCAAAAAAAAAACTAATTAGTCATGAATGTAATATATAATGCCCTATATGAAAGTAAGAATACACTTATGACATATACATTCTTCATTATAGTGCAGTAATCTTCAAATTATGTTGTAAAAATTACCTTCTCTTTTTATTTTAAAAAGTGTTAAACTATTGAGTGATAGTGCTTACATAATGATAAAATAAAAATGTTTATGCCAAAGGAATTTATTAATTAGATTATAAAACATAAATATATAAGGAACACAATTAATTAAAGATGGCTAACAATATTTTAGCAATCGGTTTTGAATAAAACAATCTTATTTGAAGTGAATTTTTGATGTTAAAAGGGATTTTTTTTTAAAAAAAAAAATACGTCTGCATGGTAGAAAAATAATAATCTTACTAAATTTCTATAGGTTAGTTTTTAAAATATCTTTCTTCCAATGATTCTATTTAGAAGCAAAGTTTCTATTTAGCATATCTATCACAATTTTCACCTAGAAAATCTAACAAATTCATTACTTTCAAGTATATTATATTCAAAACAGTTAACTACGAATGAGTTCACATAGTATTCTATGCATTACCATCTTGAGGTTGGCATTTTTGTTCTTAAAGCAATGCTCAAATAAATCTAATAAAAACCATATACTGAAAATCATATTTAATTGCTATTAGTAAAATTCGCAAACATTGCTTAGAAAAGCAATTTTTTTTCATTATCAAAAACTTTATTTTAGAAATATTAATATAATTTAAGAAAGCATACAATCAACTCGAACACATAGGTTATGTTAAAATAATGTTAAGTTATGAGTAAGGATTCTTTTAGAAATCAATTTTTGAATAATAGAATTCCACTTTTTGTAAAATTTTCATCTTAAGATAGTTTTGTTTACCAAATCGAATATTCCTATATGGTATAAAAAAAATACTTGAACGGTAAACTTTGTAAAAATTGTAAATAGGTGTTCAATTTTTTCTATTTGACTTGATGTTATTAAATGTATAATTAGATTCGAAGTGTACTAAATTATGGATGCCAACCAGTAATTTTAAAAGTTAATCTATTCAGTAAAATGGAAATTTCATACTGGAAGCATAAATGCATTTAAATGCTAATAGTTAAAATTGATCATTTGGCATTTTATTGCTTTTAAATAGCAACGCATGAATGTGATATATATTGTCATATGTAAAAGAATGTCATAAATGAATATATTATTTCTTTTAGAACAATCATCCATTGAAGAAAGAACGCAGTCTACTCAAATTCATAGGTTAGAACGTTGAATGCTCAAAGTATGTTAGAACAAAGTTTACATACACAAAAAGTCATTTACTAATTTAGGCAGATAATATGAATTGTATAAGGAAATGATTTACATATGCTTAAAGGTTTGTTTAGTATCCTCCTTTATGTAAAAAATTATGTTAGAAGAATTTATTTCTTGAACCAAATATGCCTATATAATGGGACAAAAGAAGATAAATAATGACATTATGAAATTTGCAGATATTTGTTCAAACTTTTTTATTTTTAGCTTAGCAACAACTAAATTATCATTTTCTCAAGCAAGACTATGTTATATGCTAATAACATACAAGATAGTCAAGGTTAATGATTCAATTAATTTGCAGGTAAATTGATTTATATGGTTCCTCTACTCACGTGATACTACCATTAGTAGGTATTTTTTGCTATTCTTGATTTAAAAATTTATCCTTTTATGACTGCATCTATCATTTCTAGATTTCGGATGTTTCCAAATTGTTTTGCATCTTATATATTATCCCTTTCCATAAATTCCTGTGGTGGTCTCATGTAATGAACATGCTTATTATGGCCGTAAATCCATATTAGCTAATTATATTCATTTTATATATCATTTCTAATAAAATGGATTTCTAATCAAATGGTTTCCATTTAATGGTGTATTAGATAGATTATGCTCAAAGTAGGCTTTTAATAGGTTTTGACTTATATGGTAGATTTCTAAATTCCCTAATAGAGTATATTTATAAAATAAAAAACTTAACTTCTGTAAATATGGAATGTTTTACTATGTAATTTATGATTCAAAATATTAACCAAGTATATAAAGAAACAAATTAACTAATAGATTCGATCAATTAGTTAATTTGGCTATGTGTGAAAACACTGAAGGAAAGTGAAATAATTAATTTCATTAATTAATTGATTTTGGAATATAAAAAAGAAAAGATAATGGAGAAAGAATCAAGGAAATTTTTTGAAAATCAAAACCACTGCTGTTTATTTGCATAATGAAAATCTAGAAAGGTTTAAATATAATTGGATTATATATATACATACATATAATATATATATACATACATATAATATATGTATGTATGTATATGTATATGTATATGTATGTTTGATAGATATTACTATTAGATTTAACAAAAACATAGGAGCATCTATATAATACACATCAGAAAAGAACGTCGTTATCCTTTACTAGCAAGCTAACTCTAAAGAACCATAAAATGCTGAAAGGTCAAACTACAAGTCTGTCTTTCCATTTCTTTTTACCATTTTACTTCTAAAGTCTGATCACATGAAATCCAGGTCATCTATATCATCGTATCTACCTGCAGTGACCATGTCATCATCTGGCTTATCCACAAGAAGCTGTTTTTTCTTCGCCCCCTGTTTTTTCTTGCCTTCATCCTTCAGTCTGTATAAACAAAGATAGTTCATCTTAGGAGAGAACCCACTATTACCCTTTACTTCAATATAACCCTAACTCTACAATCAAATCAAATTAAAAGTTTAGAGTTTAATTAAGCATTTAGAGAAACTGATTATTCTAATTGCATGGAGCAAGGTATATTTATGTTACTGAGTTTTTGAATTGGAAAATATGAGATTTATATGTAATTTTTTCTTAATTTTTATTCGTTCATTTTAATTTATGTCTACAACAGTTTCACCTATAATTAAATGTACTTCTATTTTCCTATCTAAAAATGCATGACATTATTTTAAAGGACCTAGCTGTGAAGGTTTAACCAAAGGATAACTGTATTGCTGATTGCATGAATTTTACCTCAGCGCCCAAAGCATTTCTAGAGAAAGCAGAACACCCGACTTCATGTTGTACCTATCAGTATTAGGAAAATAGGCATAATCATGAATATATTTTTTTCCTTCCTTAATTCTGTATATTGTAACATCACATGTTATGGGACTGTGTTTAGAGTCAATCCTTTACTTTTTAGTTATGTTCTTCCTAGCTATATTAATTGAAGTATGACAAAATAAATCACTCTTATGTCTGGATACTTAGCAGGTTGTTATGGGAAAACATTGCATATATGGATGAAATAAAGCTATCGGCTAGGATTCAACTACATTTTAAAAAGCTACTCTGTATTAATTTACATTATGTTTTAACCACTTTTCATGTTTCATCAATCCAAAATACTATGTGAGAACATTTTCTGGATGAATCATGTTACTATCGCTAAAAGATTTTTCTTATTCACTGCTGTGTTGATTGTTGTTTCTAATAATAAGATTTTGATATATTTTTAATTAGTTTACCTGCTGGATACGACTCCCAAGTGACTCCAATCAGTGTGTCCGCGCATATATATATATATATATATATATATATATATATATATATATATATATATATATGAGGCAGGTTCGAGAGCACCTCAAACAGTGCAGCACCCCAAATGCCCCTCAATCTCCACCAAGTATTTCCCCTCCTCTCTCCTTCCACTCTCTCACTTCCCACTCACATTCTTTAATATAAACGGGTGGTGGAAATCAGGGGGCATTTGGGGTGCTCCATTTTTGTGGTGCAACCGAACGTTTGCCTATATATATATATATATGTATATATCTATATATATATATATATATATGTGTGTGTGTGTGTGTATGTATGTATGTATGTATGTATGAATGTATGTGTGTATGTATTTAACGGCTTAAAACTGAGATTGCTGCTGAGGCAATTCCAAACTGAAATTTCATTCATAACGGCAATATATAGAAACTCATAGATAGTACGAACGTCGAAATATGTTATGTATACATATTGACTTTAATTTCTTAATATGCAATGCATGTTTTACCTTCTTCTTTGTATTTAGAAACAAATGTTTGATTTTATAACTATAAAACAACTTAGTCAAGTTGTTGTACATATGCATATTTAGCTTTGTTTCCCTCATCCCTACTATGGTTAAGTCTTGGCTATTATATCACATTGAATTATTTCAAGATGAATAATATGTACTGTTTTCTCTGAGCGTTTAGTGTCTTGCCCACTCTAATGTTCGACTCTTTTCAATGCAAAAATTAAGAGAGGTTGCAACAAGATATATAAATAATAATGTTCCACTATTTCTAACTTTTAGAACATAAACATAGGGTTGTTACGGTTGAACAGCTCAACCGCCAAAACTTACTAACCATTTACACGGTTACCATCTATTACGGTATCAGTGACATATACTTAAATGTAATTATAAATGTAATTATAAATGTAATTATAAATGACATACCAGAAAGAGGATAAGTAAGACTCACTTTCTAAAAACCAGTACATTAAACATTAAACAACCAATCAGTGAAGAACCGTATCCAATTTCACATTAGTTTAGGTAATCTTTAAGTCATAATGGTAACCTTTTTCAATTCCAGTGATCAATCATTCCAGTAATCACGAAAGGAGAACTAGGTTATTGAGAAAAATCGATAACAAAACAAAAACATACCAAAGACAAACGTGTAACATGCTTTAAGTTAGTGAACATCAAAAGGGAAAATTACTCAAATGCCATAATTTGACATTTTAACATAGGAAATGGATTTATTTATTCTAACCAATCTTATAAAACTTTGAACAAGAAGATAGGTTAGTAGTAAACATCAACAAACCAACCCGAAAACTGACTTCTTTTTCAACAATACATGCAGACCCCATACAACAAACAACTCATACATGGAGGCATTAAAAAGACAAACATAGATAATCAAGAGTTACAACAGAGAAGTACACCGAAAAACTACCAAGTATTCATAGATTAGACAATAAAATAAATGAAGTTTAAGTTTCACAATTTGAAGAAGATGCGGTGCTAACATTTTATGTAGCCTTGCTATTTGCTCTTCTTGGTTGATATCCTTGAAATCTTCCTGGAAATCTTCTATGCTTTGAAACTGTAACAATCGGATGATAGGACAATGTTAAACATGGCATCACATGCATGACACTAAGACACCAATCCGCTTTTTTTAATTTTTGTTGTGACTCTCAAAAAATGACATTGTACGTATTTACATGTGTTTTTGTGTGTATATACTCAAAGTACTTTAAAAAAAATTGCATAACAAAAGTTTGAATATTTCCCAAAAAGGTACTTCCTTGAATTATGTTGCAATATTACAGATGTTGCTTGAGCCTGTAGTATGTAAGTACTGCCTGAGACGTGGTATCAATTGGTTACCACCCGAGATATGTGGTACCAATAGGTTACCACCCCCATTAAGTACCAATTATAAACTGAAAATGAATTGCACACAAGAGCAAATTCCCATAACTTTGATTAATATGGAACCCGCATCAGATGTCAATGCAATATAAATTGTGTGCTTATCAAAATAAGATGGCCCGTATATAACCAAATTTCAATATGGAAGTATCTACGCAAAAATAACGATTCCTGTACTGATTTATATGGTAATTCCTACAATGGTAATTGAGGAAGATTGAATATTATTAGGATGCCTCATGTGTACGTCTTATGATAATCGATAACCAAATTAACTTGTATTTGTTAATAGCTAACATAGCTAAAAAAAATGAATGCAAAGCAGTAAGAAATAAAAGAATATATACTATGCGAACTAAGATTCTTTATTTTCTGTAGAGCCGAAGCAAGCGAACCCAAAGTAGTATGAATTCCTTATTAATCTATGCAAATTACATACAATATATCTGCCACCGAAGAACCAGACACGAAATATATGTGATGTTCTTAATTCTAGAAATGTTTTAATAACATTGAATTTCAGGAAGATAAATTTGTGAAAACTGTCAATAAAAATTGAAGCAAAGCAGGCAGAAACAGATACATGGTGTGGGCCCTGAATGACAAAAGAAATATCCTTTTAACCACTGAAAAATGATTTAGGCAGAGGATCATGGGATCAAAATCTAGACCTATGGTTTATGAAAAAGGGAAATGGCTTGTAAAGGCCAAGCCCAGATATACGTGTAATGCATCAATTGGTCAGTAAAATTGCTTTATGTGAAGATTTTATGAGCTCATAAATCTATTATGGGGCACAATTTCTTTCTATTTATACCGCTTAACAGTAGATTAGCTCCATATATGGCATTTCCCCCTGTATAATCCCTTATATAGGATACTTTTGTAATAAAATAACAAAATATGTTACAATAAGGTTGCAAAATATTCATAAGCATGAAACTACAAACATAATGGAAACTGACTACATGGATGCAACGACTCCATCTTCAAAATTTATAATACGGTCTATAGATCTCTCAATCTCAGTATGAACAAGAGTACAGTTATGTTATTTCAACTATAACTAATTGATTGTATAGAACAAATGGAATTAATTAGGCAAGGTCTGCTTTGCTTTTACAGATTTGTAGACAATCAAACCCAAAAAGAGTCAAGCATCAGGCTGAACTGAAATTTATTGGCAGGATGACAAAACCTTGCTCCATAAAATCTTCGAAAGCATAAATATATAAGATAATAAAAATATGGACAAATAACAAACAATATCAATATATTCCATATTCCTTATCATGCATGTGATGCATCATATATGTGTTTTCTCACATATTCTGAATCGTGGGTAAGATCCATCTATTATTATATCATATCGTAGTACTAATAAACTATCCCACTGGATAAGTTAAGTTTGCAAGTGCATATTTACAATAATTACAACGAAAAAATACTGCTTAAAAACATGAAAAGTGCACACTATACGAATTTTGCAAAACCAACTACAAAATCGATATAAAACTAACTAATAATCATCACATGTAGGGAGCCGATTGGTATTTCTTGTATACAAAAATAGATCAAGGGTAAGATTGAGATGATAAGAATTTGTTAAAATGAATCCAAATCTGAAATAAAACCCAAGTCTAGAATAAACATTTATGTTAATTGGATCAAATAAAATTGAATAAGATGAAGACGGTTAAGATTCATGTTAACTAAAATCAGCATATAAAATATTTCTATTAATTGGACTAAAATACAATTTTGTGAATCATACCTAGGGGTGTAAATCGGTCGGACCGAACCGGACGGAGTTATGTTCAGTTTCTATCCTAAAAAAATCAGACCAAACACGGAGCGAACCAAATTTTTTCTCGGAAAAATTTCGTAGTCATAATTCGTGTCCTAAATAAAATCGTCGGACACGGACACGATCGGACTAGGTCGGACATGGTTATTTATATCACATTTTGTACATTTTACTAGATTTTCTCTCAACTATACGTCGAATTTCAAGCAATTCGGACGAATTCGGATGAGCCCAGACCGGACATGATTTTTAATCGTACAAATCTTGTTGTCCTAACTCATGTCCTAAATGAAAATCGGACGGACTCGGACAGATGTATTTCGGTCACGTACACGAACGGACGTTGGACATTCAAACAAAATTTATAGCCCTTATCATATCTCAAGTAAACAGATGAATTAGTCAACTATAGTGGATTAACCATCTGCAAATCGAAGCTTTGTTGGTTGAAAGGAACCGATTTGTACCAGGATACGCTAATTAATCCGGAGATTATGAAAATAAGAGTAGTCGCTGGTTGTGGAAGCTGTGACCGTCGCTGGTTGGTGAAGATAAAATTGAAAGGAATGACTGATCTCCGTTTAGAGCGCAAGATAGAGGTTTGAAAATTTCAAAATTATGTAGGAGAAAACATCGAGTCTCACGAAAAATGTGGAATGGGAAAGAAGCAAAGAAATGCTAGAAGACACGGACCATGTTTTTTTGGCTTCAAAGAAATTGATTTTGGCCATCTCACAGTAAGCAAACCTCCCTAACGGTCGATTTGATTATTTATTAACAGTTAGTTCCTAACACCTTATATTTAAGTCCACATATTTATACTAATTACAAAATTTAAGTCATTGAAATAACAGGAAAATAATGTCAAAGACGAGATTAAGAAAAATTCAGACGTAAGGACTAGAGGCCAAAAATTTAGGTTGAATGACACTTTTTAGTGTAAAACACAAAATTATGATGGGCCCTTGGATTCCTTGATTTACACTAAAAAGTGTCCTTATGATTAAATTTTTGGTCTCTTATCCTTATGTCTAAAATTTTCATTAATTTTGTCCTTGAGTCTAAAAACCCCCGCTTCAATTTTTCTATAATAAATTAAGTCTCACTCAATTATTTTCTAATATTTTACATTTAGTACCATATTTTACTCCTAATTATGTAATATTAAAACTTTTAAATAACTTTAGCAAACTATTATTCGTTCATTTTCTGATAAATCATTTCAAGATTAACCATGTTAAAAAAAATCAAATACACATAAGCACGTCAATCACATAACAAAAATTAGATGCATAATCACAAGTTCAAAGTTAAACTCATTTAGATTAATATATTTACTGTGCATTGAACTATAATGTTAATGTCAATGCCTACATTTTAAAATTTATTTAGTTATTTACAAATTAGCGCATAATATCACTTACCATTGTACATTTAAGTCGATATGCTTAATTTAATTAGGTGATTTTGAATTTAACAAATGATTTATATTAATAAATTGTTGTTAATTCATAAAATTAACGTTAGTTAATGTTTTAAAATCTACACCATGTTCGTATCAACAAAAATGACGAAATCAGCTTATTTTTCAAAATATAAAGTTAAATAAATCACATAGTTTAAACAATATATATAAACAATAATAAAAATTCAATATATTATACATTTATCTCAATAAATTTATCATAAATTGGACAAAATAATTTCCGCTTTAAATACCTGCATTATAACATTTTTACAATTATTTGTTGAACTTCCTCAAATCTTTCGTCGTATTTTATATTTCAATCCATATGTTTTTAATAGAAATATAATGTAACCAAAATGGAAAAAAACCATCTTTTTTTGATGGCTCACTAAAATAGACCCAAGGTACATATCATGCTCTCGGCCTTGAAGCAAAATTGAACACACAACAAGGAAAAGGACGCAAAGACATATGTCTAAACTACTCATGAAATTTTAAATTCTAATCACTTGAATATGAGATAGTATTTAGTCCGTTTTTCTAATATCTCATAAAAATATACTCTAATTTTACTATATATATTCATATTAAAAAAATGTATTTTTTCATATAGCTATAAAGATGTATAAATCACATAACATGAACTATCACTAAAAAGAACACAATGATTTGCGATGGCAAAAAAGCGTCGACGACCATCGCTAGCCGTTGCAATTTAAGTCGTCGCTCACAGGAAAAACTATTCGTCGCTCATTTAGCAACGGCTTGCAGCGGGAATTTATCCATGTGGCATCATACGTGGTAGGTAGTTTGTCTCTCGGTTAACCGTTGCATGCCGTTGCAAAACGTTACAAATGAGCTGTCGCAAGCCATTACCAGCCGTCAAAAAATGCAAGCCATCGCAAATCTGAAACATTTTTTCTGCACTAAACAACTATTTTCTTTATCTCTATCCACAACACTAATCAATATCACCAATTCACCAATATCATTCCAATAATAATGACAAAGTTAATTTGTAAATTAGTTATGATTCATTTGTATCACGAATCTATCATATATTATATCTTAAAATTCTTTTTGAACGTCAATAACTACACAATAAATATATGAATTTCTTTTGTTTTTTTTTCCTACTATGTTATACAGTTAAACTAACTTCTTAAATTTACATTTAACTTATTTAAACAAATTTTATTGAATAATATTTGCTAATTCATCGAATAAATTACTAACATACACCAACTTCAACGTGTATATCTATATTAGTAAAAATGATTAAAAAATTCTCTAATACACTTGCACATATATTGTTGACTATAATACATAAATTTAACACAAACAATAATAATAATGTTGATTATTAATTTATATATTTCACATCAAAATTTATCATATTAAATAACAAATTTTCCATTTTAAAATTAAAATAATAAATTCTATTTTTAATAATATTATCGTGTGCAACGCACACACTAGTTTATAAGGATTGTCCTAGTTAAACCGGTCGTTTGGGAGGTTTGACATCTATCAGTGAAAATAAACTTTCGTACAAAGTAAAAAATTACATGGCTATTTTTTTCTCTTTTGTTTCTTCCGCCTTTTTTCCACTGTTTCCTTCGTCCGTTTCGCCATTTTCTTTCACGCTTTTATTCACTGACCTGCATTTTCTTCTCCACCTCCATTCACATACCCTCTCGTTGAATTTTCCTAAATTCTCGCATCATAAACTGGCAACAAAAAAGCATTTCTTCTACATCGCGCAGCCTGTAACCCTAATTCCAAACTCCCAAATCATTTTTATTCTCGATTTTCAAGACACATGCAATGTAAATAAAACATTTTTACTGCATAAATCTAGCATGCCATGGAAAAAGAATCTCTTGAAATGAAGGTCGCAAATCAATTTCAGGTAATGGTAACATGAATTTATTTGCTTATCTTCCATATTTGATTTTATAGATAATTTATTAGCTTCTCAATTTTAATTGCAATTGATGGCATATCAAATTTGGTATTTTTTGTTATTTAGGACATTCGTGTTAAGATAGTGAGATGTTGTAAACTGATAAGTGACATTTTTATGTGCCTAGAACAGTCATTCGATTGTATGTTAGAGCGAGCAATGTTTCAGTTTGGTGCAAAGCTTACTTTTCTTCCTCATTTTAGTACTTATGTTCCCATTACATGTTAGAATAGCTTATATTTATGAAAAAAATCATTATCATTTTACTGTCTTGATTAAGTTCACGTACATTTAAGGATAGCTTGTATTATCACTACAAGAAAAACCGTAAATAGCGGCAGATTTTTAGCATTTGCGTGGAATCTATAAGAAATATTTTCTAGGATTTATTTTATTTTAACTTACTTTAAAATATTAACGTCGATTTCTGATTTCCATCTCTAAACCATAGCAAATTGCAACGGTTTAAGGTCATCGTTTTTTCGTCATTGAATTCCGTTGCAATTTGAGGCAGTTTACCATCATGTATTTTTTGAAGCTATTTTGCAACATATTTTCAAGAGATTTGCAAGGGATTAGTATGTATATTCTTCTTAAAATGTTTTACTTTTATGTTTTAACTAAATTAGCCCTCGTGCAGATGCATGACTGTAAAAAAATATAATTTTATATTAATACTTTTAGAAATATATTTTTTGGAGTCTGACGGACGTGTGCATAGATAAATGTAATTTCTCTCTTTCATATTTCAGCTATCATTATAAATGTAAACCCAACAAGAAAACATGACAAATCCAAATATATATATATATATATATTGCACGCTAATACAGTCAAATTGATAATTTATAAATAGTTGAATATCAGTTCATTGACGTTTTAAGGCGTATCTATTTCAAGGAATTTTTCCAAGCAACATGTGCCATTTTTAAAAATTACTTTGTTTCCAATATAAGTTTATGTGCTACGCCATATATGGTTTAAGTTGGTTGTGATGGCCCGTAAATCCATACCATCTGAGCTGACTAATTCATGTCCAACTCAAATAATACAGAAATATGATTCGTTAGGGTCCAAGAAATAGAAATAGACAGAAGAAGAACAAAAATAACAAAACAGAACCTCACAGAGGAACGATTAAAATATATTGTATAACATAACTTTGAGGACAATACGAATCATAACACAAACAAAAGAACATTTCATTGTTAATTACAATAATTCCATCAGAATACAAGAATATACAAAGTATAAATCAATATTACACATTCACTAAATATCATAGATTACAATACACTACTGCAACGGAAAAATAATATAATACATAACTGAAAGGAATACACGGATACAGAGCTTTCCGAATATCACTTCAGCTATAAACTAGGATCCTGTGAATATAAATCTGCAAAACCAAAACTACTAGCTGCCCGTGTCAAAATAAGGGCACCCAGAGTTTAGGTTAAAACAATAAACTCCCGGTCAGTCATGTGACTGGTGTGAGAAATAAAACAGTTAACTTTATTTCAAAATAAAGTAAATCAAGGAAACCAAACCGTATAACACAGAACGGGTTTCCTCCCAAGAATATCAGTGCATATAACAAAATAGCGCAATGCTTTTTGGAAAAATGAAGCTATTATAAGACCCAGGTCTTATCACACAATGCAACGCAAGCTGGAGGATGGGGTTTTCACTTGTAATAGCCAAACATGCTTGGTACGTTTAAAACAAATCATTTGATACTATTATAAGTGCATAGTGTATAAAACAACTTCAAATCATAAGTATCAATCATAGACGGCATGGATACCATATATCATGTCGCCAATACTAGGCTCTACAATCAAAACCGCAAAGTCACGTATTGGAAGTTAGATTTCCATCTGTGAACCGAGGCAAAAGATAGTCCTCACCGATTCGAGACAGTCTAGCCCGAGCCCCAGGATCAGAGCTCGAGTGACCCTTGGATCATCAGGGTCGGTCCACCGATGTGGATTAAAATGCCCGAACACTGCGTTTCCCCACCCTTTGGGGCGTAAATGAGCCAAATGACTCTATCGGCTCCACATAGTCACTGATATATCCGAGGCGCCTCGCAACAGCAACAACCACACAGGTGAAAATAATATAAATGTCAGGGCTGGTAGGTCACCGACACCACCCTAGCTAGAAAGAAACACATGCCCTCCCTGAGGTCCTCTCCCGTTTCTGGTTCACAACCGGGGTGTGAGGCTCGCAAATTCACGTTACACAAAGCTATGCCACACAGGCGGTGCTTTGATCATCAACCACAAGACTTTGCTTTTCAACAAAAGCCTTGATCCTTTGCCACTTAGGCATGCCACACAGGCAATTCACACCATGCGACTGCTGTCCATCGATATACAACCTCTGATCCCGTACGTCTCAGAGAAGGGTGAAGTAAGGGAATAAATTCCCCTTCACCACGCAAATGTATATTTAATAGATATCAATCAACACAGAGCAAAATCCAATGTCAGACACACAGTCCATACAAGTCCGTTCTGGGTCTGAACGAAACCGGAGGCACCTTGTACCTTGCATATCCATTGATCTCCAAGTACGTCTAGACGATCACCAACTGATTCCCTCCTCTTGGGTGTACAGCCCAATCAAGAACATCAGTAATCACCCAAACGATGTGAAGACCTCCGGCCTTCGACCACCGTCTTCATCCTCGACACCACTTCGAATCAGTTATTCAAAATGGGATAAACCCGGTCTTTCTGGATAACTCGCGTATATAATAAACAAGTGTTAAACAAACACAATATACGCCTCATTCCAATTCAGAATATTCTTTTATTCAAATATTCTTATATTTTGGGAAAGTTTCCTATTAATTTTATCAAAGATAAATTCTTTAAATTTATTCTTTAATCTTCTTTTGAATATCAATTCAAACTAGTCGGGATTAGCGAACAACACCGAAGTAATCATTTATTTTATTTTCCCAATCCCAACCTATTCATCCCATGAAGTAAAACTGGTAATACTTCATATCTAACACTACAGTGTTATCGGTAAATTCAATTACCATTTCACGTTCAAATCTAATTAAAGATTTAACTATCGCCTGGAGCAAAACTGGCGATACTCCATTCCCAATCATTTCAATCTAATTAAAGATTCATTAAAACTCCACTTGGTTTTAATCTTCCCAAAAGTCAATATTAATGATTGTTGATCTTGGGAAATCATATCCTGTCTTTAACTGGGTTAAAGAACCAATGTCATTTAAAACACGGTTCACTATAAACCCAAAATCACATTCCATTCCATCAGCCTTTAACCGTAAATTAGCAAGTGAAAAGTTCCCTAAGTATTAACCCTGAAGGCCGAAACGAACATCAGATCAATACCCAAGAAACCATTGAACTTAACTAATCTCCATTTAGTTTCTGATTTTCTTAACTCCGTTGGGTCTAAGAACAGTATTATTAAAGATACCATTCACGACAACCCAAATCACTTTCAATTAACGATGGAATCTTCATGGAAAACAAATCGAAATATATACATAATCGATATAAACTTCCATATCCGACTAACAATATAAATGGAATAACGGAAAAGCCTTTTAAATTCCATATATATTAGCAGTCCTCATCCACAGAAATTCATTTCGATTATCACCAAATCGAATTCCATTCCATTCCAATTTATTTTATTAAATTGGAAAACTTTACTTTGGAAAATCTCCTTTAGATCTTAACAAATGATTTATAAATTCCAAATCACATTTCACCGTAAACCGGTTAAAGAACGAATGTCGTTAAAACACAGTTCACGATAAGCCCATTTCCCATTTGATATTAAATACAAGGCTCTGAATAGAAAATATATCGGCATATATTCAATATCAAATTCTACGACCCACAAATATCGTATTGGAAATAGCGTATCAATATATCTTTCAAATTTCCATAACCATATCTGTATAATCACGAAATCCAACATCGAAATATTCCAAAGACAATTTCAATTCAAATCCATTTCAATTCAATTATTGGAAATTCTGATTACTTTTAAAACCCTTTCAAATCCAATTTATTTATTTCAAAAATAAATGGATTATAATTCTAGTTCAAAACTAGTTCATTTCGATAAAAAACTATTTTTATCTTTTCAAATTTGGAGTTATTCATCCTAATTCTTTCCAAATCATTTCTTATGATCTTACACAAACTATTACTATATTTAATAATTTTATCAAGGCCCGTACAGTCGATTTCCATCGACGGCCATCGAACTGCACTTACAATGACCTTTTCCAAATTTGATTCGGACATAATTCCAAATCCAACCATTAGATTTCAAATCTCTAATATTCTTTAAAAAGCTCTTTTCGATACGAACCCAACAGTTCCGGTTTTAGGAGAATCCGACGGTCGGATCTCCCATAATATCCATTCGAAGTCAATGGTCGAAATTCGCGAACTGCCGCAGCACAGCGCGTTCTATTCAGACCATTATATAATATATATATATATATATATTATATACTTCGTCGATTTCCTTTCAAAATGTATTTTATAAATCGTTTTAAATTCGTTTCAAAACGATTTCAAATTCATATTCAATTTCGAATCAAAATTGAATATTCCATATCATTAATCTATAAAGGATAATATTTTCAAAACGTTATATTTTGAAATCAATTCCTTTTCGATATTCATTATAAAAATGATTAAAACCGATATTAATATTGTTCACGTCAAAATGGCGTCAATCTAACGAACACGGCTTTATATGTTTGAATAACTTCGTTATTCTATTCAACAAATGAATATTTTCTTCAACACATGAATATATATTTTTATTCAACACATGAATTTTCATTTTATTCAACACATGAATTTTTATTCTATTCAACACATGAATTTTCTTTCTATTCAACACATGAATTTTCTTTCTATTCAACACATGAATTTTTATTCTATTCAACACATTAATTTTCTTTCTATTCAACACATGAATTTTTATTCTATTCAACACATGAATTTTCTTTCTATTCAACACATGAATTTTTATTCTATTCAACACATGAATTTTCTATTCTATTTAACACATAAATTTTCTTTCTATTCAACACATGAATTTTCTTTTATAATATTCCTTATTTTCCAAATTGGAATGAGGCCCAATCAATTACCATGTAATGTTAATTATATGGATTCCATACAACACACACATATATATATATATATATATATATATATATATATATATATATAATAGCAACGATAAATAATCAACCCTCATCCAGAGTGCACCACACAACTGCATAAGCATTAAATATCAATAATTAACGCTTACACAGTCTGTCAACCCATTGATTGACTTGCAACTAAACAATCAGGATTAGTATACGTCAAATATCATCCCAATACCCGTGTGGGGTTTCAAATCAACAAACACATATTTTTATTTGTGCAGTTGGGCGATGTGTAAAATTTATCGTCCCAATCGATATCAGTCAAATCGGTGTACATAAACAAATCGTTTGATTTGTAAATGAATATTTATTCTATTTCAACACATGAATATATATTTGATTTCAACACATGAACATATATTATATTTCAACACATGAATATTTATTTTATTTCAACACATGAATATATATTTTATTTCAACACATGAATATATATATTATTTCAACACATGAATATATACCTTTCACATCACAATCAACAGTCAAATTTCACAACACAAACAATCACACAAGTCATCCATGGTCTGTGGACAACGGGTGTCGGGTGCTGCTAAGCACCTTCTGCATCCTAGTATATATTTCTAACTAGAAAACAAGAATTAAAAGTGAGAAGTTCTCACCTTTGGTTTCCACTCCGCCATTCTTTATTTCTGTACGGTTCAGATTTGCCTAACTTCCAACGCAATCTTTTTCACGTTGTTCATATTAAAAATCACATTTTTATTATACCGTTTTATTTATAAAAGTCATATTTTTATATCGCCACTTCGTTATAAAAATTATATTTTTATATCGCCACATCATATATGAAAATCGTACTTTTATATCGTTATACATATAATAAAAATCGCATTTTTATTATATCGCTACATATACAAAGATCAAATTTTTACTTCGCTACTCATATAAGAATCGAATTTTTATTATCTATACTATATAAAACTCATATTTTTATTATCTATACTATATAAAAAATCCTATTTTGATAATCTCTATTATATAAAGATCATATTTTTATTTTCTATACTATAAAAAAAATCATATTTTGATAATCTCTATTATATAAAGATTATGTTTTTATAATCTCTATTATATAAAGATCATATTTTTATTATCTATACTATATAAAAATCGTATTTTTAAAACTGATTATAAAACTATATTTTATATAAATTAAAATCTGGAAAAACATACTGATTTTCCTGTCGAACTCGAGGGAGGTCAGGTGGCCGACTAGGCGGTGGGTGCTCTGCGCAGGGAAGGGCGTCGTTGGTGGGGGGTGGAGGTGGTGGCCTTCGGTTTGGGCAGTGCGGTGATCTCAGATCGGGACAGGGGGTGTTTAGGGTTTTTGGGGCGTTGGAGTTCGATTGGGGGAAGAGCTGAGGGAGGAGATGGACGGGAGGAGGGGAGCGATGACATCCAGGCGACGTTGGCGAAGGGTGGCGCATCGAGGTGGAGGGGCGACGGAAGCAGTTCGTAGGTTTTTTTATATATTTTTTTTCTCTGAATGAAGAACGGGGGAAAGGGGAAAAGGAAGAGAGTGTAAAGGGGTGAGTTATTTTATATAAATATATATATTTTAATCTTTATTTTATTTCCAAAAGGTTGACTTTTAGTTTGAATCCCAAATCAAGCCCAACGACTGTCGTCACTAGTTAATTACCCTCATTCCGAACACAATGGGATATGTTTCGTAAGCCAATTTGACCATCACGATCAGTTTCCATTAAATTTAAAATATAAATCTTTATATATTCAATTTAAATGCACATTTCAATTTACCGGGGCCACATACAGTCTCTAAAAATTCCCGAAAAATATTTTCTAGCTTCGTATTAAGGATACGGTCCTAACAAAACTAATTTCGTCAAATTCTGAGACCGTTTGAAAAATGGCCATTTTCCAGTTGATTAAATTCAACTAAAATGGTCAAAACACGTTTTACTTCACCACGCTCACATATTGATCCGAAAAATTATGAATTTTGAAACCCTACAATAACATGACATCACGGATCCAATAAAAGTGGTTTCGTCGAAAACCGACATCGTTTGCAAAATTTCCTTTTTTAAGGGCCAGAATTCCCTAGCGACTATTCTGGATTTTCAACTGGGCATAACTTTTGATTCCCACTATGAAATTTCAATTTTTCAGATTCGTTGGAAAGATATTTTCAAATAGATTCTAATATTTTTGGTTTCGCTAAAATCTGGTTTATTTTGAATCCTGTCATTCATTTGAACTTTGAAATCGAATTTTCGAACTACCGCGCCATTTTCAATTCCTTTTATATTTAAAATAAAATGTTTATATTCTAACGACGATCTGTATAAATATATATGTTCTAATTCTATTCAAAATGAATTTCTCCTCGTTATTATTTAAAATAAATCATTTTAAATATTGAAAATTCATCAAAATTGCCAAAATAAAAATTTTAAATTGGCTCAGATTTCCGGGTTATTACAATCTCCCCCACTTAAAACTTTTCGTCGCCGAAAAGGAACGAAGCCGAAAGTTGTTTTACCAATCAACTCAACTTCCATTATTTTCATTACGGCTTAAGTTCTTCAACTTTTCAGTCTTTAAGAACTTTTCAAATTTTTCAAAAATTTGGCTAACACCCTAAATTTTCGAAAAATTTCGCCATAACCTCCCCTGCACCGGGGACTTCGGGATATTTCAAATAGCCTCCCATGGCCCTCATCAATCCAAAAAGAAAAAGAAACGGCCAATCGGCTCATAAAATCATCCAAACCCAATAAATTTGTAAACATGTACCTATTTTTCGAGGCACGCATCCCAAAAATCTCGAAATGTGGTGGAAAACGTCCAGATATCATCTTCAAATCGTCATATGATATGTGTAATAAGATCCATGCAAGTTGGAGTAAAAATAGCCTTGAGAATAGGTCAGAACAGGCTGTCCAGGAGCAGGTGCGGGGATCGGATCGTGGTGGGGTGCGTGGCAGGCGATCCAGGAAAATAGGAGCAAAAGTAGGCACGAGAACTGGTCAAAACAGTGTGCTTATATGCAGGCTCGGTGGTCGGATCATGGTGATAGGATCGGATCGCGGATCAAGGGTGCGCACCACGAACGGGACGTGGTTGGAGGTAGCTAGCAGGGTGATGACGGGTCGGATCGTGGTGCATGAGGGGCGATCCGAATTGGTGCTCACGAACCAGAGGTGGCGATCCGAGCCCATGATGCTTCGTCAGGAAATTGCCAGATTATACCTGTTCACGGAAACGCGCATAACTTTCAAACCGTAAGTCCGATTGAGCCAAACCGAAGCTCAAACTGAAGCTAACTCAGAGATCTACAAAAGTTAAAGAGCTAAGCTCCGTAATCGCTGTTTTCGGGCCCAAAAGAGGTCGTCTGATAGGAGTTTCGGGCCTGTTTATGTTGAGGATATGATTTTGACCAAACCTCTCAATGTCTTCTGACGTCGTTTCCATCGCTCGAGCATGTTATCATTCAGGAATTCCATGTGTGACAGCTTTTGCCAAAAAATGTGTCAACAATAGCCTTGATACAACTAAGATATTCATCAGTGCAAAAGTGATGTAATTGTGCTGAGTTTGTGTGTGCTTATGAGATGTCAGATGAGTTGAATTATAAACATGTGCGAGCTTCTGAGCTGAGGTTATACCGACTGTTTTCCATTTTACTATACCGACTACACCAGCGTTAAAAATTTAAAAGTAAGCAGATGAATCACGTGCATGGCAAATACAATGCGACAAGGAGGGGCTGTGCCGAGCTGGCAATTGCAGGCTTTCTGTGGTTCCACTTCTATAACAACGACCATCTCCATGGCTACCCACCCCTGGAATCATTGCCTGCATGTTTTTTGCCTTGTGTTCTCTGCATCAAATATGAACTGGAACTGGCATCTGTAGATTTCCAAGTTGAATAATACAGATTTTTGACATGCTAAATGCATGCATTGCGGCATTAATTACGTAACCTTTTTTGACATGTTAGTTAAAATGAATTTTCTTTTGTTAACACAAGACATCTTCATCTACCTAAATCCAAACATGCCGAGATCGATATGTCCAACCATGTATGTTGATATGCATGTGAAACGTTCTTGCACCTACCGTGTACCATAAGTTCCAAAGATTATTAATTGATTTATTTATCATATTGAAATCCAAATCCACCTAGATATGACTTGGTTCAAACATCGGACAAAAGTTGCCTCATAGTATTTTACATATCACAAAAGTATAAAATATGAATAAGGTCATGTAATTGTATAATTTTAAAAAATAACTACTAGATATATTTAGATCCTTGGAATTCTTGTAAAAAGGTTTAACTTAGAAATTATTGTGAGATAACTTTTGATAAAAACTCTATGACGTGCTTCACACGTGAATTATTTCCCTATAAATTATATATATAATCATATTTTTACAATATAATAATGTATAGTTGATTTTCGTACGTTTACATTTTGAAGAAAGTAGTTGATCATATGATTCACCATAAAATATATATTAACTAATTCTATGGTAATTTGATTTTTATCAACCCATCCCGCTATTAAGAAAATATATGACTTTATTAGGCTATGATGAGTTTCGTAGCGAGAAATAAAATTTGATTTTTATCAACTATCACTTTATTAAGATGATATATGAGTTTGTTAACCTATTATGAGTTTCATAGGTAAAAATAACAAAACATATACAACACTTATTTAAGGGTGATGTATGTCTGCATTTTTTATTTTTTATTTCAAAAGCACCAAAATCTGAATTACAATTAGAAGAATGTAGATAGGCAAACAATGAAGCCACAAAATCAACATTGAACCATAGAAGAAGCGGGGTACAATAAGGATCCAGGCAATTAGATTATGCACAAATATAGGAGCTAGCTTACTGGGTAAGCAATGCCAAAAACAAGCTAAAGAATGAGCTTCTACAAATCCCAAAACCTGGCCAAAAAAAGCAACCAAACACCAAAAGCCCCTAAACAGAAGAACTACAATCCAAGCAAACATCGAATGCATTACTTTCTTTGTAAACTAGTGCAAACACCCAAGACATTTTTGATATCTTAACAACATTAGAGTACACAGCCAAAAAGACAACAACGTTATAGGGTGTTTGATCAGGAAGTGAGTGCAGTTATATTTAGCTACATTCGGTATAACGTATCATCATAGCCTAAACAATTTTACATTATATTAATTTTCGATTTCCTTTCAAACTACTGTTATTGTTGAGCAGTAGCACTCACACCATAAAAAACAAGCGTTGATATGATATCAGTTCTTCATTACAATTGACAATAGAATACCACAAAAACCTCAACAAATCAATCTAACTCAACTCAAACAACAAAATGAAACTAATTTGATTTTCAGATTACCTGCTGACAGCTGCAGACGTTGAATGGAGGCCCACGTTGACGCTTAAGGGTTGATCAAGGCACTAGGGTTCTGAGGTAGAAGTGAAGTGAAATCTACAGAAATTCACAAACGATAATAAGACATTAACCAAGATCTTCATCGCTGCTACTCATTTATGAATAAAAAACCCTATAGAAAGAAGTAAATTTTAGAAAACACAGAAAAAATTACCTATTGATTTTAATTTGGAGATGATAAGCGGTGGTGACTGTAGAATCGGTGATAACTGGGTCGCGTAAGAATCGTGGAAAAAAAGGGGGAAATTTTAGCGTGAAAAGAATGGAAATCATCGTGGATTTTGCTTAGAGATCGGATCTACGAGTTTGATAAGGGATGGATGAGAAATGTTATGGATGAGAAATGTTGCGCATTATCCAGGAATGTATGAGAAAAATTACGGTATTATATGATAATAAAAAATTAATTAGAATATTTATTTCTCTAAATTTATTGTAACAGTAAGAGCATCTTTAATGCACATAGAATGTAATGTCTAATTAATTCTATGTGTTCACAATGTGAAATCAATGTTATACAAAATATTTGAAAATTACAACAAAATTGAAAAATCAACTCCAATGCAAATGTGTCCATAAAAAATAATTAGCTTATGTGTTCCAGTCAATTATAAATAAATAGAAGTATTATATTAAAATAATTAATAACATGTGTATTTCATTACTTCACATTGTGATGTACAATGTCTAGAACTAGACATTGTATTTGACAATGTCTAGTGAAAGTTGTCTCATGTCATATTCACACTTAATATAACATTACAATTGGAGATTGGTTTTTTAATGTAATAAAAATTGATGATGTGTAGAAACTTTACATTAAAATCTTAGGAGGGTTGGAGATGCTCTAATGGTGTCGTTTGTTGCTCCAAAATCAAACGCATCAAAAACGAAAATGCATCATTTTACCTTGATTTCTCATTCATTAAATAATAGTAAACCAAAAACAATTTAGTCTCTCATAAATTTTCGGGGTTATCTTCGTTCTCCATAATTCTCTCCAATTTC
The DNA here is from genome assembly GCA_030737875.1 of Allium sativum. NCBI lineage: Eukaryota > Viridiplantae > Streptophyta > Magnoliopsida > Asparagales > Amaryllidaceae > Allium > Allium sativum. The sequence continues at coordinate 433,645,207 of CM060920.1, forward strand.
ATATATTTTGTTAATATATGTCATTTTACAGTTATTTACTTATCTCTCACACTATTTTACATTTAATAAATATCTATTTTTAAAATATTATGCAATTATTTACATATGTTTTCCAATTTTCTCCCAACTATTTTAGCATAAAGATCCATATATTTAAATTAAATTAATTAATTGATCCAAACTTTAAACTAATAGATAAAATTAATCAACTTATGTTACAAAATTTCAATATGCATACGATAGACACATCTATAAATTGGGAAAAAAAATATTAGATACGAAATTATATCGATCGCAAAACGCAAATTATATAGATTGATGATAATAACAATTTTATTTTACAATGGTTCATTCACAAATTTATCATATATTAAAATGCAGAAATTCATTAGCTTCAACATTTAATTTTTTTTAACAATTATTTAGAAATCGTTCTCAGTTCTGTCTTAATATTTTACGTTCAAATCCATACATCTAATTAATTGTGCAAATCTTAAATTTAAATTAGTTAAATATTTGATTAACTATCATTTATTAATTTATCTAATAAATCCTAGAAATACAATAATTTCAATATATGCAATTTCCTATACAATTAAAAATAACAACAAAATGATTTCTTTAGCCAAATGAGCTAATACAAATGTATACTTAAATATAATATCGCTTTTAATTTCTAATTTATTTATCTTCGAAAAAATTGTTCATTACGTAACGTAATTTTATTTTTAGCACTTTTTAAAAAACAAACTTATATTTTACAACATTAAGACTTGAATGCCTAGATTAATTGATCAAAAATATATTAACATTTCTTCTTTCAATTCTTTATAAAACATACCCAAACCACAACTGATGCTACATAACATTATTCTGCAATTATCACAGTTGTATGTATGACCCTTACAATAACATGAAATATATGGTTCACTACAAGGATAAACTTGTTTAAAAATGAAAAACAAGTAATAAATATTAAAAGCTCTTATCAATTACAAATGTGTACAATGCTTTTCTTAGTTTTTTTTTTCTTTTTCCTTTTTTTACATTTGACTCTTTAATTGAATTAGCTAGTTATGTTGATTACAAAATATTTAGATAACTTAAGTTATTTGATATTCATTCCTTCATTTATATATCTTTACAAAAATGAGAATTGAATGCGCATACAAAAACTATATAACAAGAATGATAAAGTTGTTTGTTCACATATACATATGTGTATGTGTATGTGTGTGTATATATATATTTGAAAATTATGTGTATATATATGTGTGTTTGTGTGTGTGTGTGCGTGTGTGTGTGTGTGTGTGTGTGTGTGTGAGCGTGCGCGCGTGTGTGTATCACATGGCATAAATTATTTACATCTACATTATTAAGAAATTTACTTTATTTTTTTTCTTCAGTTAAGACAATAATAGCTAGAAATATATGTAGTTAATGATAATTGAATTTCATTCCCTTACTACATTTTTGATTCTCTAAGCTAGCTTCATATTATAGCTTTTACAAATACAATTTGATATTACTCATTTTCATTATTTTTTCCAAAAAATAATGTAAAATAATAGAGTCTTTTGTCTCTATAATACATAGACTATAAACTATGCTATCGTAATATTGTACTATTTTTTTATTTATGATTTTTACTGGGCTTTTCATAAAAAGTTTTTTGATGACGCGATAGATCTTGTCTCCTTTACATCTACGTAATAAATTGCAAGTGTTGTCGTATTATAAGTAATAAGAATGAATATGCTAAATATCAAGATATATTATTGTAATCTTCATGATATGTAGAGTCTACAAATAATGTGTATATTTGCATTTTACGGAGATTTGAGTGAATAAAAATGCATATCCTCTCTACTTGCTTCTACTTTTTGTTTATTTTACAATAAAATACAATAAAAGTTCTAATTTCAACACACAAAACTATAAACACACTATTTTTCAACTACCATGTGTAAGGAATGAGTTGTGTGCTAATTTTATTTTTCGATTTTCCTTCTTCTTTACACTTTACAACTACGATCTCTTTCTATGCTACTTAAACCCTTCACTCTAATTCCCCAATTTTTTGATTGGAAAATTATAAAAGAATCTTCATTGTCGAATTCATCTTTATTCTTATCTCTACCTCAATTTCTATCTCTTTTCAACATCATCGTACCAATACAAAAGGTGATCAAGACTTTTTTTCTATTAAATATCCAAACAGTTTCTTCAAATGATGTATAAGATCTAATGTCTTAATCAAATGTCAAAAGAATGATGTGAAATTATTATTACAAAACTGAAATTTCGACTTTCATTGTTACTTCATATGAAATAAAGAAATCGTTGCACTACAACAAAACAGATCTATTACAACGTCCATTTTACAACGGGCATTTGCTGCCCGTTGTAATAGACTGCTGTGACAACGGTCATTTTCTGGACCGTTGTAATAGATGCCTGTACAACACCCTTTCTATAACAGGCATATAATGCCCGTTGTAATAAATGCTATTACAACGGTCATTTTTAGGCCCGTTGTAATAACTATCTATTTTACAACGGTCACAAAATGTCCGTTGTAATAGATGTCTATTTTACAACGGTCACAAAATGCCCGTTGTAATAGACGCTAATTTTTGACAATTAATAATTACGATACTTCCATAAAATTAATTTTGATTATTTAATAATTAACCATTAATCTTATATTACTTATTATTAAATATAATATAATATTACTAATTACTAATCATTAATATATTATATTATTTATTAATATTTAATAATCAATCATTAATAATATTATATTAATCATTTATAAATTATAATAGTTAATGATTATTAGTAAATAATCTCTAATTATTAATTATTATATATAATCAATATTCCAACAAACTTAATTTTACTTTCCAGTTATTAGTAAATAATATATATCTAGTAATCAATATCAATAATTTATAATTAACAATAAACATTAATAATTTATGATTAATAATATTACTACACTATATGAAAAATAATCATTTTAACCAACGTTAATTTTACAACGATCATATAAATTTATGCTAATTAACAATAAACATTAATAATTTATGCTAATTTTTTAATTTTGATGGTTGTTTCTTATTTTTTAATTAATTTAGCAATGATGAGAAATTAAAGTCAATTTCAACTGATATAATATAATATAATTTTTGTTTTTTGTCTAGTTATTAAACTTAGTTATCCGTAAACCTAATTTTATTTTGAATTGTGTTATTAAAACATCAGTTAACCGACCATCTTAACCGAGTATTTTCGGTTCGGTTAACCAAATTTTTGTCGGTCGGTTAACCATTAACCGATGTAGTTTATGATTTATTAGAGCTAGCCCAAAACTGAATAAAACTAAGCTCAATCAATTACCCAATATCTGACCCACCGACCCGACTGTGCTATAGTAGAAGTAAAAAGTGAAAAGCTACGGATTTACTCTTCAATACCAAATACCAGACGATGTCGAATAAAAAACCCTAGTATAATCTTCATTGTTCAATCATCAATCAAATCTCCTCAATCATCGGTTGAGTGTCGATGTTGTTCCTGCCATTGGTGCTCCTCTTGAAGGAACGATTGTTCATGGCATCGATTTGATTTCGAGAGCAGTGCAGATTGCAGAAATTAAATGGCTTCGACTACGTGAGTGACAAGAGAAGAGTGGAGGGAGAAAATAAAGAAAGGGGAGGGGTTCTATGCAAAATTCCCCTTTTCACGCGGATCACTGACATGGCATGATCCTGTGCGTTCAAACAAAACCACCTTGTCCCGTTGGATGGCCTTCGTTTCAATTTAAATCCTATAACCTGTTCTTTATAAAATTGTGCTAGTTAGCCTCATTCTCTTTCGATTGCACGATCACAAACTTATTCCGTTTACTACGAAATTTTGGATTACGATAATAAATGTAATTACAAATCCAACGAAACAGGTTTCGGCGAGTTTCAAGTTCGTTTGACCTTCCGTTTAATTTTTCGATCATGTTTTAACTAGTTTCAGAAATGCGATTTTAGCGTACCTTTTCTTCTTGTACGCCCACACGCTAATTCCAGAAATCATAAAATTTGGAACTTGACCATTATTCTATGCTGTGAATCCGAAAAAAAGTGTCTTTGAATTCTGAGGTCATATGAACAATGTTCCTTTGTAAACTGATCGTCGGTTTTACCTCATACGGTTTTATCGAGCATGGCCACACACTAATTCTGTCTGGCACGAAATTTGAAACTTAGCCATGATTGATTATTTCGAATCCAACAAAACTGATCTCGTCAAATTCTGATGCTGCTAGCAAAATTTCTCTTTTTATGGCCTATATGACGAGTATTTTCTTATAAAATTGTATTAAAAATAAATTTCAAATTGGTTGTGAAATTTCGGGTTGTTACACACACATTCACACGCATGCGCATGCATCCACATACATGTATATATATGCACACACGACATACTTAAGAACGAACATTACCGATGGCACGCTATTCGTTGATAAAATATATTTTTACATATTAAATATATCTACGATAGTTAGGAGAAATTAATTTGTATGTATATTTGTTTGATTCTATTTTTGAGTGATAAGGTTTGGTAGAAAAGCTTTTCAAAGTTGTAAAGAAAGCTCAACTATTACATCCTATTTTTAAATCATTACTATTTAGAGTTGTTTTGAATTTATATATAAAAGTAAATATTTTTATCATAAATTTTAGGGATATTAATAACTATAACAATATATAAATAGTCCTTTTTTGGTAATTCACACTGGCATAAAATATACGTGACACTAAAGATATTTAAATTATCAATAAAGATTTTTAGAGACTCCTTTTTTGGTAATTCACACTGGCATAAAATATACGTGACACTAAAGATATTTAAATTATCAATAAAGATTTTTAGAAACGTTTTTTATTTGAAAATGAAAATGAAAATTCTATTTTTAAAGCATATTTTCTGTTTTGTTTTGAAATTGATACCTATATATACAATTTTGTAGTAAATAGCATACTACATGACAAATGAGTTGGACCACAGAAGATGGAGGTCGAACAAGTGCTTTTTGCACCATGTTCAAGTACCATAACCAGTTTGGGCAAGGTGTTTGTCTTAAAGGATATTATTATCTATAATGTATGCAAAAGCATTTTTGGTAGTTTACACCAAAAAATATGACAACAAATATATTATAAGTATTAGTGAAAAAATTGAGTCATTAGTATTTAGAGACGTTTTAAATTTGTTAATGAAATTTAATTCTTTGATCCTATTTTTAAAGAATATTAGCGGTTGTATCATATATGAAATATAAACTTCTGTAGTTCATGCTGATAATAAAAAAGCGTGATACATGGCCTTGTACAAATTTAACATAATACACAGAAATGGCGACATATCCTAATCAACGTCCACCCCTCTCCGTCTAAATCATCTTGACCACTCTGCCGTTCTCCTCCTCCCACTTCCACCTTGTTGATGGTCAAAAGCAAAAAGACAGAAGCCGAGATACACCTCTGGATCTTGTTCCCCTAAATCCACCACTAGATCTGGCCTCCGTTTCAACCTAATCTCCTCCTCGATACTTGATTTCGAAATGGAAGCTACTGACCCTGAGGAGTCCGAGACTGCTCCGACGAACCCTAAGATAAAACATGCTACTGAAATTCCGTTTGAACAATCCAATAATGTTGCGATGGCTACATTGATACGTGACATCCCGATGGATCCAAGGCTGACTCCTAATGCTCCGGTAGCATCTGGCCCTTCACCGCTAACAACGATGATCTCAACAGCAAATCCTTCATGGCACCTCAGTTCAGGTATGAATCTAAAGCAAATAGTATTAGGTGAAGTAAGAGGAAATCGTGAAACTGAATTTGGAAATACTAGCATAAAAAAGGTAAATGTTGATGTTATTCCGGAGTGCATTGAAGTGATTCCGGAGGTTGGTTTGAGCGACTCTGAATTGCCAGTCAATGCTGCGTGTTGTGTGCCTCCAAGCTGCATGCCTGGTGTTCGATCAATTGCCAAACCCAAGATAATTCCCTAGACAACCCTTTTCAGCTCTCTGCCGAATTAAGTATGCCAGTTTCCTGACTTTAAGTATATATTTAGTGTAAGTTTCTTGACATTATATATATTAAGTGCCAGTTATGATGTTATTATAATTAAGTATCCCTATGTATGGAGTCTCAGATATGATGTTATTATAATTAATATTACTTAAAGTGTATGTGTATATTGTTTGCATCGTATGTAGACATTATAGAGGTGCATACAAAAATTGTATGTATAAATAGTGTGGGCTGTGGACTGTTGCCACTTATAGTTCCAACAATCTCAGTTTTAATGCAATGCGTAGTTCATCACAGTTTCCTGACTTTTGAGTCTGATGCATTTTTAACTTGAGAATATGGCACCTGAGTCTATCAGTCTAATGCATATTTGTTTATTTTACTTCAGTAGTTAGCAAATTAGCATTGGAGTTCAGATATGCTTCAAAATGGAGACTATTTATCGACATGAGGACCGACAAATGGAGTATACTTCCACATTTACTGATGAGATGGATCTAATATAAGAATCGACAGTAGAGGACTAGAAGTCATGCGTATACTTCCACGTTTGAATGAGGTATCTTCGCTTTTTAACCAACTGGATTTTCTAATTTTCTTATATTACACAATCTAAATATTGTTGCCAATCTCATCTTCTGCTCAAGTTAATTATAGTTTATCACATTACACTATATATATTGGTTGCATTCACTCTTTTGTGGTATGCTTTTCCTCTGTTTTTTCCTTGATACTTCTTATAATCCAACATATACCCAAGTTTATTACAAAACTATATCTACCCATTTTCACTCATGTATATTCTGTTTGCACAAATATATTTCATGTTATTACAAACATATACCCAAGTATATTCAGTTACTAAGCTCGCTGTCAATAAGAATATCAAAAGGTAAATTCATAAACTAAAATTCCAATATGATGAACTGTAGCAAGTGGTATTTGGGTAATGAAATGAATCATAGCTGCGCCTGGACCGAGAAACTGAATTGTGTACTGATTCTGCTGTCATGTAACTTGGTTAGAAATCTCCTTTAAATGGAATGACGAAAGGTGAAACTAGATCCAAAATTAAATAGAACGAGTAAATATAACATAGAAGCATTTATTAGTATTAAACCAATAAGGTATGTAACGTATGTTATTGAGCTAAACTGAAAGCCCATATTTTTCAATCAGTTTATTTTATGTATATGTTCATTAATAAAAAACACTTTTTACTACTTGTCTTTTAGTTGAAATGTTATAAAACATATTGATTCAGATTTCCAGTGTAAGTGAAGTGTGGTGCAGTTTTTGAGGATAACATATACAGTTTCGAAAATTGAGGCTGGTAATTGAGGCTGCCGGTAAGGTGAATGTATATATACAGTTTCAGGTGAATGTAATAAAAAAGATTTGAATACATTAAGTTTTGAAAATATATGGGATAGTATATATACAGTTTCAGGGGTCTGCTTGTAGGGTGAATGTTGTTCGGGTGAGGAGTAGGAAATGATGGTGCAGTTTTTGTCGAGTTTTGTGATGGTTTGGTTAGTGAGTTCAAGAGTGTAATTGAGGCTGGTATGTGCAAATCATTGTTAGGGGAGTGTGGTGAAGTTTTGATGAAGTATTCGTGATGGGAAATGGAACCACAGTCACTGGTATTGAACAGTGAACACAGCTTTGGTAGGTGATTGAATTAGGAAGTGGATTCGTCGTGTTTTCATAATAGTGAGGCTTCAAGTTGATATGACATATGTTACATATTTTTTTTGTATAAACTTGTTCATGCTGCAGTTTTTTTTTTTTGAATAAACTTGTTCATGCTGCAGATTTTTTTTTTTGAATTGTTGTATTTTAATTCAAGTAGTTTCTACATATGTTACCATCTTTTGTATTTATTTTATTTTACAGAAATATCCGTATACAAGTTGAGTAAAATTTTGTAATATACACATTAGGAACATGACTAATGAGGTCTTTCATTGGGAAATATTGGTTTTAGTGTATGATGATGGGTTTATTATTAGAAACTATTATATTAGTAATTTTGCAAGTAAAATGGCTATAAAATGTTCATAAACAATTGATATTAGTTCTGCTATTTAACATATATGTATCTTGAAGTTGCATCTTGTTGTTGTTATCTGCTATTTAACATCCATATGAACATGCAAAAAAATAGTTTCATTAATATGAACACTGTTGTATTGTAGGCTGCAGGTTACCCATTTTTCATCTTAAATATTTTTCATCTTGAATGATTTTCATCTTAAATTGCAGGTTGTGGGTTTCCCATTTTTCCGCTTTTTGGGAAATAAATAGTGTTACCTGAATATTACTTTGTTGAATGAAAATTAATCCGTGCTCAGGAAAAAACAAAGTGGAGAAAAAATAGCGGTAAATGTACATCAATATGCATATTATTCGAAATTGCACTATAACGAATAATGCTTGCGCTGATCATGCAAAAACTTCTAGATGTTTTGGAATTAACTAGGCTACATCTGTGTGGAGTTTTCCCTGTGGTTCTACTTCGGGCTTTGCTGACAAGATCATCTTAATGTATGGTGCAGTCGATGCAAGTTGGCTTCGTTCTTCAAAATGTAATCTATCTTCTGTTTTTATCTTATTTCATGCTAGCTTTTATTCATTTTATCATTTTGAATAGCGGTAGTGTATGTTTGGAAGTTCCAAGCACGCATTAGTATACTAGCTTATATTCCTTATAATTTTAGCTAAAGTTACAGTGTTGAAATTGCCAATGATTCTACCCATATCGACAAAAAAGTCAAAGCCGTTGTTAATCCAGCTTTTAACTATGTAGAGGTTTCTTCTCTATATTAAAGAAGGGGAGATCGGCGAGTTACTCTAAAAGAATAAACCTTGTGTTTAACATAGCCAGGTGCGCTCTCTATTTCTAGTGAAATAAGCAGCATTTTTTGTTTCAAGTTACGATCACCAAAAACTTGTAGGCGTCGTCAAACGCATGCACACTCAACAGGCCGTTGGATCTGCCGTCACGTGGCACAAAGATTACATTTCCTTGGTCTAGTTTTGGTACTTATGAAACTAGTTATGTAATTTATGTTAGAACTATGTCGACGTAACTTATGTAACCTTTTGGAATGTAAACTCATACAGTCTTTTGGAGTATAAACTTATCGAACTTTTTGAAATGTGTTGGAATTATATGATTCTTTCTTCAGTCTTTCAGTATGTGTTATTATGTGATTTTGATTGTTGCATTACAATATTTATTGCATGTTAAAATATTCATTATTATTATGGATGCATATCGTAGCAGCTATATTTAAATTTGCTATTACAACGGGCAAAAACCGTTGTGATATATAGTATTACAACGGGCAAAGGCCGCTTGTAATTTATTAGCTATTACAACGGGTTAATAACCATTGTCATAGAGTCATTGCACGTGAGAGAGCAAGTTATTACAACGGTCTTTTACAATAGTCATTGCCCGTTGTCAAATAGTCAGGAGCTATTACGACTGGTCATATTAAGACGGGCATATGTCCGTTGTGAAATGCATATTACAACGGTTTTTGCCCGTTGTAAAAGGACTGTTTTGTTGTAGTGTTGGATAGCGCTATGGTTGTTGAGATAACTAGTGGTGGACATTAGTGGACGATGTCTTATTTTTAGGGAGGCTGCTTGGTAAGATGGAAATACGAGAAACACTTGTATATAATGAAATGTGTCTTAAACTATTTCACCCAACATTCAATATGGTTTAAATTTTGAATCAACTGGAAAAGTAAATTTATGTACCTGCCACTCCTCTAATTATAAATATCAATTTAGATGTGGTTTTGAAATTGAGTTTTGGTCATATAAATAAAGCCTTACTTGTGCTTGTTAATAATGCAAAAAAAAAAAAAACTACTAGTTCCTGATTTTACTAGAATATGGATGAAACTTTTGTCTTATCTAATAATAAGTAAGTGTGGCAATCGCACCATAGCTCCTACACTAAACTAAGAGAAAATGCACTGTATAACATACCAGGAAGATACCAGACAATCATCAAGAAAGTATAACTCGAAAATAGAACATGTTATATAACTCATAATACATGGATAACATATAATAGAAAATATACAACATGGTATAGCAGTGAAGCATGGTAGAACAGGAAATCCAATCTCTATGACACCTCAGAGTCACCAATACAAAACGTCCATGTAAATGAATAATTCGTACATCAAAGCTTATTACATATCTCTCAGATTACCAGTAATCATCAACATACAGCGGAATCAACTAATATATCTATATAGTAAAAAAAATGTGCCAGTCTCCTGCTCGTCCTCACGCAGCATCATCAACACCAAAACCTGCTATCTGCTTTCGCTCACCAACAACATCGATGAGCATCCAAGGTAATAAGATGAAACATAAAACTTTGAGTCAGACAACAGTCTTAATGGGCGATAAAATGACTAACAATAGTTACACATGATATATGAGTATAGATAGCTCAATCATTTGATATGTTCTGCAACCACAGAGTTAACACGTGATAATCATCTATACTATACCACTTCAGAATAGGAAAGGATATATCCCCAATCTCATTTCTCTTTGATAGTCTACGGTGATAACCTATCCTGAAAAACATAGAAAAGCATACAGTCATCCATAGTATCCATAGCAACCAATATCCTAGCTATCACCGACTAAAGCCTTGAATACATCAATCATCAAATGCCCATCCATTGCCGTCCGTCAATGGAAAATAGAAAATCCTAGTTCTGGTCAGACTGTCATACATCATCGTTCGTATGTTTTCCTCAATCATCAAAGACAACTAGATCACTCCTTGCTCGGTCTAAGGCACATGATCCATCGTGATCCAAATGGGCATCCCCACATTACTTCTACTTTGAGCTGGATAGAACCTTCGATAACCAACGATTCTTTGGCCTTCCAATCTCACAAGCCATCCTCCTTGACGACACCATCTTTAAGTTCAAGCCACTTCTCGAACCATTCCATTATCATCCTTGATCAACTCTTCCTGAGTCAATTCATCATCATGCTGTATCGTGCATCATCTCAATTCTGCTCCGATCACTCTGTATTGAATTCACAATCGAAGCGCCCATCCTACTTGACTTGCATCTCAATCATCTGAAGTCCTTTTTCCACCAAACTTCAATAGACATCATCAAGTAGTCACACCATCACACTCACCAAGTTTGAGATCCCCATCATTCTCCTGATGGATCGGTACCGGTACATCGGTTCTTGACCGACACCGGTCCATACGCTTAGTTGAAAATGACTAAGTGCTTACACACCCAAATTTTATACTTCAAGTGCTTCCTACCAGTCCATTTTCACAGTCAAAAGCCTCATGTGCAAAAAAAACCTGCCAGTCCATCACCTTACACTCATGTGCAATCGAGCAACCAACCTTCGACCCATCCAAATGCTTCAATATTTTGCACACAACCTTGAATTCATTTCCCTAGCCCACACACTAATTTTCAAAGCCATCCAAATGGATCGGTACTAGTCTATCAGCTATGGACCGGTACCCGTCCATATACTTGGTGTATTTTCGACTGAAAATTTCCGAACATCATCTCGATATCCTTCAGAGCTCCTCCGCCAAGTTACGTCTGAATCCGATCATCTGTACCTCTGATTCGCTCTGTTCTTCAATCTTAGGTTATACGACAAACAATTCAAGCAATGTATTTAATTTTGTCAAAACAAATAACAATTCATCCTATCCTTATCATATAAACATGCATATATCATAAACATATCATAAAACAACGATTCTAACATGATTTAGATCTAAACATATGCAAGAATATGTTTAGTCTTATAACTTGTCAATTTATGTAGTTAAATTAGATTATATTATAACATCTAAAACTGAAATAAACATATATGATGAGATCTAGGGTGAATTTAACATGTAAAATAAGAAGTAACACGAATCTAACCTATATAATTTGTAGTTTTCGTGTGAGAAATATCTATCACACACCAAATTCAAGATCCACTGCAATATATACCAGATGAAATCAGATTTGGAAAGTGTTGAAAACTCCCGAAATCAAACAAATATGATGTGATCTAATCTTCCCGGATGATGATCTAGCCTTTAGAGTGGTACATGATGAATTAGGATGAATAAAATGAAGAATTAGGGTTTAGGTTAAATCCGGAGAATCACGGACACGAGCCTAATTTTTGAATGAAGAGAGAAACCTTAATTCTCTCCCCCAAACCCTTCAATTTATAACTGTAGGTCATTATCCTAGTGAGCATCACTAATCATTCCATTAACAACTAATTAGTCTGACTAGCAGGATTTGAAACTTAAAACAATGACTTCTCCAAATTCGCTGAACCAAATCCTCAATGTGACATTCTACGAAATAGCCAACGACCATTTTGATCCAATGAGACTGATTTAGCACCTGATTTGATCAATCCATATCAAAAGTTATAGTTAAAACAATAACCATAAGGGAAAAATAGTCACAAATCGACTCGGTATAACCATGGACATATCTCACATCACCATGAACAACTGATTGAAATATGAAAATGATCTGACCACTAGGTAATTAAATATAATTATTTTACGATCCTCCAATACGTAAAATACAGGTCGTCATCTTAAGCTTCTGCTTAAATTTGATTGCGGAGTTTTTTAAATTGATTTTTTGTACCAACTATCTAATCAATTTTTATTATACATCAGCCAATTACCTCAATAATGGTAAGTTAATTTCACAATCCGATCAACAAAGTACTGATATATTAAACAAGTAAGTTTTGATTGGTTAAGAAAATGTCATGTTGGATGGTTAGTAGAATCATAGCTATTTTTATGTAGGAAGAGTGAAAGGAGCAAATAACTATTGAACATGCATAGAAAGGGATATGTAGAAAATATTTATGTGATCTTATTATTAACCGATAGATTTAAGCATCATCATATTAGGGTTGTGCTAACCAGTGTTGAATACAACTTGAATTTTTTTATAGGTGCGATATATTAAATATATTATCACACATATAGTGAGTTACTATGTAAACTATATAACAAGTTCTAACCGCATTCATATGAATTACCAACGTTAATAGATTTGCTTAAGATAACAATATTGAATGTTTAATTGGTTTAAGACTTCTTAGATACTGAAGTAAAGACCAAAATAAAGACTGAAGTTTGGTCTTTAAGCAGTCTTAATAATTACAAACCGATTAGAGACTGAATATCAGTCTTTAACATGAAATTTTAAAGACTAATTTTTTTAGTTTTTATTCGGTCTTTACTTAAAGACTGAATAATTTTAGTCTTTAATTCACTAATTTTTTGTAGTGGAAGAAGCCGTTGAACATGAGTCTTCTCAAACAATGTTATCTATTTTTAGACAACACAGGACTTGTTGGAAAATGTGTGGAAATATGGTATAAATTTAATAGAAAGTATCAGCCAGAAATAAGGCAAATAGAGTTAAGAATCCAGCTTTACACCACGGTGGCTCTAAATCATTCCAACAACATAGGAGAGAATTGGTATAAATTTTCAATATTTTTAGAACATGTTCACGTAAATTTAGTGTATATCATTCATTCTTATTTTCAATAATTCTATTACTGTATATATCTGGTCACAAAGTTAGGAAGGGAGCCTTCGATGGCAGAGGTTTTCAGACATACACATGCGGTGGAGCAGAATGATGAAGAAGGGAGCGTTACGTATGATTAGGCGAACCATAAAGCAATGGGTGTAATGGTAAATATGCTTATCCGTAATTAAAATGTTTCATATTCGTTCATATCACAGTATATAAGTAAATTATATAGCATTTGTGTTAAAATTATATTGGTATTATAGGAGAGATATGACGTAGAGTCGGGTAGAGTGACACAGGCTAGTGGACGAGAGGAGCTTACGGTTGCAGAGTCCGATCATATATGAGATTCTATTATTGATCCGCCTACTCATAATAGGCGATATCACTTTGACAATCAGGAGATAAACCTTTTTTAGACTTATAAAATAACATCATGAATATAAATTGAATTATTAACTTTAATGTGAACTTGAATCATTTCACAAGTTATTGCTTTTCAACGAGGTTACAGGAGGTCCATGGAGGAAAAGACTACAACTCAGATGCAGCAGCAGTTGGATGAGATGAATGAATGGCGAAGAAGCCAACTGGCACAGCAAGTAGACGAGTGCATTGCAACGTACTATCAGGAGCATGAGTCGATGCATAGAGAGGGAGATGCTTCTGCTGAAGGCGAAGAAGACGACGACGACGATGACGAGGAGGAGGACGAGTAGTTTGGTTGTTCTTAAGCTTGGGTATGTACATATACTTGGTTTTTTATATGCTTGATTCACGTACGATGATATGTGATGATGGTATGGTGTGTTTGGATATATGACGATGATATATGACGACTGTACGTGCATGTACAATGATATGTGACGATGGTATTGTGTTGTGGATATATGACCGATGATATGCTATGATAGTGTTATGAATTTTGTAATGTTTTGAATATATTATGATAGTGAGTATTGATTATATTCGACTGATATTGGTGAATTGATATTGGAATGGTATTGGTTTTGTGGATTGAGAGAAAGGAATAGCTGTGTAGTGCAGAAAATGTGTTCCAGATTTGCGATTACAAGCGATGGCTTACAGGTTCCAGATTTGCGACGGCTTATTTGCAACGGTTTGTAACGCCTTGTTACGGCTCGTCGGAAAACAAACTACCTGCCACGTATGATGCCACGTGGACAAGTTATCGTTGCAAACCGTTGCTAATTAAGCGACGGAGGCGTTGCTTTTTCTGTTGGCGACGACTTAAATTGCGACGGCTAGCGACGACCGCCGACGTTTTTTTTCCTTAGCAAATTACTGTGTTCTTTGGAGTGCTAAGATAGCGTTTTTTTCCTTTCAATTAGAGCAGTTCACGTTGACGTCTGTGTCCGACGTATCGGACGTGGACCATACCGAACTGTCCACTCAAACTGAACGGTGAAATTTTATCTGTTCACGCTGGGGTTCGAAGCGTCGGATTCCGTGTCAAATAGCTTTGAGCAACGTGATAGGTATAAATATGTGATATAAAACTGTTGCTTTGCATCGGAAATATTTATAAATGCATGATTGAGTTGAACAGTTTTGTTTTCTATGGTTTGGTCTGGATTACATGATGTGGATAAATACATTGCCTAAACAATCTTGCTAAAAGCTATCACGTTGTAACTAGTAACAATGTTATCCACTTATCGGTATGATCCGTAACTAGTAACAATGTTATCGACTTATCAGTATGATCTTTGCATGCATGCTATAATTATGTATTTATACCTGTTATGTATAAATACACTGTATTCCGTGTCAACGTTACAGTTTTATTTTCTATGGTTTGGTCAATACTTTCTATGATTTTTTCACCACTCTTTCTACTTTAAGGAAGGAAAATTGATACATTGTTGCAAGTTGCAACTTCTCACAATTCGTTTGTCTATTTTGCCCTTTTTTTCTTCTTTTAATAATGTATTATTAACTTTCATATAAAATGAATGATCTGATTGATTAAGCAATGAAAATGATGTTTGTGAAGTTTGATAACCTTAAAATTTTCCATTGTGTACCAGTAAAAGCATACAGTAGTGTAATTCATCTGTCTGGTTTCCTATATCACAACGTTAAAGATTTTGCTACCAACCCAAGAATTAGAGCAATTAATAAGCTTAGCATCGATCTGATAAATCACATCCTAAACCTTTGTCTTCCACTTACCTCATGCGTGTTTGTTATTAAGAAAAATCAAGCATGCATGCTGTACTGCCAACTGCCAAGTGCCAACAAAGAACAAAAAAAGGAATTTGCCATAATAGATTTAAAATAAAAGGCGTATTATTTCAAAATTAACTGAAAAACAAAATCAAGTCCATTAAAAAGAAATGTAAGAAAACAATTCCTATGAACAAGAGCCACCACTTCAGCCCTCTACGGATATAACCCTATGGAATGCAGCAAGCTCTTGCATTTTCTAACTTTGTTTTCTAAAATGGTTGTTTTCCATGATATGCATGCGTTGTGCACACTTTTGTATAGATGAAAACCCAAAACTAAAAATTGTAAACCAAACACTAGCTTAATGTTTCGCTTTTTTTTGTTTTCGTAATCTTTTTCAATCCAATCGGTGCTTCCTTCGCCATTGGGCCCTTGCATCCAATAATCCAGCACTTTTTTGTGCTACTTGTAACCCCTCATGAATACATCACCTCGTTCGTTCATAACTACACCCACCGCGCTGATCAAAGCTTTATTCAACACCCCTGTATTCGTAACCCTATCTTTCCGGTCCTTGCTTTTCGCTTTTGTTGTTAACTCATCCCCACTTACACGTACAGTGTAGTCTCCTTTGCATGTCTCCTCCACCACCTTCATCAGCACTAGTTGCGCCTTCCTCTCCCGTTCTAACACTTTTTTTGATTTCTCTCTTCCATTTTCCGATGTGATTGCGCCCTTCTCTGTGTCTGTCTCACTGTCTATTTCTATGATTTCCACCCCCTTCTTAAATGTTTGTCTTCCTTCTGTTTGTTCCAGCAGCAAGCTTTGTCCATATTCTTCCATGGGGAAGTTGTCCATGGTAAACAACGAAACAAGAAATTTATCATATTCATTTAATATTAATGGATCAAGAATTGTACCATATTCAGCTTCATTTATTAATGGAGAAAATGTTTTGAATATGGTATCAAGTGTTATTTATAACATGAAACGTATATTCCTGTTTTTTTTTCTCTTATTGTATATATCCGCCATATTTCCCCTATTTTTTCTTAATATATATCCCGCAATATTCCTATTTTTTCTCATTTGACTAAGATTTAGATGGCGTTTTGTTTGAGTTTCAATCAAAACATTAGATCCCATCCCAGTTAGAACAGAATAATTAAAATGTACATCAAACAAAATATATACTTGGAATAATGCATGAACGAAGCATATATAGCTCAGGTTTAAATCATCTTCTATTGTACATGATCCATCAATTAACTTTTCAATTAAGGTTTCCTTTTTTTAGGGTGTATGGCACTGACGCAGCACCAAGTCTAGGAAGGGGTTCTGTGAGTGTGTTTCTTTTCAGTTTGAAAGAGTCCTGAAAAAAATAAAAAATAAAATTGAAGCTGACTTTAACATCCAAGTTGGTACATATTTTTAGCAGTAGTGCTTGCACAGGAATCGTGCCAGCTAACTTAGGTTTTCAAAATGAGATTCAAATCCTAAATCGTTAAATTCAAATTCTAAATCGAAATGAGATTTAAATCTTAAATCGTAGATTCAAAGATTTCATATTCTAAGATTTGCACACAGTTTGAAATGTTTGAACTTTTGTGTCTAATGCTGGAACTTCATTTTCTCTCTTGTTTCGATTTTCTTTCTTCCAAAATGATTTAAGAGCACTGCTACAGAGCCAGAAAAAAGTGTGTGCGGGACAGTGCGAAAATTAATCAATCGCCAGTAATTAAGGGGGGAAATGATTCTTGCACATGAGATCATTCCCGCTCCTTTCGGGGTTAAGTTATTTCGGGCCTTATAGCAGAAGTGATGATTTAAAATGGGGTTGTTGACTCAAATAAGTACGGTGAATATATCAATTTGGACTGAATAATTTATTTTGATACGCAGTATTAGCTAGATCTGAATTGGAATATATATAAATTGAATCGTAAAGGTATAGATTCGATTTGAAACGGGATTCAAATCGCAGAATTTTAAGTTTTTTCTATCAAAAACATTAACATTTGTTTACCCTTCTGGTTTGGTTATATTATACTTTATCAATGCATATTTAACACGTCCAGGTGTGCAAGTTGCACAGATGATGATAGAAGTCCAGAATATTTCCATTAAAGCTAATATATAAAATGCATATTTGTAGACATATAGAAATAACTGAACACTCAACATGAAGTTACCAACCATTGGTCTTCACTCAAAAACATTAACATTTGTTAGGAATATTTTTTAAGAAAAGAAGGAGGAATTTTTGAGAGGATTATTTTAATGGGGAGAAAATTTTCATTGCTTTCCTTTTGATTACAAATTTTTGATTGCATCCATACATCAGCTTGATTGCCTTGCTTTTATAATGCAGTGCACTCTCTAGAGTATTCTAGGAATGCATTATCTAGAGAATATAAAATAGGAATTCTAGATTTTCCCTTTTATTCAATTCATTAATACAATTGCTAATATAACAATACAATTAATTATTTCCTAATAAACCAAGATTAATTCCAATATTCCCCCGTAAGCTTGGTTTTTGAACTCCAAGAAGATCTCGCAATCTTTTAAAATTATCAGGCTTTAATGCTTTTGTGAAAATATCAGCAACTTGATTATTTGTTTTGCAAAAATTCAGCTACACCTCTTCATTTTCAATTGCTTCTCGAATGAAATGATGTTTGATGGCTATATGTTTTGTTCTTCCATGATGGACTGGATTCTTAGCTATAGCAATGGCTGATTTGTTGTCACAATGGATAGTCACAGCTTCTTGTTTCTCACCAAAATCATTTAGTATTTTCTTCAACCATATTGCTTGTTGGGTAGCTAGACCAGTTGAAATATATTCAGCTTCTGCAGAAGATTGAGCAACTGTTTGTTGCTTCTTTGAACACCAAGAAAATGCTCCTGATCCAAGAGAAAACACATATCCAGAAGTGCTTTTCATGTCATCTATACTTCCTGCCCAGTCACTATCGCAAAACCCAATTAAATTAGTTTCAACATTATTTTCATATTTGATCTCATAGTCCAAAGTGCCTTGAATATATCTCAGCACCCTTTTTGTTGCACCTAGATGGATATGACTAGGATCATTCATGAAACGAGAAAGTAGGCTGGCTGCAAACATGAAGTTAGGTCTTGTATTAGTAAGGTAAAATAAATTACCAACTAGGCTTCTGTAGTAACTAGCATCAACATTCATTCCCCCATCTTCCTTTTTTAGCTTTTCATTCACAACTAGCGGTGTATCAACCGGATTACACCCAAGCATCCCAAACTTTCTCAATATTTTCTCAGCATATTTCTTTTGACAAATAAAAACTCCATCATCACCTTGAGAGATTTCTTACCGTTTGACATACAAAGTAGCCTCATTTTTGCTCTTCTCAAAACCTTTCTCCATGAAGTAATTGTCAATATTGCTATACCATGCTCGTGGTGCTTGTATTAGCCCATAAAGCGCTTTCTTTAGTTTGTAAACTTTTCCTTCTTGTCCTTTAATCTCAAATCCTTGAGGCTGCTCCACGTAAACCTCTTCTTTCAATTCTCCATTCAAGAATGCCGATTTTACATCTAGCTGATATAACTTCCATCCTTTTTGGGCTGCAAGTGATATTAAACTCTAATGGTGTCAAGACGTGACACTGTAGCGAATGTCTCTTCGTAGTCAATACCGGACTGTTGAGAATACCCCTTTGCAACGAGTCTCGCTTTGTTCTTTTGGACTGAACCATCTGGATTATGCTTCACTTTGTAGATCCATTTTACTCCAATAGTTTCTTTGTTTATCAACCAACATCCAAGTTTTGTTCCTTTCAAGTGCATCCATCTCTTCTTGCATTGCCTTCCTCCAAACATCTTCTTTAACCGCTTCTTCAAAAATTTCTGGTTCCATTGCGCAATAGTTGCACCTAGCAAAAATATCATCCAATCTCCTCATTTTTATTGGGGTTGAGCATGGAGATGATGAATTATGGCTTGCTGAGGATGAAGTGCTAGATGGAGAACATGGTGTAGATGAATCACATTGGTTATTTGCCAGTGTTGCTGGATTTTGTTCTAAAACTACTGCTGGAACGGTTTTATCCTCCACTTTCTCCTTTTGCCAATTCCAAGATGTCTTCTCATCAAATACAACATCTCTACTGATGATTACTTTCTTTGTCTTCAAGTTGTAAAATCTATAGCCCTTTGACACAGAACTGTAGCCAATAAAAATGCATCTTTCACTTGCTTCTTGAAGCTTTGTCCTTTTTTCTTTAGGAATCTGAGCATAGCAAATACTCCAAAAGACTCTAAGATGATTCACTGAAGGCTTTCTTCCACTCCACGCTTCAAACGGCGTCATATTCCATACAGCTTTTGTTGGACATCTATTCAGCAAATACACAGCTGTGTTTACAGCCTCGGTCCAAAATTATTTAGGCATGCCTTTCTCAAACAACATTGATTTAGCCATCTCCATCACTGTTTGATTCTTCCTTTCGGATACACCGTTTTGCTGAGGTGTATACCTAACGGTTAGTTGCCTCTCCACACCTTCTTCTTCACAAAATTTATCAAAATCATTGGAGTTATACTCCTTTCCCCTGTCACTTCTCAAAACTTTTAAGGACCTGCCACTTTGTTTCTCAACAAAAGCTTTAAACTTCTTAAATATAACAAACACTTCAGATTTTTGTCTCATAAAATAAACCCATGTCATGCGGGTCAAATCATCAATGAATAAGATAAAGTACCTGTTTTGAGCATGAGATAATGTGCTCATAGGACCGCATACATCCGTGTGTACTAATTCCAACACTTCTTTGGCTCTCTTTAATCCTTCTTTTGGAAACGGTTGTCGATGATGTTTGCCAAGTACGCAGCCTTCACATACTCCATTTTTTTTTTTATTGTTGGCAACCTGTACACCATCTTCTTTTGTGAAAGCAATGTGAGACTATTGTAGTTTAAGTGCCCAAGTCTCTTACGCCATAAACTAGTGTCGTCTTCCTTTTTTGCCATGAAGCTATGATTTTTCTCATAATTGAGATGAAGGGGAAAGCTTCTGTTTTGTGTCATTTTTATTACAGCAACAACTTTTCCTTTTAAATCAAAAATTTTACATTCTCGATTCTCAAATTGAAGAGAATAATCATGCTCTAAAAGTTGTCCAATGCTCAATAAATTCTCATCTAATTTAGGAACATAAAAGGTATCATGAATAACTTTACCTCCTTGCTTTGTTTGCAACTTCAATGCTGCCTTTGCCTTCAACTTCAACATACTCTCCATTGCCAAGTTTAACTTTTGAACCAAATGAAGGATCTATGTCAATGAATGCACTTTTGTCTCGTGTCATATGATTGCTACATCCGCTGTCCAGCTACCATATATTCTTATATTCTTCAATTGCCTTTTGACAAGCAAAGAACAAGCTCCCTTCCATATCTTCCGCTCCGGCAAATGCTGTGTTATGTGGCTTACCAAGGCGACAGTCCTTTTGAATGTGCCCGAACCTTTTGCAATTATGACATTGTGGCTTTCCTTTGTTCCAGCAATCCTTTTCTTCATGAGAGCTTTTTTTGCAAATTCCACACCATTTATTTGTTCCTTCATCACATCCTCTTCCGCCATAGGTGCCTCGACCTCTTCCGCGTGAATTTCTTCCTATTCCTTTGCCAAATCTGTCACCTCTAGAAGACTCGCCATTATTTTGTTTTATTGTTTTGTCATTGTTGCATTGAGTGGTGAGTTTGGACTGAAATGCGTTTTCAACCATCTTTTCCATACGGCGTAACAACCTTTGCTCGTAGGATCTAAGTGAACCCATCAACCCTTGAACGGTCATGTTTGACAAATCTTTGGTTTCTTCTATAACAGCCACCATAGGATCAAAATTTTCAGTTAAGCTTATCAAAATTTTATCAACGATTCTACGATCGTCAATTATATCTCCATGAGACTTCATTTGATTCACTAATTCGGACAACCTATTAAAATACTCATTCAAACTTTCATTTTGTTTCATTTTTTCATTTTCAAAATCTCTCTTTAGAGATTGAAGTTTGACAGTTTTCACTTTTGAATCCCCTTCAAACTCTTGTTGCAAGATTTCCCTTGCTTCGTTGGCTGTTTTTGCTCTCATAATTCTTGGGAATATGGTGTTTGACACTCCTCTTTGAATCATTCCAAGAACTCCAGCATCTGTGATTCTTTTCTTTTTTAATACTTCAGTTTGAGCTGCTGTACGTTCTGCCGCAGCTGTTGAGTCTTCATATCCTTGATTGATGAACTCCAAGACATCCAAGGAGATGAACAAAGTCTCCATTTTTACTGCCCAAAAATCATAATTTTCTCCTTCAAATAAAGGAACTTGGACATTACTATAGGTGGAGTTGATGCTTGCTGAAGTATTGCTTGGAGAAGCCATTACTTTGCATTTTGTTTTTTTTTTTTTTTTTTTGTTTTTTTTTTTTTTTTTGATTGCAAGGATCTAGAGCTCTGATACCACTGTTAGGAATATTTTTTAAGAGAAAAAGGAGGAATTTTTTAGAGTATTATTTTAATGGGAAGAAAATTTTCATTGCTTTCCTTTTGATTACAAATTTTTGATTGCATCCATACATCAGCTTAATTGCCTTGCTTTTATAATGCAGTGCACTCTCTAGAGTATTCTAGGAATGCATTATATAGAGAATATAAAATAGGAATTCTAGATTTTCCCTTTTATTCAATTCATTAATACAATTGCTAATTTAACAATACAATTAATTATTTTCTAATAAACCCAGATTATTTCCAATAACGTCCAGGTGTGCAAGTTGCACAGATGATGATAGAAGTCCAGAATATTTCCATTAAAGCTAATATATAAAATGCATATTTGTAGACATATAGAAATAACTGAACACTCAACATGAAGTTACCAACCATTGGTCTTCACTCAAAAGAGCTATTTGGTAATCATGTGCACTATATATAAAGCAGAGAAGGTATAAAATCGAAGCATGATGTGTAAAGGAAATTTCTAGATTGACAAGGGAAGAAAAAACCCCAATATAATGTAATATTTTATAATCACTACAAGTTACAACATCTTCACTATTGGAACTACATAATTTTGCATAGTATCTGGTTGCATGCATGGTGTATTTCTGATATAACAACTATAGAACCTCTGATTACAACATCATCTCTGCTGACAAGCTGATTTCAAGAAAGTTCAAACTGCCAAATTGACCAATTATGTGTTATCATCGAAGTCAGATTCACCACTCTTTCTACTCTAGGGAAGGAAAATTGATACATTGTTGCAAGTTGCAACTTCTCACAATTCGTTTGTCTATTTTGCCCTTTTTCTCTTCTTTTAATATTGTATTATTAACTTTCATACAAAATGAATGATCTGATTGATTAAGCAATGACAATGATGTTTGTGAACTTTGATAACGTTAAAATTTTCCATTGTGTGCCAGTAAAAGCATACAGTAGTGTAATTCATCTGTCTAGTTTCCTATATCACAGCGTTAAAGGTTTTGCTACCAACCCAAGAATTAGAGCAATCAATAAGCTTAGCATCTTATAAATCACATCCTAAACCTTTGTCTTTCCACTTACCTCATGCATGTTTGTTATTAAGAAAAATCATGCATGCATGCTGTACTGCCAACAAAGATCAAAAACAGGAATTTTCCATAATAGACTTTTAAAAAAAGCGTATTATTTCAAAATTAATTGAAAACCAAAATAAAATCCATTAAAAAGGAAATGTAAATAAGCGGTTCCTATGAACAAGAGCCACCACTTCAGCCTTCTACGGATATAACCCTATGGAATGCAGCAAGCTCCTGCATTTTCTAAGTTGATTTATCTTTAATGCTATACTGCCAACAAAGATCAAAAACAGGAATTTTCCATAATAGACTTAAAAAAAAAGCGTATTATTTCAAAATTAATTGAAAACCAAAATAAAATCCATTAAAAAGGAAATGTAAATAAGCAGTTCCTATGAACAAGAGCCACCACTTCAGCCCTCTACGGATATAACCCTATGGAATGCAGCAAGCTCTTGCATTTTCTAAGTTGATATCGAAGATCTCGAATTTTCTCCTCCGTTTTCCTGTGCTTCTGATCCTTTTCGTCCTGCATCTTCTGCACCATCTCAAGCTTCTTCTTTAACGTTTCATTTTCTTCCTTAATCATCAAGTTATCTTCTCGCAATTTAATGTTTCGCTTTTTTATGTTTACGTAATCTTTTACAATCCAATGGGTGCTTCCTTCGCCATTGGGCCCTTGCATCCAATACTCCAGCACCTTTTTGTGCTGCTTGTAACCCCTCATGAATACATCACCTCGCTCGTTCATGACTTCACCCACCGCGCTGATCAAAGCTTTATTCAACACCCCTGTATTCGTAACCCTATCTTTTCGGTCCTTGCTTTTCGCTTTTGTTGTTAACTCGTCTCCACTTACACGAACAGTGTAGTCTCCCTTGCATGTCTCCTCCAGCACCTTCATCAGCACTAGTTGCGCCTTCCTCTCCAACTCTGAGGTTGCTTTTTTTGCTTTCTTTCTTCCATTTTCCGATGTGATTGCGCCCTTCTCTGCGTCTGCCTCACTGTCTATTTCTATGATTTCCACCTCCTCCATAATTGTTTGTCTTCCTTGGTCAGTTTGTTCCAGCAGCAAGCTTTGTCCATATTCTTCCATTGGGAAGTTGTCCTTTGGCAAGCAAGCAATAATTCTATCATATTCAACTTCACTTATTATTCGAGGAAGTTTGTCAAATATGGCCCTATATTCTTCTTCCATGTTTGTGATCTCCTCTTCTGGTACCAACTACCAACGGAAAATTTCCCCACATTTCTATTTCCCTGCGCATCCTACGGCAATATTTAGATTAACAAGTGAATACTTAGTTAAAAATAAAAACTGTTGTTGGTTAAGTACTGTTTATAATCTGAAACCGATATATATTACTTAATTAGCTCCTATTTTTCTTAATATATATCCCTCTGTTTATAAACTGAAACTGTATATATTACTTAATTACCTCCTATTTTTCTTAATATATATCCGCCTCTTTGGACTGGCACACAAAATGAATTTTTGTTTCATCTGACTATTTCCACCCTTATCAGTAATTAGTAAACTCTACATTCTACCGGTATTTGAAATATTTCATCAGAAGCGTTCAATATTTGCAACTAATTAAGGTTAAACATTTCAAATGATCTATGTGTTATGTAAAATGATGTTATTTTTCCACCTGAGATATCCATGTAGCTCTCGAACTGAATATTCATGACTGTTATTTTTCACAACAACACAGTAAATAAGCAAATAGCAGTCACTTACAAACGATGGTACATATGCTAACCGTTCAACTTATGTGGACCCGCTCAAATACAGTAATAAAATCATATTCATAATCGTGTGTGTGTGTTAAGAAATAGCATTGTATAGTAAGTTTACATGGTTTATTAACAGTAATCAGACAATAAAACCAGTTGTTTTTTAGTCCATACCTGCTACTGATCTTTTCATCTACTGCTGTTCTGAGCCTAACGTCATCCTGGAAGATTTTTCCAATATTTGTGTGATGAATTAAAGAGTTTTTGTATGGATCTATATATAATAAGGATATATATATGATGGCTTAGACAAAGAAAGTAAACTGCAGAAGTAAATCAAAGTATGAACAGTGGTTTTAGTACGAATGTTTATATAGAGGGTAAAGGGTATTTGAGATATAATAGGACGAATGAGATATATTAGCTAACATTTGAGAACGGGCTGGAGCTTTTGAATTTTGATATACATAATTAAACTATAAGCTTAATGAGATATATTAGCTTAGCTATTTGAGATAAAAACGATGCTATATTGAATGAATCGCTTTTGAGAACGACGTGTAATGCTTTTCTTTTTGCCTTCACAGCAAATTCCATTTTCTACAATTTAATTTCAGCTATCATCTTTAATATAAACACAACAAGAAAAAAATGACAAATTCACAACAATAAAAAACACACGCTAACATAGTCAACATGAAAATTTAATCAAATACTTGAATACTAGTTCACTGACATTTTAAGGCGTATTCGTTTCAGTAGTGAGCGTTAGGTCGGTTTGGGATATTTAACCGAACTTGAAGAATATGTTTTCCTAATGATGAATTCACTTTAAGTAAAACATAAATTCATGTTTGAAAAAATTTATATAGAAAATTTGATGTTTATAATAAAATTTAACACATTTGCAACACATGTCTTTGTATTTTATAACCAATTATTTAAAGTACTGCAATACCATAAAATTAATAATAAATTAGAAGTTCGGTCAATTCGGTTAAACCAATAATAATAAAATAAAAAATACAAACGGAATTTAAATCAATTTAGTTTTAGAATCGAACCGAACCGCCCGAAGTGAACCAGTGTGGTCGGTTAATTTGGTTTAAACCGAATATTGCTCACCTCTATACGTTTCAAGGAAATTTTCCAATTCAAGCAACATCGGCTATTTATGAAAATTACCTTGTTTTTCAATTTAAGTTTATGCACTACGCTATATAAGGTTTAAGTTGGCTAAGAGCAGCTACAACGGTTTACAGAACGTAATATTACATATGAATATTAATGTTTTGACACAATAGAAGAGCGCTGATTTAATCAGCGCTTTTACTAAGGCGCTGACTAAAGGTGTCGACTAAATCAGCGTCAAAGCTTAGACGCTGATTTAATCCGCGCTCAAAATATATTTACTATGCTTTCACTCTAATTATGTGAACGCACCCAACATGCTTTTATTATTATTTGAAAAAAATACATAAACGCACTCATGCTTTTCACCTGTATAACATTCTTTCCACTTGTATATTTTTTTGCCATCGCCTATGCTAGGGTACTAATTAAATCAACGCACCGCTCACTAAATTAGCGTTCAATCTAATTCGAAATACAGAATTGACCTATGAATTTTCAGAAGAAAATTGTCTATTGGATGTGCATTTCTCTCCCACTTAAGTATTTTAAGAGTTAAATTTGCAGCTATTGGAACTGCTCTAATAAAAATAATAAAAACTTTTAGTTTAGTAGCAATGTACTCTATTTTAGGTATACTTTTTAAACTCTTTTTATGTCAAATTCTATTAATGTTAGAAAAAACATTTGAATTGTTCTTTGCACTTATCGTTGAGTGAAAGTAGTGTAATGGTTGTCCTAGTTTATAGGAACTATTATATTCTATCGGAGTTGGTATAATTGGTGATTCTGTCTATTAAAAATTAGTAAAGCAGAACCTTTTAAAGCTTCTCTCCTTAATTTCATGAGTTTTCTCTCTTTCCCTTAATCCACTCTAGATATTTTATTTTTAAATTAGTTTATCACTTTACATTTATTTATTATTTTACTTCTTCTGTTATTTTGTATTTCAATATGAACATTTCAAAGTTTACACAACTAGTATTACCGCACAACGGTGGAAAAACCGACCGTCGAGATGTTCAATACAAAATATAAAATTATTTATTAAAACTTATTTCAAATAATATTTTAATAAAAAAACCTGGCGCACTCATAATTTCCTTATGATAATTAGAGAGAGGCTTCAATGTTCGGTTTGGTTGTAGTATTTTTGTTGCAAGTTGTACACTAAAACATATACTTAAATGTAATTATAAATGATATACCAGAAAGAGGATAAGTAAGACTCACTTTCTAAAAACCAGTACATTAAACATTAAACAACCAATCAGTGAAGAACCGTATCCAATTTCACATTAGTTTAGGTAATCTTTAAGTCATAATGGTAACCTTTTTCAATTCCGGTGATCAATCGTTCCAGTAATCACGAAAGGAGAACTAGGTTATTGAGAAAAATCGATAACAAAACAAAAACATACCAAAGACAAACGTGTAACATGCTTTAAGTTAGTGAACATCAAAAGGGAAAATTACTCAAATGCCATAATTTGACATTTTAACATAGGAAATGGATTTATTTATTTATTCTAACCAATCTTATAAAACTTTGAACAAGAAGATAGGTTAGTAGTAAACATCAACAAACCAACCCGAAAACTGACTTCTTTTTCAACAATACATGCAGACCCCATACAACAAACAACTCATACATGGAGGCATTAAAAAGACAAACATAGATAATCAAGAGTTACAACAGAGAAGCACACCGAAAAACTACCAAGTATTCATAGATTAGACAATAAAATAAATGAAGTTTAAGTTTCACAATTCGAAGAAGATGCGGTGCCAACATTTTATGTAGCCTTGCTATTTGCTCTTCTTGGTTGATATCCTTGAAATCTTTCTGGAAATCTTCTATGCTTTGAAACTGTAACAATCGGATGATAGGACAGTGTTAAACATGTCATCACATGCATGACATGGCACTAAGACACCAATCCGCTTTTTTTAATTTTTGCTGTGACTCTCAAAAAATGACATTATACGTATTTACATGTGTTTTTGTGTGTACATACTCAAAGTACTTTAAAAAAAATTGCGTAGCAAAAGTTGGAATATTTCCCAAAAAGGTACTTCCTTGAATTCTGTTGCAATATTACAGATGCTGCTTGAGCTTGTAGTATGTAAGTACTGCCTGAGACGTGGTATCAATTGGTTACCACCCGAGATATGTGGTACCAATAGGTTACCACCCCCATTAAGTACCAATTATAAACTGAAAATGAATTGCAAACAAGAGCAAATTCCCAGAACTTTGATTAATATGGAACCCGCGTCAGATGTCAATGCAACATAAATTGTGTGCTTATCAAAATAAGATGGCCCGTATATAACCAAATTTCAATACGGAAGTATCTACGCAAAAATAACGATTCCTGTACTGATTTATATGGTAATTCCTACAATGGTAATTGAGGAAGATTGAATATTATTAGGATGCCTCATGTGTACGTCTTATGATAATCGATAACCAAATTAACTTATATTTGTTAATAGCTAACATAGCTAAAAAAATGAATGCAAAGCAGTAAGAAATAAAAGAATATATACTATGCGAACTAAGATTCTTTATTTTCTCTAGAGCCAAAGCAAGCGAACCCAAAGCAGTATGAATTCCTTATTAATCTATGCAAATTACATACAATATATCTGCCACCGAAGAACCAGACACGAAATATATGTGATGTTCTTAATTCTAGAAACGTTTTAATAACATTGAATTTCAGGAAGATAAATTTGTGAAAAATGTCAATAAAAATTGAAGCAAAGCAGGCAGAAACAGATACATGGCGTGGGCCCTGAATGACAAAAGAAATATCCTTTTAACCACTGAAAAATGATTTAGGCAGGGGATCATGGGATCAAAACCTAGACTTATGGTTTATGAAAAAGGGAAATGGCTTGTAAAGGCCAAGCCCAGATATACGTGTAATGCATCAATTGGTCAGTAAAATTGCTTTATGTGAAGATTTTATGAGCTCATAAATCTATTATGGGGCACAATTTCTTTCTATTTATACCGCTTAACAGTAGATTAGCTCCATATATGGCATTTCCCCCCGTATAATCCCTTATATAGGATACTTTTGTAATAAAATAACAAAATATGTTACAATATGGTTGCAAAATATTCATAAGCATGAAACTACAAACATAATGGAAACTGACTACATGGATGCAACGACTCCATCTTCAAAATTTATAATACGGTCTATAGATCTCTCAATCTCAGTATGAACAAGAGTACAGTTATGTTATTTCAACTATAACTAATTGATTGTATAGAACAAATGGTATTAATTAGGCAAGGTCTGCTTTGCTTTTACAGATTTGTAGACAATCAAACCCAAAAAGAGGCAAGCATCAGGCTGAACTGAAATCTATTGGCAGGATGACAAAACCTTGCTCCATAAAATCTTCGAAAGCATAAATATATAAGATAATAAAAATAAGGAAAATATGGACAAATAACAATTAGTATCAATATATTCCATATTCCTTATCATGCATGTGATGCATCATATATGCGTTTTCTCACATATTCTGAATCGTGGGTAAGATCCATCTATTATTATATCATATCATAGTACTAATAAACTATCCCACTGGATAAGTTAAGTTTGCAAGTGCATATTTACAATAATTACAGCGAAAAAACACTGCTTAAAAACATGAAAAGTGCACACTATACGAATTTTGCAAAACCAACTACAAAATCGATACAAAACTAACTAATAATCATCACATGTAGGGAGCCGATTGGTATTTCTTGTATACAAAAATAGATCAAGGGTAAGATTGAGATGATAAGCATTTGTTAAAATGAATCCAAATCTGAAATAAAACCCAAGTCCAGAATAAACACTTTTGTTAATTGGATCAAATAAAATTGAAAAAGATGAAGACGGTTAAGATTCAGGTTAACTGAAATCAGCATATAAAATATTTCTATTAATTGGACTAAAATACAATTTTGTGAATCATACCTAGGGGTGTAAATTGGTCGGACCGGACGGAGTTATGTTCAGTATCTATCCTAAAAAAATCAGACCAAACACGGAGCGAACCAATTTTTTTCTCGGACAAATTTCGTAGTCATAATTCGTGTCCTAAATAAAATTGTCGGACACGGACACGATCGGACTAGGTCGGACATGGTTATTTATATCACATTTTGTACATTTTACTAGATTTTCTCTCAATATACGTCGAATTTCAAGCAATTCGGACGAACCCAGACCGGACATGATTTTTAATCGTACAAATCTTGCTGTCCTAACTCATGTCCTAAATGAAAATCAGACGGACTCGGACAAATGTATTTCGGTCACGGACACGAACGGACGTTGGACATTCGAACAAAATTTACAGCCCTAATCATATCTCAAGTAAACAGATGAATTAGTCAACTATAGTGGATTAACCATCTGCAAATCGAAGCTTTGTTGGTTGAAAGGAGCCGATTTGTACCAGGATACGCTAATTAATCCGGAGATTATGAAAATAAGAGTAGTCGCTGGTTGTGGAAGCTGTGACCGTCGCTGGTTGGTGAAGATATAATTGAAAGGAATGACTGATCTCCGTTTAGAGCGCAAGATAGAGGATTTAAAATTTCAAAATTATGTAGGAGAAAACATCGAGTCTCACGAAAAATGTGGAACGGTAAAGAAGCAAAGAAATGCTAGAAGACACGGACCATGTTTTTTTGGCTTCAAAGAAATTGATTTTGGCCATCTCACAGTAAGCAAACCTCCCTAACGGTCAATTTGATTATTTATTAACAGTTAGTTCCTAACACCTTATACTTAAGTCCACATATTTATACTAATTACAAAATTTAAGTCATTTAAATAACAGGAAAATAATGTCAAAGACGAGATTAAAGAAAAATTCAAACTAAGGACAAGAGGCCAAAAATTTAGGTTGAAGGACACTTTTTAGTGTAAAATACAAAATTATGATGGGCCCTTGGATTCCTTGATTTACACTAAAAAGTGTCCTTATGCCTAAATTTTTGGTCTCTTATCCTTATGCCTAAATTTTTCATTAATTTTGTCCTTGAGTCTAAAAACCCCCGCTTCAATTTTTCTATAATAAATTAAGTCTCTCTCAATTATTTTCTAATATTTTACATTTAGTACCATATTTTACTCCTAATTATGTAATATTAAAACTTTTAAATAACTTTAGCAAACTATTATTCGTTCATTTTCTGATAAATCATTTCAAGATTAACCATGTTCAAATTAACAAAAATGAAAAAAAAAATCAAATACACATAAGCACGCCAATCACATAACAAAAATTAGATGCATAATCGCAAGTTCAAAGTTAAACTCGTTCAGATTAATATATTTACTGTGCATTGAACTGTAATGTTAATGTCAATGCCTACATTTTAAAATTTATTTAGTTATTTACAAATTAGCGCATAATATCACTTACCATTGTACATTTAAGTCGATATGCTTAATTTAATTAGGTGATTTTGAATTTAACAAATGATTTATATTAATAAATTGTTGTTAATTCATAAAATTAACGTTAGTTAATGTTTTAAAATGTACACCATGTTCGTATCAACAAAAATGACGAAATCAGATTATTTTTCAAAATATAAAGTTAAATAAATCACATAGTTTAAACAATATATATAAACAATAATAAAAATTTAATATATTATACATTTATCTCAATAAATTTATCATAAATTGGACAAAATAATTTCCGCTTTAAATACCTGCATTATAACATTTTTACAATTATTTGTGGAACTTCCTCAAATCTTTCGTCGTATTTTATATTTCAATCCATATGTTTTTAATAGAAATATAATGTAACCAAAATGGAAAAAAACCATCTTTTTTTGATGGCTCACTAAAATAGACCCAAGTTACATATCATGCTCTCGGCCTTGAAGCAAAATTGAACACACAACAAGGAAAAGGACGCAAAGACATATGTCTAAACTACTCATGAAATTTTAAATTCTAATCACTTGAATATGAGATAGTATTTAGTCCGTTTTTCTAATATCTCTTAAAAATATACTCTAAGTTTACTATATATATTCATATTAAAAAAATGTATTTTTTCATGTAGCTATAAAGATGTATAAATCACATAACATGAACTATCACTACAAAGAACACAATGATTTGCGACGGCAAAAAAGCGTCGACGACCATCGCTAGCCGTTGCAATTTAAGTCGTCGCTCACAGGAAAAACTATTCGTCGCTCATTTAGCAACGGCTTGCAACAGGAATTTGTCCATGTGGCATCATACGTGGTAGGTAGTTTGTTTCTCGGTTAACCGTTGCATGCCGTTGCAAAACGTTACAAATGAGCCGTCGCAAGCCATTACCAGCCGTCAAAAAATGCAAGCCGTCGCAAATCTGAAACATTTTTTCTGCACTAAACAACTATTTCCTTTCTCTCTATCCACAACACTAATCAATATCACCAATTCACCAATATCATTCCAATAATAATGACAAAGTTAATTTGTAAATTAGTTATGATTCATTTGTATCACGAATCTATCATATATTATATCTTAAAATTCTTTTTGAACGTCAATAACTACACAATAAATATATGAATTTCTTTTGTTTTTTTTCCTACTATGTTATACAGTTAAACTAACTTCTTAAATTTACATTTAACTTATTTAAACAAATTTTATTGAATAATATTTGCTAATTCATCGAATAAATTACTAACATACACCAACTTCAACGTGTATATCTATATTAGTAAAAATGATTAAAAAATTCTCTAATACACTTGCACACATATTGTTGACTATAATACATAAATTTAACACAAACAATAATAATAATGTTGATTATTAATTTATATATTTCACATCAAAATTTATCATATTGAATAACAAATTTTCCATTTTAAAATTAAAATAATAAATTCTATTTTTAATAATATTATCGTGTGCAACGCACACACTAGTTTATAAGGATTGTCCTAGTTAAACCGGTCGTTTGGGAGGTTTGACATCTATCAGTGAAAATAAACTTTCGTACAAAGTAAAAAATTACATGGCTATTTTTTTCTCCTTTTTTTCTTCCGCCTTTTTTCCACTGTTTCCTTCGTCCGTTTCGCCATTTTCTTCCACGCTTTTATTCGCTGACCTGCATTTTCTTCTCCACCTCCATTCACATACCCTCTTATTGAATTTTCCTAAATTCTCGCATCATAAAATGGCAACAAAAAAGCATTTCTTCTACATCGCGCAGCCTGTAACCCTAATTCCAAACTCCCAAATCATTTTTAAAATCTCGATTTTCAAGACACATGCAATATAAATAAAACATTTTTACTGCATAAATCTAGCATGCCATGGAAAAAGAATCTCTTGAAATGAAGGTCGCAAATCAATTTCAGGTAATGGTAACATGAATTTATTTGCTTATCTTCCATATTTGATTTTATCGATAATTTATTAGCTTCTCAATTTTTATTGCAATTGATGCCATATCAAATTTGGTATTTTTTGTTATTTTGGACATTCATGTTAAGATAGTGAGATGTTGTAAACTGATAAGTGACATTTTTATGTGCCTAGAACAGTCATTCGATTGTATGTTAGAGCGAGCAATGTTTCAGTTTGGTGTAAAGCTTACTTTTCTTCCTCATTTTAGTACTTATGTTTCCATTACATGTTAGAATAGCTTATATTTATGAAAAAAAACATTATCATTTTACTGTTTTGATTAAGTTCACGTACATTTAAGGATAGCTTGTATTATCACTACAAGAAAAACCGTAAATAGCGGCAGATTTTTAGCATTTGCGTGGAATCTATAAGGAATATTTTCTAGGATTTATTTTATTTTAACTTATTTTAAAATATTAACGTCGATTTCTGATTTCCATCTCTAAACCATAGCAAATTACAACGGTTTAACGTCATTGTTTTTTCGTCATTGAATTCCGTTGCAATTTGAGGCAGTTTATCGTCATGTTTTTTTTGAAGCTATTTTGCAACATATTTTCAAGAGATTTGCAAGGGATTAGTATGTATATTCTTCTTAAAATGTTTTACTTTTATGTTTTAACTAAAGTAGCCCTCGTGCAGATGCATGACTGTAAAAAAATATAATTTTATATTAATACTTTTAGAAATATATTTTTTGGAGTCTGACGGACGTGTGCATAGATAAATGTGACTAAAGATGGAAATGTGGTAGTAGATCACGAGTATGTCCAATTTTACTGTTGCATAAGAAAATGTGATTATAAAGTTCATCATAGAACACATGTTAAACATAGAAAAACATATTGCAGTAATTTTTGTAATACAATAATTGATTGAAACGGTGAAAATTTTGAAAATAGAAAAATAAAATTAAAAAAAATAAAAATTTGTGTAATGAATTAGAGAGCTTTTATATGGATTTATATATAATATATATATATATATATATATATATATATAGAATGGATTAGACAAAGAAAGTAAACTGCAGAAGTAAATCAAAGTATGAACAGTGGTTTTAGTACGAATGTTTATATAAAGGGTAAAGGGTATTTGAGATATAATAGGATGAATGAGATATAATAGCTATTATGAGATATTATAGGATCGATGAGATATATTAGCTCATTTGAAAATTGCGGGAGCTTTTGATATACATAGACTACAAACTTAATGAGTTGTATTAGCCTAGCTATTTGAGATAACAACAATGCTAGATTTACTGAATTACTTTTGAGAACAAAGTGCACTGCACGTTTCTTTTGTCTTCACAGCAAATACCATTTTCTACAATTTAATTTCTCTCTTTCATATTTCAGCTATCATTATAAATGTAAACCCAACAAGAAAACATGACAAATCCAAATATATATATATATATATAGCACGCTAATACAGTCAAATTGATAATTTATAAATAGTTGAATATCAGTTCATTGACGTTTTAAGGCGTATCTATTTCAAGGAATTTTTCCAAGCAACATCTGCCATTTTTAAAAGTAACTTTGTTTCCAATATAAGTTTATGTGCTACGCCATATATGGTTTAAGTTGGTTGTGATGGCCCGTAAATCCATACCATCTGAGCTGGCTAATTCATGTCCAACTCAAATAATACAGAAATACGATTCGTTAGGGTCCAAGAAATAGAAATAGACAGAAGAAGAACAAAAATAACAAAACAGAACCTCACAGAGGAACGATTAAAATATATTGTATAACATAACTTTGAGGACAAGACGAATCAGAACACAAACAGAAGAACATTTCATTGTTAATTACAACAATTCCATTAGAATACAAGAATATACAAAGTATAAATCAATATTACACATTCACTAAATATCATAGATTACAATACATTACGGCAGCGGAAAAATAATATAATACATAACTGAAAGAAATACACGGATACAGAGCTTTCCGAATATCACTTCAGCTATAAACCAGGATCCTGTGAATATAAATCTGCAAAACCAAAACTACTAGCTGCCCGTGTCAAAATAAGGGCACCCACAGTTTAGGTTAAAACAATAAACTCCAGGTCAGTCATGTGACTGGTGTGAGAACTAAAACAGTTAACTTTATTTTAAAATAAAGTAAATCAAGGGACCAAACCGTATAACACGGAACGGGTTTCCTCCTAAGAATATCAGTGCATATAACAAAACAGAGCAATGTTTTTTGGAAAAATGAAGCTATTATAAGACCCATGTCCTATCACACAATGCAACGCAAGCCGGGGGATAGGGTTTTCACTTGTAATAGCCAAACATGCTTGGTACGTTTAAAACAAATCATTTGATACTATTATAAGTGCATAGTGTATAAAACAACTTCAAATCATAAGTATCAATCATAGACGGCATGGATACCATATATCATGTCGCCAATACTAGGCTCTACAATCAAAACCACAAAGTCACGTACTGGAAGTTGGATTTCCATCTGTGAACCGAGGCAAAAGATAGTCCTCACCGATTCGAGACTGTCTAGCCCGAGCCCCAGGATCAGAGCTCGAGTGACCCTTGGATCGTTAGGGTCGGTCCACTGATGTGGCTTAAAATGCCTGAACACTGCGTTTCCCCACCCTTTGGGGCGTAAATGAGCCAAATGACTCCATCGGCTCCACATAGTCACCGATATATCCGAGGCGCCTCGCAACAACAATAACCACACAGGTGAAAATAATGTCAGGTCTGGTAGGTCACCGACACCACCCTAGCTAGAAAGAACGCATGCCCTCCCTGAGGTCCTCTCCCGTTTCTGGTTCACAACCAGGGTGTGAGGCTCGCGAATTCACGTTACACAAAGCTATGCCACACAGGCGGTGCTTTGATCATCAACCACAAGACTTTTCTTTTCAACAAAAGCCTTGATCATTTGCCACTTAGGCATGCCACACAGGCAATTCACACCATGCGACTGATGTCCATCGATATACAACCTCTGATCCCGTACGTCTCGGAGAAGGGTGAAGTAAGGGAATAAATTCCCCTTCACCAGGCAGATTTATATTTAATAGAGATCAATCAACACAGAGCAAAATCCAATGTCAGACACACAGTCCATACAAGTCCGTTCTGGGTCTGAACGAAACCGGAGGTACCTTGTACCTCGCATATCCATCGATCTTCAAGTACGTCTAGACGATCACCAACTGATTTCCTCCTCTTGGGTGTACAGCCCAATCAAGATCATCAGTAATCACCCAAACGATGTGAAAACCTCCGGTCTTCGACCACCGTCTTCATCCTCGACACCACGTCGAATCAGTTATTCAGAATGGGATAAACCCGGTCTTTCTGGATAACTCGCGTATATAATAAACAAGTGTTACACAAACACAATATACGCCTCATTCCAATTCAGAATATTCTTTTATTCAAATATTCTTATATTTTGGGAAAGTTTCCTATTAATTTTATCAAAGATAAATTCTTTAAATTTATTCTTTACCCTTCTTTTGAATATCAATTCAAACTGGTCGGGATTAGCGAACCACACCGAAGTAATCATTTATTTTATTTTCCCAATCCCAACCTATTCATCCCATGAAGTAAAACTGGTAATACTTCATATATAACACCACGGTGTTATCGGTAAATTCAATTACCATTTCACGTTCAAATCTAATTAAAGATTTAACTATCGCCTGGAGCAAAACTGGTGATACTCCATTCTCAATCATTTCAATCTAATTAAAGATTCATTAAAACTCCACTTGGTTTTAATCTTCCCAAAAATCAATATTAATGATTATTTATCTTGGGAAATCATATCCTGTCTTTAACTGCGTTAAAGAACCAATGTCATTTAAAACACGGTTCACTATAAACCCAAAATCACATTCCATTCCATCAGCCTTTAACCGTAAATTAGCAAGTGAACAGTTCCCTAAGTATTAACCCCGAAGGCCGAAACGAACATCAGATCAATACCCAAGAAACCATTGAACTTAACTAATCTCCAGTTAGTTTCTGATTTTCTTAACTCCGTTGGGTCTAAGAACAGTATTATTAAAGATACCATTCACGACAACCCAAATCACTTTCCATTAACGATGGAATCTTCATGGAAATCAAATCGATATATATATATAATCGATATAAACTTCCATATCCGACTAACAATATAAATGGAATAACGGCAAAGCCTTTTAAATTCCATATATATTAGCAGTCCTCATCCACAGAAATTCACTTCGATTATCACCAAATCGAATTCCATTCCATTCCAATTTATTTTATTAAATTGGAAAACTTTACTTTGGAAAATCTCCTTTAGATCTTAACAAAAGATTTATAAATTCCAAATCACATTTCACCGTAAATCGGGTTAAAGAACGAATGTCGTTAAAACACAGTTCACGATAAACCCATTTCCCTTTTGATATTAAATACAAGGCTCTAAATAGAAAATATATCGGCATATATTCAATATCAAATTCTACGACCCACAAATATCGTATTGGAAATAACGATATCAATATATCTTTCAAATTTCCATAACTATATATGTATAATCACGAAATCCAACATCGAAATATTCCAAAGACAATTTCAATTCAAATCCATTTTAATTCAATTATTGGAAATTCTGATTACTTTTAGTACCCTTTCAAATCCAATTTATTTATTTTAAAAATAAATGGATTATAATTCTAGTTCAAAACTAGTTCATTTCGATAAAAATCTATTTTTATCTTTTCAAATCTGGAGTTATTCATCCTAATTCTTTCCAAATCATTTCTTATGATCTTACACAAACTATTACTATTTTTAATAATTTTATAGAGGTCCGTACAATCGATTTCCATCAACGGCCATCGAACTGCACTTATAACGACCTTTTCCAAATTTGATTTGGACATAATTCGAAATCCAACCGTTAGATTTCAAATCTCTAATATTCTTTAGAAAGCTCTTTTCGATACGAACCCAACGGTTCTGGTTTTAGGAGAATCCGACGGTCAGATCTCCCATAATATTCATTCGAAGTCAATGGTCGAAATTCGCGAACTGCCGCAGCGCGGCGCGTTCTTTTCAGACCATTATATACAATATATATATATATATATATTTATATTATATATTTCGTCGATTTTCTTTCAAAACGTATTTTATAAATCGTTTTAAATTCGTTTCAAAATGATTTCAAATTCATATTCAATTTCGAATCAAAATTGAATATTCCATATCATTAATCTATAAAGGATAATATTTTCAAAACGTTATATTTTGAAATCAATTCCTTTTCGATATTCGTTATAAAAATGATTAAAATCGATATAAATATTGTTCACGTCAAAATGGCGTCAATCTAACCAACACGGGTTTATATGTTTGAATAACTTCGTTATTCTATTCAACAAATGAATATTTTCTTCAACACATGAATATATATTTTTATTCAACACATGAATTTTTATTTTATTCAACACATGAATTTTCTTTCTATTCAACACATGAATTTTTATTCTATTCAACACATGAATTCTCTTTCTATTCAACACATGAATTTTTATTCTATTCAACACATGAATTTTCTTTCTATTCAACACATGAATTTTTATTCTATTCAACACATGAATTTTCTATTCTATTCAACACATAAATTTTCTTTCTATTCAACACATGAATTTTCTTTCTATTCAACACATGAATTTTCTTTTATAATATTCCTTATTTTCCAAATTGGAATGAGGCCCAATCAATTAGCATATAATGTTAATTATATGGATTCCATACAACATATATATATAATAGCAACGATAAATAATCAACCCTCATCCAGATTGCACCACACAACTGCATAAGCATTAAATATCAATAATTAACGCTTACACAGTCTGTCAACCCATCAATTGACATGCAACTAAACAATCGGGATTAGTATACGTCAAATATCATCCCAATACCCGTGTGAGGTTTCAAATCAACAAACACATATTTTTATTTGTGCAGTTGGGCGATGTGTAAAATTTATCGTCCCAATCAATATCAGTCAAATTGGTGTACATAAACAAATCGTTTGATTTGTAAATGAATATTTATTCTATTTCAACACATGAATATATATTTGATTTCAACACATGAACATATATTTGATTTCAACACATGAATATTTATTTTATTTCAACACATGAATATATATTTTATTTCAACACATGAATATATATTTTATTTCAACACATGAATATATACCTTTCACATCACAATCAACAGTCAAATTTCACAACACAAACAATCACACAAGTCGTCCATGGTCTGTGGACAACGGGTGTCGGGTGCTGCTAAGCACCGTCTGCATCCTAGTACATATTTCTAACTAGAAAACAAGAATTAAAAGTGAGAAGTTCTCACCTTTGGTTTCCACTCCGCCATTCTTTATTTCTTTACGGTTCAGATTTGCCTAACTTCCAACGCAATCTTTTTCACGTTGTTCATATTAAAAATCACATTTTTATTATATAGTTTTATTTATAAAAGTCATATTTTTATATCGCCACTTCGTTATAAAAATTATATTTTTATATCGCCACATCATATATGAAAATCGTACTTTTATATCGTTATACATATAATAAAAATCACATTTTTATTATATCACTACATATACAAAGATCAAATTTTTACTTCGCTACTCATATAAAAATCGAATTTTTATTATCTATACTATATAAAAAAAATCATATTTTGATAATCTCTATTATATAAAGATCATATTTTTATTTTCTATACTATATAAAAATCATATTTTGATAATCTCTGTTATATAAAGATTATGTTTTTATAATCTCTATTATATAAAGATCATATTTTTATTATCTATACTATATAAAAATCGTATTTTTAAAACTGATTATAAAACTATATTTTATATAAATTAAAATCTGAAAAAACATACTGATTTTCCTGTCGAACTCGAGGGAGGTCAGGTGGCCGACTAGGCGGTGGGTTCTCTGCGTGGGGAAGGGCGTCGTTGGTGGGGGGTGGAGGTGGTGGCCTTCGGTTTGGGCAGTGCGGTGATCTCAGATCGAGACAGGGGGTGTTTAGGGTTTTTGGGGCGTTGGAGTTCGATTGGGGGAAGGGCTGAGGGAGGAGATGGACGGGAGGAGGGGAGCGATGACATCCAGGCGACGTTGGCGAAGGGTGGCGCGTCGAGGTGGAGGGGCGACGGGAGGAGTTCGTAGGTTATTTTTATATATTTTTTCTCTAAATGGAGAACGGGGGAAAGGGGAAAAGGAAGAGAGTGTAAAGGGGTGAGTTATTTTATATAAATATATATATTTTAATCTTTATTTTATTTTCAAAAGGTTGACTTTTAGTTCGAATCCCAAATAAAGCCCAACGACTGTCGTCCCTAGCTAATTACCCCCATTCCGAACACAATGGGATATGTTTCGTAAGCCAACTTGACCATCACGATCAGTTTCCATTAAATTTAAAATATAAATCTTTATATATTCAATTTAAACGCACATTTCAATTTACCGGGACCACATACAGTCTCTAAAAATTCCCCAACAATATTTTCTAGCTTCGTATTAAAGATACGGTCCTAACAAAACTTATTTCGTCAAATTTTGAGACCGTTTGAAAAATGGCCATTTTCCAGTTGATTAAATTCAACTAAAATGGTCAAAACACGTTTTACTTCGCCACGCTCACATATTGATTCGAAAAATTATGAATTTTGAAACCTAGCAATAACTTGACATCACGGATCCACCAAAAGTGGTTTCGTCGAAAACCGATGTCGTTTGCAAAATTTCCATTTTTAAGGGCCAGAATTCCATAGCGACTATTCTGGATTTTCAACTGGGCATAACTTTTGATTCCCGCTATGAAATTTTAATTTTTCAGATTCGTTGGAAAGATATTTTCAAATAGATTCTAATATTTTTTGTTTCGCTAAAATCCGGTTTATTTTGAATCCTGTACATTCATTTGAACTTTGAAATCGAATTTTCGAACTACCGCGCCATTTTCAATTCCTTTTATATTTAAAATAAAATGTTTATATTCTAACGACGATATATATAAATATATATGTTCTAATTCTATTTAAAATAAATTTTTCCTCGTTATTATTTAAAATAAATCATTTTAAATATTCAAAATTCATCAAAATTTCCAAAATAAAAATTTTAAATTGGCTCAGATTTCCGGGTTATTACAATCTCTCCCACTTAAAACTTTTCGTCCCCGAAAAGGAATGAAGCCGAAAG
The DNA here is from genome assembly GCA_030737875.1 of Allium sativum. Taxonomy (NCBI): domain Eukaryota; kingdom Viridiplantae; phylum Streptophyta; class Magnoliopsida; order Asparagales; family Amaryllidaceae; genus Allium; species Allium sativum. The sequence continues at coordinate 433,687,323 of CM060920.1, forward strand.
TTGTTTTACCAATCAACTCAACTTCCATTATTTTCATTACGGCTTAAGTTCTTCAACTTTTCAGTTTTTAAGAACTTTTCAAATTTTTCAAAAATTTGGCTAACACCCTAAATTTTTGAAATTTTTTGCCATAACCTCCCCTGCACCGGGGACTTCGGGATATTTCAAATAGCCTCCCATGGCCCTCATCAATCCAAAAAGAAAAAGAAAAAGCCAATCGGCTCATTAAATCATCCAAACCCAATAAATTTGTAAACATGTTCCTATTTTTCGGGCAAACAATTTTATTCCTCTTCTCTAACCTCTTTGCTATGACCTGTTCAATGTAAGTACATGTATATGCATGCAAATGCGACAAATTTTCAATACAATTCAATATTTGATACAATTTGGCCTAATGGTTAAAAATATCAAACCAATAATCAAACAACACAATCATCAATCAATTAGTGAATTAATATTTCAAATTCATAATTTTGATATATACAGAAAATCATGTTTTTGGTGACAAATCACAACAATAAACCTATCTAGCTTTGGTTCTCACACCAGTCAATTGGAAATAAACAGAAATCCCACTTTCGAAACTCGAATATAAATTCTGTTTATGTACGTACTATAGCAATCATCAGAAACATCTCCGGGCGACTGGAGTGTGATTCTATATCTATCCAGCATATTAAAACTTCGAATACACGCGGATCAGACGTATATGCAAAATCTTTATATATTGGATCGTCCAAATTCAATACAAACAAATATTCAAATACGAATAATAAAGTTTAAATTTTCAAAACAAAACTTGTTTTAATTTTTATTTTTAAAAACATCACTCTTCACACTCCTTCTAGGATACTACTGCTCTCATCTCTAACGAGTCATTCTCATTGGATATTACTAATCCAATCTCTGATGAATTCTTTCGTATGGTTCTAATAAGTCTCATTCTCAAGCTTTGTAAACCAAAGCTGCGATACCAAATGAAGCGAACCGAACTCCCCTAGTCTCCGATGAGAAGAGAAAGAACGAATTACTTTGAGGACAAGACGAATCAGAACACAAACAGAAGAACATTTTATTGTTAATTACAACAATTCCATCAGAATACAAGAATATACAGAGTATAAATCAATATTACACATTCACTAAATATCAGAGATTAAAATACATTACTGCAGCGGAAAAATAATATAATACATAACTGAAAGAAATACACGGATACAGAGCTTTCCGAATATCACTTCAGCTATAAACCAGGATCCTGTGAATATAAATCTGCAAAGCCAAAACTACTAGCTGCCCGTGTCAAAATAAGGGCACCCAGAGTTTAGGTTAAAACAATAAACTCCAGGTCAGTCATGTGACTGGTGTGAGAACTAAAACAGTTATTTAAAACTTTATTTTAAAATAAAGTAAATCAAGGGACCACGCCGTATAACACGGAGCAAGCTTCCTCCTAAGAATACCAGTGCATATAACAAAACAGCGCAATGCTTTTTGGAAAAATGAAGCTATTATAAGACCCAGGTCCTATCACACAATGCAACGCAAGCCGAGGGATAGGGTTTTCCCTTATAATAGCCAAACATGCTTGGTACGTTTAAAACAAATCATTTGATACTATTATAAGTGCATAGTGTATAAAACAACTTCAAATCATAAGTATCAATCATAGACGGCATGGGTACCATATATCATGTCGCCAATATTAAGCTCTACAGTCAAAACCGCAAAGTCACGTATTGAAAGTTGGATTTCCATCTGTAAACCGAGGCAAAAGATAGTCCTCACCGATTCGAGACTATCCAGCCCGAGCCTCAGGATCGGAGCTCGAGTGACCCTTGGATCGTCAGGGCCAGTCCACTGATGTGGATTAAAATTCCTGAACACTGCGTTTCCCCGCCCTTTGGGGCGTAAATGAGCCAAATGACTCCATCGGCTCCACATAGTCACCGATATATCTGAGGCGCCTCGCAACAGCAACAACCACACAGGTGAAAATAATATAAATGTCAGGGCTGGTAGGTCACTGACACCACCCTAGCTAGAAAGAAACGCATGCCCTCCCTGAGGTCTTCTCCCGTTTCTGGTTCACAACCGGTGTGTGAGGCTCGCGAATTCACGTTACACAAAGCTATGCCACACAGGCGGTGCTTTGATCATCAACTACAAGACTTTGCTTTTCAACAAAAGCCTTGATCATTTGCCACTTAGGCATGCCACACAGGCAATTCACACCATGCGACTGATGTCCATCGATATACAACCTCTGATCCCATACGTCTCAGAGAAGGGTGAAGTAAGGGAATAAATTCCCCTTCACCAGGCAGATGTATATTTAATAGAGATCAATCAACACAGAGCAAAATCCAATGTCAGACACACAGTCCATACAAGTCCGTTCTGGGTCTGAACGAAACCAGAGGCACCTTGTACCTCGCATATCCATCGATCTCCAAGTACGTCTGGACGATCACCAACCGATTCCCTCCTCTTGTGTGTACAGCCCAATCAAGATCATCAGTAATCACCCAAACGATGTGAAGACCTCCGGTCTTCGACCACCGTCTTCATCCTCGACACCACGTCGAATCAGTTATTTAGAATGGGATAAACCCGGTCTTTCTGGATAACTCGCGTATATAATAAACAAGTGTTACACAAACACAATATACGCCTTATTCCAATTCATAATATTCTTTTATTCAAATATTCTTATATTTTGGGAAAGGTTCCCATTAATTTTATCAAAGATAAATTCTTTAAATTTATTCTTTAATCTTCTTTTGAATATCAATTCAAACTAGTCGGGATTAGCGAACCACACCGAAGTAATCATTTATTTTGTTTTCCCAATCCCAACCTATTCATCCCATGAAGTAAAACTGGTAATACTTCATATCTAACACCACGGTGTTATCGGTAAATTCAATTAACATTTCACGTTCAAATCTAATTAAAGATTTAACTATCGTCTGGAGAAAAACTGGTGATACTCCATTCTCCATCATTTCAATCTAATTAAAGATTCATTAAAACTCCACTTGGTTTTAATCTTCCCAAAAATCAATATTAATGATTGTTTATCTTGGGAAATCATATCCTGTCTTTAACTGGGTTAAAGAACCAATGTCATTTAAAACACAGTTCACTATAAACCCAAAATCACATTCCATTCCATCAGCCTTTAACCGTAAATTAACAAGTGAACAATTCCCTAAGTATTAACCCCGAAGGCCGAAACCAACATCAGATTAATACCCAGGAAACCATTCAACTTAACTAATCTCCAGTTAGTTTCTGGTTTTCTAAACTCTGTTGGGTCTAGAAACAGTATTATTAAAGATACCATTCACGACAACCCAAATCACTTTCCATTAACGATGGAATCTTCATGGGAAACAAATCAATATATATATAATCGATATAAACTTCCATATCCGACTAACAATATAAAAGGAATAACGGCAAAGCCTTTTAAATTCCATATATATTAGCAGTCCTCATCCAAAGAAATTCACTTCGATTATCACCAAATCGAATTCCATTCCATTCCAATTTATTTTATTAAATCGGAAAACTTTATTTTGGAAAATCTCCTTTAAATCTTAACAAAAGATTTATAAATTCCAAATCACATTTCACCGTAAATCGGGTTAAAGAACGAATGTCGTAAAATCACAGTTCACGATAAACCCATTTCCCATTTGATATTAAATACAAGGCTCTGAATAGAAAATATATCGGCTTATATTCAATATCAAATTCTACGACCCACAAATATCGTATTGGAAATAACGATATCAATATATCTTTCAAATTTCCATAACTATATCTGTATAATCACGAAATCAAACATCGAAATATTCCAAAGACAATTTCGATTCAAATCCATTTCAATTCAAATATTGGTAATTCTGATTACTTTTAAAACCCTTTCAAATCCAATTTATTTATTTCAAAAATTAATGGATTATAATTCTAGTTCAAAACTAGTTCATTTCGATAAAAATCTATTTTTATCTTTTCAAATTTGGAGTTTTTCATCCTAATTTTTTCCAAATCATTTCTTATGATCTCACACAAATTATTACTATTTTTAATAATTTTATCAAGGCCCGTACAGTCGATTTCCATCAACGGCCATCGAACTGCACTTACAACGACCTTTTCCAACTTTGATTTGGACATAATTCCAAATCCAACCGTTAGATTTCAAGTCTCTAATATTCGTTAGAAAGCTATTTTCGATGCGAACCTAACAGTTTCGGTTTTAGGAGAATCCGACGGTCCGATCTTCCGTAATATCCATTCGAAGTCAATGGTCGAAATTCGTGAACTGTCGCAGCGCGACGCGTTCTATTCAGACCATTATATATATATATATATCGTCGATTTCCTTTCAAAACGTATTTTATAAATCGTTTTAAATTCGTTTTCAAAACGATTTCAACTTCATATTCAATTTCGAATCAAAATTGAATATTCCATATCATTAATCTATAAAGGATAATATTTTCAAAACGTTATATTTTGAAATCAATTCCTTTTCGATATTCGTTATAAAAATGATTAAAATCGATATAAATATTGTTCACGTCAAAATGGCGTCAATCTAACCAACACGGCTTTATATGTTTGAATAACTTCGTTATTCTATTCAACAAATGAATATTTTCTTCAACACATGAATATATATTTTTATTCAACACATGAATTTTTATTCTATTCAACACATGAATTTTCTTTCTATTCAACACATGAATTTTTATTATATTCAACACGTGAATTTTTATTCTATTCAACACATGAATTTTCTTTCTATTTAACATATGAATTTTTATTCTACTCAACACATGAATTTTGTAACACCCCGAATTTCGGTTAATGCTAAAATTCACTAATTGCAGAATAAATAATCTCAGAGGTGAGAATTGGGGGAAACGGGCTGCGTTATTGCGTTCGTCTCGGAAAAATACGCGAAATAGAGTCTGAGTTTTCGAGAATCGGAGTCCGTATGGCCCGGTTATGGCCCAATGAAGTTTACAGAAAATTCAAAGTTCAAAACAGATTTAAAATTCAGGTTCAAATTTCAAAATTGGGGCCATTGGGCGTAGGCGGAGAAAATTCCCGCCTAGCTACCCAAGTCGACAGCCCTGTCGACTGGGCAGTCGACTTGGCTAGGACCAAGTCGACAGCACTGTCGACTTGGGTGTCGACAGGGGGTGCTCGGCCAGTATGGCCTGGTGCACCATTTCAGGGTTTGGGCTGTGTTTTGGGGCTGGTTTCTGGAAGCTTCCGAGATCTGATGGCCCTAATCTAATTTAGGGTTAATCTAATGGCCTAAAACACTTGCCTAATCCTATAAATAAGACCCTAAGCTAGCCCTAAATGATCATAATTCTATCTCCTAACTAAACTATGCCAAAATTTTCTATGATCATGGCCTCCACTCAAAACCCTAGCCTCCATCCTATTTTTAAACTATTTCTATGAAGGCTTTCATGTGCATACAAGCATCTTTGAGTTGTATGAGTGATCATTAGCTTGCATTCATCATCAAGTTGCAAGCTTTATGTTCAAGGCTAGAGTTTTTGGGTGATTTTTGGCAAGGGATTGCTTATTGGAGTTTAGTGGTGAGTTTCTATAGCCTTAATAATCAATTGTTAAATTGATTATGATAGGATATGATAAGATATGGCTATGTTTGTGGATAAATGTGCTTATGCAAGTTTAGTATAGTGTATGTTGTGTGTTTTGCAAGTTTTATGCTATATGCAAGTTTAATGCTATGTTTTATGATGCTCACTATGCAAAACACTATGTTGAACATTTATGCATATGTAACACGTTATGCAAACTATATGTGAGATTATATGCATGTTATATGTAACATGTTATGCAAGTTATGTATTTGGTTTTATGCATGCTAAGTATTTGGTTTTATGCATGCTAAGTGTTTGGTTTTATGCAAGTTATGATGCAAGTTCATATGCAAGTTATGATGCAAGTTCATATGCAAGTTATGATGCAAGTTCATATGCAAGTTATGATGCAAGTTCATATGCAAGTTTGCCTCTATGTATGACATAAGTACATGTGCAAGTTCATTCCTTTTAGACCTATGACATGTATACAAGTTGACACCTTCATGATAGGTCTATGACATGAACATTTAAGCAAGTTACCATCTTTATGACATATGTGATTCATACAAGTTTGGGTTGGTTATTTATGCAAGTTGGGTTTATGGTCATATATACAAGTTGACACCTTTTAAACCCATGATAATGCTAATGATATGCTAAGTTGAACCCATGGTGTGTATGATGAATCTTCTCTTTTGAAGTATGTCATGTTAACGTATTTACGTGGGGACGATGGGGTAAAAATTAATGAACACATAAAATTGTGTGAAGTGGGTATGATTAAACATACCGTAAAGTGGATGGACATAATTGGGAATTTACCTATTAAGTTAGGTCTACCCATATTATGGAATTGGGAATTTACCTATTGAGTTAGGTCTACCCATATTCTTAAATATTTGTAATTAATTAGGGATGATTAATAAAATTATGGGGGTGATTAATTAGGTGTAATTAATCTACTAAGACACGAGGTTGGACCCTTTTGTAGCATAAGACTGCCCGGAACCGACCGGCAAATCCAGCGGCTACAAATGATTGGCCCAATGTGAGAGGTCTTAGTCATAAACTAAATACGTGCCAAGTGTAAAGACACGAGGTTAGACTCTGTTATGGTGTAAGGCTGCCCGGAACCAACCGGCATATCCAGCTGCCATAAAAGACAGTCTAATGTGAGAGGTCTTTGCAAGGGTTACGATCTTAATTAATTAAGGAACACTTAACCAAATTAGCATGTAGTGAGGCATGAGGGGTTAAGTGGGTGTCTTGGGTGGCATGAGGAAACTAGTGGGTTGCCTTGGGTGGCAATAGAAAATGCGATTAGAATACTTAACCAAAGTGGAACATGTAATTAAAACATGATTAAAGGGTTAAGTAAGTGCCTTGGGTGGCATGTGGGAATTAAGTAAGTGCCTTGGGTGGCATGTGGAAATCTTGTGGGGGCCTTAAGTGGCAATTGAAATATAATTAAATGACAAGCTTAAGTAGTAGCTTGTGGGGGCCTTAAGTGGCAATTGAAATATAATTAAATGACAAGCTTAAGTAGTAGCTTGTGGGGGCCTTAAGTGGCAATTGAAATATGATTAGATGACTTAACCAAACCTTAACATGTAAGTGGGCATGATTATAAAAGGGGTTAAGTGGGATGCACTAGATAAAATGGCAAGCTTAAGTAGTAGCTTGTGGGGGCCCATTTCAACCAATATCCCAAACGTATCTTTATGGGCTCGACCCAAGTCGAGGACGGGACACGCATATTGGGCTTGACTATAAGAGGCCAAAACGGGGTAGCGGTGGCAACGCGAGTCCAACGGGTTTCATATGCGTGTGTGGACCCGGGCTGGTAGGTAAGACGTTGTTGCATCGTGTAGGTATAAGCCGTGCACCATTGATTATCGGGTTGCCACTTTGGGGAGTGATACGCCCCACTGTGGGGCCAGCACGGGTATCTACGTTAGGGAGCCGATCGCTTGGGGGTAGTGGGTACACCTAGTGGAGATAGGGGCAGACGGCACCTATGTAGTCAGCTAGGGGTACAAGAAACTACTGGGTAAAATTACTAAGTACACTTAGTGGGATCAACCTTTAAGTAGGAATTACCCTTGGGTGGGTTGAACTGGTGTGGTGCAGTGTAGGAATTACCCTTGGGTGGGTAGATCTGGGGTGGTGTAATCTAGTAATTATCCTTGGGTGGATAAATGCGTCTTTTCGGTTATTTTAGTACATCCTGTGTTTAGTTGGCTACTTAGTGTAGTCATTATCCCCAGAGGTACCGTACCTTGTTTATATCATACCCTAATTACTTTAATGATTGTATTGTTAGGGTTATAGGACTCACTCAGACTTATGTTTGACCCCGTTGTTTCTTTGTCTTTTTCCAACCCTCAGGTTTTCAGAGTGGGCCTAGCACTAGTGGGCTTTGATCAGACTACTTTACCTATCTTTTGGAGCTTGGACCGTGGATGTAAAGCTCAGTTTATCCTTTCTATTATGGCTATTAGGTTATGTAGTGGGATTATGTACTTTTGTTTTTATCAGGATGGATATTATGTACTTGACTCTTATTTATGGATTTGGTGTAACCAAACATGTTTTACTTTCCGCTGGAATGAAATGATGTTTTAAATTCTCAAGTATTACTTATATCTGTCTTGTTGTAATTTTTCTGTTCTATATTCACTTAAAATACTCCACCGATGTTATGGCATTCCCTTAGTGAGTGACCGTAGCGGGTGTGGGGTGTTACACGTGGTATCAGAGCTTAAGGTTACCAGAACAGATAAATTTTTTAGAAAAACTATTTTCTAAGAATATTTTTGAAAGGAGTATTTTCAAAAACATGTCTTTTAAGAGAAAAGTTTTTGAAAGAAAAGCATAATCCCCAATAGCCATATCTATATCTTTCGAATTCTCCGTTTTGAATCTCTTCCTCTCTCGTTTTGAGTTTCCCCTCCGTGTATAGATGATCTTTCTAAGATAGATAAGAATGGAAAACCACTTCAAGGGACTTAGACGTTAGTCAGATTAGAAGTTGGTTCAAGAAGGAGGAGGACTGGTAGGTACCTATTGGATAGACGATGGGAGGAAGGCTCAAATAGTTGTTTGGTTAATGAAGGATGAAACCTCATTGGTGGGAGGTTACGAGTGGAGAATGGGAAGAAGAGGGCTAGTAGTTATCCTTTTGGGAGGAATAGGACACCTTATTAGGATTGTCCGAAGAGGCAAGGGCAAGGTACGGAATCTCCTGGAGGGTAGTTGTATTCCCTCACGGCTAGTGTACCAGATGGGGATAGGACCGTCTAGGTTGGAATTTGGATTTCTTTATTTTCCGGTTCGAACTTTATTTGATTCTGACGCATCGAGTTCGTTTATCTCATCATTGTTAGTTGAGTCACTGCACTTAGACACCAGTTTAGTAGATGATCCCTTAGTTGTTTCAAACCCAATTGGGGCTCCATGATGTGTTTGGGTTTGAAAGTTTCTATACTTAGCGTTGAGTTTAGATGTGATGCTTTTTGGGCTTCACGGGCTATGGGTTAGTTTTGGGCATGGACTGGTTATCCAGTAATGGTGTCGTTCTTGATTTTGAAGGGAGAGTTGTTAGGCTTATGGCCCGCTTGGGTAACACTCTCGAGATCTCTTGTAAGCCCATGGAATCTGTTATGCTAAGATTCTAGAATCGCTTGACATGTCGGTCGAGAGTTTGCGATCTGTTAGAGTGGTCCGGGAATACTCGGATGTGTTTGAGGAGGTGAAGGGCTTACCTCCGGAGCGGGAGATTGACTTCCGAATATATCTGGTAGACAATGCCAAACCAGTATCTTGGCCAGTGTGCCACATGCCTCCTTGTGAGAGGAGGGAACTCCATTAGCAAGTAGGCGATTTGCTTGAGAAGGGGTTCATAAGACGAAGTATATCGGAGTTGGGTGCTCCAGTAGTTTTTGCCACGAAGGCGGATGGGTCCCTCAGACTTTGTGTAGGCTAAAGAGAACTAAATAAACTCACAAAGGAGAATAGACACCCATTGCTGAGGATTGATGATCTCTTTGATCAGTTAGTTGGCGCCTCAGTATTTTCGCAGTTGGACTTAGCCACGGGGTTTCGTCAGTTGAGAGTGGCTGAGGATAGTATAGAGAAGACTGCCTTTAGGACTCCAGATGGTTTTTATGAGTGGCTGGTGATGCCATTTGGTTTGACGAACGCCCCCGCATACTTTGTTGATTTGATGAGAAGGGTGTTCAGGGAGTACCTAAATAAGTTTTTGATGGTCTTTGTAAATGACATCTTGGTCTTTTCTAGGAGCGAAATAAGTTTTCGTATGTGCTCAATAGGTTGAGCAAAGCCAGTTATGGGATAAATGGTGGTTTTGGAGCGAGACTGGCAAGGACATCCAGAGTTGGACAAGGGCTTAATTATTTAGCCGTTTTTACTAGTATCATCTCACGTAGGTCGTCTGAATTCGAAGGAGGTATCCCTTGGGTGTTTGTCTGATATTGGTTTAGGCCTTTGGGGCTTGCATTTGGGGGATGTCGAGTTCGACTAGGGTGGTCTGCGTGAGAGATGGACAGTTATGATGATTTTGGATGGGATTCTTGGCATCCTATGAGTTTGAGATAGCGTATACCCATGGCAAGGGTAACGTGGTAACGAATGCCTTAAGTAGAAAAAGGTTGTCCTTGAGTTCATTGTTCGTTGAACGACGGAGCTTAGAGTTTATTTCTATGTTTGACTTTAGACCTTCCGTTGACTTTGTACCCGGTTTGCTAGCCTCCTTGGAGGTTAGGCCTACTCTTTTGGGGCATGTTGGCGGAGCACAGCGGGACGACCCACAGTTGGTTGAGTTAGTAGAGAAGCTCATGAGGAGGGGGAGTCGTCCAGCCATTTGAGTAGGTACACCCTAGATGGTAAGGGGTGGTTGCGTAGAGACGGTAGACTTTGTGTACCGCAAGACAAGGGTTTGAGGAAGGCTATACTTGATGATGCACATCGGTCGAAGATGACCATTCATCCCGATAGGGACAAGATGTACCAAGACATGAAGCGAGTTTTCTTTTGGGCCGGTATGAAGAAAGATGTGGCCGAGTATGTCGCTAGATGCTTGGTGTGCTAGCAAATGAAAGCGGAGCAGAAGAAACTCGGTGGGTTGCTTCACCCATTGGAGGTTCCGCTATGGAAGTGAGATAGTGTCTCGATGGATTACCGAGATCAAGGAAAGGTAATACGGGAATTTGGGTTGTGGTAGATAGACTTACTAAGAGTGCCCATTTCATACCCGTGAAGAGCAAGAGGACTGTTCCATGTCTAGCTTCAGTTTATATTCGAGGGATAGTTCGGTTGCATAGGGAACATGACATATTCCATGTGTCACATTTGAGAAAGTGCCTACATGAGACCGCAGAGGCGGTAGAGTCGAGCTTGCTTAAAGAAGTAAAGGTAGAGCGTGATGTGATTATTCGACGAGCTCCTACCCGCATCCTTGGGTCAGAGATTAGGAAGTTGGGAAACAGAGAGGTTCGACTAGTCAAAATGAAAAGGGGAGAAGGTGAGAGCAATGCTACTTGGGAGACAGAAGCGAAGATGCGTTCGTTATACCCATTCCTTTTTGAGGGTATGTCCTTTAAACGTCTCCTTTATCGTTTGTCTAGTGCTTATCTTATCTTTAGTATGTCCTCTCATTAGTACATTTGACCTTTAGATAGGGTAAACCTATGGTTGAAACATGTGTTTGAGACATGTTATGTTTGATAGATGCATGTGGATGCAAGTGGTTGCTCGTGGATGCATATATACACACTCTAGGCACTAGATCGGCTCAATCACTTCATATTGCATATTGCATAAAATTGTGTGTAGGTAACTATATTAATGGATGTATAATGGTTGTGTTATCACATGGATGATGCATTTTGGTGAATGATTGTGCACTCATGTAGAAATAGTATGTGTCGATAGGGATCTTTCGCATACATATTGGATGCATGGCACTATCATGGTTTGCATATGTTCATACATTAGATAGGGAACATATACACACACTTTTTGCATATGCTCATACATCATTAGAAATTGTTTTAAGGACAATGGATGCCCGTGTTTGATGGATTGAGTATATGGTTGTTTGGATGGTAGGATATGCGTTCTCCTTAGCTTAGAGATTTCGGGGACGAAATCCTTTAAGGAGGGGAGAATGTAACACCCCGAATTTCGGTTAATGCTAAAATTCACTAATTGCAGAATAAATAATCTCAGAGTTGAGAATTGGGGGAAACGGGCTGCGTCATTGCGTTCGTCTCGGAAAAATACGCGAAATAGAGTCCGAGTTTTCGAGAATCGGAGTCCGTATGGCCCGGTTATGGCCCAATGAAGTTTACAGAAAATTCAAAGTTCAAAACAGATTTAAAATTCAGGTTCAAAATTCAAAATTGGGGCCATTGGGCGCAGGCGGGGAAAACTCCCGCCTAGCTACCCAAGTCGACAGCCCTGTCGACTGGGCAGTCGACTTGGCTAGGACCAAGTCGACAGCACTGTCGACTTGGGTGTCGACAGGGGGTGCTCGGCCAGTATGGCCTGGTGCACCATTTCAGGGTTTGGGCTGTGTTTTGGGGCTGGTTTCTGGAAGCTTCCGAGATCTGATGGCCCTAATCTAATTTAGGGTTAATCTAATGGCCTAAAACACTGGCCTAATCCTATAAATAAGACCCTAAGCTAGCCCTAAATGATCATAATTCTATCTCCTAACTAAACTATGCCAAAATTTTCTATGATCATGGCCTCCACTCAAAACCCTAGCCTCCATCCTATTTTTAAACTATTTCTATGAAGGCTTTCATGTGAATACAAGCATCTTTGAGTTGTATGAGTGATCATTAGCTTGCATTCATCATCAAGTTGCAAGCTTTATGTTCAAGGCTAGAGTTTTTGGGTGATTTTTGGCAAGGGATTGCTTATTGGAGTTTAGTGGTGAGTTTCTATAGCCTTAATAATCAATTGTTAAATTGATTATGATAGGATATGATAAGATATGGCTATGTTTGTGGATAAATGTGCTTATGCAAGTTTAGTATAGTGTATGTTGTGTGTTTTGCAAGTTTTATGCTATATGCAAGTTTAATGCTATGTTTTATGATGCTCACTATGCAAAACACTATGTTGAACATTTATGCATATGTAACACGTTATGCAAACTATATGTGAGATTATATGCATGTTATATGTAACATGTTATGCAAGTTATGTATTTGGTTTTATGCATGCTAAGTATTTGGTTTTATGCATGCTAAGTGTTTGGTTTTATGCAAGTTATGATGCAAGTTCATATGCAAGTTATGATGCAAGTTCATATGCAAGTTATGATGCAAGTTCATATGCAAGTTATGATGCAAGTTCATATGCAAGTTATGATGCAAGTTCATATGCAAGTTTGCCTCTATGTATGACATAAGTACATGTGCAAGTTCATTCCTTTTAGACCTATGACATGTATACAAGTTGACACCTTCATGATAGGTCTATGACATGAACATTTAAGCAAGTTACCATCTTTATGACATATGTGATTCATGCAAGTTTGGGTTGGTTATTTATGCAAGTTGGGTTTATGGTCATATATACAAGTTGACACCTTTTAAACCCATGATAATGCTAATGATATGCTAAGTTGAACCCATGGTGTGTATGATGAATCTTCTCTTTTGAAGTATGTCATGTTAACGTATTTACGTGGGGACGATGGGGTAAAAATTAATGAACACATAAAATTGTGTGAAGTGGGTATGATTAAACATACCGTAAAGTGGATGGACATAATTGGGAATTTACCTATTAAGTTAGGTCTACCCATATTATGGAATTGGGAATTTACCTATTGAGTTATTTCTACCCATATTCTTAAATATTTGTAATTAATTAGGGATGATTAATACAAATTATGGGGGTGATTAATTAGGTGTAATTAATCTATTAAGACACGAGGTTGGACCCTTTTGTAGCATAAGACTGCCCGGAACCGACCGGCAAATCCAGCGGCTACAAATGATTGGCCCAATGTGAGAGGTCTTAGTCATAAACTAAATACGTGCTAAGTGTAAAGATACGAGGTTAGACTCTGTTATGGTGTAAGGCTGCCCGGAACCAACCGGCATATCCAGCTGCCATAAAAGACAGTCTAATGTGAGAGGTCTTTGCAAGGGTTACGATCTTAATTAATTAAGGAACACTTAACCAAATTAGCATGTAGTGAGGCATGAGTGGTTAAGTGGGTGCCTTGGGTGGCATGAGGAAACTAGTGGGTTGCCTTGGGTGGCAATAGAAAATACGATTAGAATACTTAACCAAAGTGGAACATGTAATTAAAACATGATTAAAGGGTTAAGTAAGTGCCTTGGGTGGCATGTGGGAATTAAGTAAGTGCCTTGGGTGGCATGTGGAAATCTTGTGGGGGCCTTAAGTGGCAATTGAAATATAATTAAATGACAAGCTTAAGTAGTAGCTTGTGGGGGCCTTAAGTGGCAATTGAAATATAATTAAATGACAAGCTTAAGTAGTAGCTTGTGGGGGCCTTAAGTGGCAATTGAAATATGATTAGATGACTTAACCAAACCTTAACATGTAAGTGGGCATGATTATAAAAGGGGTTAAGTGGGATGCACTAGATAAAATGGCAAGCTTAAGTAGTAGCTTGTGGGGGCCCATTTCAACCAATATCCCAAACGTATCTTTATGGGCTCGACCCAAGTCGAGGACGGGACACGCATATTGGGCTTGACTATAAGAGGACAAAACGGGGTAGCGGTGGCAACGCGAGTCCAACGGGTTTCATATGCGTGTATGGACCCGGGCTGGTAGGTAAGACGTTGTTGCATCGTGTAGGTATAAGCCGTGCACCATTGATTATCGGGTTGTCACTTTGGGGAGTGATACACCCCACTGTGGGGCCAGCACGGGTATCTACGTTAGGGAGCCGATCGCTTGGGGGTAGTGGGTACACCTAGTGGAGATAGGGGCAGATGGCACCTATGTAGTCAGCTAGGGGTACAAGAAACTACTGGGTAAAATTACTAAGTACACTTAGTGGGATCAACCTTTAAGTAGGAATTACCCTTGGGTGGGTAGAACTGGTGTGGTGCAGTGTAGGAATTACCCTTGGGTGGGTAGATCTGGGGTGGTGCAATCTAGTAATTATCCTTGGGTGGATAAATGCGTCTTTTCGGTTATTTTAGTACATCCTGTGTTTAGTTGGCTACTTAGTGTAGTCATTATCCCCAGAGGTACCGTACCTTGTTTATATCATACCCTAATTACTTTAATGATTGTATTGTTAGGGTTATAGGACTCACTCAGACTTATGTCTGACCCCGTTGTTTCTTTGTCTTTTTCCCAACCCTCAGGTTTTCAGAGTGGGCCTAGCACTAGTGGGCTTTGATCAGACTACTTTATCTATCTTTTGGAGCTTGGACCGTGGATGTAAAGCTCAGTTTATCCTTTCTATTATGGCTATTAGGTTATGTAGTGGGATTATGTACTTTTGTTTTTATCAGAATGGATATTATGTACTTGACTCTTATTTATGGATTTGGTGTAACCAAACATGTTTTACTTTCCGCTGGAATGAAATGATGTTTTAAATTCTCAAGTATTACTTATATCTGTCTTGTTGTAATTTTTCTGTTCTATATTCACTTAAAATACTCCACCGATGTTATGGCATTCCCTTAGTGAGTGACCGTAGCGGGTGTGGGGTGTTACAAATTTTCTATTCTATTCAACACATGAATTTTTTTTCTATTCAACACATGAATTTTCTTTCTATTCAACACATGAATTTTCTTTTATAATATTCTTTATTTTCCAAATTGGAATGAGGCCCAATCAATTACCATATAATGTTAATTATATGGATTCCATACAACACATGTATATAATAGCAACGATAAATAATCAACCCTCATCCAGATTGCACCACACAACTGCATAAGCATTAAATATCAATAATTAGCGCTTACACAGTCTGTCAGCTCATCGATTCACATACAACTAAGCAATCGGGATTAGTGTACGTCAAATATCATCCCGATACCCATGTGGGGTTTCAAATCAACAAACACAGATTTTTATTTGTGCAGTTGGGCGATGTGTAAAATTTATCGTCCCAATCAATATCAGTCAAATCGGTGTACATAAACAAATCGTTCGATTTGTAAATGAATATTTATTCGATTTCAACACATGAATATATATTTGATTTCAACACATGAACATATATTTTATTTCAACACATGAATATATATTTTATTTCAACACATGAATATATATTTTATTTCAACACATGAATATATACCTTTCACATCACAATCAACAGTCAAATTTCACAACACAAACAATCACACAAGTCGTCCATGGTCTATGGACAACGGGTGTCGGGTGCTGCTAAGCACCGTCTGCATCCTAGTATATATTTTTAACTAGAAAACAAGAATTAAAAGTGAGAAGTTCTCATCTTTGGGTTCCACTTCGCCATTCTTTATTTCTGTACGGTTCAGATTTGCCCAACTTCCAACGCAATCTTTTTCACGCTGTTCATATTAAAAATCACATTTTTATTATGCAGTTTTATTTATAAAAGTCATATTTTTACATCGCCACTTCGTTATAAATATTATATTTTTATATCGCCAAATCTTATATAAAAATCGTACTTTTATATCGTTATACATATAATAAAAATCGCATTTTTATTATATCGCTACATATACAAACATCAAATTTTTACTTCACTACTCATATAAAAATCGAATTTTTATTATCTATACTATATAAAAATCATATTTTTATTACCTATACTATATAAAAAAAAATCATATTTTGATAATCTCTATTATATAAAGATCATATTTTTATAATCTCTATCATATAAAGATCATATTTTTATTATCTATACTATATAAAAATCATATTTTTAAAACTGATTATAAAACTATATTTTATATAAATTAAAATCTGGAAAAACTTACTGATTTTCCTGTCGAACTCGAGGGAGGTCAGGTGGCCGACTAGGCAGTGGGTGCTCTGCGCGGGGAAGGGCGTCGTTGGTGGGGGGTGGAGGTGGTGGCCTTCGGTTTGGGCAGCGTGGTGATCTCAGATCAGGACAGGGGGTGTTCAGGGTTTTTGGGGCATTGGAGTTCGATTGGGGGAAGGGCTGAGGGAGGAGATGGACGGGAGGAGGGGAACGATGGCGTCCAGGCGGCATTGGCGAAGGGTGGCGCGTCGAGGTGGAGGGGCGACAGGACAGTTCATAGGTTTTTTTTAATATATTTTTTCTTTGAATGAAGAACGGGGGAAAGGGGAAAAGGGAGAGAGTGTAAAGGGGTGAGTTATTTTATATAAATATATATATTTTAATCTTTATTTTATTTCCAAAAGGTTGACTTTTAGTTCGAATCCCAAATCAAGCCCAACGACTGTCGTCCCTAGCTAATAACCCTCATTCCGAACACAATGGGATATGTTTCGTAAGCCAATTTGACCATCACGATCAGTTTCCGTTAAATTTAAAATATAAATCTTTATATATTCAATTTAAACGCACATTTCAATTTACCGGGGCCATATACAGTCTCTAAAAATTCCCCAAAAATATTTTCTAGCTTTGTATTAAAGATATGGTCCTAACAAAACTAATTTTGTCAAATTCAGAGACCGTTTGAAAAATGGTCATTTTCCAGTTGATTAAATTCAACTAAAATGGTCAAAACACGTTTTACTTCGCCACGGTCGCTCACATATTGATTCGAAAAATTGTGAATTTTGAATCCTAGCAATAACTTGACATCACGGATCCAACAAAAGTAGTTTCGTCGAAAACCGATGTCGTTTGCAAAATTTCCATTTTTAAGGGCCAGAATTCCATAGCGACTATTCTGAATTTTCAACTGGGCATAACTTTTGATTCCCGCGATGAAATTTCAATTTTTCGGATTCGTTGGAAAGATATTTTCAAAAAGATTCTAATATTTTTGGTTTCGCTAAAATCCGGTTTATTTTGAATCCTGTACATTCATTTTTGAAATCGAACTCTCGAACTACCGCGCCATTTTCAATTCCTTTTATATTTAAAATAAAATATTTATATTCTAACGACGATCTATATAAATATATACGTTCTAATTCTATTCAAAATAAATTTCTCGTCGTTATTATTTAAAATAAATCATTTTAAATATTCAAAATTCATCAAAATTGCCAAAATAAAAATTTAAAATTGGCTCAGATTTCCGGGTTATTCCAGGAAGAGAGATATATAATAACTAGAGCTGGACTTATTTACCATATTACCACTTACCAACCATTACCAACCGCTACCAACGGAAGTGGTACTGAACAACTGGTTATCAATTTGATTGGTACGGTATGCCAAACCATAGGAAGATATGTGGTACGGTAATGGTAATTGAGCATTAAAAATGCATTAAAAATGGTAATTACCATACTATCACATATCTTAAACAATGCATATGTATATTCTTATACTTCATTGTATATGCTTATTACATAACATTGAACTTCCAATATGTAATGATTTAATAAAATACCTAGGAAAATACTATTATGATACAAGATTGAATGCATTTTTTTATCAAATATCTTAGAAACAATATAATTTATACGATATTTTAGTTCATCCATAATGTTTTCTTTTTTGTTTGACTGCGTAAAATAAGATAGATACATAATAATATAGTAACAAAAAACCAATTTTAATATTTAATATTTTAACTTGAAATATTGTAAATAAAAGGATCTCATATTATTAAATGGTAAAAACTTATTACCGACCTCTGCCAACCATTACTAACCATAAACTGAATTGTTCATAACCGATTTCTTTGATTGGTAATGGTATGATTTTTTCGATTACCATATAAGTTGGTATGATAATGGTTTTAAATACAAAGTTCCGGCACCGAACCGATTCCACCCCTAATAATAACAGAGGAGAGATATATAATAACAGAGGAGGTAATAATAAAAAGAGTTGCTCAAATTTATTGACTTCAACCTGTTTCTGTATATATTGTATATACAGCTTACAATTGGAAAACATGCACAAAAATAGCTACTTAAAATAAGAAATTATCAACTAAGCCTATCCATAAAATAACAAATTTAAACATCAAAAGACTAGGACTTATTTAATGCAAACTAGGATCAACATATTTGAATCATTCTTCAACATTCCCTCGTGATTCAAAACTACACAGCCTGAGTTTTTTTCTAAAGTAAATGAACTTATCCCTTGGCAAAGCTTTTATAAGAATATCAGCCACCTGCCCATGTGTACTACATTGCTACAACTTAATTTCACCATTTGCAACCAATTCTCGAATAAAATGTAAACGAATATCGATATGTTTGGTTCTTCCATGGATAGAAGGATTCTTTGCCAACAGCAGCCTTGTTATCATAAAAAATATTAGTTGCTTGTTTTGTTCTTGACAAAGATCTGTAAGACTTCCTTTGCTTTCCTTCTTCCATTTTCGAGTGTGATTGCCTTCTCTGCGTCTGTCTCACTATCTATTTCTATGATTTCCTTCTCCTTCATAATTGTTTGTGTCGTTCTGTCAGTCTGTTCCACAACAAGCTTTCTCCATCTTCCATCAGGAAGTTGTCGTTTTCCTAGGAATCAAGAATTTTATCATATTCAGCTTCATTTATTAATGAAGAAAATCTATTGAATATGGTCAAACTTTTTTTATTTGATAAATGTTCTGGTTTGTGTCATTCCTATGCGCAAGGTCGGTGCATGCAAAGCACTGCTTTTATTCCAATATCATACAATATAGACAAAATATATGTATGTGCCATTTGTAATGCTTATTTATTAATTGGTCGTTTAGTACATTATTTTCTGTTTTAGATAATATATTTTTTATAGTATAAACTATTGATTATGGAGTGTATTATAAAACTCAACCGGTGACTGAACTTCTATTATTATATCAATATTCAAGAGACCGTTTTATTCTCCGCAGACGTAGTCGCATGTATAAGTGGTAAAATGGTTAATTCATTGATATCGTTTAAATTATTTCAAATGCTTTTTCTCTTATTTATTGCTTACCGACTTTTAGTGCATGCAATGAAAACCTTGTTTTGAGTATTTATTTGATTTGATTCTCATGTTTTCTTGCTTGTCCGCAAATTTTGGTCTAACGCGTTCAGCCTTAGTTCATGATAACCTCACACTTCTACCGTTGCTTCATGCACTTGGGATGAAACATATGGACATTCTTTGACATATATTTATTAAGTATCCTTTCAATTGCTTCTTATAGAGAATCATATCATACATAATGAAGTAATGTCATACAACAAATATTATGCTTTTATCTGTAAGCTTAGTGATGTATTGGAGAAAATAAAGCAATCAATTTATTAAATTACTCCTTTCAAAAAAGCATTTTCAAAATCGTGAATTTTAACCAATCTATTTTATTCTATTTCGATTATTTCAATTATAAAAATTCTGAAGAACCACTTGCCGATCAAGCAAATCGAACTTATCATATTCATAATTGTTTGTCTTCCTTCAGTTTGTTCCAGCAGCAAGCTTTGTCCATCTTACATTGGGAAGTTGTCCTTCGTAAACAATGAATCAACAAAATTAACATATTCATTTAATATTAATGGATCAAGAATTTTATCATATTCAGCTTCATTTATTAATGGAGAAAATGTTTTGAATATGGTGTTATTTATAACTTGAAAATGTATATTCCTATTTTTTCTTAAAATTTGTCGGCGATATTCTTAATTTTTTTTGGTAAATATCCGTCTCATGAAATATATATCCCAGTCGCCTAATCTTTTCTTCCGATTTACTTGTTTATTTTTACTTATTTTCTTCCAACTTGTCCTCCTCAGTCTGCATTCTAAAATTAAGCATTCTTCTATAGTTATCTCGCACCCAATTTTGTTTTATTTCGATTTATCTCCAATCCAAGATTTTTCAACATCTCTTCAACATGCGCTATGAGTTTTTGGTTTCATTACCCATAAACGGGTGCATGTTTTTATTTGCGATTGTTTGATAAATATGTGTGCATTATATCAAAATTAGTATTTAAATCTAACGTGCGTCTTACCTGTCATATGAGCAGTGAGTTATGCATTTTTATGGTTTCATGCCCATAATTTCTGCATGCATGATACATGGTTTTTCATGCCTCATTTACATTGTGATAATGAAATGTTAGCTCCATCAGTTGTAAATTGTATCAATGTGGATGAGTTGCTTGTTGAAATTTCTGAATAATATGCATGAATGCGTTGTTATTATTACGAATTTGATTTGTTAAAGTAAATTTGTATATTAACGGTTAGTTTTGATAAAAATTCATTTTTGTTAGATGTTTAGCTAGCCGAGCAACTTGAAACTCATTGTTTTTTTAGAGGAAGACGGATGTGTAGCGTGGTGCTACACAGCCGGTTACGCGTAATAATAGGTAGCTAGAAATATAACTGGTTGACATGCCCAACTAGTGGCATAAAAATCTAGGCCAAGCAAGCCAATAAAGATAGTACAAGCATAGCACAGAATATGTACATCAAACAGCATAGATCGTTGCATATAATATGTGACTACAGACCAAAATACACCAAAGAAGATAATAGTAGGCTTCAACTGATTTCAGAGAAGGAAGCGGAAGCTACTTTCTTGCGATTCAGGCGACTGCGGCATGGGTAGAGAAAGTCTGAAACGAGCATGTCTAGCTGATCCTGTCCATGATTCGAAAAGATGCAAGATGTGATAACATGTGTCCATCAAGAGTTTCTTAGGTCTGCCGAAGATGTGTGCATTGCGTTCTAGCCAAATACTCTAGGTGAAGAAAGCGACTAAGGAATCCAGAATAGGGTCAGGGGGATTGTGCTGCCAATATTCGAAGAATGAGTGAATAGAAGGGATGAAGCCAAGAAGGAAGGAGCTGATTGCATCCCATACAGTATAAGAGAAATCACATTCGAAGAAAAGATGGACGAGAGTTTCATTATGATGATTGCAGAATGCACAAGAAGGATCAATACTGCTATTAAAGCGATGCAGTCGATCTTTGGTGTTGATGCGATTATGGATGAAAAGCCATTGAAAGAAAAAGACTCGTGGAGGTAGATGACAGTTCCATATACGAGAGTAAGTGAAGCATCAGCCTGGATGGATCAAAAATTTATAACAGGCTGCCACTGAAAATTTGTTAGTTGATCTCAAGGCCCAAATGAAACACATCAGGCCCATTAGAGAACTGGGTAGTGTTAAGTATTTGTCCAATATTGATAAGCTCATTTAGAGACTCAAGCCTAATAAAAGTTGAAGGGAAAAAGCCCATTGGGCCTAGAGTAAGTGCCGAGGCTACTGATAATGGGTTGAATTGGTTTAAGAGTGCAAGATTAGGGGATAATGTGGAAAAGGGGATATGTTCATTCCAAATATCCATCCAAAACAGACAAGATTCACCATTACTAACTTTTACGTGAAAGAGGGATTTTAATCTGGTGATGGTAGATAATACTCCTTTCCAAAATGGCGATGGTCTATCAGATGGACTAAAGTGAAGGATGAGGAAAGAGTCCGCGTTGTACAGTCTGTACAAGATCCAGTCTTTCCAAATGAATTGCCCTGGGGTGAGGATGCGCCATATCCATTTGGCAAGCAGCGCCACGTTAAAGGTGAAGAGATCAAGAATTCCAAGGCCCCCATGTTTTAAGGGAAGACATACGGTTTGCCAATTGATCAATTTTTTCAATTTACCACCATTCCATAGAAATGAGCTTCGAATTGAGTAAATTTTGTTAATTACCCAGATCGGTAATTTGTGGAAGGATATCCAATAGGTTGGAAGGGATAAGAGGACATGTTTTACAAGGATAAGACGACTAGCAGATGATAAGGAGTTAGCTTTCCAACTTGAAAGTTTGTTTTCAATTTTGGTGATGAGGGTTAGCCAATCAGATTTATGAAGTTTGGTAGGACGAAGAGGGATGCCCAAGTATGTGATTGGGAATGAATCAAGATTACAGTTAAGACATTCAGCAATACTAGGACCCAGATGAGTACAATTACCCAGCATTATAATGGAGCTTTTATTGAGGTTGATAGAAAAGTCTGACACCATTTAAAATGAATAAAGAAGAATTTTAAGGCAATGTATATTAGAGGGTGTAGGAGTGGTGAAAAGAATTGTATCATCTGCAAATTGTAGACATGATGTGATTAACTCTGAATTTGGTAGTGAGATGCCTGAAAAAATATTATGAGACAGGGATTGTTTAATCATTTGATTGAAAACATCTGCTATCAGGACAAAAATGAGGGGTGAAAGGGGATCTCCTTGACTTAAGCCTCTTTTAGATTTGATTTTGCCTCCGAATTCACCATTAATATGCACTGTGGAAATGCTAGTGTGGAGAATTGCTTTGATCCAGTTACACCATTTCAAGGGGAATCCTCTATATGACATAAAAGAGAGTATGAAATCCCAGCTGACTGAGTCAAATGACTTTGAAAAATCAAGTTTGAAGAGGACACCAGGGGTATTTGAATAATGGCAAAAGGAGATTACTTCGTGGGTAGTAGCAACACAGTCAAGGATGTTCCTTCCTGTGATGAATGCAGATTGTTTAGCACCAATTAGCGAGTCAATGTGAAGTTGGAGTCTGTTAGCTAAGATTTTGGTGATGATCTTGAATGTTGTGTTGAGAAGACTAATGGGTCTGAAAGAAGGAAAAGTGTTTGCCCCGGGAACTTTGGAATGAGGATGATGTTAGCATAGTTTAACTTAGCAATTGATGAGGGATTGGAATAGAATTCTGAGCATATTTCAATGACATCAGATTTTATTGTGGGCCAAAAATGTTTAAAAAAGGCCGGGCCAAAACCATTAGGCCCAGGAGCCTTATTATCTGCCATATCGTTTAAGGCTTTCCAAATTTCGTCTTCTGAGAATGGATAATCAATGGCAATGGGAGCAGGGTTTGGATATAGATGGTGCCAATCAATATCAGGAGATGAAGGTGGTGATGAACCAAGAAGGTCCCTATAGAAATTTGTAAAGTGGTGGCAAATATCTCCTGAGTCATTAAAAGCAATGTTATTATGAATAATCTCTGAAATGAAGGAAGAAAGATGATGGCAATTGGCTATTCGATGGAAATAAGCAGTGTTTTTATCACCCTCATTAACCCATTTAGCTTTCGATCTTTGTTTCCAACCTAGTTCTTCTTGTTTGATTAATCTGTCCAGTTCTAACTCATATTCTTTCAGGTTATGACGTTCAGATTCAGATAAAGGACGGATCTCTTCAATGATATTTAGATTGAGGATGGCATCTTGAGTGGATGAAATGCGAATTTTTAAAGAGTTCCAAACGTTTTTGGCTTATGGACGAATTAATTTTCTTAGAGAGCGAAGCTTACAAATCATTCTAACAGTGGCAGATTGATGGTTTGGTAATTGCTCCTAGTTGTGTGTGATAAAATTATCGAAGGAAGGTTCAAGCAGCCAGAGGCGTTCAATTCTGAATAGGCGTTTAATAGGAGTGCTTGAGCAAGTATCTAGAAGAATTGGACAGTGGTCAGAGATGGTGGTGGGTAGACCATTGACTAGCGACAATCGAAATAGATCGTCCCAGTTAAGATTGAAGAAAAAACGATCTAGTTTAGCTAAAGAGGGGAATTCTCTTCTGCTTGACCATGTGTAACGACGATTATTAATCGGTGGTTCAATAAGGGAACAAGATTGGATAAATGCATTGAAATGAGAAGAGTCATTGGATGTATTGCCAGAGTTACGATCATCCAAGGTACAAGTCGTGTTGAAGTCACCACCGATTATCCAGGGTTCATTTATCTGAGATAGGTTATGGCAATATTGCCATGTTTCAGATCTACCGTGAAGATCATTGGGTGCATATACATTAGTAAAATGGAAAATGTTGTTAGAAGAAATGTGACGAAGGGACACGTGTAAGACAGATGGATGAGAAAAAGAATGTTCAAGTGACCACACGTGTTCATTCCACGCTGTAATTAGGCCTCCAGGAGCACTACAAGAATTTTCTGATTTTCCTACGCCTGTATGGCGTAGGAAACTCCAGTTTCCTACGCCATTCCTACGCCCACTACAGCGTGAAAAAACCAAGCATGGCAAAAATATTTTCTACGGCGTAGTCCAGTTTGCTACGGCATTTCTACCCCAGATATTTCCTACGTCATTCCTACGCCAGATTTTCCTATGCCGTTTCTACGCCAGATATTTGTTCAATTTTCCTACGCCAAAGTTACGGTTAACGATTTCCTACGCCATTAGTACCCCCAAAAAGTCTCCTACACCGTGCCTACGCCAGATATTTGCTTAATTTACCTATGCCATTGTTACGGTTAACAATTTCCTATGTCATTACTACGCCCAAAATGTCTTCTATGTCATTCCTACGACAAAAATTCTCTGCTCGTTAGTTACGCCATACATACTCAACTTCAATAAATACAATTCAAAATTTTCCTACGCCATTTAAATATTTTCTAGCATATTGCTACTGCTCCTACAAGAAAAACTAATATTACGACGTTTGAAAAACGTTTTCTATTCCTATTGACAACGTTTCTTTATAGGTTGTCCATTCAAGAGTTGCAAACAAAAGAGGTCAACCATCACATGAAATAAATGTTGTAAGAAATGTTACGGATAAAATTTACATGATGGTATTCTAAAATTGTGTTAGATGATTCTAATAGTTTTTTCGCTGATTCTAAACGATTAAAAATAGTTGTATATAGACGTTAACAACTACCTTCTTGCATTGTTAAAATGATTATTTGTTTTCAATTTTAATAATTATATTCATAATAATGATTTATTGACAATACAATTTAAATATGAAACTCATTGTTGTAACAATACTTAATTGTATCAAAAATAGAAAGAATAACAAACTAGCAGTTAAATAAAAACAAATAAATTATTGAATGTTTAACGATTGCATATAACAATATTTTCATTCATAAAGGAAATAATACATGGATCAACTCAGCTCCTAGCATTTTTATTTCAAAACAATAATCCCCACCTAATTTCTACAAAGTGTCTCTTTAGCTTTATCCCCGTCCTCTTCTTCCTCTTTCTTCAAGAACACAAAGATGCCAAAATCAACTATTGTCAAATGCTCATCCTTAGAAAAAATAATCCTAGAACAATGATCTCCAAAGTCCAAACTCATTTCTATTTCTCTTAATCTTTAGTCTTCATTCCCTTCTCCCTTTCATTTTGTAAGAACATTGACATACCAAGCCCGATTAATGTCACTGTGTTATTTGGTTATGATCAATTCAGCTGTCAAATGCATTAAAATAATGTCATTGCCATTTATAAAAAAATACAAATGATGTGATAATGTTGGCAATAACAAAGGGATTTGGCAATAACAAAGAGATAACCAAATAAAAGATGGCCTAATGAGTACGATAATCTAACACTTCTTAACTTCCAAGTTAGTTTTAGTATTACTAGACCTCACTAAGGAGAAACTTGCTAAAATAGAATACTGCTTGCACTCTATAGACTAAACATTTACATCTTTCATATGTGTAGTAACCAAATATAACTAAACAAGAAAGAGGAGTTCAATAACTACTTAAAACTATGTTAGTGCTACAAATTTAGAAAATAAATCATTTCAAATGCATATATACGACAAGCGATACAAATGAATCCCTGACTACGACATCGACAAATGTGAACACGACCGTGACATTATTAAACCAATCGAAGCAGTAGGAGAAAGCTTCACTTAACTAATGTACATCTTCTATATGTTACTATAGGAAAAAAAGATAGAAAATTGGCTAACATGAGCTTTTTGATGGAAAAAAATTGAAGTTTATAAAAACATAAGTAGCATTCTGAGGTCTTAACTCATTCCAAATTAAACAACTGCAACGGAGGTTTATGCAAATAAATCTAAAGTAGACAGTATATACAACAGAATGTATATACGCATACATTGATGTAGTCATGCATATAAAATATATAAAATGAAATAACACTTAAAATCATAACCAACACCATATTAATATGTGAATTATTCATTTACTTCAATCTCTTTAGCATCCATTAGTACCGCAATGAACTTATTCCCTGCTAACATTCCATGGTTTTAATAAAAGAAAGTCAATTATTATTTTTAGCAGCACATGGCGCAAATGAAATGAGAAAACATCAATTTAGTACTTGCAGGTCCCATAATACAAGAATTTAAATTCTATAAGATGAATAGATAGAATATCTTACAATTTTGGTGCTCGTAGTCAGTGCAAAAAAATACAAAAATAAGATAACCCGCCATTGATATGCATAGGCATATAGTTTGTTAGAATGAACAGTTCAGGGAATAAAACACAAGTTTATACAATCATTTCAACATGCAGTAGAAGTGTAAACTTATTCAACTTTTGATTACCTTGGAAAATTGAACATCTAAATTCAATAATGACATTTCATTAAAAATTTAAGACGGACACTAGATATTTTACTTGAGTGTTTTACAGTTCAATTATCTATAGATAGCAGCAATTAACTAACATATTGCACCATACACTGCTGGATTATTGATGGATGGTTTGTTGTTTGAGCTACCTACACCATCTGCTATAAAAAAAGAAGTAAAATAAAAGATGAAACTCTTTAGAGCAAAAAATTTGGACTAGAATGTCATATTACCGAGCAGGTAAAGGGAAATATGGATAGGCATCTTGTTACTCGGATAAAATATATACCATGATCATTATGTTACAAATTCAAATTTTAGGTACCATTTGTTTTCTCAAAAAGCACTTTTTTAAAGGCTGAATGGGAGTTGTTGAATATATTCAGCATTTTCGGGTGTTTGCTGACTGATTCATTCAGCATAAATTATTGAAATCAGCTGAATGGTAAAAAGCATTTTTGCTTTGCTTTTTCACATGCTTATTGCATCAAGGGTTAATTTACATAGCTGTCTAATTTCCTATTAAATCAAGTGTGGTGCTAAAGGCACCACAATATGTTCTTCCTAACACCGTAACTAAAAAATACCACAAGAATATTATTACACTCTTCTTAATACCACACTTAAAAAATAGGGTCTACCACACTATTTCATCTTATTTTTATTTTGCTCGATATTCATTTGTTCTCATTTGTAAAACCGATCAACGTGCTAAACCCTAGATCTATAACTGATCAATAAATTTGACGCCGCAATATACAAAAGTCGTGAATAAGGTTTGAATTAAGCAAACTAGAAGAGGAAGTGAGAGATTAGGTTTTTTAGATCAACAAACAATTGAGATATTACCGTACGAATTTGAATTTTCCAACGACAGATGCGAAGAAGACAACGATTACGAGAGATTAGGGTATTTAGATTAGCTTAGTACGTGATTAGTTCGGCAAATAATGATTGAGTAAGAAATTAGAATAGAGAGGTAATTTGGTATTAAGAAGCATACAAAATTTAATAAGTTTTATTTTTTTAATTGCGGTATTAGAAAGAACATATTGGGGTGCCCTTAGCACCACACTAAATCAAACAGCAATTAGATACCTAAGTCTGTCAATTTCAAATAGATCATAGGAAATAAATTATCCATTTCAAAATCAAAACATAAACCAAATAAAAGGGAAAAACGAACCTAAATAAACAATTTCAGTCAGTCAAGGACGGTTACATAATTCAATCGTTATGAAAGAATTAATAGACTAACGAAAATTCATAGGGTTGGATTAAAAGAGAAAAAATGACACAAAACCCTAATCTGAAATTGAAAATTAGATTAACAGAAGTTTCAAAAATAAAAAAAATGAAAACTGAGAAAGGTGTTACCCGAAATTCATGAAGAAAATGGAGATCAAATCATCGCCACTGACCAGGTTATGAAGATCTGAGCGGGGTTTTTCCCCCTTTTGTGTGGAGAAATGGGAAGAAAGGGCGGTTGAGAGGATCTGAGCAGACTTTTCTTTCGTGCGTGGAGAGGAAAAGAGGGCGGTGCTTTAGGATGGTGAGAAAGAACGTATGGTTAATTTGAACCATTGTTGGATGACTTATCCAATGGTTAAGAAACCAAGGGAGTAGACACGGATTGGTAATTGTTGAAAGAGGCTACTGTTTAGCATTTAACCTTTCAATTTAAACATTAAATAAACATACAAATAAATTTAACTGAAAACAAAATTGCATTTTTTTTGTATATCATTAAGCCTGAATAGTATTGAATAGTAAATAATATAATATACAACAAAAATTATAAATAATCATCAAACTGATACTTATAATGCCTCGAAAATAATGTTGAATAAAATAAATTTCAACACTGAAAAAATTGGAAGATGTTAAATGTCAATAACTTCCCTTAAATATTATGGAAAAAACAAAATATTACATAATGCAAAAAAAACCATTGCAAAATATATTGTTCAACAACTATTAAAACAATATTGTAGAATTTAGTGATATTACAACGTTTATTTAGAAAACGTTGTCCAAAAATATTGATCACAACATTTTTTTAAAATTAAGTTGTACGGGTGGAAAGTGCACATTACAATTTCATGAAAAGAAAATGTTACATTCTCAGTAAAAAAAAATGACTTACTCTTCTATGTGTATTTATTTGTGATGGGATATATGGCGAATATAAAATAAGCATTGCCATAAGAAAGGTGTGTGCAAAATTCTAACATGTTTAGCTTGCCTGATTAAACTCAACTTTACCAACACATGATACACAAATTTACTCAAGATTGAAACCATATAAAAATTAACTTCAATCCTAAAGTATCTGGAATTCTAGAAGTTAATAAGCACCATTGAAAAATAATACATCCATTAAAACATATTTTTAAATGAGTTAGATTTAAAATCTTGTGGAGATGATTAAAAAGGGTTAAAAGATTACACAAATAGTCATCCATTTTATTAATTCTAAATTAAATAAGTAGGCACTTAACGAGATAAGCATTTTAGTATGGAATCATAATGCAGAAAATGAACCAACCCCTTATCCTTCTTAAATACCATTTCATACTCGTACTTATCATGTATAAAAGTCTGATAATAAGCAGACATTTTGGTGGATGGCCTTACTACCAGCAGCACAGTATTCATAAAAGAAACAAAAAATATTTTGATATGTTTATTCATTCAAACCTATAAATGAAACTGAATCATACAAAAATATTTACTGGATTTGATTGATTTGCGTTTACAAAACGACATAGTTCTCTTAAAAGGATATATAGCATGCAAAATTAGATTTGTCATTCATACATGTTGTTTCTACCAGTTTTAAATATGTAAAGCTATAAAAGGATGATATTGCATTATATATGTAAAAAATTGTAACAAAAATATATGGAAACAGTTGTAATTAAGTAAACAAAGAATTAATCAATCAATTATAGATCTCAATTATGGATATAAAAATTTAAGGAAATTACACTAACCAATGATAAATTCTGAACAGTTAGAAAAAATTCATAAGTTGGGTTTAATGAAAATTACCTTTAATTTTGTTCCAAGGGAGCATGAAGTAGAAGATTGTCTGATCCTTCTTTCCAATTGAGCATCAATCGCGTCAATAAAACAATATCTTACATTAATTTGAGAACGAAAACATTAATAGTAGAATTAAAAACCAAACCAGGAGGAACAAGTGGTGCTTGGGCTGCTCCCAATCTAAAACCAAAAGTTTTATTTAATATTTGTGTGCTGTAGGAGATAATAGGGAATGAAGAGAAAATAGG
This sequence comes from Allium sativum, assembly GCA_030737875.1. Lineage (NCBI taxonomy): Eukaryota > Viridiplantae > Streptophyta > Magnoliopsida > Asparagales > Amaryllidaceae > Allium > Allium sativum. The sequence continues at coordinate 433,717,800 of CM060920.1, forward strand.
GTTTGTTGGAAACAAAAAGGGGAAATTTCTCCAGCTGATCGAATAAAGGATTCTGAGAAGAATTGATGGTGTTTTCTATTTAGCCAAACGATGTCTCAAACCGTAAGTTAAATTATAGATCAAACGGTTAAGGTTCCCCCTAGCATTAGCACGCGGATCGATGAGAAGGTAAGAATTACGGCAAATTCTTGGAAAAATGTTGATTTCTAAATCTATGAGTGAGGCTTTTAAAAGACATAATTCAAAGCTGGTTAACGATACAATGAAAGTTTCTAAAACAATAATTAAGAAACTATTTCACTAAGACTGAAATTTGGATGCAAAGTCAGAGATGAAGCTAACGTAGAATATTTTTAAAAAAACTTTTTTATCTACTTAACTTATATGTTTTCATTAATTTTAAGATGTAATCTTCAAATTCCTTTTTCTTTCAAAACTAAAACTTTATCTAAAGTTTAACATTTTTGAACATTAACATTTTTTCTAAGCCTCTATTACACTGTTTCTACGATACGAAAATTTTAAATTTCTATGAATCCATTACTTTTAGTGAAAAATACCTTGAATTTAAAGTTTTACGTTACTTAGCTATTTTTAAAAGGGAATTTAAAGCTATTTTGTTCTTTTGGATATTTGTAATAATAAATTTTATTTAGTGAAATAACTTAATTTCATAACACACTTTCATCTTATTAAATTAAACTTCATGATTTATTTCAAAATAACTACGAAAATATGGTTTTTTGGGAATTAAAGTACATTATTTAATTATGTTGTAGAACAACATTAAATAAATATTGTTGAGGAAAATGTTCTTTTATGGTGTAAATTATATGTTACTAAAGGTATGCTTCCACCACCATTTTTAAAACGTAGTCAAAGCACTTTATTTTACAACTTGTTTCCTTCAAATGTTGTTCGGATATGCTTTCCACAACACTTATCGATTAAATGTTATGAAAGACCTTTATATTTACAATGGTTCATAGATATGTTGCAGAACGCTAGTTGTAAAAGGCTTTTTTTTCTTATAGCGAGCTTCCTCAAATAGATGTCTTCCTTTCCTCTTGATTCACTCTGTAATCTTTACAAAAAGAAATAGAACTCGAACCACTGAAATCATACTGATAATATCGAACTAAAACTATTTCGTCAATTTGCAGTCGGGTTATCGATCTGAGGTTCCGCCTGCGTATCAACAGTAGGTTTTTTTCGAAGACTTTGATATTGCAAAGTGAACCACCCACCAAGGAACGATCCGGAATCAAGCTAAACAAAATAAAACCAGGCCTCAAAGAAATCTTGAGAATTGTTCACATCATCATAGTCATAGCATATGTATTATCATGGAAACTAAATATAATGTGCTTATACTGGTATGGATTGCCTGTGTTATATAAAATGATACGATAAAAGCTGCTTTAATCATAATAATGTTAACTTTCTAGAAAAAAATAACAGTTTGAGCTGATTTGAAGAAAGAAAGAAAAAAGCAGGAGCGCTATGGCTGCAGCAAGTGGGAACTGCTGCATTCGTAGCGGCAGTTGCATGTTTGTGCTGCCTATTAATTTGCACTAATATTTCTTCTGCACTTTGCTTGTATTGAGGATGTAACGTATCAGGTATCATAAATGGGCCAAGCCCAATAGGTATTCTTTGTAGTATAAACACCCAACATCGTTTAATAGAAGAAAAAAATTAATGATTGAATCTGAAGGAAAAAATATGTTTTTCAAAATTAAAGAATTGTATTAATTAATTTGGAACTCATATAAATGCATTAACATTGACCAAAATGATTGAAATCCGCAGTAGTTTGCCTTCAATTTTGAACCTGGAGATCTGAAATCTGTTAGGGATTGCGGAATGGATCATTAAGGCAAAAAAAACACTAGAAGGAGGGGTGAGTAGTGTTTTTGAGAATTTAACAAAATCTAGAACTTACACAATCTACTGTATGAATCACACACCACAAAGATAATCACAGACACAGATTCAAACACAAAATTAAAAAGAAATAAAATACAGAAAAAGAAAGAACACACCGGATTTTATACTGGTTCGGAATTGCTCTTAGTCAAGTCCCACGAAACGCTGGATTGTGCAGAGTTTTATTACTATACTAATATCTAATTACACCCCTTGGTTTCACGGCTACAAGGTTAACACTGCTCCCGTTCCTTGATTTCACGGCAACAAGGAAAACATTGATTCCGTTCCTTGATTTAACGGCTACAAGGAAAACATTGATTCCCAAACTCTTTCTAATGAATCACAAAGGCCCTATAAATCTTCTATAGCACTTCATTCAGAGAGTAATGAGTAGAGAGTGAGAAGAGAAGAAATTTTATGTAAAAAGATTTGAATTCGGCAGAGTATAAGTGTAGAAATCATAAAAACAAGAAAATCTAATGGTGTAAAGAAAGGGGATGAAGTTAGAGAAGAAGAATGATGAAATAATTCGAAATCAACCCCTATTTATCAGATTTGAAAGGTTGCAACGCTTCTGGAACGTTAAAAATGATAAAAACCACGGTAATCATATTGTGTCACTACAAATAAAAGGTGAAAATATACCACTGGGATTGACACAGTATTAATGTAACACCCCGAATTTTAGTTAATACTAATATTCACTAATTACAGAATAAATAATCTCAGATGTGAGAATTGGGGGAAACGGGCTGCGTCATTGTGTTCGTCTCGGAAAAATACGCGAAATAGAGTCCGAGTTTTCGAGAATCGGAGTCCGTATGGCCCAGTTATGGCCTAATGAAGTTTTCAGAAAAAACAAAGTTCAAAACAGATTTGAATTTCAAGTTCAAATTTCGAATTTCGGGCCTGGAAGGCTAGGGGGGAATTTCCCGCCAGCCAACCAAGTCGACAGGCCTGTCGACTTGGCAGTCGACTTGGTAGGACCCAAGTCGACAGCCCTGTCGACTTGGCTGTCGACACATGCCAGCCGAGCAGTTTTGCCTGGTGCACCATTTTAGGGTTTGGGCTGTGTTTTGGGGCTGGTTTCTGGAAGCTTCCGAGATCTGATGGTCCTAATCTAATTTAGGGTTAATCTAATGGCCTAAAACACTTGCCTAATCTATAAATACACCCTAAGACTACCCTAATCCATACTAAAAATAGAAACAAGGGCCTCATGCCGTCAAATTAAAACTAGAAGGAGCCTCCATCAAAGTTGAGAGGAAGTTAGCATTTCAAATCAACTCTAATCAAGTTCTAATCAACTTTAGCAACTTAATCTTCCTCATAGGAGTGCTAATTAGCTAGTGGTGAGTTCCTATGCCTTTAGCAAGCAATTGCTAAACTAATTAGGATAGGATATGATGAGGCTATGGTTGTAAATGTGGATCAATGCAAGTTATGATTGTCATATGCTATATGTTTATGATGTTAGCTTGCAAGTTTTATGCTATTTGTTAGTTATGCAAGTTTGCCTCTATGTATGACATGTTATGCAAGTTCATATGCAAGTTATGATGCAAGTTCATATGCAAGTTTGTCTCTTTTTATGATATGCATAATATATGCAAGTTTGCCTCTATGTATGACATGTTATGCAAGTTATGATGCAAGTTCATATGCAAGTTTGTCTCTTTTTATGATATGCATAATATATGCAAGTTTGCCTCTAAGTATGGCATGTTATGCAAGTTCATATGTAAGCTCATATGTAAGTTCATGTGCAAGTTTGCCTCTTTGTATGACATATATGTATATGCAAGTTTACCCCTTTGTATGTCATACATACATATGCAAGTTACCCTCTTTATGACATATGTGATTCATGCAAGTTTGGGTTAATGATTTATGCTAGTTGGGTTTAATGTTATGATGCAAGTTGACACCTTTTAAACCCATGTTAATGCTAATGTTATGATAAGTGGAACCCATTATAATTATGATGAATCTTCCCATTTATATGTCATGTTGTGTGAACGAATTACGTGGGGAACGATGGGGTTAATATGCATGTTAACAAAATTGTGTGAAGTTGGTATGATTAAGCATGCCATAAAATAAAATGGACATAATTGGGAATTTACCTATTAAGTTAGGTCTACCCATATTATGGAATTGGGAATTTACCTATTAAGTTAGGTCTACCCATATTATGGAATTGGGAATTTACCTATTGAGTTAGGTCTACCCATATTCTTAAAAAGTTGTAATTAATTAGGGATAATTAATACAAATTATGGGGGGATTAATTAGGTGTAATTAATCGACTAAGACACGAGGTTGGACCCTTTTGTAGCGGAAGTCTGCCCGGAACCAACCGGCAAATCCAGCAGCTACAAATGATTGGCCCAATGTGAGAGGTCTTAGGCATAAATTAAATACGTGATAGTTGTAAAGACACGAGGTTAGACTCTTTTATGGTGTAAAACTGCCCGGAACCAACCGGCATATCCAGTTGCCATAAATGTCAGTCTAATGTGAGGGGTCTTTATAAGATCACGGTCTTAATTAATTAAGAAACACTTAACCAAATTAGCATGTAGTGGAGCATGAGGAGTTAAGTGGGTGCCTTGGGTGGCATGAGGAAAACTAGTGGGTTGCCTTGGGTGGCAATAGAAAATACGATTAGTATACGTAACCAAAATTATAACATGTAAGTGAACATGGTTAAAGGGTTCAGTGGGATTCACTAGTGGGGGCCAAGCTTAGGTGGATAGCTTGTGCCAAGTGATGGGGGCCCATCTCAGCCAATATCCCAAACGTATCTTTGTGGGCTCGACCCAAGTCGAGGACGGGACACGCATATTGGGCTTGACTATAAGAGGCCAAAACGGGTTAGCGGTGGCAACGCAAGTCCAACGGGTTTCATATGCGTGTGTGGACCCGGGCTGGTAGGTAAGACGTTGTTGCATCGTGTAGGTATAAGCCGTGCACCGTTGACATTATCGGGTTGCCACTTTAGGGGATGATACACCCCACTGTGGGACCAGCACGGGTATCTACGTTAGGGAGCCGATCGAATGAGGGGGTAGTGGGTACACCTAGTGGAGATAGGGGCAGACGACACCTATGTAGTCAGCTAGGGGTACACGAAACTACCATTAAGTTTTACTAAGTACTCTTAGTGGGATCAACCTTTAAGTTAGTAATGACTGGTGTGGTGCAGTGTAGTAATTATCCTTGGGTGGGTAGATGCGTCTTTATCGTTATCTTAGTTCATTCTAAGTCTGATTGGCTACTTAGTGTAGTCATTTATCCCCAGTCGCACCGTACCAAGTTTATATCATACCCTAATTACTTTAATGATTGTATTGTTAAAGTTATAGGACTCGCTCAGACTTATGTCTGACCCCGTTGTTTTTTTATCTTTTTCCCAACCCTCAGGTTCTCAGGGTGGGCCCAGCACGAGTGGGCTTTGATCAGGCTGCTTTATTACTCTTTTGGAGCTTGGACCATAGATGTAAAGCTCAGTTTACCCTTTCTTTTATGGCTATCAGTTCATGTATTGGGATTATGTACTTTTATTTATCAGGATGGATATTTTGTACTTGACTCTTATTATGGTTTTGTGATGTAACCAAACATGTTTTACTTTCCGCTGCAATGAAATGATGTTTTAAAATTTTCAAGTATTACTTATATCTGTCTTGTTGTAATTTTTCTGTTCTATATTCACTTAAAATACTCCACCAATGTTATGGCATTCCCTTAGCGAGTGACCATAGCGGGTGTGGGGTGTTACACGTGGTATCAGAGCTGAAGGTTACCAGAACAGATAAATTTTTTAGAAAAACTATTTTTCTAAAACATTTTGGAAGAAGTATTTTCAAAAACATGTTTTTAAGAGAAAAAGTTTTTGAAAGAAAAGCATAATCCCCAATTGCCATATCTTTATCTTTCGAATTCTCCGTTTTGAATCTTTCCTTTTCCGTTTCAGCATGGCTGAAGATCTTAACATTCCGGGTGTGACGATACCAGTATGGTATAGGAGATTGATGGAGGCTAGGGCCGCCGCTACGGGGTCAGCAAATGTTACTCCACCACCCGTTGCACCCAATCTTCCTCCCCCTCCTCCTCCTCGCACGGATACATTTGCTAAGACTTGCAAGGAATTTAAGGCTATGGGAGGGAAATCTTTTCAAGGATCAGAAACTTTCGTGGAAGCTAGGGATTGGCTTAAGGAGACGGAAGAGTTGATAGACATCTTTGAGATGGAAAAAGGAAAGAAAGTTAAGTTAGCTGCTTGGTTAATGAAGGGAGAGGCCTCGTTCTGGTGGGAGGTCACTAATGGAGAACGCCTTGTTGACTCTTGGGCAGATTTCAAGCAAAGGTTTGGGGCTAAGTTTCTCTCAAGAGCGGAAGAAAATCTGTACATGGAAAGGTTCTTGACTCTAAAGCAAGGAAACTTATCGGTGAAGGAATATGTCAACAAATTTAATCAATTGGCAAGGTTTGGCATGGACATGGTGAATACTCCGGAGAAGAAAGCTTTGAGGTTCGTTAAAGGCTTGAACGAACCGATGCATGGAGTGGCTATGTCTCACATCCCTATGGGGGCCACTTTTGAGAAGCTAGTAGACATGGCACTTATGCATGAGGAAGAGAAGGGTCCCAATGCTAATAAGGCACCCGAAAAGAAAGGAGATCAGAAGAAACCTCAACAACAGCAAAGCAAGGGAGGGAAAGGCAACGGTGGCAAGGGAAAGAAGAAGTGCTTCAATTGCGGGACACCAGGCCACCTAAGCAAAGATTGTCGGAAGAAGAAGAAGACTGGCTGCTTCCACTGTGGCGAAGCAGGGCATCTAGTGAAGGACTGCCCTAAGAAGGGGCAGAGGACGGGATCTACCTCTGGAGGACAGGTGCAAGCTCTTATGGCACCAAGTCAGGCAAGGGGGCAAGTTCAGGCTCTCGCAGTTCCACCGATTCAGGAGAGAGGTAGAATTATTTCCGTTGAAAGTCTTGTCTTTCTGTTTGATCATCCTGTCCGTACTTTATTCGACTCTGGCGCATCGCATTCGTTTATCTCATCATCATTAGTTGAGTCACTGCACTTAGACACCAGTTTAGTAGATGATCCCTTGGTTGTTTCAAGCCCAATTGGGGGCTCCACTTATTTGTCCATGATGTGTTTGGGTTTGAAGATTTCCATACTTAGCGTTGAGTTTAGATGTGATGCTTTTGTTTTGGGCTTCACGGGCTATGGGTTGATTTTGGGCATGGACTGGTTATCCAGTAATGGTGCCGTTCTTGATTGTGAAAGGAGAGTTGTTAGGCTTATGACCCGCTTGGGTAACACTCTCGAGATCTCTTGTAATCCCATGGAATCTGTTATGCTAAGTTATCTTGAGTCACTTGATGCGTCGGTCGAAAGTTTGCGATCTGTTAGAGTGGTCCGGGAGTACTCGGATGTGTTTGAGGAGGTGAAGGGCTTACCTCCGAAGCGGGAGATAGACTTCTGAATATATCTGGTAGACAATGCTAAACCAGTATCTTTGCCAGTGCGCCACATGGCTCCTCGTGAGAGGAGGGAACTCCATAAGCAAGTGGGTGAGTTGCTTGAGAAGGGGTTCATAAGACGAAGTATATCGGAGTGGGGTGCTCCAGTAGTTTTTGCCACGAAGGCGGATGGGTCCCTCAGACTTTGTGTAGACTATAGAGAACTCAATAAGCTTACAAAGAAGAATAGACACCCATTGTCGAGGATTGATGATCTCTTTGATCAGTTAGTTGGCGCCTCAGTGTTTTCGCAGTTGGACTTAGCCACGGGGTTTCATCAGTTGAGAGTGGCTGAGGATAGTATAGAGAAGACTGCCTTTAGGACTCCGGATGGTTTCTATGAGTGGCTTGTGATGCCATTTGGTTTGACGAACGCCCCTGCATACTTTGTTGATTTGATGAGTAGGGTGTTCAGGGAGTACCTTAATAAGTTCGTGGTGGTCTTTGTAGATGACATCTTGGTCTTTTCCAAGAGTGAAGAAGAGCATGCCCTACATCTTAGGGAAGTGTTGTAGACTCTTCGAGTGCATAGCCTTAAGGCTAAATTCTCAAAATGTCACTTTTGGAGGAAGGAAGTGCGATTCTTAGGGCACGTGGTCTCTAAGGAAGGAATAGCTGTGGATCCCGCGAAGGTAGTGTCCATCCAAGATTGGAAGGTTCCTAGAAATGCTACCGAAGTAAGAAGTTTCTTGGGGTTGGCGGGTTACTATAGGAAGTTTATCAAAGACTTCGCGAAGATGTCAGCCCCATTAACCCGCTAAACGAAGAAGAATCTTGTTTTCACATGGGACGTAGATTGTGAGGATGCATTCCGACGGTTAAAGAGAGCTTTAACCACTGCTCCAGTTTTAGTGCTGCCAGATGGGAGTAAGCCATTTGTTGTTTACACCGATGCTTGCGGGACAGGACTAGGCGCAGTCTTAATGCAAGAGGGAAGGGTAATAGCCTATGGTGGAAGGCAGTTGAGAGTGCATGAGAAAAATTACCCTACCCATGATCTAGAGTTGGCTGCTATTGTTTTTGCGCTTAAGTCTTGGCGCCATTATCTTCTTGGCGAGAGGTTTGAATTGTTCACGGACCACAAATCTTTGAAGTACTTATTCTCTCAGAAGGATTTGAATTTGAGGCAGCAAAGGTGGATGGAATTCTTAGCGTCCTATGATTTTGATATAGCGTATACCCCTGGCAAGGGTAACGTGGTGGCAGACGCCTTAAGCAGAAAAAGGCTGTCCTTGAGTCCATTGTTCGTGGAATGGCGAAGCTTGGAGTTTATATCGATGTTTGACTTCAGACCTTCAGTTGACTTTGTACCCGGTTTGCTAGCCTCCTTGGAGGTTAGGCCCACTCTTTTGGGACGGATTGGTGAGGCTCAGCGAGACGACCCACAGTTGGTTGAGTTAGTAGAGAAGCTCATAAGGGGGGAATCGTCCAGCCATTTGAGTAGGTACACCCTGGATGGTAAGGGGTGGTTGTGTAGAGACGGTAGACTTTGTGTACCGCAAGACGAGGGTTTGAAGAAGGCTATTTTGGATGATGCACATCGTTCAAAGATGACCATTCATCCCGGTGGGGACAAGATGTACCAAGACATGAAGCGAGTTTTCTTTTGGGCCGGTATGAAGAAAGACGTGGTCAAGTATGTCGCTAGATGCTTGGTGTGCCAACAAGTGAAAGCGGAGCAGAAGAAACCCGGTGGGTTCCTTCACCCATTGGAAGTTCCGCTATGGAAGTGGGATAGTGTCTCGATGGATTTTGTCGATGGATTACCGAGATCGAGGAAGGGTAATACGGGAATTTGGGTTGTGGTAGACAGACTTACTAAGAGCGCCCATTTCATACCCGTGAAGAGTAAGAGGACTGCTCCATGGCTAGCTTCAGTTTACATTCGAGAGATTGTTAGATTGCATGGTGTACCTTCCAGTATAGTGAGCGATCGAGATCCTATCTTCACTAGCGAGTTTTGGAAGAGTTTGCAAGAGGCGGTAGGGACTCAGTTGTGTTTGAGTACCGCATATCATCCTCAGACGGACGGCCAGACCGAGAGGGTGAATCGTATTTTAGAAGACCTTTTGAGGCTATGTATCTTGGATTTTGGAGGTACATGGGAAGAGCATCTTCCATTGGTGGAGTTCGCATATAATAACAGCTTTCAGTCTAGTATTGGCATGGCTCCTTTCGAAGCTCTTTATGGAAGGCCTTGTCGATCACCTACATGTTGGTGGGAATCTACGGATAAGATTTTACTTGGGCCCGATATGGTTAGAGAGACTTCGGAAAAGATTGATTTGATTAGAAGAAGGATGAAAGCGGCGCAAGACAGACAGAAATCTTATGCGGACAAGAGGAGGACGGATTTTGAGTTTGAAGTTGGGGATATGGTCTTTGTCAAAGTGTCTCCGTTACGAAATGTGGTTCGCTTTGGATCTGTTGGGAAGTTAGCACCAAGGTTCGTAGGGCCGTTTCCTATTAAGGAAAGGATTGGACGGATGGCATATAGAGTGGAGTTGCCCGACAGACTTAGTGGTGTACATGATGTATTCCATGTGTCACATTTGAGGAAGTGCCTACATGAGACCGCTGAGGTGGTAGAGCCGAGCTTGCTTAGAGAAGTGGAGGTAGAGCGTGATGCAACTATTCGACGAGCTCCTACTCGCATCCTTGGGTCTGAGACTAGGAAGTTGAGGAATCGAGAGGTTCAACTAGTCAAAGTGCAATGGGGAGAAGATGAGAGCAATGCTACTTGGGAGACGGAAGCGAAGATGCGTTCACTATACCCATTCCTTTTTGAGGGTATGTCTTTTAACTTCTCCTTTATCGTTTGTCTAGTACTTATCTATCTTTAGTATGTCCTCTCGTTAGTGCTTTTGACCTTTAGATAGGGTAAACCTATGGTTGAAACATGTGTTTGAGACATGTTATGATTGATGGATGCATGTGGATGCAAGTGTTTGCTAGTGGTTGCTCGTAGATGCATATACACACACTCTAGACACTAGATCGGCTCAATCACTTCATATTGCATATTGCATATAATTGGGTGTGTAGGTAGCTATATTTATGGATGTATAATGGTTGTGTTATCATATGGATGATGCATTTTGGTGAATGATTGTGCACTCATGTAGATATAGTATGTGTCGATAGGGTTCTCTCGCATACATATTGGATGCATGGCACTATCATGGTTTGCATATGTTCATACATTAGATAGGGAACATATACACACACTTTTTGCATATGCTCATACATCATTAGAAATTGTTTTAAGGACAATGGATGCCCGTGTTTGATGGATTGAGTAGATGGTTGTTTGGATGGTAGGGTATGCATTCTCCTTAGCTTAGAGATTTCGGGGACGAAATCCTTTAAGGAGGGGAGAATGTAACACCCCGAATTTCGGTTAATGCTAAAATTCACTAATTGCAGAATAAATAATCTCAGATGTGAGAATTGGGGGAAACGGGCTGCGTCATTGCGTTCGTCTCGGAAAAATACGCGAAATAGAGTCCGAGTTTTCGAGAATCGGAGTCCGTATGGCCCAGTTATGGCCTAATGAAGTTTTCAGAAAATTCAAAGTTCAAAACAGATTTGAATTTCAAGTTCAAATTTCGAATTTCGGGCCTGGAAGGCTAGGGGGGAAATTTCCCGCCAGCCAACCAAGTCGACAGGCCTGTCGACTTGGTAGGACCCAAGTCGACATCCCTGTCGACTTGGCTGTCGACACATGCCAGCCGGGCAGTTTTGCCTGGTGCACCATTTTAGGGTTTGGGCTGTGTTTTGGGCTGGTTTCTGGAAGCTTCCGAGATCTGATGGTCCTAATCTAATTTAGGGTTAATCTAATGGCCTAAAACACTTGCCTAATCTATAAATACACCCTAAGACTGCCCTAATCCATACTAAAAATAGAAACAAGGGCCTCATGCCGTCAAATTAAAACTAGAAGGAGCCTCCATCAAAGTTGAGAGGAAGTTAGCATCTCAAATCAACTCTAATCAAGTTCTAATCAACTTTAGCAACTTAATCTTCCTCATAGGAGTGCTAATTAGCTAGTGGTGAGTTCCTATGCCTTTAGCAAGCAATTGCTAAACTAATTAGGATAGGATATGATGAGGCTATGGTTGTAAATGTGGATCAATGCAAGTTATGATTGTCATATGCTATATGTTTATGATGTTAGCTTGCAAGTTTTATGCTATTTGTTAGTTATGCAAGTTTGCCTCTATGTATGACATGTTATGCAAGTTCATATGCAAGTTATGATGCAAGTTCATATGCAAGTTTGTCTCTTTTTATGATATGCATAATATATGCAAGTTTGCCTCTATGTATGACATGTTATGCAAGTTCATATGCAAGTTATGATGCAAGTTCATATGCAAGTTTGTCTCTTTTTATGATATGCATAATATATGCAAGTTTGCCTCTAAGTATGGCATGTTATGCAAGTTCATATGTAAGCTCATATGTAAGTTCATGTGCAAGTTTGCCTCTTTGTATGACATATATGTATATGCAAGTTTACCCCTTTGTATGTCATACATACATATGCAAGTTACCCTCTTTATGACATATGTGATTCATGCAAGTTTGGGTTAATGATTTATGCTAGTTGGGTTTAATGTTATGATGCAAGTTGACACCTTTTAAACCCATGTTAATGCTAATGTTATGATAAGTGGAACCCGTTAATTATGATGAATCTTCCCATTTATATGTCATGTTGTGTGAACGAATTACGTGGGGAACGATGGGGTTAATATGCATGTTAACAAAATTGTGTGAAGTTGGTATGATTAAGCATGCCATAAAATAAAATGGACATAATTGGGAATTTACCTATTAAGTTAGGTCTACCTATATTATGGAATTGGGAATTTACCTATTAAGTTAGGTCTACCCATATTATGGAATTGGGAATTTACCTATTGAGTTAGGTCTACCCATATTCTTAAAAATTTGTAATTAATTAGGGATAATTAATACAAATTATGGGGGGATTAATTAGGTGTAATTAATCGACTAAGACACGAGGTTGGACCCTTTTGTAGCGGAAGTCTGCCCGGAACCAACCGGCAAATCCAGCAGCTACAAATGATTGGCCCAATGTGAGAGGTCTTAGGCATAAATTAAATACGTGATAGTTGTAAAGACACGAGGTTAGACTCTTTTATGGTGTAAAACTGCCCGGAACCAACCGGCATATCCAGTTGCCATAAATGTCAGTCTAATGTGAGGGGTCTTTATAAGATCACGGTCTTAATTAATTAAGAAACACTTAACCAAATTAGCATGTAGTGGGGCATGAGGGGTTAAGTGGGTGCCTTGGGTGGCATGAGGAAAACTAGTGGGTTGCCTTGGGTGGCAATAGAAAATACGATTAGTATACTTAACCAAAATTATAACATGTAAGTGAACATGGTTAAAGGGTTAAGTGGGATTCACTAGTGGGGGCCAAGCTTAGGTGGATAGCTTGTGCCAAGTGATGGGGGCCTATCTCAGCCAATATCCCAAACGTATCTTTGTGGGCTCGACCCAAGTCGAGGACGGGACACGCATATTGGGCTTGACTATAAGAGGCCAAAACAGGTTAGCGGTGGCAACGCAAGTCCAACGGGTTTCATATGCGTGTGTGGACCCGGGCTGGTAAGTAAGACGTTGTTGCATCGTGTAGGTATAAGCCGTGCACCGTTGACATTATCGGGTTGCCACTTTAGGGGATGATACACCCCACTGTGGGACCAGCACGGGTATCTACGTTAGGGAGCCGATCGAATGGGGGGGTTAGTGGGTACACCAAGTGGAGATAGGGGCAGACGGCACCTATGTAGTCAGCTAGGGGTACACGAAACTACCATTAAGTTTTACTAAGTACTCTTAGTGGGATCAACCTTTAAGTTAGTAATGACTGGTGTGGTGCAGTGTAGTAATTATCCTTGGGTGGGTAGATGTGTCTTTATCGTTATCTTAGTTCATTCTAAGTCTGATTGGCTACTTAGTGTAGTCATTTATCCCAGTCGCACCGTACCAAGTTTATATCATACCCTAATTACTTTAATGATTGTATTGTTAAAGTTATAGGACTCGCTCAGACTTATGTCTGACCCCGTTGTTTTTTTATCTTTTTCCCAACCCTCAGGTTCTCAGGGTGGGCCCAACACGAGTGGGCTTTGATCAGGCTGCTTTATTACTCTTTTGGAGCTTGGACCATAGATGTAAAGCTCAGTTTACCCTTTCTTTTATGGCTATCAGTTCATGTATTGGGATTATGTACTTTTATTTATCAGGATGGATATTTTGTACTTGACTCTTATTATGGTTTTGTGATGTAACCAAACATGTTTTACTTTCCGCCGCAATGAAATGATGTTTTAAAATTTTCAAGTATTACTTATATCTGTCTTGTTGTAATTTTTCTGTTCTATATTCACTTAAAATACTCCACCAATGTTATGGCATTCCCTTAGCGAGTGACCATAGCGGGTGTGGGGTGTTACAATTAATTAATTAAGTAACACAGTTTTTTTATCTTCATTCTTATCATCAACAAGAATAGATTGGAAACGACGATGCATTTAATTATAGAAGCAAAAAAAAAACTCACTCATAGATCTCAGTTTTGAAGTACTTGAATCCAGTCTTCAACCTTTCTACAACACCATTTTCCTCCTGACAATTTCAAGCACTCTTTGACTATCTTTTCAAAGTCCTTTTCATTTTTCCCTCGTGGTACTTGTTAACTATCGGTCTCTCACCTCTATTTAGCCTTGGATGAAATTTACCACCTAATTAGGGCTGCATTTCCAAACAACCCGACTCATCGACAGCGCCTCATGTTGCAGCAAGGTTCAAGCTGGACGGAGATGTCACCCTCCCTGGCACCCCTTTCCAAGGGACTTAGGCCTGATTCATCGCTGATGACGCTTCTCCAGACTACAATTTAGGCAACACAACCACCTAATTTTCAAGCTGGGATTTTCCCGATTCGCTTGCCATTACTAAGGGAATCTTCGTAAGTTTCTTCTCCTCCGCTTATTGATATGCTAAAACTCAGCGGGTCGCCTCGCCTGATCTGAGGTTATGGTCCGAGCTTGCTACCAAAGCAAACGTCGAAATCGGTTTCGATTAGTGCTAAGTCATACCTAGGTCTCACGGACGTGATTAGAGACATCGTGCGTTAACTCGACACACCATTCGCCTCGCATATACCTAGCAAAGACAATCACTTAAACCCACTGTACAACTAAAGCACGGAAGGTCATTCTCCATATCCATCATCACCCAGACTGCACTTATAGCATGTGGAAGATTGGAATGATGTTATACATGACGCCCAAACAGACGTGCACTCGACTTAATGACCTCGTGCGCAACTTGCATTCAAAGACTCGATGGTTGACGGGGATTCCGCAATTCACACCAAGTGTCGCATTTCGCTACGTTCTTCAACGACACGAGAGCCAAGATATCCATTTCCAGGATTCATTCAAACGCTCGCTAGAATAGCATAAAGCACATCAGAACGATGGCGATGCACTCCAACATCAACTGTCCTTGGCACAAACTGTGTCGATGTCTTATTTCTGCTCTTCGTTTCACTTCAAATGAAGTGACACGACGGTAGCAAAAGGGAACCCGCCAAAACAACGCATGCACTAACAGCACAGACGCATAGTACTCGTCGGGTATGAGCACAATTTCACAACTATCCGAAAAGGAACTCTATAGTGATCCTTCCGCAGGTTCACCTACGGAAACCTTGTTACGACTTCTCCTTCCTCTGAATGATAAGGTTCAAAACTTCTTGCGATGGCATAGGCAGTGAACCACCTCTCTGTCGCCACCATCCAAACACTTCACCGAACCATTCAATCAGTAGGAGTGATGGGTGGTGTGTACAAAGGGAAGGGACGCCATCAATGCGAGCTGATGACTCGCGTTTACTAGGAATTCTTCGTTGAAGACCAATAATTGCAATGATCTATCCCCATCACGATGAAATTTTCGAAGATTACCCATATCTGTCGACAAAGGATATAGAATCGCTGAATACATCATTGTAGCGCATGTGCGGCCCAGAACATCTAAGGGCATCACAAACCTGTTATTGCCTCAAACTTCCTTGGCCTAAACGGGCATAGTCCTGTCTCGTTCATTAATTGATTTAATGAGCCATTCGCAGTTTCACAGTCGGAATTTGTTAATAATTACACATGCATGGCTTAATCTTTGAGACAAGCATATGGCTTAATCTTTGAGATAATCAATCTAATATCAAACAATTTTCCTTCATAACTCCAAAAGGAAAAACAATTGTAATCAATTTCCTATGCTGTGAACTCTGCCTATCAATTTCCTAAGTCATTCCTACACCGTGAACTATGCCTATCAAATTCCTATGCCAATCCTACACCCTGCCTGTGTAGAAAAGACACAAAATTTCGTCAATTTTCTACGCCATTCCTATGCTCCGCCTTATGGCGTAGGAAAGACGTAGAAATTTTCGTTAATTTCCTATGTCATTCCTACGCCTTGCCTTATGGCGTAGGAAAGACGTAGGAAATTATGCATACGAAATTAGAATGTTTTACGTCTTTTCTACGCCGCGAATTCTGCCTTACAATTTCCTACGTCATACCTTATGGCATAGGAAAGGCGTAGGAAATTTTGCGAATGAAATTAAATTGTTTTCTGCAATGGCATGGAAACGACGTACGATATTTCTACGCCTTCTACAGGCGTAGGTAAGGAATAATAGATGGTTGACGCCTTTCCTACACCGTAAATTCTGCCTATCAATTTTCTACGCCATTCCTATGCACTGCCTTATGGCGTAGAAAAGACGTAGAAAATTTCGCAAATTAAATTAGAATGTTTTCTATAATAGCGCGGAAATGGCGCAGAAGATTTCTACGCCTTCCACAGGCATAGTTAAGACATAAGAGATGGTTGACGTCTTTTCTACGCCGCGAATTCTGCCTAACAATTTCCTACGCCATACCATGTGGTATAGGAAAGGCATAGGAAATTTTGCGAATGAAATTAAAATGTTTTCTGCAATGGCATGGAAACGGCGTAAGAGTTTTCTACGCCTTCTACAGGCGTAGGTAAGACATAAGATGGTTGACACTTTTCCGACACCGTAAATTATGCCTATCAATTCCCTACGTCATTTCTACGCCCTGCCTTATGGTGTAGAAAAGGCATAGAAAATTTTGCATCTACGCCTTCTACAGGCGTAGCTAAGACATAAGAGATGGTTGGCGTCTTTTCTACGCCGCGAGTTCTGCCTATCAATTTCCCATGTCATTCCTACGCCACGCCTTATGTCATAGGAAATTTTGCGAATGAAATTAGAATGTTTTCTACATTGGCATGGAAATGGCGTAAGAGATTTCTAAGCCTTCTACAGGCGCAGATAAGACATAAAAGATGCTTGAAGCCTTTTCTGCACCGTAAACTTTGCATATCAATTTCCAACGCCATTCTTATGCCCTGCCTTATGGCGTAGGAAAGACGTAAGAAATTTCACGTATAAAATTAAAAGGTTTTCTACAATGGTGTGGAAATGACGTAAGAGATTTCTACTCCTTCTATAGGGGTAGATAAGACATAAGAGATGGTTGACGCCTTTCCTACGCCGTGAACTCTACCTATCAGTTTCCTATGTCATTCCTACGCCCCGCCTTATGGCGTAGGAAATTTTCTATCAATTTCCTACGTCATTCCTACACCACGCTTTATGGCGTAGAAAAGGCGTAGGAAATTTCGAGATGAAATTAGAAAATTTCTATGCCTTCTGTAGGCGTAGGTAAGATATAAGAGATGATTGACGCTTTTCCTACGTCGTGAACTCTGCTCCTACCCCCCACCTTATAGCGTAGGAAAGGCGTAGGGAATATCTTATCAATTTCCTACGCCATTCCTACACCCCACCTTATGGCGTAGGAAAGACATAAGAAATTTCGCATATGAAAGTAGAAGATTTCTACGTCTTCCGTAGGTGTAGATAAGACGTAAGAGATGGTTGACGCCTTTCCTACGTCGTGAACTCTGCCTACCAATTACCTATGCCATTCCTACGCCCCGACGTATGGCGTAGGAAATTTTGCATAGGAAATTAGAATGTTTTCTTGTAGTGGAGTGTCAAAAACATCAACGTGTTTCCAACCAGATAAGAGGGGTCCACAGATTCTACAAATGAGGGAATTTGGTGGGTTAGAGATTTTAGTTTCTTGTAAAAATAAGATATCGATATGATGCGGGGAGATGATGAGATTGACAGCATGATTTTTTGTTGGGTCCCCCAACCCTCCGATATTCCATGTGTCTATCTTCATTTAGAGAGGTTTGTACACTGCTGTTCTAGGGTTTGCATGGAAGAATAATGTTTATCATGCAAACACACGCCTATGTATTTTGCCAACTTTTTATTTAAAACTTTATTAGCTAGAGAAAAAACAACAGGTTCAAAATAGCTACCCGATGTTCCTGGAGGCAGCGAGTGAGCCCTATTGATCCTTACACTACTTCGGATTGCAGTCGAAGAGATGCGAGGGGACGATGATCCTTGCCCTTCCTGATGCCTTTGCTCATGTTGATCCTGCTCTTGTTGAGTTGGCAACTGTTGATGCAGCGGGATTGAAAGATCCAGATCAGCTAATGGGTCCCAATGAGGCACAACCATATCGTCTTTGTGTTGCCCAAACATGACCAACTCATGTTGCTGGTCTTCCAGAACCCCCGGCACCTGTCTTATTGCTTCTTCTGACATCACATCATACCTGTCCTCCTCCATGTGATCCACTTGCTGAGCTAAAAGTTGGAAAATGTAGCCATCGTACTCATAATCAATCCCCAACAGGAGTGTCTCAGGGCGTTGACTGGGATGAGCGTGTGTCCAGCGATCAATCTTAAGTTTTACTGCATGATTATTTAGATGAGCAATTAAAGTACATTGAGTTGAAATACATTCATAGAATTGCATCTTAATATATAAGTGACGGTGGTCAATGAAGGACCAATCGCACGAATCTTTGTGAATGAGGCGCCCCATTGGTTTTAAGGCTTCCCTGATGGCATCTGTATCATTCTTGTAGAATTCAGGAAATCCAGTGATCTTTGCCCATGATTACTTCTCAAAAGGAGGCTTAGGTGTTTCTTCATGGGTGCTTGCTTGTTGAAGGAGAACAACGCCAACTTCTTTAGTCAGAATTTTAAGGCGTAAGACATGATTTTTAGTGTCTACGTTAGGGAAGCATATAAGAAAGGAATTGTCCGCAGTATGCCAAATTGGCCATTCATATTTTTGCCCAAAAGTTGATATAAGGGCTTGTGATAGCATTTCAATGGACCATAATCCATCGATGGTCGTTGCTGTTAGATAGAGATAGGCATCAGCCATTTCTGACAACAACAACAACAACAAAGCCATATATCCCAAACAAGTTGGGGTTGGCTAGATATGGAACCCAAAAATAAAATGAAATAAAATTAATAATGATGATAATACATATATATATATAAAGGGTTTAAAATAACCAATCAAATAAAAAGTCATCCGATAAAGGTTTTTTTAAATAATAATAATAATAATAAATAAAAATGTTCAATAAAAGTGAAATAAAATCTAAAATAGTAAATAAAAAGTAAAAAGGTTAAGTAAACGTGAAATAAAGTATATATATATATAAAAACCTATGGTTCTGGTACATGGATTGCCAATTTCCATGCACTCCTATCGACTACCAGCTCTTCTGATAAACTCCAGTTACTTAAATCTCTTTTTATTATCTCCTCCCATGTCATTTTAGGTCGATCTCTACCTCTCTTTGGGCCTTCGGCGCGACCTAGAATTCCAGCGCGTACAGGTGCATCGTATGGTCTACGTTGGATATGTCCAAACCATCTCAAGCGGTATTGGACTAACTTCTCTTCAATACGTGCAACTCCAAGTTTTTCCCGAATATCCTCATTTCTAATACGATCTCGTCTGGTATGCCCACAGCTCCAACGCAGCATTCGCATCTCTGCTATACTTATCTTCTGGACGTGTTGCCTCTTAGTAGGCCAACATTCTGCACCATATAACATTGCAGGTTTGATTGCTGTCCTATAGAACTTTCCTTTAAGCTTCATAGGAATCTTCCGATCACAGAGAATGCCAGATGTTAGTCTCCATTTCACCCATCCTGCTTGAATTCTAAAACTAACTTCCTTATCAATCTCACCATCAAACTGCAACATAGATCCTAAGTATCGAAACGATTCCTTCTTGGGTACTACTCTACCGTCCAGGGTAACATCTCCGTCATCTGACCTGACACTGCTAAACTCACACTTCATATACTCTGTTTTAGTTCTGCTAAGCCTGAAACCCTTTGATTCCAAGGTCCCCCTCCACAACTCCAGTTGTCGATTAACCCCTATTCTACTTTCATCAATCAGCACAACATCATCAGCAAAGAGCATACACCAGGGAATCTCCCTTTGTATATCTTTTGTGATTTCATCCATCACTAATGCAAAAATATAGGGGCTCAAAGCCGAACCTTGATGTAACCCTATGTTAATTGGAAAGTCTCTGGTCTCACCATTGCATGCCCTAACACTAGTCACAACCCCCTCGTACATATCCTTAATAAGGGTAATATACTTTGATGGCACTCTCTTCCTTTCTAGCGCCCACCACATAACCCTCCTTGGTACTCTGTCATAAGCTTTCTCCAGGTCAATAAAAACCATGTGGAGATCTTTCTTTTTCTCTCTATATCTCTCCATAAGTTGCCTAACCAAGAAAATCGCCTCAGTGGTTGACCTTCCCGGCATAAAACCAAATTGATTCCTAGAGACACTTGTCAACCTCCTCAAACGCTGCTCGCAAACTCTCTCCCAAAGCTTCATTGTATGACTCATAAGCTTAATTCCTCTATAGTTTGTGCAACTTTGAATATCTCCTTTATTCTTGAAGATTGGAACTAAAATGCTTCTCCTCCACTCATCTGGCATTTTGTTTGATTTGAAAATATTGTTGAACAACTTAGTTAGCCATTTTATCCCTGCATCTCCAAAACATCTCCACACCTCAATAGGAATATCATCAGGCCCTACCGACTTGCCTGATTTCATACGTTTCAACGCCCCCTTTACCTCAGCTTCTTGAAATCTCCGCACAAAATGTCTATTGGTGCTATCGGCTACGTCTTCCAACTCAATCGAAGAGCTATCACTTTCTTCGTTGAAAAGCTTATCAAAGTATTCTCTCCACCTATTCTTTATCTCATCTTCCTTCACCAAAAGTCTATCATTCTCATCCTTAATGCATTTAACCTGATTGAAGTCCCTTGTCCTCCTCTTGCGTAGCCTAGCTATTCTGTAAACGTCTTTTTCGCCCTCCTTTGTACTTAGCCTTTGATACAAATCTTCGTACGCTCGTCCCCTTGCTTCACTCACTGCTCTCTTTGCAGTCTTCTTTGCCACTTTGTACCTGTGCATGTTCTCTTCGCTTCTATGACGGTACATGCATTTGTAGCATTCCTTCTCTTTGATAGCCTTTTGCACCTCGTCATTCCACCACACGAATCCTTGGGTTCTCGCTTGCTTCCTCTTGTTATCCCAAATACCTCAGTGGCGACTCTCCAAATGCAAGTTGCCATCGCATTCCACATGACATTTGCTTCTCCTTCCCCATTCCAAGCTCCTTCTCCCATCACTCTATCTTTAAACACCCGTGAAGCATCTCCTTTGAGTTTCCACCATTTCGTCCTGCTAATCTTCGCTCTCTTGTCCTTCACCACCCGAAGACGAAATACGCATACCAACAGCTAGTGTTGTGAGACGACACATTCTCCAGGTATGACCTTGCAATCAATACAATCTCGTTTACTATCTCTTCTAGTTAGGACGAAGTCAATCTGGCTAGCCTTTTGGCCACTACTGAAGGTGATCAGATGTGATTGCCTCTTTCCAAAGAAGGTATTAGCAATCATGAGATCAAAAGAGAGAGCGAAATTCAAAATATCTTCACCCTCTTGGTTCCTACTGCCAAATCCAAAACCACCATGCACTCGCTCAAAACCCCTGCTAGATGAGCCAACATGGCCATTGAAGTCTCCTCCTATAAAAAGTTTCTCGCTACTATGCACATTCCTAACCATGACATCCAAGTCTTCCCAGAACTTTCTTTTGGCTTCTTCACTTAGACCTACCTGTGGGGCATATGCGCTAATGACATTCAAAACTGCCTCGCCAACTACTATCTTAACTAGGATGATCCTATCCCCTCGTCTTCTGACGTCTACCACATTGTTCTGAAGGTTCTTGTCAATCAATATGTCTACCCCGTTCTTGTTACGTACTTCTCCCGTGTACCACAATTTGAAGCCAGTGTTCTCCACCTCCTTCGCCTTCTGACCCACCCATTTAGTCTCTTGAACGCACAAGATGTTAACCCGTCTCCTAATCATAGTATCTACTATCTCTCTTAATTTTCCTGTTAAGGACCTTACATTCCAACTACCTAACCGAACCCTACTATCATCGACTAGCTTCCTTGCCCCTCGCATCCGCCGAGAAAAATGCGAGGACCCTTGCTCACTTACCACTACACCGGGGCATCGGTGTAGCGCGCCACTAAGAGGATGGCGGCCCAGCCCTTGCATATTTAACACCATATCCGAGCCTCGATATAGCGCATCGCTAAGAGGGTTATGCCCCATCGATATATAATAAGGTTCCATATCCATAAGAGTGGCTAAGTTTTTACGTTGGCTCGCCAAGCCTATCACAACCCTCCTCCTTTACCCTGACTTGGGACATGCTGCATAGAAAACTACACAGACGGAGTTATCAGCCATTTCTGAGAAAAAAGAAATTTTTGTGTATATATGGAAGAGTGATCGCTGGATGAAGATGAATTTTCTTTTGAAGTGATATAGGTTTTAATTTTGAATCGAGGGTTAATAGCATTAGGGTTATGATAACGATTAGAGGTTTGAGAAGAAGACCGGTGGGACCCTCTGTTCTGAGTTTGCAGGCTTCCTGGCATACACTTTTTCGTTGATCGTGATGCATTGGGACGCATCAACATAGCGTTTTTGGCTCGAGAAACTGGTGCATTTTTATTGGTACATTGCAAGCTTGCATGTCCAAAGAAAGAGAAATTATAACATATCACCGCATTCCTACATATTCTTGTCGCGTGTCCACGATCAGCACACTTGGGACAACGTCTCTCCGAATTCAAAATTTTCAAAGTCTCTTGGACTGATTTGAAAACTGGTATAATTCTTCGTCGTTTGGGGGGAGGATTGGGAAAGACAGGTGGAAGTTTAGCTCTTGAAGCCGCCACCTGAGCGTAGGTAAGCGAAAGCTGATTTTGTGGTGAAGTCAAATTATCCTGAACATAAGGATTATCCTGAACATGAATGTTAGTGGGGTCAATGGGGAAGTAGTAAATGGGTAGTGAATCAGTATCAAGTGGAGAAGGAGAGACGCTCGAGAAGATTAACTGAGAGGATGACGGATGCTGATGATGAGAGAAAGTAAGGGTAGATTTATAAGAAGATGAATAGCAGTTGGAGCCCGCCATTGTTAAAAATAGGAAAGAAACTTATGAGTTTAGTTTATGTTGCTTTTAGATATAACTTGAAACTCACTATTAATGTAAACATCAAATTTTTCTTCTAATGTTCTTGTTTGACTAATATTTAGATGCCGTTTTGTTTGAGTTTCAGTCAAAACATTAGATCCCGTCCTAGTTAGAACAAAATAATTATCATGTACACCGAACAAAATATATACTTGGAATAATGCATGAACGAAGCAATATATAGCTCAGGTTTAAATCATCTTCTATTATACATGATCCATCAATTAACTTTTCAATGTAATATCATTATCCTACAAGGCCGTGTAACATTTACCACCCAAAGTACAGTTGAGTGTAAATATGTTGTTGCCGCTTGAACTGACACACGCACATATGTGATGTTGCGTGATGCACTGGAAGTTTCCCTGCAAAATATGTAAATGCATGTATATACGTATATGAATGCACGTTAGTGTATATAACATGGTGTTGATTATATGTGGGCATCAACATAAATTAGGTTTTTTAGAAAGAGGGGTTCGGCATTGATCCTTGTAGAGGGATCAATATCGATCTCTAACTAAATAACATCTATAGGAAATTGTTAGGTGTTCAAGGCATACATAGGGTCACCCATTATATAAATTGTCCAACTCCCACATTTTTCCTTATTTTGCAATGCCATCCAGACGGAACTCAACTCTTCCGCCTAGAAACTTTGAAACACAAAGCAGAAACATCAATTTCCTTCCACTCCTTGTTCATCACTATGCCTTAACCTCCGTTCGATTCATCCTGAATCGTAAATAGGCGAGTCCATCGATTTTCACGAGTGATGATATTTAGTTGTTTAAAGGAGGAGTTTGATTCATGGGGCCTCGCCATGGAGATGGAGATAGTGGATTAGGACTATCCACCGTTCGTGGTGGTTCTTGTTAATTAAGTACGTGAAGTGAAGGAAAAGGAAGGGAAGAGGTGGAGTTAGATGATGAAGTACAAAAGGATCAAGTTGGATCTATTCATAGAGGAGGGAGAAGGAAAGGGAAAAGGATTAGATTGATTCGAAAGGGAAGTTTTGCGGTTATGGGATCAAATCAACTTATAGGTGATAAGGGACCAGGTGGCGGGTTGTAAAGTGATTAGAAAAATTGAAATTAATTAGGGGTCAAGTATGATCCTTGACTTAAGAGATTTTCCAACCTCTTTTTTGTCGCGATGATGATCCAAAAATTATGCATATGAAAATGAACTTATAAAGTGATACGTGACTGTAAAAATGCATATAGAAATTGAGCGTATATTCTGAATAATGGACATATAAATGAAAACATGGGATTTTGAATGTCGATATCTAATCTTGGAATCCGATGAAATTCTACGATCTCTGATCTGAATTCTAGTGACACAATCGGTGATGGCGGTCGTTCCAGTATAGAAATGAATTTCGCCACCATATACTATTGCATTTTTAAATTGCAGTACATACACGGTACTACACATACTGCACTAGCTTACTCTAAGGGTGCGTTCGCAGTTAAAAATTGGTACGTTCAAATTTTTGGTGGTGTCCGACGCGTCGGACGCCAACAACTTTTACCCTTTCTAGATTCCACGATTCTCGAACGTTGGAAAAGTAGCTGTTGGCGTCCGACGCGTCGGACGCCGGTTAATTTTCCAACGTATTGATTCATCCCCCATAAATCCACGCACCCCCTCATTCCCTCCCCCCATCCAAACCCGAAACCACCCCTCTAAACCGCCAAAAACCGATTTTTTCGAGCAATTTTAAGCGTCAAAAAAGGTATTTTTTATACCGTTGTGTTTATTTTGCAATTTTCTATAACATATGTTTTTTTTTTGAATTTTTCTGGATTTTTTTTTTGGTTATGTAGATGGCTTCCTCTTCCACCTCTGCTACCTCCCAGCCATTTGTGAATTAGTCTGAGGACCGGGAGTCCGCTTTCATAGATATCTGCGTTGAGTTTCTAGCCGAGCGCGATACAGGCGTCAGTCAGTTCTACTCGACAATCGCGACAGCAATGAACGACCGTTTTAATCTGGAGTTCACAGAAACCCAGATCAAAAAAAATAAATGGGGCAACATGAAGCGCTCTTTTCGTGATTGGGACAGACTGTAACAACACCTGGCGGTGTATGAAATGCAGAGTTCGATTATTTGGACAATCCAGATGATTTTTGGAGTACCGGCGGTGACAAACCTTGCAGACGATTCAGGAAGAACTCGTCGTTGAAGTTCCGACAGCAACACATTATATTCGAGGGTTCTTTGCGCAAAGATACTTGTGCGTATCTGATTCCTAAGGTTGCGCCTCCTACTGCACCTCCACCTCCACCAGCTCCTGTGTCAGCTGCTTCTTTCTCCCCTGCCGAAGCGGGTTACTATACTGGTTGTATGGCTTCGGGCGATCACCCTTTTGGTCAGCCATCCAAACGCAGACAGGTAGAGCGTGCCAGCGCATTTATGACTGACCAGCTGAGACAACTTGATGCTCGTTGCTTGAAGCTTGTTCAGGGACCGGGTACGCGTGTGGAGCTTTGGGAGATTCTGACGATTTTCCACAATGATCGGCGGAATGTGGATATTGTTCAGGAGCTTACCGATGAGGGTATACGTGGATTTATTATAGCGGAGTTGAGCTTATTACCTCATCATCGTTTATTTTAGATTTTCATGTACTTGTTTTAATTTCAGTCTTGTTGTATTCTTTAGGTTTGTATTTCTGATCGTGTACTGAAAAATGTAGTCGTTTTGTTTTATGCAATTAATATTTAATTAATTCAAAACAATTAATTTAATAATTAAATACCATGCTCTAATACCACGCTCAAATACCCCGTTCGTAGCTAAAAACACATTCCACGCTTGCTACAGTACCACGCTTACATTCCCCGCTCAAATACCACGCTCACGTTCGTTAAGAACGCGCCGTAACGGAGGTATACATTTGCAGTTATTTAATCAGTATCATAGCTAATGAGACCGGGATATTCAAACTACACTAAAGTTATTTAGGATGAGAGAAGGATCAAAATTCCATCGTCAAGTCAGACTCAAGACGATTCAAATGCTGAGTTGAGCTCGGAGTCGGTATCTGAAAGATCAAGCCCAACTCAATAGATGGCACAGCCCGAAGGGCTGCAACAAATGCAAGTGGGACCTCTGGAGGTTGCAGGAGTAGAAGTTGAAGATTTCCTTAATTAGCTTCACACACGTTAGAAGAAGTTGCAATTTTGAAGGATCCAATTCATTCGGTTGCTTGGGGGATCGAAATACTTAAGCTAAGAATGTTATGCGTTAAGTATTATATTTCATGAGTATAAAGGCATGGACGACTCACGTGCATAAGAGAAAATTGCGTAAAAAATGTGTTTGTTAACAAAAATAGATCTTATAAACTGAGTTTAACATATATGTAATGTTGTTTTTTCATGGGTTTGTTGTTAGGACAAAACACATATCCATCTTTGTTGTCCGTAAAGATAATTCAATGAATAAAAGTTACAAGGTGACCTTTTGAAACTTGTAAAATGTTGTACCATCGTCAAAGAATACAAGGTTTGAAATTCCGGTTTCCGGTTCCGTTCCGGTCATGTAGAAAATTAAAATTTTCGGTCCCGTTCCGGAAATTCCGGAAGTTCCGGTTTAATTCCGTTTTGCCAATTCCGGTACTTCTTTTTTGCATATACACAATAAATATGGGTTACTAATAATCAATTACGTTAAATTATTCGAACTACATAGAAAATGCAAAGAATACAAAATAAAATTTTAATATCAAAAGCTATTTCTTTGAACTTCATAAGAAAGAGCTTGGTAAAAATTTGTAAATTCCGGTTTGTCGACTCCGGTATGTAAATTTGTAAATTAATACAATGTATTGTTGTAAATATGTATATAAATACCATATATTAATATGGTTTGAACTTCATGAGAAAGAGCTTGGAAGAATTTTTATAAAGATAATTTGTTGGGCATTCACTGGACTGTTATGCGATGAATTAATATAAGGTTATATACAATTCAGCCCGGAGTATTTTATTAGCTTTATATTTTCTCAGTTATTTTAATAGTCCAGTCAGCCCAGCAAAATTATACAAACCCAGTTCTTGCTTCTTCCAGCTTCCTTCCTCAACAGAAGAACCCTAAATTATATAATCTGGCGGCTGCTCGTCGCTACTTTCGCATCTCTCTTTATCGTCATCTGATGTCGCCTTCTGATTTCGCCTCCTTTCTCTTGCTTCCTCCTCACCCATCTATATGTCTTTCTCCTCTCAATTTTCTATTGTAGTACCGGAACCGGATTTTTAGGCAAATTCCGTCCTGTCCATCGCCGGAACCGGACCGGATTGACCGGAATTCCGGCATGCCGGACGGAATCCTGAACCATGAAAGAATATCACCAATGGTTTTGCAACGACCATTGTCACCGTCCCCTGATCGCACGTTCATCCATAGATTCAAATAAAGTTGCATTCGTCTATCATGTTCGTGCTTCATAATGTTAGGTTTAACATAAATGGTTGAAATTTATTTGAAAAGAGGTGTTAATTATCCGTAAAAAGAAAAATATTAAGACATTTTCAACGTTCTGTTATGCTACGTTTGTATAGTGAGATTGGTTTAATGTTGGTTGGTAACCATCACCTATGATTGTTGAAAAACCCTTGTGGCATATAAACATACTTCTTATATTTAATTTATGATGCCAATAAGCTGGCTATTTAATTTTTTGTTTCCATTTTCGAATGCGGTTAGTTGCTGTAAAATTTTTTTTTTTTTGTAAATTTGAGTATGTTGCTTAATCCAGTGAGTCCATGTAGACATGAAAAATATGTAAAAAAAACTGTGAAAGTGGCATTGAATTTTATTGCCTGAATGAATGATACAAATCTCCAAATTAATTTTTACAAAGGTTATACACAAGCAGATGAAATAAACGCAACAAATATAAGAAGCAAGCCCAACAGACCCAATAGCCACGTCAGCAAGCGGTCCGTATTGAAAGGCAGGTGAAAATTTTATTATTCACAAATACAAGAGTTACTTCGACTTAAAATGCAAAAGCAATACAGACTCTTGAATGTCTAGCCTTGACCTTACAAAAATTGATTACAAAAATAAACATGAAGTGTATTTATTACAACATTATTCATATCGGGGTGAAGATACTACAACCACAAGAATCACAGCAGCAGCACCAAACAAAAAATTCTTATATCCAAATTGCAAAGAAAGAAGCAGACACCATTATTCACTGAATCATCCCCATAAACCAATTTCAAACCGCATGCACAGTAAGGTTCTCATCACAGTTAACCAATAACTACGTAAAGCTGTCACTAACAAAGAGTCCAGTGACTCGAGACTCAATTTAAGACAGGATCAAACATGTGACCAGGATTCTTCTTGGTAAGTCATTTCATCTTGTTGGTGAGCGGCATCACATCCTCTGGCAAGAAGTCATTACCATCATCTAAATCAGAGTCGTCCCAGAATTTTCCTTTTAGCTTCTTAGGTTTAGATGAAAAAGGTAGAGAACTCATAGGAATTGCATAAGATAGAGAAGCTAAATAGGTATTAACTTGTGGAAAAGTCAAATCACAACCGGTGACCATTGCAAGCGGTCTGCATTACACATATACTAAGCCTTTACCGCTCTGTATATACTACATGTTTCAATATGCGACCTCAAAAAAAGCTAGGGTTTCCTTCTGCTTCTTCATCTTTGCCTCCGTTAATCACTTTCAATTTGTTTCTCAAACAATTATAATTTTCCGCTGATAGTGCGTTAGTTAAGATGTCAGCCCTTTGATAGAAGGCGGGCACATGATTGACCATCAGTTATTCATTGCTATTTCGTTCTTGTATGTAGGGGTGAGCGTTTGGTTGGTTTGGTTTATCTGATGATAAATTTGTCAAACCAAACTAAAACCAATTAAAATGAAAACCAAACCAACCAAATTAAGTTTGGTTGGTTCAGTTGGTTATCCGATTAAACCGAACTAAAAATGTTTTACACTTTGTGTTTGGAATATTCACTATAATTTGAAACAAATTATAAATATATAATTATAGTATTATTATTTTTGATTTTTATGCTTTTTAACATTAATTTTGACACATAGGTGATGATTAACATATACTTAAATAACTAAACTAACCTAAAATATTTATTATAATACCGATAATTTTGAAAATATAGTGAAAATTCGGTTAATTTGGTTAAACCGATAACCAAACTTAATATTTTTTCGGGCCGATTGCAAACTGATTTAATTTCAAAACCGAACCAAACCAACCAAAATAAATTGGTTTGGTTGGTTTATTTGGTTTAACCGAATAATGCTCACCCTACCCCTATGAAGTGGGGATCAACTTCTATGTGCTTCATGAAAGAGTGTTGTATGGGGTTAACCAAAAGAGACACAACATTTGAGTTATCGCACCAGGTAACGGGTTTTCTCGAAAGTCTAAACCCTAATTCTTTAACAAGGGTTTCGATCCAGATTAATTCAACCATGGTGTTTGTGATGGATCTGTACTCCACTTCAGTGATTGATCTAGAGGCGATCGATTTCTTTTTCGTACGTTATGCGATAGGTTTTGGTCCAAGGTAAACACAATATACTAAAATTGATTTTTGATCATCAGGATCGTTCGCACAATCCGCATCATTGTAAGCTTTTATACTTATATTTTTGCATGATTTTTAATATACACGTAAATGTGTATATTTTATCCACTTATTTATCTTGTTTTCTTTTTAAAATAATTGATACTGTGTATTTATAGTTGTTTTTTCAGATTATTTAAGATGAATGGATTGACGCACTTAATTGTTGAAAAGCTTGAAGAATTGGCGCATGAAGAGTGTTGATTTTTAGAGCTGGATTAAAGCATGAAGACCTGAAGAAATGTTTCTGTTCAACCACCTTTTGTCGCATACTTTAAAGTCAAGATTCAATGCCTTTTCATAATGATCGCTTATGTAAGATGTTATGGAGGTATTAGAGCTATGCTCCTTCACAAGGTATATTCGTGTTCGATCTAACGCTTATCGGATTTAGATCTAATTTTTAGGGTTTTAGAAATAAAGTAGTGAATCGGTTTTGATAGCCTATGGTTGTTTAAGAGCTTAGCTCCTGCATAGGCTATGCTTGTCGTTATTCACATGTTTATTTTTAAATACCTAATTATCATTGATTCATGTTTGTGACAGGAACATGAGTAAGATCTATTAATCTGTTTGGCTATTGATAATTATCAATCCAATATATATCATTACTCCCTAATTACTTTCATTTACTATAAAAAATTCTCACTTTTTCTTTATTTTTTAGTTATTTTCAAACAATCAAAATTTCAGAATAACTTGACTGGATTTATTAGTAAAATAATTTGGTCCCAGAGATTCGACACACTTTACAACAACCCATGTTGTTTTGGAAAACCGAACGAATTAAATAACTGTTTATAGTTGTTTAATTTGTTCGCAAACAAATTTCTTAAGATCATGGTCAGAAAAAAAGAAAAAAAAGAAAAAAAAAAGAAAAAAACAGTCATTCATCATTCTTGACTATAAAACATTCATTTCCATTCCATCCACATCCATCATACCGTACTTAGAAGCGAGGATTGTAGTAGAGGAGATGAAAGGAAACAAAACGTCCATATGTGCCTTAGTATTACTTTATCTTTTGTAGCTTGAAGTTCAACTAATACACTTGCCCTCTTATCTATAATATTTTTAATACTTACAAAATTCTCCTTCAACTATGCATAACTCACATCCAATACATTACAGTTACACTGCTGCAAAATTGTTTAAAGAAAGAATAAGTAACTGATTGGGTGCACATTATCGATGTGTAGAACTTTGGTTGACATCACGCTCTTAATCTTCAAGGCAACTACAGTGTAATCAAGGAATTACGATTTAACTTGAATTTTTTTATTCATTTTTGCACCATTAATGTGATGGACAATTTAGGACGAAAACACTATTATTGAAGTTAGATAAAGTCCTTGGAATTTGAAAGACCTTAAATATATGATTTGATTAATCCGCGTACATAAGACGCTTTGGATTTTGTGGGAAGTATCCGCTGAAAACCCTCACTCATCCTACTAGAGACACCTAGGGGTTTAACGACTTGTTGCATACGCTAAATGCAATCATGTTTCCTATGAAATTGTGACATATCTTAGTTTAGTTTATTCGAGGATGAATGAAAAGATAAGTGCGGGGATATTTGATATACACGTAAATGTGTATATTTTATCCGCTTATTTATCTTGTTTTCTTTTTAAAATAATTGATACTGTGTATTTATAGTTGTGTTTTCAGATTATTTAAGATGAATGGATTGATGCACTTAATTGTTGAAAAGCTTGAACAATTGGCGCATGAAGAGTGTTGATTTTTAGAACTGGATTAAAGCATGAAGACCTGAAGAAATGTTTCTGTTCAACCACCTTCTGCAACATATTTTAAAGTCAAGGTTCAATGCCTTTTCATAATGATCGCTTATTTAAGATGTTATGGTGCTATTATTCATTGAAATTGATTCCGTTTGATGCCCGCAAGCTATTTTTCCATGACATTTGCATGTCCATTCACTTGCATTCACATAGGTCTATTTATTATTTAGACAAAAGCTTTTGTCCCATATCCTGTAATTGGTCAATTAGTCTTGGTCATGACAACTATAAATACACTGTATCTCTTTCATTTAGAATTACATTTAGTTTTATTCTGTAACTCTTCTCTTGGAATAAAACTATTCTTCCCCTGTTCTCTTTAGTTTTATTTATTTATGTTTGTTCTTTTATTTTTCGCTTTTTCTCATTTAGCTATGTCTAGCTAATCCCCTTTAATTAGGGGGTGATGACGCTTATAAATTGGATTCAATATGAATCACATAGCCAAAAAATGAGGACTTTATACATATAGATCTGTATCTGAACCAAGGTTTAGACCTGAACCTTCATATTTTGTGTCGTTTAAGAGCTATGCTCCTTTACAGGGTATATTCTTGTTCGATCTAATACTTATCGGATTTAGATCTAATTTTTAGGGTTTTAGAAATAAAGTGGTGAATCTGTCCTGATAGCCTATGGTTGCTTAAGAGCTTAGCTCTTGCATAGGCTATGCTTGTCGTTATTCACATGTTTTTAATACCTAATTATCGTTGATTCATGTTTGTGACAGAAACTTGAGTTAGATCTATTAATCTGTTTGGCTATTGATAATTATCAATCCAATTTATGTCATTACTCCCTAATTGCTTTCATTTAATATAAAAAAATCTCACTTTTTATTTCTTTTCTGTTATTTTCAAATAATCAAGATTTCGGAATAACTTGATTGGATTATTAGTAAAAAAATTAGAGATACCCTGTAATTTTATGTGCCTTTGAGATAACATAGAATGCGCTTAACGGTCTTACAGTGTTTACTAAGGGAGTTCTGTATGTGTTGACACACTTTGTTAGTGTCCTCCCCCTTGTGTTTTGACAGATGTAGATTACTAAATATAGGCGTCGGTACTGGCTTGGCCTTTTCCATGTTTGCTCTAATTAGGATTTCATGTATATATTTTATTGAGACAAAAATAACTCTGAACTAGAATTTCTTTTGATCTGAATCGCAAGAAAATAATAAAGTTCGCTTAATTCTTTGATCGCGAAATAGAGTCCGAGTTTTCGAGAATCGGAGTCTGTATGGCCCAGTTATGGCCTAATGAAGTTTTCAGAAAATTCAAAGTTCAAAACAGATTTGAATTTCAAGTTCAAATTTCGAATTTCGGGCCTGGAAGGCTAGGGGGGGAATTTCCCGCCAGCCAACCAAGTCGACAGGCCTGTCGACTTGGTAGGACCCAAGTCGACAGCCCTGTCGACTTGGCTGTCGACACATGCCAGCCGAGCAGTTTTGCCTGGTGCACCATTTTAGGGTTTGGGCTGTGTTTTGGGGCTGGTTTCTGGAAGCTTCCGAGATCTGATGGTCCTAATCTAATTTAGGGTTAATCTAATGGCCTAAAACACTTGCCTAATCTATAAATACACCCTAAGACTACCCTAATCCATACTAAAAATAGAAACAAGGGCCTCATGCCGTCAAATTAAAACTAGAAGGAGCCTCCATCAAAGTTGAGAGGAAGTTAGCATCTCAAATCAACTCTAATCAAGTTCTAATCAACTTTAGCAACTTAATCTTCCTCATAGGAGTGCTAATTAGCTAGTGGTGAGTTCCTATGCCTTTAGCAAGCAATTGCTAAACTAATTAGGATAGGATATGATGAGGCTATGGTTGTAAATGTGGATCAATGCAAGTTATGATTGTCATATGCTATATGTTTATGATGTTAGCTTGCAAGTTTTATGCTATTTGTTAGTTATGCAAGTTTGCCTCTATGTATGACATGTTATGCAAGTTCATATGCAAGTTATGATGCAAGTTCATATGCAAGTTTGTCTCTTTTTATGATATGCATAATATATGCAAGTTTGCCTCTATGTATGACATGTTATGCAAGTTCATATGCAAGTTATGATGCAAGTTCATATGCAAGTTTGTCTCTTTTTATGATATGCATAATATATGCAAGTTTGCCTCTAAGTATGGCATGTTATGCAAGTTCATATGTAAGCTCATATGTAAGTTCATGTGCAAGTTTGCCTCTTTGTATGACATATATGTATATGCAAGTTTACCCCTTTGTATGTCATACATACATATGCAAGTTACCCTCTTTATGACATATGTGATTCATGCAAGTTTGGGTTAATGATTTATGCTAGTTGGGTTTAATGTTATGATGCAAGTTGACACCTTTTAAACCCATGTTAATGCTAATGTTATGATAAGTGGAACCCGTTATAATTATGATGAATCTTCCCATTTATATGTCATGTTGTGTGAACGAATTACGTGGGGAACGATGGGGGTTAATATGCATGTTAACAAAATTGTGTGAAGTTGGTATGATTAAGCATGCCATAAAATAAAATGGACATAATTGGGAATTTACCTATTAAGTTAGGTCTACCCATATTATGGAATTGGGAATTTACCTATTAAGTTAGGTCTACCCATATTATGGAATTGGGAATTTACCTATTGAGTTAGGTCTACCCATATTCTTAAAAAGTTGTAATTAATTAGGGATAATTAATACAAATTATGGGGGGATTAATTAGGTGTAATTAATCGACTAAGACACGAGGTTGGACCCTTTTGTAGCGGAAGTCTGCCCGGAACCAACCGGCAAATCCAGCAGCTACAAATGATTGGCCCAATGTGAGAGGTCTTAGGCATAAATTAAATACGTGATAGTTGTAAAGACACGAGGTTAGACTCTTTTATGGTGTAAAACTGCCCGGAACCAACCGGCATATCCAGTTGCCATAAATGTCAGTCTAATGTGAGGGGTCTTTATAAGATCACGGTCTTAATTAATTAAGAAACACTTAACCAAATTAGCATGTAGTGGGGCATGAGGAGCTAAGTGGGTGCCTTGGGTGGCATGAGGAAAACTAGTGGGTTGCCTTGGGTGGCAATAGAAAATACGATTAGTATACTTAACCAAAATTATAACATGTAAGTGAACATGGTTAAAGGGTTTAGTGGGATTCACTAGTGGGGGCCAAGCTTAGGTGGATAGCTTGTGCCAAGTGATGGGGGCCCATCTCAGCCAATATCCCAAACGTATCTTTGTGGGCTCGACCCAAGTCGAGGACGGGACAGGCATATTGGGCTTGACTATAAGAGGCCAAAACGGGTTAGCGGTGGCAACGCAAGTCCAACGGGTTTCCTATGCGTGTGTGGACCCGTGCTGGTAGGTAAGACGTTGTTGCATCGTGTAGGTATAAGCCGTGCACCGTTGACATTATCGGGTTGCCACTTTAGGGGATGATACACCCCACTGTGGGACCAGCACGGGTATCTACGTTAGGGAGCCGATCGAATGAAGGGGTAGTGGGTACACCTAGTGGAGATAGGGGCAGACGACACCTATGTAGTCAGCTAGGGGTACACGAAACTACCATTAAGTTTTACTAAGTACTCTTAGTGGGATCAACCTTTAAGTTAGTAATGACTGGTGTGGTGCAGTGTAGTAATTATCCTTGGGTGGGTAGATGCGTCTTTATCATTATCTTAG
Source organism: Allium sativum (assembly GCA_030737875.1). NCBI lineage: Eukaryota > Viridiplantae > Streptophyta > Magnoliopsida > Asparagales > Amaryllidaceae > Allium > Allium sativum. The sequence goes on from CM060920.1 coordinate 433,753,039, forward strand.
TTCATTCTAAGTCTGATTGGCTACTTAATGTAGTCATTTATCCCCAGTCGCACCGTACCAAGTTTATATCATACCCTAATTACTTTAATGATTGTAATGTTAAAGTTATAGGACTCGCTCAGACTTATGTCTGACCCCGTTGTTTTTTTATCTTTTTCCCAACCCTCAGGTTCTCAGGGTGGGCCCAGCACAAGTGGGCTTTGATCAGGCTGCTTTATTACTCTTTTGGAGCTTGGACCATAGATGTAAAGCTCAGTTTACCCTTTCTTTTATGGCTATCAGTTCATGTATTGGGATTATGTACTTTTATTTATCAGGATGGATATTTTGTACTTGACTCTTATTATGGTTTTGTGATGTAACCAAACATGTTTTACTTTCCGCTGCAATGAAATGATGTTTTAAAATTTTCAAGTATTACTTATATCTGTCTTGTTGTAATTTTTCTGTTCTATATTCACTTAAAATACTCCACCAATGTTATGGCATTCCCTTAGCGAGTGACCATAGCGGGTGTGGGGTGTTACACGTGGTATCAGAGCTGAAGGTTACCAGAACAGATAAATTTTTTAGAAAAACTATTTTTCTAAAACATTTTGGAAGAAGTATTTTCAAAAACATGTTTTTAAGAGAAAAAGTTTTTGAAAGAAAAGCATAATCCCCAATAGCCATATCTTTATCTTTCGAATTCTCCGTTTTGAATCTTTCCTTTTCCGTTTCAGCATGGCTGAAGATCTTAACATTCCGGGTGTGACGATACCAGTATGGTATACGAGATTGATGGAGGCTAGGGCCGCCGCTACGGGGTCAGCAAATGTTACTCCACCACCCGTTGCACCCAATCTTCCTCCCCCTCCTCCTCCTCGCACGGATACATTTGCTAAGACTTGCAAGGAATTTAAGGCTATGGGAGGGAAATCTTTTCAAGGATCAGAAACTTTCGTGGAAGCTAGGGATTGGCTTAAGGAGACGGAAGAGTTGATAGACATCTTTGAGATGGAAAAAGGAAAGAAAGTTAAGTTAGCTGCTTGGTTAATGAAGGGAGAGGCCTCGTTCTGGTGGGAGGTCACTAATGGAGAACGCCTTGTTGACTCTTGGGCAGATTTCAGGCAAAGGTTTGGGGCTAAGTTTCTCTCAAGAGCGGAAGAAAATCTGTACATGGAAAGGTTCTTGACTCTAAAGCAAGAAAACTTATCGGTGAAGGAATATGTCAACAAATTTAATCAATTGGCAAGGTTTGGCATGGACATGGTGAATACTCCGGAGAAGAAAGCTTTGAGGTTCGTTAAAGGCTTGAACGAACCGATGCATGGAGTGGCTATGTCTCACATCCCTATGGGGGCCACTTTTGAGAAGCTAGTAGACATGGCACTTATGCATGAGGAAGAGAAGGGTCCCAATGCTAATAAGGCACCCGAAAAGAAAGGAGATCAGAAGAAACCTCAACAACAGCAAAGCAAGGGAGGGAAAGGCAACGGTGGCAAGGGAAAGAAGAAGTGCTTCAATTGCGGGACACCAGGCCACCTAAGCAAAGATTGTCGGAAGAAGAAGAAGACTGGCTGCTTCCACTGTGGCGAAGCAGGGCATCTAGTGAAGGACTGCCCTAAGAAGGGGCAGAGGACGGGATCTACCTCTGGAGGACAGGTGCAAGCTCTTATGGCACCAAGTCAGGCAAGGGGGCAAGTTCAGGCTCTCGCAGTTCCACCGATTCAGGAGAGAGGTAGAATTATTTCCGTTGAAAGTCTTGTCTTTCTGTTTGATCATCCTGTCCGTACTTTATTCGACTCTGGCGCATCGCATTCGTTTATCTCATCATCATTAGTTGAGTCACTGCACTTAGACACCAGTTTAGTAGATGATCCCTTGGTTGTTTCAAGCCCAATTGGGGGCTCCACTTATTTGTCCATGATGTGTTTGGGTTTGAAGATTTCCATACTTAGCGTTGAGTTTAGATGTGATGCTTTTGTTTTGGGCTTCACGGGCTATGGGTTGATTTTGGGCATGGACTGGTTATCCAGTAATGGTGCCGTTCTTGATTGTGAAAGGAGAGTTGTTAGGCTTATGACCCGCTTGGGTAACACTCTCGAGATCTCTTGTAATCCCATGGAATCTGTTATGCTAAGTTATCTTGAGTCACTTGACGCGTCGGTCGAAAGTTTGCGATCTGTTAGAGTGGTCCGGGAGTACTCGGATGTGTTTGAGGAGGTGAAGGGCTTACCTCCGAAGCGGGAGATAGACTTCCGAATATATCTGGTAGACAATGCTAAACCAGTATCTTTGCCAGTGCGCCACATGGCTCCTCGTGAGAGGAGGGAACTCCATAAGCAAGTGGGTGAGTTGCTTGAGAAGGGGTTCATAAGACGAAGTATATCGGAGTGGGGTGCTCCAGTAGTTTTTGCCACGAAGGCGGATGGGTCCCTCAGACTTTGTGTAGACTATAGAGAACTCAATAAGCTTACAAAGAAGAATAGACACCCATTGTCGAGGATTGATGATCTCTTTGATCAGTTAGTTGGCGCCTCAGTGTTTTCGCAGTTGGACTTAGCCACGGGGTTTCATCAGTTGAGAGTGGCCGAGGATAGTATAGAGAAGACTGCCTTTAGGACTCCGGATGGTTTCTATGAGTGGCTTGTGATGCCATTTGGTTTGACGAACGCCCCTGCATACTTTGTTGATTTGATGAGTAGGGTGTTCAGGGAGTACCTTAATAAGTTCGTGGTGGTCTTTGTAGATGACATCTTGGTCTTTTCCAAGAGTGAAGAAGAGCATGCCCTACATCTTAGGGAAGTGTTGTAGACTCTTCGAGTGCATAGCCTTAAGGCTAAATTCTCAAAATGTCACTTTTGGAGGAAGGAAGTGCGATTCTTAGGGCACGTGGTCTCTAAGGAAGGAATAGCTGTGGATCCCGCGAAGGTAGTGTCCATCCAAGATTGGAAGGTTCCTAGAAATGCTACCGAAGTAAGAAGTTTCTTGGGGTTGGCGGGTTACTATAGGAAGTTTATCAAAGACTTCGCGAAGATGTCAGCCCCATTAACCCGCTAAACGAAGAAGAATCTTGTTTTCACATGGGACGTAGATTGTGAGGATGCATTCCGACGGTTAAAGAGAGCTTTAACCACTGCTCCAGTTTTAGTGCTGCCAGATGGGAGTAAGCCATTTGTTGTTTACACCGATGCTTGCGGGACAGGACTAGGCGCAGTCTTAATGCAAGAGGGAAGGGTAATAGCCTATGGTGGAAGGCAGTTGAGAGTGCATGAGAAAAATTACCCTACCCATGATCTAGAGTTGGCTGCTATTGTTTTTGCGCTTAAGTCTTGGCGCCATTATCTTCTTGGGGAGAGGTATGAATTGTTCACGGACCACAAATCTTTGAAGTACTTATTCTCTCAGAAGGATTTGAATTTGAGGCAGCAAAGGTGGATGGAATTCTTAGCGTCCTATGATTTTGATATAGCGTATACCCCTGGCAAGGGTAACGTGGTGGCAGACGCCTTAAGCAGAAAAAGGCTGTCCTTGAGTCCATTGTTCGTGGAATGGCGAAGCTTGGAGTTTATATCGATGTTTGACTTCAGACCTTCAGTTGACTTTGTACCCGGTTTGCTAGCCTCCTTGGAGGTTAGGCCCACTCTTTTGGGATGGATTGGTGAGGCTCAGCGAGAAGACCCACAGTTGGTTGAGTTAGTAGAGAAGCTCATAAGGGGGGAATCGTCCAGCCATTTGAGTAGGTACACCCTGGATGGTAAGGGGTGGTTGTGTAGAGACGGTAGACTTTGTGTACCGCAAGACGATGGTTTGAAGAAGGCTATTTTGGATGATGCACATCGTTCAAAGATGACCATTCATCCCGGTGGGGACAAGATGTACCAAGACATGAAGCGAGTTTTCTTTTGGGCCGGTATGAAGAAAGACGTGGCCAAGTATGTCGCTAGATGCTTGGTGTGCCAACAAGTGAAAGCGGAGCAGAAGAAACCCGGTGGGTTCCTTCACCCATTGGAAGTTCCGCTATGGAAGTGGGATAGTGTCTCGATGGATTTTGTCGATGGATTACCGAGATCGAGGAAGGGTAATACGGGAATTTGGGTTGTGGTAGACAGACTTACTAAGAGCGCCCATTTCATACCCGTGAAGAGTAAGAGGACTGCTCCATGGCTAGCTTCAGTTTACATTCGAGAGATTGTTAGATTGCATGGTGTACCTTCCAGTATAGTGAGCGATCGAGATCCTATCTTCACTAGCGAGTTTTGGAAGAGTTTGCAAGAGGCGGTAGGGACTCAGTTGTGTTTGAGTACCGCATATCATCCTCAGACGGACGGCCAGACCGAGAGGGTGAATCGTATTTTAGAAGACCTTTTGAGGCTATGTATCTTGGATTTTGGAGGTACATGGGAAGAGCATCTTCCATTGGTGGAGTTCGCATATAATAACAGCTTTCAGTCTAGTATTGGCATGGCTCCTTTCGAAGCTCTTTATGGAAGGCCTTGTCGATCACCTACATGTTGGTGGGAATCTACGGATAAGATTTTACTTGGGCCCGATATGGTTAGAGAGACTTCGGAAAAGATTGATTTGATTAGAAGAAGGATGAAAGCGGCGCAAGACAGACAGAAATCTTATGCGGACAAGAGGAGGACGGATTTTGAGTTTGAAGTTGGGGATATGGTCTTTGTCAAAGTGTCTCCGTTACGAAATGTGGTTCGCTTTGGATCTGTTGGGAAGTTAGCACCAAGGTTCGTAGGGCCGTTTCCTATTAAGGAAAGGATTGGACGGATGGCATATAGAGTGGAGTTGCCCGACAGACTTAGTGGTGTACATGATGTATTACATGTGTCACATTTGAGGAAGTGCCTACATGAGACCGCTGAGGTGGTAGAGCCGAGCTTGCTTAGAGAAGTGGAGGTAGAGCGTGATGCAACTATTCGACGAGCTCCTACTCGCATCCTTGGGTCTGAGACTAGGAAGTTGAGGAATCGATAGGTTCAACTAGTCAAAGTGCAATGGGGAGAAGATGAGAGCAATGCTACTTGGGAGACGGAAGCGAAGATGCGTTCACTATACCCATTCCTTTTTGAGGGTATGTCTTTTAACTTCTCCTTTATCATTTGTCTAGTACTTATCTATCTTTAGTATGTCCTCTCGTTAGTGCTTTTGACCTTTAGATAGGGTAAACCTATGGTTGAAACATGTGTTTGAGACATGTTATGATTGATGGATGCATGTGGATGCAAGTGTTTGCTAGTGGTTGCTCGTAGATGCATATACACACACTCTAGACACTAGATCGGCTCAATCACTTCATATTGCATATTGCATATAATTGGGTGTGTAGGTAGCTATATTTATGGATGTATAATGGTTGTGTTATCATATGGATGATGCATTTTGGTGAATGATTGTGCACTCATGTAGATATAGTATGTGTCGATAGGGTTCTCTCGCATACATATTGGATGCATGGCACTATCATGGTTTGCATATGTTCATACATTAGATAGGGAACATATACACACACTTTTTGCATATGCTCATACATCATTAGAAATTGTTTTAAGGACAATGGATGCCCGTGTTTGATGGATTGAGTAGATGGTTGTTTGGATGGTAGGGTATGCATTCTCCTTAGCTTAGAGATTTCGGGGACGAAATCCTTTAAGGAGGGGAGAATGTAACACCCCGAATTTCGGTTAATGCTAAAATTCACTAATTGCAGAATAAATAATCTCAGATGTGAGAATTGGGGGAAACGGGCTGCGTCATTGCGTTCGTCTCGGAAAAATACGCGAAATAGAGTCCGAGTTTTCGAGAATCGGAGTCCGTATGGCCCAGTTATGGCCTAATGAAGTTTTCAGAAAATTCAAAGTTCAAAACAGATTTGAATTTCAAGTTCAAATTTCGAATTTCGGGCCTGGAAGGCTAGGGGGGAAATTTCCCGCCAGCCAACCAAGTCGACAGGCCTGTCGACTTGGTAGGACCCAAGTCGACAGCCCTGTCGACTTGGCTGTCGACACATGCCAGCCGGGCAGTTTTGCCTGGTGCACCATTTTAGGGTTTGGGCTGTGTTTTGGGCTGGTTTCTGGAAGCTTCCGAGATCTGATGGTCCTAATCTAATTTAGGGTTAATCTAATGGCCTAAAACACTTGCCTAATCTATAAATACACCCTAAGACTGCCCTAATCCATACTAAAAATAGAAACAAGGGCCTCATGCCGTCAAATTAAAACTAGAAGGAGCCTCCATCAAAGTTGAGAGGAAGTTAGCATCTCAAATCAACTCTAATCAAGTTCTAATCAACTTTAGCAACTTAATCTTCCTCATAGGAGTGCTAATTAGCTAGTGGTGAGTTCCTATGCCTTTAGCAAGCAATTGCTAAACTAATTAGGATAGGATATGATGAGGCTATGGTTGTAAATGTGGATCAATGCAAGTTATGATTGTCATATGCTATATGTTTATGATGTTAGCTTGCAAGTTTTATGCTATTTGTTAGTTATGCAAGTTTGCCTCTATGTATGACATGTTATGCAAGTTCATATGCAAGTTATGATGCAAGTTCATATGCAAGTTTGTCTCTTTTTATGATATGCATAATATATGCAAGTTTGCCTCTATGTATGACATGTTATGCAAGTTCATATGCAAGTTATGATGCAAGTTCATATGCAAGTTTGTCTCTTTTTATGATATGCATAATATATGCAAGTTTGCCTCTAAGTATGGCATGTTATGCAAGTTCATATGTAAGCTCATATGTAAGTTCATGTGCAAGTTTGCCTCTTTGTATGACATATATGTATATGCAAGTTTACCCCTTTGTATGTCATACATACATATGCAAGTTACCCTCTTTATGACATATGTGATTCATGCAAGTTTGGGTTAATGATTTATGCTAGTTGGGTTTAATGTTATGATGCAAGTTGACACCTTTTAAACCCATGTTAATGCTAATGTTATGATAAGTGGAACCCGTTATAATTATGATGAATCTTCCCATTTATATGTCATGTTGTGTGAACGAATTACGTGGGGAACGATGGGGTTAATATGCATGTTAACAAAATTGTGTGAAGTTGGTATGATTAAGCATGCCATAAAATAAAATGGACATAATTGGGAATTTACCTATTAAGTTAGGTCTACCCATATTATGGAATTGGGAATTTACCTATTAAGTTAGGTCTACCCATATTATGGAATTGGGAATTTACCTATTGAGTTAGGTCTACCCATATTAATTAGGGATAATTAATACAAATTATGGGGGGATTAATTAGGTGTAATTAATCGACTAAGACACGAGGTTGGACCCTTTTGTAGCGGAAGTCTGCCCGGAACCAACCGGCAAATCCAGCAGCTACAAATGATTGGCCCAATGTGAGAGGTCTTAGGCATAAATTAAATACGTGATAGTTGTAAAGACACGAGGTTAGACTCTTTTATGGTGTAAAACTGCCCGGAACCAACCGGCATATCCAGTTGCCATAAATGTCAGTCTAATGTGAGGGGTCTTTATAAGATCACGGTCTTAATTAATTAAGAAACACTTAACCAAATTAGCATGTAGTGGGGCATGAGGGGTTAAGTGGGTGCCTTGGGTGGCATGAGGAAAACTAGTGGGTTGCCTTGGGTGGCAATAGAAAATACGATTAGTATACTTAACCAAAATTATAACATGTAAGTGAACATGGTTAAAGGGTTAAGTGGGATTCACTAGTGGGGGCCAAGCTTAGGTGGATAGCTTGTGCCAAGTGATGGGGGCCCATCTCAGCCAATATCCCAAACGTATCTTTGTGGGCTCGACCCAAGTCGAGGACGGGACACGCATATTGGGCTTGACTATAAGAGGCCAAAACGGGTTAGCGGTGGCAACGCAAGTCCAACGGGTTTCATATGCGTGTGTGGACCCGGGCTGGTAAGTAAGACGTTGTTGCATCGTGTAGGTATAAGCCGTGCACCGTTGACATTATCGGGTTGCCACTTTAGGGGATGATACACCCCACTGTGGGACCAGCACGGGTATCTACGTTAGGGAGCCGATCGAATGGGGGGGTTAGTGGGTACACCTAGTGGAGATAGGGGCAGACGACACCTATGTAGTCAGCTAGGGGTACACGAAACTACCATTAAGTTTTACTAAGTACTCTTAGTGGGATCAACCTTTAAGTTAGTAATGACTGGTGTGGTGCAGTGTAGTAATTATCCTTGGGTGGGTAGATGTGTCTTTATCGTTATCTTAGTTCATTCTAAGTCTGATTGGCTACTTAGTGTAGTCATTTATCCCCAGTCGCACCGTACCAAGTTTATATCATACCCTAATTACTTTAATGATTGTATTGTTAAAGTTATAGGACTCGCTCAGACTTATGTCTGACCCCGTTGTTTTTTTATCTTTTTCCCAACCCTCAGGTTCTCAGGGTGGGCCCAGCACGAGTGGGCTTTGATCAGGCTGCTTTATTACTCTTTTGGAGCTTGGACCATAGATGTAAAGCTCAGTTTACCCTTTCTTTTATGGCGATCAGTTCATGTATTGGGATTATGTACTTTTATTTATCAGGATGGATATTTTGTACTTGACTCTTATTATGGTTTTGTGATGTAACCAAACATGTTTTACTTTCCGCCGCAATGAAATGATGTTTTAAAATTTTCAAGTATTACTTATATCTGTCTTGTTGTAATTTTTCTGTTCTATATTCACTTAAAATACTCCACCAATGTTATGGCATTCCCTTAGCGAGTGACCATAGCGGGTGTGGGGTGTTACAATTAATTAATTAAGTAACACAGTTTTTTTATCTTCATTCTTATCATCAACAAGAATAGATTGGAAACGACGATGCATTTAATTATAGAAGCAAAAAAAACTCGCTCGTAGATCTCAGTTTTGAAGTACTTGAATCCAGTCTTCAACCTTTCTACAACACCATTTTCCTCCTGACAATTTCAAGCACTCTTTGACTCTCTTTTCAAAGTCCTTTTCATTTTTCCCTCGTGGTACTTGTTAACTATCGGTCTCTCACCTCTATTTAGCCTTGGATGAAATTTACCACCTAATTAGGGCTGCATTTCCAAACAACCCGACTCATCGACAGCGCCTCATGTTGCAGCAAGGTTCAAGCTGGACGGAGATGTCACCCTCCCTGGCACCCCTTTCCAAGGGACTTAGGCCTGATTCATCGCTGATGACGCTTCTCCAGACTACAATTTAGGCAACACAACCACCTAATTTTCAAGCTGGGATTTTCCCGATTCGCTTGCCATTACTAAGGGAATCTTCGTAAGTTTCTTCTCCTCCGCTTATTGATATTCTTAAACTCAGCGGGTCGCCTCGCCTGATCTGAGGTCATGGTCCGAGCTTGCTACCAAAGCAAACGTCGAAATCGGTTTCGATTAGTGCTAAGTCATACCTAGGTCTCACGGACGTGATTAGAGACATCGTGCGTTAACTCGACACACCATTCGCCTCGCATATACCTAGCAAATACAATCACTTAAACCCACTGTACAACTAAAGCACGGAAGGTCATTCTCCATATCCATCATCACCCAGACTGCACTTATAGCATGTGGAAGATTGGAATGATGTTATACATGATGCCCAAACAGACGTGCACTCGACTTAATGACCTCGTGTGCAACTTGCATTCAAAGACTTGATGGTTGACGGGGATTCCGCAATTCACACCAAGTGTCGCATTTCGCTACGTTCTTCAACGACACGAGAGCCAAGATATCCATTTCCAGGATTCATTCAAACGCTCGCTAGAATAGCATAAAGCACATCAGAACGATGGCGATGCACTCCAACATCAACTGTCCTTGGCACAAACTGTGTCGATGTCTTATTTCTGCTCTTCGTTTCACTTCAAATGAAGTGACACGACGGTAGCAAAAGGGAACCCTCCAAAACAACGCATGCACTAACAGCACAGACGCATAGTACTCGTCGGGTATGAGCACAATTTCACAACTATCCGAAAAGGAATTCTATAGTGATCCTTCCGCAGGTTCACCTACGGAAACCTTGTTACGACTTCTCCTTCCTCTAAATGATAAGGTTCAAAACTTCTTGCGATGCCATAGGCAGTGAACCACCTCTCTGTCGCCACCATCCAAACACTTCACCGAACCATTCAATCAGTAGGAGTGATGGGTGGTGTGTACAAAGGGAAGGGACGCCATCAATGCGAGCTGATGACTCGCGTTTACTAGGAATTCTTCGTTGAAGACCAATAATTGCAATGATCTATCCCCATCACGATGAAATTTTCGAAGATTACCCATATCTGTCGACAAAGGATATAGAACCGCTGAATACATCATTGTAGCGCATGTGCGGCCCAGAACATCTAAGGGCATCACAAACCTGTTATTGCCTCAAACTTCCTTGGCCTAAACGGGCATAGTCCTGTCTCGTTCATTAATTGATTTAATGAGCCATTCGCAGTTTCACAGTCGGAATTTGTTAATAATTACACATGCATGGCTTAATCTTTGAGACAAGCATATGGCTTAATCTTTGAGATAATCAATCTAATATCAAACAATTTTCCTTCATAACTCCAAAAGGAAAAACAATTGTAATCAATTTCCTATGCTGTGAACTCTGCCTATCAATTTCCTAAGTCATTCCTACACCGTGAACTATGCCTATCAAATTCCTATGCCAATCCTACACCCTGCCTGTGTAGAAAAGACACAAAATTTCGTCAATTTTCTACGCCATTCCTATGCTCCGCCTTATGGCGTAGGAAAGACGTAGAAATTTTCGTTAATTTCCTATGTCATTCCTACGCCTTGCCTTATGGCGTAGGAAAGACGTAGGAAATTATGCATACGAAATTAGAATGTTTTACGTCTTTTCTACGCCGCGAATTCTGCCTTACAATTTCCTACGTCATACCTTATGGCATAGGAAAGGCGTAGGAAATTTTGCGAATGAAATTAAATTGTTTTCTGCAATGGCATGGAAACGACGTACGATATTTCTACGCCTTCTACAGGCGTAGGTAAGGAATAATAGATGGTTGACGCCTTTCCTACACCGTAAATTCTGCCTATCAATTTTCTACGCCATTCCTATGCACTGCCTTATGGCGTAGAAAAGACGTAGAAAATTTCGCAAATTAAATTAGAATGTTTTCTATAATAGCGCGGAAATGGCGCAGAAGATTTCTACGCCTTCCACAGGCATAGTTAAGACATAAGAGATGGTTGACGTCTTTTCTACGCCGCGAATTCTGCCTAACAATTTCCTACGCCATACCATGTGGCATAGGAAAGGCATAGGAAATTTTGCGAATGAAATTAAAATGTTTTCTGCAATGGCATGGAAACGGCGTAAGAGTTTTCTACGCCTTCTACAGGCGTAGGTAAGACATAAGATGGTTGACACTTTTCCGACACCGTAAATTATGCCTATCAATTCCCTACATCATTTCTACGCCCTGCCTTATGGTGTAGAAAAGGCATAGAAAATTTTGCATCTACGCCTTCTACAGGCGTAGCTAAGACATAAGAGATGGTTGGCGTCTTTTCTACGCCGCGAGTTCTGCCTATCAATTTCCCATGTCATTCCTACGCCACGCCTTATGTCATAGGAAATTTTGCGAATGAAATTAGAATGTTTTCTACATTGGCATGGAAATGGCGTAAGAGATTTCTAAGCCTTCTACAGGCGCAGATAAGACATAAAAGATGCTTGAAGCCTTTTCTGCACCGTAAACTTTGCATATCAATTTCCAATGCCATTCTTATGCCCTGCCTTATGGCGTAGGAAAGACGTAAGAAATTTCACGTATAAAATTAAAAGGTTTTCTACAATGGTGTGGAAATGACGTAAGAGATTTCTACTCCTTCTATAGGGGTAGATAAGACATAAGAGATGGTTGACGCCTTTCCTACGCCGTGAACTCTACCTATCAGTTTCCTATGTCATTCCTACGCCCCGCCTTATGGCGTAGGAAATTTTCTATCAATTTCCTACGTCATTCCTACACCACGCTTTATGGCGTAGAAAAGGCGTAGGAAATTTCGAGATGAAATTAGAAAATTTCTATGCCTTCTGTAGGCGTAGGTAAGATATAAGAGATGATTGACGCTTTTCCTACGTCGTGAACTCTGCTCCTACCCCCCACCTTATAGCGTAGGAAAGGCGTAGGGAATATCTTATCAATTTCCTACGCCATTCCTACACCCCACCTTATGGCGTAGGAAAGACATAAGAAATTTCGCATATGAAAGTAGAAGATTTCTACGTCTTCCGTAGATGTAGATAAGACGTAAGAGATGGTTGACGCCTTTCCTACGTCGTGAACTCTGCCTACCAATTACCTATGCCATTCCTACGCCCCGACGTATGGCGTAGGAAATTTTGCATAGGAAATTAGAATGTTTTCTTGTAGTGGAGTGTCAAAAACATCAACGTGTTTCCAACCAGATAAGAGGGGTCCACAGATTCTACAAATGAGGGAATTTGGTGGGTTAGAGATTTTAGTTTCTTGTAAAAATAAGATATCGATATGATGCAGGGAGATGATGAGATTGACAGCATGATTTTTTGTTGGGTCCCCCAACCCTCCGATATTCCATGTGACTATCTTCATTTAGAGAGGTTTGTACACTGCTGTTCTAGGGTTTGCATGGCAGAATAATGTTTATCATGCAAACACACGCCTATGTATTTTGCCAACTTTTTATTTAAAACTTTATTAGCTAGAGAAAAAACAACAGGTTCAAAATAGCTACCCGATGTTCCTGGAGGCAGCGAGTGAGCCCTATTGATCCTTACACTACTTCGGATTGCAGTCGAAGAGATGCGAGGGGACGATGATCCTTGCCCTTCCTGATGCCTTTGCTCATGTTGATCCTGCTCTTGTTGAGTTGGCAACTGTTGATGCAGCGGGATTGAAAGATCCAGATCAGCTAATGGGTCCCAATGAGGCACAACCATATCGTCTTTGTGTTGCCCAAACATGACCAACTCATGTTGCTGGTCTTCCAGAACCCCCGGCACCTGTCTTATTGCTTCTTCTGACATCACATCATACATGTCCTCCTCCATGTGATCCACTTGCTGAGCTAAAAGTTGGAAAATGTAGCCATCGTACTCATAATCAATCCCCAACAGGAGTGTCTCAGGGCGTTGACAGGGATGAGCGTGTGTCCAGCGATCAATCTTAAGTTTTACTGCATGATTATTTAGATGAGCAATAAAAGTACATTGAGTTGAAATACATTCATAGAATTGCATCTTAATATATAAGTGACGGTGGTCAATGAAGGACCAATCGCACGAATCTTTGTGAATGAGGCGCCCCATTGGTTTTAAGGCTTCCCTGATGGCATCTGTATCATTCTTGTAGAATTCAGGAAATCCAGTGATCTTTGCCCATGATTACTTCTCAAAAGGAGGCTTAGGTGTTTCTTCATGGGTGCTTGCTTGTTGAAGGAGAACAACGCCAACTTCTTTAGTCAGAATTTTAAGGCGTAAGACATGATTTTTAGTGTCTACGTTAGGGAAGCATATAAGAAAGGAATTGTCCGCAGTATGCCAAATTGGCCATTCATATTTTTGCCCAAAAGTTGATTTAAGGGCTTGTGATAGCATTTCAATGGACCATAATCCATCGATGGTCGTTGCTGTTAGATAGAGATAGGCATCAGCCATTTCTGACAACAACAACAACAAAGCCATATATCCCAAACAAGTTGGGGTTGGCTAGATATGGAACCCAAAATTAAAATGAAATAAAATTAATAATGATGATAATACATATATATATAAAGGGTTTAAAATAACCAGTCAACTAAAAAGTCATCCGATAAAGGTTTTTTTAAATAATAATAATAATAATAAATAAAAATGTTCAATAAAAGTGAAATAAAATCTAAAATAGTAAATAAAAAGTAAAAAGGCTAAGTAAACGTGAAATAAAGTATATATATATATATATATATAAAAAAACCTATGGTTCTGGTACATGGATTGCCAATTTCCATGCACTCCTATCGACTACCAGCTCTTCTGATAAACTCCAGTTACTTAAATCTCTTTTTATTATCTCCTCCCATGTCATTTTAGGTCGATCTCTACCTCTCTTTGGGCCTTCGGCGCGACCTAGAATTCCAGCGCGTACAGGTGCATCGTATGGTCTACGTTGGATATGTCCAAACCATCTCAAGCGGTATTGGACTAACTTCTCTTCAATACGTGCAACTCCAAGTTTTTCCCGAATATCCTCATTTCTAATCCGATCTCGTCTGGTATGCCCACAGCTCCAACGCAGCATTCGCATCTCTGCTATACTTATCTTCTGGACGTGTTGCCTCTTAGTAGGCCAACATTCTGCACCATATAACATTGCAGGTTTGATTGTTGTCCTATAGAACTTTCCTTTAAGCTTCATAGGAATCTTCCGATCACAGAGAATGCCAGATGTTAGTCTCCATTTCACCCATCCTGCTTGAATTCTAAAACTAACTTCCTTATCAATCTCACCATCAAACTGCAACATAGATCCTAAGTATCGAAACGATTCCTTCTTGGGTACTACTCTACCGTCCAGGGTAACATCTCCGTCATCTGACCTGACACTGCTAAACTCACACTTCATATACTCTGTTTTAGTTCTGCTAAGCCTGAAACCCTTTGATTCCAAGGTCCCCCTCCACAACTCCAGTTGTCGATTAACCCCTATTCTACTTTCATCAATCAGCACAACATCATCAGCAAAGAGCATACACCAGGGAATCTCCCTTTGTATATCTTTTGTGATTTCATCCATCACTAATGCAAAAATATAGGGGCTCAAAGCCGAACCTTGATGTAACCCTATGTTAATTGGAAAGTCTCTGGTCTCACCATTGCATGCCCTAACACTAGTCACAACCCCCTCGTACATATCCTTAATAAGGGTAATATACTTTGATGGCACTCTCTTCCTTTCTAGCGCCCACCACATAACCCTCCTTGGTACTCTGTCATAAGCTTTCTCCAGGTCAATAAAAACCATGTGGAGATCTTTCTTTTGCTCCCTGTATCTCTCCATAAGTTGCCTAACCAAGAAAATCGCCTCAGTGGTTGACCTTCCCGGCATAAAACCAAATTGATTCCTAGAGACACTTGTCAACCTCCTCAAACGCTGCTCGCAAACTCTCTCCCAAAGCTTCATTGTATGACTCATAAGCTTAATTCCTCTATAGTTTGTGCAACTTTGAATATCTCCTTTATTCTTGAAGATTGGAACTAAAATGCTTCTCCTCCACTCATCTGGCATTTTGTTTGATTTGAAAATATTGTTGAACAACTTAGTTAGCCATTTTATCCCTGCATCTACAAAACATCTCCACACCTCAATAGGAATATCATCAGGCCCTACCGACTTGCCTGATTTCATACGTTTCAACGCCCCCTTTACCTCAGCTTCTTGAAATCTCCGCACAAAATGTCTATTGGTGCTATCGGCTACGTCTTCCAACTCAATCGAAGAGCTATCACTTTCTTCGTTGAAAAGCTTATCAAAGTATTCTCTCCACCTATTCTTTATCTCATCTTCCTTCACCAAAAGTCTATCATTCTCATCCTTAATGCATTTAACCTGATTGAAGTCCCTTGTCCTCCTCTTGCGTAGCCTAGCTATTCTGTAAACGTCTTTTTCGCCCTCCTTTGTACTTAGCCTTTGATACAAATCTTCGTACGCTCGTCCCCTTGCTTCACTCACTGCTCTCTTTGCAGTCTTCTTTGCCACTTTGTACCTGTGCATGTTCTCTTCGCTTCTATGACGGTACATGCATTTGTAGCATTCCTTCTCTTTGATAGCCTTTTGCACCTCGTCATTCCACCACACGAATCCTTGGGTTCTCGCTTGCTTCCTCTTGTTATCCCAAATACCTCAGTGGCGACTCTCCAAATGCAAGTTGCCATCGCATTCCACATGACATTTGCTTCTCCTTCCCCATTCCAAGCTCCTTCTCCCATCACTCTATCTTTAAACACCCGTGAAGCATCTCCTTTGAGTTTCCACCATTTCGTCCTGCTAATCTTCGCTCTCTTGTCCTTCACCACCCGAAGACGAAACACGCATACCAACAGCTAGTGTTGTGAGACGACACATTCTCCAGGTATGACCTTGCAATCAATACAATCTCGTTTACTATCTCTTCTAGTTAGGACGAAGTCAATCTGGCTAGCCTTTTGGCCACTACTGAAGGTGATCAGATGTGATTGCCTCTTTCCAAAGAAGGTATTAGCAATCATGAGATCAAAAGAGAGAGCGAAATTCAAAATATCTTCACCCTCTTGGTTCCTACTGCCAAATCCAAAACCACCATGCACTCGCTCAAAACCCCTGCTAGATGAGCCAACATGGCCATTGAAGTCTCCTCCTATAAAAAGTTTCTCGCTACTATGCACATTCCTAACCATGACATCCAAGTCTTCCCAGAACTTTCTTTTGGCTTCTTCACTTAGACCTACCTGTGGGGCATATGCGCTAATGACATTCAAAACTGCCTCACCAACTACTATCTTAACTAGGATGATCCTATCCCCTCGTCTTCTGACGTCTACCACATTGTTCTGAAGGTTCTTGTCAATCAATATGTCTACCCCGTTCTTGTTACGTACTTCTCCCGTGTACCACAATTTGAAGCCAGTGTTCTCCACCTCCTTCGCCTTCTGACCCACCCATTTAGTCTCTTGAACGCACAAGATGTTAACCCGTCTCCTAATCATAGTATCTACTATCTCTCTTAATTTTCCTGTTAAGGACCTTACATTCCAACTACCTAACCGAACCCTACTATCATCGACTAGCTTCCTTGCCCCTCGCATCCGCCGAGAAAAATGCGAGGACCCTTGCTCACTTACCACTACACCGGGGCATCGGTGTAGCGCGCCACTAAGAGGATGGCGGCCCAGCCCTTGCATATTTAACACCATATCCGAGCCTCGATATAGCGCATCGCTAAGAGGGTTATGCCCCATCGATATATCATAAGGTTCCATATCCATAAGAGTGGCTAAGTTTTTACGTTGGCTCGCCAAGCCTATCACAACCCTCCTCCTTTACCCTGACTTGGGACATGCTGCATAGAAAACTACACAGACGGAGTTATCAGCCATTTCTGAGAAAAAAGAAATTTTTGTGTATATATGGAAGAGTGATCGCTGGATGAAGATGAATTTTCTTTTGAAGTGATATAGGTTTTAATTTTGAATCGAGGGTTAATAGCATTAGGGTTATGATAACGATTAGAGGTTTGAGAAGAAGACCAGTGGGACCCTCTGTTCTGAGTTTGCAGGCTTCCTGGCATACACTTTTTCGTTGATCGTGATGCATTGGGACGCATCAACATAGCGTTTTTGGCTCGAGAAACTGGTGCATTTTTATTGGTACATTGCAAGCTTGCATGTCCAAAGAAAGAGAAATTATAACATATCACCGCATTCCTACATATTCTTGTCGCGTGTCCACGATCAGCACACTTGGGACAACGTCTCTCCGAATTCAAAATTTTCAAAGTCTCTTGGACTGATTTGAAAACTGGTATAATTCTTCGTCGTTTGGGGGGAGGATTGGGAAAGACAGGTGGAAGTTTAGCTCTTGAAGCCGCCACCTGAGCGTAGGTAAGCGAAAGCTGATTTTGTGGTGAAGTCAAATTATCCTGAACATAAGGATTATCCTGAACATGAATGTTAGTGGGGTCAATGGGGAAGTAGTAAATGGGTAGTGAATCAGTATCAAGGGGAGAAGGAGAGACGCTCGAGAAGATTAACTGAGAGGATGACGGATGCTGATGATGAGAGAAAGTAAGGGTAGATTTATAAGAAGATGAATAGCAGTTGGAGCCCGCCATTGTTAAAAATAGGAAAGAAACTTATGAGTTTAGTTTATGTTGCTTTTAGATATAACTTGAAACTCACTATTAATGTAAACATCAAATTTTTTTTCTAATGTTCTTGTTTGACTAATATTT
The DNA here is from genome assembly GCA_030737875.1 of Allium sativum. NCBI lineage: Eukaryota > Viridiplantae > Streptophyta > Magnoliopsida > Asparagales > Amaryllidaceae > Allium > Allium sativum. Next base: position 433,771,015 of record CM060920.1, read on the forward strand.
AGATGCCGTTTTGTTTGAGTTTCAGTCAAAACATTAGATCCCGTCCTAGTTAGAACAAAATAATTATCATGTACATCGAACAAAATATATACTTGGAATAATGCATGAACGAAGCAATATATAGCTCAGGTTTAAATCATCTTCTATTATACATGATCCATCAATTAACTTTTCAATGTAATATCATTATCCTACAAGGCCGTGTAACATTTACCACCCAAAGTACAGTTGAGTGTAAATATGTTGTTGCCGCTTGAACTGACACACGCACATATGTGATGTTGCGTGATGCACTGGAAGTTTCCCTGCAAAATATGTAAATGCATGTATATACGTATATGAATGCACGTTAGTGTATATAACATGGTGTTGATTATATGTGGGCATCAACATAAATTAGGTTTTTTAGAAAGAGGGGTTCGGCATTGATCCTTGTAGAGGGATCAATATCGATCTCTAACTAAATAACATCTATAGGAAATTGTTAGGTGTTCAAGGCATACATAGGGTCACCCATTATATAAATTGTCCAACTCCCACATTTTTCCTTATTTTGCAATGCCATCCAGACGGAACTCAACTCTTCCGCCTAGAAACTTTGAAACACAAAGCAGAAATATCAATTTCCTTCCACTCCTTGTTCATCACTATGCCTTAACCTCCGTTCGATTCATCCTGAATCGTAAATAGGCGAGTCCATCGATTTTCACGAGTGATGATATTTAGTTGTTTAAAGGAGGAGTTTGATTCATGGGGCCTCGCCATGGAGATGGAGATAGTGGATTAGGACTATCCACCGTTCGTGGTGGTTCTTGTTAATTAAGTACGTGAAGTGAAGGAAAAGGAAGGGAAGAGGTGGAGTTAGATGATGAAGTACAAAAGGATCAAGTTGGATCTATTCATACAGGAGGGAGAAGGAAAGGGAAAAGGATTAGATTGATTCGAAAGGGAAGTTTTGCGGTTATGGGATCAAATCAACTTATAGGTGATAAGGGACCAGGTGGCGGGTTGTAAAGTGATTAGAAAAATTGAAATTAATTAGGGGTCAAGTATGATCCTTGACTTAAGAGATTTTCCAACCTCTTTTTTGTCGCGATGATGATCCAAAAATTATGCATATGAAAATGAACTTATAAAGTGATACGTGACTGTAAAAATGCATATAGAAATTGAGCGTATATTCTGAATAATGGACATATAAATGAAAACATGGGATTTTGAATGTCGATATTTAATCTTGGAATCCGATGAAATTCTACGATCTCTGATCTGAATTCTAGTGACACAATCAGTGATGGCGGTCGTTCCAGTATAGAAATGAATTTCGCCACCATATACTATTGCATTTTTAAATTGCAGTACATACACGGTACTACACATACTGCACTAGCTTACTCTAAGGGTGCGTTCGCAGTTAAAAATTGGTACGTTCAAATTTTTGGTGGTGTCCGACGCGTCGGACGCCAACAACTTTTACCCTTTCTAGATTCCACGATTCTCGAACGTTGGAAAAGTAGCTGTTGGCGTCCGACGCGTCGGACGCCGGTTAATTTTCCAACGTATTGATTCATCCCCCATAAATCCACGCACCCCCTCATTCCCTCCCCCCATCCAAACCCGAAACCACCCCTCTAAACCGCCAAAAACCGATTTTTTCGAGCAATTTTAAGCGTCAAAAAAGGTATTTTTTATACCGTTGTGTTTATTTTGCAATTTTCTATAACATATGTTTTTTTTTTGAATTTTTCTGGATTTTTTTTTTGGTTATGTAGATGGCTTCCTCTTCCACCTCTGCTACCTCCCAGCCATTTGTGAATTAGTCTGAGGACCGGGAGTCCGCTTTCATAGATATCTGCGTTGAGTTTCTAGCCGAGCGCGATACAGGCGTCAGTCAGTTCTACTCGACAATCGCGACAGCAATGAACGACCGTTTTAATCTGGAGTTCACAGAAACCCAGATCAAAAAAAATAAATGGGGCAACATGAAGCGCTCTTTTCGTGATTGGGACAGACTGTAACAACACCTGGCGGTGTATGAAATGCAGAGTTCGATTATTTGGACGATCCAGATGATTTTTGGAGTACCGGCGGTGACAAACCTTGCAGACGATTCAGGAAGAACTCGTCGTTGAAGTTCCGACAGCAACACATTATATTCGAGGGTTCTTTGCGCAAAGATACTTGTGCGTATCTGATTCCTAAGGTTGCGCCTCCTACTGCACCTGCACCTCCACCTCCACCAGCTCCTGTGTCAGCTGCTTCTTTCTCCCCTGCCGAAGCGGGTTACTATACTGGTTGTATGGCTTCGGGCGATCACCCTTTTGGTCAGCCATCCAAACGCAGACAGGTAGAGCGTGCCAGCGCGTTTATGACTGACCAGCTGAGACAGCTTGATGCTCGTTGCTTGAAGCTTGTTCAGGGACCGGGTACGCGTGTGGAGCTTTGGCAGATTCTGACGATTTTCCGCAATGATCGGCGGAATGTGGATATTGTTCAGGAGCTTACCGATGAGGGTATACGTGGATTTATTATAGCGGAGTTGAGCTTATTACCTCATCATCGTTTATTTTAGATTTTCATGTACTTGTTTTAATTTCAGTCTTGTTGTATTCTTTAGGTTTGTATTTCTGATCGTGTACTGAAAAATGTAGTCGTTTTGTTTTATGCAATTAATATTTAATTAATTCAAAACAATTAATTTAATAATTAAATACCATGCTCTAATACCACGCTCAAATACCCCGTTCGTAGCTAAAAACACATTCCACGCTTGCTACAGTACCACGCTTACATTCCCCGCTCAAATACCACGCTCACGTTCGTTAAGAACGCGCCGTAACGGAGGTATACATTTGCAGTTATTTAATCAGTATCATAGCTAATGAGACCGGGATATTCAAACTACACTAAAGTTATTTAGGATGAGAGAAGGATCAAAATTCCATCGTCAAGTCAGACTCAAGACGATTCAAATGCTGAGTTGAGCTCGGAGTCGGTATCTGAAAGATCAAGCCCAACTCAATAGATGGCACAGCCCGAAGGGCTGCAACAAATGCAAGTGGGACCTCTGGAGGTTGCAGGAGTAGAAGTTGAAGATTTCCTTAATTAGCTTCACACACGTTAGAAGAAGTTGCAATTTTGAAGGATCCAATTCATTCGGTTGCTTGGGGGATCGAAATACTTAAGCTAAGAATGTTATGCGTTAAGTATTATATTTCATGAGTATAAAGGCATGGACGACTCACGTGCATAAGAGAAAATTGCGTAAAAAATGTGTTTGTTAACAAAAATAGATCTTATAAACTGAGTTTAACATATATGTAATGTTGTTTTTTCATGGGTTTGTTGTTAGGACAAAACACATATCCATCTTTGTTGTCCGTAAAGATAATTCAATGAATAAAAGTTACAAGGTGACCTTTTGAAACTTGTAAAATGTTGTACCATCGTCAAAGAATACAAGGTTTGAAATTCCGGTTTCCGGTTCCGTTCCGGTCATGTAGAAAATTAAAATTTTCGGTCCCGTTCCGGAAATTCCGGAAGTTCTGGTTTAATTCCGTTTTGCCAATTCCGGTACTTCTTTTTTGCATATACACAATAAATATGGGTTACTAATAATCAATTACGTTAAATTATTCGAACTACATAGAAAATGCAAAGAATACAAAATAAAATTTTAATATCAAAAGCTATTTCTTTGAACTTCATAAGAAAGAGCTTGGTAAAAATTTGTAAATTCCGGTTTGTCGACTCCGGTATGTAAATTTGTAAATTAATACAATGTATTGTTGTAAATATGTATATAAATACCATATATTAATATGGTTTGAACTTCATGAGAAAGAGCTTGGAAGAATTTTTATAAAGATAATTTGTTGGGCATTCACTGGACTGTTATGCGATGAATTAATATAAGGTTATATACAATTCAGCCCGGAGTATTTTATTAGCTTTATATTTTCTCAGTTATTTTAATAGTCCAGTCAGCCCAGCAAAATTATACAAACCCAGTTCTTGCTTCTTCCAGCTTCCTTCCTCAACAGAAGAACCCTAAATTATATAATCTTGCGGCTGCTCGTCGCTACTTTCGCATCTCTCTTTATCGTCATCTGATGTCGCCTTCTGATTTCGCCTCCTTTCTCTTGCTTCCTCCTCACCCATCTGTATGTCTTTCTCCTCTCAATTTTCTATTGTAGTACCAGAACCGGATTTTTAGGCAAATTCCGTCCCGTCCATCGCCGGAACCGGACCGGATTGACCGGAATTCCGGCATGCCGGACGGAATCTTGAACCATGAAAGAATATCACCAATGGTTTTGCAACGACCATTGTCACCGTCCCCTGATCGCACGTTCATCCATAGATTCAAATAAAGTTGCATTCGTCTATCATGTTCGTGCTTCATAATGTTAGGTTTAACATAAATGGTTGAAATTTATTTGAAAAGAGGTGTTAATTATCCGTAAAAAGAAAAATATTAAGACATTTTCAACGTTCTGTTATGCTACGTTTGTATAGTGAGATTGGTTTAATGTTGGTTGGTAACCATCACCTATGATTGTTGAAAAACCCTTGTGGCATATAAACATACTTCTTATATTCAATTTATGATGCCAATAAGCTGGCTATTTAATTTTTTGTTTCCATTTTCGAATGCGGTTAGTTGCTGTAAAAAAATTTTTTTTTGTAAATTTGAGTATGTTGCTTAATCCAGTGAGTCCATGTAGACATGAAAAATATGTAAAAAAAACTGTGAAAGTGGCATTGAATTTTATTGCCTGAATGAATGATACAAATCTCCAAATTAATTTTTACAAAGGTTATACACAAGCAGATGAAATAAACGCAACAAATATAAGAAGCAAGCCCAACAGACCCAATAGCCACGTCAGCAAGCGGTCCGTATTGAAAGGCAAGTGAAAATTTTATTATTCACAAATACAAGAGTTACTTCGACTTAAAATGCAAAAGCAATACAGACTCTTGAATGTCTAGCCTTGACCTTACAAAAATTGATTACAAAAATAAACATGAAATGTATTTATTACAACATTATTCATATCGGGGTGAAGATACTACAACCACAAGAATCACAGCAGCAACACCAAACAAAAAATTCTTATATCCAAATTGCAAAGAAAGAAGCAGACACCATTATTCACTGAATCATCCCCATAAACCAATTTCAAACCGCATGCACAGTAAGGTTCTCATCACAGTTAACCAATAACTACGTAAAGCTGTCACTAACAAAGAGTCCAGTGACTCGAGACTCAATTTAAGACAGGATCAAACATGTGACCAGGATTCTTCTTGGTAAGTCATTTCATCTTGTTGGTGAGCGGCATCACATCCTCTGGCAAGAAGTCATTACCATCATCTAAATCAGAGTCGTCCCAGAATTTTCCTTTTAGCTTCTTAGGTTTAGATGAAAAAGGTAGAGAACTCATAGGAATTGCATAAGATAGAGAAGCTAAATAGGTATTAACTTGTGGAAAAGTCAAATCACAACCGGTGACCATTGCAAGCGGTCTGCATTACACATATACTAAGCCTTTACCGCTCTATATATACTACATGTTTCAATATGCGACCTCAATAAAAGCTAGGGTTTCCTTCTACTTCTTCATCTTTGCCTCCATTAATCACTTTCAATTTGTTTCTCAAACAATTATAATTTTCTGCCGATAGTGCGTTAGTTAAGATGTCAGCCCTTTGATAGAAGGCGGGCACATGATTGACCATCAGTTATTCATTGCTATTTCGTTCCTGTATGTAGGGGTAAGCGTTTGGTTGGTTTGGTTTATCCGATGATAAATTTGTCAAACCAAATTGAAAACCAAACCAACCAAATTAAGTTCGGTTGGTTCAGTTGTTTATCCGATTAAACCGAACTAAAAATGTTTTACACTTTGTGTTTGGAATATTCACTATAATTTGATTCTATGTCTGTGATCATATCTGTGGAGTGTGATTCATATAGTAGATCATATAAGTTTTAGATTTTCTTAAATTCCTTGAAAACACTATCCACCCCCACTTTAGTGTTAGTTTTGCCTTAAGATCCATATCCCGCGTTCCCTAACACTTATATCACTTATTTGAACTTTGGCAAAGTTCAACCTGGAAGGTTTGCGATTTTCTTGTAATATACTTTCTTATGAAATCGGTTCTCAATTTAATAATAGTGGTGCTCTTAACTTAGTTAATTCTCTTCAAAATAATTTTGTTTGATATCCAAATTTTATGTAAATTTACAAGGAAAGGTGAAATTTGGAGTAGTGTCAAAGGGATATAAATCATTTTGAAATGTGAAGTTATGGATGCTATTCTTGATTGGGTTTGAATCTCTCTACATTTCAAATGGATGAACATGATAGTGCAACCCTCCTCCATCTTTTGAAAATGACGAACATCCAAATTTTATCAATCACTATTTTCGTCCACAAGCAAGAATATTTAGTCTTCTTTTACAACAAACCATCACACCTATATTGAGAAATTACAACAATCCTAACGAAATACTTACAGAAAAAGTGGCAATATTAGCTTTTGAGGAAGAGTCGGAAATGGAAGAAGAAGAAGGAGAAAGAGAGGGTACAGAAACAGGAAAAGGAAGAGGAGGGTATATGTTTTTAGAGTATTGAATTTCCACCAAATCCAAACACCAAAACTTTCCTTAGAAACCAAAAGAAAATAGTTGAAAACCAAAAGACACTTAAGTGGTCCCTAAGCAAGTTCGACAAAATTTCAAGTAAAATGGACAAATTCTTTGAGAAGATTATTCAAAAGCTTGGCCTCTCATATCATCATCATCCTCTTCATCTACCACTTTCTAGAGTTTTTATGTTATCAATCAGTATTTCCTAAGTTGCTTCGAAGTGTTATTTATAGTTTCCATGCATTGTATTTTTTGTTTTTTATGTTGAGTTCAATCTCCATCAATTACTAATGAAATTTCGTAGTTTATTACATGTATTGTTATCAATATCGTCTCCTGAAATCAACAAAACCACTCGCAACAACTCAAAAATCAAAATCAGAAAAATTATACTACATATGTTAACATATCCTTTTAGACCATCTCAACAAACAACGTTCAATTTGAAATTTTGATAACTAACTCATGTCATTTCAATTCAAACTATCATAAACTCTTTTATATATATATATATATATATATCCTTTTTCGAACGGAATTTTAACCAAAATATGCATTGTCTTCTTCCTAACTCGTCTCTTATTCAAAACAAAAATCATGGAAATATGATCTGGAATTTAGCTAAAAACTTAGAACAAACTCTCAAATCTTTCAAAAACGTTCTCATTCATCCTCTGAAATCAAAGAAATTTAGAATTAAGCCAAATGTAGATGGTTAAGGAACAAGAAAAGCATTTTGATGTGATTCGATGGATGATGTCCTCCTTGACCAACGATGAACCAAATCAAAACCTAGAATGCACTCTAAACAAGGATGTCGAGGAATGGGATGCCACTAAAACTGATTTAATCTTCGGAAAAGACAGATGGGTTGAAATTCCTAGAAATATTTAATTAGGTGTTTAAATATGATTATGATTAATAGTGTATTGTTTATTCATTGTATATGATTTTAAATACATGGATTAAATGTGTGATTCATATTTGTTTTATTTAAATTTTTGATTGTACATATGTAGAACTTGGATTTGTATAAGCATATGGTTTTAATATATAAAATATGATTTAATAGAGTTTTATACTTGTATTGGATTGAAATGCTTATAATCCAAGTTCAATAATATTAAGGTACTGCCAGTTTGGAGTTACTATTTGGAATTAATATTATTTGTGTTCAAGTTTTTTGATGGATAACCAAGGGGAGAAACAAAATATGGTATTGGAGTAAAGAGGAGTTATTAGAGAAAAGGGGAGTTGACGAAGTAAGAAGAAGTTAGGAGATATATCTTATAGAAGAAGTTGTCATCATAAAAAAGGGTGAGATTGTTAGTGCAAGGATGATTTGATGATGACAACAACATGTATAACAGGTATGAAAGATACTAGAATCAAATATATTTACAGTTATTATTATTGATTATATATAGCGTATAGTACATGCTTTATAACAGATGTTGATAATCAAAACTATACAGTAAAACGACCATTCATGATGCTATAGAGATATTGATCAAAACTAGTGATGCAAATCAAGACTCTTGAGTTATCAAGAGTTCAAGAATACTAAAGATATGTATTAGAATCTTAGTAATATACGATAAAACTTGATTGCACTCATCTGATCTCTTTTCAAATGATTATTCACTTTTCAAAATAGATTTTCAAAAGTATAATTGTTTTTTAAGAATTAATTTTTGATATTTTACGTTTTCAAGTCTCAAATCTATTTTGATTATATTTTATATTTGATACTATATCTATTTACTATTTTGGATATTTATTATATTTGATATTATATTTTAACTTTTATTAATATATATTTTATATTTATAGTATGATACACTTTATATTATTTGTGATATATGTATTACTATTATAATATTTATTGTTTTGAGTATTTAGTTTTGGATTTACATTTAGTTTATGTATTGATTTGATTATATAATATATATTTAAGTTTAAATTGTTTAAAATTTTCTTGATAATTTTTTTAAAGTATTTTTATGTTTAAAACTCTTTTTTACTATTTATAGTAGTTTCCAAGAGTTTCAAGTTTAGTTATATAGTTTTATATTTCCAAAACAATTTTTCAAAATAAGATTTTTAAAATTTACAATATAAGATGTTGACATGGCCACTATGAGTAAGCCGCAATAGTATGAGTTTATTTTCAAATTTCAAATTTCAAAAGAAGTGTCTTTTCATCATATCCTTTCGCGAATGGAAATAAGTGTTGTTCCTCTATAAATAGCAGCAATTTCAAACAAATTTTTAATCCTTTTTTCATCTTCTTCTTGACTCCTTTATTCTCCACCATTTCCAATCAAAAGCTTACTTATAGTCTACGTAATTTTCAAGTGAATCCAACTATTTCTACTTAGTTTTTTTATTCTTTATCATTGTCTCCATAATCTCTCAAGATCAAAGAACAAATAAGAGTTATAGGGTTGTTGTAACCAAGATATCAAGATCAAATTTGCATTCCATTGTAAAATCTACTCAAATATACTCCAAATGGTGTGACTTGTTAGCCCATAAATCAAGCAAGGTTTGATTGTACCTGAAAAACAATTATGTGTGTCTTATTGGTCGAAAATATAGGACTGTTGTGCCTAGAGGCAGAAATTCTAGAGTGTGTCTCCTTGTAGCTCTGACATCAAGGAGACTAAAAGATTTTAAAGATAATAAAAATACGTACAGGTTTTCATGTGGGACTTGATGTATGGTAACTCCAATATAGTGTAAAATTCAGTGTGTTCTTTCCTTTATTTTACTGCTTTTTATTGCTTTTGATTTTGTTATGATTTATATGAGAAATTTGTGATAGTTGAGTTATATATAAGTAAAATTTAAGTAATTCCAAAATATTCATATAAATTGCAGAAACATTATTCACCCCACCCTAATGTTAGGTTCGCCTTAAGATCTACTTCCGTTTTACCCATAGGATACACACACACATTTATTTTATAAATATTATTTCATAATTTTTTGAAATGTATTTTAGGCGTTGAATTTTGAGGTTTTCGAATTAAGTAGGTATATGGATTAACATATTCTATGTATTCGAGTAGGTTTATTATGCATCTCATTTTGTTTTTTTCTGTATGATAGTTTTCATTTATAAAAAAGTGAAATGGAGTTTTTGATGATTTTGAACAGTCGAAATTTCCATGTTAAATTATAGAAATGAAGCTATGTCTTTGAGAAAACGTAAGTGTAACGTCCCAGATTTTCCTGGCATTTAAATTGAAATAGTTAAATCTATTTATATATTATATTGGAAATATAATGGATTTTATATTGAATTTATTATATAGAAGAAAGTTCAATTATATATATTTATATATAATAATAAAACGAACTCAAAACATTGCGGTAGTTCGTAATTTTCGAATTGGACTTTAACTGAATGTACAGGATCCGATATAAGTCGGATTTCTGTGAATCAAGAAATGTTTGAATCGATTTGATTATATTTTTCTAATGAAAGAGAAAATTGGATATTTCATATTATAGATTGTCAGTTATGGCCAATTCAAATTTTCAAATAGTCGTTCATTTATAAATAATAACGTTTATTTAATAAATTTAATAGGGTTTTCTATTGAACACCATTCTACTCGAAATGTTGATATTAAGTTATATAGTTCATACCGGTTTATGTTGAAGCTATATGATAATTTTATTTGGATATTTACGATAATAATTTATTATTATTTAAATAGATTGTTTTGGAATTATACATTATTTTATCATTATTATATAGGTCTTAGAAATAGTTTTCTTTTCAAACAAGCTCCATTTTCGACGAAACAAGTTTTGTTGGAATGCGTATAATTTATTATTGCTATATTTCCAGTTTGGATCTAAACGGAGTTGTTTTGTCGGTAGACGAAATTTAAAGGTGAACCGATAAATTAAAATATCGTCGTTGTGCAAACGGAGTCCGTTTTCGACGAAACTAATTTCATTGGGACCGGAATGTCATGACGTAGCGATGCGTGCATTTTTATTGAAGTCAGGTATCGCTTACGGCAATGCTTCTATTTTACGATGACGTAAATAACGGTTGGAGTACCTATGCAAAATCTAAGAACTAAACTGTGCTGCCTATTTTCAAATATGTGCAGGTCTTGCAGCCCATACACTATGTCTTATATTTTCAAACATCACCTATACGTCGCACTGTCCATCACACAGCCTACCCCAAGTCAATTTAAACCATGCAGCTATTCCCTCTATCGTTACAGCTAATCTGGAAAAAAGATGCACCTACTTTGTACCATGATTTTACATTGTTCCTATCCGATCATTTTCCCCTCCTATACCAGTACATATGCACGTGCTTTGCACGTGAGCATAATAACATGTTCAACAATAGCTGATTTGTGCTAGAACTCCAATTTCATGCATTTTCACCACCGTTGAGTGATAGAATTCAGTTAAAGATGCTTTTAAAGCAGCTCTTCCTGCAATAAGTGTTAACGTAAAGAAGCAGATTATGTTTAAAACTTGGATTTACGCTCAAATATAAAAAGTGTCATAGTGTAGTAGGTTGAAAAATATAACTTCAGATTAGCAGGAAACAACAGTATCACAATTATATTTCAGTTATAGCGTAAAAAGCCTACAGACTGGTATGTAAAAGAATGAGTGAACAACTGAAATTATACAACATAAATTATTAAATGTAGTAATGGAGCGTAAATAAGAACTTACACACAGTAAACACACAATGTTAACTTGACATAAAGAAGGAAATGGAAGTTTTAATACAAACTTGTTTCACGCATCCATTTGGCATATAGATTTAATAACCAAACATTTACCCATAAAGGGGATGCAAAATTAGGGGGCAAATCAGTAGCTGTACATATATTTCCACAATTTAATAGCAAATGTTACCACAGACAATGACATGAAATGTGAAATTTTTTAGCGGTCATTTTTTTTTGCCTAGCATGCATTCATACTGCAAAAAAGGAGCATCAATACAGGTATAGATAGTAAAAACCGGAGGTAGCAGAATGGAACACCCATGCACCATGCACCATGCACAAATCAATTGCCTGAAACAAACGGTGAATAGCAGGCAAAAAAATTAGTAGAAAATAATAAAGTTATTTCCAACATTACTGAGAAAAAAGCTTAAAGGACTAACTATATTAACAAATATTACTGCGTACATGTTCATGGGAACATCAAAATACAAAGAACTAATTCACATTTTGAAATTAAATAAAAGGTTAATCATCCACATATTTTAAAAAATATGGCAATGCTAACTCAATATATGGACTGACAATTGATTAGCTCTGAAATGATTCTGTAAACTGGAAATGTAATGAAACCAAAGCTTGTTAGTTATACTCAACAAAATTAAGCTTTGAACGCCACATGTCACATTGATATACATTATCAAACATGGATCAGTGAAGCATATATCAAAATTATGCTTGGGGATTTATAATGATGAATGATATTAGAATTCAGATTTACATCATTTTTAAATTGATTCAGCAATATCTTGCTGCACCTCTAAATTGCTTCAGCAATAACATATAATTTATAAATTAAATATTATACTTTAAAAAAAAATCAAAGCGTGGAAACAATAGTAATATTCTTTTCCAACTATCATTTACCAAAATTAAACTCGCAGCATAACTATTCAGAAATGGAAGCATATACTGAATACTGGGCTCTATTCAATTAGAAAAACAACGATCCATTAATTTCTCATGAGTATATAACCATTAGAAAGAATTGTTTGATTACAAAGTTAAGCGCTTAATAAAAATAAAAAGAATAAGCATACCTTTATGAAGATGGGAGAAGAAATAAGTTGGCAAATCCAAATGCAACTTTTCCTTTAGTTCCCCTGTTTTGAACTTTTACGTATACCCATTTTAACTCAACGATGATATTATAAATTTAAATGTAATGTCTTAGACGATGGTATACTTATATGTCATGTACAACATCGCTATTTAACAAATATGGTATTATGGATTTGGGTAAAGAAAAAATGCAGAGACATTAATGAGGTGCTAATTGTTGGAGAACGGTTGCAAGCGTTGGAGGATATTACTTTAGCAGTTTTAAATGATGAAGGAACAGTGTACCTGTCAAGATTAAATACTTTGATACAATATTACTAAATTTGGTTAGCAATTAGCCATCAAAAGTTTGAGAGGATCCATGAAAAATAATGTTGTATTACAGTTTTGTTTTCGCTAGCTAGTTTTAAAACTGAAAACAGTATAGCAGTTAAAATTTCAACTAATGATGTTACAGTGTTATGACTTATTAATTGCATGCGATGGACTCTAAAATTCTTACAAAGACTCAAGTTGATAGACGATGATCTTTGTTAACAGGAAATTGAACGAAAACTCCAAATCTTAAATGGTTAACAAAACACGATAAAGAATAAATGTGTATGTAAAAGGTAACATGTTTCAGTCTAACATACTCAAGGCCTGTTAATGTAAACCTTAACTGGAAATAAGATGAAACAGTGATAAAACCATGCATACATGCCTTGAAAAGCCTTCTCATGCAACTAACTTATCCATTGTGGCAAAATAGGATCAACTGGTATGTCGGAAGCAACTCTAATGTAAAAGTTATAGGGTGCCATAAGCATCTATTTAAGATGCCTACTAAGTGTTAATTAATCATTTGATCACTAAACTTGACTAATAATATTGGTTTATGATTTGACAAAAAACTAAAGCGGCATAGAGAAAGGAAAACATACACACCATTCTATGGGGCGCAGTGGTTCACTTCAAAGAAGGGAAAATCATGTTGTTGATATTATATTTTGCTATTGGGATATAACTTGTCAAAGATCTGAATTAAAAGTAATCCGTTAATGATTACCTTTGAAACTATATCTAATATGCATGTAAAAGATATATCAGATAGCAATCTTTGAGCTAATGCTAACCAACTGCAAGCTGGAACATTAAAATGTCAAACATATATTCACAAATTGTATCACATAACCAATAGCAAGCTGGAACATTAGAATATCAAACATGTATAATAGTTTTTAAATGTTAAAAATTAATAATGTTACTTTACATTCAAATGAAAAGGTTATTTGTAACAAAGCAAAAAAAATAAAAAAAAATAGATAAGGCTCGATGACTAAATAAACAAAAGACTTGACTTTGTTAACAACGGACTGAGTACAGAGTATTATATGTACCACTACAAACTGAATTTTCCATGTTTAAATGCAATCTACTTCTACTTTACTACTTAAAGCTACCATATGAATCTTACTTTGTTGTCACAAATAACAATCTGACCCATTACTTTCGGCTTACACGTGCATCCTTCTTTACTTCCTTTAAAACGACATTGTTAAAGTAGTTAGCATTTTTCAGGTAATTTTTGTTCCTACTGTTAACAAAATGGTTGACACAATGTGTTATCTCATGTGAGAATAAAAAGTTAAATTACATGTTCATTACTGATGACGCACACGTTATCTTAATTAAGACTTGTCAAATAATGTGACTTAATACGATTTCATGAGTTGGCTAATGTAAACTCAAATACCGCGAAGTCAAAATAATACGTCTCTTGTTGTCAATATATATATATATATATATATGTATGTATGTATGTATATCATCTGTTTACCGCCAATATGTTTTCATTCGTTTCATATTCTGCTTTCAAATATATTCTGCTAATTCCTCATCCTATTGGCAACCCATTATCACTACCATCTATTGATTCATCCTCATTTACAAATATGATGTTCATGGATAAAGGCAGGTATTCATCCCAACTATAGGTGTATTTTTCATGCCTGCAACACACATTTAAATAGTTTCATGCATGTGTCTGTGCGCATGTATGTGAGTATATATCATTTGCACTTAATTGTTAATTGTTTTGTACTTTAATATTTTTATTTTTGATTTTCTGTAGTGCAAATACATTTTTGTCCAATAAATATAATTATGTGATTAATTTGAATTGACGAAAAATTGAAGCAAATGTTTATTTTTTTTCAACATTTCAGTTGAAATTATTCAGATAAATAGTTAATTCCCCATTGATCACGCCGAAAAATGTGAATCTTAATTAAAATTTATCAGAGCTCAGGGAAACACAAATAACCTATGAGTATATAATACAATTTTAAATAAGCCAATGAAAATTTAGGACATATACAATAAGTTGCTGGAAACTGGTACCCAAATTAATCAAATCGAAGTACAACAAATATTTTCAAAGATTGGTAATTCTGGATTTCAGACCAATAGAAAGTAGCAAACAATCTGAACGATCCAAAGGGAGATGGATTCATCACCTATTCCCCACACAGTGCCTAATCCTTGATGAACCACATCTTCTATTTACTCCGATAATCATTATAAGAATAAAATTAACGGAACTTTTCAAATTGAAATCATTTATTAGATATATATATACACACAAAAACCCGATTTAAGGGATGGAACAATGAAAAATAATATATTGTAACATACTACAAACCTAACCAACGTAAAGAACAAAGACCTAAAAACTACCTGATGCTGAAACTAATATGGCGAAAGGAAGAGAGCAGGGATTAAAAAAATTGTAAATTAGAGAGTGATAAATAACTATACCAACAAAAAATAGGAAGCAACCTGAACGATAAAAAGGAGAGAAGTACCTATAAAAGGAGCATCCAAATAATAAACAATCGTTTATTTTTATTTATTTTTTAAGAAACCAAAATTGAAGAATACCGCAAATCCGTGGACTGCCAGATGTGTTGCTTTGGGACGATTCATTTCCTTCAGTAGAAGATCTGACAGAATCTGGAAAATTTCCAAGCAAAGAGTTAGAAATAGGAGTAAGGAGGGAATAAGTAAAGAAATTTACCGTTGATGTCATCGTCGAGGCAGTAGATGGGTTGATCGACTCCCAGATTTGAACTTCAGTAGCAGATCTGATCAAAACCGAAAATTTCGAAGCAAGTTAAACATCCGGTCAGTCAATTAGAGGATTGGAAAGAAAACCGATGGACCTGGAGAGGAGAAGGCCGGAGGAGGTGAACAATTGAAGGAAACGAACGTTGAATTTGATAAAGGTGGAGTAAAGGCGGAAGATTGAGTCGCTCAAGGTTTGGGAATGGGGAAAATACACGGAAAAGAGGAGAAACACGGAGAATGCAGCAAGCAAAGGAAGAAAATATAAGAAACGCGTGGAAACGGTTGACTAACCGAACATGATGGAGTGGGGAGCAGAAAGTGGAACGACTAAAAGACGTCTTTGCCCTAAGCCAAATATCCGTCGTGTTAAATTATAGGAGGATAGTGGGTATTTCTGAAAACACATAAAAAGCTTCACCATTCTAAAAAGATTTTCTTTATTTGTAGAGGTAAGCCGCCTCGTTTATTTCTTCTCAGCAATGGAAAAATACCCGACAGCCTCCATTGCTATGCAAGATCAAACCATTGCCTTCACTTTTACTATGCCTTTGTTTCAGTAGCAAGTGAACCCAATGCTTCCCCACAAACAGACTCTCCTCTCTCTGATTAAATAAAACACGTTCTATATTATCTGCTATATAACACGCGAGTTTCAAAAAGAAAGGAAAAGGGAAAGAGCTACTGGTGACGTCGGAGGAACCTCGTGTGGCGTCCGGTCATATGGGGTAGGTATGTTTTCATGCAGCAGGACACTTGTGCGAGGTGAAGAGGAATCATGGGGAAGGTGTTGGTTTCAGGGGATTCAGCGTGAAGAAACAAAGTATGGGAGGGGTATGCTGTAGCTGTTTCTCGGAGGAAGAAGAAGATAACAGCAAGGACCTGGGTATGTTTCGTAGCTATTATTATTCTACTCATACCGACCAAAACATATATAAATATACAGTTATTTTAGTATTCTTTTAATTCAACAATACATCTCGTAGGCTTAACCCATACTGTAAATAGTATATGGTGCAGACCGCCATGTTGATATATGCGAAGTTGGTTAGAATTTGCCTAGTCCTAGGCAGTGGCGGAGCCAGGAATAACTCTTGGTGAGATCACAGATCGGAAAAATGATGGAGGTTCGGAGGCGATAGCCCCCGAATTATTTATTTTTTCACAGTAAAAGCGGTGTTTTGACTACTATTTTTAGGGACATTATCCACTGGAGTAGAAACTGTAGAAGAACCCACTTCATTTGAAATGTTTTCAAATGATCTTTTGAAAAAATTTCGCAAATCTGACAAACAAACAAATTAATTATAATCAGAAAATGGTTAAAATTTCGCAAATATGACAAACAATTGACATTAAATTAAGTGGTAATTCATGTATGCCTGGCAAACAATTCATGTATCCAGACAAAAGAACTGGCATTAAATTAGGCAAAAGAACTGGTATACATGATGTTCTCACATGAGAACTAAGGGACTGGTAATACATGAATTGTTCCTCACATGAATTAAGGGACCGAGGGACATTAAATTAGGCATACGTCCACGCTAACAATTCAGACATTAAATTAGGGCTTACATGAACTAGCATACATGAATCCAGGCATACCGCATACATGAATGATGAATCCAGACATCAATAAATCCATACATCAGTGAAATTAAATTAGGGCTTACGGCTTACCCACTTCATAGATGAAATGAAATTAAATCCAGACATTAAATACGGGAGCAGCTGCCGCGATTTTCTCTTTCGTTCTTCTCCTTTGTTTGCCGTCCAGACGTTAAACGGAACAGGAATAAAATGAGTATATTTAGTTGAGCATAATCACTGTTAAACGTGTCTAGGCGTTATTTAATTTATGCCTAATCCAAGCGGCATTCTAAGAAACATAGCCTGTAGATTTTTGGAAGGGGCCTAATAATGTTCATTTTACCCAATATAAATATGCGTACCCAAGCGTGCCTAAATAAGAGTTCAATGTGCCTAAGCAAGGTTTAATTGCGTAATGAAAGTAAGATAAAACGTTATTATAATTAAATAAACAATTTTATTATTTAAGTATTAATAATATTAATTTATAGAGTGCATACCTGTTAATATTATAATTTGACCGCACGGTAACGGAATTGAATGAAAACAGGTGACGTCATAACTGTATCGACGGACGTAATATTTTGGAACTGGATTAGGCGGAGTTGGAAGCAGCTGGGGTATTAATTAAATCAAATGGGTTTGACAACAAATGGAAACCCAAGGTGAGTTCAACTCACTCAGTTTATCTTGTTTATATTTTATATAAGTCGGGTTTTTATTTTGTGTGCACTGTTTGCTAATGATTGATGGTTTGATAACTGCTTGAATCGATGCTAAATATTTTTTAATATTCATGGATCAAATTAAACATTTGTTTAATTTAATCAAATTAAAGCATAATTTTAACGATTAGATTTCCAAACGAGGTAACTTACCTTGTTGGTTACTTCTATAGTAATATAAACATATCAAATAAATAATTTAGTGCTTGATTGAATATTATAAATTGTTTATTGACTGCTATTAGTTGACCTATTTATATTATGTTTATCATGATGAATAATTATATTATCGTATTGAATTTGAGGTAACCCATTTTGATGCAGGGAAGGACAGGTTGGAGGGATCCAACCAGATTCATTAAATCTGTTGTTTACTTATATGGACTATTAATTAATCTGATTGATTGTTGGTTGCAGATTGTTGAACCCAAATTCAACATTTGTGTAATATTAACCAATAGGTAATATTGGTTGAGTAATTATCGACAGATCAGATGGCTTAAGAATAAATCGTTTTATAAAGGTTGATCTACCGTCAGGTAATCAAAAAACAGAAGTTATAAAACTGTTTTTATAACTAAAGACAGATTTTGAAATCTATTTTATATAAATTATTTTTAAACAGAAGTTTAATTATTAAAGAAAATGAATAATTACTTTATTGATGATTATAAACCAAGTGTATGAAGCAAGTTCTTATGTTAACAATTTATTAAGCAAATGAGTAAGAAATTAACCAAATGGTTAAGGATTTAATTAATGGTTTCAAATAAAAAATTAATTGCGATTATTTAATTTAATTTAATCATTAATTATGTGACGGCCCGCCCCGAACTAGCCGACATTTCCCCGAAATGCGTTGTACCGATGTTTGACAAGGACGGGACAGTCGTCAAAGAAAGGAATCTGAAACTATGATCTACAAAGGAACTTGTAGTATTTCTCACAGCGCATGGAATAAAAATATAATAATAACATAACTTGATATAAAATAGGCAAGATGGTGCATAAGCTGAAAACTAAATCATATCCATCAAAGTAGCGGAATTCAAAATACAGCTTATGATCCAAACCATTATTACAACTTCAAAATATTGTCTCTAAAGCAAAATAGAAAGGTACACTTCTAATGCCCAAAGCAGTGACCATCAACAAAACAGGGAGAATATATATAAATAGTATGTGGAAGCCTCCTGCTCGTCTCCGGACGGCTACTCATGCACAATCACCTGACCTGTCTCTAATTTGCTCATTTAAGAGCACCCAGAGTAATAAGAAGAGACATAAAACTTTGGGTCAAACAAAAGTCTGGTATGAGCGATAGCAGAAAAATAAACAATAACAGTTATAAATAAATCATACAAGAATCTGGGTCTGCAACTAAAGAGTTAGCACACCAAGATGTACAGTACCCTAAGATAAACACTAATATAGAGTGTGATATGGGAGTGTGCGTGTCATGGTAATAGAAAACATCAAACATAGCAATCAACCTCATATCTCTCACTCAGTGCGTAAAGCATACGATATCCACCGCTTTGATCACCAAATCCACTGGGGCAATGACGGGTCCATGCCCTTCTGGACTCCGTACAACTAATTGCCATGACCTTGCCCTTCTGGTCTATAGCCAATAACCCTTCCCAGTCCATACATCCTGTGGCTCTGGTTCGTCTACATGCCCCTTTTCTCAACAGTGAACCAAAGTTACAGATATCAATAACTCCTTTGCATACATCCCGCAACAAAGCTATTTAGGCTATGAAAACTGGCAAAAATGTCAAAACACCCTTTTACAGTGTTACTGAAATGCTATTATATCCTCTGGTTCAATTCTGCATTCATCTGGTGTGAAGAGCTAAACAAAACATCAAAACTGGCTTTCACAGCGTTTCTTCCCTTTTTACAGCATTTCAGAAGTGCTGTCGTAGCTCAGGTACGACCAAAATCCATGCGCGACCGACCACAGCATTTCACAAGTGTTGTTGTAGGTGAGACCGAAATCCATGCGCGACCGACGACAGCATTTCACAAATGCTGTCGTAGGTGCGACCGAAACCCATGCGTGACCGACCACAGCATTTCACAAGTGCTGTCGTAGGTGCGACCGACCACAGCATTTTACAAATGTTGTCATAGGTGCTACCGACCACAGCATTTCACAAATGTTGTCATAGGTGCGACTGATCCCATTTCCTGCATACATTCCAGCAAGCAATCTTCGTCACACGACGACGTTTTCAACTATTCTAACCTTCCTATCCAACCATAAAACATCCCAAACAGTAATAGAAACATATAGAATCAACCATAAACATCCAAACAAAGATTTAACATGTAATTATGGATCAAACATACCCAAAACCATGATTTTCCCCTTAATCCTCTTTACCATGTTTTAACTATAGAGTTAGCAAACTCAATCCAAATTAACCCTAATATTCACCAGTGACATAAAATAATATTTTAGAATTTCTACATATTTTTCCGTATTTTTATGATGCATAATTTCGCTAATTATCACTAATCACCCCTAATTAGCCGTAATTAGTGAATAAAAGTGCAAATCACTCACCTTAGCCATAAATAAATTATAGATCTGAAATTCTAACTGATTTGGCATGGATACCGATGTATTCCAGCAGCTCTATCTCGATTTCTATTCTAATCCGCTTTAATCTGATGTAGATTTGGCTAATATGTGATTAGAAAGTGATTAAAGATGAATTTAGAAGGTGGAGGCCATTGCTAAGGTTGAAGAAATGAAAGTAGCGGCTGAGAAAAATGAAATGAGATGGTTTCCTAACTCATTTCAGCCTCCCCATAACCCTAATTCCAAAATGGGTTATGGGCTCATCCACTAATTACCTTATTAAGCCCGTTTAAGCAGTTTTTCACCTTCTAAACCCTCTTTCGGCCATATCTCCCAAATGGTAAGTCCGTTTGATCATTGTGACCACTCTACGGAAAGGTAAACCATTATTCGAATCCAATGAAAGTGGTTTCAGATCAAAACTTCTTACCAATCAAAAGTTATAGGATAAATAAGATTCACCAGGGGCAAAACGGTCATTTAAAAATCGGCAAAAATCGTGAACATGGGAAATGACCCCAATAGTCGTTTCCCAAAGTTACACGACCATACGACTTCGTATAAAAATGAAATAAATATTTTACGATCCTCCGATGCGTAGAATACGGGTAGTTGCACTCTCCACCCCTTCAGAAATTTCGCCCCCGAAATTCCTTAACTAAGAAAACAACCAAAAGGTCCTGCATGCCTATCAACCATTTGCAACAATCAACCATACATAATAAACATATCAAGCCTATCCTAGCATGCGGAATAATTACATCGCGATTAAAACCATACCAGGTAAAGAGATCTGGATATGACTTCCTTATGTTCTCCTCGGTTTCCCAAGTGTCGTCACTCTCGTTATCACCCCACGGACCTTAACTAGTTTCACCGTCTTCCTTCGAAGTTGCTTTGTATCGTGTCTGACAATACGAATCGGTATGCGGCTTTCAACTGCCTCGGGTTCTACCTCGATATCATCCATCTGATCGGGTGAGATAGTCATGTCAGAATTGTGCATGAACTTCCTTAACTGAGAAACATGAAATATGTCGTGCACTCCCGCCATCTTGTCAGGCAATCTAAATTTATACGCTAAATTCCCAACTTGTTCGAGAACTGGGAATGGACCAACAAACCTTGTGCCAATTTACCTCTCCTACTAAACTGAATCACATTCTTCAACGGAGAAATCTTGGCGAATATCAAGTCGCCAACGGAGAATTTCAAATCTCTTCGTCTTTTATCAACATAACTTTTCTGCCTATCTTGGGCAGCCTTCATTCTCTATTGAATAACCTTGATCTTATCTGAAGTTTCTCTTATTACATTTGGCCCAAGCACAAATTTCTCACTGGACTCTAACTAACATGATGGTGAGTTGCAGGTCTTCCGTACAAAGCTTCAAATGGAGCCATACCAATACTGGAGTGATAGCTATTGTTATACGCGAACTCAACCAGCTGCAAATGGTCATCCCATAAACCTCCAAATTCCAATATGCAAGCTCTCAAGAGGTCCTCTATTACACGATTCACCCTCTCTGTTTGACCGTCAGTTTGAGGATGGTATGCGGTACTGAGATGTAGTTCTGACCCTAAAGCCTCTTGTAAGCTTTTCCAAAACCCGCTAGTAAATAATGGATCTCTGTCGCTCACAATACCTTAGGCACTCCATGAAATCTCACTACCCACTTCATATACAGTTCCGCTAACTTAGTTGTCGTTCTATTCGACTTGACAGGTATAAATCTTGCCCTTTTGGTCAATCGGTCCACAATCACCCAAATGTTATCATGACCCAGTCTAGTCCTTGGTAAACCATCAAAGAAATCCATTGAGACTTGTTCCCATTTCCATTCGGGAATTTCCAGCGGTTGTAACAGACCATTAGGCTTCTTTTGCTCGGCTTTAACTAATTGGCAATTCATGCACATGGATATAAATTTCCCAACGTCTCTCTTCATCCCTTCCCAGTAGTAGGTCTGCTTCATGTCTCAATACATTTTGTTACCACCAGCATGTATAGTCAGTTTTGAGTGATGGCATTCTGTAAGCACTTCTTCTCTCAATCCATTAACATTAGGTGCAACTAGTCTCCCATTCTTTCGAAGCCATCCTTCTTGATCAAGTCCATACTTGTCTATTCCCTCACCGTCGATGCTCATCTCTACCTTGGAGATGATTTCCAATAGATTAGGATCGTCCCTCTGACTGGAGCCAATCCGTTCAATCAAAGTCGGTCTGATCGTCAAACTTGCTAACATTTCTGGATCCAATTCACACTTAGGTCTGAAATCATATCCTGCGATATACTCCAGTTGCTTCCATTCCAGAAACATAGCTCCCAAATTGGCATGTCTCCTACTCAATGCATCAGATGCCGCATTTCCTTTCCCGGGTGTATATGCAATATTGAAATCATATGAAGCCAATAACACCTACCATCTTTGCTGACGAAGATTTAAATCCTTTTGAGTGAAAACGCATTTTAACGACTTATGATTGGTAAACAACTCGAATCTTTCTCCCAAGAGATAGTGTCTCCACATCTTCAACGCAAATACAATCGCTGCCAATTCCAAATCATGGGTAGGATATCTTTTCTCATGCGGTTTCAGTTGCCGACTAGCATAAGCTACAACCCTACCTCCTTGCATCAGTACAACACCTAGTCCAGTACCACTAGCATCTGTGTATACCGCTATCTCTTCGTTCCCCTTGGGAATAACTAATATTGGTGCACACGTCAACTTTTCCTTTAGACCCTTAAATGCATTTTCACACCTTCCGTCCCAGATGAAAGCTTGATTCTTCTTGGTCAACTGAGTTAATGGTGCTGCTATCTTGGAGAAGTCCTTAATAAACTTACGATAATATCCAGCTAACCCCAAGAAACTTCTCACGTCTGTTGCATTCATGGGCATAGACCAATCTTGTACCGTAGCCACCTTCGTAGGATCCACGACAATACCATTCTCTGAAACATGGCCCAAGAATCTCACTTCCCTCCTCCAGAAGTGATACTTAGAAAATTTTGCTTTCAATTGGTGTTTCCTCAACACCTCCATCACTGACCTCAAATGTTTCTTATGTTCTTCCTCTGTCCTTGAGTAAACCAAAATATCGTCTACAAACACAAGAACAAACTTATTCAATTGATCTCTGAAAACTCTATTCATAAGATCCACAAAATATGTCGGCGCATTGGTCAACCCGAATGGCATGACCAACCACCCATAGAATCCAGACTGCTTCCGAAAAGCCATTTTAGGTATACTCTCAACTGCTACTCGGAGCTGATGAAAACTTGTCGCGAGATCCAACTGGGAAAACACTCTTGCTCCAGTCAGTTGACCAAACAGATCATCTATCCATGGAAGAGGATACTTATTCTTCCTAGTCACCTTGTTCAACTCGCGGTAATCCACATATAAGCGAAGGGAACCATCGGCCTTGGTAGCAAACACAACTGGTGCTCCACACTCGGAAACACTTCTTCAGATAAATCCCTTCTTCAAAAGGTTGCCCACTTGCACTTCAAGCTCTCGCTGCTCCTTTGGCGCCATATGACGAAGTGGCATCACTATAGGTCTGGCATCTTTCACTAAATCAATACGAAATTCGTTCTCTCGGTGTAGTGGAAGTTCGGTCACTTCCCCGAAGATGTCCGGATACTCGCCAGCAATAGGCACATCTGACAACTCATCATGCGGGACGTCGAGGGAATTTAGAAAACTAGCTATCACCCCATCACTAGGTAGGCAACCCAATACCACCCTCCGCTTTAATGGTCACCGAAGACCCCTCACAGTCTACCACCATCCCATATCTTTGGAGCCAATTGACTCCCAAAATAATGCCAAACCCAGTAAAGCCCAAAACAAAGCAATCACAAGCAAACATACACCCATGACTCGATAAGACCAATTTACGGCAAATCATACTAAGGCTAGTCGAACCACCGATTGGGTTCGTCACAACTAAAGGTCTATCGACAAGATTGGGTTCCAATTCTAACCTATCTACCAGGTCACTAGATACGAAGGAATGGGAAGCTCCAGTATCAAACAAAACTCGAACAGGAACATCATAAATGAAGATCATACCTTGAATAACGACACCTTTTCCCTTCTACGCCGCAGTTGGGGTATTCGACGAAGAAGGAACAGCGTTGATAGCATATGCTTTCACGATTTGCTTCTCCTTAGGGGGTTGCGGACATTCATTCTTGAAATGTCCCACTTGGTCACAGTTGAAGCACTTCCTCTCCCCCTTCTTCGCTCGACAATCTTTGATATAGTAGCCCTTCATGCTGCAACCAAAGCACCGGGCCTCTTTCTTATTCTTCTTTTTCTGACCATCCTTAGTCTGGTCCTGTTTCATCTTATTATGGGAATTATTCTTGCCTCCACCGCTTGCCTGCGGCCTTGGATCCTCTGCAAATGTAACAACAACCTCGGTCTTCGACTTAGGGTATAGGCTCTCAGACCTCAATGCTTTTCCCATAATAGATTCGAAAGTCTCATCGATATGGTTTATAAGTCTTTCCCCCAAGTACTCATCTAGGCCAGTTATGAACCTTTCGTTCTTCTTCTCGGCACTATCAATAAGGGATAGTCAATATTTCGATAAAGTATCGAATTTTGTAATATATTCTAAGACTGCCCTACCATTCTGCTTATGCTCCAAAAATTTCCTGAACAATTCTGATTTCTGAGCAGCTGGAATAAACTTATCACTAAAGCGAGTCTTAAACTAATTCCAAGTAACTTGATCCTCAGGAGTAGCCGCTTTAATGGCATTCCTGCAATTCACAGCCCATCCTTGAAGCTAACGCGATGCAAAATTTCTCTTCATTGCATCCACGATCCTCGAATCCTCAAAGATGCACTCACAACTATCAAGCCAATCTTGAACTTCCATTGTCGATTCCGTTCCATGGAACAACTTTCCACCAAGATTAATATAATCCTTGCTGAACTTGGTGAAATCGGCTCTAGGCGCCTACATCGCTGCACCACCACCGTTAGCAGCATTAGGAACTGGTCCCTGAGCATCCCTAAGCATCTCTCGCATGAAGGCAGTAAACATCGTCCTCATATCAGGGACATTCCCATTGTTGGCCCCTGAACCCGTACTCCTTGTATATCGGCTCATCGTTCAATCTGTAAAGAGAAAAACGATTAACCATCTCTTTAGCAGTGCCAGTATAGTGCGACTTCATCCTTAGCTATACTAATAATATATATATATAGTTTTTTTTTAAAAACCAAAATATCACAAATACGCGCTCTCATATACGTATACTATCTCTCCCTGATATCTTCCCCTAGGTTAAACTACGCAACCTAGGCTCTAATACCAAGGGTGACGACCCGCACCGAACCGACCGACATTTCCCCGAAACGCGTTGTACCGATGTCTGACCAGCACGGGACGGTCGTCAAAGAAAGGAATCTGAAACTATGATCTACAAAGGAACCTGTAGTATATCTCACAACGCACAGAATAAAAATATAATAATAACATAACATGATATAAAACAAGCAAGACAGTGCATAAGCTAAAAACTAAATCATATCCATCAGAGTAGCGGAATTCAAAATACAGCTTATGATCCAAACCATTATTACATCTTCAAAATACTTTCTTTATACTACACCACAGGTGATTGCGAACGAGTATAACTATCGCAAACAATTTCCGCAACACTAACACGTGTTGCTATGGGGGGTAGCAATGTATTACCAACGCATATAAGCGTTGGCAAATATTCATTCACAACGCTTATATGTGTTGGCAAATATTCATTCGCAGCGCTTATAAGCGTTGGCAATATCATATTCGCAACACTTATTAGCGTTGGTAACATGCAATGCTAATATTTGCATATAAGATAGCATAAGCTTTATTTAATATGCATTCATTCAGCTATGGTATTGTCTCAACATAGCAACATGTAACCAAATCAATAAGAAATAAAAATCCATATTCATGATAACGGCAAAGTATGAACTAACAAAAAAATTCAATACTTAAAGATACTAAATTTAATACATATACAATATCCGATTCCATAGTAATAACAATACAGAATTAACATAATGCAAGATATTTTTCATATTTGAAGTCTACAAATACCAAACGCGAAACTCCATCTATATAACAAACCTTACATTCAAAAATTTGCATAGCTTGTACCGCTAATTTTTATCATTTTCTCTACTTCTTCTACTGCTTTCTGCATGCATTTAATTAAATAACATCAATTAAGTTTCAAATAGCAGTAAATGTTATAAGTTCAAAGTCATACCTTTTCAATTTTGACACATCTTTTGTCTATTGAGCTCGATGAAATCTTGCAATTTAAGCTCCTTTCTAAGCCTTTTGTTTTCTTCAAGAACCTCCAATGCAAATTCCACACCACGATCACATAACTGTTTGTCAACCCAGTGGATTAATCCACAATCTCTAAGAGTTCCAATGTTTGCACAAATAAAATATCGGCGACCAACATTTTTATTCAAATAGCATGTTCTGAATATTGTTTCAATGTTGCAATGGCATAACAACCTTCGAGATTGTGCTTCTTCAACATAGCATGTTGGTAGGGGTGGCAATCTTGTAGTTGTTGTCGATTTGGTAGGCGATGCCATATCATTCTGAACACTTAATAATGCCAAATCTCTTTATAAACTCAACTCTATTCTCTCATAGACGCTAAACGGAGTTGGTGTCTGAGATTCGGCTGAGCAAACAATTTGAGTAGGATCGCCCGAATCGTCTGAATAGGCCGATGGACAATACCGTAGGAAGTAGTCACAATAATCGGTTGAAGGCCTTGAGTAGGAGGACATTTGTAGAAAATAAATAAACAACAACAGTCTCAAAATGAAATAACTATTAAATATAGATTACAAGTGCAAAATTGTAGATGAATTACATGGTTCCGCCTATTTTTTAAAGTTCAATGGTTATTTCTACATAAGTCGGCACCTTGATGACATTCCTAAATTGACTTTCCAAACGTAGAGGGTCACTGCGAATTTTTGGCACTGTCATTTGGTTTAACCAATACGCCTTCCACATTCCCACTTAGATGTACTAGCCCATAATTGGTTTTATGTTAATGTGATGGTTACAGCAATTGGCGCTGCACTATGTTCAAAGGTAAATAACGTAGGTACAGAATAGAATAATCAAATGCTTGGACCACTATGAAGCTTATTTACTAAATGAATCTTATGCAACAATAAGCAATTATAAGATAAAAACAAGAGAAAGGAGGAAATTAAGATTAATGAAGAAGCTAATCTTAGAGATTTATTATGCCAACCATCCGAATTGTGTATAGCACTCAAAATACTTATAACTAGTTTCAAACAAAATACTTGGCTGGCAGGTTGGATGGTTATTTTGTTTGAAACAAGTTTGCCATCACATTAGCCAACTGTGAAAGTTAGAACCAAAATTGGATAATGAAGTGACCCTCAAAAGTGTTTATGAAGAGCCTAATACTGTGTAGTGAAACTGGCACAAACATGCATCGTTTTGCCTGTCATACAAATTTGGGATAACACATGATTGGGCAGGACCCCTTATTAAACCAGTACTTATATTCCATTAAAAAAACATATTTAATGAACTCATACAAATGCCCATGGGTAACACATACAAATTTGGGGTAACACATACTTCAGCGTATAAAGAGTAACCAATTTAAATGCTGCTTATAGAGGAGAGTGAAACAGACTGTTATAGCTTTGCATATTTAAAAATAGTGGGATCAGCGTGATAAGTAAATTCTGTTATATAGATGTATATATATGTGACCTGTAAATTCTTGTTTATGCACTAAAATGATCTTTAATAGTTTTAAAATGATTTCAGTCAAGATGAAAGGGTCATCAAACTTGGGGTCACTTCAGATAATCAAAAGACATAAGTAGAAAGTATAACCTTTATAATGTTGCAATGCATGGCAATTTCTAATTTAAATCTAATTTTTCCATATACATAGATGATATCCCTTGATCCAGGCATGCTGAACAATATATATAATGTTTCCGAAATAAGCATTAAAACAGCATATATAGGGTGCTACTGTCGAAAGAAATAAATTTGATTTTGATTTAAGTACCAAATTAAATCAAAGTAAATTAAGAGAGAAAGAACTAACTCTGCTAATCCAGGATCAGTTGGACAATATCAAAGTGATTCTGTCAGCATAGGCCAATTACAAAGCTTAGAAAGTCTCTTCGGTTGATGGAAAAACCAGTCCAACTTACAACTCAGCCATAAATAGAAGTCCGTAACCGATAAAATGGGCGTGTTTTTAATGAAATTCTACAGAATCCCATTTATCTTACTCCTCAGCTATAACCAAGTTCACTGAAACAAGAAAACATCCTAATTTTCTTTGAATAGTTCAAAGAAATCATGTGAGTCCACTAAATACCCAACAAAAATTAAACTGCATCAAAAGTCGCATCTCAATGTCCACTCTGTATTCATCAACCGTTGATAGGTGCAAATAGCTTGAAATTCATGTTGATGTGAGCGCTCCGTAAATACATATGTTTAACTACAAATACACCCATTAATTCACATAAAAATGCTTAGTTCATCACTGGATTTTTACATGAACCGTTCCTACTTTCTCCACAAGCATAACCTATGTTTCATTCGCAATAAAATGAAACAAAAAATAAGAGATAGATTATATTGGACAGATCCTATCCTTTTTCCTATTCATAATTGTCCATTTATCTTCATCCATATCACATGGTTTTCTTCACTAGTAATTTTTATTAAAAAATAAATCATGAATACAAATAGCTCTTCATCTGTAATTTTCAGATTTCTAACTTAACTCACCCAGTATATTTATATCTATCTTAATCTGTATTTCACGGGTTCAACACGAGTACCGCACTTTCGTACAACTGATGAGAGTATATTTAAGGCCACTACATGCTTAGGTCAAAAGAAGAAACACATATAAAAACAATGGATAGAGAAAATGCTTTTTCCTTTGATCTATGTAAATCGCTGATGAAAATACTTCGTCAAGTATAGAACATCTGATCCAGATATTTCAGAGCATTATGTTCTATTGCGAGAACTTCTTGCTCCATCTATTTTCTGCCAAGGCAGTGCATTTTCTTATTATTTATATCAATGTCCAAAATGAATAGCGTAATTCAATGTTTTTAAATCCATTTCACGAATTTTAACATATATTGCATGTTAAAAGATAATAAAAAGATAATCTTTGATCAAGTATGATGCATAAAATTGCTAAAAAATTAAATAGGCATGACTTATCAAATCAGTTGAATTTAAAGAAAGACATGCATCATCAATATAACTTCCGACCAAAACAAAATATATAATAAAGAAAATGAGATGAACGTAGGGCAAACTATACCTAAAAGTTTCTAATTTTTATGTTATAATGATAGGAATAACCAACCAAAACAAAATGCAAAGGCTACAGCTCCAATCCAAAACAACAAAACAAAATAAACTTCTTGAATAAATTAACTACCTAAAGATATACAAAAGATGCTTGTCTAATAGATCAAATTTTGACTTTTTTTGTCATGGACTAAGCAGATTTACAGTTTTTAAATCATCTGCGTAATCATGAGCCAAATTATAACCCATAATGATTTGATATTCGATTTCACTCCTCTAAGTTTCAAACTCTAAGTTAAAGGAGTGGGCTTGATAACTCACTTTGGTTTGAACCACATGTCAGTTGCAAGTGCTTGGTTGATCTTCTAAGCTACAACATATTGCAGGCAATCAGCAACTCCTGGGATTTAGTTAACTTGATAAAGCAGGTACTAAAAATTTCGGACCTTATAAATTCACATATTAATACGGAAAAATCAAGTTATGTATTAACTTGATAACGCTGAATGCACCTGTTTATTTCAAGATTAGATTTTTCATAGAAACTTTCATGCAAATCAAATCAGAACCATTAGCTCTAAGTAATATCCTTAGTAAAAAATACAATTATATAAGCATCCAGAAGTTGAACTTAAAAAAGTGATCCATAACTGGAGAAGTTGAAAAGGTAAATGAGAGTATCGAAGATTTAGTTACCCAAAAATTAGAGCAACAACACCATATCTCTGGACTTGACGAAGTATTTCTAGATCTGTTAACATTCAAAGAAAGGGTTTCTGGATAATTTTCTTGATTTTATCAGCAAACGTTTTCATGGATTCAAATCTATAATATGAGAAATCTTACATGATGTTGTTCGCGAGCACAAATCGAATGCGAGTTGTTATGCTGAAGCGACCACCAACATCCGATTAAAGAGGAATGAACTCGAATTTTTTAATCTTCACGGATTCGTGGGATTTGGATTCGAATTGAATTTTTTTTCCTTTCTGAAGTTCGTGGGATTTGGATTTGTGAATTAGGCGGCCGTTTTTGTTATAAGCATTAGGGAAAGACTGGAGAAATGGGAAATAGGGTTTGGGAGGTCAGTTTACATTTTTACCCTCAGAAACAAGCCATACCAACGCATATAAGTGTCGGTAGTAAAAATGTTATAATTATGTATTTTTGGCAAGACTTTTTTAATATAGCAATGCTTATTATTGTTATTACACTGCAACACAAATAAGTTGACGATTGTGAAAAAAAAAGGGTTGCCAAATGGCCATATGGTGTAAGCAAAATAGAAAGGTACACTAATAATGCCCAAAGCAGTCACCATAAACAACACAGGGAGAATATATGTAAATAGTACGTGGAAGCCTCCTGCTCGTTTCCGGACAGCTACTCGTGCATAATCACCTGACCTGTCTCTAGTCTGCTCGTTTAAGAGCACCCAGAGTAATAAGAAGAGACATAAAACTCTGGGTCAGACAAAAGTCTGGTATGGGCGATAGCAAAAAAAAACAATAACAGGTATAAATAAATCGTACCTGAACCTGGGTCTGCAATCAAAGAGTTAGCACACCAAGACATACAGTACTCTAAGGTGAACACTAATATAGAGTGTAAAATGGGAGTGTGCATGTCATGGTGATAGCAAACATCAAACATAGCAATCAACCTCTCATCTCTCACTCAGTGCGTAAAGCATACGATATCCACCGCCTTGATCACCAAATCCACTGGGGCCATGACGGGTCCATGCCCTTCTGGACTCCGTACAACTAATTGCCATGAACATGCCCTTCTGGCCTATAGCCAATAACCCTTCCCATTCCATACATCCTCTGGCTCTAGTTCGTCTATATGCCCCCTCTCTCAACGGTGAACCAAAGTTATAGATATGAATAACTCCTTTGCATATGTCCCGCAACAAAGCTGTTAAGCTATGAAAACTAGCAAAAATGTCAAAACCGCCTTTTACAGCGTCACTGAAATGCTGTTATATCCCCTGGTTCAATTCTGCATTCATCTGGTGTGAAAAGCTAAACAAAACATCAAAACTGGCTTTCACAGCGTTTCTGCCCTTTTTACAGCGTTTCAGAAGTGCTGTCGTAGCTCAGGTGCGACCAAAACCCATGCGCGACCGACCACAACATTTCACAAGTGCTGTCGTAGGTGCGATCGAAACCCATACGCGATCGACCACAACATTTCACAAATGTTGTTGTAGGTGCGACCGAATCCCATGCGCGACCGACCACAACATTTCACAAGTGTTGTGGTAGGTGCGACCGACCACATGATTTCGCAAATGTTGTTGTAGGTGCGATCGACCACAACATTTCACAAATGTTGTCGTAGGCGCGACCGAAACCCATGCGTGACCGACGATAGCATTTCACAAATGCTGCCGTAGGTTCGACCGACCACAGAATTTCACAAATGCTGTCGTAGGTGCAACCGATCCCATTTCCTGCATACATTCCAACAAGCAATCTTCGCTATATGACGGCGTTTTCAACCATTCTGACCTTCCTATGCAACCATAAAACATCCCAAACAGTAATAGCAACATATAGAAACAACCATAAACATCCAAACAAAGATTTAACATGTTATTATGGATCAAACATACCCAAAACCATGATTTTCCCTTTAATCCCCTTAACCATGTTTTAACTATAGAATTAGCAAACTTAATCCAAATTAATCCAAATTTTCACCAGTGACATAAAATAATATTTCAGAATTTCTACATATTTTTCCATATTTTTATGATGCATAATTTCGATAATAATCACTAATCACCCCCAAATTAGCCGTAATTAGTGAATAAAAGTGCAAATCACTCACCTTAGCCACAAATAAATTATAGATCTGAAGCTCAAACTGATTTGGTACGGATCCCAATGTATTCCAGCAACTCTGTCTTGATTTCTATGCTAATCCGCTTTAATTTGATGTTGATTTCGCTAATATGTGATTAGAAAGTGATTAAAGATGAATTTAGAAGGTGGAGGCCATTGCTAGGGTTGAATATATGAAAGTGGCGACTGAGAAAAATGAAACGAGATGGTTTTCTAACTCATTTCAGCCTCCCCATAACCCTAATCCCAAATGGGTTATGGGCCCATCCACTAATTACCCTATTAAGCCCGTTTAAGCAGTTTTTCACTTTCTAAACCTTCTTTCAGCCATATCTCCCAAACGGTAAGTCCTTTTGATCAATGTGACCACTCTACGGAAAGATAAACCATCATTCAAATCCAGTGGAAGTGGTTTCAAGTCAAAACTTTTTACCAATCAAAAGTTATAGGAGAAACAAGATTCGCCAGGGGCAAAACAGTCATTTAAAAATCGGCAAAAATCGTGAACATGGGAAATGACCCCAATAGTCGTTCCCCAAAGTCACATGACCATACATGTATGCGTATATTGGTCCAGATTTTCAACATAAAAACACTATACGAATATATGCATGAATGTATGCTACTATTTGGCAATAGTTGCACAGAAGTATGCAACTTTTTTTTTTTTGGCGAATGCTTCTGGGAATATTTCCTATTTTTTGAATCTTCTTTGTTTTAGTCACTGGCGCATTTTTTTGGGTCTAAACAGGGAAAAGGCGGAACGGGAGAGTCCAGGAGGCGGAAGGGAGGAAAAAAGGGAGCGACAACTTAAAATAGGGACCGAATTTGTAAACAAACTTTGGGGGGAGTGCGCTATATTTTGAAATGTTTTAAGGATGTGAGCCTAATTTTCACATTTGAATAAGCACGTAAGTTATACAAAGTCATTTTTTTCACATAATTGTTTAAACACATATTGTAGTGAACATTTTTGAGGATTTACCTCAATCTGAGTTTGTATTTTCATTTGATTCTTAATGGAAAATGCTGGATAAGAATTATTGATATGATTTTGAAATTCTCTATCATAGTATATGGTTATGCAAGTGAATTACGGTTTTTAGTCAAGAAACCAGATATGAGTCCATAAAAGGGAGTCAAGTGAGCGATACTAGTTCGAAGTGAAATTGTATGATCAAATGAGCGATCAGAATTAGATATTGCATGTGAATGACGTATGGATATCGCCCGGTCTTCAAATAAAATTAAATGCTTTCAACATTTATAATTCAAGGTTTCATGATTTGTTATAACATGTCTATGTTGATTCGTCACGTATATTAGAATGCCCAATTTCATGTTGAATGCGTTGGATATGTTCGCTTATTATTTGGTTATAATGCATAACTCTCTTGTATGCCTAAAGTATATACAGGGTTATAAAAGCAAAAAAATCGCTAGTTGTTTCACAAGAAAGATTTTAGTTACTCGACTAATAGGTACATGTTTATATTTTTGTTTAATTAGATGATTCTATATCTGTAACACGCCGAATTTTTAATGACACTAGACTGCCACATTGCGTCCGTCTCGAAATTCTGGTCAAGATAGACATTTGGTTGGCGTAAAACGGACACCGTATGAAGAAGTTATGAGGGTTTTTAAGTTTATATATGCGTAGAAAAATTATATATATACGCATGAGTCAGCGGTGAGTCAGAATTTTATCCAAAACGATTCAAATTTGAAAAATTCGTCAGAGCGGAAAAATTCCCACTCTAGGGGGTCGAGGCCCGTGGAGGTTAGCTGCTTCAATGGGAACGAGACATTCGTAGAAGCTCGGAATTGGCTTAAGGGCACTACACCATAATGACCATTTGGCAACACTTAATTTTTTCAACTGCCAACACTTATATGTGTTGTAGACTAGTGACACTAATATGTGTTGATATAGTAAAAATGTGTCACCAAAAATGTGCTAACACTTATATGTGTTGATATGCCTGGTCAACCCTTATATTCCGAGGGCAAAAGGGTAACTTCTCAATCATAACCTAATCGGAACCTCAATCCTTTCGCCCTCAACGCTTATTCCTTTTACGGCCGTGTCATAAGAAAATTAAAAAAAAAAAGGACTTCGAAGAATTGATATCAGCGATCCCTCTCTCTAATTGAAGGATTCTGGATTTCTCAATTCGGTATTAGTCTCTCATATCCTCTCTCCACCCGTTTCTCAATCATCTCTCCACCCGTTTCTCAATCATCGACTACGAATTAGGGATTGTAGGAATCACGATAATTGGGACTTCGAATTGGGGATTCTAGGAATCACGAATTGGGGCATCTAGGTATCACGATAAATTGTTTAATTATATTAGGAATAGTTGAAATTGAAGGTACCCTGTGTCACACTCAAAGCTTTCGTCTTTATTTGATAATTTCAGGAGCAGCTCAAGAGGTCGAGGTCAGATTCGAGTTTGAGGTCGCAAAAATCGATTTCGAGTAGGTGATTTCTATCATTTTGGCTATCGTTCTACTTGATGATTGTTTATTATTGATTGTTAATGGTATGTGGAAACTGTGTTTATCATTGACTGTTAATGGTATGTGGAAACTGTGTTTTCTGAACTTGATTGTGTTTATATTACTTGCTGAAGGGATGAAACATAACATATAAAATGATATGTGGATGTGCCTACATCTTAGAACAGCACAGTAAAGTTCAGTTTTTTATATATATTCGTGTAAGGAATAGGTACATAGCAAAGGTACACATGTGTTCAAGAATTGAGTAAAAATGATTTTCCTATTTAAAGTGTTCAATTGTATATAGAGATATTGAAGAGGGAATGACATGTAAATCGATGTGTGCATATGCTGCCTCACTTACACAGTATGTTATATACAAATGGATAGGCATATAACTACAATACCATCCTTCAACCCTGCGTATACCTCGCGTAATCTACTCATAACCATCTACAATGGCGATTACTTTTTAGATGTTGTTAGTTATTTAAAATTTGAACAGATATTAAGTTTTGTAATCGATCAAGTATATAATATCTCTTAGCTGGAAATTCTTCTAGTTTGACTATCAAGTTGTGATAGATACTATAAATCCGTAAGCTTATATTCTCAGGGAGCAGAGCACATCTATGATCATTATTCTGAAAATGATCATCCCAAAAGTAGTCATATAATGAAAATAATGAATATTCAAAAACTAATTGCCTGGTTATTTATTTTTCTTTATAATATGTAGGAGGGTAATTTGGATTCCACTATTTTTTTTCCAAAATATACACGTTAGAGCAACATCAATAAAAGGAAAAGAAGCATGTGCAGAGTTCGCAATACCATGTTGCATTAAATAATAATTTTGAATTATTAAAATTATCATTAGTGCATTATGGTGTAAGAAATTCTGTACATAATTAATAAATCCTTATAGTTGTGTCTACAGTTCCTTGGCAATCCTATGCAGCCTGGGAGTAGAAACCAAAATCTATTAATGTTGATTCGGATACTATGTTGCCATGTTTTTCGATTTACATAATTGATTGTAGCAAAACATAATTGATTGTAACAAAACTTAAGGGTTGCCATGTGTCCACTCTGCTGCTAAATGTGTGCTCAGCCATTGTCTTACCTTTGTACTTGGACATGTTGATAGAAAATAAGTTTATGTTTACTTCACATGGATAGTGGGGATAGTGATACAAAGAAATTCAGAGTAAACAAAGAATAAACATTTCAAACACAACCTCACGTTTGTTATTCTGCTATAGCCCGGATGGTGGAAATTTTCTTTCTTTTTTGTTGTATTTGAATACATGTTTCACTCTATTTAATTTTTTACAACTTATTTGGGTACTAAAATTCATATATATTCAATCTTGATCGATGACTGTTTCTTTCTATTTCTTCCACTATCCTTCATTGTTTTGACTTAAAAATCAAACACAACAGTATAACCTGTATGATGTGTATTTAACGTTGGATTTTTGCAATCTTAAAATCGCAGTGTTGAAATAACACAGTTTAATTCTAATTAGCATTTTCTATGTATTTGATGCTTTTACTTCTGCGAATTTTTCTGTTATATACAACGTAAATTGATTTATTTATATTTTCTTTTTTTGGTATGTAAGTTTAATTCATTATATGGGTTAACAGTATTTAGGTGGAGATACTTATATCAAATTTCCGTTGCCTGTAAACTGCATTCATTAGGTTGCATTAATTTCGAATTTATACTAGCTGTCGATGGGTTGAAGCAATACTTCAGTTATTTCGAATTTATACTAGCTGTCGATGGCTTTTTGCATACTAAAATTAATTGATTTTTGCATTTTTGGTATTGAAGTTTGCTGGCTTCTTTCTGGGTAATGCTTGTACAGGCAAGTCAACGACTACCCCTTTCATGACCAATTAGATGTTTAATACCTTAAATATTTCTCTGTGAATTGCAGGAAAAAATGTTTGATGAGCATTTCGATTCTTAGGCTAATGCAGGAGCATCAAAGACCTACCCTCGACAGGAGCATCATGTTACAAGCAGGTGACTCATATATGTTAATATTTGGTTTTTGTTGCACTACTAGTTAATCAAATGGTCAGAAAGTTTAGACTTTTATGTGCTTTGTTTTTTGGAAGTGATGTCTTGAAATTTTTATGAACTTTTAGATGTATTTATTAATGAAATGAACCTTTTAACTAACTGATTAAATGAGAATAATTTCATTGTTTTGGCAAATTTTATTTTGTTCTTTAGGAAAAGTCAATGGTGATCCAAGTCAACAGTAGTCTTTCCTGTCTGCACCAAAGTTTCTGTCACGTTTGATCCATTTATGTACTTATCATTGCCACTACCTTCAAAAACAACAAGAAGTATGACAATATGCTTGTTTAGTGGTGATGGAATCTCTCTTCCGACACCATTCACCGTAGATGTGCCTAAAGCTGGTACATGTAGAGATCTGCTTCAAGCTTTATGTACCGCCTGCAATTTACCAAGTTCCGAAGATTTGTTGTTAGCAGAAGTGAGATTCTTAGTTTCTAATTTGGTTTTCCTTCATGAAATTCTTCTGATATAAACATATTCATCTTTTAAGAAGGTATTTGACAATCGAATCTACCGCTACCTAGATTTTTATGGGCCTCTATCTGGCATAAGAGATGACGTCCGTTTAGCGGCTTACAGGTAATTTCCTATCTTTGATTAATATGCTATTTAGCATCCCAATATCCTATTAAATTGATGTGACATCTATTACGTGATTTAATAAAAGCAACTTACTTAACATGGACTATTTGTTTGGTTCTTTTGTTTAGCCAAACATGCAGCTGGATATGCTACAAGAAGAGAACAAATATATGCTTGAGAAGGTAACTATTTTTTGAGTGCTATCGTACTAATTTTTCTACCCTTTTTTACCTGCTTTCTTTCAACAATGAAATTTAATTATTATTTTTTAGCAACGATCTGCACAAGAGAAATGTGAGGAAGCAGAGGCTAGAGCAAAGGTACTTGAAAACCAGGTAAAACTGGACATATGATCTATTGCTTGTCATTTGAATATGATCGAACAGTTTATTACAACCAATGTTTGACTGATTTTGTAATGATTGGATGGTAATCTGGTTCTTTCACTGCACCAATTTTTCTTAAACTTTTTTTATGTCCATCTATCGATGATGTTATATATATTTGTTGTTTAATTACATGGGCATTTTTTGTTTAATTGCAGGTTGCCGCACTTGTAGATGGAATATCGTTAGAAGCTCGACTACTTAGCACGTAACTTTGTGAATATCTTAAAAATATTTGTCCAATAGTTTGAATGTGGTTTATGACATTGTCTGTGTTTATTCAACTTTGCCGGAAGAAGGCTTATGAAATTCCTGAAACATTCCATTCAGGTTTGTTTTGCGGTCTTTTTTCCCCAACTATTTTGTCCTGCATTTATTACAACTCACAGTATCCTCATTTGTGCAACACACAAACAATTACATGGGAAGCTATGTCGTGCAATTAGCTCCACTTCTTCCGTAAAGCAAGTAAAAATGATACAAGCTTCAAAAGCAATTGCCGACAAGAATAAAAAGGACGATTTTCGTCAATGGTCTACGGAATTATAAAATCAAGTTGCAAGTCAAGTGGCGAATCAAGTGTCAATCCAAATCAATGATAAATCATTTGCTTCATCCTCAAAACGAACATTACAAGCTTTGTGAATTTTCGGATGGAGGCTTTGTGATATGGTCCACGTTTCGCCTTCGCAGTATCTAAAATTCTGTGTATCTTTAGTAAAACTTTGTATTGCTTTTTATAATTCGAACATGATATTTTGGTATTTTGAAATTTGAAGCATGTAACAAATATTTTGAGCATTATGCAAATGTGAAATTGTTGAATTTGAAATATGGTAGTACCAATTCTTATATTGAATTGATATGTTGAATTATATATGTGATTGAAAATCATAAAAACATGTTATGCTCGTTTATAAGTGTTAGCAATTTATGTATGCCAACATTTATAAGAGTTAGTAGGGATTATGATACTGACATTTATAAGTGTTACCATATCTTATAGTCCAACATTTATAAGTGTTAGCAATGAATATGTTTGTAACTCTTATAAGTGTTGTCATATCTTATGGTTCCAACATTTATAAGTGTTAGCAATGAATATGTTTGTAACTCTTATAAGTGTTACTATATCTTATGGTTCCAACATTTATAAGTGTTAGCAATGAATATGTTCGTAACACTTATAAGTGTTAGCAATGAATATGTTTGTAACACTTATAAGTGTTAGCAGTTACTCTGTTCGTAACACATATAAGTGTTACACGAAATTCCTCACAGGCCGTTGGTGACACTTAAAAGTGTTACAGAAATTATTTGTAACACCTATACTTGTTGGGAATCCGCTGTTTTGGTGTAGTGGGGGACCGAGGACTTATTCGTAATCTTTGAAGTGGAGGACCGAAGAAAGATTTAGTTAGCTGCTTGGCTGTTAAAGGACGAAGCCTCATTTTAGTGTGAAGTCACTTATCCTGGATGTCCGGTGGAAACTTGGGAAGATTTTAGACAGAGGTTCGAAATGAAATTTCTTTCCTAAGCTGAGAGAGGCAAGCAGATGGAGAGGTTCTTAGCACTCAAACAAGGAAGCTTGACGGTGAAGGAATATGTGAACAAGTTCAACCAACTGGTAAGGTTCGGGTTAGAGTTGGTGGATACACCGCACAAAAGGGCTTTG
This sequence comes from Allium sativum, assembly GCA_030737875.1. NCBI lineage: Eukaryota > Viridiplantae > Streptophyta > Magnoliopsida > Asparagales > Amaryllidaceae > Allium > Allium sativum. The sequence continues at coordinate 433,811,046 of CM060920.1, forward strand.
CGGTTTACTAAAGGGCTGAATGAGCCTTTGCATGGTTTATCCATGTCTCATATTCCAATGGGGGCCACTTTTGAAAAGCTTGTTGATATGGCCCTAATGCATGAGGAGGACAAGGGAGAAAAGAAGGAAGAAAAAGTTGAGGGGACGTCACAGAATAGGAAGGTGTGGCCCAAGACGGGGCAGCAGCAACAACAACAACTATAGAAGAAAGGAGGGAAAGATGACAAAGGCAGGGATAAGAGAAAATGTCACAATTGTGGAAAGGAGGGTCACTTGACCAAAGATAGTAAGAGAAGGAAGGCCAATTGCTTTAATTGCGGAAAGGTCGGACACTTCTCTAAAGAGTGCCCGAAGAAACATTGATCGTAGGGACAAGGTCAAAGAGCAGGAACTTCAAGAGGGAAGGTGCATGCTCTCGCGATCAGTGCTCCTGAAAGAGGTAGAAAAATTTACGTAGAAAGTTTAGTTTCTCTTTCAAACAATCCAGTTAGAACACTTTTTGATTCTGGTGCTTCATACTCGTTTATATCTAGTTCTGTGGTTGAATCTCTGCACTTAATTACTAGTATGGTGGTAGATCCCGTAGTTGTTTCAAATCCCATTGGTGGTTTGGCTCATTTATCGATGATTTGCCGGTGTTTGAAAATATCTGCGTTAGGCTTTGAGTTTGAGTGTGATGCGTATGTGCTTGGGTTTATGGGCTATGGGTTGATTCTAGGAATGGATTGGCTTACCACGTATAGGGCCATTCTGGATTGTGAGAGGAGAGTTATTAGACTCCTGACTTGTCATAGGAAGACCCTCGAAGTTTCTTGTGACCCCCAAGGGTCTGTTATGCTTAGCTTCCTAGAGTCTCTAGATGCATCCATATATGATTTGCAATTTATGCCAGTGGTTCGAGATTATTCCGATGTTTTTGATGAGGTAAGGGGTTTACCTCCAAGGCGAGAGATCAACTTCCGCATATATCTGGTGGACAATGCAAAGCCAGTTGCATTACCAGTGCGCCACATGGCTCCAAGGGAAAGGAGGGAGCTGAGTAAGCAAGTAAGGGAGCTACTTGAGAAAGGGTTTATCAGATGCATTGAGTAGGCAGAGGATGGCCCTGAGTCCTCTGTTTGTAAAAAGAAAGAACTTTGAGTTCATATCAGCTTTTGATTTTAGACCCTCCATCGAGGTTTTGCCTGATTTGTTTGCATCCTTGGAGATACGACCAACTCTTATGGATCAGATAGGAGCTTCGCAACAAGGTGACCCACAGATTCTAGACATAATGGGTAAGCTCAGAATATAGGAGACTTCTAGTCACCTCAGTAGATATGCTATAAATGAAAAGGGGTGGTTGCGAAGAGATGGAAGGCTTTGTGTTCCTCAAACTGGAAGCTTAATAAAGGCAGTTTAGATGAAGTCCACCATTCTAAGATGACCATTCATCCGAGCGGTGATAAGATGTATAGGCACATGAAGAAGGTTTTCTTTTGGGCTGGGATGAAGAAAGATGTGGCCGAATTTGTTTCTCAATGTCTAGTTTGCCAGCAAGTCAAAGCTGAGCAAAAGAAGCCTGGTATATTACTTCATCCATTGGAGGTTCTGCAGTGGTAATGGGAGAGCATCTCTATGGATTTCATAGATGGTTTGCCTAGATCAAAGAAAGGCAACACCGGTATCTGGGTTGTGGTGGATATACCCACTAAGAGCGCTCACTTTATTCTAGTTAAGAGTAAGAGGACGGCATCATGGTTGGCAACAATTTATGTTCGTGAGATAGTACGTCTTCATGGAGTACCTTCCAGCACCGTGAGCGATCGTGACCCCATCTTTACCAGCGAATTTTGGCGGAGCTTGCAAGAAGCATTAGGTACAAAGTTGTGTTTGAGCTCCGCTTATCATCCTCAGACTGATGGACAGACGGAGAGGGTGAACAGGATTCTTGAAGATCTTTTGAGGCTGTGTATCCAAAACTTTGGAGGGACTTGGGAAGAGCATCTTCCTTTAGTAGAGTTTTCCTATAATAACAGTTATCAAGCTAGCATCGGCATGGAACCCTTCGAAGCATTGTACGGCAGACCCTGTAGATCACCAACTTTTTGGTGGGAATCTATAGAAAGATTATTACTTGGACCAGATATGGTTAGGGAAACGTCCGAAAAGATTGACCTTATTCGACGGCGAATGAAGATAACTCAAGACAGGCAGAAGTCCTATGCAAACAAGAGAAGAACTGAAATCAGATTCGAAGTGGGAGACTTAGTTTTTATCAAAGTATCACCTCTTAAGAATGTGGTTCGCTTCGGAGCAGTAGGGAAGTTAGCACCTAGGTTTGTGGGACCATTTCCCATAACCGAGAGAATTAGCCAAATGGCCTATAGAGTGAAACTCCCAGAAAATCTATCCGGTGTTCATGACGTTTTCCACGTCTCTCACATGCTAAAGTGCCTGCATGACACCGCAGAAGTGCTTGAGCCGAGTATGTTGGGGGAAGTAGAGGGAACGGGGGGCGACAGTCAGATGAGTCCCTACTCGTATTCTTGGGTCAGAAGTTAAGAGGTTGCGCAATAAGGAGACCAAGTTGCTAAAGGTTCAATGGGGGGATAGCCCAGAAGATGCGACTTGGGAGACCAAAGACAAGATTCGTGCTTCGTACCCTTTTCTTTTCGGGGTTATGTTCTTAACTCCTTTTTCAAAGTTTTATCAGTGCTTGTTTCTATCATTAGAGTATATCTTATCCATAGTATTTTTCGGCCTTTATATAGGAATCCTATGGATGTAAACATGTGTTTGAAACATGTTATGTTTGATGGATGCAAGTGGATGCAAATATTTGCTAGTGGTTACTTGTGGATGCATATACACACACATTATGCACTAAGATCGGCTCAATCACTCTCATACTGCATATGGATCTGTGTGCATTTTCTTTTCTTTTATGAATGGAAATGGATGAGTTAGCATATGGATGTTGCATTTGGACGAATAAATGTGCACACATATAGAACTCAAATGATATATTGGATTATTTGCATACATATTGGATTCATGGTACTAACATACATTGCATCAAGGAGGTCAACTGAATCAGTAGACCGCCTGATCTTCGCATTAGTGTTGGGACATATACACACACCTTTGCATATATTCATATAAACATTAGAAATATTTAAGGACAATGGATGCCAGTGATTGGTGGATGAGTAGATGGATGATGGATGGTAGGATATGCATTCTTCTCAACTTAGATATTTCGGCGACGAAATCCTTTGAGTAGGGGAGAATGTAACACCCCGAATTTTTAACGACACTAAAAGAGGATAAATTAAATAATAATTAATGTAATATTCAGAATTGGAGGAAACGAACTGCACCATTGCGTCCGTCTCGAAATTTTGGTCAAGATAGACATTTGGTTTGCGTAAAACAGACACCGTATGAAGAAGTTATGAGGGTTTTAAGTTTGTATACGCGTAGAAAAATTATATATATATATATATATATATGCATGAGTCAGAGGTGAGTCAGAATTTTATCTAGAACGATTCAAATTTGAAAAATTCGTCAGAGCAGCAAAATTCCCGCTCTAGGGGGTCGACCCCCCTAGAGGGGTGTCGACCTAGGGGTCGACCCCCCTTAAGGGGTGTCCACCTATGGGTCGACCAACCCAGAGGGGTGTCGACACCCCTAGGGCTGAAGTGGTACTCGGTTTTAGTGGTTTGGAAGCTATATATATGTGTCATATTCTCCTATTTTCTTCATTGGAAATCATGGAAGCCATATGCTACTGGGGGTGTAAACTGAGGCGGAACTGTTTTCTATAACAGCATACTTTGCAAATCAAATTCAGAAATTCAAGATATGTTCTTTCTCAATTCTCTAAACCTAACGCTGTGAGTTTCTAGTTGCTTTTAGGTTTAGATAAATGAAAGTAAACTGTGAAAGACTGTGAATTGGATATGTTGTAAAGTATGATTTTGTGCAAGTGTTAAATCCTATACTATGTCATGATAGATCTGTTTCCCTACATCTAATACAATTGTGCTTATTCTATTATGTTGCCTATGTGGATCTTGACTTGTAACTATGTTGTGGTGAATATACATCAATTAAATTGGACAGTTGTGTGGGATCTAAATTAACCCTAGAGGGGGGGTGAATAGGGTTAATCGCAGATTTTTGCAGAGTAATTAAACAAAAACAACACAGATAATAATCAGAATAAATGCGGAAAATAAATAACACATAGATATACCCAGCTTCGGAAAAACTCTGCCTACTGCTGCATTCCCCAAGGTTTCTACTAGGAGTTAAAACAATCTCTATGCTTAAAATCGTATGTAAACTCGCGACACTCCCTCCCAACTGTTCTTAACCCTACGCTCAAAACCCTGCACTGGTTTCTATCCCCGAAACCAGATTTTCCCGAATTACAAATCCCGTAATTTGTCTCCTTAGTTTTAGAGACAAACACTACAACAAAATGACTCTATTACAACGGTGGAACACCATTGTAATATACATTTTACAACAGTGGACTAACCGTCGTGTATTAAGAAGTTGTAATAGACTAAAATCTTTTACAACTTTTTTGCACCGTTGCAACACCGTTGTAATATGTATATTTTACAACTTTTTCCACCATTGTAATAAACTTTATTACAACAGTTATGCACCATTGTAATAATATCTACTGCAACTGTTATGCACCGTTGTAATAATATCTACAGCAACTGTTATGCACCGTTGTGATTGATAGTTGCATTTTAAAAAAATTAGACCATTTGCAACTGAAATGAACAATACACTAAATGTAGTAATACTCCATAAGCAAATCAGATATTACAATTATATGCAAACTAATTTATTAAAATACTCAAATTTTCAGTATTACAAACAATAAGTTTTAGAAAACATTTCGTGCATTTTACATACTTGACCGTTACAAAGCAACTTAATACAAGCACAAGTTATCCACAAAAATTGCATATCCTATGGAAGTACACAAGTCAAAGACAACAAAATCTTTATGCCATTTATCTTTTTCCTGTAAGTTCACTACAGTGATCTAAAACCTGTTACACAAGAATACGTCTGTTGTTAGAAAAAGAACATAAAGTGTTTTTTAAGCCAACAATACCAAATTTGTCACTACAGCTTCAGTAACTAAAATACTTTTATACATAATTCATCACATTACTTGGGCAGTAACTAAAATACTGTTATACATAATTCATCACATTACTTAGGCAGTAACTAAAATACTGTTATATATAATTCATCACATTACTTGGGCATGAATGTAAGCATTAGAAAGAGCAACATCGACATGTTTGACTAAGGTTATGACTTACGAATTTAAGTTCAATTGTGTTAATGATGAAAGGAATGCTTAAACAAATCGAGAATCTTTAATACTTAGTGAAATTTATAAAGATAATGAACCTTGTCTATTTCTCTATGGAAGAGTGCAAAAACGTTCAAGAATATCCACTCCAGTAATGTGTGAGTTAAACAAATCGAGAATCTTTAATACTTAGAGAAATTTATAAAGATAATGAACCTTGTCTATTTCTCTATGGAAGAGTGCAAAAACGTTTAAGAATATCCACTCCAGTAGCATTATCTTTGAGTTCATCCACTGCCATCAACTTTTCTACTTGATCCCTTGTTTTATTTGAACATTTCCAAGTTGTAGTAATCTTTGAAATCCAAGGCATTTATGTAGGCGAGACGAAGCAGACTGCCTGCTAGCAATAAATCATAAAATAAAGTATAAAATTTGACCCAAATCAATAATGAGTAGTTACAACCCTTTAAATAAGTCAACTGAATCTATAAGGCACTTCTATTTGCAGTTTAACACAATATTGCAAAACTGTAAATGGGAATCAACGGATTATCGTGCTGCCAATAATATGGCCTGCAATCCAATAGCATAAATTGTAGCATATATGCACAGATATATTGTGTGTGAAACAAAGGTGCAGAATAATGAACATACATACACCTATTATATGAGAATTCAAAAGTAGATGAGTTTGCCATAACCATCAAGAAGTACAAAGTGATAATAAAAATAAATATAACTGGGTAAATTGTGAACACTGTTAAAGATCAGACAAAGTAGAAAGATAATATGGGTTGATAATCTTGTAGAAACTAATTCTTCTGCCTCTTCTCCCAATTCTTGTTATCAAATGGAACTGCTGCATTACTATATATACCTTTATTCCCATCCTGAAAAAGGGATAAGAAGTTGGCAGTAAAATTTCCTTTTTTGTTTGCACATATAGATGGGAAGAAGCTGCTACTATAATTGTCTCGTGTATGAAGTACTTACTCATGCATCGCACAGAGATAAGGTTGAAATTATGAATATCAACTAAGTTGGGATTTTAAATTAAATAGTGAGTGACTTCTACATATTATATTATGTAGTTGAAGCATATAACTAACAGTCGGGTAATTCTATTTGTATACACAATAAAGAAGTTAAGCAACATGATTGAAGAGGGAAAAACAGGAGCATTCTACCCAATATAATATCAATCATAAGCATCTCTATCCAACATAAATTCAATTATAAGAAAATATCACCATGATGAGCAGTGAATTGCAGTAGGTCAGCAATATGAAATTTAAAACTTGGGATCCAATTTAGAAAATATCACCATTAAACTTCCCAATTAAGCCGAGGTTTAGGGGTCAGACTTAGAGCAGTAACCCCATCTTACTTAACAAAGCTTTGTGATTTTGTAGAACTGCTAGTTCTTGTACATTTTTTTCGGCAAGAACTTTGATAATCGAAACATATTTTCTACCATAAAAGTCAAAACAACCCAGATAACGTGTACTTTTCGGCTTATAATAGAATAAGTAACACCCAAACACATACCTTGAATCAAATTCTACCCTTCATTGAATTCGAACAGAAGTTGTCTCTAAATCCAGTAGTATAAAGATTGGTTGTAAGAACACAAGAATTCAGCATACGATGTGAAAATGTGAGATCGATATTCACCAAAAACCCGATTCACAAATGGCGTATCTTGTCCAATAAACAGCACTCCCAATCCAATTTGTAGAAGAAGCGAATTTGATGAACAGCGAAACATTGGGTGAGTCAACCTTTTAAAATCGAATTGATGAAGCAACCTCCCAGATCCGAACTTCAGAAAGTTAGGATGAATCGATGATTATCGACGGATTGACATGGCAGTTTTTTTCTAAGCGATTAGCTATGAATGAAAATAAAAAAGGCGGCTGTTGGAGTGTGTGGATAGCGATTATATCTAGGGTTTAGTACAGAAGAGCGGTAGGATGTTGGTTGGAACAACAGATCTAATGGTTAGAAAATATTTAGTGGTTTTATGATTATTTAATTAGGTTTACAATTGGTTAAGGATAAAGATTTAAGTAAAATCTGAAAATAAAAATGGATATTTTATTCCACAACCGATGGATATTTTTATAGATACAAATAATGTCATATCCGTATTAATTATCAAGTATTCGTAAGTTTATTTCAATTTTTTTAACTAACTAGAAATGACTATTAATTATCAAATAATAAGTAATAAATATTAATTCCTAATTATTAAATAATAGTCTTAATTCAAGGTTTTAATTATTTAAAAGTAATTTATACTTATTTATCATTAAAGAATAATTATTAAATTTTACTTTATAAATTATTAATTATCAGTTATTACTTATTATTCTTAATTGTTTTCGAATATTAAATAATTATTAAACACAAATTGTTTTTTGTATGTTAGTGATTATCAGTAATAATTATTATTTGTTAATTATTTTACATAGTATTAAATAGTATATTAATAATATTTTTATTTATTTGATGCTAAATTATAATAAATAAGTAAAATGTGAAATATTTTAAGTGTAATAATTGAATATTAATTACTTAGAGTTAATTATTAAATATTAATGGTATTATTTACTATTAACAAGTAATTATATAATATTAAATAATTTTTATATTAATGTATCCTTAATGTGTAAAATATTGATTGCACTTTACAAGCTATTAATAATTAACCACAACAATTTATTAAATATATGTTTATTACAACAGTGATTTTTTTCATAGTTGTAAAAAACATTTACTACAACAGTGCGTTTTGCATAGTTGTAAAAAAGCATTTATTACAACTGTGCTTTTCGCACAGTTGTAAAATTAAAGTTGTAATACGGTGTTTTTGTTGTAGTGAAACTAGAAAACGCTAATTCGATTACAACTTGAATCTAAAGATGAATAAAAAACAAACAATAAAAACAAATTTAAAAACCCTTAGGAGTTTAAATTAAATGGGTTATCCCCTTTTAAAACTAATTTGGCCGGCCCTTTTCAAAGTTAATGCACCCGCTTTATTTTAGCCCGATCTCTTTTCTTTATTTCTCCTGGAAACAAAATATGGCAGCTGCGATCTGCTAGGGTTTCTAAATCTTCCCCAAATCTGGTTGTTTGATTGATCGAATTTGTTTCTCTGATGCTCGACTTCGATGTTGCTTTCATATGCTTCGATTTGGATCCAAGTTACTTGCTTGTTCTCTGGTATGATTTTTAATTCGAATTTCTCTTTGATTGTGCTTGAACTTGGATGCCTTCATTATCGATGAGGATACTGGTGTTATATAGGATTTAAGGTCCGAAATTATCTCTGATTTCGTATGGATTTGGTTTTGAATATATTCGTGGATTTTGGGCTTGATATTCACGTAGGTTCTGGAACTTCTTTGACTTGATCTTGCATTAATTTGAGAATTTTAAAGTTGATATTTGCGTATGAATTCCTTCCTAATATATTTCATATATACTCTTCGAATTTAAAAACCTGATCTTCTGGGAATTTTGAACTTGCGTGTGACATCACTGATTTTCTTGCGTGATTTCCTGTCAAAACATGCTTGCTCAAAAAATACTTCTCCTGTGTATATATGGATATACTTAAAAGATTTGATTCTCTCTTTATAATCCTACTGAATTTCTGGAACCAAAAACTTGAATTTGATATTTCCCCCAACTAAATTTGTGCACCATCTTTATGCACAACACTGTATTCGCATACACACATAGTTTGTCTTGTTGACTATTATGCATGTTGGCTTAACATGTGATCTGAAAAAGAATTTGTGCACTTTTAGCTACTCCATTAAAAGTTGCTTGTCCATTTTGAACTGCCATATATAAGCTCCTTGTTTTTCTAGTATGTAGACATCCATGTATATGCTGTCAATACTTGTACACCATCTTGTTAAAACTGCTATTGCACAAGAGCATGTGCTTGTATACAAGCAGCACCATTTTCTGTTGAGTAGATCCATTGTTAGCTGAACTGATTTTGCTGTTGTATACTGGCTTGATTAAACTGCTTGTGCTAAACCATTTCTGATCTTCACTTGCACATGTACATTGTATCCATGTTGTTTTCATGTATCACCATACTTGCCCATGCTTTGCCAGTCTGTGTTTGTCTCTTGCTAGAGCTGCATATGTATATTTATATCCATTTGCACTTGCATGTACATTGACAAGTACTGTATTGTGTTTTTGTGGCCCTGGAGCTTTGTACTTTGCTTAAGAATTGTTTACTTGTTTACCATATTGATAACTTGTTGCATCCATTAGTTGTGTAACCTGAACCATGTAATTGAGCACCCTTGGTGTTGTAGTTGTTTCACCATTTGCTTTATCTTATTACTTTGCAAAAAACTTGAATATTGCTGAAAATCATTTGTTCAAAACTGGAAAGTGTTTTTTTTCTTCTTGAAACAGTCCTGACCCTCTGATTTAATGCTTTGTATTTGGTCATCTCGACTTTGATTGTTGTTTGAATCAAAAATGAAATGCCACACCATATTTTTGCACATATTTGAATCAACACTACTACACTATGTCATTTTCATCCTGGTTTTTCCCTTGTGAATTAATCTGCCATGATTTGTACTTTGCACTTGTACTTCCCTTTTCGGCTACACCTTGGCACTTGAATGTTTGCTCCATATATTTGGCTGATGTGCCATAGTTTACTGCTTTATACACCATGTTTGGCTATTTTGAAAATTAACTTGATCTCGACCAATTTTTGTTGTGTCCATGTGCATGTAGACCATACTTTGTCCTTTTGCTCGATCACTCATGCCTTCTATCTTGACTTTTGATTTTGGACCAGGATTTGTTGTGTTGACTTTGTTGCTCGAACCTTGAACTTGTTGTTCACTTTATATTGAGTTGTTTTCATGTGTGCATTGAGTCGAGATGCTCCACATGGCTACTCCTCAGTTGCTCACTACTGTATTTTGATTGGCGAAGCAGTGCACACGTGTATATTTATACACGTGTGTACATGCAGCCATCAGACAGTTTTTCCTGTCCCTGCATATCAGACTAAGTCTAGAAAAATGATGAGAAACACTCCGAAATTCTTAGGCAGATAAAATTTAAAAATAAATTTTTATTTGCTTGTATTTAATTTTATTTTTGTTGCAGTCTACTGTGTGTGTTTTTCTATTTGTGACAGGTATGAAGACAGGACTGACTGAAAGCTGTGAAGACAGAAGACTGAAGATGACAGACAAAATATATAAAAATATCTGTATACGAGGGAGTCTGTAAACTGATTGTAGTGTATATGAAAATGTATTGAGTGATGAATGAACTGTAGTGAGGAGCTGTGAGAGAATTGTACTGATATATGTAATAAACTAATTTGGTTGAAATAAAATATTATTTTATTGTTGTCAAACAAACTTGTCTATCGTATTCAGTTTATTTACAAGTACAATCTCATGTGAATTGAATAAATAGTGGAGTTATAAATAGTTGTATTGTTTGAATGTTTGAAATATAATATTTAATTTAAATAAAATACTGTATGAATGTATGTATGTCTGTACAGTCGTATTCTATTTAAATATAAATATTATATTCATGTCTTTGATGTATATATAGAACTGTACAGTAACAAACACATTTAAAATAATATTTATTTGTTTGTTATCATCAAACACAAATCATATAATTGTGTATACAACTACGTTATATACAATAATCTCCCCCTTTTGATGATGACAAACAAATAAAAGATTTTGAGCACAATAAATATGTTTGACAGTGAATATTGAACTCCCCCTATTTATTAGCTCCCCCTACAAACGAACTCCCCCTATATATGTGGAAAACATGAATGATGAAATCCAATTGACCATTCTCCCTCTAGATATTCAATTTCTAATCTTAAAATATTTTTGAATTAAATACTCATCTATCAAAATCTTGACCGTTCTCCCCCTTTTGTTATCATCAAAAGAATAATAGATATCGAAATAGTGATGAATATAGACAAGAAATATAAATTCAAATTAAGAGAGAGAATATATGTCGCAAATCCCATTTAATCAAATAAAAATCATAATAATCTTTAAATCAGAAGCAAATTTCACTTTCAGAATGAATGGATTTACGATGGATTTTATAGAATGAGGAGAGTTCAATAAAATTAGATATTTGAATATGAATTTCAAAGATTTTAAATAAGCTTAAAAAGTGTTAAGCACTTGCTAACCAACATAGCCCAAAGTTCTTTTAAATGGGGTTAGTAGTAACTTAACTTTACCCTCTCTAATGTGTTCCATCCATGCACAGCCCAAAGGTCTTTTAAGTGAGAATAGAAGCACATAGAGATTAAGGTAATTCACCCACGCATAACCGCGAGGACTTTTTAATGGGAGTGCATACCAAGGATAAATTATTTATTTTTCTTTTTCTTTATATTTTATTATTATTATTATTATTTCTAATAATAATTAGAACTCCCCAAATTAAATAAAACCATGATAAATGACAGAAATATGGTAGATATAGAAGATGGTTGTGAAATAAGCTCTTATTTAAAGATATCATAAAATATGTCCAATCATCATGAGATTTAAAATAATACCTGCTCTAGTTATGAATTATACCATAGTCACAACTCATCACAATTTCATAAATCTATCAATAATTTTGATGAGTCTCAGAACAGTTCAAATCAATCAATAATTTCAATTTTTGAATAAACAATCAAAAATAATTTTAAAATTGAAAAAATCAATTTCAAGAGGAGATTTTGAAAATATCAATGCATGTTGAAAATCAGTTTCAAAAATCAATTAGCAGAATATGAAATTTTCTAATGTTTTTAACACTGATTGCTCCTAGACAATTTAAAAAAAATACTTGTATATGAAATTCAAATTTTAAAGAAATCTAATCACTGATTTTTCAACTCATCGTCCAGTCACCAAGGTATTCAAACAAATCAAATCAATTTCCTTATCAGAGCAGCACAAGATCATTTTCAAAGCAAGAATCACAAGTAACATTCTCAGAGAATTTTTAGACAAGCACATGAAACATTCAACGATCAAATCTGAAGATAATTATTTGAAATCACTTGAGAAAAAAATTAAATTTTTATAATCCAAGAATTTCAACAATCAATAATGAATGATTTCAAAATCAAGCCAAGTAGAAAAAAATGAAATTTTCACAACTAATTAATCATGACATTCAAGTAGTCCGCTGTATTGAGTTCACTTTTTCAATATTTTCCTAAAATGAATAAGAAACTCAGAACAGCAAAAAAAAGTGTGAAATTTCAAGAACATCATAAATTTTAAAATTCCTATTTATAGTTTTCAAGATATGCTAAAAAATTATGGGCTTATCAACAAAAATCAGCATAAAAAAATAAAAGAAATAAAAACTAAAAAGGAAATAAAAATACGAGTTTAGAGATCATACCTGTCTTACCATAATCAAAGTGAACCAATAAATCTCCAACTCAGAATCTATGGCTAAGGAACTTTAGACAATTCAATAAAATGGAACAATTTGGATTTTTATCTCTTAAACACGGTTGTTCCTTAGCCTATCCCCGGTACCTAAATGTTTATAGGATCGAGTGGTCTAATAAAAATTGTTTTACGACTCTTATCTTCGTTTACACATTTTGGTACCCAAACCCGTTTATATAACAATCCATTACCATCCACTACAGTACCCTTTGGAACCCAAATTCGTTTAAACTTATACAAAATCATTTTGTTATTTTTTGGAATCCAAACAAGTTTAAATGAATCGTTTTTAAATGAGTTATTATTTCGTTTATGATTTAAAAACCCTTTGAAATTATTAGATTTCAAAATTTCAATTTGATCGATTTCAAAGCCATTTAAAGGATTTTTAAAATCATTAGGATTTTGTTTTTCAACTGGATCAAATCCAAAACCAAGTCCCATTTTATTCTGAACAAAAAATTGGTTTTTTAACAACATATTCAACGATTTCTCTCCTTTAGAAAATTTAGTCAAAGTTGACTCAAGTCGTTGAATTTTAAATTTAAGATCGCTATTTTCTTTCATTAAATTTGAACATCGATTAATAGCAATTTTCCTTTTTTTTCAGCATCAGTTCTTTTCAAAACCAAATTTTCGTTTTCAAGTGTTTTGATTTTAGCATTGGACTTAGAAATTTCAATTTCAAATTGTTTTCGCTTTTCAAAATCAAGTTTTTCATGTTCTCTAAGATTTTCAATCCTCTTCTCAAAATCACGATTTTTGTTTTTCAAATTCACGTTTTCACTTTTAAGTAATTAAAAATCAGTTCTGAATTTCAAAGGATCATTATTCAAAAATTGACATTTTCCGCATTCTGAAAATAGTGAATTCTTAACTTTTTCAAGTTTTCTTTCTAAACTGTTATTTTCTTGAACTAGTTTTAACCTATCAGATTTCAATTCTTAACTTTTAGTTCAAGAGAATCAACGGTTTTTGTGAGGTTGTGACACATTAGAATTAATTCTTTATAGGTCAAATTCGATACCTCACTTGAATCCTCTTCAGTACCTTCCGAATCAGATTGAGCCATAAGACACAAATTAGCTTCCTTTTCATCACTTTCAGAAACTTCTTCTCCTTCCTTGTCATCCTATGTAGCAGCAAAAGCCTTCTTCTTTCTTCTTAACTTCGTTTTCTTTTCATTTTTAAGCTGTGGGCAATTTGGTTTGATATGCCCGGGTTTCTTGCAATTGTAGCAAAACACTTCATCGTCTGAACTTTTTGAGCTTTCGGACTTGTCAGTTTTTGAGTTCTTCTTTCGTGGTTTGTAATTTCCTTTGGCCCACTTTCTCAAAACCATGGCTAGCTCTTCAGCGGGATCATCATCATTACTTTCCACAGAATTATTTAGAGCGATCGTCTTTTTCTTTGACTCGGAATTCTTTCGTTCTTCTCTTGCTTTTAACTCCATCTCGTAAGTAATCAAATTACTGATCAACTCTTCCATGCTTATTTTATTCAGATATTTTGATTCTTGAATCGCCATCACCTTAGCTTCAAAATTCATCAGTAGTACTCTCAATATTTTTCTGATCAATTCCACTTCGGTTTAAGTTTTGCCAAGAGCTTTTGCATTGTAGACTAGTGATGAGAAGCGTCCATACATCTCTTTTATAATTCGTCTCTTTGCATAGAGAAAATTTCATATTCATTGCTGAGTAGAGTGAGATTCCTTCACTTGAGATGTTCCTTCGTGTGTGACCTCCAACGTATGCCATATTTCCTAGGTAGTTTCACAATGAGAAATTAGATTAAATTCAGTTTTATCAAGAGCACAGATTAAAGCATTCATCGCTTTGGCATTAGTTGGAAATAATTTTTTATCATTAGCATCCTACATGTCTTTTGATTTAGGAATTTCAACATCATTAACAGTAACAGTAGGAGATCTATAACTCGTTTTAGTAATATCCCACACATCATAATCGACTGAACTTAAATAAATTTTCAACCAAGCTTTCCAATAGGCATAATCAGTTCCATTAAACATTGGTGTCCTAGCTATAGACTGACCCTCATAAAAAGCGTTATTAGATAGATTCATGACTCTAGAGTTAAAATAAAATAAAAAATACCTGCTCCGATACCACTTGTAGGATCTAAATTAACCCTAGAGGGGGGTGAATAGGGTTTATCGCAGATTTTTGCAGAGTAATTAAATAAAAACAACACAGATAATAATCAGAGTAATGCGAAAAATAAATAACACACAGATATACCCAACTTCGGCAAAACCCTGCCTACTGCTGCATTCCCCTAGGTTTCTACTAGGAGTTAAAACAATCTCTACGCTGACAATCCTCTGTAAACTCGCGACACCCGCTCCCAACTGTTCTTAACCCTATGCTCAAAACCCTGCACTGGTTTCTATCCCCGAAACCAGATTTCCCCGAATTACAAATCCTGTAATTCGTCTCCCTAGTTTTAGAAACAAACTAGAAAACTCTAATTCGATTACAACTTGAATCTAAAGACGAATAAAAAAACAAACAATAAAAACAAATTAAAAAACCCTTAGGAGTTTAAATTGAACGAGTTGTCCCATTTTAAAACTAAGTTGGCCAGCCCGTTTCAAAATTGATGCACCCGCTTTATTTTAGCCTGCACCCGCTTTATTTTAGCCCGATCTCTTTTCTTTATTTCTCTAGGAAACAAAATATGGCGGCTGCGATCTGCTAGGGTTTCTGAATCTTCCCTAAATCGTGTTGTTTGATTGATCGAATTTGTTTCTCTGATGCTCGACTTCGATGTTGCTTTCAGATGCTTCGATTTGGATCCAAATTACTTGCTTGTTCTCTGGTATGATTTTTAATTCGAATTTCTCTTTGATTATGCTTGAACTTGGATGCCTTCATTGTCGATGAGGATACTGGTGTTATATAGGATTTAAGATCCGAAATTATCTTTGATTTCGTATGGATTTGGTTTTGAATATATTCGTGGATTTTGGGCTTGATATTCACATAAGTTCTGGAACTTCTTTGACTCGATCTTGCGTTAATTTGAGGATTTTAAAGTTGATATTTGCATATGAATTCCTTCCTAATATATTTCATATATACTCTTCCAATTTAAAAACCTGATCTTTTGTGAATTTTGAACTTGCGTGTGGCATCACTAATTTGCTTGCATGATTTCCTGCCAAAACATGCTTGCTCAAAAAATACTTCTCCTGTGCATATATGGATATACTTGAATGATTTGATTCTCACTTTAAAATCCAGTTGAATTTCTGGAACCAAAAACTTGAATTTGATATTTCCCCCAACTAAATTTGTGCACCATCTTCATGCACAATACTGTATTCGCACACACACATAGTTTGTTTTGTTGACCATTACGCATGTTGGCTTAACATGTGATCTGAAAAGAATTTGTGCACTTTTAGCTACTTCATTAGAAGCTGCTTGTCCATTTTGAACTGCCATATATAAGCTCCATGTTTTTCTAGTATGTAGACATCCATGTATATGCTGTCAATACTTGTACACCATCTTGTTTAAACTGCTATTGCACAAGAGCATGTGCTTGTATACATGCAGCACCATTTTCTGTTGAGTAGATCCATTGTTAGCTGAACTGATTTTGCTATTGTATACTGGCTTGATTAAACTGCTTGTGCTAAACCATTTCTGAACTTTACTTGCTCATGTACATTGTATCCATGTTGTTTTCATGTATCACCATACTTTCCCATGCTTTACCAGTCTGTGTTCGTCTCTGGCTAGAGCTGCATATGTGTGTGTGTGTGTGTGTGTGTGTGTGTGTGTATATATATATATATATCCATTTGCACTTGCATGTGCATTGAAGAGTACTGTCTTGTGTTTTTGTAGCCCTAGAGCTTTGTGCTTTGCTTAAGAATTGTTTACTTGTTTACCATATTGATAACTTGTTGCATCCAATAGTTGTGTAACCTGAACCATGTAATTGAGCACCCTTGGTTTTGTAGTTGTTTCACCATTTGCTTTATCTTATTACTTTGCCAAAAACTTGAATATTGCTGAAAATCATTTGTTCAAAACTGGAAAGTGTTTTTTTTCTTCTTGAAACAGTCCTGACCCTCTAATTTAATGCTTTGTATTTGGTCATCTCGACTCTGATTGTTGTTTGAATCAAAAATGAAATGCTGCACCATATTTTTGCATAAATTTGAATATACACTGCTACGCTATGTCATTTTCATCCTGGCTTTTCCCTTGTGAATTAATCTGCCATGATTTGTACTTTGCACTTGTACTTCCCTTTTCGGCTACACCTTGACACTTGAATGTTTGCTCCATATATTTGGTTGATCTGCCATAGTTTGCTGCTTTATACACCATGTTTGGGCTGTTTTGAAAATTAACTTGATCTCGGCCAATTTTTGTTGTGTTCATGTGCATGTAGACCATACTTTGTCCTTTTGCTCGATCACTCGTGCCTTGTATCCTGACTTTTGATTTTGGACCATGATTTGCTGTGTTGACTTTGTTGCTCGACCCTTGAACTTGTTGTTGACTTCATATTGAGTTGTTTTCATGTGTGCACTGAGTCGAGATGGTCCACGAGGCTACTCCTCAGTTTCTCACTATTGTATTTTGATTGGCAAGGCAGTGAACACGTGTATATTTATACATGTGAGTACATGCAGCCATCAGACAGTTTTTCCTATCCCTGCATATCAGACCAAGTCTAGAAAAATGATGAGAAACACACCGAAATTCTGAGGCAAATAAAATTTAAAAATAAATTTTTATTTGCTTGTTTTTAATTTAATTTTTGTTGCAGTCTACTGTGTGTGTTTTTCTATTTGTGATAGGTATGAAGACAGGACTGACTGAAAGCTGTGAAGACATAAGGCTGAAGATGACAAAGAAAAATATATAAAAATATCTGTATATGAGTAAGTCTGTAAACTAATTGTAGTGTATTTGAAAATGTATTGAGTGATGAATGAACTGTAGTGAGGAGCTGTGAGAGAATTGTACTGATATATGTAATAAACAGATTTGGTTGAAATAAAATATTATTTTATTGTTGTCAAATAAACTTGTCTATCGTATTCAGTTTATTTACAAGTACAATCTCATGTGAATTGAATAATTCGTGGAGTTATAAATAGTTGTACTATTTGAATGTTTGAAATATAATATTTAATTTAAATAAAATACTGTATGAATATATGTATGTCTGTATAGTCGTATTCTATTTAAATATGAGTATTATATTCGTGTATGTGATGTATATATGAACAGTACAATAACAAACACATTTAAAATAATATTTATTTGTTTGTTATCATCAAACAAAAATCATATAATTGTGTATACAACTACGTCATATACAACAAGTTGTAACATTGGCTAGATCTAGTTCTTTATGTAAATCACCTTTCACCTGTCATATTGTGATCAATCTAGATATGTTGTAAACTTGACATGTGAAGCCATCTTTAGATCTAAACATGTTGCTATGTCACCCTAATTATGCTAGATCTAAATAGTTGGACACCTAAAGCGTTAATCTAGATCTCATTATGCTTGCTTTGACATAGTAGTTGCCACAAGTTCATCTGTTTTATGTCCACCTTGTTATGATGTTAATTACATGTCCACTCACCTTGTTATCATGCTAGTTTATGTTTATGCCAAGATATGTTGAAACTATTACCTTTGTCATATTCCCTTTTCATTGTTATGGCTAGGCTACTTTATAGCCTAGATGCCACCAAAATACGTGCAAATACGTTAGTTAGGAAACCGGGAAAAAGGGATTTATAATTGGCATAATTTATGTAATATTTATATGAACTGGACATATAATTCAAATGGGGAAACATAGAAATAATTACCTATAATGACATAGGTAGATAAAATGGAATGTTTAGTAATTACAATTAGGAATTGTAATTGCACTTATGACACGATGTTAGGTTGCATTAGTGGTGGAAGTCTTCCCGGACCCTACCGGCATACCCAGCGGCCACTAATGTTGAACTTAATGTGAGAGGTCTAAGTACACAAATACGAATCAGGTTATGACACGAGGTAAGACCCAACTGTGGAATAAGTCTGTCCGGACCCGACCGTCATATCTAGCATCCACACGTTGTATGCCTAATGTGGGAGGTCTAGCCCATTATAAACCATAAATGGACATGGTAAAGAATTGGACTATTTAACCTAATTTAATCCATAAGGATTGTATGATTATGAGCTTAAGTTAGGGTTAAATAAAATTGGATGGGTGGTGGGTAGGTTAAGTAAATTAGAGGGGGTGGGCAATATTTACATATAGGCCCACGAACTTAACCGAATAACGTTATGTAATTAAAGACACCTACTGGTATACATAACCGGTGGAAAAATACAATAAGGTTATGTAATTAAAGATACCTACTGGTATACATAACCGGTGGAAACATACAATAAGGTTATGTAATTAAAGACACCCTTTAGGGTAAGCATAACTGACATAGGGCTATGTAATTAAAGACATCTAAGGGTATACATAGTCAGTGAAAATCCTAGTGGAGATACAAGACAAAGGGGAGAGCTTGTACCATATTGTATGGGACCCATTTCAGTTAGTAACCCGGAGTAGGTATCAAATAAAGAACTATGTACTAGGCGGAGAACGGGCACGCTTACTGATTGATTATAAGAGATCCAAACGAGACGGACGGTGTGGGCAGTGCAAACCGACCGGGCCATGTGCATGCATGAGCCGGGCAGAGGGGGATAAGACGACCGTGACACCAGTAGATAGGTTGTGTACATCTTGGGAAATAAAGGGTTGCCACTTTAGGGAGTGATACCTCATATTGTGGGGCCAGCATAGGATATCTATGGGGTAGGGAGCTGATTGATTAGGGTAGTGGTTAGGGTACACTCGGACGTATGCCCTAATTCTACCAACTTATAGTGGAAGGGATCATCTCATTTTAGTTATACTCGTAATAGTACCGAGTAATCATTAGTGGAGCACATACACCTTACCCTGTCTACCTTGTCTCACCTGCCATTTATGTAGTGATCTCTCTTATCCACTTTATATGTCATAATGTTACTTTTATTTATTTACTGGCTAAAAGTAACTAGACTAGCCAGACTTTATGTTTAAGTCTTTTGTTTCTCCTTTCTTCCGTCCCCCCCCCCCCCCCCCCCAAGGTTCTCAGGGAGGAAACACTCAGGTTTACTCAAGACTCAGATATCATCTTGCTAGGAGCTACTTCTGAAGTATGGCTCAAGATCTTGTCTCTACTATGGCTTAACTCTTTTAATTGGGGAATTATTCTTTTTATTTACTTATGTACTCTGATGGTGCAAGACAGAAGTTATTTTATTATAATGGTTTTTGTGACTTATGGTATTGTGGACCACGATATTATGAGTTATGTTTGAAATAAAAATTTAATTTCCGCTGCTATCTTATTTATATCTGTCTTGTAATTATTTTGTGTCTGTTTACCTATAGCGCTTCACGAAACTTACTGCATTCCCTTAGTGAGTGAAATTAACGGACCTGGGGTGTCACACTTAGTATCAGAGCTGAAGGTTATCAGCTTAGATAAAAGTTTTTAAAATTATTTTTCAAAAAGGTTCTAAAAGAAATCATTTTCAAAAAGAGACGTTCCTCTCCCAACTGCACCAGTCATTCCTCTTTCAGCATGTCTGGGGAACAAAACATTCCTAATATCCCAGAGGGCGTCACAATACCCGGATGGTTCCGTAGGTATTTGGAGGCCACGGCACCTGCCGAAGGCCAAATAGACGTTCCTCCCCCAACTGCACCAGTCATTCCTCTTCCTCCCCCTACAAGGGCAGATAATTTCGCCAAGATCTGCAAGGACTTCCGTGCTATGGGAGGGAAGCCATTCCATGGGAACGAGACATTCGTAGAAGCTCGGAATTGGCTTAAGGGGACCGAGGACTTATTTGTAATCTTTGAAGTGGAGGACCGAAGAAAGATTTAGTTATCTGCTTGGCTATTAAAGGACGAAGCCTCATTTTGGTGGGAGGTCACTCATCTTGGACATCCGGTGGAAACTTGGGAAGATTTTAGACAGAGGTTCGAAATGAAATTTCTTTCCCAAGCTGAGAGAAGCACACAGATGGAGAGGTTCTTAGCACTCAAACAAGGAAGCTTGGCGGTGAAGGAATATGTGAATAAGTTCAACCAACTGGCAAGGTTCGGGTTAGAGTGGGTGGATACACCGCACAAAACGGCTTTGCAGTTTGCTAAAGGGCTGAATGAGCCTTTGCATGGTTTAGCCATGTCCCATATTCCAATGGGGGCCACTTTTGAAAAGCTTGTTGATATGGCCCTAATGCATGAGGAGGACAAGGGAGAAAAGAAGGAAGCAAAAGGTGAGGGGACATCGCAGAATAGGAAGGTGTGGCCCAAGAAGGGGCAGCAACAACAGCAACAACAACAACAGCAGAAGAAAGGAGGGAAAGATGACAAAGGCAGGGATAAGAGAAAATGTCACAATTATGGAAAGGAGGGTCACTTGACCAAAGATTGTAAGAGAAGGAAGGCCAATTGCTTTAATTGCGGAGAGGTCGGACACTTCTCTAAAGAGTGCCCGAAGAAACAGAGATCGCAGGGACAAGGTCAAAGAGCAGGAACTTCTGGAGGGCAGGTGCATGCTCTCGCGATCAGTGCTCCTGAAAGAGGTAGAAATTTTCGTAGAAAGTTTAGTTTCTCTTTCAAACAATCCAGTTATAACACTTTTTGATTTTGGTGCTTCACACTCGTTTATATCTAGTTCTGTGGTTAAATCTCTGCACTTAATTACTAGTATTGTAGTAGATCCCGTAGTTGTTTCAAACCCTATTGGTGGTTCGGCTCATTTATCGATGATTTGCCGGTGTTTGAAAATATATGCGTTAGGCTTCGAGTTTGAGTGTGATGCGTATGTGCTTGGGTTTATGGGCTATGGGTTGATTCTAGGAATGGATTGGCTTACCACATATGGGGCCATTCTGAATTGTGAGAGGAGAGTTGTTAGACTCCTGACTTGTCATGGGAAGACCCTCGAAGTTTCTTGTGACCCCTAAGGGTTTGTTATGCTTAGCTTCCTAGAGTCTCTAGATGCATCCATATATGATTTGCATTCTGTTCCAGTGGTTCGAGATTATTTCGATGTTTTTGATGAGGTACGGGGTTTACCTCCAAGGCGAGAGATCAACTTCCGCATATATCTGGTGGACAATGCAAAGCCAGTTGCATTACCAGTGCGCCACATGGCTCCAAGGGAAAGGAGGGAGCAGAGTAAGCAAGTAGGGGAGCTACTTGAGAAAGGGTTTATCAGACGAAGCATATCTGAATGGGGTGCTCCAGTAGTATTCGCAACTAAGGCGGATGGTTCACTTCGTTTGTGTGTTGACTATAGAGAGTTAAATAAGCCCACCAAGAAGAATAGGCACCTGCTTCCGAGGATTGATGATTTATTTGACCAGCTTGTTTGTGCCTTGGTATTTTCTCAGTTCGACGTGGCTACGGGGTTCCAAACTTGAGGGCGGCTGAGGACAACATAGATAAGACTACTTTTAGAACTCCGGACGGTTTCTTTGAATGGCTAGTTATGCCTTTTGGGTTGACGAATGCACCCGCCTATTTTGTTGATTTGATGAGTAGGGTGTTTCGGGAGTTCCTAAACAAATTTTTCGTAGTCTTTGTTGATGATATTTTGATCTTCTCCAAGAGTGAAGAAGAGCATGCCCAGCATTTTGGAGAAGTTTTGAAAACTTTCTGTGACCATCAGCTAAAGGCAAAGTTCTCCAAATGCCATTTTTGGAGAAAGGAGGTGAGATTCTTGGGGCGTGTAGTCTCCAAAGAAGGGATGGTTGTAGATCCCGCGAAGGTGGTTGCAGTGCAAGATTGGCAGATTCCCAAAAATGCAACCGAGGTGAGAAGCTTTCTTGGGTTGGCAGGTTATTATAGGAAGTTCATTAAGGACTTCGCGAAGATACCAGCCCCTCTCACCAGGCTAACAAAGAAGAATTTGGCATTTTCATGGGACGTAGACTGTGACGTTGCTTTCCAACGACTGAAGAGGGCTCTGACAATAGCCCCAGTCTTGACCTTGCCCGATGGCAGTAAAGTGTTTACTGTTTACACTGATGCGTGCGGTACAGGACTTGGTGCGGTTCTGATGCAAGAAGGGGAAGTAATATGTTATGGGGGTAGATAGTCGAGAGTTCATGAGAAGAACTACCCCACCCATGATCTAGAGCTAGCTGCCATAGTATTCGCGTTAAAGACGTGGTGTCATTATTTACTTGGAGAAAGGTTCGAGTTATACACCGATCATAGATCTCTCAAGTATCTATTCTCACAAAAGGATCTCAACTTAAAGCAACAACGGTGGATGGAGTTCTTAGCTTCTTATGATTTTGAAATTGCTTATACCCCTGGCAAGGGTAATGTGGTGGCAAACACATTGAGTAGGCAGAGGATGGCCCCGAGTCCTCTGTTTGTAAAAAGAAAGAACTTTGAGTTCATATCAGCTTTTGATTTTAGACCCTCCATCGAGGTTTTGCCTGATTTGTTTGCATCCTTGGAGATACGACCAACTCTTATGGATCAGATAGGAGCTTCGCAACAAGGTGACCCACAGATTCTAGACATAATGGGTAAGCTCAGAATATAGGAGACTTCTAGTCACCTCAGTAGATATGCCATAGATGAAAAGGGGTGGTTGCGACGAGATGGAAGGCTTTGTGTTCCTCAAACTGGAAGCTTAATAAAGGTAGTTCTAGAATAAGCCCACCATTCTAAGATGATCATTCATCCAGGCGGTGATAAGATGTACAGGGACATGAAGAGGGTTTTCTTTTGGGCTGGGATGAAGAAAGATGTGGCAGAATTTTTTTCGCAATGTCTAGTTTGCCAGCAAGTCAAAGTTGAGCAAAAGAAGCCCGGTGGATTACTTCATTCATTGGAGGTTCCGCAGTGGAAATGGGAGAGCATCTCTATGGACTTCTTAGATGGTTTGCCTAGATCGAAGAAAGGCAACACTAGTATCTGGGTTATGGTGGATCGAAGAAAGGCAACACTATGTTCGTGAGATAGTACGTCTTCATGGAGTACCTTCCATCATCGTGAGCGATCGTGACCCCATCTTTACCAGCGAATTTTGGCAGGGCTTGCAAGAAGCATTAGGTACACAGTTGTGTTTGAGCACCGCTTATCATCCTCAGACCGAGGGACAGACGGAGAGGGTGAACAGGAATCTTGAAGATATTTTGAGGTTGTGTATCCTAGACTTCGGAGGGACTTGGGAAGAGCATCTTCCTTTAGTAGAGTTTGCCTATAATAACAGTTATCAAGCTAGCATCTACATGGCATCCTTCGAAGCATTGTACGGCAGACCCAGTAGATCACCAACTTGGTGGGAATCTACAGAAAGATTATTACTTGGACCAGATATGGTCAGGGAAACGTCCGAAAAGGTTGACCTTATTCGACGGCGGATGAAGACAGCTCAAGACAGGCAGAAGTCCTATGTAGACAAGAGAAGAACTGAAATCGGATTCGAAGTGGAAGACTTAGTTTTTATCAAAGTATCACCTCTGAGGAATGTGGTTCGCTTCGGAGCAGTAGGGAAGTTGGCACCTAGGTTTGTGAGACCATTTCCCGTAACCAAGAGAATTGGCCAAATGGCCTATAGAGTGAAACTCCCAGAAAAACTATCCGGTGTTCATAACGTTTTCCACGTCTCTCAACTGCGGAAGTGCCTGCATGACACCGCAGAAGTTGTTGAGCCGAGTATGTTGAAAGAAGTAGAGGTGGAACGGGGGGCGACAGTCAGACGAGTCCCTACCTGTATTCTATAAGTTAAGAGGTTGCGCAATAGGGAGATCAAGTTGCTAAAGGTTCAATTGGGAGATAGCCCAGAAGATGCGACCTGGGAGACCGAAGACAAGATTCGTGCTTCGTACCCTTTTCTTTTCGAGGGTATGTTCTTAACTCCTTTTTCAAAGTTTTATCAGTGCTTGTTTCTGTCAATAGAGTATATCTAATCCATAGTATTTTTGACCTTTAGATAGGAATCCTATGGATGTAAACATGTGTTTAAAACATGTTATGTTTGATGGATGCAAGTGGATGCAAGTGTTTGCTAGTGGTTGCATGTGGACGAAAATACACACACATTAGGCACTTAGATCGGCTCAACTATTCTTATACTGCATATGGATGTGTGTGCATTTTCTTTTCTTTTATGAATGGAAATGGATGAGTTAGCATATGGATGTTGCATTTGGATGAATAAATGTGCACACATATCGAACTAAAATGATATAATAGGACTATTTGCATATATATTGGATTCATGGTACTAACATACATTGCATTAAGAAGGTCAACTGAATCAGTAGACTGCCTGATCTTCGCATTAGTGTTGGGACATATACACACACCTTTGCATATATTCATACAAACATTAGAAATCTTTAAGGACAATGGATGCCAGTGATTGGTGGATGAGTAGATGGATGATGGATGGTAGGATATGCATTCTTCTCAACTTAGAGATTTCGGGGACGAAATCCTTTAAATAGGAGAGAATGTAACACCCCAAATTTTTAACGAAACTAAAAGAGGATAAATTAAATAATAATTAATTTAATATTCAGAATTAGAGGAAATGGACTGCACCATTGCGTTCGTCTCGAAATTCTGTTCAAGATAGATATTTGGTTTGCATAAAATGGACATCGTATGAAGAAGTTATGAGGGTTTTAAGTTTGTATACGCGTAGAATATATATATATATATGCATGAGTCAGAGGTGAGTCAGAATTTTATCTAGAATGATTCAAATTTGAAAAATTCGTCAGAGCGGCAAAATTCTCGCTCTAGGGGGTCGATCCCCCTAGAAGGGTGTCGACCTAGGGGTCGACCCCCTTAAGGGGTGTCGACCTATGGGTCGACCCACCCACAGACATCCCTAGGGTTGACATGGTACTCGGTTTCAGGGGTCTGACAGCTATATATATGTGTCTTATTCTCCTATTTTCTTCATTGGAAATCATGGAGGCCATATGCTGCCGGGGTACGAACTGAGGCGGAACCGTTTTCTACAACAACATACTTTGCAAATCAAATTCAGAAATTCAAGATCCGTTCTTTCCTAATTCTCTAAACCTAACGCTGTGAGTTTCTAGTTGCTTTTAGGTTTAGATAAATGAAAGTTAACTGTGAAAGACTGTGAATTGGATATGTTGCAAAGTGTGATTCTGTGCAAGTGTTAAATCCTATACTATGTCATGATAGATCTATTTCCCTACATCTAATACAATTGTGGTTATTCTATTATGTTGCCTATGTGGATCTTGACTTGTAACTACGTTGTGGTGAATATACATCTATTAAATTGGACTGTTGTAACATTGGCTAGATCTAGTTCTTTACGTAAATCACCTTTCACCTGTCATATTGCGATCAATCTAGATATTTGTAAACTTGACATATGAAGCCATCTTTAGATCTAAACATGTTGCTATGTCACCCTAATTATGTTATATCTAAATAGTTGGACACCTAAAGGGTTAATTTAGATCTCATTATGCTTGCTTTGACATCGTAGTTGCCACAAGTTCATCAGTTTTATGTCAACCTTGTTATGATGTTAATTACATGTCCACTCACCTTGTTATCATGCTAGTTTATGTTTATGCCAAGATATGTTGAAACTATCACCTTTTTCATACTCCTTTTTCATTGTTATGGCTAGGTAATTTTATAGCCTAGATGCCGCCAAAATACGTGAAAATACGTTAGTTAGGAAACGGGGAAAAAGAGATTTATAATTGGCATAATTTATGTAATATTTATATGAATTGGACATATAATTCATGGAGAAACATAGAAATAATTACCTATAATGACATAGGTAGATAAAAATGGAATGTTTAGTAATTACAATTAGGAATTGTAATTGCACTTATGACACGAGGTTAGGTTGCATTAGTGGTGAAAGCCTGCCTGGACCCGACCGGCATATCCAGCATCCACACGATGTACGCCTAATGTAGGGGGTCTAGCCCATTATAAACCATAAATGGACATGGTAAAGAATTGGACTACTTAACCTAATTTAATCCATAAGGATTGTATGATTATGAATGTAAGTTAGGGTTAAGTAAAATTGGATGGGTAGTGGGTGGGTTAAGTAAATTAGAGGGGGTGGGCAATATTTACATATAGGCCCACGAACTTAACCCAATAAGGTTATGTAATTAAAGATACCTACTGGTATACTTAACCGGTGGAAAATACAATAAGGTTATGTAATTAAAGACACCTATTGGTATACATAATCAGTGGAAAAATACAATAAGGTTATGTAATTAAAGACACCCTTTAGGGTAAGCATAACTGACATAGGGCTATGTAATTAAAGACACCTAGGGTATACATAGTCAGTGAAAAACCTAGTGGGGATACAAGACAAAGGGGAGAGCTTGTATCATATAGTGTGGGACCCATTTCAGCCAGTAACCCGGAGTAGGTATCAAATAAAGTACTCCGTACTAGGCGGAGAAGGGGCACGCTTACTGATTGATTATAAGAGATCTAAACGAGATGGACGGTGTAGGCGGCGCAAACCGACCGGGTCATGTGCATGCATGAGCCGGACAGAGGGGGATAAAACGACCGTGACACCAGTAGATATGGTTGTGCACATCTTGGGAAATAAAGGGTTGCCACTTTAGGGAGTGATACCTCCTACTGTGGGGCCAGCACAGGATATCCACGGGGTACGGAGCTGATCGATTAGGGTAGTGGTTAGGGTACACTCGGACGTATGCCTTAAGTCTACCAACTTATAGTGGAAGGGATCATCTCATTTTAGTTATACTAGTAATAATGCGCAGTAATCATTAATGGAGCACATACACCTTACCATGTCTACCTTGTCTCACCTGCCATTTATGTAGTGATCTCTCTTATCCACTTTATACGCCTATCATGTTACTTTTATTTATTTACTGGCTAAAAGTAACTAGACTCGCCAGACTTTATGTCTGACCCTTTTTTCTCCTTCTTTCTTCCGCCCCCTCCTCATCTTCTCATGGAGGAAACACTCAGGCTTAGTCAGGACTCATATATCATCTTGCTAGGAGCTACTTCTGAAGTATGGCTCAAGTTCTTGTCTCTACTATGGCTTGACTCTTTTAATTGGGGAATTATGCTTTTTATTTACTTATGTACTCTGATGGTGCAAGACAGAAGTTATTTTATTGTAATGGTTTTTGTGACTTATGGTATTGTGGACCACGGTATTATGATTTATGTTTGAAATAAAAATTTATATTTCCGCTGCTATCTTATTTATATCTGTCTTGTAATTATTCTGTGTCTGTTTACCTATAGCGCTTCACGAAACTTAATGCATTCCCTTAGTGAGTGACATTAACGGACGTGGGGTGTCACAATATCCCAAGTATAGGTAGCCATTTGGCTTTTTGGTTTCTTTTAGATTGGTTTAAGCCATTTATAACATTTGGTAGTTTTTTGGATCGAGTCGCGCAAGGGAGATTGTCACATCCCTGAGATTTTGTAATAAATTTAAATTTTATTTTTAATATAAATTTATAGGAAAATACATCAGAATTTAAATTTTCTATCTTTAAGTCATCATATGTATCCAAAAAGTCACATTTTGCATACGGATGAATTTAGACTCGAAACCACTTCCATTAAGTCTGGAACGTCGTTTAGGTGGTCGAAAACTATAAGGATCGATATGTTTGGAGTTTGTGAAAATTGGCACCTTGGTTGGCGCTTGGTTAGCCAACTTAGCCCACTTCCCTTAAGTGCTCCATCAGTCCCCTTTTCTCCCATTCACTCTAGCACTTCAAAGAAAATAGAAAATGGGGAAGGGAATGGGAAATTAAAATTCCTAAGCTAGGTTTTGCAAATCCGAGCCCAAATCAAGGGGGAATTCGAAGAGAAATCTTGGTAAGCTTCTCCATCCTCCTCTTCATCTTCTCCAACTTGTTTCCTCTTCAATTTGTGATGATTTCCTAAACCTAATTCTTAGGAAATGTGTTCATATGATCATAGGTTGTTGATTCTAGTGTTTTTATGAAAGAGAGATCGTTGTAGCTTGTCATTGATTCGATTTCTTGCTTCTAGCAAGCAAAGGTAAGAACTTCTTAACCGATTAAGGGCTAGTTAACTATTTGCTAGTTAATTGTTTGAGTTATGAGATGATTATTGGTTGTGTTGATTGAGTTATGTGTTGGCATTTCCAGTTTATGAAGTTTGATTTCATTTCAATGATTTCTATTGTGGTTCTTGGTGTGCATGTGTAATTGGGTGTGATGAGTTGCTTTGGCAGGCCTTGGATGCGTCATTTTTGCATAGGAAACATCATAGGCCTTCGGGCGTTTGTCGATATCGTTTTGAGCATGTTTCCTAGGAAAATTTGTGCTCAGGCCTAGATTCAGACGTCTGAATATTTTGGGTTAGACGTCTGACCTGCTACGAATAATTAAAAAACATGAGTACAAGAATTCAGACGTCTGAATAGGCACCAAAATGAATTAAATCCTTGCCGTTTCAGGAAATTGCAAATTCAGCGTCTGAATTTTTAATTCAGACGTCTGAATCTTGTTTTTGGTCTGTCGACCAGTGGAGACCACGGTCAACAGTTTAGATCCATCCAGGCTCTTTCCCTGTCGAGTTTCGGCCCATTTCGACTTCGTTTGTGACTTGTCAGTTTCACTAATTCAGGGATTTCAGCAATTAACAGTGAAGTTATGATTTGGAATCTATAAATATTTTAACTAAGATTTAATGGAAAATTTTCAAAAGTGAAGCTTCCAATTTAATAAACTAAATTGGAATTGAAAGAAATTCGATTTTATAATAATCGAGATAAGCTTCTGTAAATGAAGACCACTACTATTTATGGAATTTAAAAGGCTTTGCTGTTATTCCACTTATAGTATTAGTTGGATACGGAAATTTATATCGATTCTGAATTGTTCAAATTTCCG
Organism: Allium sativum; assembly: GCA_030737875.1. Taxonomy (NCBI): domain Eukaryota; kingdom Viridiplantae; phylum Streptophyta; class Magnoliopsida; order Asparagales; family Amaryllidaceae; genus Allium; species Allium sativum. The sequence continues at coordinate 433,840,937 of CM060920.1, forward strand.
TGAAGATTCCATATTAAATGGAAGATGATTTTGGGTTTATCGTGAATTGTGTTTTAAATGACATTGGTTCTGGGCAGGATTAATTTCTAGAAAGTTGAATAATCATTAAGTAATGAATTTCAGAAATTAAAACTAAGAAGAGTTTTAATAAATCTTTAATTAGATTTGGAATGGATAAAAGGGTAATTAAATTTACCAAAACACGCGATGTGGTATAAACCAAATATACTTGGTTATTGATATTGGTTGTGATTGATTGATTTTTGGATTGTGCTCGACCAGTTTATGAGCAAGATATGCTTTTACATTTAGCATTGGGTTAGGTAGAAATATTTGTATGCTAACATCTTGTGAAACGCTTCACGATTTGACTACGAGATGTTTAGTGATGATGCTGAGTTCATTTCAAATTTAATGTGACTTTGAAATGATATTTTCTTAAGTGAAAAGAAAATTTATTCCCGATTTTGGACATGGAATGTTTTATAAAAATGTTTTATAAAACAAGTAGAATTTCGAGGGCTAAACCCGATGTTGTCGAAATGATTTCGAAATGTATTATGTGTTTGACATTATAGTTCATCACATAACCGATTAGTTGCTATTGATGATATATCTGTTTGGTGGAGGAGAATTTATTCTCTTGCTTAACACCCTTCTTTGAGACGTACGAGCTCAAAGGTTATGTGATTAATAGTGACTGATCATATGTGTGAATTGCTAATGTATAGTACTATATTTTGGAAAGTACTTGTGATTATTATATTGTGAAATGATTTTCCCCACTTCGGGATATGAAATGATTTAGTATGTGGCTAAAGATTCGGGTAACCCTGAATGACTAAAAGTGTGAGGACGGTGTATTTTCCCTGAGGACGTGGGATGTTTCACCGTCAGCGTAGTCAGCTCCATAGTGGGAGGTGCACATATATTGAGTTGGTGAGGCGCGTACAGCTTTGTCTGAGGGCTGAATACCTTCCAATATTTGGTTGCATATCTTTTTGTATGCATTGTGATGTTTTGGAATTCATATTTCCAAAGATTTGGTTTGAGATCCCGAAGTGAAATCTACTTTGATATGAAAAATAGATATGTATTTCAAATGATTTGAAATAAGAATCGGGAAATAAAGTCCAAAGGAATAATTTCTGTAAAGTGAATCGGATTTGGAAAATCTAAATTTGGGAATTAAGCCTAAATGGGTAGATTGAGGATGCATGTTGTTTGATGCATTGTAGATCCATAAGTTATTTGTTTATGGTAGTTGTATGTGCACTGGTATTTATGGGTGGTAACTCCGTTCCGTGACATGCGGCGTGGCCCCGTGATATGCTTCACATTTATTTAAGTTGATTATAATTGTAGAGTTTCTAATACCAGTCCCATGACTGACCTGTAATTTGTTTTTCTCTTGCAAACTCGAGTGCCCATATTTTCCACACGGACAGTCGAATAGTTTGTTTTGCAGATATTTATTTTGAGCATGATTCTGGATTGAAGCTTAAAGCTGTGTCCAGAGCATTGATAGTCTTCAACTGTGCATTGTATTACATTTATTGTAAATTTATCTTTCGCTATATAACTTTCGATGTACTCTGATGTAACATTATTATGATGTTTATAAAAGTCTTCTGCTGTTTGTTCTAATGTGTTGTGCGCCCAAAGTTAATAATCCGAGCATTTCCTACTGTAACACCCCGAATTTCAGTTAATATTAACATTCACAAATTAAAGAATAACTAATCCCAGATGTGGGAATTAAGGGAAACGGGTTACGCCATTGTGTTCGTCTCGGAATCTGGTTGAGATAGAGTCCGAGTTTGCGTGATTTGGAGTCCGTATGACCCAGTTATGGCCCAACAAAGTTTTCAGAAAAATTCAAGTTCAAAAACTAGAGCAAAATTCGAAATTCAACACGCAGGGGGCAAGGAGGGAAAATTCCCGTGCAGGCCAAGTCGACAGGGGTGTCGACTTCCCAGTCGACACCGCCCCAACCCATGTCGACTGCCCAGTCGACACGGGTGTCGACCTGGGGGCTCGGCCAGGTTGGCCTGGGTGCAGTCTGAAGGGGTTCGGGCTGTGTTTTGGGGCTTATGACGAAATCTGATGGCTCTAAACTAATCTAGGGTTAATCTAAGGGCCTAAACTACATCCTAAATCTATAAATACACCCTAAGACTACCCTAATCCATACTAAAAATAGATACAACGTCATCGTGCCGTCAAAATGCAACTTAGAAGGAGCCTCCACAAATTAGAGAGGAAGATAGCTTCTCAAATCAACTTCTAATCAACTCTAGCAACTAAATCTTCTTCATAGGAGTGCTAATCAACAAGTTGTGAGTTTCTATGCCTTTAGCAAGCAATTGCTAAACTAATTATGATAGGATGTAATGAGGTTATGGTTATGAATGTGGATCAATGCAAGTTATGTTATCATATGCTATGTGCTCATGATGTTAGTTATGCAAGTTTTATGCTATATGTCCATGATGCTAGTTATGCAAGTTTTATGCTAAATGTTCATGATGCTAGTTATGCAAATCACTATGATAAACATTGATCCATTATGACACCATGTTATGCAAGTTTGGTGTTTGATTATATGCAAGATCATATATGACATGTTATGCAAGTTTGGTGTTTGATTATATGCAAGTTCATATATGACATGTTATGCAAGTTTGGTGTTTGATTATATGCAAGTTCATATATGACATGTTATGCAAGTTTGGTGTTGATTATATGCAAGTTCATATATGACATGTTATGCAAGTTTGGTGTTTGATTATATGCAAGTAACATGTGCAAGTTTACACCTTTGTATGATATGCATACATATGCAAGTTTACCCCTTTGTATGTCATGCATATATATGCATGTTTACCCTTTTTTATGATATAAGTAACATATGCAAGTTCATCCCTTTTTAGACCTATGACATGTATGCAAGTTTATCCCTTTATGATAGGTCTATGACATGAACATCTATGCAAGTTACCCTCTTTATGACATATGTGATTCATGCAAGTTTGGGTTGATTATTTATGCTAGTTGGGTTTGATGCTATGGTCATATATGCAAGTTGACACCTTTAAAACCCATGTTGACGTTAATGTTATGCTAAGTTGAACCCATTGTATTTTTGATGAATCTTCCCTTTTAAGTATGTCATGTTAGCGTATTACGTGGGGAGCGATGGGGTTAATATTCATGTTAACAAAATTGTGGTGAAATTGGTATGATGTTGCATACCATAAGTTGATGGACATAATTGAGTCAATTATGTACATCATTAAATTGGAATTAATTAGGGAAAATTAATTCAAAATATGGGGGTGATTAATTAGGTGTAATTAATCGACTAAGACACGAGGTTGGACCCTTTTGTAGCATAAGACTGCCTGGACCCGACCGGCAAATCCAGCGGCTACAAATGATTGGCCCAATGTGAAAGGTCTTAGGCATAAACTAAATACGTGACAAGTGTAAAGACACGAGGTTAGACTCTGTTATGGCGTAAGGATGCCCGGACCCGACCGGCAAATCCAGCTGCCATAAAAGACAGTCTAATGCGAGAGGTCTTTACAAAGGTTACGGTCTTAATCAATTAAGAAACACTTAACTAGATAAGCATGTAGTGGGGCATGAGGGGTTAAGTGGGTGCCTTGGGTGGCATGTGGAAATCTAGTGGTTGCGTTGGTTGTCAATAGAAAATACGATTAGAATACTTAACCAAAGCGGAAACATGTAATTAAACATGATTAAAGGGTTAAGTGGGATACACTAGAGGGAGCAAGCTTAGGTGGGTAGCTTGTGGGGGCCCATTTCAACCAGTAACCCATATGTATCTTTGTGGGCTCGACCCATGTCGAGGACGGGACACGCGTACTGGGTTTGACTATAAGAGGCCAAAACGGGTTAGCGGTGGCAACGCAAGTCCAACGGGTTTCATATGCGTGTGTGGACCCGGGCTGGTAGGTAAGACGTTGTTGCATCGTGTAGGTATAAGCCGTGCATCAGAGTTGGTATCGGGTTGCCACCTTGGGGAATGATACACCCCACTGTGGGGCCAGCACGGGTATCTACGTTAGGGAGTCGATCGCTTGGGGAGTAGTGGGTACACCTAGTGGAGATAGGGGCAGACGGCACCTATGTGGTCAGCTAGGGGTACACGAAACTACTAGTTAAATTTTCTAAGTCCTTGGGTGGGATCAACCTTTAAGTTAGGAATGACTGGTGTGGTGCAGTGTAGTAATTATCCTTGGGTGGGTAGATGCGTCTTTACCGTTATCTTCGTTCTTCCTATGTCTAGTTGGCTGCTTAGTGTAGTCATTTATCCCCAATCGTTACCGTACCAAGTTTATATCATACCCTAATTACTTTAATGATTGTATTGTTAAAGTTATAGGACTCGCTCAGACTTATGTCTGACCCCGTTGTTTTTTTTATCTTTTTCCCAACCCTCATGTTCTCAGAGTGAGCCTAGCACTAGTGGGCTTTGATCAGATTGCTTTATCTATCTTTTGGAGCTTGGACTGTTGATGTAAAGCTCAGCTTATCTTTTCTATTATGGCTATTAGTTATGTAGTGGTATTATGTACTTATGTTTTTATCAGGATGGATATTTAGTACTTGACTCTTGTTTTATGGTTTTGTTATTGTAACCAAACATGTTTACCTTCTGCTGCAATGAAATGATGTTTTAGTTAACAAGTATTATTTATATCTGTCCTGTTGAAATTTTTCTGTTCTATATTCACTTAAAATACTCCACCGAAGTTAAGGCATTCCCATAATGAGTGACCTTAGCGGGTGTGGGGTGTTACACGTGGTATCAGAGCTAAAGGTTACCAGAACAGATAAAAAAATTTTGGAAAAATTATTTTTCTAAAAACATTTTTGGAAGGAGTATTTTCAAAAACATGTCTTTTAAGAGAAAAGTTTTTGAAAGAAAAGCATAATCCCTAATAGCCATATCTTTATCTTTCGAATTCTCCGTTTTGAATCTTTCCTTTTTCGTTTCAGCATGGCTAAAGATCTTAACTTTCCGGAGGGTGTAGCGATACCAGTATGGTATAGGATATTGATGGAGGCTAGGGCCGCCGCTGCGGGTCCAGCAAATGTTCCTCCACCACCAGTTGCACCCGATCTTCCTCCCCCTCCTCCTCCTCGCGTGGATACTTTTGCTAAGACTTGCAAGGAATTTAAGGCTATGGGAGGGAAACCTTTTCAAGGATCAGAAACTTTTGTGGAAGCTAGGGATTGGCTTAATGAAACGGAAGAGTTGATAGACATCTTTGAGATGGAAGAAGGAAAGAAAGTCAAGTTAGCTGCTTGGTTAATGAAGGGAGAGGCCTCGTTCTGGTGGGAGGTCACTAATGGAGAACGCCTAGTTGACTCTTGGGCGGATTTCAGGCAAAGGTTTGAGGCGAAGTTTCTTTCACGTGCGGAAGAAAATCTGTATATGGAAAGGTTCTTGACACTAAAACAAGGGTGGGAAAGGCAACGGTGGCAAGGGAAAGAAGAAGTGCTTCAATTGTAGGACACCAGGCCACCTAAGCAAAGATTGTCGGAAGAAGAAGAAGACTGGCTGCTTCCACTGTGGCGAAGCAGGGCATCTAGTGAAGGACTGCCCTAAGAAGGGGCAGAGGACGGGATCTACCTCAGGGGGACAGGTGCAGGCTTTTATGCCACCAGGTCAGGCAAGGGGGCAAGTTCAGGCTCTCGCGGTTCCACCGATTCAGGAAAGAGGTAGAACTATTTCCGTAGAAAGTCTGGTTTTTCTGTTTGATCATCCTGTCCGTACTTTATTCGACTCTGGCGCATCGCATTCGTTTATCTCATCATCATTAGTTGAGTCACTGTACTTAGACACCAGTCTAGTAGATGATCCCTTGGTTGTTTCAAACCCAATTGGGGGCTCCACTTATTTGTCCATGATATGTTTGGGTTTGAAGATTTCTATACTTAGCGTTGAGTTTAGATGTGATGCTTTTGTTTTGGGCTTCACGGGCTATGGGTTAATTTTGGGCATGGACTGGTTATCCAGTAATGGTGCCGTTCTTGATTGCGAAAGGAGAGTTGTTAGACTCATGACCCGTTTGGGTAACACTCTCGAGATCTCTTGTAATCCCATGGATTCTGTTATGCTAAGTTATCTTGAATCGCTTGACGCTTCGGTCGAGAGTTTGCGATCTGTTAGAGTGGTCCGGGAGTACTCGGATGTGTTTGAGGAGGTGAAGGGTTTACCTCCGAAGCGGGAGATAGACTTCCGAATATATCTGGTGGACAATGCTAAGCCAGTATCTTTGCCAGTGCGCCACATGGCTCCTCGTGAGAGGAGGGAACTCCATAAGCAAGTAGGGGAGTTGCTTGAGAAGGGGTTCATAAGACGAAGTATATCGGAGTGGGGTGCTCCGGTAGTTTTTGCCACGAAGGCGGATGGGTCCCTCAGACTTTGTGTAGACTATAGAGAACTCAACAAGCTCACAAAGAAGAATAGACACCCATTGCCGAGGATTGATGATCTCTTTGATCAGTTGGTTGGCGCCTCAGTGTTTTCGCAGTTGGACTTAGCCACGGGGTTTCATCAGTTGAGAATGGCTGAGGATAACATAGACAAGACTACCTTTAGGACTCCGGATGGTTTCTATGAGTGGCCGGTGATGCCCTTTGGTTTGACGAACGCCCCCGCATACTTTGTTGATTTGATAAGTAGGGTGTTCAGGGAGTACCTTAATAAGTTCGTGGTGGTCTTTCTGGATGACATCTTAGTCTTTTCTAAGAGTGAAGAAGAGCATGCCCTACATCTTAGGGAAGTGTTGGAGACTCTTCGAGCGCATAGCCTTAAGGCTAAATTCTCTAAATGTCACTTTTGGAGGAAGGAAGTGCGGTTCTTAGGGCACGTGGTCTCCAAGGAAGGGATAGCTGTGGATCCGGCGAAAGTAGTGTCCATTCAAGATTGGAAGGTTCCGAAGAATGCTACCGAGGTGAGGAGTTTCTTGGGGTTGGCTGGCTACTATAGGAAGTTTATCAAGGACTTCGCGAAGATATCAGCCCCATTAACTCGCTTGACGAAGAAGAATCTAGTCTTCACATGGGACGTAGATTGTGATGATGCGTTCCAACGGTTAAAGAGAGCTTTAACCACAGCTCCAGTCTTAGTGTTGCCAGATGGGAGTAAGTCATTTGTTGTTTATACCGATGCTTGTGGGACAGGACTAGGCGCTGTCTTAATGCAAGAGGGAAGGGTAATAGCCTATGGGGGAAGGCAGTTGAGAGTGCATGAGAAAAATTACCCTACGCATGATCTAGAGTTGGCCACTATTATTTTTGCGCTTAAGTCTTGGCGCCATTATCTTCTTGGCGAGAGGTTCGAATTGTTCACTGACCACAAATCGTTGAAGTACTTGTTTTCTCAAAAGGATTTGAACTTAAGACAGCAAAGGTGGATGGAGTTCTTAGCGTCCTATGATTTTGAGATAGTGTATACCCCTGGCAAGGGTAATGTGGTGGCAGACGCCTTAAGCGGAAAAAGGTTGTCTTTGAGTCCATTGTTCGTTGAACGACGAAGCTTGGAATTTATCTCGATGTTTGACTTCAGACCTTCCGTTGACTTTATACCCGGTTTGCTAGCATCCTTAGAGGTCAGACCTACTCTTTTGGGACGGATTGGTGAGGCACAGCGGGACGACCCACGGTTGGTTGAGTTAGTGGAGAAGCTCATAAGGGGGGAGTCGTCCAGCCATTTGAGTAGGTACACCCTAGATGGTAAGGGGTGGTTGCGTAGAGACGGTAGACTTTGTGTACCGCAAGACGAGGGTTTGAAGAAGGCTGTTCTTGATGATGCACATCGTTCGAAGATGAGCATTCATCCCGGTGGGGACAAGATGTACCAAGACATGAAGCGAGTTTTCTTTTGGGCCGGTATGAAGAAGGATGTGGCCGAGTATGTCGCTAGATGTTTGGTGTGCCAACAAGTGAAAGCGGAGCAAAAGAAACCCGGTGGGTTGCTTCACCCATTGGAGGTTCCGCAATGGAAGTGGGATAGCGTCTCGATGGATTTTGTCGATGGATTACCGAGATCGAGGAAGGGTAATACGGGAATTTGGGTTGTGGTAGACAGACTTACTTGGTGTACCTTCTAGCATAGTGAGCGATCGAGATCCTATCTTCACTAGCGAGTTTTGGAAGAGTTTGCAAGAGGCGGTAGGGACTCAGTTGTGTTTGAGCACCGCATATCATCCTCAGACGGACGGCCGGACCGAGAGGGTGAACCGTATTCTAGAAGACCTTTTGAGGCTATGTATCTTAGATTTTGGAGGTACATGGGAAGAGCATCTTCCATTGGTGGAGTTCGCGTATAATAACAGCTTTCAGTCTAGTATTGGCATGGCTCCTTTCGAAGCTCTTTATGGAAGGCCTTGTCGATCACCTACATGTTGGTGGGAGTCTACGGATAAGATCTTGCTTGGGCCTGATATGGTTAGAGAGACTTCGGAAAAGATTGATTTGATTCGAAGAAGGATGAAAGCGGCGCAAGACAGACAGAAATCCTACGCGGATAAGAGGAGGACAGATCTTGAGTTTGATGTTGGGGACATGGTCTTTGTCAAATTATCTCCATTACGGAATGTTGTTCGCTTCGGGTCCGTTGGGAAGTTAGCACCAAGGTTTGTAGGGTCGTTTCCTATTAAGGAAAAGATTGGACAGATGGCATATAGAGTAGAGTTGCCCGAGAGACTTAGTGGTGTACATGACGTATTCCATGTGTCACATTTGAGGAAGTGCCTACATGAGACCGCAGAGGTGGTAGAGCCGAGCTTGCTTAGAGAAGTGGAGGTAGAGCGTGATGCGACAATTCGACGAGCTCCTACTCGCATCCTTGGGTCAGAGATTAGGAAGTTGAGAAACAGAGAGGTTCAACTAGTCAAAGTGCAATGGGGAGATGATGAGAGCAACGCTACTTGGGAGACAGAAGCGAAGATGCGTTCACTGTACCCATTTCTTTTTGAGGGTATGTCTTTTAACTTCTCCTTTATCGTTTGTCTAGTACTTATCTTATCTTTAGTATGTCCTCTCGTTAGTACCTTTGACCTTTAGATAGGGTAAACCTATGGTTGAAACATGTGTTTGAGACATGTTATGATTGATGGATGCATGTGGATGCAAGAGTTTGCTAGTGGTTGCTCGTGGATGCATATACACACACTTTAGACACTAGATCGGCTCAGTCACTTCATGTTGCATATTGCATATAACTGTGTGTAGGTAGCTATATTAATGAATGTATAATGGTTGTGTTATCATATGGATGATGCATTTTGGTGTATGGTTGTGCACACATGTAGAGATAGTATGTGTCGATAGGGTTCTTTCGCATACATATTGGATGCATGGCACTATCATGGTTTGCATTAAGGAGGTCAACTGAATCAGTAGACCGCCTGATTTTGCATTAGACAGGGAACATATACACACACTTTTTGCATATGTTAATACAACATTAGAAACTTTAAGGACAATGGATGCCAGTGTTTGATGGTTTAGTAGATGGTTGTTTGGTTGGTAGGAAACGTTCTTCTTGACTTAGAGATTTCGGGGACGAAATCCTTTAAGTATGGGAGAATGTAACACCCCGAATTTCAGTTAATATTAACATTCACAAATTAAAGAATAACTAATCCCAGATGTGGGAATTAAGGGAAAAGGTTTGCGCCATTGTGTTCGTCTCGGAATTCTGGTTGAGATAGAGTCCGAGTTTGCGTGATTTGGAGTCCGTATGACCCAGTTATGACCCAACAAAGTTTTCAGAAAAATTCAAGTTCAAAAACTAGAGCAAAATTCGAAATTCAACACACAGGGGGCAAGGCGGGAAAATTCCCGCGCAGGCTAAGTCGACAGGGGTGTCGACTGCCCAGTCGACACCGCCCCAACCCATGTCGACTGCCCAGTCGACACGGGTGTCGACCTGGGGGCTCGGCCAGGTTGGCCTGGGTGCAGTCTGAAGGGGTTTGGGCTGTGTTTTGGCGCTTATGACGAAATCTGATGGCTCTAAACTAATCTAGGGTTAATCTAAGGGCCTAAACTACATCCTAAATCTATAAATACACCCTAAGACTACCCTAATCCATACTAAAAATAGATACAACGTCATCATGCCGTCAAAATGCAACTTAGAAGGAGCCTCCACAAATTAGAGAGGAAGATAGCTTCTCAAATCAACTTCTAATCAACTCTAGCAACTAAATCTTCTTCATAGGAGTGCTAATCAACAAGTTGTGAGTTTCTATGCCTTTAGCAAGCAATTGCTAAACTAATTATGATAGGATGTAATGAGGTTATGGTTATGAATGTGGATCAATGTAAGTTATGTTATCATATGCTATGTGCTCATGATGTTAGTTATGCAAGTTTTATGCTATATGTCCATGATGCTAGTTATGCAAGTTTTATGCTATATGTTCATGATGCTAGTTATGCAAATCACTATGATAAACATTGATCCATTATGACACCATGTTATGCAAGTTTGGTGTTTGATTATATGCAAGATCATATATGACATGTTATGCAAGTTTGGTGTTTGATTATATGCAAGATCATATATGACATGTTATGCAAGTTTGGTGTTTGATTATATGCAAGTTCATATATGACATGTTATGCAAGTTTGGTGTTTGATTATATGCAAGTTCATATATGACATGTTATGCAAGTCTGGTGTTGATTATATGCAAGTTCATATATGACATGTTATGCAAGTTTGGTGTTTGATTATATGCAAGTAACATGTGCAAGTTTACACCTTTGTATGATATGCATACATATGCAAGTTTACCCCTTTGTATGTTATGCATATATATGCATGTTTACCCTTTTTTATGATATAAGTAACATATGCAAGTTCATCCCTTTTTAGACCTATGACATGTATGCAAGTTTATCCCTTTACGATAGGTCTATGACATGAACATCTATGCAAGTTACCCTATTTATGACATATGTGATTCATGCAAGTTTGGGTTGATTATTTATGCTAGTTGGGTTTGATGCTATGGTCATATATGCAAGTTGACACCTTTAAAACCCATGTTGACGCTAATGTTATGCTAAGTTGAACCCATTGTATTTTTGATGAATCTTCCCTTTTAAGTATGTCATGTTAGCGTATTACGTGGGGAGCGATGGGGTTAATATTCATGTTAACAAAATTGTGGTGAAATTGGTATGATGTTGCATACCATAAGTGGATGGACATAATTGAGTCAATTATGTACATCATTAAATTGGAATTAATTAGGGAAAATTAATTCAAAATATGGGGGTGATTAATTAGGTGTAATTAATCGACTAAGACACGAGGTTGGACCCTTTTGTAGCATAAGACTGCCCGGACCCGACCGGCAAATCCAGCGGCTACAAATGATTGGCCCAATGTGAGAGGTCTTAGGCATAAACTAAATATGTGACAAGTGTAAAGACACGAGGTTAGACTCTGTTATGGCGTAAGGCTGCCCGGACCCGACCGGCAAATCCAGCTGCCATAAAAGACAGTCTAATGTGAGAGGTCTTTACAAAAGTTACGGTCTTAATCAATTAAGAAACACTTAACCAGATAAGCAAGTAGTGGGGCATGAGGGGTTAAGTGGGTGCCTTGGGTGGCATGTGGAAATCTAGTGGTTGCCTTGGGTGGCAATAGAAAATACGATTAGAATATTTAACCAAAGTGGAAACATGTAATTAAACATGATTAAAGGGTTAAGTGGGATACACTAGAGGGAGCAAGCTTAGGTGGGTAGCTTGTGGGGGGCCATTTCAACCAGTAACCCATATGTATCTTTGTGGGCTCGACCCATGTCGAGGACGGGACACGCGTACTGGGTTTGACTATAAGAGGCCAAAACGGGTTAACGGTGGCAACGCAAGTCCAACGGGTTTCATATGCGTGTGTGGACCCGGGCTGGTAGGTAAGACGTTGTTGCATCGTGTAGGTATAAGCCGTGCATCAGAGTTGGTATCGGGTTGCAACCTTGGGGAATGATACACCCCACTGTGGGGCCAGCACGGGTATCTACGTTAGGGAGCCGATCGCTTGGGGAGTAGTGGGTACACCTAGTGGAGATAGGGGCAGACGGCACCTATGTGGTCAGCTAGGGGTACACGAAACTACTAGTTAAATTTTCTAAGTCCTTGGGTGGGATCAACCTTTAAGTTAGGAATGACTGGTGTGGTGCAGTGTAGTAATTATCCTTGGATGGGTAGATGCGTCTTTAACGTTATCTTCGTTCTTCCTATGTCTAGTTGGCTGCTTAGTGTAGTCATTTATCCCCAGTCGTTACCGTACCAAGTTTATATCATACCCTAATTACTTTAATGATTGTATTGTTAAAGTTATAGGACTCCCTCAGACTTATGTCTGACCCCGTTGTTTTTTTTATCTTTTTCCCAACCCTCAGGTTCTCAGAGTGGGCCTAGCACTAGTGGGCTTTGATCAGATTGCTTTATCTATCTTTTGGAGCTTGGACCGTTGATGTAAAGCTCAGCTTATCTTTTCTATTATGGCTATTAGTTATGTAGTGGGATTATGTACTTATGTTTTTATCAGGATGAATATTTAGTACTTGACTCTTGTTTTATGGTTTTGTTATTGTAACCAAACATGTTTACCTTCTGCTGCAATGAAATGATGTTTTAGTTAACAAGTATTATTTATATCTGTCCTGTTGAAATTTTTCTGTTCTATATTCACTTAAAATACTCCACCGAAGTTAAGGCATTCTCATAGTGAGTGACCTTAGCGGGTGTGGGGTGTTACACCTACCGTCGAATCGGGCCTTGCGGTCGATTCGAAGGGCGGAGAAATTCGGGTTTTACAGAGATGTTGATTTAAACTTGGAAATATTTAACAATTCTTTAAATATAAATGTTTTTAAAAGAATAAGCATTTTGAAGCATTCTTCTTATCTTAGTAATTTCGATGACGAAATTCATTTAAGGGAGAGTGTAACAACCAAAATTTTTGTTGCCTAAGTATTTAATTTATCTTAGATATTAAGTAAAAGGATTTAATGACTTGAATTTAAACTTAGTGATAAATTTCAAGCTAACTACTGGAATTCAAATATGGAGATTACTTGAAATAATTGATATTGCAAATTTAACACTTGAATACTGGTTTAATTAATTGAATTCTAATTTAACACTTGAATGATGTATTTTCATGTCGTGCATCGTCCAATGGAAGTAGGCATTTTCTCCAGGTCATGTTTTCTATGGTGATACTGTGCTTTAAGGTATGGTGATGGAAGCATGAAGATTCAAGAGAATAGCATTAACAACGGTTCGGTAGGAAAATAATTCTTGGAAGTTAATAAAGTACCAACTTGTGAAGCAGAAAACACTCCCATCCCTACGTTCATGACAGAATCACCTCACCACCAAACAGTAGCATCACTGAACGGACGGTCAGCACAGTGTGCCAATAGGAACATCACATCTCAACAAGCACACAGTGTCATGGCAAAGGACAGCAAGCAAATGCAATACATTAGAGTTGTAGCAAGTATTCATCCACCAGTAAACCTAACCATCTCCGTTGCCGAGGGCCGAGGCAATCGCTGAGGCGGTAGACAGGATGAAAACTAAGCAAACCCAAACCGAAAAGGCCAGTAACAAGCTGAACAAAGGCACAACATTAACTATGCAAAGTTATCAGAAATAACTACTTCCAAAACACGATTCCTTCCAACCTCACAACACAGCCACCAGGTGCCTGCAAATTGACTTGGACAAATTGCTTAGGATCTCTCCTACTCATTCACCACTAACCAGTCGAACTAAATAACCATCACCAAATAACCAAAGCCACAGACCATACAAATTGATACAAATTGCTTAGGACTACCAGCCGTAGCAAGGTATGAATCATGCACCAATTAAAATCGTACTACTCCTAGCTAAAACCCAAGAACCAGACTAAGGAACTGCTTTGTGGTAGTACTTACAGTGTTAGCTGCTAACTCCTTCACGTCGGTCATAGCAAAGGGGCCAGGAGCATCATCAACAAATGACTCAAAATCAGTGGTGCAAAGAAGTAGGAAACGACCAACAATGCTGGGAATTGAGCGAATGAGCAACATACCAACCGTAACTCGAGAGGAAAATCAGGTCTGGCAGAAACAGGACCATCCAACTAACATGCTAAACCAGCTAATCCGATTCGGGGCTTAGGAGCGTCAGATGAAGAAGCGGTGCTGAGGCGAAAACCAGATCTGAAAGCGATGGTCGTAAGGAGAGTACGATTGGGAAAAGAGCTTGCTTCTGTGAGAGAAAGCTAGGGGAAGTGAGAAGAGGCGGAAAAAATGGAGAAAAAGAGGGGGAAGAAAACGATCAGTAAAGGATTGGAAGGATTTAAGAAGCGAAAGAAGAAAAAGAAGTTTCCCTAGTCCCCGTGGCCAAAAGAAAAAGACGTATAAAAAACATTTAAACTAACATAAATCATATGTTTGATGTTATCTACTTGGCCAAAGGGGATTGTTAATGACACCCCTTTTTTGGTTAAGGGGTGTCACGAAAGTGGCTTTTCCAATTTTTGTTAAGGGGCGAACGCTACAGGCTAGACACCCCTTAACAATACGAAATAATAAGACCAAAATACCCTTAAACTGAAAACGGTATACTCTTACCGTTTTCGTTGTTTGTTAAAGTTTCTTATAGAAATAGAAAAAATGGTCTAATGAAACCGTTTTTATTAAATAACTAGTGCGAACCCGTGCTTCGCACACGGTCGTAGTGAAAATAGTAAATTGGTACAACGTAGCGTAGAATATAATGGGCGTCTGCGTCAGATAATATATTTTCATTTTAGTAGTTTTATCTTTTTTCCGTTTGATAAAAATAATAGTGTTTTAAATTATAAATTGTGTTTTCTACGTGCATATGCATAAGTAAAGCGGGACTAAATGTTTTGTGAATAATATTGGTGGGTGATTTTATAGAGGAACCAATTTCCTATATTTTTTGGTGTGGATTCAGTTTGTATTATAGCTCCATCTTTGTTTTGTTGCATGTTAACTCAGAGTTTGTGTATATATACGCTATAATGCGTTTCCAGTTTTTCGATATGTTTATTATATGTATGTATATGGCTTTGTTTGTGTTTGGGCTGCTGTGAGCATGTGGCAACGACTTGCGTGTGAGAGTTCTGCATATGTATGGTTAATTGCATGTATGTGAGCAAGTTGAAACTATACAAAGAAATGAAAGCTGCTCTAACAAAAAAAAAAAGTACGCGCATGTTTATTTTTGATCGAATTGAAATAGTATAGGTTGTGGTAATTTCATATTTTACAATATATAAATCTATTCTTTGTGGTGCTATACATAAATGGGCTGGCAGATTTCTTTGTCGCAACTTATTTGTAGTTGGAGAACTTTTACAGGTTTTAGCCAGAATAAAAACATGTGAGCAAATGATTGTAGAAACAAACGACTGAGAATTAAGAGGGTGACATGCATTTATCACAAGTATAGAAAATCGGTTGACATCTTGAGAAGCAGGAGGCCAAACTAATAATAGCTTGAACATGACTATCATTATAATTATAATACGAATGACAGGATACATATTCCTTGTCCTAATTGGTGAATGGGAGCGGCTATTGAAACAAAAGTTTATATAAATTGAAAAACACAAAATCTGAGCCGTTAAATTAGTTTGTCTTTATGTAAAGGATCAGAGGCAATCTAATAGTAGAGATTCATTGCGTCACCATTTGTGTCTAATTTTTGTGTTCATGTACTTTCCCTTAATTAAATTGATTGATGCCCATATCCAAACGACATTGCTAATTTACTGTAACATGGTCCCGTTACTGTAATAACTAATATTGCATAATTATATAAACCTTAACCACAAACTCCTTGTGAGTAATAAACTGTAACAGAACATATGAAATCACCAAAAACCATGCATGATTATCACAAACAGTTGCAGCATAATAAATAAGAACTATGTATGGCCGAGTTATGGGAGAACATGGAATAACGCAACGCATTCAAAAGGACAATGAAAGACAAATAAAACTGCAAATTTATGTGTACAGAGCAGAATACATGACTCCTTTTTATTTACACATGTTATCCAATGACAAAGTACTGAACATAGATATACTAATTTTTCCATTTTTATAACTTCTTTTAGTTGCAACAGCAAAATAATTTCTTCTTAAATTAAGAGGACTTCTTGCACTGGTCCACGTCAATATTTTGGTGGTAGTGTTACTCTTTAGGCAATAACAGTAGATTGCATAAGGTGATGGCCCTTAAACAATTCCAGCTGCAAATAAATAGTATGTTAGAAATCAAGTACCAAATAAACCCGAAGTGACTGATCACCTATGTGGAGATTGAGCATCAATAAAATGTATAAACTTACAGTCATGCTTTATCATGAATATTGGTGCATATTTTCTAATTTAGGCTCCAGTCCCCTTTACTAATAATCAGATAAACAACACCTTTGGCCATGGTAATTTTTCCAATTTCATTTCTGCACCAACCTCTAAAAGTCATTTTCCTTGAAATTATGAACTACTAAAATCAATAAGTTTAAAATAATATTAGTTTTCCAATAAACTTGTTAACTGCTAGTAAAAATCTGCATAGACATTTCAATGATATGCCTTAATTTATTGATTTATAAAATCAATATTGATTAAGATTATAAGTAATAAAGATTACAAAGATTAAATGATAGCTTAAACTCAGGTCCATTTTTCAGTCTAAATAGCAAGAAAGTCCAGGCTTACTTGTCTCAGCAGAGTTCCGTTTGCTGCCTCAAGTTATTGAAATTCAGTCATATATCTAGGCCAATTTAAAATGCAAAAAATTAGCTGAGAAGTGCCAAGAAAGTTTCAAGTCTTGCCAAGTAAGGATCTTATAAACACATAGGACCAATGTTAGGGTAAAGGAAAATTATGGAGTCTGTTCAAACAAATCCTAATCAGGTAGCTTGACTAACATGAATAGTGACACCAAATGCAAAATAAAAAGGATGGCCAATTCGATGGTAAATTCTAACTGTTGAACTCTTTTAAATAATTGTAGTCAAAGTATACAATGAAATGTACTAAGACAAAAAATGTTAAAGAAATGTCAGCTTCATGAAATAACATGCATAAAATTAGAGGAAAAACCTAATAGTTTTATTATATACTATATTTGTTGACTTTTACTGTATTAAAGAAACGATATAGTTGTTTGTAGTTAGTTCTTCACTATTTGAGTCTCAAGGAAGGAATATGAATATGAAGCATTTTTTTCTAAATTTTTTACTTAGACGTTGCATAAAGAACAAAACTATTAATAATTGCATAAAGCTAAAAAAGAATTAATAGAGAATGGCGTAGCCTATAACCTTTCAGGCAACAACTGAATAATCGGGGTTCTATAAACTGTAATGCAAGGGAATGGAATTCAATCTTCAGGTTTTGCTAATGGATTTTTTGGATTTTTTTTCACGTTATGTCATAAAATCATCGATTTCCTAAAAGTTATTTACAAAGTACCAATTGATAGTAAGCCAAGGAAAGCAATATATACAATTTTTCTAGCTCTGTTCAACATAAAGGTGATGGAATATCATACAACATACCCCTGTCGAAGTAATTTTTTGCTCAATTCATGGACATCGCATTATTGAATTAAACGTAACCCACTAAGCGTCCGATGCACTATTAACATGCTCTGCACATGGTAATCTGAATAATTTTTAGCATCTATAAAGATATTACGTAAATCATGAAATTTACATCATCCATAACCCAGTCTCTACTGGTTGTAATATTATTATTTGTGACATGATAATTGTTAAACACAATATTAATTAAATAGCATAGTCGATCCACATATGAGTATCATAAACATTAATGTAAGACTAAAATATTTATCACATTAAATAGTTAAATTATGATCAAAACATATTACATCAAGAAAAACATTCATAAAATGGTTCATAATTTTGAATTCCAGATTAGAAAGGAAGTGGCATGTCCATTTGGATAAGCAACAGACCTTTTCAAGCATGAGAAACCATTTAATTTAAAATTATATCAAATCACTTAGAAGTAAAATTTTCGTAAACCACAACAAAGAGATAAATTCTAGAAAATAATTGAGATGGTCATGCCGTTAAATGTTTCCTGTGACTAATGAAGGGCAGAACGACCCATTAATTTGTATGAAACCTACCAAAATTTTTACAAACGACGACTAATACTTTCAGTATGTAACATACATATATATATATATATATATATATATATATATATTGTAGGTAGTGCTCATTGTATGTTTCTTTATGAATGAACAAAGGAGAATATCCTAGAACAAAATTTGATCAGATGGGCTAACATCTAAAATGCTACTTATACAAAAATACAGTACATGTACCAACATCCATTTAATTACATCAAAAACACATTTTCTTTAATATGTTAATGACAGTTACCTCATATAGCTTTGGATTTATTTGTATAGTTCTGTAGCCAGGGGAAGGATACTTACATGTTGAGTTGATGTATCCATTTCCTTTAATTCAATTTTGCATCGTTGTACAACCATGCTCTGGCTTAATGTTTGAAATCCTTCCATCTGCACTCACAATACCAAAATCACCCATGTTGTAATCCATCGGTGCTTTGCATGTGCTTTATTCCCTAATTCATTTGGAATCCATTCAATTATAAGGGTCATCAAAACTGAATTTAATATACAAATGTTATCACAAAAAGATGACGCAAATGTTCATTCCTGTTAGCATCCATTGGCTTATATAGTGTAAGTATACATATAAGTCAAACTCAATATAGCTTGTAAATACTGTAATTAACCGTTTAATTGAAAACATGCATAACATTGGTGAAAATAGTAATTAAACTGGAAATAATCAGTAACCAAATATTGGTTAGAAAAGTATAAATGTAGAAGTAAAGCTTAATTTTTTTTGCTAACTAAATGCAGAGTGCCTTTATTACTTGAAATATGACATTAAAATATATTTAAAGCAGGCATCAAAATCAATGTAGAACTGACTTGTTTGGTGAAACTTATCTCCCTGTTTGTAAATATGTACGTGAAATTAACCATTTGCTAAGTATAAGCCATTGTATAAAGACCCCGACATCCCCTAGATGCTGAGTAAATGGCGAATAATGCATCAATATGCTTATGTCCTATTATACCCTTTGTTATCCATTGAGAATTTGAAAAAGAAACCCCATTCTCATGAAAATACTAAAAAATTCTGTTTAAACTCTCAGATTTTATAAACAGTGTATAACGATTAATGATATAATTCGCAACGATAGAATATTATAAATTAAAATTAAATATTCAAATCATGGTTTTACCTCTTGTGTTTCCTTGATTTTTTTTTATCTAGTGCCTAAATCGGGCTGCAAATCTTCATCGTGCAAATCCACAATTTGCCAATCTGTAGCAGAAGGTCTACCTGCGACATTAAGTAACTCTAGTTGCTAAGAAATGTCAAAGTAAAGATGAATCATTTACAAACTATTAGGTTCTCTAGTACACAAAGTAGGAAAATTGTACGAACAATACCGTACGTGGAGTCTATCATAGAGATTGATGACCTCTTCCTAGCAACTACCCCCTATTCAAGTGCACGAAGAATGAAGAAGAAACCCAATCTGCAAAGCACCAAAAAAAAGAATAAAAAGGTTAAAAATATCCTACTGTCAGGAAAAAATATCAAATTAGTAATAGTTTTTTAAAGCCAAAATAATCTCTTCAAAGGCCTGAAAACTACCAAATACTCTTGCTAATTTCCGCATAGTTTTGACCACATTTTGCCCCGCACAACAGAGGAACGTCTCAAAAGAGAAAGGCTCATACCTGAATCGTACTCTTGTTAACTTGCTTGTATGTAGGTGCTTAGATTGGTATGGGGTAAATGTAAAAACAGTGTGAAACATGGACGTGATAGGAGGTGGTATGTCATTTAACTAATACCAACCTTTCAATATCTTAGTTGTAATGTTGTTTCAAATATTGCATACCCAATTTGTCAATATAAATTGCACAGTAACGATGGAACACTAAAATCTTAATTCTAAAACATTATACCTGGTCAACCAATTATTGGAAAAGATATAGGATGATATACATCATGATAGTAAAAAGGCATTCGTTTATTTTGGACTTCAAAATTCACATTCATAAAACAATCCAAAAGATTACGAAGCATGTTTAAATTTCTCATTTCTAGTAATGAAAATTTCTATGTATATAAAGACCATTATATTTCTCAAATTTAATTCAAGTGGGACTTTTCTTCAAGGCTGTATGGGTGTGTGTACATGTAAATAAGAGTATTAGAAGTTAAAAAGTAAATTAATATCCAAAGTCCTAGGTGCAAAATTTTGATACATAAATCTAACAGAAGTTTTAAAATATAAAAATTTACAATAATAATTTTTTTCTACACAGCACGGCTTTTTCTACTGCTATTTTTTTTCATATAACATTATGTATTTCTGTCATATTGTAACCAACACGCAAATGGTATAACATTGTATAAGCTTTGAAAACATGAAATGAATTACATGGAAGAAAAGCTTGCACATATGAGTATATATGTATATGCCAACCTAAAACCTGTTCTGAAGCTAAAATCAGAATAGGAATTACTTCAATTCCAAGCATACTAAACTTTTAATACAATAATTAAAAAAATGGCTTTTATGGACTGGCTAAATGTTTTCACCATAATAGAAATAAATTAATAGTTGGTCCTGACCTTCATCATAAGCAAAAGAATGATTCAAAGATAATCTTAAATTTAGACAAATTAGTAAAAAAATGTTTTTTTGGCCAAATTTAGTAGTATTATCAAAAAACTAATACATTCCTCAGTTTCAAATCCACTTCGGATTCTAAAATATTTGATTAGGAAATGAGTGCTGGTAATACATAACAGACATAGAAAGATAAATCTTAATCCAACCGAAAGTATTCAAGACATCTATGTGTACAAAACTGTACACTGTATGAACTTTGAAAATAAAGAAAGGTGAGAAAACAACAAAAATATGTTAATTTATTACAATGGCACTGCACCTGCCAGACTTCATCTCTCCATGCACTGAACAAATTCAATATTGTTTAAATATGTCAAATAACAATCCAAAATTGGTCTAAAAGAATTAAAAAAACATAGCATTTCCTGAAAATACTTTACAAATTAAACCACAATTATATATCCACTAACAGTCAATTCCAGATTCCCAGCACAGGTTATTGCAGAAAGCATGAAAAGTGTAATAACAGTACAGTGGACACATATATCTCATTATGATTTGCAATCTTGATTAGAATAAAAGCTCTTTTTATTTATTTATACTATAGCATACAAATTGCTTATCATATGATGAACTATATATGCTCTTCCCTGGGATTTAGGGGAAACGCACATCAAATAACTCATGTTTTTTCAATTAAATCAAATTAGACATTCAAGTAAATTTTCAGGTTCAAGACAGAACATAACGAATGCAAAATGTTAACCCAAGCCACAATCGCATATCCATAAAATAACATACAACAAAACTAATTTAAATAAAATGTTTTAAATTAAAAATGTTACCTCGGATGAACGCCATTCATTAATGATTTAAGGTGTTCGACAACCACATTGGTGTGGAGTGAGGTGATATAGTGGCAAGCTTTCATGATAAGCAAGAAATTAGTAAGGAAAGCTTTAAGTGGTTTTGATAGCTGAGTGATGAAGTAGTAGGACTGCAAGATGCTAAAAGTGTTTCTGATGTAACTTATTGAATTCATAATATAACCTTATGCCTAGGCTGTAATAATTCATGCCCAAAACATAATACAGATACAATAAAAACTATATATAAGGAGAGAAAACTCATCAGATGCCTTTAATATCGAAAGGGGAGTAAAGAAATAATCCAAAAGTATACAGGAAAAAATTATGTAGTTCAAAACTATGCAACTTAATTTCTCAACCAATTTAGTACCATAATATCTAACTTATTCTATAAGACTCTTCTAAAAGGTTTAGAAGTCCTATATAGAAAGATAAAAAAATCATATATATGGACAATCTATACAAACTTGAACGATTATTATAGTAGTCAAGGCGCTAAGGCGCAAAAAGGCGCAAGTATCGAGTCTGGGGCTTTTTTGAGCCTTGGGCTTTTTTGTGTGCCTTTTATATGAGTTTGATCTGCTATTTTACTAACTACAAATTAATTTTTAAACTATATTTTATAATTCATTCAGCTATTTACATACTTTATTAATAAGATTTAAAATTTAAACCATATTTTATAATTTGTTGAACAATCAAAATTTTTATTTAACTATTTATAAACAAAATTTTGAATTTAGCCAAGAAAAGCGCCTCGAACTACAAAAAGGCGCACTCAAACTGCAAAAAGGCGAAAGCCTTGAGCCTTGGGCTTTTTTGCGCTTAGGCGCGCCTAAGCGCACGCCTTGATAACTATGACGATTATACAGACACATACTAAATATGGTCCTTGTTTTCTTCCTATTCTAGTTTATCAATCTCTTAGGGAATGTAATAGATTAATTTTTATCCTAAAGTTCATAATTTTATCGTTTCATTATTCAATATTGTTGTAATCTCGAAATCCCATTTTGTTCATGGTCATGAAGCTCTCTCAAAACCCATACGGAATAAAGGGCATGTATAATGGTGGCAAGAATAGCTGGACAATGCTCACGGCTAATCCCCAAAAAAAAAGTCTAGTGAGGTTAACTCATAGTAAAAAAGAAAAGGGCAATCATTGAAGAGTAGTAAGAAAACTTGCAATGTACAACAACATCTGTACTTAGTTGAATTAAAATCAAAAACATGATTAACATCTAGATCAATATGCTACTCCTGTTTTGGACATTTCAACACTAAGCACTTCAGTTAGTATACCTAATTCTGAATTATTATTATTTTGTAATTTCTATCATTAAGTCCACAAAACTAAACATGTACAACGTTTATTTCAAATTATGAGCTTTTAAGATAGTTTATTATCTGTTAAGAAATAATTTGAACCATAAATTAGTTTAGTCATGTGCAGTGTGTACCCAGTTTTGTTTTTCATTGCTTTGCTAAACTATTAATAAATTTCGTAATTTCTGCATTGTAAGTTTAAAATGTATTAAAGCATTATAGAATAATCAGTACATTACAATTCATTATCCCACACTGTACACTAAATCATGTAAGTATACTGATCAAAAGCATGATAGGAAGAAATGGATATAATTGTTGATGTAACAGCTGCATCCCAAAGACAACCAAAATGCAAAACCGTCAAAACGCAGTATGAAAAGTGGACATAAGAGAATAAACCAGATGGCAAAATAAATTGTAAAGCAACAACGACATGACATAATGGACAAAGGAAAAAAAAGTATGGTGCTTACCTCGAATCAAACGTTCAAGGACCGAGCGGACCATCAAGGGAGAGGAAGGCAGAAGAGCCGCAGGGAGAACGATGGTGGGAAATGATCGGAAATAACGTGGAAACACTTGATTTTACAAATTGCGCAGAGGGTTTACAGAGGAGGAGGTGCAACGGCAAAGAGAGGAAAATCTGCAACCGAGATTGTGGGCAGGCCGTGGTTGGGAAAGGGCCGAGGAATGAGGCGCTAGGGGAAAATGAGGGCGAAGGACACAGGGAATAAAAACAAAGATGATTATTACTTGAAGGAAAGGAACGGTAACTCAGCTACTTCCCTGTGTACTAAGAGAATTACTTTTCTAGTCTGCCCAAGATTAAAACCAACCTTTTTATTATCAATTAAAGATTTAGTTGTGAGTAATGTTAAACTGGCTCATGTATGCTAGGCCTAAGACGGATGTCTATTTTTGCATATTAACATAGTATAATAAGCTAGATGTAAAAAAAATTGTTTTTTACAATGGAAGCATAAGAACCGTGAATTGAAAAATAAGGCCTTCATCTATCTGCTCAGAGACAGTATTTATGCATTTGCAACAAAATTTACCATTATCTCTCGAGGATTTCACAATCGTAGTATTCATCATATCAGTACCATTTATCAAATTTAGAAAAACTACATTGCAAGGTACGAACGTGCAATATTGTAGCAGGTGTAAAACTAAAATTAGATGTGAAACAGATTATCCCCATTTACAAAGTATAATAATCTAGAATATATCTTGTTGTGACGTGTCCATATAGAGAATGAATTTTCAACTAAATAAATAATAAAAAAAGATAAATCATCAAGGCTGATTTTAATCAAAGGTTGGATTATATTTGCTATAAAAAAGAAAAAAAATCATTAATAACAAACTTTATAGTAGGCTTTTGGTATGAATAAGCGCTAACATGTTTATAAATAACGATCATATATCCATCACTATTTGAAAACTGTCAGGTAAAATCATGTTTCGTATGTTTTACGAGTTACGACCTAGATTAATAAATATCTAAAACGTTTCACAGAAATTATAATAGGTGAAAATACATTTTTCTTACCAACACATGCTTTCAATTTTTTTAATGACCAATTAGGACTTTGTTATCATTTCTTTTCAGTAATATGTTATTTTTCAAAACTAACACAATGTAGCAGTCAGATGCTAACATTATCAATGAATATTTTCTTGAGTACAGTCAATAACAAAATGACTTTTTTAATTTCGATATCGCATAATACCTAAGAGTAAATACAGTTTATATACATATATATATATATTGTGTGTGTGTGTGTAATATATGTATGTATGTAACTTCATTTTTTTTCCTATATAGCCTGAATTTATACAAAGCTCATCTTGTTTCATGACAAAAAAAAACATGAGTACTCACAAATTATACACACATACACATTATTCTCATTTGGTTCATTAAATAGTAGAAGGTTAAAAATACATACGTTGGAATTACAGCATTAAGAAGTGTTAATTTGTTACGGTTGTAAAATGGATTCATAGATCCACTGAATTTAATAATAGAAACTATATTGCAGATTCATGCCTTCACTGAAATGTAAAAAGATTACCATCGTTGATTGCAAGCATGGTATTGTTTATTTAGGAGCAGTTAACACACTGAGAAGAGGACAATCAATGCACTTGAAGATTAATATTACCAGCATTCATTCCAAGCGGGGTATTATTTACAGAAACGGTGCACTTAATACGATGGAAAAAAGACAATTAAACTATTTAACAGTAAATACAAAATCACTGATTTTATTTTGCAATATATGAAATTTGTTTATAGATATAGAATACGAATATAAAATGCTCTGTAAAAGAAACTAAATTGTGAGACAATTACAAACAATTGCTTTCATCTATCTTATCAAATACAACAAATAAACATACCAAGATAAATGCCATTACATGTCTGTAAAACCCTTGATAATTTAATTTGATCCAAAATACAGCAGTACATTTCGATCTTTATTTGAACAAAGTAAAATAAAAACCATTTTAAACGTTGAAAAGTTTTTTGTTAGTTTTGATATCAATTATAAATAGACTATGAATATAGAACTACTCTTTAGATGCAGTGAAAATGTGAGCCAACTTAGAACCAAGATTGTTGACATTTTTGTTTACGAAGAACGACGTATGGATACATCAAAACAAATACATATATTTAGTAATAAAAACATGAAACTATATCAGAGGTAATGGACATCTGCGGGTGAAAAGTCATTTGGGTTTATCCAAACATCGGTATATAAGCAATTTAGACTATTACCAATTTATTATTTCAATTGAATTCATATGCAAATAAATTGCCTTGTATAAAATCAATTATGGAAAATGAATGCACGTATGTACATACATATGTACGGACAGTAGTAACAATAAATTAAACATTAAAAGTACAAAAAGTGGTTTAAAAACAGAATTATACACACATAGATTAAGTACTTATTTCAATTAAATATTATAAAACTAATATTATGTGCACACATCTTATTACAAAGGAGACATATTTGGATAGTCATTTTCAGTTAGGTAAAGAAATTAACTTTATTCCAAAGGAATGCATACGTGTTTATGCATTTAAATAAGAGCGCATAAAAGTACAAAAAAAAATTCGCACTACATCTGAAAGCTTTTACTGCTAGGAATTCTGTCTGAAGAACGTTAAAATTCAAGCCAATCTAAATCCTAATTCTGACCTAGGTTTTCTGCGTTGATTGATCACCAGCAAACTGAAAAGGGTTAAGAATTTTTACCACTATCAGAGTAGAGAAGTAGGTCAGTGAAGGCAAAGAGGAAGTTAATCAATGGGCAGTCGGCGTGGAAGGAGTCGAACGGAGGTGTAGCACGGTAATAGCCAGAATGGAGCAACAGCGGACGCCTGTGACTCAACGATGCTGGTGCAGATGTAAGAAGGAACGACTGAAAACTGGCGGCGCAGGCTGCAGCTAAGAAATCGGGTTGAGGTAGAGGACGACGTGCAGATGGAAAAGGGGTGACCGAAATCTAGGGGCGTGGGATGTGGCTAAGGGGTTGAGGTGGAGGGCGACGTTTGGATTCGAGGGTTATGGAGGAAAGTTCAGCGGATGGATTTTGGCTGAAAATGATTTATTGGTTGGAAGGGAAGGTGATCGATTTTGGGCATAAATGAAAGGAGGAAACGTGGGGCACTGAAGAGATAAAAGGACGGTTATTCTAATCAATGGCAAGGATTGATAGGCTGTACATGTGTCGGACTGTGAATTTTTTGGGAAATCTGGATGTGAAAGGTCTTCGTAGAAAGATTGTGCTTTCATATAATATAATAGAAAACGGTATACTCTTACCATTTTTACAGGGTTATTTTTGTCCCGTAAAAATTTGCCTGATGTTGCCCCTTAACAAATTTTCCAACGTCGGTTTCCCCTTAACAAAATGACACCCCTTAACCGAATCGGTGGTGTCATTAACAATCCTCTGGCCAAATAACAATGTTAAGAAATTGGATGAATTTGTTCAAATTGACATAATAATATTAGCAGAACAACTCTTTGTTCTGCTATTTCATTAACTTGGAGAATTATGTATATGTCAGCTCACTGATATTGGAAATGCGATGTATAAGATGTTGATTTCTATTTATTTACAAATGTCTTCTTATGTAAATATCTGTGTTATGGTCGAAAGTTAAATTAATTATATAACAGCTTATTAAGAACCACTCGTAACAAACATGTGTTTTACAAGTTATCTATTTTAGCTGCCATTGCTTACGGTTTCTTTAGGATGGAGACATGTAAATCGTACAACCACAGTTTGTTCAAAAAAAGGTTTCAAATCATTTATTATTCTATTTATGATATTTCAAAAGTAATCAGTGTAGTGACTTGACTTTTCAGTTCTCGAGAATCAACATTAACGCATCCTCTGTATTCACGTGCCTCAAATTCAAGTGTCGAAAAGATTGGTTATTAAGGGAAAACAAATAAAATAGAAGAAAAGAAGAAAGAAAAGGAAAAATAAAAATCTCACAATAGAAAAAATATTATGTTATATAAACAATGCTCTTTATTTGAAGAGAACAACTGAGGAATACATATCAATCAGAGTATAAAACAATGAACCAACCTAGACAATAATTATAACCTGTCATTACAATTGTTGGTACATATAACAACAAACACAACGGAATAAATAAAAGAATACAAACATACGTCTTGGCTCTAGCTCCTCTCCTGAAGCTCCAAAGCAATCCGAATATAATCGAGAAAAATATACTCCGTCTGACCTGCATAGGGATTAGGCTAGTAAACAAGCACGAGAAATTCAACATATACGTAACATAGTCCAATTCCATTTGAGATTGTATGGACTTCTGTAATGGTTTTCCCTTCAAAAGCATCTAACCATTCATTAGTTTAAGTGGTATAACAGATAATGTTTAGGTTGTAGAATATAAATCAGTCAAATAGATAAAATGGTTACATTGGTTACATTCGACATCATATTCGGGTACATTCAAAACCGCTAAGGTTCATTTGCATAATGGGTATTATATGGAGAGCTCTTTGGAAAAACCGAATCCAAACTCCATGCATAAGGATCAAAAGTTACCTACAGAGCATTGTATATCTTTAGATAACATAATCCATAAGGCAGATACAACCGGTCCACGTACGAAAACACTGATGTGCGCCATGTGAGATCAATTATCTTTGACTCCCATGCACAACATCTATAAGCATACTCTAGATATGAAGTTGATATAACCTTTTTTGTGTTAACTAAACCTCAAGTCATGTATCATACTCCGTCGATAGCCATTTTCGATGTTTAGGTTATGCTCAATATCTTTCACTTAAGTTTTCATCACTAATGAAATAGAACATGAATCCTCAACTGGATTCCCACGGCTCAATAGATCTCGGAACCACAGATGGATTCATTAACAAAACTCCAAATCGCATATGGATTCCTGTATATTAATAGAATCACACTTGGATTCCTTAACAAACAACAGAATAACACATGGATTCCCATATCTCAGCAAAACTCAGAATCATATATGGATTCCCACATCCTGAATAGATCACGAACAAATACATGTGATAAAGCATCTCAAATAGATCTCGAATCTCCACATAGATTCCACTTCACAACCGCTTCCAAAACATAGAAGTCGCATACTAGTTTTGAAGTGGTTTTCGGTAAGTACAATATTTATCAATCCCGGTCTCCTCAAAACTAATCAATAAATTTATGTTCAAATTTAATTGTTGACTAATCTACTATCAAGTTTAAAATAGGTGATTGTATATGGAAAACAAGTCTCGCGTATTTTCCACAAGAAACAAATAAACGTCCATTTCCCATTTAATTAATCTTTCATTAATTAAAACTTATTTTATTAACGATGCTTCATTTATCTAATAAGACTTCGTATATTAATTAAAACTTCTACTTGATTAATATTCCACTATATACTTGTGTATATGTTCTGTTTCTACATATAAAAGATGTATGGTTGTATTCTACTATTTTCATATTCCTTTATAGTCTTCAATACATCAAGAAATGTATACTACTCTCTACCGTGTAAGTATATTCACAAATTATTTAAAAAACTTAATTTCGTTCAAACATAATAAAATAATTGGTTACTAAACCTCTTCCTTTTTATAAGTTAAAACATCTTCTTTAATATATGCATCCTAGAAGATTCAATACTTGTTTCTATATTTAAAGTCCGTTATTAAATATCTAAGTATATTCAAAACCATTAAACAATATATTTCCAATTTAACTATGTTTCAAGGATTTTAATAACAGGTGTTGCTGAAACACTATTTACGACAAACCCAGAATAATTACTTTTATAATTATCTTTAAAAATTCATTAAATATTCAATTATATTTATTTCATGAACATAATCTGAGAGGGATTGTAACAACCAGAATTTTCCCACCCTCCGAAACGACCATAAACACACAGGTCTGATTTGAAAGTCGGAAATCATCGGATCATTAACTTTGGGCGCACAACACATTAGAACAAACGACAGAAGGCTTAATTTATAAACATCATAATAATGTTACATCATAGTATAGAATATTAGAGTACATCGAAAATTATATAGCGAAAGATAAATTTACAATAAATGTACTATAATGCATAGCGGAAGACTATCAATGCTCTGGACACAGCTTTAAGCTTCAATCCAAAATCATGCTCAATGAAATAATATGCAAAACAGACTACTTGACTGCCCGTGTGGAAAATAGGGGTACCCGAGTTTGCAAGGGAAAAACAAACTACGAGTCAGTCATGGAACTGGTGTGAGAAACTCTAACAGTTATAAACAACTTATATTAAATAAGGCAAATCACGGGACCACGCCGCTAATGCGGAACGGGTTTACTCCACTAGATTGCCAGTGCACAAACAACTACCATAAATAAACTTATAGATCTACAATGCATCATACAACATGCAATTCTCCAATCTACCCATTTAGGCTTAATTCCCAAACTTAGATTTCAAAATCCAATTCACTTTACAGAAATTACTTCTTTGGACTTTATTTCTCGATTTCTTATTTCAAATCAATTGAAATACATATCTAGCTTTTATATCAAAGTAGATTTCACTTCGGGATCTCAAACCAAAATCTTTGGAAATATGAATTCCAAAACAAATGCATACAAATAATATGCAACTAAATATCGAGAGGTATTCAACCCTCAGACAAGGCGACGGGTTCACACCTCTCCAACTCGATATATATGTGCACCTCCCACTACGGAGCGGGCTATACTGATAATGCATCATCCCACACACCCTCGGGGAAAATAAACCGCCCACTTGCCCATAAACTTTTAGTCTTCCAGGGTTAATTACCCGAATCTATAGCAACATACTAAATCATTTCATATCCCGAAGTAGGGAAAATCATTTCACAACATAATAATCACAAGTACTTTCAATATATATAGTACTTCACATTAGCGATTCACACATACGATCAGTCACCATTAACCACATAACCTTTGAGCTCGTACGTCTCAAAGAAGGGTGTTAAGCAAGAGAATAAATTCTCCGCCACCAAACAGAGATATCATCAATAGCAACTAATCGGTTATTTGATGAACTGTAACAACCCGGAAAATTAGAACCAGTTTAAAAAATTTATTAGGAAGTTTTGTGCCTGAATTTATGTTTCAAGTAACATATTGTTTTCTTCATTTTGTTAAATTGAAACTAAATCTGTATAAGTTATATCGCAATGATTTATTTTAGACCATTGGTTTTATAAGTTTAATTTGGAGTCTAACTTATAAATCCAAGATTCTGTGTTCATTTTAATAAATAAAATTTTATCTTAAAGATTTATTTGAACTTTATGCTCAATTAGTTAAATGTTAAATTGGTGGTCCATGTTTTATCTTTCCTAATTAAGTGTAACACTAGACTGGATAGTTTGTACATATACGTTATACATATATATATATATTAATTTGATTTAACATTGAACCTATTAAATGTATGTATGAAATAAATTATGTCTATTTTAAATTTAGTATTGACATTAATTGTGATATTGCCATTAATCGTATTAACTTAATTAAGATATTGCTATCTAAGAATATTCTAATAAAATTAATTGATTTAAATTTGAAACCATGAACTAAGGAAACACATGATTTTTAGCGTGTGGATTTAGAATCCACATTTATCTGTATGCTATGAAATAGCAGTCACATTATGTTTCTTTTAATTGTGTAATAATGAAACTAATGAGAATAATTTTAATATATGGAGGCTAATGAATTTAATACTGTGACATATATATTATAAGATTTGACTGTTTTAACTTTTGTATTTATTAGTAGTTTTCTCATTTGTCATATTTCAAAATTGCCTATAAATTAATTCTAATTCATTCATATGAACAGAGTTATCAATTAACTATACTTGCATACTATTAACTATTATGTCACACAATTGAGGAATGAACCTATTTGCTATATATATATAAAAGGAAAGTTTTTTTTCCATATCTCAGCACTGTTTATAAATTCACACAAATGGATGTATTTGATGCACCTTTATAATACCATAAATTAAGTTTCATTCAAGTTTTCAATTAAATCAATATACACGTTGTCCTTTATTTATTTCATTTACTTATGTGATATGCCTTCTTATTACACTTACCTGCATGCTAATACGGTATCAATTTATACCATGAGTAATTTTGATTTATAGCATTTATGAATCAATCAATACAAATTAAAGCAAAATAAAAAAGGTTTCTTTCTCCATTTTGTGGAATTTATGTATTCAGTTAATTACTTCTTTATGGGAAAGAAACTTAAAGTTTTGTATATATATATATATACACTAGTTAGGATAAGTTTACATTCAAAACACAAAACCCTATTCTAAAATACGTAGCCGCCGCCCTTTACATTTTCAATGGCTGAAAACGCACAAAAACAATGGCCACGATGCACGCTCTTTCATCTCTTAATTTCTCCCAATCTCTCATGAATTAAATTATGATTAATAAACTAAATTTGAAGAGAAAGATCATATCTTCATTTCTATACGGACAAGATCGATCATGATGGAGTATTCTTTCCGATGTGGACGCTCAAAGGCCGGCGGTTTGGAGTCAATTCCGTGGTGTTTGGGGGGGCCGAGCTCCATGGTGTTGGCGGCGCAGGAAGGTGAAGGTCAGGGCTTGGCGATGATGGTCTCTGATCTGTGTACGGCGGCTTCTAGGAGGATGCAGTGGTGGTTCTTTTAGTCGAAGATGGGTTCTGTTGATTCCAGTATACACGATGAAGAAGAGGAAAGGAGCGGCCCTTTTTGGTTAAGTGTTGTAATTAGAGATTTTAATTTAATTAATTAAACTATGAAATTAAAGTTCGTATCGACCATAATCTTTCAAATTAAATCTGAATTCGACGAGGTTGGTGCGTTGGATTCGTATTTCCGCGATCTATGTGATGGCGATGATCAGAACTGAAACAGAGCATATTAGATTTTGGTCAAATTCTAGATTTGAGTTGTTCGGAATTAAGAGCATCGGTGAGAATTCTTTTTTTATATATAATTAATAATTAAGTTATTTTGCATTGTTCTGAATCCATGAAATTACGATAATGAATTAGATTTGTGATGTTTGGAATTTTAATGTGTGGAATGATGATTGTTGTGTTGAATGATGGTTGTGTTGTTGAAACCAACATCTCATGTTAATTCAAAATTTACATTTGTCATGTTAGTACAAGATTTACATTTTAGTTAAAATTTATCATATTTGTTTATAGTATAAGAATGAGGCAAATTTGTCATATTTGTTTACAGTATAAGAATTAGGAAAATTTGTCATATTTGTTTACATTATCAGAATGAAGATAGAAATGAACATTTTTGTGTCATTAAAGAGATTAAATTAGAAATGAACATTTTTGTGTCATTAAAGAGATTAAATTAGAAATGAACATTTTTGAGCATAAGAAAAGAGATTAAAACAAAATTATGCATTTTTGTCTACACTAAAAGGATTTGTCAAAACATGATTATAAAAGGAAAATTAACATTTTTGTTTACTGTAAAAGAATGAAAACAAAATTAACTTTTTATCAAAATATGATTAGTGAATAGAATAACATATTTTTATCAAAATATGATTAGTGAATAGAATAACATATTTTTATCAAAATATGATTAGTGAATAAAAGGACATATTTTTGTCACTTTGAAATAAAGGAAATTAAAAGGACATATTTTTGTCACTTTGAAATAAAGGAAATTAAAAGGACATATTTTTGTCACTTTGAAATAAAGGAAATTAAAAGGACATATTTTTGTCACTTTGAAATAAAGGAAATTAAAAGGACATATTTTTGTCACTTTGAAATAAAGGAAATTAAAAGGACATATTTTTGTCACTTTGACATGAATGAAATAAAAAGGATATTTTTGTACATTTAAAGATGAATGAAATAAAAATGTATAATTTCATGCATTAGAAGTTATGAGTTAAATATGTATATTTTTACACATTAAGAAGAATGAATTGAAAATGTATATTTTTATACATTAAGAAGAATGAATTGAAAATGTATATTTTTATACATTAAGAAGAATGAATTGAAAAATGTATATTTTTATACATTAAGAAGAATGAATTGAGAATGTATATTTTTAAACATTAAAAGGAATGAGTTAAAAATGTATATTTTTATACATTAAACAGAATGAATGATAAATTTTAGAATTGCTTTCTATTGTAATTTTATATGGAATAAAAAGGAGTAGACTTTAGAGCTGCATTCTTTTGTAAATAAAAGAATAAATTCTTTTTGTCAAATAAAAAGAATGAATATGAAATGCTCATTTTTGGAAAAATAAAAAGAAGGAATTAGAAATGGACATTTTTGTCACATTAAAAAGAAGTAGATCAAAATATATAGTTTTGTTTACATTAAAAAGAGTTTAACCAAAATAGTCATTTTTGGTCATTAAAAAGAGTTACACCAAAATAAACATTTTTGGTCATTGAAAGGGGATTACACAAAAGAGATAAAAGTTGATATTTTTATTGTCAATTAGTTATAATAAAAAGATTAGAGAAATAAAAGTTAATATTTTTATTATCGATTAGTTACAATAAAAAGATCACACGTTATAAATATGATATTAGCGATGGCTTGGAGTATATGTCTGTGATGTTGAAATGTCTGTTGTGTTAAATATAATGTTCGTGTATTCAAACTGAATATTACACTTCCATTTACAAGTTATTCGACTTGTTTATGTGATTGGGTTGATAATTTTTACACATCGCCCAAGTGCACAAAAAATTTATTATTTGCTTGTTGGATGAAACCCCACATGGGTGTTGGGATGATATTTGATTTACACTAGTCCCAATATTTAGTGTAGAATCCACTTTGGTTGTTATTTGGATGCTTGATAATTATTTATCATGATTATTGATTACATGCAATATATGGTTATTGATTGGGTCACATTCCAACAAAGAATATTCTAGAAAAAGGATATTTTCAGAAAATATTTTAGAAAAAGGAATATATTTTAGAAAATACATTTTTTTTTAATGGACTAGTTACTAACTAGAATTAATCATTAAATTTAGATTTAATGAAGTTTTCCAATTTGTTAATATTTAATTGAAATTAAATTAAATTAATTGGATTTGGGTTTGTCGTAAATAGTGTCTTAAATAACACTGTTCTTAAACCCGTTTGAAAAGAATAATCTTTTAATTTAGATTATTAAAAGTTTCAATTATATTTGGTGATTGAAATAAGATGAAATGTGAGTTGGGTTTATTGTGAACTATGTTTTTGAGCGACATTTGTTCTTTAACTCAGCTGACAGTGAAAAAATATGATTTGGAATTTATAAATCTTTTATTGAGATTTAAAGGGGAATTTTTCCAAAAGCCAAGTTTCCCAATTTAATATATTAAATGGGAGTTAAGTGGAATTCAAATTAATAATAACCGAGATAAGCTTCTGTAAAAGAAGACCGATACTACATATGGAATTTAAGAGGCTTTACCGTTATTCCATTTATATTATTGGTCGGATACAGAAATTTATAATGATTATATATTGATATGATTTCTGTGAGGATTCCATATTTTATGGAAGATGATTTTGGGTTTACCATGAACTATGTTTTAAATGATATTAGTTCTTTAACCTAGTTAAAGATAAGATTATTTTCTTAAATTTAAATAATCATTGAATAATGATTTTGGTATTTAAACCCAAATTGGAATTTTGATAAATTTTTAAAGAAAGGATTTAAGGATAAGTTAAAGAATTTATCTTTGATAAGATAATGTGAATATTTTGTTTAAAAGAATATTTTGAATTGGAATGAGACGTTGGATGTGCTTTTATAGTACTTGATTTTTATTTATAAAAATACGCGAGTTATTCGGAAAGACCGGGTTTAACCCATTCCGAATAATTACTATGACGATGAAGAGTCGAAGATGAAGACGGTGGTTGAAGACCGACGATCTTCACATCGAATGGATGAGTTGCTACTGAGACCCATGATGGGAGTAACTACCTTGAAGGGGCTTCAGTGGTAGCCGTCCGGACTATTGTTGATTGTTTCGGATATGCGAGGACCTCTCAGGTGTTCCGGTTTCGTTCAGACCCAGAACAGACTTGTAAATGGATGCGTGTCTGACATTGGATTTCGTTCCATGTGAATTAAATTGATTTTTATTGATGTATATCTGATTGGTGGTGGAGAATTTATTTTCTGCTTAACACCCTGGTATATATTAATAGTGATTGATCGCATGGCGTGAAT
Source organism: Allium sativum (assembly GCA_030737875.1). Classification (NCBI taxonomy): domain Eukaryota; kingdom Viridiplantae; phylum Streptophyta; class Magnoliopsida; order Asparagales; family Amaryllidaceae; genus Allium; species Allium sativum. Next base: position 433,876,831 of record CM060920.1, read on the forward strand.
TTTCAATGTGGCACGCCAAGATGCAATTGATCAAGGCTTTTGTTGAAAAGCAGGGCCTTGTGGGATGATCAAAGTATAGCCTATTACGGCATAGCTTTGTGTATAGCGTGACTTCGCGAGCCTCACACCCCGGTATGAGTCAAAAACGGGAGTAGGACTACAGGGAGTGCACACGTTTCTTTCTAGCTAGGAGTAGTGCCAGTGCTTAAACTGGCTGGTATTTTACTTATGTGGATGATGGATTTTGAGGCACCTCGGATTTTTATAGGCCGTTAGTGGTCATACTATAGGTCCAAAGGGACCGGGAAGCGTGTGTTCAGGCATAATTAATCCACTACCCTTAGGTAGGGACCGACCCTGAAGATCCAAGGGTTGCCCATAGGTGTGATCCTGAGGCATTTGCTAGAGTGTCTTGAATCGGAGAGGAGCTTGCCCCTAGCCTCGATTTCATGATGGAAAACCAACTTCCAATATGACACCATGCGGTTTTGATTGTAGAACTAGTACGACGACATGATATATGGTACCCATGCCGTCTATGATTTATATATTATGATTGAAAATGTTTTTAAAACATATATACACTAATGATAATATCAAATCCGTTTTTATCGTATCAAGCATTTTTGACCATTATAAGGTAAAACTCTATCCTCCGGTTTGCGTTGCATTGTGTGATGGGACTTGAATCTTATAATGGTTTCATTTTCCTAAAGAGCATTGCGTTGTTTAACGTTTTACTTTATTCTATGCACTGGCAATCCAATGGAGTAAACCCGTTCCGCGTTAGCGGCGTGGTCCTGTGATTCGCCTTATTATTATTAGATTAGTTAAGTTAAGATTTCTCATACCAGTCCCATGACTGACCTGTAGTCTGTTTCATTGGCAAACTCGGGTGCCCATATTTTCCACACGAGCAGTCGAGTAGCTTTTTGCAGATATATTTACAGGATCCTGGTTTACAGCTGAAGCGGTATTCGGAAAGCTCTGTATCTGTGTATTCCTTTCAGTTGTATATTTCAAATATTTTTCCGTTGCTATTTAAGTGTAATTTAAATCTATGATATTATTGTATTTCAATTGTGTAATAAGTATTCATACTCTGTGATTTTCTTGTACTCTGATGTAATTGTTGTAATCAGCAATAAAATGTTCTTCAGTTTGTGTTCTGATGTGTGTTGTTCTCAAAGAAATCTAGGCTTTCCTTTATGGGGAAGTTTGGGTCGTCACATGTGGTATCAGAGCTTTGGTTTACAGAGCTCGAGAACAAGACACATTAGAACCGAACGAAAGAATTCATCAGAGATTGGATTAGTAATATCCAATGAGAATAACTCGTTAGAGATGGGATCAGTAGTATCCTAGAACGAGTGTGAAGAGTATTATTTTCTTTAAAATAAATGAAAACAAATTTAGTTTTGAAAATTTTATCTAAAAATACGTATTTTAGTATATTATTAAATTTTAATTTGGACAATCGAGTATATAAAGATTTCGAGTGTACGAGTAATTAACGGATATTCGAAGTTTTGATATACTGGGTAGATATAGAATCACACTCTAGTCGCCCGGAGATGATTCTGGTGATCGGTGCACCATCATCAGAATTTATGTTCGAGTTTCGAAGGTGGTATATCTATATATTTCCATTGACTGGTATGAGAACCAAAACTAGATAGGATATATTGTTGTGGTTTGCACTCAAAATATGATTTTTGACTATATATTAAAGTTATGTATATTTGAAAAGTTAATCACCTAATTGATTGTTGGTTGTGGTGTTTGATAATTAGTTTCACTAATTAAAATATTAGAATGATAATTAATTAAACCCATAAATAAAATTTAAAACTGAGTTGGATAATTAAAAACTTTTAGTTTCGTTCCTTTTCAAGGACGAAAAGATTTTAAGTGAGGGAGATTGTAACAAGCTGGAAAATTAGAACCAGTTTAAAAAAATTATTAGGAAGTTTTGCGCCTGAATTTCTGTTTCAAGTAACATATTGTTTTCTTCATTTTGTTAAATTGAAACTAAATCTGTATAAGTTATATCGCAATGATTTATTTTAGACCATTGGTTTTATAAGTTTAATTTAGAGTCTAACTTATAGATCCAAGATTCTGTGTTCATTTTAATAAATAAAATTTTATCTTAAAGATTTATTTGAACTTTATGCTCAATTAGTTAAATGTTAAATTGGTGGTCCATGTTTTATCTTTCCTTATTAAGTGTAACACTAGACTGGATAGTTTATATATATACTTTATATTTATATATATATTAATTTGATTTAACATTGAACCTATTAAATGTATGTATGAAATAAATTATGTCTATTTTAAATTTAGTATTGACATTAATTGTGATATTGCCATTAATCGTATTAACTTAATTAAGATATTGCTATCTAAGAATATTCTAATAAAATTAATTGATTTAAATTTGAAACCATGAACTAAGGAAACACATGATTTTTAGCGTGTGGATTTAGAATCCACATTTATCTGTATGCTATGAAATAGCAGTCACATTATGTTTCTTTTAATTGTGTATTAATGAAACTAGTGAGAATAATTTTAATATATGGAGGCTAATAAATTTAATACTGTGACATATATATTATAAGATTTGACTGTTTTACCTTTTGTATTTATTAGTAGTTTTCTCATTTTTCATATTTCAAAATTGCCTATAAATTAATTCTAATTCATTCATATGTACAGAGTTATCAATTAACCATACTTGCATACTATTAACTATTATGTCACACAATTGAGGAATGAACCTATTTGCTATATATATATAAAAAAGGAAAGTTTTTTTTCCATATCTCAGCACTGTTTATACATTCACACAAATGGATGTATTTGATGCACCTTTATAATACCATAAATTAAGTTTTATTCAAATTTTCAATTAAATCAATATACATGTTGTCCTTTATTTATTTCGTTTACTTATGTGATATGCCTTCTTATTACACTTACCTGCATGCTAATACGGTATCAATTTATACCATGAATAATTTTGATTTATAGCATTTATGAATCAATCAATACAAATTAAAGCAAAATATAAAAGGTTTCTTTCTCCATTTTGTGGAATTTATGTATTCAGTTAATTACTTCTTTAAGGGAAAGAAACTTAAAGTTTTTTATATATATATACTAGTTAGGATAAATTTACGGTCAAAACACAAAATCCTATTCTAAAATACGTAGCCGCCGCGCTTTACATTTTCAATGGCTGAAAACGCACAAAAACAATGGCCACGATGCACCCTCTTTCATCTCTTAATTTCTCCCAATCTCTCATGAATTAAATTATGATTAATAAACTAAATTTGAAGAGAAAGATCATATCTTCATTTCTATACGGACAAGATCGATCATGATGGAGTATTCTTTCCGATGTGGACACTCAAAAGCCGGCGGTTTGGAGTCAATTTCGTGGTGATTGGGGGGGGGGGCGAGCTCCATGGTGTTGGCGGCGCAGGAAGGTGAAGGTCAGGGCTTGGTGATGGTGGTCTCCGATCTGTGTACGTCGGCTTCTAGGAGGATGCAGTGGTGGTTCTTTTAGTCGAAGATGGGTTCTGTTGATTCCAGTATACACGATGAAGAAGAGGAAAGGAGCGGCCCTTTTTGGTTAAGTGTTGTAATTAGAGATTTTAATTTAATTAATTAAACCATGAAATTAAAGTTCGTATCGACCATAACTCTTTCAAATTAAATCAGAATTCGACGAGGTTAGGTGCGTTGGATTCGTATTTCCGCGATCTATGTGATGGTGATGACCAGAACTGAAACAGAGCATATTAGATTTTGGTCAAATTCTAGATCTGAGTTGTTCAGAATTAAAAGCATCGGTGAGAATTCTTTTTTTTATATATATAATTAATAATTAAGTTATTTTGCATTGTTCTGAATCCATGAAATTACGATAATGAATTAGATTAGTGATGTTTGAAATTTTAATGTGTGGAATGATGATTGTTGTGTTGAATGATGGTTGTGTTGTTGAAACCAACATCTCATGTTAATTCAAATTTACATTTGTCATGTTAGAACAAGATTTTCATTTTAGTTAAAATTTATCATATTTGTTTATAGTATAAGAATGAGGCAAATTTGTCATATTTGTTTACAGTATAAGAATTAGGCAAATTTGTCATATTTGTTTACATTATCAGAATGAAGATAGAAATGAACATTTTTGTGTCATTAAAGAGATTAAATTAGAAATGAACATTTTTGTGTCATTAAAGAGATTAAATTAGAATTGAACATTTTTGTGTCATTAAAGAGATTAAATTAGAAATGAACATTTTTTAGCATAAGAAAAGAGATTAAAACAAAAATATGCATTTTTGTCTACATTAAAAGGATTTGTCAAAACATGATTATAAAAGGAAAATTAACATTTTTTTTTTAGCAAAAGATGTGTGATCTTCCAGAAGGAAGAGAGCACACATATATAAAATAAAAATAAGGTGATACAAATATCCAAATACAGACCCAAGACAGGAGTCACAAATAGGAATGTAAGGGATAATAGATAGATGAGTTCCGGCAAGGCCACCACCCATCATACTTCATTATCGAATTCCGGCAAGGCCACCACCCGATAAAGAAGTATATCTATTCCCATACATATAACAATCTAAGTGCAAAAACAAATGGTGTAAGAAATCACCAAAAAATACAGACACTCCTACTCCTCATACACCAATATGCCCAAAGCAAGCCAACAATGTTCAATCCAAACAGCAAACCCAAAAGCTCCACAGTGACATCTACAACCTATAATCTGAAAAACTGAAACAAAATTATCAGTAACTTACACATATATATGAGTATATGCCTATATATATATATCTCTATATATATATATATGAATATATGTATCCATATATATATATATTGATATATATGCATATATATGAAAATTATATATATACATATATTGTGTGATTATATATATAGGCATATATCCATATATACATGTACAAAGTGAAGGACATAAGAAACAAACAAACAAGAAGAAAGTGCCAAACCAAGTAAAAAAGAAATCAGCAACCCAGACGAGGTCTATTGCATCTAAAATAACTATTAATACGAATGAATAAACTCAGGTTAAATCTAACCTTAAACAAAAAATGCCCAAATGGCCAATCACCAAATAGTTTATAGTGCGAATTAAACATCCAAAACAGACAGAAATTTACTATGTTAATGATTAAATTATCCTTGGGTACATAGATTGAATGAAAGATTCTCTGATTCCTCTCAACCCAAATGAACCAACTTATGAATATTACTAAAGAATCCAATATGTAATTCTGTCTAGAATTGTAACGTAATCTATGACAATTCCAATAATCGAAACAACTACTAAAGGAATTAAAACAATCAAAAGTAAAAATCCTTATAATCATGTTGAAAATAGATAAGGTAAAATAAAAAGAGAAAAATAAATGATCGACATCCTCCTCTCCATTATTACAAAAACAACACTTTACATCTAAAATCACATTCTTCCTTTTTAAAAGCTCAATCATATTAAGCTTCTTATGAATGATCAACCACATTAGAAACTTAGCTTTTGGTGTGGAATTAGATTTCCAAAGAAATTTAAAGGGATATAATGAAATACCAGAAAAATTAATGAAGCTATACATAGAATTAACGGTGTAAACTAAATTCTTATCTAAACCCCAGGTAATAGAATCACCATTCTCATCCAAATGGTATAATGCTAACTTAGCTTTAAGTAAGGCCAATTGTCTTAATAAATCTTCTTCTAAAATATTATCGAAGGAGAACTCCCGCGGAGGATCTAAATCCGGTTTGTAAACATCCTTGATTAAAGCATTCTTAAATTTACTAATGTTAAAAATCTTACTAAACTCAATTTTTAACGGCACTCTAGAAATCCATGCATCGTGCCAAAAATAAGTAAGGTTTCCTGAATGAACTAACACTTTGCATCCTAAATTAAAAAATTCAAAACAATTCAAAACAGACTTCCAAAAGTGAGATAATCTATTATCCCAACCACCACTATTTCCAATAAAAAACTCTCCTCTAGAATAATAAGATTTGAAAACGATAGACTTCCAAGAAGCCTTCACTTCTGGACATCTATATTTCCATAACTATTTAGCGAGCAGAGAAAGGTTAAAATTATGTAGATTTATGATCCCCAGACCCCCCCCCCCCCTCATTCTTAGGTTTACAACACATGTCCCAATTAACTAGACATTTATAACCTCTACAACTAGAATCACCATTCCAAAGATAATTACACCTAAGCCTATCAATCTTCTCAATGACCCATTTAGGAAATCAATGAACAGCCATCCAATAAGAGGGAATAGCTGAAAGGACCGAATTGACTAGAACTAATCTACTTGCTCTAGACAGGAATCTATTGTTCCAGCTAGAAAGTCTATTACTAATCTTATCAATAATGACTATCCAATCTTCCTTCTTACGCTTCGAAGGTCTTATCTTAAAACCTAAATAGTCAAAGGGAAATTTCATAATCGAACAGTTCAAAGTGCTAGCTACCAAAGTTTCAACATTGTTAAAATCATTAAGGACCATCACGGCACTTTTATCAAAATTAATTCTAAGACCAGATAACATCTCAAAACAGTAAAGAATAAACTTGAGAGCAATAATATGCTCAGGCAAGTGGGAAGAAAATAATAATGTATCATCTGCAAATTGAAGGAGCGATAATTCATTATTAAATTCCTCATTCCCAACACTACCTAGGACACCTAATCTCCCAGCTCTCTTTATAATTCTAGAGAAGACATCAACCGCTAAATTAAACAGAAAAGGTGATAAGGGGTCGCCTTGTCTAAGTCCCCTCTTGGATCGTATCTTCTTACCCACTACCCCATTCACAACAATGTTAACTTTTTATCAAAATAATGAGAACAAAATTAACATTTTTGTTTATTGTAAAAGAATGAGAACAAAATTAACTTTTTATCAAAATATGATTAGTGAATAGAATAACATATTTTTATCAAAATATGATTAGTGAATAGAATAACATATTTTTACCAAAATATGATTAGTGAATAAAAGGACATATTTTTGTCACTTTGAAATAAAGGAAATTAAAAGGACATATTTTTGTCACTTTGAAATAAAGGAAATTAAAAGGACATATTTTTGTCACTTTGAAATAAAGGAAATTTAAAGGACATATTTTTGTCACTTTGAAATAAAGGAAATTAAAAGGACATATTTTTGTCACTTTGAAATAAAGGAAATTAAAAGGACATATTTTTGTCACTTTGAAATAAAGGAAATTAATAGGACATATTTTTGTCACTTTGAAATAAAGGAAATTAAAAGGACATATTTCTATCACTTTGAAATAAAGGAAATTAAAAGGACATATTTTTGTCACTTTGAAATAAAGGAAATTAAAAGGGCATATTTTTGTCACTTTGAAATAAAGGAAATTAAAAGGACATATTTTTGTCACTTTGAAATAAAGGAAATTAAAAGGACATATTTTTGTCACTTTGACATGAATGAAATAAAAAGGATATTTTTGTACATTTAAAGATGAATGAAATAAAAATGTATAATTTCATGCATTAGAAGTTATGAGTTAAAAATGTATATTTTTATACATTAAGAAGAATGAATTGAAAATGTATATTTTTATACATTAAGAAGAATGAATTGAAAAATGTATATTTTTATACATTAAGAAGAATGAATTGAGAATGTATATTTTTATACATTAAAAGGAATGAGTTAAAAATGTATATTTTTTATACATTAAACAAAATGAATGATAAATTTTAGAATTGCTTTTTATTGTAATTTTATATGGAATAAAAAGGAGTAGACTTTAGAGCTGCATTCTTTTTGTAAATAAAAGAATAAATTCTTTTTGTCAAATAAAAAGAATGAGTGTGAAATGCTCATTTTTGGAAAAATAAAAAGAAGAAAATAGAAATGGACATTTTTGTCACATTAAAAAGAAGTAGATCAAAATATATAGTTTTGTTTACATTAAAAAGAGTTTAACCAAAATAGTCATTTTTGGTCATTAAATAGAGTTACACCAAAATAAACATTTTTGGTCATTGAAAGGGGATTACACAAAAGAGATAAAAGTTGATATTTTTATTGTCAATTAGTTACAATAAAAAGATTAGAGAAATAAAAGTTAATGTTTTTAACATCAATTAGTTACAATAAAAAGATCACACGTTATAAAGATGATATTAGCGATGGCTTGGAGTATATGTCTGTGATGTTGAAATGTCTGTTGTGTTAAATATAATGTTTGTGTATTCAAACTGAATATTACACTTCCATTTACAAGTTATCCAACTTGTTTATGTGATTGGGTCGATAATTTTTACACATCGCCCAAGTACATAAAAAATTTATTATTTGCTTGTTGGATGAAACCCCACACGGGTGTTGGGATGATATTTGATCTACACTAGTCCCAATATTTAGTGTAGAATCCACTTTGGTTGTTATTTGGATGCTTGATAATTATTTATCATGATTATTGATTACATGCAATATATGGTTGTTGATTGGGTCACATTCCAACAAAGAATATTCTAGAAAAAGGACATTTTCAGAAAATATTTTAGAAAAAGGAATATATTTTAGAAATTACATTTTTATTTAAATGGATTAGTTATTAACTAGAATTAATCATTAAATTTAGATTTAATGAAGTTTTCCAATTTGTTAATATTTAATTGAAATTAAATTAAATAAATTGGATTTGGGTTTGTCGTGAATAGTGTCTTAAATAACACTGTTCTTAAACCCGTATGAAAAGAATAATCTTTTAATTTAGATTATTAAAAGTTTCAATTATATTTAGTGAGTGAAATAAGATGAAATGTGAGTTGGGTTTATTGTGAACTATGTTTTTGAGCGACATTTGTTCTTTAACTCAGCTGACAGTGAAAAAATATGATTTGGAATTTATGAATCTTTTATTAAGATTTAAAGGGGAATTTTTCCAAAAGCCAAGTTTCCCAATTTAATATATTAAATGGGAGTTGAATGGAATTCGAATTAATAATAACCGAGATAAGCTTCTGTAAAAGAAGACCGATACTACATATGGAATTTAAGAGGCTTTGCCGTTATTCCATTTATATTATTGGTCGGATACAGAAATTTATAATGATTATATATTGATATGATTTCTATGAGGATTCCATATTTAATGGGAGATGATTTTGGGTTTACCGTAAACTATGTTTTAAATGACATTAGTTCTTTAACCCAGTTAAAGATAAGATTATTTTCTTAAATTTAAATAATCATTGAATAATGATTTTTGGTATTTAAACCCAAATTGGAGTTTTGATAAATCTTTAAAGAAAGGATTTAAGGATAAGTTAAAGAATTTATCTTTGATAAGATAATGTGAATATTTTATTTAAAAGAATATTCTGAATTGGAATGAGACGTTGGATGTGCTTTTATAGTACTTGATTTTTATTTATAAAAATACGCGAGTTATTCGGAAAGACCGGGTTTAACCAATTCCGAATAAATACTATGACGATTAAGAGTCGAAGATGATGACGGTGGTTGAAGACCGACGATCTTCACATCGAATGGATGAGTTGCTACTGAGACCCATGATGGGAGTAGCTACCTTGAAGGGGCTTCAGTGGTAGCCGTCCGGACTATTGTTGATTGTTTCGAATATGCGAGGACCTCTCAGGTGTCTCTGGTTTCGTTCAGACCCAGAACGGACTTGTAAATGGATGCGTGTCTGACATTGGATTTCGTTCCATGTGAATTAAATTGATTTTTATTAATGTATATCTGATTGGTGGTGGAGAATTTATTCTCTGCTTAACACCCTGGTATATATTAATAGTGATCGATCGCATGGCGTGAATTGTCAAAGTGGCACGCCAAGATGCAATTGATCAAGGCTTTTGTTGAAAAGCAGGGCCTTGTGGGATGATCAAAGTATAGCCTATTACGACATAGCTTTGTGTATAGCGTGAATTCGCGAGCCTCGCACCCCGGTATGAGTCAAAAACGGGAGTACGACTGTAGGGAGTGCACACGTTTCTTTCTAGCTAGGAGTAGTGCCGGTGCTTAAACTGGTTGGTATTTTACTTATGTGGATGATGGATTTTGAGGCGCCTCGGATTTTTATAGGCCGTTAGTGGTCATACTATAGGTCCAAAGGGACCGGGAAGCGTGTGTTCAGGCATAATTAATCCACTACCCTTAGGTAGGGACCGACCCTGAAGATCCAAGGGTTGCCCATAGGTGTGATCCTGAGGCATTTGCTAGAGTGTCTCGAATCGGGGAGGTGCTTGCCCCTTGCCTCGATTTCATGATGGAAAACCAACTTCCAATACGACACCATGCGGCTTTGATTATAGAACTAGTATGGCGACATGATATATGGTACCCATGCCATCTATGATTTATATATTTTGATTGAAAATGTTTTTAAAACATATATACACTAATGATAATATCAAATCCGTTTTTATCGTATCAATCATTTTTGACCATTATAAGGTAAATCTCTATCATCCGGTTTTCATTGCATTGTGTGATGGGACTTGAGTCTTATAATGGTTTCATTTTCCTAAAGAGCACTGCGTTGTTTAACGTTTTACTTTATTCTATGCACTGGCAATCCAATGGAGTAAACCCGTTCCGCGTTAGCAGCGTGGTCCTGTGATTCTCCTTATTATTAGATTAGTTAAGTTAAGATTTCTCATACCAGTCCTATGACTGACCTGTAGTTTGTTTCACTGGCAAACTCGGGTGCCCATATTTTCCACACGGGCAGTCGAGTAGCTTTTTGCAGATATATTTATAGGATCCTGGTTTACAGCTGAGGCGGTATTCGGAAAGCTCTGTATCCGTGTATTCCTTTCAGTTGTATATTTGTAATACATTTCCGCTGCTATTTAAGTGTAATTTAAATCTTTGATATTATTGTATTTCAATTGTGTAATAAGTATGCATACTCTGTGATTTTCTTGTACTCTGATGTAATTGTTGTAATCAGCAATAAAATGTTCTTCAGTTTGTGTTCTGATGTGTGTTGTTCTCAAAGCAATCTAGGCTTTCCTTTATGGGGAAGTTTGGGTCGTCACATGAACTACAATGTCAAACACATACTTTTCCAAATCATTTCGGGTTTAGCCCTCGAAATCCTTTCCGTTTTATAAAATATTTTTATAAAACATTCCCTGTCCAAAATCGGGAAAACATTTCTTTTCACTTAAGAAAAATATCATTTCAAAATCATTCAATAAATTTGAAATGAACTCAACAACATCGCTAAACATCTCATGGTCAAATCGTGAAGTGTTTCACAAGATGTTAGCATACAACTATTTCTACCCAACCCAACGCTAAATGTAAAAGCATATTTTGCTCGTAAACTGGTCGAGCACAATCCAAACAATCAATCAATCACAATTAATATCAAAAACCAAGTGTATTTGGTTTATATCACATCTCGTGTTTTGGGTAAGTTTAATTACCATCCATTCATTCTAGAATTTAATCCTGCATTTACTCGGGTTAAAGAACCAATGTCATTTAAAACACAATTCACAATAAACCCCAAAATCATCTTCCATATAATATGGAACCTTCATGGAAATCAGATCAATCACAATTGATATAAATTTCCGCATCAAACTAATACTATAAACGGAATAACGACAAGGCCTTTTAAATTCTGTAAATAGTAGCTGTCTTCATTCACAGAAGCTCATCTCGATTATTATTAAATCGAATTTCATTCAGTTCCTATTTAGTTTATTAAATTGGAAAACCTCTCAAAATCTCATTTAAAAGATTTATTACTTTCACAAGTGGGTTCAAGAACGGTATTATTTAAGATACCGTTCACAACGAACTCAAAGTCCAATTTCAAATCAAATTCTTTCCCTTAGTCAATTCATTGGCCTTTACTATTCACTACTTTATGTAAAAAGGGTTAATTGAGAATTTAATTTGGTCATCGAATTAAATACTCAAGTCATAACATACCTAATATTCCTGTTATATGTTTTCATGCCAAATCGTATTTAACCATTTTTATTTTACAAACCAAGAAAAATTGGTTTGCACACATTTTAAATCGCTTAAAATAATTTTAAAAGATTTCGAATAAAATCGATTACTGAAATCTACGAATTAGTGAAACTGACAAGTCACAAACGAAGTCGAAACTCGACCGGGAAAGAGCCTGGATGCATCTAAACTGGATGAAAAATTCAGACGTTTGAATTTGCAATTTACTGAAACAACAAGGTTTTAGTTCATTTTTGCCCCATTTCAAACGTCTGAAATCTTTAGGTCAGACGTCTGAATTAAAATTTTCAGACTTCTGAATTTCTTAACTTTTTTGCTTAATTATTTGAAGCAGGTCAGATGTCTGACCAAAACAATTCAGACGTTTGAATCCTGTTCCAGAGCACAATTCGCCTTGAAAACATGTTCTAAGTGATATCAACTTATACCCGAAGGCCTATGATGTTATGTACATGTAAATGAGGCTTCTAAAACTCATCACGGTAGCTCATAACACCAAACTTACATGCACAAACATTCATACAAGAGATTTGCAATGATTTTTGATTATAAATTCCAAAACGGGAAAATTTTCTAACCAAAGCAATCAAGTATGGTTCAAGTGACTTGTGAAGACTTAGAACTATGCCGGTGTAACAACCCGAGTTTCGACAGACCGAATTTTTCAAAATCCAATCCATCGGATCCCGAGTTGGGTGCTCTGGTATCCTGCAGAAAAGACAGAGAGAAAGAAACATGTCAGAGTTCGAAAACCAGCCCACAACGGAAGGAATAAAATATAATTTATTCAAAATAGCATTACCTTAATAATAATACTGCCAACCCAGTAGTCAAGCAATACTATCTCGGTCATGAACCTAACCTGCGCGTGTTGTGAGGAGGGGGTCAGAACATAAGTTCTGTGTGACTAGACTATAATAAACTCTTGTGTAACCCTACATATACCGTTCAGTTGTAATTTCTTGTTTATTAGGTTATTCACAATATTAGCACCCAAGGCCAAACCCATGTCATTCTCGTCCAATTACTAGTAGACTTAACCTAATACATCGTATATGTATATTTTCCCCGACTCGTATGATCCTTTCCATGTATATGTACAGTCCCTTGTCGTATATCGTACGGGCTTTATCACGTAATTCTATACTACTTCAACATAGTGCCACCATTCCCGTAATCGTTTGGACTGCCACCCTTGATCTAGCTAGGTTTCCTTATCATGAACTATCGAGTGTTCAACTAGGATTTACGCCACCTAGGACCACTAGGGATTATGCTACCTATTGAACGTTTTCTAGATTCGATTAGGGTTTATGCCACCCAGGACTACTAGGGATTATGCTACCTTTCAAACAGCGCCCTTTTCCCACGTATGTATCGCGAATCGTTTCCGATGTCTAGGTGCACACGTACACTATATGTGCGGCCCGAGTCCCGTGACAGGGCTAAATCAAGAAATACGGAACTCGGTCGGGAGCTTTAAGTTATCTACCGATGCAGATGCTAAGGTCTATTTTTCTACCAGTGGTTATGGTCCCACGTGACCCCTCCCTCAACTAATGAAAGGCAATCCAAGAAAATCAAGCACGAGAACTGTACTCCTGCCACCTATGCCCCACTTTCCTATTGGCCAGCCTCACCCATAACTAGATAGCAAGTATATGGTCTGTTGGGAGTTCTCTGCCTTTCCGTATACGTACTACGATTGACTGAAGATAGTAGGTAGACGACGAGTGCCATCACAGGGATAAACAAGATATCGCCGCCTCACACTGGTCCATCCTAGTCTTTAGGTTGCCTTATATTGCAACCAAGGCATACTCTTGGTTCTCCTACCGCAGACCTTAACCTCTGCGAGCCCAGGCGGATCATCTGAAACCTCACAGAGGGATACCAAGAGTACCCTCACGTTCCCTGAAGCTATGTGCTTCGTAATCCAGTCCGTCAGAGCCTTTCTCGAAATCAGATAAATGTTCGATCCTCCTCGTGTGTTTATTAAGCGATGATCTACCGTATCGGGTTATTCATCTATTTATGGACTGGCTCAGTTTCCTTGACTAAGAATTATTACTTAGTTGTTCTTAACTAAGGTTTACCACTTAGTTTCCTTTCCCGTTAGTCTTGTTAACTAAGGTTTACCACTTAGTCCCCTTAACTAAGGATTACAACTTAGTTCCCGTTCTCGACTGTTTTCTTAACTAAGGTTTACTGCTTAGTTCCTATTAACTAAGGCTTGTTACTTAATTATCATTCTCGTTGTTTTACTTAGTCAATTCTCGTTACCTTAGACATCAGACCACATATTCTCGCTTTATAATTCAACTTGTTGACTAAGGTTTTCCCATGAATTAAAGCATAACTTAAGTTCTCATTTATTCGGTGATAACGCATGAGTGCTTTCCCACAGTTCTTGCTTAGCTTACCCCATATTATAGGTTATCCCACCCTTTAGGTCTTTCATTACATCTTAAGTCAAAGTCTAAACCTGTCCCTAGGACAAGTTTACCCCCTAATTAAACCTTCGACTATTTCAACTTCGATTTATAATAGGTAGTTAACATTCCCTATTTTCATTTTTGGTTAAGTTTTGTTCATATGTTCGTGTCGACTTAACCCCATCTCCTTATAACGTTCATTCACAAATTTGGTTAAGTGTTGTCTTTGAATTCATGACTTAACCCTACGAATCATGTGCCATTAATTAATTATTAATGCACCACAACCTCTCACATTAGACCTGTTGTTGTGGTCACTGGTTATGCCGGGCGGTTCTGGGCAGAATTACACCACAACTCAGTCTAACCTCGGGTTTTAAGCGCGACATGACTAACTTCTCACATTAGGACCTATTGTTTGCGACCACTGGTTAGGCCGGGCGGTTCCGGGCAGGATTACATCGCAAACTCATTCTAACCTCGAGTTAGCCACGTTTCATGTTTGGTTCATGTCTATTCTAATAGGCATATGTCAAGTTCATAATCATGTCAAAAAAAAAAAATATTAAGTTCATGTTATGCCAATTACCCAACTTACAAGCATGTTCATATAAATGTCAACTACCAATTCATGCCATGTTCGCGTTCGTTTTAGATGTCAAGTTCATAAGCATATTCTAAATGTCATATTCCAAGTTTCGTAATCTAGTCCCTATTTACATTACACAAATTACTCAACCATGTTCATGTTCAATGCATTTCAATAGTGCCATAATTCAAGTATCAAGTTCAATCTAGATGTCAAGTGTCAATTCCCCAAATCCAAGCTTTACCTAAAAACCCCCAATTTATATTCATGCTTGTAATCCCATTAACAGGTTATGTCTATCATTAAATTCATAATTCATACTCACGTCAATTTCATGTTCAAGTTCTAGATGTAAACTTCATGTCAAATCCAGATGTCGATTCATATCAAGTTTGTGTTCTTATCCAAATTCAAGTTATAATACAGGTTTTATTCTAGAGACATGTGCCCATTAACAAATCCATAAGTCAATTTCATGCTTAAATCAATAATGTCAATCCTACGCCAAATCCCAAATCATGTTCATGCGTATAATTCTAAATTTGGTTTACGCATTCAGGTTTTGTCAATGTTATATTATGCCCAACCCTCTTTGTAATTTATAACCAAACCCTCCAGTTCATGTCATAGCCCAAAACCGAGCGTTTCCCATTTTCGCTTGCAATAATCATTCAGTCGTATTTATTTTATGATAGATCTAGGCTCGAGATAGACTAGCTATTAAAAATCAAAAAGGGAAAGAATAAAAGGAGGCACATAATCGTAGGCATAATAATTAAAACCGAGCACATGATAATATTAAACATTATGGATTCAATAATTTCATTTCGTGTTTACATAGGGAATGTTTGAACGATAAATAATAATTTTACACAAAAAGTGCATTATAACTCCACTCATAGTGTTTATCATCTTCAAAATGTAGATCCTCGATTGCCCCTTTGATTTATGAATTGGATTAATCCTTGAACTGATTTCCCCTTTTCCCTTTTTGTTGCTTGTGATTCATCTTTGATTGATTTCATGTCCAATTCAATTTATCTTTGATTTCATATGCGACGTAGGTTGCAGATCTGAATTCCTTCTCTTTGCGCAGTGATTTAGATCTAAGCCTCTTTTCTTTTTATTCATGGTTGTAGTAATCCTAGATCTCATTCTTTTTAGTTTTAAGAATAGATGTTGTAGAGAAAAGAGAGAAGATTAGATCTAAGATTTATTTAGATCAATAGCTTGAGGAGGAAGAAGAAATCAAGTTAGAAGAGAGCCATGGCCTTGCCATGAATTGTTGTGGAGTTTACAATGAGCCTAGGGTGTTTATATAGGTGTTAGACCAACGTACCAGGCCCAAAAACTCATCCAGGTGCTCAAAAATGAACCTGGACAGCTTCTGGGGCGAATTTCCCGCTTCTGGACCAAAATTCCCGCTCCAGGTCGCTACAGGTCGACCTCCCCAGGGGGGTCGACACTATGTTCGACCTCCCCCCTGGGAGGTCGACCCTATGGTCGACCTGGTCATTTTTTTCTGTTCTGGGCTGGGCTGTTTTTTGATTTTTCGCTGAAACTTCGGGAGGTCATAACTCCTTCATACGGACTCTGATTTTCGAAAACTCGGACTCTATTTCATGTAAAATTTCGAGAGGAATGCAATGGTGATGTCCATTCTACTTAATTCCTGACATTTAAATTAAATATCCTTATTTTACTATCTTCTCCGTTACATACACTATTATCGAATTAATTTTTCTTCTCTTCCATGTATTAATTAATTCTCATTATACGTCACCATTATTTACCTATATAAGCATATTTTCATAAATTTTATTTCATTTTTAATTATATTAAAAATGCGGGGTATTACATTCTCCCACCCTTAAAGAATTTCGTCCCCGAAATTCGATAAGAGTAAAATAGATAATCCCTCGCAACATCCAATTAGTGTTCATCCAATTGTTGCAACATTGTGCACATGTGCAAAGTGAGGTACATTACAGTAAAGCATACATGCCTCATTTGGATCCACCTATATGTATGCAAACTTTAAAAAACTTTTCAAAACATGATGCTTACATCCTAAATATACTTGCAGTTCTATATGGATGCAATATTTTTGAAAAATCAAAACATTTTCCATTCAAAATTTCCCATACTCTTATAGAATAAGAGCATAGTTCATCCAATTTTCGCATCCAAAACCCTACCAACCATCTTTTAATTCGAGATTTAGAAAAATCTAATTTTCCAAATTCGATTTCTTATGTTACGAAAAGGTATAAAACAGAAAAATTCACATCCTCTATTTTTCTTTTCTAATTGTACTTGGATTTTTATATAACTATTCTATTAAGATTTCCTATTTTCTTATCCAAGCACAACCACATAAGAAAATTTCTTTCTCGTATTTTCGACTTTATCTTGAAATAATTTCATTTTCTTTCCCCCGTCTTGTTTTGTTGCTTTACTGAATTTATTGTTTTCTTGTTAGTTAGGCTATTCTTTAGCTTATTTGGCTTAGTCCAGTTTCTCATGTTTATATTATTTATTTATCTTTTCAAATAAGCTTTTCCGTTTTCTAGTCAAACAGTATCCTACACAGCTACAACTATGGGCCAAGGATCTTAAGACTTTATTACCTCTGACAATCGCGAGTCCACCTAACAGGGTCTATATAATTGCTTGCCCTTCATCACCTAGTGGTCACTACCAGTCCATGCTGTGTATTACTAGCCTATCCTTTTCTTCTTCTCAAGCAACAGTTCTAGGTCTCAATGCTTATGCATTCTACGGGAAAATTTTTTATCCAATTTTTTTTTTAACAATAATCAAAATTTAATAGAATAGAGATTTCAAAAACTCCTTTTACAAAATACAACATTTTCCTTTCAAGTTTTTCATATATGAGAACTAGTGAGCAATATATATATATATGCTCCTTTTCATGAGAGAATTCTTTCAAAACAAGAAATCGTTGTTTTACACAATATACCCCACTTTATTTTAAAACCCAATATGCACTTTTCAAACATCAAGATACTTTTAAGATCGAAACTCAAAAAATACCACAAACTCTTTTACAAATTCAAGTTCTTAAAAGTTTATTATTGGGTCAGACTCAAAGCGGGTTTTCCACTCAACTAGGCTTTCCTAGGTACTTTCACAAATTCAATTTTCTCGACTATATATATTCCTAATCCATTTTCACACTTTAACCTTTTTTTCTGATTTCTAAGGTTTTACTTCTAGACCCACTACTCTGAAATACTAATATTTCAGTTTCCATTCTATCGGATACTTTCTAGCTCCAAGTCATATTGTACACTTTCCCAACCACCTAATTATTTCCAAAATTTCTATGTCCATGCCTTTAGTGTACAAACCAATATCCCAACTCTTTACATGTCTAGTGGGATACTATATGGATTTAGGTTTATATATATAATATATTTATATTTTAGAAAATACAAATATGTTCACTCATTATCGCCCTAAGACCACTAAACCGAAGCTCTAATACCAGATGTAACAACCCGAGTTTCGACAGACCGAATTTTTCAAAATCCAATCCATCGGACCTCGAGTTGGGTGCTCTGGTATCCTGCAGAAAAGACAGAGAGAAAGAAACATGTCAAAGTTCGAAAAGCAGCTCACAGCGGAAGGAATAAAATATAATTTATTCAAAATAGCATTACCTTAATAATAATACTGGCAAGCCAGTAGTCAAACAATACTATCTCTGTCATGAACCTAACCTGCGCATGTTGTGAGGAGGGGGTCAGAACATAAGTTCTGTGTGACTGGACTATAATAAACTCTTGTGTAACCCTACATATTCAGTTATAATTTCTTGTTTATTAGGTTATTCACAATATTAGCACCCAAGGCCAAACCCATGTCATTCTTGTCCAATTACTAGTAGACTTAACCTAATACGTCATATATGTAATTTTTCCCCAACTCGTATAATCCTTTCCATGTATACGTACAGTCCCTTGCCGTATATCGTACGGGCTTTATCACGTAATTCTATACTACTTCAACGTAGTGCCACCATTCTTGAAATCGTTTGGACTGCCACCCTTGATCTAGCTAGGTTTCCTTATCATGAACTATCGAGTGTTCAACTAGGATTTATGCCACCTAGGACCACTAGGAATTATGCTACCTATTGAACGTTTTCTAGATTCGATTAGGGTTTATGCCACCTAGGACTACTGGGGATTATGCTACCTGTCGAGCAACGCCTTTTTCCCACGTATGTATCGCGAATCGTTTCCGATGTCTAGGTGCACACATACACTATATGTGCGGCCCGAGTCCCGTGACAGGGCTAAATCAAGAAATATGGAACTCGGTCGGGAGCTTTAAGTTATCTACCGATGCAGATGCTAAGGTCTATTTTCTACCAGTGGTTATAGTCCCACATGACCCCTCCCTCAACTAATGAAAGGCAATCCAAGAAAATCAAGCACGAGAACTGTACTCCTGCCACCTATGCCCCACTTTCCTATTGGCCAGCCTCACCCATAACTAGATAGCAAGTATATGGTCTGTTGGGAGTTCTCGGCCTTTCCGTATACGTACTACGATTGACTAGAGATGGTAGGTAGATGACGAGTGCTATCACAGGGCTAAACAAGATATCGCCGCCTCACGCTGGTCCATCCTAGTCTTTAGGTTGCCTTATATTACAATCAAGGCATACTCTTGGTTCTCCTACCGTAAACCTTAACCTCTGTGAGCCCAGGCGGATCATCTGCGACCTCACAGAGGGATACCAAGAGTACCCTCACGTTACTCGAAGATACGTGCTTCGTAACCCAGTCCGCTGGAGCCTTTCTCGAAATCAGATAAAAGTTCGCTCCTCCTCGTGTGTTTGTTAAGTGATGATATACCGTATCGGGTTATTGATCTATTTATGGACTGGCTCAGTTTCCTTGACTAAGAATTATTACTTAGTTGTTCTTAACTAAGGTTTACCACTTAGTTTCCTTTTCCGTTAATCTTGTTAACTAAGGTTTACCACTTAGTCCCCTTAACTAAGGATTACAACTTAGTTCCCGTTCTCGACCGTTTTCTTAACTAAGGTTTACTGCTTAGTTCCTATTAACTAAGGCTTGTTACTTAGTTATCATTCTCGTTGTTTTACTTAGTCAATTCTCGTTACCTTAGACATCAGACCACATATTCTCGCTTTATAATTCAACTTGTTGACTAAGGTTTTCCCATGAATTCAAGCATAACTTAAGTTCTCTTTTATTCGGTGATAGCGCATGGGTGTTTTCCCACAGTTCTTGCTTAGCTTACCCCATATTATAGGTTATCCCACCCTTCAGCTCTTTCATTACATCTTAAGTCAAAGTCTAAACCTATCCCTAGGACAAGTTTACCCCCAATTAACCCTTCGACTATTTCAACTTCGATTTATAATAGGTAGTTAACATTCCCTATTTCCGTTTTTGGTTAAGTTTTGTTCATATGTTCGTGTCGACATAATACCATCTCCTTATAACGTTCATTCACAAATTTGGTTAAGTGTTGTCTTTGAATTCATGACTAAACCCTACGAATCATGTGCCATTAATTAATTATTAATGCACCACAACCTCTCACATTAGACCCGTTGTTGTGGTCACTAGTTATGTCGGGCGGTTCCGGGCAGAATTACACCACAACTCAGTCTAACCTTGGGTTTTAAGCGCGATATGACTAACTTCTCACATTAGGACCTATTGTTTGCGACCATTGGTTAGGCCGGGCGGTTCCGGGCAGGATTACATCGCAAACTCATCCTAACCTCGAGTTAGCCACGTTTCATGTTTGGTTCATGTCTATTCTAATAGGCATATGTCAAGTTCATAATCATGTCAAAAAAAATATTAAGTTCATGTTATGCCAATTACCCAACTTACAAGCATGTTCTTATAAATGTCAACTACCAATTCATGCCATGTTCGCGTTTGTTTTAGATGTCAAGTTCATAAGCATATTCTAAATGTCATATTCCAAGTTTCATAATCTTGTCCCTATTTACATTACACAAATTACTCAACCATGTTCATGTTCAATGCATTTCAATAGTTCCATAATTCAAGTATCAAGTTCAATCTAGATGTCAAGTGTCAATTCTCCAAATCCAACCTTTACCTAAAAAACCCCAATTTATATTCATGCTTGTAATCCCATTAACAGGTTACGTCTATCATTAAATTCATAATTCATACTCACGTCAATTTCATGTTCAAGTTCTAGATGTAAACTTCATGTCAAATTCCAGATGTCGATTCATATCAAGTTTGTGTTCTTATCCAAATTCAAGTTATAATACAAGTTTTATTCTAGAGACATGTGCCATTAACAAATCAATAAGTCAATTTCGTGCTTAAATCAATAATGTCAATTCTACGCCAAACCCCAAATCATGTTCATGCGTATAATTCTAAATTTGGTTTACGCATTCAGGTTTTGTCAATGTTATATTACGCCCAACCCTCTTTGTAATTTATACCCAAACCCTCCAGTTCATGTCATAGCCCAAAACCGAGCGTTTCCCTTTTTCGCTTGCAATAATCATTCAATCGTATTTATTTTATGATAGATCTAGGCTCGAGATAGCCTAGCTATTAAAAATCAAAAAGGGAAAGAATAAAAGGAGGCACATAATCGTAGGCATAATAATTAAAATCGAGCACATGATAATATTAAACATTATGGATTCAATAATTTCATTTCATGTTTACATAGGGAATGTTTGAACGATAAATAATAATTTTGCACAAAAAGTGCATTATAACTCCACTCACAGTGTTTGTCATCTTGAAAATGTAGATCCTCGATTGCCCCTTTGATTTATGAATTGGATTAATCCTTGAACTGATTTCCCCCTTTCCCTTTTTGTTGCTTTTGATTCATCTTTGGTTGATTTAATGTCCAATTCAATTTATCTTTGATTTCATATGCGGCGTTGGTTGCAGATCTGAATTCCTTCTCTTTGCGCAGTGATTTAGATCTAAGCCTCTTTTCTTTTTATTCATGGTTGTAGTAATCCTAGATCTCATTCTTTTTAGTTTTAAGAATAGATGTTGTAGATAAAAGAGAGAAGAATAGATCTACGATTTATTTAGATCAATAGCTTGAGGAGGAAGAAGAAATCAAGTTAGAAGAGAGCCATGGCCTTGCCATGAATTGTTGTGGATTTTACAATGAGCCTAGGGTGTTTATATAGGTGTTAGACCAACGTACCAGGCCCAAAAACTCATCTAGGTGCTCAAAAATGAACCTGGACAGCTTCTGGGGCGAATTTCCCGCTTCTGGACCAAAATTCCCGCTCCAGGTCGCTACAGGTCGACCTCCCCAGGGGCTCGACACTATGGTCGACCTCCCCAGGGGGGTCGACACTATGGTCGACCTCCCCCCTGGGAGGTCAACCCTATGGTCGACCTGGGGGTCGACCTGGTCATTTTTTTTCTTTTCTGTTCTGGGCTGGGCTGTTTTCTGATTTTTCCCTGAAACTTCGGGAGGTCATAACTCCTTCATACAGACTCTGATTTTCGAAAACTCGGACTCTATTTCATGTAAAATTTCAAGAGGAACGCAATGGTGATGTCCATTCTACTTAATTCCTGATATTTAAATTAAATATCCTTATTTTACTATCTTCTCCGTTACATACACTTTTATCGAATTAATTTTTCTTCTCTTCCATGTATTAATTAATTCTCATTATACATCACCATTATTTACCTATATAAGCATATTTTCATAAATTTTATTTCATTTTTAATTATATTAAAAATGCGGGGGTTACAGCCGGGGCGACAACGGAGCTTCGCAATATTGCCAAATCAACTAGTAGCTTATGAATTAGATTGTGTGGACAATTCTAATCATAATTTTCAACTCAATGAAAACATGAAATAAACCAATTTACACTAGCATACCTAACTCACTAGCATATCATCAACCAACAATCATTCATCAACCAAACAATTGACTAGCAAACAATTAATCTAGCCCTCTTTAGTGAGTAGCGTCTCACATATAGTGAATAAAAATCATATTTTTAACATGCTAACCATGATTTAACATCATATTATACTTCTATGCTCAATCAATAACATCAATCCAAACTATTAGTTTACTATAATTAACTAACTAGCCCTTTCATAGTTCTGGTTTCTCACCTTTGCTTGCTAGAAGCAAGAAATCAATTCTATGACAAGCTAGAACAATCTATCTTCCAATATTGCATGCAAATCACCAAACTAGGCATATATGATTGAATTTCCTAAGATTTAGGTCATAGGAGAAACAAAGAGGAAACAAGATGGAGAAGATGAAAAAGAGCTTGCTTACCCTTCTTCTTGGATTTGCACTTGATTTCAACAAGATTGAAGCTTGGAATCAAGAACCCTAGCTTAGGAATTTTAATTTCCTCCTCCTCTCCCCATTTTTATTTTTCTCTTAGTGTTGGAATGAATGAAGAGAGGAGGGGGTCAATTGGTTATATGGAGTGGGCTAGGTTTAGCCAAACCAAGACCCAACCAAGATACCAATTTTCCAAAGCTCGGAATATATCAAAGTTTATACTTTTCGAGCATGTAAATGACGTTTCGAACTCAATGGAAGTGGTTTTGAGTCCAAATTCGTCTATATGCAAAAAGTGATATTTTGGTTTTATATCCAATGAAAAAGATCAAAATTTCTCCAACTCCAAAGGTATTGATGTTTATAGTTTTCGAACTCGCAAACGGCATTTGAACTCAATGGAAGTGGTTTCGAGTTCAGATGCATTCATATGCAAAATGTGACATTTAGGGCTATACGATGATTTAAAAATAGAATTTTTAAATTCTGACGCATTTTCCTATAAAATTATATTAAAAATAAATTTTAAATTTGTTCCAAAATCTCAGGGATGTGACACTTCTCTGCTTAAGAACTTCTCTTCCTCGGAAAGGAATGAAGTCGCAAACAAGTAGATTATTTAAAATATAACCTTTCAAAAATTTACTTTGAAAAACTATTTCTTATTACGAATACGTGCTCTCGTATACGTAATTCTCTTAACTCATTCTAGGGCATTACTAACCCCATCTCTAATGAGCTACTCATTCTAGGATACTACTGATCCTAACTCTAATGAGTATTCCTATAGGATGTCACAAATCCTATCTCTGATGGGTCTTTTATTATGTTCTAACGAGTTGTACCCCAAAGATTTGAGTTAACCAAAGCTCTGATATCACTTTGTAACAACCCAAATTTCCCCGCCCTCCGAATCGACCATAAACCACATAGGTCCAGTCTGAAAGTCGGAAATCATCGGATCATTAACTTTGGGCGCACAACACATTTGAACAAACAATAGAAGACTTTTATAAACATTATAATAATGTTACATCAGAGTACAGAATATCAGAGTACATCGAAGAAAAATTTACAACAAATGTACTACAATGCACATCGGAAGACTATCAATGCTCTGGACACAGCTTTAATCTTCAATCCAGAATCCTACTCAATGAAATAAACTGCAAAATAAACTACTTGACTGCCCGTGTGGAAAATAGGGGCACCCGAGTTTGCAAGGGGAAAAAACTACGAGTCAGTCATGGGACTATTATGAGAAACTCTAATAGTTATAAACAACTTATATTAAATAAGGCAAATCACAGGACTACGCCGCTAACGCGGAACGGGTTTACTCCACTAGATTGTCAGTGCACAAACAACTACCATAAATAAACTTATGGATTTACAATGCATCATACAACATGCAATTCTCCAATCTACCCGTTTAGGCTTAATTCCCAAACATAGATTTCAAAATCCAATTCACTTTACAGAAATTATTCTTTTGGACTTTATTTCCCGATTTCTCATTTCAAATCAATTGAAATACATATCTAGCTTTTATATCAAAGTAGATTTCACTTCAGGATCTCAAACCAAAATCTTTGGAAATATGAATTCCAAAACAAATGCATACAAATAATATGCAACCAAATATCGGGAGGTATTCCGCCCTCAGACAAGGCGACGGGTTCGCACCTCTCTAACTCGATATATATGTGCACCTCCCACTACGGAGCAGGCTACACTGACAATGCATCATCCAATGCCATCGGGGAAAATACACCGCCTTCTTGCCCGTAAACCTTTATTCTTCCAGGGTTACCCGAATCTTTAGCCACATACTAAACCATTTCATATCCCGAAGTAGGGAAAATCATTTCACAACATAATAATCATAAGTACTTTCAATATATATAGTACTTCACATTAGCAATTCACACATATGATCAGTCACCATTAATCACATAACCTTTGAGCTCGTACGTCTCAAAGAAGGGTGCTAAGTAAGAGAATAAATTCTCCGCCACCAAACAGAGATATCATCAATGGCAACTAATTGGTTATGTGATGAACTGCAATGTCAAACACATAATACTATTACAAATCATTTCGAGTTTAGCCCTCGAAATCCTTTCCGTTTTATAAAACAATTTATAAAACATTCCCTGTCTAAAATCAGGAAAACATTTCTTTTCACTTAAGAAAAATATCATTTCAAAATCATTCATTAAATTTGAAATGAACTCAACAACATCGCTAAACATCTCTTAGTCAAATCGTGGAGTGTTTCACAAGATGTTAGCATACAAATATTTCTACCCAACCCAATGCTAAATGTAAAAGCATATTTTGCTCATAAACTGGTCGAGCACAATCCAAATAATCAATCAATTACAATTAATATCAGAAAACAAGTGTATTTGGTTTATATAACATCTCATGTTTTGGGTAAGTTTAATTACCATCTATTCATTCTAGAATTTAATCTTGCATTTACTCGGGTTAAAGAACCTATGTCATTTAAAACACAATTCACGATAAACCCCAAAATCATCTTCCATTTAATATGGAACCTTCATGGAAATCAGATCAATCGTGATCGATATAAATTTCTGTATCAAACTAATACTATAAACGGAATAACGACAAGGCCTTTTAAATTCCATAAATAGTAGCGGTCTTCATTCACAGAATCTCATCTCGATTATTATTAGATCGAATTCCATTCAATTCCAATTTAGTTTATTAAATTGGAAAACTTCTCCAAATCTCATTTTAAAGATTTATTACTTTCACAAGTAGGTTCAAGAACAGTATTATTTAAGATACCATTCACAACGAACTCAATGTCCAATTTCAAATAAAATTCTTTCCCTTGGTTAAATCGTTGGCCTTCACTATGCACTACCTTATGTAAAAAGGTTTAATCGAGAATTTAATTCGGTCATCGAATTGAATACTTAAGTCATAACATACCCAATATTCATTTTATATGTTTTCATGCCAAACCTTATTTAACTATTTTTATTTTACAAACCTAGAAAAATTAGTTTGCACACATTTTAAACCACTTAAAATAATTTGAAATGATTTCGAACAAAATCGATTGTTGAAATCTGCGAATTAGTGAAACTGACAAGTCACAAACGAAGTCGAAATGGGCCGAAACTCGGCCAGGAAAGAGCCTGGATGCATCTATACTATTGACCATGGTTTTACCGGTCAACAGTTCAAAAACAAGATTCAGACGTCTGAATGAAAAATTCAGACGTCTGAATTTGCAATTTACTGAAACAACAAGGTTTTAGTTCATTTTCTCCCCATTTCAGACGTCTGAAATCTTTGGGTCAGACGTCTGAATTTCAACTCAGACGTCTGAATTAAAATTTTCGGACTTCTGAATTTCTTAAATTTTTCCATAATTATTTGAAGCAGGTCAGACGTCTGACCAAAACAATTCAGACGTCTGAATCCTGTTCCAAAGCACAATTCGCCTTGAAAATATGTTCGAAGTGATATCAACTCATGCCCGAAGGCCTATGATGTTATGTACATGTAAATGAGGCTTCTAAAACTCATTGGGGTAGCTCATGACACCAAACTCACATGCACAAACATCCATACAAGAGATTTGCAATGATTTTTGATTATAAATTCCAAAACGGGAAAATTTTCTAACCAAAGCAATCAAGTACGATTCAAGTGACTTGTGAAGACTTAGAACTATGCCGGGGCGGCAACAGAGCTTCACAATATCGCCTAATCAACTAGTAGCTTATGAATTAGATTGTGTGGACAATTCTAATCATAATTTTCAACTCAATGAAAACATGAACACATGAAATCAACCAAGTTACACTAGCATACCTAACTCACTAGCATATCATCAACCAACAATCATTCATCAACCAAACAGTTGACTAGCAGACAATTAATCTTAATCTAGCCCTCTTTAGTGAGTAGTGTCTCACATATAGTGGATAAAAATCATATTTTTAACATGCTAACCATGATTTAACATCATATTATACTTGTATGTTCAATCAATAACATCAATCCAAACTATCAGCTAACTATAGTTAACTAACTAGCCCTTTCAAAGTTCTGGTTTCTCACCTTTGCTTGCTAGAAGCAAGAAATCAATCCTATGACAAGCTAGAACAATCTCTCTTCCAATATTGCATGCAAATCACCAATATAGGCATATATGATTGAATTTCCTAAGATTTAGGTCATAGGAAAATCAAAGAAATCAAAGAGGAAACAAGACCGAGAAGATGAAGAGGAGCTTGCTTATCCTTCTTCTTGGATTTGCACTTGATTTCAACAAGATTGAAGCTTGGAATCAAGAACCCTAGCTTAGGAATTTTAATTTCCTCTTCCTCTCCCCATTTCTATTTTTCTCTTAGTGTTGAAATGAATGAAGAGAGGAGGGGGTCAATTGGTTATATGGAGTGGGCTAGGTTTAGCCAAACCAAGACCCAGCCAAGGTGCCAATTTTCCGAAGCTCGAAATATATCAAAGTTTATACCTTTCAAGCATGTAAACGATGTTTCGAACTCAATGGAAGTGGTTTCGACTCCAAATTCGTCCATATGCAAAAACTGATATATTGGTCTTATATCTAATGAAAAAGACCAAAATTTCTCCAACTCCAAAGGTATCGAACTATCGATGTTTATAGGTTTTGAACTGGCAAATGACATTTTGAACTCAATGGAAGTGGTTTCGAGTTCAAATTCATTCATATGCAAAATGTGACTTTTAGGGCTATACGATGATTTAAAAATAGAATTTCTAAATTCTGACGTATTTTCCTGTAAAATTATATCAAAAATAAATTTTAAATTTGTTCCAAAATCTCAGGGATGTGACAGGGATAAAGAGAATGTAATTTCGCATTGTCGCGGAAAACTAAAAACCATTTAATACTTGTTCTTATCTTCAAAATATTCCTTAAAGATTTAAGTATCAATAGATATTCAACAAGGTATATTACATATGTTTTTTTGCAATTATTTACTATAACAAGGGTTATATTCCAAAGTCATTTCTTAGTCTTATAAAAAGTCTTAAACTATTTCAAACACACACACGTATACGTATATATATATACACACACACACACATGTATTTATATATGTGTGTGCGCGCGCGTGTGTGTGTGTACACTACATGATTTAGAAATAAGTTTGGACTAAAACGATTTAAAAGCATGTTTTATATTATAAAACTGTTTACTTCATTTTCCCAATTTCTGTTTCAACCGGTATAATTTTTCAATTCAGTTCAATCATGCCAAACACCCCAAAATGTGTGAAATGGACCAACTAAATTTATTATATATATATAATATATATAATAATAACATATTCACTGTAACTAATCCACATATAACAATGTTATTTAAGCAATAGGATCCACAATCAGGTTTAATGTTCAATCAATTCATATAACATTATATGAATACAAATAACATAACAATCATACTAAGGAATCATGTTGGATTCCTCCAACCTATCTCCCTACATCACATCTCATATGTCAACATGTATACATATAAATTTGTAAACTAATCGATAGTGTAGGGGAATTCTGTTGGATCCTTTCAATATATCCCCCTGCATCATATCCCATATATCAGGATATATGCACATAATATAATTCAAATAAGATGAACTTTCAGCTATAAAACAGGCAGTGTCAAAGGTCATCCGCTTCATGGGCGGGAATATGTAAGCAAACAAACTGAATAACAATAAATCATCCAAACAACCAGTCATACATATAAATATGCAAATAACAATCAATAATTTTATATGATGTAATAGTACATCAGAGAGTATGATTTGTACCAATCCAAACAATGATTTTGTGTCGCTGAACAGTTAAAATCAAAGGTGTTCAATTTTAGCTAAAATTCGAACTAGCTCATAATTCATCCAATCTAATTTGTACACGAAGGTTAAAAAATATGAATCCAACGGTAAAGAGGTGCTTCAATCGTACCTCACAAGAACAAGATATATTTTTTATAAGTTCTCGAATTTTAAATCTTAATTAAGCTAAAATATTTAATTATAAATAACCATCATCCCTAAACCACACGCTCCATCATTCTGGCCTAATTCAAAAAACGCGGTCCTGCCTCCCTGATACTTGACAAAACCATGCATGTATCATCAGCAACATGGAGCACTAAACCATGATCCTTCGAATCGGTTTCACCAATGAATTGCTCACCTCAAACTTGTCGTGCTCGACCCTAAAACGTCTGACTCGATCATCTCTGCTCAAATCGACTGGAGCCTTAATAACTCAACTAACCAATTTCGCTCTTCGCCCTGGATCGCTAGAGCTATCCTCGCTGGTGCCAACCTATGCGCCATGATGTCAGAAACCCCACGATCACCGCTTCTTGGCCTTACCATCTCCACATCAGTGAAAAACTCCTACCCTAGTTTGGCCATTACTTTTTCGAGCAAACCCAAACCATATCCTACTTATAACGAAACACAAATGTTCTCAAGCATACAAACTCAATGAATCTAAAATTGTTTGATTAAATCAGTTGTTGCTTTCGCTTGAATTATATGAAGTATGGTGATGGTAGAGGCTCAAACTTTTGTCATATGAAGCAAAAGAAGAGAAGGGGCACCAAGTTTTAAAACATGAAGTCTATTTATAGAAAATTTTATATTCTTATTTTATCACTCAACATTTCTGGCGCGTACAATTACACAACAATTCTGATCGTTATGGAACTTGAAATCTTACAATATTTTACTATTCCGGATCCCATGAAACTTGTATAATTAAAATCCGAGATCATATGCAAAACGACAATTTTCACGTTTTAATAAAATCAAGTTATTCTTAATTGATTTCCAAACACTTCATTTTGACAATAATAGTTTATTATTATCATTTCTATTCAAATAAAATTTTACATAAGCTTCGGTATCAATTTAATTTCATATTAAATTCCAGATTCGCTTATTTGATTCCAATGTTTAATATATTGTTTATTCGTTTAGTTATATTAACTTTCGGTGATGGAAAACAGATATGTTAATGAATCATAATATAAGAACACGAGAATATAAATTTTTTAAATCAGCATTCATTTATAAATATCCATTACATTCTCATTAGCATACCCCCGCTCATATCAAATATAAGTTATTACAAAACATAATCCAAGAGAGACGTATGGAGATGTCTCCTTCGTTGATCAAAGTCTAATACATACAATAAACAACTTTGCCTTACAAACGATCAGATAAAAACACACAATGGAAAATAGAATTCCTAATCAAGTAGCCGCCTCCAACGTGCCTTTGGAAGCTTATTCGAAGAAAATAACCAGAAAAGTCCTTAACTTTCAATCTACTCAAATAAGTACCTGAGAATTTAAGGTAAAAGACAAAAAAATCGGTCAGTACATAGACTGGTGTAAATAGTAATTTTAACTACCCAATCCTAGAGTATAGCTAGTGAGATGGTGTCGCTTAGTAGAATGAGCCTTCCTCTCACTAGTATGTAGCAATTAAATTAACCAAGTCAGTGCTCCTGCATTATAAATGGTTAGTATCATAACAATAATAAAAACAATGGTAATAGTATGTAGTAAGCAATAGATAGTGGATTCCACATCCCCATTTTCTTGATTTACTATCTTAACGGTATTATGATTAACCATCATATTTTTGTTTATTTCTAGTTTGCAAGTTATCCTCTTGTCATTTACTTCTGAGAATAACCATCCCATTATGAAGTAGTAATCCCTAACTTCCTGAATGACCATCTTAATGGGTATACAATTAATCATCATATTGCATGTTATCCACTTGATTACAAACTAGCCGATTTTTCCCTAAATTTGAGGTTAAAATCATCTTGTTTCCAATTCATAGGTTACCTACCCCTTTTTGTCTTGTTTTACAAGAATGTTTAGCCTATTGGTACCCCTAATTGATATACCCAGCGCATTGATCTCCCTTTGTATCCCCAATTTATTGATTCAAATGGAATACAAAGACTCCAACCATTTCAATGTAAACTTCTAGCTTTCATGTAGGTAACTAAAGATTGCAAATTGGTTTTTTACCGATAGCATCATGATAAGCAATGGGAACAACTCCTCTTTCATCGTTACCCTCTTTTCGACTCCCTCCTTAGGTGTCGAAAATAATATGGTGTGTCTCAGCGATAGGTAAGGTCTTATCGACTATATACATAAGAAAATAAGCCAAACTAGCCCTATTGATTATTGCTATGGCGACATATTATAGAGGCAAAAGCCTTAAGTTGATTTTGAAAATAATTTATCTAAATCTTACTAATAATATAGCCTAGGTCAACATGCCATGGAGATGAAGGTTTTAAAATATTTTGATGGTTTCGAAAAGATTCTTGTCGATAACAACTATGCCGGAGGAAGAGTTTTAGAAAGAAGCTTAAAAATGTGTGTTAACATTGATCATTATACAAAGGGTTTTAAAAAAGGGTGTGTTTGGCACAGGTCCCTATTAAGTTTCAAAATTAGGCTCACATCCGGTCCAAAACTTATTATAAATTACATCCCTATTTTTCGAAAATTTATAAAAAATAAAATAAAAATAAAAAAATCACGTAAATTCGTATTTAATTAAAACACGTAAACATAAAAAAATTCAACCCAAAAAACTCCGAAAAACACATCAAAAACATAAAATACAGAAAAACAACGAAACTGCAGTTAAATGCATAATAGTATGCACATATTTGTATTTTCTTGCATACATCTGTGCAAGTATTTCAGTTATGCATCTATGTTGGTTTTCTTGCATACATCTGTGCAAGTATTGCAGGATTCTTGCGTAAAAGTGTGCACTAATTCGCAATCATGCAAATCAGTTCACATTTATTTGTATTCAAATGTGCAATACAATAGAAAATTTGCACACATGTGTGCAACAATCTAGAGGCAAAATTTCAGTTAAGTTTTACTTCATGCAATACTTGCATACATGTGTGCAAGTATTTCAAATAGTTGCACACATGTATGCATGTTTTGGTACAGATTTTCAATGAAAACAGCTTCTGCAATAATTGCATCCATGTATGCAAAAAAAATTCTTTTTGGCATTGTCTTCTGGGAATATTTGCATATTTTAGATTTTTTTTTTAACATGGCAATGCCTTTTTTTTAACAAAACATGCAAGATCAATTCTGGGGACCTGCTTTATATAAATAAGTTGGGAGGGTGGCCATTTTAATTTCAAAAGTTTTTAAGGACACGACACTTATTTTCATTTTATAAAAACTGGACCCTGTCAGCACCTATGGTGACGACTAGACTGAAGGCGATGCCTTAGTCTTTAGAAAGAAAATTTAAAACACAAGTTAGAAAGCAAACCCTTTACGGCAGCAACTGTGTTGAAAGGTGTGAAGGCGATATCCTTCGCACTACAAAACAAGCAGTCCTTGTCAACAACGTTTATGTCAATAAGGTACCCCTTCGACCCAGTAGGAGGAGTAAAAAAGGTTGTAGGCCTTGGACAGTTAATTAAATAAGGTTTTAGAAGATGAGCTCTTCCGATAATGTTGAAATGGTATATGGGCGGATGCCTTTTATCTTTGTTAAACAGGTTTTAAACAAATCAACCCCTTTCGACACCGTGGATGGATTATTTAGGCAGAAGCCTCAAGCTTATGAAAATAGTATTTCAAAAACAAGCATTTTGTTTCCAGTGAAGGGCATAGAGGTGATAACCTCTAAAGTTTAAAACATTGCTTTAGGAAAATGTACCCTTCAAAGGGGATCCTTTCGACTCTATCGAACGGTGCAAAGGTAAAGTGCCTTTATTCTTTTCAAAACTATAACTTATGGAAAGAGAAACTGTAACAACCCGAATTGTTATAACATGTTAAAACAAGAAATCAGGGCAGAATTAAATTATAGGTTAAGAATCAATGGGAACGGGTTACGCCATTGCGTTCGTCTCGAAATTCTGCTTGAAAACGAGTCCAAAATTTCGTAAATCGGAGTCCGTATGACCAAGTTATGGCCCATAGAAGATTTCAGAAAATTCAAAATTCAGCACGAAATTCAAATTCAGCCCTAAACAGACTGGGCAGGAAAATTTCCCGCCCATCCCCAGGTCGACTGGGGAGTCGACCTGCCCTCCCCCCTTCCCCCAGGTCGACTGGGCAGTCGACCTGGGTGTCGACCTGGGGGTCGACCTCCCTGGTCGGGCCATGTTGGCCTGGTGCACCTGCTTGCTCCTTTGGGTCTGCTCAGCTGGCCGATGACAGGATTTGATGGTTCAGATCTAAACTAGGGTTAATCCTATGGCCTAAACTTGTCTCTACTCCTATAAAAACACCCTAAGACCTAGCCTAAACCACCACAAATCATCCTAACAACTAAGTGCTGCCAAAATACCCCCTAATCATGGCCTCCATCTTCATCTTGAGAGCTTGAGAGTTCTAAACTAGATCTAAGGCAAAGGAGCAATCTTTCTCCATCAAATCAAAGGAGCTACTTATTTCTCAAGGCTTTGTGTGGAGCTTATTTGGAGATTTCTAGTGTTGCTACATCATTCCTAGAGCTTCTACAACGTCTCTATCTTGTTCTATTTTGTTCTAGTTCTCATAGCCACGATTTGTAAGCCCCACTCTACTCTTAGATTTAAACTATGAAATTAATATGAACATGTAGCAAGTTGAAATGGGATTTTTGTGTAATACTTGTCTTGGGTCTATCATTGTATGCATAGATCCATTCATGACTCTTTTGATCTATGATTGTGGAACTATCATGAACCTAGTACCGTTCATCTTGATTTTTGGGTAGAAAGCTATGAGCTTTATTTGGGGATTATGCATAATGCAATATAGAACACCTCGTAACCTTGATGTTAACTTGCCTATGATGTTGAACTACATGCTAGTCACAAGTTTATCACTCTATGTCAACTATTACCATGTTATCACCCTATTTGCTAAGTTTGATGTCATACATGTTTTGAGGCCAATAATCCTATATGCTAGTTGTAATGAACACCTTTGCCTCAAATATCATCATGTTTAACTTATGACCAACTTTACCGCCTTATGCCCATCTTTGTCATATTGTTATGTTCCCCTTCTTGATCTATTTGTATTGATGCGAATTTACGTGCGATGGGAATACGTTATGGGTAGTTAGGCGAACTTGAAATGACATGAAAAACATGACTTGAAATGTGACATGAAAATTGATTATGCTTGAAAACTTGAATGTGGTCATGACATGTAGAAAACCATAAAGTGGCCAACTCGAGGTTGGGTTGAGTTTGTAGCGTAAATCTGCCCGGAACCGCCCGGCAAATCCAGTGGCTACAAACAATAGGACCCAATGTGAGTAGTTGGTCATATCGCGCTTGAAACCCGAGGTTAGGCTAGGTTGTGGTGTAAAGCAGCCCGGACCCGCCCGGCACATCCAGTAACCACAACAAAGTCTAATGTGAGA
The DNA here is from genome assembly GCA_030737875.1 of Allium sativum. NCBI lineage: Eukaryota > Viridiplantae > Streptophyta > Magnoliopsida > Asparagales > Amaryllidaceae > Allium > Allium sativum. The sequence continues at coordinate 433,911,807 of CM060920.1, forward strand.
GGTTGGGCGCATTAAGTTAATTAATGCCACATGATAGGGTTAAGTCATGAACCACTTGGATACACTTAACCAACTTGATACATGATTGGATAGGGTTAACCACACTTAACATGTTAGAAACCCTAGTTACGTGGTCCTTTTTAGCAGTAACCCTCTTAGATGTATCACGATACCCTAGGGACTAGGCTAGGGTGGGGCACGATTACTGGGCTGATTGTAAGCGACCAGAAAGACGGCTGAGTAGGTGCGCCAGTGTAGTTTCAGGCGGGCTATGGTCGTGCACATAGTCCGGAGTTGAAAAAACAGACACGGGCACCAGTAGGTTTAGACTGTGCGTGCTTGATTTGTGTCAGTGGTTGGCACCTTAGGGCTTGATACACCCTAGGGTGGACCTAGCACAGTTGACTACATTCCGTGATTGGGCCGTATGACACCGACACTCGACGAGTTAGGCTTATAGGGAGCCGATCGACTAGATCGTATAGTTGGACCTTGACTTGGGTCATCTCATGATATTGGGCCAAGGGATCATTTCTTGTTTATACTTGACATGGGTTAGAATACTAGTACTATTGGTGCAAAACTAAACCTTGTATATGCGATGCCACACTTGATCTACCTTGTTATCTATTTATCATGCCAGATAGTTACCATCTTTATGTTTCATCTCAGTTTCTCATGTCTAGTTAACTTCATCAGTTTTTATACTAATAGTAGGTAGGACTTACCAGTCTTTATGACTGACCCTTTTTCTTTCGCCTCTTTTCTTCCGTTTCCCCCCCAGGTTCTCAGGGAGGGAACACTAGTGCTTAGCTTGGACATTTGGCTTGTTTTCTTGACAGCTCATGTACGGTTTGGACTTGAGCTTGCTATGGCTTCACCACATCTATTTTGGGGATAGTTTACTTTATGTTATTTTCAGTTTATGTTTCTAGACTTGTGGTAGTTGGAAAATGATGACTAAGTATTTTGATGTAAGTTGACTTTGGTTTTGAAATGGTTAACCATGGTTTTTAAATTTCTACCGCTGCTTTACTTATTTATTTATCTATGTTCCATCTTGTGATATCTCTGTGCATGTTTACCTAGACAACACCCCTCCAAAGCTAGTGCAATCACTCGTGAGTGATCCTGGCGGAGGTGGGGTGTTACATTTGGTATCAGAGTCTGAGGTTTACTAGACCGGAAAAAAGTTTTAAAAACCCTTTTGAAAAACTATTTTCAAAACCAATTAAGTATTTTTCCAAGGAAAGTCTAGTTTATTTTAAAAAGGCTATTCCCCAAAAGCCATTAGCACTATCCTTTGTTTCCTCATTCTAAATCTATCTTTTACTTCGTTTCAGTATGGCCGATAACTTTATCATCCCGGAGAGAATACTGGTACCTCTTTGGTTTAGGAGGTACATGGAGGCTAGGGCAAATGGAGCCGGCCCAGCAGACACTCCCACTCCTCCTCCCGTAGCTGAGGTTCCTCCTCCTCAGCGTCCACAAGCAGATTTCGCGAAGATTTGCAAAGACTTTAAGGCGATGGGTGGCAAGAATTTTGTTGGGACAGAGACTTTTGTTGAGGCAAGAAACTAGTTAAGGGAAACTGAAGACCTTTTCGCTATCTTTGATGTAGAAGATCGTAGGAAAGTTCTGTTGGCAGTATGGCTATTGAAAGAGGAAGCTGCTTATTGGTGGGAAGTCACCAACGCTACTAGGCCTATAGAGACTTGGGCTGACTTTAGGATGAGGTTTGGGCTTAAGTTTCTATCATCTGCTGAAGAGAATCTGCAAATGGAGAGGTTTATATCTTTGAAGCAAGGGGACATGACCGTGAGGGAGTATGTGAATAAGTTTAACCAACTTGCTCGATTCGGTTTAGACATGGTTAACACACCCCAGAAGAAGGCTCTACGCTTTGCTCGAGGATTGAATGAGCCATTGCAAGGTTTGGCCATGTCTCATATACCCATGGGGGCCACTTTTGAGAGCTTAGTGGATATGGCCTTGCTTCAAGGAGATGATAAGAATGGCAAGAAAGAAGTTAAACTTAATGAGACTTAAACCAAGAAGGTGGACTCCAAGTGGGGAGGCTACCAGAACAACAAGGGTAACAAGGCCAACAACAACAAGGCAAGGGAGACAAGGAAGTGCAACTTCTGTGGGATCACTGGACACATAGCCAAAGATTGTAGGAAGAAGAAGAGGAAGTTGGGAGAATGCTTTCATTGCGGAGAGTCTGGACACTACAGTAAGGATTGCACAAAGAAGCAAGGACAAGGGCAAGGACAGACTCAGCGGGCAGGACCTTCTGGAGGGCAGATGCATGCTCTCAACACTACTCCAGCTCCGGACCGAGGTAGTGTTTCTGTAGAAAGCCTTGTTTACATTTCTGGTTTTCCTGTTCGAACTTTATTTGATTCTGGCGCATCGCATACCTTTATTTCTTCTGACTTTGTTGAAAGTTTGCACCTAAGTACTAGTCTAGTTGAGGATCCCGTTAGTGTTTCAAATCTAATTGGGGGTTCCGCCCATCTATCTATGATTTGTATGGATTTGAGGATTTCTATCTTGAGCGTAGAATTCACATGTAATGCTTATGTTCTCGGGTTCATGGGATACGGGTTGATTTTGGGCATGGATTGGTTGTCCAGTTATGGAGCCATTCTCGATTGTGAGCATAGGGTAGTGAGGCTTATGACTCGCCTTGGCAATACCCTAGAGATTTCTTGTAACCCTATGGATCCCGTCATGTTATCTTGAATCCCTCGACTCGTCTATTGACAATCTTCATTCTGTGAGGGTGGTCCGAGAATATCCTGATGTCTTTGATGAGGTGAAGGGGTTACCCCCTAAACGCGAGATAGACTTCCGTATTTATCTTGTTGATAATGCCAAGCCAGTTTCATTGCATGTTAGGCACATGGCCCCGCGATAAAGAAGAGAGCTTAGCAAGCAAGTCAAGGAGTTGCTTGAGAAAAATTTCATTAGGCGAAGCATTTCTGAATGGGGTGCTCCTGTGGTATTCGCTACTAAGGCGGATGGTTCGCTTCGTCTATGTGTTGATTATCGTGAGTTAAACAAGCTGACAAAGAAAAATAGGCACCCGTTACCGAGGATTGATGATCTCTTTGACCAGCTTGTAGGTGCTTCTGTTTTCTCTCAGCTCGATCTAGCCACCGGATTCCATCAGCTTTGAGTGGCTGAGGATAGTATTGACAAGACTGCGTTTATGACTCCAGATGGATTCTTTGAATGGCTCGTCATGCCGTTCGGTTTGACTAATGCATCCGCATACTTCGTTGATTTGATGAGTAGGGTGTTTAGGGAGTTCCTTAACAAGTTTGTGGTTGTCTTCATGGATGATATTCTGATCTTCTCTAAGGACGAGGAAGAGCATGCTACACATCTCAAGGAGGTTATGGATACGCTTAGAGCTCATCAGTTAAAAGCCAAGTTCTTCAAATGCCATTTTTGGAGAAGGGAAGTTCGGTTCCTTGGGCATATAGTTTCTAAGCAAGGCATAACTGTGGATCCCGCTAAAGTAGTGGCGGTACAAGACTGGAAAGTTCCGAAGAATGCAACTGAAGTGAGAAGCTTTCTCGGTCTGGCAGGATTTTATAGGAAGTTCATTAAGGACTTCGCTAAGATTTCAGCCTCTCTTACTAAGTTGACGAAGAAGAACTTAGTCTTTGCATGGGACTTAGAGTGTGAGCTTGCTCTTCAAAGGCTCAAGAAAGCCCTCACCACAGCTCCAGTTCTAGCATTACCCGATGGAGGGAAGTTGTTTACCGTGTACACCGATGCATGTGGCACGGGATTAGGCGCTGTCCTGATGCAAGAAGGGAGAGTGATATGCTTTGGGGGTAGGCAACTCAAAGTTCATGAGAAGAACTATCCCACTCATGATTTGGAGTTGGCGGCGATCGTCTTTGCACTCAAATCTAGGCGCCATTATCTTCTAGGTGAAAGGTTTGAGTTATATACTGATCACAAGTCGCTCAAGTACCTCTTCTCGCAGAAAGATTTGAATCTAAGGCAGAAGAGGTGGATGGAATTCTTGGCATCATATGACTTCGGTATAGCTTATACCCCTGGCAAGGGTAATGTTGTGGCGGATGCGCTAAGTAGAAGAAGGTTGACTTTGAGTCCCTTGTTTGTTGAGATGAAGAGCCTAGAGTTCTTGGCAACCTTTGATTTTACACCTGCGGTTGAGTCGATGACTAGTTCGTTAGCATCCCTTGAGCTTAGACCTAAACTTCTTGATCAAGTTGGGACTTCACAGAGGGAAGACCCGCAGATAGTCGAGATCATGGACAAGTTGATTCGTGGTGAGACATCAAGTCACCTCGCTAGATACACTATTGATAACAAGGGGTGGCTAAGGCGTGATGGAAGACTATGTGTCCCACAAGTGGGAGACTTAGTAAATAAAGTTCTTGAGGAGGCGCATCACTCGAGGATGACCATACATCCCGGAGGGGATAAGATGTACCGGGATATGAAGCGCATTTTCTTTTGGGTTGGGATGAAAAAGGATGTTGCAGAGTTTGTTTCTAGATGCATTGTTTGCCAACAAGTAAAGGCTGAGTCGAAGAAGCCCAGTGGGCTACTGCATCCATTGGAGGTCCCGCAATGGAAGTGGGAAAGTATCTCTATGGATTTTGTAGATGGATTGCCGAGATCAAGGAAGGGGAATACTAGCATATGGGTCATAGTGGTTAGACTCACAAAGAGCGCTCATTTCATTCCAGTGAAGAGCAAGAGGACCGCATCATGGGTAGCATCTGTTTATCTTCGAGAGCTAGTGCGATTGCATGGAGTTTCTTCTAGCATAGTTAGCGATCGTGACCCAATCTTCACTAGCCAATTTTGGAATAGTTTGCAAGAAGCGATGGGTACGCGGTTGAATCTAAGTACAGCCTATCACCCACAGACGGATGGTCAGACCGAAAGGGTGAATAGGGTACTAGAAGATCTGTTGAGGCTATGCATTCTTGACTTTGGTGGCACTTGGGATGACCACCTTCCTCTCGTAGAGTTTGCTTATAATAACAGCTACCAAGCAAGCATAGGGATGGCACCATTCGAAGCTTTGTATGGGAGGTCGTGCAACTCACCAACATGTTGGTGGGAGACGACGGATAAGCTTATACTTGGACCCGACATGATAATGGACACATCCGAGAAGGTTGAGTTGATTCAAAGGCGGATGGAAATGGCCCAAGACAGACAGAAATCCTATGCAGACAAGCGAAGGACAGACTTAGAGTTTGAAGTTGGAGATATGGTCTTTGTGAAGGTTTCTCCCTTGCGAAATGTGGTTCATTTCGGAGCAGTTGGAAAGCTAGCGCCAAGGTTCGTAGGACCCTTCCCTATCCTCGAGAAGATTGGGCAAATGGCTTATAGGGTGGAATTGCCCGAGAAGCTGGCTGGAGTGCACAATGTCTTTCATGTCTCGCATCTCCGAAAATGCCTACATGAATCAGCCGAAGTAGTTGAGCCTAGCATTCTTGAAGACGTGGAGGTAGAGAAAGAGGCAACCCTGAGGCGAGCTCCGATTCGTATCTTGGGAACGGAGATCAAGAAGCTGAGGAATCGAGAAGTCAAGTTAGTAGAGGTTCAGTGGAGTGAAGCCGATGAAGATGCAACTTGGGAAACCGAGGAGAAGATGCATGGGCTTTATCCATTTCTTTTTGAGGGTACATTCTCAATCTCCTTTCTTAGTTAGCATATCTTTCTTTTGCTATCCATGATTATCTTGTTATTTCGTTAATCTTGTCATGAGAACCTTAAGTAGAAACCCTTTGGATGAAACATGCATTTGAAACATGTTATGCTTGATGGTTGCAAATGGTTGCAAGTGTTTGCAAGTGGTTACTCGTGGATGCATGATACACGTTAGGCACTAAGATCGGCTCACACACTTTCATATTTCATATGCATGAGTGTTTATGCTTATTCATGGATGAAACTTGTTATGTTATCACGTGGATGTTGCATATGAATGAATGTTATGTGCACTCATGTTGAGATTATAAATTATGTTAGGAATTTGCATACATTTGGACTCATTTCACTAACATATTCTGCATTAAGGAGGTTTACTGAGTCAGTAACCGCCTGATTTTCGCATTAGATAGGTGCATATACACACACTTTTGCATATGTTCATACAACATTAGAAATCTTTTAAGGACAATGATTACTTGTGGATGATGTTTAGAGTAGATGGATGATGGATGGTAGGATACGTTCTTCCTAATTTGGAGATTTCGGGGACGAAATCCTTTAAGGTGGGGAGACTGTAACAACCCGAATTCTTATAACATGTTAAAACAAGAAATCAGGGCAGAATTAAATTATAAGTTAAGAATCAATGGGAACGGGTTACGCCATTTCGTTCGTCTCGAAATTCTGCTTGAAAACGAGTCTGAAATTTCGTAAATCGGAGTCCGTATGACCAAGTTATGGCCCATAGAAGATTTCAGAAAATTCAAAATTCAGCCCGAAATTCAAATTCAGCCCCAAACAGACTGGGCGGGAAAAATTCCTGCCCAGCCCCAGGTCGACTGGGGGGGTCAACTGGAGAGTCGACCTGCCCCCCCCCCCCCAGGTCGACTGGGCAGTCGACCTGGTGGTCGACCTCCCTGGTCGGGCCATGTTGGCCTGGTGCACCTGCTTGCTCCTTTGGGTCTGCTTAGCTGGCCTATGACGGGATTTGATGGTTCAGATCTAAACTAGGGTTAATCCTATGGCCTAAACTTGTCTCTACTCCTATAAAAACACCCTAAGACCTAGCCTAAACCACCACAAATCATCCTAACAACTAAGTGCTGCCAAAATACCCCCTAATCATGGCCTCCATCTTCATCTTGAGAGCTTGAGAGTTCTAAACTAGATCTAAGGCAAAGGAGCAATCTTTCTCCATCAAATCAAAGGAGCTACTTATTTCTCAAGGCTTTGTGTGGAGCTTATTTGGAGATTTCTAGTGTTGCTACATCATTCCTAGAGCTTCTACAACGTCTCTATCTTGTTCTATTTTGTTCTAGTTCTCATAGCCACGATTTGTAAGCCCCACTCTACTCTTAGATTTAAACTATGAAATTAATATGAACATGTAGCAAGTTGAAATGGGATTTTTGTGTAATACTTGTCTTGGGTCTATCATTGTATGCATAGATCCATTCATGACTCTTTTGATCTATGATTGTGGAACTATCATGAACCTAGTACCGTTCATCTTGATTTTTGGGTAGAAAGCTATGAGCTTTATTTGGGGATTATGCACAATGCAACATAGAACCCCTCATAACCTTGATGTTAACTTGCCTATGATGTTGAACTACATGCTAGTCACAAGTTTATCACTCTATGTCAACTATTACCATGTTATCACCCAATTTGCTAAGTTTGATGTCATACATGTTTTGAGGCCAATAATCCTATATGCTAGTTGTGATGAACTCCTTTGCCTCAAATATCATCATGTTTAACTAATGACCAACTTTACCACCTTATGCCCATCTTTGTCATATTGTTATGTTCCCCTTCTTGATCTATTTGTATTGATGCGAATTTACGTGCGATGGGAATACGTTATGGGTAGTTAGGCGAACTTGAAATGACATGAAAAACATGACTTGAAATGTGACATGAAAATTGATTATGCTTGAAAACTTGAATGTGGTCATGACATGTAGAAAACCATAAAGTGGCCAACTCGAGGTTGGGTTGAGTTTGTAGCGTAAGTCTGCCCGGAACCGCCTGGCAAATCCAGTGGCTACAAACAATAGGACCCAATGTGAGTAGTTGGTCATATCGCGCTTGAAACCCGAGGTTAGACTAGGTTGTGGTGTAAAGCTGCCCGGACCCGCCCGACACATCCAGTAACCACAACAAAGTCTAATGTGAGAGGTTGGGCGCATTAAGTTAATTAATCCCACATGATAGGGTTAAGTCATGAACCACTTGAATACACTTAACCAACTTGATACATGATTGGATAGGGTTAACCACACTTAACCCGTTAGAAACCCTAGTTACGTGGTCCTTTTCGGCAGTAACCCTCTTAGATGTATCACGATACCCTAGGGACTAGGCTAGGGTGGGGCACGATTACTGGGCTGATTGTAAGCGACCAGAAAGACGGCTGAGTAGGTGCGCCAGTGTAGGTTCAGGCGGGCTATGGTCGTGCACATAGTCCGGAGTTGAAAAAAAAACAGACACGGGCACCAATAGGTTTAGACTGTGCGTGCTTGATTTGTGTCAGTGGTTGGCACCTTAGGGCTTGATACACCCTAGGATGGACCTAGCACAGTTGACTACATTCCGTGATTGGGCCGTATGACACCGACACTCGACGAGTTAGGCTTATAGGGAGCCGATCGACTAGATCGTATAGTTGGACCTTGACTTGGGTCATCTCATGATATTGGGCCAAGGGATCATTTCTTGTTTATACTTGACATGGGTTAGAATACTAGTACTATTGGTGCAAAACTAAACCTTGTATATGCGATGCCACAGTTGATCTACCTTTTTATCTATTTATTATGCCAGTTAGTTACCATCTTTATGTTTCATCTCAGTTTCTCATGTCTAGTTAACTTCATCAGTTTTTATACTAATAGTAGGTAGGACTTACCAGTCTTTATGACTGACCCTTTTTCGTTCGCCTCTTTTCTTCCATTCCCCCCCCCCCAGGTTCTCAGGGAGGGAACACTAGTGCTTAGCTTGGACATTTGGCTTGTTTTCTTGACAGCTCATGTACGGTTTGGACTTGAGCTTGCTATGGCTTCACCACATCTATTTTGGGGATAGTTTACTTTATGTTATTTTCAGTTTATGTTTCTAGACTTGTGGTAGTTGGAAAATGATGACTAAGTATTTTGATGTAAGTTGACTTTGGTTTTGAAATGGTTAACCATGGTTTTTAAATTTCTACCGCTGCTTTACTTATTTATTTATCTATGTTCTGTCTTGTGATATCTCTGTGCATGTTTACCTAGACAACACCCCTCCAAAGCTAGTGCAATCACTCGTGAGTGATCCTGGCGGAGGTGGGGTGTTACAGAAACTTTCGAGAATGTCAAGTGGTACTAAAAGTATATGGAATGGCTAGCTTTTGAAAACACTAAAGTATGTAAGTGTCAAGGCTAAATCCAAGTTGAATGGCAAATGCGGAAGCCTGGATGTCTCTTATACCCACGTATTATATTTCGAACATCAAGAGCTTATCGAAATGGACCTTCCAAGAGTATCGGAAGAGTACTTCCAACTTGGGCGAATACATTGATAATATTTAAACTTTAAAATTGCTTTGTTTATTTGTTAAGTAATATTGCCATCTCCATTATATTTATAAAAATCTTTTATGACAACAAAAGGTTAGGTACGAGAGAAACTCGTACTTTTCAAATTTATAACATATACAAACCGTTAGAAATGCATTTAATGGTTTTAATTTGCTTAATTGTTGTTTTATTACTCTATTCCCATATAACTTAGAAATTCATATCAATTAGGAAAATAACTCGAAAATCCGAAAATTTCACTAAACTTAGAGGATAACATTCTCTAAGAAATAAAAAAATTCAAGTATAAAATTTTGAAGTAATTAATTTCGTATAACACATAATTTAACTTAATAAATTCATAAAATATTCCTAAATGCTCATAAAAATATGAAATTCAAACTTCATCAAATTCAGGTTTTTGACATTATTCCAAAATTTTGAGTCAATTGGAGATTCCTTACTATATATTTTGACTTAAAACCTAATCAAATTTCACATAAATCAAGCATAGATGAACATAATAAACCATTGTTTTATCCAAACAATTTGATAACATCAATAGAAATATGAAGAAAAAAATCATAAAATCCATTCGATTATGACCTTTAGCTGAATTGAACAAAATCAAACATGGGTATAAATCATTATTCATCTTAACTCTTGGATGCAAAGTTGAGATTTAATGTTGCAAAATCCTTAGATTTGATTTTCATAAACTTTTCCTTAATTTATCTTCTTCTCTTCTCTTTTAATGGTAGGTCTAGATAGGGTTTTGTTTTAGGATTTGAGAAATGAATACTGAATGATAAAAGTGTGGAAAGATATATATTTATATGAGGCTAAATGTTTCCTACATTACCTCTTTATTAAAACCACACTATATTCATTTCTTTTAGGTTAATTAGTGATTAGTGCTAAACCATATTAAGCTAAACACAAATCTAATCTTAACATCCTATTACATTATTTGTTTAAATTTTCTAATTGAATTTCCTGAATAATGTTTAACAAAATTTGGAGGTGTTATAAGATACTTTTGATTTCTAATGTTTATAAGTCAAAGAATAAATTTCCCATGATTTGAGTTTTCCCATGCTAGATTATCAAACTGATTCGACAGTTATTTTATTATAGTACTCGGTTTAGGCCTAGTATGTTTTCACGTTAGATTATGTTTGGCTTGCTTTGAAATTTCAGGAGAGGAGGTAAAGGATGAAGATGTATTCTCATATATTTCATTTTTTTTTCATTGTGCCAGTTTATTATTATTCATCATAATTTGTAAGAATCGTGTTATTGTAGCTGTCCAGCCTGATTTTATGATTATACCTCAGATGTATGTATATAAATTCCAATTTTCTTTTTGTGTAAAGATCATTGTTACATTATTTGCTGTGGGATTTTGTTCTACACCTCCTTTCATTCACCCCTAGCGACTTGTATTTCAAATAATGAAATGATCGACGCATGAATACCGAGAATTTATCAAGTGCCATCTTTAGTGATAAGAAAGACAATTTATAACATTTTGTCTATGAAATAATTTTAGTCCCTGATCTAAGTTCAGAATTAGCATAAAAAAATTGAAATCTTCCATACACCAATCATGTTACATGTAGATCTATACTTTGAGTAAGATAATACATGAATTCAATGGCTTGTAAATGAAATCGATTCTAAACTTACACAAATATTAAAAAATATCCAAATGAAATCGACACTACTTGATAAAAAATTTAAATCAGTTCAAATGGAATTATTAACCAAATACAAATTTTGAAAGAAAAATAATATTGATTTCAATTAGAAGAGATGTAAGACAAGTGATCTCAAAGTCAAGCCTAATTTAAAAGTTGATTAAGAGAAAAAGATCAATTTGCATGAAAATGATAAATCTGATCTTCTTGATTATCAAAGCTCCAGATTTATTATTTTTATTTAAAGATCGTGTTGATAATGTGCTGTGAAATAAACGAAATAATTAAAAAATTAAGCCACTAAAGAGAAATGATAGATAATTTGTTCAATGTAAAATTTGGTACATACTTTCCGTTATATATGAATTTTAATAACATATCCATTTTTTTCTTTATATATGATAACAAATGGTTTTCCCATGGTTGCTAGTTTTTTGATAATGAGATAAAATAAGTTTTAAAATGTATACTAATGTAAAGTCTATAATTGTTTCCTCTCCATATTGTTACAAGTAGGGATGAGCATGGTGCGGTTTTGACTTAAAACCGCACTCAGAACTGCTAGTGTGCAGTTTTCAAAAGCAGGAACTGGAACCGAACCAAAAACCGTTAGTGCGGTTCGGTTTTAAAAGTGCGGTTTTGGTTTCTAAAAGTGAGGTTTCGGTTCCAAAATCGACTAACAAAAAATGCATTGTTCCCTAACTAGAGCTCAGATGCACAAAGCATTCAAATAGAATACAAATGAATGAACACTAGGTTGTCTTTTACAACACCAATATAATAAGAAGAAAATTATCAATTAGACCAATACAATGCAGTTAAAATGCGAAGGCAGTCTAATACAAAACATAAACAACAGTTAAGAAGCAAGTTGCATCAGTAGCGGCCACAGCCGGCAGGATATCACTATCCATTTATGCGATGTGCATTTATCATGCATGCTTATGCATATATAACAAGTACATAAAGGCTCACTTATTTGGTTGAACTATTTTGGATATTGTATTATTTCATATTTTTACCTTGTCAATTTCTTAATCCATGTAAACTATATATTTTCTTGTGTTTGCAGCTGAAGTGGAGTAAAATATAAGCATTTAAATGGATACAATACAAAGTGATGTTGGAATGCAAGTAGTGAACGTGCAGAGTTTGTTGAAGCTAAATCTAAAGTGGAAGTAATTCACATCTTTAAATGGATATAAGGGAAGCACTCAACTAAAGAAAGCAGGGTAGAGAATGCAGGACAGTGAAGGCTAAATATGAAGCAGGTTTTGTGCCTGAGAAGCACCAGATATGATTACAATAAAAAATTCATAAACCATCTAATTTTAGTAACTAAATATAAATTCTAAAATTGCATAAACCATCAAAGAATTCATTAACCAAATTTTAGTAACCAAATATGCAGATTACAATAAAGAATTGATAGTTGCACGCTTGCAACATAAAAGCAACAAAAATGAGTGCACACATCAACATACAAATGCATGTAACACTGTAAAAACACTCACAATATTTCACATATGTTAATGCATGTACGCAGAAAAAATACAGGGTAGTGTTAAATTTTATATATAAATAATATTCGGTGTGGTTTCAGTTTTGCGGTTTGAAAAAAGATAAAAACCGAACCCGGACCATACTAACGGTGCGGTTTCATCGGTTTTATTTCGATGCGGTTTTAAAGTGCGGTTTTTATCGATTTTATGCGGTTTCGGTTTGGGTTTAGTCTGTAATCGGTTTTCCTGCTCATCCGTGGTCACAACCACATCTATTAAATAATAGTAAAGCAGAAGAATTTCAAGCTCTCTCCTTAATTCTCTCAATTCTCTCAATTGTCCTTAATTCTCTCAATTCTCTCAACTCCCCTTAATTCTCTCATTTTTCTTAATTCTCCTTAAAACTCTGAAAGTACTTTTATTAAATCAACATAATGCACCAAAAAAAATGATAAACATGCTAAAATCCGAACTACAGCATGCGTAGGAATTACAGATCCGAATTACAACATACATCAAATCCAAACTGGCATAATATCGCACATTTATAGCACTTTCACAAATCCTTATTACAAAATATAACAAAACCGTTGATATTACAGCAAATATGAATTACAAAATAGGTATGCAAATAATTTATTCAGTCTGCATAAAATATCTACTACATTGCATGAAAGTTGCCTTAAAGTTGTAGTACATGGCACATCTACAAAACATGTCAATTTCCCCCTTTAATTTGCCTGAAGCTTGAAGAATTTATCCCACTCTGCATATAACCTGTACGGCATGAAAGTTGCCTGAAGCACAAAAAAATATAACCCAGTCTGCATATAACATGTCTGCGTATATTATGTCTGCATATAATCCATCTACCTGAAAAATATAAAAAACTTATTAGTTTATTTAGTAATAATAAAAGAAAAGCATGAAAGTATCTACAGTCTTCCACTTTTTGCTGAATTTAAAATCCTTCAATTTGAATTTCTACTTCATCCAAATTCCTAAAAATCCAATTATATAACCCAATCTTCCACTATTTTATAGGTCAATGGAATTATCCAGATTTAAAAAATATTTTGACCTTATCACCTTTTCTCTATAAATATACAAACTCAATACTTATATTCAAACTCAATACTTACATTCAAACCATTGCTTCAGTAAGATTTCTGTTTTTTTATTTTACTATTTCAATTAATCCTCAATTTTTGTATCCTTTCTTTTACTTCTCTAAACTAAACTTTGACAAATTTTTTATTCACATGTAACTGGAAAGATGAATTCCAACTTTTGTCATTTACAATCCCTAGACTTAAACACAAGAGACTGCAAAATAAAGGCGAGAGTTTCTAGAGTATGGAGATCCATCAACTTGAACAACAATGAAAGTTTCGCAATTAATATGTTGCTTATTGATAAAGAGGTAAACATAGAAATATCACAACGATTTACATTATATTATATTAACATGCTAAAATCCTGTTTTTTTATATCAGGGCTTTCAAATGGTTGCAGTTATACCAAAAATTTTAATGGACAAGTTTCAATCTAAAGTAACAGAGGGAGCAATTTTTGAAATCAGCAAGTTTAGCATAAAAAATCAAAAGAAGACTTATCAGGTTGTGGAAACAGATTACAACATTGAATTTTGGGCTAACACTTACATGATAAAAGTGTTCACTGAAGAAACAAATATTCCTAAATACAAATTTGGTTTATTCCCATTGGATCAAATTGATTCCCGATACGGAAACGACACATGCACATTAGGTATGATTATACAAACATATCAATATATTAGTGTTATACCATTTAGTTAACAATAAATTGATATTATTTTTAGACGTAATTGGGAAATTATGTTCGATGTCGCATATTGAACAAAAACCCAAGTTTGACCAAGGAAAAAGCAAAAGTTTGAAGAGAGATATCATCATTGCAGATTCAAAGTAATATTTCTTTCTTAGGCTACTTTTTCTTTCTTTGTTTTTTGTTTTTAATAATAAAACCCTATTTTATTTTCTTCTTTTACAGTGGCATAAAAGTAAAAATTACCTTATGGGGCGATGTAGCTAAACAATGCAATGAAGAAAATATATCAAAAATTAATGGAACTATTGTCCTGATAGTTACCTCGACTTCCATTAGAAATTATGGAGGTAAAAAAGAAATTACCTATCATATTCTAGTGTTTTACTAACACCAATAAATACTCATGGCTAAACTACTATTGTCTATAAACAGGAACATATTTCTTACAGTCCTCGAATGCTACCTGTAACGACCCGGAAAATCTGAACCAATTTAAAATTTTTAAATTGGCTAAAATAGTGGATTTAAAATATTTAAAATAAATATTTTAAATAATAAAGATGAAAATTGAGTTTGAATCGACAATTGAAAAAGAATATAATTAATTCTAATTATAAACAAGGCCTGAAATGGCGCGGTAGTTTCAAAATTTGAATTCAAACTTTGACTGACTGTACCGGGTGCAAAACAAAACGGATTTGAGTGAAACCAAAAATATTTAAATCTGTTAGTGAATACCTTTCTAACGAATCTGAAAAATCGAAGTTTCATAGCGGAAAGCAAAAGTTATGGCCAAATGAATTTTCAGAAAGGTCGTTGTGGAATTTATATAGCCCGTGAAATTGGCCGTTTTGCAAACGACCTCGGAATTCGACGAAACCACTTTTGTTTGATCCGGAATGAGAAGTTATTGCTATGTTTAAAATTTCATAATTTTTGAAGCTAGTATGTGAGCGTGGCAAAGGAAAACGTGTTTTGGTCAATTACAGTTAAATTGGATCGACCAGAAATGGGCCATTTTACAAACGGTCTCAGAATTCGAGGAAACTAGTTTTGACGGGACCGTATGATCAAAACATTGCTAGATTTATTTTTATGGAATTTTTAGAATCAGTTGGTGGCCCTGGCAAATTGAAATGTACGTTCAAATCAAATATTGAATGTTTTATATTTTAATCTGAATGAAAACTGACTGAAACAGTCGAATGGGCGTACGAAACATATCCCATTGTGTTCGGACTGGGGGTAAAACGCTAGGGACGACAGTCGTTGGGTTTGGATTGGTGTTCGTGTGTGGAAGAGGGTATTTTAGAGATTTTAAAATATATAAATAAAAAAAATCATTGGTCAACTCTATTTCTCTCTCCCCGATAAAACCATCTGACCGACGGTGATAAAATCTCCAGACCTTCTTTCCTCGATTCTTCGTTATACACTCAATAAAATCCAACGCCACAGTTAGGGATTTTGTAGAGCTTCGAATTCTTTTCAAATCCATATAAGTATTGGATTTTTTCGTTGCGCGTGTGTCGAGATCTACCGCCACGAAGTCACGCCGTTCTTTGCACCGCCGCCCGTTAATCTCGGCGTCGAACTGGCCAGGACCACCATCGATCGGTTCGCGCGTCGGAGCTCTACGCTGTGGCAAAACCCGATCCTTACCTCGGCCAACAAATCTAAACCTAGTTTAGAACCTTCACAAAGAGGTACGACAATATATTATTTAAACTGTTTCGACACTTTAAAACCGTTGCAAACTTGTAAAAATCATATCTTTTTCGTTTCTTGGTGAAATTCAGTGAAACAAGAGACAGTGGACTCGTGTGGACGTCTTCTACCTTCTAGAAGAGACCGCATATTTTTCTGAGCCTTCTGCTATTTTTGGTGGAGTGGAACCCAATGTGAGATTTCTAATTTATAAACGATATGGGAAACGACGATGTATAAATTATATAGTCGATGTATGAGTTATATAAGCGTTGTACACCTCTTGTATAAGCGTTGTATAAGTTGTACGTTCGATGTATAAGTTGTATATGCATTGTAAAAATTATATATGTGTTGAAATAGAAGTGAAATGCTATATATAAATATATATATATACGCCCCTCGTCCACAAACCATGGACGATATTTATTGGTTGTGATTGGTGTGAAAATTGATTGATAGCGAATGGTTGATTGGAATTGTTTGTGGTTGATATTGATTGATTGTGTTTGAAAAATACCCGTTTGTGGTTGAGAAATATTTGGTTGAAACCACATAGGATTAGTTTGTGGAAATGAAAAAAATATACATGCCGCCTTAATGCGAACTAGATGCATGATTCCCCATTGTCAAAAGCTGCGAGGCTTTAAGGTAGAGCGAGGAGCCGTACTAGGGACGGTCCCGGTTTTAACTACCCTGCCGTTATGCTGCCGAAATTTTGAATAATATTCATGTGTTAGAATTATTTTCCTGTGTTGAAATTATATTCGTCTGTTGAATAGAAAACCTTCATGTGTTGAATAGAAATTCATTCGTTGAATTGAAATTCATGTGTTGAATGGTATTCATGTTTTAAATACAAAAATCACCTTTTTATCTACTTATACAAACTATAGAAAACCTTCATGTGTTGAATAGAAATTCATTCGTTGAATTGAAATTCATGTGTTGAATGGTATTCGTGTTTTAAATATAAAAATCACCTTTTTATCTACTTATACAAACTATAGAAAACCTTCATGTGTTGAATCGATATTCATTCGTTGAATTGAAATTCATGTGTTGAATGGTATTCATATTTTGAAAGAAATTGTTTTATAATAAAAATCCCATTTTTATCATCAATATGAAATATATAAAATTATCTTGTTTTGAAATAAATTGTTTTATAATAAAAATCCTATTTTTATCACCTATATTAACTATATAAAATAGTCGAGTTTTGAAATAAATTGTTTTACATTAAAAATCACATTTTTATTATATACATGAATTGTTAAAAATAGCGAAGTGTTGAAATAGAAGATAGTTAGATAAAAATATCATTTTTATCAAATGTATGAAAAGAATATAGTTTTGAAATCGAAGAATCGATATATATATATATATAAATAGAATTGAAATATATCGAATAACGAAGCTGCAGTTCGTATTTTGAAACCGTGATTTCAAATGATTAGTGCGGGAGATCCGACCATCGGATTTTCCCGAAACCGCAACCGTTGGGTTCGCTTTGGAAATATCTTTCCAATGGCACCAACTTTGTAAA
The DNA here is from genome assembly GCA_030737875.1 of Allium sativum. Classification (NCBI taxonomy): domain Eukaryota; kingdom Viridiplantae; phylum Streptophyta; class Magnoliopsida; order Asparagales; family Amaryllidaceae; genus Allium; species Allium sativum. The sequence goes on from CM060920.1 coordinate 433,929,358, forward strand.
AATCCAACGGTTGGATTGTCCGGAATGTTTTATTAAAATCTGAAGAAAAACAACGCCAGAATCGATTATATATATATATAAATATAATTATATTAAATTGAATAACGACGCTGCAGTTCGTATTTTGAAATCGAAACTTCAAACGATTGTACCGGGAGATCCGACCGTCGGATTTTCCCGAAACTGGAACCGTTAGATTCGTTTTGAAAAGATCTTTCTAATGATGTAAATTTTGTGAAGATCCAATGGTTAGATTTTCAGATATGTGTAAATCAAATCTGAAGAAAAACAGCGCCACGGCCGCGTTATGGCCCGAAGTGTCGTTTAAATAAATTGGCTATTTTAAAATAAATAAAAATAGCGATAAATCATTATAAAATATTATAAACGATATGGATGTGAAATTTAGAAATTAACTGAAGGTTAGCTAAGTTGAATGGTTTCTTGGGTATTGATCTGATGTTGGTTTCGGACTTCGGGGTTAATATTTGGGAAATCGTTCTCTTACTGATTTACGGTTAGTGACTAATGAATTGAAATGATGCGTATATAGTGTTTATGTAGCACGTGTTTATTATATACGCGAGTTGCTCAGAAAGACCGGGTTTATCCCATTCTGAATAACTAAATCGACGATGAGAAATCGAAGACGAAGACGGTGGTTGAAGACCGGAAATCTTCGCCTCGTTTGGATGGTAACTGATATCCTGATTGGGAGGCATCCCGAAATATGGATAATGAGTGGTGATCGTCCAAACGTACGTGGAGATCGATGGGTTTGCGAGGTATATAGTGCCTCCGGTTTCGTTCAGACCCAGAACAGACTTGTAAATGGACTGTGTGTCTGACATTGGATTTTATTCTGTGTTAATTGATCTCTATTAAATATACATCTGTTTGGCGGCGGAGAATTTATTCTTTTGCTTAACGCCCTTCTCTGAAACGCACGAGCTCAGAGGTTGTATATCGATGGATATCAGTCGCATGGCATGAATTGCTAGTGTGGCATGCCTAGGTGGCAAATGATCAGGGCTTCTGTTGAAAAGCAAAGTCTTGTGGTGATGATCAAAGCACCGCATGTGTGGCGTAGCTTTGTGTATAACGTGAATTCGCGAGCCTCACACCCCGGTATGAACCAGAAACGGGAGAAGGACCTCAGGGAGGGCATGCGTTTCTTTCTAGCTAAGAGTTGTGTCGGTGTTTTTACACGGCTTGACATTTTACTTATGTGGATGATGGATAGCGAGGCGCCTCAGATATATCGGTCGATCCGGGACCGATGGGGTCATTCGTTGGCTCATTTACGCCCCATAGGGCGGGGAAACGTAGTGCTCAGGAATTTTAATCCACATCGGTGGACCGACCCTGTCGCTCCAAGGGTCGATGCGTTCTGATCCTGAGGGGCGGGCTAGAGCGTCTCGAATTTGGTAAGGACTATCTTTTGCCTTGGTTCATGAAGGAAATCCAATTTCCAAATACGTGACTGTGCGGTTTTGATTGTATATATATATGGCGATATGATATATGGTACCCATGCCGTCTAGGATTGATAGTTATGATTCAAAATTGTTTTGAGACATGTAAACACTAGTAATAATATCAAATGCTTTTGTTTTATTCGTATCAAGCATATTTTGGCCATTATAAGGTAAAACTCTATCCTCCGGTTTGCGTTGCATTGTGTGATGGGAACTGAGTCTTATAATGGCTTCATTTTTATAAAAAGCATTGCGATATTTAAAAGAATGATTTGTTTTAAAGCACTGGCAATCCAATGGAGTAAACACGTTCCACGAAAGTGGTGTGGTCCTGTGATTAGCCAAATTTTAAATGTGTTGAGTAGATTTCTCATACCAGTCCCATGATTGACTCGTAGTTTGTTTCACTTTCAAACTCGGGTGCCCCTTTTTCTACACGGGAAGCCTTGTATTCAGGTTTAGCTGGCTCTTTCTGGATAGCTGGAGCTGAAGATGGATTCTATCATTTATCTCTTTTTATGTTGTTCAGCTCATATTGTACATTATGTTTGTTTTTCCGCTGTAGACATATATGTATAGCTGAACTGTATTTGTACTAAGTATGATCTTGTATACTGTGTAACTCTGATGATTGCGTTTATCCAGTATATTCTATTGTTCATTATCTGGTGTATTTATTTATTTCTGTTATGTTGTTATCTGTTTATGTGTTATATTCCAAGGATTACCTTTGCCACCGTCAGTACGGGGTGCGGGGTCGTCTCACTACCAAGGTGTATATTAACTTGGAAGTGCCTGAAGTTTTAGCCATGACAAAAAAGTATGTTTTAGGATAAAAATACAGTTTTTTTTTAATTTAATGCTTATCCTATACGCATATTTAAGTTAACACGTTTTTGAACATCTCAGAGAAGAGGTTACTTCAAATGACTCGCCAATACAAATAATCAACAAAAAGGATGATATTGAAGAGGCAACTATAGAGAAAAAAACTTTGGAAGAAATACTAACTGAAATGAAAAATTCAGACAACAAAGTACAAATTATCATCCAAAACTCAAATTTTATTTTGACTAACCAATCCAATGAATATAATTATTTATTTTGCATTGTTTTAGGGAACCGACTTTGATTGCCATGCCACCATACTACAAATTTATGATCGATATGGTTGGAGCTATTTGTCTTGCCCAAAATGCAGGAAGACGGTGGAAAAGACAGATGAAGTATTTTACTGCAGCAAATGTGAAGCTGTAACCAAATGCCCAATTCTACGGTAAAAAATATATTTAAAATTCACATTTTTTTTAAAATTTAACATACAATTCACTTATATACTTTCTTTTAGGTACAAACTCAATATGCTAATTAGTGACGATTTTGGATTAGCCGATTTGATCGCATTTGAGAAGGAAGCTGAACATTTAATAAAACATACAGTGAAAGAGTTAACTGACCTTGAATCAAAGGTTAAGTCCCATATATCTTTATTTCGGTACAAAAAATATTTTTTAAATCCCATTTAAAGTTGAAGTCTAATTGTGGAAAAACAGGAAAATGGAAAGGAAATGATTGCTTCTATGTTCAATGACTTGGCTGGAACAGAAATAATCTTCCAAGTTAAAAAGACGGAGTACTGCATAAAGAATTGTGAAAAGAGGAAATTAACTGCGAATAAAATTCAAAGAGTCATTGTTGATCAAAAAACATTTAGCACAGCAAAAGAGAAGAAAAAGGTAAAACAACATTCCAAATAAGATCATGTCTCAAATCACAGACAATGACATGACATGACAGTTTTAATTTTTTTCAGGTAACCGAGTCTGAGATACACAATTTGAAAAGACCAATGGAAGAAGAGAACATCGATGAGGACACAACTACGGGCAAAAAAAATTGCAGAGGCATACCATAAAATCATGAAATTGTTTTAGATTTGTTTTTATATTTTTCGGAATAAATTTTTTGTTTTGTACTTTAGCATTTATTTCAAGGCATTTTATTTATTCAATAACCAACTGGTAGTTCCATTTGCAAGTTATATTATATTATTTATGTTCTTTCTTTCTGCCATTATTTTTCTCTTGCAACTCGGAGAACAATCATATCCAAAATGTCATAATTCATCGCATGTGCTACTTCTTCTTTTCTGAATTATGATTATATTAGATGAAATAGTTTCTGAAGTTAAAAAGAAAACAAAAAGCGCATATGAATTATGACATCCTGCAAATGACAAATTTAACAAGTTCCAGATAGTAAATTGGTTTAACAAATCCTACTATGATCTTCTGAAATAAATAAATGGTTCTTAAAGTACACAACTAGAATACCGTAACTAGGATAATACCTTAGTTGATCCATTTAATATCCTCAGATTCACATGCGACAAGCTTGACCCAGGTTTTTCTGAAGGAATGTATTCTCTTTGTCCCCTTATTTCGGTAGAATCAGATTTATCAGTAACCGGTTTGTCACTGCCAGCAACTAAAGCACCTTCAATGGTTTCATGAATCCTGCTATGATCTTCTGAAATAAATAAATGGTTCCTAAAGTATACAAGTAGAATACCATAACTAGGATAATACCTCAGTTTATCCATTTGATATCCTCAGATTCACATGCGGCAACCTTGACACGGGTTTTGCTTAAGGAATATATTCCCTTGGTCCCCTTATTTTGCTAGAATCAGATTTATCAGTAACCAGTTTGTCACTGCCAACAACTAAAGCAGCTTCAATATATCTGGTACAATAAATTACAAAAAAATGATAATACCAGTTACTTTATTTGAGAACCATCACGGAATTTGCAATAATTATTGTATAGAAGTATAACAGGACATAAAATACAGAATTTTGTTGCATGAAGTATTACTACGCTGTCAGGGTTTCAGTTTGTTTATGCATTTATGTGCAAATATTCCAACTACAAAGTTAAGTTTGATCTTACAAGTAACTTCAACCTATATCTAAATTTAGAAGTTGCATCCTACTCACCCAAAACCGAGATCTTCAGCAGGAAATTGGAGCTGAAGGCTTTTTCCCTCAGCAAATAAAGTTTGTAACCTAGAAAGCCTTGACAAACCAACAGGGTTTATATCAGTGTTATTATGCAGGTATTTTTTTTGGATAAATAAGTAAACGGTTATTTCAGATTGCATATAAAGAATACTTTATCCAAAGTTCAGTTGTTTAGAACACTCCTGAATCCATCAACAATCTTTGGGTTCACAATCAATGGTTTGTTTTGCTGACAGACTTTGCATTTAGAAAGTTTGTATTAAAAATTGTATTATAAATTAATACAAAAAATAAAACAGTGTACAAACAGATTTTATTTTATTACCCATTCTATGACTAATTCAAGTAACTAAAAAATCTTATTTGCTTTATTCCTTGGACCAAGATTTTAAATACCCTGTTTTTACTATCAATTTTTGTACTTAGTCTCCCTATGTTGATTACTTCTCTTTTTATATATTTTTTGTATAGAAATTTAAACAAAAAATCTTTTTCCCCATTTCAAAACCTTATTTATTCCTTGGACCAAGATTTTAAATATCCTGTTTTTACTGTCAATTTTTGTACTTAGTCTCCCTATGTTGATCACTTCTCTTTTTATATATTTGTTGTATAGAAATTTAAACAAAAAATCTTTTTTCTCCCTTTGAAAACCTTATATATTTCTGCTGTCCATGCACTACAACTGATTAAAGGGATGCAAGTATATTTCTAGATTACTATCAAATGATATTACTTTGATTTACCTACAGAAAAAAAAAATTGTTTTTTTCCTTCTCAAAACCTCATATAATATTTTCTTTTCCTCTACAAATATAAACAAAACATATTTTTCTCCTTGCAAAACGTCAGATTATATTTTTCTATACAAATATAAACTATTATATCTATTTTTCCTTTCAAAACCGCAGATTATATTTCTCCAGTCCATGTACTACCATTGATTGAAGGGATATACTAACAAAGGTGTGTAAATAATTTGTTTTAATATAACATTTAAATTCGGGTATGCTAGGTGTTAGCTAGGATATCTATAAAATGTGTGAATAATTTGTTTGAATATAACAGTCAAATTTAGGTATGCTAGGTGTTTGCTAGGATATCTATACAAGGATTTTCAATAAAATGAAGAAAAAAAATAGTCAAATGTGGTGCCTGATTTTACGTAGTGAAATAATAAGTGAACTAAATAGGCCAAATTACCCAAAAATCATGATAATACATGTTGGAAACATAGTTCCATACATATATAATTGTAACTACTTCTATCTCATACAATATAATCAATACAGATAAATGGTTAAATCTGCTGAAGGAGGCAAAGACTAAGTAGCAGGGAAGCGAGGCAAAGTTTTAAACAATAAAAAAGAAGGAAATATGGAAGACAATGAACAGAAATATCAAAAACATACCCGTGAACGATTCAAAGGACCAAAGAATTTGATTACATCTTGGTCTACTTTAACTTTCGATGCCACTGAAGTAGATTTTGCCACTAGAAAAGCAGGTAAAATAATTAATCTACGAGCGTAATTGTTAAAATGTATTACATTTATCGAAACATTGAGCTTTGATACAAATGTCCATTGCAGCCCAAAAAGCAAGGCGGCAAAAAAGACGTCGTATCCTTTACAACGAACGGAAGGGAAAACAAATACTTCATCATCGTAAGAGATGCTTTAAATTTGATAAATATTGATACTGTGGAATATTTCTTATTTAATGTACCTGATCATGAAAGTTTAAAATTAGGTCCGACTGTTGCATCAGCTATAGAAACAAACATTTTTGTTTCACCAGCTGAAAATATAGATGAAGGCATGCAAACTACCTATTCTGATCAGACAATTGAAACACCTGCGATTGTTAGAAAAAGCCAAGGTAAATGTTACTTATACCGTAAAAACAGTAAACCAAATATGATAATCATTTATTGCAGTACTAACCTTACCACTGAATGATTTAAAGGACCAAAGAATTCAATTAAATCTTACTCTACTTTAAATTTCGATGCCATTGAACTAGATTCAGCCGCTACAAAAGCAGGTAAAATAATTAATATATGTGTGTAATTTATTCACTGAATTTCATTTATTGAAACATTGACCTTTGACACAAATTTCCATCGTAGCCCAAAAACAACGACGGCAAGAAAGACGTCGTATCCTTTACAACAAACGAAAGGGAAAACAAATATTTCATGATTGTAAGAGATGCTTTAAATTCAATAAATATATTGAGTTGATATCGTAAAATATTTCTTGTTTCTTTTATAATGTACCTGATCATGGAAGTTCCAAAATTAGGTCCAACTGTTGCTTCAGCCATAGAAACAAACAATTTTGTGCCAACTGGAAGAATAGATGAACATTTGCAAACTACCTATTCTGATCAGACCATTGAAACACCTGCAGTGATTACAAAAAGAAAAGGTACATATTATCTATATTGTAAAAATAGTAAATTGGATATAATAATCATTTATTAGAGTATTAACCTTGCTTGTGATTACAACAGTTCAATGGCACAATCGTCAAACAAGACGTCGAATCCTGGACAACAAACGTAGAATTGCAAATAGAAACCGCAGTACTGGTATGAAATAGTTCAACTACAGTACATCTAAGACTACACTATAGAGTATAAGTCATTTTGTTACCTGTCTACACCCAAAAAATATACATAATTCCATGGAGCACATTCAAAAAAACAGTATATACCTGGAAGAAGCAAAATATAGGATTTTGTTAAAAGATAAAAGTTCTGCTGTAAGTAATTAAAATGAACAAATTAAAATTTGAAAGTGCCAATATCCTCAACTCAATATGAAAACCAAAATGTGTCCTGATTTAACGAGAAGTTTAATATATATGCACATTACATATTTTATCATATTACATAACTTCTTCATTATTAGTTGAAAGCAGTGGCACAAATATGCAACAGCCATCTCAAATTTCTGCGTTGAATCATTCGTCCGCTGTACAAAATGATCCAAGTCAACAAATTCATATAATGGAATCATCATCGATCCACGACACAGTTACAAGTACGTGAAGATTTTATAAGAATAATTTAGTTGTGTACATCATACATTTTCTACTTTAATTAGTAACATATAAGCATTTTGTAGGAAAAATGTTTGAAATATGGGACTTTGGTGAACCAGAACATACATGTTCAAACTGCAACGCCACGTTATGGTATGAAGAAAGGAATGCAAAATCGAAAGCTACGTCTAATCCAAATTTTACCCTATGTTGTCGGTTAGGAAAAGTTCAACTTCCTATCTTGAAAGATTGTCCGCTTTTTCTAAAACACTTATTAGATTATAACGGTAGGCCAAGAGCATCAAGATTTAAAGAAAAAATTAGGTTATACAACTCTATGTTTGCATTCACCTCAATGGGAGGTAATGTTGACAACGCCATAAACAATGGTCGTGGCATGTATGTCTTTCGGATAAATGGCCAAAACCATCACAAAATCGGTTCACTTCTTCCAGTAGACAACCAATCAAAATTTGCACAACTTTATATTTATGACACGGAAAATGAGTTGTCAAATAGAATGAATGTAGTAGGAACAAACACTACTACAGAACTGGATGAAGGTGTAATTAGCGAACTAATTACTATGTTCGATCGATGCAATGAACTAACTAAAGCATTCAGGATGGCAAGAGACCGATTTAAGGGAACAAATTTTCAACCTGTAAGACTACGGTTGATTAATTCACGACAAACAGATGGCAGAATGTATAATATGCTGACATCTTCTGAGATAGCGGCATTAATAGTAGGTGATGGTTTTCAAAATGATGCATGCAGGGACATCATAATAGAAGAAAAAAGCGGACTCTTAAGAAGAATAATTGAAAAGCATCCAAGTTTTATGGCAATGCAATATCCTATATTATTTCCTTACGGTGAAGATGGCTTCAGATTAAATATTCCATACAGATTCATAGACGATGAAGAAATAACAAACGAAAGTGATCAAAATGACGAGAAAATGCTCACTATGAGGGAATATTATGCATTTTGCATCCAGCAAAGAGAAAATGAAGGTCAAACCTTGCTTCGAGGTAGTCGATTATTTCAACAATTTTTAGTAGATGCCTATACACGCATAGAAGAAGAAAGACTAAGATAGGTACGCAATAATCAGTCTACCATTAGATCTAAACTATATAAAGGTCTCCAAGACGTTGTAGCAACAGGTGATACAAGTGCTGCCTCGATTGGATAAAGAATGGTCTTACCTTCCTCATTTACTGGTGGTCCTCGATATATGATACAAAATTATCAAGATGCTATTGCAATTTGTAGAGCAGCAAGTCAACCGGATTTATTCATTACTTTCACATGCAATCCTAATTGGATATAGATTAAAAAAATTGTATCCCTTATACCTGGGAAAACTGTACAAGATAGACCAGATATTGTAGCTAGAGTTTTCAAAATCAAACTCAATCAGCTAATGGACGATTTACTAGGAGGGAAACATTTTGGATCTGTTCATGCAGGTATTTATATTTTTGTATTCTTTATCACAAAATAATTGTCCCAATAATATTAATTAAATGACTTCAATTAAATTAAATGGTATTACATTTAAGACATATGATTACAATGTTCAATTTAAGAATGTTTGAATACATAGAAATAAGATTTGTTGCAAGCAAGATTTTTTTCTAATGAAAAAACATTATCAAATGGTAAAGGAGGATAAGAAATAAAATGCAAAGTCCTTCACCCTTCAATGGATTACCCTGTTAACTATGTGGCAGAATCACTCCACATGCTTGCATACATTACTGGGCATGTGTGTGTCTAAAATTTACAAATTTTCAAGTTTTTTTAAGCAACTTTGAAATGTATCTCAATACCAGACTAACCACATTTATAATAACAATTGTATACAATTTTGCTATTTGATATCGAAATTTACAACTGACAGTGATTGCATAGGACTAATCTAAACATTTTGGCGATTTACCAAATGTTCTGAAACAGTCATTGCATTGATATATGCATAGGACAAATCTAAATATTCGTTAGTTCGCTAATTACACCTTCATCCGGTTCTGCATATAAGTGTTTTACCAAATGTTCTGAAACAGTCATGATTGGTCATTTATCCAACATGATATATGTTCAATCGAAATATTTTGTATAAAACAGTTATTGCATACTATGAAATATTTATGTTGTTTCAGAATTGATGTGTAACTGTTTTACCAAATGAAACTGGCTTGTGAATATACACCAAATGTTTTGTTAATAAATAAATGATCAATGAAGCAAGAAAAAATAGAATCACACATAAGATTTAACGTGGAAAAACCCTTTTCGGGAAAAAACGACGGGAGAAAGGCAAACTTTATTAATTAATTTATGGACTTTATACAAGCTGCTTTAATACAAACCATAGCAATCAAAATTTATATTCTAATTTCATGCAGCCAAATAAGGAGAGAAAGAGAAAATTAAGGATCTCCTTTATCCTTTAAATGAGGTTGCTGAAAATATATCAATCATGAGAGTAAATTAAGGATCTCCTTTATCCTTTAAATGAGGTTGCTGAAAATATCTCAATCATGAGAGTAAATTAAGGATCTAGATAAGATCCTTTAGGTGACATCAGCTGGACCAATTCTAATGAGAATTTTGGATCACAAATTAACATATTTAATTCATATAACTCTTATTGCATTCAAATCAATCCAATGCAAAATATTTAAACTGTCATACATCAAATTTAAATATTTTGTATAAAACAGTTTCATACTTTGTATAACTGTTTCAGAATTTATATACAACTGTTTCAGAATTTTTATATATAAACTGTCATATAACTGTTTCATACATCAATTTGAACAGTTACAAATCAATTTGATATATAAGAGCTCATATTCAATTCAGATTTGATGTATAAAAGTGTTATATAACTGTCATATTCAATTTAATTTAGATTTTGAACATATTGAATTTAATTTTAGTATAACTGTTACATAACAGTCATATTCAATTTAGATTTCGAACATATTCGATTTACAAGTAAACTATCATATAACTTTTTCGGAATTGATATATAACTGTTTCAGAATTTGATTTATAACCGTTTCAGAATTGGTTGTATGCAAAATATTTAGATTCGATGTATAACTGTTTTACCAAATGAAACTGTTTTACAAAATATACACCAAATAAATATGTTCGATCGAACATAAGGCCTTTATGAAATGTATAACCGTTTTACGAAAAGTTCTGAAACAGTCATGATTGGTCCTATGCAAAATATTTAAATTTTCCCAATCATGTTTAAAAAAGTATTCAAACAAAAATATTTGTGATGTTAATGATCAGTCACAGTACAAAACGGTTTCATGGTATGACTGTTTTATACTGTTAATTCATACATAAACCCTTTATAAAACTTTTTCATTCATATATATCACAGTATAAAACAGTCACTATGTAACACAGTTTGTATAAAGACCATTATACTATATATGTATATTTTTACAAAATCTAACAGTTTCATTATATACATCAAAGCATAAAACAGTCATAGCATAAACAGACTTTATACTGTTAATAATCATTGACAGTATAAAACAGTTTTTAGTATAAAGACATATTATATATATACATACATATATATATATATATATATATCATGGTATGACTGAACATTATCTCACTGATCATTCACTATGTTCATGTGATCAACAATCATCAATACATAAGGCAGTTACACTTAAAAAAAATAGTTTGAACATTTCCAAAGTGTACTTCCATACCTGCAGAGAAAACTGCTTAAGCGGTTGTACTTGACAAATTGATGTATATTAGAGAAATCTGATCTAAGGGAACCTCTGATGCTTATCCCCCTTTTCTCACCCAAGGATATGCTATAAAATTAAAAATGCATTGCCATTATGAATAACTCCTTACACTGTTCATAAAAAAAATTAGGACACAAGAGAATAAATGTACAAAGGAAAAGAAAAGCATACATACAAACAAATAGACTATGATGCGTACAATAGTGAATGATGAATGCTTTGTTCATTTGTAATCAACTAGCAATAGCGCGATTATATATAAATACAGAATTTAATTTCAGTTTTTTGACAAAATTAGATATTATAACATTACCATTCAGTTATTTATTTTTGGTTGTATATTTGCATGTCTTTACAGCAGTGTACACAATCGAATATCAGAAATGAGGACTACCACATGCTCATATATTATTGTTCCTACATTCTAATGATAAGCCTAAAACAACTTCAGATGTTGATAAGATGATTACGGCTGAAATACCAGATAACGAAGTGGACCCGCTAGCGTACCAGTCTGTCTCACAGTTTATGATGCATGGACCATGTGGTGCGGCTAATCCATAACATTATTGCATGGTCAAAGGTAGATGCTCAAAACATTACCCTAAAGAAAATTGTTCTGAAACAACATTTGATTATAATGGATTCCCCGTCTATAGAAGAAGAGTAAATGATAGGTATGTAGCAGCTATGGACGCGAAGTTTGATAATAGGTGGGTAATTCCACACAACACAGATCTCATTGTAAAATTTCAAGCACATATAAATGTGGAAATATGCAATCGAACACGATCTGTAAAGTATTTGTTCAAATACATCAATAAGGGGTATGATCGTGCTACAGTTGTGATTGAAGAAAACTGCGAAGGTGGTGGACGAAATGTTCGAGAAGTGGATGAAATTAAAACATACCTTGACTGTCGATATATTTCAGCCTATGAATCTACTTGGCATATATTTGAATTTGATATTCAATATCGGAAACCTGCAGTGCAACGATTGTCATTTCATTTACCTGATGAACAATCTACTATATTTCGTGATACAGATGACTTGGAAGAAATTGCAAATCGACCAAATGTTAACAGGTCAATATTTACAGAGTGGTTGGAAACAAATAGATTGAACGAAGATGCAAGAAACCTCACATATGTTGATTTTCCAACAAAATGGGTATGGGATAAAAAATATAAAAAAGGAAAAGCAGACAAAAAGGCAATACAATTGGAAGAATTTATTATGCACATCCAACTTCTGGGGAAAGATTCTATTTGCGTTTGTTGTTAAACATAGTGAAAGGACCTACAAATTATGAAGACATAAGAACCTTTAATGGGGTAATTTTCAATGATTTTAGGACTGCTTGTATGGCACGAGGTTTGTTGGAAGATGACAATGAATGGAACGAGGTTATTGTCGAAGCTGGAAGATGGTCCTCAGCCAAATCCCTACGGGAAATGTTTGTTACCTTACTATTTTTTGTGAAATTTCAAATCCTCTTGAGCTTTGGAACAACCATTGGGAGTTGTTATCAGATGATATCCTATGGATACAAAGAAGAGTTCTTCAAGAAATACGCTAACTTTAACACAATGTCAATTGCAAAATCACACACTTATAGAAATTGAAAAAATCATGAATAAGAGCAATAGATCTCTAAAAGAGTATCCTATGATCCCTTTTCTGATTTGATGTTTCTTGAAATATTTCAAAACAGATTAATAAGAGAGGAACAAATGTACAATCATGAGGCACTATATGAAGATTATGTAAATATGTCATGTTGCTTAAATCTTCAACAAAAGGAAATATTTGATGAAGTTATACATGCAGTTGATGGCAAATTTGGCGGATTTTATTTTGTTCATGGCAGTGGCGGTACTGGGAAAATCTTTTTGTGGAAAACAGTAATATCAAAAGTTCGTTCAGAAGGTAAAATTGTATTGGCAGTTGCAACATCAGGTATTGCAACACTATTACTACCGGGTGATAGAACTGCGCATTCACGTTTCAAAATTCCCATAAATTTAGATGAGGATTCTATTTGTGATATTGCAAAACAGTCTTCACTGGGCGAATTAATTAGAAAAATTTATTTAATTATTTGGGATGAAGCACCAATGACAAACAGAAATGCATTAGAAGCAATAGAAAGAACTTTGAGAGATCTATTGGAAGAACATGGAAATAACAGTGAAATTTTTGGTGGAAAAACTGTCATACTTGGTGGCGATTTTAGACAAATACTACCGGTTATCGATAAAGGTGGAAGAGAAACAATTGTTGGATCATCGATAAACCGATCACGTTTATGGAGCAAATGTAAAAATTTTACTCTTACACATAACATGCGCCTTGCAAGTGAAGGCGTAAGTAACGAGGAGATGATTCAAATTGCAAATTTTAGTAAGTGGATTTTAGACGTGGGAAATGGATTAGTTCTGACGGTGGCGATGCATGACAATGAGGAGCCAACATGGGTGAAAATTCCAAAAGAAAATTTGATTGAATGGGATGATAATCTTATACAAAAGATTGTTGATTGCATTTATCCAGATTTTGGGGAAAGGCTTAACGAACAAGACTACTTAAAAAATCGTTGTATATTAGCACCGACTAATGACTGTGTGGGCGAAGTGAATTCATTTATTACTGACAAAATTCCTGGTCAAATGTGCACCTATCTAAGTGCAGACTCAATCAGCCCTATGTCGGAAGGAATTGAAGAACAAAATCTTTTGTATCCTTTGGAATTCCTTAATACACTAAAGCTAGCATCAATACCAAACCATGAAATTTGTCTAAAGGTTGGGGTTCCAATAATGCTTCTTCGTAATTTAAATCAAAATTTAGGCCTTTGCAATGGAACAAGATTGATTGTAACACAACTTGCAACCAAAGTAATAGAGGCAGAAATAATAACTGGAAATAATATGGGAACTAAGGTTTTAATTCCACGAATAGTGATGTCCTCAGCGGACACAAAATGGCCTTTTATTCTTAGGCGTCGTCAATTTCCAATAAAAATATGTTTTGCGATGACAATCAACAAAAGTCAAGGTCAAACACTAGAAAATGTTGGAGTTTATTTATCACGTCCTATATTCACTCATGGCCAGTTATATGTTGCCGTTTCTCGCACGACAACACAAAAGGGGTTGAAGATTTTAATAAAAAATGGAGATGGAGAAAGAAAGGACTACACACGAAATATTGACTACAAAGAAATTTTCAACAACCTTAAAGGTAATGCGTAAATTTTCATTTATGTTCTATAAAAATTCTTACTTCGAAAAAACGAATATTCATTATAATTTAATTTCCAAATTCAGAATGTCTATTTATTTGAACAGGTTAATAACGTTAAAGGTTTACTGGAGTATGGCTCATCTTTATACTTCTTGCTACAACCAAATGGCTACATCAACAAGTACAGTATCAAAGCCATAAATTCTACAGAGGGACATCATGTTTATAACTTGATATTGAAATTGCAAGTTATAGACTAAATAGTTTTTATGTTTGTTTAATTAATTGGATTCTCTTAAGAACAAAATATTTCTTTTACCTCAAGACATTTCTTTTTTGGTTAACTTTGATGTGTTTGACATTTTTTTGTTTCAAACGTATTTATTCAATCTACATTACTTTCAATATATCAAAAATATATGAATTCAACATAAGTTAAATCTTGAAGGCAAAAATGAAATCATTTATAATATATTATAATATTTATACAATGGTGCAAGATAAGAAATTAATACACAATAAAAGATTCATCTAAAGGTAGTAAAAGTGATTAACACACATAAACAAAATCTGCTCATTTGAAAAGAAAAGAATAAAAAACTGCAACAAATAATTGTACAGTATTGAAGATAAATTTATTACTTAACTAACATTTTGAATGGCGATAAAGCAGAGATATAATCTAAAATTATTAATTGAAAAAACAAACTGAAAATGAAAAGTAGGCATTAATGTGAAAATCTAATAAGTAGACAGAAGATATCACCTTCAACGGACAGATTTTATGCTCTTAAAGCTGATTTGCAAATTTGAATTTTTTTGTACATGTACCTCGGAAAAAAGAAATTAGTTAATACCTGCTAACAGTAAATCAAATGCATTTAAGTATAAACTAAGTGCAATATTTACTTACATCAACGATTATCCTCCAAAATGAAATTGGCCTGGAAATTAAAATAAGATCACTTAGTTCACTAAAAATAAAAGAACATTAATTGGCTGCAAACTGGGTTTCAGTTGCCATGTCAAATACATTAATTGGCTTCTATGTATTTCTGAATATTGCATACATATGCAAACACCCAAGTTCACACTTGCCCATCGTGGTCCTTTGAGAGAGTAGTAGTTTAAAATTAGCATGCTACATAGCTAATAGGAAAGGTTTGTTGAAACTTACAGTACCGTGGTCTAAAAATTTAAGTGTTTCTTAAAAAATAATATTCAATTGTGTAGCAGCATGAATGTTTGATGCACAATATGGTCCGCTCCAGAGGATAATCATGAGATGGCTTAAGGTCAATGTAATATAGGTACAAAAATTATAAGGTCTCCTTTTTAGAAGTATTTGATGAATATTGAGTCTACTACTTGACACGCTCATATCCTTAGAACAAAGAAATAGAAGAAAGAACAGGCCATGATTTTTATTTCATTTCAAATAAAACCGGTTTGTTCACAACCTTAGAACAAATGGATATGAGTCTACTACTTGACACGCTCATATCCTTCATTATATTTGCTCTAGGCTCGAAATATTGAAGGACAGTATCTTGGTTACAGCAAAAGTCACTGTGATTTACATGAGTGTACATTAGCTTTAGGAAAGAACTTAGTGTGTTCTCTAGATCTCAATCAAATCTATGGAAAACAAAATAAAGTGGATTATTGATTCTTCCAATGCTCTAATTTATGGCGTATGACGGACGCCATGAGTAATTTCAAAAACCCCAATTAATTTTATTAAATGAAATCTTAATGTAGTTTTAGCCATTTTGAGCACACAATATTACTAAACTGAGACGGTTGGAAACATTATATCAATAGAGTTAAAACTATCTAACACAGTAATTAGTAGCCCATTAAGAATTTCACACTAAGAATAAGTACATTACAACAATTAATAGGACTGTATTTTATTTAACTTTTCTTACCTTGATTTGAAATCAGCACATATATTATTCCCTGGTAATTTAAGGTCTTCTAAAATATGTAAAATGTTAAGGCAAGAAAAATAAGAATATCTCAAACAAAATTTGCATAAGAAACAAAGTGATATCATGCAAACAACAAGAAAATAATTAATAATTGCATATATCGTGTATTTAAGCTTCAATATTCTACTTTCTGACGTAGTTTGCCTCAATATGGTATAACTAATTCTCCATTGTACATGGCTGCTTAATTAAGGTGGTAAGTGAAATATGATTACAAGCACTTAATTCGCATGTTGCAGGAATAGTACAAGTTAGGCACAAGCTTACCACCCTCCCCCCTCTACACACACATACCCGGGACCTTTTTTCCCTTTTCAACAGCCTGATTATATGTGATGCCCACCATCCAAACTAGAGTCACTCACAACACTCCTGAATCCATAAAAAAGTTTGGGTTCAGAATCAATGGTTTGTTTTGCTGACAGATTTTGTATTAAAAAAGTTTGTATTAAAAATCGTATTATAAATTAATACAAAAAATAAAAGGGTGTACAAACAAATTTTGTTTTATCACCCATTCTATGAATAATTGAAGTAACTAAAATATCTTAATTGCTTTATTCCATGGACCAAGATTTTAAATATCCTATTTCTGCTGTCAATTTTTTTACTTAGTCTCCCTATGTTGATTACTTCTCTTTTTATACATTTTTTGTACAGAAATATACACAAAAAATCTTTTTCCCCTTTTCAAAAGCTTATTTATTTCTGGTGTCCATGCACTACAACTGATTAAAGGGATGCAAGTATATTTCTAGATTAATATCAAATGATATTACTTTCATTTGCCTATAGAACTGTAAACAAAAAATATTTTTTCCTTTTCAAAACCTCAAATAATATTTCTTTTCCTATAGAAATATAAACAAAACATATTTTTTCCTTGCAAAACCTCATTATAATTTTTTTTTACAGGCATATAAACAAAATATCAATTTTCCTTTAATAACCTCAGATAATATTTCTCCAGCCTATGTACTACGACTGATTGAAGGGATCTACTAGCAAAGGTGTGTATATAATCTGTTTGAATATAACAGTTACATTTGGGTATGCTAGGCGTTTGTTAGGATATCTATAACAGGATTTTCAATCATATGAAGAATAAAATAGTGAAATGTAGTGTCTGATCTTACATGGTGAAATAACAAGTGAACTAAATAGTGTGGATTACTCAACAAAAAAGTAAGAATACGTGTTGGTAACATATTTCTCACTGGTTGCTTTGGAGCAACAGAAGAGGTATACAGATAGAAGCATATTTAATATTAAAGCATAGTTGAAGCATTATTGTTGAAAGTGGAGTTCTCTATTATCTTTGGATATCAAATGTAACTTAACCAATCTTACTTTCCATTATGTAAATGTAAATTATTTCGATACATATCAATTGTAACTTGATCGGTCTTACTTCTCTATTAACTACAGTTGAAATCACAAGTAAAAATAATAAATGCCATGTAAACTGCAGTCAAACAAGTTAATAGTAAGGTCCGCCTTGAGCATGATCACTAGATCTAAGAGGCTGTTTGGTGCCTAATGGGGATCTTAATCCATAATAAGTACAAAAATTATTTGTATACAAGTATAACAGGATATAAAATACAAAAATTTGTTGCATGAAGTATTAAATCCCTGTCATGATTTCAGTTTGTTTACGCATTTATGTGCAAATGCTCCACATACAAAGTTAAATTTGATCTTTGCAAGTAACTTCAAGGTATATCTAAATTTACAAGCTGAATCGTTCTAACCTGAAACCAAGATCTTCAGCCGGAAAATGGAGCTAAAGGACTTTTCCCTCAGCAAATATATTTCTTAACCTAGAAAGCGACGACAAACCAATAGGGTTTCCTTCGTTTAAAACAAAATTCGATAGTTGTGATCTTCTATGACCTCCATAATCACCTCTGCATAGTGCACTGCTCTCTAAGATAAAGTCTGTATAAAATAAAATATTATTTGCCTGAAAAATGAGTTTTAACGTGAGAATCTAAGATAAAGTCAGCAAATAAAACCTTTCTCATTTGGAGATTGAGCTGATTTGTGCAGCGACTGACGTTTCCGATTAACGTTCACCATTTTTTCCTGCCGATGTTAAGGATTTTGGGGGCAGCAGCCATTACTTTCGGATGATGTAAAGGTTTTGGAACAGCAGCCATTATTTTCGGCTGATATTAGGGTAACAACGAAAAGCGGTTTATTTGTCTAGGATTTTCCTTTGTCCTTAGCTAAGTTTCGAAATTCCAATTTTACCCCCGCACGATTTTGTTATTCTAATGTTTCATATGAATGTGAGTGTTATCTTTATTTTGTGTCAATATGTCATGCTAATGTTTCATATATTTGTCTAGGGAAGGTGTAACGACCCGCATTCTACGCATCGAAGGATCGTAAAATATTTATTTCTTTTACATACGAATTCGTATGGTCATGTAACTTTGGGAGACGACTACTGGGGTCATTTCCCATGTTCATGATTTTTGCCGATTTTTAAATGACCGTTTTACCCCTAGCTGATCTTGTTTTGGACATAACTTTTGATTGGAAAGGAGTTTTGACTTGAAACCACTTCCATTGGCTCCGGATGATGGTTTACAATTCCGTAGAGTGGTCACAACAGCCAAACGGACTCACCGTCTGGGAGATATGGCTGAAACAAGTTTCAGATGGTGAAAAACAGCTTAATTGGGCTTAACCGGGTGATTAACAGCTAGACCCAAAGGAGAATTTCGGGATTAGAGCTATTTAAGGGCTGCTAGGGTTAGGATTTCAGGTTTTCACTCATTTTCCAGCCGCCACAAACCCTCTCTTCAACCTAACAGTGGCCTCCAACATCTAAAAACACCTCTAATCACTTCTTAATCAAGTTTTGACTTAAACTACATCAAATTAAGGAGGAATAGCACCAAAGCAACGTTATAGCTGCTGTGTTGCATTGGGAACAACGCCAAATAGAGAATCATTTCAGATTTGGTATTTTATTTGTAGCTAAGGTGAGTGATTTGCATAGTTTTGCACTAATTACGGTTAATTAAGGGTAATTAGTGAAGATTAACGAAATTAGGCATGATAAAATTTTGGAAAAATATTCATCAATTCGGAAATATTGTTTTAGACCTCTATTAGAAAATTTGGGTAATTTGGTTAAATTTTGTTAATCCTATCATTAGTTTTGCTTAAGCACGCTTAAGGGAAAATATGGGGTTTTGGCTATGTTTGATCCGTTTTAACTTATCAAATTGATGTTCTGGTGTTTATAGTCGTTTCTACATGTTGCTATGACTGTATGGTATGAATTGTGATTGTTTAGAATAGTTAGATTGGTCGAAAACGCCGTCGAATGGCGTAAACAGTCGCTGGAAAGAAGTGCAGGAATTTGGCCGATCCGGACCGGATCGGAGGAAGGAGCTCGAACCGAACCGCCCCTCCAAGCTGTTGTATCCACGAGACGATCTGGACCTGAACCTATGACCCGATCCGCCTCTCGTGTGCCACTCCGACCCGAACCGATGCACCATGGAGAAGCTTGAGAGACCCGACCCGATCCGGAGTGCTTGGGAAGAAGGACCGAACCAGAGGAGTTTTCCACGAAGCCAGGAGGTGTGGAACCCGATCTGAACTACTGGAGGAAGGTCACCACGATCCGAACCGATCCGGAGAGGATGCTATGAACCGATATGAACCCGAGCCTAGATGATGATCACGAACTGAATGAAGACCGATCCGGAGATGGTGACCAAAACCCAAGATGCAAAGGTAGTCCAAATAAGTAGTTTTGACTCAGGATCCAGATGGGAACCAATGAGTGAACTTCATGATTGGGCTTTGTTGTGGGACATGCGCTAAGGGGTTGTCGATGTCTATAACTTTGGATCACTATGTGTAGGGGGTACGTGAACGGATTTAGGGTCACAGTGGCCTAGGTACAACTAAAAGGGCTATAGACCAATGAAGTGGGGTCATTTGTAAAGATTTGTTCATGACTCCATGAGTTAAGCTTGGTGGTAGCAGTAGTTGTACAAGTCGAACTCCGTCACTACTTCGATGGGTCTAGTGATTGACAATGGTGGACATCATATGCTTTACGCATTGAGTGAGAGATGTGAGGATGGTTGCTATGCTTGATTTGTTTGCCATCATTATGACATGCACACGCCCACCCCCGTATTCTTTACACCATCTGTTTAGTGTCACCTTAGAGTATTGTACGGTATGTAGTGCTAACTCTTTGGTTGCAGGTCCAGGTTCAGGTATGGTTTAGTTTACCTGTTATTGTTCTGTTTAGCTGCTTACCGCTCATACCAGACTTTTTGTCTGACCCAGAGTTTTATGTCTCTTCTTATTACTCTAGGTGCTCTCACGAGCAGACTAGAGACAGATTAGCTGGGTATGCACGAGTAGCTGATCCGGAGATGAGCAGGAGGCTTCCACGTATGATACATATAGATATTCTCCCTGTGTTGTTGAAAATCACTGCTTGGGCATTAGTGGTGCATCTTATACTTTAGCTTTCTTTTGCTTTAGAGACAGTTTAAAGTTGTAATAATGATGTTGGATCATAAGCTCTATTTGGATTTCCGCTGCTATGTTGGTTTAGTTTTCAGCCTATGCACTGTCTTGCCTGTTTTATGTCAAGATTATGTTATTATTATATTTTGTTCCATGCGCTGTGAGACATCCTACAGGTTCCTTGTTAGTTCATTCTCTTCTTTCCTTTCTTTGGCGACCGTTCCATGCTAGTCGGGCATGTGTACAGCGCACCTTCGGATGAAATGCAGGCTGGTGCGGGGCGGGCCGTCACACTTGGTATCAGAGCTCTAGGTTGCGTAGTTAACCTAGGGAAGTTATCAGGGAGAGATAGTATATGTATATGAGAGCGCCTATTTGTGATTATTTTGGTTTTCAAAAGCTATATATACTATTAGTATAGCTAAGGATGAAGTCGCACTATACTGGACCACTATGGAGATGGTTAATCGTTTTCTCTATGCAGATTGAACGATGAGCCGATACATAAGGGGTACCAGTAGAGGATCCAATAATGGGAATGCTGCTGAGATGAGGACGATGTTTACTGACCTCATGAGAGAGATGCTTAGGGATGTGCATAGGGCAACTCCCAATGCTGGTAATGGAGGTGGTCCAGTAGTGCCGGCGCCTAGGGCCGATTTCGCCAAGCTGAACAAGGATTATACTAGTCTTGGTGGGAAGCCGTTCCACGGAACAAAGTCGGCTACGGATGTTCAGGATTGGCTGGATAGCTGCGAGCGTATCTTCGAAGACTTGGGTATCGAGGATGCGATGAAGAGAAGGCTAGCATCCCGTCAGCTGCAAGGACGGGCTATGAATTGGTGGAATGCTATAAAGGCAGCTACCCCAGAGGATCAGATTACTTGGGATCAGTTTAAGGTTCTCTTTAGCGATAAGTTCATTCCAGCTGCTCAGAAGTCAGTGTTGTTTAAGAGATTCTAGGAACTCAAGCAGAATGGCAGAGCTGTCTCAGAGTATATTGCCGAATTCGACACTTTGTCGAAATATGGGTTATCCCTAATAGATACTGCCGAGAAGAAGAACGAGAAGTTCATAACTGGCTTGGATGGATACTTGGAGGAAAGGCTTATTAACCACATCGATGAGACGTTTGAGTCGATTGTGGGGAAAGCTTTAAGATCAGAAAGTCTTTACCCTAAGCCGAAGACCGAGGCTGCATCTGCAGAAGAACCGAAACCACAAGCAAGCGGTGGAGGCAAGAGTGGTTCTCAGAATAAGAGAAAGCAGAACCAGAATAAGGATGGCCAGAAGAAGAAGAAAGATGTTGAGTGCTTTAGCTGTGGCAAGAAGGGCCACTATGCTAGTAATTGTCGAGCAAAGCCAGCAGACAGGAAGTGCTTCAACTGTGGCCAAGTGGGACATCACAAGGACAAGTGTCCGCAACCCCCTAAAGAAAAGCAGATGGTGAAAGCATATGCGCTTAATGCTATTCCTTCTTCGTCGAATGCCCCAACTGCGCCAGAGAAGGGAAAGAATGTCGTTATTCAAGGTATGCTTTCTGTTTATGATGTTCCTGTTAGAGTTTTGTTTGATACCGGAGCTTCCAGTTCTTTCATATCTAGTGACCTGGTAGATAGGTTGGGATTGGGGCCTAGTAGTAACGAACCCGATTGGTGGTTCGACTAGCCTTAGCATGATTTGTCGTAATGTGGTCTTATCGAGTCATGGATGCATGTTTGTTTGTGATTTCTTTGTTTTGGGCTTTACTGGGTTTGGCATTATTTTGGTAGTCGATTGGCTCCAAAGATACGGGGTGGTGGTAGACTGTGAGGGCTTTTTGGTGACAGCTAGAGCGGATGATGGGCAGAGGGTAGTGTTTGGTGGTCTACCTAGTGATGGGGCAATGGCTAGTTTTCTAAATTCCCTCGACATCCCGCAAGGTGAGTTTTCAGGTTTTCCCGTGGTTGGCCAGTATGCGGACGTCTTTGAGGAAGTGACCGGGATTCCACCACATCGAGAGATTGAGTTCCGTATTGATTTAGTGAAAGATGCCAGACCTGTTGTGATGCCACTTCGTAGTATGGAACCAAGGGAGCAACGAGAGCTCGGGGTGCAAGTCAGCGATCTTTTGAAGAAGGGGTTTATCAAAAGGAGTGTTTCTGAATGGGGAGCACTAGTTGTGTTTGCTACCAAGGCAGATGGTTCCCTTCGATTGTGTGTAGACTACCGCAAATTGAATAAAGTGACGAGGAAGAATAAGTGTAACACCCCACCTCTGCTAGGGCCACTCACGAGAGAATGCACTAGCTTTGGAGGGGTGTTGTCTAGGTAAACATGCACAGAGATATCACAGGACAGAACATAGATAAATAAATAAGTAAAGCAGCGGTAGAAATTTAAAAAAACCATAGTTAACCATTTCCAAACCAAAGTCAACTTACATCAAAATACTTAGTCATTATTTTCCAACTACCACAAGTCTAGAAACATAAACTGAAAATAACATAAAGTAAACTATCCCCAAATAGATGTGGTGAAGCCATAGCAAGCTCAAGTCCAAACCGTACATGAGCTGTCAAGAAAGCAAGCCAAATGTCCAAGCTAAGCACTAGTGTTCCCTCCCTGAGAACCTGGGGGGGAACGGAAGAAAAGAGGTGAAAGAAAAAGGGTCAGTCATAAAGACTGGTAAGTCCTACCTACTATTAGTATAAAAACTAATGAAGTTAACTAAACATGAGAAACTGAGATGAAACATAAAGATGGTAACTAACTGGCATGATAAATAGATAACAAGGTAGATCAAGTGTGGCATCGCATATACAAGGTTTAGTTTTGCACCAATAGTACTAGTATTCCAACCCATGTCAAGTATAAACAAGAAATGATCCCTTGGCCCAATATCATGAGGTGACCCAAGTCAAGGTCCAACAATACGGTCTAGTCGATTGGCTCCCTATAAGCCTAACTCGTCGAGTGTCGGTGTCATACGGCCCAACCACGGAATGTAGTCGACTGTGCTAGGTCCACCCTAGGGTGTATCAAGCCCTAGGGTGCCAACCACTGACACAAATCATGCACGCACAGTCTAAACCTACTGGTGCCCATGTCTGTTTTATTCAACTCCGGACTATGTGCCCGACCATAGTCCGCCTGAACCTACACTGGCGCACCTACTCTGCCGTCTTTCTGGTCGCTTACAATCAGCCCAGTAATCGTGCCCCACCCTAGCCTAGTCCCTAGGGTATCGTGATACATCCAAGAGGGTTACTGCTGAAAAGGACCACGTAACTAGGGTTTCTAATGGGTTATGTGTGGTTAACCCTATCCAATCATGTATCAAGTTGGTTAAGTGTATCCAATTGGTTCATGACTTAACCCTATCATGTGGCATTAATTAACTTAATGCGCCCAACCTCTCACATTAGACTTTGTTGTGGTTACTGGATGTGCCGGGCGGGTCCGGGCAGATTTACACCACAACCTAGTCTAACCTCGGGTTTCAAGCGCGATATGACCAACTACTCACATTGGATCCTATTGTTTGTAGCCAGTGGATTTGTCGGGCGGTTCCGGGCAGATTTACGCTACAAACTCAACCCAACCTCGAGTTGGCCACTTTATGGTTTTCTACATGTCATGACCACATTCACGTTTTCAAGCATAATCAAGTTTCATGTCACATTTCAAGTCATGTTTTTTCATGTCATTTCAAGTTTGCCTAACTACCCATAACGTATTCCCATTCGCACGTAAATTCGCATCAATACAAATAGATCAAGAAGGGGAACATAACAACATGACAAAGATGGGCATAAGGTGATAAAGTTGGCCATAAGTTAAACATGATGATATTTGAGGCAAAGGTGTTCATCACAACTAGCATATAGGATTATTGGCCTCAAAACATGTATGACATCAAGCTTAGCAAATAAGGTGATAACATGATAATAGTTGACATAGAGTGATAAACTTGTGACTAGCATGTAGTTCAACATCATAGGCAAGTTAACATCAAGGTTATGAGGGGTTCTATGTTGCATTATGCATAATCCCCAAATAAGGCTCATAGCTTTCTACCCAAAAATCAAGATGAACGGTACTAGGTTCATGATAGTTCCACAATCATAGATCAAAAGAGTCATAAATGGATCTATACATACAATGATAGACCAAAGGCAAGTATTACACTAGAATCCCATTTCAACTTGCTACATGTTCATATTAATTTCATAGTTTAAATCTAAGAGTAGAGTGGGGCTTACAAATCGTGGCTATGAGAACTAGAACCAAATAAAACAAGATAGAGACGTTGTAGAAGCTCTAGGAATGATGTAGCAACACCAGAAGCCTTGAGAATACAGGTAGCTCCTTTGATTTGATGGAGAAAGATTGCTCCTTTTTGCTTTAGCTCTAGTTTAGAACTCTCAAGCTCTCAAGATGAAGATGGAGGCCATGATTAGGAGCATTTTGGCAGCACTTAGTTGTTAGGATGATTTGTGGTGGTTTAGGCTAGGTCTTAGGGTGTTTTTATAGGTGTAGTGACAAGTTTAGGCCATAGGATTAACCCTAGTTTAGATCTGAACCATCAAATCCCGTCACAGGCCAACTGACCAGACCCAAAGGAGCAAACAGGTGCACCAGGAAAATATGGCCGACCAGGGAAGTCGACCCCCAGGTCGACACCCAAGTCGACTGGGCAGTCGACCTGGGCTGGGGCAGGTCGACTCCCCAGTCGACCTGGGGTTGGGCGGGAAATTTTCCCGCCCAATCTGTTTGGGGCTGAATTTGAATTTTGGGCTGAATTTTTGAATTTTCTGAAATCTTCCATGGGCCATATCTTGGTCATACGGACTCCGATTTATGAAATTTCGGACTCGTTTTCAAGTAGAATTTCGAGACGAACGCAATGGCGTAACCCGTTCCCATTGATTCTTAACTTATAATTTAATTCTGCCCTGATTTCTTGTTTTTAACATGTTATAAAAATTCGGGTTGTTACATTCTCCCCACCTTAAAGGATTTCGTCCCCGAAATCTCCAAGTTAGGAAGAACGTATCCTACCATCCATCATCCATCTACTCAAACATCATCCACAAGTAATCATTGTCCTTAAAAGATTTCTAATGCTGTATGAACATATGCAAAAGTGTGTGTATATGCACCTATCTAATGCGAAAATCAGGCGGTTACTGACTCAGTAAACCTCCTTAATGCAGAATGTGTTAGTGAAATGAGTCCAAATGTATGCAAATTCCTAACATAATTTATAATCTCTACATGAGTGCACATAACATTCATTCATATGCAACATCCACGTGATAGCATAACAAGTTTCATCCATGAATAAGCATAAACACTCATGCATATGCAATATGAAAGTGTGTGAGCCGATCTTAGTGCCTAACGTGTATCATGCATCCACGAGTAACCACTTGCAAACACTTGCAACCATTTGCAACCATCAAGCATAACATGTTTCAAATACATATTTCATCCAAAAGGGTTTCTACCTAAGGTTCTCATGACAAGATTAACGAGATAACAAGATAAACATGGATAGCAAAAGAAAGATATGCCGACTAGGAAAAGAGATTGAGAATGTACCCTAAAAAAGAAATGGATAAAGCCCACGCATCTTCTCCTCGGTTTCCCAAGTTGCATCTTCATCGGCTTCACTCCACTGAACCTTTACTAACTTGACTTCTCGATTCCTCAGCTTCTTGATCTCCGTTCCCAAGATACGAATCGGAGCTCACCTCAGGGTTGCCTCTTTCTCTACCTCCACGTCTTCAAGAATGCTAGGCTCAACTACTTCCGCTGATTCATGTAGGCATTTTCGGAGATGCGAGACATGAAAGACATTGTGCACTCCAGCCAGCTTCTCGGGCAATTCCACCCTATAAGCCATTTGCCCAATCTTCTCGATGATAGGGCAGGGTCCTACGAACCTTGGTGCTAGCTTTCCACCTGCTCCAAAACGAACCACACTTCGCAAGGGAGAAACCTTCACAATGACCATATCTCCAACTTCAAACTCCAAGTATGTCCTTCGCTCGTCTGCAAAGGATTTCTGTCTATCTTGGGCCGTTTTCATCTGCCTTCGAATCAACTCAACCTTCTCGGACGTGTCCCTTATCATGTCGGGGCCAAGTATAAGCTTATCCGTCGTCTCCCACCAACATGTTGGTGACTTGTACGACCTCCCATACAAAGCTTCGAATGGTGCCATCCCTATGCTTGCTTGGTAGCTGTTATTATAAGCAAACTCTACGAGAGGAGGCTGGTCTTCCCAAGTGCCACCAAAGTCAAGAATGCATAGCCTCAACAGATCTTCTAGTACCCTATTCACCCTTTCGGTCTGACCATCCGTCTGTGGGTGACAGGCTGTACTTAGATTCAATCGCGTGCCCATCGCTTCTTGCAAACTATTCCAAAATTGGCTAGTGAAGATTGGGTCACGATCGCTAACTATGCTAGAAGGAACTCCATGCAATCGCACTATCTCTCGAAGATAAACAGATGCTAGCCATGATGCGGTCCTCTTGCTCTTCACTGGAATGAAATGAGCGCTCTTCGTGAGTCTATCCACTATGACCCATATGCTAGTATTCCCCTTCCTTGATCTCGGCAATCCATCCACAAAATCCATAGAGATACTTTCCCGCTTCCATTGCGGGACCTCCAATGGATGCAGTAGCCCACCGGGCTTCTTCGACTCGGCCTTTACTTGTTGGCAGACAATGCATCTGGAAACAAACTCTGCAACATCCTTTTTCATCCCATCCCAAAAGAAAATGCGCTTCATATCCTGGTACATCTTATCCCCTCCGGGATGTATGGTCATCCTCGAGTGATGCGCCTCCTCAAGAATTTTATTTACTAAGTCTCCCACTTGTGGGACACATAGTCTTCCATCACGCCTTAGCCATCCCTTGTCATCAATAGTATATCTAGCGAGGTGACTTGACGTCTCACCACGAATCAACTTGTCCATGATCTCGACTATCTGCGGGTCTTCCCTCTGTGAAGTCCCAACTTGATCAAGAAGTGTAGGTCTAAGCTCAAGGGATGCTAACGAACCAGTCATCGACTCAACAGCAGGTGTAAAATCAAAGGTTGCCAAGAACTCTAGGCTCTTCATCTCAAAAAACAAGGGACTCAAAGTCAACCTTCTTCTACTTAGCGCATCCGCCACAACATTACCCTTGCCAGGGGTATAAGCAATATCGAAGTCATATGATGCCAAGAATTCCATTCACCTTTGCTGCCTTAGATTCAAATCTTTCTGCGAGAAGAGGTACTTGAGCGACTTGTGATCAGTATATAACTCAAACCTTTCACCTAGAAGATAGTGGCGCCAAGATTTGAGTGCAAAGACGATCGCCGCCAACTCCAAATTATGAGTGGGATAGTTCTTCTCATGAACTTTGAGTTGCCTACCCCCAAAGCATATCACTCTCCCTTCTTGCATCAGGACAGCGCCTAATCCCGTGCCACATGCATCGGTGTACACGGTAAAAAACTTCCCTCCATCGGGTAATGCTAGAACTGGAGCTGTGGTGAGGGCTTTCTTGAGCCTTTGAAAAGCAAGCTCACACTCTAAGTCCCATGTAAAGACTCAGTTCTTCTTCGTTAACTTAGTAAGAGGGGCTGAAATCTTAAACTTCCTATAAAATCCTGCCAGACCGACAAAGCTTCTCACTTCAGTTGCATTCTTCGGAACTTTCCAGTCTTGTACCGCCACTACTTTAGCGGGGTCCACAGCTATGCCTTGCTTAGAAACTATATGCCCAAGGAACCGAACTTCCCTTCTCCAGAAATGGCATTTAGAGAACTTGGCTTTTAACTGATGAGCTCTAAGCGTATCCACAACCTCCTTGAGATGTGTAGCATGCTCTTCCTCGTCCTTAGAGAAGATCAGAATATCATCCACGAAGACGACCACAAACTTGTTAAGGAACTCCATAAACACCCTACTCATCAAATCAACGAAGTATGCGGGTGCATTAGTCAAACAGAACGGCATGACGAGCCATTCAAAGAATCCATCTGGAGTCCTAAACGCAGTCTTGTCAATACTATCCTCAGCCACTCTAAGCTAATGGAATCCGGTGGCTAGATCGAGCTGAGAGAAAACAGAAGCACCTACAAGCTGGTCAAAGAGATCATCAATTCTCGGTAATGGGTGCCTATTCTTCTTTGTCAGCTTGTTTAACTCACGATAATCAACACATAGACGAAGCGAACCATCCGCCTTAGTAGCGAATACCACAGGAGCACCCCATTCAGAAATGCTTCGCCTAATGAAATTTTTCTCAAGCAACTCCTTGACTTGCTTGCTAAGCTTTCTTCTTTCTCGTGGGGCCATGTGCCTAACAGGCAATGAAACTGGCTTGGCATTATCAACAAGATAAATACGGAAGTCTATCTCGCGTTTAGGGGGTAACCCCTTCACCTCATCAAAAACATCAGGATATTCTCGGACCACCCTCACAGATTGAAGATTGTCAATAGACGAGTCGAGGGATTCAAGATAACATAACATGACGGGATCCATAGGGTTACAAGAAATCTCTAGGGTATTGTCAAGGCGAGTCATAAGCCTCACTACCCTATGCTCAAAATCGAGAATTCTCCATAACTGGACAACCAATCCATGCCCAAAATCAACCCGTATCCCATAAACCCGAGAACATAAACATTACATGTGAATTCTACGGTCAAGATAGAAATCCTCAAATCCATACAAATCATAGATAGATGGGCGGAACCCCCAATTGGATTTGAAACACTAACGGGATCCTCAACTAGACTAGTACTTAGGTGCAAACTTTCAACAATGTCAGAAGAAATAAAGGTATGCGATGCGCCATAATCAAATAAAGTTCGAATAGGAAAACCAGAAATGTAAACAAGGCTTTCTACAGAAACACTACCTCAGTCCGGAGCTGGAGTAGTGTTAAGAGCATGCATCTGCCCTCCAGAAGGTCCTGCTCGCTGAGTCTGTCCTTGCCCCTGTCCCTGCTTCTTTAGGCAATCCTTACTGTAGGGCCCAGACTCTCCGCAATGAAAGCATTCTCCCAACTTCCTCTTCTTCTTCCTACAATCTTTGATTATGTGTCCAGTAATCCCACAGAAGTTGCACTTTCTTGTCTCCCTTGCCTTGTTGTTGTTGGCCTTGTTACCCTTGTTGTTCTTGTTGTTTTGGTTGTTCTGATTGTTTTGGTTGTTCTGGTTGCCTCCCCACTTGGAGTCCACCTTCTTGGTTTGAGTCTCATTAAGCTTAAATTCTTTCTTGCCATTCTTATCATCTCCTTGAAGCAAGGCCTTATCCACTAAGCTCTCAAAAGTGGCCCCCATGGGTATATGAGACATGGCCAAACCTTGCAATGGCTCATTCAATCCTCGAGCAAAGCGTAGAGCCTTCTTCTGAGGTGTGTTAACCATGTCTAAACCGAATCGAGCAAGCTGGTTAAACTTATTCACATACTCCCTCACGGTCATGTCCCCTTGCTTCAAAGATATAAACTTCTCCATTTGCAGATTCTCTTCAGCAGATGATAGAAACTTAAGCCCAAACCTCAATCTAAAGTCGGCCCAAGTCTCTATAGGCCTAGTAGCGTTGGTGACTTCCCACCAATAAGCAGCTTCCTCTTTCAATAGCCATACTGCCAACTGAACTTTCCTACGATCTTCTACATCAAAGATAGCAAAAAGGTCTTCAGTTTCCTTTAACCAGTTTCTTGCCTCAACATAAGTCTCTGTCCCAACAAAATTCTTGCCACCCATCGCCTTAAAGTCTTTGCAAATCTTCGCGAAATCCGCTTGTGGACGCTGAGGAGGAGGAGGAGGAGGAGGAACCTCAGGTACGGGAGGAGGACTGGGAGTGTTTGCTGGGCCCGCATCGTTGGCCCTAGCTTCCAAGTACCTTCGGAACCATCCGGGTATGGGTACTCCTTCGGGAAGGTTAAGATCGGCCATGCTGAAAAAGGAAAAGATAGATTCAGAACGAGGAAACAAAGGATAGTGCTAATGGCTTTTTGGGGAATAGCCTTTAAAATCAACTAGACTTTTCTTGGAAAAATACTTAATTGGTTTTGAAAATAGTTTTTCAAAAGGGTTTTTAAAACTTTTGTCCGGTCTAGTAAACCTCATGCTCTGATACCAAATGTAACACCCCACCTCCGCTAGGGCCACTCACGAGAGAATGCACTAGCTTTGGAGGGGTGTTGTCTAGGTAAACATGCACAGAGATATCACAGGACAGAACATAGATAAATAAATAAGTAAAGCAGCGGTAGAAAATTAAAAAAACCATAGTTAACCATTTCCAAACCAAAGTCAACTTACATCAAAATATTTAGTCAATATTTTCCAACTACCACAAGTCTAGAAACATAAACTGAAAATAACATAAAGTAAACTATCCCCAAATAGATGTGGTGAAGCCATAGCAAGCTGAAGTCCAAACCGTACATGAGCTGTCAAGAAAGCAAACCAAATGTCCAAGCTAAGCACTAGTGTTCCCTCCCTGAGAACCTGGGGGGGGGGGGGAACGGAAGAAAAGAGGCGAAAGAAAAAGGGTCAGTCATAAAGACTGGTAAGTCCTACCTGCTATTAGTATAAAAACTAATGAAGTTAACTAAACATGAGAAACTGAGATGAAACATAAAGATGGTAACTAACTGGCATGATAAATAGATAACAAGGTAGATCAAGTGTGGCATCGCATATACAAGGTTTAGTTTTGCACCAATAGTACTAGTATTCCAACCCATGTCAAGTATAAACAAGAAATGATCCCTTGGCCCAATATCATGAGGTGACCCAAGTCAAGGTCCAACAATACGGTCTAGTCGATCGGCTCCCTATAAGCCTAACTCGTCGAGTGTCATACGGCCCAATCACGTAATGTAGTCGACTGTGCTAGGTCCACCCTAGGGTGTATCAAGCCCTAGGGTGCCAACCACTGACACAAATCAAGCACGCACAGTCTAAACCTACTGGTGCCCATGTCTGTTTTATTCAACTCCGGACTATGTGCACGACCATAGTCCGCCTGAACCTACACTGGCGCACCTACTCTGCCGTCTTTCTGGTCGCTTACAATCAGCCCAGTAATCGTGCCCCACCCTAGCCTAGTCCCTAGGGTATCGTGATACATCCAAGAGGGTTACTGCTGAAAAGGACCACGTAACTAGGGTTTCTAACGGGTTAAGTGTGGTTAACCTTATCCAATCATGTATCAAGTTGGTTAAGTGTATCCAAGTGGTTCATGACTTAACCCTATCATGTGGCATTAATTAACTTAATGCGCCCAACCTCTCACATTAGACTTTGTTGTGGTTACTGGATGTGCCGGGCGGGTCCGGGCAGATTTACACCACAACCTAGTCTAACCTCGGATTTCAAGTGCGATATGACCAACTACTCACATTGGATCCTATTGTTTGTAGCCAGTGGATTTGTCGGGCGGTTCCGGGCAGATTTACGCTACAAACTCAACCCAACCTCGAGTTGGCCACTTTATGGTTTTCTACATGTCATGACCACATTCACGTTTTCAAGCATAATCAAGTTTCATGTCACATTTCAAGTCATGTTTTTTCATGTCATTTCAAGTTTGCCTAACTACCCATAACGTATTCCCATTCGCACGTAAATTCGCATCAATACAAATAGATCAAGAAGGGGAACATAACAACATGACAAAGATGGGCATAAGGTGATAAAGTTGGTCATAAGTTAAACATGATGATATTTGAGGCAAAGGTGTTCATCACAACTAGCATATAGGATTATTGGCCTCAAAACATGTATGACATCAAGCTTAGCAAATAAGGTGATAACATGATAATAGTTGACATAGAGTGATAAACTTGTGACTAGCATGTAGTTCAACATCATAGGCAAGTTAACATCAAGGTTATGAGGGGTTCTATGTTGCATTATGCATAATCCCCAAATAAGGCTCATAGCTTTCTACCCAAAAATCAAGATGAACGGTACTAGGTTCATGATAGTTCCACAATCATAGATCAAAAGAGTCATAAATGGATCTATACATACAATGATAGACCAAAGGCAAGTATTACACTAGAATCCCATTTCAACTTGCTACATGTTCATATTAATTTCATAGTTTAAATCTAAGAGTAGAGTGGGGCTTACAAATCGTGGCTATGAGAACTAGAACCAAATAAAACAAGATAGAGACGTTGTAGAAGCTCTAGGAATGATGTAGCAACACCAGAAGCCTTGAGAATACAGGTAGCTCCTTTGATTTGATGGAGAAAGATTGCTCCTTTTTGCTTTAGCTCTAGTTTAGAACTCTCAAGCTCTCAAGATGAAGATGGAGGCCATGATTAGGAGCATTTTGGCAGCACTTAGTTGTTAGGATGATTTGTGGTGATTTAGGCTAGGTCTTAGGGTGTTTTTATAGGTGTAGAGACAAGTTTAGGCCATAGGATTAACCCTAGTTTAGATCTGAACCATCAAATCCCGTCATAGGCCAACTGACCAGACCCAAAGGAGCAAACAGGTGCACCAGGAAAACATGGCCGACCAGGGAAGTCTACCCCCAGGTCGACACCCAAGTCGACTGGGCAGTCGACCTGGGCTAGGGCAGGTCGACTCCTGAGTCGACCTGGGGTTGGGCGGGAAATTTTCCCGCCCAATCTGTTTGGGGCTGAATTTTTGAATTTTCTGAAATCTTCCATGGGCCATATCTTGGTCATACGGACTCCGATTTACGAAATTTCATCGTTTTCAAGTAGAATTTCGAGACGAACGCAATGGCGTAACCCGTTCCCATTGATTCTTAACTTATAATTTAATTCTGCCCTGATTTCTTGTTTTTAACATGTTATAAAAAATCGGGTTGTTACAATAAGTATCCTCTACTGCGGATAGATGATTTGTTTGATCACTAGAGTGGCGCGAGAGTATTCTCCCAGTTGGTGAAACACCCCACCTCCATTAAGGTCACTCACAAAGGGAATGCCTTAACTTTGGTGGAGGTTTATAAGTAAAAGCCATAGATAAACTCAAGACAGATATAAATACACATATTTTAAACAACGGAAAACCAAACAGACTTTTATTTCATCAATACGTGTTCAAAACAAAACATTCCATAATTGTCTCAAAATACTTCCAACATTACAACCTCATAACTGTATTGATTATTAAAGAAGCATAAAACATAAATAAAGTGACAAAAATCCCCATAGTGATATCCAAAGCCAAAATCCGAGCAGAAGAGATCCAAATCATACATCTACGTTCTTGGAGCTTGTACAGAGCCTGACTGAGCTGAGTTGTTTCCTCCCTGTGGACCTTGGGGGGACCAAAGGAAAGAAGACGAAAAGAAAATAGAGTCAGACATAAAGCCTAAGTAAATCTAGTAACTCTTCAGTATGTGAATAAGAAAAGGGCATGATAGATATATACTGAAAATAGGAAAGTGTCACAAGCTAAGGAAGTGTCGCTTAGAACCGAATATACTATTGCACCCACACTATATCTCTGCACCTACTAGAGCTTATTTTAACTGGCACCCCATGGTGAGGGTGAAGTGATCCCCATTCTTATTAAAAGATCGGCTCCTACTCGCGTTAACATGTGTCATACGGCCATGGGGTGTATCAAGACCCATGGTGGCGGCCCCGACACAAATTCTAGAAGGCATAGGTTATACTACTGGTGTCCCCAGTGCCCTGGTTGTCTGCTCCGGAGTGTGTGCACGCCCGCACCACGTTAGACCTGCACTGTGCACCCACCGCCGTCGTTTGACCGCTTATAATCAGCCTAGTAATCGTGCCCCACCCTGCCTAGTTTCAGGGTGCCGTTGATACCTAAGTTGGGTTACTGCTGAGACGGGTCCCTCGTTACCAGGATTTTCTAGTCAAACATGTTAAGTGGTTAAGTGTCTGTACTACCTAACCCCACCCATCAATTCTTGTTAACATGTTGAATTTGGTTAAGTGTTATAGTTGACTTAACCCTACTATCTATCCTTAGCCTCTTAGGAGCACCTGACCACTCACATTAGACAGGTATTGCTACGGTTACTGGATATGCCGGTCGGTTCCGGGCAGGTTTACACCGTAGCTCAGTCTAACCTTGGGTCCTTATTGGGCACAATGCTTAACCACCCACATTGGATATGTATTGTTGTGACTACTGGACAGCCGGGCGGTTCCGGGCAGGTTTACATCACAACTCAATCCAACCTCGGGTTAAGCATATCGTGTTTTCTAAATTTACATATTTTATTACTTCTCAATTATATATGTAAACGTCATATCTTTTATTCGTGGGTATATCAATTCATACCGCTAAAATGTCATTGTCATTGGCATGTGCCAAACATGCCAACATATTTTTTTTATGTTTTACACCCAACGTTATTACCCCTGTTTGTAACGTTCGCAACACTATAACAAATGTTGGGCTCGACACAATTCAGCCCAACTTTATAAACGTGAGGAAAGGGGAAAATCAATAACATGTAACGTTTTACAACATATAAGGGTGTGTGGCGCATGAACTTGCAATTTAGCGATACTAACATAAATGACGGGTCATGTGAACTTGCATTCAAATCAAGGTATAACTAAGTAAGTGACATATGAAATGTCATAGTTTAGGCTAATACAAACTTGTGTTTAAACATGTTGAACTTGGCATAATGTCGACCACAAAACTAGCATGTTGAATATTCACCAAAATGTACAATTTTTACATCTAATCATATAGCCTATTTCAACATGAACTTGCATAGTTTATGAAACCCAAACGATACTTAACATAGATCCAATTATACTTGCAAATAAACATAAACTTGCATAGTTTATGAAACCCAAACGATACTTGACATAGATCCAATTATACTTGCAAATAAACATAAAAATGACATCATAGGTTTTGGGTCATGTAGGCATAAAAGGTTTCAAATCTAGAACATGTCTACATAAATTCTAATTTAGACTAAGGGAATATACATAGTCCATGCCATCGACATATACATAAAGGGATAAATTTCTAGTTTTTGCCACAAACTTGCAAGTTCCATTGTTTTCATATACAATTGTTCAATAGGCTTGTATCAACCAATTTATGCCACAAACATCAATATACAAGTCATGATAGAACCATTACAATACACAAAATTTATACAACACAATTCTATTTTCGTTTACATCAAATCGCATCACAGTTTTTATTCATATTCTGAAAGGTCACTATACTTACAACGAATGCAGAATCTTGAATTCTGGATTCTGAATTCTGAAACTGAGATGCGCTCCTTTGGGTAGACTAACGTTGTGTTGATTGATTTGATTAAACTTTAATCTTCTTCTTAATATGATTCGTCTCTTAGGCTTTTCTCTCTTGACGGCTATGCTCAATTCCTCACTGGCGGCATGACGACTCCCATTCTATTTTTTTGTGTGAATTTTCAGTTGAGACTTAGGGTGTATTTATAGATTTTTAAATTTTTTTGAGCCGTCAGATGAAGACAGGGGGAATCTAGGCCATACAAAGTTCAAAGAGCCAATCCAGAGGTGACATGTCAGCCCTAGTGACACACAGAGCCACAGAAATTCGAGCCAGAGCCAGACCTAGCCAACCAGGTCGACACCCAGGTCGACACTATGGTCGACCTGGGGTGACCAGGTCGACACCATGGTCGACCCTATGGTCGACCTGGTCTCTTGGCAGGAACTTTCCCGCCCAGCCCAGTTTGAACCTGAAATTCGAATTTTGAAATTTAAACTGAGCTGTTTGAATTTAAATTTTATTCTGAAACTTCCGAAGGCCATAACTCCTTCATACGGAGTCCAATTCGCGCAAAATCAGACTTATCTCAAGCAGAATTCCGAGATGAACGCAATGGCGTAACCCATTTCCCTTAATCCTTTCATTTAGAATTAATTATACTTTAATTTGTGAAGTTTATCGTTATAAAATCCACGGGGTGTTACATTCTCCCCCCATAAAAGGATTTCATCCCCGAAATCGTCAAGCCAGGAAGAATGTATATCCTACCATCCAACAGTCCATCTACTCATCCAACAAACACAGGCATCCACTGTCCTTAAAAGACTTGTAATGCTTCATGATCATATGCATTGTGTGTGTACATGTCCTTATCTAATGCTGAAATCAGGCGGTCTACTGATTCAGTGGGCCTCCTTAATGCGAATCATGTAAGTGTCATGAATCCATTATGTATGCAAAATTTTCCTACTCATAATTCTACATGAGTGTACAACCATTCATACAAATGCGACGACCATATGACAGCATATCAAGTTTCAACCATATACAAATGAGAATACATATATGCATATGCAATATGAAGTGACTGAGCCAATCTATAACCTAGGGGGTGTGTGTGTGTGTATATGCATCCACGAGCAACCACTAGCAACCATTTGCAGCCATCATCCATAACATGTTTTCAAATACATGTTTGCATCCATTTGTTTTCTACCTAAGGAGTTAGGAAAAGGACCGAGGAGATATACCTAAAAAAAGATAGATAAAGCATAACTTAAGGAAAAAGAGAGATCAAAGATGTACCCTCAAAAAGAAGAGGGTAGGCAGCGCGTATTCTGTCCTCAATTTCCCAAGTCGCGTCTTCCTCGGCGTCGCTCCACTGAACTTTAACGAGTTTGACTTCACGGTTGCGTAGCTTTTTCACTTCAGTTCCTAAGATGCGGGTTGGAACTCTCCTCACAGTTGCTTCGCGTTCCACTTCGGCTTCTTCTAGAATGCTAGGTTCCACCACTTCCGCCGACTCATGCAAACACTTCCGGAGGTGAGAAACATGAAAGACGTTGTAAACTCTGACCAGTCTCTCGGGTAGCTCTAGTCTATAGGCCATCTTCCCAACCTTCTCGATGATAGGAAACGGTCCTATAAATCTTGGTGCTAGCTTTCCTGCGGATCCAAAGCGAACGACGTTCCTTAAAGGAGATACCTTAAGGAAAACCCTGTCCCCAACCTCAAACTCAATGTTGGTCCTTCTTTTGTCGGCGTAGGATTTATGTCGGTCTTGGGCAGTCTTCATCCTCCTTCATATCAGGTCCACTTTCTCCGAGGTCTCTCGAATCATGTCTGGCCCAAGTATAAGCTTATCTGTAGACTCCCACCAACAAGTTGGTGATTTGCACGGTCTTCCATACAAGGCTTCGAAGGGTGCCATGCCTATGGTAGCTTGGTAGCTGTTGTTGTAGGCAAATTCCACTAAAGGAAGGTGATCCTCCCACGTCCCTCCAAAGTCAAGAACGCAAAGTCTCAAAAGATCCTCTAAAACTCTATTCACCCTTTCTGTCTGGCCATCGGTTTGGGGGTGATAGGCCGTGCTCAAACATAACTGTGTGCCTACAGCTTCTTGCAGATTCCGCCAAAACTCACTTGTGAAGATAGGGTCTCGGTCACTAACAATGCTGGAGGGTATCCCATGGAGTCAAACTATTTCATTGAGATAAAGAGATGCTAGAGATGCGGCAGTCCTTCTACTTTTGATAGGTATGAAGTGGGCGCTCTTAGTAAGCCTATCCACTATTACCCAAATGCTAGTGTTGCCTCTTCTCGACCTAGGCAGCCCGTCAATGAAGTCCATTGAAATGTTATCCCACTTCCACTGTGGGACCTCTAAAGGATGAAGTAGTCCTCCAGGTTTCTTGTAATGACCCGGATTTTCGGTGACTTTGGTTATCGACATAAGCACGACGTCGATAACCAAAACGTCGAAAAATCCTGGTAATTAGTGAAAGAAATTAGAGGGTGAGGAAAGATAAGATAGAAAATCAGAATAGAAGAAGAAGAAGAACATAACATCAGAGTAACACGAATCTCACAGCGGAACGAATAAATATATTTCATAACATAACTTTGAAATACAAATCTGTACTTGCATATACATATCATTTTCAAAGTACAGCACTTACAACACAGCGGAAATAACTATAGCAATATGATCCTGAAGCCTCCTGCGCCAGCTCTTCAATGTATCTGAAAAATCCCGACTACTTGACTGCCCGTACAAATTTAGGCACCCAAGAGTTTAGGGAAACAACAAAGTAAACTCCGGGTCAGTCATGGGACTGGTGTGAGTAAAACAGTTTAAAACAGTTATACAGGTATATGATATCTCATAAGACCACGCCGCATAACGGAACGGGTTTTTCCCTTATGAGAATCCAAATTATCTTTATATCAAAAACCTATTGATATTAAAATAATGTCTATCAACACAATATAATAATCATCTAGCAGAAACGCTTTCATCTCACGTTCTACATATATAGTATACAATCAAAACCGCAAGCACGTATTGGGTAATGGATTTCCAACTATGACAAGGTATGGAACCACCTTTCGCTCGTGTACCTCTAGAGAGGAATACACTGGGTTCAACAAGAACATCTTG
Source organism: Allium sativum (assembly GCA_030737875.1). Taxonomy (NCBI): domain Eukaryota; kingdom Viridiplantae; phylum Streptophyta; class Magnoliopsida; order Asparagales; family Amaryllidaceae; genus Allium; species Allium sativum. The sequence continues at coordinate 433,968,894 of CM060920.1, forward strand.
CAACCCGGCCACACATGACCGACCACTCATTTCGCTTGAGTGTATCGAATGTATATCACCAACAGTTGGGATCAGCAACCGTTTCCCGAATGGGACAGCATCAACAATAGATTTTTAGAAGTAAATGAAACTCTAGATCAGGTGATTATACACCCTACTTCGGTGCGACCGACTTAGCCATGCTGCCTGCCCGATTTCTGTCATTTACCGGATGATGAGGCTAGAAGCTACGCTTTATCATCACATCAGATTCACTTTGAATGCCACATCATCAAATCCATCCAATCACCGATTGATGTCCTCAACCATACATTATGTGTTAGCTAAGAGAAGTTTCCTTCTCCGCTTCCACTCTTGGTACAGTTGGAGAAATCAATATACGTGATCGTCTGGACATATTCTGTCAGACAATCCGTCCATACAAGTCACCCAGGAACAGGATGAACCGAAGGCACTATTCTGTAAACAGGATAGCCCTTGCATAACTCCGTCTTCAATTTCCTTTGGCATATATGATTCGCAACGCTTATGCCAATACAGAGTGGTTCTTTGGATAATAATCCAACCGGTCTCTCCATATTAACAACGTTAAAATGGTCAAAACTTCGATAGTCTGTGATTTAACTATCGAATAAAACAAGTGTGCAAGCAACGATATTACTTCCAAATGGAAATTATATCGATCAAACATCATTCAACATTTATCCCTTTATTTCATTAATTTACTTATCTCCTATTTGCCTACGTTCAATATTCCTTATTTTCTAAATTTGGAAAATATACGTTATTAACAAATGGAAAACATTTCCATTTCTTGTTTTCTTTATTAGAAAACATTTCTGGTTTCTTCTTTGGAAAACATTTCCAAAGCTTCTTCATTGGACTTAGACAGATGTTTAAACAAACCATCGCGATGCCAACTCAAACCATTTCCTTTACTGTCGAACCTTAACTATTCCTTAGTTAAAAACGAAGCCAATCAAGTTGGGGTAGAACTACCTCTCAGACCTTAACTGAACAACATTTCTAACTTTGAAATAGGCAAAGTTCACTTTATTCTTTTTACTAACTTCCTTACTTAACTCTCGTTCGAATAACTATATTCGATTGACTCTTATCAATTAACTCTATTGGACTAACCCCTATCAATTAACTCTATTGGACTAACCCCTATTTGACTAACACTATTTATTTATTCATTTCACTTACTCTTTTCGAATAAACTATATTCGATAATTCCTTTTACTTTCTATTCGAATAACTATATTCGATTAACTCATTTGCTTCTATTCGAATAACTATATTCGATTTAACTCATTTGCTTCTATTCTAATCGATTAAACTAACATCGATTATCTCCTTTCAACTTTATTCTCTAATCGATTAACTAACATCGATTAACTTCTTTTTAACTTTATTCTCTAATCGATTAACTAACATCGATTAACTTCTTTTTAACTTTATTCTCTAATCGATTAACTAACATCGATTAACTTCTTTTACTTTATTCTCTAATCGATTAACTAACATCGATTAACTTCTTTTACTTTAACACTAATCGATTAACTAACATCGATTAGCTCCTTTTGATAAACTACGTTTTCCGTTACAACTATTTCCTTTTTATAACGTTTACTTACCGTTACAAATATTTCCTATTTATAACTTCTATTTACCGTTACAAATATTTCCTATTTATAACTTCTATTTACCGTTACAAATATTTCCTATTTATAACTTCTATTTACCGTTACAAATATTTCCTATTTATAACTTCTATTTATTTTCTAAATAAATATTCCTTTTCTATTTCTATTTATTTTCTAAATAAATATCCCTTTTATAAAACCGTGTTCGTTTTATAAATATTTCCTTTTATAACTTCTATTTACCGTTACAAATATTTCCTATTTATAACTTCTATTTACCGTTACAAATATTTCCTATTTATAACTTCTATTTATTTTCTAAATAAATATTCCTTTTCTATTTCTATTTATTTTCTAAATAAATATCCCTTTTATAAAACCGTGTTCGTTTTATAAATATTTCCTTTTATAAAATCCTGTGATTTTATAAAATTCCTTTATTTCAATATACATTGAAATACTTCTTTTTACATCCCAGGGTCTTTTATGATATTTAAAATATCGAATAAAAATGATTAACATCATTCCAACACCCATAATCCATAACAGATTATATAACACATCATATATCACAATATATGAAAACAGTAAAATAAATGTTGAGGAATCCAGTTGGATTCCTCCAACCTGTTTCCCTGCATCACAGATGTTAAACAATATAGATAACATCACTTTTCAGTTCTATATGATATATTCTGTTAAACAGAATCAATATAGACAATTTAACTAACTGACTAGCAGTTCAATCAAACAGTCAACATACAGTATCAGCCAATATCTAACAGTTCTAAAAATATAACATGAAATTATAAACTGTTCAGGGTTAGTGAGATTTACTCACATTTGCGCGTTAGCCGTTAAATAACGGTTTGCGTTTATTTGACTGCGACAGACAATTTATTTCGCCATAAATTGTAACGAGCTCGGAATCACTCCCATTCAGCTCCATTGTGTTGCTCCCGTCTATATGATCCCATCGGATCTTGTTTCGTCAGATTCTGACATCGTATGACGATGTTACAAAGTTTTGAAGTTAATACTCTACTTATAATGGAATTAAAATGAAATATAAAACATTATGGGCTTTACTAAACCCATTAGGCCCACCTACCCCTTAATCAAACCCGCACCCTTTAAAACAGAACCCGCAATGTCCTTCTTCCCGAACTCAGATACATGAAATCGCACGCTTCTCCACCCATAGCCGATTATCTCAAGCCTCCTTCCCACCTTAATACCTCACTGAAACTCAAACAAAGGACATCAACACTTATCCCTTCACAACCTCTTCAACATCACAGCACTTAAGTGCCGTTCGATCTCTCCAGGAAGATTCCGTTCGAACCCAATTCCGACGAACCAGCAAAAGAAACAACGATGGTTTTTATTTCCAAAAAATCCTAGAAATTCATACTAGCTGCTATCTCCCACCCTAAACCCAAATCTAACCTCGATTTCATCAATAAATGCTTCGATCCATTGAAAACCCCAGCCCTAGTTGCCGCTGTAAGAACGCTGGAGCATTTATACGACGTCGAACCATTTGAAAATGGTATAGACTTCAAGAAAACCTCATGGTGAATTCAAATATGTATATGAGGAGATTTATAGAATTTTCTTTGTTTTGATTTTTGATTTTCTTCTTGCGTTTTGTTACTGTGATGAAAGAAATTGTGGCGTCTTGAAATTTGCTTATATAAGTGAATGGAATTTTCTTGTGGTTGAAAAAGAAGGATGTGGCTTCATTTTTGTCCACTTACTCATTTAGGATATTTTATTTAAATATCATTTTATATTTGTTCTTGCTTTTTAAAAATCCCTACGAACACATACGAGACCTAAAAATCACGAAAATTGACGTGCAGCTAGAGTTCGACATTACGGTCCCAACGAAACTAGTTTCGTCGAATTCCGACTCCGTATGCTCACACAACGTATTTTTAACCGTCAAAATACTGACTGTTTTTCACTCTAAAAATCCGTACGACCACACACTGACTCTAAAAATCACGAAACTAGAAATCTCACAATTATTTGACATTGCGGATCCAACAAAATTAGTTTCGTCGAATTCCGACTTCGTTTGCAAAAGTGACTATTTTTAAAGCTCTGGATTACCCATTTAAATATATAAATATATTTAAATAAAATTGAATTAAATATTTAAAAATAAATATTATCGTCTATATTCACAGGGGAATATCATACAGCTCTACTGGGATTTATAACTCGATACTTCACATCCCAATTAATTCGATATTCGATTTAAAATGAATTTCTTTTTTTTTTAAATATAAATAGTTCCTTTATAAATTATAAAGGAATTCCACAGCGACTTTTCTAAAATTTGATTTGGACGTAAATCAAAATCTATACGACGAAATCCCGATTTTTCTCTTCCACTAGAAAGATATACTCCACCAGCTCCACACGTTTCTTGTTTCACAGAAATCCGGCTTAAAACGAATCCTGTACATTCAGTTGAAGTTCGAATCGACAATTTACGAACTGCAGCGCCATTTCGAGCTCGTTTATAATTATATTATAAACTACACGTTCAACTGTCGACGATTGAATATATTCGTTATTCAAATTAAATTCCAAGTTGAATTAAATATCATAGATGATCCGGTTCACACCATATCGCCATTTCAGCTAACTCTGATTATTTCAGAATTAAATATATTATTTAATTTATTATTTTAATTAAATATTCACCATTATTTAATTCCACGACCATTAAAATCTCTAAACCACCATTTATATAATTAAATATATTAATTATAATACCTCTGCCAATGCGGGTCATTACAATCTTCCCCACTTAAAATAATTTCGTCCTCGAAATTGCTAAAAGTAGAGGACGACCCTATCGACTGGTTAGAACATATTTGTTCACTTCTTAACTTCAGTTTCAACTGAACCAATTTAAATTCAATTAAATTATTAATTCTTATCATCGAAAATTTTCAAAAAAATCCGGAAAATTTTCTAACTCCTTATTCTTCGAAAAATTTCGCCAGCACCTCCTTTGTACTGGGAGCATCGGTCAAACTCCAACTCGCCTCTCTGGGCCATCTCCAACCCAAAAGAAAATCAAACAGCCAAGCGGCTTGCCAATTCGGCTCATCAAAATCTCATACCATATGAATTATAAACTTGTACCTTTTTGTCGGGCATATCAATTCTGCCACTTCCATATGCTATTAACTCAGCATATACAAGAGTTACCCCAATCAAATCCAATCTGCTTTTATCCATGACACAACCATTCACTTACATCCGAGCCAAATATCATTTTAACTCGAGTTCAATTCTTGATTTTCAATTCCTTAACTCCTCAATCCAATACCATTTCGGATTCTAATTTCACAAATCCAATCTTATTCGATTTCAATTCAACTTCAGTTACCACTTAACTGACTTTACTTTAATTCAAGTCTGCTTCCACAAATTTATGTTAAATTTGTTTTTAATTCAAACAGTCTTTACCTGGGAGTTTTTTTTTTTTTACAGTTTACTCTTTTCAAAAATCAAATTTTACTTTTTGACATGTTACTGAGTCCTTAATTAATATCCCATTAGTTAAATCACTTCTCTATTCCTTTGTCAATATTTGTTAACCAAATATTTTCAATAACCATATTGGCCTTTTATGTTATTTGGAAAACATTTCCGAATATCGCCTTCCTTTATTTTCTAAACTTTAGAACATATATGCTATTTATAATTGGAAAATATCCCAATTACTTATCTCTTTTCCCATCTCCTTTATTTCTATACTTAGGAAATATTCTTTATTATATTTCCAAGCTTACATTTATTTGGGTTAAAACGGATGTTGTGTAAAACATCGTTACGACAACCCAAATACTATATTCAACTAACTCTTATTCAACATTGATCTTCGAGCCTGAAATCTTACTATTTATTTGTTAATAATGAAATCAATCAAGTTGGGGTATAACTACCTCTCAGACCTTGACTGAATAACATTTATAACGTCAAAACAGATAAGACCACTTACTCGAATAATCAATACCATACACCCACTTTTCCACCTTTTAAACACGTATACGCTTTCTCTTTCTATTCTTACTAGATTTTATTCTAGACTTCCTTTTTGATTTTACTATTCTATTTCTAAGTTCGCTTCCTTATCGACTTCTATATATATATCGATACGTTGATTTCTAACTATCAAATTATCTTAAAAATATTCTAACTCCTTAAATTTCCGGAGAAATTCGCCATAACCTCCTTCGTACTGGGAGCATCGGGATATTTCAAATAGCCTCCCATGGCCCTTACCAATCCAAAAAGAAAAAGAAAAAGAAAAGCCAAGTGGCTAGCCGATACGGCGCATAAAATCTCATGAATTAAATACATACCTTTTGTCGAGCATCTATTTATAACTCTTGCATTATCCTTATCCATACCTATCTCATGTATATTTATACATTTCTAATTCATTTCGACTTAATCCAATCGTTTTAACTTAGTTCATTAAGTGATGTTCAAATTACCGGTTTTCCCATTTTACCTTCATATTTGAGTATAACATGTTCAAATATATGTTAACTTGTTTATCAACTAATTGAATTCCTTTTCAATTCTATTTGAATTTCCTATATTCAAATTCCATTTCGATTCTCTTATTCAAATTCTATATTTGAATTTTGTTTCAATTTTCTTATTCAAATTCCATATTTGAATTTCATTTCAAATCTCTTATTCAAATCCCATATTTGAATTTCATTATTCGAATCTATTTGAATTCTCTTTATTTCATTTTAATTCCTTTTGAATCTTCTATATTCAAATTTCAATTTCAATTCTATTTGAATCTTCTTTATTCAAATTTCATTTTTAATTCTATTTGAATCCTCTACATTCCAATTTCATTTCACTTTCGATATTCAAATCCTATATTTGAATTCCTTTATATTTTCCTATATTCAAATTCTATATTTGAATTCCATTTGAATTTCTATATTCAAATTCTATATCACTTCCATTGAATTTCATATATTCAATTTCTATTTCAAATTTTCTTTATTCAATCTTTACATAAGTCTCGATTTCGATTCTTTTTGGAATCGATATTTCTGCCTTTTGAAAATAGATTTCCCTTTCAATTTCACACTTGTATTTTTATTTCTGAATAATCCAATGACAATTCTCTTCACTTCATTTATAAACTTCGTTTATAAAAGAACTATTTATAAACTTCGTTTATAAAGGAACTTCTCGTTTTATTTCTTTTAAAACAAGTTAATATTTCAAATCTATTTAAAAATTCAAATTCTATTTTTCAAATCCCATTTTGAAATTCAACCCAACTTGTCTTTCCCAAAACAAATTCAAAACAGTATCTCTGGTAGTAATTCGTCACTTACAACTCGAAAATGAATACTGATGATGCAGCTGTCATCATCAGAATCTATTTTCCAGTGATCGAAGTGAGTTCAATACTATAAAACCATTTTTAACATTTCCACTTTGAAATTCATTTCAAAAATATAATTCACACTGCTTGTAAAACAATTTAAAATTTCCCAGGATCTTAAATTTTCCTTATTTCTAATCCAATTCCATTTACAAACACTTATCCAATTCTCCAGAATTCTAATTCAATTTCTGGTTTAAATTTCAGATTTAACTTATCTGATTCACGTATTTCACTTATATGAATTCTGATTGGTTATTTACATAACCATTAAATTTATAATCTTACTCGATTATAATAACAACCAATATATCCACTATATTATAATTTTGGTATATATATCTTCTATATATCAAGATATACCTTGGGTAAACTTATTTTAATTTACCCTTTTTCAGAACATACCATGATGGTTCATCGTGTTCAAGTGTTTAGTAACTCCTACCGATACAGTGGATCAAACTGATCGACCAGAACTCATAAACGACTCAACCAATGAATCTCCACAATATAAAACAAATTTTTATATCAATAACAAATACGTTCACTCGTATATATACACTCAATCTCAGTCTAGGGTATTACTAACCCTATCTCTACCGAGTCACGCCACAGAGCCAAGTAATTCTTAACTTAAGCTCTGATACCAACTGTAATGACCCGGATTTTCGGTGACTTTGGTTATCGACATAAGCACGACGTCGATAACCAAAACGTCGAAAAATCCTGGTAATTAGTGAAAGAAATTAGAGGGTGAGGAAAGATAAGATAGAAAATCAGAATAGAAGAAGAAGAAGAACATAACATCAGAGTAACACGAATCTCACAGCGGAACGAATAAATATATTTCATAACATAACTTTGAAATACAAATCTGTACTTGCATATACATATCATTTTCAAAGTACAGCACTTACAACACAGCGGAAATAACTATAGCAATATGATCCTGAAGCCTCCTGCGCCAGCTCTTCAATGTATCTGAAAAATCCCGACTACTTGACTGCCCGTACAAATTTAGGCACCCAAGAGTTTAGGGAAACAACAAAGTAAACTCCGGGTCAGTCATGGGACTGGTGTGAGTAAAACAGTTTAAAACAGTTATACAGGTATATGATATCTCATAAGACCACGCCGCATAACGGAACGGGTTTTTCCCTTATGAGAATCCAAATTATCTTTATATCAAAAACCTATTGATATTAAAATAATGTCTATCAACACAATATAATAATCATCTAGCAGAAACGCTTTCATCTCACGTTCTACATATATAGTATACAATCAAAACCGCAAGCACGTATTGGGTAATGGATTTCCAACTATGACAAGGTATGGAACCACCTTTCGCTCGTGTACCTCTAGAGAGGAATACACTGGGTTCAACAAGAACATCTTGCAACCCGGCCACACATGACCGACCACTCATTTCGCTTGAGTGTATCGAATGTATATCACCAACAGTTGGGATCAGCAACCGTTTCCCGAATGGGACAGCATCAACAATAGATTTTTAGAAGTAAATGAAACTCTAGATCAGGTGATTATACACCCTACTTCGGTGCGACCGACTTAGCCATGCTGCCTGCCCGATTTCTGTCATTTACCGGATGATGAGGCTAGAAGCTACGCTTTATCATCACATCAGATTCACTTTGAATGCCACATCATCAAATCCATCCAATCACCAATTGATGTCCTCAACCATACATTATGTGTTAGCTAAGAGAAGTTTCCTTCTCCGCTTCCACTCTTGGTACAGTTGGAGAAATCAATATACGTGATCGTCTGGACATATTCTGTCAGACAATCCGTCCATACAAGTCACCCAGGAACAGGATGAACCGAAGGCACTATTCTGTAAACAGGATAGCCCTTGCATAACTCCGTCTTCAATTTCCTTTGGCATATATGATTCGCAACGCTTATGCCAATACAGAGTGGTTCTTTGGATAATAATCCAACCGGTCTCTCCATATTAACAACGTTAAAATGGTCAAAACTTCGATAGTCTGTGATTTAACTATCGAATAAAACAAGTGTGCAAGCAACGATATTACTTCCAAATGGAAATTATATCGATCAAACATCATTCAACATTTATCCCTTTATTTCATTAATTTACTTATCTCCTATTTGCCTACGTTCAATATTCCTTATTTTCTAAATTTGGAAAATATACGTTATTAACAAATGGAAAACATTTCCATTTCTTGTTTTCTTTATTAGAAAACATTTCTGGTTTCTTCTTTGGAAAACATTTCCAAAGCTTCTTCATTGGACTTAGACAGATGTTTAAACAAACCATCGCGATGCCAACTCAAACCATTTCCTTTACTGTCGAACCTTAACTATTCCTTAGTTAAAAACGAAGCCAATCAAGTTGGGGTAGAACTACCTCTCAGACCTTAACTGAACAACATTTCTAACTTTGAAATAGGCAAAGTTCACTTTATTCTTTTTACTAACTTCCTTACTTAACTCTCGTTCGAATAACTATATTCGATTGACTCTTATCAATTAACTCTATTGGACTAACCCCTATCAATTAACTCTATTGGACTAACCCCTATTTGACTAACGCTATTTATTTATTCATTTCACTTACTCTTTTCGAATAAACTATATTCGATAATTCCTTTTACTTTCTATTCGAATAACTATATTCGATTAACTCATTTGCTTCTATTCGAATAACTATATTCGATTTAACTCATTTGCTTCTATTCTAATCGATTAAACTAACATCGATTATCTCCTTTCAACTTTATTCTCTAATCGATTAACTAACATCGATTAACTTCTTTTTAACTTTATTCTCTAATCGATTAACTAACATCGATTAACTTCTTTTTAACTTTATTCTCTAATCGATTAACTAACATCGATTAACTTCTTTTACTTTATTCTCTAATCGATTAACTAACATCGATTAACTTCTTTTACTTTAACACTAATCGATTAACTAACATCGATTAGCTCCTTTTGATAAACTACGTTTTCCGTTACAACTATTTCCTTTTTATAACGTTTACTTACCGTTACAAATATTTCCTATTTATAACTTCTATTTACCGTTACAAATATTTCCTATTTATAACTTCTATTTACCGTTACAAATATTTCCTATTTATAACTTCTATTTACCGTTACAAATATTTCCTATTTATAACTTCTATTTATTTTCTAAATAAATATTCCTTTTCTATTTCTATTTATTTTCTAAATAAATATCCCTTTTATAAAACCGTGTTCGTTTTATAAATATTTCCTTTTATAACTTCTATTTACCGTTACAAATATTTCCTATTTATAACTTCTATTTACCGTTACAAATATTTCCTATTTATAACTTCTATTTATTTTCTAAATAAATATTCCTTTTCTATTTCTATTTATTTTCTAAATAAATATCCCTTTTATAAAACCGTGTTCGTTTTATAAATATTTCCTTTTATAAAATCCTGTGATTTTATAAAATTCCTTTATTTCAATATACATTGAAATACTTCTTTTTACATCCCAGGGTCTTTTATGATATTTAAAATATCGAATAAAAATGATTAACATCATTCCAACACCCATAATCCATAACAGATTATATAACACATCATATATCACAATATATGAAAACAGTAAAATAAATGTTGAGGAATCCAGTTGGATTCCTCCAACCTGTTTCCCTGCATCACAGATGTTAAACAATATAGATAACATCACTTTTCAGTTCTATATGATATATTCTGTTAAACAGAATCAATATAGACAATTTAACTAACTGACTAGCAGTTCAATCAAACAGTCAACATACAGTATCAGCCAATATCTAACAGTTCTAAAAATATAACATGAAATTATAAACTGTTCAGGGTTAGTGAGATTTACTCACATTTGCGCGTTAGCCGTTAAATAACGGTTTGCGTTTATTTGACTGCGACAGACAATTTATTTCGCCATAAATTGTAACGAGCTCGGAATCACTCCCATTCAGCTCCATTGTGTTGCTCCCGTCTATATGATCCCATCGGATCTTGTTTCGTCAGATTCTGACATCGTATGACGATGTTACAAAGTTTTGAAGTTAATACTCTACTTATAATGGAATTAAAATGAAATATAAAACATTATGGGCTTTACTAAACCCATTAGGCCCACCTACCCCTTAATCAAACCCGCACCCTTTAAAACAGAACCCGCAATGTCCTTCTTCCCGAACTCAGATACATGAAATCGCACGCTTCTCCACCCATAGCCGATTATCTCAAGCCTCCTTCCCACCTTAATACCTCACTGAAACTCAAACAAAGGACATCAACACTTATCCCTTCACAACCTCTTCAACATCACAGCACTCAAGTGCCGTTCGATCTCTCCAGGAAGATTCCGTTCGAACCCAATTCCGACGAACCAGCAAAAGAAACAACGATGGTTTTTATTTCCAAAAAATCCTAGAAATTCATACTAGCTGCTATCTCCCACCCTAAACCCAAATCTAACCTCGATTTCATCAATAAATGCTTCGATCCATTGAAAACCCCAGCCCTAGTTGCCGCTGTAAGAACGCTGGAGCATTTATACGACGTCGAACCATTTGAAAATGGTATAGACTTCAAGAAAACCTCATGGTGAATTCAAATATGTATATGAGGAGATTTATAGAATTTTCTTTGTTTTGATTTTTGATTTTCTTCTTGCGTTTTGTTACTGTGATGAAAGAAATTGTGGCGTCTTGAAATTTGCTTATATAAGTGAATGGAATTTTCTTGTGGTTGAAAAAGAAGGATGTGGCTTCATTTTTGTCCACTTACTCATTTAGGATATTTTATTTAAATATCATTTTATATTTGTTCTTGCTTTTTAAAAATCCCTACGAACACATACGAGACCTAAAAATCACGAAAATTGACGTGCAGCTAGAGTTCGACATTACGGTCCCAACGAAACTAGTTTCGTCGAATTCCGACTCCGTATGCTCACACAACGTATTTTTAACCGTCAAAATACTGACTGTTTTTCACTCTAAAAATCCGTACGACCACACACTGACTCTAAAAATCACGAAACTAGAAATCTCACAATTATTTGACATTGCGGATCCAACAAAATTAGTTTCGTCGAATTCCGACTTCGTTTGCAAAAGTGACTATTTTTAAAGCTCTGGATTACCCATTTAAATATATAAATATATTTAAATAAAATTGAATTAAATATTTAAAAATAAATATTATCGTCTATATTCACAGGGGAATATCATACAGCTCTACTGGGATTTATAACTCGATACTTCACATCCCAATTAATTCGATATTCGATTTAAAATGAATTTCTTTTTTTTTTAAATATAAATAGTTCCTTTATAAATTATAAAGGAATTCCACAGCGACTTTTCTAAAATTTGATTTGGACGTAAATCAAAATCTATACGACGAAATCCCGATTTTTCTCTTCCACTAGAAAGATATACTCCACCAGCTCCACACGTTTCTTGTTTCACAGAAATCCGGCTTAAAACGAATCCTGTACATTCAGTTGAAGTTCGAATCGACAATTTACGAACTGCAGCGCCATTTCGAGCTCGTTTATAATTATATTATAAACTACACGTTCAACTGTCGACGATTGAATATATTCGTTATTCAAATTAAATTCCAAGTTGAATTAAATATCATAGATGATCCGGTTCACACCATATCGCCATTTCAGCTAACTCTGATTATTTCAGAATTAAATATATTATTTAATTTATTATTTTAATTAAATATTCACCATTATTTAATTCCACGACCATTAAAATCTCTAAACCACCATTTATATAATTAAATATATTAATTATAATACCTCTGCCAATGCGGGTCATTACATTTCTTCTGTTCCGCCTTGACCCGTTGGCAGGTCATGCACTTAGAAACGAAATCTGCCACGTCTTGCTTCATGCCGCTCCAAAAGAAAGTCCTTTTTATATCCTTGTACATCTTATCACCGCCAGGGTGTATAGTCATCTTGGAATGATGTGCTTCCTCGAGAACCTTCTTTGTCAATTCCCTTGCTTGTGGGATGCATAATCTTCCATCTCTCCTCAGCCAACCCTTATCATCGATGGCATATCTACTGAGGTGACTAGAAGTCTCACCCCTAATAAGTTTATCAATCACATCAACAAGCTGAGGGTCTTCACGTTGTGCAGCCCCTATTGAGTCCAAGAGAGTAGGGCATACTTCGAGAGATGCTAGCAAACCCGGTACAAAGTCTGAGGAGGGCCTAAAGTTAAAAATGGCTATATACTCCAGGCTTTGCCTTTCCACAAAGAGAGGGCTTAAGGTCAATTTCTTTCGGCTCAACGCGTCTGCTACTACGTTTCCTTTGCCGGGAGTATAAGAAATTTCAAAGTCATACGAGGCAAGAAACTCCATCCATCTTTACTGCCTCAAGTTAAGATCCTTCTGCGAGAAGAGATATTTCAACGATTTATGGTCAATGTATAATTCGAACTTCTCACCTAGGAGATAATGGCGCCAAGACTTAAGCGCAAAGACGATGGCGGCTAACTCAAGATCGTGGGTTGGGTAGTTCTTTTCATGAACTTTCAATTGTCTTCCGCCATAAGCTACTACCCTTCCTTCTTGCATTAGAACGGCGCCTAGTCCCGTTCCACATGCATCCGTGTATACGGTGAACATTTTGCTTCCGTCGGGCAGAGTTAGAACTGGGGCTGTTGTAAGAGCCCTTTTTAATCGTTGGAAAGCAAACTCGCAGTCCAAATCCCAAGTGACAGCCAGATTCTTCTTTATTAGCCTTGTGAGTGGGGCTGAGATTTTCGCGAAATCCCTAATAAACTTTCGGTAAAAACCGGCTAGCCCAAGAAAGCTTCGAACTTCGGTTGCATTTCTTGGTGTCTTCCAATCTTGCACTGCCACTACTTTCGCGGGGTCCACGGCCAACCCTTCTTTGGACACTATATGCCCCAGAAATCTTACCTCCTTTCTCCAAAAGTGGCACTTGGAGAATTTGGCTTTTAGCTGATGTGCGCGGAGAGTATCCATGATTTCTTTCAGATGCTGAGCATGTTCTTCCTCGTTCTTGGAGAAGATCAAGATATCATCTACGAAGACAACCACAAATTTGTTGAGGAATTCTCCTAACACCCTGCTCATTAGGTCTACGAAATAAGCGGGTGCGTTTGTCAAGCCGAAAGGCATGACAAGCCACTCGAAGAAACCGTCTGGGGTTCTGAACGCCGTTTTATCAATGCTATCTTCAGCTACTCTTAGCTGATGGAACCCAGTTGCCAGATCAAGTTGGGAGAAGACGGTCGCACCTACAAGCTGATCAAACAAATCGTCGATTCGGGGAAGTGGGTGCCCAATTTTCTTGGTCAATTTGTTTAACTCCCTATAGTCGACGCAAAGGCGAAGCGAACCGTCCGCTTTGGTTGTGAACACCACTGGAGCACCCCATTCCGAAATGCTCCGTTTAATGAACCCTTTTTCGAGAAGTTCTTTAACCTGCTTACTGAGCTCCTTTCTCTCCCTTGGAGCCATGTGTCTGACAGGTAAAGCTACCGGCTTTGCGTTATCCACAAGATATATGCGGAAGTCTATTTCTCGCCTCGGAGGTAAGCCTTTCACCGCCTCAAAGACATCCGGATATTCCCGGACTACTCTAACTGATTGCAAATTCTCATCAGAAGCATCAAGTGACTCTAGATAACTAAGCATAACAACATTCAAGGGATTACAAGAAATTTCTAGAGTGTTACCAAGCCGAGTCAAGAGTCTAACTACTCTTTTCTCACAATCAAGGATGGCACCATTACTGGATAACCAATCCATGCCTAAGATCAAACCATACCCCGAGAAGCCCAAAACAAAGGCATTACAACTAAACTCAACGCTGAGAATAGAGATTTTCAAACCCAAACATACCATTGACAAGTAAGCGGAGCCCCCAATTGGATTTGAAACTACTAAGGGATCTTCTACCATACTAGTTTCTAGATGCAGAGATTCTACTAAGGCAGACGAAATAAAAGAGTGTGATGCGCCAGAGTCAAAAAGTGTACGAACTGGATGATCATAAAGATAGACTACACTTTCTATAGAAATATTACTACCTCGTTCCTGCTGAGGTGCCACTAGCGCATGAACATGACCCCCTGAAGTGGATCCGGCTTTCTGTCCCTGCCCTTTCTTCTTTGGGCAGTCCTTAGCTTGGTGCCCAGTCTCTCCACAATGGAAGCAATCACCCATCTTCGCCTTTCTCTTCCGGCAGTCTTTTGATATATGGCCCACAATGCCATAGAAATTGCACCTTCTCTTCTCACGGGGCTTATTGTTCTTCCCTCCTTTCTTGAAGTCTGTTTTCTTTGCTTGTAGACCCTCTTTCTTCTCTTCCACCTTAGTTTCTTTCTTGCCGTGGTCTTCCTCGTGTAGCAATGCCATGTCCACTAAGCTTTCATAAGTCGCTCCCGTGGATACATAGGTCATGGCAAGGCTGTGTAGAGGCTCATTCAAACCCTTGACGAAGCGAAGGGCCTTCTTGTGTTAGGTGTTTACTAAGTCTAGCCCAAATCTGACCAGCTGATTAAACTGATTAACATATTCCCTGATCGTCATGTTTCCCTGTTTCAGAGTTAGAAACTTCTTTATTTGCAGGCTTCTTTTTGCTTGGGAGAGGAATTTCATCTCAAACCTTGTCATGAAGTCTTCCCATGTTTCCACCGCCCTCTGAGCATTAGTAACTTCCCACCAATAGGAAGCTTAATCCTTAAGCAACCATACCGCTAGTTGTATCTTTTGCCTGTCATTAAGTCCAAAGATAACAAACAGATCCTCAGTCTCCTTTAACCAGTTTCTTGCTCCTACAAAGGATTCTGTCCCATAAAAGTCTTTTCCACCCATAGCCTTGAAGTCCCTACATGTTTTTGCGAAGGCATTTCCACGAGGAGGTGGAGGAGGAGGAGGAGGAACCGCGACCACTGGAGGAGGGATGTCTGCTGGGCCCGCGCCATTGGCCCTTGCTTCTAGGTGCCTCCTAAACCAGCCGGGAATCGACACTCCTTCCGGGAGGTTAAGGTCTCCAGACATGCTGAAACAGAAAGGAAAGATTCAAAACAAAGGATAGAAAGAGATAGTGCATATGGCTTTGGGGGATTTTGTCTTCTTATAAATTTAACACTTTTTCTTGAAAAATGCTTCTTTAAACTTTCTTTTTGAAAACAATTTCAAAAACTTTTATCTTGTCTGGTAAACCTAGGCTCTGATACCAAGTGAAACACCCCACCTCCATTAAGGTCACTCACAAAGGGAATGCCTTAACTTTGGTGGAGGTTTATAAGTGTAACACCCCACCTCCGCTAGGGTCACTCACAAAGGGAATGCACTAGGTTTGGTGAAGCATTATCGAGGTAAACATGCACAGAAATATTACAAGACAGAACATATATATAAAACAGCGGAAGTAAAACAAATTTCATTACCTTATAAAATAAGGTCTAAAGCCTTTTACATCAGAATACATCAAAACCTGTCTTGCAATAGCAAAGAAGCATAACACCTTTTCATAAATTATTCCCCAAGTAAAACAGTAAAGTAGCCATAGCCAAGAAAAGTCCAAGCCATACATGATGACCTTCAAACAGAAGAAGTCCGAACTAACAATAGCATTTCCTCCCTGTAACCTGGGGGGAAACGGAAGACAAAGAGGCGAAACAAAACGGGGTCAGTCATAAAGACTGGTAAGTCCTATCTACTTCTAGTATAAAAACAGGTAAAGGTAACATGACATGCATAAAATGAAAGTAAACATAGGGATGACGACAAGATAGATAAGCTAAACCAAGGTAACTGGATGAACTACTGTAGTAAGATAAACTAAGGTATCATGATAAACTACGGTGTCAAGATAAATCAAGGTATCACATCGTCAGGTTTCTATCAAGTATACTATTCCAAGGTATCTATCATGTATATTTGCTCTGCACCTCTCGTACTAGTATCCCAACCCGCGTTATGTGTTAACTATGAATGTCCCTTGCCCAATGTCATGTAATGGTCCATGTCATCCTAATATATCGTATATGTAGGTTTCCTGATTCGTATGATTCTCATAAGTTCAGTCCTTTGCCGTAGGCCGTACGGGCTTCCTTATGTAAATCTATACCACTTCAACGAAGTACCGTTTTTATCCTTGAAGTTGTTTTGGACTGCTATCCTTGACCCAGTTATGTTTTCTTACCATGAATTATCGCGTGTTCACCTAGGGTTTATGCCACTTAGGACCGCTAGGGATGATGCTACCTAATGAACGCTTCCGTGTCTCGGTTTGGGTTTTAGCCACCTAGGGTTACTAGGGATTATGCTACCCATCAACCGCGCCCTTTTTATCCCACGTATGAATCGTGAATCGTTTTCCATGTCTAGACGCACATGTATCTCAAATGTGCCATCCGAGTTCCGTGCCAGGGCAAATCAAGAAATACGGAACTCGGTCGGGAGTTTTAAGTCATCTACCGGTGCAGATATCAAGGTCTGTTTTTGTATCCGTGGCTATGGTCCCACGTGACCCCTCCCTCAACTACTGAAAGGCAAAACAAGAAAAGTCATGTATGAGAACTATGCTACAGCCATCTATACCCTCTTTCCAGACGGCTAACCTCACCCATACCTAGATAGCAAGTATGGTTTTTTTGGGTGTTCTCTGCCTTTCCGTACGTACACGATTGACTAAAGATGGTAGGTGGCCGACGAATGTGCTATCCAGGGTTACCGTGAAAATATCGCCGACCCCACGCTAATCCACCCCAGTCTTTAGGTTGCTCGCACAGCAACTGTTCGCTACAACGTAATTTCTATTAAATTAGAAAACCGTCGCACGAATATTGAAATAACCGCAAGTGCACGGCGTACTATTGTAATACGTAGTGAGTGCGAGTCGATCCACAGGGAAAGAAGTGATTTCAATTTTATTCAATCGAATTAAACCAAACTTTGAATTGTTCTAATAAAAACTATGAAACTAGAAACTAAGTTGAGAGCTAAATATGAAATTAGAGAGTAATTTAGAGGTAAATCCACTCTCACCTTTATGTAAGTTGTCAAACATACAATGTATGATCTCAACAAGTGATATAAATGCAATATTCACACCACTTATGATTCTCATGAAAATGAAACTAAAGCAAAACTATTCTAAGTATGGTCTATGAACTATTAGCTAGAACTATAGACCATCAAATTTTGTTCATACTTTCATTTCAAAATCAATAATCACTTAGCAAATATTGATGTAACTTGTGTTTATATTGAATAAGCATAGATCATTTGCAAATGCAACATGACCTATCAAACCCAATTGTATAAACTTACATCCATATTCACTAACATTAAGAACATATTAAAGATCACAAATCATACACTTGTTGAACTTACACAAAGTTAGAGAGCATCATTACCCCTAAATCAAGGGATTAGCCACTCATATGTGTTGTCATATCAACACATGTAAGTTTCAACATTAGAAAATTAAGCAAAATGAAAGAAAACTAAGTAGAGCAAGAAGAAAACTAAACTAAGAACATAAAGTAAATCTAATCTATGAACATGAAAGTAAATCTAAGCTATAAACATGAAAGTAAAGAGCATAGAAATTAAATTGCATTAAAGCAAAGAAGTTACATAAAGAAAATGGCTAAGTAGCCATTAAAATAAAAGAGAGCTATGAACTAAACTAAACTACTAAGGGATAAAAGAGAGGATCCAAGAAAAGGGGTGGATAAATGAACATGAAGGGGGTATATATACAAGATCACAAACCCTAAAACCCTAATCACTCATAATGGGAAATCCCCAAAATGGCCCTTCATGAAGCTTCTAATCCTCCCTTAGCCACTAATGAGTCATGTAGGATGCATGAGGCCTTTTGTCTCATTCAATTAGTCTTTAATAAGAAGCTTTAAGAGAAAGAGGTTAATTTGAGAGGTGGGGTCCTCCATGATCATGTATGAGAATTATTTCCTCTCCATTCCTTTATATGCATGCATTTGTGCTCCAAATCTTCATGTGTATGCATTATTTGTGCACCAAAATTCCTATTAGAGACAATAACAAAGAACAAGTAAATGCAATCACAAAATAAAACATGCATAAGTGATCAATTTTTCCCAAAATGAGTGATGATTTTGAAAATATTTAAAATATGGTTTGATCGTATAAAACACCCAAAAATGTTCATTTATTTATTTAACAAGAATAAATATGTGAATATAAATGTGCATATTTACGTGCACATCAAATACCCCCACACTTATCATTTTATTCGTCCTCGAATAAAGTAAAAAAATCTAAGATAAATCCGTTTTCGTAGGGAGCACGATTGCATTGAGCGTATGCAACAAGCCGTTAAACCTCTGGGTGTCCCCAGTAGGACGAGTGTTGTCTCGTGAGGGTTTTCAGTGGATACTACCCACAAAATCCAAATGTTAAATGTAAAAAAAGTATTTACAAAATGCAAGATTAGAAAATATGTACAAGATGAATACAATATTATTTACAAATGGGTAATTTACTTTTTAAATTTACACGAAGGAGTTAACACAAGTTTGGGTCGTCACTATGAAATTTAAGTCCGTTACTAATCAAAACTTCAAACAAAAGTCAGTTATCGCTACAAACTCCTCTAGCTTGGCCAGTTGTTTGGGTACAAACATAGTGCAAATATGAAATGGATTCTGTAATCGATATCAACAATCGTACATTGGCATCTTTATTTACTTTTGGTTAGCAAGTTAGGTCAAATAAGTGAAGAGTGTGCTTGGATTTCAAGTGCTAACTCTCTCTTTATTACAAAATATTTTATTATTATTTACAAATACCTAGGTATACCACCCCTACACTGCACTACGACTTACATGAGGGTCAGTAATCCAAAGGTGTCCAACTCATAAAATGAGACCAAGATATACCGACGCTGACTTTGTCAACAAGGTGCCGGATAGAGCTTGGAGGGTTTGCACACCAACGCCAGATGTACCAGCAATGTTGGATACCCTTGGATTATTAAATGTATTCTTTTTTTTCTCTCTTTTTTTTTTTTTTACGAGAGAGAGTTTAGCGAGAATATCTTAGCACAACTTCACTTAGACGATCTAAAATGTTAACGTAAGTAATCTAAATCAACCGTTCATTCAATCGGATTACAATTTAGAAAACACTTCATACTCATCACCCATGAATTTCCCTATATACCGGTTACACTAAATTTGCTCATAATTCAAACTTTTCTTTCGTTATCCGTTAAGAGAAGTAAAATTCCAAATATTTTAATCGTACGACCAAAACCGTATATCCACTTCATCGTGCCCATTTAAAAGTAAATTAAAATGCAATTTTTTTTTTTGAAATTTTGTTTTGAGATGAAAAAGGAAAAGAAAGTTGAAATCTATGCAAAACAAATAAATATAAAACTCCCCTCACACTTGATTTTTACTGTGTCCCCACAGTCAACCCAAGTGGCAAGAGAAAAGAAAAAGAAAATTTTGAAAATATGCCCTATATTTACAAAAAAGAAAAAAAAATGATAACTAAAGTATATCAGAAAATATATTGACTAGAAGTAAATGAAACGGTCTTCTAAAGACCGATTCATTTGTCTCTTCAAGTATGAGAGACACAGCTTAAGCTCGAAAAACCAAATCGTAAAAGACTTTGAAGTTGAATATAGATTCGGAAAAACGAATGTCGTTTTATTAAAAATTGAACGAGTTAAACTATTTTCGATGATTTCTGGGGTAGATTGAATGATGGATTGAATTTCATCTTTAATTTCACCAATTTGAATTTCAAATTTATCATTGAAAATTTGTTCAAAAGTATTGATTTCAAAATCCAAATGGTGATTCAAATATACCTCATTAAGGTTCAACTCATTATCGAAAAGCCTAAAAGATTCGTTTTCATTTAGTTCATCTTCCTTTGAATTATTAACAACTTCATTACTTATATCATTCTCAAAGTCCAAAGTTGTTATTTTCAAGTTTTCAGAAAAAGGAAGATCGAATTCTAAATTTTGTTCCACCTTCTCATAAGAATTGAAATCCAACTCAATTACTGTATTATTAACAACCTCGTTAAGATCGTCATTTTCTATTTCAAAAGTTGTTATTTCAAACTCATCAATTTTGGTAAATGATGGATTATCATTCGAATCGTCACATGTTGAAACTTGATTTTGTTGTTCACGTTGTTTCAAATACGTTTCAAATAACAAATCCTTGTGATTATCAAAAATTTCGTTCATTTGCTCGACAAAATCAAACTTATAATTATTAACTTGAGTAGTTTGAAATTGTTGAGAACAAAAATCGTTAATCGCACCATCATTGAAATTATTCCCATTGCCAAAATCATTTGAAAAATTATTCACATTTTCATTTTGAATTTGAAATTCATTTTGGAGTTCGAAATTGATTTGGCAAGGGTGATAATCAAAATCATTTGAATTTGAATTTGGAATTGAATTTTGAATATTTTGAAAACTTTGACTTGAATTGTTGCACAAATATGAATTACACCGTTCATTTATTCTTTGATTTTGTTGTGTGCTCATTTCAAGTAAAGATTCAATTTGTGTTTCAAGAGTTGAAGGTTGATCGTTAGTTTGAAAGTTATGTGGTGGAAAATCAGAGTTATTTTGAAAATTTTGAAATTTTGATGGTGTAAAATCCAAATTGTTTGTACAATAGTTGTTATTAAAATGTCCATATGAATTTGGTGTAAAATTGTATGGATCATATTGATTTTCACAACTATCGTAAAATCCGTAGGAATAAGGAAATTGAGACATTTTCAAGAAGCTTCTTTTTTTTTGTGAATTTTTTTTTAGTTTAAGAGAAAAGGAATTATTCACAAAAGTTTTTTTTTTAATATTTTGATTTTTTTTTGTATGCATGAACCTAATGCAACTATATGAATGCAAACTAAATATTTACAATTTTTTTAAAATTATATAATGATGGTTTGATTAATTTCAACAAAAGATTTCTCAGCCAGTTAACGGACAGGAGTTATCGGTGCACCAGGAATCACCCCAGCAATGCAACCGAAGGTTTAAGTACCTTCAGAGGAACAACCGCTATAATATTTACGAATCATCGTAATATCTATAAACGATTATTACTCTGCCGTAGTCTAGACAGCGAGAAATAAATCGTTAAAAATTAACCAATTTATCAAAATATAATGATGTCCTTAAAAAAAAAAAGGAGATGAATGCAAAACAGAAATTAAACGTGACTTAGCAATGCAACTACAAATGAATTTTTGTTTTGCTTTTTGGATTTTTTTTTTTATATGCAAATGCAAGCAAACAGCAATGCAATTAACTAAAAACAAGGGAGAAGAGAACAATACCAGAGCGTCTGAATTTATTAGCAAATTTTTTATAGTGGCAATTTTTTTTAGCAAGCAAGCAAAGCGTTGCAATTCCAAGCGAGTTCAAGTAAGCTATTCCTTTCCTGATCTCCTACAAGCTGAAAAGATTTCTATACAAGGATAGAATAGAAAAGAAAACGACCTTTTTTTTCAAACAAGAAGAACACACTTCAAAGTGAAAGAAAACATAGAATTTTTACAAGTAAAAGAAATGTCCACGACCTAAACCACGCAGCCCAACAGAAAAGTTTATATACTTTTTAAATGAAAACCCGGCCCAATGTCCTTAAGTCCACGCACACCTCTAAAAATCAATACGTGAGCACAAAATCACAAACCCATTTAGCAGGTAAACAAGGCAACACAACAGCAATAAAATAAACAATTGTATCTAGATGCCCATAGCCAACTCAACGCAGTGAAATAGAAAACCCAGAAATAAAATATGGCAACTGAGAGTTGCGAAATTCTGCAATTCAATTCGGATTCAGAAATAGTGAGAGAGTTTCGGACTTTCAGTTTGGGGAACGACGTCGAATAGGTGGTTGATTTGGGTTTATTGTTCTCGATTTGAGGAGCTCGGGAATTCTGAGGGGAATTCAATACTTTCTGTTGATATGGTTAGAGGAATTGGGGTGAGTTGTAGAAGGTAGGGTGGTTTCGAATTTGAATTGGGGATGGACGTGAAGATTGCTGTAAGTGAATTATGGTTTCTGGTAGGTTTAGGGTGAGCGATTTGGGGCAGATTGGAAGTGCGGACTGTGAAGTATAGAACTGTGGAGGTGGATGAAGGCTGTTGCGTGTGGTGAAGGGCAGTTTGCGGGGTGGTATCGAGGACTGTTTGTGAAGTAGGAGTTGATGCCACAGTTTTGGTTTTGGTTGAAGTAGGAGATGTAGAAGTGGTGGAAGTGCTGTGTTAGAGGGATTTGATGTTCAGGCTCGAGTGTGATGAGTGAGCATTGATTGTTGAAGGTGTAAGGTGGTGGTGAATGGGTAATGACAGTTAGGTTTGAGGGGATGTGCTGTTTTAAGAAGAATGAGAGAGAGGGTATGGAGTTGCTATGGTTTGAAGTGTAGTGTTATTCAGGCAAGGGGGTTTGTGGATGATGATGAGACAAAAGTGGGGATGCCGAAGGTTTGTAGCGTGGAGTTGAGGTGCTTTGTGAAGTTGTTTGACAGTGGATGATCAGATGTCGAAGTAGCGGCAATTGAGGATGCTCTGAGATGTGTTTACAGTGGTGATTTGAGTCGTGAAGGGGCGCTGCAATGGACTTTACTGATGGAGATGGGTTTGAGGTGGAGGTTTGCAGTGGTGGGTGGAGGTAAATGATCAGTGAAGTGGGCTGTTGTATGAAGAGGGAAGTTGGAGCAGTCCGAAGTGCAGTGATAGATGTTTGGTTTTCGCACGGAGGAATGGATGCTGTTTGGTCTCTTGTATTGGAGCGAAAGCAGTTTTGTAGTTGAAAAAGTTGGAATGTTATGAAGGTGTATGAGTGGTCTAAGAGGTTTGGCACAGTGTCTCAGTGGTGAAGATGTTTGATGCTTGATTAGTGAAGTGTAGAGTTGAGTGGAAGACAGCGGGGTTTTGTTGATTATGGAAATGATGTGGTTTGTAATTTGAAGGAGCACCGTGATGGAGGGGTTTGAAGAACTTGAGGTAGTGGAATGGAAACAGGAAGACAGTTTTAAAGTTTAAAAATGTAACTGTTTTTGTCCGAACAGTATTCAATGTTAAAGAAAATGCAGTCCAAATTTTTGTGATGAGAAACAAATTTTTGACAATGAAATGAAACTGGTTTTTTTTTTCTTGAGCAGAAAATTATGAAACAGAAAACTGGGAATCAAAATGTGAACTAGACTGTTGTCATGCACTGTTTTAGCTGAAATGTAAACAAAGATGACTCTCAATGCAATATCAAATTCCAAAATGTAAACCACCCAAACTGAAACAGAAAAAGAAAAGTTCAAAACTGAAAACAGTCGAGAAATGGGAACAATGGATTTGTCAAACACTGAGACACAAGATACACTGTCTGGACTGAGAATCAAAGGATTTTTTTTTAGAATAACTTGAAGTAGAAAAGAACAATCACACAAATAAACAGAAAAAGCACAAGATTTAACCAAAATATAAACACAATAACAACAAAGAACAAACAAAGCAACAACACACACAAACGAACAAGACAAGAAGCAAATCAAAAACTAAGAACAAGATCCATTTTTTTTTTAAGGATAAACAACAAACAAGAGAAAAACAAAGAAACACAAACACACAAAATCAAGAGAGAACAAAATGAAACAAAACAGGCACTTTTTTTTTTTTTTGAAAAGAGAACTATAAACAAGAAAATTAACTCGAAGAATAAAATTAAAACTAAAATCTCTCCCCGGCAACGGCGCCAAAAACTTGTTCGCTACAACGTAATTTCTATTAAATTAGAAAACCGTCGCACGAATATTGAAATAACCGCAAGTGCACGGCGTACTATTGTAATACGTAGTGAGTGCGAGTCGATCCACAGGGAAAGAAGTGATTTAAATTTTATTCAATCGAATTAAACCAAACTTTGAATTGTTCTAATAAAAACTATGAAACTAGAAACTAAGTTGAGAGCTAAATATGAAATTAGAGAGTAATTTAGAGGTAAATCCACTCTCACCTTTATGTAAGTTGTCAAACATACAATGTATGATCTCAACAAGTGATATAAATGCAATATTCACACCACTTATGATTCTCATGAAAATGAAACTAAAGCAAAACTATTCTAAGTATGGTCTATGAACTATTAGCTAGAACTATAGACCATCAAATTTTGTTCATACTTTCATTTCAAAATCAATAATCACTTAGCAAATATTGATGTAACTTGTGTTTATATTGAATAAGCATAGATCATTTGCAAATGCAACATGACCTATCAAACCCAATTGTATAAACTTACATCCATATTCACTAACATTAAGAACATATTAAAGATCACAAATCATACACTTGTTGAACTTACACAAAGTTAGAGAGCATCATTCCCCCTAAATCAAGGGATTAGCCACTCATATGTGTTGTCATATCAACACATGTAAGTTTCAACATTAGAAAATTAAGCAAAATGAAAGAAAACTAAGTAGAGCAAGAAGAAAACTAAACTAAGAACATAAAGTAAATCTAATCTATGAACATGAAAGTAAATCTAAGCTATAAACATGAAAGTAAAGAGCATAGAAATTAAATTGCATTAAAGCAAAGAAGTTACATAAAGAAAATGGCTAAGTAGCCATTAAAATAAAAGAGAGCTATGAACTAAACTAAACTACTAAGGGATAAAAGAGAGGATCCAAGAAAAGGGGTGGATAAATGAACATGAAGGGGGTATATATACAAGATCACAAACCCTAAAACCCTAATCACTCATAATGGGAAATCCCCAAAATGGCCCTTCATGAAGCTTCTAATCCTCCCTTAGCCACTAATGAGTCATGTAGGATGCATGAGGCCTTTTGTCTCATTCAATTAGTCTTTAATAAGAAGCTTTAAGAGAAAGAGGTTAATTTGAGAGGTGGGGTCCTCCATGATCATGTATGAGAATTATTTCCTCTTCATTCCTTTATATGCATGCATTTGTGCTCCAAATCTTCATGTGTATGCATTATTTGTGCACCAAAATTCCTATTAGAGACAATAACAAAGAACAAGTAAATGCAATCACAAAATAAAACATGCATAAGTGATCAATTTTTCCCAAAATGAGTGATGATTTTGAAAATATTTAAAATATGGTTTGATCGTATAAAACACCCAAAAATGTTCATTTATTTATTTAACAAGAATAAATATGTGAATATAAATGTGCATATTTACGTGCACATCAGCAACCAAGGCATACCCTTGGTTCTCCTACCGCAGACCTTAACCTCTGTGAGCCCTGGTTTCATGGACCACCCGCAACCTCACAGAGGGATACCAAGAGTATCCTCACGTTTCCCCGAAGCTACCGCTTCGTTACCTAGTTCGTTGGAGCCTTTATCTAAATCAGATATTGCTCCTCCTCGTGTGTTTAAGCGATGATCTATAGTATCGAGTTACTCATCTATCTGTGAATTGGTCTAAATTCCTTGGCTAAGAATTATTACTCAGTTATCCTAAACTGAGGTTCATCACTTAGTCTCTTTTCCCGTTATCCTTGTTAATCCCGGTTTTCCACCTAGTCCCCTGAACTAGGGTTTTGTCTAATGAGTTAAGTATTGTCATTTAAGTTCATGACTTAACTTGCCTACGAATCATGTCAAGATTTGGCTAAGTATTCAAGTCCAAGACCTAGCCCTACAAGTTGGTTAAGTATACCAAGAAGCTCATGACTTAACCTTATTCAATCATCAAGTCAAATTGGTTAAGTATTTGTTTATCTTAACCCTATCAGATTATCGTGTTAGATTGGTTAAGCACAGATTATCTTAACCTCATCGGATTATCGAGTCAGATTGGTTAAGTATAGGTTAACTTAACCTCATCCACTAATCGTATTATAACGGTTGAGTATATTTAAAAGGTCCTATGACTTAACCCTATCAGGTCCGCATATTAGATTGGTTAAGTATAGGTTACTTAACCTCATCAAATCATCAAGTATAATTGGTTAAGTATAAGTTACTTAACCTCATTAAATTATCTTGTTAAGTTGGTTAAGTATTGGCTACTTAACCCCATTGAATTTCCAAGTTTAGATCGGTTACGTGTTTAATTTAACCCCATCGAAGTACCGTGTTTAGATTAGTTAAGTGTAGGTTACTTAACCCCATCTAATTACCGTGTTTAGATTAGTTAAGTCTAAATTACTTAACCCCATCTAATTACCAAGTCAGATTAGTTAAGTGTAAATTACTTAACCCCATCCCCTAATCATCTTGTATGGTTAAGTGTCATTAAGAAATCAAGTCCGGTTTAACTTAACCTACCCATTCATGTCATATCGGTTAAGTGTCATTAGTCAAATTTACTTAACCTTATCATGTGGCATTAATTTAATTAATGCACTCTCAACCTCTCACATTAGACCTTGTTGTGGTTACTAGTTAAGCCGGGCGGGTCCGGGTAGTTTTACACCACAACCTAGTCTAACCTCGGGTCCTAAGCGCGACATGACCAACTTATCACATTGGATCCTATTGTTTGTAGCCACTAGTTAAGCCGGGCGGGTCCGGGTAGATTTATGCTACAAACTCAACCCAACCTCGAGTTGGCCACTTTTATGTTTGGTCTAGTGTCATATTACACTTACAACCCCCGTGTCTAGTTTCAAGTTCCATGTTTTCGTACGTGTCATGTTTAAGTGTTTCAAGAGTGTCACATTTTCATGCAACCCCATGTCAAGTTTTCGTGCCACTTTCAAGTCAAGTTTTCGCGTCACGTTCGCGTTTGTCTAACTACCCCAAAATCGTGTTTTCACTTGAGTAAAAGCGAGTCAACATAGTAGGTATACTATGGCTACATGTAGACCCCAAAACATGCACGATGCCACAAAAGGGATTGGCTCCAAACATGCATGGTATCATAAGGGGGTTTGGCCTTAAAACATGAACGATAGTGTCATATAGGGATTGGCCATAAGCATGCATAACATAAAAGGGGATTGGCCACAAGCATGCATAATGTCAAAAAAGATTTGGCCACAAACTTGCATATTATCATAAGAAATTTGGCCACAAATTTGCATATTATCATAACGGGATTTGACCTTACATAAACATGATATCATTAGGGGGTTGGTTTCATTTAGATGCATAAGCCCCAAAGTCCAATTTATGCAACTATTTCACAAGTCAAAGTGGCTCTAAGTGTTCATGCTATCATACTACAAGTAAAGGTCCAATCTTGCATGGCAAACTAAGTCCAATGCAACATGAATAGCATGGTTTAGTCGCTAAAACATAACCCAAAGTCATATGTTCATGAAAAAGGGGCAAACTAGGTTTACATAGGTTAACATACTCATGTTTCATCGCATTTTATCCCATGTCATCATTAAACTACCGTTAACATCTCGAAGTAGCTAGAACTTACATAGCGAGGCTTAGGGAAGGTTTATGCATCGTCGTGACGAAGAAAGGTGGCTCCTTTGATGAAGAACCGTCATGAAATCGCCGTAGCAACGTTGATCGAGCCTCGATTTGGTGTAGCAAGCTTGCACCTTCGGATCCGATTTACATGCATAGTCTCTTGGAGTTGGAGATGGAGGCCATGATCACTTGGCATTTGGGCAGCACTTCGTGGCATGAGTGATTTGTGAGGGTTTAGGGTAGGCTTAGGGGTCTTTTATAGAGATTAGGAGTAGTTTAGGCCATAGGATAAACCCTAGGATAGATCTGAACCCTCAAAAATCGTCACAAGCCTCCAAAACCGAGCCAACATGTCAAGCAGGTGCACCAGGTCGGAGTTCTACAGGGGGGGGGGGGGTCGACCCAGGGGTCGACACCCATGTCGACCCTAGGGTCGACACCCATGTCGACCCCCTGGAGGGGGGTCGACCCAGGGGTCGACACCCTGTGTGCCTGGCGGGAATTTTCCCGCCTTCTCTTCCTGGACTGAATTTCAAATCTGTTTTCGGATTTGAATTATCGTGAAACTTCGTTGGGCCTTAACTGGGTCATACGGACTCCGATTTACGAACTTTCGGACTCTATTTCGCGTATTTTTCCGAGACGAACGCAATGGCGCAACCCGTTTATCCTGATTCAGATTTTATAATTTAATTCTGCCTTGATTCTTGTCTTAACACGTTTGTTAAAATTCGGGTTGTTACATTCTCCCCAACTTAAAGAATTTAGTCCCCGAAATCTCCAAGTTAGGAAGAACGTATCCTACCATCCATCATCCATCTACTCAAAACATCATCCACTGGCAACCATGGTCCTTAGATGATTTCTAATGCCATATGAACATATGCAAGAAAGTGTGTGTATATGTTCCTTAGCTAATGCTAATGATCAGGCCTGAATGATCTTTCTAATGCAAAAATATGTTTAGTGCCATGAGTCCAACATGTATGCAAATAGTCCTAGTCATATAAGTACTATATGCGTGCACAAACATTCATTCATATGCAACATCCGCATGATAACACATTCAATTTCATCCATAAACAAGTATAAATACTCGTGCATATGCAACATGAAACGTGACCGTGTCAATCTAGTATCTAATGTGTATTCGCGCATCCACGAGCAACCACTTGCAGCCATTTGCAACCATATCAATCATAACATGTTTCAAATACATGTTTACATCCATAGGATTCTACCTAAGGTTCTCACGATAGGATCGAGGACAGAAACAGGACCGAGAGGATATTCACCAAAAGATAACATGCGAGCAAGCTCTACAGGAAAAACCAGGGATCAAGGATACACTCTTTAAAAAGAGGTATGATGCGCGTGTCTAGCCTTACGTCTTCTAAGTTGCGTTTCCTTGAGCTTAATTCCTCGGTGCCTTGACCATCTTTTTAACTCCATGATTTCGTAGCTCCTTGATTCCTATTTCCAAGATATGAGTTAGAACTCATTTCATTGTCGCCTCTTATTCCACTTTCACTTATCCTTTCCCTAGTATACTTGGATCAAACGTATCCACTTACTCATGCAAGCTCTCCAAAATTCACTACGGAATTCTGGATCTCATTTGCCGATGCCAATCCATGTTGCCAAGAGTACCTACTAGGGTGATTCCCATAACTCATGCATAAGCGAAACGAACCATCCGCCTTAGCGGCGAATTCTATTCGAATGGATTACCCACAACTGCATCCCGAGATTCTAGGTAACTAACCATGACAGAACCCAAAAGGTTACACGAGACTTCGAGGGTATTACCAAGGTGAGTCGAGAGTCTAATTACCCTCTTTCCAAAACCGATAATGGCACCCCTTATTGGGTGACCACTTTATCCCTAGAATCCATCCATAACCGAGACATGTCATTCTCAAATCCAAACAAGTCATGAAGAAATGGACCAACTCTCCAACCAGATTTTTGGGACAAAAGTGGGATCCTCCACCATGCTAGTACTAAGGGGCAGAGACTCAACTATCCAAGCAGACTTAAATGATACGATGATCAAGACAAAGTCTGGACGGGATGATAGAGAAGAATGACTAAACCTTTACCAGAAACGGTACCATCTCTTTTAGGTACCCTAGAAATGGGAGCGTACAATTGCCCTCTCCGATGATCTTGTCCTTGTCCTCCTTGATGGACTAAGCCATACCAACAAGTTGCTTATCCTTAAGCTCGCGTCCTTTATCCTTACTCTTATTATCCTTCCTTGTACCACGGCAACAGGTCTCTCGAGAACCACCTCCATCGTACGGAAAACACCTACGTGGCTAGACAAAGATTAGTCACAGTCAGAACTACTGTGACTACAGATGGAGGAAAGAAAGGAAAGGAGATTCAATCAAGGAATCAAAGGATAGTGCTAATGGCTTTTGGGGAATAGCCTTTAAAAACTTTTCTTGAAAAATGCTTCTTTGTAAACGGTTTTTCAAATATTTTTCAGAAGGTTTTAAAAACTTTTGCCCAGTCTGGTAACCTTCTGCTCTGATACCAAATGTAACACCCCACCTCCGCTAGGGTCACTCACAAAGGGAATGCACTAGGTTTGGTGAAGCATTATCGAGGTAAACATGCACAAAAATATTACAAGACAGAACATATATATAAAACAGCGGAAGTAAAACAAATTTCATTACCTTATAAAATAAGGTCTAAAGCCTTTTACATCAGAATACATCAAAACCTGTCTTCAATAGCAAAGAAGCATAAAACCTTTTCATAAATTATTCCCCAAGTAAAACAGTAAAGTAGCCATAGCCAAGAAAAGTCCAAGCCATACATGATGACCTTCAAACAGAAGAAGTCCGAACTAACAATAGCATTTCCTCCCTGTAACCTGGGGGGGAAACGGAAGACAAAGAGGCGAAACAAAACGGGGTCAGTCATAAAGACTGGTAAGTCCTATCTACTTCCAGTATAAAAACAGGTAAAGGTAACATGACATGCATAAAATGAAAGTAAACATAGGGATGATGACAAGATAGATAAGCTAAACCAAGGTAACTGGATGAACTACTGTAGTAAGATAAACTAAGGTATCATGATAAACTACGGTGTCAAGATAAATCAAGGTATCACATCGTCAGGTTTCTATCAAGTATACTATTCCAAGGTATCTATCATGTATATTTGCTCTGCACCTCTCGTACTAGTATCCCAACCCGCGTTATGTGTTAACTATGAATGTCCCTTGCCCAATGTCATGTAATGGTCCATGTCATCCTAATATATCGTATATGTAGGTTTCCTGATTCGTATGATTCTCATAAGTTCAGTCCTTTGCTGTAGGCCGTACGGGC
Source organism: Allium sativum (assembly GCA_030737875.1). Lineage (NCBI taxonomy): Eukaryota > Viridiplantae > Streptophyta > Magnoliopsida > Asparagales > Amaryllidaceae > Allium > Allium sativum. The sequence continues at coordinate 434,000,824 of CM060920.1, forward strand.
TTCCTTATGTAAATCTATACCACTTCAACGAAGTACCGTTTTTATCCTTGAAGTTGTTTTGGACTGCTATCCTTGACCCAGTTATGTTTTCTTACCATGAATTATCGCGTGTTCACCTAGGGTTTATGCCACTTAGGACCGCTAGGGATGATGCTACCTAATGAACGCTTCTGTATCTCGGTTTGGGTTTTAGCCACCTAGGGTTACTAGGGATTATGCTACCCGTCAACCGCGCCCTTTTTATCCCACATATGAATCGTGAATCGTTTTCCATGTCTAGACGCACATGTATCTCAAATGTGCCATCCGAGTTCCGTGCCAGGGCAAATCAAGAAATACGGAACTCGGTCGGGAGTTTTAAGTCATCTGCCGGTGCAGATATCAAGGTCTGTTTTTGTATCCGTGGCTATGGTCCCACGTGACCCCTCCCTCAACTACTGAAAGGCAAAACAAGAAAAGTCATGTATGAGAACTATGCTACAGCCATCTATACCCTCTTTCCAGACGGCTAACCTCACCCATACCTAGATAGCAAGTATGGTTTTTTTGGGTGTTCTCTGCCTTTCCGTACGTACACGATTGACTAAACATGGTAGGTGGCCGACGAATGTGCTATCTAGGGTTACCGTGAAAATATCGCCGACCCCACGCTAATCCACCCCAGTCTTTAGGTTGCTCACACAGCAACCAAGGCATACCCTTGGTTCTCCTACCGCAGACCTTAACCTCTGTGAGCCCTGGTTTCATGGACCACCCGCAACCTCACAGAGGGATACCAAGAGTATCCTCACGTTTCCCCGAAGCTACCGCTTCGTTACCCAGTTCGTTGGAGCCTTTATCTAAATCAGATATTGCTCCTCCTCATGTGTTTAAGCGATGATCTATAGTATCGAGTTACTCATCTATCTGTGAACTGGTCTAAATTCCTTGGCTAAGAATTATTACTCAGTTATCCTAAACTGAGGTTCATCACTTAGTCTCTTTTCCCGTTATCCTTGTTAATCCCGGTTTTCCACCTAGTCCCCTGAACTAGGGTTTTGTCTAATGAGTTAAGTATTGTCATTTAAGTTCATGACTTAACTTGCCTACGAATCATGTCAAGATTTGGCTAAGTATTCAAGTCCAAGACCTAGCCCTACAAGTTGGTTAAGTATACCAAGAAGCTCATGACTTAACCTTATTCAATCATCAAGTCAAATTGGTTAAGTATTTGTTTATCTTAACCCTATCAGATTATCGTGTTAGATTGGTTAAGCACAGATTATCTTAACCTCATCGGATTATCGAGTCGGATTGGTTAAGTATAGGTTAACTTAACCCCATCCACTAATCGTATTATAACGGTTGAGTATATTTAAAAGGTCCTATGACTTAACCCTATCAGGTCCGCATATTAGATTGGTTAAGTATAGGTTACTTAACCTCATCAAATCATCATGTACAATTGGTTAAGTATAAGTTACTTAACCTCAATAAATTATCTTGTTAAGTTGGTTAAGTATTGGCTACTTAACCCCATTGAATTTCCAAGTTTAGATCGGTTACGTGTTTAATTTAACCCCATCGAAGTACCGTGTTTAGATTAGTTAAGTGTAGGTTACTTAACCCCATCTAATTACCGTGTTTAGATTAGTCAAGTCTAAATTACTTAACCCCATCTAATTACCAAGTCAGATTAGTTAAGTGTAAATTACTTAACCCCATCCCCTAATCATCTTGTATGGTTAAGTGTCATTAAGAAATCAAGTCCGGTTTAACTTAACCTACCCATTCATGTCATATCGGTTAAGTGTCATTAGTCAAATTTACTTAACCTTATCATGTGGCATTAATTTAATTAATGCACTCTCAACCTCTCACATTAGACCTTGTTGTGGTTACTAGTTAAGCCGGGCGGGTCTGGGTAGTTTTACACCACAACCTAGTCTAACCTCGGGTCCTAAGCGCGACATGACCAACTTCTCACATTGGATCCTATTGTTTGTAGCCACTAGTTAAGCCGGGCGGGTCCGGGTAGATTTATGCTACAAACTCAACCCAACCTCGAGTTGGCCACTTTCATGTTTGGTCTATTGTCATATTACACTTACAACCCCCGTGTCTAGTTTCAAGTTCCATGTTTTCGTACGTGTCATGTTCATGTTTAGGTGTTTCAAGAGTGTCACATTTTCATGCAACCCCATGTCAAGTTTTCGTGCCACTTTCAAGTCAAGTTTTCGCGTCACGTTCGCGTTTGTCTAACTACCCCAAAATCGTGTTTTCACTTGAGTAAAAGCGAGTCAACATAGTAGGTATACTATGGCTACATGTAGACCCCAAAACATGCACGATGCCACAAAAGGGATTGGCTACAAACATGCATGGTATCATAAGGGGGTTTGGCCTTAAAACATGAACGATAGTGTCATATAGGGATTGGTCATAAGCATGCATAACATAAAAGGGGATTGGCCACAAGCATGCATAATGTCATAAAGGATTTGGCCACAAACTTGCATATTATCATAAGAAATTTGGCCACAAATTTGCATATTATCATAACGGGATTTGACCTTACATAAACATGATATCATAAGGGGGTTGGTTTCATTTAGATGCATAAGCCCCAAAGTCAAATTTATGCAACTATTTCACAAGTCAAAGTGGCTCTAAGTGTTCATGTTATCATACTACAAGTAAAGGTCCAATCTTGGATGGCAAACTAAGTCCAATGCAACATGAATAGCATGGTTTAGTCGCTAAAACATAACCCAAAGTCATATGTTCATGAAAAAGGGGCAAACTAGGTTTACATAGGTTAACATACTCATGTTTCATCGCATTTTATCCCATGTCACAATTAAACTACCGTTAACATCTCAAAGTAGCTAGAACTTACATAGCGAGGCTTAGGGAAGGTTTATGCATCGTCGTGACGAAGAAAGGTGGCTCCTTTGATGAAGAACCGTCATGAAATCGCCGTAGCAACGTTGATCGAGCCTCGATTTGGTGTAGCAAGCTTGCACCTTCGGATCCGATTTGCATGCATAGTCTCTTGGAGTTGGAGATGGAGGCCATGATCACTTGGCATTTGGGCAGCACTTCATGGCATGAGTGATTTGTGAGGGTTTAGGGTAGGCTTAGGGGTCTTTTTATAGAGATTAGGAGTAGTTTAGGCCGTAGGATAAACCCTAGGATAGATCTGAACCCTCAAAAATCGTCACAAGCCTCCAAAACCGAGCCAACATGTCAAGCAGGTGCACCAGGTCGGAGTTCTACAGGGGGGGTCGACCCAGGGGTCGACACCCATGTCGACCCTCTGGAGGGGGGTCGACCCTAGGGTCGACACCCATGTCGACCCCCTGGAGGGGGGTCGACCCAGGGGTCGACACCCTGTGTGCCTGGCAGGAATTTTCCCGCCTTCTCTTCCTGGACTGAATTTCAAATCTGTTTTTGGATTTGAATTTTCGTGAAACTTCGTTGGGCCTTAACTGGGTCATACGGACTCCGATTTACGAACTTTCGGACTCTATTTCGCGTATTTTTCCGAGACGAACGCAATGGCGCAACCCGTTTATCCTGATTCAGATTTTATAATTTAATTCTGCCTTGATTCTTGTCTTAACACGTTTGTTAAAATTCGGGTTGTTACAATAAGTAAAAGCCACAGATAAACTCAAGACAGATATAAATACACATATTTTAAACAGCGGAAAACCAAACAGACTTTTATTTCATCAATACATGTTCAAAACAAAACATTCCATAATTATCTCAAAATACTTCCAACATTACAACCTCATAACTGTCTTGATTATTAAAGAAGCATAAAACATAAATAAAGTGACAAAAATCCCCATAGTGATATCCAAAGCCAAAATCCGAGTAGAAGAGATCCAAATCATACATCTACGTTCTTGGAGCTTGTACAGAGCCTGACTGAGCTGAGTTGTTTCCTCCCTGTGGACCTTGGGGGGGAACCAAAGGAAAGAAGACGAAAAGAAAATAGAGTCAGACATAAAGCCTAAGTAAATCTAGTAACTCTTCAGTATGTGAATAAGAAAAGGGCATGATAGATATATACTGAAAATAGGAAAGTGTCACAAGCTAAGGAAGTGTCGCTTAGAACCGAATATACTATTGCACCCACACTATATCTCTGCACCTACTAGAGCTTATTTTAACTGGCACCCCATGGTGAGGGTGAAGTGATCCCCATTCTTATTAAAAGATCGGCTCCTACTCGCGTTAACATGTGTCATACGGCCCACAAGAATTGTAGATACCTATGCTGGTCCCACCATGGGGTGTATCAAGACCAATGGTGGCGACCCCGACACAAATTCTAGAAGGCATAGGTTATACTACTGGTGTCCCCAGTGCCCTGGTTGTCTGCTCCGAAGTGTGTGCATGCCTGCACCCCGTTAGACCTGCACTGTGCACCCACCGCCATCGTTTGACCGCTTACAATCAGCCCAGTAATCGTGCCCCACCCTGCCTAGTTTCAGGGTACTGTTGATACCTAAGTTGGGTTACTGCTGAAACGGGTCCCTCGTTACCAGGATTTTCTAGTCAAACATGTTAAGTGGTTAAGTGTCTGTACTACCTAACCCCACCCATCAATTCTTGTTAACATGTTGAATTTGGTTATGTGTTATAGTTGACTTAACCCTACCATCTGTCCTTAGCCTCTTAGGAGCACCTAACCACTCACATTAGACGGGTATTGCTACGGTTACTGGATATGCCAGTCGGTTCCGGGCAGGTTTACACCGTAGCTCAGTCTAACCTCGGGTCCTTATTGGGCTCAATGCTTAACCACCTACATTGGATAGGTATTGTTGCGACTACTGGATAGCCGGGCGGTTCCGGGCAGGTTTACATCACAACTCAATCCAACCTCGGGTTAAGCATATCGTGTTTTCTAAATTTACATATTTTATTACTTCTCAATTATATATGTAAATGTCATATCTTTTATTCTTGGGTATATCAATTCATACCGCTAAAATGTCATGGTCATTGGCATGTGCCAAACATGCCAACATATTTTTTTTCATGTTTTACACCCAACGTTATTACCCCCGTTTGTAACGTTCGCAACACCATAACAAATGTTAGGCTCGACACAATTCAGCCTAACTTTATAAACGTGAGGAAAGGAGAAAATCAATAACATGTAATATTTTACAACATATAAGGGTGTGTGGCGCATGAACTTGCAATTTAGCGATACTAACATAAATGATGGGTCATGTGAACTTGCATTCAAGTCAAGGTATAACTAAGTAAGTGATATATGAAATGGCATAGTTTAGGCTAATACAAACTTGTGTTTAAACATGTTGAACTTGGCATAATGTCGACCACAAAACTAGCATGTTGAATATTCACCAAAATGTACAATTTTTACATCTAATCATATAGCCTATTTCAACATGAACTTGCATAGTTTATGAAACCCAAACGATACTTAACATAGATCCAATTATACTTGAAAATAAACATAAACTTGCATAGTTTATGAAACCCAAACGATACTTGACATAGATCCAATTATACTTGCAAATAAACATAAAAATGACATCATAGGTTTTGGGTCATGTAGGCATAAAAGATTTCAAATCTAGAACATGTCTACATAAATTCTAATTTAGACTAAGGGAATATACATAGTCCATGCCATCGACATATACATAAAGGGATAAATTTCTACTTTTTGCCACAAACTTGCAAGTGCCATTGTTTTCATATACAATTGTTCAATAGGCTTGCATCAACCAATTTATGCCACAAACATCAATATACAAGTCATGATAGAACCATTACAATACACAGAATTTATACAACACAATTCTATTTTCGTTTACATCAAATCACATCACAGTTTTTATTCATATTCTGAAAGGTCACTATACTTACAACGAATGCAGAATCTTGAATTCTGGATTCTGAATTCTGAAAATGAGATGCGCTCCTTTGGGTAGACTAACGTTGCGTTGATTAATTTGATTAAACTTTAATCTTCTTCTTAATATGATTCGTCTCTTAGGCTTTTCTCTCTTGACGGCTATGCTCAATTCCTCATTGGTGGCATGACGACTCCCATTCTATTTTTTTGTGTGAATTTTCAGTTGAGACTTTGGGTGTATTTATAGATTTTTAAATTGTTTTGAGCCGTCAGATGAAGACAGGGGGAATCTAGGCCATACAAAGTTCAAAGAGCCAATCCAGAGGTGACACGTCAGCCGTAGTGACACACAGAGCCACAGAAATTCGACCCAGAGCCAGACCTAGCCAGCCAGGTCGACCAGGCCGGTCGACACCCAGGTCGACACTATGGTCGACCTGGGGGGACCAGGTCGACACCATGGTCGACCTGGGGTGACCAGGTCGACACCATGGTCGACCCTATGGTCGACCTGGTCTCTGGGCGGGAATTTTCCCGCCCAGCCCAGTTTGAACTTGAAATTCGAATTTTGAAAAGTAAACTGAGCTGTTTGAATTTAAATTTTATTCTGAAACATCCGAAGGCCATAACTCCTTCATACGGAGTCCGATTCGCGCAAACTCGGACTCTATCTCAAGCAGAATTCCGAGAAGAACGCAATGGCGTAACCCATTTCCCTTAATCCTTTCATTTAGAATTAATTATACTTTAATTTGTGAAGTTTATCGTTATAAAATCCACGGGGTGTTACAGTTGGATCTCACGACAGGTTTTTATCAGCTTAGAGTGGAAGCTGAGAGTATAGCTAAAACGGCCTTTCGGACGCCGTCTGGATTTTATGAGTGGTTAGTCATGCCATTCAGGCTGACCAATGCCCCAACATATTTTGTGGATCTTATGAAGAGGGTATTCAGAGATCAGTTGAATAAGTTTGTTCTTATGTTTGTGGACGATATACTTGTTTATTTGAGGACAGAGGAAGAACACAAGGATCATTTGAGGATAGTTATGGTGGTGTTGAGAAAACACCAATTGAAAGCAAAGTTTTCTAAATGTCACTTCTGGAGGTGGGAAGTGAGATTCTTGGGCCATGTTGTTTCAGAAAATGGTATTGCCGTGGACCCTGCGAAGGTGGCTACGGTACAAGATTGGTCTACACCCAAGAACGCAACAGATGTAAGAAGTTTCTTGGGGTTAGCTGGATATTATCGTAAGTTTATCCGAGACTTCTCCAAGATAGCAGCACCGTTGACTCAGTTGACCAAGAAGAATCAAGCTTTTGTCTGGGACGAAAAGTGCGAGAATGCATTCAAGAGTCTAAAGGAAAAGTTGACACGTGCACCAGTGTTAGTCATTCCTAAGGGGAATGAAGAGATGACGATATACACAGATGCATGTGATACCGGACTAGGTGCTGTATTGATGCAAGGAGGTAGGGTTGTAGCTTATGCAAGTCAGCAATTAAAACCGCACGAGAGAAGATACCCTACCCATGATTTGGAATTAGCAGCGATCGTATTCCCATTGAAGATGTGGAGACATTATCTCTTGGGAGAAAGATTTGAGTTGTTTACTGATCATAAGTCATTAAAGTATCTTTTCTCTCAAAAAGATCTGAATCTCCAACAACAAAGATGGTTAGAATTCTTGGCTTCCTATGATTTCGACATCGCAAATACACCAGGAAAGGGAAATGCGGTGGCTGATGCATTGAGTAGAAGACATGCCAGTTTACGGGCTATGTTTCTAGAATGGAAGCAACTGGAGTACATCGCGGGGTATGATTTCAAACCAAAAGCGCGATTGGATCCAGAAATATTAGCAAGTTTGACGATCAAACCCACTTTGATTGAGCGGATTGGTTCCAGTCAGAGGAACGATCCTAACCTATTGGAAATCATCTCAAAGTTAGAGATGAGAATCGACGGAGAGATGAATAAGTATCGACTTGATCGAGACGGATGGCTTAGAAAGAATGGAAGACTTGTTGTGCCCAACGTCAATGGATTGAGAGATGAAGTGCTTAGAGAATGTCATCACTCAAAACTGACTATACATCCCGGTGGTAACAAGATGTACCAAGACTTGAAGCAGACTTACTACTGGGAAGGGATGAAAAGAGACGTTGAGAAGTTTATATCCAAATGCATGAATTTCCAGCTGGTTAAAGCTGAGCAAAAGAAGCCTAGTGGTTTGTTACAACCATTAGAAATTCCAGAATGGAAATGGGAACAAGTCTCAATGGATTTCATTGATGGGTTGCCAAGGACTAGATCGGGCCATGATAGTATTTGGGTGACTGTGGACCGATTGACTAAGAGTGCAAGGTTTATACCCGTCAAGTCAAACAGGACGGCAGCTAAGTTAGCAGAACTCTATGTAAAGTGGGTAGTGAGATTTCATGGAATACCCAAAGGCATTGTGAGTGACCGAGATCTGTTGTTCACTAGTGGATTTTGGAAGAGCTTACAAGAGGCGTTAGGATCAGAATTACATCTCAGTACCGCGTATCATCCTCAAATGGACGGACAGACAGAGAGGGTGAATCGAGTGTTAGAAGATCTTTTGAGAGCCTGCGTATTGGATTTTGGTGGATCATAGGATGACCATTTGCATCTAGTAGAGTTTGCATATAATAACAGTTATCAATCCAGTATTGGTATGGCTCCATTTGAAGCTTTGTACGGAAGACCGTGCAACTCACCGTCATGTTGGTTAGAAACCGGTGAGAAGTTTGTGCTTGGACCAGATGTGGTAAGAGAAACTTCAGCTAAGATTAAAGTTATCCAACAGCGAATGAAGGCTGCCCAAGATAGGCAGAAGAGTTATGCTGATAAGAGGAGAAGAGAATTAAAGTTCTCCATTGGCGACTTGGTGTTTGTCAAGATTTCTCCGTTGAAGAGCGTGATACGATTTGGCAGGAGAAGCAAGTTAGCACCAAGATTTGTTGGTCCATTCCCAGTTCTTGAGCAAATTGGGAATTTGGCATATAAAGTTGAATTACCAGACAAGATGGCAGGAGTTCACAACGTGTTTCATGTTTCCCAGTTAAGGAAGTTCGTACACGACCCAAATGTGACTATTTCACCTGATCAGTTGGATGATATCGAAGTTGAACCCGAGGCGGTTAGGAACCGCAGGCCTATGCGTATTGTTGGGAACGATACGAAGCAGCTTCGAAGAAAGGCGGTGAAATTAGTCAAAGTTCAGTGGGGCGAGAATGAGAATGACTGTACTTGGGAGACAGAGGAGAGCATTAGGAAGACGTATCCAGAACTCTTCACCTCGTAAGATCTCAGTTTCGATTTAGTCTTTCCGCATGCTAGGATAGGTTTGCTTTGTTTGTTTTGCATGTTTGATTGTTGTATATGGCTAGTAGGCATGCAGGATTCTTTGTATGTTTTGGGTTAAGGAAGTTCGGGGACGAAATTTCTTAAGGGGGAAAGAGTATAACGACCCACATTCTACGCATCGAAGGATCGTAGAATATTTATTTCTTTTACATACGAAGTCATATGGTCATGTAACTTTGGGAGACGACTATTGGGGTCATTTCCCATGTTCATGATTTTTGCCGATTTTTAAATGACCGTTTTACCCCTAGATGATCTTGTTTTGGACATAACTTTTGACTGGAAAGGAGTTTTGACCTGAAACCACTTCCATTGGCTCCGTATGATGGTTTACAATTCCGTAGAGTGGTCACATTAGCCAAATGGACTCACCGTTTGGGAGATATGGCTGAAACAAGTTTTAGATGGTGAAAAACAGCTTAATTGGGCTTAACTGGGTGATTAACAGCTAGGCCCAAAGGGAAATTTCGGGATTAGAGGTATTTAAGGGATGCTAGGGTTAGGATTTCGGTTTTTCACGCATTTTCCAGCCGCCACAAACCCTCTCTTCAACCTAACAATGGCCTCAAACATCTAAAAACACCTCTAATCACTTCTTAATCAAGTTTTGGCTTAAACTGCATCAAATTAAGGAGGAATAGCACCAAAGCAAGGTTAGAGCTGCTGTGTTGCATTGGTAACAGCGCCAAACAGAGAATGATTTCAGATTTGGTATTTTATTTGTAGCTAAGGTGAGTGATTTGCATAGTTTTGCACTAATTACGGTTAATTAAGGGTAATTAGTGAAGATTAACGAAATTAGACATGATAAAATTTTGGAAAAATATTCATAAATTTGGAAATATTGTTTTAGACCTCTGTTAGAAAATTTGGCTAGTTTGGTTAAGTTTTGTCAATCCTATTATTAGTTTTGCTTAAGCACGCTTAAGGGAAAATATGGGGTTTTGGCTATGTTTGATCCGTTTTAACTTATCAAATTGATGTTTCAGTGTTTATAGTCATTTCTACATGTTGCTATGACTGTATGGTATGAATTGTGATTGTTTAGAATAGTTAGATTGGTCGAAAACGCCGTCGAATGGCGCAAACAGTCGCTGGAAAGAAGTGCAGGAATTTGGCGGAGGAAGGAGCCCGAACCGAACCGACCAGGAGACCTCTCCGCGAACCGAACCGCCCCTCCAAGCTGTTGTATCCACGAGACGATCTAGACCCGAACCCACGACCCGATCCGCCTCTCGTGTGCCACTCCGACCCGAACCGATGCACCATGGAGAAGCTTGAGAGATCGACCCGATCCGGAGTGCTTGGGAAGAAGGACCGAACCAGAGGAGTTTTCCACGAAGCCAGGAGGTGTGGACCCCGATCCGAACCGCTGGAGGAAGGTCACCACGATCCGAACCGATCTGGAGAGGGTGCTACGAACCTATATGAACCCAAGCCTAGACGATGATCACGAACTGAATGAAGACCGATCCAGAGATGGTGACCAAAACCCGAGATGCAAAGGTAGTCCAAATATGTAGTTTTGACTCAGGATCCAGATGGGAACCAATGAGTGAACTTCATGATTGGGCTTTGCTGCGGGACGTGTGCTAAGGGGTTGTCGATGTCTATAACTTTGGATCACTATGTGTAGGGGGTACGTGAACGGATTCAGGGCACAGTGGCCTAGGTACGACTAAAAGGGCTATAGACCAATGAAGTGGGGTCATTTGTAAAGATTTGGTCATGACTCCATGAGGTAAGCTTGATAGTAGCAGTAGTTGTACAAGTCGAACTCCGTCACTACTTCGATGGGTCTAGTGATTGACAGTGGTGGACGTCGTATGCTTTACGCACTGAGTGAGAGATGTGAGGATGGTTGCTATGCTTGATTTGTTTGCCATCATTATGACATGCACACCCCCACCCCCGTATTCTTTACACCATCTGTTTAGTGACACCTTAGAGTATTGTACGGTATGTAGTGCTAACTCTTTGGTTGCAGGTCCAGGTTCAGGTATGGTTTAGTATACCTGTTATTGTTCTGTTTAACTGCTTATCGCTCATATCAGACTTTTTGTCTGACCCAGAGTTTTATGTCTCTTCTTATTACTCTGGGTGCTCTCACGAGCCGACTAGAGACATGTTAGCTGGGTATGCACGAGTAGGTGATCCGGAGATGAGCATGAGGCTTCCACGTATGATACATATAGATATTCTCCATGTGTTGTTGAAGATCACTGCTTGGACATTACTAGTGCATCTTCTACTTTAGCTTTCTTTTGCTTTAGAGACAGTTTAAAGTTGTAATAATGATGTTGTATCATAAGCTGTATTTGGATTTCCGCTGCTATGTTGGTTTAGTTTTCATCTTATGCACTGTCTCGCATGTTTTATGTCAAGATTATGTTATTATTATATTTTATTCCATGCGCTGTGAGACATCCTACAGGTTCCTTGTTAGTTCATTCTCTTCTTTCCTTTCTTTGGCGACCGTTCCGTGCTAGTCGGGCATGTGTACAGCGCACCTTCAGAGGAAATGCAGGCTGGTGCGGGGCGGGCCGTCACAGAAGGCCATTTTGAAATGTTATTTATTATGTGAATGTTATTTTCTTTTTGTTTCAATTATGCCTACACTATATATATCTTTAACCATTTAAATTTAATTAAAATTTTAACTATTACAATTTTCTCATTCCTAATCATTAAAAATTAGGAATATATATATATATATATATATTAATTTATTTTCTTTCCAAGCTATTTGTAAGCTACTAACATAAATTATAAATACATTTAGCAAAGAAATAAATTGTTAAACTTAATTATGAACTTGAATTAATTTTTTGACGATTTTTTATGAGTTTCATTCTAACGTACTACTATGCATTTAAGGTAATATAGTAATACAAATAAAGTCATCAATTAGATAAATAATGTTAATGTTGTGAATTTTATAAATTCGTTTAGTTTACAAAATTACCTTCCTTTTTTATAAAACATTTAAAACTTATTATTTGATTACTATTATTATTTCAGAACTTAAAATATTATGGCAAATCATTATGAAAACAAAACTACTAAAAATTGAAAAAGTCTATTGTGGTATTTTTTGTAGACACAAAATATAAATATTAATAATATATATATATTTATATATTTACTAAGACTGCCTTTTAAATCCCATATTCCAACTTAAATTAAGAATATTATCGATAACTCACTTTTGAATTTTTCAATTTTATATACATATAGTTTATTTAACTAGAAATTATAAAATGTTAAATATTCAAATTAATTATGTTGTCTATACTAATTTATTTGTTAAACTATTTCGAAAATGATAAATTCAATTTGCATACCACTTTCATAGTAATAAAATGGAAAAATTAATATTTCAATGAAAAATAATAACTTATTAAATACATAACAATTAGTATCTGATTAATCAATTTTCTACTAATCACGTCTTTCTTTTTTCTTATCGTTTGCATTTGAGTCCATTACGTAAACCTATAATAGAACTAATAATTTAACATATTTTAAAAAAATCACTTGATTAAATAACTAAAAATAACAAAAATATTTAGCTTATTCAAACAAAAAATGTAAGATGTATAACATAAATTTATACACCATATTTTATAAAATAATTATTGCTAAAATCATTTACTTATTTTTCAGCTAATTTTTTCTGCTAAACTGCCAAATAAAGTATGTTCGGTAAAATTATCAAATAATGCATAATAAACTATTTTTTAATCACTAATAGTTACCTTTTTTTTTGTTTAAATTACGTGTGCACGCACACACTCGTCCTTTTCCAATTATTAAGCAACCAAAACCAATTAAAGGCTCTTCCGCTCTCGCCAATCGAAATCAGCAAAAAAAAGGGGGGATTGTTAATGACACCCCCGTTTCGGTTAAGGGGTGTCACAACATTTAATTTTTGAATTTTTTTTAAGGGGTACACCCTGAAGACTAAACCCCCCTTAACAATTTATTGTTTCAAGACAAAATTGCCCTTCCCCATAAAGTTATTTAACGTACAAACTATAACCCAACTGTAAGCAATTCCATCGTGAAAAAGAAAATTCATGGCTGATTATGAGTTGGGGATCAAGGAAAAGAATATTCATGGCTGCCATAAACCCTAATTATGAGATAGATGACGAAGATGAGGTAAATTGCACACAAAAACGTGAATTATACGAAGATGATGAAGACCGATCTGCTAATGACAAGGTTTGATATTTATTTTTGCGTTAACACCTACGGAATTGAAGAAGGCCACGGATGAAAAATTCGGTCGCGACGGACCAATTAGTATGAAGTTACGCAAGTAATGACCTTTTAAGTATGAAAACACGGTATAGTATGACCGGTTTTATCACGTACGAATTACAGTTCGTTACAGAGATAGAAAATCTGTAAAATAGCCACCGTATTTATTAATTTTTCTCGGTATTACACAACCGTGTACACGATTTTGTGGTACTAATGTTACCATGCATGTTTTGTACCAAACAATTGTTATTTAATCGACAGGGCGAGAACCTTTTTAGTTTATTTGTATGAATATTTGATATCGTTATTTCTTTGTGGTGTGAATAATACTCAGCTTTTTTACAGTTTGATGCAATTGCTCTCCTAAACGACGTATACGGGAATGAGGATTGTTCAGTTAACGAGGAGTCTTATGATACCGTGGATGACAATGTTAATGATAAGGTTTTTCTGTCAGAAAATGGTGACAGCAACGATCATTCACATGAGGAAGCGGGAATATTGTGTTGCGCGTACCCCAATTTAACTTCCCATTTCACCACCGAGAAGGTTTGAAAACTTGATTTATGATTTACAAATTAAGTATTTTACTCTGATCGTAATATCCTGTTTGTTGATGCAGTTGTTCGATTCCAAAGAGGACGTACGTAAATGGTACATGGATCGTGGACTTGATACGAATTGTGTCATTGTTATCAAAAGAAGCAAAACAAAAAATCTCTTAGATAATGGGAAAGGCTCATGGATGCTGCTTGCTTGTGAAAGAAGTGGAAGGTACATTGATCATAAGGGTAAGGAGCATGTACCGAAAACCGAAAAGAAAAGGCGTAGATCGGGAAGTAGAAAATGTGGTTGTCCATTTGAATTAAGAGCACATTGTCAAGATGATGGAAAATGGAGTTTGAAAGTTATAAACGGATGCCACAATCACAGTCTTCCTGTTGTTTTAACCGGGCATCCGTATGTTGCGCGATTAAAAGACAATGAAGTAAAGAACGTTGAAACAATGGCAAATAGTGGGGTTAGGCCACGTAATATCCTAACTGCTCTTAAACTTGGCAACCCAGGAAATAAGTCTACAATCATAAATGTGTACAATGCTAAAGTGAAGCTTAAACTTCATCATACAGAAGGTAGATCTATTATGCAACAGTTTATGAAGTTAGCTTGTAGTCACCACTATTCTGTTCATCATAGAGTCGACGATAAGACAAATAAAGTTACTGACTTGTTCTTCAGTCATCCAAAATGTGTACTGCTTGCGCAATATTTTTATCAAATTTTGTTTTTGGATTGCACTTTCAAGACAAATAAGTACAAGTTGCCATGTTTTCATATGGTGTCGCAAACTTCGACGGGTGCATCATTCACTGTTGCCCTAGCTTTTATTAGTCGGGAGACCACTGAATCATATATTTGGGCTTTGGAGTGTGTTAGAAAATGTTATCGAGAAAAAGAATTTCCAAGTGTTATCATAACGGATGCGGAAATTGCTCTTAGCAATGCAGTGGCCACTGTTTTTCCAGCAGCCCGTCACATTCTTTGTGCGTGGCATATTTCAAAAAACGTTCAAGCAAATTGCAAACCAAATTTCATAAAGAAGAAACGGGTAATGATTGGGGATAGAGAGACCGTAGTAGAAGATGAGGAAGGAAAAAGAGAGTACGAGTTATTTTGGGAGGGTTGGAGCAATGTCATTAGTTCACTGTCCGAAGAAGAGTTCCATCGGAACCTAAATTCTTTTCGTGAAGCATGGCGGGTGAAGCAAAAAAAGTCGTTGAACTATGTGTTGAAGAACTGGTTGAACAAGTATAAGGAGATGTTTGTGTTAGCTTGGACAAATGAAGTAAAACACTTTGATAATGTGTCAACCAGTGTAGTTGAAAGTGCGCACCATCGTCTCAAATTGTATTTTGATTCAGCTGCAGGTAGTTTTGTTCAGTGTTGGACTAGCGCTCATCTATGCTGTGAGAATGAATTAGTTGCAATCGAACATGCGTTCGAAACGAGTTCATCAAAGTCACTTCATAGATTTCGAGATGAGCCAATGTTTAAAGAGGTGTTGGGATTTGTTTCTCATAAGGCGCTTGATTTATTGCAAACCGAACTATGTAGTATTCCAAAAGGAGGCACGAGTATTCAAACTTGCGGTTGTATTTTATGGAAAGTTAACGGTCTACCTTGCGCACATATGCTAGTAGACTTTAGACATTCAGACGGCTTCATACCCCTCAGTGCTATAGACTGTTATTGGAAACAGTTGTCATGTATTCCGCCTACACCGAATCGGTCCACTCTTGATTTTATGGACTTGCCTGAATTTCATGCATTGAAACGTAGGTATGACGAGGCTACTGATAATGTGAGGATTGATATTCAGCAAGGTATGAAATTGTTAGCCTTCCCGCCTACTACGAACATTAAAGAACCTCCCATGGCGACTATAAGAAAAGGAAGACCTTCTAAAAAGGAAAAGTCGACTAAACGAGATCTTTCTTACTTTGAGCATGTTGACGCCGCATTATCTTGCAGCCTAAAACTTACTCTAGTTAGTCGTTGTTTGAAGAAACTTGGAGTAAAACAAAATGCATCTAAAACCAGTCAAATTGATGAAAAAATCTTATTGCAAATGCCCAAGTGTATGCGACCGTATATAACTCGTATAGATGACATGCCTGCTGATGGTAATTGTGGATATTGGGTGGTGGTTAAACAACTAAATCTTCACAATCGAAGACCAGATAATCCTTGTAAGTTCGTACGTGAGGCCATGGTTGATAATTTAATAACTCATTCGGAGATGTACAAAAGCATGTGGGATGAAGGTGGCTTCGAAGAAATGAAAAAGAGGATACAAGGCGATAACTCGTTGGGGGTAGATGAGTGGATGCAAATGCCGGAATCCGGTTTTATAATTGCAGAAACATTTGGTACCGCTGTTGTCTTGCTTAGTATGGACATGAGTTTCTTGTTTGTTCCGTCAACAGTACAAGTAACCTTGTTAAACCGGGACAGGATGGTCGTAATCGGATACGTAGACAGATCACATTTTGTTGGTGTTACTTTGAAGTACGAATCGCCTTTACCTAATACTCCTCCGTTCGCATTCTTTTACCGAATCTACAACATCAATACGCAGGATTGGGTCAACAAATATGCGGAGAGAATTTCTCGCTTCGATGATTCAGAAGAAGATGGACATGTTGACGAAGATAAAAAGGTTGTTGTGTTAAGTTAATGTCGAATACTTGCATATGTTCGTAGTTCAGTGCTAATGTAACAATATTTTGAAGTATTATTGCATATGCTCGTAGTTCAATGCTGATGTAACAGTATTTTGAACTATTATTGCATATGTTCGTAGTTCAGTGCTAATGTAACAGTATTTTGAAGTATTAATGCATATGTTCGTAGTTCAATGCTAATGTAACAGTGTTTTTAACTATTACTGCATATGTTCGTAGTTCAGTGCTAATGTAACAGTGTTTTTAACTATTATTGCATATGTTCGTAGTTCAGTGCTAATGTAACAGTGTTTTGAACTATTATTGCATATGTTTGTAGTTCAGTGCTAATGTAACAGTATTTTGAAGTATTAATGCAAATGTTAAATTTTCTGGCACCTCCTGCCGTCTGCACATATTTAGTTAACACCGAACAGTTTTGTGGCACTTCTGATAATGTGAATACCGAGATACTGAATTTTGACAATAGCAGAATCAGAGATATTTCGGTCTTAGATCACCGATTTTCTATAGATAAAACGGTCACCTCCTGCCGTCTGCACATATTCATTTAACATTATCATAACCTGAGATATTTCGGAATGGTATCACCGATTTTATAACTCTAAAACGGTCACTTCCTGTCGTCTGTACATATTTAGTTAACAATATCATAACCTGAGATATTTCGGAATGGTACCACCGATTTTATAACTCTAAAACGGTCACTTCCTGCCGTCTGTACATATTTAGTTAACAATATCATAACCTGAGATATTTTGGAATGGTACCACCGATTTTATAACTCTAAAACGGTCACTTCCTACCGTCTGTACATATTTAGTTAACAATATCATAACCTGAGATATTTCGGAATGGTACCACCGATTTTCTAACTGTAAAATGGTCACTTATTGCCGTCTGTACATATTTAGTTAACAGTATCATAACCTGAGATATTTCGGAATGGTACCACCGATTTTATAACTCTAAAACGGTCACTTATTGTCGTCTGCACATATTTAGTTAACATTATCATAACCTGAGATATTTCGGGTTGAGCACGCCGATTTTAATCGATTAAAACGGAGAGCACTAACCGTTCAACAAATTATAGGCCTTGTAACTAATTCTTCGGTGATCACGTACCGTTTTTGAGTCTTAAAAACGGATAGCCATTCCCAATGTTGAACTATAACGTTGAATATTTCATACATACAATCCAGTTTTTTGTGCATCGACAAATTGAAACTTGTACATGCATCTTTGATCATACAAATACTTGAAACTTTCACATGCATCATCAAACATAAAAAAAAATTGAGTCTTGTACATGCATCTTCAAACATAAAAATAGACACAAACATACTCATAAACCATCACATACATCAACCTTCCTTTCAAAGTACCCTTCATACAGTATTGCCAAAAGCAAGTCACCAACCAAAAGACATAAATAAGTCACAAACATAAAGTCACCAACCAAAACACCAAGTCATAAATAAGTTACAAACACAAAGTCACCAACCAATACACCAAGTCACAGACACCAAGTCATAAACATAAAGTCACAAACATACGTAATGCTACCAAGTTAAACTAATTTTTCCTTGCTCCCCGTTTCTTCTTGGTACCAGTCTTCTTCCGCATCTTTCGTTTACCTTGACTTGTCGAAGCCTCAGCAATCTCGTCACCTTCATCAGCTTCCATGTTCTCTCCAAACAGCGCAGACGGTTCTGGGTCCTCTATATGCTCTACCATCTGCAAAGCTGTAACGACTGCCTTACCACGTCCACATGAACGGATTGTATCAGCAAGTAGTCCAAGTCGACGTTTCTGAAATTCAAGTCTACTTTAGTACAGAAAACAAACAATAACATTATTTTCAATTAGCATATACAACAAACTTACAACATGGATGGGTAGCGACTTCTCCCCGGTTGCATTCGCAGGCTCGGTTATTCTTCTTGATGGATTTGCAACAATCGGATGAGAAGCTTGCTGATACCACTGTATATAGTCCGCCTCACAGTCCCAGGGGTTAACCACTTCTTTATGCATTATACTTTCATTCAGCATGTGATTTTTCCATTCAGCCCATATAAAATCCCCAACATTAAAGTAAGAGGCTTTGAAAGATTTACTAGACGACTTGTACTTCTTCTTGTTAAGCGTGAAGGGATTGGTTGGGATGCGTTGAACAATTCCAAACTGGCGTAGAAATCTTTGGGGTAGGTACAATTCTTCGGTTTCAAAACAAATGACCGGTCCGTTATACAACGAACACTGATGAAATGGATACACATCACGCTTATCTCTAAAGGAATCCCATATAATTTCATTGCACTTCAAGTCATCAATCATTTCTCGTAGTGTAACTAAATCAGATGCTAACTGCGAACTCTTGTTCTTTGCAAAGTAAAACGCAGCTCTAATTTCTCCTTCTGGTGTACCAATAACACGATTATGTCGACGAAGAACTGGGAAATGCTCATATATCCAAACCTGCATTAAGGTACATCATGTACACGCATATAATTAGACTACACTATTCACCTATAGTTACAATACAACGGTATCAAAAAAATTCTTTGAATATACCTGTAGTAACGTCATGCAACCAATCATTTGATGAACATCAGATCGAGTTGTTACAACAATATTACGTAATAACCAACTCAAACATGCAGTGGCCCATGAATATGAACCCACCTCGTCTAAATTCTTCAAACACTGCAGAAAATGAACTGACACTTTATTTCCGGACTTGTCACAACAAACTAAACTGCCAATTGTGTACAAAAGATATGCTATCGCACAATGCATCTTTCGTTCTTCACTATCGGCCTCCCTCGAACCCTCAAACTGACTTCGTAACCATTCAAATTTAATTTTTTTATCGCCTGCTAACACTTGTATAGCAGTTGGTCTGTCAACACCAAGGCAGTCTTCAAGTAGTTTGTACACATCTTCGACACCTATACCCCTCGAGCCACCAAGAGAACCAGTAACTGCTCTTCCTTCCAACGGAAGGCCAGTTATGTGCACTACTTCATCAAGGGTTATCCCCAACTCACCAAATGGAAGGTGAAATGTGTTTGTCTCCGGATAAAATCTTTCGACGAATGCATTGATTAGGACTTTGTCTAAATTCTCGTGAGCATGTAGCGCTAGCTTATGGAATCCCGACTTAACTACAACCTCTTTAACAAATGAACATTCTTTTCTGTAATCCCACAATCGTTGCGTGCCAACATGAGTATGGACTCTCATCAGTCTTACTTCTCCTCGAGGTTTCTATATGGTATGCACATATATATACATATATTACAGTCTAATAAAAGATAACAATTCACGCGTAGTCACAAGTATAAATAAAATCTTAGAAAAAACATATGAAAAACTTACAGTAGATTTCCATATTTCATGAGCAATGTGATGTTTGAATGCAAACAACAGTGTCCGTTCATCTTCAGTGGTGGATGATTCTATTTCTTTCCGCTTTCGTTTGCCTTTAATTGTACGTTTTCTCTTTTCCACATGTTCAACCTCTTCAACCTCTTCCTCTCCTACCCTGCCTTCCTCACTATCATGTTCCTCGCTACCACTTTCACGGCCACTATATTCAGACTCAGATTTGTCACCTTCTTCATCTGCTTTCTCCTCAACTCCATCACCTCCTTCATCACGCTCACTATCATCTCCGTCGCTATCTTCTCCAACAACATCTTCTTCATGCTCACTACCTCCTCCGTTGCCCTCTTCTCTGTCGTCGTCTTCTTCACGTTCTTCACCAGCTTTGTTGCCCTCTATTGTGTCATCGTCTTGTTCCTCATCGGTACCACCCTTTTCACCCTCTTCTCTGTCATCGTCTCGTTCATGATCACTACCACTTGTGTTGCCCTCCTCTTCTCTGTCATGGCTGCTATGATCACTACTTTTTTCGCCTCCATCGGAAGTACTACGGTCGTTGGACACTTCTTTTTCACTTGAACTTTGCTCGGAGTTATTCGCTTCAGCTTCTACTGCTTTCTTATTCTTTTTCTCTTCCAATTTGCGTTGTTCTTCAACACGTTTCTTCCTATTTGAAGCAGTAGGCGGTAGACGAGCGGACGTAGACGAAGTCGATTTCCTGCAATCAATCACGTAAACAATTTAGTTATACGCCGTCAACAAAGTACGACAACAATATAACCTACTTTAATACTATAAGAAGGTAAAGAGCCACCATGTAAACAACAAGTAAAACCGAATGTGTAATCTAAATTTCAACAACAACTAACCCTAAGTCGACATCAATCAACTTGCCAAATACTATAAAGGACAAGCTTTCCTAAGTATTTTAATACTCACAAACCATAGAACCCTTTTCCAACCATAAGTCGACATCAATCAACCATTTTTAACACCTATAATCGGACAACACAAACCGAAACCAAAGTTTAAAACAAATTGAACAAATGAAACTTATATATGGAAAACAAACGCCGATTTTGAATTATAAAAACGGTGACAACAAGTCAAATACTAAAAGGGACAAGCTTTCCTATTCCAGAGAATTTACCCATCCAAAACCGTACCCTCCCAACCGTATTCTCTGCAAATCCAACAAAATTTCCTAATGTTTAGCCCTTCTTCCCCACCAAACCCCTCCACACGCAAACCCATTTCTCACAATTGGTAATACCAAGCCCTACCGTACCATACATGTGCTAATACCAACTGAAATTACCATTAATCTAGTACAAACATACCTCTTTTCCACGGTTTTCTTCTTGGCAACGGATTCCTTCGTCTTCCTCGCAGTATGCTTGAATCGAACCATCTTTAATGGCAAACCCTAACGTGAGAGCACTGCAGAACCCTAATTTTGAGAACGAAACGCGATTTGGGAACCCTGATTTTGAGCACTGCAGGATTTTTTGAGAAATAAAGCGCGGGCTTTGTATTTCGTGAGCGGGGTTGAAGTTTGAAGGACACGAGGTTATTTTGGGGATTGAAAAGTAGACGTGGTCTTGCCCCTTAACACTTTTTAAAACAGTGGTGTGCCCTTAACAAAATGTCACCCCTTAACCGAAACGGTGGTGTCGTTAACGATCCCCAAAAAAGAAGGAAACTGAAAACCTAATCCCGTCTCTAACCCACATCCTCCTTCATCCAACCACATCGCCAGATCTCCATTCCCAGCTCTTCATTTCCGCCTACACCCCTCAACAGTTCCACGCTTTCGATTTCTACCCTCGGCTTCAAGACCCCGGTCATTTCCT
Source organism: Allium sativum (assembly GCA_030737875.1). NCBI lineage: Eukaryota > Viridiplantae > Streptophyta > Magnoliopsida > Asparagales > Amaryllidaceae > Allium > Allium sativum. The sequence goes on from CM060920.1 coordinate 434,022,866, forward strand.
ATTTTCTCTCCGTCTGTTCCTATCCCGCTTCCGTCCTCGCCACGTGTCGTCGTGGAGGTGCAGGTGTCCGTTTTTGCAGCCTCCGCCATTGGTCCTGGCACCGTCCGTGGAGGCGGCGATGGATATGTGGGGCCTGGAGGAGAGGCGGCTGTACGTTCGGAAGAGGCTGAACAGAGGGCAGCTAGGTTTAAGAATACCCACACTTCTTGCTGTTATTTGTCCCAATTTGCTTATAATATCATCTGTTTTACTTTGGGATCCCGTTTGGAAATGATTATCTGCTTCTTCTTCTTTTAAGTTTTTTGAATTTACAAGTGCAACAATTGCAAGATCTGATGAGAACGGTATGCTTATATTCTGGGAGTGTTCACAAAATTCACCAGATACGTGCAATATTTCAGAATCACGTGCAATATTTCAGAATCGCGCAGAATGCAATCGTATTATAAGCTCAAATTACTCTGTTCGGATCGACAGTGCAAAACATTGAATTCAACTGTGCATTTCCCCTTATTCTCCGAAGAACGATGAATGTTGTTCCAAGACGAGGCACAATGATAAATTTTAAAATGAATCCGATCTCGAAAGACAAATTATTGACAAATATCCAGCACAGAGCCAAGCAATTCTGGTAGAACTCTGCACTCATATCCACGATCGAAATTGATGCGAGTATGCGACCATGGTGGAAATGTAGGCAACGAGCAGTGTAGGTGAAGACGGTGGCAGATCAGGAATTGAGGCGACGGTGGTGAAATAGGTTTTTGTTTCTTAGAAGATTGGATTACAGAGAAAATGCTACGGAGATGGCTGAGGGGTGTGTGGCCGGGAAGCCTGGTGGGGTTGCGGTGTTAAAGCTGGGCAGTTGTGGCACGCGCGCGCACAGGCAGAGTAGCTTCGCCGTTTTCACTCTCTTCCATTGATGCTGTTGGTCAGTGTTTGGCTAATTTGCCTTGATTACGCTTGTTGACTTGTACCAGTCTACAAATTTTGTCAGTTTCAGGTGTCCGGTGGTGTTGGTGGCCAGGGTTTCATTCGTGCATGCAGTCTTTTTTCATGTGATGGCTGGTAGAGTTTTATGCAAATGGAAATCTTCGTGTTCTTGTGTGTTCTTCGACATGCACAGGTTCTAGTTTTATAAGACTTTTGTGCATGCATGATGCATTTCGTGTCAGTTATGGGGGATGGAAGATGATCGTATAGTACTCAATCGTTCTCATAAACGTGATCACGCAAGTGCAAAAGATTTAATATACAATCCTAATTAATAGTATCATATCCAACATACGAAGCTGCTGACATGAACACTTAATACAGTAGAATAGAAACCAATATTTATATCATATAGACCTCCTTCCTTGTCTTTAGAACACTACCAGAGTCTTTCCAAAGCAACTTGCCTAGATGATTGGGTTTGAGCTAATACCCATAACCTGATGGAGAAACAATGACAAATACATTGGCTAAATCTAGTAAGCGTAACATATCTATACTATATTATAAAAGAGGAGTATAGAATCCTTGCTTCCCAGCGATTCTCCTTATTTTGAAACCAAAGGTCGCGCATCTTCAAAACTCAACAGTCCTAGAGGGGAACGTTAGTTACTCATTTCAAAGCTTCCGTGTTTAAAGAAAAGAAAGGGCTCAATCGACGTCACTTCGTTCTCTATTGTTCTTCTTCCTCCTGTCCAGTTTATCTTCCCTCCTCTTTGACCTCTGGCTTGCCCTCTTTCTTTTCCCCAATCGTTGAAGATGATGTTATTGTCGGGTTGAAGCTATTCTTTTGGTTTACGGCTCAACCATCGTGTCCCCTTCCTGTATCGTGCCTCCCTCCTTTCTTCTCCTTTTTTGATTTTCGCAGTTTATTATCCCACAACGAATTCACTTCTTTTTCATTCAGATCCAACAGTATTCCCTCTCTCTTTCTACTGCTCTTTCACCGTTATCCAATAACGACTCCAGCCCCTTTGAATCTGAAACCTCGACTTCATCTGTTCTAACCCTAACCCTAATTGTAAGTACGCCACCAGATTTTCCTGAGATACTCATGAGTTTTGTTTGTGTTTAATCAGAACGTTTTGTTTTAGGATTCATTCCTCTCGCTTGATCTCTGACTAAATCAATCAATTTGTAAGTTTTTCATACTGCTCCATATCCTTTTTGCTCTTTCCTGATTTTAGGTTTTTGTCTCATGATATATAATTGTATGCCTTTTTTGTGAAATTATGTGGCAGATTTATGTGATGGCTGATATTCAATGTAAATTTCACCAGAATCAATTAATTTGAATTCTAACAACTTTCGTGCTACATTTTAGTTTTGCTTAATTAAATTATTTTTAATGATGTTTTAGTCCCTATCGATTGACATACATTTTGTAGGTTAAAATGCCTGGTTTCCGTGGTATTTGTGTTCTACTGTCTATTTCTCTTCTGATACTTTCCTGTTTGTTGATGTTTTGCATAAATGACATGTTGGTTGCCTCTTTGATATTTTGTCATTGCAAAATGGTAATCACCAACAGAGGGACTCTATTGTATTATGACATGTTCATTGTTGAACATTTTAACATTGTGATCATGTATTTTCATAAATATTATTTATATTGTTTTTAATTTTAATAGACGTCTGATCTTTTTAACTATCAGTTAATGTTAGCTTAAAGATTTGAAGGTTCACGGCTCATGTTTATTTTTCGTTATTACACAACAGCTCAAGCAAATGCATGAAATCTGTGCTATTGATCATCCAAACTTTGTCATGGGGGCTTGCGTTATACACGCTGCACTAGAAATTAAACTGCAAAACCTGAAACGGCACGCAATCCAAGATCTGCATAATACATAACATATTTCCATAATAAGATATTATGAGAAAACTCAACTACGATAAATTCGCAACCATTAGTTTGTAGTGATGTTGAATTCACACCATATTTTTAATGTATACCTTTTTGTTCTTTATGTTGCCAATGGTCAACTCCTTTGTTGTATTTATGCACCAGGTGAAAAATTACTATATCAGCTCACTATTTCTGTTTAGACAAATATGAATTCAAGTAATCCAAGGTTTGTTGCTAGAGACGAATGTCCAAACCGAATAAAGGTCTTTTGAAGGTGCTCTGTCCATCAGTTTGGAGCAGAATGCTGCATAAAAATCTTAATGTTTGTACTCCCATTCATTGCCATACTTAGCATTGCACCCCCATTGTATATCTAAGACTACCGCTTCTAGCTTTCAGAGTAAGCTTTCTCTTAACTATTATGTTTTTCGGCCAGTTATATTTCTGAAAAACATTTATTTTGGTTCTTTGATATATTAACAAAAGTATATTAGCTTTCGTCGAATATATGCATGGATGGATTGTTATGCCTCACCTTATTTTGCATTTTTATTGCATGTATCATGTCTACCATAATGACTTAGAAAATGTTCAGGTTAGCTAAAAAATATAAAGGCTCACAAATCATGTTTAGTTGTGGTTATTATGCAGCAACTCAAGCAAAAGCATGAAACCTGTGTTGTTGGTCTTCTGAAATTTATCATGTCACTTAACTAATACACACTGCACTAGAAATTAAACACCAAAACCTAAAACTGTACACAATCCATGATCTGCATAATATCTAATACATTCCGTAATATTATGTTATGAGAAAACTCAACTGACATCAATTTGCAACCATTAACTTGCAGTGATGTTGAATTCACACCATACTTTAAAGGTATACCATTTTGTTCTTTATGTTGATAATGCTCAACTCATTTGTTGTGCTTCTGCACTAGCTGAACAATTACTATGTCAACTCACAATTTCTATTTACAAAAATATATATATGAACTCATGCTATCTAAGGTTTCTTGCTAGAGACAAATGTCCAAACAGAACAAGGCTGCCTTCAGAGGTGCTCTCACTATCAGTTAGGAGCAAAATTCTGCATATTGGAATAATAATGCAGCTGTTGATGTTTATACTCACATTCATTGTCATACTTACATTCCAACCCCATTGTATATCTAAGATTAGCGCTTCTTGCTTACCGGTAATCTCTCTTAATTTTTTTGTTTTTCTGTCACGTTATATTTTGATTTTGATTTTTTTGATAGCCATGTGCATCGGAATAAATTTTGCTCATTTATTACTATTGTTTGGATGTTAACTTTGTTTGTTGCCTGAAGTAGTTGAAGGGCCTATACAAACTTGATTATTGGATTGCTAGATGATTTTTTTTTCAATATTTAATAATAATTTCTCAACTGTTTGTTTTAATGACATATTTTTAACTATTTTTATCCAAAACAACCTGTTATTCATTCTTATTGTTTGGATTTATTGCATACTACTCAGTCAGCAAATAATTCCTAACAAAAATTTCAATAAGAAGAAGCGTTATTTTATTATTATTTTTGGTTAATAATGTTGCATTCATGGTTATTAAGTTATAAAGAACATAAAAAATAAGAAAACAATGATAAATATAGAAATGCATCAAGTAATTTTAAATTTAAATGGTATATGTAGGAGAAATAAATGATGGTTTAACCATTGTTTTAAGCTATTAAATGATAAACCATAACTTAATTAACCACTCTTATATGAATAACTTTTACTATATTTTAACCTGTATTCATCATCGTGTAAGATTACAAATCGTATCACATGTTTTATCATTGTTTATTGAACAAGGTGGCATGCACATATATGAGTTAGAAAAGAGATGAGAGTTTTTTTGGAATTTCAAAACATCAATTACGTTGAAGTAACCTAATAAGTCAATAATAGGAGTAATGCAAATGATGTATCATCATTACATGCTATAATAACATTTTAAATTCAGCATTTTGATTACTTTTATGGTGTAACTTCACCACAGCTTGATGGGAAAAGCGCTAAATTAACTAGAAAGCATGACCCATCATTATATATTTCAAAATTTTTGCTTTTAACAATGAAAAATCAACGAAAAATAAAGTGTTTTGAAAAGCTGAAAATATAAAAATGATACTAAAACATGAATTTAGAATATTTTCTATTTTTCTAATAAATAAATCAAATATTTGAATATAAATGGAATTTAAAATAATTTCATTTTAAAGGACTCCAATTTGTGAAAAAAGCTCTTAAAAGTGAGACACTTAATAACAATTAAAAACAAAAAAATGTAGGAAAGGAACAAAATTTACGGTACAAAGTAAAAGAAAGATTTTTTGAAAAAATAAAAAGTACTTGGCTAAATCAATGATCCAAGGGACTATTACGTGAAAAACCGTAAAAACAAAAGAAAAAACTTGAAAAATCATAACAGCTCTAATAATAAATTAACGTGGAAAAATACGCAAAGATTACTTTTTATGAAAACTCAACAAACTTGGAAATTTTTTACAAAAAGGAAAGTGGATAAAATAAATTATTTTGAAATTTTTAGAAATGTTTCATACTTTTGGGTTTTTCAGTTTTTCGTCTATTTTGGAATGTCTCCAATTTCCTTACTTATTGAATCTTACATTATTTTATTGTGCATTGTGTATTTTTTTCAACTTTTTTGTCTTTGATTTCTCTAAAAATTTTGAACCATGAATATTATAGTACAAAAAAATATAAATATATAAAAATCATTTTGAAGAAAAAAATGTTATAAATAATATTTTATTCAACTCACCATTCGTGAATCCTATAAAATTCGTTTCAATTTGATTTGTTCGGTTTCTTCCAGTAATTCATTTCAATATTATCAACTTCCCAATTTATAGTGAAGATCAACTTTACATGCTGTAAGTTTTATTTATATGATATGAGTTAGAATACTGCAAAGGTCAGCTTCCCTCATTCATTTACATACAGTACTTCTAGAAGAAAAGCTATTATTGATTCTCTATTTGTTTGTGTCTATTTTAGCAACCATAATAATCAGTATATTTTGTGACAATGAGAGGAAGAGGGCAACGAAGTAATATTCATTGTCTCCTAGAGTAATAGTTTGTAAGCTTTGGTGCATCAAAATATATATATATATATATATATATATATATATATATACCAACGAAATCACTGACAGACTCACTCTAATTTACGCGTTAAAAATTAAAGATACATGACCACTGAACATCAAAATTGAATATTTTACAACATTAAATGTCTGCATTTAAATAGAAAATCTTAAGATGTATATCTCTAACTCATCAACGACGATAAAGAATTGTAAAAGAAATAGTATATTATTCATAATATAATGTAATATAGTTTTCCTTTAGATTAAATTTAATGATAGCCATGATGGTATAAACATATCCTTATCTATATGCTAGGGAAAAAATTAAATGCTAGAGGATTTTTAAAATAAGCCTGCAGTTTTATATTTCCGTTTCCATTTGACACTCGCTTGGGTTTAATTTTTATTCTTGAAAATTCTTATGTTGCATAGAAACAAGAGCATAATCTCTATGGTGGTCAGGAATTATTTGTCATGCTGCTAAAAACAATTTAAACATATACATGCCAGGTCTCACATTTCATGTAAATGTAAGCCATTGTGATATACATTGGGAATTGTTAATCGTTATGAATTCGAATGAAATCTTAAGGTTGTGTTTGAAAATTGGATATCGCTGTAGGTGTAAAAAGGCAGAAGAAACCACTCTTTGTACTCTAGAAGTTCAACAAAGTTACAATGAAGAGCATGCAACAAAAAATTGCTACATAATTGGTTTGTATTAGAAGGCATAATAAGCATGAAAAACTTTGAAAATTATAAATTTTCTGGCATGAATGCATTTTCTCATGGTAACGCCAAACATTATCTCGTGACCCTATAAAGACTTTTAATGTAAATGCTACGGGAAAAGCCTATGAATTGTGTGATATGCGGTAGATGTTGATTATGAACATCAGTTAAAGTTGTATTTCAAATTTATTATAAAATAATATTATATGTTTGATTTGTGGCATTTCTAAATCTTCCAACCTTTATATTAATTCTCTCTTTTTTTGGCAAGGCTTTTATTAGTTCTCTCTTTCTGTCTACATAATAGTAGTTTTCTTATTGATGTTAACTAACATAATATTCGATTGTTAACTGCATATACAATCCTTTTCCTAATTACTGAAGTTGCAATTTTATATGTGTAGCAGGATTACACCCTTAAAGGAGAGCAAGTTGCTGGAAAGACTTCATGTAGTCTTATATATGGACTTAGCGGTGCACATGGATAATGGAGCCATGCTAATTTGTCAGGCAGCAATAAGCATGTATAAGGTGGAATGAAATGAAAAATGCAAGGCTCCAGTTAATGTATTCACGTCTTTCGACTTTGAAGAATATCATCTATTTAGTTTTTTAATTTAGCATGCGGATGGTATCCCTAGGATGTAGATGTATCCACTATAGCAACTATTTTTACAGCAATATATGTTGTTTCTTTTCATGGATATGTAGAAAAAGATTTGAACATATTTGTTTTTGATTAAAATTAATTTTCACATCCAGTTAGCTATGCATTATTGAAAAAATGTAGGTTAATTTGTTTCATGATAATTTGTAGTATTTCTATTATGCTTAACATTAGCTATGCATGCGCCAAGCCATTTTTCCTATAACATCTCCTTTACATACAATAAGGAGGATGATTGCATCTTACACTCGCTTTATATATAATGAAAAGAAGAAAACCTTTCATATTTCAAGTCTAGGCTCGAAATTCGAACCCGAGGGTCGAAATTTCGATCCTCCTGGGTTCGAAATTTCGAACCTATGTCTCGAATTCTCGAGCCACTACGGTTCGATGATTCGAGCCTATTGGGTTCGAAATTTCGTACCCTTCGAAAAAAAGAAAAAAAGAAAAATCTCTCTTCCGCGTACGCTCGTTTCCCGCCAAGGTCCCGTCGCCCGAAACACGCGATGATGGCACCATTCGGACACTCAGCTATGCGAGCACGATACCAATCCAACAGCGGCTCGCTCACAATTCCATAACGAACGAGCCCGCCAGCTGGTACATTTTCTCCAATAACTTGCAGGATAAATCCACAATCCAACTACCATCTCGACTTTCATTCCAAAGCACATCATGTCAAGACAAGACGTACATTGAGGGGCAAATGTTAACCGGCCTTTTGGTCCGGTCACCAAAAGTACTCAAGACACGCTCTACTCAACCCATCGCGTGAAGTCAGGGCCAAGGGCAAAACTCAGGAAGTGCAGAGGCAAGGACCGAAGAAAGATCCCATCGGCAAGAACCTCGCACCTTCGCCGCCACAACGCCGCGCCAACGGAGTCAACTGGCCTTAACAAACCCTCTCACCAAAATCCGCTTCGCACCCAGCCGGGTGCGGAATTTCGCACCTCGCCCAGGTGCGAATTTCCGAAGGCCAATTGCAGGAGGCGCGAATTTCTGGAAGATGGTCCCCATTTCTACCTACTTCTACCTAACCCCCACCTAACCACTTCCTATAAATAACCCATGGCCTCACACTTCAAAGGAGGGGATTCTTGGGCTTTGAGACCTCCATAAAGCTTCATTAATGGCATCTCCTCTTTGAGGAAGAAGAAGGGCAAACTTGTACATTTTACTATTTCTTGCAAATATGACTATTGTAGCTTCATATATCATAGTCAATGAATGTAATGAGAGGATCTCAACCTTGTAATCTTTCAAGTGATCAATAAAATTTCTACAACTCTTCAAAGTGGACGTAGGCCCTCCCTGAGGCCGAATCATTATAAATCTCTTGTGTTATTTACTGTTTATGTTCTATAATATGTTCTTGTCTATGCGACCATATTTAAAATTCCTAGTAATTATGAATCTTTGGTGTTTGCGACATTTTTTGCCGTCAACAAATTATTAACCAAATAAAATTTTTGAAAGAACAAAAATATTGATTTCAATTAAAAGAGATGTAAAACAAGTGATCTCAAAGTCATGCCTAATTTAAAAGTTGATTAAGAGAAAAAGATGAGTTTGCATGAAAAATGATAAATCTGATCTTCTTGATTATCACAACTCCAGATTTATAATGATCTTCTTGATTATCACAGCTCCAGATTTATAATTTTTATTTAAAGATTGTGTTGATAATGTTATGAAAATTGAGCATATGCGGAAGCGCAATAAATAGGATCTAGTTTTGCCAATTGAACACTAATCTAATCTGATAGCAATTATTCTATTACATCAACAAAATAGTAAATATCTATAGCAGAGAAACAAAGAGACACAATATTTATACTGGTTCCACTATCCTCGAGATAGTGTACGTCCAGTCCAACAGAGAGAGATTTTATTCCACATGAGAGAATTACAAGAGATTACAAAATAAGAGTTTAGATATCCAAACCTCAATCAGGTTTAACAAGAAGAGACACCATTGGGGATCACTGGCTCCAGGCCAGGATGGGTTTACACTAAAGTCTACCCCTCAATATATAACCAGTGCAAATCTATGTGAGTCATCAATTAAATTGCCAACATACGGTAATAATATAATGGAGGCAAATTACTATAACAACAAATGTGCAAACATAAGAAGTAAATTAATCCGTTTCTTTAGCATAGATGGAAGAAATTAATCCCTTCATTTATTTCTCTACCACCTCATCAAATGCAATCAATGCATTCCCATTATAAAATATTTACTTTCCATTCTTTGCAAATTTGTTCCAATCAATTTGTGATTTTGTATCACCAAATTTAACACTCCACCTTGATGCAAATTCATATATCTCCAGCACCCCACCTTGAGTCAAATTCTCTTTTCATCATAAAACTCTTCAACAGAACACCACCTTCAATCAAAATCTCACAACGATATACACCAAAAAATGAATATTTACCAAATGGGTTCCAGCAAAGCCACCCCCCATCACACAATTGTTAACGAGCTCAGACTACGTCCCCGCTCGCCAACAAAATGTTGCAAACATCCAAAATAACAAAGAGCGCAGACACCAAAGTAATCTCAACACCGCCAAGGCCAAAAAATTATTCTCTCAATAAAAACCAACCTCAATTTCAGGGCAACGAGATATACCCAGTCGATTTGAAAGGACTACGACCACACCTCAATTACAACCACAACTCACCGTCTGCAAAAGATGCATCTACCACCTGAGCTGCACCGTGCAAAAACCAACGGTCTAAAAAGTGCTTGCAATACCACAAGATCTCCATCGTCGTTGTGGATTTCAAAACTCGACATCCGTCTTCCGTTTGACATGATCTCTTCATCTCCAGGATCCCTCGAGTATCATCAACATCTAGACCCTTGTCGATACCATGACCCTCCACCTTAGGACCATAAGCAGTGACCATATTAACCTCTCCACCTTACTGTGGACTAGGTTCTTCAACCGTTACCCGCCTTCTTCTTCGTCTTCTTCCATCTTCCCTCATCCATATCAGAGGGCTTCTTCACAATAAACTCCATATCACGTCAAAGTTCCCAGATTGGAACGCTCTTCACTCTCAACATAATCTCCTCCACCAAAGTCACCTTTTCTCCAAAATAGTAATAGCATAATCACCACTGAATCTACCAACCATTGTAGAAATAATTGATGCACAATTTAAAACAAATCGCCTCGCTCTGATACCAATATGTTATGAAAATTGAGCATATGCGGAAGCGCAATAAATAGGATCTAGATTTGCCAATTGAACACCAATCTAATCTGATAGCAATTATTCTATTATATCAACAAAATAGTAAATAACTATAGCAGAGAAACAAAAAGACACAATATTTATACTGGTTCCACTATCCTCGAGATAGTGTACGTCCAGTCCAACAAAGAGAGATTTTATTCCACATGAGAGAATTACAAGAGATTACAAAATAAGAGTTTACATATCCAAACCTCAATTAGGTTTAACAAGAAGAGACACCATTGGGGATCACTGGCTCCAGGCCATGATGAGTTTACACTAAAGTCTACCCCTCAATATATAGCCAGTGCAAATCTATGTGAGTCATCAATTAAATTGCCAACATATGGTAATAATATAATGGAGGCAAATTACTATAACAACAAATGTGCAAACATAAGAAGTAAATCAATCCGTTTCTTTAGCATAGATGAAAGAAATTAATCCCTTCATTTATTTCTCTACTACCTCATCAAATGCAATCGATGCATTCCCATTATAAAATATTTACTTTCTATTCTTTGCAAATTTGTTACAATCAATTTGTGATTTTGTATCACCAAATTTAACAGACAATGTGTTGTGAAATAAACGAAATAATCAAAAAATTGAGCCACCAAAGAGAAATGATAGATAATTTATTCATTATAAACTTTGGTACATGCTTTCCATTACATATAAATTTTAATAACATGTCCATTTTATTATCTTCAAATATGATAACAAATGGTTTTCCCATGGTTACTAGTTTTTTTAATAATGAGATAAGATAAGTTGTAAAATGTTTACTAATGTAAAGCCTATAATTGTTTCCTCTCCATATTGTTATAAGCATATCCTTATCCAATTATTAAGCAACCAAAGCCAATAAAAGCCTCTCGCCAATCGAAATCAACAAACAAAAAAAATGAAGGGAACTGAAAACCTAATCCCGTCTTTAACCCACATCCTCCTTTGTCCAACCACATCACCAGATCTCCATTCCCAGCTCTTCATTTCCGCCTACACCCCTCAGCAGTTCCACACTTTCGATTTCTACCCTCGGCTTCAAGACCCCAGTCATTTCCTGTTTTCTCTCCGACTGTTCCTGTCCCGCCTCCGTCCTCGCCACGTGTCGTCGTGGCGGTGCAGGTGTCCGTTTTTGCAGCCCCCGCCGTTGGTCCTGGCACCGTCCGTGGAGCCAGCGATGGATACGTGGGGCCTGGAGGAGAGGCGGCTGTACTTTCGGAAGAGGCTGAACAGAGGGCAGCTAGGTTTAAGAATACCCACACTTCTTGCTGTTATTTGTCCCAATTTGCTTATAATATCATCTGTTTTACTTTGGGATCCCGTTTGGAAATGATTATCTGCTTCTTCTTTTTTTAAGTTTTTTGAATTTACAAGTGCAATAATTGCAAGATCTGATGAGAACAGTATGCTTATATTCTGGGAGTGTTCACAAAATTTGCCAGATACGTGCAGTTTTTTCAGAATCGCGCAAAATGCAATCGTATTATAAGCTCAAATTACTCCGTTCGGATCGACAGTGCAAAACTTTGAATTCAATTGTGCATTTCCCCTTATTCTCCAAAGAACGATGAATGTTGTTCTAAGACGTGGCACAATGATAAATTTTAAAATAAATCCGATCTCGAAAGACAGATTATTAACAAATATCCAGCATAGAGTCATATATCCCAAACAACAACAACAACAACAAAGCCATGTATCCCAAACAAGTTGGGGTTGGCTAGATATGGAACCCAAAATTAAGGTAAAATAACTAATAATAATATATAAAAAGAGTTTAAAATAACCAAACAGATTAAAGTAAAAAGGTTCAATAAAAATGAAATAAAATCCTAAAAAAAAATAAAAAAAATTAAAATTAAAATAATTAAACAGATCTAAAAATAATAATAATTAACACACACACACACACACACACACACACACACATATATATATATATATATATATATATATATTTAAAAAAAAAAAAAATCTTAAAGTTCTGGTACATGGATTGCCAACTTCCATGCACTTCTATCTACCACAAGCTCTTTAGATATACTCCAATTTCTTAGATCTCTCTTTATTATCTCTTCCCATGTCATTTTAGGTCGACCTCTACCTCTCTTTGGGCCTTCGGCACGACCTATAACTCCAACGTGCACAGGAGCATCACGTGGTCTACGTTGGATATGTCCAAATCATCTCAAGCGGTGTTGGACTAACTTCTCTTCAATAGGTGCAACTCCAAGTTTTTCCCGAATATCCTCATTTCTAATCCGATCTCGTCTGGTATGCCCACAGCTCCAACGCAGCATCCGCATCTCTGCTACACTTATCTTCTGCACGTGTTGCCTCTTAGTCGGCCAACATTCTGCACCATATAACATTGCAGGCCTGATTGCTGTCCTATAGAACTATCCTTTAAGCTTCTGAGGAATCTTCCTATCACAGAGAATGCCAGATGCTAGCCGCCATTTCACCCATCCTGCTTGAATTCTAAAACTAACATCCTTATCAATCTCTCCATCAAACTGCAACATAGATCCTAAGTATCGAAACGATTCCTTCTTGGGTACTACGCTACCAGCCAAGGTGACCTCTCCGTCATCTGACCTAGCACCGCTAAACTCACACTTCATATACTCAGTTTTAGTTCTGCTAAGCCTGAAACCCTTTGATTCCAAGGTCTCCCTCCACAACTCTGCACTCATATCCACGATCAAAATTGATGCGAGTGTGCGACCATGGTGGAAATGTAGGCAACGAGTAGTGTAGGTGAAGACGGTGGCAGATCAGGAATTGAGGTGACGGTGGCGGTGGTGAAATAGGTTTTTGTTTCTTAGAAGATTGGATTACAGGGAAAATGCAACGGAGATGGTTGAGAGGTGTGTGGCCGCGAAGCCTGGTGTGGTTGCGGTGTCAAAGCTAGGCAGTTGTGGCATGCGCGCGCACAGGCAGAGTAGCTTCGTCGTTTTCTCTCTCTTCCATTGATGCTGTTAGTCAATGTTTGGCTAATTTGCCTTGATTATGCTTGTTGACTTGTAGCAGTCTACAATTTTTGTCAGTTTCAGGTGTTCGGTAGTGTTGGTGGCCAGGGTTTCATTCGTGCATGCAGTCCTTTTTCATGTGATGGCTGGTAGAGTTTTATGCAAATGGAAATCTTCGTTTTCTTGTGTGTTCTTCGACATGCGCAGGTTCTAGTTTTATAAGACTTTTGTGCATTTGGTGTCAGTTATGGGGGATGGAAGATGATCGTATAGTACTCAATGGTTCTCATAAACGTGATCAAGCAAGCGCAAAAGATATAATATACAATCCTAATTAATAGTATCATATCCAACATAGGAAGCTGCTGACATGAACACTTAATACAGTAGAATAGAAACCAATATTTATATCATATAGACCTTCTTCCTTGTCTTTAGAACACTACCAGAGTCTTTCCAAAGCAACTTGCCTAGATGATTGGATTTGAGCTAATACCCATAACCTGATGGAGAAACAATGACAAATACATTGGCTAAATCTAGTAAGCCTAACATATTATCCTAAATATAAACCATAATAAGATTGTGTGAAATAAGCCCCTCTTTGTAATATCCTGAATCAATATCAAGTGGCTCCTTAATATCTCAAAAGACAATCCATTGGGTAAAAATAGAAAAAATAAACACCACTGAGTCATCATGACATAATTTCACTGTGGAATGATAACATGAAACATACTGAATATGCCTAAGTTATATGATAAACTGTTAGAGCAACTCAAACTAATCCGGAGTGTGGAAATTCGATTTACGATTTTCCACACTTCGGGATATAGGAATCACAACAGTTTTAAGTCTACGTGTTTGTTCAACAGGCGCGTGGAAATACGCGTTTGTTGAACAAGCGAGTGGATTATTTAAAAACCGGCCCCATGTAAAAATAAGCGCGCGCTTGTTCAACAAACGCGTAGGCTTTACGCGTTTGTTGAACAAGCTCCTAAATATTTTCGTCTATATCAGATGGATTTCCCTCATTTTCATTCATAATTTTCAAAAAAATTCCGTTTTAAATTTCCATTTTAATTATTTCTACGACGAAATGCCGTCACGTCAAGTTAAGTCTGGAAGATACATCTGCCGTCCTCCAACAGATTTTAATGTCGGGCAAGCACATATCCCACCAGATGCCACCGTGACTGCTGCGAGCCTTCGAGTATTGCACTATCTGTCTGCGACATTTACACATCAAGTGTCTGTTGCTGTTGGTACGTCTCAGGTATAATTTTATAACTTTATTACGTACATCAACAACTATTTTACTATACACGAATGTTGTAACGACCCGGGAAAAAGCGACCTTGGTTATCTGATATATAACACCTATCGAACAATCAAAAGTCGAAATTACCGGATAGTCCAAGAAAGAAATTAGAGGGTGAGGATAGATAAGATAGAAAATTAGAACAGAAGAAGAAGAAGAACACAACATCAGAGTAACACGAATCTCACAGCGGAACGAATAAAATATAATAGACAACATATCTTGAAATCAAAGTAGTATATGTATATCATACCATTATCAGAGTACAACACTTTCATCACAGCGGAATAATCAATAGCTAGAAAAATCTTGAAGCCTCCTGCTCCAAGCTCTTCAAGCATACCTGTAAATCCTGACTACTTGACTGCCCGTACAAATTTGGGCACCCAAGAGTTTAGGGAAAACAAAACAAAATAAACTCTGTGTCAGTCATGGGACTGGTGTGAGTAAACTCAAATCATTTGGTTTAACTTTCAAAATCCTTTTCAAATGAAAAGATAATCGTAAGACCAATCCACTCATAAATACGGATGGCTTTTACCTTACGATAACCCAAAACACTTTGGGAATCATATATTATCTGATATTATAATAATGTCTAATCACAAGTAATTAACAATCTAGCAGAACGCTTGCATCTCACGCTCCACATATATAGTGTATAATCAAAAACCGCGGGCGCTTATTGGAGATTGGATTCCACCTTGACAAGGTATGGGACCACCTTCCGAACGTGTATCTCTAGAGGCAAATACACTGGGTTCAACAAGAACATCTTGCAACCCGGCCCACACATGACCGACCACTCATTTCGCTTGAGTGTATCGAATGTATATCACCGACGGTTGGGATCAGCAACCGCCTCCCGAAATGGGACAGCATCGATAGATTTAAGAACAAAAGGAATTTCTCTAGATAGGTGATCATACACCCTACTTCGGAGCGACCGACTTAGCCATGCTGCCTGCCCGATTTTTGTCCTTTCCTGGTTGATGAGGCTTGAGGTCATAACGTATCTTTTGACAGATCACACCTCCATTACTTTGAATGCCACATCGTCATACCCGCCAAATCACAAATTGATTTCCTTAAAAATACCACGGGTATACAGCTAAGAGAAACGAATTCCTCCGCCACCAAACGTAAGTACGTTTGAAGAGATCAACTTACGCGATCCTTTGAATATACTCTGTCAGACACTCGTCCATACACGTTTGTCCTGGGACTGGACAAACCGAAGGCACTATTCTGTAAACAGGATAGCCCTTGCACAACTCCGCCTTCAATATATTCAGCATACTTGATTCGCAACGCTTATGCTAATACGGAGTGGTTCTCTGGATAATAATCCAACCGGTCTCTCCATATTAACAACGTAAAATGGTCAAAACTTTGATAGTCGGTGAGTTAACTATCAAACGAAAACATGTCGGTGTGCAAACAACGATATTATTTCCCGAAGGAAATTCTATCGAACAATCATCACCTCATCCATTCGTTCATTTCCCTATTCCTGTTGTTTAATGTTTCTTATTCACTATATTTAGAAAATATATATCATTATCATTGGAAAACATTTCCATCTCTTGTTTCTATATTCAGAAAACAATTCTGGTTCTCATTTGGAAAACATTTCCAAATCTCCTTCATTTGATTAAACAGATGTTTGAATAAACATCACTATGCCAAATCTCCTTCATTTGGTTTCCACTTCACCACTTCTCACCATCGAATCTTAACCATTTCTTAGTTAAAAACGAAGTCAATCAAGTTGGGGTATAGTTACCTCTCAGACCTTAACTGAATAACATTTCTAACTTCGAAATAGGCAAAGTTCATCTTTCTAAATCTTTAACACTTCTTTACGACATTCTCGGATTTTATTTACAAATCTGCTTCTCGTACGGAAAAAAAACACTTGATTTTACAATAGTGTTATAATTCCCTGCATCCGAATATAATACTTTATTACGACTTTGATTCTCTATCTCGAATGAATAATCGAACAACGAACTTATCCACTCCTATTGGGTTAATGCTAATCTATAATCCTTATTCTATTAACTCTTACTAGGCTAACTCTTATTCTATTAACTTAGTTTGATTAGCTCAACTTGACCCATTTTCTTGATCAGCTCAACTTGGCGTAATTAACTCGACTTATCTAACTCCACTTATTTAACTCGACTTATCTGACTCAATTTGCCTAACTCCTATCGAATAACTAATATTCGATTAACTTATATTCGACTAACTATATTTGTTCTAACTTTATTTTCGAATATCTAATATTCGATTTAACTCCATTCGCTCGACTCTAGATCGCAGCGATCACAATGGTTACGCCTGATTCCCTCAGGAAACATCCGTCCGCCTTAGGCTATCTGCAGCCCTGCGAATTACGCTAGCAGTCGTGCTCACTGGTAGCTTATCTTAAATGACTACTTCTGTTTAACTCTATCTCGAATAACTAAATTCGAGCAAATCTAATTGAATAACTAATATTCAATCATCCCTTATTCGATTACTATATTTGGATAACTCTAGTTCGATTAGACTCTAATCGATTAACTCTAACTGATTAACTCTAAATGTTTACTCCAACGGTTTAACTCTACGGTTTAACCCTAACGGTTTAACTCTAACAGTTCAACTCTAACAGTTTAACTCTAATGGTTGATCTCAATAAATTTATTCTATTGGATTAACCCTATTGGATTAACTCTCTTGGATCAACCCATTTCAAATAACAAATATTCAATAAACTCCCTTTCGAATAAACTGATATTCGATGGCTTTACTTCGAATAACTCTTATTCGATAAATCTTCCTTTGTCCTTATTCAGTTTTCAAACATCGATGTGGAAATTGATTTTTACTTCACTATATAAGTCTTGACTTATATACTCTATTTATCCAAAGATAAATAATTCAATTAATTTATAAGACTTTATTTTATAAATTAATCCTCTCACTTTATCTGTTAAAACAGATCTCTCTTAAATTCTCACTTTGAATTCATATTCTGTTTACCCGTGTGCGAAGCACGGGCCTAAATTCTTCTTAGTGTAAAATTCTCCTTTATTACACTTTTATCCATTTTCAAGTATTTCATTATTCTATTTATTTCCAAAATAAATAATCCCTTTTATAACTCAGTTTATTTCTCGAGATCAGCATTTCCTTTTCCATTTCATTTGAAAATGTTTTACACTTATTTCCTATCCAATTCTATTTGTAAATGATTTACAAATATTCCCTTTTCATTTTTATTTCCACACATATTTTCCTTTACATTTGATTTCACCAATATTTTCCTTTACATGGGATTTCATAAATATTTTCCTTTTTTATCAAATTCTTTGATCCTATAATTATTTTCTTTTATGAAATTCTTTTCCTTCTATATAAAAAATCTGGATTTTATATAAATAATTTATTTTCAAAATAAATTTTGAAAATCCCTTTTTCACTCTCCGTATTTCATATGATATTGAAAACACCAAATCAAAGTGATCAACCATCATCCAAACACACAGAATCAATATCAGATGATATAGCACATCATATACCAGAATATATGAAAAACAGTAAAATAATTGTTGAGGAATCCAGTTGGATTTCCCCCGACCTGTTTCCCTGCATCCACAGATGTCAGTCAACATAAATAACATGAGTATAAAGTATTCTGATAAACAGAATCAATATTTCGATACGATTTATATATATCGTTATCGATAATTTCAATCAACTGACTAGCAGTTCAAGCAAACAACCAACACACAACAATTCAACCAATATTTATCAATTCTAAAAATACTTTATAAAAATATAAAGCGTTCAGAGTTAGTGAGATTTACTCACCTTGGACGGCGATCGTTAAATAACGATATTTGATCGTCGGACTGGTTCACGCATTTTATTTCGCCATAAATTTAGATGAGCTCCAATTGACTCGCGGTCTATTCCATTATGAAGCTCTCGTCCATAGGATCCCAACGGACCTGACCGTTCGAAGTTCCTTTTTATCTTCAGCCCATCACCAATTTAATAACCAACCCGCCCCTTAATCCATCTTCCCCAATCACGGTCACGACTCCAGGCATATCACCACGGCCATTCTCAGTTTTCCAGTCCATCCTCTCTCCAATTCTACTCCACCATACTTCACGATTTAACAATCAAACACCACCTTGTTATTCTCCTCCAAAATCTCCATACTCCCATGCCCATTTGACCAAACTCGATCCCCCAACTCCCACCGCGACGCCCTAAATCTCCACCACTGCTCAGGAAAAACAGCGACACTTTTAAGTACGAAAATCCCTCCAACTCTCACAATTGACTCCTCTCACCATCATAAGTACAACCGAAAGATCCAACTCCTCAAACGATGGCCCAAAACCACGGTTTCGAAAACCCTAGTCTCGCGTTCGAACAGGCAGCGTATCCAACTGGATGTCGAGTTCAACAATAATGCTACTGCTTCGAAGAGCTTTGAGAAATGAACACAAATATTCCTGTTACAGGATTTATAGATTTTATTTTAAATTGTTTGAGAATTTAGAAAGAGGATTTTCTTGTTTGGGTGGTGGCGGCGCATTCTTGACAGAAGAGTAAATTGTGAGAAGGGTTTGGCGAGGTGACGATAATATATAGAATAGGTTTAATAATTTTTTATTCGATTTTTATATTAAATTTTAAGCCAACGCTATTTTATTTTGTCCTCTAAAATTCCTGTGACCACATACGACACTCAAAAATTATGAAAATTGACATGCAGCTACAGTTCGACATTACGGACCCAACGAAACTTGTTTCGTCGAATTCCGACTTCGTATGCTCACACAGCGTATTTTTAACCGTTGAAATGCTGGTTGTTTTTCACTCTAAAAATCCGTACGGTCACACAGTGACTCTAAAAATCACGAAACTTGATATCTAACAACTATTTGACATTGCAGGTCCAACAAAATTAGTTTCGTTGAAATCCGACTTCGTTTGCAAAAGTGGCTATTTTTAAAGTCCTAAATAGCCCTTTTAAATATATAAATATATTTAAAAACAGTTAAATTTAATATTTAAAAATAAATATTATCGTATATATTCACATACGATATACCACAGCTTTAAAATAATTATATTAGAGTTTATAACTCGATATTCAAATTCCAGTATTAATTCGATATTCAAATTATATAGAAAATCCATTTATAACGTAAATAAAGCGTTGCAAAATATAAAGGAATTCCATAGCGACTATTTTAAAATTTTGATTTGGACATAAAACAAAATCTACACGACGAAACCCCGATTTTTCTCTTCCACTAGAAAAATATACTCCACCAGCTCCGAGCGTTTCTTGTTTCACAGAAATCCAATTTAAAACGGATCCTGTATAACCAGTTGAAGTTCGAATCGCCAAATAGCGAACTGCAGCGCCATTTCGAGCTATATTATAATTATAATATAAATTATATGTTCAAATGGCGTTTATAAATATATTCGTCGATATAATTCTATATAAACTGAATTATATATATATTATATTGCCCATTCACACAATATTGTGAATCCCACTATTTCTGACTAATTCAGAAATAAATATATGATTCTATTATTTAATTTAATTAAATATTCACTATAATTCAATTCAGCGACCATTTAATTATCTAAATCACTATTCAAATAATTAAATAAATTAATTATTCTGTTGCTGAAAAATGCGGGTCGTTACATTCTTCTCCCCTTAAAATAATTTCGTCCTCGAAATTGCTAAGTTAGAGAACACCCCTATTAACTAGTTTCGAATTATTCGTTTACTTCTTTAATTTCAGTTTCAACTGAATTTTTTTATTTCAATTAAATTATTACCTCATTTTTATAAACAAAAATTTCAAAACCCCTGAAAATTTTCTAACACCCGAAATTTCCAAAAAATTTCGCCAGCACCTCCTTGGTACCGGGAGCATCGGGAAAATCCCCAAACCGCCACACAGGCCTCTCCAATCCAAAAGAAAATCAAACAGCCAAGCGGCTTGCCAATTCGGCTCATCAAAATCTCATCAAACTCATATGAATATAAATGTGTACCTTTTTGTCAGGCATTCAACTCTGCTATCAGTTTAGCATATACCAATGTATCCCCAATCAATCCCCCATCCGTTTTTATCTCCAACACAGCCATTTGCTTATAACCAAGCCAAATTCCAATCAACTGCAAATCCCAATCTCGATTCAAATATCTTACTCAATAATTTATTTCTATTCCAGATTATCTCTAATCCAGCCCAATTCTACTTGATACCATTCTAATTCAATTTCAGTTCAATTTCGAATTTGCTTTCACAAATTTCTATTTAATTTGTGTTTGTTTCAAATAATCTGTTTCTGGGAGTTTCAAATAGCTTTGCCTTTTCCAAAATCAAATCATTCATTTGGAATATCAAGACAACTTGTTTTCTCAAAACAACTCAAAACAAAAATTTTGGTAGTAATCCTGTCACTTACAAACTCGAAGATGAACACCGATGATGTCCGGATCAACATCGGAATTTATTTTCCAGCTATCGAAGTGAGTTCAATACTATGTCACTTTCAAAACCATTTCTAAACACTTTCATTTTGAAATTCATTTCAAAATATCCCTTTTTAATGCTTGTAACAAATTTAAAATCTCCCAGGATTTTAAAATTCACATATATTCAATTTAATTCCATTTACAACGCTTATTCACATTTTAGCAATTTTAATTCCAATTCTGAACTTAAATTCAGATTTAATTCATATGATTTCATATATTTCATATATTTCACTTATATGAATTCTGATTTGTTATTTACATTATCATTCCACATTTTATAATCTTATTCGATTATAATCACAACCAACACATTCAATATACTATAATAATTTCAAATATCTATACTTTGCTTATATCAAAATATAATTTAGGTAAAATTATTTCATTCACCCTTTTTCAGAACATACTGTGTCGGTTCATCGTATTCAAGCGTTTAGAAACCCCTATCGATACAGTGGATCAAACTGATCGACCAGAATTCATAAACAACTTAACCAATAAATATCCACAATATAAAATCATTTTATATCAAATAACAAATACGTTCACTCTTATATATACACTCAAACTCAGTCTAGGGTATTACTAACCCCATCTCTACTGAATCACGCCACAGAGCCAAGGTAATACTTAACCTTCAGCTCTGATACCACTGTAACGACCCGGGAAAAAGCGACCTTGGTTATCTGATATATAACACCTATCGAACAATCAAAAGTCGAAATTACCGGATAGTCCAAGAAAGAAATTAGAGGGTGAGGATAGATAAGATAGAAAATTAGAACAGAAGAAGAAGAAGAACACAACATCAGAGTAACACGAATCTCACAGCGGAACGAATAAAATATAATAGACAACATATCTTGAAATCAAAGTAGTATATGTATATCATACCATTATCAGAGTACAACACTTTCATCACAGCGGAATAATCAATAGCTAGAAAAATCTTGAAGCCTCCTGCTCCAAGCTCTTCAAGCATACCTGTAAATCCTGACTACTTGACTGCCCGTACAAATTTGGGCACCCAAGAGTTTAGGGAAAACAAAACAAAATAAACTCTGTGTCAGTCATGGGACTGGTGTGAGTAAACTCAAATCATTTGGTTTAACTTTCAAAATCCTTTTCAAATGAAAAGATAATCGTAAGACCAATCCACTCATAAATACGGATGGCTTTTACCTTACGATAACCCAAAACACTTTGGGAATCATATATTATCTGATATTATAATAATGTCTAATCACAAGTAATTAACAATCTAGCAGAACGCTTGCATCTCACGCTCCACATATATAGTGTATAATCAAAAACCGCGGGCGCTTATTGGAGATTGGATTCCACCTTGACAAGGTATGGGACCACCTTCCGAACGTGTATCTCTAGAGGCAAATACACTGGGTTCAACAAGAACATCTTGCAACCCGGCCCACACATGACCGACCACTCATTTCGCTTGAGTGTATCGAATGTATATCACCGACGGTTGGGATCAGCAACCGCCTCCCGAAATGGGACAGCATCGATAGATTTAAGAACAAAAGGAATTTCTCTAGATAGGTGATCATACACCCTACTTCGGAGCGACCGACTTAGCCATGCTGCCTGCCCGATTTTTGTCCTTTCCTGGTTGATGAGGCTTGAGGTCATAACGTATCTTTTGACAGATCACACCTCCATTACTTTGAATGCCACATCGTCATACCCGCCAAATCACAAATTGATTTCCTTAAAAATACCACGGGTATACAGCTAAGAGAAACGAATTCCTCCGCCACCAAACGTAAGTACGTTTGAAGAGATCAACTTACGCGATCCTTTGAATATACTCTGTCAGACACTCGTCCATACACGTTTGTCCTGGGACTGGACAAACCGAAGGCACTATTCTGTAAACAGGATAGCCCTTGCACAACTCCGCCTTCAATATATTCAGCATACTTGATTCGCAACGCTTATGCTAATACGGAGTGGTTCTCTGGATAATAATCCAACCGGTCTCTCCATATTAACAACGTAAAATGGTCAAAACTTTGATAGTCGGTGAGTTAACTATCAAACGAAAACATGTCGGTGTGCAAACAACGATATTATTTCCCGAAGGAAATTCTATCGAACAATCATCACCTCATCCATTCGTTCATTTCCCTATTCCTGTTGTTTAATGTTTCTTATTCACTATATTTAGAAAATATATATCATTATCATTGGAAAACATTTCCATCTCTTGTTTCTATATTCAGAAAACAATTCTGGTTCTCATTTGGAAAACATTTCCAAATCTCCTTCATTTGATTAAACAGATGTTTGAATAAACATCACTATGCCAAATCTCCTTCATTTGGTTTCCACTTCACCACTTCTCACCATCGAATCTTAACCATTTCTTAGTTAAAAACGAAGTCAATCAAGTTGGGGTATAGTTACCTCTCAGACCTTAACTGAATAACATTTCTAACTTCGAAATAGGCAAAGTTCATCTTTCTAAATCTTTAACACTTCTTTACGACATTCTCGGATTTTATTTACAAATCTGCTTCTCGTACGGAAAAAAAACACTTGATTTTACAATAGTGTTATAATTCCCTGCATCCGAATATAATACTTTATTACGACTTTGATTCTCTATCTCGAATGAATAATCGAACAACGAACTTATCCACTCCTATTGGGTTAATGCTAATCTATAATCCTTATTCTATTAACTCTTACTAGGCTAACTCTTATTCTATTAACTTAGTTTGATTAGCTCAACTTGACCCATTTTCTTGATCAGCTCAACTTGGCGTAATTAACTCGACTTATCTAACTCCACTTATTTAACTCGACTTATCTGACTCAATTTGCCTAACTCCTATCGAATAACTAATATTCGATTAACTTATATTCGACTAACTATATTTGTTCTAACTTTATTTTCGAATATCTAATATTCGATTTAACTCCATTCGCTCGACTCTAGATCGCAGCGATCACAATGGTTACGCCTGATTCCCTCAGGAAACATCCGTCCGCCTTAGGCTATCTGCAGCCCTGCGAATTACGCTAGCAGTCGTGCTCACTGGTAGCTTATCTTAAATGACTACTTCTGTTTAACTCTATCTCGAATAACTAAATTCGAGCAAATCTAATTGAATAACTAATATTCAATCATCCCTTATTCGATTACTATATTTGGATAACTCTAGTTCGATTAGACTCTAATCGATTAACTCTAACTGATTAACTCTAAATGTTTACTCCAACGGTTTAACTCTACGGTTTAACCCTAACGGTTTAACTCTAACAGTTCAACTCTAACAGTTTAACTCTAATGGTTGATCTCAATAAATTTATTCTATTGGATTAACCCTATTGGATTAACTCTCTTGGATCAACCCATTTCAAATAACAAATATTCAATAAACTCCCTTTCGAATAAACTGATATTCGATGGCTTTACTTCGAATAACTCTTATTCGATAAATCTTCCTTTGTCCTTATTCAGTTTTCAAACATCGATGTGGAAATTGATTTTTACTTCACTATATAAGTCTTGACTTATATACTCTATTTATCCAAAGATAAATAATTCAATTAATTTATAAGACTTTATTTTATAAATTAATCCTCTCACTTTATCTGTTAAAACAGATCTCTCTTAAATTCTCACTTTGAATTCATATTCTGTTTACCCGTGTGCGAAGCACGGGCCTAAATTCTTCTTAGTGTAAAATTCTCCTTTATTACACTTTTATCCATTTTCAAGTATTTCATTATTCTATTTATTTCCAAAATAAATAATCCCTTTTATAACTCAGTTTATTTCTCGAGATCAGCATTTCCTTTTCCATTTCATTTGAAAATGTTTTACACTTATTTCCTATCCAATTCTATTTGTAAATGATTTACAAATATTCCCTTTTCATTTTTATTTCCACACATATTTTCCTTTACATTTGATTTCACCAATATTTTCCTTTACATGGGATTTCATAAATATTTTCCTTTTTTATCAAATTCTTTGATCCTATAATTATTTTCTTTTATGAAATTCTTTTCCTTCTATATAAAAAATCTGGATTTTATATAAATAATTTATTTTCAAAATAAATTTTGAAAATCCCTTTTTCACTCTCCGTATTTCATATGATATTGAAAACACCAAATCAAAGTGATCAACCATCATCCAAACACACAGAATCAATATCAGATGATATAGCACATCATATACCAGAATATATGAAAAACAGTAAAATAATTGTTGAGGAATCCAGTTGGATTTCCCCCGACCTGTTTCCCTGCATCCACAGATGTCAGTCAACATAAATAACATGAGTATAAAGTATTCTGATAAACAGAATCAATATTTCGATACGATTTATATATATCGTTATCGATAATTTCAATCAACTGACTAGCAGTTCAAGCAAACAACCAACACACAACAATTCAACCAATATTTATCAATTCTAAAAATACTTTATAAAAATATAAAGCGTTCAGAGTTAGTGAGATTTACTCACCTTGGACGGCGATCGTTAAATAACGATATTTGATCGTCGGACTGGTTCACGCATTTTATTTCGCCATAAATTTAGATGAGCTCCAATTGACTCGCGGTCTATTCCATTATGAAGCTCTCGTCCATAGGATCCCAACGGACCTGACCGTTCGAAGTTCCTTTTTATCTTCAGCCCATCACCAATTTAATAACCAACCCGCCCCTTAATCCATCTTCCCCAATCACGGTCACGACTCCAGGCATATCACCACGGCCATTCTCAGTTTTCCAGTCCATCCTCTCTCCAATTCTACTCCACCATACTTCACGATTTAACAATCAAACACCACCTTGTTATTCTCCTCCAAAATCTCCATACTCCCATGCCCATTTGACCAAACTCGATCCCCCAACTCCCACCGCGACGCCCTAAATCTCCACCACTGCTCAGGAAAAACAGCGACACTTTTAAGTACGAAAATCCCTCCAACTCTCACAATTGACTCCTCTCACCATCATAAGTACAACCGAAAGATCCAACTCCTCAAACGATGGCCCAAAACCACGGTTTCGAAAACCCTAGTCTCGCGTTCGAACAGGCAGCGTATCCAACTGGATGTCGAGTTCAACAATAATGCTACTGCTTCGAAGAGCTTTGAGAAATGAACACAAATATTCCTGTTACAGGATTTATAGATTTTATTTTAAATTGTTTGAGAATTTAGAAAGAGGATTTTCTTGTTTGGGTGGTGGCGGCGCATTCTTGACAGAAGAGTAAATTGTGAGAAGGGTTTGGCGAGGTGACGATAATATATAGAATAGGTTTAATAATTTTTTATTCGATTTTTATATTAAATTTTAAGCCAACGCTATTTTATTTTGTCCTCTAAAATTCCTGTGACCACATACGACACTCAAAAATTATGAAAATTGACATGCAGCTACAGTTCGACATTACGGACCCAACGAAACTTGTTTCGTCGAATTCCGACTTCGTATGCTCACACAGCGTATTTTTAACCGTTGAAATGCTGGTTGTTTTTCACTCTAAAAATCCGTACGGTCACACAGTGACTCTAAAAATCACGAAACTTGATATCTAACAACTATTTGACATTGCAGGTCCAACAAAATTAGTTTCGTTGAAATCCGACTTCGTTTGCAAAAGTGGCTATTTTTAAAGTCCTAAATAGCCCTTTTAAATATATAAATATATTTAAAAACAGTTAAATTTAATATTTAAAAATAAATATTATCGTATATATTCACATACGATATACCACAGCTTTAAAATAATTATATTAGAGTTTATAACTCGATATTCAAATTCCAGTATTAATTCGATATTCAAATTATATAGAAAATCCATTTATAACGTAAATAAAGCGTTGCAAAATATAAAGGAATTCCATAGCGACTATTTTAAAATTTTGATTTGGACATAAAACAAAATCTACACGACGAAACCCCGATTTTTCTCTTCCACTAGAAAAATATACTCCACCAGCTCCGAGCGTTTCTTGTTTCACAGAAATCCAATTTAAAACGGATCCTGTATAACCAGTTGAAGTTCGAATCGCCAAATAGCGAACTGCAGCGCCATTTCGAGCTATATTATAATTATAATATAAATTATATGTTCAAATGGCGTTTATAAATATATTCGTCGATATAATTCTATATAAACTGAATTATATATATATTATATTGCCCATTCACACAATATTGTGAATCCCACTATTTCTGACTAATTCAGAAATAAATATATGATTCTATTATTTAATTTAATTAAATATTCACTATAATTCAATTCAGCGACCATTTAATTATCTAAATCACTATTCAAATAATTAAATAAATTAATTATTCTGTTGCTGAAAAATGCGGGTCGTTACAAATGTTGTTTAATATTATATGTTTACAACAAGTAATTATATGTTTAGGTTTGACATATTGCTATGCGATGTACTTGATCATGTTGTATGACACAATTTGCGCAATTACCTCAGGCTATATCAGTTAGACTTCATGATACACCATTTGGCGATTTTTTAGATTTACCTAGGTTTGCTCATGTCGACGGATGCCTTGTAGAGGCTATTAGTAAGCGATAGTGGCCTACTACACACACATTTCACTTAGTTGATTATGAGTTAGGGCTTACTCCTTTAGATTTTTACGTGCTCACGGGCATTGAGGTTGGTCGTCCAGATACGTGTCCCCATACCTTTTGATGTATCGTATGAGGAGGTTGGTAGCTTTTTAGACTAGTTATCGGGTTTAGATCCTCAGACCGTTGCTTCAGGTGCCATTAGCCTACCTACTATGCAGGCCTATATAGTTGCACATCAGACCACTGAGGCTATGCACACCCCGGTTATCAAGGCCTTCTTACTATACTTTTTGGTTCCACCTTTTTTAGCAACAACAGGGGGACTATTAAACTTGGGTTTTTGGCTAGCCTTGTAGACATAGAGCAGCTGCATTCGTTCGATTGGGGTACAACCATATTAGGCTATTTGTATGTAGCTTTGGATCTCTACGCTGTACAGCGCTGCAAGCAGCTGTACGGTTTCTGGTATATTCTGCCCTTCTGGTATTACGAGTACATGACGAACATGCACCCCGACTTATTGATGAGGCCGTCACTACACCTTACATATACTTTTTGAGATTACGACGATAGGGTCCTGCTATGCATCTCGCTCGTTCTGCACAGGGTGTGCATAACGAGCTTATGGAGGCGCGCACGCAGATTGATTTGAGGAAGCGGGATGGCATTATTCGGTGTCCATGGCAAACGTACCTAGATTTTTTAGCTCCTCAGCAGGACCACCCGCTCATTTTCCAGTCTAGTCTTTCGAGGCGTAGGGTATGCTTCCAGGTGCCTACATGTCCTTTCATTTGGTATTTGGGGGAGCGCTGTTGGCTACAGCTATACGGGTTAGAGCGCATTCCTTCCGATCCACTACCATGAGATCAGATGTTAGGGATATACAGGTAGGATCAGCATATATTGCGGGTATGAGAGCTGCAGGCTCGGTGGATGGTGAGCCTTTTAGAGTGCCCGGAGATTTTAGTACCTATTGGGCTCGAGTTGCGCCACGCGCTTATCCTTTACCAGACTATATTCAGGGTTTGAACTCCGACCATATCGGGCCATCTTCAGTAGCACGCAGATTCCCGGTGCATCCCTTACCTTTGCGCCTGTATCGTCTCAGTTCACGCAGAGTGGTGCGTTGGACCCTCCACCACACGCTTTTAGGGCGTATGACGTACAAGGTCAGATCGTGGAGATTCTGTTGCAGTATCCACCTGTTGACCCTCCCAGAGTACCTTCAACCAGTTTGTATCATTCACATCAGATACGTAAGAGTTATACAATGATACTGGTATGCGATTTCATTATAAAAACTGCATTTGTGTAACACAAGTTGTCACATTATCAGTACTCGCTGTATATGGACCATGATAGACGAATATTGGCTGCTTTTGAGCGTATACGTTGGATTACACACAGTTGATGTACCAGAGTTTACATATAGCTTTGGCACAACAACAGTCTCAGTACGATGCCCAGATTGCTTCCCTATAGGCCCAGATTGTCGACCTACAACAGCAGGGTGCTGGTGATGGATCAGATATGGCCGATGATTTTGATGACGCTCATGATGACAATTCTGATGGGATAAGTAGTGATGTTATGCCTATTGACTGATGGTTCATGCAGCGACACGGTTGTATGTTTTTATTTTGGCTGGCATTGTCTATATTACATGTGTTGTTGATGATGACATGGTTGTATGTTTTTGTTATGACTGACAGTGTGTTGATGATGACTTTGTTGTATGTTTTTGTATTATATGCCCTGTGACATGCTTTGTATTACTGTATGTTGTTTTATTTGCCATATTTTTGAGTACACACGTGTTTTTACATTGAAGTATGTTTTTTTTATTGCTGTCAGGATGATCATGACAATACTGTATCTGTGGTATTCTACATTTTCTGGTTTAAACAAACGTTATCGTTTAAATAAACGTATAATTTTAATTTAATTTTAAAACGAGCCTGAAATGATGTGGTAGTTTGAAAATTCGATTTTGAATTTCAATTGAATGTACAGGACTTAAAATAAATCGAATTTCAGTCCAATAAGAAATATTAGAATCTGTTTAATTATATCTTTCTAACGATTGCAAGAAATTTAGATTTCACTTTATAATTTGTGAGTTATGTCCAGTTTAAAATTTAAAATAGTCATTATGGAATTTATATATATTTTACTATAATATAAAGCCCTTAAAACTAATTTCGGGGTCACGTACTAACTCCAAAAATTCGAAATTTTTTTATTTCTACCTCTGTTTTGACGATATGGTCGTAAGGAAACTAATTTCGTCAAATTTGGAGATCATTTGAAAAATGGGTATTTTTAAGAGCTTTATATTATTTAAAATTTATATAAATTCCATAGCGACTATTTTAAATTTTAAATTTTAAAAACATAACTTTCAATTTATATTATGAAATCTAAATTTTTCACATTCGTTAGAAAGATATAATTAAACAGATTCATATGTTTTTGGTTTTACTGAAATCCGACTTATATTGAATTCTATACATACAATTGAAATTTAAAATCAAAATTTCAAACTACCATGCCATTTCAATCTCTATTTATAATTAAAATAAATTTACACGTTCTAACGACGATAAAAAAAAATAATTGTTTACCATTTTACGTCGATTTTCAAACTCTTTACATTTTCAAACTGCTTCCATTACAAATAACCTATTACACACGGTGCTTACATAAGTCTACTTTTTACCATTCCTACGCTACATAGACAAATTGCAACTTACATACGGTGCTTACATACCTTCTCTTCTTCGCCTCATTATCTCAAATCTCCGAGACTCCGTACACTCGCATTGCATATCATCCATTTGCGAAATATCCATAAACATGACTGCATCTTCCTCCTTTCGTTGCTTTACCTCAACCGGTTGATGAATTTCGTCAATCCTTTCTTGGTACTGAATGCTTCTGCTCTGGAGTGCGCTCAAATACATATCGTTAGACTCCTTTAATATACTACTAGAAAAGTGGGCATATTCGACGCTATTTTGCTGTGGCCGTAGATCCAAAAAGCGTTGTCATAGGTCCTTTTTTCAAATAGACAACACTAGGAGGGCGTGGCATCCGCAGCCGTTGCATTAGCCATCTAAGGCAACGCTTTTGCCAATCTACGACCACAGACAGAAAGCTTGCCTTAAGTAGAGCTTTTGCCCTATTGCAACAGTGTATGCATGTAATGCAACAACATACAGCGTTGCCTTAAGTAGAAGCCAGAGCCTGGCTTCCAGGTCATGATAGCGGGGTCCACATAGACTTTCCACCTCAGCTGCCAACGTGTCACATGCCACGTCAGCTCACCATGTCAGCTGCACATGTGTCACATGCCACGTTAGCTATCCACATGGCGCCACGTAAGCTGTGGGCCCCACGTGCCGTACCATTGTGGAATTAATAATATTACACTTAATACAACACCACAGCACAGTCTAATCCAACACCACAGCACAGTCTAACGCAATACCACAGCACAGTCTAACGCAAAAACACAACAATTTAATGCAACACCAGAAAACATCAACTGTAATGGTAAAAAATCAAATGCGACACCAAAAAAAATCAACTGCAGCTGTAATACAACCCTGTAATTACAGATTCTGCAATACATATATTCAATCCAAAACATTGTACCACATTCATACATATATACCAAAATATTCATACAACAAATCCTCTCTAAACATTCAACACCATGGTCAGACCAGCCAATTATATATATCAACTCACAATGTCATCACCAACACATTCCATAAGTGTCATCACCAAAACATACCACAAGTGTCATCACGAACAAATACCACAAGTGCCATCATTTAAAAGAACAATCCGAATATATCACAAGTGCTAACACATACCATCCAAATATTTTAGTCAGTTGCCGGGGTTGAAGGAGTACAAATTTCAGCATCTTCATCACTTGTTGTGGTGACACAAAAGTCTCCGACATCTAAATTAAGATCTGGATTGGCTTCACTTAGCTTTTTTAACACCTATGACACGTTCTCTTTCACTTTTCTACTCATCTTTTCTTCCAAATCCACCTCAGGCTGTTGCCTTATTTTTTTTGTCATCTTTTGCGTATAACTGTTTGAAGAATCAGGAGTTGTTAGAGACTTTTTAGTCAATTTACCTCGCCTTCCTACAAGCCAGTTCCGCGTGTGGTTCTTCCCACCAAAAACAAGTGCATCTGCCTTAGCAATGTTTCCTGCATCCACCATTGCTTGAACCTTCGCCTACAAAATGAAAACCAGGCAAGCATATAGATAAATAGGCAGCTGGCATGAATGAATTTATTAACAGAACCGATTCTCTTTCAAACTAACTATGTGTTCGATTTAATAAGCAGCTCCAGCAAACGTACAATGTGCCAATTATACTGACACAAGTATTGCTATATTTCAGTATCTAATTATATACGTACTCACGTATTTGGCCTTTAGTTCATCTGTGTTAGTCTTGTAACTTCTACCCGGTTCTTGTTTATATGTTTCCAAATAAACCAAGGCAGCGGATGGGGAGGCTTTTTCTGGATCCTTCTTTCTCTGTCAAGTATTAGGATTACCAATAATTCAATGATATAACAAATTAGAATTATGATGTGGTCAATTCAACTCAATCACAATAAAAAATAACTTAAGTTCAAAAAAACACATACTATCTTTTCTTTGGCTACTGTATGAGTTTTGGGACCCATGGTATGTGTCTCATTTAACGAATTACGATGCGCGGAATTAGTATCAGCTGGGGCCTGGAAATCCAAAAAAAATAGCACTAAACAAGGATAATGTGAACTACTAAAGAAAAAATTAGCATTAACCAAGATATTGTGAACTACTAAACATTATACAAATGTGATTATCATTAAAGTCGTACCTGAACTGCTTCATCCCCCCAGTATTCCAAGAGCATTTCAAAATCCTCCAAAGGAATCGTATTGGGCCTATTTGCAAGTCTTTCCTCATCTGTTGAATATTTTTTTTATAATACCTTGCTTTGATGCGGACTTGTACTGCCTCCAAGGGTCGTTACGCGTGTTCCAGACCCACTTGTGTCCTTCTTCCGGTATGACATACCTAGCCTACAATATAACAATCACAAAATTCAGGAGACAAACTAATTAATTAAAACCAAACATTTAGGAAGTCAGTTGAACTGTATATGGTTAAGGAAATTAGATTGTACCAAAGCATAATCCAACATTTGTCACTTTAATTGATTAGGAACAACATGCCAACTGATGTAAGTAAGAGAGATATTATCCTTTGCTAGTGTACCAAGAAAATTGCTTAACTCTGTAATATTATCAGATACTGGCTGACCATCCTCATTCAACTCAATGACTACTTTATCATCTGGGGTTCTAGCATGCACCTTGGTCATTTTTGACTTCCCTCTAAGATTTTTTGGACCTTGTACTTTATCTACCAAATTCAAAAATGTGAATAGAAAAAAGACACACTCAACAGTGCAGTGCACAGATAAAGAAACATTATATTGTACCTGCTTCATCTTCCTGTGCAATCCATTCCTTCTCTAATCGATCAGTAAGATTTTCCATTGTTAGAGGCGCTTCAACATTCTGCTTTTGATGTTTCTGCATCGCTAAATAAGCAGCAACTGAACCAGCAGCTTCACATGAATTGGTTGTTTGTTTGAACAATTTCCTACATGTAGGTTTTAAAATGGATGGACGAGACGTTGTAGGTTTTAAAACTCTTGAAAAAGACGGTGTAAGGTTCTTCAATTTCTTTAATGTTTCTATGAATTTCTCCCGGTTACTGAGTTTATTTGGAGTAAGAGTTGTGTCATGATCAACTCCTTGTTGGAGCCAACTTTCTTTGGGGGTGGGGGGTGGAGGGGAGGGGGGCGCTTCATCGCTTCCTTCTCAATTTCAATGGCTGCATTGGTTCGTGCACGAGTTCTCGGTCTAGGTAAAGGATCCTTTGAGTTAACAAATTTGATTCTCTACAATTAAGTCAAAGTTCAAGATTTTTTTATGTTCATAAAGGAAAAGACAATAAGTAATAAACAATTAACTTCTTTATACCTCCGAATTCGATGAATCATAAGGGACGTCTTCGCCAGCATTTTTTGGAATGTATTCATCACGCCCAACAACATCTTTACCTTTATCTTTCTTATTTCATGCGGCAGCCTCTTGCATACAACTAACCAATGAAGGAAGCCCAAGTAATCTACTAAGTGCATCATTTTCTCGCATTCGTGCAATTCACTCTTGTTCATACTTCGTCAAAACTGATGGTTGTGAGAACTGCAAGCAGATTAGAATTATTACTCACCATCGATGATAAATTTAAGCTAGTTAACCAAATAGAGTCGACGTATAAACAATTCTTCCTACTTTGAAAGAATGCATGCACAAAGAACAATTAGTTACTTGAATTAGCTGCAGCCTTCATGGTCGGAATAAGATTTCATCCGGACTAATAACACTAAAATGAAAACTGAAAAATACCTGAACATCAGCTTCATTCCCTCGGGTATCATCATCATTACCTGTTTCATTTTCTACATTTAATTTCCTCCTGGTTCCTTTGTCTGTCAAAGTAACATCTTCTTCATCATTATTCATATCAGGCTCCGGCGCTGGTTTGTTCTACCCACTTGAGTTGGGTTGTTTTTCATCATTTTGTGTTGCTGCTGAAGTCTATGTGCAATAATATACTTGCGCTTTGCAAGTGGCTTCTGAGCAGAAGCTGGAACAATAAAAATAATAACGATGGCCTTCTTCATAGTTCTTTACACACACACACAGAGATATATATAAGAATGGATCTATATATATTACATATACATATATACCTTGAATTATGTTTTTTCTTGGCCGTATGGTTACATGCGGCTGCAGTTGAATCAACGGCTCACTGTCTTTGTCAATGGTGTTGTTGATGTAAAAAACCACTTCTTCTTGCTTATTGCTACCCTGTACATACTCGTTTATGTCCTTGTCATTCAATATTAGCTGCCAGCCACCCCTCGTTCCTTTGCTGATATATACTCCTCCCATTTCAATGTAATGGAGACAATCTTTAACAAAGTCCATAAGCACACTGTAAGAAAAGCGGTATACATCATATTTTGTTACTATGAAGGATTCTCCACCGACGTAACATGTCATTCGAAACTGTCCGCCATGGTGCAGTCAGATATTAATAAGTTCATCCATCTTGTACAAACTGAATACATTAGAACAAGATACATGCATGTTAAAGTGGACAAAAAACAATAACTATAATATTTTGGTCTATAACCAATTTAGATGACAGTAAAGAATGACATTAAATCATAAAACATGTGAACGGTGTACATTGCAATATGAGAAAAGAGTGCCAAATATATTCATCGAAGATAATAATTTCCAGCTAAAATAAATAGTGCCAAATACATCATAAATTAGACCAAATTAAAGAAATAAGAAAGAGGAACTTTTTGTCCTAACGAGACGAAACAGGATCAGGAACTTCTGCTTCTAGTTCTGTTTCTAGTTGTATTACGGGGACATCATCCCTATTTCAACCCCCATCAACAACTTCTAGTTCTAGTTCACCACATATGCCCATATCATGTGAATGCATATTGCTTATGTCTTCTTCCGTTGCATTCTGATTTTCAGTATCATACCAATCTCTCGGCAATTTTTTAATAACGTAATGACTGTTCTTTTCAACTGCATCTTCCACATAAAATACTTGCTGCACTTGCGAAGACAAGACATAAGGACCAGTTTTATGAAACTTGCTAAAATTTAAGACCATATGGATCTTTTTCCTCTTGGTACCAACAACATTTAAAAAGGACCACTGTGAAAGCTCCCCAGTAATC
This sequence comes from Allium sativum, assembly GCA_030737875.1. Classification (NCBI taxonomy): domain Eukaryota; kingdom Viridiplantae; phylum Streptophyta; class Magnoliopsida; order Asparagales; family Amaryllidaceae; genus Allium; species Allium sativum. The sequence continues at coordinate 434,058,857 of CM060920.1, forward strand.
AAGCTCAAAAATTTCTTTGATTGATCCGTAGTAATTGACATTACCCACTATTAGGTTTTGGTCTTTGGAACTTGCAAAGCTAGTGGTTTTGACAGTCAAAAATACACCACTATTTTGTATGGTACATCGAGAATCTCTAAATTTTGTGTGGAATCTATATCCATTTACTATATAACCGGTAAACTTCCTAGCTATTAGATTAGGACCTAATGCGAAAACCTCTAAATCTGTTCAAATATTGTCCTTTTCAGAACCTCTTCTTTAAGCCAATTCCAAAACTTTTCGAAATGTTCTCATTCCCTCTTGAATGTTCTTGGATTTGCTAGACCATCCACAAAAGCTCGATAAACACTAAATAATAATTAAGGTCAAAAAACTATGAAATGTAGATGTTAATTTATAGTTAAGGAAAATGATATAGGAACTTAAGAACTTATTCGATCAAACTCTCAATTTCTTTATTACCGGAATTGAACAGAATATAGCGATGCTTTGCCTTCTAATCTGCATCTTTCAAATTGAACATCTTTCCATCTTTATTCTTCTTTGTTCCAATATGATATTCCAAATCTATTGGACACCTTCCAATATCAATCGACGTGTTTTCTGTTCCTCCATCAATGCTTAAAAATCTTGAACAGAAGATCACACACTCTTCTGCTAAGTAACCTTCTGCAATCGAACCTTCCGGTCTCTCTTTTATGTGCACGTACTGACTAACATTCGAGGCACAACTGTAGTGCAGTTTGGCGTTCTTCACTACAGAGAAAAAGATTTCTTTTTCCTTGTTTGTCATATCAAATATTGCAGGTCTAATTTTAACATGCTTTCCGTCACCACATTCAACAGGATAAAGGGCCTTCCTTATGCCCAATTCCTGTAAATCCAAACGAGTGTTTAGGTGATCATTTCGACATGCGACCTTTATTAAGTAAAGTACCTAATATTTTGTCGCGTATGTTCTTCTCTATGTCCATGGCATCCAGGTTATGTCGAAGGGGATTATGACACCAATATGGTAAGTCAAACAGTATTGACCTTTTTTTAAAAGGGCCGTCACTTTTACTAGGTTTCTTCATCTTATCCCCAAACTGATTTTTGAACCCCCGCAATAACTCTTCAATATCAGTTCCTGATAATATTTCTGGAATGCTCCCCATTTCAGTCTCGCTATTAAATCTCCTCTTATCCAACCTCCAATTATGTGTGGATCAAAAAACTTTCTATGGTGCATATAATACATTTTTTTGCCATGCTTCAAATAATTTGAAGAAGTTTCATAATGGCATACTGGACACGCTAGTTTCCCCTTCGTGCTCCAACCTGACAATATGGCATATCCCGGAAAATCACTAATGGTCCATAAGACGTTTACACATAAATTAAAATTCCCATTAGTCAAGGAATCATATGTTTCGACGCCAACATTCCATAACGCTTTCAATTCCGCAATTAAAGGCTGCATATATACGTCAATACTGTTCTTTGGAGAATCTGGACCAGATATTAATGTTGAAAGAATCAAATTATCTTGTTTCATACATAACCAAGGCGGAAGATTGTAGTTTACCAACACAATTAGCCATGTGCTATAACTTGAATTCATTGAACGATATGGATTAAATCCATCAGATGTTAGACCCAATCTACCATTATGATTTTCTAATGAAAAATCAAGATAGCGAGCATGCATCATCTTTCATACCACACCATCAGCCGGATGTCTTAGTTTTCCATCTTCTTTTTGTAACACCCCACCTCCGCCAGGGTGACTCTTGCAAGCACTCTGACTTTGGAGGGGCGTTTGAATCAGGTAAACATGCATAATGATATGTCAAGGCAGAACAAGAACATATGTATATATGTAAACAGAGTAAATAAGATAAGTAAAACAGCGGAAGATTTCAAACCATTTCAAAACAAGTCTGGTACAACTTAATGTCAACTTTCCAAATACACAAGTCTAGATAAAAACAACATTACTGAAAAACTGAAATACATAAGTACTATCCCCAAAATAAGTGATAACCATAGCTAGCTTCATGTCAAGACCGTACATGAGCTAAATCCCACAAGCAAGCGATCAGAAATCCAAGCTAAGCTCCAATATTCCCACCCTGAGAACCTGAGGGGGGGGGGGGGAACGGAAGAAAAGAGGCGAAAGAAAACAGGTCAGTCAAAAAGACTGAGTAAGCCCTACTACAATCAATGTAAACTGGTAAAGTTAACTGGCATGAGCAGCAGGGATGAACATAAGGATAACAACATACTAGCATGATGATTAACTAACAAGGTAGATAAAGGTGTCATCGCATAATCAGGTTTAAGGTCTTGCACCACAGGTGTACTAGCAAACTAACATGACTTGAATAAGCAAGTATTGATCCCTTGGCCCAAGCTTTGGCCCAATAACATGAAGTGACCCCAATACGAGGTCCAATAACATGAAGTGACCCTAATACGCGGTCCAACCAAACGGTCTAGTCGATCGGCTCCCTATAAGCCTAACTCGTCACGTGTTGGTGTCCATACGGCTCAAACATAATTGTAGTCAGACTGTGCCGGGTCTCCCGTCGGGTGTATCAAGCCCTAGGGTGTCAACCCCTGGACACCATAATCATGCGTGCACAGTCTCGATCTACTGGTACCCGTGCATGTTTTCCCCGGCTTCGGACTGTGTGCACGACCATAGTCCGCCCAGAACTACACCAGCGTACCATTCTACCGTCGTTTTTGGTCGCTTACCTCCAGTCAGTAATCGTGCTCCCTCCCTAGCCTAGGCCCTAGGGTCTTAATGATACAAACTTGGGATTACTTCTGGAGTGGACCCCCATTGCTAGGATTTTTCTAGTGGGTTAAGTACGGGTTAACCCTCTTGCTAATCATGGATTAACTTGGTTAAGTGTAACGATGAGTTCACGACTTAACCCTGATTAATCTACCAAGCCCAAATTGGTTAAGTATTAAGTGGACCATGACTTAACCCTAATCATGAGGCATTAATTAATTTAATGCGCCTTAACCTCTCACATTAGACCTTGTTGTGGTTACTAGTTAAGCCGGTCGGTTCCGGGTAGCTTTACACCACAACTTGGTCTAACCTCGGGTTCAAGGTACAACATGGCCAACTTCTCACATTGGGTCCTATTGTTTGTAGCAACTAGTTAAGCCGGTCGGTTCCGGGTAGGTTTACGCTACAAACTCAACCCAACCTCGAGTTGGTCACACTTATATTTTCTAAGTGTCATGTCCATCATGTTTCCAAAACACATTACAAGTTTTCAAGCAATTGGGTAGACCTAACTTAATAGGTAAATTCCCAATGGGTAGGCCTAACTTAATAGGTAATTTCCCAAAGCTTATGTTTTTATGTCTTTTAAGTTTACCCAACCCCAAACGCAATCCCATCGCTTACATATCGCCATAGCGCATAAAGGATAGAAAGAGGGAACTTGGCATAATCACGACATAAAGGTGTTGAAGCCACAAGTTCAACATGGTGGCATATGAAACGTACATATGTTCATATACTTGCATATTACATTTTTAGGCCTCAAAAGCATGCATAAAACCAAACTTAGCATATTGGTGATACATGGTGATAAATGACATGTAAAAATGGCCATAAGTTCGCATCTAGCCTCACATGCAAGTTATCATAAGAGATATGATAACTTACATGTTGCCAAAATGCAACCTTTGGCATAAAGCTTGAAGCTTTATGTTCATAAACCCAAGATAAGCTTGCATAACATGATAGCATGAACGAAATGTTCAACCCAAACTTGCATAACATAACTTGCATATCATATGACAAACTTGCATATCAAACTTGCATAACATAACACGATAAACTTGCATATCATGACATGGCAAACTTGCATAGCATAACATGATGAACTTGCATATCATAACATGGCATACTTGCATAACATAACATGATAAACTTGCATATCATAACATGGCATACTTGCATAACATAACATGATAAACTTGCATATCATAACATGGCAAACTTGCATAGCATAACATGATGAACTTGCATATCATAACATGGCATACTTGCATATAAACTTGCATATCACAACATGATAAACTTGCATATCATAGCATAGCAAACTTGCATATAAACTTGCATATCACAACATGATAAACTTGCATATCATAGCATAGTAAACTTGCATATAAACTTGCATATCATACATTTAACTTTAGAGTTTAAGTATGAAAGTAGAATAGGGCTTACAATGCTTAGGAAGTCACAAAAATATGACAAAGCCCTTATGCAACCAATTAAACCCAAAATGCAAGCTTTAGTAGAGAAACCCTTAAGCCAAAATGATCAAAACTCTTGCTTTATGATGCAAATATAGAAACTTGACTTGAATGCAAGCTAATGATGCTCATACAAGCTTGAAAACACTTGTATGCATGGAAAATCTCATAAAAATTTATTTAGGAATTTTATGAAGAGAGTGGAGGCCATGAGAGGATTGATTTTGCCATAGTTTAGTTACTTGAATGAATAATGATGATTTAGGGTTAGGTTAGGGCCTTATTTATAGAGATTAGGACTAGTTTCAACCCTAGGATTAAACCCTAGTTCCAATCTCAGCCCTCAAAACCGAATCTGGCCCCCAAGCTCAACACAAACCCAAAATGGTGCACCAGGCAATACTGCCCGGCTGGACCAAGTCGACAGCCAAGTCGACAGGGCTGTCGACTTGGGTCCAACCAAGTCGACTCCCAAGTCGACAGGGCTGTCGACTTGGGTGCTCTGGCGGGAATTTTCCCTCCTAGCCCAATCTGACCTAGTTTTTCAAATTCAAACTTGAATTTGAAATCTGTTTTTACTTTGAAATTTTCTGAAAACTTCGTTGGGCCTTAATCGGGTCATACGGACTCCGATTTTCGAAAACTCGGACTTTATTTCGCGTATTTTTCCGAGACGAACGCAATGGCATAGCCCGTTTCCCTTGACTCAGATATATAAATTAAATTCTGCCTCGATTTACGTTATAACAGGTTATTGAAAATACGGGTTGTTACATTCTCCCCTCCTTAAAGGATTTCGTCCCCGAAATCTTCAAGTTAGGAAGAACGTATCCTACCATCCAATCATCCATCTACTCAAAACATCATCCACGAGCAATCATTGTCCTTACAAGATTCTAAATGTTGTATGAGCATATGCAAAGGTGTGTGTATATGTACTTATCTAATGCAAATATCATCAATGCAAATTATGTTAGTGAAATGAATCCATATGTATGCAATTTCTAACATTATGTATAACATCTATATGTGTGCACATAACATACATCCATATGCAACATCCATGTGATAACGCAAAAATTTTCATCCATGAATAAGCATAAGCACTCATGCATATGCAATATGAGGAGTGTGTGAGCCGATCTAGTGCCTAACGTGTATAATGCATCCACGAGTAACCACTTGCAAACACTTGCAACCACTTGCAACCATCAAGCATAACATGTTTCAAACACATGTTTCATCCAAAGGGTTTCTTCCTAAGGTTCTCATGACAAGATTTACATGATAAACTAGATAATCAAGACAAACATGGATAGCAAAAGATATGCTACAAAGAGATCGGGAAGATAAGCAGGATATACTCCTTTTGGATTACAAGAAATCCCTTCCTAACTTAACCCCCAATCCTATAAAAGCCCAAAAGGTTTAGTCAACCTAACGGACCCCTCCAAACCCTGACATGTATTGCTAGCCAATAAGTCATACCTCCCGATAGAAATAGGACCGAGAATGGGACCGAGAGGATATACGTAAAAAGATAACATGCGAGTAAGTTCCACAGGAAAACAAGGATCAAGGATATACTCTTAGAAAGAGATATGATGCGCGTATCTAGCCTTCAATCTTCTAAGTCACGTTTCCTTGAGCTTAACTCCACTGTGCTTTGACCGTCTTTTACCTCATGATTTCTTAGCTTCTTAATTCTTATTTCCAAATATGAGTTGGAACCCATTTCATTGTCGCCTCTCGTCTTTTTTTTCACTTACTCTTCTATCATTCTTGGCTTAGACATAACCATGACCTCATGGTTTCATGCAAGCTCTCCAAAATTCACTAGTAAATCCTGGATCTCGTTTACTTACTATAAAGTATTCCACGCAGCAGAACTTTTCTTGAAAATACTAACCCTCGTTGCCAATTGCTCTTAACATGATTTTCTATAACTCATGCTTGAACGAAATGAACCATCCGCCTGCGAATGATAGGCCGTACTTAGATTCAGTTGTTTGCCCATGACTTCCCGTAGACTATCCCAAAACTGGCTAGTGAAGATTGAGTCATGGTTACTAACTATACTTTAGGGAACCTCGTGTAACCGCTTTATTTCTTGAAAGTAAACTGTCGCTAGCTATGATGCAGTCCTTTCGCTCTTTACCGGAGTGAAATGAGCACTCTTCGTGAGTCTACCTACTATGACCCACATGCTCGTATTCCCTTGCCTTGATCTAGGAAGTCCATCCATGAAATCCTTCGTGACGCTTTACTACTTCCATTGCGGGGACTTCCAATGGATGTAATAGCCCACCGGGCTTCTATGACTCGGCCTTAACCTGTTGGCACACCCTGCACCTTGGGACAAACTCGGCCACCTCCTCGAGTGATGTGCATCTTCAAGAATTTTTTTTCATTGCGTCTTAGCCATCCCTTGCCATCTATAGCGAGGTGTCTTAACATCTCGTCTCGAATCAACTTGTCCATGATCTCGGCTAACTGCGGGTCTTCCTTCTGTGAAGTCCCTACTTGGTCCAGAAGGGTAGGTCTAAACTCAAGGGACGCTAACTGACTAATTTAACTGAGAAAGCTTCTTACTTCAATTGTCCTCGCCGGAGCTTTCCGGTCTTGAACCGCGACCACTTTGGCAGGATCCACCACTAAGCCTTGCTTAGAAACTATGTGCCCAAGAAATCTAACTTCTCTTCTCCAAAAGTGACACTTGGAGAACTTGGCCTTCAACTGATGCGCTTTAAGCGTATCCATCATCTCCTTGAGATGTCTAGGATGTTCTTCCTCGTTCTTTAAGAAAGTCGGGATATCATCTACAGAGACTACCACAAACTCGTTCAGGAACTCCCTAGGCACCCTACTCATCAAGTCCATGAAGTAGGCGGGTGCATTAGTCAAACCGAATGGCATGACCAGCCATTCTAAGAATCCATCCGGAGTTCTGAACGCAGTCTTGTCTATACTATCTTCAGCTACTCTGAGCTGATGGAATCCAGTAGCAAGATCACGAGAGAACAGAAGTTCCTACAAGCTGATCAAACAAATCATCGATCCTTGGCCATGGTTGTCTATTCTCTTTGTTTAACTCACGATAATCAACACACGGGCGAAGCGAACTGTCCACATTAGTAGCGAATACTACTAGAGCACCTTCCTCGGAAATGCTTCATCGAATGGAGTTCTTCTCAAGCAACTTCTTCACTTGCTTACTTAGCTCCCGCCTTTCACGCGGAGCCATGTGCCGAACGGGCAAAGAAACCAGCTTCGCATTATCAACTAGATAAATGCGGAAATCTATCTCTCGTTTAGGGGTAACCCCCTTCACTTCACCCAAGATATCAGGATATTCTCGGACCACCCTCACCGATTGCAAACTATGGATAGACGAATGGAGGGATTCAAGATAACACAACATGACGGAACCTATAGGGTTACTAGAAATTTTTAGGGTATTACCGAGGCGAGCCATGAGCCTCACAACCCTATGCTCAAAAATCAAGGATGGCTCCAAAACTGGACAACCCATCCATGCCCAAAACCAACCCATACCCCATGAAACCGAGAATATAAGCATCACATGAGAACTCTACACTAAAGATAGAGATTTTCAAATCCACGTAGATCATAGACAAATGGGCGGAACCCCCAATTGGATTTGAAACACACACGGGATCATTAACTAGACTAGTACTTAGGTGCAAACTTTCAACTAGATCAGATGAAATAAACTATGCGATGCACCAAAATCAAACAAGGTACGAACAGGAAAATCAGAAATATATACAAGGCTCTCAACAGAAATACTACCTCGATCGGGAACTGGAGCGGCATTGAGAGCATGAACTTGCCCTCCCGAAGGTCCAGCACGCCGAGTCTGACCCTGGCATTGCCCTTGCTTCTTCGGGCAATCCCTAGTGAAGTGTCCCAACTCACCACAACGATAGCATTCACCACTCTTCCTTTTCCTCTTCTTACAATCCTTAATAAGATGCCCAACTGAACCGCAATAATAGCATTTCCCCTTGTTGTTATTGCCATTGTTGTTGTTCCCCTTGTTGCCTTGACTCTTGTTCTTGTTCTTATTGCCTTGACTGCTCTGACCGCTTGGATTACCCTGATTTCCTTTCCACTGGGAATCAGTCTTCTTGGCTTGAGTATCATTCATCTTGATCTCCTTCTTGTCACTCCTATTCTCTTCATTGAGTAGGGCCATATTCACCAAGCTCTCGAAAGTTGCCCCCAAGGGTACATGAGTCATGGCTAAACCATGTAATGGCTCGTTTAATCCTAGAGCAAAGTATAGGGCCTTCTTCTGAGCTGTGTTAACCAAGTCTAAACCGACCCGAGCCAGTTGATTAAACTTATCTATGTATTCCCTAATAGTCATGTCCCCTTGCTTCAGTGATAGGAACCTTAGTCCAAACTTTCCCCGAAAGTCATCCCAAGTCTCAATTGGCCTAGTAGCGGTGGTGACCACCCACCAACGTGCAACTTCTTCCTTTAGCAACCACACTGCTAATAAAACCTTCCTACGGTCATCTATATCAAAGAAGGCAAAAGGATCTTCGGTTTCCTTCAACCAATTACTTGCCCCTACATAAGTCTCGGTTCCAAAGAAATTCTTGCCACCCCACGTCTTAAAGTCTTTGCAAATCTCTGCGAAGTCAGCTTGAGGATGCTGAGGGGGAGGAGGAAGAGGAACCTCAGCGACAGGAGGAGGAGGAACATTAACTACCGGGGGAGGAGCAGGAGGAACATCTGCGGGGCCAGCTTCGGTCGCCCTAGCCTCCAAAAGTCTCCTATACCAAACAGGTACGTGTACTCCCTCCGGAATAGCGAAGTTATCGGCCATACTAAAAACGAAGAAAAGACAGATTCAGAATGGAGAAAAACGAAGGAATTTTTCTAATGGCTTTTTGGGGAATAGCCTTTAAAATAAACTAGACTTTTCTTTGGAAAATACTTTATACTTGGTTTTGAAAATAGTTTTCCAAAAGTTTTCTAAAAACCTTTTTGTTCCTTCTCGTAAACCATATGCTCTGATACCAAATGTAACACCCCACCTCCGCCAGGGTGACTCTTGCAAACACTCTGACTTTGGAGGGGCGTTTGAATCAGGTAAACATGCATAATGATATGTCAAGGCAGAACAAGAACATATGTATATATGTAAACAGAGTAAATAAGATAAGTAAAACAGCGGAAGATTTCAAACCATTTCAAAACAAGTCTGGTACAACTTAATGTCAACTTTCCAAATACACAAGTCTAGATAAAAACAACATTACTGAAAAACTGAAATACATAAGTAATATCCCCAAAATAAGTGATAACCATAGCTAGCTTCATGTCAAGACCGTACATGAGCAAAATTCCACAAGCAAGCGATCAGAAATCCAAGCTAAGCTCCAATATTCCCACCCTGAGAACCTGGGGGGGGGGGGGAACGGAAGAAAAGAGGCGAAAGAAAACAGGTCAGTCAAAAAGACTGAGTAAGCCCTACTACAATCAATGTAAACTGGTAAAGTTAACTGGCATGAGCAGCAGGGATGAACATAAGGATAACAACATACTAGCATGATGATTAACTAACAAGGTAGATAAAGGTGTCATCGCATAATCAGGTTTAAGGTCTTGCATCACAGGTGTACTAGCAAACTAACATGACCTGAATAAGCAAGTATTGATCCCTTGGCCCAAGCTTTGGCCCAATAACATGAAGTGACCCCAATACGAGGTCCAATAACATGAAGTGACCCTAATACGCGGTCCAACCAAACGGTCTAGTCGATCGGCTTCTTATAAGCCTAACTCGTCACGTGTTGGTGTCCATACGGCCCAAACATAATTGTAGTCAGACTGTGCCGGGTCTCCCGTCAGGTGTATCAAGCCCTAGGGTGTCAACCCCTGGACACCATAATCATGCGTGCACAGTCTCGATCTACTGGTACCCGTGCATGTTTTCCCCGGCTTCGGACTGTGTGCACGACCATAGTCCGCCCGGAACTACACCGGCGTACCATTCTGCCGTCGTTTTTGGTCGCTTACCTCCAGTCAGTAATCGTGCTCCCTCCCTAGCCTAGGCCCTAGGGTCTTAATGATACAAACTTGGGATTACTGCTGGAGTGGACCCCCATTGCTAGGATTTTTCTAGTGGGTTAAATACGGGTTAACCCTCTTGCTAATCATGGATTAACTTGGTTAAGTGTAACGATGAGTTCACGACTTAACCCTGATTAATCTACCAAGCCCAAATTGGTTAAGTATTAAGTGGACCATGACTTAACCCTAATCATGAGGCATTAATTAATTTAATGCGCCTTAACCTCTCACATTAGACCTTGTTGTGGTTACTAGTTAAGCCGGTCGGTTCCGGGTAGCTTTACACCACAACTTGGTCTAACCTCGGGTTCAAGGTACAACATGGCCAACTTCTCACATTGAGTCCTATTGTTTGTAGCAGCTAGTTAAGCCGGTCGGTTCCGGGTAGGTTTACGCTACAAACTCAACCCAACCTCGAGTTGATCACACTTATATTTTCTAAGTGTCATGTCCATCATGTTTCCAAAACACATTACAAGTTTTCAAGCAATTGGGTAGACCTAACTTAATAGGTAAATTCCCAATGGGTAGACCTAACTTAATAGGTAAATTCCCAAGCTTATGTTTTTATGTCTTTTAAGTTTACCCAACCCCAAACGCAATCCCATCGATTACATATCGCCATAGCGCATAAAGGATGGCATAATCACGACATAAAGGTGTTGAAGCCACAAGTTCAACATGGTGGCATATGAAACGTACATATGTTCATATACTTGCATATTACATTTTTAGGCCTCAAAAGCATGCATAAAACCAAACTTAGCATATTGGTGATACATGGTGATAAATGACATGTAAAAATGGCCATAAGTTCGCATCTAGCCTCACATGCAAGTTATCATAAGAGATATGATAACTTACATGTTGCCAAAATGCAACCTTTGGCATAAAGCTTGAAGCTTTATGTTCATAAACCCAAGATAAGCTTGCATAACATGATAGCATGAACGAAATGTTCAACCCAAACTTGCATAACATAACTTGCATATCATATGACAAACTTGCATATCAAACTTGCATAACATAACACGATAAACTTGCATATCATGACATGGCAAACTTGCATAGCATAACATGATGAACTTGCATATCATAACATGGCATACTTGCATAACATAACATGATAAACTTGCATATCATAACATGGCATACTTGCATAACATAACATGATAAACTTGCATATCATAACATGGCAAACTTGCATAGCATAACATGATGAACTTGCATATCATAACATGACATACTTGCATATAAACTTGCATATCACAACATGATAAACTTGCATATCATAGCATAGCAAACTTGCATATAAACTTGCATATCACAACATGATAAACTTGCATATCATAGCATAGTAAACTTGCATATAAACTTGCATATCATACATTTAACTTTAGAGTTTAAGTATGAAAGTAGAATAGGGCTTACAATGCTTAGGAAGTCACAAAAATATGTCAAAGCCCTTATGCAACCAATTAAACCCAAAATGCAAGCTTTAGTAGAAAAACCCTTAAGCCAAAATGATCAAAACTCTTGCTTTATGATGCAAATATAGAAACTTGACTTGAATGCAAGTTAATGATGCTCATACAAGCTTGAAAACACTTGTATGCATGGAAAATCTCATAAAAATTTATTTAGGAATTTTATGAAGAGAGTGGAGGCCATGAGAGGATTGATTTTGCCATAGTTTAGTTACTTGAATGAATGATGATGATTTAGGGTTAGGTTAGGGCCTTATTTATAGAGATTAGGACTAGTTTCAACCCTAGGATTAAACCCTAGTTCCAATCTCAGCCCTCAAAACCGAATCTGGCCCCCAAGCTCAACACAAACCCAAAATGGTGCACCAGGCAATACTGCCCGGCTGGACCAAGTCGACAGCCAAGTCGATAGGGCTGTTGACTTGGGTCCAACCAAGTCGACTCCCAAGTCGACAGGGCTGTCGACTTGGGTGCTCTGGCGGGAATTTTCCCGCCTAGCCCAATCTGAACTAGTTTTTCAAATTCAAACTTGAATTTGAAATCTGTTTTTACTTTGAAATTTTCTGAAAACTTCGTTGGGCCTTAATCAGGTCATACGAACTCCGATTTTTGAAAACTCGGACTCTATTTCGCGTATTTTTCCGAGACAAACGCAATGGCATAGCCCGTTTCCTTTGACTCAGATTTATAAATTAAATTCTGCCTCGATTTACGTTATAACAGGTTATTGAAAATACAGGTTGTTACACTTTTCGTTTCACTTGGTGCCATCTCATAAGTTTGGAAAATTCTTTGCACATAAACATCCTTTGTAACCTTGGTCTTAGAGGATAGTACCTCAACATTTGTCAGCACTTTGGGAATCGACTTTGGTGGATCATTATTATCAATGATGTCTTCTTTTTCTTTTACAGCCCTCCTCGAAAAACCAAAAATGTCACAAGCCTCTTTATCTTTATTCTCTGCCCAATATAACATGCAATGGTTTGGGCAGGCATGTATTTCATGGTAATTAAGACCTAAATCCTTAATGACATTCTTTGCAGCGTAGGAAGACAAAGGAAGCTGGGCATCAGGAAAGGCTTCTTTTATAAGCTTTAGTAATTCCCCAAACGCAGACTCGTTAATTCCGTAAGCACACTTTAAATGATAAAGCCTAATCAAGAAACTTAGTCGCGAAAATTTAGTGCAGCCAAGATATAACAACTTTTTTCCTTCTTTAACATGCCGATAAAATTTCTCGGCCTCTGGATTTGGTTCTACTATAAACTCCTTGGGATTTTGACCAAATTTGTAACCCGCACATTTGAACATCATATCTAAATTATCCTCAAAATCCATCTTCGTTGCACAATCCATATGGTCATCAACACCTATTAATTTTGTCTGTGAAACATCACAAATCCACCCGGTATGTAATGGAGAAGGGCCATTAAAAATAAGATGATCGTATATGACATTTTCAGAATACCAATTACGTTCTGTACATTTTTTGCAAGGGCACTTCATCTCATCACCTACTTTATAAATGGGAAATGCAATTCTTGGAAAAGCTGCTACCCCTTATACATATTCTGCACTCGATCTCGGAAGTCCTATCTGTAATGAACCAAAAATCCGTACTATCTGAGTTGAATAATAACACCACACGTCCAACCCAAATGACACAGCAATACGAATCATTAGTAGAAAGAAGTTAGAGGATAAGGAAAAGAAAGAAAAGTTAGAATAGAAGAAAAACGAAGAACACAAATCTCACAGCAGAACGAATAAAATATATTAAATAACATAACTTTTGAAATACAAATCAGTAATTGGATATATATACCATTATCAGACCACAATAGTTATTCCTGGAACAGTTATAAACACCTGTTTCCAAATACAACATAGTACACAGCGGAAATATGATAGTTTATAGCTAACTGGTGAAGCCTCCTGCTTCAAGCTCCTCTAAGTGAATCTGTAAAATCCCGACTACTTGACTGCCCGTACAAATATGGGCACCCTAGAGTTTAGGGAAAACAAAATAAACTCTGGGTCAGTGTGACGATCCCAAAACCCCGTGACACGGTGTTAAGGATAATCATTGGAATATAACACATTAATCATCATTAGCAGATCACAGATAATAGCATAAACAGAAAATAGAATAATTTACACACATATGACAGCGGCATCATATAGATATCATCACATCAGAGAAGCACAGTACAGGATACAACTTAGTGCATAATGATACATAGTCAGTCACCATCACCGGAGGCGGAATCATACATAAAGAGTACACAAAATAAATATCAGTCTACATCGCCAATGGCGGAATCATAATATAGATACAATAATGGCGGAGAAAATCCAAGTCAGCACGGTGTAGTCAAGCCTCGCCATGATCCAAAAGTGCATCAAAAACCTGTAACTAGGCTGCCCGTGTGAAAATGAGGGCACCCGAGTTTGCAAGGTGAAACAAACTACGAGTCAGTCATGGGACTGGTATGAGAAATTTACTTAACTTATTAACAACAATAATAAGGCAAATCAAAGGACCACGCCACTTTCGCGGAACGGGTTTACTCCAATGAGTGCTAGTGCATGAAATAAAGTAAATGATTAAATCATCGCAATGCTTTTTGAAAAATGAAGCCATTATAAGACTCAGGTCCCATCACACAATGCAGCGCAAGCCGGAGGATAGAGTTTTACCTTATAATGGCCAAAAATGCTTCATACGAATAAAACAAAAGTGTTTGATATTATTACTAGTGCATATATGTTTCAAAAGCAAATTCAATCATAAATATCAATCCTAGACGACATGGGTACCATATATCATGTCGCCATACTAGTAATACAATCACAGTCGCATATTTCGTATTGGAAATTGGATTCCTTCATGAGTCGAGGCAAGGGGCAAGCTCCTCTCCGATTCGAGACACTCTAGCAAATGCCTCGGGACCGCACACAGCAATCCCTGGATCCTCCAAGGCCGGTCCTCCCTTACTTTTGAGGATTAATTATTCCTGAACACACATTTCCCAGTCCTTACAGACCTATAATCGAGGCGCCTTGTATTCCAACAACCACACAGGTGAAAAGTAGATATAAATGTCAGGGCTGGGAGGTCACTGACACCACCATAGCTAGAAAGAAACATCGTGCACTCCTTGGGTCCTTCTCCCGTTTTTGACTCACACCGGGGTGTGAGGCTCGCGAATTCACGTTATACACAAAGCTACGTCACACAGACCATGCTTTGATCATCCACCACAAGACTTTGCTTTGCAACAGAAGCCTTGATCATATGCCACTCAGGCGTGCCACACAGGCAATCCACACCATGCGACTGATTTCTATAAATACATAACCTCTGAGCTCGTACGTCTCAGAGAAGGGCGCTAAGCAAGAGAATAAATTCTCCGCCGCCAAACAGATATATATTTAACAGAGATCAATTAGCACAGAACAAAATCCAATGTCAGACACACAGTCCATTTACAAGTCCGTTCTGGGTCTGAATGAAACCGGAGGCACCAATTCCTCGCATATTCGTACAATCAACAGTATGTTTGGACGGCTACTACTTCAGCTCCTTCATGGTAGCTACTCCAATCACGAGCATCAGTAGCGCCCATCCATCCAATGTGAAGATCGTCGGTCTTCAACCGTCTTCGACTCTTCGACTTCTCAACGTCGATCGATTATTTGAAATGAGATGAACTCGGCCTTTTCAATTAATCCACGTATATTTAGATTTTCAAATCAATTTATCACATGGTTGGACTATTCAACATTCACATTTCAGTTCTTTAGTTATAATTCTCATGTTAAATACATTCAACCATCACATATCAAGCAAACACAACGAAATTGGTTTATTTCCACTCTATATCGTCTATAGTATTTTATAACGATATATCGCCATTTTTATTTAATTTAAAACGGCCATATTTAATTAAACGACGTTTCAGGTCGTGCCGATGCACTGGCGCTATTTTTCACTAATTTTGTTTTACACATATCTGAAAATCTAACCGTTGGATCTTCACAAATTTCGTATCCTTAGGAAGGTCATTTCAAAACGAATCCAACAGTTTCAGTTTTGGGAAATCCGACGGTCGGATTTTCCGCACTAGTCATTTGAAGTTACGATTTCAATTTATGTACTATAGCGTCGTTATTCGATTTAATTTAATTATATTTATACATATATATATAAATATAATCGTTTCTGGCGTTGTTTTCCTTCAGATTTGAATTAAACATTCCAGACAATCCAACCGTCGAATCTTCACACAGTTGGTGCCGTTGGAAAGTTATTTCCAAGGCTAACCCAACGGTTGCTGTTTCGGGAAAATCCAATGGTCGGATTTCCCGCACTAGTCGTTTGAAATCACGGTTTCAAAACACGAACTGTACGGCCACGTTTCATTTTAATTTTATTTATATAAATATAGTTCATTCAAAAATTCCTATATCGTTTTCACTTCAATTATTTCACTAACGCCTTTAAATTTTGGAAAATTTCGCCATAACCTCCTTTGTACGGGAGGGGCTGGGAAAATTCCCAAATAGCCACACGGGCATCTCATGTCAAAAAGAAAAAGAAAAAGCCAAGCGGCTAGCCAACAGGCTCATAAAATCATCACCCAAACAAAACAGTAAATGTGTACCTATTTGTCGGGCACAAAATTTTATTCCTCTTCTCTAGCCCCTTTGCCATAACCTGTTCAATAAATATGCATGTACACATATACAATTTTTATCACTTATCATTTTCCATTCAACTTCATATTTGATTTACTTTGGTTTAAAAGCACCATTCATTCTAATGTTGCATGCATAGGCTAAAATCATATCATTAGCTAATTAATGTATATTTCAACTCACGCACATTTATTTGAACAAGTGGCTATTTTTAACACTTCACATTTCAAAGATGATAATTTTGGCGAACTAAAATAGATTTCAACACATGACTATTTTATTTAGTTCCTATGCATGTTAAAAATAATATTTCATTCACAAATATTTATTTCAACGCTCGCATATCTTTAGCATATCACATATATGATAAAAATGATATTTTTATCATTTAAAATATTTATTCGACAAATGAATGTTTTCAACACTTCATAGTTTCAATAAAAATGCAATTTTTATTGTTCGATCTTTTTATTCAGCACATGAACTTTTCCACTACACACTTCTCAACACATGAGCATTTCCACACATGGATATTTTATTTATGTTGTTCATATAAGAAAGATGGAATTTTTATATTGTTGAAACTATTTATATATAAGGCGAATATTTTACATACTTCATATATATTATAAAAATGTGCTTTTTATTGTTTAAACACTTAATTCATTCACAAATGAATTTAATTTTCACACATCACTTTTCAACACATGAACATTTCCACACATGGATATAGTTTCAACATATGGCTTTAATTTCAACGCATGAAGATAATTTCAACATATGAAAATAATTCTAACACATGAATATTATTCAAAATTTCGGCAGCATAACGGCAGGGTAGTTAAAACCGGCACCGTCCCTAGTACGGCTCCTCGCTCTACCTTAAAACCTCGTGGTTTTTTACAATGGGGATTCATGCATCTAATTTGCATGCAGGCGGCATGTTTTATTTTTATTTCCACAAATATTTCCAATTCATTTCAATCACCAATGGGTATTTTTCAACCACAACCAAACAATATCAACCACAAACAACTATTCAACCATTCGTATTTTTCATCCAATGTTTCACACCAATTCACAACAATAAATATCGTCCATGGTTTGTGGACGAGGGGAGTGTATATATATATATATATATTATAATTGCTATATTTCACTTGCATTTCAACACATATATCAATTATTCTATGCATTTCAACACATATATCATTTATTCTATGCATGTATAATTCATATTTCGCTTATATAGCTTACACATCGCATGTACATAAGGTTTACAACACGTGTGTAATTTATATTTCGCTTATATAATTTATACACGACATTTTCCATTTAAATTCATTTAATTTAGATTTCTCACATTGGTTTGCGGGGTGCTAAAAATCGTAGATGACTCAGAAAAATCTGCGGCTTCTTCTATGTGGTAGAGAGCTTCCTTGCGGTCACGGTGTTACCTGTTTCATCGAATTTCGTCAACACACCAAAAAGATATGATTTTTAAAAGTGCAAACATCAAAAAGGACTCACCTTTCACGATGGTTCAAAACTAGGTCTTCGATTTGCACTCAAACCGTGAAGCGATGCGAGGATCGGGCTACATGACGTCGAAGAGGGAGGTGCAGGCTTCTCGGCGCCGGCGATGGGGTCCCCTGCGGCGGCCTGAGGTGAGCTCGGCGGCGGTCCAAAGGCGCTGCCTTTGTGGAGGTGGTTCGCATGATTTACACAACGATAAAATCCAATACAGGTATGGATTTGTAGAGGAAGGAACGAACTTCGAAATGGATCCAAGAACGCTCGATTTCGTTGATAATCGGAAGAGAAATCGAAGAGAGAAGTTTGGGAGCAATTTCCGCCATGCGCGCCTGATGATCGGGGAGAGAGAAAGTGATTTGGGGGAATGTGATTGGCCAGGTTTATTTTTTATATATATTTAATTTCAAAAATCCGAAAATACCCCTTGCCTCATACGAACCCCAATCCAAACCCAACGACTGTCGTCCCTAGCTAAATACCCCCATTCCGAACACAATGGGATATGTTTCGTTGGCCAATTCGAGTGTTACAGTCAGTTATTCTTCAAATTAAAGTATAAAACATTTAATTTTAACTTTGAACGCACATTTCAATTTGACAGGGCCACAAACTGATTCGAAAAATTCTAGAAAAATAAATCTAGCTATGTTTTGATGACACAGTCCCAACAAAACTAGTTTCGTCGAATTCTGAGATCGTTTGAAAAATGGCCATTTTCTGGTCGATCCAATTTAACAGAAATTGACCAAACACATTTTCTTTTGCCACGCTCACATACTAGCTTCAAAAATTATGAAATTTGAAACCTAGCAATAATTTGACATCCCGGACTCAACAAAAGTGGTTTCGTCGAATTCCGAGGTCGTTTGCAAAATATCAATTTTCCACGTCTATATATTCTATATAGCGACCTTTCTGATAATTCATTCGGCCATAACTTTTGATTCCCATTATGAAACATCGATTTTTCAGATTCGTTAGAAAGGTATTGATAAATAGATTTAAATATTTTTGGTTTCGCTAAAATCCGTTATATTTTCCACCCTGCACAGTCAGTCAAAGTTTGAATTCAAAATTTCAAACTGACTCACTATTTCTAATTCACTATTTTATTGAAATATTCTATTTCAATTGTTCAAATTCCTTTGAAATGACCAATTTAAAAAATTTAAATTGGCCCGTATTTTCCGGGTTGTTACAGTCCTTCATGGGACTGGTGTGAGTAAACTCCAACCAGTTGTTTAACTTTCAAAATCCTTTCGAAAGAAATGATGATCGTAAGACCGATCCACACATAAACACGGATGGTTTTTACCTTACGATAACCAAAACTATTTTTGATATCAAATCCAGTGATATTATAATAATGTCTACATCAAATAAATAGAATATAGCGGAATGCTTGCATCTCACGCTCCATATGTAGTATAAAATTTAAAACCACAGGGCGCTTATCGGAGATTGGATTCCGACTATGACATGGTATGGAACCACCTGCCGATAGTGTATCTCAAGAGGGGAATACGCTGGGTTCAACAAGAAAATCTTGCAACCTGGCCCATACATGACCGACCACTCATTTCGCTTGAGTGTATCAAATGTATATCACCAACGGTTGGGATCAGCAATCGTTTTCCCGAATGGGACAACATCGAATAGAATAAGGAATTAAATGAATTTCTCTAGATAGGTGATAATACACCCTAATGGGAGCGACCCACATAGCCATGCTGCCTGCCCGATTTTTGTCATTCCCCAGTTGTTGAGGCCTGAGGCTACGATTTCCTATCATTCATTGATAGCACACTCAGTTTGAATGCCACATTGTCAGACCTGTAAATCATTAATTGATTTGCACAAATATATTCTAGATATTATGCTAGGAGAATAAATTCTCCGCCATCATATATATATATATATATATATATGCAGACCAACATATGTGATCATTGGAAATACTCTGTCAGACATTTGTCTATACACTTCGTTCTGGGACTGAACGAAACCGAAGGCACAATTTCTATTAAAAGAAAAATTCCTTGCCCTTTACTCCGTCTTCGATTATCTTCATATAATCTGATCCGCAGCGCTACTACATCCAACCGTTCTCTCCATATTGACAACGATATTGGCAAATACTTCGATAGTCGGTTATTTAACTATCGAAGAAAAACAAACATTCATTTATAACATCAAACAATCACTGGGACCATTAATTAATATTTCATTAATTAAATCACTTCTCCATTTCCTTATCGATATTCAACAACTCGATATTTTAAACAATCATCTTGGCCCTTTTCGCTATTTGGAAAACATTTCCATATATCGCCTCCTTTTGTTTTCAATACGTAGAAAATATATTCTATTTATAATTGGAAAATATTCCAATTACTTATCTCTTTCCTGACCATTCAGTTTTAGACTTAGGAAATATTTATAATCATATTTCCAAAATTTCACTTCCTTGGGTTATAACGAATGTTGTGTAAAACATCGTTACGACAACCCAAAACACTGCATTCAACTAATTCTTATTCAAACATTCCTCTTCGAGACTGGATCTTGCTATTTATCAGTTAAAAACGAAATCAATCAAGTTGGGGTATAACTACCTCTCAGACCTTGACTGAAAACATCCTTAACTTCAAAACGAACAAGAACACTTACCTCGAATAATTAACATCATAAAAAACCAATTCTCCATTTTAAAACGTATATACATTTCTCATTCTATTTCCAGATTATCGATTTCCTTTTTGTTTATAATATTCTATTTTTAAGTTCGTTCCCTTACCGGATTCTATATATATTGATATATAGATTTCTAATTATCAAATTATCTTAAAAATATTCTAACTCCTTAAATTTCCGGAAAATTTCGCCATAACCTCCTTTGTACCGGTTGATAGTTCAAACCTCAACTCGCCTCTCTAGGCCCTTTCCATTCAAAAAGAAAATCAAAAAGCCAAGTGGCTTGCAGATTCGGCGCATAAAATCTCGTATGGAATTTAAATATGTACCTTTTGGTCGGGCATTTCAATTTATATCTCTTCATATACTTCATTCCAAACCTGCTTAACATGTATTAAAATATTCCTATTTGGTTTCAACTCAATCCATTCGTCTTAACCCAATTCGCTAATTTATTTTCAAATTAGCTATTTTGCCTATTTCACATCTTTGTTTGAACAAACATGTTCAAATAAAATATTTAACTTGCTTATAACCAAATTGAATTCCAATTTCAATTCAAGTTTCCTTTTCGATTTCGAATATTAATCTCCAAATCGAATTCACTTATTCAAAATCTCATTAATTAATTACTATTCAAATTAGTTAATTATATTCAATAATTAAAAATCTGATTTCCGTTTCAAAAATCAATCCATTACTCCACTTGAGTTCAGATATATTTTACAACTCAAATCTGAAAATTTCTAGATAGAAATTCGATTTTTTTCGCTTAAAATCCTTTTATAAAATTAAATAAACCGTTATGGGTTTTAAATGGTTATCGCGTTGTTTTTTCTGAAATTTGTTTTTAACATAACTCAAAATATATATGATGAAATTTAGAATTTTCTCTTCCATTAGAAAACTATTATCTGATTGGTCCGGACGGTTCTTGTTTCAAAGAATTCCGACTTAATTTGGGAACTATACACTCAATTGAAGTACGAATCGCCAATTTACGAACTGCCGCGCTGCGACGAGCTCGTTTTAATTATATTTAATATATAAATGTTTTAATCTTCATTTACATATAAATTCTAACTCCATTCTAAGATACTTTAATATATTTTAAACCAATTTTCCAAATTCAACTTGATATTTCCGATTATCTATAATTGTCGATTTTCCCTTACTCGGTAATAAATTTATTTATCCTTCAATCTTCTATATTTAATTCCAATTCCTTTTATAAATAAATTATTTATAAAATTTGATATAATCGAATTTCAATTATAAACCCGTTGAATTCTTCTTAATTCAGCTTATACTCCGAATTCCGAAATATAATCAATCGTTTTGTTTCAAAACACTTCCCAATTTACTTTTAAATTCCTGTTTGAATTTAAATGGTTTAAATTATCAAAATGGTAACTTATTTCACCAAATTTATAACACTATTTATAAATTCAACTTCCTTGTTTCATATATTTAAACAAGTTCCCTTTTCAAATTTCTATTTGAAACTCCATCCCTTTGATATTCCGAATTGCGGAATAAAAACAGTTGTTCCCTTTTCGAATGATTCCAAATTTTATTTTTAAATTCATATTTGAATTTAAATATTCAGATTATCTCTTGATAATTAATTCATTATATTTATAAACACCATTTTATAAATTTCCTTTTTTTATATTTAAACAAGTCTATTTCGAAATCTATTTAAAACCAAAATCTTATTTTGGAAATTTCTATATATAATAACTTATATATATAATACCCAATTTATTTTCACATTCAATTTAACTTCTATTTAAATAAATTCGAATTAATCAAATTCAAATCGTAAATCCTTACGGATTTATTTTAGTTCAATTTATATTCTGAACATCAGAATAAATTCCATCGTTTATTTCTTTAAAACGATTTCCCCATTTCTATTTTTAAATTCACATTTAAGTTTAAATATTCAAATTATCAAATGATAATTTTTCCCACTACATTTATAAACCCCGTTTATAAATTCAGTTCAATTCAATTCCCTGATTATCCAATGAAAATCATTCCATTTCATTTATAAATACCATTTATAATTTTACTCAAATTTCCTGTGTTATTTAATTTATAAATATCATTTATAAATTAATTACTTGTTTTATTTATTTAAAACAAGTTAATATCTTTAAAGTCCACTCGAAATTCAAATTCTATTTTTGAAAAATAGATTTCCCTTTTTTAAATCTCAAATATCCTTTTTCACGATATATATCAATATTTTGGCCCCAATGATATTTAAACAATCAAACCACTCAATAATCAATCAACACATCATATATGATAATATATGTGGAACAAACAAACAATAATATTTTTGAGGAATCCAGATGGATCCCTCCAACCTGTTTTCCTGCATCTACATACGTTAGCCAACAGAAATAATACCCATCCTGCTTCGTGGCAGGATATCGTGGTATAGAAGGTCATCCACTATCATAGCGTGGGGCGTATAGGGTCATCCGCTGATGATACTGCGGGCATCCGTTAATGGTACTACGGGAATCCAACCAATCACCAATTTATATATATATATATATAACAACCACAAACACCAATCCTAAATAACTAATATATATTTTAAATATCCACAATAATATTTAAACACATCCAAACAAGCAACCAACAACACATAAAAATTATTTAAATAAAATCCAAGTAGTGAGTTTACTCACCTGATTTTATTGGCTGAATATCCAATGAAGCTTATTATATAGATTCCACAGTGATTTCTCCTACTATCTGTTTTCCAATGTAAAACAATATAAATAAAATTTCAGTTATTGAATTAGACTAATTAAATTTAATTAATTATCACGTGTAAGTTAATTCCAATTTAAACATAAATCTTACTCACCCTATTAGTCTATAAATTTTATTCCATTACTAAAAAAATTCCTTTATACAAAATAAATTATATAACCTAAATTTACTTTAATTAGTCTTCAATTATATAAACTAATTTCCTAGCATAAATGTTAAATTTGTTTCACACTAATTAAAATACTTAAGTTAATTATCTATTTTGAAATAAATTATACCTTAATCATGGTGTAAGCCTTCTGCTTCCAAAAAGAATTCGAACTTCCTTGTGGCAAATTCCCTTCACTCACGTGCTCTTTCCATCTTCCTTCTTTGCACAAACTACAGTGAGCCATCCCTTTTTCTCCAAGCTCGTAACCTTCCAAAAACCAACGCAATTACTCCGTTCTCATTCCACTCCAGTTACAACATTCACGCCCCCACATCATATGGAACTCGCACAAACCACACCAAAGGTAACTCGGTCTCCAACAGTGTAACTGGCCACCCACTCCGTCCTAACTCACAGCCTTTAAAAACCCATCGCCTTCACTTGTTCGAACACCTAAAGAGAACAAGACCATCGCACCCCATTGCAACTTCAAAGAACAGCATATACTGTAAAATTCGCGAACCCTAAATCATCGTTGCCCATTCCAGATCACCACGACTCCAAAATCGAAAAGCCCCAATTACTTTCCCTGGTTTCGAACAACTCCAGTAAGCATCACACCTTCACCCTTTCCTCCGCTACCTGTTGCGACCCCTTCTCTTCAAAATCGAATGCATACCACCACTGTCGAATGCTCACATAACCCTTGCAACCGCAAGCCTCGAATTGAACTCCGTGCTCTCCTTTGAAGGTCGACCTCACAGAAAATCGCACTTCCAATACCGAACCCAAAACAATATATACTCGTGAAAAGCCCTTGAGGAATCAATCTCGTTAAACCCAAAATCGACCGATTCTCTTTGAGTATTGGATTTTCGATTTCATTTGTTTGAATGTTTGAGAGACAAGCTAATTTAGTTTCCAGGGGCGTGCGATTGGATTTATTTCTTCATAATGAAAATGAGAAGGAAATTATAAAGGGGCGCGATATATAGAAGGAGAAGGGAATAGAACGTACACGATATTAAATGGTTGTCTAGTGAAGTACAAGCAAATTTAATACCGATTTGATTTTAAGGGATTTTTATCCTTTTTAAATAGATATCGATTTGATTTTCGATTCGATTTCGATTTTATCCATTACAATTACCTCGGGGTTTGCAACTTGAGATCGTAACCGCTATTTTAACGCATCGACAGACATTTAAATGTTACAATGCTACTTTAGACATTACGGGATATATTCTGAAATTTATTTCGAACGTGTATATATAACATAACCATATTAAATCTATATAATATAATTTAAATTCAGAAACAAATAAATTCTCCGAAAATAAAATATATTTATTATCATCTATATTCAAATATAATTAATACTGATCATCTAAATTGTTCTGATTCAGTTTTTAAATCACGAATTGAATTATTTTTCGTATTACGATAGTTTAATATATTCTATATAAAATCAAAATCGATTATTAAATCAATAGCTAAATATAAAATTCATTTATATTATCAATTCAATATTTAAAACCATATTAAATATTTAAAGTAAACTGTTCGAAAAATCCGGGTCGTTACATTCTTCCCCCCTTAAAAGAATTTCATCCCCGAAATTACTAAGGTAGGAAAAATGTTTCAATCCCATTAACTTTTCAAAGCTCAACTCTTCATATTTCAACAAATTTTAGTTCCTATAAACTTTGGTTTTCGTTCATTAAATATGAATGATTTATATTAAATATATTCATATCCAATTCATATTCCATTCATAAGCATTTAATTCATTCAAATTGATTTTACTCACTGGATCCATTTAACTTACTAAGTTAATTTTCAAATTCCATTTTTTTTAAATTCTTGGGTTTTTTATTACAAATGCTTTAGAAATCATATAAATATATACATATATTTATTTCCATCTCAAATTCAAAAAATTTGAATTTTCAAACCCAACTTGTTTACTTTCAAACAAATTCCCATTAGAAACTTTTCTAAGGTAGCAATCCATCACTTAGAACTCGAAAATGAACACTGATGATGCTGCAGTCATCATCAGAATTATTTCCCAGCCACTGAAGTGAGTTCAGTGCTTTAATAAATTTCAAAATCCATTAAAAATGTTTTTTATTCAAAAATCCCTTTCAAACCAAAACTATTATTTTAATATACTTCAAAAAATATTTTCAAACTTCCCAGGATTTAAATTCCAAATTCTGTTTTAAATCCAATTCCAGTTCATCTCATTTGTAGATTTCATTTACATACAAATTTTATTTGGTTATAGATAACCAATCCAATTTTACAATCTTATTTGATTATAATAACAACCAACTCATCCATATATGATAATAATTCCAGAAAATTATTATTTTTCAATCAACATAGAATTTTGAGTAAAATTATTTCATTTACCCACTTGAAAACAATATCATGTTCAATCTTCTGTTCAAGTATTTACAAACCCTTATCGACGTCGTGGCATCCCACGATTCGACCACAATTCATAAGCCAATCAACAGACTAACTAACACAGTATAAAACAATTTTTTATTTCAATTTACAAATACGCTCTTTCGTATATATACACTCAACTCATTTTAGGGTACTACTGACCCTATCTCTAATGAGCACAACCCTGTCAAGCCTAGGTATTCGCTCAACCTAAGCTCTGATACCAACTGTAATGAACCGCAAATCCATACTATCTGAGTTGACTAATAACACCACACGTCCAACCCAAATGACACAGAAATACGAATCATTGGTAGAAAGAAGTTAGAGGATGAGGAATTAGAATGGAAGAAAAATTAAGAATACAAATCTCACAGCGGAATACATAAAATATATTTAATAACATAACTTTTGAAATACAAATCAATAACTGGATATACATACCGTTATCAGAGCATAACAGTTATTCCTGGAACAGTTATGTAACAACCCGTAAAATGCGAGCCAGTTTGAAATTTTTGTTTTGGCAATTTTGGCGAATTTTGATTATTTAAAATGAATTATTTAAAATAATATCGACGGGAAATTTATGTTGAATATAATTCGAATGAATATATTTATATAGTTCGTCGTTAGAATATAAATATTTATATATAATAATAAATGGAATTGAAAATGGCGCGGTAGTTCGATAATTCGATTTCAAACTTCAAGTGAATGTACCGGGTGCAAAACAATCCGGATTTTAGTGAAACCAAAAATAATAGAATCTAATAGTGAATATCTTTCCAACGAATCCGGCAAATCAAAATTTCATAGCGGGAATCAAAAGATATGTCCAGTTGAAAATGCTGAATAGTCGCTATGGAATTCAGGCCCTTAAAAATGGACATTTTGCAAATGACCTCGGATTTCGACGAAACCACTTTTGTTGGGTCCGCAGTGTCAAGTTATTGCTAGATTCCAAATTTCATAAATTTCAGAATCAATATGTGAGCGTGGCAAAGGAAAACGCGTTTGACCGGTTTCAATTGATTTTAATCGACTGGAAATTGGCCATTTTTCATACGGTCTCAGAATTCGACGAAACTAGTTTTGTTAGGACCGTATCGTCAATACGAAGCTAGAAAATATTTTTCTGGAATTTTTCTAGTTAGTATGTGACCCCGGTAATTTGAAATGTACGTTTAAAATTCAATATAGTGATTTAAATGTAAATGCAACGGAAACTGATCGAAACGGTCGTTTCAGCTTGCGGTACATATCCCATTGTGTTCGGAATGGGGGTGAAATGCTACGGACGACAAGCGGTGGGCCTCGTTCCGAGTTGAAAATAAAAAGTTGCTTTTAAAATATAAAAAAGAATTAAAAATATATTATAATATATAACTCAATTCCTCTCTCTCTCTCACTTCTCAGATAATAAAAAAGAAGAAAAAAAAAAGAAAAAAACCCGCCCTAGCCCTCGATCCCGTCGCCCCTGGACGCCACCGCCCGACGCCGCTCCACCTCCGCCTCCCCTCCAAGCAGTCGCCGTCCATCCCCGTCCCTCCTCCCTTGAATGTGACCCTTCCCTTCCCCTCTCTCCTCCGTTCTCTCTTCTTCTCGCTCCAGCACCCAAACCCTACAACCGAGCGCCGCCTCATCGGACCCCCACCACCGCAACCAGCTGCCGCCTCATCGGACCCCCCCCAGAAGCTGCCGCCGACGAAGTCGATGCCCCCCTTTTTTTTCTTGGATACAGTAAGTTTTGTTTTTCTTTTCTTCTTTTTTACTTTATTTTATTTTTATTTAATCTGAAAACTAATTTCGGTTTTAAGAATTTAAAACAAAAAAAAGAAAACTGATTTTTTTTTTAAGATTTCAAAACTGATTTTAAGTTAAAAGAGAAAAAAAAGATTTGAATTTTGAATAAGAAAAGATTTGAACTTTAAATAGGAAAAATCTGATTTTTATATATTGAATAGCGTAATAAAAATGTGATTTTTATATACTGAACTTCGAAATAAAAAGGTGATTTTTATATATTGAAAGTCGGATTAAAAATATGATTTTTATATATTGAATAGCGTAATAAAAATGTGATTTTTATATACTGAACTTCGAAATAAAAAGGTGATTTTTATATATTGAAAGTCGGATTAAAAATATGATTTTTATATATTGAATAGCGTAATAAAAAAGGGGATTTTTATATATTGAACTTCGAAATAAAAAGGTGATTTTTATATATTGAAAGTCGGATTAAAAATATGATTTTTATATATTGAATAGCGTAATAAAAATGTGATTTTTATATATTGAACTTCGAAATAAAAAGGTGATTTTTATATATTGAAAGTCGGATTAAAAATATGATTTTTATATATTGAATAGCGTAATAAAAAAGGGGATTTTTATATATTGAACTTCGAAAAAAAAGGTGATTTTTATATATTGAACTTCGAAAGAAAAATATGATTTTTATATATTGAACTTCGAAAGAAAAATATGATTTTTATATATTGAACTTCGAAAGAAAAATATGATTTTTATATATTGAACTTCGAAAGAAAAATATGATTTTTATATATTGAACTTCGAAAGAAAAATATGATTTTTATATATTGAACTTCGAAAGAAAAATATGATTTTTATATATTGAACTTCGAAAAAATAATAATATGATTTTTGTATATTGAATAGCGAAGTAAAATTCGATTTTTACATATGTAGTGAAGGCGGACAACGAAAGCGACAAAAAGCGAGTTGGCGAAGATTTCCTGCATTAGAAGTGCCGTGGAGCTAGGATAGCTATAAGTGAGAATTTCTCACCTTTCAATTTCTTTTCTAGTTTTATATATATACTAGGATGCAGACGGTGCTTAGTAGCACCCGACACAACCGTCCACAGACCATGGACTTGTTTGTTTGGTTGCATAGATTAGAGATTGTTTGAAAGAAATTGAATTGTGTGGTGAAATGAATTGATTTGATGATGTGTGAATGGCGTGGGCCTTCACTAGACCGGGGATAAGGCTAGGCCTTGTCCCGTTTCTAGTATCGTGCCGTTATGCCGCCGAAATTTTCTAAAATATGTTAGAAAATAAAAATATCATTTTATTGTGTAAATGAATAATAGAAATTCATATGTTGGAATAAAATGTTTTATCGTTAAAAATATAATTTTTAACGTGAATATGAATATAGTGAAAGTGAATAAAATAAAATATTCATTTACAAACCAGACGGTTTGTTTATGTGCACCTATTTGAAGGACATTGATTGGGACGATAAATTTTACACATCGCCCAACAGCACAAATAAAATATGTGTTTGATTGTTTGAAACTCCACACGGGTGTTAGGATGAAATTTGAAGTTCACTCATCCTGATTGATTAAATATGTCGATCGGTTGATTGACAGGCTGTTTTAAGCGTTAGATATCTATATTTGATGCTTATACAGTGTAGTGCACTTTGGTTGATGGTTGATTATTTTTCCATGCTATTATATACATGTGTTGTATGAAAATCCATATAATTAACTTTATATGGTAATTGATTGGGCCTCATTCCAATTTGAAAAATAAAGAATATTATAAAATAAAAGTTCATGTGTTGACAGTACTCATTCATTGAGATTGGTCATGTGTTGAACGAAATATTTTAGTAATAAAATTTACATCTTTATCGATATAAAATAAAAGTTCATGTGTTGACAGTACTCATTCATTGAGATTGGTCATGTGTTGAACGAAATATTTTAGCAATAAAATTTACATCTTTATCGATATAAAATAAAAGTTCATGTGTTGACAGTACTCATTCATTGAGATTGGTCATGTGTTGATCGAAATATTTTAGTAATAAAATTTACCTCTTTATCAATATAAAATAAAGGTTCATGTGTTGACAGTACTCATTCATTGAGATTGGTCATGTGTTGAACGAAATATTTTGATAATAACAACTATTTTGAAAAAGAAATATTTGAAATAGAATATTTGAAAATAGAAATTTATGAAGCCGTGTTGAGTAGATTGACGCCATTTAGGCGTAAACGATATCGATTTCGAAATAAAATGAATTGAAAACGATTTCGAAATGAAATGAATTGAAAACGATTTCGAAATGAAATGAATTGAAAACGAATTCAAATTGAATTGAAAGCGAATTGAAATGAATTCAAATTGAATTGAAATTTGAATTGAATAGAAATGAATTTTAAAACGAATTTATTAAGAAGAATTCAATTTTGATTTGAATTGAAAAGGAAGTTGAAATTGCTTTTGAAACGAATTTTAAAACTATTTATATAATTCTTTTTAAATAGAAATCGACGAAATATATATTATATATATTTTATATATAATATAATGGCCTGAATAGAACGCGCCGCGCCGCGGCAGTTCGCGAATTTCGACCATTTATTTCAAACGAACATTACGGGAGATCCGACCGTCGGATTCTCCTAAAACCGGAACCGTTGGGTTCGTATCGAAAAGAGCTTTCTAATGGATGTTAGAAATTTGAAATCTAACGGTTGGATTTGGAGATACGTCCAAATCAAATTCGAAAAGGTCGCTGTAAGTGCAGTTCGATGGCCGTTGATGGAAATCGACTGTACGGGCCTTGATAAAATTATTAAAAATAGTAATAATTTGTGTAAAATCATAAGAAATGATTTGAGAAGAATTGGGATGAAAAACTCCATATTTGAAAAGATAAAAATAGATTTTTATCGAAATGTACTAGTTTTGAACTAGAAATATAATTCTATTTATTTTTAAATAAATAAATTGAATATGAAAAGGGTTTTAAAAATAACCAGAATTTCCAATGATTGCATTGGAGTGGATTTGAATCGAAATTGTCTTCGGAATATTTCGATGTTGGAATTCGGGATTATGCAGATGTTGTTATGGAAATTTGAAAGATATATATATTTATATCGTTATTTCCAATACGACATTTGTTAATCGTAGAATTTGATATTGAATATAAGCCGGGATATTTTCTATTCAGAGCCTTGTGTTTAATATCAAATGTGATTTGGGTTTGTCGTGAATGGTGTCTTCACTAACACTGTTCTTGAACCCAGTTGAGAAAAGATTAAATCTTTTTATTTAGATTTAATGAAGTGTACCAATTAAATAATATTTAATTGGAATTGAATTGATATTGATTTTTGGGTTTATCGTGGACAGTGTTTTAAATAACACTCGTTCTTTAACCCGATAATTAATGAATGTGATTTTGGGTTTATCGTGAACGGTGTTTTAAATGACACTGATTCTTTAACCCAGTTAACGATTAAAACTAAGTGGAGTTTTAATGAATCTTTAATTAGATTGAAAAGATCGAGAATGGAGTATCACCAGATTTGCTCCAGGCGATAGTTAAATCTTTAATTAGATTTGAACGTGAAATGGTAATTGAATTTACCGATAACACTGTGGTGTTAGATATGAAGTATTACCAGTTTTACTTCATGGGATGAATAGGTTGGGATGGAGAAATTAAAATAAATAATTACTTCGGTAAGGTTCGCTAATCCCGACTAGTTTGAATTGAGATTCAAAAATAGAATGAAGAATAAATTCAAGGAATTTATCTTGGATAAAATTAATGGGAACCTTTCCCTATGAATGTGAAATCAGAAACTAACGGTCGGTTAGCTAAGCAGAATGGTTTTCTGGATATTGATCTGATGTTGGTTTCGGCCTTCGGGGTTAATATTTGGGAAATTATTCTCTTGATTAATTTACGGTTAGTGACTGATGAATTGGAATGAGGCGTATGTTGTGTTTGTGTAACACTTATTTAAAATATACGCGAGTTATTCGGAAAGACCGGGTTTATCCCATTCTGAATAACTGATACGACGATAAGTCGAAGATGAAGACGATGGTTGAAGACCGGAGGTCTTCACGTCGTTTGGGTAATTACTGATGATCTTGATTGGGCTGTACACCCAAGAAGATGGAAACAGTTAGTGATCGTCCAGACGTACTTGGAGATCGATGGATATGCGGGGTACTAGGTGCCTCCGGTTTCGTTCAGACCCAGAACGGACTTGTAAATGGACTGTGTGTCTGACATGGGATTTTAGTCTGTGTGATTGATTTCTATTAAATATATATCTGTTTGGCGGCGGAGAATTTATTCTCTTGCTTAACGCCCTTCTCTGAGACGTACGAGCTCAGGGGTTATATATTGATGGATATCAAACGCATGGAGTGAATTGCCTGTGTGGCATGCCTAAGTGGCATGACTAAGTGGCAATTGATCGAGGCTTCTGTTGAAAAGCAAAGTCTTGTGGTGATGATCAAAGCACGGCCTTTGTGGCGTAGCTTTGTGTAACGTTTACTTCGCGAGTTTCACACCCGGTATGAACCAAAAACGGGAGAAAGGACCTCAGGGAGGGCCTGCGTTTCCTCTTAGCTAGAAGTGGCGTCAGTGGTTTTACACGCCCTGACGAGTTTGACTTATGTGGTTGTTGCTGTTGCGAGGCGCCTCGGATTGATCGGTCGTTCTCGAACCGATGGAGTCATTTAGTTGGCTCATTTACGACCCAAAGGGCGGCGAAACGCAGTGCTCAGGCATTTTAATCCACATCGGTGGACCGGCCCTGTCGCTCCTAGGGTCACTCGAGCTCTGATCCTGAGACTCGGGCTGGGCAGTCTCGAATCGGTTGAGGACTATCTTTTGCCTCGGTTCATAGATGGAAATCCAATTTCCAAATACGTGACAATTGCGGTTTTAATTGTAGACCTATATATGGCGACATGATATATGGTACCCATGCCGCCTATGATTGATACTTATGATTTGAAGTTGTTTTATACACTATGCACTTATTATAGTATCAAATGATTTGTTTTAAACGTATCAAGCATTCTTTGGCTGTTATAAGGGAAAACCCTATCCTCGGCTGCGTTGCATTGTGTGATGGGACCTGGGTCTTATAACAGCTTCATTTTTCTTTATTTAGCATTGCGCTGTTTGGTTTATGCACTGGTATTCTTGGGAGGAAACCCGTTCCGTGTTATACGGCGTGGTCCCTCGATTTACCTAACTTTAAAAATAAAGATTAATATCTGTTTTAGTTCTCACACCAGTCACATGACTGACCTGGAGTTTATTGTTTTAACCTAAACTCTGGGTGCCCCTATTTTCGACACGGGCAGCTAGTAGTTTCGGTTTTGCAGATTTATATTCACAGGATCCTGGTTTACAGCTGGAACGATATCCGGAAAGCTTTGTATCCGTATATCTCCTTCTAGTTGTTTATTGTATTATTTTCCGCTGCTATGTATTTAAATGTAATTTAAATCTCTGATATTTCTGTGTAATAATTATTCATACTCTGTATATTCTTGTAATCTGATGCATTGTTGTAATATACAATGAGATGTTCTTCTGCATGCGTTCTGTTTTGTCCTGTTCTCAAACGATAGGGCGTTTCGAACGGCCTGGATCGGTTTAGCGACTGGTTCAGACCGAGCGAAATTCCTTGCCGTCACAGTTGGTATCGGAGCTTTGGTTTACAAAGCTAGAGAACAAGACACATTAGAACCCTACGAAAGAATTCATCAGATATTGGATTAGTAATATCCAATTAGAATGACTCGTTAGAGATAGGATCAGTCGTATCCTAGAACGAGTGTGAAGAGTATATTTTTGAAAATGAAAACAAATTTTGTTTTGAAAATTTAAAATCAATTTTTCGTATTTGATTATATATTTATATTGATTTGGACAATTCAGTATATAAAGAATTTGCATATACGCCTTGCAAACGTATATTCAAAGTTTTAATATATTGGATAGATATAGCATCACACTCTAGTCGCCCGGGGATGATGCTGATAATTGTGATCACATTATCAGTATTTATTTTCGAGTGACGAAGGTGTGATTTCTATATATTTCCATTAGACTGGTGTGAGAACCAAAATTAGATAGGGCCTATTGTTGTGATTTGGCATCAAAATCTGATTTTTGACTATATATATCAAATTATGAATTTGAAACTCTAATCCACTAACTGATTGATGTTTGTGTTGTTTGTTTATTTGTTTGCTAATTTTTAGCAATTTAGCCTAATTGAATCAAATATTGGATTATATTGAAAATTGGTCGCAATTGCTTGCATATACATATACTTACATTGAACAGGTCATAGCAAGGAGGCTAGAGCCAGAGAATAAAATTTGTTTGCCCGACAAATAGGTACATGTTTACTACATAATTTACTGTTTCGTTTGGTTGATGATGATTTTATGAGCCTATTGGCTAGCCGCTTGGCCACCATATATATCTATACAGACCATCATATGCGATCATTGGAAATACTCTGTCACACATTCGTCCATACACTTCATTCTGGGACTGAACGAAACCGAAGGCACAATTTCTATTATTTGAAAAAGTCCTTGCACTTTACTCCGTCTTCGATTATCTTCATATAATCTGATTTGCAACGCTACTGCCAATACGGAGTAGTTCTCGGGTAATAATCCAACCAATCTCTCCATATTGACAACGATATTGGCAAATACTTCTATTGTCGGTTATTTAACTATTGAAGAAAAACCGACATTCATTCATAACATCAAACATCACCGAGCCCATTAATTAATATTTCATTAATTAAATCACTTCTCCATTTCCTTATCGATATTTTGTTAACCTGATATTTTCGACAATCGTCTTGGCCCTTTTCTCTATTTGGAAAACATTTCCATATATCGCCTCCTTTTATTTTCAATACGTAGAAAATATATTCTATTTATAATTGGAAAATATTCTAATTACTTATCTCTTTCCTAACCATTCATTTTTAGACTTGAAATATTTATAATCATATTTCCATAATTTCACTGCCTTGGGTAAAACGAATGTTGTGTAAAACATCCTTATGATAACCCAAAACACTGCATTCAACAAATTCTTATTCAAACATTCCTCTTCGAGACTGGATCATGTTGTTTATCGGTTAAAAACGAAATCAATCAAGTTGGGGTATAACTACCTCTCAGACCTTGACTGAAAACATCCTTAACTTCAAAACGAACAAGAACTTTTACCTTGAATAATTAACATCATATAAAACCAATTCTCCATTTTAAAACGTATATACATTTCTCTTTCTATTTCCGGATTATCGATTTCCTTTTTGTATAATATTCTATTTTTAAGTTCGTTCCCTTACCGGATTCTATATATATTGATATATAGATTTCTAATTATCTTAAAAATATTCTAACTCCCTAAATTTTCAGAAAATTTCGCCATTACCTCCTTTGTACTGGTTGATAGTTCAAACCTCAACTCGCCTCTCTAGGCCCTTTCCATTCAAAAAGAAAATCAAAAAGCCAAGTGGCTTGCCGATTCGGTGCCTAAAATCTCATATGTATTTTAAACATGTACCTTTTGATCGGGCATTTCAATTTATATCTCTTCATATACTTCATTCCAAACCTGCTTAACACGTATCCAAATATTCCTATTTGGTTTCAGCTCAATCCATTCGTCTTATCCCAATTCGCTAATTTATTTTCTAATTAGCTATTTTTCCTATTTCCCATCTTTGTTTGAACAAACATGTTCAAATAAAATATTTAACTTGCTTATAACCAAATTGAATTCCAATTTCAATTCAAGTTTCCTTTTCGATTTCGAATATTAATCTCCAAATCGAATTCACTTATTCAAAATCTCATTAATTAATTACTATTCAAATTAGTTAATTATATTCAATAATTAAAAATCTGATTTCTGTTTTAAAAATCAATCCATTACTCCACTTGAGTTCAGATATATTTTACAACTCAAATCTGAAATTTTTTAGATAGAAATTCGAATTTTTTCCGCTTAAAATCCTTTTATAAAATTAAATAAACCGTTATGGTTTTTAAATGGTTATCGCGTTGTTTTTCTGAAAATTTGATTTTCACATAACTCAAAATATATATGATGAAATTTAGAATTTTCTCTTCCATTAGAAAACTATTATCTAATTGGTCCGGACGGTTCTTGTTTCAAAGAATTCCGACTTAATTTGGGTTCTATATACTCAATTGAAATTCGAATCGCCAATTTACGAACTGCCGCGCTGCGATGAGCTTGTTTTAATTATATTTAATATATAAACGTTTTAAACTTCATTTACATATAAATTCTAACTCCATTCTAATATACTTTAATATATTTTAAACCAATTTTCCAAATTCAACATGATATTTCTGATTATCAATAATTGTCGATTTTCCCTTACTCGGTAATAAATTTATTTGTCCTTCAATCTTCTATATTTAATTCCAATTCCTTTTATAAATAAATTATTTATAAAATTCGATATAATCGAATTTCTATTATAAACCCGTTGAATTCTTCTCAATTCAGCTTATACTCCGAATTCCGAAATATAATCAATCGTTTTGTTTCAAAACACTTCCCAAATTACTTTTAAATTCCTATTTGAATTTAAATGGTTTAAATTATCAAAATAATAATTTATTTCACCAAATTTATAAGACTATTTATAAATTCAACTTCCTTGTTTCATATATTTAAACAAGTTCCCTTTTCAAATTTCTATTTGAAACTCCATCCTTTTGATATTCCGAATTGCGGAATAAAAACAGTTGTTCCCTTTTCGAATGATTCCAAATGTTATTTTTAAATTCATATTTGAATTTAAATATTCAAATTATCTCTTGATAATTAATTCATTATATTTATAAACACCATTTTATAAATTTCCTTGTTTTATATTTAAACAAGTCTATTTCGAAATCTATTTAAAACCAAAATCTTATTTTGGAAATTTCTATTTATAATAACTTATATATATGACACCCAATTTATTTTACATTCAATTTAACTTCTATTTAAATAAATTTGAATTCAAATCATAAATCCTTACGGATTTATTTTAGTTCAATTTATATTCTGAACATCAAAATAAATTCCATCATTTATTTCTTTAAAAAGATTTCCCCGTTTCTATTTTTAAATTCACATTTGAATTTAAATATTCAAATTATCAAATGATAATTTTTCCCACTACATTTATAAACCCCGTTTATAAATTCAGTTCAATTCAGTTCCCTGATTATCCAATGAAAATCATTCCATTTCATTTATAAATACCGTTTATAAATTTACTTAAATTTTTGGTTTATAAATATAATTTAAAAATTAAATACTTGTTTTATCTATTTAAAACAAGTTAATATCTTTATAGTCCATTTGAAATTCAAATTCTATTTTTGAAAAATAGAACTACCTTTTTTAAATCTCAAATATCCTTTTCACGATATTTTTATAAATCAATATTTTGGCCCCAGTGATATTTAAACAATCAAACCACTCAATTATCAATCAACACATCATATATGATAATATATGTGGAACAAACAAATCATAATATTTTTTAGGAATCCAGTTTGATCCCTCCAAACTGTTTTCCTGCATCCACAGACGTTAGCCAACAGAAATAATACCCATCCTGCTTCGTGGCAGGATATCGTGGTATAGAAGGTCATCCACTGTCATAGCATGGGGCATATAGGGTCATCCGCTAATGGTATTGTGGGAATCCAACCAATCACCAATATATATAATAACCACAAACACCAATCCTAAATAACTAATATATATTTTAAATAGCTGCAATAATATTTAAACACATCCAAACAAGCAACCAACAACATTTAAAAATTATTTAAATAAAATCCAATTAGTGAGTTTACTCGCCTGATTTTATTGGCTGAATATCCAATGAATTTTATTATATAGATTTCACAGTGATTTTTCCAACTGTCTGTTTTTCAATGTAAAATAATATAAATAAAATTTCAGTTATTGAATTAGACTAATTAAATTTAATTAATTACCACGTGTAAGTTAATTCCAATTAAACATAAATCTTATTCACCCGATTAGTCTATAAATTTTATTCCATTACTAACAAATTTCCTTTATATAAATAAATTATACAACCTAAATTTACTTTATTGTCTTCAATTATATAAACTAATTTCCTAGGATAAATGTTAAATTTGTTTCACACTAATTAAAATACTTAAGTTAATTATCTATTTTGAAATAAATTATACCTTAATCATGGTGTAAGCCTTCTGCTTCCAAAAAGAATTCGAACTTCCTTGTGGCAAATTCCCTTCACTCACGTGCTCTTTCCATCTTCCGTCTTTGCACAAACTACAGTGAGCCATCCCCTTTTCTCCAAGCTCGTAACCTTCTAAAAACCAACGCAATTACACCTTTCTCATTCCACTCCAGGTACAACATTCACGCCCCCACATCATATGGAACTCGCACCAACCATATCAAAGGTAACTCGGTCTCCAACAGTGTAACTGGCCACCCACTCTAACCTAACTCGCAGCCTTTAAAAACCCCTCGCCTTTACTAGTTAGAACAGCGAAAGAGAACAGGACCATCGCACCCCATCGCAACATCAAACAACCGCATATACTGTAAAAATCGCGAACCCTAAATCATCATTGGCCATTCTAGATCACCGCGACTCCAAAATCGAAAAACCCTAATTGTTTTCCCTAGTTTCGAACAACTCCAGTAAGCATCGCGCCTTCACCCTTTCCTCCGCTACCTCTCGCGACCCCCTTCTCTTCAAAATCGAACGCACACCACCAGTGTTGAACGCTCACAGAACCCTTGCAACCGCGAGCCTCGAATTGAACTCCGCGCTCTCCTTTGAAGGTCGGCCTCACAGAAAATCGCACTTCTAATACCGAACCCAAAACAATATATACTCGTGAAAAGCCCTCGAGGAATCAATCTCGTTAAACCCAAAATCAATCGATTCTCTTTGCAGTATTTGATTTTCAATTTCATTTGTTTGAATGTTTGAGAGACAAGCTAATTTGGTTTTTAGGGGCTTGCGATTGTATTTAATTCTGCATAAGGAAAATGAGAAGGAAATTATAAAGGGGCGCGATATATAGAAGGAGAAGGGAATAGAACGTACATGATATTAAATGGTTGTCTAGTGAAGTACAAGCAAATTTAATACCGATTTGATTTAAAGGGGTTTTTATCCTTTTTAAATAGATATCGATTTGATTTTTGATTCGATTTCGATCTTATCCATTACAGTTACCTAGGGGTTCGCAACTTGAGATCGTAACCGCTATTTTAACGCACCGACCGACATTTAAATGTTATAATGCTACTCTGGACATTACCAGATATATTCTGAAATTTATTTCGAATGTGTATATATAACATAACCATATTAAATCTATATAATACAATTTAAATTTCAAAACAAATAAATTCTCTGAAAATAAAATATATTTATTATCGTCTATATTCAAATATAATTAATATTGATCATCTGAATTGTTTTGATTCTGTTTTTAAATCAAGAATTGAATTATTTTCATATTGCGATAGTTTAATATATTCGATATTAAATCAAAATCGATTATTAAATTGATATATAAATATAAAATTCATTTATATTATCAATTCAATATTTAAAACCATATTAAATATTTAAAATAAACTGTTCGAAAAATCCGGGTCGTTACACTATCCATATGTAGTACTCACTATCCATTGCCACAATCTTAACACGGCCTGGTTAGACTAAATTTGATACCACTAAGAAGTTCAAGACACGAACAAGGGCTACCTTATAATGTTTGACTAAACTAGGAATAAAAACAAAACAAGTTAATAATTTATAAATATACATAATCAGTGTGATGATACAAAGACGATTGTTTTGATATGAATTATCACTAACTTTTGGGACTGAGTTATCAGGAGAATACAAAAAACAAGCAACTAAGGATACTGAACACAAATTCATAACATTACATGACTGCACCAAAACAAAATAGTACAAATACAAAGACTATACAGGTGATACAAAGACGATACAGTTGTACCAAATACAAAGAATGATGCAATAATTTAATTTTGTCTTCTAATGTTTAGCCCTTAAAGCTGGTCGTTATGTCTACTAACGTCAATTCGAAAACCAATAACCCGATTTTACAGCGTTGAAAGTTGATGTTGTAATTCATTTTCGTACTCAGCGGCTCGACTTAGAAACTGTTGGTCAATCTACTGCCAAAAGGTACCACCCTGTGGGATAAACATGACATCTAAAATAGTGATGACCAATGTTGAATCCAATCGAAATAACATCTTCTACAGTGGCATACCCACAATCGCACATTATGATTGGTGAGTCAGCTTGCTGTTCATTAACCACTTGGTTGTTTTGATGCTGACGACGCAAGGCAACACGACTATGCCATCGCATCGCCCTTTCTTCACGTCGTTCTTCTTCTCGCCATTGTCTTTGGAGTTTTTCTTGCTCTAGTTCATACCCACGCAAATCATCGTAGTGCCTTTCTTTCATCTCTATATAAAAATCAATAGGAGTTTCTGGTGATGATAGGTTTCACAGTCGTAGATCACCCATGCCCAGGGTATCTTCGTAGTCACACGATGCAGGAAGAGAAATAGGCATTATTTAACTATAAACAGAAATAGACATTTAAACATTTAAATTGGATTTCTTTTGTCCTCTAAATTTTGTTTCCATCTTTCGAAATAAGCATTATTTACCAATACATCAATGGTTTGGTAAACATAAAAATACCGAACTTGCACAATTTCAACACATGCAAACATATAAATACAACAGTTCAAGTATAAAAACCCTAATTTAAGGCAATCGGTATACCCAAATCACCCAGAGATTTTGAACATAGACCAAAATAAGTTAGAGATGAAATCAACAAATAAAACCGAAATGATGAAGCCCTAACTACCTGTAATTGTCCTAAATGATCCAAATTGGAGGTGTAAATTTGTAAAATAGGAGCAATCGAAGGTTTGTAGTTTGTAACCTGAGGAAGGGTACCAATCGGAGGTCTTCTTGGACGGATTTCGTGGAGAGAGGAACGGACAAAAGGAGGAGTACAGGAGAAATTTGTTTTGGGGGGAAGCATTTCGTGAATGGGAAACTATCGCACCAAATTTTCACTAAGCTGTAGCAAGGTTTGGCTTGAACCATTGGATTAATCAACATCTACGGTTATTTATTTGTTTAAACTGATAACGCAGATCACTGACCTGACATGTATTTATATAATGCAACACTTTGAACTGGTGTTGCAAGGGTCGGCTTGAACCATTGGATTAATCAACATCTACGGTTATTTATTTGTTTAAACTAATAACGCGGATCGCTGACCTGGCATGTATTTATATAATGCAACACTTTGAACTGGTGTTGCACGTCACAACACAAGAATTCCAACCGAAACACTGTGTTCACATCTAACATAGCTACAAATGAATGTTGTTGCATAAGATCAAAGAATGCATAGCTTTCGCAGCACTTTTCATGCAACGTACGCAAATTAGTGTCGAATATGCCCACTTTTGTAGTAGTGATAGTTTTCTGATTTTGCCTTCAGTTGCTCCAACCACTTGTTTTTTCTTTACCGCCTTGGATCCTTCGGGCCTAACATATCGGTCATCAGTAAGGTTTACATATTCTTCTAAACCAATAGTAGTACTGTCCTGCGTATCTCTCGGACTATAACTGTCTCCAAATCTTGGAGTTTTCCCATGACTACTGCTTGATTGGACGTCTTGGACAGCTTTCTGAAGTAAAGATTTCCATTTCACGTGATTAACCAGTAGGTCATACAGATGCATGAACTGATAGAAATGAGATCCTTGTT
This sequence comes from Allium sativum, assembly GCA_030737875.1. Lineage (NCBI taxonomy): Eukaryota > Viridiplantae > Streptophyta > Magnoliopsida > Asparagales > Amaryllidaceae > Allium > Allium sativum. Next base: position 434,100,811 of record CM060920.1, read on the forward strand.
TACTATTTGGTTTATATATTTGTTTGAATAACTTGTTTGCGGCAAGTCTCTACATTGGAAATATGAAGCTTTTACTACAGGGCTAAGATGTAAAGTACAAAAAAAAACGTAAACAATTATTACCATATGAGTTTCACTTCCAAATCTGCTTGGGTTACTCTGCTTCAGCTTGAACATTTATGAATCAAAAAAATTGAGTTTGACGATTGATTTTACAATAACGATCTTTGATGGAAGCTACACTTCTATTCCGATCCATGTTCTTCCTGTTGTATGCATTAGTGATTCTACCCCAAAATGTTTCACCACTTTGAACGGCACCACAGATAGGATTTAGCGAAAGAGAACAGTATATGTAGCTAAGATCATAGTCTTCATTAGCACTCCAACTTGAAGTAGTTAGCATTCCACCAAACGGTTTTCCTAGGTCTTGTAAATCAAACGTTTCGAAGCTAATCCTTGCGGCATCGACATCAAAATCAGTAACCATTTTTTTATAGTAAATTTAGATGTGGTAGAAGAAGAGTTGATGTGGAAGAAAGTAGATGATGGGTGGCGTATTTGTAGGGTTTGAAAAATATAACCGTTACTAAATCCAGTTGTTGGCCTCCTCACGTATGTTCTACTGACACGCGAATAATAAAGCCGTTGAGCTTTAGAGCTTATTTAACAAGCGCGTAACTCTAGGCACTTGTTGAACAACCGCGTGGACAGTTTGGAGATTCCGGAACTTTAAGGCCAGATTTTCGAATAGCGGCCAAAATCTACACACAGCTGGAGGCGATTTTGGGTATGGATTTCACATTTTCGGATTTCTAAGTAATTGTTGGAGTTGCCCTTAGAACTGGGCAAGCACATAGCCCAAGTTATGGGTAAAATGTAATATATTTTTTACCGTGTTGGATTTTTTATTAGGTCTATAAAATCTAATTCGATTAGAATATTGCTAAATTTGATTTAAATAAAATCATGTATTATATTTAAATTTAAATGCCTTATATTATTAATTTAATTTGATTAGTTGAATTTATGTATATAAGCATCATATACATATGTGCATGCGTGTGTATGTGTGTGTATCTATACACACACACATTCATTTTAGAAAACGGTTCCCATGAGGAGAGGAAGAAGAGATGATACATTGCCAAATTCGGTGCCTCAAATAGCTTCTAACCTAGCAATTTTCGCTCCCATCTTACTATATTAAACCCCAAATCCCCATGTTGAACAAGATTCAAAGTACTGCTTGCTTAGGTGCTTCGATTTTCCCCTTTATCGATCAGATTTGGAACGCTGAATCCGCTTCAAAGGATCAAGTTGTAACACCACGTTAAATTTACCATAAATATACATAAATAATTAAATAATAATAATAATTAATAAATTCAATGAGCTAAAAATAGGAATTTTGGAAAGTTATCAATTGGGCCACGAAAGTATTAATATTGTGTTCGCGGTGAGATTCTGGTCCGTTTACATATTTTATTTACTAAAAACGGAGTTGTATGAAGAAGATATTAATAAAACAAGTTATACGTAAATTGTTTACACATAAAGTTTGAAATTCAACTTAATTAAATATAAATTCGGAATATAATCAGTTATAGATTGGCATAAGAGAATATTCCAGGACGATTTAAATTTATGTGTATACATTTATATGCAAATGAGACAAGAATAATGCACACGAGGAAAAAAATCTAAGCCATAAATTCAAAACTTAATAAAAACGACGTTACATGAGATTCAAAATCTTCTGACTGGACCCCAAAAGGGCGTCGACCGCCCTCCTGTAGAAGTGGTCGTCCACCCTCCTAAGGGAAGGGTGGCGAGGGTATTTTTTCCTTTTAGGGAGAGTTTTATAGTTTGGCATCAACAGATCGTCCAGATTAAATCTACAAATCCATTGGTCTATACACACACTTTCAGTTATAAATATATCCCCCTAGCCTCACTCTAAACTCTACTCTCATTTCATTCTATGCATCCATACGGTTCTTTCGCTTTTGCTGAATTCCGAAAAAGGTTAGGATTCTCTTATATTTCTTCAACCTCCATTCTATCCTTTATATTTTAGATTCATATAGATTTAGATTCTGGAATTTAGTGATATATATATATATATATATGTGATATTCTAAGATTTAACTCTTATATATATATTATTAGGAGGATTGGAGTATGGTAATCTCGAAGGATGAATCTAGATCCGATTCTACACAAATCTTATTGTTCTTCCTTCTCTAATCACTGTGAGTGGAAATCTTATAAGTTGCTATTTTCTATTCTTTGTAATATGGATTTGGATGTTTATGCATGTATGGGACTTGGATTAAAACAAAAATAAAACATTATAAACCCTCCAAATCCTATATTTTGTTTACTACGGAAATGGTCAATCAAAAGCTATATGTTTAGGTTTGTATTATTGAAGTAATGAAAGTTAGGCCTTAGGTATTGTGTATTTTGTTTTGATTGCTTGATTTTCGCTTTAATTATTCTTATATATTTGTATAATAAAATGTAAGATTTGAGTGGTGTAAATTACTAGGTTTAAGCATCTATTTTAAATAGACTTGTTTGAACGTATTATATGCAACATACTGGAATCTTGAGTTTGTTTGAAAGTTGTAATCTATATTCAAGGAATTTCTCTGTGAACCCTGTTTGATTCGGGAGCAACCCGCTCTTTCATTGCTAGAAAGGTTGTTGACTCCTTTTCTAGAAGTCCGATAGGGGTGTCTAATCCTATCGGAGGAGCTAAGTAACTTTCGCTTATATGTAATGACGTAATATTAGATATCAGAGATGCCGATTTATTTTGTGATGCATATGTGTTGGATTTCGAGCGGTATGGTCTCGTATTAGGGAAGGATTGGCTACCATTTTATGGATCTTCCTTAATTGTGATAAGAGAGTTGTTTGCTTAAGAAGTCGTGAAGGTCGTAGCTTAAAGATCCCTTTGTATGACTGGGAATAGGGACTCGGTCTTACTACATTCTTTATCATTTGAATTAGGAGAGCCAACTTCGATGCTTATTGTATGCGAGTTTCCAGATGTCTTCGAGGAAGTTATTAGATTTCCACACCATAGAGAAATATCATTTAGGATAGACCTCGAGAAGGATGCAGGGCCAGTTGCATTGCCATTTGTTGGAGAATGGAGTTTTGATGACAACAACCTTGTCTCACTTATCATTGATTATACAATATATATACTGTAACACCCTGAATTTTCCATGTCTATTAAAAGAATGGATTAAAGAATACTTAATTTTTAAATTAAGAATTAGGGGAAACGGGTTACGCCATTGCGTTCGTCTCGAAATTTTGCTTTGGAATAGAGTCCAAGTTTTCGTAAATTGGACTTCGTATGAGGAAGTTATGGCCCTCATAAGTTTTAGAAATTTATATAAATTAAAACAATTCAGAGTTAAAATTCAAAATTCAAACGGAAAGCAAAGAAGCGGGCTGGGCGGGATTTTTCCCGCCTCAGACCAGGTCGACCTGGGGGTCGACCTCCCCTATACAGGTCGACCAGGGGGTCGACTTGGGGGTCGACCTACCCTCCTCGCCCAGATCCAAAACAGTGACGATTCTGACTAGTTGCTGAGTCTTTTCTGACCTGTTGCTGAGTCACTAGGGCATAAGTGTCAATTATAGATAACTCTATCTAGTCTGGACGATTGCGAATGCTCCTAAAACGACCTAACGACTCACATAAGATTAAACTTCTTTAAAAGCAACCCTAATCCTCAAACCCTAAATCACACAAATTCATTCCAAGGAGCCACCATGCTGCCCATGATCGTTCTAGCCTAGCCACCATTTCTTCTTCATTTAGAAAACGAGTTAAAAGCTACGAATCAAAACTTACTTAGAGAATTGATAGTCTTCTTCAAGGGATTGCTTTTCAAATTCAGAAAACAGATCCCAGAAAACAAGACTTTCTTTTGTTTGTAAGTCCTGTTATTATTTAGATGTGAACGATTAAAAGTTATGATTTGTAATAAAATGAAAACTAGCGTTATTCCTAGTTGTAAGATAATGATGATGTTGATTCATGCCTATTCTTGTAACGGTTCTATCGTATATGCTTATGAGATTATTGTGGTTATTATGTTGGTGTTAAACCAATCATGTATTATTTAAAGTTTGGTGACTTATTCATGTTATGTTACATGCAAGTTGTTAGGCTATGTGGTTATTATGTTGATGTAAACCAATCATGTAAAATTGGTGACTCATTCATGTTATGTTACATGCAAGTTGTTAGGCCAAGACATGTATTATGTTTAGATTTACATTTAGATCTACGAAAATTAGATCCAAGATTGAAGTTCATACTCACATGCTTAGTTGAACTTGTGTAAAACCATATGCTTAAGATTCATGTTTGTTGGATCCAAAATAAAAGTTCATATTTACATGCCTTGTTAAACTTGTGTAATTCCATATGTTTAAGATTCATGATTATTGGATCCAAATTAAAAGTTCACATTCACATGTCTAGTTGAACTTGTGTAATTCTATATGCTTAAGGTTTATGTTCATTGGACCCAAAATAAAAGTTTACATTTACATGCCTAGTTGGATTTGGGTAATTTCATATGCTTAAAGACTCATGTTAGTTGGATCCAAAAATACAAGTTCATTATTTTTTTGCCACATTTACATGACCCATGTTTAGTTAGTTCCTTATTATTTTATATTGTGTGAATGGTACATGCTCCCTTCTTTCCCCTTTTGCATATAAGTTAGGCTAAGCTACGAGCCTAACATTCTATGTGAATTCTGCGAACGTATGACGAGGGTAACGTTGGGAAAACCTTAGAAATTATTATTATTGGCAAAATTTGGCCCATAAATAAATGAATGGTTAGTGGCATAAAAGTGGTATAATTTATATACCAAAAATTGAAAATATGATTTAGAGGGCAAATGGGGCATGACTTGAATGGCAATAATTGTGGATAATTTACATATAAATTTGAAAGATAAATATGTAAATTAAGTAAAAGACGAATATGCCTAACCCGAGGTTAGATTGAGTTAAGGTGTATGACTGCCCGGAACCGCCCGGCACATCCAACAACCGTAACAATATATATCTAATGTGAGAGGTTAGTGCGTCAAGCCCAAAGAACCCGAGGTTAGATTGTGTTGCGGTATAAGACTGCCCAGAACCGACCGACACATTCAGCAACCGCAACAATACATATCTAATGTGAGTGGTTGGTGCTTTAATGAATGAATTAAAGCTAAGACAAGAATGGTAGGGTTAAGTTAATTAAGGCAACACTTAACCAATGCAACATGTTGACTAAACTGGTGGGTGGGGTTAGGTTAATTTGAGAACACTTAACCATTTTAACATGTTGATTTGGAAACCCTAGTAACGGGACCCATTTCAGCAGTAACCCACATAGATGTATCATGGTACCCTGAACTAGGCAGGGTGGGGTTGGATTACTAGACTGATTATAAGACGTCAAAACAACGGCGGGTGGTGCGTCAGTGTACGTTCTGGCGGAGTGCACTCGTGCACGTACTCCGGAGTGGAAAAAGTAGGCACTGGGCTTCAGTAGTTATACTCTGTGCATCTTGAATTGTGTCGGTTGCCACCATAGGACTTGATACACCGCATGGTGGGACCATCACGAGTATCTACAATCATGCGGGGCCGAATGACACAAGTGGTAAACGTATGCGAGTAGGAGCCAATCGATAAAAAAGGGGATCATTTATCTCGAACACATGGTGCTAGTTGAAACACTTGTAAGGGGGTTCATAGAAGTAAAATGGGTGCGGTAGCATATTCAGCTTTATTATCTTATTTCTAGGGTGTTGTCCTAGATTCAGTTTATTCATGTCATAACCCTTTTCTTGTTTATATGCTAAATAGTCACTGGACTTACTAGAATCATGTCTGACCCATTTTCTTTCGTCTTCTTTTCTTCCGTCCCCCCTCCCCCTAGGTCCGCAGGGAGGGAATACTTCAACTTAGAGCGAATCATTTCCAGCTTGAAGAGAGTAGATGTATTTCTTGGAATCTTTTTCCTTGGGCTATGGCTTTGGATACTCTCTTATTGGGGATTTATGCTGCCTTATTGTTGTTTTAATGCTTCTTTATGCTTTAATTCAAGACAGAGTTTTTGTTGTAATAATATAGAAGTTGATTTGAGACAGTTGTTGTAATGTTTTATTTGAACCACGTACTTATGAAATAAATTTAGTTTTTCCGCTGTTTATATGTCTGTCTTGTAAATAATCTGTATCTTTTACCTATAATGCTCCACCAAAGTTAAGACATTCCCTTTATGAGTGACCTTAACGTAGGTGGGATGTTTCATATACTAACATCTCTATCTAGAATATATAGACACACACACACACACATACACACACACACATATGTACATATATATATATATATGTACATATGCAGGATTTGTATACAGGACCTAAATACTAAAGACTGGACAGTCCTATTGTTTCAAAAACAGATTCAGGATTCAGAAGAGATTCAAGACTCATGAGTTATCAAGATTATCAAGAGTTCAAGAAAAATATAATAATAGAGTCTAGTTTATATGTTAGACTCTGAATAACACTCCAGGTTCAAATTCTATTTTTTTCAAATTTCAAATTCTCTTTTTCAATTTTTCAAATTTCAAATTCTAATTTTAAAGTATTTTACTTATGATTTCAAACATATAAGTTTAATGTTTATATAATTATATATATGTTTATATAAGTTTATGTAGTTTTATAGTCTTAAACCATAGAACTTTATAAATATGTATTTGATATTATATGATTTTACACTTTAGAATATTTATTTATATTATTAAGTTTTGATTAAAGAATTTCAAACTTATGATTTCAAATATATTTCCTAATTTATAAGTCTAATTATTTTTATAGTTTTATTAAATATATTTTACTAAGTTTATATTTGATTCTTCATATAACCTTTTGTTTATATAGTTTATAAATATTTCTTTATAAATTCCTATATATATATTTATAATTATATTATATATAATTTTTATATCACATATATATATATATATTAAGTTTATAATCATATGTTTAAATAATATTTTCTTATGTTTTTATACTTGAAAAATAATGTTTTAGCAACTAGTTTTGTTTAAGGAATTTCCAGACTTCAAATATTGGTTTTAATGCTTTAAAAATGGTTTAAAAATCATAAAAATGATGGATATGTCGACATACATACTTGGATATGTCGACATATAACCATCAGAAATTTAAACTTGAAAGGAAGTGTCTTTTCACTATTTGTAACATTCCAACCTTTCAAATCTTATAAATATGGGCTTATTTCAAAAAAATTCATCATTCTTTTTCTCCATATTGATCCCCTTTCTTTACTCCATTAATATTTCATATTTTTATGATTCCTATATTTATACTCTGCCGATTTCAATTCTATTTATATAAAACTTCTTCTCTTCCCACTCTCTACTCATTACTCTCTAAATCTAAGTGCTATTGAAGAGTTATAGTGCCGTTGTAATCGTTTGGGAAGTGTTTGGGAAAAGGTGTGTTCCATGTAGCCTTGTAATTAAGGAAGTATTCAGCGGTAACCTTGTAGCTGGGGAAATCAAGGGAAATATACTTGATCAAGTGTGTTTGGAGTCGGTGGTAACCTTATAGCCGTGAAATCGAGTGTGTTGTACTTAGATATTGATATAGTAATAAATCTCTGCGCAATCCAGCATTACATGAGACTGGATGTAGGAGTAATCCGAACCAGTATAAAATCCAGTGTGTTCTTTCCTTTTCTGCATTTTATTTCTGTTTATTTCTGTGTTTGTGTTTGATTCTGTATCTGTGATTATCTCTGTGGTGTGTGATTCATATAGTAGATCATACTAGTTTTAGATTTTCTTAAATTCCTTGAAAACACTATTCACCTCCCTCTAGTGTTAGTTTTGCCTTAACGATCCATTTTGCATTCCCCATCAATTGGTATCAGAGCTAGTCTTTCAAAAAGTTCATAATCTGATTTTTGAAAATATTAAATGGCAAATTTTGAACACTAGTTTAAATTCATGTATTGCATCAGTATTAGATGAGTCTGCATTCAATTTTATTGAAAAATCAAGTTATTATTATATGATTTCTTGAAAAAATTAAATGGATATATCCCAGAATCATCATGATGTTATTATCTCAAATTACAGTTAGTTATTTTGAAAAGTCACTTGATTCTTTGAAAAGGTATGTTGTTTTGCAGGAAAAGAAGTTATTTTTGATGACTGTTGGCCAAAAGTGTAACAACCCGTATTTTTTGAACCAATTTAAAATTTATTTTTAATTAATTTTCATGGAAATTAAATATTTTAGATGAATTATTTTGAGAATAAACAATTTAAAATTTATTTAAACAAAGTTAGAACGTATAAATTTAAAATTTAGTTAAAACGAGCTTGAAATGGCATGGTAGTTTGAAAATTCGATTTTAAACTTTGAACGAATATACAGAATTCAATATAAATAAAAATTTGACAAAACAAGAGACCATGGGATGTTTTGAATGTAATTTTCTAAAGAGTATCTGAAATTGATATTTCACTTTATAAATTGTAAGTTATTTCTAAATCAAAATTTATAATAGTCGCTATGAAAGTTAAATATATTTTTTAAAAGGTATATATAGCCCATAGAAAAGTCACATTTTGCATACAGATGAATTTGAACTCGAAACCACTTCCATTGAGTTCAAAATGTCATTTGCATGTTCGAAAACAATAAGCATCGATACCTTTGGAGTTAGAGAAATTTTGGTCTTTTTCATAGGATATGAGACCAAAATATCACTTTTTGCATATGGACGAATTTGGAAACAAAACCACTTCCATTGAGTTCGAAATGTCGGTTGCATGCTCGAAAAGTATAAACCTCGATATATTCTGAGCTTTGGAGTTCTGGCACTTGGATTGGGTCTTGGTTTAGCTAAGCTAGCTCACCATATAGCCCCAAATCAGCCCTCTCCTTCCATTCATTCAAACACTTAGCCAAAAATAGAAAAATGGGGATAGGGAATGGAAAATTAAAATCCCTAAACCTAGTTTGATCCTTGGAGCTCCATTCTTCTTGAAATCAAGTGCTAATCGATGGAGAAACTCAAGTAAGCTCCATCTCCACTTCTCCAACTTAATTCATCTTTGATTTTTGAGATTTCATATGACCTAATTCTTAGGAAATGTGTTCATATGATCATAGGTTGTTGATTCTAGTGTTTTTATCGAAGAGAGGATGTTCTTGCTCACTATTAGATTGATTCATAGCTTTTAACCATCAAAGGCGAGTTTTTTGTGAGTTCTTCATGAATTCATATCTATGCCACAAGCCTAGAGGCTTGTAAAGTGTAATTAGTATTCATCTGAGTTTGCATATGCTTGAAAATTGGGTACTCTAGTATAACTTAGTCGATTTCAAGTATTCATGTTCCATTTAGTTGAGAATTATGATAAGGATTGTCCACACGATCTAATTCATATGCCACTAGTTGATTTGGTGATCTTGTGAAGCTCCATTGTCGCTCCGGGAAAATCTTGAGTCTTCACAAGTCGCATAAATCACTTTTGCATGATTTGGTTTGGAATTTAGTTCACATTTGAATTTATAAGCCAAATCATTGCAAATCTCTTGTATGAATGTTTGTGTATGTACATTTGGGTGTTATAAGTTGTTTCGTCAAGTCTTTGAGGCCTTATTTGCATGTACATAACATCATAGGCCTTCGGGCATTTGTCTATATCGTTTTGAAAATGTTTTTAAGGCTAATTGTGCTTGGGATAGGAATTAGACGTATGAATATTTTGGGACATACGTCTAACCTGCTCTAAATAATTCTATAAACAACCAGAGCAATTCAGACGTCTGAAATTTTAATTCAGATGTCTGAATTGTAATTCAGACGTCTGATCAAAAAATTCAGACGTCTGAAATAGCTCAAAGACGAACTAAAATCCTTGCTGGTTCAGGAAATTGCAAATTTAGATGTCTGAAATTTTTAATTCAGATGTCTGAATCATGTTTTTGTAAATCGTTTTTAATTCAGCAACCCGATTCTTGCGAAATTATTTTTATAAATCATCAATTAAAGAATGGCGGAGTGGAAACCAATGGTGAGAACTCTCTCACTCATTTGTATAGTTATTTATTTTTATAACTGGATATATGTTGATTGCCTGTGATCGCAATATTTGTCTGACGATTGATGGATGTTTCCGGTTTTAATGCTATTATTATTAAACTATAGATAAATTCACATGGATTGTGATGTAAACTCCACACGGGTATTAGACGATAATTTTACACATCGCCCAAGTATACAAATAATAATACTTGTTGATGGTTGAAAACCATAAACAGGTCTGGGGATGATAATAACTTCACACATCTCCCTTGTGTTTAGTTTTATGTCAACTGATCGATTGACATACTATTATAAGTGTTATTTAATTTTTTATTTCTTATGTAGTTGCAAATTGCACTCTGGATGTGAATTGAATGTTTAAAGTTGTTTATCACTATTTTTGAATACATGCGATGTATGGAATCCATATAAATAAAATTATATGGTAATTGATTGAGTCACATTCTGATTAAGAATATAAATGAATATTTTAATGTATTATTCAGTTAAATTTGAAGTTTGGTTTTGATATCCGATTTTTGATGGACACGAAAATATAAAAAATTGACAGAATAGTGAAATGTGAAATTTTAGAGATAAAGGACTTAAACGTGTTTTCAAAGATGAATATATATATATATATTATATATATAATTTAGAACAATGGTTTTAATATAACCAGAAATTTTCCAACATATGGATTGGAAAGGATTTGAATGGAAATTATCATCGGAATATTTCGATATTGGATTCCGTGATTTATACGGATATTATTGAGGAATTTGGAATATATATATATATCGTTATTCTCAATACGATATCTGTTAGTTTCAGAATTTGATATTGAATATAAATCGATATAGTTTCTATTCAGGGACTTGTATTTGATATCAAATTGGATTTTGGGTTTGTCGTGAATGGTGTCTTCAATAATGCTATTCTAAAACCCAGTTGAGAAAAGGATAACTCTTTTAATTAAGTTTAATGAAGTTTTCCAGTTGACACATATTATTGGAATTAAATGCTAGCTGATTTTGGGTTTGTTGTGAATTGTGTTTTGAATGACACTAGTTCTTAAACCCAATTAACAGTGAATATATGATTTGGAATTTATAAATTATTTAATTAAGATTTAGTGAAATTTTCCAAGGTAAAGTTTTCCAATTTAAATAAATTAAATTGGAATCGAGTGAAGGTTCTATTTTAATGGAAGAGGATTTTGGGTTTATTGTGAACTGTGTTTTAAATGACATTGATTCTTTAACCCAAGTAAAGGCAGGATTAATTTCCAGAACGTTGAATAATCATTAAGTAACAATTTTTTTGGAGATTAAAACGAAATAGAGTTTTGATGAATCTTTAATTAGATTGAAACAGGAATGGGGTAAAAAAAAATACCAAATTCAAGAAATGTCGAGAATGGAGAACCGCCAGTTTTACTCCATGGGATAGTGAAATCATTAAATAGATTTGAAACACTGAATGGTAATTAATTTTACCAATAACACAATGGGTGTTAAATATGGAGTACTACAAGTTTTACTCCATGGGATGAATAGTTTGGGATTGGGATAATAAAATAAATGGTTACCTCGATAAGAGTCGCTAATCCCAACTAGTTGATAAGTCTTGATTTGGTTTAAGTTGTTGAAATATGATATAAAATCTTTTGAAATAATATCCAAAGGAAGATTAAAGAAATAGTTTAAAAGAACTTATCTTTGATAAAATTAATGGGAACATTTCCCTAAAGATGTGAATATTTGAATAAAAGAACATTCTGAATTGGAATGAGGTGTATGATGTGTTTTTATAGCACTTGATTATAAAATACGCGAGTTATTTGGAAAGACTAGGTTTAACCCATTCTGAATAACTGTTATGATGATTAAAAGTCGACGATGAAGATGGTGGTTAAACACGGGAGATCTTCACATCGTTTGGATGAATATTGATGTCTTGATTGGGCCGTACACCCAAGACGAGGTAATAAGTGGTGATCGTCCAGATGTACTTGGAGATCGATTGGATATGCAAGGACCTCTCTCCTGTATTGGACATACGGGACAATGAATAAGGTGCCTCCAGTTTCGTTTAGACCCAAAACGGACTTTTAAATGGATTATGTCTAACATTGTATTTCATTCTGTATTGATTGATTTCTATTAAATATGCATCTGTTTGGTGGCAGTGAATTTATTCTCTTACTTAACACCCTTCTCTAAGACACAACGCAGTGCTTCTTGGGACTGGACGTAGGAGTAATCTGAACCAGTATAAAATCCAGTGTGTTCTTTCCTTTTTTTTGCATTTTATTTCTGTTTATTTCTGTTTGTTTGTGTTTGATTCTGTGTCTGTGATTATCTCTGTGGTGTGTGATTCATATAGTTGATCATATTATTTTTATATTTTCTTAAATTCCTTGAAAACACTATGCACCCCCCCTCTAGTGTTAATTTTGCCTTAACGATCCATTCTGCATTCCCTATCACCATTAAGGTATATCTCTCCTAGAGAAAGGAGAGAGTTGGACAACTAAATCTCTGAGTTATTACAGAAAAGGTTTATTCGACTGAGTACTTCTGAGTGGGGTATGCCAGTAGTATTTGCCACCAAATACGATGGATCGCTATGGTTGTATGTGGATTATAGGGAACGCAATAAGCTAACTAATAAGAACAGATACCCTCTACCTAGGATCGATGACCTGTTTGACTATTTAGGAGGTGATCAAATCTTTTCTCAGTTAGATCTAGCAAAATGATTTCATAACTGAGGATTTCCGAAGAAAGTAAACCTAAGACAGTGTTTAGAATGCCAGATGGATTATTTGAGTGGGTGGTTATTCCCTTCGGTTTGACGAATCCTCCTACTTTCTTTGTAAACCTTATGAGTAGGGTATTTAAGTGCATTCTCAAAAAAATAGTGGTAGTGTTTGTGGATGACATTCTTATCTTTTCTAAGGACTCTAAAGAGCATGAGGATCACTTGAGGAAGGCCATGGAATTCTGAGGGAGAATCAAATTAAGAAGTTTCCAAAGTATCACTTTGGAAGAGAGAAGTCAAATTTCTTGGACATGTCGTTTCCGGGAAAGGATTGATCGTAGACCATGCTAAGGTAGAGGTTGTTCAAGACTGGAGGATACCACGTAATGCGACGAAGGTTAGGAGTTTTCATGGATTAGTAGGATACTATAGGAAATTTATTAAGGACTTCATGAGGATTGCAACCCCATTAACCAAGTTGACGAAAAAGAATCATGAGTTTGTGTGGAGTGAGAAATGTGGTATTGCTTTCGAAAGGTGAAAGAAATCGCTCACATGTGCACCTATTCTTGTTGTCTCAGATGGAACAAAGATGTTCACAGTTTTCATCCTTGCTTGTGGTACTGGTTTAGGAGCGGTACTTATTCAAGGGAGTAGAGTAGTTGCCTACGCAAGTAGACAACTTAATGACCATGAGAGGAGGTACCCCGTCCATGACTTAGAATTAGCAGCTGTGGTTTTTGCCCTAAAGATGTGGAAACGCTACTTCCTAGAAGAAAAGTTTAAGCTCATTGCCAACTATAGGTCTTTTAGATATTTGTTTTATCAACGTGATTTGAACCTTCGGCAACAGCGGTGGATGAAGTACCTAGCATCGTTTGACTTGCTATTCAGTAAACCCCTGGGAAGGGTAATGTCACTGTCGATGCTTTAAGTTGGAGGCATGCTAAGAGTAATCACCGAGTGAAAGCAGTTGGAGTTTCTTTCTTGTTTCAATTTGCAGTCACCATTTGAAGCAGCTCAAGGATTCCTCGGAGTTATGGAAGTGCGGTTGGTTTCGGTAGAAAGAATTAAGAGCGAGCAAGACCTCGATGATAAGTTGAGGATGTTAAAAGAAAAATATTCTAAGGGAGAACCTTTCTCTTATTCGGATAGATATTCTATTAATACCACTGATAGTTTGAGAAGGGACAATCGACTTTGTGTCCTTAAGAATGGAGAGCTTGGAAGGAAGTTCTAGAGGAGTGTCATCGGTTAAGGACCACTATACGACCCGAAGGAGAAAAAATGTTTAGGGATATTGGAAGGGATGAAGAAGGATGTTGCATGTAGAGTTCGTAGCTAGATGTTTGACCTATCAAAAGATTAAGGAAGAGTAAGGTAGGCATGGAGTGTTGTTGTTACCCCTTGAGATTCCCATTTGGAAATGTGAACACATTTCAATGCATTTTACAGATGGGCTTCCAAGAAGCTTGACGGGAAATGAAGCTCTTTGGGTCATTGTGGATCGATTGAGGAAGAGTGCCCATTTTATCCCAATCAAGAAGAACCGCCGCTTCATTAGCCCAGTTATAAGTCATAGAGATAATTAGACTGCATGGAATTCCAACTAGCATAGTTGGTGATAGAGACCCCTTGTTTACAAGTGACTTTTGGAAGAGCCTACAAGCAGCTTTAGGGGCGATGCTAAGTTTAAGTACAACCTATCACCTACAAGCCGAAGGTCAGACAAAGAGATTTACCAGAGTTCCGGATGATCTTCTTAGATCTTGCGCCATGAACTTTGGAGGAGCTTGGAAGCAGCATTTGCCATTTGTGGAGTTTTCGTATAACAATGGTTATCAAGCGATGATTGGTATGATCCCTTATGAAGCATTGTATGGGTGACAATGCAAATCGCCTACTTGTTGGTGGGAAACTACCGACAAGGTTTTACCCTGACTAGACCTTCTACGGAGAAAATTGCTTTATTCGGCAGAGGATGAAGGATGCCCTAGACTAGTAGAAATCATGCGTGGATAGAAGTATGAAGGAACTTGAATTTAGCATTGTAGATTTGGTAATTGTGAAAGTTTCCCCTCTTAGGAAGACAGACCGGTTTGGAAAGGATGGGAAGTTGGCTCCTAGGTTTATTAGTCGGTTTAAAATCATGGATAGGATTGGGGAACTAGCTTATCATATGCATCTTCCCGAACGTTTATTAGGGGTCCATAACGTTTTCCATGTTTATCATCTTCAGAAATGACTTCATGATTCCACTATCAGACTCGAGCAAGATGAAATAAGGGATTTAGGAAGTTTCGAGTTGGAGCTTAGGGTTCCCCG
The DNA here is from genome assembly GCA_030737875.1 of Allium sativum. Classification (NCBI taxonomy): domain Eukaryota; kingdom Viridiplantae; phylum Streptophyta; class Magnoliopsida; order Asparagales; family Amaryllidaceae; genus Allium; species Allium sativum. The sequence continues at coordinate 434,116,082 of CM060920.1, forward strand.
TGACACTGCAAAGATCTTGGAGCACAGAATCAAATGACTCCGCAACAAATCTACTCGCCTAGTCCAACTACAATGGGGAGATAACCTTACGGAAAGAACTTGGGAAACCGGGCAGAAGATTAAGAAAACTCATCTAGAGCTTTTCTCGGGTAATTATTTCCTCTAAAAATTTCCTTTTATGGTTGCATTGTGGTTGCTAGATTGGTTGGCATGAGATGGTTGCAACACGAATGCACTGCGCACTCGTAGAATTATATGCATGTTAGAATGTTGTAACACCCCATATTCCTTAATGTCACCCATATGAGGATTTCATTAAGGAAGTATGAAGTATAGTAGGTATAAAGACATAAAACATCTCAGATTTTAAGGTTTCACAAGATATAAAAATATGAATTTGCAGCGGAAGAAGAACTTTCACTTTTAAGTACAAAACCATCTTTATTTCAATTAACCAAATAGTTACAAAGTATCATGTCTAAAAATCTCGGTTCAAAAAATATATCAGAGTAAATTATCCCCCAAATAGTCAAAAAGATACAACCTAACCTTGCAAAGAGAACTAGAAGTAATCCATCTTGCAGAAACCCATCACGACAAAGCTTAACAAAGAAATATGAACTATATGCTTTCTCCCCATAATCCTGGGTAAAAGAAAAGAGAAAGGAAAAGGGTCAGACATAAATCCCTGTGAGCTGCTGTGATTGCCAGCTCGACTACTAAGTTAAGTAAAACAGGTAAATAGAGGTTCTAGTGTCATAAAAAGGTAAGTGCCTATACATGTCTAAAGGTGAACAATAACTAATAATAAGGACTGACTATTCTTATGATGATAAATAATAATAATCAGATTAGACAGACTGACTGTTTTGCACTTCTAAATATTTAGACGAAAACAAGTAATTAGGAAGGATTTTTCCTAATGTTACCCATTGATCGGCTCCCTAACAGACACGAATAACCTTCTTCTGCTATGACATTCAGGGATATCAGTCCTGAACCTATCAACTAAAAAACAAAGCCTTATCTGCTGGTGTTACAATGTCATATCTTCCCCAATCAGACTCATGCATGCTCTTGACTCCCTGAAATGCGCTCGTACCCACTACTAGAATTTGAACCTCTTACAATCATCCATCAGTAAAGCATACCCTAGTCTCTATCTAGTGTGAGACTCGTTTGATAACAGAAGGGTACTAATTGATACAGGTTCAAAACAGAAAAACAAAAAATAGAATGACAAAAGCAACCCCTACTCTTGGTCCCCAAACTAGGATTTTAAGAGTCCTCCTAAATATTTTAACAATAGAATGGACCTCTTAGCTTATTAATCAGACATATTTAACTTAGCAGGTTTAAGTTCATTAATAAGCTTATTAATTAGGGTTAAGTACTAGCTCTATTGTTTATTGTCCATTCTTTGATTACATGTTTAAAGATTATTTTGCATGGAACTGACTTTATTTTTCCAACTCCATCCTAACCAAACTATTCTATAAATTAAATGATGGTTGAACATTTAAGTTTAAAACATAAACATATGATTTGATATGTTTCACCGTGGGTTCCAGAAATGTTATCCACATAAACACATGAAGAAGATATTTCTTAGTTGTACTGTCTCTTTATGACTGCCATCCAAATTATTGATCTTGTAATTATCCTTTATCCTCGTTATTATCAATATTTATAGTATAATTATTTTTTAATCAAATCCTACCCCTAAAAAAATATTGTAATAACAAGCTTGATACTAGTTAGGATTGTGCATGTTATACAGTAGAACAGGAATGACATACATTGTTTTCTTATGGTAATAATTCATACTATGCTTGAACAATTAATAATTGCTATAAAAAAAATTACTTCTTAATGTTAGTATATGAAATATTATCATTTTGAAATACAAATTATTGAACTTGGTTAGTGATAGCACTTGTTGATTATAACTCTTGCTTATACATAAGTCCAACGTACATCATTATTGATAAAACCTTCAGTGATATTAGCCGTATGAACAATTGTATTTGTATTTTAGTATTAGCACATGAGATACTTATTGATGCAATAGAATGATTTAGAAAAATATTAATAGCTTAAATCTGATTGTAATATGAAATTATATATCAAACTTTAAAAAAGGAAAAAATTGATCCACCGAACGGTATAAGTATTAAACTTCACGATAACACAACAATGAATACAACCAAATAAATATTCGGGCTTTTAGTCGTAGGCAGTATCGTAAACTTCAATTGTTTCAAAAATTAAAATTTCTCTTTTGTTGAATTATTGAGAATTACATCATATCAGGCAATGGTGAACAATTATACGTGTGGTTGGTTTGATAATGGAACCCCTATGTTGCAAACTGGATCTATATTTAAAAGGTGAAGTGTAATAAAATGGTGAAGAAAAAGGCATCTTATGTGTATATGCACATAAATTAATAAATGGTAATGAACGATAACATGAGTAATTTACAAACCGCTTATGCTTATTCACTTACTCTTTCTTTCTTTCTTTCTCTCTCTCCCTCTCCCACCCTCCCTTGCTCACTCTTTGTAATCTTTATGCTTTTGCAAACAAGAAAAGAATGGTGGTAGAAAGGATTAAAAATGTAGTGATTATTATTAATATTATTTGTCAAGCAAACACAAAACAGAAGAAATACACTAAATAAATAAATTTTGTAATTCTTAAAGAAATATGAACACCACAATTTCGGATTTGACTCTAAGCATGCAATAAGTCATGTGGAAATTGCACAATTCAACAATTCAAGTTTATAAAACTGAGATCCATAGGAAATTCAATCAAATCCTCGCCATTTTAGAAACTCATGTCATCATTTGAAGTTAGCGATCAACTTAGAAAATTGTAGACCATCATTAACACTGTTATGGAATAGAGACCATCATATTCATGAGGATATTTTGATGTACAAATATGTAAGGAATAATCTGGGATAACAATTAAGAGATGTTTGAAGAAAGGGTAAGAGTTAGTTATCGTTTGTTTCCAGTCAATGGGTCTGAATAAGCTTCTAAAACCTTACATCTTCAACGTTCAGAAGTTATGAAGATGTTTGTTTCGTTGTATCATTTAGTGGCATCCTGTCAAATTAGCGCCAGTTCATTCAGTGTTAAAATACCCTTAATTAAACATATAGATCTGAATGAACAGTACTTACCTATAATACCCCTACTGTTGCTCTATGTTCCTGTTAGAAATTACTAGCACTGATGTAGTAACCCGTCACTTTCCCGGTAAGGAAAGCACGGATTGCTTTGAGAACAACACACATCGGAACACAGACAGAAGAACATTTCATGGTTTATTACAACAATTCCATCTGAATACAAGAATATATAGAGTATGAATAAATATTACACATTTGACAAATATCATAGATTTAAATTACATTTAAATACATAGCAGCGGAAAAATAATACAACACACAACTGAAAGAAATATACGAATACAGAGCTTTCCGAGTATCGTTCCAGCTGTAGACCAGGATCCTGTGAATATAAATCTGCAAAACCCAACTACTAGCTGCCCGTGTCGAAAATAGGGGCACCCAGAGTTTAGGTTAAAACAATAAACTCCATGTCAGTCATGTGTGAGAACAAAAACAGTTTTTAATCTTTATTTTAAAGTTAGGTAAATCAAGGGACCACGCCGTATACACGGAATGGGTTTCCTCCCAAGAATACCAGTGCATAAAACAAACAGCGCAATGCTAAATAAAGAAAAATGAAGCTATTATAAGACCCAGGTCCCATCACACAATGCAACGCAAGCCGGAGGATAGGGTTTTACCTTATAATAGCCAAAGAATGCTTGATACGTTTAAAAACAGATTATTTTGATATTACTATAAGTGTATAGTGTCAAAACAATTTCAATCATAAATATCAATCATAGGCGGCATGGGTACCATATATCATGTCGCCATACTAGTTCTATAATCAAAACTGCAAAAGTCGCATTGGAAATTGGATTCCGTCATGAGTCGAGGCAAGGGGCAAGCTCCTCTCCATTCGAGACACTCTAGCAAATGTCTCAGGACCACACACAGCGATCCTGGATCTTCAGGGCCGGTCCTCTCTTACTTTTGAGGATTGACAATTCTTGAACACACGTTTCCCGGTCCTTTCAGACCTATATTTAAGGCGCCTCGCATCCATCAACCACACAGGTAAATTGTATATAAATGTCAGGGCTGGTAGGTCACTAACATCACCAATAGCTAGAAAGAAACGTCGTGCTCTCCCTGCAGTCACTATCTCGTTTTTGACTCATACCGAGGTGCGAGGCTCGCAAATTTACGCTATACACAAAGCTATGCCACACAGGCCATGCTTTGATCATCAACCACAAGACTTTGATTTTCAAAAGAAGCCTTGATCATTTACCACTTAGGCATGCCACAGGCAACTCATGCCATGCGATTGATATCCATCAATATATAACCTCTGAGCTCGTACGTCTCAGAGAAGGGCGTTAAGCAAGAGAATAAATTCTCCGCCGTCAAACAGATATATATTTAATAGAGATCAATCACACAGAATAAAATCCAATATCAGACACACAATCCATTTACAAGTTCATTCTGGGTCTGAACGAAACCGGAGGAACCTTATTCCTCGCATATCCATCGATCTCCAAGTACGTTTGGACGATCACCAACTAATTCCCTCCTCTTGGGTGTACAGCCCAATCAAGATCATCAATAATCATCCAAACGATGTGAAGACCTCCGGTCTTTTACCACCGTCTTCATCTTCGACTTATCGTCGAATCGGTTATTCAGAATGGGTATAAACCCGGCCTTTCCAAATAACCCGCATATATAATAAACAAGTGTTACACAAACGCAACATACGCCTCATTCCAATTTAGAATATTTTTTATTCAAATATTCACATTCCTAGGGAAAGGTTCCCATTAATTTTATCAAAGATAAATTCTTCTAAATTTATTCTTTAATCTTCCTTTGGATATCATTTCAAACCATGTTAAGGTTTTCCAAACTAGTCGGGATTAGCGAATCACACCGAAGTAATTATTTATTTTATTTCCCAATCCCAGCCTATTCATCCCATGGAGCAGAACTGGTAATACTCCATATCTAACACAACGGTGCTATCGGTAAAATTAATTACCATTTCACGTTTAAATCTAATTAAAGATTTAACTATCGCTTTGGAGTAAAACTGGTTATACTCCATTCTCGATCACTTTAATCTAATTAAAGATTCATTAAAACTCCACTTAGTTTTAATCATCTCAAAAATCAATATCATGTCTTTAACTGGGTTAAAGAACCAATGTCATCTAAAACACGGTTCACAATAAACCCAAAATCACATTCCATTGTTAATTGGGTTAAAGAACAGGTGTTATTCAAAACATCGCTCACGATAAACCCAAAAAACCAATTTAAATTCAATTCCAATTAAATACTAATTAACTGGACAATTTCACTATCTTAATTAAAAGGTTTATTCTTTTCTAAACATGGTTCAAGAATAGTGTTATTTTAGACACCATTCACGACGAACCCAAAATCCCATTTGATATTAAATACAAGGCTCTGAATAGAAAATATATCGGCTTATATTCAATATCAAATTCTGAAACCAACAAATATCGTATTGGAAATAACGATATAATATATCTTTCAATTTCCACAACCATATCTGTATAATCACGAAATCCAACATCGAAATATTCTGAAGATAATTTCGATCCAAATCCATTCCAATTCGTATATTGGAAATTCTGATTATTTTGAAACCACTTCAAATCCCATTTATTTATTTAAAAATAATTGGATTTTAATTCTAGTTATAAACTGGTTCATTTCGATAAAAATATATTTTTATCTTTCCAAATATGGAATTTTTCACCCAAATTCTTTCTAAATCATTTATTATGATTTTACACAAATTATTAATATTTTTAATAATTTTATCAAGGCCCGTACAGTCGGTTTTCAATAACGGCCACCAAACTGCACTTACAGTGACCTTTTCCAAATTTGATTTGGACATAATTCCAAATCCAACCTTTAGATTTCAAATTTCTAATATTCATTGGAAAGCTTTTTTCGATACGAACCCAACGGTTCTGGTTTCAGGAGAATCCGACGGTTGGATCTCCCGCAACGTCAATTCGAAGTCAATGGTCGAAATTCGCGAACTACCGTGCCGCGGCGCGTTCTACTCAGGCCATTTAATATATATAATATATATATTATATATATTTCAACGATTTCAATTCTAAATGTATTTTATAATTCGTTTTCAAAACAATTTCCACTTCATATTCAATTTCAAATCAAAATTGAATGTTTCATATCATTAATATATAAATGATAATATTTTCAAAACGTTATATTTTGAAATCACTTCCTTTTCTATATTCATTACAAAAACGAATATAATCGATATAAATAACGTTCACGTCAAAATGGCGCAAATCTAATCAACACGGCTTTATATATTTCAATAATTTCGTTATTTTATTCAACAAATGAATATTTTCTTCAACACATGAATATATATTTCTTCAACACATGAATATTCTCAACACATAAGTATTGTCAACACATGACTATTTTTTTCTATTCAACACATGAATCTTTATTTTCGAAATTGGAATGAGGCCCAATCAATTACCATATAATGTTAATTATATGGATTCCATACAACATATGTATATAATAGCAACGATAAATAATCAACCATCATCCAAAGTGCACCACCCAACTGCATAAGCATTAAACATAAATAATTAATGCTTACACAGTCTGTCAACCTATCGATTGACATACAACTAAATAATTAGGATTATGTACACCAAATGTCATCCCAACACTCGTGTGGGGTTTCAATCCACTAACACTGAATATTATTTGTGTAGTTGGGCGACGTGTAAAATTTATCGTCCCAATCCATATCAATCAAATCAGTGTACAAAAACAAATCGTTCGATTTGTAAATGAATATTTACTTATTCACGTTCACGTTAAAAATTATATTTTTAACTATAAATAATTTATTTTAACGCACGAATATATTTCCATTCACTCCACATCACAATCAATTTTCACAACACATCAATCAAACAAACAAGCCGTCCATGGTCTGTGGACGACGGGTGTCGGGTGCTGCTAAGAACCGTCTGCATCCTAGTATATAATTTTAGCTAGAAAAACAAGAATTAAAGTGAGAAGTTCTCACCCATAAGCTACACCAAACGCCATGACTCTTCATATATAGGAAATCTTCGCTGTGTTTCCTTTTGTCACTTTCTTGTCCGTATTCACTACATATATAAAAATCGCATCTTTATATTGTTGCTATGTATATAAAAATCACATTTTCATAACTATGCTATATTGATAAAAATCACATTTTTATACTGCTACTATATAGATAAAAATTCTATCTTTATACCACTACTATATAGATAAATTTTTTATCTTTATACCGCTACTATATAGATAAAAATTCTATCTTTATACCGCTACTATATAGATAAAAATTCTATCTTTATACCGCTGCTATATAGATAAAAATTCTATCTTTATACCGGTACTAAATAGATAAAAATTCTATCTTTATACCGCTACTTTATAGATAAAAATTCTATCTTTATACCGCTACTATATATATATGAAGATTATATTTTTAGTTCAACTCTACCTAGATAAAAATCATATTTTTATCATTTCTTCACATAGATAAAAATCGTATTTTTATTTCATTAGCTATATAAAAAATATATTTTTATTCTCTACATCATATAAAAATTATATTTTTATTCTCTATATCATATAAAAATTATATTTTTATTCTTTATATCATGTATATTTTTATAATACTCTATATGAATAAAAATCCCATCTTTTCTATGTGATTAACCATATAAAAATCAAATCTTTTACCTCAAAAAAATCCGATCTTTTATGGTATTAAAAATCATAGCTGTCAAAAGTTAAAGAACCTAATTTTTTTATAAAGTAAAATAAAATGAAAACAAAAATCAGTAAGCTCACAGTGTTATTGGAGAAAGGGCGCCGGGGGGGAGATGTAGCGGTCGACGGAAGTGTGGGGAGGGTCCGGCCAGAGACGCGGCGGCGGGCTAGGCTGAGGCGCGGTGGGATTTGGGGCGGTTTCAGGACGTGGACGGATTTTACGGAGGAGGGGAAGGCTGGAGGAGGTCGGATCTGGGGTCGCAACACCGTTCAGGGGGGATGGCGGTGGGCTAGTGCGGCGCCAGGCGGCGCTGACTAGATCGAGGGGGGGCGATTTGGGGGAATCGGTTTTCTTCTTTTTATTTATTTACTTTGAATGATGACTGGGGAGGAAAAGGAGAGAGGGCATTATATATTCATTTAATTTATTAATTTAATTCCCCTTAAAGTCACTTTTAATCTCGAACTCCAATTCAAGCCCGAGGACTATCGCCCATAGCTAATTACGCTCATTCCGAACACAATGGGATATGTATCTCGGCCAATTCGCATGTTTCGATTAGTTTTCATCAAAATCAAAATATAAATCTATATATTGAATTTGAACGCACATTTCAATTTACCGGACCCACATACAAACTCTAAAAGTTCCCAAAATATATTTTCTAGCTTCGTATTGACGATACGGTTCTAACAAACTAATTTCGTTAAATTCCGAGACCGTTTGAAAAATGGCCATTTTCCAGTCGATTAAATTCAACTAAAACTGGTCAAAACACGTTTAACTTCGCCACGCTCACATATTGAGTCAGAAAATTACGAATTTTGGAATATAGCAATAATTCTACATCCCGGATCCAACAAAAGAGGTTTCGTCGAAAACCGAGGTCGTTTGCAAAATTTCCATTTTTAAGGGCCAGAATTCCATAGCGACTATTCTGAATTTTCAACTGGACGTAACTTTTGATTCCCGTTATGAAATTTAAATTTTTCAGATTCGTTGGGAAGATATTCTCAAATAGATTCTAATATTTTTGGTTTTGCTAAAATCCGGTTTATTTTGAATCCTGCTCAATCATTTGAAATTTGAAATCGAATTTTCGAACTACTGCGCCATTTTCAATTCCTTCTATAATTAAAAATAATTATTTATATCCTAACGATGATCTATAATAATATATACATTCTAATTCTATTCAAAATAAATTTCTCGTCGTTATTATTTAAAATAAACCATTTTAAATATTCAACATTCATTAAAATTGCCAAAAAAAAAAAAAATTGGCTCAGATTTTCCGGGTTGTTACAACCGCCGATTACTAGTCCAGTTTTTTTGTTGGCTGTTAGAAAATACAACTTCTGTTTTTATCTTCTATTTTGATGCTTCATGGTAGAGTTATTAAAAATTGCTTTATTGCCAACGTGCATCTTTTATTTTACTTTGGCAAGGTTGAAATTGTATGGGTAAGGAAGTACATAGTTTATATGTTATATGTCCTTACGTTATAAGTTTTATACCATGGTGTACATCACTGATGTGGTACTTATGCATTATTTTATGTTATATGTTCTTATGTTTCTTTCTTCCACATAAAGTACAACATATATATGTATTTTTTTTCCAATTTATGATAAGGGTAATTTTATCAAATAAATATTAATATTAACAATTCTTTTTTCTATTTGGCACATAATCTAATAATTTTATCATATAGATTTTCTAGTTTTATTAGCTTTAAAAAATTTGATGGAAGAAAGTGCCAATAAATCTAATAATTTTATCATATAGATCTTCTAGTTTTGTTAGTTTTAAAAAAATTGATGGAAGAAAGTTCCAATAAATCTAATAATTTATTGAAAAAAAGTTATAATTGTTTATATAGTTACTAAAATATTATATATAAAAATTTCTGAAAATAAGAAATGTTTTCTATTTTACATTTTAAAAGTAATTTTAAAGCAATATGTATAGTTAAGAATATACGATGTTTAATATATATTAGTTAGAATGATATTTTGCTACAATTATATGATTTCTCTTTCTATCACATCAATTTATGTTTGTAAATGACTTCTCATTTTTCTTTATTAATATCAATATCATGAATGATTCATCGTGGATATTAATTTGATTTGAGACATTGGATATGATATCCTTTAGGATGGATTTGTAAAAATATATTCTAATTTGTTATTATAAATTCCATATGACAATAAATATGAATAAACGAAGTTTATCTTATCATTTTGGATGAGTTGTTCGACAATATTTCTTCGGTTATTCTTTGGATTCGTTATATGGAATAGTGATAAGACTGAGTATAATTTATAAGCAGTGAACATATGTTTGAGTATTACATAGTAGTATGGGACATCATTGTGATATACATCAGTTATTCATTATAAGTAGATGACACTCACATTCTAAGAATAGTATTGCGAGTATAAGGTGATACACGATGGGATGAGTACTTCATGCCTATATTCAATGAGTACGGCTACGTGCTTAATGGTGAGCATGCCTTCATGTCTATTTATTAGTCTTATATACCACCATTATGGTGCACACATTTTATTAGAGTTAAGAGGACAAAATGACTAAAATCTAATTTAGCGACCCGATGGTGAGGTGGCGCCACATATTTGTAACACCCTATATTTATGTAGCTACATGCTTTCATTACACGAGTTGATAGCCCGTTATATATAGACAGTGCCGGCTTGGAGAAACCATTGCCCAAGCTACAACTAGATTTGGTTGCCCATTCCTAAAAAAACCATAGGTTTTTTTCTAATGTTTTTACCATAACATATTTCTATTTAAAAGTAAAACAGTCTCAATGTTAAAGTTGACTGGTCGACAAGTCTAGATGTTCTAATAGAGCAAACACATCCTCCTTTATAAATCAAAAGACAGCCTTTTTCTTAACATGAAGCAAAAAAATGAACATGTCAGAAGACATAATCTGCTCAACACTAGAACAAGTAACATATGATAGTTGTCTTCATTTACAAAGGGTGTAAGCACCGAAAGTTTTCTTATTTTAAACAAATTCATGGAAAAAACACTAAAAATCAAATAAAGCTTAGAAATTTGTCTTTAAATTAAATAAAACGATGTTTGCATGAGGAAGCTCTAACTGAATGGGTATTGGCAAAGTATAATAAGTTTTATAGATTATTTCCTACAAATTACAAAACATGGTTAGGTCTTGCAAACAATGAATCATAACAATCATGGTGCCATGGTGGACATATGTATAGTAATGCACTATGCAAGTTAAGCTTGATAATCATATCCGTTTGTTATTGTGATATTAAAAAAAACATAAATGCATAGCAATGGCAGCAAACAAAGTTAAAAACAAGTTAAGGGTAAACGTAACATGCTGCAACTTTAAAAAGAGTACACAACTTTGTTTTACTTATGACGCAGGGTAAATCTCAACTCAGCAGTCAAACACATTGTGAAAAAAATATTTAGAACGCAAAAAAATAAAATAAAAATACAAACCAAGTAAACACGCCTGGAACAGGACTTGAACCGTGCTCTATTGCATCTCAGCCACAAGCACTTACCACCATACTACTACATCAACTATAATTGCTTTATACCCACAGTACTTACATCATAGCCTACAATATAAAAACCTACTACTTTTGTCCTAGGCTCAGCGGGCTTGATGGGCTTCCCTCTGGGTCGACCCTGTATATAGAGGCTAGAGTCAGGTCGTGACTACTAGTTTCTTGCGTTGACGAACACCCAAGTGGATATGTGACAAGATACCATAAAGGTAATTAAGCCTACTAGAGCTTGTTTCGTGTTACCAATCTTTCCTTCTAGTACGAACGATATGATAGTACAATGTATACATACACCTTACAATGGGTTAGATGACCCACATAATTATGTAAATATGTGGCTCTACTTGGGACTTTGTGTTTGTAGTATAGTCATTTCCCGTCATACTATGTTTTGGTAGTTTGCATATGAGGAGAGGTTATATCTCAGATTTATATATAGTTAGGATCAAGAGCACCTCAAATAGTGTAGCACCCTTTAGCCCCCTAATTTCCACCACACATTTCCGTTTCTCTCTTCTTCCACTAACTCTCTCTTCCCCAAAATATGTGGCTATTAATGGGGTGCATTTGGGGTGCTCCCAAATAGGGGTGCCATGGAACCCTCCTCATATATATATATATGTATGTATATGTATATATATGTATATATATATGGGATAGGATCATAGAGCCCCCCTGAATTTCAGCCCCCCATTTGCACCTGAACCACAACCACTCATTTATATTAAAGAATGTGAGTGGGAAGGGAGAGAATGAGTGGAAGGAGAGAGGATGTGAAATACTTGGTTGTGGTTGAGGGGCTTTTGGGGTGCTGCACTGTTTGGGGTGCTCTCGAACCTGCCCCATATATATATATATATATATATATATATATATATATATATATATCCAAAGTATAAGGGATTCACATATCTTCTATTATCTTTGACTAATGGGTAGGTGCCATAGGGTCAACAATCTATTTTATTTCGTTTGTTGATAGTAATTTATTATTTGTTATAGATGGATGTATTTGAGCATTGTTATTTGCTAGCCTAGTTATACTTGATGAGATCTCATATTTGATTCTTAGTTTTCGATAATGAATTTTGGATATGTATGATTCATCCATTCGACATTGATTCTATGATTTCTGGTTTGATGTATTTTTAATTGAGCATTTTGCTATTTTGGCCTTGTTTTTTTTTCACAAATAGCCTCATTTTAAAAAAAAAATACAAAAATAGCCCACTTTTGGCCAACTCAGCGCTGAGTTGGCCAAAAATGGAGATTTCTTATGGGCTCAATCATTGATTGCGCCCAGAAAGTAAATTTTTTTTAAATCCTGGGGCGCAGATATTGATTGCGCCCAAGGAACCAGGTTCCCTGGGGCGCAATCAATTATTGCGCCCTAGGCATAAGTTTTGCAAAACTTATGCCTGGGACGCAGATATTGATTGCTCCCAAGGAACCAGGTTCTCTGGTTCTCTGGGGCGCAATCAGTTTTTGCACAACTTATGGTAGAACTCTCAGATCATCTTGGCAGTGCACCCCAAACTCATTTTGTTGCGGCGCATGGGGGTAAATATACAAATCGATACCGACCTCTATCAATCGGCGAGGCGGTACCAAGAAAGCTTTGTTACTGCGGGTCAGCCTGCTGCGTGGTTGTTTACAAAAATAGAAGCGTTAGTACAGGGCGTAGGCTATACAAATGTGCTAGACACGAAATGAGCCAACTTTATCCGAACACCTTCCGAGTTTGTAAGTATACAGAGTATGACTCCAAAGCAACCGGTATGCCCTTCATCCTATCGGAAATGAAAGTGATGCGCCGATTTTGCACACTACGGATGAATGTTCGTATACACGCAAAAAACCAACCCCAAGTATCGGTTGATTCGGCCTCCACAATCCCATATGCCAACGGGTAAAGTGAATCGTTTGCATCGACAGCAGTCGCAACCAGTAACGTGCCTTTGTATTTCCCATATAAATGTGTGCCGTCTATGGAAAGCAAAGGCCGACAATGCACAAATCATTCAATGCATGGCCCAAAAGCCCAAAATGCCCTTACAAAAACTCCGCATGGTTCAGCTATTATATATGCGACACTCCCTGGATTGGCTTTGATAAGTTCATCAAAATATTGACGGAGGGTAGAGTATGACTCGGCCCAGTCACCGTAAATGCCTTCGATTGCTCTGCTTAATGCCCTCCATGCCTTTGTATAACCAATTTTTTATAAATTCTTGTTCCTGTATTAAAACTTGCACTGTTCCAGGGGTAATACTCAAATCCGATTTCACAAACGGCATGATCTTCGAAACCAAAAAAGTCGACGTTGCTTGTTTATGATTGGAGTTCACTGTCGGGTTTACACAACTATGTTCAGCTGGGTATTTTTTAATAACCCACAAACCTTTCTGCGTTTTTTTAGAATCTATGGCATGTATTCTCCACAAGCAATTGGGATCCACGTTGCAAATAGCAGTATATTTCTTTTTGTTCGACCTGATCGGCTTAAAAGAAACTGCGTGCAAAATCGACCATTCACTTAACTGTTGAAGGAGTTTGTTTTGCTCTCAAACATCATACCTACTTTGAAACCATTTTGAAGGCAAGATGACGAGAAAACTTCGTTGTTGAATTGCATATTTGCAACCACAGATCTAGCTGTCATTTGTGCATTGCATAAATCATCATCCAATAGTATCTCAAACTCCGGCAACTCCTCATCACTATCTTCGGCCGCGTTGTCTTCGCCTCCCGAATCGAAATTTAGGGGAGCATTGTCTACTCGCATTACATCAAACCATGACGTATCATTATCATGAATGCTAACAACGGTCATGCTGTCAACTGAAGGATCTGGATTTTCCTCTCTCAAATCTTGATCCTCTAGTTCCATGTCGACATCAGGAATATTGGGTTCAACGTTACATTCATCTTCGGTGGCTTGTGTGGGATACCTGTAGTACACAAGCGGCAAACTCTAAAGTACATTTAATGCACTACATAAATCTATAGCGATAACACTAATAACTTACTGTTGGGTCATCCGATACACTTCGGTGCACATTGGGTCAATCGGCGAACAACGGTAACTTGTAGATGGTCTGGCGGAATTTTGTGTCGTGAGGTAATTCGGTACAAACCTGAAATATACACACTTTTTAGAACCATACTAAAGACAATGGTAGTATTGTGAAGGGGGAGAATTCTAAATTTCGATTTACCCGTGCGTTATATTTTAGACACTTTCCTGCATCGGATATGGATAGCCCGGTAGCGATGGATGATTCAAATTCATGTACGGATTAAACCCAAAACACATTTGTTGTTGCTCATACGAGGGAACGCTCATATTCGGATATGGATAACAAGCTACGAGAGCCGATACCACTGGTGTAACGGCTGGCTCTGTTGACAATCTCTGCTCTTTCATAACAAATAATTCAATAGATTTTGACATAGATGACAACATAATTTCAACGTCGTTGTCGTCTTTGATTTTAGTTGCCTTAGATCCGGAATCTGTCGGCCAATTGCAAACTAAATCAATGTCAAACTCAACCGGATTAATTTTAGTACATTTATACACGGCCTGCTTCAACTGCACGAAATTTGACCCTTTTAAAACTTTTGCCGGTTTGCTAGATCCACCGCTATATATTCCACATTTATGTTCATCAATAACCAATTCTCCATCGTAATAGCATATAGTTCCAATATAATTTGGCGCCATTCCAATCTATTCTAAAACCAAAATAATTTTAACTAAAATGGGTAAAATAGAATTAACCATAAAAAAACCAAATTCATACCTTTTGATACTCCAAATGGCCAAAATAGCTTCCTCTTAACTTTGATCTTTAATCAACTTGGATTTTGATATCTTTTAAAGGATTAGAAGTTTAGGGTTTTGGGGTTTGGAGTGAGAAATGGGTTATAATGGTAAATGGGAGAAGGAAAGGTAAAGTAAGTATAACTGGGTATAACTATCTGCTTTTATAAAAAAAACACTTTTTGGGCGCAATCATTGATTGAGCCCATGTGTTTTAAAAAAAAAACACTTTTTGGGCGCAGTCATTGATTGCGCCCCAGGGAACCAGAGAACCTGGTTCCTTGGGTGCAATCAATATCTGCGCCCCAGGATTTTAAAAAAAATATTTAATTTCTGGGCGCAATCAATGATTGAGCCCATAAGAAATCTCCATTTTTGGCCAACTCAGCGCTGAGTTGGCCAAAAGTGGGCTATTTTTGTAATTTTTTGTAAAATGAGGCTATTGGTGAAAAAAAAAAACAAGGCCAAAATAGCAAAATGCCCTTTTTAATTTCATGATGACAACATTATGCATGGTCTTGCACTATTAAATGCAATGTGATGTACTTATGATTTTCCATAATATTTTAATCATATACCATGCATATATTATTATTATTCAAACAATGAAATCGTGATTATTTGAAATCGTGATTATTTACTTGAGCTGTTATTCCCGAATTATCATATTCATATATCATATGATTAGACATAGTCTTACCTATGTATTATTAGTATAATGCATTGGTTAGTTTGAGATACTTTAGGTACATAGACAATGAGAGCAGCTTGTGTTCACTAGGTATAATGGAGACTGGTTATGCAGTTTAATTGCATTTTAATGTAATCCATATGTATATTCCTCTGGTGTATGCTAAACATGCATTGTATATTGTATCTTATATATTTTATCGCGGTTAACTCTGTGATCTCTGTTATTTGTTGTATATTGAGTATTATTCTATTTTTAAGGTACACGTGTTTATTGATTTGTGTTGGTACCAAGTACATTTGTTGGAGAGTTATATTTGATATTTTAATAAGTACCCATGTTTGCCTAAAGGAATATTCTTGTGTGCACCTCATATCACATTATTTTTCATATTAATCAACATCATTACTCTGTAGTACTCTTGAATGGTATGTGTACAGAGATGGAGGTGCTTACATGATGTATCGCTCTCTTTAGACTATTTTTTGACCTGAGATTTAATGCCATGATTCTTATTATCACGGGTAATCTTAAATGAGTAGGCAGAGATAATAGGTCATTACAGCATATAAAGTCGCATGTAGTACAACCAAGAGGATACGCTTCACTATCGCTTATGCTCTATTGTGCGGTATTGTGGCGCTATACCAACACTTGTATTGTCTCCAGGATAATTGATTTTATTTTGGAGACTGTTGGAAAACAATGGTCGAGTAGCGGACAACGTCGCTCTCTTGAAGACATTTCGGCGATCTAGTCGGAGGTGCAAACTAGTCGTTCTCAATAACCGACGCTTCTAGGATGAAACATCCTTTCTGATTTCGGTGTGGATATCAATTTGCTTGCAAGAACAAATTGATCTTGATTTGCACTCAATTTTTTTTTGTAATAACTACTCGAATTTTTTTATAGAAAGAAGAGATAAAAATGTCGTTCAGTTTCGTATCAGCTAAAAAAATGAGTAGTCGAAACATGAAACTGAATGTGTTAATATGGTGCTGGAGGAAGTCGGTTCGGATCCAAGAAAAATGGATCAAAAGTTTACCATCTCAAATAAAAAATGGTTCAGAAAATGCAAGGTTATTCGATCCAAAAATATAGGTGTCTACACCACCAATTCCGAGCCCGAGCCCGGACCGGGTCGAGTTGGTCAGTCGATCGCGCGCGTGTGTGGTGGTCATGCATGGTCTCCCTTCTCACAACAAAGCTTGTATTGGGAATTCCAAGGCCCCAATATGGCTTCTAAGAATCAAGTATAAATACTTGCTTCTTTCATATAGTTTCAAAATGTGGGACTATTCACATATAGAAGCCATCTCACACTTAATCAATTTTTTTCAATAATTCATCCTTTTGTTTTCAAAACAATTTCCAACAATCCCTCAATTAAAATTTTGAAAATACCTTTGAGCAGTTTCAATAAAAAAACATAAGATTATGCATAAACAAAGGTGTCTTCCGACTTGAACCTTTGCATAGGGATAAGATTCAGTTTTTACTAGAGTGACACATGGTCTTGAACTCTATTCCTAACATCAGACCACACACAACCTTTTCTATAGTGCAATCAAATAAGGTCATGCATTTATGGTCATGCATGTCTATCATAGTTTAGTGAATGCTCTAGAAGTTTTGCCCAAAACTCTATAGGAAACGACCACATTTCCACATTCACATAGGTGAGTCTATCAAGAGTACTCCTGAATGTAGGTACTGCACTCCAAATATAGTATAGATCTCATTAAGAGTTTCTATCAACTCATCCTGTAATAACTTCAGGAATACATGTTTCTTGGTATATTAAATAACATGTTCACCTACTATCACTACACAACTTGTTTTTACTCATTGAACCTAGTTCTTGGGATCTCTACTCATTATGTCGGGTTACCATTGTGCGCGACTCAACAATTTAAGGACAATAGTTCCATCCTTTCAGAAGTATTTAGGACTTCCTCTCTAGATAGTCCTTTTGTCAAAGGATCTGCCAAATTTCCATCATTGCGTATGTGATCCACTCTAACAGTACCTGCAGAGAGTAGCTCTCTTACAGTATTGAGCTTGCGGCGTATCTGTCGTCTCTAACCGTTATAATAACGGTTCTGAACTTTTGCAATAGCTGCGGTACTAACACAATAGATCAACAAAAATGAAATTGGTTTTTTCCATAAGGGAATCTTAGCTAGCAGATTTATCAAATACTCTGCTTCTTCTCTAGCTGTGGCTAGTGCTATCATCCCAGACTCCATAGTAGACTGAGCCAAAATAATTTGTTTCTTGGATTTTCAAGAGACAGCTCCTCCAGCGATGCTAAATATATAGTCATTGGTCGCTTTAGAATCATCAAATAAAGTATTGCAGTCTGCATCAGAATATCCTTCAAGTACAGCTGGAATCTTTTCATAATGTAATCCAAGGTTCACAGTTCATTTAATGTACCTCATGACCGTTTAAATAACATGTCAGTGCTCTACTAGATCTACTAGTAAACCTGCACAATAATCCTACGACATAGGCAATGTCGGGTCTAGTACAATCAATGGCATACCGAAGGTTGCCAACGATGCTCACATAATCAGACTATCTTACACCTTCACCAGTGTTCTTAAATAACTTTACACTGGGATCATATGGTGTACATGCTGGTTTACAGTCAAAGTAGTTGTCTTTCTTTAGTATCTTCTCAATGTAATGAGATGATCCAAAGAAAGTCCATTTTCTGACCTAGTAATCTTAATACCAAGGATTACACTCACTTCACCTAGATCTTTCATATCAAAATTAGCACTTAATAAAGATTTGATTGTGTTTGTGACATGAATGTTTGATCCAAAAATAAGCAAATCATGCATATACAAACATATAATAGTGCAAATGTCATTTTTTAATTTATAATAAATGCATTTGTCGTTTTCATCAACTCTAAAACCATTTGAGATTATAAAGTTATCAAAATTTTCATGTCATTGCTTAGGGGATTGTTTTAAAATATATAATGATTTATCTAATTTGCAAACTTTATGTTCTTGACCAGGAACTACAAAACCTTCAGGTTGGAGCATATAAATTTCTTCTTCTAATTCACCATTTAAAAAAGTAGTTTTAACATCCATTTGGTGAATTAATAAATTATGAATAGATGCAGGTGAAATCAAAACTCGAATGGATGTAATTCTATTTACGGGTGAAAAGGTATCAAAACTCGGAGATGATCTCATGAGCTAATTTGTGAAGCTCATGAGACTACATCTCTACTGACCTGTCATCTGTCATATGGTACTTGAGGTAGCGGCTGACTGCATATTTCTTGGCCCTGCATCCTCTGTGTCATACTTCTTCTTCAGCGCTCCCCAAATCTCCTTAGCTATCTTGTCATCTGAGTTGTATTAGTCGTATAGGTCATCGCTGAGGCCGTCGAGAATCAAATTCTTGCACCTATAGTCCCGCTCAATCCAAGTCTGCAACTGCTTTGATTGTTTAGTCCAGGAAACCATCTGTGCTGCATCAGCTTTGTCAGGTCTGTCTGGCAGTTGTGGTTATATCGTACTTTGATGTTATTAAATATGGTTATTTTGATGAGATCAGTATCTGTCATACTTTACATCTATGTTGTATATTATATGTTCTATGGGTTCTATGTTTGGATTTCTGTTACTTAAAACCTGTAGTTATCGTATTGCATTAACCGGGTATCTACTCAGCGTGCTATACATGTATTTTGGTTATAAGGTGGGTGTCTCAACAGCCAAGGCAACCATGAGGATTATGTAATTAGTAGACTTTTATAAAAGCAGGCTAACTATATAAGTTTTTTATGTTTCCTTGGTCGACTTTACAAAAATCATTTAATTGGATGTTCCATATTCATCCAATGCGAGCATGCAGTTTGTAATTGCATGGAGGGGGTTGTAATTCTTACATGTTCGCGTTTAGATGGCTTGATTAAAGTCGGTTAAAGTCAAAAAAAATACCCATTAGAGATTGCTTTTCCTTCGTTCTATGGTAGGTTGATTATTAGCCATTTTACATTTGTCCATTTTGAAAATGAACAAAAATAAAATTATGATTTTAACTTGTGTGTATCCATAATGCGGGCATCTATTTTTAAGAAAAGAATGTATCTATGCATTTTCAGAATACGCTGATACACATATATAAATATTGCTTCTATAGAATTTATTTATATATTTTATAGTAAGTTTTAAATGAAGCCCAACTTAAAATAAGTTTTTCTTGTAGTAAGCATAAGAAATTAAGTAGGATTGTTAACCTGTTGATGACAGTGTACAGTGTACTTACTCTTCCCCAGACTAACTATTGCAGAGTATTTTCTACCTGAAATACCCCTATATGGTACTTTTCTTTCGTATGTAATAGTCCAAATGAGTGCTTTCAGAAATCGTGATGCTTATAACATTTGGTTTATATTCCCTAACTATTATATGAATAATAAGGCATGCCCTCATTTAGTTTATACAAAGATATTAGGGGATTTTATTATGAAGAACAAATTTTATAATTTTTTTAAGTTAAACGACAGCTCATTAAAAATTTATTTCAAAGAACAATATACTGTAAAACTGATATCATACACACCCTAAAATTGATACATAAAAACTAATAGTTAAATTCTGATACCGACACACTATTAAATTTATATTTAAAAACTGATAGTCAAATGCTGATACCATGCACACTATAAAGCTGATACCTAAAATCTGATGTTTTTTCGTTTAGAATAAAATGTCAACAGATCGTTGACACTATTAAAATAAAAAGCCTATAATTATAAAATTATAATTACATAGATATTAGAATAAAATGTCAGCTGAAAAAGCCTGTAATTTTTTCTTTGACACTGTTTTCCTATAGCGGAATAATAAGCGCATTTTTGTCATAAAAACCTACTACCTTTTGCTTAGTTAGTTGCTACAAAGGTCAAATAAAGCAAGCCATGTTATAACATAAGAAGCACGTTAGTTCTTAATTTGGTGAGGCACATATGAGGTGGTGTACATCTGTTTCTTTTTCTACATTTTTTCTCCTTATGCCTACGTTTTACAAGAATTAGAAAGATTCATGTTTGTGCTCTTTTAATAGCACACAAATATTATATTTTCACATGTATATAAATTATCCCCTACCGAATACCTTTGTAGGGTACGTGGAAAACACCAATAAAAATATCAAATTTTGATCCAAATTTTATTGGATTCTTGTTGACTAAAATACAAATAAACGATAAACTATTCAAAGTGGTAAACCTCGAGCAACTCCAACGACTCCACTCAAAACATAAATATCTTGAACTTGGAAACGTACACTCCACCAATAGAAATAATACACCTAAATATTCGGACAAATATTTAGGCGCCAATTCAAAGTTTTGAATTGACCCCGGACGTTGACTAAATCTGCATGCTAACTAAGAGTGCTGACTAAATCAATGTCCTAAGGTCACGGTCTTCAAACTGCTTCTCCTTTCTCAACGGCTCCATTTCTACCTAATGGTTCTGTTTTCGACCATAAAATATTAATCTTCATACTTTAAAATTACACCAAAACTTTTCTTTCTTCTTAATATTCTTAACGTGACACAAAACTGAATAATATCTTTACCATATGAATATATTACACATCCAACATACTTCGAAAGCTATGTTTTTCGAAGATGACACCAAGACCCATCAGAGTACTCCTCCTACCAAGCAACTATCGTCCAATGGTGCAACGACAAGGATTATAATCTACATAATATCTACTATTATTATTTGAATAACTCAATTAAGGGCACCAACAAAACATGCTATAAGATCTAAAAAAATGAACACCTTCCACATCAAGCATCCTGAAAGCACACGTACGTTGTTGGCAATACATGGTCGATCAAAAAAACGTCAAACTCAAAATTGCAGATGTATACAATTTAGAAAATTATCCATAGTGGAATGGGAGATAAGGAGCATCTGATATGTATTTAATTTCATAAACTTCTTAGTAAGCTGATTACAGTTTATTATTGAACCCCAAAAAAATGCTACAAAAAGAATGACGAATAAAGAGTTAATAAAGTTACATGCAAGAGAAATTAGAGCCAAAAGACCACATTATTTTCGGTTTCCAAATTGTTATAAGTTGCTTACGAGTCAACAAAAATGGAACACTTATAATACGAAAAGCATTTGTGATATTCAAACTTCCTGAAAAGAAAAGAAGAAGACTTCAAGATCAACTTACTCGTCTGGTTCGAGGAGTCATCTAGAAGAGATTCTTAGTTCGAGGGAGAAAACGAACAAGATGAATTTGTTGAAGACCCAGTAAAGACTAGGGATCGTATGTTAACGGTATATCTACCATTACTAGTCGATCGATAACCGTTTTTAACTGAAATCGGTATACCAGTTAAATGGTATGGTAATGATAAATTTACCATTTTTAACGGTAAACTATAGGTAAAATTTCTTCAATACCAACGGTAATGGTAATTTTACCAGTCAAATTAAAACACGTGTATATTCATCAAATATGCTTTATAACATGCATTTAGAACCAAATAAATAGTTAAATTTAGTTCAATAAAAAGATGAAATAATTCCAAGTGCACTTATTTTCTTTTTCATTTATGTTTTTCATTAAATAATGCTATATATAGTATAATAAATATGCATTGTTTACGAAAAACATGTCAAGCTACAAACTTCTATAGGCAAACAGTAATTTACCACTACCAGTGTAACAGTTACAGAATTAACGATATACCAGTCTTCGGTATACCAATCGATCGGAAATGGTAACGGTAAGCAATTTTGACGTACCAGTAAAAATAGTATGATAACGGTATTTTCCAAATGGTAACGGTAATCATTACCCTAAAACTCCTAGTAAAGATTATCGACCAACAGACGTCAAAGCTGAAGAGAGAAAGAAGAAAAATTGATGTTACCATGGATGCAAAATTCATAGCCACACATGAAATTCTTGAAAGAAGACATTAAAATAAATGTTCGCAAACTTAGAAGAAAATTGATTTAATGAGCAAGTTTGTTAATATTGAGCAGCAGAAGTTGGAAATCGAAGTATAGAATTTAGCTATAGAACAACAAAAATAGAAGCAAGCAATAATGGACAAAGATTTGATGAAAATAGATAAATTCTAATGCAATATTAGATGGAGCTCAAAAGGCAAGTTCTTATTTCTAGGTTTCCTCAAATGTAGTTCGTTTTATTATTCGAGATGTAGTAATTGTATTATCATAAATGGAATGCCTGTTTGACAAAATTTGTTAGTTCTGCTTAAACTCTTAATTTCGGTTTCACTAATACAAGTCACTAAACTAAGTTAGAAAAATCTTATAGCAAATGACATTCTCGCTTAATATAGTAGTATAACACAACTTCATACAAATATGAATAAACAAGTTACCATTAGAACTAAGAATCGCCCAAGTGATTTCATGGTCTGTTCACAAGATCCGTTTATAGTCTATTATGTAGTTGTGCGTCTCTAAATGAAAGTTAGCGATCCACATGAATGTTGAAAGTTTCTTCTATTATAAGGGATGTCATCCCAAAATATATTTGGCAGTTACGACGCACCTATATACTCATAGTGCCATTGTTCTTCATCCATATTTCTCTCATCTTCAATTATCATGTTGTGGAGAACAATGCAGGAAAACATGATTGTTAATATATTTTTCCTAGACTTTAAACCATAAGGATTACTAGTTATAGTAAATACAGAATGTAAGACGTCAACCGCTCTTTCTACATCATTTTTTCATGCCTATTGAATCACAACAGATTTTGCTTATTTATGTGCCATAGGGTTTGGATATGTTTTAAAAATGATGCTCGATTTTGGAAAAATGTCATCACCCAGGTAATAGCCATTGTTATAAATGTTTTGCACAAGAGTGACTGTCACTGAAGTAACCTGACCGAGAGCTAGATCATTAAACAGACGTGAATTTCTAAGGGTGAGCAACTGGTCAGTTCGGTTTATATTTTCCAAAAAATTCAAAACCAAATAGGTCGTTTATCAAAACATAACTAGTCCGAACCAAACCAATTTTCTTAAAGGCCAAATAAAACCAGACCGAAAAAACTGACTTGTTTTGGTCAGTTTAATAGGTTGGGATTGGTTGGGCTGTAATTGGCCCAAAATATATTTTTATAGAACTATATTATAAATGCAAAAAATAGAAGAAATTATAAGAACTAGCCTTTGCACTAAATCAACCACAAATAGCTACAATCTCATTTGCATGGTACAGTATGATGTTATACGTCTAGTATACCAAAACAGAGAATAGTCAATTATATACTCGTCACACAAGTTTATAAATCAAATTCCCACTACATTAGAATTCAATATAGCTAATGATAGCAATAAGTATGATGTAATCAATTTTCAACAACAACGTTAAACTATTTAAAGAAATAACACAACGTAGAGAATGGAAAAATTATAGAATTAATGTATATAAATATACAAATAAATTAGAAATCTAACCGGATGATGTCTGAGGCTTGTCGTAATAATTTCTTTAAGAATTTTATTTCAAAATTTTCCTAAGATACAACAAACGTATTCTGCAGGAGATTGTAATGAGTATGTCACTTTGTGATTTTATATAAGAGCAGTAGAGAAGAGAGCAGGAAGATTCAGATTAGAATGAGTGAAGAAAGTGATTAGTCTTCCTACTTATTTATATTTTATCTTCATCCCTTTTGAAAGGTCGCAACCGTACCTCTTTATACAATTGCATTTGTATCCCTTCGTTTGTTACTGTTCATAATAGGTTGCAACCGTTTGCATTTAAGCGCTGTTATCTGTAGGGTCGCGCCATTTCGCCTACTG
Source organism: Allium sativum (assembly GCA_030737875.1). NCBI lineage: Eukaryota > Viridiplantae > Streptophyta > Magnoliopsida > Asparagales > Amaryllidaceae > Allium > Allium sativum. Next base: position 434,141,037 of record CM060920.1, read on the forward strand.
GTCTGCTAAAAAGATGCACCCGCTTCATCAACAGTCGCACCTGTTCGCTTAATGGGTTGCACCCGTTCGCCAAAACTGCACCGATTTGCTGCTGTGTGCCAGAAGCCACATCCATTCATACGTGTCGCGTCTCTTTAGTCAACCCATGCCAACTTCTGAATGGATCTGCATCTATTCGTTGCGCCCATTTCCTAATTTAATGCCCATCCCAATTTCTGTCCGAAACCTTTAAAAAATGGCATAGTAAAAATAATATTATTTAGACTCGTACCAGAGCCCGACCCGGTTTGGTCGGACGGATGCTGGCGGTGATGCACGTCTATGTTGTGGTGAAGCATGGCCTCTCTCCTCACAACGAAACAAAAATTTAGATGCCCCAAAGACCTAACCTACTCATGAGAAAATTACTTATATCCTTGCCTAAGTTTTTCATTTTGGTGATTTGGGACAAGTGATATTTTATTCACAAAACTTTAACAATCCCCCACGTCAATGATAATATACCTTTCCCCCACACAAAGCAAAATATTGCAGAGTACATATGGAATAATGCTTTATCGTTGATAAGTAGATATTTCACTTTGAATTTATCCCTAATTACAATTTATTGAATCTACTTGGCTAATTGGTGAATTATTTCATCTTGAGCCGTCAGCCATTATTGTATATCCAGACAATAAGTTTTACGAAGCATTGATTCCCTTCTCATCCAATCTCTTGGTTGTGTTCATTTTGATCCTGAATACTGCTTGGTTCTGCGAGTGTTATAGAGAATTTAAGCCTTTAAAATTCTCATAGAGACGAATTAGCTCACACTGACATAGGTGATCACAACCATGAAGAGTATCCTACATATACCCACTTGTTATTTTCATGATATGGTAATTATTAAAAAAAATGTAGTTTTAACCTTGTAATACTTCTGTAGGCATACATTTATATTGTGCACCAGAGGAATGGAGTAGGACTGTGTCCAAATAAATGCATTACGTCTTGAGCTATTCATAGCCGGTTTGCCTATTGATCCTAGCCTGTGGGATCTCCAGTCGCTGGGATGGGTTTCCATATAAGATAACTCTTGTTGGTTTAGGCTTTTAAACCCAATCCTGTCAATGCACAGCTAATTTTCTCTCTTGATAAACCTTTAGTAAACGGATCCACTAGGTTATCATTTTTACTCACATAATCTAGGGAAAAAGTTCCATTTGAGAGTAACTACCTAACTGTATTGTGGCGTCTACTAATATGCCGTGACTTTCCATTATACACACACTTTTGTGCTCTGCTTAATGCTGCTTGGTTATCACAGTGTATGCATATAGATGGTACTGATTTGGGACAGAATGAAATGTCTTCTAAAAAGTGACGAAGTCATTCTACTTCTTCAAATGCTTTATCCAAAGCGATAAACTCTGATTCCATAGTGGATCGAGTTATGCATGTTTGTTTAGTAGATTTCCATGACACTGTTGCTCCTGCTAACGTAAATACATAACCCCTAATTGATTTTGATTCCTCTGAATCAGCAAGCCAATTTGCATCACTATATCCTTCTAAGACAGTGGGATATTTCTATAATGCTAGGAATATTTTGTGGTATTTTTCAAATATCCAAGCACTCTCATTATTGCTATCAAGTGTTCTTCTCCTGGATTGCTTGTATACCTTCTCAGTTGACTTACTACATAAGTTATATCTTGTCTTGTGTAATTCATGAGATACATCATACATCCTATTACACGAGAATATTCCGGTTGTGCTTTACACTCTCCTTAGTGTTTTTATGCAGTACTTCTGATGAATTAAAAGGTGTTTGTATCCTTTAATTCCAAATTCTTAAAATCTTTCAATCGCTTTAATACATAGTGCGACTGAGATAATTCAATTCCATTAGGTGTTCTTATTATTTTGATTCCCAAAATAACATCTGCAACACCTAATTCTTTCATATCGAAATTGTTGATTAGGATTTTCTTTACGGTCTCTATAACTTTAATATTCGGACCAAAGGTTATCATATTGTCTACATATAAACCGACCATCACATATGATTGCCCAACTTGTTTATAATAAACACATTTATCACATTCGTTTATACGAAAATCATATTTCATCATGACACTATCAGATTTTACGTGCCATTATTTTGGAGCATATTTTAGTCCATATAATGATTTTGCTAATTTACAGACTTTGTTTTCATTTCCTTTGGAAATGAAACCTTCTGGTTGTTCCATATAGACCTCCTCATCGAGATATCCATTTAAGAATGATCTCTTTACATCCATTTGATGAATTTCTAAGTTATAGATGGATGCAATTACTATTGACATTCTTATAGAGGTTATTCGTGTTACCGGCGAATATGTATCAAAGAAGTCTACTCCTTTTTTGATAATATCTTTTGGCTACTAATATGGCTTTATACTTGTCGATAGAGCCATCTTCTTTCATTTTCTTCTTGAAAATCCATTTGCGGCCAATTGGTTTTATTCCAAGTGAAATATCAATAAATTTTCAAGTTTTATTACTTAGAATTGAATTAGTCTCACTTTGGAATTCTTCTTTCCAAAATGAAGATTCAGAAGACGTCATTGCTTCCTTGTACGTTTGAGGTTCGTGTCCTATCATGTATGTTAGGAATCCCAAACCAAATGTCTTGGAAGTTGTAGCCCTTACGCTTCTTTTGGGTTCAATTTCCTCAATCTCGTGAAAAGGTACGTCTTCATGTGAATTACTTGATTATTCTCTTGTCCTTTTAGGGACATTATTTCCTTCATTCCTTTCATGCGGAAACACGTCTTCAAAGAATGAGGCATCTCTACATTCAATGATTGTGTTTATATTGATATCCACTATATCAGACTTAAATACCAGAAATCTATAGGCACTACTGTTTTGGGCTGGCCCTAGATAGTAACAGCCTACAGTTTTTGGTCCAAGTTTGATTAATGAAGGGAGTGCTAGAGTAGGATTAAGTAACATGGATTGATATTAATATGCAGAAGCTTAGATAATGTGATATATATATTAAACTTATGCAATAGTAATTCATGAAAATTTAATAAACTATATATAATGATATCACAGATAAGCAATATGCAAATGTAGTAAAGTAAAATAAAGGATGCCATCAATTTTTATACTGGTTCAGAGCACCGTCCTACGTCCTGTCTCAAACTTCTTCTAGCTTTTCACTAGAAACACCCTCACTTCACCCGGAGGAACAGGTTAACAACACACCCGCGCAACCACAACGGGATTTCATGCCTGAGCAAACCGAACAGGACTTCAACACCACACATGAGCAAATAAACAGGACTTCAACAATACAACAAGCACTACACCAAATTGGTAATTTTACAGCACTTATATTTGCAAATTTATAACATTTATAATTGTTAGATGCTACTAACAATGAAAAAGTGTTATAATGCCACATAAGTGTTGGTATTAATAAATTTTTTTTTTAATAAACTTTACAATACAAATAAGTGTCATGATTGTCGTAAATCTGTAAATGATCCATTAAAAGGTGCATCATTCTGCAATTTAGTATGTGTTTTATTTTTTCACACTTATCCACTCTCATTCTTACTTTCGGCCGTGGTTTTCTTAATTTCAATTTATTTAGGGTTTCCCTTTCTTATCCACTTTCCACAAATCTATGGCGCTCGAGGACTCTGGCGGCTCTTCTCTTGTGGCATCCAAAACAACCAGCGACTATACATCAACCAAAAATTTTCATTGTTTTGTCGCATCTGGTCTAGGGTTACGATTTTTAATGATATGTGCAATTCGATGCTTCACTAGCAATCAGCAAGGCATTGACGACTGTGGTAGCTTTAAGTTTCGTGCATCACAACAACATCAGGTTTGATTAACTCTGCATTTCATATTTTTGGTATTATTTCTATGCTAAAAATTATTAAGCTTCTCTGTTCTTAATCCATGGACCATCCAAAATTGAGACAGAATCAAATTAGATTGGATCCAATCAGGGAAAACTGAACAATCGTTGTTATTTAGACTTTCTTATGTAACCTTAGATTAGACTGTCAGATTACTCTACTTCTTCAATAATCTATTCTATTAATCAAACTTTTATTTCATTATGTTCATCTTCTTTTCATATTTGTATGATTCTTGAGTTGAATGATTGGTGACTATAAAGTATAGTTGATAAATGATGGGTGCAGGAGCTTTTGTTGATTTCCATGGACTCAAAGATTGTATATTTTCGTTTGGTTGTAAACCATATCTCTTTTTCCTATATATTAGGTATATGAATTACAATTTTATTTGAAAATCATGTATAATAGACATGAATATAATGGATTTCAAGCTTTCATGAATACTGTGTTTGGAAAGATGATTAAACTTCAAAATTCCACCCTGTAAATTATTATAAGTTAAATTCGTACATATGCAAGAGTTATATGAGATAATAAGATGTATGTTCATCTTATGTATAATAGCAACATATAATATCAGTTTAACATGGTTTTCACGGGAGAATATCTAATTGAAGTAGCAACTGGGTTTTTAGGATGCAAACATTAAGTGTTGGGCATGAACAATCAACAACTAAAAAAAATTATTTCTAATAAATTTAGTGAGATTACCTGTGTTTTCATTATAAATTTAGATATAAACATAAAACTAGCTTGTATATTTGATTATGATAAATTAAAAATGGTCTAATGAGCTATTTTTCTTGTTGCATTTCAGTTTGGGTTCAATTGTTTGGATACGCTTAGTCAGAGTTGGATTCCAATGTTCGGTAAGCCTTGTTACCATATGTATTGTTTGATGTAGAGTTTTTTTTATGTTTTTACCATATGAATAATGAAAACTATAGTTCATAGCTAGAATCAATGAAATAAAATTAAAGTATGTAATGTTTTAGGAAATATTGTTTAAGAATATATGTTTAATGAGTGCACGCATAAGTCAAAGCTTGTATCTTAAGACAGTTTGACAACAACCCCTTGTTTCAAATATATGCAGTTGAAATGTATAATAGATAAAGCCTATATTGTAAATTTGTAATTCAATTAACGCACTGCATTATAAAACATATTCTTTTTCTCCCTAATTTATGTATATGTCGTTCGTTCTTAGGAATATTAGTTGCAGCTTCAACATATAATGACAAGTGGCAAAATACAAATAGGAGTATTTGGCTTTAGCACATTCATATAATGCAACGATTTAAGTAACACTGATTAGCCAACGATTCAAGTACATCATTCCTATAATCTTATCCTTAGATACTAAATGTGTTTGTGAAGATTTGTAGGAAGTAGATTGATTATTGAATCAAGAGATATGAAATAAGTTCAATGATTCAAAAGCAATTTGAATATCTTAGAATGCTTTTAGAATGCAAGATTATACAAAAAATAAGATTAGAAATTAGAAGAAGAATCAGTGATTTGAAAATGAAGTTTGTGATGTATAAATAGTAGTTGAAGAGTGATAATCTATCTTGAAAAGTTATAATGAAAAGAAGCACTCGTTTCTATTTAGAAAAGGATAAAAAACCTTTCACGAAAGAAGATGTCTCTTTAGAAATATAATTATTATGTTCAGATCATTCAACTGGTAAAAAGTGACTAGTTAACTAGTATTTAAAACATATATATTTATGGTCGTTGGCCTAAAAAATGCATTGGGCTGTGTAATCCGGCATGCACCAGTCGACTGGTGCAAAATCCACCAGTCGACTGGTCTGTGCCCGGAGGCACAATCCAATGACTTTGTGTCATTTCACACACACACACACACATATATATATATATATATATATATATATATATATATATATATATATATATGTGTGTGTGTGTGTGTGTGTGTATGTGTAATCCGGCATGCACCAGTCGACTGGTGCAAAATCCACCAGTCGACTGGTCTGTGCCCGGAGGCACAATCCAATGACTTTGTGTCATTTCACACACACACACACACACATATATATATATATATGTGTGTGTGTGTGTGTGTGTGTGAGTGTTTGTGTGTGTGCGTGTGTGATTTTTTATGCTTGATTGTGTAATATACGAGGATAGATTTTAACAAGCTCTAACACAGCTGAAAGACAAACAAATTATCGTACTAAATCATACTTCCGTTGATCTTCTTTTCTTTGTTGTCGTGAATAAGAAATCTCATGAATCAACATTCTCCCCCTTTTTAATCAATGACAACCTTTTGCATTCTCTTGTAGAATTTTTTTCTCACCATGAATATATGGCTATACTTCTCCTGTAATAATTCGTTAGTGCACTTACCTTTCAAAAGCATTCTCCCCCTTTGTCATAGATTAAAAAGATTAAGTAATAAGATTAAGAAAAACATAATATTCATCACATACTAGAGTTCAGAGAAAATAAAAGGTAACATTCACAAGGAAAACATAATAGTGTTTGAAATGCAAGTGAGACTATTCAATACAAGTCTCTTAAAATTTCATGAAATTATAAAAGATAACTTACTACCAAACCAATGTCAAAAGGCATCAGAACTTGTGCACTCAGCAGTAGTTCAGTTAAATGGTGAAAAGGGCCTTTTTCCTGGATCCTGTGCCAGAGTGGATGAAGGAGTTGTGTATACATTACCATTCCACATATTTCCAAGAAAATTCTTGATTTTATCGAACTTCTTATCCAATTTTTTTCCATCCTCTTGAGGCGAGCTTCAACTAGGAGTTGATTCCTAACCACAACATTAATAGCCTCATGTGTAGTCTGAGATGGAGTAGTAAGTCTTACATCTTCTGGATTTGCTTGAATAGGAGCGGTAGATGATTGACCCATTTCCCTTTGTTTCCAAACTTCTAAATTCATGATATTAAGGCTCAGAGAGGGTAACTTCATCATTTTTAAATTTTTTCTATTTAAAATTTTAACTTCAAGCTTTTCGGAAGCCGGTTAGGGAACTTTGGCATTAGTAAGAAATTGCATAATATACTCACTATAATAAACATACCGCAAAGCCCCGTGAGTGGATGGTAGAAGATGATCCATGATTAGTTGAACCCAATTGATGTGTACATCATTGTAAATTTTGTACATTGCTCGAAACGTTTATGTATATACCAATTCAAAAGTGCCGATCCGCGGTAAAATAGTTCTCGTTAAAGCATGATGTAATAACTTAGCACTTGGTCGCAATCCCTTGGTTCTTGAGATATCGGAATCATCATCGATAAAGTAGTGGCTAACTTCGTCGTGAACGTGAATTTCACAGTTTAATTCCTCAAGTGGTATACCGTCGGTTGGTATGTTTAAAATGTGCCTCATTCTTATAATAGAAAAGGTGACGAGTTTTCCACACGCCAAGCTCCATACACAATTATCGGGATTTCTGGGAACGTGATGATCTAAATTCAAATTTTCAATAAATAATTTTATCATTACCACATTATTCTTCAAATTATTTCACTCGTAGTCCATCAAAAGAGTCTAATCTTCCTTTTCTAGCCAAGCCTTGTAACCCATATGCATTAAAATCTGGAAATTTGATGAATACTCCTAAAAACTTAAGTTCCCCCATTCTATGCCATCGTTCTTTAGCGATTTCGTTGTATAGCCATTTAGCTGTATAGGAGTCAATTGGTTTTTAGGTTGACTCTTTTTGGTTTCTTGCTAGGAGGAGCCATTTCTGTTTTGATTTTAGGGGGAAAGTTTGATTTTTATTTGCTGGAAGTCTAAGGTTTTAGGGTAGGAAAGTTTGAGTTTTGTAATGAGAAATAAATAAGGGGGTTTAGGGAAATATTGTATATGACAAGCAAAAAAATTTGCCTGCTACGGTCGACCAGTCAACTTGTCCTTTTTATACCATCGATTGGTGACTAGTAAAACCATTTTTCTGGTTTTATTTTTCAAACTTATATATATATATTATCTTATTTACTATGTTTTACATATTATATATATGTAAATAAATAGTTAATCAAATTATGTAAAATGTTTAACATGTGTATAATGATTCGATTGATGAAAAAATAACATATATTTATTTACGAAATATCGAAAGCAACAATTAAACAACTCCTTTGCATTTTATCAATGCAATGTTATTAAATGCTGGGACAATTAAACAAGAACATGAAATAATTCTTAATCAGAATCTAAAGGCGTTGATTCTTTTTTAGGAGTCTTTTATCAAGCCTCCTCATTGTTTACATATTTTCTATCCTATGAATTTGGGCTATGAGGAGGACGAGTAGGTGTATTCTTCCATGGACTCCGAGAAGTTGTTTGTTGTTCTAGAGTAGTGGAAAGTGGATCGTGATGCGGTCCGTGTACGTTTGGTTTTCAACATACTCTTATTGATAATTGCTCTAGCAAAATTAACCATCGTGTCATAACTTTCTTCTCAAAGTATAAATCTCTTTGTAATTCAAGCTGCTGTTATTGGTAATGATGAATCTCATCGATTTGTATTTGGTTGATGGAGAAACCGAAAGTTGACGTTTGTTTTCTTTGCATTTGGTGTATAATCGGTATGGTAGTTTCCCCACTTTGTTTTTGGTTGTTTGTCAGGATTAGGAGAGACAAGAATTTCATTGGATTCAGATGATTGGTTTTCTTTTGACTTGGTCGGAGTATTTTTGGAAGAAGACGATTTGTTTGATGTTGACATTGTTTTGTTTTTATTGAATTAAAGTAATAGTATGAAAGTAATATATAAAATATGGAAAGTTACGTATATTTATAAGAGAATTTCCTTAGAAGTAGAAAAAAAAAAGATGAACGATAAGTAAAATAAATTTCAACTATTTATTAATTTAGTAAATTAGTTAATTGTTTAGTTTGTCAATTTAGAAAGTGAATATTGTAGCTTATATTATAATACGAACCCGATGTATCAGTTCAACAAGAAATATATCATAGCCCATTTGGAAAGTACACTCAGCTCACCATCAAGGCACCTGGGTTTGAGACCCAATTGACCCATATATTTTTATTTTACTGAAGTTCTTATTTTTTCACTTAAAAACTTTGTTTTTTAATAAATTTTTATACGAAATAATTCCTAGTTCTCTTCTAAGCTTAATAAACGTATTTTCACGTAACGGTTTAGTAAAAATATCAGTAATTTGATTTTCAGAATTTACAAATTCTAAGTTTATAATTAATTTTTCAATATTCTTTCATTAAAATGATGTCTTACATCCATATGTTTTGTTCTTGAATGATTTACTGGATTTTTCAATAAATTTATTGCACTTGTGCTGTCACGGTAAATAGTTGAATTATTTAATTTACATTAGAATCTTTAAGGTTTATAAAAACTTCGTTTTTTATAAATCTTTATATGAAATAATTCCTAGTTCTCTTCTAAGCTTAATAAATGTATTTTCAAGTAACGGTTTAGTAAAAATACCGGTAATTTGATTTTCAGAATTTACAAATTCTAAGTTTATAATTAATTTTTCAATATTATTTCGTAAAAAGTGATGTCTTACATCCATATGTTTTGTTCTTGAATGATTTACCAGATTTTTCGATAAATTTATTGCACTTGTGCTGTCACGGTAAATAGTTGAATTATTTAAATTTACATTAGAATCTTTAAGTGTTTGTTGCATACAAATTACTTATGCACAAAATCCAATACTGTTGATATATATTCAGCTTCACACGTAGATAGTGAAACGCAATTTTGTTTCTTGCTAAACATAGATATTAGTGATTTGTCAACAATATGACAAGTACCGCTTGTACTTTTTCGATCCGTCCGTGATCCTCCAAAATCAACATCGTTGTACGATACTAATTCAAAGAACAATCTTTCGGATAGAAAAGTCCAAAATCTTTGGCACCATATACGTTTAACTGCTCGTAAGTGTGATTCTTTGGGTTTGGCTTGAAATCGAGCACATAAATAAACACTCGTCATTATGTCCGGTCGACTTGCTGTTAAATATAATAATGATCTTATCATACTACGATATAATTTTTGATCAACGATTTTTCCATTTTTATTTTTTTCTAAATGTGTTGTTGTACTCATAGGAGTTGGTTTACATGACGTATTTTTCATACAAAATGTTTTATTAAATTATTACAATATCTTTCTTGATTTATAAAAATACCATTTGAAAGTTGTTTAATTTGTAAACCTAAAAAATATGACAATTCACCTATATGTGACATTTCAAATTCGCTAGTCATAATTTTGGAAAATTATTGACACAATTTTTTAATAGTGGAAGCAAAAACAATATCATCTACATATATTTGAATTATTTAAATATCTTTATTATCACATTTTATAAATAACGTTTGATCAACCTTTCCAATTTCAAATCCTAAATCAATTAAATAATTCTTAAGACGTTCATACCAAGCACATGGTACTTGGTTTAAACCATACAAAGCCTTTTTCAATTTATAAACGTGATTAGGATATTTTTCATGTGTAAACAAGGGTGGTTGTTCAACATAAACTCTCTCTTTTACATAACCATTTAAAAATGCACTTTTCATGTCCATTTAATATAATTCGAAATTATGATGGCAGGCATAGGCAAATAAGATACGAATTGCTTCTAATCTAGCGGATAGAGAAAATGTTTCTTCATAGTCTATTTCTTCTTCTTGATTATATCATTGTGCGACAAGTCTAGCTTTATTTCCAGTTACATTTCCTAACTCGTCTGCTTTATTTTTATAAACCCAATTTGTTTCTATAACTGCTTGATCACTTGGTCGTGGTACTATGAGACGACCCCATACCCCGTACTGACGGTGGCAAGGGTAATCCGTGGAATATAACACAGAAACAGATAATAGCAGAACAGAAATAAGTAAATACACCAGATAATGAACAATACAATATACTGGATAAAAGTAATCATCAGAGTTATACAGTATACAGGATCTTACTTAGTACAAATACAGTTCAGCTATACATAAATGTCTACAGCAGAAAATAAACAAATATGTACAACAGGAGCTGAACAGCATAAAAAGAGATAAATAATAGAATCCTTCTTCAGCTCCAGCTATCCAGAGAGAACCAGCTAAACCTGAATACAAGGCTGCCCGTATAGAAAAAGGGGCACCCGAGTTTGAAAGTGAAACAAACTACGAGTCAATCATGGGACTGGTATGAGAAATCTACTCAACACATTTAATATATGGCTAATCACAGGACCACGCCACTTTCGTGGAACGGGTTTACTCCATTGGATTGCCAGTGCTTTAAAACAAATCTTTCTTTTAAACATCGCTATGTTTTTTATAAAAATGAAGCCGTTATAAGACTCAGTTCCCATCACACAATGCAACGCAAACCGGAGGATAGAGTTTTTACCTTATAACGGCCAAAATATGCTTGATACGAATAAAACAAAGGCATTTGATATTATGACTAGTGTTTATATGTTTCAAAAACAATTTCAATCATAACTATCAATCATAGACAGCATGGGTACCATATATCATGTCGCCATATATATATACAATCAAAACCGCACGATGTCGTATTTGGAAATTGGATTTCCATCATGAACCAAGGCAAAAGATAGTCCTTACCGAATTCGAGACTGCCTAGCCCGAGTCTCAGGCAAGCGCGCAGGCAAGCCTTGGATCGTCAGGGCCGGTCCACCGATGTGGATTATTATGCCTGAACACTACGTCTCTCCGCCCTTTGGGGCGTAAACGAGCCAACGAATGACTCCATCGGACTCGGATCGTCCGATCAAACCGAGGCGCCTCGCAACAGCAACAACCACACAGGTGAAAAGTATATAAATGTCAGGGCTGGTAGGTCACCGACACCACCCTAGCTAGGAAGAAACGCAGGCCCTCCCTGATGTCCTCTCCTGTTTCTGGTTCATACCGGGGTGTGAGGCTCGCGATTTTACGTTATACACAAAGCTACGCCACACCGGCGGTGCTTTGATCATCACCACAAGACTTTGCTTTTCAACAGAAGCCCTGATCACTGCATCTTATCATGCCACACAGGCAATTCATGCCATGCGACCGAAGTCCATCGATATACAACCTCTGTGCTCGTGCGTTTCAGAGAAGGGCGTTAAGCAAAAGAATAAATTCTCCGCCGCCAAATAGATGTATATTTAATAGAGATCAATCAACACAGAATAAAATCCAATGCCAGACACACAGCCCATTTACAAGTCCGTTCTGGGTCTGAACGAAACCGGAGGCACTAAATACCTCGCAAACCCATCGACCACCACGTACGTCTGGACGATCACCACTCATTATCCATATTTCGGGATGCCTCCCAATTAGGACCTCGGTTACCATCCAAACGAGGTGAAGAACTCTGGTCTTCGACCACCGTCTTCATCTTCGACTTTCAATCGTCGGTCAATTATTTGAAATGAGAATTAACTCGGCCTTTTCAAGTAATTCACGTATATTTAGAATTTCAAATCAATTTATTTCAATGGTTAAATCATTCGACAACACCAATTTTGTTCTTTAATGTAATTTTCACACCAAACACATTCAACCATCAAATACCACATAAATCGAGCAAATTAAGTTTATTTCCATTCCATATCGTTTATGATATTTTATAACGATTTATCGCTATTTTTATTTTATTTTTAAAATAGCTAATTTATTCAAAACGACGCTTCGGGCCATAACGCGGCCGTGGCGCTGTTTTTCTTCAGATTTGATTTACACATATTTGAAAATCTAACCGTTGGATCTTCACATAATTTACATCATTAGAAAGGTCTTTTCAAAACGAATCCAACGGTTCCAGTTTCGGGAAAATCCGACGGTCGGATCTCTAGGTACAATAGTTTGAAGTTTCGATTTCAAAATACGAACTGCAGCGTCGTTATTCGATTAAATATAATTATATATATATATAATCGTTTCTGGCGCTGTTTTTCTTCAGATTTGAATTAAACATTCCAGACAATCCAACCGTTGGATTTTTACAAAGTTGGTGCCGTTGGAAAGATTTTTCCAAAGCGAACCCAACGGTTGCGATTTTAGGGAAATCCGATGGTCGGATCTCCCGTACTAATCGTTTGAAATCACGGTTTCAAAACACGAACTGCACGACCACGTTTCGTTTTAATTTTATCTATATTTATATATTTATATAAATATAGTTCATTCAAAAATTTCAATATCGTTTTCACTTCAAATATTTCACTAATGCCTTTAAATTTTGGAAAATTTCGCCATAACCTCCTTTGTACGGGAGGGGCTAGGAAAAATTCCCAAATAGCCACATGGGCGTCTCATTTCAAAAAGAAAAAGAAAACGCCAAGCGGCTAGCCAACAGGCTCATAAAATCATCACCCAAACAAAACAGTAAATGTGTACCTATTTGTCGGGCACAAAATTTTATTCCTCTTCTCTAGCCCCTTTGCTATAACCTGTTCAATAAATATGCATGTACATATATATAGTTTTTATCACTTATCATTTTCCATTCAACTTCATATTTGATTCCATTTGGTTTAAAAACACCATTCATTCTAATGTTGCATGCATAGGCAAAAATCATATCATTAGCTAATTAATAAATATTTTAACTCATGCATATTTATTTGAACGAGTTGCTATTTTTAACACTTCACATTTCAACAATTTATGTATATAATAAAAATGTGATTTTTATTGTAAAACTATTCATTTCAAAACACTATTATTTTATATGGTTTATATAGGTGATAAAAATAGGATTTTTATGGTAAAACAATTTATTTCAAAACAAGATTATTTTACATAGCTCATATAGATGATAAAAAGGTGATTTTTATTATAAAACAATTTATTTCAAAATATGAATACCATTCAACACATGAATTTCTATTCAATGAATGAATATCGATTCAACACATGAAGGTTTTTTATAGTTTATATACATAGATAAAAATGTGATTTTTATATTTAAAATACGAAGACCATTCAACACAAGAATTTCTAATCAAAGAATGAATATCGATTCAACACATGAAGGTTTTCTATTCAACAAATAAATATAGTTTCAGCAAATGAAAATAATTCAAACACATGAATATTATTCAAAATTTCGGCAGCATAACGGCAGGGTAGTTAAAACCGGGACCGTCCCTAGTACGGCTCCTCACTCTACCTTAAAACCTCGCGGTTTTTGACAATGGGGATCAGGCATCTAGTTCGCACGCAGGCAGCATGTATATATTTATTTCATTTCCACAAACTAATCCTATGTGGTTTTAACCAAATATTTCTCAACCACAAATGGGTATTTTTCAACCACAATCAATCAATATCAACCACAAACAATCCCAAACAACCATTCGCTATCAATCAATTTTCACACCAATCACAATCAATAAATATCATCCATGGTTTGTGGACGAGGGGCGTATGTATATATATATTTATTTATTTATTTATATTTATATTTATATATAGCAATTCACTTCTATTTCAACACATATATAATTTTTACAACGCATATATAACTTATACATCGAACGTACAACTTATACAATGCTTATACAAGAGATGTACAACGCTTATATAACTCATACATCGACTATATAATTTATAAATCGTCGTTTTCCATATCGTTTATAAATTAGAAATCTCACATTGGGTTCCACTCCACCAAAAATAGCAGAAGGCTTAGAAAAATATACGGTCTCTTCTAAAAGGTAGAAGACGTCCACACGGTCACGATGTTTCCTGTTTCATCGAATTTCGTTAACGAACGAAAAAGATATTATTTTTCAAAGTTTTGCAACACTTTAAAGCGTCGAAATCATTTTAGTAAATAAGACCCGTACCTCAGCGTTTTGATTCAAAACTAGGGTTGCAGAAATCTTTTAATCCGCACAGCGATTCGTCGATCGGGCTGCGCCACGTTCAAGAGGCTGGAAGCGCGCGCCTGAAGGTGGTCGAGGCGTCAGGTGCAACGGCGGATCGGTGGAGCACGGCGACGATGAACGGCGCAACTTCTTTGGCGCGATTCTCGACGAATACAACTCAATGGAGGGCGCCACCTATATGGATTTGAAGCTGGAAGAGAGCTCTTCAAAATCCCCAATAGGCGCAGGGGTCTAATTCTTCGTGTGGAGGGAGTAATCTGAGGAGGAAGCGATGAGGAAGAAGCCGCCGTCGACCCGTAGGGTTACGGGTTTTTTTTCGATTATTTTATTTTATTTAATTTATGAAGGAAATAATTCTATTGGCCGATGGTTTTAAAAAGGGGGTTTCTGACACGACCACCAATTCAAACCCAACGACTGTCGTCCCTAGCATTTTACCTCCATTCCGAACACAATGGGATATGTTTCGAAGGCCCATTCGAATGTTTCAGTCAGTTTTCCTTCAAATTAAAATATATAACATTCAATATTTAATTTGAACGTACATTTCAATTTGCTAGGGCCACATACTGATTCAAAAAATTCCAAAAAAATAAATCTGGCTATGTTTGGACGATACGGTCCTAACAAAACTAGTTTCGTCGAATTCTGAGACCGTTTACAAAAAGGCCCATTTCTGGTCGATCCAATTTAACTGTAATTGACCAAAACACATTTCCTTTGCCACGCTCTCATACTAGCTTTAAAAATTATGAAATTTGAAACCTAGCAATAACTTCCCATCCTGGATCCAACAAAAGTGGTTTCGTCGAATTCTGAGGTCGTATGCAAAATGGCCAATTTCACGGGCTATATAAATTCCATAGCGACCTTTCTGAGAATTCATTCGGCCATAACTTTTGCTTTCCGTTATGAAAATTTGATTTTTCAGATTCGTTAGAAAGGTATTCACTAACAGATTTAAATATTTTTGGTTTCGCTAAAATCCGTTTTGTTTTGCACCCGGTACAGTCCGACAAAGTTTGAATTCAATTTTTGAAACTGCCGCGCCATTTCAGGCCTTGTTTATAATTATAATTAATTATATTCGTTTTCAATTGTCGATTCAAACCCAGTTTTCATTGCTATTATTTAAAATATTTATTTAAAATATTTAAAATCCATTATTTTAGCCAATTTAAAATTTTCAAATTGGTTCAGATTTTCTGGGTCGTTACATACTAATTCGAAAACTTCATTACATTTAAACTGATTTAATTCTTCTTGCATAGTAATGATCCAGTTTTCATCACTAGATGCTTCTTTTGGATTTTTGGGTTCAATACTGGATAAGAAAGCAATGTGACTTACGAGGTTTAGCCGACTTCTAGTTCGACATTTGAGTTTATCTCACCAATAATATTTTGAGTTAGATGATCTCGCAATCTTGGTGGTGATCTTATTTCATTATTATTTCGAACAATGTTCTCATTATTATTATTATTTTCTGTAACAATGTTTTCAAATTGATGGTTATTTCAAAAATATCTTGAATTTCAGTGATATCTCTATTTATATTATTGTGAACAATGTTGTCATCTTCTCTAGAGTTATAAATTGTGTTAATTTCATCTTGAGAAATTCTATTTTTCAAAACTTTAGTATTATAAGAATTATAAATATAAAATTCATCGAAAGAAACGTGAAGTGATTCTTCTATTTTATTTGTTCTTTTATTAAAAATTCGATAAGCTTTGCTCTGATTTGAATATCCTAGATATATGTGAAACGACCTGAAATCCCCCTTACGAGAAATCACGGATTGAGTTGAGAACAAGCCACATCGGGACGCACACAGAAGAACATTTCATTGCTTATTACAACAATTCATCAGAATACAAGAATATACAGAGTATAAACAAATAATATACATCACAAATATCAGAGATTTAAATTACATTTAAATACATCGCAGCGGAAAAATAATACAAAACACAACTGAAAGAGATATACGGATACAGAGATATACGGATACAGAGCTTTCCGGATATCATTCTAGTTGTGTTTTGTATTATTTTTCCGCTACGATGTATTTAAATGTAATTTAAATCTCTGATATTTTGTGATGTATATTATTTGTTTATACTCTGTATATTCTTGTATTCTGATGAATTGTTGTAATAAGCAATGAAATGTTCTTCTGTGTGCATCCCGATGTGGCTTGTTCTCAACTCAATCCGTGATTTCCCGTAAGGGGGATTTCGGGTCGTTTCAATATGCTTCGTCGGATTTTAAATCGAATTTTCCAAGTTGATCTTTCGTATTTAAAATAAAACATTTTGAACTGAAAACTTTAAAATATGAAATATTTTGTTTTCTACCGTTAAAAAGTTCATATGGTGTAATTTTCGTAAGTGGTCGAATGGAACACAATTCAAAACATAACAAGATGTTACAACTGCTTCTGCCCAGAAATGTTTTGGTAACAAACTTCCATTCAAAAATGTTCTAGCACATTCTGTAACGTTTGATTTTTCCATTCTACAACTCCATTTTTTTGTGGAATTCTAGAAAACGAATAATTATGAAAAATTCCTTTCCTTTACAATATAAGTCAAAATTTTCATTTTCGAATTCTCCTCCATGGTCACTTCGTATATTTTTTATTTTTAAATCTGTTAAAAATTTGAATTTGTTTTACAAACATTTTAAAATAATCAAAAGTATCACTTTTATTTTTCAAAAATATTATCCATGTATATCTAGAAAAATCATCAACTATTACAAACATGTATCTATTGTGATTTATGAATTGAATTTGAGTTGGCACAAATAAATCCATATGTAGTAGTTCTAATGGTTGTAATGGTGAAATGACCTTTTTAGATTTAAGCGATGATTTCGTTAATTTTCCTAACTGACAAGCATTGCATAAATTTTCAATTTTGAATTTCATTTTTGGAAAACATTTTACGATTTAATTTTTTGAAATTTTATTAATGGTTTCAAAATTTATGTGAACAAATCTCTTGTGCCATAACCAAGGATTGTTATCTTTGGCTAGTAAGACTATATCTGGATTATTTTAAACTTTCATATTCAAAATATAAATATATTTTTTATCTCTATTACCTTCAAAAATTAAATTAATTTTTTTTATCAAAAATACTACATTTGTTTTCAGAAAACGATATTTTAAAACCTTTATCGCATAACTGACCAATACTTAATAGATTATGTTTTAATTTCTTAACTAACAAGACATTAATAATAAGAGGTAAATTTGATGTACCGCAATTGCTCACATCACCTTTGCTGATGATATATCATTTAGAATTATCTCCAAACGTGAAAGTTCCTCCTTTTGAGTAGATAATATTTGTTAACATTTCCTTGTCTCCTGTCACATGTTTTGAGCAACCACTATCAAGTATCCATTTTCCTCTTTTCTCGAGTGGGACCTGTAAAAAATATGTAATGACGTTGGTACCCACTTTCACCGTTAGGGTCCTAAGAGTTAGGTCTTAGGAAACTAAAACCAAGGGGTTCAGTATCCCTTTTAAAAATATAATTCTTATTATTATGAACAGTTTCTAAGAATGTTTTAATATATTTACTACTAATCAAATAATTTTTTGTTTTAGAAAATCATATATTAACATGAAAACCCTTATACTTATAAGATAATTTCCTTAGAAGTAAAAACAGCATCCTTAAATGGATATCTCAATTAGGACATTTACATGGAGCAACCAAAATGTTACATTTCCAAAGGAAATGAAAACAAAGTCTGTAAATTAGAAAAAATGTTATATAGACTAAAACAAGTTCCAAAACACAGCACGCAAAATTTGATAGTGTTATGTTGAAAAATGGTTTTCATATAAATGAATTTGATAAATGTTGTAACGGCCCGGGAAATTTTCGACTTCGGTAATCGACATACAACACCATGTCGACTATCCAAGAATCGAAAATACCGGAACGTCAATAGAAAGAAGTTAGAGGGTGAGAAAAGATGAGATAGAAAATTAGAATAGAAGAGGAAGAAGAACATAACAACCACATCATAGTAACATGAATCTCACAGCGGAACGAATAAAATATAATATACAACATAATTTTGAAATACAAATCTACATTTGTATATACATATCATCATTAGAGTATAACACTTACATCACAGCGAAAATAACACTAGCTATAAAATCCTGAAGCCTCCTGCTCCAATTTCTTCAAGTATATCTATAAATTCCTGACTACTTGACTGCCCACACAAAATTGGGCACCCAAGAGTTTAGGAAAAAAAAAACAAAATAAACTCTGAGTCAGTCATGTGACTGGTGTGAGTAGACTCCAAATAATTGGTTTAACTATACCAAATCTTTTTAAAAGCAATGATAATCGTAAGACCGATCCACACATAAATATGGATGATTTCACCTTACGATAACCCAAAATATTTATTAGGATCAATATTTTATGATATTATAATAATGTCTAAATCAAGTATATAGCAATCTAATAGACGCTTTCATCTCATGCTCTACATATGTAATATACAATCAAAAACCGTGGGCTCTTATTGGGTAATGGATTCCAATAATGACAAGGTATGGAACCACCTTCCGATCAGTGTATTCTAGAAGCGATAAACTAGAGTTCAACAAGAACATCTTGTAACTCTGCCACACATGACCGACCATTCATTTCGCTTGAATGTTCTGAATATATTATCACCTTACGGTTGGTATACCAACATAATCGTTCCCGAAAGATACAAAATTGAAAGAAGTAACTAATATGAATATTCTCTAGATGGTGAAAATATACCCTACTTGGGTGCGACCCACTTTGCCATGTTGCTTACCCAATTTCTGTCATTTCCCAGTTGATGAGGCTTGAGGTTATAACGTATCTTTTAACAGATCACTCCTTCATTTACTTTGAATGACACATCGTCATACCCATCAAATCACAAATTGATTTACCCAAAAATACCATGGGTATAAGCTAAGAGAAACAAATTCCTCTGCCACTAATGTAAATACGTTTGAAATGATCAACTTACGCGATCTTCTTGATATACTCTGTCGGACATTCGTCCATTCAATTTGTCCTGCGCCTGGACAACCCGAAAGTACTATTCTGTAAATCCATCTTAGGAAATTTCTACCTAGGATTTAATGAACAACCCTTGTGTAATTCCATCTTTAATTACCTTCATCATATTTGATTCGCAATGCTAAGCCCATATGGAGTGGTTTTTAGATAATAAATCTGATCCCGGTCTCTCCGTATTGACAACGGAAATGGTCAAAAACTTTGGTAGTCGGTTATTTAACTATCAAAGGAAAATATGTTTACAGACAACGGTCGTATTTCCAAATGGAAATCTTATCGAGCAAATCATAGCGAGCTCAAGTCCAAAGCATACATGAGCTATCCAAGAAAGCAGGTAGGATCCAAGCTAAGCTCCTGTATTCCCTCCCTGAGAACCTAGGGGGGGGGGAAACGGAAGAAAAGAGGCGAAAGAAAACAGGTCAGTCAAAAAGACTGAGTAAGCCCTACTACAATCAATGTAAACTGATAAAGTTAACTGACATGAGCAGCAGGTATGAACATAAGGATAACAACATGATGATTAACTATCAAGGTAGGTAAAGGTGTCATCGCATAATCAAGATTAAGGTTTTGCACCATGGGTGTACTAGCAAACTAACATGACTTGGATATACAAGTATTGATCCCACGGCCCAAGCTTTGGCCCAATAACATGAAGTGACCCTCATACTAGGTCCGATAACATGAAGTGACCCTACCACGAGGTCCAACCCAACGGTCTAATCGATCGGCTCCCTAAGCCTAACTCGTCAAGTGTTGGTGTCAATACGGCTCAAACATGAATGTAGTCGAACTGTGCCGGGTCCACCCGTCGGGTGTATCAAGCCCTAGGGTGTCAACCCCTGGACACCATAAACATGAGTGCACAGTCTCGCTCTACCGGTACCCGTGCTTGTTTTCTCCGGCTACGGACTATGTGCACGACCAGAGTCCGCCCAGAACTACACCGGCGTACCACGGCCGTCGCTTTTTGGCCCCTTATCTCCAGTTCAGTAATCGTGCCCCCACCCTAGCCTAGTCCCTAGGGCCATGATGATACAAACTAGGGATTACTGAAGGAGTGGACCCCCATTGCTAGGATTTCTCTAGTGGGTTAAGTATGGTTTAACCCCTCCACTAATCATGGATTAACTTGGTTAAGTGTAACGGTGAGTTCACGACTTAACCCCGATTAATCAACCGAGCCCAAATTGGTTAAGTATTAAATGGTCCATGACTTAACCCTAATCATGAGGCATTAATTAATTAATGCGCCTTAACCTCTCATATTAGACTTTGTTGTGGTTACTAGTTAAGCCGGGCGGGTCCGGGTAGCTTTACACCACAACTTGGTCTAACCTCGGGTCCAAGGTACAACATGACCAACTTCTCACATTGGGTCCTATCGTTTGTAGCAACTAGTTAAGCCGGTCGGTTCCGGGTAGGCTTACGCTACAAACTCAACCCAACCTCGAGTTGGCCACACTTATCTTTTCTAAGTGCCATGTCCATCTCATTACAAGTTTTCAAGCAATTGGGTAGACCTAACTTAATAGGTAAATTCCCAATGGGTAGACCTAACTTAATAGGTAAATTCCCAAGCTCATGTTTTTATGTCTTTTAAGTTTACCCAACCCCAAACGCAATCCCATCGCTTACATATCGCAATAGCGCATAAAGGATAGAAAGAGGGAACTTGGCATAATCATGACATAAAAGTGTTAGAGCCACAAGTTCAACATGGTGGCATATGAAAGGTTCATGTGTTCATACACTTGCATATTACATTTTTAGGCCCAAAAGCATGCATAACTTGATAACATGAACCACATGACCATCCCAAACTTGCATAACATACTTGCATATCATATGACAACTTTGCATATCAAACTTGCATCATAAAACTTGCATAACATATGTCAACTTGTATATCATACTTGCATAAACAAACTTGCATAACTTATGGCAACTTACATATCATACTTGCATAAACAAACATGCATAACTTATGGCAACTTGCATATCATACTTGCATAAACAAACATGCATAACTTATGGCAACTTGCATATCATACTTGCATAAACAAACATGCATAACTTATGGCAACTTGCATATCATACTTGCATAAACAAACATGCATAACTTATGGCAACTTGCATATCATACTTGCATAAACAAACATGCATAACTTATGGCAACTTGCATATCATACTTGCATAAACAAACATGCATAACTTATGGCAACTTGCATATCATACTTGCATAAACAAACATGCATAACTTATGGCAACTTGCATATCATCCACTTAACTTTAAAAGTTCAAGTATGAAAGGAATAGGGCTTGCAATGCTTATGCGGACTCAAATGAGTATAGCAAATGTAAGAAACCCCTTATGCAACTAATTAAAACCCCCAAATGCAAGCAAACTTGATCAAGACTCCTCCTTTATGATGCCAATAGAGAAACAAGTCTTTAATGCAAGCTAAGGAGGATCATACAAGCCTAAATACACTTGTATGCATGGAAAATCACTTAGGAATTAATTTAGGAATTGTATGAAGAGAGTGGAGGCCATGAGAGTTTTGATTTTGCCATAGTTTTGTTACTAGAATGAATAATGAATGATTTAGGGTAGGTTAGGGTCTTATTTATAGATTAGGCTAGTGATTTAGACCATAGGATTAACCCTAGATTCAATTAGGTCCATCAGATCTCGGAACTCTCTAGAACCAAGCCACAAGACCAAGCCCAAATCAGAAATGGTGCACCAGGCCAAACAGCCCGGCCACCCCCTGTCGACAGGGCTGTCGACACCCTAGGGACCCTGTCGACAGGCCTGTCGACATGCGGGTCCTGGCGGGAATTTTTCCCGCCTGCGCCATTTTGCCCTAACCCTTGTTTTTTAATTTCAAATTTAAATCTGTTTTTACTTAGGAGTTTTCTAAAAACTTCAATAGGCCTTAACTGGGTCATACGGACTCCGATTTTCGAAAACTCGGACTCTATTTCGCGTATTTTTCCGAGACGAACGCAATGGCATAGCCCGTTTCTCCTGATTCAGATTTTAGAATTAAATTCTGCCTCGATTTATGTTATAACAGGTTATTGAAAATACGGGTTGTTACATTCTCCCCTCCTTAAAGGATTTCGTCCCCGAAATCTTCAAGTTAGGAAGAACGTATCCTACCATCCAATCATCCATCTACTCAAAGCATCATCCACGAGCAATCATTGTCCTTAACAGATTCTAAATGCTGGATGAACATATGCAAAGGTGTGTGTATATGTACTTATCTAATGCAAGGATTAATGCAAAATATGTTAGTGAAATGTATCCATATGTATGCAAATCCCTAACATAATGTATAATATCTACATGCGTGCTCAATCATACATCCATATGCAACATCCATGTGATTGCATACAAATTTCATCCAAGAATAAGCATAAACACTCATGCATATGCAATATGAGGAGTGTGTGAGCCGATCTAGTGCCTAATGTGTATCATGCATCCACGAGTAACCACTTGCAAACACTTGCAACCGCTTGCAACCATCAAACATAACATGTCTCAAACACATGTTTCATCCAAAGGGTTTCTACCTAAGGTTCTCATGATAAGATAAACACGATAAACTAGATAGACTAGATAAACTCCTTTTTGGATTACAAGGAATCCATTCAAACTTTGACATATAGTACTAACCGATGAGTCTTAACCCCCTTATGGAGTTTACAACAGAAATAAGATCGAGAATGGGACCGATAAAAGATAACTTGCAAGCAAGCTTCACAGGAAAACAAGGATCAAGGATGCACTCTTAAAAAGAGATATGATGCGCGTATCTAGTCTTCACTGTTCTTAGTCACGTTTCCTTGAGCTTAACTCCACTGTGCTTTGACCGTCTTTAACTTCATGATTTCTTGGCTTCCTAACTCCTATTTCCCAAATTCGAGTTGGAACTCATTTCATTATCACCTCTCGTCTTCCTTTTCCACTTATTCTTCTTTCTGTAAACTTGGCTTAAACATAACTGTAACCTCATGATTTCATGCAAGCTCTCCAAAATTCACTAGTGAATCCTGGATCTCGTCTACTTACTATAAAGTATTCCACGCAGCAGAACTTTTCTTGAAAATACCAATCCACGTTGCCAATTGCCCTTATAAACGTGATTTCCTATAACTCATGCTTAATCGAAATGAACCATCCGCCTATGAGTGATAGGCCATACCTAAATTCAGTTGCCTACCCATGGCTTCCTGTAGGCTATTTCAAAATTGGCCAACTTCTTGAGGGTAAACCGTCGCTAACCATGATGCAGTCCTCTCGCTCTTTACCGGACTGAAATGAGCACTCTTCGTGAGTCTACCTATTATGACCCACATACCCGTATTCCCTTTTGCATAATCTATCGAGATGTTTTCATACTTCCCTTGCGGAACCTCTAATGGAGGTAATGGCCCGCTGGGCTTCTATGACTTGGCCTTAACCTGGTGGCACAACATGCATCCTGAGACCAACTCGGCCACCTCCTCGAGTGATGCGCATCTTCAAGAACCTTCTTTACCAAGTCTTCCACTCGAGGAACACATAATCTCTCCTCGAGCCTTAGTCATCCCTTGTCATCTATAATATATCTAGCGAGGTGACTTAACATCTCGCCTCGAATCATCTGGTCCATGTTCTTGACTAACTGCGGGTCTTCTTCCTGTGAAACCCCCTTCTTGATCCAGAAGAGTAAGTCTAAGCTCAGGGAATGCTAACTAACTAGCCAAATGGAGGAAGCTTCTTACTTCAATTGCCCTCCTCAGAGTTTTCCGGTCTTAAACCGCAACCACTTTAGCGGAATCCACCGCTAAGCCTTACTTAGGAACTATGTGCCCAATAAATCCAACTTCCTTCCTCCAAAGTGACATTTGGAGAACTTGACCTTCAACTGGTGGCTCTAAGCGTATCCATCACCTCCTTGAGATGTCTAGCATGCTCTTCCTCGCTCTTTTGAGGAGATCAAAATATCGTCTACGACGACCACGACAAACTTGTTCAAGGACTCCCTAAACACCCTACCCATCAAGTTCACGTAATATGCGGGTGCATTAGTCAAACCAAATAGCATGACTAGCCATTCTAAAAATCCATCTAGAGTCCTAAACGCAGTCTTGTCAATTCCATCCTCAGCCATCCTAAGCTGATGGAATCCGGTAGCTAGATCAAAAGAAAACAGATGCTCCTACAAGCTGATCGAACAGATCATCGATCCTTGATAACGGTTGTCTATTCTTCTCACGATAATCAACACATAAGAGAAGCAAACTGTCCACATTAGTAACGAATACTACTGGAGCACCCTACTCGAAAATGCTTTGTCTCAGGAAGTTCTTCTCAAGCAACTCCTTGACTTACTTTCTTAACTTTCATTTTGCGGGGCCATGTGCCTTACCGGCCACGAAACTTTCTTGGCACTATCAACCAGATAAATGCAGAAATCTACCTCTCGTTTAGGGATAACCCCCTTCACTTCCCCCAAGATATCAGGATATTCTCGGACCACCCTCACCCTTACAACTATCGATAGACGAGTTGAGGGCTTCAAGATAACATAACATGACGGGACCCATAGGGTTGCTGGAAATTTCTAGGGTACCAGCGAGGCGAGTCATGAGCCTCACAACCCTATATACAAAAACCAAGAATGGCTCCAAAACAGGACAACCATTCCATGCCCAAAACCAACCCATATCCCCTTGAAACCGAGAATATAAGCACTGCACAAGAACTCTACACTCAGTATAGAGATCCTCAAATCCCCACATATCATAGACAAATGGGCGGAACCCCCAATAGGATTTGAGACACACACGGGATCGCTAACTAGACTAGTACTTAGGTGCAAACCTTCAACTAGATCAGACGAAATAAACTTTGCGATGCACCAATATCAAACAAGGTACGAACTGGAAAATCAAAAATATATACAAGGCTCTTAACAGAAATACTACCTCGATCGGGAACTGGAGCGGTAACGAGAGCCTGAACTTGCCCTCCTGAGGGTCCAGCACGCTGAGTCTGACCCTGGCCTTGCCCCTGTTTCTTCGGGCAATTCTTGCTGAAATGTCCAGTCTTCCCACATAAAAAGCATTCATCATTATTCCTTTTCCTCTTCTTACAATCCTTGACAAGATGCCCAACTGAACCGCAATAATGGCATTTCCCCTTGCTGTTCTTGCCCTTGTTGTTGTTGTTGTTTGTAACACCCCACCTCCGCTAGGGTCACTCTTTCGGGGGCACTAGCTTCTGGGGGGCGTTAGAACTGGGTAAGCATGCATAATGATATATCAAGGCAGAACAAGAACATAAATACATATGTAAAACAGAGTAAACAGCGGAATATCTCAAACCATCTCAAAACAAGTTTAGTACATCATAAAGTCAACTGCCAAAATAAACATGTCTAGTACATCATAAACAGAAATACTGAAATACATAGTGCTATCCCCAAAATAAAGATGATAAACCATAGCGAGCTCAATGTCCAGGCATACATGAGCTATCCAGCAAACAAGCAAGCGATCCAAGCTAAGCACCACTATTCCCTCCCTGAGAACCTGGGGGGGGGGGAACGGAAGAAAAGAAGCGAAAGAAAACAGGTCAGTCAAAAAGACTGGTAAGCCCTACTACGATCAGTCTATAAACTAATAAAGCTAACATCATGATGGAAACTGAGATGAACATACTGGCAATAGATAAAGGTGTCATCACATAAAGAAGATTAAGCTTTGCACCACAGTGTACTAGCAAACTAACATAACAGGTATTGATCCCTCAGCCCAAAACTTTGGCCCAATAACATGAAGTGACCTTAATACAAGGTCCAGCCCAACGGTCTAGTCGATCGGCTCCCTACAAACCTAACACGTTAAGTGTTGGTGCCCATACGGCCCACCTATAGTTGTAGTCAGACTGTGCTGGGTCCACCTTCGGGTGTATCAAGCCCTCGGGTGTTAACCCCAGACACTTAAGCAATAATGCACAGTCTAATCCTACTGGTACACGTGCCTCGAGTTTGTCCAACACCGGACTACGTGCACGTCCGTAGCCCGCCTGGACCCGCACCGCTGTACCACTCATCCTTCGCTTTGGTCGCTTACTTCCGTCCAGTAATCGTGCTCCCGCCCTAGCCTAGTCCTCTAGGGTTGTGAATGATACCCAACTGGGATTACTGCTGGAACAGACCACGTTGCTATGGTTTTCTAAGAGGGTTAAGTGTGGTTTAACCCCTCACTAATCATGGATTAAATTAGTTAAGTGTAACCAACAGTTCACCACTTAACCCCATTTAATCCCTCGATCCCCAAAATTGGTTAAGTATTAGTGGGCCATGACTTAACCCTAATCATGAGGCACAAATTAA
This sequence comes from Allium sativum, assembly GCA_030737875.1. Classification (NCBI taxonomy): domain Eukaryota; kingdom Viridiplantae; phylum Streptophyta; class Magnoliopsida; order Asparagales; family Amaryllidaceae; genus Allium; species Allium sativum. The sequence goes on from CM060920.1 coordinate 434,168,373, forward strand.
TTTATTGCACCCAACCTCTCACATTAGACTTTGTTGTGGTTACTAGTTAGGCCGGGCGGGTCCGGGTAGGTTTACACCACAACTTAGTCTAACCTCGGGTTTCACGTGCAACATGACCAACTACTCACATTGGGTCCTATTGTTTGTAGCCACTAGTTAAGCCGGTAGGTTCCGGGTAGAATTACGCTACAAACTCAACCCAACCTCGAGTTGGCCACACTTATGTTTTCTAAGTGTCATGTCCACTTTATTTTCAAACCATCATTACAAGTTTAACAAATACTTGGGTAGACCTAACTTAATAGGTAAATTCCCAAGGGGTAGACCTAACTTAATAGGTAAATTCCCAATCTTATATTTTCATGTATTTTAAGTTTTACCCAAACCCCCCAACGTCATTCCATCGCTTACATATTCGTCATAACGCATAAAGGGTAGGAAGAGGGAACTTGGCACAACATACATGATGAATCTTACATATCATAATAAACATGCATAACATGTTGGACTTGAATAACTTAGCATAGTGAACTTGCATACACATGCATAACTTGTCAAACTTGCAAATCATGGCATAGTGAACTTGCATAAACATGCATAACTTGTTAAACTTGCAAATCATAGCATAGCGAACTTGCATAAACATGCATAACTTGTTAAACTTGCAAATCATAGCATAGTGAACTTGCATAAACATGCATAACTTGTTAAACTTGCAAATCATAGCATAGTGAACTTGCATAAACATGCATAACTTGTTAAACTTGCAAATCATAGCATAGTGAACTTGCATAAACATGCATAACTTATTAAACATGCGTAACATAGCATAGTGAACTCGCATAAGCATGCATAACTTATCAAACTTGCATAAATCCCAACTTTCACCACATATTAACTTTAGAGTTTCTAAAATGAAGGTAAGAGGGCTTACAAATATTATGAAGACACAAATCTACTAATAAAGATTGAGAAGCCCTTTATGCAAGCATAAAAACCCAAAACAAAGCTCCAATAAGAAAACTCTTAACAAAAATCCCAAAAACTCTAGCTTAGCAAATAAAACTTGCAACTTGATGATGTATGCAAGCTAATGATCATTCATACAACTTAGAAATGCTTGTATGAACATCATAATCTTCATAGGAATGATTAATGAAGAGATTGGAGGCTAGGTTTTTTTTAAGTGGAGGCCATTTGAGAAATCAATTTGACATAGTTTGGTTGCTAGATTGAATAATGAGGTTTTAGGGTAGGATTAGGGTCTTATTTATAGAAGATTAGAGTGTTTTTAGCCCTAGGATTAACCCTAGGTTGTATTTGGTCCATCAGATCTCGGAACTCTCTAGAACCAAGCCACCCAATCAAGCCCAAATCAGAAATGGTGCACCAGGCTAAACTGCCCGGGCACCCCCTGTCGACAGGGCTGTCGACACCCTGGGGACCCTGTCGACAGGCCTGTCGACATGCGGGTCCTGGCGGGAATTTTTCCCGCCTGCGCCAGTTTGCCCTACCCCTTGTTTTTAAATTAAATTTAAATCTGTTTTTACTTAGGAATTTTCTGAAAACTTCAATGGGCCTTAACTGGATCATACGGACTCCGATTTTCGAAAACTCGGACTCTATTTCGCGTATTTTTCCGAGACGAACGCAATGGCATAGCCCGTTTCCCTTGATTCAGATTTTTGAATTAAATTCTGCCTCGATTTACGTTATAACAGGTTATTGAAAATACGGGTTGTTATATTCTCCCCTCCTTAAAGGATTTCGTCCCCGAAATCTTCAAGTTAGGAAGAACGTATCCTACCATCCAATCATCCATCTACTCAAAGCATCATCCATGAGCAATCATTGTCCTTACAAGATTCTAAATGTTGTATGAACATATGCAAAGGTGTGTGTATATGTACTTATCTAATGCAAAGATCAATGCAAAATATGTTAGTGAAATGTATCCACATGTATGCAATTCCTAACATAATGTATAATATCTATATGTGTGCACATAACATACACCCATATGCAACATCCATGTGATAACACACAACTTTCATCCATGAATAAGCATAAACACTCATGCATATGCAATATGAGGAGTGTGCGAGCCGATCTAGTGCCTAATGGTGTATAATGCATCCACGAGCAACCACTTGCAAACACTTGCAACCACTTGCAACCATCAAGCATAACATGTTTCAAACACATGTTTCATCCAAAGGGTTTCTACCTAAGGTTCTCATGACAAGATTAACACGATAAACTAGATAAATATGGGTAGCAAAGAGAAAGATATGCTAACAAAAGGAAAGAGATTGAGAGCGTACCCTCAAAAAGGAATGGATAAAGCCCACACATCTTCTCCTCGGTTTCCCAAGTTGCGTCTTCTTCGGCTTCACCCCATTGAACCTTCACCAACTTGACCTCTCGATTCCTTAGCTTCTTGGTCTCCGTCCCCAAGATACGAATCGGAGTTCTCCTCAAGGTAGCTTCTTTCTCCACTTCCACATCTTCCAAAACACTTGGCTCCACAATCTCTGCTGATTTATGCAAACATTTCCGGAGATGCGAGACATGAAAAACATCGTGTACTCCGGCAAGCTTCTCGGGCAACTTCACTCTATAAGCCATCTGCCCGATCCTCTCCACAATGGGGAATGGTCCAACAAATCTCGGGGCTAACTTTCCAACGGCTCCAAATCGGACCACATTCCGCAAAGGAGAAACCTTCACGAAAACCATATCCCCTACATCAAACTCTAAATCGGATCTTCGCTTATCAGCATAGGATTTCTGTCGGTCTTGGGCCGCTTTCATCCGTCTCCGAATCAACTCGATCTTCTCGGATGTATCTCTGATCATATCAGGCCCAAGTATAAGCTTATCTGTAGTCTCCCACCAACATGTAGGTGACTTGCACGGCCTCCCATATAAAGCCTCAAATGGTGCCATCCCAATGCTCGCTTGATAACTGTTATTATATGCAAACTCAACAAGAGGAAGATGGTCTTCCCAAGTACCACCAAAATCTAGAATGCAAAGCCTCAACAAGTCCTCAAGTACCCTATTCACCCTTTCTGTCTGACCGTCCGTCTGTGGGTGATAAGCAGTACTCAGATTCAATCTCGTGTCCAAAGCTTCCTGCAAGCTATTCCAGAACTGACTTGTAAAGATTGGGTCGCGGTCACTGACAATACTAGAAGGGACTCCATGAAGTCTCACAATCTCACGAAGATATACGGACGCTAGCCAAGATGCGGTCCTCTTGCTCTTTACTGGAATAAAATGAGCACTTTTCGTAAGTCTATCTACAATAACCCAAATGCTTGTGTTCCCTTTCCTTGACCTTGGAAGCCCATCAATAAAGTCCATGGAGATACTCTCCCACTTCCATAGCGGGACGTCCAGAGGATGCAATAGCCCACCGGGCTTCTTTGACTCGACCTTAACTTGCTGGCAAATGATACATCTAGAGACAAACTCCGCCACATCCTTCTTCATCCCAGGCCAAAAGAAAATACGCCTCATATCTTGGTACATCTTATCCCCGCCTGGATGTATAGTCAACTTAGAGCGATGCGCTTCCTCCAGAACTTTTCTTACTAAATCTTCTACCATGGGGACACATAGCCTTCCATCTCTCCTCAGCCAACCCTTGTCATCAATAGAATATCGAGCGAGATGACTAGACGTCTCTCCTCGAATCAGCTTATCCATAATCTCAACTATCTGAGGGTCTTCCTTCTGCGAAGCCCCAACTTGATCCAGAAGGGTAGGCCTGAGCTCAAGAGATGCTAAAGAACCGGTCATCGACTCAATTGCCAAAGAGAAATCAAAGGTTGCCAAGAACTCTAAATTCTTCATCTCAACAAATAGAGGACTTAGTGTCAACCTTTTTCTACTCAACGCATCCGCTACAACATTCCCCTTGCCAGAGGTATAGGCTATATCAAAATCGTAGGACGCCAAGAATTCCATCCACCTTTGCTGCCTCAAGTTCAGATCCTTCTGCGAAAAGAGATACTTCAAAGACTTATGATCAGTATACAGCTCAAATCTCTCTCCCAGAAGATAATGACGCCAAGCCTTGAGTGCATATACTATCGCTGCCAGCTCTAGATCATGAGTGGGATAATTCTTCTCATGCACCTTAAGTTGCCTACCACCAAAACATATAGCTCTGCCTTCTTGCATCAGAACGGCGCCCAATCCCGTGCCACAAGCATCAGTGTACACGGTAAACATCTTACCACCATCGGGTAAAGCTAGAACTGGTGCTGAGGTAAGGGCTCTCTTGAGTCTCTGAAAAGCAAGCTCACAATCCATATCCCAAGCAAAAACTAAGTTCTTCTTTGTCAACTTAGTAAGAGGAGCGGATATCTTCGCGAAGTCCTTGATGAACTTCCGGTAAAACCCTGCAAGACCTAGAAAACTTCTCACTTCGGGTGCATTCCTTGGAGTCTTCCAATCCTGAACCGCAACCACCTTAGCGGGATCCACCGCTAAGCCTTGCTTGGATACGATTTGCCCAAGGAATCTAACTTCCCTTCTCCAAAAGTGACACTTAGAGAACTTGGCCTTTAACTGATGTGCTCTAAGCGTATCCATTACCTCTACAAGATGTCTTGCGTGCTCTTCTTCATCCTTAGAGAAGATCAGAATATCATCCACAAAGACTACGACAAACTTGTTCAAGAACTCTCGAAACACCCTACTCATCAAGTCCACGAAATACGCGGGTGCATTCGTCAAACCGAACGGCATAACAAGCCATTCAAAGAATCCATCTGGAGTTCTGAATGCAGTCTTGTCTATACTATCTTCAGCCACTCTGAGCTGATGAAATCCAGTAGCAAGATCAAGCTGAGAGAAAACAGAAGCACCGACAAGTTGGTCAAAGAGATCATCGATCCTCGGTAATGGGTGTCTGTTCTTCTTAGTCAGCTTATTCAATTCTCTATAGTCCACGCAAAGTCGAAGAGAACCATCTGCCTTAGTAGCAAACACCACAGGCGCTCCCCATTCGGATATACTTCGTCTGATGAAGTTCTTCTCAAGCAACTCCTTTACTTGCTTGCTGAGCTCCCGTCTCTCACGCGGAGCCATGTGCCGAACGGGCAAAGAAACAGGCTTAGCATTATCCACCAGATAAATGCGAAAATCAATCTCTCGTTTAGGGGGCAACCCCTTAACTTCTTCAAAAACATCTGGATAATCCCGGACCACCCTTACAGACTGAAGGGCTTCCTCTGACGAGTCGAGAGATTCAAGATAGCACAACATGACGGGATCCTTCGGATTGCATGAAATCTCTAGGGTGTTGCCAAGGCGAGTCACAAGCCTCACAACCCTATGCTCACAATCAAGAATGGCTCCATATCTGGACAGCCAATCCATGCCCAATATCAATCCGTATCCCCTGAAACCAAGAACATACGCACTACACAAGAACTCTACACTGAGTATAGAGATCCTTAGATCCTCACATATCATAGATAAATGAGCAGAACCCCCAATGGGATTCGAAACACAAACGGGATCATCCACTAAGCTAGTACTAAGGTGCAAACTATCAACAAGATCAGATGAAATAAAGCTATGTGATGCACCAGAATCAAACAAGGTACGAACTGGAAGATCAGAAACATAAACAAGGTTCTCAACAGAAACACTACCTCGATCGGGAACTGTAGCGGTATTGAGAGCATGAACTTGCCCTCCTGAAGGTCCAGCCTGCCCTTTCTTCTTCGGGCATTCCTTGCTGAAGTGTCCAGCCTCACCACAGGAAAAACATCCACCATTAAGCTTCCTTTTCTTCTTCCTACAATCCTTAGCAAAGTGTCCCGGTATACCACAGTAATTGCACTTTCCCTTGCCTTTGTTATTGTTCCCCTTCTTGTTCTTATTCTGATTCCCCTGACTGTTTTGACCACCTTGATTGCCTTTACCCTGAGAATCGGTCTTCTTTGCTCGAGTATCACTCGACTTGACCTCTTTCTTTCCATCACCCTGAAGTAGAGCCATATCGACCAAACTCTCGAAAGTAGCTCCATGCGGAATATGTGACATCGCCAAGCCCTGCAGCGGCTCATTCAACCCTCTAGCGAATCGAAGAGCCTTCTTCTCAGGAGTGTTTACCATATCTAAACCAAAACGGGCCAGCTGGTTAAATCTGTTCACATACTCCTTGACCGACATATCACCTTGCTTTAATGCAATGAACTTCTCCATCTGTAAATTCGCCTCAGCAGCAGATAGGAACTTGGCCACAAATCTAGTCCTCAAATCGGCCCAAGTCTCGACGGGCCTTGTCCCATTGGTGACTTCCCACCAATAGGCTGCTTCGTCCTTCAAAAGCCACACTGTCAATAAGATCTTCCTCTCGTCATAAATCCTAAAGATAGCAAACAAGTCCTCCGTGTCCTTCAGCCAATTTCTAGCTTCAACAAAAGATTCCGTGCCTAGGAAATTCTTGCCTCCCATCGCCTTGAAGTCTTTACAAACCTTCGTGAACTCAACCTGAGGATGCTGAGGGGGAGGAGGAGGAAGAGGAGCCTCAGCAACTGGAGGAGGAGGAACAGGAACCACTGGAGGAGGGACATTAGGGAGAGGATTCTCAACTACAGGAGGAGGAATGGGAGTAGGATTTGCGGGGCCAGCTGCCGCCCTAGCGTCTTGAAGTCTCCTATACCAGAGTGGTACGTTTACTCCATCCGGGATGGCAAAATTCTCAGCCATACTGAAACGAAAGATAAGATAAGATTAGGTCAAGGGAACGAAGGATAACGCTAATGGCTTTTTGGGGAATAGCCTTTATAAAATACTAGACTTTTCTTTGGAAAATACTTGTTTTGAAAATAGTTTTTTCAAAAGTCTTTTAAAAACCTTTTGTTCTTTCTTGCAAACCATATGCTCTGATACCAAATTTGTAACACCCCACCTCCGCTAGGGTCACTCTTTCGGGGGCACTAGCTTCTGGGGGGCGTTAGAACTGGGTAAGCATGCATAATGATATATCAAGGCAGAACAAGAACATAAATACATATGTAAAACAGAGTAAACAGCGGAATATCTCAAACCATCTCAAAACAAGTTTAGTACATCATAAAGTCAACTGCCAAAATAAACATGTCTAGTACATCATAAACAGAAATACTGAAATACATAGTGCTATCCCCAAAATAAAGATGATAAACCATAGCGAGCTCAATGTCCAGGCATACATGAGCTATCCAGCAAACAAGCAAGCGATCCAAGCTAAGCACCACTATTCCCTCCCTGAGAACCTGAGGGGGGGGAACGGAAGAAAAGAAGCGAAAGAAAACAGGTTAGTCAAAAAGACTGGTAAGCCCTACTACGATCAGTCTATAAACTAATAAAGCTAACATCATGATGGAAACTGAGATGAACATACTGGCAACAGATAAAGGTGTCATCACATAAAGAAGATTAAGCTTTGCACCACAGTGTACTAGCAAACTAACATAACAGGTATTGATCCCTCAGCCCAAAACTTTGGCCCAATAACATGAAGTGACCTTAATACAAGGTCCAACCCAACGGTCTAGTCGATCGGCTCCCTACAAACCTAACACGTTAAGTGTTGGTGCCCATACGGCCCACCTATAGTTGTAGTCAGACTGTGCTGGGTCCACCTTCGGGTGTATCAAGCCCTCGGGTGTTAACCCCAGACACTTAAGCAATAATGCACAGTCTAATCCTACTGGTACACGTGCCTCGAGTTTGTCCAACACCGGACTACGTGCACGTCCGTAGCCCGCCTGGACCCGCACCGCTGTACCACTCATCCGTCGCTTTGGTCGCTTACTTCCGTCCAGTAATCGTGCTCCCGCCCTAGCCTAGTCCTCTAGGGTTGTGAATGATACCCAACTGGGATTACTGCTGGAACAGACCACGTTGCTAGGGTTTTCTAAGAGGGTTAAGTGTGGTTTAACCCCTCACTAATCATGGATTAAATTAGTTAAGTGTAACCAACAGTTCACCACTTAACCCCATTTAATCCCTCGATCCCCAAAATTGGTTAAGTATTAGTGGGCCATGACTTAACCCTAATCATGAGGCACAAATTAATTTATTGCACCCAACCTCTCACATTAGACTTTGTTGTGGTTACTAGTTAGGCCGGGCGGGTCCGGGTAGGTTTACACCACAACTTAGTCTAACCTCGGGTTTCATGTGCAACATGACCAACTACTCACATTGGGTCCTATTGTTTGTAGCCACTAGTTAAGCCGGTAGGTTCCGGGTAGAATTACGCTACAAACTCAACCCAACCTCGAGTTGGCCACACTTATGTTTTCTAAGTGTCATGTCCACTTTATTTTCAAACCATCATTACAAGTTTAACAAATACTTGGGTAGACCTAACTTAATAGGTAAATTCCCAAGGGGTAGACCTAACTTAATAGGTAAATTCCCAATCTTATATTTTCATGTATTTTAAATTTTACCCAAAACCCCTAACGTCATTCCATCGCTTACATATTCGTCATAACGCATAAAGGGTAGGAAGAGGGAACTTGGCACAACATACATGATGAATCTTACATATCATAATAAACATGCATAACATGTTGGACTTGCATAACTTAGCATAGTGAACTTGCATACACATGCATAACTTGTCAAACTTGCAAATCATGGCATAGTGAACTTGCATAAACATGCATAACTTGTTAAACTTGCAAATCATAGCATAGTGAACTTGCATAAACATGCATAACTTGTTAAACTTGCAAATCATAGCATAGTGAACTTGCATAAACATGCATAACTTGTTAAACTTGCAAATCATAGCATAGTGAACTTGCATAAACATGCATAACTTGTTAAACTTGCAAATCATAGCATAGTGAACTTGCATAAACATGTAAAACTTATTAAACATGCATAACATAGCATAGTGAACTCGCATAAGCATGCATAACTTATCAAACTTGCATAAATCCCAACTTTCACCACATATTAACTTTAGAGTTTCTAAAATGAAGGTAAGAGGGCTTACAAATATTATGAAGACACAAATCTACTAATAAAGATTGAGAAGTCGTTTATGCAAGCATAAAAACCCAAAACAAAGCTCCAATAAGAAAACTCTTAACAAAAATCCCAAAAACTCTAGCTTAGCAAATAAAACTTGCAACTTGATGATGTATGCAAGCTAATGATCATTCATACAACTTAGAAATGCTTGTATGAACATCATAATCTTCATAGGAATGATTAATGAAGAGATTGGAGGCTAGGGTTTTTTTAAGTGGAGGCCATTTGAGAAATCAATTTGACATAGTTTGGTTGCTAGATTGAATAATGAGGTTTTAGGGTAGGATTAGGGTCTTATTTATAGAAGATTAGAGTGTTTTTAGCCCTAGGATTAACCCTAGGTTGTATTTGGTCCATCAGATCTCGGAACTCTCTAGAACCAAGCCACCCAATCAAGCCCAAATCAGAAATGGTGCACCAGGCTAAACTGCCCGGGCACCCCCTGTCGACAGGGCTGTCGACACCCTGGGGACCCTGTCGACAGGCCTGTCGACATGCGGGTCCTGGCGGGAATTTTTCCCGCCTGCGCCAGTTTGCCCTACCCCTTGTTTTTAAATTAAATTTAAATCTGTTTTTACTTAGGAATTTTCTGAAAACTTCAATGGGCCTTAACTGGGTCATACGGACTCCGATTTTCGAAAACTCGGACTCTATTTCGCGTATTTTTCCGAGACGAACGCAATGGCATAGCCCGTTTCCCTTGATTCAGATTTTTGAATTAAATTCTGCCTCGATTTACGTTATAACAGGTTATTGAAAATACGGGTTGTTACATTGTTCCCCTTGTTCTTGCTTTGATTCCCCTGACTGCTTTGACCACCTTGATTGCCTTTACTCTGAGAATCAGTCTTCTTTGCTTGGGTATCACCCGACTTGACCTCTTTCTTTCCATCACCCTGAAGCAGAGCCATATCGACCAAACTTTCAAAAGTAGCCCCATGCGGAATATGCGACATCGCTAAACCCTGCAGCGGCTCATTCAACCCCCTAGCAAATCGGAGAGCCTTCTTCTCAGGAGTGTTTACCATATCCAAACCAAAACGGGCCAGCTGATTAAACTTGTTCACATACTCCTTGACAGTCATATCATCTTGCTTTAATGCAATGAACTTCTCCATCTGTAAATTCGCCTCAGCAGAGGATAGAAACTTGGCCACAAATCTAGCCCTCAAATCGGCCCAAGTCTCGACGGGCCTTGTCCCATTGGTGACCTCCCACCAATAGGCTGCTTCGTCCTTCAAAAGCCATACTGTCAATAAGATCTTCCTCTCGTCATCAATCCTAAAGATAGCAAACAAGTCCTCAGTGTCTTTCAGCCAATTCCTAGCTTCAACAAAAGATTCCGTGCCTAGGAAATTCTTGCCTCCCATTGCCTTGAAGTCTTTACAAACCTTCGTGAACTCAACCTGAGGATGCTGAGGGGGAGGAGGAGGAAGAGGAGCCTCAGCAACTGGAGGAGGAGGAACAGGAGCCACTGGAGGAGGGACATTAGGGAGAGGATTCTCAACTACAGGAGGAGGAGTGGGAGTAGGGTTTTCGGGGCCAGCTGCCGCCCTAGCTTCTAGAAGTCTCCTATACCAGAGTGGTACGTTTACTCCATCTGGGATGGCAAGATTCTCAGCCATACTGAAACGAAAGATAAGATAAGATTAGGTCAAGGGAACGAAGGATAACGCTAATGGCTTTTTGGGGAATAGCCTTTTAAAATACTAGACTTTTTCTTTGGAAAATACTTTATACTTGTTTTGAAAATAGTTTTTCAAAAGTCTTTTAAAAACTTTTTGTTCTTTCTTGTAAACCATAGGCTCTGATACCAAATGTAACACCCCACCTCCGCCAGGGTGGCTCTTGCAAGCAACTCTGACTTTAGTGGGGCGTTTTAAAACAAGGTAAACATGCATAATGATATATCAAGGCAGAACAAGAACATGTATATATATGTAGTCAGAGTAAATAACATAGATAAAATAACGGAAGATTTTTAAACCATTTCAAATCAAGTCTTAGTACAACCTCATGTCAATTTTCCAAATAAAATAAGTCTAGTACATAAACAACATCATCTGAAAACTGAAAAGAGAAACATAAGTAGCTATCCCCAAAGCAGAAAAACCATAGCGAGCTCAAGTCCAAAGCATACATGAGCTATCCAAGAAAGCAGGTAGGATCCAAGCTAAGCTCCTGTATTCCCTCCCTGAGAACCTGGGGGGGGGGGAAACGGAAGAAAAGAGGCGAAAGAAAACAGGTCAGTCAAAAAGACTGAGTAAGCCCTACTACAATCAATGTAAACTGATAAAGTTAACTGACATGAGCAGCAGGTATGAACATAAGGATAACAACATGATGATTAACTATCAAGGTAGGTAAAGGTGTCATCGCATAATCAAGATTAAGGTTTTGCACCACGGGTGTACTAGCAAACTAACATGACTTGGATATACAAGTATTGATCCCACGGCCCAAGCTTTGGCCCAATAACATGAAGTGACCCTCATACTAGGTCCGATAACATGAAGTGACCCTACCACGAGGTCCAACCCAACGGTCTAATCGATCGGCTCCCTAAGCCTAACTCGTCAAGTGTTGGTGTCAATACGGCTCAAACATGAATGTAGTCGAACTGTGCCGGGTCCACCCATCGGGTGTATCAAGCCCTAGGGTGTCAACCCCTGGACACCATAAACATGAGTGCACAGTCTCGCTCTACCGATACCCGTGCTTGTTTTCTCCGGCTACGGACTATGTGCACGACCAGAGTCCGCCCAGAACTACACCGGCGTACCACGGCCGTCGCTTTTTGGCCCCTTATCTCCAGTTCAGTAATCGTGCCCCCACCCTAGCCTAGTCCCTAGGGCCATGATGATACAAACTAGGGATTACTGAAGGAGTGGACCCCCATTGCTAGGATTTCTCTAGTGGGTTAAGTATGGTTTAACCCCTCCACTAATCATGGATTAACTTGGTTAAGTGTAACGGTGAGTTCACGACTTAACCCCGATTAATCAACCGAGCCCAAATTGGTTAAGTATTAAATGGTCCATGACTTAACCCTAATCATGAGGCATTAATTAATTAATGCGCCTTAACCTCTCACATTAGACTTTGTTGTGGTTACTAGTTAAGCCGGGCGGGTCCGGGTAGCTTTACACCACAACTTGGTCTAACCTCGGGTCCAAGGTACAACATGACCAACTTCTCACATTGGGTCCTATCGTTTGTAGCAACTAGTTAAGCCGGTCGGTTCCGGGTAGGCTTACGCTACAAACTCAACCCAACCTCGAGTTGGCCACACTTATCTTTTCTAAGTGTCATGTCCATCTCATTACAAGTTTTCAAGCAATTGGGTAGACCTAACTTAATAGGTAAATTCCCAATGGGTAGACCTAACTTAATAGGTAAATTCCCAAGCTCATGTTTTTATGTCTTTTAAGTTTACCCAACCCCAAACGCAATCCCATCGCTTACATATCGCAATTGCGCATAAAGGATAGAAAGAGGGAACTTGGCATAATCATGACATAAAAGTGTTAGAGCCACAAGTTCAACATGGTGGCATATGAAAGGTTCATGTGTTCATACACTTGCATATTACATTTTTAGGCCCAAAAGCATGCATAACTTGATAACATGAACCACATGACCATCCCAAACTTGCATAACATACTTGCATATCATATGACAACTTTGCATATCAAACTTGCATCATAAAACTTGCATAACATATGTCAACTTGTATATCATACTTGCATAAACAAACTTGCATAACTTATGGCAACTTACATATCATACTTGCATAAACAAACATGCATAACTTATGGCAACTTGCATATCATACTTGCATAAACAAACATGCATAACTTATGGCAACTTGCATATCATACTTGCATAAACAAACATGCATAACTTATGGCAACTTGCATATCATACTTGCATAAACAAACATGCATAACTTATGGCAACTTGCATATCATACTTGCATAAACAAACATGCATAACTTATGGCAACTTGCATATCATACTTGCATAAACAAACATGCATAACTTATGGCAACTTGCATATCATCCACTTAACTTTAAAAGTTCAAGTATGAAAGGAATAGGGCTTACAATGCTTATGCGGACTCAAATGAGTATAGCAAATGTAAGAAACCCCTTATGCAACTAATTAAAACCCCCAAATGCAAGCAAACTTGATCAAGACTCCTCCTTTATGATGCCAATAGAGAAACAAGCCTTTAATGCAAGCTAAGGAGGATCATACAAGCCTAAATACACTTGTATGCATGGAAAATCACTTAGGAATTAATTTAGGAATTGTATGAAGAGAGTGGAGGCCATGAGAGTTTTGATTTTGCCATAGTTTTGTTACTAGAATGAATAATGAATGATTTAGGGTAGGTTAGGGTCTTATTTGTAGATTAGGCTAGTGATTTAGACCATAGGATTAACCCTAGATTCAATTAGGTCCATCAGATCTCGGAACTCTCTAGAACCAAGCCACAAGACCAAGCCCAAATCAGAAATGGTGCACCAGGCCAAACAGCCCGGCCACCCCCTGTCGACAGGGCTGTCGACACCCTAGGGACCCTGTCGACAGGCCTGTCGACATGCGGGTCCTGGCGGGAATTTTTCCCGCCTGCGCCATTTTGCCCTAACCCTTGTTTTTTAATTTCAAATTTAAATCTGTTTTTACTTAGGAGTTTTCTGAAAACTTCAATAGGCCTTAACTGGGTCATACGGACTCCGATTTTCGAAAACTCGGACTCTATTTCGCGTATTTTTCCGAGACGAACGCAATGGCATAGCTCGTTTCCCTTGATTCAGATTTTAGAATTAAATTCTGCCTCGATTTATGTTATAACAGGTTATTGAAAATACGGGTTGTTACAGGATTTAAACAGATGTTTAAATAAAACATCGCTATACCAACTCAAACCATTACACTCATTAACTAAATTCACTTAACCAACCTTCCCTATCAAACCTTAACCATTCCATAGTTAAAAATGGAGTCAATCAAGTTGGGTTATAACTACCTCTCAGACCTTAACTGAACAACATTATTAACCTTGAAATAGACAAAGTTCACCACTTAAATTTTTGACGAACTATTATTTCGTAACTCTCAGATTCAATTTACAAATCCACTTCTTTTACAAAATCATTTGACTATAACAATAGTGTTATAATTCCATGCTTCCGAAATATAATAACTGAAATATAACTTTTATTTATTAATTTAGATAAATAAACAAACAACTAATTTATTAATAAATAAATAAATCTTGATTAAAAAATGAAAAGTGAATTGTACTTTCTCGAATTTGATATAATCGAATTTCAACGTATAACTCTCTTTCGAATAATCTCTATTCGATTCAACTCTCTTTCGAATAACTTATATTCGATTTAACTCTCTTTCAATAAATTATATTCGATTAACTCCCTTTCGAATAACTATATTTGATAACTTCATTTCGAATAACTATATTTCAAATAACTATATTTGATACCTTTATTTTGAATAACTCTATTTCGAGTAACTCTATTTCTAATAACTCTATTTCGAATAACTCTATTCAATAACTCTCTTCGAATACCTATATTTGATAACTATCTTTCGAATAACTATATTTCAAATAACTATATTTGATAACTTTATTTTGAATAACTCTATTTCAAATAACTATATTTGATAACTTTATTTTGAATAACTCTATTTCGAATAACTCTATTCGATAACTCTCTTCGAATAACTATATTTCAAATAACTATATTTGATAACTCTCTTTCAAATAACTCTATTCGATAACTCCCTTTCGAGTAAACTCTATTCAATAACTCCCTTTTGAATAAGCTAATTGTGACGATCCCAAAACCCCGTGACACGGTGTTAAGGATAATCATTGGAATATAACACATTAATCATCATTAGCAGATCACAGATAATAGCATAAACAGAAAATAGAATAATTTACACACATATGACAGCGGAATCATATAGAAATCATCACATCAGAGAAGCACAGTACAGGATACAACTTAGTGCATAATGATACATAATCAGTCACCATCGCCTGAGGCGGAATCATACATAAAGAGTACACAAAAGGAATATCAGTATACATCGCCAGTGGCGGAATCATAATATAGATACAATAATGGCGGAGAAAATCCAAGTCAGCGCAGTGTAGTCAAGCCTCGCCATGAGCCAAAAGATGCGTCAGAAACCTGTAACTAGGCTGCCCGTGTGAAAATGAGGGCACCCGAGTTTGCAAGGTGAAACAAACTACGAGTCAGTCATGGGACTGGTATGAGAAATCTATTCAACTTATTAACAACAATAATAAGGCAAATCAAAGGACCACGCCACTTTCGCGGGACGGGTTTACTCCAATGAGTGCTAGTGCATGAAATAAAGTAAACGATTAAATCAACGCAATGCTTTTTATAAAATGAAGCCATTATAAGACTCAGGTCCCATCACACAATGCAACGCAAGCCGGAGGATAGAGTTTTTACCTTATAATGGCCAAAGATGCTTTATACGAATAAAACAAAAGTGTTTGGTATTATTACTAGTGCATATATGTTTCAAAAGCAAATTCAATTATAAATATCAATCCTAGGCGGCATAAATGACCCATACCACTATGTCGCATACTAGTAATACAATCACGTCCGCATATTTCGTATTGGAAATTGGATTCCTTCATGAGTCGAGGCAAGGGGCAAGCTCCTCTCCGATTCGAGACACTCTAGCAAATGTCCTAGGACCCCACTATGATCCTTTGATCTTCAGGGCCGGTCCTCTCTTACTTTTGAGGATTAGTTATTCCTGAACACACGTTTCCCGGTCCTTACAGACCTATATCGAGGCGCCTCGCATTCCAACAACCACACAGGTGAAAAGTATATATAATGTCAGGGCTGGTAGGTCACTGACACCACCTTAGCTAGAAAGAAACGTCGTGCTCTTCCTGCAGTCACTCTCCCGTTTTTGACTCATACCGAGGTGTGAGGCTCGCGAATTCACGTTATACACAAAGCTACGTCACACAGACCATGCTTTGATCATCAACCACAAGACTTTGCTTGGCAACAGAAGCCTTGATCATATGCCACTTAGGCGTGCCACACAGGCAATCCGCTCCATGTGACCGATTTCTGTCAATACATAACCTCTGAGCTCGTACGTCTCAGAGAAGGGCGTTAAGCAAAAGAATAAATTCTCCGCCGCCAAACAGATATATATTTAACAGAGATCAATCAACACAGAACAAAATCCAATGTCAGACACACAGTCCATTTACAAGTCCGTTCTGGGTCTGAACGAAACCGGAGGCACCATTTCCTCGCATATCCGTACAATCAACAGTATGTTTGGACGGCTACTACTTCAATTCCTTCATGGTACCTACTCCAATCACGAGCATCAGTAGCGCCCATCCATCCAATGTAGAGATCGTCGATCTTCAACCGTCTTCGACTCTTCGACTTCTCAACGTCGATCGATTATTTGAAATGAGATAAACTCGGCCTTTTCAAATAACCCACGTATATTTAGATTTTCAAATCTATCAATCACATGGTTGGACTATTCAACATTCACATTTTAGTTATTTAGTTATAATTTTCATGTCAAATACATTCAACCATCACATATCAAGCAAACACAACAAAATTGGTTTATTTTCACTCTATATCGTCTATAGTACTTTATAACGATATATCGCCATTTTTATTTAATTTAAAATGACCATATTTAATTAAACGACGTTTCAGGTCGTGTCGATGCACTGGCGCTGCTTTTCACTAATTTTGTTTTACACATATATGAAAATCTAACCGTTGGATCTTCGCAAATTTTACATCATTAGGAAGGTCATTTCAAAACGAATCCAACGGTTTCAGTTTTGGGAAAATCCGACGGTCGGATCTTCCACACTAACCATTTGAAGTTACGATTTCAATTTACGAACTGCAATGTCGTTATTCGATTTAATTTAATTATATATATATATATATAAATATAATCGTTTCTGGCGCTGTTTTTCTTCAGTTTTGAATTAAACATTCCAGACAATCCAACCGTCGGATCTTCACAAAGTTGGTGCCGTTGGAAAGATATTTCCAAGGCGAACCCAACGGTTGAGGTTTCGGGAAAATCCAATGGTCGGATTTCCCGCACTAGTCGTTTGAAATCACGGTTTCAAAACATGAACTGCACGGCCACGTTTCGCTTTTATTCTATTAATATTTATATATTTATATAAATATAGTTCATTCAAAAATTCCTATATCGTTTCCACTTCAATTATTTCACTAACGCCTTTAAATTTTGGAAAATTTCGCCATAACCTCCTTTGTACGGGAGGGTCTGGGAAAATTCCCAAATAGCCACATGGGCGTCTCATATCAAAAAGAAAAAGAAAACGCCAAGCGGCTAGCCAACAGGCTCATAAAATCATCACCCAAACAAAGCGGTAAATGTGTACCTATTTGTCGGGCACAAAATTCTATTTCTCTTCTCTAGCCCCTTTTTCTTTAACCTGTTCAATAGATATGCATGTACATATATACAATTTCTGACATTTATCATTTTCCATTCAATTTCATATTTGATTTGCTTCGGTTTAAAAACACCATTCATTCTAATGTTGCATGCATAGGCTAAAATCATATCATTAGCTAGTTAATGTATATTTCAACTCATGCACGTTTATTTGAACAAGTGGCTATTTTTAACACTTCACATTTCAAAGAGGATAATCTTGGCGAACTAAAATAGATTTCAACACATGACTATTTTATTTAGCTCCTATGCATATTAAAAATACTATTTCTTTCACAAATATTTATTTCAACGTCCGCATATCTTTAGCATATCACAAATATGATAAAAATGATATTTTTATCGTTCAAAATATTTATTCAACAAATAGACGTTTCAACACTTCATAGTTTCAATAAAAATGTAATTTTTACTGTTCGATCTTTTTATTCAACACATGAACTTTTCCACTACACGCACTTCTCAACAAATGAGCATTTCCACACATGGACATTTTATTTATGTTGTTCATATTAGAAAGATGGGATTTTTATTGTTGAAACTATTTATATAAGGTGAATATTTTTCATACTTCATATATATATATAAATGTGATTTTTATTGTTTAAACACTTCATTCATTCACAAATGAATTTAATTTTCACACAACACTTTTCAACACATGAACATCTTCCACACATGGATATAGTTTCAACATATGGCTATAATTTCTACGCATGAAAATTATTTCAACATATGAAAATAATTCTAACACACAAAGATTATTCAAAATTTCGGCAGCATAACGGCAGGGTAGTTAAAACCGGCACCATCCCTAGTACGGCTCCTCGCTCTACCTTAAAACCTCGCGGTTTTTGACAATGGGGATTCATGCATCTAATTCGCACGCAGGCGGCATGTTTATTTTTATTTCCACAAATATTTCCAATTCATTTCAATCACCAATGGGTATTTTTCAACCACAACCAAACAATATCAACCACAAACAATTATTAAACCATTTGTATTTTTCATCCAATATTTCACACCAATTTACCACAATAAATATCGTCCATGGTTTGTGGACGAGGGGAGTATATATATATATATAATATAATATATATTTCACTTGCATTTCAACACATATATCAATTATTCTATGCATGTAAAATTCATACTTCGCTTATATAGCTTACGCTACGCATGTACATGAGGTATACAACACGTATGTAATTTATATTTCGCTTATATAAATTATACACGACATTTTCCATTCAATTTCACGTTAATTTAGATTTCTCACATTGGTTTTCTGAGCGCTAAAAATCGATACGATGTCAGAAAAATCCGCAGCTTCTTCTATTGGGTAGAGAGCTTCCTTGCGGTCTCGATGTTTCCTGTTTCATCGAATTTCGTCAACACACCAAAAAGATATGATTTTTCAAAGTGTAAAGGTCAAAGAAAAACTCACTTTCACGAAGCTTCAAAACTAGGTTTACAGTTTTCGCGAAATCCGTGGCACGTGGGGACGATCGGGGAGTTAGACGTGGAAGAGGGAAGAGAGGGCTTTAAATCAGTGGTGGTTTGGTGGCGTTCGGTGGTCGGTGGCGTTCAGGGCGGCGGCAGGAAGTGTTCGACTTCCTGGCGTCGATACAGGCGGAGGAGGCGACGAGGGTGGCAGCGGTGGGGTCGGATTTGAAGAGGAGGCTGAGGCGTGTCGAATGGTGGCGGCGGCGAAGGCTGTAGGTGGCGGTAGCGGCGGCGACGGAGGAGAGAAGGTGGTGAACGGGTTTCGCCGTTGATCGGGGGGGGTTTCTTTTTTTTTTTTTTTTAAAATTATGAATGGAAATTTTTGATTGGCCCATAATTTCAATAAATTTTTAAATAGTGTTTTCTCAAACAAACTCCTTTTTAAACCCAACGACTGTCGCCCCTAGCCAAATACCCCCATTCCGGACACAATGGGATGTGTTTCGTAGGCCAATTCGATTGTTACAAACAGTTATTTTTCAAATTAAAGTATAAAACATTTAATTTTTAACTCTGAACGCACATTTCAATTTGCCGGGGCCACAAACTAATTCGAAAAATTCCAGAAAAATAAATCTAGCTATGTTTTGACGCTACGGTCCCAACAAAACTAGTTTCGTCGAATTCTGAGGTCATTTGAAAAATGGCCATTTTCTGGTTGACCAATTTTACAAAAATCGACCAAACACATTTTCTTTTGCCACGCTCACATACTAGCTTCAAAAATTATGAAATTTGAAACCTAGCAATAGTTTGACATCCCGGACCCAACAAAAGTGGTTTCGTCGAATTCCGAGGTCGTATGCAAAATATCAATTTTCCAGGCCTATATATTCTATATACCGACCCTTCTGAAAATTCATTCGGCCATAACTTTTGATTCCCGTTATGAAACTTCGATTTTTCAGATTCGTTAGAAAGGTATTGACTAACAGATTTAAATATTTTTGGTTTCGCTAAAATCCGTTATATTTTCCATCCTGCACAGTCAGTCAAAATTCGAGTTCAAATTTTCAAACTGACTCACTATTTCTAATTCATTATTTTATTGAAATATTCTATTTCAATTGTTCAAATTCCTTTGAAATAATCAATTTAAAAATTTTAAATTGGCTCGTATTTTCTGGGTTGTTACACTAATATTCGATTAACTCTCTCCGAATAACTTATATTCGAATAACTCTTTTTGAATAACTTATATTCGATTAACTCTCATCCGAATAACTTATATTTGATTAACTCTCTTCAGATAACTTATATTCGATTAACTCTCTTCCGAATAACTTATATTCGATTAACTCTATTTTCTATCATTCAAATTCCTATTTGAATTCCGATTTCAAAACCCATTTTTCCTTATAATGTTTTAATTTATTAAAAATTTATTTTAATCCATTTTCCACATCAAATGTGAATAATATTTCTTTTATATAATCAATTCAGTTTGTTTTTTCATTTAACTTTAATATCCCATTTCCAAATTCTATTTATACTTCTATTTATAGAATTACTCGTACGACATCTCCTTTTTATTTCTAACACTTAATTCTTATTTATAATTCCCTTTATAAATGCTGAGTTCGCATTCTATTTAAAATATCGTTGTCAAAACCGATTTCTACTTCTCTATATAATTTCAGACTTATATATCCAATTTATCCAAGGATAAATAATTTACTTAATTTATAAAACATTATTTATAAATTAATCTTCTCAATTTATCTGTTAAAACATATTTCAATTTAATATCCACTTTAAACAATCTTCTCATAATTCTTTTATATCTCGTCAATTTCCTTTTATAATCCTACTTACTTTCCAAATATTTCCTTTATTAATTCTATTTATTTTACAAATAAATATTCCTTCTATAATTCTATTTATTTTCTAAATAAATATTCCTTTTATAATTCTATTTATTTTCTAAATAAATATTCCTTTTATAATTCTGTTTATTTTTGAAATATATATTCCTTTTTTCTTTCTATTTATTTTCCAAATATATATTCCTTTTATCTTTCCATTTATTTTCCAAATATATATTCCTTTTATAAAATACTTTGATAACGCTTTGAAAATTCCCCTTTTAATTCCAGTATTATATAAGGTATTTAAAATACCCAACAACAAGGATCAATATTATCCAAACACACATAATCATTAACGGATTATATATCACATTATATATCACAGTATATGAAAAACAGTAATATAAATGTTGAGGAATCCAGTTGAATACCTCCAACCTGTTTCCCTGCATCCGCAGATGTTAAACAGTATAATTAACATCAATTTCATTTCAACATGAAATATTATGATAAACTGAATCAATATTTGATTAACAATTATATGTTTGTGTGTGTATATATATATATATATCATTATCTATAATTTCAACCAATCAATTAGCAGCTCATCCAAATATTCAACACATAGAAATCAACTAACGTTTATTAGTTCTAAAAATACGTTATAAAAATATAACTGGGCAGAGTTAGCGAGATTTACTCACATTGGACATCATCGTTAAATAACGATAACTATCAGTTGATTTAGACAGACAATTTATTTCGCTATAAATTGTAACGAGCTCCAATCCAGTCCTAGTCAGTTCCATTGTGTTGCCCTCGTCCATACGATCCCAACATGACCAGCTGTTCGAAATTCTGATACAGTATGATCGAGATATTTAATTTACAAGTTATACGATATATAATTAAATTAAATATAAGCTAATTTAATTTTTTTCCAATCGGGCTTACCACTTTCAAAACCGGCCCACTGCAAATCAGATCCGCACCCTTTAATTTCCTTTCTTCCTCGTTCTGATCTTTTCGAACCTGGAACTCAACCCATGTACAGTGCCTTCCTGCCATCATTTCTCCATTATCACTTTGCTAAACTCCCTGAAACCAAGACCATCCATCTTCTCTTCTAAAACTCTCCATTCTCATACCAATTTTGTCACTCTCGGGATGAATCCCGTTCTCCAGCCTCCAGTACGAACATAATAAACTGCTTCGACATTTTTTTCAACCGAATACCCCTAAAATAATCACGCAAGTGCTGTTTCAACCTATAATCCCAAAACTAACAACCATCTCTCCTCTAGATGCTTCAAACTGAAATGTATTCGAACCCCAGAACCCTTACTACTTGCTGACCGTATTCCCATCGAACTAGAATATGATTGAGCAACCCAAAACCCAGATCATTTTGAAGAAAAACACTTTCGGAGTCTAAATATTCATGTATTAGAATTTACTGATTTATTTAGATTTTCTATGATTTATTTTGCTCACCATTTATGCTGGAAGAAAAAAAACAACGGCGGAAATTTTATTTGACTAGAGAAGTGAAGACTTTAGGGTTAGGAGTATTTATGAGGTATTTATAGATTAGAGTAGCTTACAAGAGAAGCTTCGTATTTTTTTAATTTACTGTAACGACCCGGATTTTTACGATCTTGGTTATCCGATATACAACACATATCGAACATCCAAGGATCAAAAATAAACGAATAGTTACTGAAAGAAATTAGAGGGTGAGAATAGATAAGATAGAAACTTAGAATAGAAGAAGAAGATACAACATTAGAGTAACACGAATCTCACAGCGGAACAAACAACATATAATAGATAACATATCCTTGAAATAAAATCAGTATATGTATACAATAACATTATCAGAGTACAATACTTACAACACAGCGGAAATAAATAACAGCTATATGATCCTGAAGCCTCCTGCTCCAAGCTCTCCTGGTATATCTGTGAAATCCTGACTACTTGACTGCCCGTACAAATTTGGGTACCCAACAATTTAGGAAAACAAAACAAAATAAACTCCGGGTCAGTCATGGGACTGGTGTGAGTAAAACAGTTTAAAACAGTTCAAGCAAGTAAATGATATCTCATAAGACCACGCCGTATAACAGAACGAGCTTTTCCCTTATGAGAATCCAAAATATCTTTATATCAAAAACCTTTTGATATTATGATAATGTCTATCAACCACAATATAATAATCATCTAGCAGAAACGCTTTCATCTCACGTTCTACATATATATTATACAATCAAAACCGCAAGCACGTATTGGGTAGTGGATTTCCAACTATGACAAGGTATGGAACCACCTTTCGCTAGTGTACCTCTAGAGAGGAATACACTGGGTTCAACAAGAACATCTTGCAACCCGGCCACACATGACCGACCACTCATTTCGCTTGAGTGTATCGAATGTATATCAACAAGGTTGGGATCAGCAACCGTTTCCCAAATGGGACAGCATCAACAATAGATTTTTAGAAGCAAATGAAACTCTAGATCAGGTGATTATACACCCTAATAGGTGCGACCTACATAGCCATGCTGCCTTCCCAATTTTTGTCATTTACTGGACGTGAGGCTAGAAGCTACGCTTATCTTTTACATACCACATCTTCATTCACTTTGAATGTCACATCGTCATACCTGCCAAATCACAAATTGATTTCCCCAAAAATAACACGGGTGTACAGCTAAGAGAAACGAATTCCTCCACCCCCAAACGTGAATACGTTTGAATAGATCAACTTATGCGATCTATTAGATATACTCTGTCAGACATTCTTCCATACAGGTCGTCCTGGGACTGGACAAACTGAATGCGCTATTCAGTACATCCATCTTGGGCAATCCTTATCTAAGAATTATACAACAGCCCTTGGACTTTACTCCGTCTTCAAGTTTCTTTGGCATATATGATTCGCAAAGCTTATGCCAATACAGAGTGGTTCTTCGGATAATAATCCAACCGGTCTCTCCATATTAACAACGTTAAAATGATCAAAACATTGATATTCTGTGATTTAACTATCAAAGAAAAACACGTGTGCAAACAAGAATATTATTTCCAAGTGGAAATTATATCGATCAATCATCAACTAACATTTATCTCTTTCGTTCAATAATTTACTTATCTCCTGTTTTCATATATTCAACATTTCTTATTTTCTATTATCAGAAAACATTTCTAATTCTTGTTTGGAAAACATTTCCAAAAACTCCTTCACGATCAAACCTTACCATCCCTTAGTTAAGAAGGAAGCCAATCAAGTTGGTTTATAGTTACCTCTCAGACCTTAACTGAACAACGTTTTAACTTCGAAATAGTCAAAGTTTATCTTTTAAACCTTAAACAACTTCCTTACGTCTCTCTCGGATTCTGTTTACGAATCCATTTCTTTAGTGAAAACATTGATTTTAACTATAGCGTTAAAATTCCTAATTTCGAAATATCTAACTTAACATCTACTTTTATTTCTTACTTTGAAATAATTAACCTACTCTCATTTATTTGTAAATAAATAAATCTTGATTTTAACACCGGAAAGTATAAGAACTTTCCCGAATTCGATATAATCAAATTCGCCAATTAACTCTCTTCGAATGACTAATATTCGATTAACTCACTTCGAATAACTAATATTCGATTACTCCTTTTAATTCGATTCGAATGGCTAATATTCGATAACTCCTTTTTCAACTAACTCTAATCGATCTATTCTAATTCGATTAACTCTATTTAATTACTCTATTGGTTAACTCTAACTCTAACTGGTTAACTCTAACTGATCAACTCTACTGGTCAACCCTAATTGGTTAACTCTAACTGATCAACTCTAACTGGTCAACCCTAACTCATTAACTCTATTCGATTAACTCTAATCGAATAACTAATATTCGATTAACTGATTTCGAATAACTCTTTCCGATTTAATGTTTTGAATTAACTCCTTTGAATTATCTCCTTTGATTAATCCCTTTTCTATTTAGTTACTTAACAAATAACTATTCCCTTTTCAATTCTATTTATTTTAAAATAAATATTTCTTTTATCATTTCTATTTATTTTCTAAATAAACAACTCTTTTATACTTCTATTTATTTCTTAAATAAATATCCCATTTTTATTCTATTTACTTCTTAAGTAAATAATCCTTTTACATTTGTTTCACAAATATCTTCCTTTGTATTTGTTTTGCAAATATTTTCCCTTATATTTGTTTTGCAAATATTTTCCTTTATATTTGTTTTGCAAATATTTTCCCTTATATTTATTTTACAAATAAATTTCCTTATATTTGTTTTACAAATATATTTTCTTATATTTGTTTTACAAATATATTTCCTTATATTTGTTTTGCAAATATATTTCCTTATATTTGTTTTGCAAATATATTTCCTTATATTTGTTTTGCAAATATTTTCCCTTATATTTGTTTTGCAAATATTTTCCCTTATATTTGTTTTACAAATATATTTCCTTATATTTGTTTTGCAAATATATTTCCTTATATTTGTTTTGCAAACATTTTTTTATAAAATCTATTTGTTTTATAGATAATCCCTTTGATTATCCTATTTATTTTCCAAATAAATATCCTTATGATATCTTATTTATTCTCTAAATAAATAACCTTTATAATATATTATTTATTATCCCAATAAATGTTTCTTATATGATCTTATTATTTTCCCGATAAATGTTTCTCTTTATAAAATCCTTTGATTTTATAAATATTTTCTCTTTAATAAATTCTAATTCATTTTATAAATGAATATCCCTTTTTTTATAAAATCCGTTAATTTTATAAATATTTTATTTTCAATAAACACTTTGAAAATTTCCTTTTTACATCTTAGTATTTCTTATGGTATTTAACGTACCATATAACAATGATCGGTATCATTCAAACATATAAAATCATCAACAGATTTCATTTCACATCATATTACACAATATATGAACAGAACAGTATTACAAATATTGAGCAGTCCAGTTGGACCCCTCCAACCTGTTTCCCTGCATTCACAGATGTTAAACAACATAATTATCCTCAATTTCAGATCAATATGAAATATTCTGATAGGCAACATCAATATATTTTTAACGATATATATATATATATTTCATTCAACTGACTAGTAGTTCAATCAAATAATCGACACACAGTCAATCAGCCAATTTTTAGTAGTTCTAAAAGTACATTATAAAAATATAAACTGTTCATAGTTAATGAGATTTACTCACATTGGACGATCATCGTTAATAACGATAACCATCGCTTGATTCAGACGGACAATTTATTTGGCTATAAATTGTAATGGGCTCTAATCGACTCAGGGTCAGTTCCATTGTGTAGAGCTCATCCATACGATCCCAACGGATCTAACAGTTCGTGATTCAGATATCGTATGGATAAGATATTTAAATTACAAGTTAATACTTTGTTCAAATTTAATTAAAACAAAGTTTATTCACTGTTGGGCCTTCCGTCATTTCCTCGGCCCATTTAGAAGATTACTAGCCCACCCAAAAACCATGCCTTCTTCCCCAACCTGTCGAACTCCAGGAACAAAGAGCACGACCACTTTCTTCGGTCCATTCCCCCTTATTTCATCACTGTTTTCAAAACCAAAATCATCGGCGAACTCCTCGTCGAATTCTCTTCCATCTCATCTCTGGAACCCCCCACTCGATCCACGTTTGAACCCTCCGAAGATCCGCTCGCCCACATGATGTACAGAACAATCAGTGACAGTTTTAAACACGAATTCCACCAAAACTCGGCGAACACACTCCATTTGATCTTCTCTACACCAAAATACACTCGATTACTACATCGATGGCTCAAAATCAAAACAAATCCTAACCCTAATTTCGATGTTACCAAACCAGCGAGCCAAATGAAGTTCGAACCCCACAATATACTCACCAGATTGAAGAGGAGGGCTGTAGAAGCTTGAATATAAGGCCATTTGGATTTATAGTATTTTGTTGGATTTCTTTTGGATTATCTAAGTATCGAAAATTTGTTTTCTCATGAACTGAATGCGGCGACTCAAAAATTGATCTTATAGGGAGGACGGGATCATTTGTGTTGTAATGACTTGCATTTTCAGCGATATAATATTTAATTTATTTAATTATTTAAAAGGCGATTAAAAGGATTTCATGGTCGTTGAATTAAATAATGGTGAATATATAATTAAAATAATAAATTAAATAATATATTTAATTTTGAAATAATCAGAATTGGCTGAAATGGCGATATGGTGTGAACTGGATCATCTGTGATATTTAATTCAGTTAAAATTGAATTAGAATAACGAATATATTATTTGAACGACAGTTTGAACGTGTAATTATATTATAATTATAATCGAGCTCAAAATGGTGCGGCAGTTCGCGATTTGTCGATTTGAACTTTAACTGAATGTACATGATTCGTTTTAAGCCGGATTTCTGTGAAACAAGAAACGTTAGGAGCTGATGAAGTATATATTTCTAGTGGAAGAGAAAAATCGGGATTTTGTCGTGTAGATTTTGATTTATGTCCAAATCAAATTTTAGAAAAGTCGTTCTGGAGTTCCTTTATAATTTATAATGATAAATATAAAGAAATTTCATTATAAATCGAATATCGATTTAATCGGAATTTGAAATATCAAGTCACAAATTCATATATAAATATTCTAGAGCCGTATGATATTCTGTTGTGAATATATACAATAATATTTTTTTTTAAATATTAAATTTAATTGTTTTTAAATATATTTAATATTTAAAAGGGTTATTTAGAGCTTTAAAAATAACCAGCTTTGCAAACGACCTCAGAATTTGACGAAATTGATTTTGTTGGATCCACAATGTTAAATTATTGCTAGATTTCAGTTTCTGTGATTTTTGAAGTTAGTATGCGACCGTGGGCGATTTTAATGTGAAAAAAACAGTCGATAATTGGACTTTAAAAATACGCTGTGTGAGCAAACGAAGTCAGAATTCAACGAAACCAGTTTCATTGGGACCGTAATGTCGAGCTGTAACTGGATGTCCGTTTTCATGATTTTTGGGTATCGTATGTGATCATGAGGATTTTTAATGCCAAACAGAAGAAGCGGTTGGTTATAAATTAATATTTAACTCGAATATAAAGATATTAATTCTCCTCTATAAATACCTACAAATCCCTTAAACCCTAATTTCATTTTCATTTTTGGTTAACGAGGCATTTTTTCCGCCGTTGTTTTTACAGCAAAAACCGATCAAAGAAGAAATCAAAATAAAATCAAAGTAAAGTCTGTAAATCATCTCATATGTATGTATGGATTCGCAAAGGGGTACTCATCATTTCTGTGTGGATCTTGGGGTGTTCGACGTCAGTATTGGGTTTGTGGGTCTTCTCAGTGGGTTCTAGGGTATGAGTTCTTCGGCAATTGGGGCCATAATTTGAATTGGGGTTGTTTGTTTTGAGTTCGTGGTTGAGTTTGGTTTAAGTGGTGGAAAATTTGAAGTATTCGAAAGTGAAGACTGTCGCTAGTTTATAGTACCGTGGGTTATTGGAAGTCTGTCGCAAGGAGTATGGTTGGTGCGGTTTCATAGTGATTGGTACTGGGAGGGAGAGGATGTGATGAGAGGAATTTTGGTTTCATTAGTTTGATTTTTAGTTGAGAGAGGGAGGAGTATTTGAGGACCGAAAGTGGTAAATGGTTGTGAAAAACTTCCTGGAATTCGTGATATCT
The DNA here is from genome assembly GCA_030737875.1 of Allium sativum. NCBI lineage: Eukaryota > Viridiplantae > Streptophyta > Magnoliopsida > Asparagales > Amaryllidaceae > Allium > Allium sativum. The sequence goes on from CM060920.1 coordinate 434,197,085, forward strand.
CGTTGGAGAAGATGGGGACCGACGGGCCTGGGTACAGTGTGGGTACGGTCTGTTCTAAGTGGGCCAAGAGAAAAGTTAAGGCCCTTTTTAAATTTTAAATCCAAAGTGTATTTAATTTAATTATATATTGTATAACTTGTAATTATAATATCTCTTGCATACGATATCAGAAATTCGAACGGTCAGATCCGTTGGGATCATAGGGACGAGGGCAACATTATGGCACTGACCGGGAGTGGATTGATGCTAGTTTGAATTTATGGCGAAATAAATTGTTTGATTCAAATCAAATAACAGTTTATCGTTCTTTAACGATGAACTGCCAAAGTGAGTAAATCTCACTAACTTTGAACAATTTATATTTTCATGTTGTATTTTTAGACCTATTAAATATAGGCTGATTGACTGTGTGTTGACTGTTTGATTGAACTGCTAGTCAGTTAGTTGAATTTCTATATTGATTCTGTTTAACAGAATATGTCATATGGAACTGAAAGTGATGTTGATTTTATTGTGTAACATCTGCGGATGCAGGGAAACAGGTTGGAGGAATCCGACTGGATTCCTCAACAGTTATTTTATTGTTTTTTTTATATATTTTGATATATGATGTGAATTATAACCTGTTGTTGATTGTGTGTGTATGGACGATATTGGACATCGTAATTTGATATGTTAAACACCATAACATACCGGGATTTGGAGAAAAGGGGAATTTGTCAAAGTGAATACTGAAAAGAGAATATTTATAAAATTAGAGGATTTTATAAAAAAAAGATATTTATAAATAGAATACTTATAAATAGAAATATTTATAAATGGAATATTTATAAATAGGAAATATGATTAAGTGGAATTATAAATGAAGGGAAATCTTTATAAATGGAATATTTATAAAGTGAATTATTTATTGTTAACTAAATAAGAGATATTAAATGAGATATTTATTTGTTAAATAAATAGAAGATTATAAAGGAAACTTTTAGGATAAATAAATAGAATTAAATAAAGGAGTTATTTATTTTTTAAATAAATAGAATGAGATAAAAGGGTTATGTTTATTCGGATAATCAATAGGATATTAAATGAATTATTTATTTAGTAAATAAATAGGATACATTAAAGAGAATATTCATTTAGGAAATAAATAAGGTATTATAAAGGAAATAATTAGAGTAGAATAAATAAAGATATACAAGGAAATATTTGTAAACCAATTACAAATAGGATTGAAAAGGAAATAGTGTAAAACCATAATCAAATAGATGATAAAGGGAGATATTTGTTTAGAGAAACAAATAGATTATAAAGGAAATATTTATCCTTCGACAAATAGATATATATATATATATATATATATATATATAGTCTAAACTTATATATGAAGAAGTAAACAGATAAAAGAAGCAGATTGATTTATAAATGAGATTTATAAATTAAGTTAAATATTATCATTTGATAAATGGAATATATAAATCAGGACTTATATAAAGGAGTAAGAATCGATTTCAACATCGATGTCTGAAACTGAATAAAGATAAAGAGTTAACCAGTTAGGTTAAATCATTTGAGTTAACCAGTTAGGTTAAACCATTTAAGTTAACCAGTTAGGGTTATCCAATTCGAAGTAATCAGTTAGAATTAATCAGTAGAGTTAATCAGTTAGGGTTAACCAGTTAGGTAAACCGTAAAGTTAAACCAGTTAGAGTTAAGTAGTTAGGTTAAACCGTAAAGTTAAACCAGTTAGAGTTAATCAGTTAGGTTAAACCGTAAAGTTAAACCAGTTAGAGTTAATCAGTTAGGTTAAACCATAAAGTTAAACCAGTTAGTGTTAATCAGTTAGGTAAAACTGTAGAGTTAAACCAGTTAGAGTTAATCAGTTTGAATTAAACCAGTTAGAGTTAATCAGTTGGAGTTAATCGAATTTAGTTTATTCGAATAGAGTTGAAATGAGTTAATCGAATTTAGTTATTCAAATAAGTGAATCGAATCAGAGATATTCGAAGTGAGATAATCGAATCAGAAATATTCGAAGTGAGTTGATCGAATCTAGTTATTCGACAGGAGTTAAATCAAATAAGATTTATTCGAAGAAAGAGATTATCGAATATAAGTTTTCGAATGTAAGCAAATCGAATATAAGTTATTCGAATAAGAGTTAATCCAGTGAGAGTTATTAGGTTGGAGTTATTCAAATAAGAGTTATAGATTAGAGTTAACCGAATAGGAGTAAATAAATTAGTTGTCGTTATATTATTCGAGTTAGGAAATAAAAGTCATATTAAAGATAATATATTTCGGATACAGGAGATTATAACACCATTGTTGTAATCACGTAAACTTGTAAAAGAAGGGGGTTCGTAAAAAGAATCTGAGGGTTCGTAAGGAAGTGTTACAGAGTTAAAAAGGTGAATCTTACCTATTTCGAGATTGGAAAGGTGGTTCAGTTAAGGTCTGAGAGGTAGCTATACCCCAACTTGATTGACTGCGTTTTTAATTTAGAAATGGTTAAGGTTCGAGAGTGAAAGTGGTTAAGTGAATTTAGTAAATAAGTATAGTGGTTCGAGTTGTCGTCGCGATGTTGATTTAAACATCTGTTTAAATCCAAGTAAAGAAGATTTGGAAATGTTTTCCTAATAGAATCAGAAACGTAATCAAATATTGAAATGGGAAATATGGATCAGAAATGGAATTGTTTTCCATTGTTAACGTATATTTTCTAAACATAGAAAATAAGGAAATATGAATATATATATATATATAGATATATATATAATTGATGATTGATTTGATAGAATTTCCATTTGGAAATAATATCATTGTTTGCACACGTATTTTTCTTTGATAGTTAACCCACTGACTATCGAAGTTTTTGACCATTTAACGTTGTTAATATGGAGAGACCGGTTGGATTATTATCCAAAGAACCACTCTGTATTGGCAAAAGCATTGCGAATCATATATGCCAAAGATAATTGAAGACGATGTAAAGTGCAAGAGCTATTGTATAAGTCTTAGATAACAGTGCCTAAGATGGATGTACTGAATAGTGCCTTCGGTTCATCCTGTTCCTGGATGACTTGTATGGATGAATGTCTGACAGAGTATTTCCAAAAAGGTCACGTACATTGATTTCTTCAACTGTACCAAGAGTGGAAGCGGAGAAGGAAACTTTTTTAGCTAACACGTAATGTACTGTTGTAGATGTAAATTAGTGATTTTATATGGATCTGACAATGTAGCATTCGAAGTGAATCTGATGTGATGATAAAGCGTAGCTTCTAGCCTCACATCCGGTAAATGACAAAAATCGGGCAGGCAGCATGGCTATGTAGGTCGCACCTATTAGGGTGTGTAATCAACCGATCTAGAGTTTCATTTACTTCAAAAAAAATCTATTGTTGATGCTGTCCCATTCAGGAAACGGTTGCTGATCCCAACCGTTGGTGATACACATTCGATACACTCAAGCGAAATGAGTGGTCGGTTATGTGTGGCCGAGTTGCAAGATGTTCTTGTTGAACCCAGTGTATTCCTCTCTAGAGGTACACTAGCGAAAGGTGGTTCCATACCTTGTCATAGTTGAAAATCCATTACCCAATACGTGCTTGCGGTTTTGATTGTATACTATATATGTAGAACGTGAGATGAAAGAGTTTCTGCTAGATGATTATTATATTGTGGTTGATAGACATTATTATAATATCAAAAGGTTTTTGATATAAAGATATTTTGGATTCTCATAAGGGAAAAACCCGTTCCGTTATACGGCGTGGTTTTATGAGATATCGTTTACTTGTTCAAACTGTTTTACTCATACCAGTCCCATGACTGACGCGGAGTTTATTTTGTTTTGTTTTCCCTAAACTCTTGGGTGCCCAATTTTGTACGGGCAGTAAAATAGTCGGGATTTACAGATACTTGAAGAGCTGGAGCAGGAGGCTTCAGGATCATATAGCTATAGTGTATTTCCGCTGTGTTGTAAGTGCTGTACTTTGAAATGATATGTATATTCAAATACAGATTTATATTTCAAAGATATGTTATCTATTATATGTTATTCGTTCCGCTGTGAGGTTCGTGTTACTCTAATGTTTTGTTCTTCTTCTGTTCTAAATTCTATCTTATCTTTTCTCACCCTCTAATTTCTTTCATTAACTATTCGGTTATTTTTGACCCTTGGATGTTCGATATGTGTCATATATCGAATAACCAAGATCGCAAATTTTCAGGTCGTTACATTTGGTATCAGAGCTTAAGGTTAAGTGAATTACCTTGGCTCTGTGGCGTGACTCGATAGAGATAGGGTTAGCAATACCCTAGATTGAGTTTGAGTGTATATATACGAGTGAGCGTATTTGTTATTGATATGAAAATTGTTTTATATTGTGGTGATTTATTGGTTGAGTTGTTTATGAGTTCTGGTCGATTAGTTTGATCCACTGTATCGGTAGGAGTTACTAAACACTCGAATACGATGGGTCAACACGATATGTTTTGAAAAGAGGGTAAATTAAAATAAGTTTACCCAAGGTATATCTTGATATAGAGAAGATATATATATATCAAAATTATAATATAGTGGATATATTGGTTGTTATTATAATCGAGTAAGAATATAAATTAATTGGTTATGTAAATAACCAATCAGAATTCATATAAGTGAAATATATGAAAGCAAAGTGAATTAAATCTAAAATTTGAATTAGAATTGAAGTTTGAAACCCTGGAAATTTGGAACAGAGTTTGCAATTAAACTTGGATTAAATATATGTAAATTTTAAGATCCTGGGAGATTTTAAATTGTATTCCAAGCATTTGTGAATGATATTTTGAACTGATTTCAAAATAAAAGTGTTGAAGAACGATTTTGAAAGTGATATAGTATTGAACTCACTTCGATATCTGGAAAATAATTCTGATGATGACTGCGCAGCATAATCAGTGTTCATTTTCGAGTTGTAAGTGATGGACTACTACCAAAGGTTTTATTTTGGAATTGTTTTGAGAAAAACAAGTTGTTTTGATTTCGAAAGTAAATATCTGATTTCTTAAAAGGATAAGTTGTTTATAACTCCTAAGGAAGTGACTGTTTGAATTAAAACCAAATTGAATTGAAATTTGGGAAAGCAGGTTGGAATTAAACTGAAAACTAGTTAAGTGGAAATTGAACTGAAATTTGCAAAAGCAAATTGAAGTTTAATGGGATTAGAATGTTATCAAGAAATTTGGATTTATGTGATCGAATTTAAAATGGAACCAGATTAGTGGAGTTAAGAGTTTGAAATCAAAATGAAACTCGAGTTTGGAATGATATTTGGCTTGGATATAAGCGAATGATTTGGTTTGAGGATGAATTGATTGGAATTTGGTTAGGACAACATTGGTATATGCTGAATTAACAACAGATGGAAGTGATAAAGTTGATATGCCCGATAAAAAGGTACAAGTTTATAATTTGTATAGGTTTGAGATTTTGATGAGTTGATTTGGCAAGCCGCTTGGCTGTTTGATTTTCTTTTGGGTTGGAGCTGGCCCAGAGAGGCGAGTTGGAGTTTGACCTATTGACCAGTACAAAGGAGGTGCTGGCGAATTTTTTCAAAAAGTTAAGGTGTTAGAAAACTTTTAGGATTTTTGAAATTTTTCGATAATAAGAATGAATAAATAATTTAATTAAAATTTAATTGGTTCAGTTGAAACTGAAGTTAAGAAGTGAACAAATAAGTTCTAACCAGTCGATAGGGTCGTCCTCTACCTTAGCAATTTCGAGGACGAAATTATTTTAAGTGGGGAAGAATGTAATGACCCGCATTTTCAGCGATATAATAATTAATTTATTTAATTATTTAAAAGGTGATTAAAAGGATTTCATGGTCGTTGAATTAAATAATGGTGAATATTTAATTAAAATAATTAATTAAATAATATATTTAATTTTGAAATAATTAGAATTGGCTGAAATGGCGATATGGTGTGAACTGGATCATCTGTGATATTTAATTCAGTTTAGAATTGAATTAGAATAACGAATATATTATTTGAACGACAGTTTGAACATGTAATTATATTATAATTATAATCGAGCTTGAAATGGCGCGGCAGTTCGCAATTTGACGATTTGAACTTCAACTGAATATACAGGATTCGTTTTAAGCCGGATTTCTGTGAAACAAGAAATATTAGGAGTTGACAAAGTATATATTTCTAGTGGAAGAGAAAAATAGAGATTTCATCGTGTAGATTTTGATTTATGTCCAAATCAAATTTTAGAAAAGTCGCTGTGGAATTCCTTTATAATTTATAACGATATATATAAAGGAGTTTCATTATAAATTGAATATTGATTTAATCGGGATTTGAAATATCAAGTCACAAATTCATATATAAATATTCTAGAGCCGTATAATATTCTGTTGTGAATATATACAATAATATTTTTTTTAAACATTAAATTTAATTGTTTTTAAATATATTTAATATTTAAAAGGGTTATTTAGAGCTTTAAAAATAGCCAGTTTTGCAAACGACCTCAGAATTCGACGAAACTGATTTTGTTGGATCCGCAATGTTAAATTATTGATAGATTTCAGTTTCTGTGATTTTTGAAGTTAGTATGTGGCTGTGGGTGATTTTAATTTTAAAAAAACATTCGATAATTGGACCTTTAGAAATACGCTGTGTGAGCAAACGAAGTCAAAACTCAACGAAACCAGTTTCATTGGGACCGTAATGTCGAGTTTTAGCTGCATGTCCGTTTTCATGATTTTTGAGTATCGTATGTGATCATGAGGATTTTTAATGCCAAATAGAAGAGGCGGTTGGTTATAAATTAATATTTAACTCGAATATAAAAATATTAATTCTCCTCTATAAATACCTACAAATCCCTTAAACCCTAATTATTGATAGATTAGTTTCTGTGATTTTTGAAGTTAGTATGTGGCCGTGGGCGATTTTAATGTGAAAAAACATTCGATAATTGGACCTTTAAAAATATGCTGTGTGAGCAAACGAAGTCAGAATTCAACGAAACCAGTTTCATTGGGACCGTAATGTCGAGTTGTAGCTGCATGTCCGTTTTCATGATTTTTGGGTATCATATGTGATCATGAGGATTTTTAATGCCAAACAAAAGAGGCAGTTTGTTATAAATTAATATTTAACTCGAATATAAAAATATTAATTCTCCTCTATAGATACCTACAAATCCCTAAAACCCTAATTTCATTTTCATTTTTGGTCAACGAGGCATTTTTTCCGCCATTGTTTTTACAGCAAAAACCGATCAAAGAAGAAATCAAAATAAAATCAAAGTAAAGTCTGTAAATCATCTCATATGTATGTATGGATTCGCAAAGGGGTACTCATCATTTCTGTGTGGATCTTGGGGTGTTCGACGTCAGTATTGGGTTCGTGGGTTTTCTCAGTGGGTTCTAGGGTATGGGATCTTCAGCAATTAGGGCCATAATTTGAATTGGGGTTGTTTGTTTTGAGTTCGTGGTTGAATTTGGTTTAAGTGGTGGAAAATTTGAAGTATTCGAAAGTGAAGACTGTCGCTAGTTTACAGTACCGTGGGTTATTGGAAGTATGTCGCAAGGAGTATGGTTGGTGCGGTTTCATATTGATTGGTACTGGGAGGGAGAGGATGTGATGAGAGGAATTTTGGTTTTATTAGTTTGATTTTTAGTTGAGAGAGGGGGGAGTATTTGAGGACCAAAAGTGGTAAATGGTTGTGAAAAACTTCCTGAAGTTCATGATATCTCGTTGGACAAGATCAGGACCGACGGGCCTGGGTACGGACTGTTCTAAGTGGGCCAAGAGAAAAGTTAAGGCCCTTTTTAAATTTTAAATCCAAAGTGCATTTAATTTAATTATATATTGTATAACTTGTAATTATAATATCTCTTGCATATGATATCAGAAATTCGAACGGTCAGATCTGTTGGGATCGTGGGGACTAGGGCAACACCATGGCACTAACTGGGAGTGGATTGGTGGTCATTTGAATTTATGGCGAAATAAATTGTTTGATTCAAATCAAATAACAGTTTATCGTTCTTTAACGATGAACTGCAAAGTGAGTAAATCTCACTAACTATGAACAGTTTATATTTTCATGTTGTATTTTTAGAACTGTTAAATATAGGCTGATTGACTGTGTGTTGACTGTTTGACTGAACTGCTAGTCAGTTAGTTGAACTTCTATATTGATTCTGTTTAACAGAATATATCATATGGAACTGAAAGTGATGTTGATTTTATTGTGTAACATCAGTGGATGCAAGGAAATAGGTTGGAGGAATCCGACTGGTTTCCTCAACGGTTATTTTATTGTTTTTCATATATTTTGATATATGATGTGAATTATAACCTGTTGTTGATTGTGTGTGTATGGTCGATATTGGACATCGTAATTTGATAGTTAAACACCATAACATACCGGGATTTGGAGAAAAGGGGAATTTGTCAAAGTGAATACTGAAAAGAGAATATTTATAAAGTCAGAGGATTTTATAAAAGAGGATATTTATAAATAGAATATTTATAAATAGAAATATTTATAAATAGGAAATATGATTAAGTGGAATTATAAATGAAGGGAAATCTTTATAAATGGAATATTTATAAAGTGAATTATTTATTGTTAAATAAATAAGAGATATTAAATGAGATATTTATTTGTTAAATAAATAGAAGATTATAAAGGAAACATTTGGAATAAATAAATAGAATAAAATAAAGGAGATATTTATTTGTTAAATAAATAGAATGAGATAAAAGGGTTATGTTTATTGGGATAATAAATAGGATATTAAATGAATTATTTATTTAGTTAATAAATAGGATACATTAAAGAGAATATTCATTTAGGAAATAAATAAGGTATTATAAAGGAAATAATTAGAGTAGAATAAATAAAGAAATATAAGGAAATATTCGTAAACTAGTTACAAATAGGATTGATAAGGAAATAGTGTAAAACCATAATCAAATAGATGATAAAGGGAAATATTTGTTTAGAGAAACAAATAGATTATAAAGGAAATATTTATCCTTGGATAAATAGATATATATACATATTTATAAGTCTGAACTTATATATGAAGAAGTAAACAGATAAAAGAAGCAGATTGATTTATAAATGAGATTTATAAATTAAGTTAAATATTATCATTTGATAAATGGAATATATAAGTCAGGACTATATAAAGGAGTAAGAATCGATTTCAACATCGATGTCTGAAACTGAATAAAGATAAAGAGTTAACCAGTTAGGTTAAACCATTTGAGTTAACCAGTTAGGTTAAACCATTACAGTTAACCGGTTAGGTTTATCCAGTTAGAAGTAATCAGTTAGAATTAATCAGTAGAGTTAACCAGTTAGGGTTAACCAGTTAGGTTAAACTGTAAAGTTAAACCAATTAGAGTTAATCAGTTAGGTTAAACCGTAAAGTTAAACCAGTTAGAGTTAATCAGTTAGATTAAACCGTAAAGTTAAACTAGTTAGAGTTAATCAGTTAGGTTAAACAGTAAAGTTAAACCAGTTAGAGTTAATCAGTTAGGTTAAACCAGTTAGAGTTAATCAGTTAGGTAAAACTGTAGAGTTAAACCAGTTAGAGTTAATCAGTTTGAATTAAACCAGTTAGAGTTAATCAGTTGGAGTTAATCGAATTTAGTTTATTCGAATAAAGTTGAAATGAGTTAATCGAATTTAGTTATTCGAAGAAGTGAATCGAATCAGAGATATTCGAAGTGAGATAATCGAATCAGAAATATTCGAAGTGAGTTGATCGAATCTAGTTATTCGACATGAGTTAAATCGAATAAGATTTATTCGAAGAAAGAGATTATCGAATATAAGTATTCGAAAGTAAGCAAATCGAATATAAGTTAATCGAATAAGAGTTAATCCAGTGAGAGTTATTAGGTTGGAGTTATTCAAATTAGCGTTATAGATAAGAGTTAACTGAATAGGATTAAATAAATTTGTTGTCGTTATATTATTCGAGTTAGGAAATAAAAGTCATATTAAAGATAATATATTTTGGATACAGGAGATTATAACACCATTGTTATAATCACATAAACTTGTAAAAGAAGGGGGTTCGTAAATAGAATCCGAGGGTTCATAAGGAAGTGTTAAAGAGTTAAAAAGGTGAATCTTATCTATTTCGAGATTTGAAAGGTGGTTCAGTTAAGGACTGAGAGGTAGCTATACCCCAACTTGATTGACTGCGTTTTTAATTTAGAAATGGTTAAGGTTCGAGAGTGAAAGTGGTTAAGTGAATTTAGTAAATAAGTATAGTGGTTCGAGTTGCCGTCGCGATGTTGATTTAAACATCTATTTAAATCCAAGTAAAGATGATTTGGAAATGTTTTCCCAATAGAATCAGAAACGTAATCAAATATTGAAATGGGAAATATGGATCAGAAATGGAAATGTTTTCTAGTGTTAACGTATATTTTCTAAACATAGAAAATAAGGAAATATGAATATATATATATAATTGATGATTGATTTGATAGAATTTCCATCTAGAAATAATATCGTTGTTTGCACACGTATTTTTCTTTGATAGTTAACCCACCGACTATCGAAGTTTTTGACCATTTAACGTTGTTAATATGGAGAGACCGGTTGGATTATTATCCAAAGAACCACTCTGTATTGGCATAAGCGTTGCGAATCATATATGCCAAAGATAATTGAAGACGAAGTAAAGTGCAAGGGCTATTGTATAAGTCTTAGATAACAGTGCCTAAGATGGATGTACTGAATAGTGCCTTCGGTTCATCCTGTTCCTGGATGACTTGTATGGATGAATGTCTGACAGAGTATTTCCAGAAAGGTCACGTACATTGATTTCTTCAACCGTACCAAGAGTGGAAGCAAAGAAGGAAACTTCTTTAGCTAACACGTAATGTACTGTTGTAGACGTCAATTAGTGATTTTCTATGGATCTGACAATGTAGCATTCGAAGTGAATCTGATGTGATGATAAAGCGTAGCTTCTAGCCTCACATCCGGTAAATGACAGAAATCGGGCAGGCAGCATGGCTATGTAGGTCGCACCTATAGGGTGTATTCTAATCTAGAGTTTCATTTACTTCAAAAAAAAATCTATTGTTGATGCTGTCCCATTCGGCAAACAGTTGCTGATCCCAACCGTTGGTGATATACATTCGATACACTCAAGCGAAATGAGTGGTCGGTCTTGTGTGGCCGGGTTCCAAAATGTTCTTGTTGAACCCAGTGTATTTCTCTCTAGAGGTAAACTAGCGAAAGGTGGTTCCATACCTTGTCATAGTTGGAAATCCATTACCCAATACGTGCTTGCGGTTTTTATTGTATACTATATGTGTAGAACGTGAGATGAAAGAGTTTCTGCTAGATGATTATTATATTGTGGTTGATAGACATTATTATAATATCAAAAGGTTTTTGATATAAAGATATTTTGGATTCTCATAAGGGAAAAACCCGTTCCGTTATACGGCGTGATCTTATGAGATATCGTTTACTTGTTCGAACTGTTTTAAACCGTTTTACTCATACCAGTCCCATGACTGATGCGGAGTTTATTTTGTTTTGTTTTCCCTAAACTCTTGGGTGCCCAATTTTGTACGGGCAGTCAAATAGTCGGGATTTACAGATACTTGAAGAGCTAGAGCAGGAGGCTTCAGGATCATATAGCTATAGTGTATTTCCACTGTGTTGTAAGTGATGTACTTTGAAATGATATGTATATTCAAATACAGATTTATATTTCAAAGATATGTTATCTATTATATGTTATTCGTTCCGCTGTGAGGTTCATGTTACTCTGATGTTGTGTTCTTCTTCTTCAGTTCTAAGTTCTATCTTACTTTTTCTCACCCTCTAATTTCTTTCATTAACTATTTGGTTATTTTCGATCCAAGGATGTTCGATATGTGTCGTATATCGGATAACCAAGATCGCAAATTTTCGGGTCGTTGCATGTGTGGTTGAAAAGAAGAGTGGGTGGCTTTGTTTATGTCCACATATATTTGTTTTTATATTTATTTATATTTGTCTCTGCACTCTAAAAATCCGGGTGATCACACATGACACCCAAAAATCACCAAACTGGACATGCTGCTAGAGTTTGACATTGCGAACCGAACGAAACTGGTTTCGTCGAATTCCGACTTCGTATGCCCACACAGCATTTTTTAACCATCAAAATATCAACTGTTTCTCACTTTAAAAATCGGTACGGCCACATACTGACTTAAAAAATCACGGAAACTGAACTCTAGCAATAATTTAATATTGCGGATCCAACAAAATTAGTTTTGCCAAATTCTAAGGTCGTTTGCAAAACCGGGTATTTTTAAACCTCTAAATAACCATTTTAAATATATAAATATATTTAAAACAATTAAATTTAATATTTATAAATAAATATTATCGTATATATTCACAGTGGAGTACCATACAGCTTCAGAATATCCTATATGAATTTCTAACTCGATATTTCAAATCCCGATTAAATTGATGTTCGATTTATAGTGAAATCCCTTTTTAAAAATATAATTAATCATTATAAATTATAAAGGAATTCCACAACGACTTTGATTTGGACATAAATAAAAATGTACATGACGAAATCTCGATTTTTCTCTTCCACTAGAAAAATTTACTCCACCAGCTCCTAACGTTTCTTGTTTCACAGAAATCCAACTTAAAATGGCTTCTGTATATTCGTTTAAAGTTCAAATCGCCAAATTACGAACTGCAGTACCATTTCGAGCTCGATTATAATTATATTATAATTCTACGTTCAAACTTCTTTTAAATAATATATTTGTTATTCAAATTCAATTCTAAACTGAACTATATATTATATATGATCTAGTTCACATCCTATTGTGAATTCTACTATTTCCGACTATTCTGAATTAAACATATTATTAAATTATTTAAATTAATTAAATAATCCATATAATTTAATTTAACGACCATTTAATTCTATAAATTACTATTTAAATAAATTAATTATTATATCGCCGAAAAATGCGGGTCATTACATTCTTCCCCACTTGAAATAATTTCGTCCTCGAAATTGCTAAGGTAGAAATCAAATCCTATTAACTAGTTAGAACTTATTTGTTCACTTCTTAACTTCAATCTCAACTAAACCAATTTAATTTTAATTAAAATATTAATTAATCCTTATCTACGAAAATTTTCAAGAAATCCTGAAAATTTTCTAACACCTTAACTTTTCGAAAAATTTCGCCAGCACCTCCTTTGTACTGGTTAATAGGTCAAACTCCAACTCGCCTCTCTGGGCCATCTCCAACCCAAAAGAAAATCAAACATCCAAGCGGCTTGCCAAATCGGCTCATAAATCACCAAACTCATATGAAATATAAACTTTTACCTTTTTGTCGGGCATATCAACTCTATCACTTCCATATGCTATCAACTCAACATTTACTAATGTTATCCCAATCAAATTCTGATCAATTTATCCTTACCACCGTTATTGGTTTTATACCCAAACCAAATCTTATTTCAAACTCGAGTTTTAGTCTCGATTTCAAACTCTAACTTATCAACCCAATACCATTTCAGATTCCTATTTCCAACCCAAAGTCTGATTCTACTCGATATATTATATCCAATTCAATTTCGAGTTAATTGGTTTTAATTCAATTCATATTTGCTTTCACAAATACTTTTTAATTTGTTTTTAATTCAAACAGTCTTTTCCTGGGAGTTCTAAATAACTTTGTTTTTCACAAATCAAATATTCCCTTTCGAAATCAAACAACATGTTTTTCTCAAAACAATTCAAAACAAAAATTTTGGTAGTAATCCGTCACTTAGAAACTCGAAAATGAACACCGATGATGCACCATCGGAATTTATTTCCCAGCGATCAAAGTAAGTTCAATACTATATCACTTTTCAAAACTATTTCTTAAACCATTTCCATTTTGAAATCCATTTCAAAAATCTTTCATAAAGCTTGGAAAACATTTTCAATTCTCCCAGGATCTTAAAATTCTCATATACTTAATCCACATCCATTAATCAACACTTATTCAAATTTCCAGAGTTTTAATCCCAATTCTGATTCAAATTTACATTTAATTCATCTCGTAACACTTATACGAATTCTGATTGGTTATTTACATAATCGTTTCGATAATACTCTTATTCGATTATAATGACAACCAATATATCTAATATATTATAATCATTCCAATATAAATCCTTTATATAAAAATATAATTCGGGTAAAATTATTTCATTTACCCTCTTTTCAAAACATACCACGACGGTTCATCGTATTCGAGTGTTTACAAAATCCCTACCGATACAGTGGATCAAACTGATCGATCAGAACTCATAAACGACTCAACCAATAAATCTCCACAATATAAAACAATTTTTATATCAATAACAAATACGTTCACTCGTATATATATACACACTCAACTCAATCTAGGTTATTGCTAAACCATCTCAACTGAGTCACGCCACAGAGCCAAGGTAATTACTTAACCTTAAGCTCTAATACCAACTGTAATGACCCGGATTTTGACGATCTGGGTTATCCGATATACAACACATATCGAACATCCAAGGATCGAAAATAACCGAATAGTTAATGAAAGAAATTAGATGGTGAGAATAGATAAGATAGAAACTTAGAATAGAAGAAGAAGAAGAAGAAGAAGATACAACATCAGAGTAACACGAATCTCACAACCGAACGAACAACATATAATAGATAACATATCCTTGGAATAAAATTTGTATATTTATACAATAACATTATCAGAGTACAACACTTACAACACAGCGGAATTAAATAATAGTTATATGATCCGGAAGCCCCCTGCTCCAAGCTCTCCTGGTATATCTGTAAAATCCTGACTACTTGACTGCCCATACAAATTTGGGCACCCAAGAGTTTAGGAAAAAAAATTGAGTCAGTCATGGGACTGGTGTGAGTAAAACAGTTTAAAACAGTTCAAACAAGTAACTGATATCTCATAAGACCACGCCATATAACGGAACGGGCTTTTCCCTTATGAGAATCCAAAATATCTTTATATCAAAAACCTTTTGATATTATGATAATGTCTATCAACCACAATATAATAATCATCTAGCAGAAACACTTTCATCTCACATTCTACATGTATAGTATACAATCAAAACCGTAAGCACGTATTGGGTAATGGATTTTCCACTATGAAAAGGTATGGAACCACCTTTCGCTAGTGTACCTCTAGAGAGGAATACACTGGGTTCAACAAGAACATCTTGCAACAAGGCCACACATGACCGACCACTCATTTCGCTTGAGCGTATCGAATGTATATCACCGACGGTTGGGATCAACAACTGTTTCCCAAATGGGACAGCATCAACAATAGATTTTTAGAAGTAAATGAAACTGTAGATCAGGTGATTATACACCCTAATAGGTGCGACCTACATAGAAATGTTGCTTTCCCGATTTCTGTTATTTACCGGATGTGAGGCTAGAAGCTACGCTTATCTTTTACATACCACATCTTCATTCACTTTGAATGTCACATTGTCATACCCGCCAAATCACAAATTGATTTCCCCAAAAATAACACAGGTGTATAGCTAAGAGAAACGAATTCCTCCGCCACCAAACGTGAATACGTTTGAAGAGATCAACTTACGCGATCTATTAGATATACTCTGTCAGACATTCTTCCATACAGGTCATCCTGGGACCGGACAAACCGAAGGTGCTATTCAGTACATCCATCTTAGGCAATCTTTACCTAAGATTTATACAACTACCCTTGCACTTTACTCCGTCTTCAAGTTTCTTTGGTATATATGATTCGCAACGCTTATGCCAATACAGAGTGGTTCTTCGGATAATAATCCAACTGGTCTCTCCATATTAATAACGTTAAAATGGTCAAAACATTGATAGTCTGTGATTTAACTATCAAAGAAAAAGACGTGTGCAAACAAGAATATTATTTCCAAGTGGAAATTATATCGATCAATCATCATCTAACATTTATCACTTTCGTTCATTAATTTACTTATCTCCTGTTTTCATATATTCAACATTTCTTATTTTCTATTATCAGAAAACATTTCTGATTCTCGTTTGGAAAACATTTCCAAAAACTCCTTCACGATTAAACCTTACCATCCCTTAGTTAAGTAGGAAGTCAATCAAATTGGGGTATAATTACCTCTCAGACCTTAACTGAACAACGTTTTAACTTCGAAATAGTCAAAGTTTATCTTTTAAACCTTAAACAACTTCCTTACGTCTCTCTCCGATTCTATTTACGAATCCATTTCTTTAGTGAAAACATTGATTTTAACTATAGCGTTAAAATTCCTACTTTCGAAATATCTAACTTAACATCTACTTTTATTTCTTACTTTGAAATAATTAACCTACTCTCATTTATTTATAAATAAATAAATCTTGATTTAAACATTGGAAAGTATAAGTACTTTCGCGAATTTGATATAATCGAATTCGCCGATTAACTCTCTTCGAATAACTAATATTCGATTAACTCACTTCGAATAACTAATATTCGATTACTCCTTTTAACTCGATTCGAATAACTAATATTCGATAACTCCTTTTTCAACTAACTCTAATCGATTTATTCTAATTCGATTAACTCTATTTAATTACTCTATTGGTTAACTCTAACTCTAACTGGTTAACTCTAACTAATCAACTCTACTGGTCAACCCAAATTGATTAACTCTAACTGATCAACTCTAATGGTCAACCCTAACTCATTAACTCTATTCGATTAACTCTAATCGAATAACTAATATTCGATTAACTCATTTCGATTAACTCTTTCCGATTTACTCTTTCCGATTTACTCTTTCCGATTTACTCTTTTGAATTAACTCCTTTGAATTATCTCCTTTGATTAATCCCTTTTCTATTTGTTTACTTAACAAATAACTATTCCCTTTCAATTCTATTTATTTTACAAATAAATATTTCTTTTATCTTTTCTATTTATTATCTAAATAAACAACTCTTTTATACTTCTATTTATTTCTTAAATAAATATCCCATTTTAATTTTATTTACTTCCTAAGTAAATAATCCTTTTACATTTGTTTCACATATATCTTCCTTTGTATTTGTTTTGCAAATATTTTCCCTTATATTTGGTTTGCAAATATTTTCCCTTATATTAGTTTTGCAAATATTTTCCCTTATATTTGTTCTACAAATATATTTCCTTATATTTGTTTTACAAATATATTTCCTTTATATTTGTTTTACAAATATATTTCCTTATATTTGTTTTGCAAATATTTTCCCTTATATTTGTTTTACGAATATATTTCCTTATATTTGTTTTACAAATATATTTCCTTATATTTGTTTTGCAAATATCTCTTTATAAAACTCTATTTGTTTTATAAATAATCCCTTTCATTATCATATTTATTTTCCAAATAAATATCCTTATAATATCTTATTTATTCTCTAAATAAATAACCTTTATAATATCTTATTTATTATCCCAATAAATGTTTCTTATATGATCTTATTTATTTTCCCAATAAATGTTTCTCTTTATAAAATCCTTTGATTTTATAAATATTTTCTCTTTAATAAATTCTAATTCATTTTATGAATGAATATCCCTTTTTTTATAAATCCTTTGATTTTATAAATATTTTATTTTCAATAAACACTTTGAAAATTTCCTTTATACATCCCTGTATTTCTTATGGTATTAAACGTACCATATAACAATGATTGGTATCATTCAGACATATAAAATCATCAACAGATTTCATATCACATCATATAATAGAATATATGAACAGAACAGTATTACAAATATTGAGCAGTCCAGTTGGACCCCTCCAACCTATTTCCCTGCATTCACAGATGTTAAACAACATAATTATCCTCAGTTTCAGATCAATATGAAATATTCTGATAGGTAGCATCAATATATTTTTAACGATATATATATATATATATATATACATACATTTCAATCAACTGACTAGAAGTTCAATTAAACAATCAACACACAGTCAATCAGCCAATTTTTAATAGTTCTGAAAGTACGTTATAAAAATATAAACTGTTCAGAGTTAGTGAGATTTACTCACATTGGATAATCATCGTTAATAACGATAACCATCGCTTGATTCAGATGACAATTTATTTGGCTATAAATTGTAACTGGCCCCAATCGACTCACGGTCAGTTCCATTGTGTAGAGCTCATCCATACGATCCCAACGGATCCGACGGTTCGTGATTCTGATATCGTATGGATAAGATATTTAAATTACAAGTTAATACTTTATTCAAATTTAATTAAAACATAAGTTTATTCACCGTTGGGCCTTCCATCATTTCCTCGGCCCATTTAGAAGATTACCAGTCTACCCAAAAACCATGCCTTCTTCCCCAACCCGTCGAACTCCAGGAACAAAGAACACGACCACTTTCTTCGGTCATTCCCCCTTGTTTCTTTGTTGTTTTCAAAACCAAAATCATTGGCGAACTCCTCGTCGAATTATCTTCCATCTCATCTCCGGAACTCCCCACTCGATCCATGTTTGAACCCTCCGACGATCTGCTCATCCACCTAATGTACAAAACAATCAGCGACAGTTTTAAACATGGATTCCACCAAAACTTGGCGAACACACTCTGTTTGATCTTCTATACACCAAAATACACTCGATTACTACATCCATGGCTCAAAATCAAAACAAACCCTAATTTCGATGTTACCAAACCAGCGAGCCAAATGAAGTTCGAACCCAACAATATAGTCACCAGATTGAAGAGGAGGGCTGTAGAAGCTTGAATATAAGGCCATTTGGATTTATAGTATTTTGTTGGATTTCTTTTGGATTTTCTAAGTATCGAAATTTTGTTTTCTCAGGAACTGAATGCAGCGTCTCAAAAATTGATCTTATAGGGAGGACGTGATCATTTGTGTCGTTGAAAAGATGAGTGGGTGGCTTTGTTTATGTCCACATATTTTTGTTTTTATATTTATTTATATTTGTCTCTGCACTCTAAAAATCCGTGTGATCACACACGACACCCAAAAATCACCAAACTGGAAATACTGCTAGAGTTTGACATTGCGGGTCCAACGAAACTGGTTTCGTCGAATTTTGACTTCGTATGCCCACAAAACATATTTTTAACCGTCAAAATATCAACTGTTTCTCACTTTAAAAATCGGTACGGCCACATACTGACTTCAACGGAAACTGAACTCTAGCAATAATTTAATATTGCGGATCCAACAAAATTAGTTTTGTCAAATTCTGAGGTCGTTTGCAAAACTGGCTATTTTTAAAGCTCTAAATAACCATTTTAAATATATAAATATATTTAAAAAAATTAAATTTAATATTTATAAATAAATATTATTGTATATATTCACAGTGGAGTACCATACAGCTTCAGAGTATCCTATATGAATTTCTAACTCGATATTTCAAATCCTGATTAAATCGATATTCGATTTATAATGAAATTCCTTTTTAAAAATATAATTAATCGTTATAAATTATAAAGGAATTCCACAACGAATTTTCAAAATTTGATTTGGACATAAATAAAAATCTACACGACGAAATCTTGAATTTTCTCCTCCCCTAGAAAAATATACTCCACCAGCTCCTAACGTTTCTTGTTTCACAGAAATCCGACTTAAAACAGCTTTTGTATATTCGTTTAAAGTTCAAATCGCCAAATTACGAACTGCAGCGCCATTTCGAGCTCGATTACAATTATATTATAATTCTACGTTCAAACTTCTTTTATATAAAATATTTGTTATTCAAATTCAATTATAAACTGAATTATATATTATATATGATCCAGTTCACATCGTATTGTGAATTCTACTATTTCCGTCTATTCTGAATTAAATATATTATTATATTGTTCAAATTAATTAAATAATCCATATAATTTAATTTAACGACCATTTAATTCTATGAATTACTATTTAAATAATTAAATAAATTAATTATTATATCGCAGAAAAATGCGGGTCATTACATTTATATTCTATTTCTATTTGTAAAAATTCGCATGATCGCACGTTATCCAAAAATCATGAAAATGGGCATGCATCTATAGTTTGACATTACAGACCCAATGAAATTTGTTTTATCGAATTCCGAGTCCTGTTGCTCACACACCATATTTTTAAAGTCAAATTATCAGCTGTTTTTCACATTAAAATTCCATACGGCCACATACTGACTTCAAAAATCACGAAAATTGAAATCTAACAATAATTTAATATTCCGGATCCATCAAAATTAGTTTCGTCGAAAACGGAGGACGTTTGCAAAAATGGATATTTTTAAAGCTCTAAATAAACCCATTTAAATATTAATATATTTAAAAATAATTGAATTAGATTAATATTATCGTATATATTCACACAGAATATATACAGCTCCAAAATATTCCTATTTGAGTTTATAACTCGACATTTCAAATCCAGATTAAAGCAATATTCAATTTATATTGAAAATCCATTTATAATATAAATAAATCGTTTTAAATTATAAAGGAATTCCATAGTGACTTTTCGAAAATTTGATTTGATCATAAATCAAAATCTACACGATGAAATCCCATTTTTCTCTTCTATTAGAAAAATATACTTCACCAGTTCCGAACGTTTCTTGTTTCACAGAAATCCAGCTTAAAACGGATTCTGTATATTCTTTTAAAATCGCCAAACTACAAACTATTGCATCATTTCAAGCTCGATTATAATTATAATATAATTATATGTTCAAAATTCATTAAAATAATATTTTTTTAATTATAATTCAATTTCTAAACTGAATCAAATACTATAAATAATCCAATTCACACAATATTGTGAATTCTACCATTCTCTGACTATTCTGGAATTTAAATATATTATTTAATTATTATATTAATTAAATATTCAAAGTTAAACCATTAAATTACAAACCATTATTTGAATAATTAAATAAAATTAATTATTAAATCGTTAAAAAACACGGGTCGTTACATTCTTCCCCCCTTAAAATAATTTCGTCCTAGAAATTGCTAAGGTAGAAAACAAACCCTATTAACTAGGTAAAAATTTATTTGTTTACTTCTTTAACTTAAGTTTCAATTGAACAACTAAATTTCAGATAAAATATTAATTCATTCTTATAAATGAAAATTTTCAAAAATCCTGAAAATTTTCTAACACATTAAATTTTTGAAAAATTTCGCCACTACCTCCTTTATACGGCTCAATCGGTACAACAACAACTCGCCTCTGGGCCTTTTCCAAACCAAAAAAAAAATCAAACAGCCAAGGGGCTCGCCAAATCGATTCATAAATCACCAAACTAGTATATAAATAAACTTGTACCTTTTTGTCGGGCATATCATTATATCCTTTCCATCTGCTACCAATTCAGCATATACTAATACATTTCTAAATCAAACACTAATCAGTTTTTATCCTCAAACCCAATCATTTGCTTATACCTAGGTCAAATTTCATTTCAACCTCGAGTTCCATTCTCGATTCCAAACTCTTAACTCACTAATCCAATTTACTTAACCTTGTTATGTTCCATTACGACATTCCATTAACTAATTAATTTCCTAAATCAGTTATCTTTATCTCAAAATCCAAAATATGATTTTTATTCCAAAAATCAATCCATTTACTCAACCGAGTCCAATTAAATACCAAATTCAAATTTTACTTGATATTACTCCATTTTAATACAACTTCCACTTAAATGGTTTCAATTCAATTCCAATTTGTTTCCACAAATTTTTATTAATCTGGTTTTAAATCAAACCAACTTTCCTGGGAGTTTTAAACGGCTTGGCTTTTTCTAAAATCAATTATTCCTTTTCGGTATTTCAAAACAACTTGTTTTGCCAAAACAATTCGAAATCAATATTTTTGGTAGTAATCCGTCACTTAGAACTCGAAAATGAACATTGATGATGTGGCCAGCATCATCTAAGTTATTTCCCAGTGATTGAAGTGAGTTCAATACTATATCATTTCAAAACCATTCCTTAAACAACTCTATTTTGAAATCAGTTCAAAGTAATCTTTATACTGCTTGAAAACATTTCCAAAAATCTCCCAGGATTTTAAAATTATCATATATTAAATCCAAGCCCATTTACACACAACTTTCCAAATTTCTAGGGTTTTAATTTCATTTCTGATTCAAATTCAGATTTAATTCATTTCGTACACTTATACGAATTTTATTTGGGGAAAAAAATTGATAAGGTCAAAAAATATAAATTATTTATCCAAAAGGACAGGTCTTTAAAAAATTTATATGAAGGACAAAAGCCCAGTCCAGTAACACAATTCAATCAAAAAACACATCCGTCTGTTCTCTCAAAAAACTCTCTGCATTCCGTTTTACTTCACTAAATTGATCGTTCGTACTTTCAAAATTTCATACAAAAATGTCATCCGAAAACCCTATGAATTTGATTGTTGAAGAAGAGCAAACTCAATCGCCAGACATTCAATCTAAATCGGCACAAGTTGATTCGGCGGAAAATCAACCCGAAATACCTATTGATCAAGTTCAGACGGAAGCTGAAACCCTAGAAATGGGAAAAAATCAAGCCGATTTGAATCAAGCCGATTTGAATCAAGCCGATTTGAATCGTACCAAAACCATGGAAATCCCAACTAATCAAGCCGTTGGAACCCTAGAAATCGACGAGCCAGAAGGAGAGGCCAGTCTGAGTACGGAAGGGCAAAAGTCGATGACTAACCCTACAGAAACAGAAAAAGATGACGAAACCCTAGCACAAATGCAACAAAAAGTAGTTCAACAAAGAGAGAGAAGAAGCAAAAAAAGAAATGATAGAGAAAGTGCTATGAAAGATCAGAGAACTACTAGAAAGAAGATTGAAGAGGCTAAAAGCGGAGAAGAAAACTCAGTATAAATATTTTAAAAACTCTGATATCAGTTTTTTTGAGTGCTAATTAAATTTATTTGTTCAGTAGCATAGTATCAGTTTTATTAGGATGGTAGTATCTGTTTTTGTTTTTCTTAACTAAAATTTAATTAGGATGGTAGTATCAGTTTTATAAAGGATGGTAGTATCGGTTTCATTCTGAAGTGTCTTGTGGTATTAAAACTTATAGTTAGCATGTTGTTTTAGAAATGATACCACAACTTTTTAAAACTATGATACCAGAATGCTTTGGAAATTGCTAGATTACCTTCAGTATCAAACTGATACTGCGTAATTTGGAAAACTGATACCATAATCATAAAAATAAGAATTGTAGTATCATAACTGGGAACAATTAACTAGTGAGCTATAATGTTGTAGTATAAAAACTGATACCTGGTATCTGTTATGGAATCACACTAGTATCAGTTATGGTAATAAAAATTTGTTTATGTGTATGTGGT
The DNA here is from genome assembly GCA_030737875.1 of Allium sativum. Taxonomy (NCBI): domain Eukaryota; kingdom Viridiplantae; phylum Streptophyta; class Magnoliopsida; order Asparagales; family Amaryllidaceae; genus Allium; species Allium sativum. The sequence continues at coordinate 434,220,560 of CM060920.1, forward strand.
ATCAGTTCTTCCAGTTAACTGGTATCAGTTTTGAAATTTATATTAATGGTTCAATTTTTGAAAGCATTTTGTTATCAGTTTTGAATCCAATATGGTATTAGTATTATTACTGAAATTTTATTTACATGAATATAGTGTCATTTTGTTATCTAAATAGTAATTTATTAATTTTCAATAATGTTTCTATTTTACATTAGGATGATGATTTTGCTAATCCTCGGCCATGAGAACCAAAAGATAAAACAACCGCAAAAGCCGAAAAAGATAAAACTGAATCTGCGTATAGATGTGGGCTACAACCTTCTTATAAAATCATAAAGCTTGTGAAGGAGAAAAAAGCAATAAGCAAAAAACAACTAGAACTATTGAAAAGATCACCATTCTTCAACCTTTTCAATGTTTTCTATGATGGAAAAATAAGTTTGAAGGAATGTAAGAAATATACGGAAAATTTGGATGCGATTTATAAGTGTTATTCAGCGGAAGAAGGAGCTTTTATCTTTGGCAAAGAAAAAATGACAGTAACGGCCAAAGATATTAGCTTACTTTTTTGGTTGCCAATTCTTGGAAATAATATAGAGCCTCCCAAAATGATGACTAGCAAAACAATTCCATCAGCTTGTAAAAGTTACGCTTTACGGAATTTTGGATCATCGACATATATCATATGACTTGTGATTGAAGATAGAATAAAGAAAATAATAGATAAAGAGAAGGAGTACAAGATGGAAGACTTGCCTACTCTTCTCATCATGGACATTGTAGTTACTTTTTTCTTCCCAAATAATCAACAAAAATTGAGATGGGGACTTCTGCAGTACTTGTGTGATATGGAGAAAATGAAAACAGTTTCTTGGCCATTGACCATTGAAAAGAATTTCCATAAATTTGTTAAAAGTTTCATTCATAATCCAAGGAATATGTCTGGATGTGCAATGCTTCCGTTGGTAATTTATTTGTTTTTTATTTGATTTTTTCTAACATTTGTGAATTTGGCACAACTTTTATTAACTTTTTTTTAACAAAGTATTGCATATGTGAGAAAATGAAGATAATAAAGCCACGATGCTCAGTTAGCGAGAAATACCCAAGATTTGCTAGATGGGATCTACGAGGCTTGAAGGAATATGTTACCGAAAAGTTCCTGAATGACATCAATGAAGGAGAGGTATATGTTTTTTAATTTCAGTTGTATCAGTTTTAGGATTATGGTAGTATTATTTCTTATGATTTCGTGTATTAATAAAAATTTCAGGTCTTTATGTAGTATCAGTTTTACTGGACTGGCAGTATCAGTTTTAGTTAAAATTTAATTTTGCATTTTCTTGGTATCAGTTATAGGAGACTGGAGTATCAGTATTTTTAGTCCTGCTTAAAAATTATTTTTCCCAGTATATTGATATTAGTTTTATTAGCCTGGTGGTATCAGTTTTTTTGGGTGCTAGCCTGGTGGTATCAATTTTACTAGCCTAGTGTTATCAATTTTCCCAGTATATTTATTTGTCCAGTAGCATAGTATCAGTTTTATTAGGATGGTAGTATCTGTTTTTCTTTTTGTTAACTGAAATTTAATTTTTCACATTCACGATTTCATTCTAAAGTGTCGAGTGGTATTAGAACTTTAACATTATTATTATCAAAACTGATGTTATCAAAACAAAATTATTTTTTTAGGTTCATGAAATTTCAGACATGCAGCCACATGAATTGAAAAAATTGGAAACAGCAGATGAAATTTCTTCTAAATCAAAGAGATCAGAAGAACGCCCAGCATCAAAAAAAAAAGAAAATGTCGAGAACAGCAAACACAAATGGATTCTTTTGAGGATGATGTGAGTATGAGAGTGTTGAAAATTCATATTGACAAAATTGAAGCTGAAAACAAGAAACTGAAAAAAGATTTGACAAATGAAAGATTTTTGAGAAGAGAAGCAGAAAAAAAGGTTGTTAGTTTGGAACAACAGTTGCAAGGAAGAATTAAAATTCAAACGGAACTTCCGGAATCCGATTCAGAAAAGACTAAAAGTGATTCACATTCTCAACATAATGATGAAGGAGGAAAAAGCGATAATGAGAATGTTGACAATGACAATGAGAATGTTGAAAATGAGAATGTTGAGAATGAAAATGAAAATTTTGAAACTGCAGAAAAAACAAATCCAGATGAACGAAGCTCAGAAATCAGAAAAAATGTATCGGTTGAAGTCAATCCACCCAACTTCGACTTTGGTATCACACAAATAATTAAGGAAATACAAGAAGAAAGAAAATCGGCCGAGCAACAAGAAAAAAATGCCATCCAAAGACAATCCGCCATCATATGTAAACAGAATAAAAAAGATAGAAAGGAAGAAGACTAGAAGAGATTCATTTGACTATCCTACAATTTCAAAAAAAAAGGAAAAAAAACAAGTATTGAAGCAGGAAAAAACAGGGAAGATCAACCTAGAGAAGAATCAGAAAAAGGAAAAAACGAAGAGCAGCAGCATGAAGAAAAACAAAGTGAGAAAACAGAGAAAAATGTAGAGCAAGAACCAATTAGAGTTGAAAAGCCACTAGCTATTGTGGAAGCATCATGGGCAGAATTGAATTTGTCGCATTGCGACAGTGTTAAATATCTGAATAAAAAACAAGCAGCCTTGGTTAAAGAAAAATTCTCTGTTGCAAAAGCAAGAAATTTTTAAGTACACCTTTTTTCTATCGATATTACTAGAGATTCGTTCAAAACTTAACTATAATTTTCATTTCTACATAATAGGGATGTTATGATAAATGATGACACAATTTTAGGTGGTTGCGTCATAACGAAACGTATGCTTGTTAATGTTCTGGAAGGGACCTTCACGGATGGACATGTACCATATATATGCTTGTTAGTATCTATTTTCAATGCCTGCTAGTATCATTTTTTTTTGAGTTATAGTAAATTTTATTTTTGCAGTTTCTTGGTATCTGTTTTAATAGCCTGTTAGTATCAGTTTTTTTAATTTCTCGTAAAAATTTATTTGTAGTAAATTTTAACTAGTGAGCATCTCTGTTTTTGATACTGATCTACTTGTACATGCATTGTGTGCATGTTTGATTGTGCATGTGTTTAAGTTGAAATGATGGACATTTATGTGTACACTCACAGACATAAATCTGAACTTGTCATGTCTGTGTGTTGTTGCACCTGTGTCAGATTGTGATGCTTTACCACCCTGTTTTCAATATTGCATACTCTTGCTGCACTCTGGTTCACACTTTAACTAGACCTAGCTGTTTCGTTACGCAATTGAATTATAGGTGTCCATACTGTTGAATTGCTTGGTCCATCTTGTACTTTACATAAATTTTAACTAGACCTGTATCAGTTTTAACATATCAGATTTCATAGACTGGTAGTATCAGTTTTTTTGATTACTCAGTAAAAATTATTTTTCCAATATCGTGGTATCAGATTTCATAGACTGGTAGTATCAGTCTTTCTGATTACGCGGTAAAAATTATTTTTCCAGTATCATGGTATCAGATTTCATAGACTGGTAGTATCAGTTTTTTTGATTACATGGTAAAAATTATTTTTCCAGTATCGTGATATCAGATTCATAGACTGGTAGTATCAGTTTGTTTTTATTTCTAGTTAAAAATTATTTTACCAGTATCTTGATATAAGTTTTCATAGCCTGATAGTATCATATTTATTTCGCAATATCATATGACTTCTTATACACATATGTATGTATATTACAGATTATCGACTGGTTTACAAGGTATTGTGCTTTAACAGAAAACAATTATGCAATGCCGACGATGGGAACGGTAAGTAAAATTTCAGGTCACTTTTGTGCAATAATATTTCTTAAAATTAGTAAATAACAATAACAATATTTTTTATGAATAGAAAGCACTGGCTGAAAAAATCGAATCACTTATAAAGGCAATAGCTGTTCCCATTTTAGAAAAGGCTGTGATAAACGAGATGACGGAGATTATTTACTTTCCATTGCATTGTGAAGATCACTGGACACTAGTGACTTTATCATATGCAAATATGCAGTGGGCACATTTCGATTCCAATCGGCCTAGAAGATCAACCACGAACACTAATGGAAGTTTGAAAGCCGCACTAGCATTGGTACGAAGTCACTACTTGTATATGTTTGAAACTACTGCTGTAGTTATATCACTAACATATAACCTGCTTATGTTTTACAGAGAGCTGTTGTTGAGGAATTACTGCCGCAGTTATGGCAAAAACATAATGTTACAAATAAGCAACTCAGCACATCCGAAATGCTTCAAGAAAAATGCGCACAACAAGACTGTAACACGTAATTCTTTACCATATATTAATTTTAATACTCAGCATGAATGAGTATTTATACAACTAACATCATGATTTTCTTTGTACAGGCTTGACTGTGCGATATATGTTATGGTTTTTATAATATCAATGAACAAAACAACTATTCCTCTAACGGTTGCTCCGAAGAACATGTTGAAATGTAGAGCGCAGCTAGTGTATGAAATTTTGGCAAGCAATGGTTATTGTTGGGATTTAGCAGACTTTATGTCTAATCTTTCTTAGGAGGAAAAATGATTGTAGTTGGTAGTTGAAATTGGTTGGTTGTTAGAAATGTATATATAATGATATTTGTTTCAAAACTACTTGTTTTTAGCTGTTGTAATGGACGTCAAATGTTGCAAATGTTCAACATTTCTTGTGGGAATTTTTTTTATATCATGATATTATATTAGTTTGAAATTGCTGCAATATTACAAATGAGTTTTATGCTGTCAAAATGCATTGAATCACGTGTTGTGAACTGTTTTATGGTTGTATCTATGAAACTGATATCTCATTTTTTCCAAATTGACATGTATATGTAAAAAAAAAAAAAAACTGATACCAGATTTGACACAAAACTGATACCAAATTACTATAATTTTAACAAAACATGATAAAAGATGAAATAGCTCAAAACAGATACCCTACTGATGTTAAATATAAATATCCCAAACTGATACCAGCATGAATGAAAAACCGATACTAGAAAACTACTAACTATACCATAACTTATACCACCACGTGATTTGTTATATGCTTAACCATGCACTTGGTCATGTGCTCGATCATGTGCTTGGTTATGTGTTCGGTTATGTGCTTGGTTATGGGAAAAGTCATGGGCTTGGTCATGTAATTTGTCACGTTCTCGATCATATCCTCAGTCAAGTGCTCAATAATGTACCAGCTCAAGGGTTCGATCAAGTGTCCGATCATAGACTCAGTTATGGGCTCCGTTAAGGGCTTGGTTATGTTCACAATCATGTGCTCATTCACATGCTCGGTCAACTGTCCAGTCATGAACTCGATTATGAGCTCGGTCATACCATATTAATGTATACATAGTTTCAGAAACAAATCTGATACCATGTTAATGTATATATAATTTAATACCATGTTAATGTATACATAAATTCAGAAAGAAATCTGATACTATATTATTAACGTGCTTCCAAAAGTAATACCTTGACTATGTTATTACAACATATAATAGCCCATGATTGAGAACAAAACCATACCTCATAGGAATTCTTAAACCAAGTACATACCTATCGCACATAAAATATGTCTTATAGAAAAAGCTAATCAAGTAACTATGGCTTTAAAATTCATATACCAACCTATTTTTATATCAAAAGGATGCCTTAATCATGTAAATAAAGTCACAGTCAAAAAATGATACCAGATTTCGTTCAAAACAGATACCAGGTAATTTGACAAAAATATACCATATTAACATAAACAAATCTCACTATCAAAACAGATATCAGTTAGCTTGAAAGTCTGATACCACATTGGTGTAAACATAATCACAGTACCAAAACTGATACCATTATGATTCAAAACTGATACCAGAAACAGTATATTACAACATTGAATGATACCAATATCATCACAGTACCAAAACTGATACCATTATGATTCAAAACTGATACCAGAAACAGTATATTACAACATTGAATGATACCAATATCATCACAGTACCAAAACTGATACCATTATGATTCAAAACTGATACCAAAAACAATATATTACAACATTGAATGATACCAATATCATCAATAATTGACATCTACAAAACAAGCAACATAAAATAGACACAGAACAAACAAACATATATACATATATATATATATATATATATATATATATATATATATATATATATATAAAAGCATCAACTAAAACATGATAGTAAACGAAAAATTCAATGAATACTCACAACTAATCTCAAATTTATTACATTTCTAAATTTGAATGCATAAAGTGAAGGAAAAACTATAAAATCTGTAATACAATTGTAAGAAAATATCAATTCTTCAAAGCTTGGCAGTTGCGCTTGTTGTGGCCATATTGCTTACACATACCACACTGATTTTGTTTATTCTGAAAAAATGCGAATCCACCTTTTCGTTTGGTAGAAGGTCTACCAGCACTACGTTTGTCTTTAGGAGGCTTAATGAAATCTTAATTGCAAGGATCAACAATGGGCTTATCATAGTTCGGAATTGGATTCACTGGATTAGCATAAGAAGATCGATAAGCATCTACGGTGAAATAGTGTTCAACAAAATCGTATACCCAAAGTTTAGATTTAGTAATGCACTTGATAGCATGAGCACAAGGAAATCCGGTAACTTTCCATTGATTGCAAGTACAACTTCGATTTTGAAGATCAGCATGATGCGAAGATGGAGACTTGACTTCAAATATGAATTTCGAAGATTTATAAACAAACCAACCAAACCCTTCATCAATCAACCCTTTTAACCTATGCTCCATAGATGGACAAAGAATGGTAGTCCACAAATGACACTCCTCTCTCCTTTTAGCCATTTGTTCCATAATTTTAATCCTAATTCCATCTAAGCATGAAGTAATTGGCAACGCTCTTTCCTGTATAATCCAACTATTAAAACTTTCAGCTACATTTGAACTATACTCTCCATATCGTTTACCCTTAAAAAACAAATCAGTCCACTTATCAAATGGTTTATCCTTTAAAAAGTTCATAGCTGCAGTACCTCCAACATCCAAAAATTTAGAATATGCAGCTTCAAATTCATTTAAATTTGAAGCTCGAGAACATAACTTAAACAAGTCAACAATCGAAAATTTGTATTCTTTGACTTAATAGCTGAAAGCACGTTTTGTTCCATATGAAGATAACAAAAACTATGAAATGCATTAGGGAAAACTTCACGAATACCCAAAACTAACCCTTGATGACGATCTGAAATAAAAACCAAATCACGAGTTTCTTCAAGCATTTTCTTTAAGTGCCTTAAAAACCATCTCCAATTATCCACATTTTCAATGGAGACTACACCCATAGTGTAACACCCCACCTCCGCTAGGGTCACTCACAAAGGGAATGCACTAGGTTTGGAGGAGTATTATTGGTAAACATGTACAGAAATATTACAAGACAGAACATATATAAAACAGCGGAAGTAAAACCAACTTTCATATCATTAATAAATAAGGTCTAAAGCCTTTTACATCAGAATACATCAAAACCTGTCTTGCAATAATAAAGAAGCATAAAAACCTTTTCATAAATTATTCCCCAAAATAATGCGGTGAAGCAGCCATAGCCAAGAGAAGACCAAGCTATACATCAAGCTATACATGATGACCTTCAACAGAAGAAGTCCGAACTAAACAACATCATTTCCTCCCTGAAACCTGGGGGGGGGGGGAAACGGAAGACAAAGAGGCGAAAGAAAACGGGGTCAGTCATAAAGACTGGTAAGTCCTATCTACTTCCAGTATAAAAACAGGTAAAGGTAACATGGCATGCATAAACTGAAAGTAAACATAAGGATGACTACAAGATAGATAAACTAAACCAGGGTAACAAACTGAACTACTGTAGCAAGGTAAACTAAGATATCATGGTAAACTACGGTGTCATGATAAATCAAGGTATCACATCGTCAGGTTTCTATCAAGTATACTATCCCAAGGTATCTACCCCGTCTAACATCCCACGGTATCTATTATGAATATTCTTCCTGGTTCTAACATGTATATTTGCTCTGCACCTCTCGTACTAGTATCCCAACCTGCGTCATGTGTTAACCATGAATGTCCCTTGCCCAATGTCATGTAATGGTCCATGTCAACCTAATATATAGCATATGTAGGTTTTCCCAACTCATATGTTTCTTTCCATGTATAAGTTCAGTCCTTTGCCGTAGGCCGTACGGGCTTTCCCATGTAAACGGTTTATCCTTGAAGTTGTTTTGGACTGCAACCCTTGATCTAGTTGTGTTTCCTTACTATGAACTATCGCGCGTCCACTTAGGATTTATGCCACCTAGGACCGCTAGGGATTATGCTACCTAATGAACGTTTTCGTGTCTCAGTTCGGGTTTTGGCCACCTAGGACCACTAGGGATTACGCCACCCGTCAACCGCGCCCTTCATCCCACGTATGTATCGTGAATCGTTTTCCATGTCTAGATGCACATGTTCCTCAATGTGCCATCCGATTTCCGTGCCAGGGCAAACTAAGAAATATGGAACTCGGTCGGGAGCTTTAAGTCGTCTGCTGATGCAGATATCAAGGTCTGTTTTTGTACCCGTGGCTATGGTCCCACGTGACCCCTCCCTCAACTACTGAAAGGCAACCCACGAAAAATCATGTATGAGAACCACTCCCCGGCCCCCTATAGCCCCACTTTCCTACGGGCCAACCTCACCCATGACTCGATAGCAAGAACATGGTCTGTTGGGGGTTCCCTGCCTTTCCGTACGTACACGATTGACTAAAGATGGTAGGTAGTCGGCGATGTGCTATCCAGGGCAAAAACCAAGAATCGTCGACTCCACGCTAATCCATCCCAGTCTTTAGGTCGCTCGCATAGCAACCATGGCATACTCTTGGCTCTTCTACCGCAGACCTTAACCTCTTGTGAGCCCAGGCGGATCATCTGCAACCTCACAGAGGGATACCAAGAGTATCCTCACGTCCCCCGAAGCTTCCGCTTCGGCACCCAGTGCGCTGGAGCTTTTATCCAAGTCAGATAACTTGCTCCTCCTCGTATACTAAGCGATGACCTACCGCATCAGGTTACTCACCGCTTTGTGGATTAGTCCTATGTCCTTAGCTAAGAATTATTACTTAGTTACCCTTAACTAAGGTTTACCACTTAGCTTCCTTTCCCGTTATCCTTGATTAACCACGGTTTTAAACCTAGTTCTTCTAACTAGGGTTTGTCTATTGGGTTAAGTGTTATCATTCAAGTCCATGACTTAACCCGCCCACGAATCACGTCAAAGATTGGCTAAGTATTAAAGTTCAAGACTTAGTCCTACAAGTTGGTTAAGTGTACCCAGAGGCTCATGACTTAACCCTATCAAGTCAAATTGGTCAAGTACTAGCTTACCTTAATCCTATCGGATTATCTAGCTAGATCGATTAAGCATAGATTATCTTAATCCTATCAAATTATCGAGTCGGATTGGTTAAGTATAGGTTGGCTTAACCCCATCCTCTAATCGTACTACAATGGTTAAGTATATTCTAAAAAGGTCTTGTGACTTAACCTTATCAGGTCCGCTTATTAGATTGGTTAAGTGTAGGTTACTTAACCCCATCAAATCATCATGTATAATTGGTTAAGTATAAGTTGCTTAACCCCATTAAATTATCACGTTAAGTTGGTTAAGTATTGGTTACTTAGCCTCATTGAATTACCAAGTTTAAATTGGTTAAGTGTTTAACTTAACCCCATCGAATTACCGTGTTTAGATTAGTTAAGTGTGGATTACTTAACCCCATCTAATTACCGTGGTTAGATTAGTTAAGTATCAATTACTTAACCCCGTCTAATTACCGTGTTTTAGATTAGTTAAGTCTTAATTACTTAACCCCATCTAATTACCAAGTCGGATTAGTTAAGTGTAAATTACTTAACCCCATCCCCTAATCATCTTGCATGGTTAAGTGTCATTAAGAAATCAAGCCCAGTCCCACTTAACCTACCCATTCGTGTCATATCGGTTAAGTGTCATTAGTCAAATTTACTTAACCTTATCATGTGGCATTAATTTAATTAATGCACTCTCAACCTCTCACATTAGGCCTTGTTGTGGTTACTAGTTAAGCCGGGCGGGTCCGGGTAGATTTACACCACAACCTAGTCTAACCTCGGGTCTTAGGCGCGACATGACCAACTTCTCACATTGGATCCTATTGTTTGTAGCTACTAGTTAAGCCGGGCGGGTCCGGGTAGATTTATGCTACAAACTCAACCCAACCTCGAGTTGGCCACTTTCATGTTTGGTCTAGTGTCTTATTACACTTACAACCCACCCATGTCTAGTTCAAGTTCCATGTCCCCCCCCCCCCCCCCGTGTCATGACCATATCTAAATGTATCATGAATGTCGTGTTCTCATGTAAACCCCATGTCAAGTTTTCATGTCATATTCAAGTCAAGATTTCGCGTCATGTTCATGTTTATCTAACTACCCAAAAATCGTGTTTTCCCTTGAGTAAAAGTGAGTCAACATAGTAGGTATACTATGGCTACATGTAGATCCCAAAACATGCACGATGCCACAAAAAGGGGTTGGCTCCAAACATGCATGGTATCATAAGGGGGTTTGGCCTTAAAACATGCATGATAGTGTTGTATAGGGATTGGCCATAAGCATGCATAATTTCATAAAGGATTTGGCCACAAACTTGCATATTGTCATAGGAAATTTACTCATAAACTTGCATGTTGTCATAACGGGATTTGACCTTACATAAACATGATATCATAAGGGGGTTGGTTTTATTTACATGCATAAGCCCCAAAGTCCAATTTATGCAACTATTTCACAAATCCAAGTGGCTCTAAGTGTTCATGCTATCATACTACAAGTAAAGGTCCAATCTTGCATGGCAAACTAAGTCCAATGCAACATGAATAGCATGGTTTAGTCGCTATAACATTACCCAAAGTCATATGTTCATGTTAAAGAGGCAAACGAGGTTCCCATAAGCTAACATACTCATGTTACTTTGCATTTTATCCCATGTCACATCAAAATCATCGTTTAAATCTACAAGTAGTTAGAACTTACATAGCGTGGCAAGAGGACTAGGAGCATAAATCGTTTTGATGAAGAAAGGTGGCTCCTTTGATGAAGAACCATCATGAAACTCGCATAGCAACGTTGATTTGGCCTCTATTTGGTGTAGCAAGCTTGCACCTTTTGATTTGAACCCGATTTGAATGCGTAGGCTCTAGGGATTGGAGATGGAGGCCATGATCAAGATTGATTTTGGCAGCACTTAGTTGCTAGGTTTGATTTTTAGGGATTTAGGTTAGGTTTAGGGTCTTTTTATAGAGATTAGGATAGTTTTAGGCCCTTAGATTAACCCTAGGATAGATCTGAACCATTAAACCACGTCAGAAGCTTCCAGAACAAGACCAGAGACCAGTGCAGGTGCACCAAGCCAAGATGGCTCGGCCACCATAAATCGACCCCCAAGTCGACAGGGCTGTCGACTTGGGTCAAGCCAGGTCGACTCCCAAGTCGTCAGGGCTGTCGACTTGGGGTGCCTGGCGGGAATTTTCCCGCCTAGCTTTCCAGCCCTAATTTTCGAAATTTGAACTCGTTTTTGAACTTGAATTTTCTGAAAACTTCGTCGGACCATAACTTGGTCATACGGACTCCGATTCTCGAAAACTCAGACTCTATTTTGCGTATTTTTCCGAGACGAATGCAATGGCATAGCCCGTTTTACTTGATTCAGAATTTAAAATTAAATTCTGCCTTGATTCTCGTCTTAATCATGTTATCGAAATACGGGTTGTTACATTCTCCCCACCTTTTAGGATTTCGTCCCCGAAATCTCCAAGTTAGGAAGAACTTATCCTACCATCCATCATCCATCTACTCAAAACATCATCCACAAGCGACCATTGTCCTTAGATGATTTCTAATGTTGTATGAACATATGCAGAACGTGTGTGTATATGCTCCTTAGCTAATGCTAATGATCAGGCCTGAATGATCTTTCTAATGCAAGATATGTCAAGTGCCATGAATCCAACATGTATGCAAATAGTCCTAGTCATATAAGTACTATATGCGTGCACAAACATTCATTCATATGCAACATCCATATGACAACACATTCAATTTCATCCATAAAGAAGTATAAATGCTCGTGCATATGCAACATGAAACGTGATCGCGTCAATCTAGTATCTAACGTGTATTCGCGCATCCACGAGCAACCACTTGCAACCATTTGCAACCATATCAATCATAACATGTCTCAAATACATGTTTACATCCATAGCGTTCTACCTAAGGTTCCCAAGGTAAGATCGAGAAGATAAACAAGACAAACTCCTTACAGGGTTTGTAACAGAAACAGGACCGAGAGGATATCCACCAAGCGATAGCATGCAAGTAAGCTTTACAGGTGAACCAAGGATCAAAGATATACTTCTCAAAAAGAGATGTGGTGCGCGTGTCTAAGCTGCATTTCCATGAGCTTAATTCCTTGGTGCCTTGACCGCCTTTGACTTCATGATTTCGTAGCTCCTTGATTCCTATTTCCAAGGTGTGAGTGGAACTCATTTCACTGTCGCCTCTCATTTCACTTATTCTTTCCCTAGTATGCTTGGCTCAAACATATCTGCGTACTCATGCCAGCTCTCCAAAATTCACTAGTGAATTCTGGATCTCGTTTTCCGATGCCAATCCAATTTGCCAAGAGTTCTTACTAGGGTGATTCCCATAACTCATGCATAATCGAAACGAACCATCCGCCTTAGCGGCGAATTCTATTCAAACGGATTACCAACAACTGCATCATGGGATTCTAGGTAACTAGCCATGACGGAACCTAAAAGGTTACACGAGACTTCGAGGGTATCACCAAGATGAGTCGAGAGTCTAACTACCCTCTTTCCAAAGCCGAAAATGGCACCCCTTATTGGGTGACCACTTTATCCTCAGAATCCATCCGTAGTTGAGACATGTCATTCCCAAATCCAACAAGTCATGAAGAAATGGACCAACTCTAACGAGATTTGGGACAAAATAGAATCCTCTTCTATGCTAGTACTAAGGTGCAGAGACTCACTATCCAAACAGACTTAAATGATACGATGATCAAGACAAAGTCTGGACGGGATGATAGAAAAGAACGACTAAACCTTTACCAGAAACGACACCATTTCTTTTAGGCACCCTAGAAATGGGAGCGTACTATTTCCCTCTCCGTTGATCTTGTCCTTGTCCTCCTTGATGGACTAAGCCCTAACAACAGTTGCTTACCCTTAAGCTGGTATCCTTTATCCTTACTCTTAATATCCTTTCTTGTAACACGGCAATGGGTCTCTCGAGAACCACCTCCATCGTACGGGAAACACCTACGTGGCTAGACAAAGATTAGTCACAGTGAGAACTACTGTGACCACGGATGGAGAAAAGAAAGGAAACGAGATTTAATCAAGGAATCAAAGGATGGTGCTAATGGCTTTTAGGGAATAGCCTTTTTAAAACAAACTTTTCTTGAAAAATGCTTCTTTATAAACGTTTTTTTTTTCAAATAGTTTTCAGAAGGTTTTAAAAACTTTTGCCCAGTCTGGTAACCTTCTGCTCTGATACCAAATGTAACACCCCACCTCCGCTAGGGTCACTCACAAAGGGAATGCACTAGGTTTGGAGGAGTATTATTGGTAAACATGTACAGAAATATTACAAGATAGAACATATATAAAACAGCGGAAGTAAAACCAACTTTCATATCATTAATAAATAAGGTCTAAAGCCTTTTACATCAGAATACATCAAAACTTGTCTTGCAATAATAAAGAAGCATAAAAACCTTTTCATAAATTATTCCCCAAAATAATGCGGTGAAGCAGCCATAGCCAAGAGAAGACCAAGCTATACATCAAGCTATACATGATGACCTTCAACAGAAGAAGTCCGAACTAAACAACATCATTTCCTCCCTGAAACCTGGGGGGGAAACGGAAGACAAAGAGGCGAAAGAAAACGGGGTCAGTCATAAAGACTGGTAAGTCCTATCTACTTCCAGTATAAAAACAGGTAAAGGTAACATGACATGCATAAACTGAAAGTAAACATAAGGATGACTACAAGATAGATAAACTAAACCAGGGTAACAAACTGAACTACTGTAGCAAGGTAAACTAAGATATCATGGTAAACTACGGTGTCATGATAAATCAAGGTATCACATCGTCAGGTTTCTATCAAGTATACTATCCCAAGGTATCTACCCCGTCTAACATCCCACGGTATCTATTATGTATATTCTTCCTGGTTCTAACATGTATATTTGCTCTGCACCTCTCGTACTAGTATCCCAACCCGCGTCATGTGTTAACCATGAATGTCCCTTGCCCAATGTCATGTAATGGTCCATGTCAACCTAATATATAGCATATGTAGGTTTTCCCAACTCATATGTTTCTTTCCATGTATAAGTTCAGTCCTTTGCCGTAGGCCGTACGGGCTTTCCCATGTAAACGGTTTATCCTTGAAGTTGTTTTGGACTGCAACCCTTGATCTAGTTGTGTTTCCTTACTATGAACTATCGCGCGTCCACTTAGGATTTATGCCACCTAGGACCGCTAGGGATTATGCTACCTAATGAACGTTTCCGTGTCTCGGTTCGGGTTTTGGCCACCTAGGACCACTAGGGATTACGCCACCCGTCAACCGCACCCTTCATCCCACGTATGTATCGTGAATCGTTTTCCATGTCTAGATGCACATGTTCCTCAATGTGCCATCCGAGTTCCGTGCCAGGGCAAACTAAGAAATACGGAACTCGGTCGGGAGCTTTAAGTCGTCTGCTGATGCAGATATCAAGGTCTGTTTTTGTACCCGTGGCTATGGTCCAACGTGACCCCTCCCTCAACTACTGAAAGGCAACCCACGAAAAATCATGTATGAGAACCACTCCCCGGCCCCCCTATAGCCCCACTTTCCTACGGGCCAACCTCACCCATGACTCGATAGCAAGAACATGGTCTGTTGGGGGTTCCCTGCCTTTCCGTACGTACACGATTGACTAAAGATGGTAGGTAGTCGGCGATGTGCTATCCAGGGCAAAAACCAAGAATCGTCGACTCCACGCTAATCCATCCCAGTCTTTAGGTCGCTCGCATAGCAACCAAGGCATACTCTTGGCTCTTCTACCGCAGACCTTAACCTCTTGTGAGCCCAGGCGGATCATCTGCAACCTCACAGAGGGATACCAAGAGTATCCTCACGTCCCCCGAAGCTTCCGCTTCGGCACCCAGTGCGCTGGAGCTTTTATCCAAGTCAGATAACTTGCTCCTCCTCGTATACTAAGCGATGACCTACCGCATCAGGTTACTCACCGCTCTGTGGATTAGTCCTATGTCCTTAGCTAAGAATTATTACTTAGTTACCCTTAACTAAGGTTTACCACTTAGCTTCCTTTCCCGTTATCCTTGATTAACCACGGTTTTCTACCTAGTTCTTCTAACTAGGGTTTGTCTATTGGGTTAAGTGTTATCATTCAAGTCCATGACATAACCCGCCCACGAATCACGTCAAAGATTGGCTAAGTATTAAAGTTCAAGACTTAGTCCTACAAGTTGGTTAAGTGTACCCAGAGGCTCATGACTTAACCCTATCAAGTCAAATTGGTCAAGTACTAGCTTACCTTAATCCTATCGGATTATCTAGCTAGATCGATTAAGCATAGATTATCTTAATCCTATCAAATTATCGAGTCGGATTGGTTAAGTATAGGTTGGCTTAACCCCATCCTCTAATCGTACTACAATGGTTAAGTATATTCTAAAAAGGTCTTGTGACTTAACCTTATCAGGTCCGCTTATTAGATTGGTTAAGTGTAGGTTACTTAACCCCATCAAATCATCATGTATAATTGGTTAAGTATAAGTTGCTTAACCCCATTAAATTATCACGTTAAGTTGGTTAAGTATTGGTTACTTAGCCTCATTGAATTACCAAGTTTAAATTGGTTAAGTGTTTAACTTAACCCCATCGAATTACCGTGTTTAGATTAGTTAAGTGTGGATTACTTAACCCCATCTAATTACCGTGGTTAGATTAGTTAAGTATCAATTACTTAACCCCATCTAATTACCGTGTTTTAGATTAGTTAAGTCTTAATTACTTAACCCCATCTAATTACCAAGTCGGATTAGTTAAGTGTAAATTACTTAACCCCATCCCCTAATCATCTTGCATGGTTAAGTGTCATTAAGAAATCAAGCCCAGTCCCACTTAACCTACCCATTCGTGTCATATCGGTTAAGTGTCATTAGTCAAATTTACTTAACCTTATCATGTGGCATTAATTTAATTAATGCACTCTCAACCTCTCACATTAGGCCTTGTTGTGGTTACTAGTTAAGCCGGGCGGGTCCGGGTAGATTTACACCACAACCTAGTCTAACCTCGGGTCTTAGGCGCGACATGACCAACTTCTCACATTGGATCCTATTGTTTGTAGCTACTAGTTAAGCCGGGTGGGTCCGGGTAGATTTATGGTACAAACTCAACCCAACCTCGAGTTGGCCACTTTCATGTTTGGTCTAGTGTCTTATTACACTTACAACCCACCCATGTCTAGTTCAAGTTCCATGTCCCCCCCCCCCCCCCGTGTCATGACCATATCTAAATGTATCATGAATGTCGTGTTCTCATGTAAACCCCATGTCAAGTTTTCATGTCATATTCAAGTCAAGATTTCGCGTCATGTTCATGTTTATATAACTACCCAAAAATCGTGTTTTCCCTTGAGTAAAAGTGAGTCAACATAGTAGGTATACTATGGCTACATGTAGATCCCAAAACATGCACGATGCCACAAAAAGGGGTTGGCTCCAAACATGCATGGTATCATAAGGGGGTTTGGCCTTAAAACATGCATGATATTGTTGTATAGGGATTGGCCATAAGCATGCATAATTTCATAAAGGATTTGGCCACAAACTTGCATATTGTCATAGGAAATTTACTCACAAACTTGCATGTTGTCATAACGGGATTTGACCTTACATAAACATGATATCATAAGGGGGTTGGTTTTATTTACATGCATAAGCCCCAAAGTCCAATTTATGCAACTATTTCACAAATCCAAGTGGCTCTAAGTGTTCATGCTATCATACTACAAGTAAAGGTCCAATCTTGCATGGCAAACTAAGTCCAATGCAACATGAATAGCATGGTTTAGTCGCTATAACATTACCCAAAGTCATATGTTCATGTTAAAGAGGCAAACGAGGTTCCCATAAGCTAACATACTCATGTTACTTTGCATTTTATCCCATGTCACATTAAAATCATCGTTTAAATCTACAAGTAGCTAGAACTTACATAGCGTGGCAAGAGGACTAGGTGCATAAATCGTTTTGACGAAGAAAGGTGGCTCCTTTGATGAAGAACCATCATGAAACTCGCATAGCAACGTTGATTTGGCCTCTATTTGGTGTAGCAAGCTTGCACCTTTTGATTTGAACCCGATTTGAATGCATAGGCTCTAGGGATTGGAGATGGAGGCCATGATCAAGATTGATTTTGGCAGCACTTAGTTGCTAGGTTTGATTTTTAGGGATTTAGGTTAGGTTTAGGGTCTTCTTATAGAGATTAGGATAGTTTTAGGCCCTTAGATTAACCCGAGGATAGATCTGAACCATCAAACCACGTCAGAAGCTTCCAGAACAAGACCAGAGACCAGTGCAGGTGCACCAAGCCAAGATGGCTCGGCCACCATAAATCGACCCCCAAGTCGACAGGGCTGTCGACTTGGGTCAAGCCAGGTCGAATCCCAAGTCGACAGGGCTGTCGACTTGGGGTGCATGGCGGGAATTTTCCCGCCTAGCTTTCCAGCCCTAATTTTCGAAATTTGAACTCGTTTTTGAACTTGAATTTTCTGAAAACTTCGTCGGACCATAACTTGGTCATACGGACTCCGATTCTCGAAAACTCAGACTCTATTTCGCGTATTTTTCCGAGACGAACGCAATGGCATAGCCCGTTTTACTTGATTCAGAATTTAAAATTAAATTCTGCCTTGATTCTCGTCTTAATCATGTTATCGAAATACGGGTTGTTACACATAGCTAAGGGGAAAAAGCCTGCAAATTAAATAACAGCCAAATAGACAATCAAATTACATGTAAAAAAAAATGATACTATCAGGAACATAAAACTGATACCAGAAAACTGGAAATTAAATTTGTTACAAGAATCATAAAAACAGATACTACCAGGATATGAAAACTGATATCAGGAAATTGGAAAAAATAATTATTAAGTAAAAATTTAAAAAACTGATACTGCCAGACACATAAAACTGATACCTGAAAACTGGAAAATTATTTTTTAACAAGACATCATAAAAACTGATACTATCATGATATGAAAAGTGATACCAAGTAACTACAAAAATAAACATTAACTAATACTTAAAGAAACTGATACTATCAGGCTTCTAAAAATGATATATAAAAACAATTTAAAATAAGACTTAACATAAGCAAATACTACATGTCACCTAACACCAATATGTAAGAAAATAAAAAAACTTGAACACATAAAACAAAACAAAAAATACCTTGATTACCATTCTTTGTAGTAGCTCCCATCAGTACACCTGGTCGTCCCTTTAAGTGAGTAGCGTCCAGAAAAATCATGGGTCGGCAATACTCAAACCCACGTATACATGCAGAAAGAGCAATAAACACTCTCTCAAACTGGTTAGTACTGGCATTAACCTCTAAATCAACATAACTACCAGGGTTATGATGTTGTAGTGCCTCCAAATACCATCTCAAGTCATCATAAGACATAGCATCATTACCATACAATTCAGCCAAAGCAAGTTTTTTTGCAGAGTAAACAACCGGATAATTTAACTCAATATTATACTCTCTACGAAAATCATCTGTGATATCCTTAGGCTTCTTGCTTGGATTACTCAATATTATACTCTCTACGAATTTCATCTATAATCAATAATTTAATAAACGAGCTAGAAATATTCGGATTGCTCAAATTTTTAAGTCCACCACCACAAGAATGTTCACTAACTAAATTCCGTATGAAAAACCTATTAAGTTGGGTGGAATCACAAGTAGCATGAGCTTTAAATTGACATCCAGTAGACGAAAAAGAAGAGCAAACAACTGTTATCCTAGAAGAAGTATTCTTTAAAAAAATTAGTTCATATCCTGTCTGAATTTGATATGCCATCAATAATCCCCTAAAGTCAATAGCACTACCAAAACAGAACCCTTTAAAATCAGAAATGGAAAGATTAGATCCTCTCTTCATCATGTCTTTTAAGTAACTTTTTCCATGTACAACAATTGTAGAACACAAAGATGCATTAGACGAAACTTCAGATGCAGTTGAATGAGAACTTGTATCAATATTTTGGAGATGACAATCCTTCCGCTTAATAGTGAAAGAAAAGAAAGCACTCTTTTTATATAGTTGAAAGCAGATTGCACTTTGAAGATCGGAATTAGTATCAACAAATGTTATTTTGTTCTCAAGCAAATAACTAATCTCGATTGAATCAGGAGTAAGTTGAGACCAATGATGGCATAATTCATTCTTTAAATCATATAATGAACTTTTAACGGTCAACCGAGTACTGAAGGTAAGATTGTTGAACAAAAACAAAACCAAAAGACTATCATCCCCACTGAAAAAAAGAAAAAAAGGAAGAAAAAAAAAGAAGTCAGCAAATTATTATATAACTGTTACAAATTTTGATTCAAAACTGATACTGTATTATTGTACACTTAACAACAGATAATAAACTGATACCATCAATGACATAAAATTGATTGCTGTACACTTAACAACAGTGAACAGACTGATACCACAAATGACATAAAACTGATATTGTAATGCTGTACAATTAACAACAGAGAACAAACTGATACCACCAATGACATAAAACTGATACCCAGATATAAACATAATATTTATGAACATAACACCAATACAACATGCCTTAAGAGATTGCAATATAGAGCTACTACAACTTATAATATTTGACAGAATAAAACTGATAGCATATCCATTAACCACATAGCGTAACGCATTACAAATACTGTAATCTACATGAAAACAACCAAAAAGTGAGGACAATTTGATACATCTATGAACACAATGTAAAGGAAAAAAAATTGCTGAGAGTAAAACATATAACCTGCTGGTGCTGCTAATCGAATCCATTAATCAACCAATTCAAATCAATCCGAGAAAACCTGAAGAGAATCGATCACATAAAAAAAATTAAAAACTGAAAAAGATCGCGCAAAGGAATTTCAGAACAGGGAAAGCAAAAAATAATCGCTCAAAAGAAAATCGCACGTAACAAATAGCCCAATCGCGCACAGGAAAATTATAATCGCTCAAAAGAAAATCGCACCTAACAAATAACCCAATCGCGCACAGGAAAATTGATTTTGCAAAGGTGCCTGAGTAATCGCGTCTGAAAATTTGAATTGGAGAAGACGCGCACAGAATTTTCAAACGCAAATTTGCAAATCGATTTTCTCTTGAGATGATGCGAAATTAGGGTAACGAGAATGTTTCTTAAAGAGGTAATTGCGCGCGCT
This sequence comes from Allium sativum, assembly GCA_030737875.1. Taxonomy (NCBI): domain Eukaryota; kingdom Viridiplantae; phylum Streptophyta; class Magnoliopsida; order Asparagales; family Amaryllidaceae; genus Allium; species Allium sativum. The sequence goes on from CM060920.1 coordinate 434,241,244, forward strand.
AGATATGCGAGAAAATCTTATATATTGTCCTGGAGAAAAATAAATAAATGGACTGTCCTGATGAACAAAAAGCCCAATATTTTTGTCCTTCACAATATTTTCCTGTTTTATTTGGTTATATATATAACCAACTTAATTATAATCTTTCTCGATTATAACAACAACTAACACATCCATTGCTATAATATTTCCAATATCAATCATTCTTTTATAACAAAATATAATTCGGAGTAAAATTATTTCATTTACCCTTTTTCAAAACATACTGTGTCAGTTCATCGTACTCGAGTGTTTAGAAATCCTTACCGATAGAGTGGATCAAACAGATCGACCAGAACTTATAAACAACTCAGCCAATAAATCTCCACAATATAAAACAATTTTTATAAATCTACAAATATGCTCTCTCGTATATACACACTGAACTCAATCTAGGGCATTACTAACCCCATCTCTACTGAGTCACGCCACAGAGCCAAGGTAATTACTTAACCTTCAGCTCTGATACCACTGTAACGACCCGGGAAATTTTCGACTTCGGTAATCGACATACAACACCATGTCGACTATCCAAGAATCGAAAATACCAGAACGTCAATAGAAAGAAGTTAGACGGTGAGAATAGATGAGATAGAAAATTAGAATAGAAGAGGAAGAAGAACATAACAACCACATCAGAGTAACACGAATCTCACAGCGGAACGAATAAAATATAGTATACAACATAACTTTGAAACACAAATCTGCATTTGTGTGTATATATCATCATTAGAGTAAAACACTTACATCACAGCGGAAACAAAACTAGCTATAAAATTCTGAAGCCTCCTGCTCCAAGTTCTTCAAGTAAATCTGTAAAACCTGACTACTTGACTGTCCATACAAAACTGGGCACCCACGAGTTTTGGGAAAGCAAAACAAAATAAACTCCGGGTCAGTCATGTGATTGGTGTGAGTAAACTTCAAACACTTGGTTTAACTTTTCCAAATCCTTTTCAAAAGCAATGATAATCATAAGACCGACCCACACATAAATACAGATAGTTTTTACCTTACGATAACCCAAAATATTTCTTAATATCAATATTTTCTGATATTATAATAATGTCTAAATTAGGTAGATAACAATCTAGTAGGACACTTTCATCTCGCGCTCTACATATATAATATACACTCAAAAACCGCGGGATCTTATTGGGTAATGGATTCTAACTATGATAAGTATGGAACCACCTTCAGATCAGTGTACTCTAGAAGAGATACAATGGAGTTCAACAAGAACATCTTGTAACTCGGCCACACATGACCGGCCATTCATTTCGCTTGAATGTTCCGAATATATTATCACCTTATGGTTGTTATAACAACATAACCATTCCTGGGAGATACAAAATTGAAAGAAGTAACTAATATGAATATTCTCTAGATGGTGACAATATACCCTACTTGGGTGCGACCTACTTAGCCATGCTGCCTGCCCGATTTCTGTCATTTCCCAGTTGATGAGGCTTGAGGTCATAACGTATCTTTTAACAGATCACTCCTTTATTTACTTTGAATGCCACATCGTCATACCCGCCAAATCACAAATTGAATTCCTCCGCAACCAACGTAAATACATTTTAAACGATCAACTTATGCGATCTACCTAACATACTCTGTCAGACATTCGTCCATTCAAGTTGTCCTGGTACTGGGCAACTCGAAGGCACTATTCTGTAAATCCATCTTAGGCAATTTCTACATAGGATTTACTGAACAGCCCTTGCATAACTCTGCCTTCAATTATCTTCATCATATTTAATTCGCAACGCTAATGCCTATATAGAGTTGTTTTCAGATAATAAATATGATCTTGGTCTCTCCGTATTGACAACGGAAATGGTCAAAAACTTTGATAGTCAGTTATTTAACTATCAAAGGAAAATATGTGTACAAACAACGGTCGTATTTCCAAATGGCAATCTTACCGAGTAAATCATCAATCAACGCTGATCCCCTTTAATTTAATTTGACATTCAATTATCCATTTCCATATTCCTATTTCCATATATTCGTAAATTCTTATTTTCTAAATTTAGAATATATACGTTATTAATCATTGGAAAACATTTCCATATTTACTCCCATTTCTTATGTTTTGTATTAGAAAATAATTTGGTTTCTTATTAGGAAAACGTTTCCAAAACTCCTTTATTAGATCTAAATAGATGTTTAAATAAAACATCGTTATGCCAACTCAAACCATTACACTCATTAACTAAATTCACTTAACCAACCTTCCCTATCAAACCTTAACCATTCCTTAGTTAAAAATGGAGTCAATCAAGTTGGGGTATAACTACCTCTCAGACCTTAACTAAACAACATTATTAACCTCGAAATAGACAAAGTTCACCACTTAAATCTTTGATGAACTATTCTTTCGTAACTCTCATATTCAATTTACAAATCAACTTCTTTTACAGAATCATTTGATTATAACAATAGTGTTATAAATCCATGCTTCTGAAATGTAATAACTTAAATATAACTTTTATTTATTAATTTGGATAAATAAATAAACAAATAATTTATTAATAAATAAATCTTGATTAAAAATGGAAAGTGAATAGTACTTTCCCGAATTCGATATAATCGAATTTCAACGTAATCTCTTCCGAATAATCTCTATTCGATTTAACTCTCTTTCGAATAACTTATATTTGATTTAACTCTCTTTCAAATAAATTATATTCGATTAACTCCCGTTCGAATAACTCTATTTCGAATAACTATATTTGATAACTTTATTTCGATAACTATATTTCGAATAACTATATTTCAAATAACTATATTTGATACCTTTATTTTGAATAACTCTATTTTGAATAACTCTATTCAATAACTCTCTCCGAATAACTATATTTGATAACTCTATTTCGAATAACTATATTTCAAATAACTATATTTGATAACTTTATTTTGAATAACTCTATTTCAAGTAACTATATTTGATAACTTTATTTTGAATAACTCTATTCAATAACTCTCTTCGAATAACTATATTTCAAATAACTATATTTGATAACTCTCTTTCAAATAACATTATTCGATAACTCCCTTTCGAATAAACTCTATTCGATAACTCCCTTTCGAATAAGCTAATATTCGATTAACTCTCTCCGAATAACTTATATTTGAATAACTCTCTTCGAATAACTTATATCTGATTAACTCTCTTTCGAATAGCTTATATTCGATTAACTCTCTTCGAATAACTTATAATCGATTAACTCTCTTCCAAATAATTTATATTCGATTAAATCTCTCCCGAATAAATTATTCAAATTCCCATTTGAATTCCTATTTCAAAACCCAATTTTCCTTACAGATGTTTTAATTTATAAAATATTTATTTTAATCCATTATCCATGTCGAATGTGATTAATATTTCTTTTATATAATCAATTTAGTTTGATTTTTCATTTAAATATAATATCCTATTTACAAATTCTTTTTATACTTCAATTTATAGAATTATTCGTATGAAATCTCCTTTTTATTTCTAAAACTTAAATCTTATTTATAATTCCCCTTATAAATGTTGAGTTCACATTCTAGTTAAAATATTGGTGTCAAAACAGATTTCTACTTCTCTGTATAATTTCAGACTTATATATCCAATTTATCCAATGATAAATAATTTACTTAATTTATAAAACATTATTTATAAATTAATCTTCTCAATTTATCTATTAAAATAGATTTCTATTTAATGTCCACTTTAAACAATCTTCTCATAGTTCTTTTATATCTCGTCGATTTCCTTTTATAATCCTACTTATTTTCCAAATATTTCCTTTATTAATTCTATTTATTTTCCAAATAAATATTCCTTTTATAATTCTATTTATTTTCTAGATAAATATTCCTTTTACAATTCTATTTATTTTCTGAATAAATATTCCTTTTATAATTCTATTTATTTTCCAAATAAATATTAATTTTATCTTTCTATTTATTTTCCAAATATAAATATTTCTTTTATTTTTCTATTTGTTTTCCAAATATATATTCCTTTTATCTTTCTATTTATTTTCCAAATATATATTCCTTTTATCTTTCTATTTATTTTCCAAATATATATTCCTTTTATAAATCCTTTAATTTTATAAATATACTATTTTCAATATACGCTTTGAAAATTCCCTTTTTAATTCCAGTATTATATATGGTATTTAAAATACCAAAAAACAAGGATCAATAATATCTAAGCACACATAATCATTAATAGATTATATATCACATCGTATATCACAATATATGAAAAATAGTAATATAAATGTTGAGGAATCCAGTTGGATTCCTCCAACCTGTTTCCCTGCATCCGCAGATGTTAAACAATATAATTAACATCAACTTCATTTCAACATGAAATATTCTGATAAACAGAATCAATATTTGATTAACAATTATATACATGTATATCATTATCTATAATTTCAACCAATCAATTAGCAGCTCATCCAAGCAGTCAACACACAGAAATCAACCAACATTTACCAGTTCTAAAAATATGTTATAAAAATATAACTGGGTAGAGTTAGTGAGATTTACTCACACTGGACATTATCGTTAAATAACGATAACAGTCGGTTAATTCAGACAGACAATTTATTTCGCTGTAAATTGTAACGAGCTCCAATTCAGTCCCAGTCAGTCCCATTGTGTTTCCCTCGTCCATACGATCCCAACGTGACTGACTGTTCGAAATTCTGATACAGTATGATCGAGATATTTAATTTACAAGTTATTCGATATATAATTAAATTAAATCTAGGATAATTTAATTTTTTCCAATCGGGCTTACCACTTTCAAAAACGGCCCACTACAAATCAGACCCGCACCCTTTAATTTCCTTTCTTCCTCGTTCTTCTCTTTTCGAACCCGCAACTCAACCCATTTGCAGCGCCTTCCTTCCATCATTTCTCCCTTATCACTTCGCTAAACTCCCTGAAACCAAGACTGTAACGAACCACGATTTTGACGTTTTAAAAATTATGAAATTTATTTGAATATTGGTGTTTAAGAAATTTATATTGGTCATGATTTTGGAATCAAGCCTATTTAATTTGATTTTTGAGTTGATTTTTATAAATGTGAGTTTAAATTTTAATATTTGAATTGGAATTGTTTTATTTTATGATGGTAGTATTTTAAAATTTAGTGTAATATGTTATTTGAGAAATCATGAATTTGTTTAAATTTAAACTTGAGATTTACTTATAATTTATTTGAGATTTAAAATTTGGCTTTGAATTTACTTTGTATATTTAAAATTTTATCTTAAAGTCTCAACTTGTTTTGTTAACTTTTACGATATTAACATTATAGGATAATTGAAATTTGTTTATGAATTTTTGATCTTGTTTATTCAAGCATTATTAGTATTTTTAATCTAATTTTTTTTTTGTAAAGTTGATTCTATTTCTATTTGATAAGCTATAAACTAAGTTATTTCATTTGTTTTATTTCTATTTTATTTATTTATTTTCTTGAGTATTTATTTTAATTCGGTTTAAAATTAGGTTTTGAAGATTTAAATTAGCATTCTTGTACACTTGTAGAGTTTCCTTGTTTGTGATAAACACGTGTTGAAGTCTTTCTGGGGTTGTGCCACGTTCTACTTTTAATTACACTGCTCTCATCTTTAATCTTCCATTCCATTATTTTTCGCTCAGCCTTCCCTTTTCCCAAAATTCGATTTCCCCCAAATTTCGAAACCCATGGCCAACTTCCCCAAATTAAACCATCGCTCCTCCCAAATTGATTCCATTGACCGTTTATATCCTCACCATTCGCGGTCAAAGCCTCCACACCTCCTCGCGTTTGTCCTCCACCTCGCAAGCTACCGCCTTTCCGACTAGTTCGCTTGCAACCGTCGTCGTTGAACCTGGGCACCTCGAAACCCACTGTAATGACTCGCCTCTCGCCACCATATTCAACCGCCAATAGCTCATGCTCTGGATTCAATAACCAATCATAAGTTTCTTACGATTAAATTATTTTAAGTTGCTACTTCGATTCCACTAAACATGGTTGTTGGACTGTGCATGTTGATCTCTATTTTGCTGGCCTATTGTTTTGGTAATCCTTTAGATTGGTCTACTGTAAGCTTGCATGTTCTGATTTATATCTAGTATGATTTACATGTGTGCCACTTCAATTTATTTTATTGGTCACCTCTCTGTTACTTTTGGAACCCGCTTAAGATTGTTGTGCAATTGCACAATACTTCTGTCCCAAGGTTCAAATAACTCCAGGTTATAAACTTTGTTCCTTGCATATGAAAGCGATGTAATGTTAGTTAACACAAATTTCAATCTAAGAATCAAAATTTATCGATAACTGTTATGATACCAACGGCCAGTTTTAGTACAATAAACCAATTATTGAACACTGTTTTAGTGCTTATATTCAGCTAACTCGAGTGTGCATGGTTCATTTTTTTTTCTTTCTCTAATGTGTACATATTTAGCTTGCTACCAACCCCAGCGCATGCATGTAAAAGTCTCTTGACATATTCACGTTTATAATGGTTTATAGCCCTCGAAATAAATGCATATTGGTTAATCCACTTGGTTTCTTCAGTTTTCACAAAATTGATACTATATATGTTGCGACACCTGTTGTATGATATTTTACCGAGAACTGTGAATACTCTTTTGTTCATGATGGTCCATTGTTATTTTATTTGGTGGTTCCCTATATCGTATAATTAGTTGACAAAAGTTGATTGGCACTAAGAACTAATTTTTCTACAACATGAAGTCACCTGTTGATAGGTTGCATTTGGTTTTTGTTTTGGACGCATGCACTAATTCATTTCAAAAACAATAGGTTAACATAATATAAAGATATGTGGTGTTCATTTAACCTATTTCATGCATGGCACTTTGGAAATGTTTTAAGTTGTAACAGTAGGCTAATAAGGATATGTATACTTTAGTAATAACTAGCATAAAGTAGGTTAACAATAATAAGTAGCATTAAGTATTGTTTCCAATTAGTTGTGCAAAACTAAACTAATGCTTCTTCAGTACCTTCTTGTTGCATCATTTTCCATTTGTTATTTGACATTGCATGGCCTTGTACTTCAATTACGTTATTTAAACAATTGGTTTTACCCTGTTCTGCATACCCGGTCATGGTTCTCGCCATAAATTGATGTTGTACATTCATGTTCATGACTGTCATCACCTGTTGCATTTTCCCCTTTTGCAAAAGTTTTCGCTGTGACAATAAGGAATTTCGCTCGATCCGAATCAGTCGCTAAACCGATCTAGACTGTTCGAAATGCCTGATTGTTTTGAGAACACGACAAAATAGAATGCAGATGGAAGAACATTTCCTTGTTTATTACAACAATTCCATCAGAATACAAGAATATACAGAGTATAAATGAATAAATATTACATAGAAATATCAGAGATTTAAATTACATTTAAATACATCGCAGCGGAAATAATACAAAACACAACTAGAAGGAGATATATGGATACAAAGCTTTCCGGATATCGTTCCAGCTGTAAGTCAGGATCCTGTGAATATAAATCTGCAAAACCAAAACTACTAGCTGCCCGTGTCAAAATAAGGGCACCCAGAGTTTAGGTTAAAATAATAAACTCCAGGTCAGTCATGTGACTGGTGTGAGAACTAAAACAGTTATTTAAAACTTTACTTTAAATCAGATATATCAAGGGACCACGCAGTATAACAGGGAACGGGTTTCCTCCCAAGAATACCAGTGCATATAACATAACAGCGCAATGCTTTTTGGAAAAATGAAGCTATTATAAGACCCAGGTCCTATCACACAATGCAACGCAAGCCAGGGGATAGGGTTTTCCCTTATAATAGCCAAACATGCTTAGTACGTTTTAAACAAATCATTTGATACTATTATAAGTGCATAGTGTATAAAACAACTTCAAATCATAAGTATCAATCCTAGACGGCATGGGTACCATATATCATGTCGCCATACTAGTTCTACAATTAAAACCGCAAAATCACGTATTTGGAAATTAGATTTCCATCTGTGAACCGAGGCAAAAGATAGTCCTCAACCGAATTCGAGACGCTCTAGTCCGCCCCTCAGGCAAGTACTCAGTCAAGCCTTTGGATCGTCAGGGCCGGTCCACCGATGTGGATTAAAATGCCTGAACACTGCGTTTCCCCACCCTTTGGGGCGTAAGTAAGCCAACGAATGACTACTCCATCGGTCCCGGATCGACCGATATATCCGAGGCGCCTCGCAACAGCAACAACCACATAAGTCAAACTCATCAGGGTGTGTAAAACCACTGACGGCACTTCTAACTAGAAGGAAACGCATGCCCTCCCTGATGTCCTCTCCCATTTCTGGTTCACAACCAGGGTGTGAGGCTCGCGAATCAACGTTACACAAAGCTATGCCACACAGACGGTGCTTTGATCATCATCACAAGACTTTGCTTTTCAACAGAAGCCTTGATCAATTGCCACTTAGGCATGCCGCACAGGCAATTCACTCCATGCGTTTGATATCCACCAATATATAACCCCTGAGCTCGTACGTCTCAGAGAAGAGTGTTAAGCAAGAGAATTAATTCTCCGCCGCCAAACAGATATATATTTAATAGAAATCAATCACACAGAATAAAATCTAATGTCAGACACATAGTCCATTTACAATTTCGTTCTGGGTCTGAATGAAACCGGAGGCACCTAGTACCCCGCATATCCATCGGTCTCCAAGTACGTCTGGACAACCACTAACAGATTCCCTTCTCTTGGGTGTACGGCCCAATCAAGATCATCAGTAATCACCCAAACGACGTGAAGACCTCCGGTCTTCAACCACCGTCTTCATCTTCGACTTATCGTCGTATCAGTTATTAAGAGTGGGATAAACCCGGCCTTTCTGAATAACTCGGGCATATAATAAACATGTGTTACACAAACACAACATACGCCTCATTCCAATTCATCAGTCACTAACCACAAATTAGCAAGAGAATGATTCCCCAAACATTAACCCCAAGGCCGAAACAAACATCAGAACAATATCCAGGAAACCATTCATCTTAGCCAACGTACAGTTAATTTCTAAATTTCACATTCTTAGGGAAAGGTTCCCATTAATTTTATCAAAGATAAATTCCTTTAAATTTATTCTTTAATCTTCCTTTCAATATCACGTCAAACTAGTCAGGATTAGCGAACCTTACCAAAGTAATCATTTGTTTTAATTTCCCAATCCCAACCTATTCATCCCATGAATTAAAACTGGTAATACTTCATATCTAACACCACGATGTTATCGGTAAATTCAATTACCATTTCACGTTCAAATCTAATTAAAGATTTAACTATCGCCTGGAGTAAAACTGGTGATACCCCATTCTCGATCTTTTCAATCTAATTAAAGATTCATTAAAACTCCACTTAGTTTTAATCTTTAACTGGGTTAAAGAATAGTGTCATTTAAAACAGGATTCATGATAAACCCCAAAATCACATCACATTTCAATCAGTCCCTAACCGTAAATTAACAATAGAATAATTCCCTAAGTATTAACCCCGAAGGCCGAAACCAACATCAGATCAACACCCCGGAAACCATTCAACTTAACTAATCTCCAGTTAGTTTCCGATTTTCTTAACTCCTTTGAGTCTAAGAACAGTATTATTGAAGATACCGTTCACGACAACCCAAAATCACGTTCCATTAATTATCGGGTTGAAGAATAAGTGTTATTTAAAACACTGTTCACGATAAACCCAAAAATCAATACCAATTCAATTCCAATTAAATATTATTTAATTGGTACACTTCATTAAATCTAAATAAAAATATTTAATCTTTTTCTCAACTGGGTTTAAGTGTAAATGAAGACACCATTCACGACAAACCCAAATCACATTTGATATTAAATACAAGGCTCTGAATAGAAAATATATCGGCTTATATTCAATATCAAATTCTACGACAAACAAATATCGTATTGGAAATAACGATATATATGTATCTTTCAAATTTCCATAACAACATCTGTATAATCACGAAATCCAACATTGAAATATTCCGAAGACAATTTCGATTCAAATCCATTCCAATTCAATTATTGGAAATTATGGTTACTTCTAAAACCCTTTTCAAATCCAATTTATTTATTTAAAAATAAATAGAATTATAATTCTAGTTCAAAACAAGTTCATTTCGATAAAAATCTATTTTTATCTTTTCAAATGTGGAGTTTTTCATCCCAATTCTTCACAAATCATTTCTTATGACTTTACACAAATTATTGATATTTTTAATAATTTTATCAAGGCCCGTACAGTCGATTTCCATCAACGACCATCGAACTGCACTTACAGCGACCTTTTCTAAATTAGATTTGGACATAATTCCAAATCCAACGTTAGATTTCAAATTTCTAATATTCGTTAGAAAGCCCTTTTTGATCCGAACCCAACGGTTCCGGTTTTAGGAGAATCCGACGGTCGGATCTCCCGCAATATCCATTCGAAGTCAATGGTCGAAATTCACGAACTACCGCAGCGTGACGCGTTCTATTCAGGCCATTATATAATATATATAATATATACTTCGTCAATTTCCTTTTAAAACGTATTATATAAATCGTTTTAAATTCGTTTTCAAAACGATTTCAACTTCTTTTCAAATTCAAATCAAAATTGAATTTTTCCTTATAAATTCGTTTTAAATTCATTTCAAATTGATTTCAATTCAAATCGATTTTTAATTCAATTTCAGTTCGTTTTCAATTCAATTCAATTTCAATTCGAATTCATTTCTATTCAATTTCAATTCGAATTCATTTCTATTCAAAATATCAGATTTTGAAATCACTTTCGATATTCATTATAAAATGAATAAAATCGATATAAATATCGTTCACGTCAAAATGGCGTCAATCTAATCAACACGGCTTCATATATTTCTATTTTCAAATATTCTATTTCAAATATTTCTATTCAAATATTTCTATTCAGATATTTCTTTTGAAATATTTTTATTCGAGTATTTCTATTCAAATATTTCTATTTCAAATATTTCTATTCAAATATTCTATTCAAATATTCTATTTCAAAATTGGAATGAGGCCCAATCAATTACCATATAATGTTAATTATATGGATTTTCTTCCACACGTATATAACAGCAACGATAAATCATCAACCATCATCCAAAGTGCGTTCTACACTGTATAAGCATCAAATATAAATATTTAACGCTTATAACTTTCTGTCAATCAATCGATCAACATATAACTAACTATTGGGATTAGCGTATGTCAGGTATCACCCCAATACCCGTGTGGGGTTTTCAAACAATCAAACATAGATTTTATTTGTGCAGTTGGGCGATGTGTAAAATTTACCGTCCCAATCAATACCAGTCAAATGTGTGTATATAAACAAATTGTCCGATTTATTTATTTTTATCTCATTTCATATACACGTTAAAAATTCTATTTTTAACTATAAAATATTTTATTTCAACTATATAAATATTTTATTTCATTTCACATAACATCACACAATCAACTACACATCAAAATCAAACAAACAAACATACAAGCCGTCCATGGTTTGTGGACGACGGGTGTCCGGTGCTACTAAACACCGTCTGCATCCTAGTATACATTTCAACTAAAAAAAAAGGTGAGGAGTTCTCACCGATTAGCTAATCCAAACGCCACGACTCTTCATATGTAGAACATCTTCATCGTGCTCGCCTCTTGTCACTTTCGTCGTGCGTGTTCACTACATGTATAAAGATCACATTTTTATATTCTCCAGTGTATAAAAATCATATTTTTAATTCGTTACATATATAAAAATCGAATTTTTATTTCGCTATACCATATATAAAAATCGTATTTTTATATTCTCTACCTCATAAAAATTATATTTTTATAGTCCCTACTATATAAAAATCATATTTTTAACCTTTCTATAATATAAAAATTATATTTTTATTCTCTATACTATATAAAAATCATATTTTTACTTTGCTATTCAATATATAAAAATCAAATTTTTACTTTGCTATTCAATATATAAAAATCGAATTTTTACTTTTCTAAAAATCACTTCTTTCCCTTTGTAAAAATCTAAATACTTTAAATAATTTAAGTAAAAACTTACAGTGAAATTTTCTAGGGTTTTGGTCACCCGAGAGCTCGCTGGTCAGAGTTGGCGGGGGGGGGGGGGGGAGGGAACTGCGGCGTCGGAGGGTGCTGATGGGGTGGTGCAGCGACGAGGTGGTGAAAAGAAAGGGCGGCAGTCGCTGTTTTAAGTCGAGGAGGGGTCTTGGGGGATAACCGACAAGAGGAAAGAGAGGGAGGGCATCGGGGATGGCTAGAGCGGGTTCGATGGAGGCAGGGAGGGTATTGCGTTGGCTGGAGGGTGGTTAGGGCTTCGGTGGGGCGGAGGAGTGAGACGCGATGGGAAGGGGGATGGATGATCGGAGGTGGGCGGCGTGCGAGCTCCCCCTCCCCCCCGCGACGATGGCGGTGGCGGCCTCCGTTCATCGCTTTTCCCCTTTTTGTCTTTTTTTTGTTTCGTTTTTCAACTGAACGGGAATCGTGAGGGTGAAGGAGAATAAAAAGGGGGTTTTATTGAAATTTTAATTATTTAATTTTTTTTATTATCCCCTTAAAATTGACTATTATTTCGAACTCAAAATTGAGTCCACCGACTGTTATCCCTAGCTAATTACCCCCATTCCAAACACAATGGGATATGTTTCGTAAGCAAATTCGGCCGTTACGATCAGTTTCTGTTGAATTTACATTTAAATCATTATACTGAATTTTAAATGTACATTTCAAATTACTGGGGCCATATACTAACCCAGAAAATTCTAGAAAAATTATTTCTGGCTTCGTATTGACAATACGGTCCTAACAAATCTAATTTCATCGAATTCTGAGACCATTTGAAAAATGGCCATTTTCCAGTCGATTAAAATCAACTAAAACTGGTCAAACGCGTTTTCCTTTGCCACGCTCACATATTGATTCGAAAAATTATGAAATTTGAAACCTAGCAATAATTTGACATCGTGGATCCAACAAAAGTAGTTTCATCGAAATCCGAGCCCGTTTGCAAAATGACTATTTTCAAGGGCCGAAATTCCATAGCGACTATCCTGAAATTTCAACTGGTCATATTGTAACGACCCGTATTCTACACATCATAGGATCGTAGAATATTTATTTCTTTCCCATGTGAAGTCGTATGGTCATGTAACTTTGGGAAACATCCATTAGAGTCATTTCCCATGTTCATGATTTTTGTCGATTTTTAAATGACCATTTTGCCCTTAGTTGGTACTGTTTTGGCCATTACTTTTGATTGGTAAGGAATTTTGACCTAAAACCATTTACATTTGATTCGTTTGATGGTTTACCTTTCCGTAGAGTGGTCATAATAGCCAAACGGACTTACCGTTTGGGAGATATGGCTGAAATAAGGTTTGGAGGGTGAAAAACTGCTTAACCGGGCCAAATCGGGTGATTAGTGAGTAGGCCCATAACCCATTTCGGGATTAGGGTTATGGGGAGGCTGAAATGAAATAGAGGATCATTCCATTTCAGTTTTCTAGCCTCCACTTATCACCAAGGAACCCTAAAAATGGCCTCCAACCTCTAAATCACCTCCAAATCATCTTTTGGTCAAGGATTTGGCTTAGCAACCCCTAATCAAGGAAGATCTTCACCAAAGCAACATAGGAGCTGCTGTTTGGCATTGAGATTCACATCAAATCAGAGAATTATTTCGGATCTTAGTTTATTTGTGGCTAAAGTGAGTGATTTGCATAGTTTTGCACTAATTATGGCTAATTAAGGATGATTAGTGTTAATTAGCGAATTTAAACATGATAAAATTCTGGAAAAATGTTTATAAAATTTGGAATGATGTTTTAGACCTCTGAGATGAATTTGGGTTAATTTGGTTAAGTTTCGTTAATCCTATCATTAGTTTCACTTAAACATGCTTAAGGGGAAATATGAGATTTTGGGTATGTTTGATCCATTTTAACCTATCATGTTGATGATTTGATGTTTGTGGTTGATTATGCATGTTGCTATGACTGTATGAAATGCTTTGTGACTGATTAGAATAGTTGGAATGGTCGAAAACGCCGTCGAGAGGCGTAAACAACTCGCTGGAATAGTTGCAGGAATTATGCAGGGATCTGGATCGGATCGCATGCCACGTACACGATCCGCACTCGCGCTTCGCACCCCTATCCGAACCAGATGATCACGATCCGACATGAGGAGTTACCATGCGATCTGCCTCGTCCTTCCACGAACCGACCAGCCTCACGAACTGATGGGAAGTCACGACCCGATCCATGTAGCACGATCCGACCGTTGGAACACGATCCGCTGGGAGTCCACGATCCGACCAGAAGAGGAGACCCGATTCGATGGAGACTGGATTCACGAGACAATGGAGGAGTGCGACCCGATCTCCTGGAGGACCACGACCCGATCCGACGCAGGAGGCACGACCCGACCCAAATGATGAAGACCGATCCGGATGAAGATGATGACCAATAACCCGAGATGCAAAGGTAGTCCAAATGAAGGGTATTGACTCAGGATTCAGATAGGAACCAATGAGTGGACTTCATGAGTTGGACTTTGCTGCGGGACGCGTGCTAAGGAGTTGTCGACGTTCATAACTTCGATTCACCACTGGAAATGGATGATGGGCTACTTATCAGTGCAATAGGGTCATTATGACCTGAGGGGCAAAGTGATGGTAGCAAGACTACGTTATCAGTGCAGTAGGGTCATTATGACCTGAGGGGCAAGGTGATGCGTAGTAAGACTATGAGTCAGTGCAGATGGGGTGAATAACTCCATGGGGCAAGTGGACATAGTAAGGATTGGTAAGGCTATGAGCTAGTGCAGTGGGGTTCTTGTGACTCCATGGGGCAAAGTGGACATAGCAAAGGATTAGTGGCTACGTTATCAGTGCAGTGAAGCCATTTATGACTTCATGGGGCAGAGTGATCGTAGCAAGGTAAGTTGGGCGATCGAAGTGGTGAATATCGTATGCTTTACGCACTGAGTGAGAGATGTGAGGATGGATGCTATGTTTGATTGTTTGCCATCATTATGACATGCACACCTCCCCCACCTCTGTATCTTTACACTGTTTGATATGGTACCTTAGAGAGTGTTGTACAGTATGTAGTGCTAACTCTTTGGTTGCAGGTCCAGGTTCAGGTATGTTTTAGTCTACCTGTTATTGTTCACTTTAGATGCTTATCGCTCATACCAGGCTTTATGTCTGACCCAGAGTTTTATGTCTCCTCTTATTACTCTGGGTGCTCACACGAGCAGACTAGAGACAGGTTAGCTGGTGATGCGCGAGTAGCTGATTCGAAGGCGGGCAGGAGGCTTCCACGTATGATATATATATACACATTCTCCCAGTGTCGTTGGTGGTCGCTACTTGGGCATTAGTAGTGTACCTCCTTTATCTTACTTTTGCTTTGAGACAGTTTGAAAGTTGTAATAAGCTGTATTTTGGATTTCCGCTGCTATGATGTTTAGTTCTGATTTTCAGCTTATGCACTGTCTCTCCTATTTTATGTCAAGTATGTTATTATTATATTTTGTTCTATGCGCTGTGAGACATTCTACAGGTTCTTTGTATGTTCATCTTATTCTTCTTCCTTTTCCTTCTGGCGACCCGTTCCGTGCTAACTGGACATGTGTACAGCGCACCTTTGGAGTAAATGTTGGTTGGTGCGGGGCGGGCCGTCACACTTGGTATCAGAGCTCTAGGTTGCGTAGTTAACCTAGGGAAAGACACTAGGGAGAGTTAGTACGTATATAAGAGCGCGTATTTGTGATTACTTTGGTTTTCAAAAGCTATGTATATATATACTATTAGTAGTATAAGAATGAAGTCGCACTGCACTAGCACCACTATGGGGTCGTTAATCGTTTCCCTTTTTCAGATTGACGATGAGCCGAGACACGAGGGGTGCTGGTAGAGGGACCAACCAAGGGAATGCCGCTGACATGAGGGCATTGTTTACTAACCTCATGAGAGACATGCTTAGAGAAGTGCAAGGGGCAGTTCCCAATCCCGGAGTTGGTGTTGGCCCAGTAGTGCAGGCGCCTAGGGTCGATTTCGCCAAGTTATGCAAAGATTATACTAATCTTGGTGGAAAGCCATTCCACGGAACGGAGTCGGCCACAAATGTTCAAGATTGGATGGATAGCTGTGACCGTATCTTCGATGACTTGGGTCTTGAGGATGCGATGAAGAGAAGGCTAGCGTCTCGTCAGCTGCAAGGGCGAGCGATGAATTGGTGGAATGCCATTAGAACAGCTACTCCAGAGGATCAGGTTACTTGGGTTCAGTTCAAGGCTCGCTTTAGCGAGAAGTTTATTCCAGCTGCCCAGAAGTCAGTGTTGTTTAAGAGGTTCTTGGAACTCAAGCAGAACGGAAGGGCAATTTCTGATTGTATTGCTGAGTTCGACACTTTGTCGAAGTATGGACTGTCTCTCATTGATACTCCTGAAAAGAAGAATGAGAAATTCATTACTGGCTTGGATGGATACTTCGGGAAAGGCTTATCAATCACATCGATGAGACTTTTGAATCGATCGTGGGGAAAGCTTTGAGGTCAGAGAGTCTTTACCCTAAGTCAAAGACTGAGGCTGCATCTGCAGAAGGGCCAAAGCCGCAAGCAGGCGGTGGAGGCAAGAATAACTCTCAGAATAAGAGGAAGCAGGACCAATCTAAAGGTGGCCAGAAAAAGAGTAAGAAGGACGTTGAGTGCTTCAGTTGTGGTAAGAAGGGCCATTATGCCAAAGATTGTCGGGCCCAGCCAGCGGATAAGAAGTGCTTCAACTGTGGTCAAGTGGGACATTTCAAGGATAAGTGTCCGCAACCTCTTAAGGAGAAGCAGATTGTGAAAGCATATGCTATTGATGTTGTTCCTTCTTCGTCGAATGCCCCAACTGCGGCGGAGAAAGGAAAGAATGTTTTTATTCAAGGTATGCTTTCTATTTACAATATACCAGTTTGAGTTTTGTTTGATATTGGGGCTTCCCGTTCGTTCATATCTAGTGACCTGGTAGATAGGTTGGGACTGGAACCCGAGATAGTCGATAGACCATTGGTTGTGACGAACCCGATTGGTGGTTCGACTAGCCTTAGTATGATTTGCAGGAATTTGGTCTTATCGAGTCATGGATGTATGTTTGTATGTGATTGCTTTGTTTTGGGCTTTACTGGGTATGGCATTATATTGGGAGTCGATTGGCTCCAAAGATACGGGGTGGTGGTAGACTGTGAGGGCTTTTGGGTGACAGTGAGGGCGGATGATGGGCGGAGGGTAGTGTTTGGTAGTCTACCTAGTGATGGGGTTATGGCTAGTTTTGTAAATTCCCTCGACATCCCGTAGGATGAGTTGTCAGATGTGCCCGTGGTTGGCCAGTATCCGGACGTCTTCGAGGAGGTGACCGGGCTTCCACCACACCGAGAGATTGAGTTCCGTATTGATTTAGTGAAAGATGCCAGACCTATAGTGATGCCACTTCGTCGTATGGCACCAAGAGAGCAGCGAGAGCTCGGGGTGCAAGTCAGCAATCTTTTGAAGAAGGGATTTATTAGAAGGAGTGTCTCCGAGTGGGGAGCACCAGTTGTGTTTGCCACTAAGGCAGATGGTTCCCTTCGTTTGTGTGTGGACTATCGCGAGTTGAATAAGGTGACGAGGAAAAAAAGTATCCTCTACCACGGATAGATGATTTGTTTGATCAACTGGAAGAAGCAAGAGTGTTCTCCCAGTTGGAACTCGCGACAGGATTTCATCAGCTTCGAGTAGCAGATGAGAGTGTTCTGAAAACGAATTTTAGGACGCCGTCTGGATTTTATGAGTGGTTGGTCATGCCATTTGGGTTGACCAATGTACCAGCCTACTTTGTGGATCTTATGAATCGAGTATTCAGAAGTCAGTTGAATAAGTTTGTTCTTGTGTTCGTGGATGATATCCTTGTTTACTCAAGGACAGAGGAGGAACACAATGGACACTTGAGGATAGTGATGGAGGTGTTGAGGAAACACCAATTGAAAGCAAAATTCTCTAAGTGTCATTTTTGGAGAAGGGAAGTGAGATTCTTGGGTCATGTTGTTTCCGAGAGTGGTATTGCCGTGGACCCTGCGAAGGTGGCTACGGTACAGGATTGGCCTACACCCAAGAATGTAACAGATGTGAGAAGCTTCTTGGGATTAGCTGGATATTATCGTAAGTTTATCCAGGACTTCTCCAAGATAGCAGCACCGTTGACTCAGTTGACTAAGAAGAATCAGTCCTTCGTCTGGGACGGAGTGTGTGAGGATGCCTTCAAGAGTATAAAGGAGAAGTTGACGCATGCGCCAGTGTTAGTCATTCCTAAAGGGAATGAAGAGATGGCAGTATACACGGATGCTTGTGGTACCAGACTGGGTGCTGTATTGATGCAAGGAGGTAGGGTTGTAGCTTATGGTAGTCGGCAGCTAAAGCCGCATGAGAAGAAGTATCCTACCCATGATTTGGAATTGGCAGCGATTGTATTTGCGCTGAAGATGTGGAGACACTATCTCTTGGGAGAAAGATTTGAGTTGTTTACCGATCATAAATCGTTAAAGTATCTTTTCTCTCAGAAAGATCTGAATCTCCGTCAGCAGAGATGGTTAGAGTTCTTGGCTTCGTATGATTTTGATATCGCATATGCACCTGGGAAAGGTAATGCGGTAGCCGATGCCTTGAGTAGGAGACATGCCAGCTTAGGGGCAATGTTTCTTGAGTGGAAGCAACTGGAGTATATCCCGGGGTTTGATTTCAGACCAAAGTGCGAATTGGATCAAGTCATGCTAGCTAGTTTGACGATCAGACCCACTTTGATAGAGCGGATTGGTTCCAGCCAGAGGGACGATCCTAACCTATTGGAAATCATCTCCAAGTTAGAGATGGGTATCGATGAGAAGATGAATGTGTATGGGCTTGATCGAGATGGATGGCTTCAGAAGAATGGAAGACTAGTTGTGCCCAACGTGAATGGTTTGAGAGATGAAGTGCTTAGAGAATGTCATCACTCAAAACTGACTTTACACCCCGGTGGTAATAAGATGTATCGAGACATGAGACAGACTTACTACTAGGAAGGGATGAAAAGAGACGTTGGGAAGTTTATATCCAAATGCATGAATTGCCAGCTAGTTAAAGCCGAGCAAAAGAAGCCTAGTGGGTTGTTGCAACCATTAGAAATTCCCGAATGGAAATGGGAGCAAGTCTCGATGGATTTCATCGATGGTTTACCAAGGACTAGATCGGGATATGATAGCATTTGGGTAATTGTGGATCGATTAACTAAGAGCGCAAGATTTATACCAGTCAAATCGACCAGAACGGCAGCCAAGTTGGCAGAATTGTATATGAAGTGGGTAGTGAGATTTCATGGAGTACCCAAAAGCATTGTGAGTGACCGAGACCCGTTGTTCACTAGTGGGTTTTGGAAGAGCATACAAGAGGCTCTAGGGTCAGGATTACATCTCAGTACCGCATATCATCCTCAGACCGACGGTCAGACGGAGAGGGTGAATCGTATGTTGGAAGATCTTTTGAGAGCTTGTATATTGGATTTTGGTGGATCATTGGATGACTATTTGCATCTAGTAGAGTTTGCATATAATAATAGCTACCAGTCCAGTATCGGTATGGCTCCATATGAAGCTTTGTATGGAAGACCATGCAACTCACCATCATGTTGGATAGAAACTGGCGAGAAGTTTGTGCTTGGACCAGATGTGGTGAGAGGAACTTCAGATAAGATTAAGATCATTCAGCAACGAATGAAAGCTGCTCAAGATAGGCAGAAGATTTATGCTGATAAGAGGAGAAGAGACTTGAAATTCTCCGTTGGTGACTTGGTGTTTGTTAAGATCTCTCTGTTGAAGAGCGTGATACGATTTGGCAGGAGAGGCAAGTTGGCACCAAGATTTGTTGGCCCATTCCCTGTTCTTGAACTAGTCAGGAATTTGGCCTATAGAGTTGGCTTACCAGAGAAAATGGCGGGAGTTCACAATGTATTTCATGTTTCCCAACTAAGGAAGTTCGTTCACGACTCAGATATGACTATTTCACCTGATCAGTTAGAGGACTTCGAAGTAGAACCCGAGGCGATTGGGAACCGCAAGCCGATTCGTATTGTGGGGCACGATACGAAGCAACTTCGAAGGAAGTCGGTGAAGCTAGTCAAGGTTCAGTGGGGCGAGGACGAGAACGATTGTACTTGGGAGACAGAGGAGAGCATTGGGAAGGCATATCAAGAACTCTTTGCCTGGTAAGATTTACTTTGCGATTTAGTTATTCCGCATGCTAGGGTAGACTTATTTTACTTGTTTTGCATGTTTGATTGATGTTCTATGATTGATAGGAATGCAGGACCTTTGTGTGTGTTTTGATTAGGGAATTTCGGGGGCGAAATTTCTTAAGGGGGGAGAGTGTAACGACCCGTATTCTACACATCATAGGATCGTAGAATATTTATTTCTTTCCCATGTGAAGTCGTATGGTCATGTAACTTTGGGAAACATCCATTAGAGTCATTTCCCATGTTCATGATTTTTGTCGATTTTAAATGACCATTTTGCCCTTAGTTGGTACTATTTTGGCCATAACTTTTGATTGGAAAGGAATTTTGACCTGAAACCACTTCCATTTGATTCGTTTGATGGTTTACCTTTCCGTAGAGTGGTCGTAATAGCCAAACGGACTTAGCGTTTGGGAGATATGGCTGAAATAAGGTTTGTAGGGTGAAAACTGCTTAACTGGGCCAAATCGGGTGATTAGTGAGTAGGCCCATAACCCATTTCGGGATTAGGGTTATGGGGAGGCTGAAATGAGATAGAGGATCATTCCATTTCAGTTTTCTAGCCTCCACTTATCACCAAGGAACCCTAAAAATGGTCTCCAACCTCTAAATCACCTCCAAATCATCTTTTGGTCAAGGATTTGGCTTAGCAACCCCTAATCAAGGAAGATCTTCACCAAAGCAATACAGGAGCTGTTGTTTGGCATTGAGATTCACATCAAATCAGAGAATTATTTCAGATCTTAGTTTATTTGTGGCTAAAGTGAGTGATTTGCATAGTTTTGCACTAATTATAGCTAATTAGGGATGATTAGTGTTAATTAGCGAATTTAAACGTGATAAAATTCTGGAAAAATGTTTATAAAATTCGGAATGATGTTTTAGACTTCTGAGATGAATTTGGGTTAATTTGGTTAAGTTTTGTTAATCCTATCATTAGTTTCACCTAAACATGCTTAAGGGGAAATATGGGATTTTGGGTATGTTTGATCCATTTTAACCTATCATGTTGATGTTTTGATGTTTGTGGTTGATTATGCATGTTGCTATGACCGTATGAAATGCTTTGTGACTGATTATAATAGTTGGAATGGTCGAAAACACCGTCGAGAGGCGTAAACAACTCGCTGGAACAGCTGCAGGAATTATGCAGGGATCCGGATCAGATCGCATGCCACGTACACGATCCGCACTCGCGCTTCGCACCCCGATCCGAACCAGATGATCATGATCCGACATGAGGAGTTGCCATGCGATCTGCCTCGTCCTTCCACGAACCGACCAGCCTCACGAACTGATGGGAAGTCACGACCCGATCCATGTAGCACGATCCGACCCATTGGAACACGATCCGCTGGGAGTCCACGATCCGACCAGAAGAGGAGACCCGATTCGATGGAGACTGGATTCATGAGACAATGGAGGAGTGCGACCCGATCACCTAGAGGACCACGACCCAATCCGACGCAGGAGGCACGACCTGACCCGAATGATGAAGACCGATCCGGATGAAGATGATGACCAATAACCCGAGATGCAAAGGTATTCCAAATGAAGGGTATTGACTCAGGATCCAGATAGGAACCAATGAGTGGACTTCATGAGTTGGACTTTGTTGCGGGACGTGTGCTAAGGAGTTGTCGACGTTCATAACTTCGATTCACCACTGGAAATGGATGATGGGCTACTTATCAGTGCAGTAGGGTCATTATGACCTGAGGGGCAAAGTGATGGTAGCAAGACTACGTTATCAGTGCAGTAGGGTCATTATGACCTGAGGGGCAAGGTGATGCGTAGTAAGACTATGAACCAGCGCAGATGGGGTGAATAACTCCATGGGCAAGTGGACATAGTAAGGATTGGTAAGGCTATGAGCCAGTGCAGTGGGGTTCTTGTGACTCCATGGGGCAAAGTGGACATAGCAAAGGATTAGTGGCTACGTTATCAGTGCAGTGAAGCCATTTATGACTTCATAGGGCAGAGTGATCGTAGCAAGGTATGTTGGGCGATCGAAGTGGTGAATATCGTATGCTTTACGCACTGAGTGAGAGATGTGAGGATGGATGCTATGTTTGATTGTTTGCCATCATTATGACATGCACACCTCCCCCACCTCCGTATCTTTACACTGTTTGATATGGTACCTTAGAGTGTTGTACAGTATGTAGTGCTAACTCTTTGGTTGCAGGTCCAGGTTCAGGTATGTTTTAGTCTACCTGTTATTGTTCACTTTAGATGCTTATTGCTCATACCAGGCTTTATGTCTGACCCAGAGTTTTATGTCTCCTCCTATTACTCTGGGTGCTCACACGAGCAGACTAGAGACAGGTTAGCTGGTGATGCGCGAGTAGCTGATTCGAAGGCGGGCAGGAGGCTTCCACGTATGATATATATATACACATTCTCCCAGTGTCGTTGGTGGTCGCTACTTGGGCATTAGTAGTGTACCTCCTTTATCTTACTTTTGCTTTGAGACAGTTTGAAAGTTGTAATAAGATGTATTTTGGATTTGCGCTGCTATGATGTTTAGTTCTGATTTTCAGCTTATGCACTGTCTCTCCTGTTTTATGTCAAGTATATTATTATTATATTTTGTTCTATGCGCTGTGAGACATTCTACAGGTTCTTTGTATGTTCATCTTCTTCTTCTTCCTTTTCCTTCTGGCGACCCGTTCCGTGCTAACTGGACATGTGTACAGCGCACCTTTGGAGTAAATGTCGGTTGGTGCGGGGCGGGCCGTCACACATATCTTCTGATTCCCACTATGAAATTTTGATTTTTCGGAATCGTTAGAAAGATATCCTCAATTACATTCTAATATTTTTGGTTTCACTAAAATCCGGTTTATTTTCCACTCGGTACATTCAATTGAAATTTGAAATCAAATTATCGAACTACCACGCCATTTTCAATTCCTTTTATAATTATATATAATTATTTATATTCCAATGACGACGTGTATATATATATATACGTTCCAAAATAAATTTCTCGTCGTTATTATTTAAAATAATTCATTTTAAATAATCAAAATTCGCTAAAATTGCCAAAATAAAAATTTTAAATTGGCTCGGATTTCCGGGTTATTACAATCTCCCCCACTTAAAACTTTTCGTCCCCGAAAAGGAACGAAGCCAAAAGTTGTTTAACAATTCAACTCAACTTCCAGTATTTTCACTACGGCTTAAGTTCTTTAACTTTTCAGTTTCTAAGAACTTTTAAAAATTTTCAAATTTTTTGGCTAACACCCTAAATTTTCAAAAAATTTCTCCATAACCTCCCCTGCACCGGGAGCACCGGGAAAATCCCGAAATTACCATACGGGCCCTTTGATCTCAAAAAGAAAAAGAAAAAGCGAAGCAGCTAGCCAGTCGGCTCATAAAATCATCATCACCCAAACAAAACAGTAAATCATGGTAAACATGTATCTATTTGTCGGGCAAACAATTTTATTCTTCTGCTCTAGCCTCCTTGCTATGACCTGTTCAATGTAAGTATATGTATGTGCAAGCAAATGCGACTAATTTTCATTACAATTCACTTTTTGGTCAATTTGGCTAAATGGTTAAAATTTTAATTAATCAAGCCATAATCAAACAACACAACCATCAATCAATTAGTTGATTATCATTTCAAGTTCATAATTTTGATATATAGTCAATAATCA
This sequence comes from Allium sativum, assembly GCA_030737875.1. Taxonomy (NCBI): domain Eukaryota; kingdom Viridiplantae; phylum Streptophyta; class Magnoliopsida; order Asparagales; family Amaryllidaceae; genus Allium; species Allium sativum. Next base: position 434,265,363 of record CM060920.1, read on the forward strand.
CATTTTTGATGCCAAATCACAACAATAAGCCCTATCTAGTTTCGGTTCTCACACCAGTCTAATCGAAATATATAGAAATCTCACTTTCGTCACTCGAAGATAAATACTGGCGATGGTGCCCCATCACCAGAATTATCCCCGGGCACTAGAGTGCGATTCTATAACTATCCAATACATTAAAACTTCGAATACACGTTTGCAAGACATATATGCAAAATCTCTATATATTGGATTGTCCAAATTCAAAATAAAATATATAATCAAATACGAATAAGTGATTTAAATTTCAAAACAAAACTTGTTTTCAATTTAAAAATATACTCTTCACACTCGTTCTAGGATACTACTGATCCCATTTCTAACGAGTCATTCCCGTTGGATATTACTAATCCAATATCTGATGAATTCTTTCGTATGGTTCTAATGTGTCTTGTTCTCTGAGCTTTGCAAACCAAAGCTCCGATACCAAATGTGACAACAAGGAATTTCGCTCGATCCGAATCAGTCGCTAAACCGATCTAGACCGTTCGAAACGCCTGATTGTTTTGAGAACACGACAAAATAGAATGCAGACGGAAGAACATTTCCTTGTTTATTACAACAATTCCATCATACAACAATTCCATCATAATACAAGAATATACAGAGTATAAATGAATAAATATTACATAGAAATATCAGAGATTTAAATTACATTTAAATACATCGCAGCGGAAATAATACAAAACACAACTAGAAGGAGATATACGGATACAAATCTTTCTGGATATCGTTCCAGCTGTAAGTCAGGATCCGGTGAATATAAATCTGCAAAACCAAAACTACTAGCTGCCCGTGTCAAAATAAGGGAACCCAGAGTTTAGGTTAAAACAATAAACTCCAGGTCAGTCATGTGACTGGTGTGAGAACTAAAATAATTATTTAAAACTTTACTTTAAATCAGATATATCAAGGGACCACGCCGTATAACACGGAACGGGTTTCCTCCCAAGAATACCAGTGCATATAACAAAACAGCGCAATGCTTTTTGGAAAAATGAAGCTATTATAAGACCCAGGTCCTATCACATAATGCAACGCAAGCCGGGGGATAGGGTTTTCCCTTATAATAGCCAAACATGCTTAGTACGTTTTAAACAAATCATTTGATACTATTATAAGTGCATAGTGTATAAAACAACTTCAAATCATAAGTATCAATCCCAAACGGCATGGGTACCATTTATCATGTCGCCATACTAGTTCTACAATTAAAACCGCAAAATCACGTATTTGGAAATTGGATTTCCATCTGTGAACCGAGGCAAAAGACAGTCCTCAACCGAATTCGAGACGCTCTAGTCCGCCCCTCAGGCAAGTACTCAGTCAAGCCTTTGGATCGTCAGGGCCGGTCCACCGATGTGGATTAAAATGCCTGAACACTGCGTTTCCCCACCCTTTGGGGGCGTTAGTAAGCCAACGAATGACTACTCCATCGGTCCCGGATCGACCGATATATCTGAGGCGCCTCGCAACAGCAACAACCACATGAGTCAAACTCGTCATGGCGTGTAAAACCACTGATGCCACTTCTAACTAGAAGGAAACACATGCCCTCCCTGATGTCTTCTCCCGTTTCTGGTTCACAACCGGGGTGTGAGGCTCGCGAATCAATGTTACACAAAGCTATGCCACACAGGCGTTGCTTTGATCATCACCACAAGACTTTGCTTTTCAATAGAAGACTTGATCAATTGCCACTTAGGCATGCCACACAGGCAATTCACTTCATGCGTTTGATATCCATCAATATATAACCCCTGAGCTTGTACGTCTCAGAGAAGAGCGTTAAGCAAGAGAATAAATTCTCCACTGCCAAACAGATATATATTTAATAGAAATCAATCACACAGAATAAAATCCAATGTCAGACACACAGTCCATTTACAAGTTTGTTCTGGGTCTGAACGAAACCGGAGGCACCTAGTACCCCGCATATCCATTGATCTCCAAGTACGTCTGGATGACCACTAACTGATTCCCTCCTCTTGGGTGTACGGCCCAATCAAGATCATCAGTAATCACCCAAACGATGTGAAGACCTCCGGTCTTCAACCACCGTCCTCATCTTCGACTTATCGTCATATCAGTTATTCAGAATGGGATAAACCCGGCCTTTCTGAATAACTCACGTATATAATAAACAAGTGTTACACAAACACAACATACGCCTCATTCCAATTCATCAATCACTAACCGCAAATTAGCAAGAGAATGATTCCCCAAACATTAACCCCGAAGGCCGAAACCAACATCAGATCAATATCCAGGAAACCATTCATCTTAGCCTATGTACAGTTAGTTTCTAAATTTCACATTCTTAGGGAAAGTTTCCCATTAATTTTATCAAAGATAAATTCCTTTAAATTTATTCCTTAATCTTCCTTTGAATATCACTTCAAACCAGTCGGGATTAGCGAACCTTACCGAAGTAATCATTTGTTTTAATTTCCCAGTCCCAACCTATTCATCCCATGAAGTAAAACTGGTAATACTTCATATCTAACACCATGGTGTTATCGGTAAATTCAATTACCATTTCACGTTCAAATCTAATTAAAGATTTAACTATCGCCTGGAGTAAAACTGGTGATACCCCATTCTCGATCTTTTCAATCTAATTAAAGATTCATTAAAACTCCACCTAGTTTTAATCTTTAACTGGGTTAAAGAATCAGTGTCATTTAAAATACGATTCACGATAAACCCCAAAATCACATCACATTTCAATCAGTCCCTAACCGTAAATTAACAAGAGAATAATTCCCTATGTATTAACCCCGAAGGCCGAAACCAACATCAGATCAATACTCCGGAAACCATTCAACTTAACTAATCTCCAGTTAGTTTCTGATTTTCTTAACTCCTTTGGGTCTAAGAACAGTACTATTGAAGGTACCGTTCACGACAACCCAAAATCACATTCCATTAATTATCGGGTTAAAGAATAAGTGTTATTTAAAACACTGTTCACGATAAACCCAAAAATCAATACCAATTCAATTCCAATTAAATATTATTTAATTGGTACACTTCATTAAATCTAAATAAAAAGATTTAATCTTTTTCTCAACTGGGTTTAAGAACAGTGTAAATGAAGACACCATTCACGACAAACCCAAATCGCATTGATATTAAATACAAGGCTCTGAATAGAAAATATATCGGCTTATATTCAATATCAAATTCTACGACCAACAAATATCGTATTGGAAATAACGATATATATATATATATATCTTTCAAATTTCCATAACAACATCTGTATAATCACGAAATCCAACATCGAAATATTCCGAAGACAATTTCGATTCAAATCCATTCCAATTCAATTATTGGAAATTCTGGTTACTTTTAAAACCTTTTTCAAAACCAATTTATTTATTAAAAAAGAAATAGAATTATAATTCTAGTTCAAAACTAGTTCATTTGCATAAAAATCTTTTTTATCTTTTCAAATATGGAGTTTTTCATCCCAATTCTCCACAAATCATTTCTTATGATTTTACACAAATTATTGATATTTTTAATAATTTTATCAAGGCCCGTACAGTCGATTTCCATCAACGACCATCGAACTGCACTTACAGCAACCTTTTCTAAATTTGATTTGGACATAATTCCAAATCCAACCGTTAGCTTTAAAATTTCTAATATTCGTTAGAAAGCCCTTTTTGATACGAACCCAACGGTTCTGGTTTTAGGAGAATCCGACTGTCGGATCTCCCGCAATATCCATTCGAAGTCAATGGTCGAAATTCACGAACTACCGCAGGGCGGCGCGTTCTATTCAGGCCATTATATTATATATATAATATATATAATATATACTTCGTCGATTTCCTTTTAAAACGTATTATATAAATCATTTTAAATTCGTTTTCAAAACGATTTCAACTTCTTTTCAAATTCAAATCAAAATTGAATTTTTCCTTATAAATTCGTTTTAAATTCATTTCAAATTGATTTCAATTCAAATCGATTTTTAATTCAATTTCAGTTCGTTTTCAATTCAATTCAATTTCAATTCGAATTCATTTCTATTCAATCTCAATTCGAATTCATTTCTATTCAAAATATCAGATTTTGAAATCACTTTCGATATTCATTATAAAATGAATAAAATCGATATAAATATCGTTCACGTCAAAATGGCGTCAATCTAATCAACACGGCTTCGTATATTTCTATTTTCAAATATTCTATTTCAAATATTTCTATTCAAATATTTCTATTCAAATATTTCTTTTTCAAATATTTCTATTCAAATATTTCTATTCAAATATTTCTATTCAAATATTCTATTTCAAAATTGGATATTCAAATATTCTATTTCAAAACTAGAATGAGGACCAATCAATTACCATATAATGTTAATTATATGGATTTTCTACCACACGTATATAACAGCAACGATAAATCATCAGCCATCATCCAAAGTGCGTTCTACACTGTATAAGCATCAAATATAAATATTTAACGCTTATAACAGTCTATCAATCAATCTATCGACATACAACTAACTATTGGGATTAGTGTATGTCAGATATCACCCCAATACCCGTGTGGGGTTTTCAAACAATCAAACACAGATTTTATTTGTGCAGCTGGGCGATGTGTAAAATTTATCGTCCCAATCAATATCAGTCAAATGTGTGTGTATAAACAAATCGTTCGATTTGTTTATTTTTATCTCATTTCATATACACGTTAAAAATTCTATTTTTAACTAGAAAATATTTTCCACTATAAAATATTTTATTTCAACTATATAAATATTTTATTTCATTTCACATAACATCACACAATCAACTACACATCAAAATCAAACAAACAAGCATACAAGCCGTCCATGGTCTGTGGACGACGGGTGTCGAGTGCTACTAAACACCGTCTGCATCCTAGTATATATTTCAACTAGAAAAATAAATAAAAGGTGAGGAGTTCTCACCGATTAGCTAATCCAAACGCCATGACTCTTCATATGTAGAACATCTTCATCGTGCTCGCCTCTTGTCACTTTCGTCGTGCGTGTTCACTACATGTATAAAGATCACATTTTTATATTCTCCAATGTATAAAAATCATATTTTTAATTCATTACATATATAAAAATCGAATTTTTATTTCGCTACACCATATATAAAAATCGTATTTTTATATTCTCTACCTTATAAAAATTATATTTTTATAGTCCCTAGTATATAAAAATCATATTTTTAACCTTTCTATAATATAAAAATTATATTTTTATTCTCTATACTATATAAAAATCATATATTTACTTTGCTATTCAATATATAAAAATCGAATTTTTACTTTGCTATTCAATATATAAAAATCGAATTTTTACTTTTCTAAAAATCGCTTCTTTCCCTTTGTAAAAATCTAAATACTTTAAATAATTTAAATAAAAACTTACAGTGAAATTTTCTAGGGTTTTGGTCATCCGAGAGCTCGCTGGTCGGAGTTGGAGTTGGCGGGGGGGAAGAACTACGGCGTCGAAGGGTGCTGATGGGGTGGTCCAGCGATGAGGTGGTGAAAAGAAAGGGCGGCGGTCGCTGTTTTAAGTCGAGGATGGGTCTTGGGGGATAACTAATGAGAGGAAAGAGAGGGAGGGCATCGAGGATGGCTAGAGCGGGTTCGACGGAGGCGGGGAGGGCTGCAGGCAGCGGTGGAGGGATTGCGTTGACTGGAGGGTGGCTAGGGCTTCGGTGGAGCGGAGGAGAGAGACGCGATATGAAAGGGGGGGTGGATGATCGGAGGTGGGCGGCGTGCGAGCGCCCCCCCCCCCCCCCCCCCCCCGGCGGTGGCGATGGCGGCCTCCGTTCATCGCTTTTCCCCTTTTTTTCTTTTTTTTAATTTCGTTTTTCAACTGAACGGGAATCGTGAAGGAGAAGGAGAATAAAAAGGGGGTTTTATTGAAATTTTAATTATTTATTTTATTATTCCCTTGAAGTTGACTTTTATTTCGAACTCAAAATTGAGTCCACTGACTGTTGTCCCTAGCTAATTACCCCCATTCCGAACACAAAGGAATATGTTTCATAAGCAAATTCAGCCATTATGATCAGTTTCTGTTGAATTTGCATTTAAATCATTATTCTGAATTTTAAACGTACATTTCAAATTACTGGGGCCACATACTAACTCAGAAAATTCCAGAAAAATTATTTCTAGCTTCGTATTGACGATACGGTCCTAACAAAACAAATTTCGTCAAATTCTGAGACCGTTTGAAAAATGGCCATTTTCCGATCGATTAAAATTAACTTAAACTGGGCAAACACGTTTTCCTTTGCCACGCTCACATATTGATTCGAAAAATTATGAAATTTGAAACCTAGCAATAATTTGACATCGCGGATCCAACAAAAGTGGTTTCGTCGAAATCCGAGGTCCTTTGCAAAATGGCTATTTTCAAGGGCCGAAATTCCATAGCGACTATCCTGAAATTTCAACTGGACATATCTTTTGATCCCCTCTATGAAATTTTGATTTTTCGGATTCGTTAGAAAGATATCCTCAATTAGATTCTAATATTTTTTGTTTCACTAAAATCCGGTTTATTTTGCACCCGGTTCATTCAATTGAAATTTGAAATCGAATTATCGAACTACCACGCCATTTTCAATTCCTTTTATAATTATATATAATTATTTATATTCCAACGACGACGTATATATATATACGTTCGAATTCTATCCAAAATAAATTTCTCGTCGTTATTATTTAAAATAATTCATTTTAAATAATCAAAATTTGCTAAAATTGCCAAAATAAAATTTTTAAATTGGCTCGGATTTCCAGGTTATTACCTTCACCAATTTCAATGTTAACACCATAGACAGTATCTTGACATCAGATTCTATATATGTTTGCTTCTTTCTTCGAAACCATATGTATGCTACACTGTTTTGTTATTTCGAACTTTCTGGGTTGTTAAGCTCGCATTATCTCATACATGTTGTTAGGATTACTAATTATATTCATGTTTTTATCAAAGTTTGCTAACTTGAAATAATTTTAATCCTGACTCGGGTGTTTTGTATATTTTGCGTGGAACGCTCGGGTCAGGTAAGGTCCTAAGTGTTTCAGGCTTAGAAAATTCAGCTTGCAATGAAGTGGAGTGGCACGTGAAGATGCATATGGCGCACGCTCGACAAAAACCGTAAAACTTTTATTTATTTAAAAATTCGTGTACTGTACTTATAAATCTTCCGCTGTAAAATATTTTGTACAACTCTGATATTATTTATATAAAAAAGGATCCGCTTGTGAAATACACTATTGTATATTTTGTGTTGTGATTCTGTGTATTTAATTCTATTAAATCCGCTAAGATAATAACGGTTCGCCGTTTTACGCGTTTGGAGTCGGTTTAATTGCTGATCCAAGACGGACCAAAAGGTGAGTCATTACAAGTGGTATTAGAGCTTTGGTTTGACAAAGCTTAGCTTATCGAGTTTAAAAACTCATTAGAGATAGAGTACTCTAGAATGAGTGGAATTGACACAAGAATTGCTTTAGAGAGAGCGTATTTTGGAAATAGAAATTATTTTGAAATTAAATAAACCGTTTTGAAAGCGTAATTATTTTGAGACATATTTTATGAAAAGAATTTTCGAGTATGTTATTGATGTCAAGATTGGACTATTTAGTATGTATGGATTTTCATATACGCCTGATCAATGTAAATATGAAGACCGATATATACTAGATAAATATAGAATCACATTCTAGCCGCTTGGACATGATACTGTTGATGACTGTGTGACGACAAGGAATTTCGCTCGGTCCGAACCAGTCGCTAAACCGACCCAGACCGTTCGAAACGCCCTATCGTTTGAGAACACGACAAATCAGAATGCATACAAAAGAACATTTCATTGTATATTACAACAATGCATCAGATTACAAGAATATACAGAGTATAAAAGAATATTACACAGAAATATCAGAGATTTAAATTACATTTAAATACATAGCAGCGGAAAATAATACAATACACAACTAGAATGAGATATACGGATACAAAGCTTTCCGGATATCGTTCCAGCTGTAAACCAGGATCCTGTGAATATAAATCTGCAAAACCAAAACTACTAGCTGCCCGTGTCAAAATAAGGGCACCCAGAGTTCAGGTTAAAACAATAAACTCCAGGTCAGTCATGTGACTGGTGTGAGAACTAAAACAGTTATAAATCTTTATTTTCAAAGCTAGGTAAATCAAGGGACCACGCCGTATAACACGGAACGGGTTTCCTCCCAAGAATACCAGTGCATAAAACAAACGGCGCAATGCTAAATAAAGAAAAATGAAGCTGTTATAAGACCCAGGTCCTATCACACAATGCAAACGCAAGCCGGGGGATAGGGTTTTCCCTTATAACAGCCAAAGAATGCTTGATACGGTTAAAACAAATCGTTTGATACTATTATAAGTGCATAGTGTATAAAACAACTTCAAATCATAAGTATCAATCGTAGGCGGCATAAGCGCCCCATCCCACTATGTCGCCATATATAGGATTACAATTAAAACCGCAAATATCACGTATTTGGAAATTGGATTTCCATCTATGAACCGAGGCAAAAGATAGTCCTCAACCGATTCGAGACAATCTAGCCTACCATGTCTCAGGATCAGAGCTCGAGTGACCCTTGGATCGTCAGGGTCGGTCCACCGATGTGGATTAAAATGCCTGAACACTACGTCTCCCCGCCCTTTGGGGCGCAAACGAGCCAACGAATGACTCCATCGGTTCGAGAACGACCGATCAATCCGAGGCGCCTCGCAACAGCAACAACCACATAAGTCAATCTCGTCAGGGCGTGTAAAACCACTGACGCCACTTTTTAGCTAGAAAGAAACGCAAGTCCTCCCTGAGGTCCGTCTCCCGTTTTTGGTTCATACCGGGTGTGAAACACGCGAGGTAAACGTTACACAAAGCTACGCCACAAAGGCCGTGCTTTGATCATCACCACAAGACTTTGCTTTTCAACAGAAGCCTTGATCATTTGCATCTTAGCATGCCACACAGGCAAACCATCCTATGCAACCGATATCAGTCACACAGAATGAAATCCGATGTCAGACACACAGTCCATTTACAAGTCCGTCCTGGGCCTGAACGAAACCGGAGGCACCTAGTACCCCGCATATCCATCGATCTCCAAGTACGTCTGGACGATCACTAACTGTTTCCATCTTCTTGGGTGTACAGCCCAATCAAGATCATCAGTTATCACCCAAACGACGTGAAGACCTCCGGTCTTCGACCATCGTCTTCATCTTCGACTTATCGTCGTATCAGTTATTCAGAATGGGATGAACCCGGTCTTTCCGAATAACTCGCGTATATTTTAAATAAGTGTTACACAAACACAACATACGCCTCATTCCAATTCATTAGTCACTAACCGTAAATTAATCAAGAGAATAATTCCCCAAATATTAACCCCGAAGGCCGAAACCAACATCAGATCAATATCCAGAAAACCATTCTGCTTGGCTAACCGACAGTTAGTTTCTAAATTTCACGTTCAAATCTAATTAAAGATTTAACTATCGCCTGGAGCAAAACTGGTGATACTCCATTCTCGATCTTTTCAATCTAATTAAAGATTCATTAAAACTCCACTTAGTTTTAATCATTATCTGGGTTAAAGAATCAGTGTCATTTAAAACACGATTCACGATAAACCCAAAATCACATTCCATTAATTATCGGGTTAAAGAACAAGTGTTATTTAAAACACTGTTCACGATAAACCCAAAAATCAATACCAATTCAATTCCAATTAAATATCATTTAATTGGTACACTTCATTAAATCTAAATAAAAAGATTTAATCTTTTCTCAACTGGGTCCAAGAACAGTGTTAGTGAAGACACCATTCACGACAAACCCAAATCACATTCGATATTCAATACAAGGCTCTGAATAGAAAATATATCGGCTTATATTCAATATCGAATTCTACGACTAACAAATGTCGTATTGGAAATAACGATACAAATATATATCTTTCAAATTTCCATAACAACACCTGTAATATCACGAATTCCAACATCGAAATATTCCGAAGACAATTTCGATTCAAATCCACTCCAATGCAATCATTGGAAATTTTGGTTATTTTCAAAACCATTTCAAATTCAATTTATTTATTTAAAAATAAATAGAATTATAATTCTAGTTCAAAACTAGTTCATTTCGATAAAAATCTATTTTTATCTTTTCAAATATGGAGTTTTTCATCCCAAACTTTCACAAATCATTTCTTATGATTTTACACAAATTATTACTATTTTTAATAATTTTATCAAGGCCCGTACAGTCGATTTCCATTAACGGCCATCGAACTGCACTTACAGCGACCTTTTTCGAATTTGATTTGGACGTATCTCCAAATCCAACCGTTAGATTTCAAATTTCTAACATTCATTAGAAAGCTCTTTTCGATACGAACCCAACGGTTCCGGTTTTAGGAGAATCCGACGGTCGGATCTCCCGCAATGTCCGTTTGAAATAAATGGTCGAAATTCACGAACTGCCGCGGCGCGGCGCGTTCTATTCAGGCCATTATATTATATATATAATATATATAATATATACTTCGTCGATTTCTATTTAAAACGAATTATATAAATAGTTTTAAATTCGTTTCAAAAGCAATTTCAACTTCCTTTTCAATTCAAATCAAAATTGAATTCTTCTTTATAAATTCGTTTCAAAATTCATTTCTATTTAATTCAAATTTCATTTCAATTTGAATTCATTTCAATTCGTTTTCAATTCAATTTGAATTCGTTTTCAATTCAATTCATTTCGAAATCGTTTTCAATTCAATTCATTTCGAAATCGTTTTCAATTCAATTCATTTCGAAATCGTTTTCAATTCAATTCATTTCGAAATCGTTTTCAATTCAATTCATTTCGAAATCGTTTTCAAAATCGATATAAATATCGTTCACGTCAAAATGGCGTCAATCTAATCATCACGGCTTCACATATTTCTATTTTCAAATATTCTATTTCAAATATTTCCTATTATCAAAATATTCTTTATTTTCACGATTGGAATGAGGCCCAATCAATTACCATATAAAGTTAATTATATGGATTTTCATACAACACATGTATATAATAACATTGAAAATAATCAACCATCAACCAAAGTGCACTACACTGTAAAAGCATCAAATATAGATATTCAACGCTTATAACAGCCTGTCAATCAATCGATCGACATATTTAATCAATCAGGATGAGTGAACTTCAAATTTCATCCCAACACCCGTGTGGGGTTTCAAACAATCAAACAAATATTTTATTCGTGCAGTTGGGCGATGTGTAAAATTTATCGTCCCAATCAATGTCATTCAAATAGGTGTGCATAAACAAACCGCCCGGTTTATAAATGAATATTTTATTCACTTCACGTTAAAAATTATATTTTTAACGATAAAACATTTTATTCCAACATATGAATTTCTATTCAATTTATTTATTCAATAAAAATGATATTTTTATTTTTCTAACATATTTTAGAAAATTTCGGCGGCATAACGGCACGATACTAGAAACGGGACAAGGCCTAGCCTTATCCCTGGTCTAGTGAAGGCCCACGCCATTCACACATCAATCATATCAATTTTATTATGCAAACCACAAAATTTGGAGTAAGAGTCTAACCTAGCCTTACTCCTTCGCCTTATAACGGCGCACGTCTAATCCTAACCAATTTATCGATTCGATTTTTCACACCTCAAACCACATTCAAACCAATATCACAATCAATAACCAAACAGCCAAACAAACAAGTCCATGGTCTGTGGACGATTGTGTCGGGTGCTACTAAGCACCGTCTGCATCCTAGTATATATATATAACTAGAAATAAAATTGAAAGGTGAGAAATTCTCACAGAAAGCTATCCAATCATCTTGACTCTTCTTCTCGCCTTTTTATCATCTTCTTGTGCCCGTAGTCACTACATATGTAAAAAAAATCGAATTTTTACTCCGTTATTCAATATATAAAAATCGAATTTTTATTTTGCTATTCAATATATAAAAATCGAATTTTTATTTCGCTATTCAATATATAAAAATCGAATTTTTATTTGTGCCACTAGTATAAAAATTATATTTTTAACTTCTACATCATATAAAAATTACATTTTTATTTCATTACTTATATAAAAATCATATTTTTATTTCGCTACTTCGTTATAAAAATTATATTTTTATAACGCTCTTCTTCTAATAAAGATCATATTTTTATAACGCTACCTCATATATGTAAAAATCGAATTTTGATCGCTACTTCATATTCAAAGATCACATTTTTCTATCGCTATTTCTACTAAATAAAAATCTATTCTTTTTGTCTAGAAAAATCTATTCCTTTTGTTCAGAAAAATCTACTCTTTATATTAGAAAAATCTAGACTTTCTTCTTTTAAAAATATTGTCTTTCCTCTTTTTAAAAATCTAAATTTTCCGATCTTAAAAATCTTATCTTTTCATATAACCAAAAATCATATTTTTAAACCTTAAAACAATGACATTTTTAAATTTCAAAACAAAGTTAACGTATTTTTATATTTTCAGTTTTAAAGACTATATCTTTTCAGATTTTAAAAATAATTCAATTTCAGATATTAAAACAGCAAAACATATATATAAAAAAAAAAGTCAGATTTTCAACTCAAATCTATTTATTTTAGAAATCAGAAATTAAACAGTGTTTGACTAAGAAAACACTCACTGTTAATGTCGATCTCCAGCTTGAGGGGGTCTTCTACGCGTAGACGTGAGAAGGGGGGGCTGCGCCGGTGCAGTTGTGACGGCCGGAGGTGGAATGGCGGCTCAGGGGGGTCGCGGACGCCTAGCAGTGGTCGGGGGTGGCTAGGGTGAACGGAGACGGGGCCAAGGATGCCTGGAGGCGGGTTTATTTTGTGGCTGGGGTTCACGATGTTCTCGAAATGAGGGGGGCTCGTATGCCGGCGCTAGAAGAGGGGAGAGGAGTTCGACGAAGGGGGAAAGGGGAGCGGTAGCCGGTCTGAGCTCGGCGGTGGCGATGGTGGCTGGACGAGGTCAACACCGGCCATTTTTTTTTTTTTTTTTTAATCCTAAATCGATTTGTGAAGGAAAGAAAAGGGGCAGGGGTTAAGTGGGAAAAGGGGGTTGACTTTTATTTTATTTTATTATTTTATTTCGATTTTTCTTGATTAACGATACGAACTCCAAACAAACTCCAACGACCGTCGCCCTTAGCTAATTACCCCCATTCCGAACACCATGGGATATGTATCGTAGGCTAATTCAATCGTTACGATCTGTTTCCGTTGAATTTTACATTTAAATCGCTATATTGAATTTTAAACGTACATTTCAAATTACCGGGGTCGCATACTAACTCTAAAAATTCTCGAAAAATATTTTCTAGCTTCGTATTGACGATACGGTCCTAACAAAACTAGTTTCGTTGAATTCTGACACCGTTTGAAAAATGGCTAATTTCCAGTCGATTAAAATCAACTGAAACCGGTCAAACGCGTTTTCCTTTGCCACGCCCACATATTGATTCGGAAAATTATGAAATTTGAAACCTAGCAATAACTTAACATCACGGACCCAATAAAACTGGTTTCGTCGAAATCCGAGGTCGTTTGCAAAATTTCAATTTTTAAGGGCCTGAATTCCATAGCGACTATTCAGAATTTTCAACTGGACATATCTTTCGATTCTTGTCAGGAAATTTCGATTTTTCGGATTCGTTGGAAAGATGTTCACTATTAGATTCCATTATTTTTGGTTTCACTAAAATCCGGATTGTTTTGCACCCGGTACGTTCAATTGAAGTTTGAAATCGAATTATCGAACTACCGCGCCATTTTCAATTCTATTTATAATTATATATAAATATTTATATTCTAACGACGACGCATATAAATATATACGTTCGATTTATATTAAAAATAAATTTCTCGTCGATATTATTTAAAATAATTCATTTTAAATAATCAAAATTCGCTAAAATTGCCAAAATAAAATTTTCAAACTGGCTCGCATTTTACGGGTTGTTACAATCTCCCCCACTTAAAACTTTTCGTCCCCGAAAAGGAACAAAGTCGAAAGTGGTTTGATTATTCAGCACTACGCTCGATCAGACTTCCATTCTCCAACTCTTTAGTTTCTGAGAATTTTCAAAATTTCAAAAATTTGGCTAACACCCTAAACTTTTGAAAAATTTCGCCATAACCTCCCCTGCAATGGGAGCATCGGGGAATTTCAAATAGCTTCCCCGGTCCTTCAGATCTCAAAAAGAAAAAGAAAAAGCCAAGCGGCTAGCCAATAGGCTCACAAAATCATCATCACCCAATCAAAACAGGAAATTATGTAGTAAACATGTACCTATTTGTCGGGCAAACAAATTTTATTCTTCGGCTCTAGCCTCCTTGCTATGACCTGTTCAATATAAGTACATATATGCAAGCAAACGCAACCAATTTTCAATACAATTCATTATTTGATTCAATTAGGCTAAATGTTAAAATTTCAACTAACAAACAATAATCAAACAACACAACCATCAATCAATTAGTGAATTAGAGTTTCAAATTCATAATTTGATACATATACAAAAATCAGATTTTTGATGCCAAATCACAACAATAGGCCCTATCTAATTTTGGTTCTCACACCAATCAATAGGAAATATATAGAAAGTCCACTTTCGTCACTCGAACATAAATTCTAATGATGGAGCTCCATCATCAAAATCATCTTCGGGCGATTAGAGTGTAATTCTATATCTATCCAATATATTAAAATTTCAAATACACGTTTGCAAGGCGTATATGCAAAATCTTTATATACTGGACTGTCCAAATCAATATAAATAAATAATCAAATACGAATAATTGATTTTAAATTTTCAAAACAAAATTGGTTTTTACTTTCAAAAATATACTCTTCACACTCGTTCTAGGATACTACTGATCCCATCTCTAACGAGTCATTCCCATTGGATTTTACTAATCCAATATCTGATGAATTCTTTCGTACGGTTCTAATGTGCCTTGTTCTCTGAGCTTTGTAAACCAAAGCTCTGATACCACGTGTGACGACAAGGAATTTCGCTCGGTCCGAACCAGTCGCTAAACCGACCCAGACCGTTCGAAACGCCCTATCGTTTGAGAACACGACAAATCAGAATGCATACAAAAGAACATTTCATTGTATATTACAACAATGCATCAGATTACAAGAATATACAGAGTATAAAAGAATATTACACAGAAATATCAGAGATTTAAATTACATTTAAATACATAGCAGCGGAAAATAATACAATACACAACTAGAATGAGATATACGGATACAAAGCTTTCCGGATATCGTTCCAGCTGTAAACCAGGATCCTGTGAATATAAATCTGCAAAACCAAAACTACTAGCTGCCCGTGTCAAAATAAGGGCACCCAGAGTTCAGGTTAAAACAATAAACTCCAGGTCAGTCATGTGACTGGTGTGAGAACTAAAACAGTTATAAATCTTTATTTTCAAAGCTAGGTAAATCAAGGGACCACGCCGTATAACACGGAACGGGTTTCCTCCCAAGAATACCAGTGCATAAAACAAACGGCGCAATGCTAAATAAAGAAAAATGAAGCTGTTATAAGACCCAGGTCCTATCACACAATGCAAACGCAAGCCGGGGGATAGGGTTTTCCCTTATAACAGCCAAAGAATGCTTGATACGGTTAAAACAAATCGTTTGATACTATTATAAGTGCATAGTGTATAAAACAACTTCAAATCATAAGTATCAATCGTAGGCGGCATAAGCGCCCCATCCCACTATGTCGCCATATATAGGATTACAATTAAAACCGCAAATATCACGTATTTGGAAATTGGATTTCCATCTATGAACCGAGGCAAAAGATAGTCCTCAACCGATTCGAGACAATCTAGCCTACCATGTCTCAGGATCAGAGCTCGAGTGACCCTTGGATCGTCAGGGCCGGTCCACCGATGTGGATTAAAATGCCTGAACACTACGTCTCCCCGCCCTTTGGGGCGCAAACGAGCCAACGAATGACTCCATCGGTTCGAGAACGACCGATCAATCCGAGGCGCCTCGCAACAGCAACAACCACATAAGTCAATCTCGTCAGGGCGTGTAAAACCACTGACGCCACTTTTTAGCTAGAAAGAAACGCAAGTCCTCCCTGAGGTCCGTCTCCCGTTTTTGGTTCATACCGGGTGTGAAACACGCGAGGTAAACGTTACACAAAGCTACGCCACAAAGGCCGTGCTTTGATCATCACCACAAGACTTTGCTTTTCAACAGAAGCCTTGATCATTTGCATCTTAGCATGCCACACAGGCAAACCATCCTATGCAACCGATATCAGTCACACAGAATGAAATCCGATGTCAGACACACAGTCCATTTACAAGTCCGTCCTGGGCCTGAACGAAACCGGAGGCACCTAGTACCCCGCATATCCATCGATCTCCAAGTACGTCTGGACGATCACTAACTGTTTCCATCTTCTTGGGTGTACAGCCCAATCAAGATCATCAGTTATCACCCAAACGACGTGAAGACCTCCGGTCTTCGACCATCGTCTTCATCTTCGACTTATCGTCGTATCAGTTATTCAGAATGGGATGAACCCGGTCTTTCCGAATAACTCGCGTATATTTTAAATAAGTGTTACACAAACACAACATACGCCTCATTCCAATTCATTAGTCACTAACCGTAAATTAATCAAGAGAATAATTCCCCAAATATTAACCCCGAAGGCCGAAACCAACATCAGATCAATATCCAGAAAACCATTCTGCTTGGCTAACCGACAGTTAGTTTCTAAATTTCACGTTCAAATCTAATTAAAGATTTAACTATCGCCTGGAGCAAAACTGGTGATACTCCATTCTCGATCTTTTCAATCTAATTAAAGATTCATTAAAACTCCACTTAGTTTTAATCATTATCTGGGTTAAAGAATCAGTGTCATTTAAAACACGATTCACGATAAACCCAAAATCACATTCCATTAATTATCGGGTTAAAGAACAAGTGTTATTTAAAACACTGTTCACGATAAACCCAAAAATCAATACCAATTCAATTCCAATTAAATATCATTTAATTGGTACACTTCATTAAATCTAAATAAAAAGATTTAATCTTTTCTCAACTGGGTCCAAGAACAGTGTTAGTGAAGACACCATTCACGACAAACCCAAATCACATTCGATATTCAATACAAGGCTCTGAATAGAAAATATATCGGCTTATATTCAATATCGAATTCTACGACTAACAAATGTCGTATTGGAAATAACGATACAAATATATATCTTTCAAATTTCCATAACAACACCTGTAATATCACGAATTCCAACATCGAAATATTCCGAAGACAATTTCGATTCAAATCCACTCCAATGCAATCATTGGAAATTTTGGTTATTTTCAAAACCATTTCAAATTCAATTTATTTATTTAAAAATAAATAGAATTATAATTCTAGTTCAAAACTAGTTCATTTCGATAAAAATCTATTTTTATCTTTTCAAATATGGAGTTTTTCATCCCAAACTTTCACAAATCATTTCTTATGATTTTACACAAATTATTACTATTTTTAATAATTTTATCAAGGCCCGTACAGTCGATTTCCATTAACGGCCATCGAACTGCACTTACAGCGACCTTTTTCGAATTTGATTTGGACGTATCTCCAAATCCAACCGTTAGATTTCAAATTTCTAACATTCATTAGAAAGCTCTTTTCGATACGAACCCAACGGTTCCGGTTTTAGGAGAATCCGACGGTCGGATCTCCCGCAATGTCCGTTTGAAATAAATGGTCGAAATTCACGAACTGCCGCGGCGCGGCGCGTTCTATTCAGGCCATTATATTATATATATAATATATATAATATATACTTCGTCGATTTCTATTTAAAACGAATTATATAAATAGTTTTAAATTCGTTTCAAAAGCAATTTCAACTTCCTTTTCAATTCAAATCAAAATTGAATTCTTCTTTATAAATTCGTTTCAAAATTCATTTCTATTTAATTCAAATTTCATTTCAATTTGAATTCATTTCAATTCGTTTTCAATTCAATTTGAATTCGTTTTCAATTCAATTCATTTCGAAATCGTTTTCAATTCAATTCATTTCGAAATCGTTTTCAATTCAATTCATTTCGAAATCGTTTTCAATTCAATTCATTTCGAAATCGTTTTCAATTCAATTCATTTCGAAATCGTTTTCAATTCAATTCATTTCGAAATCGTTTTCAAAATCGATATAAATATCGTTCACGTCAAAATGGCGTCAATCTAATCATCACGGCTTCACATATTTCTATTTTCAAATATTCTATTTCAAATATTTCCTATTATCAAAATATTCTTTATTTTCACGATTGGAATGAGGCCCAATCAATTACCATATAAAGTTAATTATATGGATTTTCATACAACACATGTATATAATAACATTGAAAATAATCAACCATCAACCAAAGTGCACTACACTGTAAAAGCATCAAATATAGATATTCAACGCTTATAACAGCCTGTCAATCAATCGATCGACATATTTAATCAATCAGGATGAGTGAACTTCAAATTTCATCCCAACACCCGTGTGGGGTTTCAAACAATCAAACAAATATTTTATTCGTGCAGTTGGGCGATGTGTAAAATTTATCGTCCCAATCAATGTCATTCAAATAGGTGTGCATAAACAAACCGCCCGGTTTATAAATGAATATTTTATTCACTTCACGTTAAAAATTATATTTTTAACGATAAAACATTTTATTCCAACATATGAATTTCTATTCAATTTATTTATTCAATAAAAATGATATTTTTATTTTTCTAACATATTTTAGAAAATTTCGGCGGCATAACGGCACGATACTAGAAACGGGACAAGGCCTAGCCTTATCCCTGGTCTAGTGAAGGCCCACGCCATTCACACATCAATCATATCAATTTTATTATGCAAACCACAAAATTTGGAGTAAGAGTCTAACCTAGCCTTACTCCTTCGCCTTATAACGGCGCACGTCTAATCCTAACCAATTTATCGATTCGATTTTTCACACCTCAAACCACATTCAAACCAATATCACAATCAATAACCAAACAGCCAAACAAACAAGTCCATGGTCTGTGGACGATTGTGTCGGGTGCTACTAAGCACCGTCTGCATCCTAGTATATATATATAACTAGAAATAAAATTGAAAGGTGAGAAATTCTCACAGAAAGCTATCCAATCATCTTGACTCTTCTTCTCGCCTTTTTATCATCTTCTTGTGCCCGTAGTCACTACATATGTAAAAAAAATCGAATTTTTACTCCGTTATTCAATATATAAAAATCGAATTTTTATTTCGCTATTCAATATATAAAAATCGAATTTTTATTTCGCTATTCAATATATAAAAATCGAATTTTTATTTCAAAGTTCAATATATAAAAATCGAATTTTTATTTGTGCCACTAGTATAAAAATTATATTTTTAACTTCTACATCATATAAAAATTACATTTTTATTTCATTACTTATATAAAAATCATATTTTTATTTCGCTACTTCGTTATAAAAATTATATTTTTATAACGCTCTTCTTCTAATAAAGATCATATTTTTATAACGCTACCTCATATATGTAAAAATCGAATTTTGATCGCTACTTCATATTCAAAGATCACATTTTTCTATCGCTATTTCTACTAAATAAAAATCTATTCTTTTTGTCTAGAAAAATCTATTCCTTTTGTTCAGAAAAATCTACTCTTTATATTAGAAAAATCTAGACTTTCTTCTTTTAAAAATATTGTCTTTCCTCTTTTTAAAAATCTAAATTTTCCGATCTTAAAATTCTTATCTTTTCATATAACCAAAAATCATATTTTTAAACCTTAAAACAATGACATTTTTAAATTTCAAAACAAAGTTAACGTATTTTTATATTTTCAGTTTTAAAGACTATATCTTTTCAGATTTTAAAAATAATTCAATTTCAGATATTAAAACAGCAAAACATATATATAAAAAAAAAAGTCAGATTTTCAACTCAAATCTATTTATTTTAGAAATCAGAAATTAAACAGTGTTTGACTAAGAAAACACTCACTGTTAATGTCGATCTCCAGCTTGAGGGGGTCTTCTACGCGTAGACGTGAGAAGGGGGGCTGCGCCGGTGCAGTTGTGACGGCCGGAGGTGGAATGGCGGCTCAGGGGGGTCGCGGACGCCTAGCAGTGGTCGGGGGTGGCTAGGGTGAACGGAGACGGGGCCAAGGATGCCTGGAGGCGGGTTTATTTTGTGGCTGGGGTTCACGATGTTCTCGAAATGAGGGGGGCTCGTATGCCGGCGCTAGAAGAGGGGAGAGGAGTTCGACGAAGGGGGAAAGGGGAGCGGTAGCCGGTCTGAGCTCGGCGGTGGCGATGGTGGCTGGACGAGGTCAACACCGGCCATTTTTTTTTTTTTTTTAATCCTAAATCGATTTGTGAAGGAAAGAAAAGGGGCAGGGGTTAAGTGGGAAAAGGGGGTTGACTTTTATTTTATTTTATTATTTTATTTCGATTTTTCTTGATTAACGATACGAACTCCAAACAAACTCCAACGACCGTCGCCCTTAGCTAATTACCCCCATTCCGAACACCATGGGATATGTATCGTAGGCTAATTCAATCGTTACGATCTATTTCCGTTGAATTTTACATTTAAATCGCTATATTGAATTTTAAACGTACATTTCAAATTACCGGGGTCGCATACTAACTCTAAAAATTCTCGAAAAATATTTTCTAGCTTCGTATTGACGATACGGTCCTAACAAAACTAGTTTCGTTGAATTCTGACACCGTTTGAAAAATGGCTAATTTCCAGTCGATTAAAATCAACTGAAACCGGTCAAACGCGTTTTCCTTTGCCACGCCCACATATTGATTCGGAAAATTATGAAATTTGAAACCTAGCAATAACTTAACATCACGGACCCAATAAAACTGGTTTCGTCGAAATCCGAGGTCGTTTGCAAAATTTCAATTTTTAAGGGCCTGAATTCCATAGCGACTATTCAGAATTTTCAACTGGACATATCTTTCGATTCTTGTCAGGAAATTTCGATTTTTCGGATTCGTTGGAAAGATGTTCACTATTAGATTCCATTATTTTTGGTTTCACTAAAATCCGGATTGTTTTGCACCCGGTACGTTCAATTGAAGTTTGAAATCGAATTATCGAACTACCGCGCCATTTTCAATTCTATTTATAATTATATATAAATATTTATATTCTAACGACGACGCATATAAATATATACGTTCGATTTATATTAAAAATAAATTTCTCGTCGATATTATTTAAAATAATTCATTTTAAATAATCAAAATTCGCTAAAATTGCCAAAATAAAATTTTCAAACTGGCTCGCATTTTACGGGTTGTTACAGACTGCAGCGTCATCAGTGATTATTTTTGAGTTTCGAAAATGGGATGACTGTATTGATCTGATCTAAACGTCGAGAAATGCTTGAAATCGTATAGATAAGTGTTTGAAAATGTTTTGATAAATTTTAAATCAAATGTTTTGATAATTTTTAAATCAAATGTTTTGATAAATTAATATGAACTTGAATGGATAAGAGAAATAAATCAGAAAAGTATAAATTGATTCGAAAGTGAATTGAAATAAAATTTGGGATCATTGGAATAAGATTGAATAATTCTAATAAAATGTTCCGATATAGTAATGCGAACTTGAATAGATAAGCGGAATTTAATTAATGTGATTATTGTAGAAATATAAATGGAAATTGAAAAATGAATCGAGATAAATTTGAATAAAATTAGACTTGAATGCGTGTTTGAAAATATAATCTTGTCAATTTGCTTGTTATGTTTGTTTTTCCTCGACCTATCATTGCATGTCGCTTATCGATTCAAACCATTCGTGCTTGAATTTTTGAAATTGTCCAATCTTGATCCCATTCGAAATCCATCTACGAGTTGTCATCGCTTGCCGAGATATATGAATGTAGTTCGGGTAAGTTAATAAAACCAGTTATTCGAAATACCCATTTCAAGAAAATGGTTGTGTGAGATGATTGGCGGGTGTTAACAAATAAAGGAGGTATAATAAATAAATATATATAATTGGAAAAAAACCCGTAATTGAATCTCGAGTATGAGTTGAACGATATTCATCCTATTGTGTTAGGATAATATAATATGTATACCTTGAATAGATATCTCGAAGAAAACTACCAACAATGAATTGAGTAGAAGCTCGATTTTTCAAGCGAGATTTGAATTTCGAGTTATATTTTATAAGCTCAAAAGAATTTGAATGAGAATTTGAACAATTAGTTCAATTTCGAGTATAATTGAAATTGAGATTTGAGTTTTGAACTTGATTGAATATGAAAATGCGAATGGAAACTCCAGTACTGAGCTAATTTGAATATTGGGTCCGACTTTGTAACGTCCCGTATTTTTGGCAGTCGGATATTTAACTTAATTTATTATTTTAAATATTGATTTGGATTATAAATGAATTTATGATATATAATTCATTTATATAACGAAGTTTGAATATTAAATTTATATATATATATATATATTTATAATTTGAACTTGTAAAATGTCGGGGTATTTCACAATTCACGATTTGAAATTTATGTATATCAGTACGAATATAAAATGCCCAACAACAACTGACTGTGAAATTAAATAATCATACGAAATAGAACGTCCAAATCAACGCGTTGTTTTCTTATGATGAGACCCGTGCTTCGCACACGGAAATTATTCAATATATTATATAAGCATTAAAAATATTTTCTTTTCAAACGACCTCCGTTCTGATGAAACGAGTTTTAGTGGAAAACATATGATTAATTATTGCTAGATTTCTGGTTTGGAATCAATCGGAATTGTTTTATCGGTGTATGAAATTTAAAGGTGAACCAATAAATTAAAATAGTGTTGTTGTGCAAACGGAGTCCGTTTTCAATGAAATTAAATTCATTGAGTCGTAACGATGTGTCCATTTTCTTTGCATTTGAAGTTCACGTGTATTGATATGATTTTTAATGGGCAATATAATATAGCAGTACCCTGTATAATTTAACCGACCTTATATTTCACCTATTTATCCCTTACCTTCCCCGGTATAACCCGCTGCCCTTTCTCTTCTATTTCTTCGGTCCGTCTACGAGTTTTCAATTCAAATTTTCTCATCGAACAACACTGCAAATTCTGGTCACCACGGGCTACTCTATATTTTCACTTCTACACATGCTATGTTTTAAATTTGGCCTACCTATATTTGCACCTCTACCCGATTATATGTACAGCACCAATGAAAGCATAAATAGTTTAAACTATGTTCCCTTTTTTTCAACAAGCCTACTCTATTGCCCTTCTTATTTACAACGTGCCTAACTGATTTCACATACCCAGACTAATCTACTTCTATTACTTCACCCCCAAGAAATTTAGATGCAACATATTGTACGCCCACTTTCTTCTATCCTATAGCTGTGTTGTATCTCACCATCAACGTCGAAATATAAACCCATGAAATGATTTTCTAGTAGAGCCTAAACTATATATTTATTAGCAGCGTACCCATATGCCAGACCCTATCGTCACCTGCAAACCCATTTTTTTCTATCACATGGCCTAATACTTGAAAACACTCAATTGAAAAGAAAAGACACATTACGCCTAACTACCTAAACGCACAGCTACAAGTAGGATTTGCAGCTATACTATGGCACACATGCACAGACTACTCACGGCACAACTTCATGGTTTAGATACACCCTGTAATCTAACCACACAGACTTCACATGCTAAGCTTTCCCCCTCGTATTTTCACATCGCCAGCTACCCCTTATTAGAGATGAAAACACACAGAAAGCAAACTAACCTGCAACTTCAATATTATATGTCTTCTACATCAATCGACCTACTGGTGCTAAGGCACATGCCTATAGAAAAGACGTGGTCCTTATCTCTGGTCCTTCATGTGTATATATACAGGCATGCCTGTCTGTTTCTCTTCACCAAATAAACAAGCCTAAGCTTTCGAAATGAAACCATCCTCCTGCCAACTATATTTCGCAGCCCTTTTGTAATGGGAACCAATTCCCTCACCATTTTAATTAGAACCGCAATCCCATTGTTCAGTTAAATCAAAACCAAGCTCTCCTATATTCTCGTGCATGTGAAATGTTGGGGGAACGTGGGGTATAAATGGTAAAGCTTCACTTATGAAGCATCAGGTGCGAAGCAACTTAAAAAGGAAAAAAAGAGAAAAATGAAATAAGGGGAACAGGCTGAGACAGAAAAAGAAAGAGAGGGGCTCGGTGTCTCGGCAAGGAGGATTGACTCTCGAAGGGGTATATGAGGCCACGTTTTGGGTGGAGAGGTGTGTAAGAGAACACGAATTTGCGAGGAGTATGGTGAAGGAAGAGGAGACTGGATTTCAAAGCAGCCGGTAAAAGCAAAAGATGAAGAATAGTAAACATTTTAATGTGCCATTTGTAGTTAGCTTTGCCTAATCCTACTTAACAATGCTTAATCCTATGATATCATGTAGCCTGGGTATATGTGTATAAACACCAAAATCCCATTTGTTTAATTTATATATATTGTACATTATAACATAATTGAAAACTTAAATGTGCCAAACAAAACAGTTCGTGCTAGCTATATATTAAGGTTTCATAATTAAATTTCCTAATCACGGTTAGCATATCAACGTGCCGGTTTAGTTAAACCTATATATAAGTTAGTACACGGAATTTTGTCCAGCTTTACATTGCCTAATCCTAGCCATTAACGTAAGTAATAAAATATACATTGAGTTATTCATAGAAGTGGCCAGTTTTAAGTTATTATATGTACCTAACCATTTGCGTTTATAACATAGTGAACCTTAATAATAGAAGTGGTATGCTATAAATAACATATCTGCCTAATTTAGATTTACACCATGCCTAACCTTTAGAATTTACGTGGGGTATTAGGACATTTAAGGAACAGTAAGGTAGAAGGTAAGTCTGTTTGTTTGTTTAACGTAAGAAAGGGATCGGTCTAAGAATCTAAATGACCGGATAGTTTTATATTGAGGGAATGTCGACGTGTTAATAAATTAAATGATTTGATTAGTATTATTTAAAATTTAAATGAAGAAATAGGTTAATTAAATTTAAACGTGTAGCTTGTATAACTTGATCGTATTTTATCAGAAATAGAGAAAACCAAAAACGACGTAGTCGGATCGGCAGAGACAACATGATGGAGCTGATCTGATTAGAGCTGATAGCTATTGGAGTTTTAATTAAATTAAACATTGGTTAATTTAATTAGGACGAACTGTTCTAGATGGAAAATGAAATCAAGGTGAGTTCAACTCACTCAGTTTTATCCCACTTATATTTTATATAAGTCGGGTTTAAATATTTGTGTGCTATGATTGTTATTTGGTTAAGGGATGCTAATTATATATTTATATGCGGTGACTGAATCGATTAAATTAAACATTTGTTTAATTTAATTTAAATCAATCGTTATTGTTAACGATTGTAATCGATAGAGGTAACCTACCTCATTGGTCACGTTTATTATAATATAAACGTGTTAATTTTATAGATAAATGTTTGTATTGCTATATGATTGTTGCATATTTGTTTACTGAAATAAATGATATTTGTTGAAATAACATATTTGGATGCAAAGAAAAATAGGTTGGAGGGATCCAACTGGATTCCTCAAATTTACTTTTTGTTTTCATATTGCAATTTTATGAACTGTTTAACTGATATGATTAGATGATTAAATTGACCATTGATTGTTGAATCTAAATTCAACATTTATTCTGTTTTAACCCATGGACAGTATTGATTGAGTAATTGGTAACGGTTGGCCCAAAAATATATCGTTTTATAAATATTGATTTACCATCAGATGAATCGAAGGTAATAAAGTTATAAAATATATTTTATAGTTGAAGATGTTTTTTCTAAAATTGAGATAAGGTTTTAATAAAAGGAAATTAACATGTATTATTTATTATTTAAGAAGTTATTAACTGATTTTGTAAAAGTAAACCTTTTATGTAATAAGATTTGTAAGTTGTCAAGCAGAAGCTAACGCAATGGTTAAGAGTTGGATTAATTATTTTCAAAAGACAATTAAAAGAAATTATTTAAATTAATTATATTATTAATTAATTTAAAAGAACTAATTTGAGTTGATTAACGAGAAAATCATGGTTTGAGCTTATTTATCTTAACTTTAATAAGATTTAAAAAGAAATTTATTGTTTAATTGAGTTAAATAAGAAATTAACTATATCTGTAATAATCAACGATGAAGTTAATTATTATTCTAAATGAATAATAATTTGAGTGATCAATTTATAAATGGGATTCTTTAAGGTAAGTAATCAAAGTTGATATTGAAACAAAATTGGATTTTTGAAAAGTATTGATAAACGGTTTTATATTAAAATGGAGTTTTACAACTAAGTTATAAAGGAGATTTTAAGCCAAGACAATAGCTTAGAGTAAGTGTTTGAATTAAGGAAAGAAAAGGGGGATAAAAAGGGATTATATATTAAACCCGAATTTTGTAAACAAGGTTATAAAAGGAGTGTGAGGATAAACGTTAAGATCAGATTAACGTTACTTAATTATGGAAGTAGAAGACATGATCTTTTTTTTACTATATTTAATAAGAGATGAGGTTTCATCAGTTATAACTAAGATGGGATTTGGTTGATACTGGAAACGAATATCGGTTTGGTATTACAACTGATATCTATCTTAAGATAAGAACGTTGTTGATCAAGGTCTGAGAGGTAATTTAAAATACCCCAACTTAAATGACTTCAGAATTATTGAGAGATGATATTAGTTGTAGTGGTGAAGATGTTAAAAGGAGTTTAGTTTAAGAAATAATAATGTAACATTAGAAATATATATAATAGATTCCAAGATAAAAGGAAATTAAAACGGGCTTTAGAATATGAAAAGATATTTCCATAGAAAAGGAAATAATGGAGATTTTATGAAGATATAACGATGTTATCAAAGTAAGAAGACAAGATTTAGAATGGGTTTATTCCAAAAAGATAAGTGACGAGTATAGTGTTCAAATGAGGAAACCAAATGAGAGGTCGTAACGATTTTTTACGCATGACAAGTCAAATCCATGATAAATAATAAGTGGTGTTGTAATTATTGTTTTGGAATAAGAGTAAAATAGAAATTGGATATAGCTATTAAATATTTTCTAAATATTAGATTTAAAAGAGTTTAGAGAAGAGTAATATATTGAAATGGGAATTAAATACCATGTTTATAAGTGTGGAATGTTTTTTTAAGTTTAAATTAATCATTCATTAATTATTTATTAGGGCCAAATGATGCTGAGTACTGAACCAACGAACTCATTATATTCACACAATTATTATTTGATAGTTAAATCACCGACTATCGAATCTGACCTATACGATTGATTGGTACGGAAAGACCGGAATCGAATTATATTCGAAAACCATTCCGAAACCAACAAATACGTGAAGATGAAGATTGAAGATGGAGCATGGAAGATGAAGCATTAAAGACCGTAGATCTTCATAAGTGGAAGGATTACTCATAATCTCTGGTTTAGCGGCTAGAGATAACATGTGATTCTGTCGTGGTTGGAATCTACAGATTTGCAAGGACCACTCGCTACCAATCCATAGAGTGACTCCTAGGATGTTGTAGGAGGGTGCCTTCTGTTCATCCTGTTCCTGGATGACTTGTATGGACGAATATCTGACAGAGTATTTCTTAAGAATCATGTACATTGATTTTTACAAACGTACTTCTGTCAGCTGCAGAGTACTTTTGTGGACGTCAATTAGTGGTTTGACGGATCTGATAATGTGGCATTCAAAGTAAATGATGGCCAGATGTTCTAAAAGTGAATTCAAACCTCAAGCCTCACAACCGGGAAATGACAAAAATCAGGCAGGCAGCATGGCTATGTGGGTCGCTCCCATTAGGGTGTATATTCACATATCTAGAGAAATTCCTTCTTTAATCTATCGATGCTGTCCCTTTTGGGAAACGGTTGCTGATCCCAACCGTTGGTGATATACATTCGATACACTCAAGCGAAATGAGTGGTCGGTCATGTGTGGGCCAGGTTGTAAGACATTCTTATTGAACCTAGTGTATTTGCCTCTAGAGATGCACTATCGGCAGGTGGTTCCATACCTTGTCATAGTCGGAATCCAATCTCCAATAAGCACCCGCAGTTTTGATTGTATACTATATATGTGGAGCGTGAGATGCAAGCGTTCGCTAAATTGCTATCTACTTGTATTTAGACACTATTATAATATCAGAAAATATAAGATTCTAAAATGTTTTGGGTTATCGTAAGGTAAAAACCGTCCGTATTTATATGTGGATTTGGTCTTACAATTATCCTTTTCTTTCGAAAATATTTTTGAACTTAAAAATCAAGTTGGATGATTCCCCTTAAACTTTTCAAGTTGTTCTCACTCTGGTTCACCATACAGACCCGGTATTTGTAATGCTTGGGTTAGACCGGGTTGTACTGGTTCAAATTATCGGATGCTAAAAGAGACGAGCTAGAAGAGTCCAGACATACGATGTTACACAGTTATTATTCCGTTGTGTGTTGTGTATAAGGACAGGTTATTATAACTGTCCAAATGAATTGATTTACTCTGATGATTGTAAGTATTTTACAAGCTCTCAGTGAAAGTTATTTCTATATTATATTTTTCCGCTGCGATGTGAGGCTCTGTGTTATGTTGATACTTCTTCTATTCTAATATTTCTTTCTTTCTTATCTCATCCTCTAATTTCTTTCTATTGACATCTGGGTTTCCAGTACAGTTTGGGTTGGACTGGTGTTGTTTGTTCAACTCAAAAGGTATCGGAAATTTGGGTCGCTATAGTTGGTATCAGAGCTGTTGGTTTAGTAATAACCATGGCTCTGTGGCGCAACTTGATAGAGATGGGGTTAGTAATACCCAAGATTGAGTTTGAGTGTATATATATAAGAGAGCGTATTTGTAAATTTTATATATAAATGTTTTATATTGTGTTATTTGATCGATTCAATTTTGAACTGGCAACTGACACAATATTATTTTTTAAAGATGGTCAAATGAATTAATTTTGGCCAAATTATATTTTTGTATAGAGAGGAAATAATTTTATAAAATTATTGAGATATTGATTTGTTTGATTGATTGGATTGAATTCAAATTGGATTAGAAATTTGAATTGGAAATTTCACATATGAAATTAGTAAATCTTATGGAATTGAATGAATGAGATTTGACTAATAAAAGTTAAATAGAATTGTATGAATCAGAATTTAACTGGAAGATTAGTTAAATAAAAACAAAATGAATGATATTTGAAATAAAAACAAAATGAATGATATTTGAAATAAAAATCAGAATTTGGATTTGAAATGGAAGTGAATAAATTAGAAAATTAAATAGTTAAGTGAATATGGATCTGGAACTAATTAACTTGGTTAAGTCAAGTTAATATAAGAAGGGATATTGAAGTTAAAATGGATATTGGAGTTAAATAAAATAAACTTGAAATTTGGGAACTAAGTAAAATATAAATTAATTGGTTAGTTGTATATTGATTATAGTTGTACACTTAGTGTTGATTGTTTGTTAGATGAATTGATTAGGATTCATAAATGGTTTCGTAACAGAACTGAATGAATTAAAAAACAAAATTCCAGTACGTATAATGAATTTGAATAAAACTCGATTATGAAATAAAATCAAATAGCCCTGGGTTATTACTTGCACTACACCATATCTGCTGATTAGGCTGTGTTTTTAGCTGTATCTAAAGCTCTTGGGCACGATAAAAAGCCGTATCAAAAAGTGGCATGTCTAATTATTAGATACGGCTATAGGTCGTGTCTAACTTAAAATTTAACACGCCCACGTAGCCAGTTCAAAAGGTAAAATAGAAACGGCTCGCTGCTGCATCTAAAGGGCAGCTAGATACGAATGTAAACCGTAGCTAATTTCCGATAGACGCTGCTTTAATATATTTTAGAAACGGTTTTAGACCGTACCTATGATGTCAGGTAGACATGGTCTTAAACCATATCTTATTATATATACGTATATATATACATATACATATTATATATATATTAATAGAAACTACAACTCATATTTTCCATAACACAGACCATATCACAATTTATACAAAGCATATATATCACAAATTATACACAAAGCATAACAAAAATTTTCATAACACAATTTATAGAGTGTCATACAATTATTAAACGGAAACTGTCATAGATGTTTCATCTAATTACAAAGTCTGATATAACTGAGCTGGTTATTGAAAGTAGCAAATTTAATCAAAGAAAAAAATGTGACAAAACTGCAGGATCAGACCGGGAAGATTGAGTGTGTTGATCGTGATGTGGTCCACGTTGATGTAAATTAAAGCAATGATGAGCAGATGCTGATATTGAATGTACAAAATTTATATGTTTCAAAGCTTGCATTGATAAGCATAAACTAGATGTACACACATGAATTATCAGCGGATCAATCAATTTGTAAAACCATTAACAAATAATATTTGTGTGTGCATATCGTGTCTCATGTATATGCCACCGAAGAGAGTTCATGAAACTAATGCAAACACAAGTGTCATGGAATTCTTATTTCATAAGTAAACCAAGAGTCAAGTGTAAAATTATATATACCTGGTCCAACGTCTAAAAATAGTGAATCAAGGACTTCACATGACATACAAACCCACCCACTCTGACTTCATCAAAGGTCTCTGCAAATTAACGATTCAGTTTGGAGGTTTTCTCATCTGGTAGAAGTATACTGTCCAAAACCACTTTTTTATGTATAGGTGGTACAGAAATACCATGGCATCTGGATGACGTAGGATCTCGACAGACAGTACCTGTTGCAATAAAGTCGAGAATTTCAAAGGATGGTATTAATAAAATATGCTTAATTTTATTAAAACGGGAAAACTGGAGTACGTATCCATTAGACTTTAAGCACTCGGTTTAGATCAGAGTGCAATAAAATATGCAACACCCTTTGATTTTATTAATAAACCATACCTGTTGCTATTATGTCTAGATCAGAGTTGAGAATTTCACATCGTTGATTGTTCACCGCATTGGTTGTATCCTGGATCGGAGAAGCAACACCCTTTGATGCACTGATGTGTTTACTGCGGCGTCCTCTATCCGACATAGTTAACGGTGCTTGAGTTCCTTGATCAGTCAAAGTTCCTACCATGTTGATCAGAACCTCCATTTTTCCAGACAAATTTCCCACTATACCCTTCATATTAGTCATCATACCCTCCAAGCTTCCCACCCTCATTTTCTACTCATCATTTTCTTCATGAACATGTTTGAATCGTTTTTGTGCAATGGCACAAGCCTTAACATGTATCTTTGGTATGATTCTCCCAACAGCGCGGCTCCTACCCCTTGTATCCTTACCCAACACTTGTGATAAGATATCTTCATCAACATGCATTTTTTCTTCATCACTATCGGTGATCTTTTCCTTCAATTTGGCAATTTGATCCTGGGATAAAAATTAAATGTGTTTACACCAACATTTACTTGTAACAGCTTGTAACTATTTTATGTTACTCCTAACTGAATAAATTCAATCCAGACATAGCACCATAACAATAAAAACATGTAATGAAGAAAATGTCATGAGAAACTAATTAATCACAATTATGGAAAGCCTGAAAGCCTAAAATGAAAGTCCAAACAATAGACTGCTCGATGTTAACTGTAATAACCATAATACAAGTAAAAACTTACGAAGTACGCAGACGTGGCATCTGATATGCTACAATCTTTTTTCCTGGGTGTCTTCTCCCATACTTAGCGACGGTTGATATTTGTAGATGGACTTGCAATGACCTGCAATATATTCCAGTTCATGTATATTCTCTCCCTTAATTGTATTTTTTTTTACTACTGTTGAAAGAAAATGATCAAATAATTTACCAATTTTTGTTCTACTCTAGCATGACTTTTACGTCCTGCATGGTGGGCATAACTTAGATTGGATCTATTTTTTTTATCTGTCGTCCTTCTTCCGCTTGCTTCAGGTGTTGCTTCATTCTTTATGAACTCGTTCCAATCATCTTGAGCAATTGAAGATGGACAATGTTTCTTCCGTTCTTCGTCATTGTCGAAAATGTCATAATAAGTTGCTCTCAAGTTTTTCTTGTGTCTCCTAAAAGCCTCGACCATTCTTTTTGAAAACATTTCCTTTGAAAGCGGCTCAAGCGTATACATTTTCTGCAAAAATTAAGAGTCAGAAACTATAAAAATAAACTGTAACATTTACATGCAATTTTTTCACAAATTTACCACCAACTGGTTCCAAACGTCGTCCTTATATGTTTTGCGTACTTTATCCCAACCTATGCAAGAGATCGACACATAAGATCGTACTAGTTTACTAAGCATAGTAGCGATTTTTGGAGTGTTTTCCGAGACTGGAATACCAAGTAGGTTTTGTTCAACTTGTTGATCTTTCGAACACGATGCATGTGATGATGTTGGATCTTGCGACGTATTTTCCTGCAAAATAGAAGCAACATTAAGAATCATGACAAACACCATGAATAAGAATATTATTCACATTTGTTACTGATCGTGTTCTCTATTACAATTTCACTCATGCATACACCATGAATATGAAATAGTTAAAAGAAATAATAAAAGCATAATGGATTGCGATAAGAAAGTGTAAGTCATGACATTCCAAATACATATGATTCCCTGGTAAAAAAAGCACTCAACAATTCATAGGTTAACACATGAGTTTGGTTAGATCTTCTAGTTTTTCACTGTCTTCAAAAGCTGATTGATAGATGGTAGGAGACTCAATGTCATCCACATTTGTAGTCAACCGCTTGGTGTATGCAAAACCACAGACCAGCTGTCATTTTCTAAATCTTTTGAGTAGAACACTTGGCTCGCTTCTAATGCAAGAAAAAATGGCTCATCATTCACGTTGTCCCTGTTCTTTAATTTTCCTAAATTAACCATGATCAGGTTTGAAGTGGGATCTATTTTGAAACCATTGATCTTATCCTCGACTTTTACCCAATCGCAATAAAAAACTGTTTGTTTGAAATCAATGTAATCCAACTCAAGTATCTGCTGAATGACTCCGTAATACGTTGTTTCTGCTTCCTTATAGTTTTTATTTTTGCCACTCGCTCTAAATTTTGTAATTGCTCTCATGCATACACCGCTATCCTGTGTTACCATATGGTCTTCATACATTTTCGTGGAAAATAAAAATCCATTCACTAGGTACTTCGTATAACTAAGCGCTGTGAAATTCGGCCCGTGTATTAGCCGCCAAAGAGTTGGGTCTACATCGCTGCAATTCAACAACTACATAAAACACAACAAGAAAAATCAAGCATGTTCACGATGGTGTATTGCAAACTTATAAAAGCGTGAAATACTGTAGATGATGTAATACATCATTACATAACCATATAGTAAAAGGTTTAACGACTTCGACAGTTGTAACTCTGCCTCGTGGTTGAAATTTAGTGCTTTTCACATAGGAGTTGTACCTTCTATATGTAGATAACACATATTGAAATGAATATATAAATTGAATTAAAAAATGGAAATTCAAAACCTACATCATGAACTTACTTCTTCCATGGATCCAATCCATCATACTTACTTAGGACCCATCTACGCACTTGTTCGAATTGCACTTGGGTTAAACTTATATCTTTACCATTATCCAAAGGTATCTCACCAGCAAACTCATCATCCTCGTCTAAAAATGCTTCGCGGGTATGTTTATGGTTCCATAACCTCCGTTTGGGATATATTCCATGCACTAAAGGCTAGCTTCTTGCATGATATATCCTTCTGCAATACACCCTTCAATGTATCTTTTGTTGCGCATATACCCTTTATATATTTTCATCAACCTATGATTGTGATCAATTATAACTTGCACACAATAGCCATTTATAGCAAATAATAATGTACATAACTGAAATTAGTAATTTACAGTTCAAAAGGGTACATCCATCTATATCTGACAGGGCCACCAACCAATGCTTGATTGGCTAAATGAACCATAACATGGATACTGATATCAAAAAATGCAGGTGGAAAATGTTTTTCAAAAACACACTTTGCTTCCACCAACATAGCCTTTGCTTTTATAATGTGTTCCCTATTGATAACCTTCGAGCACAAAATGTTAAAGAATAGACTAATACAATGAATAGCATTTCGTAGATCCTTATGTTGTGCATAAGTATATTGAAGCAATACCGGAAGCAGATGTTGCATTATGACGTGGTAATCATGTGACTTCATATTTCTTAGTTCGAATATTATGTCGAATCATATTTGCTTTCCAATATGGTAAATCAAAAAAAGATAGACCTCCTATACCAAGCAGAAACATTGCCACCTTTTTCAACGACCGACTTTTTCCTTTTTCGACCAACTTCTTCTTTGTGTTTACCATTTTCATTTTGACATTCGCTACTCTCTTTTCAACTTCAAAACCATTCAATGACCTTTTAGGATGACTAAGTTCTTGTTCATTGTTGAAATTTGTCTTGTCGTATCGAAACCTATGTCGGTTAGGAAGATACATTCGATGTCCCATAAAACACATCTTCTTACTTTCAGGAAGATGATAAAAACAAGTGTTTTCCCCACAAATCAGACATGCAAAGTAACCGTGAGTTGTACATCCTGATAATGTCCCAAGAGCAGGGTGATCATGGATCGCCCACAACACCCTAGCTCTCATTGTAAACTCGAATTTACTTGATGAATCATATGTAACAACTCCTTCCCATAAGTGCTTTAACTCGTCTACCATCGGCTCTTAATAAACATCAATATCCTTCCCCGGTTGTTTTGGCCTAGAAATCAACAGTGTTAACATTGAAAACTCCCATTTCATGCACATACACGGAGAATGATGATACGGTACTACAATTACCGGCCAACAACTGTAAGGGTTAGTAAGAGAAGCATTCGGGTAGAAACCATCTATTGCTATTCCAAATGTGACATTTCGTGGCTCGACTGCGAATGTTTTGTCAAAGGAATCCACGGCTTTCCATTGAGAAGTGTCACATGGATGACGCATTATGTTTGGATCATACTTGGCATGACCATGCCAGGTCATTGCATCTGCTATCCATGGTACAGTATACAATCCCTTAAATCTAGAAATTAATGGAAAATGTCTTAATGTCTTTCGTGCTACTTTGGTTCCTTTTCTCGCATCGTTAAAAGATGTCCCATATCTTGGTTCTTTGCAATTTGTACAATAAATTCTATTCGCATCATCTTTCCAGTACAACATGCAATCATTGATGCATCCATCATAAGTCGTGTAATTCATCCCAACTTTCTCAATAAACTTCTTCACGTCGGGGTATTTTGTCGACAGCGTGTTACCTTCGGGGAGTAACTCCTTCATTAGTTCGAGTAGTGCAGTCACACCATGTCACAACCCGGAAAATGCGAGCCAATTTAAAAATTTTATTTTGGCAATTTTAATGAAGTTTGAACATTTAAAATGATTTATTTTAAATAATTCGATGAGAAATTTATTTTGAATAGAATTAGATGTATATATTTATATAGATCGTCGTTAGAATATAAATATTTTATTTATAATTATAAAAGGAATTGAAAATGGCGCGGTAGTTCGATAATTCGATTTCAAATTTCAATTGAACATACCGGTTGCAAAATAAACCGGATTTTAGTGAAACCAAAAATATTTGAATCTATTCGGGAATATCTTTCCAACGAATTCGAAAAATCAAAATTTCATAGCGGGAATTAAAAGATAAGCCCAGTTGAAAATTCTGAATAGTCGTTATGGAATTCAGGCCCATAAAAATGGAAATTTTGCAAATGATCTCGGATTTCGACGAAACCACTTTTGTTGGATCCGCGATGTCAAATTATTGCTAGGTTTCAAATTTCAAAATTTTTCGAATCAATATGTGAGCGTGGAAAAGGAAAACGCATTTGACCAGTTTTAGTTGATTTTAATCGATTGGAAATTGGCCATTTTTCAAACGGTCTCATAATTTGACGAAACTAGTTTTGTTAGGACCGTATCGTCAATACGAAGCTAGAAAATATATTTCTGGAATTTTTAGAGCTCGTGTGTGGCCCCGGTAAATTGAAATGCGCGTTCAAATTCAATATATAGCGTTACATTTTGATTTTAACGAAAACTGATCGAAACGGTCGAATCAGCTTACAGTACATATCCCATTGTGTTCGGAATGGGGGTAATTAGCTATGGACGACAGGCGGTGGGCCTCGTTTAGAGGTCGAATGAAAAAGTCAACTTTTTGAAATTAATAAAATAAAATAAAACCCTCTCTCCTCAAACATACCCCCCTTTCTAAATCAACTTAGAATCGATCAAGGAGAAAAAAGAAAAGAAAAATCGCACCGACTCTTCCAGAAGACGCCGCCCCACCATCGCGCCTCCCCAGGCGGCGCGCACCATCTCCGACCCCCCCACTCGAACAGCCGCCAACCCTCGTTCCTCTCTCCTCCTTCCCCATTCAAACACTGTGAACCCGTGAAACCCCAAAAATCCACGCTCCGATCAAATTATAACCCACTGCCACCTGCGAGCTCCCACCCGACCACCTCCGACCCTGCGCGCCTCCCCCTCCCTGCCTCCGACGAACCCAAAGCGCCCAACCCCTGTAAGTTTGTTTTTTTTCCTTTCTTTCTACTTTTATTTATTCATTATTTTTTCTAGGATGTAATTAGGTATACTAAAATAAAAAATCAGTTTTATATATAGTGTAATGTTGTAGATGGATATAAATATAATTTTTAATCTTGTAGAAGGATAAAGATGTGATTTTTATATAGTATAAATTATAAAATATAATTTTTATGAGATAAAGAATATAAAAATACGATTTTTATATTATATAGATAGTAAATTTTTTTTTTGATCTTTATATATATGTAGCGAAATAAAAATCTTATTTTTATTATATATATTTTGAAATAAAAAGGTAATTTTATAGCGATGATATAAAAATTCAATCTTTATATACGAAGTAGAAAAACGAGATTTTTAAATTGAAAAAGACGATATTTTTATTTATATAAAATAAGGGTTTTTCTCATGCGAATAACAACATGAAGTGATAATGTTTATATGATATCATAGCAAAGAAAATTCGATTTTTATAATGAAGTATATAATATAGATATTAAAAATATAATCTTTATATTTGAAAAGGCGAAATCTTTATATAGAGAATAGCAAGATAAAAATAGAATTTTTATCTATATAGTAGCGGTGTAAAAATAGAATTTTTATCTATATAGTAGCGGTGTGAAAATAGAATTTTTATCTACATAGCAGCAGTGTAAAAATAGAATTTTTATCTATATTGTTGCGGTGTAAAAATAGAATTTTTATCTATATAGCAGCAGTGTAAAAATAGAATTTTTATCCATGTAGAGTGATTATAAAAATAGGATTTTTATATGCATAGCAACAATATAAAAATGCAACTTTTATATATGTAGTGGCGTCGGACAATGAAAGTGACAAAAGGCGAGCACGACGAAGATTTCTACACATGAAGAGTCGCGGCATTTGGTTTAGCTAGTCGGTGAGAACTTCTCACTTTAAATTTTCATTTCTAGTTTAAATTATATACTAGGATGCAGACGGTGCTTAGTAGAACCCGACACCCGTCGTCCGCAGACCATAGATGGCTTGTATGCTTGTTTGATGTGTTGTGAAGTTTGTTTGTGATGTTGATGTGAAGTAGACAATAAAATATTCTTGTGTTGAAATAAAATAAAATATTTTTATAGTTAAAAATATTTTATCGTTAAAAATATAATTTTTAACGGGTATGTGAATAAATAAAAATCTGTGTTTGTTGATTTGAAACCCCACACGGGTATTGGGATAAAATACGACATACACTAATCCCAATAATTAGTTGTATGTCGATCGATTGATTGACATGCTGTTATAAGCGTTAGATATCTATATTTGATGCTTATACAGAGTAGTGCACATTGGATGATGGTTGATTATTTGTCAGTGCCATTATATACATGAGTTGAGTAAAATCCATATAATTAACATTATATGGTAATTGATTGGGCCTCATTCCAATCGGGAAAATAAAGAATATTATAAAAAAATATTCATGTGTTGAAGTGAAAATAAATTCATGTGTTGAATAGAATACATAGTCATGTGTTGGCGATGCTCATGTGTTGAGAATATTCA
The DNA here is from genome assembly GCA_030737875.1 of Allium sativum. Taxonomy (NCBI): domain Eukaryota; kingdom Viridiplantae; phylum Streptophyta; class Magnoliopsida; order Asparagales; family Amaryllidaceae; genus Allium; species Allium sativum. The sequence continues at coordinate 434,303,878 of CM060920.1, forward strand.
TGTGTTGAAACTATTCACGTGTTGAGTAAAATATTTTAACAATAAAATTTACATCTTTATCATTTTTAAGATTAGAAACTACTTTACCATTGGAGTCTGATTAAAAAAAATCAAACGATAGATACCATAATTTTATAAAATATATTACATAAAAAAAATAGTCGTGTGTTGACAGTACTCATGTGTTGAGATTAGTCATGTGTGGAAAGAAATATAGATTCATTTGTTGAATAGAATAAATATTCATTTGTTGAATAGAATAACGAATGTATTGAAATATATAAAGTCGTGTTGATTAGAGTTGCGCTAATTTGACGTGAGCGATATTTATATCGATTATATTCGTTTTTAAAATGAATATAGAAAAGGTAGTGATTTCAAAATATAACGTTTTGGAAATATTATCATTTATATAGTAATGATATGAAATATTCAATTTTGATTTGAAATTAAATATAGAGTTGAAATGGTTTTGAAAACGAATTTACAATGATTTATAAAATACGTTTTAAAAGGAAATCGATGAAATATATATAATATATATACATATATATTATATATATAATGGCCTGAATAGAACGCGCCGCGGTAGTTCATGAATTTCGACCATTGATTTCGAATTGACATTACGGGAGATCCGGCCGTCGGATTCTCCTAAAACTGGAACCGTTGGGTTTGTATCGAAAAGAGCTTTCCAATGAATATTAGAAATTTGAAATCTAATGGTTGGATTTGGAAATATATCCAAAGCAAATTTAGAATAGTTCGTTGTAAGTGCAGTTCGATGGCCGTTGATGGAAATCGACTGTATGGGCCTTGATAAAATTATTAAAAATATCTATAATTAGTGTAAAATCATAATATGTGAATTGGAAAGAACTGGGATGAAAAATCCTCATTTGAAAAGATAAAAATAGATTTTTAACGAGATGAACTGGTTATGAACTAGAATTAAAATCAATATATTTTTGAGATAAATAAATTGAATTTGAATTGGTTTTGAAAATAACCAGAATTTCCAATATATATAAAGTGGAAGTGGATTTGAATCGAGATTGTCTTTGGAATATTTCGATGTTGGATTCCGTGATTATATAGATATTTTTATGGGAATTTGAAAGATATATTTATATCGTTATTTCCAATATGATATTTGTTGGTTTCAGAATTGGATATTGAATATAAGCCGATATATTTTCTATTCAGAGCCTTGTATTTAATATCAAATGTGATTTGGGTTTGTCGTGAATCGGGTTTTAGGTGACATTGGTTCTTTAACCCAGTTAAAGAAAAGATATTGATTTTTGAGAAGATTAAAACTAAGTGGAGTTTTAATGAATCTGTAATTAAATTGAAATGTGAATTGATAATTTAAATTATTAAATTTGGAAAGTGATCGAGGATGGAGTATCACCAGTTTTTCTCCATAGCGATAGTTAAATCCTTAATTAAATTTGAACGTGAAATGGTAATTAATATTTACCGATAACACCGTGGTGTTAGATATGGAGTATTACCAGTTTTGCTCCATGGGATGAACGGGTTGGGATTGGGAAATAAAATAAATAATTACTTCGGTGTGATTCGCTAATCCCGCCTAGTTTGGAAAACCATAATACAGTTTGAAATGATATCCAAAGGAAGATTAAAGAATAAATTTAGAAGAATTTATCTTTGATAAAATTAATGGGAATCTTTCCCTAAGAATGTGAAAATTTGAATAAAAGAATATTCTGAATTGGAATGAGGCATATGTTGTGTTTGTGTAACATTTGTTTATTATATACGCGGGTTATTCGGAAAGGCCAGGTTTATACCCATTCTGAATAACCGATTCGACGGTATGTCGAAGATGAAGACGGTGGTTGAAGACCGGAAGTCTTCACATCGTTTGGTGATTATTGATGATCTTGATTGGGCTGTACACCCAAGATGAGAGAATCAGTTGGTGATCGTCCAGACGTACTTGGAGATCGATGGATATGCGAGGAAAGTGCCTCCGGTTTCGTTCAGACCCAGAACAAACTTGTAAATGGACTGTGTGTATGACATTGGATTTTATTATGTGTTGATTGATCTCTATTAAATATACATTTTTTTGGCGGCAGAGAATTTATTCTCTTGCTTAACGCCCTTCTCTGAGACGTACGAGCTCAGAAGTTGTATATCGATGGACATCAGTCGCATGGAGTGAATTGCCTGTGTGGCACGCCTAAGTGGCAAATGATCAAGGCTTCTGTTGAAAAGCAAAGTCTTGTGGTCGATGATCAAAGCACAGCCTGTGTGGCATAGCTTTGTGTATAGCGTGAATTCCGAGCCTCACACCTCAGTATGAGTCAAAAACGCGATAGTGACTGCAGGGAGAGCATGACGTTTCTTTCTAGCTAGTGGTGGTGTCAGTGCTTAAACTGGCTGACATTTATATACTTTTCACCTGTGTGGTTGTTGGAATGCGAGGCGCCTCGGATATAGGTCTGTTAGGATCAGGAAACGTGTGCTCAGGAATAACTAATCCTCAAAAGTAAGAGAGGACCGGCCCTGAAGATCCAAGGATCATAGTGGTGTCCTGAGACATTTGCTAGAGTGTCTCGAATCGGAGAGGAGCTTGCCCCTTGCCTCGACTCATGACAGAAATCCAATTTCCAATACGTGATATTGCGGTTTTATTTGTAGAACCTAGTATGGCAACATAGTGGTATGGGTCATTCATGCCGCCTATGATTGATATTTACGATTGAAATTGTTTTGACACTATACACTTATATTAGTATCAAAATGATGTGTTTTTAACGCATCAAGCATGCATTGGATATTATAAGGTAAAAACCTTATCCTTCGGCTTGCGTTGCATTGTGTGATGGGACCTGGGCCTTATAATAGCTTCATTTTTCTTTATTTAGCATTGCGCTGTTTGTTTTATGCACTGGTATTCTTGAGAGGAAACCCGTACCATGTTATACGGCGTGGTCCCTTGATTTACCGAACTTTAAAATAAAGATTAATAATTGTTTTAGTTCTCACACTAGTCACATGACTGACCTGGAGTTTATTGTTTTAACCTAAACTCTGGGTGCCCTTATTTTCCACACGGGCAGTTAGTAGTTGGGTTTTTGCAGATTTATATTCACAGGATCCTGATTTACTGCTGGAATGAAACTCGGAAAGTGTAACGACCCAGAAAATCTGAACCAATTTAAATTTTTAAATTTGGCTAAAATAATGGATTTTAAATATTTAAAATAAATATTTTAAATAATAGCAATGAAAACTGAGTTTGAATCGACAATTGAAAACGAATATAATTAATTCTAATTATAAACAAGGCCTGAAATGGCGCTGCAGTTTCAAAAATTGAATTCAAACTTTGTCGGACTATACCGGGTGTAAAACAAAACGGATTTTAGTGAAACCAAAAATATTTAAATCTGTTAGTGAATACCTTTCTAACGAATCTGAAAAATCGAATTTTCATTACGGAAAGCAAAAGTTATGGCCAAATGAATTTTCAGAAAGGTCGCTATAGAATTTATATAGCCCGTGAAATTGGCCATTTTGCAAACGACCTCGGAATTCGACGAAACCACTTTTGTTGGATCCAGGATGTGTAGTTATTGCTAGGTTTCAAATTTCATAATTTTTGAAGCTAATACGTGAGCGTGGCAAAGGAAAATGTGTTTTGGTCAATTATAGTTAAATTGGATCGACCAGAAATGGGCCTTTTTGCTAACGGTCTCAGAATTCGACGAAACTAGTTTTGTTGGGACCGTATCGTCAAAACATAGCTAGATTTATTTTTCTGGAATTTTTCGAATCAGTTTGTGGCCCTGGCAAATTGAAATGTACGTTCAAATTAATTATTGAATGTTTTATATTTTAATTTGAAGGAAAACTAACTGAAACATTCGAATGGGCCTTCGCAACATATCCCATTGTGTTCGGAATGGGGATAAAACGCTAGGGACGACAGTCGTTGGGTCTGGATTGGTGTTTGTGTGTGACAAGGGGTATTTTTGGGAATTTAAAATATATATATAAATAAAAAAATATGATTGGCTGGCCTATCTTCTCTCTCCCCGTCTTTTATCTTGAAACCCCCTCGCATGAACGACGGCCAGTGCCCCAACCTTCCCTCCCCTTTTCTGGCGAATCCAGGCCGAGTTAGACCCCCCTCCAGTTAAGATTTCGAAGCTCTGATCCTCCTCTTTAAATCCATCCCTGATTCGCCGATTCTCGTGTGGTGTTTCTCGAGTTTCAAGCCCCTGAAGTCGACGTCTTTGGAGCTTCGCCACCGCCGATAGGAGCCATCACAGGTGACCCCACCAGGTGGCGTGGAAAGCCCTTTCCAGCCTCTTCGACGCTGCACCCTTTGATCGACGCAACCCTTCACCATTTGATCGGAAATCGAGACCCTAGTTTTGAATATTTTGAAAGGTAATCGGCTGTTTAATTTAAAACTGATTTTAACAGTTTAAAACCGTTGCAAACTTCGAAAAATCACATCTTTTTCGTTCGTTAACGAAATTCGATGAAACAGGAAACATCGTGACCGTGAGGACGTCTTCTACATTTTAGAAGAGACCGCATATTTTTCTGAGCCTTCTACTATTTTTGGTGGAGTGGAACCCAATGTGAGATTTCTAATTTATAAACATTATGGAAAGCGACGATGTATAAATTATATAGTCGATGTATGAGTTATATAAGCGTTGTACACCTCTTGTATCAGTGTTGTATAAGTTGTATGTTCGATGTATAAGTTATATATGCGTTGTAAAAATTATATATGTGTTGAAATGGAAGTGAATTGCTATATATATATATATATATATATATATATATATATATATATATATATACGCCCCTCGTCCACAAACCATGGACGATATTTATTAGTTGTGATTGGTGTGAAAATTGATTGATAGCGAATGGTTGTTTGGGATTGTTTGTGGTTGATATTGATTGATTGTGGTTGAAAAATACCCATTTGTGGTTGAAAAATATTTGGTGGAAACCACATAGGATTAGTTTGTGGAAATGAAATAAATATATAAATGCCGCCTGCGTGCGAACTAGATGCATGATCCCCATTGTCAAAAACCGCGAGGTTTTAAGGTAGACGAGGAGCCGTACTAGGGACGGTCCCGGTTTTAACTACCCTGCCGTTATGCTGCCGAAATTTTGAATAATATTCATGTGTTTGAATTATTTTCATTTGCTGAAACTATATTTATTCGTTGAATAGAAAACCTTCATGTGTTGAATCGATATTCATTCGTTGATTAGAAATTCATGTGTTGAATAGTATTCGTGTTTTAAATATAAAAATCACATTTTTATCTATATATAGAAACTATAGAAAACATTCATGTGTTGAATCGATATTCATTCGTTGAATTGAAATTCATGTGTTGGATGGTATTCATGTTTTAAAATAAATTGTTTTACAATAAAAATCACCTTTTTATCATCTATATGAACTATGTAAAATGACCTTGTTTTAAAATAAATTGTTTTACAATAAAAATCGCCTTTTTATCATCTATATAGACTATATAAAATAATAGTGTTTTGAAAAGAATTGTTTTACAATAAAAATCACATTTTTATTATATACATGAATTGTAGGAAATATGAAGTGTTAAAAATAGCAACTCGTTCAAATAAATATGCATGCGTCGAAATATTCATTAATTAGTTAATGATATGATCTTTGCCTATGCATACAACATTAGAATGAATGGTGCTTTTAAACCAAATGGAATCAAATATGAAGTTGAATGGAAAATGATAAGTGACAAGAACTGTTTATATGTACATGCATATTTATTGAACAGGTTATAGCAAATGGGCTAGAGAAGAGGAATAAAATTTTGTGCCCGACAAATAGGTACACATTTAATGTTTTGTTTAGGTGATGATTTTATGAGCCTGTTGGCTAGCCGCTTGGCTTTTTCTTTTTCTTTTTGACATGAGACGCCCGTGTGGCTATTTGGGAATTTTCGCAGCCCCTCCCGTACAAAGGAGGTTATGGCGAAATTTTCCAAAATCTAAAGGCGTTAGTGAAATATTTGAAGTGAAAACGATATTGAAATTGTTGAATGAACTATATTTATATAAATATATAAATATAAATAAAATTAAAACAAACGTGGCCGTGCAGTTCATGTTTTGAAACCGTGATTTCAAACAACTAGTGCGGGAAATCCGACCATTGGATTTTCCCGAAACCGCAACCGTTGGGTTCGCCTTGGAAATATCTTTCCAACGGCACCAACTTTGTAAAAATCCAACGGTTGGATTGTCTGGAATGTTTAATTCAAATCTGAAGAAAAACAGCGCCAGAATCGATTATATATATATATAATTATATTTAATCGAATAACGACGCTGCAGTTCGTATTTTGAAATCGAAACTTCAAACGATTATACCGGGAGATCCGACCGTCGGATTTTCCCAAAACTGGAACCGTTGGATTCGTTTTGAAAAGATCTTTCTAATGATGTAAATTTTGTGAAGATCTAACGGTTAGATTTTCAGATATGTGTAAATCAAATCTGAAGAAAAACAGCGCCACGGTCGCGTTATGGCCCGAAGCGTCGTTATGAATATATTGGCTATTTTAAAATAAATAAAAATAACGATAAATCATTATAAAATATTATAAACAATATGGATGTGATTTAGAAATTAAATGAAGGTTGGCTAAGTCGAATGGTTTCCCGGGTGTTGATCTGATGTTGATTTCGGCCTTCGGGGTTAATATTCGGGAAATCGTTCTCTTACTGATTGACCGTTAGTGACTAATGAATTGAAATGATGCGTGTGTAGTTTAGTGTCACTTTCTTATTATATACGCAAGTTGTTCAGAAAGACCGGGTTTATCCCATTCTGAATAACTGAATCGACGATAGGTAATCGAAGATGAAGACGGTGGTCGAAGACCGGAGATCTTCACCTCGTCTGGATGGTAACCGAGGTCCTGATTGGGAGGCATCCCGAAATATGGATAATGAGTGGTGATCGTCCAGACGTACGTGATGATCGATGGGTTAGCGAGGTATTTAGTGCCTCCGGTTTCGTTCAGACCTAGAACGGACTCGTAAATGGACTGTGTGTCTGACATTGGGATTTATTATGTGTTGGTTGATCTCTATTAAATATACATCTGTTTGGCGGCGGAGAATTTATTCTTTTGCTTAACGCCCTTCTCTGAAACGCACGAGCTCAGAGGTCGTATATCGATGGACATCAGTCGCATGGCATGAATTGCTAGTATGGCATGCCTAAGTGGCAAATGATCAGCGCTTCTGTTGAAAAGCAAAGTCTTGTGGTGATGATCAAAGCCCCGCCTGTGTGGCGTAGCTTTGTGTATAATGTGAGTTCGCGAGCCTCACACCCCGGTATGAACCAGAAACGGGAGAAGGACCTCAGGGAGGGCATGCGTTTCTTTCTAGCTAGGGTGGTGTCAGTGACCTACCAGCCCTGACATTTATATACTTTTCACCTGTGTGGTTGTTGCTGTTGCGAGGCGCCTCGGATATATCGGTCGATCCGGGACCGATGGAGTCATTCGTTGGCTCATTGACGCCCCCATAGGGCGGGGAAACGCAGTGTTCAGGAATTTTAATCCACATCGGTGGACCGGCCCTGACGATTCTAGGGTCACTCGAGCTCTGATCCTGAGACACGGGCTAGAGCGTCTCGAATTCGGTAAGGACTATCTTTTGCCTTGGTTCATGACGGAAATCCAATTTCCAAATACGTGACTGTGCGGTTTTGATTGTATACCTATATATGGCGACATAGTGGTATGGGGCATTAATGCCGTCTATGATTGATAGTTATGATTTGAAATGGTTTTCAAAACATATAAACACTAGCAATAATATCAAATGCCTTTGTTTTATTCGTATCAAGCATATCTTGGCCGTTATAAGGTAAAAACTCTATCCTCCGGTTTGCGTTGCATTGTGTGATGGGAACTGAGTCTTATAATGGCTTCATTTTTATAAAATGCATTGCGTTGTTTTAAAAGAAAGATTTGTTTTAAAGCACTGGCAATCCGATGGAGTAAACCCGTTCCACGAAAGTGGCGTGGTCCTGTGATTAGCCAAATTATATATGTGTTGAGTAGATTTCTCATCCCAGTCCCATGACTGACTCGTAGTTTGTTTCACTTTCAAACTCGGGTGCCCCTTTTTCTACACGGGCAGCCTTGTATTCAGGTTTAGCTGGTTCTTTCTGGATAGCTGGAGCTGAAGATGGATTCCATCATTTATCTCTTTTTATGCTGTTCAGCTCCTATTGTACATATTTTGTTTGTTTTTCGCTGTAGACATTTATGTATAGCTGAACTGTATTTGTACTAAGTAAGATCCTGTATACTGTGTAACTATGATGATTACTTTTATCCAGTATATTCTATTGTTCATTATCTGGAGTATTTATTTATTCTGTTCTGCTATTATCTGTTTCTGTGTTATATTCCACGGATTACCCTTGCCGCCGTTAGTACGGGGGTTGGAGTCGTCTCATTTGGTATCAGAGCTTTGGTTAAGCTTAGTTCTGGAATATAACATATTAAGGAACTCGTCAGAAATAGAACCAGTAGTGTTCTAGGACGGGCAACTCAATACAGATAGGATCAGTATTATCCTAGTATGAGTAGCAGGATGGAATTACACCACGATAGACACATTTACATTCAAGTATTCGTCTCTATATTTTAAAATATCTTTTCTGTTGACCTGACACTTGATCTGCTATTTGCAGAAGTACTAGAAAATGAGTGTTAGAAACAGAAGGAATGCAGAACCGGATATTGAGGCCCTGTTAATCAAATATCGAAATATGGGTGGAATACCGTTCTCTGGTGAAGAATCTATTATGAAGACACAGGCTTGGATTTATTCGGCTGAAAAGATCTTTGATGGTCTAAAGCTGAGGGATGACCAGAAAAGATTACTGGCATCCTGGGCACTCAAAGATGAAGCTTTGTTCTGGTGGGACTCGGTTATAGAGAATAATCTAGAAGGTGATATCACCTGGGATAAATTCAAAGTGATTTTCCTAGAAAGATTTACTCCTCCAGAAGCGACCGAGCGATTATGCGACGAATTTTCTTATCTGATACAAGGTGATATGACCATCCCAGAATATCATAAGGAATTCAATGAACTTTCTCACTTTGCTTCTCATCTGATTAAAGACCCAAAGAGGAAGAATCTTAGATTTATTCATAGCCTGTAAAGAAAATATCAGAATAGTGTAATGAGGAACATGAAGCTCCCCTTTTCTGAAATGATATACATGGCTTATCAGTACGAAGATCTAGACAAGAAAGGTATGCTACAGTACGAAGAAGAAGTCAGCTCTAGTAATAAAATTGAGTTTAAAACTGATCGTCCTGAGGCCAGTAGAATGTCTGAAGTCGGTAAGAAGCCCAAAGTAAATCGAAAAAGGGCTGAATCTGAGAAAGGGCAAGGAACGACTACCATATGCAGTAACTGTAAGAAGCCAGGGCATTTGACTGCGGACCCTTAAAGAAGCGATTAAGAGGCGGGTTTCAATCCAAGAAGGGATTTCAAGAGAATAGAAAGTGCAGTCAATGCCATGAGGTCGATCATCTTTCCAAGGCCTGCCCGTTATTTAGAAGATCTGAAGCAGTACATGTGAACGAAGTGGCAGAAGTGCCTGCATCTTCGTCTATTCAGGAAAGGCCAGATGTTTTAGAAGGCACGCTAACTGTCAAAGATATTCCAGTTAAGGTACTGTTTGACACTGGCGCGTCGCGAAGCTTTGTTGCAAAGAATGGAGCTAGGAAACTGGATTTAAATTTGAAGAAGCTCAAGGAACCAATGACTGTCCAGAACCCGGTTGGGGGTTCCATTGACCTCAGTTGGGTTTGTGTAGTGCCGGTTTCCTTTTCTCGTTATCGGTTCCCTACCATCGCGGCCGTCATGAATTTTACAGAGTTTGATCTTATCTTGGGGTTAGACTGGTTGACCAAATATGAAGCTGAAGTAAAATGCGCCGACAGAGTCATAAAGGCGAAGATTAAATCAGGTGATTATATAACCATTCCCTGTGAAGGTCAGAATGCTAATAGAAAAGACTTCTGGGCAGCTTTGAATGTTTCTCCAGCCCAAATAGAAAATGTCCCTGAAGTCACAGAGGATATTCCCGATCTAGTGAAAGACATTCCTGTCGTCAAAAATTATGCGGATGTGTTTGAAGAAGTTGTTCGCTTACCCCCGCAGAGAGAAATAGATTTCAAAATTGCTTTAATTCCGAATGCAAGGCCGGTAGTTCACGCTATTCGAAGAATGTCCTTGAAAGAGAAAGAGGAATTAGACAATCAAACACGACAGCTAGTATGGAAGGGTCTGATCAGGCCTAGTTTCTCTGATTGGGGAGCAGCAGTGGTTTTTGTCCCAAAATCTGACGGTACTCTATGGCTATGTGTGGATTATCGTGATTTGAACAAGCAGACAATAAAGAACAAATATCCATTGCCGCGAAAAGATGATTTGTTGGATCGATTAAATGGCGCACAAGTATTTTCACGAATGGACCTAGCTATAGGTTTCCATCAACTTTGAATTGCCGAAGAGTGTGTTCCAATGACGGCACTCAGAGGTCCAGACTTGTTCTACGAGTGGTTAGTAATGTCGTTCGGCTTATGTAACGCTCCAGCTTACTTCGTCGATCTGATGAGTAGAGTGTTCAGAGGAGTTTTGAATAAATTTGTTTTGGTTTTTATTGACGATATTCTAATCTTCTCTAAATCAAAGGCCGAACATGAAAAACATTTGGAACAGGTTCTAGAAATTCTGAGAAGGAATGTATTGAAAGCAAAGTTTTCCAAGTGTATATTCTGGAAAGATGAAGTGAAATTTCTAGGCCACGTCGTATCGAAAGAAGGAATGGCTGTGGATCCAAGTAAAATCACAGCTATTCAGAACTGGAAGCAGCCCAGTACCCCTACTGAAGTCCGCAGTTTTCTCGGATTGGCTAGCTATTACCGGAAGTTCATTAAAAACTTTTCGAAGATATCTGGTCATTTAACGAAGCTTACAAAGAAGCACTCTAAATTCAAATGGACTCCAGAAAGTGAGGAGGCTTTTGAAGAGCTAAAATTAAGACTAACGACTGCTCCAGTGTTAACCATCATCGATGGCAACCAGGATTTGAAAGTCTGGACTGATGCTTCTAGAGAAGGCCTTGGCGCAGTGTTAATGCAAAGGGGCCAAGTGATTGCTTATGCTAGCCGCCAACTGAAGCCGCACGAAAAGAACTATGTAACTCATGATCTTGAGTTATTAGCTATAATATTCGCTTTGAAAATATGGAGACATTATCTTCTGGGTGAGAGATTTGAACTGTTTACAGATCACCAGTCGTTAAAGTATTTGTTCACCCAGAAGGACCTGAATCTGAGGCAGCAACGTTGGCTGGAGTTCCTTGCAGCATACGACTTTGAAATTATATATACTCCAAGGAAAGCCAATGTCATGGCCGATGCGCTGAGCCGAAAGAATGTAATGATCGCCAGCTTTATTATCACGACTTCCTTGATTGACAAAATATCTATTCTTCAGAAGGAGGATAACTTTATTAAGGATATGATCAAAAGGATTCGGAAAGGAGAACCCTCGTGTTTTCAAATAGATAACGACGAGACCCTGAGGTTGAAAGGAAGGATTTGTGTTCCTGATATCCCAGAGTTAAAAAGGGAAGTGTTAGACGAGTGTCACAAGTCCATGCTGAGTATCCATCCTAGTGTAGCCAAAATGTATAATGATATCAAACGAACATTCTGGTGGAAGGCTATGAAAAGAGATGTTTCAATATATGTTAGCCGATGCCCTACTTGCCAGCTAGTCAAAAGCGACCAACAAAAGCTTGCTGGATTATTGCAACCGCTAGACGTTCCTGGCTGGAAGTGGGAGCATATCTCTATGGATTTCATTGATGGTCTGCCCGGAACCAGAAAAAGGAATGACAGTATTTGGGTGATCGTAGATCGCTTTACAAAGACCGCCCATTTCATACCTGTCAGATCAAACAGAATTGCTCAGAGTCTGGCGCAAATATACTTCAGGGAAATAGTTAGACTACATGGAGTGTCGCTCAGTATAGTCAGTGATAGAGATACAATATTCACTAGCAAATTCTGGAAAGCGTTTCAAGTCGAGCTGGGAATGAAGTTGAACTTGAGCACCGCTTATCATCCTCAGACAGACGGTCAGACTGAGAGGGTGAATCGTATTTTAGAAGATCTATTGCGGGCTTGTGTTATAGATTTCGGTGGATCATGGGAAGACCATCTGCATTTGGCTGAATTCTCATATAACAACAGCTACCAGGCGAGTCTGACAATGTCGCCATTCGAAGCATTGTATGGTAGACCGTGCCGATCTCCTGCTTGTTGGGTCGAACCAGGTAATAGACTTGTGTTGGGTCCAGATATGATCCGAGAAGCCGCCGACAAAGTCGATTTTATTAAGAAGCGATTACTCACCGCTCAAAGCCAACAAAAGAGCTATGCCGATAGAAGAAGAAGAGATATATCCTTTGCTGTTGGCGATTATGTATATTTGAAAGTATCGCCGATGAGAGGAGTAATCCGGTTCGGTAAGACTGGAAAGTTGGCACCCAAATTCATTGGTCTGTTTCCTATTCTGGAACGGATCGAAACTCTCGCTTATAGGGTCAAATTACCTGACTGGTTGCCTGGAGTTCATGATGTATTTCATATAACTCAACTTCAAAAGCATGTTCATGATCTAGACTTGATCGTGGAGGAAGCAGCTCAGCAGGATATTGAAATTACCCCTGAATTAGCTGTGAGAAGAGAGCCGCTAAAGATCATCGACAAAGAGACCAAAGAACTGAGGAACAAGAAGGTTCACTTAGTCAAAGTGCAATGGAGTGGAGATCCGCGAGATTGTACTTGGGAAACCGAGGAGAGCATTCAGAAATCTTATCCTAGATGCCGAGTGGATATCTCTGATTGACTCCGGTGCAAGGTACATTTACCCTACTTTGCATTACCAATCAGTTCTCTATTCTGTTGTTATTTTCTTTCCAGGGATGTGCACTTTTAAATTCTATAGTCCGAATGATTTTAAAAGAATATAGAAATTGATTTGTATGATTTTGAAAAGTTAAAAACAATTGCTTGTTGGTATTGTTGTGTGATTGTAGATTAGATTAATTAAAATTATTGAAACGATAGTTAATTTAATCAACAATAGAATAATGTTGGAATTTATTCGTTTATATCACAGATTGAACTGATTAGAAAATAAATAGAAATATATATACATGTGTATTATATATGTTTGAACAGGTAAAGGGATTAGCTGTTGAGTAAAGATTTTATTTGCGTGCCCGACAAATAGGTAAACCTTAATGAGTTGGATGCGAAATATTATTATATCAACTCCTGTGAATGCCATTGGATGCGGAGTGCTGGTTTTTCTGTGTGAAATAATAAATGTCGCCATAGGATAGTAACAATTAATTTTGAACTACATTACATGGCATACTTCGGAAGATAGGCATACTTCATCATATACCACATAAGCATTTGGAGCTTGTGTGACGAGGTGGAAGATTTACCATACGAGCGAGAGGCTTGTATGGCGATGACTATATTTTATAGGTTGAACTGATGACTGTTATGGACTATTTGAATTGTAACGATTAAATTGCCAGATTAATAAAAAAACCACACGGGTCTGGAGTTGACAATAACCACATCTCTCTAGTTATTAGATATGGGACATGGACTATTTATTTCCCACACGGGGCTGGGTGACGAGAATTTATTCTCTGGAGTTATTATCAATACATGCTCCCCTGTAAACACCAGAATGTATCACTATAAATATGTGTATGCTTATTAGGATTTATTGGGTACCTAATACGGCCCAATAAATTTCCAAACCTCTCTCCGTATAAGGGAGGTTAAGGCGAAATTTTTCGAAAATTCCGGGTGTTAGCCAAATTTTTGAAGAATTTGAAATTTCTCAGAAACTGAAAAGTTGGAGAATGGAAGCCAGATCAAACGTAGAGTTAATTAATCAAACCACTTTCGACTTTGTTCCTTTTCGGGGACGAAAAGTTTTAAGTGGGGGAGATTGTAACGACCCAGAAAATCTGAACCAATTTAAAAATTTTAAATTGGCTGAAATAATGGATTTTAAATATTTAAAATAAATATTTTAAATAATAGCAATGAAAACTGAGTTTGAATCGACAATTGAAAACTAATATAATTAATTCTAATTATAAACAAGGCCTGAAATGGCGCTGCAGTTTCAAAAATTGAATTCAAACTTTGTCGGACTGTACCGGGTGCAAAACAAAACGGATTTTAGTGAAACCAGAAATATTTAAATCTGTTAGTGAATACCTTTCTAACGAATCTGAAAAATCGTATTTTCATAACGGAAAGCAAAAGTTATGGCCAAATGAATTTTCAGAAAGGTCGCTATAGAATTTATATAGCTCGTGAAATTGTCCATTTTGCAAACGACCTCGGAATTCGACGAAACCACTTTTGTTGGATCCGGGATGTGTAGTTATTGCTAGGTTTCAAATTTCATAATTTTTGAAGCTAATATGTGAGCGTGGCAAAGGAAAATGTGTTTTGGTCAATTATAGTTCAATTGGATCGACCAGAAATGGGCCTTTTTGCTAACGGTCTCAGAATTCGACGAAACTAGTTTTGGTGGGACCGTATCGTCAAAACATAGCTAGATTTATTTTTCTGGAATTTTTTGAATCAGTTTGTGGCCTTGACAAATTGAAATGTACGTTCAAATTAAATATTGAATGTTTTATATTTTAATTTGAAGGAAAACTGACTGAAACATTCGAATGGGCCTTCGCAACATATCCCATTATGTTCGGAATGGGGGTAAAATGCTAGGGATGACAGTCGTTGGGTCTTGATTGGTGTTTGTGTGTGACAAGGGGTATTTTTGGGAATTTAAAATAAATAAATAAATAAATATGATTGGCTGGCCTATCTTCTCTCTCCCCGTCTTTTATCTGGAAACCCCCTCGCATGAACGACGGCCAGCGCCCCAACCTTCCCTCCCCTTTTCTGGCGAATCCAGGCCGAGTTAGACCCCCCTCCAATTAAGCTTTTCGAAGCTCTGATCCTCCTCTTTAAATCCATCCCTGATTCGCCGATTCTTGTGTGGTGTTTCTCGAGTTTCAAGCCCCTGAAGTCGACGTCTTTGGAGCTTCGCCGCCGCCGATAGGAGCCATCACAGGGGACCCCACCAGGTGGCGCGGAAAGCCCTTTCCAGCCTCTTCGACGCTGCACCCTCTTATCGACGCAACCCTTCACCATTTGATCGGAAATCGAGACCCTAATTTTGAAGATTTTGAAAGGTAATCGGCTGTTTAATTTAAAACTGATTTTAACAGTTTAAAACCATTGCAAACTTCGAAAAATCATATCTTTTTCGTTCGTTAACGAAATTCGATGAAACAGGAAACATCGTGACCGTGAGGACTTCTTCTACATTTTAGAAGAGACCGCATATTTTTCTGAGCCTTCTGCTATTTTTGGTGGAGTGGAACCCAATGTGAGATTTCTAATTTATAAACAATATGGAAAGCGATAATGTATAAATTATATAGTCGATGTATGAGTTATATAAGCGTTGTACACCTCTTGTATCAGCGTTGTATAAGTTGTATGTTCGATGTATAAGTTATATATGCATTGTAAAAATTATATATGTGTTGAAATGGAAGTGAATTGCTATATATAAATATATATATATATATATATACATACATATATATACGCCCCTCGTCCACAAACCATGGACGATATTTATTGGTTGTGATTGGTGTGAAAATTGATTGACAGCGAATGGTTGTTTGGGATTGTTTGTGGTTGATACTGATTGATTGTGGTTGAAAAATACCCATTTGTGGTTGAAAAATATTTGGTTGAAACCACATAGGATTAGTTTCTGGAAATGAAATAAATATATACATGCCGCCTGCGTGCGAACTAGATGCATGATCTCCATTGTCAAAAACCACGAGGTTTTAAGTAGAGCGAGGAGCAGTACTAGGGACGGTCCCGGTTTTAACTACCCTGCCGTTAAGCTGCCGAAATTTTGAATAATATTCATGTGTTTGAATTATTTTCATTTGCTGAAACTATATTTAGTCGTTGAATAGAAAACCTTCATGTGCTGAATCGATATTCATTCGTTGATTAGAAATTCATTTGTTGAATGGTATTCGTGTTTTAAATATAAAAATCACATTTTTATCAATATATAGAAACTATAGAAAACCTTCTTGTGTTGAATCGATATTCATTCGTTAAATTGAAATTCATGTGTTGGATGGTATTCATGTTTTAAAATAAATTGTTTTACAATAAAAATCACCTTTTTATCACCTATATGAACTATGTAAAATGACCTTGTTTTAAAATAAATTGTTTTACAATAAAAATCACCTTTTTATCATCTATATAGACTATATAAAATAATAGTGTTTTGAAAAGAATTGTTTTACAAAGAAAATCACATTTTTATTATATACATGAATTGTAGGAAATGTGAAGTGTTAAAAATAGCAACTCGTTCAAATAAATATACATGAGTCGAAATATTCATTAATTAGCTAATGATATGATCTTTGCCTATGCATACAACATTAGAATGAATGGTGCTTTTAAACCAAATGGAATCAAATATGAAGTTGAACGGAAAATGATAAGTGATAAGAACTGTATATATGTACATGCAGATTTATTGAACAGGTTATAACAAAGGGGCTAGAGAAGAGGAATAAAGTTTTGTGCCCGACAAATAGGTACACATTTACTATTTTGTTTGGGTGATGATTTTATGAGCCTGTTGGCTAGCCGCTTGGCTTTTTCTTTTTCTTTTTGACATGGGACGCCCGTGTGGCTATTTGGGAATTTTCCCAGCCCCTCCCATACAAAGGAGATTTTGGCGAAATTTTCCAAAATCTAAAGGCGTTAGTGAAATATTTGAAGTGAAAACGATATTGAAATTGTTGAATGAACTATATTTATATAAATATATAAATATAAATAAAATTAAAATGAAACATGGTCGTGCAGTTCGTGTTTTGAAACCGTGATTTCAAACAACTAGTGCAGGAAATCCGACCATTGGATTTTCCCGAAACCGCAACCGTTGGGTTCGCCTTGGAAATATCTTTCCAACGACACCAACTTTGTAAAAATCCAACGGTTGGATTGTCTGGAATGTTTAATTCAAATCTGAAGAAAAACAACGCTAAAATCGATTATATTTATAAATATATATATAAATATAATTATATTTAATCGAATAACGACGCTGCAGTTCGTATTTTGAAATCGAAACTTCAAACGATTATACCGGGAGATCCGACCGTCGGATTTTCCCGAAACTGGAACCGTTGGATTCGTTTTGAAAAGATCTTTCTAATGATGCAAATTTTGTGAAGATCCAATGGTTAGATTTTCAGATATGTGTAAATCAAATCCGAAGAAAAACAGCGCCACGGTCGCGTTATGGCCCGAAGCGTCGTTTTGGATATATTGGCTATTTTAAAATAAATAAAAATAACGATAAATCATTATAAAATATTATAAACAATATGGATGTGATTTAGAAATTAACTGAAGGTTGGCTAAGTCGAATGGTTTCCCGGGTGTTGATCTGATGTTGGTTTCGGCCTTCGGGTTAATATTTGGGAAATCGTTCTCTTACTGATTGACGGTTAGTGACTAATGAATTGAAATGATGTGTGTGTAGTTTTGTGTCACTTTCTTATTATATACGCAAGTTGTTCAGAAAGACCGGGTTTATCCCATTCTGAATAACTGAATCGACGATAGGTAATCGAAGATGAAGACGGTGGTCGAGGACTGGAGATCTTCACCTCGTCTGGATGGTAACCGAGGTCCTGATTGGGAGGCATCCCGAAATATGGATAATGAGTGGTGATCGTCCAGACGTACGTGGTGATCGATGGGTTTGCTAGGTATTTAGTGCCTCCGGTTTCATTCAGACCCAGAACGGACTCGTAAATGGACTGTGTGTCTGACATTGGATTTTATTCTGTGTTGGTTGATCTCTATTAAATATACATCTGTTTGGCGGCGGAGAATTTATTCTTTTGCTTAACGCCCTTCTCTGAAACGCACGAGCTCAGAGGTCGTATATCGATGGACATCAGTCGCATGGCATGAATTGCTAGTGTGGCATGCCTTAGTGGCAAATGATCAGGGCTTCTGTTGAAAAGCAAAGTCTTGTGGTGATGATCAAAGCCCCGCCTGTGTGGCGTAGCTTTGTGTATAATGTGAATTCGCGAGCCTCACACCCCGGTATGAAGCAGAAACGGGAAAAGGACCTCAGGGAGGGCATGCGTTTCTTTCTAGCTAGGGTAGTGTCAGTGACCTACCAGCCCTGACATTTATATACTTTTCACCTGTGTGGTTGTTGCTGTTGCGAGGCGCCTCGGATATATCGGTCGATCCGGGACCGATGGAGTCATTCGTTGGCTCATTAACGCCCCATAGGGCGGGGAAACGCAGTGTTCAGGAATTTTAATCCACATCGGTGGACCGGCCCTGACGATTCTAGGGTTACTCGAGCTTTGATCCTGAGACACGGGCTAGAGCGTCTCGAATTCGGTAAGGACTATCTTTTGCCATGGTTCATGATGGAAATCCAATTTCCAAATACATGACTGTGCGGTTTTGATTGTATACCTATATATGGCGACATAGTGGTATGGGGCATTAATGTCGTCTATGATTGATAGTTATGATTTGAAATTGTTTTCAAAACATATAAACACTAGCAATAATATCAAATGCCTTTGTTTTATTCGTATCAAGCATATCTTGGTCGTTATAAGGTAAAAACTCTATCCTCCGGTTTGCGTTGCATTGTGTGATGGGAACTGAGTCTTATAATGGCTTCATTTTTATAAAATGCATTGCGTTGTTTTAAAAGAAAGATTTGTTTTAAAGCACTGGCAATTCGATGGAGTAAACCCGTTCCACGGAAGTGGCGTGGACCTGTGATTAGCTAAATTATATATGTGTTGAGTAGATTTCTCATACCAGTCCCATGACTGACTCGTAGTTTGTTTCACTTTCAAACTCGGGTGCCCCTTTTTCTACACGGGCAGCCTTGTATTCAGGTTTAGCTGGTTCTTTCTGGATAGATGGAGCTGAAGATGGATTCCATCATTTATCTCTTTTTATGTTGTTCAGCTCCTATTGTACATATTTTGTTTGTTTTCCGCTGTAGACATTTATGTATAGCTGAACTGTATTTGTACTAAGTAAGATCCTATATACTGTGTAACTCTGATGATTACTTTTATCCATTATATTCTATTGTTCATTATCTGGTGTACTTATTTATTCTGTTCTGCTATTATCTGTTTCTGTGTTATATTCCACGGATTACCCTTGCCGCCGTCAGTACGGGGTTTGGGGTCGTCTCAAAAAGCTCTATATCCGTGTATTACTTCTAATTGTGTTTTGTATTATTTTCCGCTGCGATGTATGTAAATGTAATTTAAATCTCTGATATTTGCGAAATGTGTAATATTTATTCATACTCTGTATATTCTTGTATTCTGATGGAATTATTGCAATAAACAACGAAATGTTCTTCTGTTTGCGTTCTGATTCGTCTTGTCCTCAACGCCATTAAGGCTTTCCTTACCGGGGAAGTTCGGGTCGCTACAGATTTGGTATCAGAGCTTTGGTTTATAGAGCTCGAGAACAAGGCACATTAGAACCAAACAAAAGAATTCATCAGATATTGGATTAGTAATATCCAATTAGAATGACTCGTTAGAGATGGGATCAGTAGTATCCTAGAACGTGTGTGAAGAGTATATTTTTCAAAAGAAGACAATATTGTTTTGAAAATTTAAACCATTTAATACGTATTTGAATATTTTATTTGTATTGAATTTGGACAATCCAATATATAAAGGTTTTGCATATACGCATCATGAACATATATTCGAAGTTTTAATATACCAGATAGATATAGAATCACACTCTAGTTGCCCGGGGATGATTCTGATAAGGCTGCAGCGTTATCAGTATTTATATTCGAGTGACGAAGGTGTGATTTCTATATATTTCCATTAGACTGGTGTGAGAACCAAAATATAGCTAAAATACATTGTTGTGATTTGGTAGCAAAAACATGATTTTCTGTATATATCAAAATTATGAATTTGAAACGATAATCCACTAATTGATTGATGGTTCTGTTGTTTATTTATTTGTTTGATAATTTTGAACCATTTAGCCTAATTGAACTGAATATCGAACTGTATTGAAAATTGTTTGAATTTGCATGCATATACATGTACTTACATTGAACAGGTCATAGCAAGGAGGCTAGAGCAGAGAAATAAAATTGTTTGCCTGACAAATAGGTACATGTTTACCATAATTTACTGTTTTGTTTGGGTGATGATGACTTTATGAGCCGATTGGCTAGCCTCTTGGCCTTTTCTTTTTCTTTTCGATTGAAGAAGGCCATGGCAGGCTATATGAAATATCCCGAAGTCCCCGGTGCAGGGGAGGTTATGGCGAAAATTTTCAGAAATTTAGGGTGTTAGCCAAATTTTTGAATTTTTTTTGAAAAGTTCTTAGAAACTGAAAAGTTGAATAACTTAACCCGTAATGAAAATAATGAAAGTTTAGTTGGTTTGTAAAACAACTTTGGCTTCGTTCCTTTTCGGGGATGAAAAGTTTTAAGTGGAGGAGATTGTAACAAACCGGAAAATGCGAGCCAATTTAAAAATTTTACTTTGGCAATTTTAATGAAGTTTGAACATTTAAAATGATTTATTTTAAATAATTCGACGAGAAATTTTTTTTGAATAGAATTAGACGTATATATTTAAATAGATCATCGTTAGAATATAAATATTTTATTTATAATTATAAAAGGAATTGAAAATGGCGTGGTAGTTCGATAATTCGATTTCAAATTTCAATTGAACATACCAGTTGCAAAATAAACCGGATTTTAGTGAAACCAAAAATATTTGAATCAAATCGGGAATATCTTTCCAACGAATATGAAAAATCAAAATTTCATAGCGGGAATTAAAAGATAAGCCTAGTTGAAAATTCTGAATAGTCGCCATGGAATTCAGGCCCTTAACAATGGAAATTTTGCAAAGGACCTCGGATTTCGATGAAACCACTTTTGTTGGATTCGCGATGTCAAATTATTGCTAGGTTTCAAATTTCATAATTTTTCGAATCAATATGTGAGCGTGGCAAAGAAAAACGCGTTTGACCAGTTTCAGTTGATTTTAATCGACTGGAAATTGGCCATTTTTCAAATGTTCTCAGAATTTGACGAAACTAGTTTTGTTAGGACCGTATCGTTAATACGAAGCTAGAAAATATTTTTTTGGAATTTTTAGAGCTCATGTGTGGCCCCAGTAAATTGAAATGTGCGTTCAAATTCAATATATAGCGTTATATTTTGATTTTGACGAAAACTGATGGAAACGGTCAAATCATCTTACGGTACATATCCCATTGTGTTCGGAATGGGGGTAATTAGCTATGGACGACAGGCGGTGGGCCTCGTTTAGAGGTCGAATGAAAAAGTCAACTTTTTGAAATTAATAAAATAAAATAAAACCCTCTCTCCTCAAACAAACCCCTCCCCCTGTTCTAAATCAGTTCAGAATCGATCAAGAAGAAAAAGGAAATAAAAATCACGTCGCCTCTTCCAGAAGACACCGCCACACCATCGCGCATCCCCAAGCGGCACGCACCATCTCCGACCCCCCCACTCCAACAGCCGGCAACCCTCGTTCCTCTCTCCTCCTTTCCCATTCAAACCCTGTGAACCCGTGAAGCCCCAAAAATCCACGCTCCGACCAAATTAAATTCCACCGCCACCTGCGAGCTCCCACCCGACCACCTCCGACCCTGCGCGCCTCCCCCTCCCTGCCTCCGACAAACTCAAAGCGCCCAACCCCTGTAAGTTTGTTTTTTTCCTTTCTTTCTACTTTTATTTATTCATTATTTTTTTCTAGGAAGTAATTAGGTATATTAAAATAAAAAATCAGTTTTATATATAGTATGACGTTGTAGGAGGGTAAAAATATAATTTTTAATCCTGTAGAAGGATAAAGATGTGATTTTTATATAGTAGAAATTATAAAATATAATTTTTATGAGATAGGGAATATAAAAATACGATTTTTATAGTATATAGATAGTAAAAAAAAATTGATCTCTATATATATGTAGCGAAATAAAAATATGATTTTTATTATATATATGTTGAAATAAAAAGGTGATTTTATAGCGATGATATAAAAATTCGATCTTTATATACGAAGTAGAAAAACGAGATTTTTAAATTGAAAAAGACGATAATTTTATTTATATAAAATAAGGGTTTTTCTCATGCGAATAACAACATGAAGTGATAATGTTTATATGATATCATAGCAAAGAAAATTCGATTTTTATAATGAAGTATATAATATAGATATTAAAAATATAATCTTTATATTTGAAAGGGCGAAATCTTTATATAGAGAATAGCAAGATAAAAATAGAATTTTTATCTATATAGAAGCGGTGTAAAAATAGAATTTTTATCTATATAGTAGCGGTGTAAAAATAGAATTTTTATCTATATAGCAGCGGTGTAAAAATAGAATTTTTATCTATATAGCAGCGGTGTAAAAATAGAATTTTTATCCATGTAGAGTGATTATAAAAATAGGATTTTTATATGCATAGCAACAAAATAAAAATGCGATTTTTATATATGTAGTGGTGTCGGACAATGAAAGTGACAAAGGCGAGCACGACGAAGATTTCTACACATGAAGATTCGTGGCGTTTGGTTTAGCTAGTCGGTGAGAACTTCTCACTTAATTTTTTTTTTCTAGTTTAAATTATATACTAGGATGCAGACGGTGCTTAGTAGCACCCGACACCCGTCGTCCACAGACCATGGATGGCTTGTATGCTTGTTTAATGTGTTGTGAAGTTTGTTTGTGATGTTGATGTGAAGTAGACAATAAAATATTCTTGTGTTGAAATAAAATAAAATATTTATATAGTTAAAAATATTTTATCGTTAAAAATATAATTTTTAACGGGTATGTGAATAAATAAAAATCTGTGTTTGTTGATTTGAAACCCACACGGGTATTGGGATAAAATATAGCATACACTAATCCCAATAATTAGTTGTATGTCGATCGATTGATTGACAAGCTGTTATAAGTGTTAGATATCTATATTTGATGCTTATACAGAGTAGTACACTTTGGATGATGGTTGATTATTTGTCAGTGCCATTATATACATGTGTTGGGTGAAATCCATATAATTAACATTATATGGTAATTGATTGGGCCTCATTCCAATCGGGAAAACAAAGAATATTATAAAAAAAAAATATTCATGTGTTGAATTGAAAATATATTCATGTGTTGAATTGAAAATAAATTCATGTGTTGAATATAATAAATAGTCATGTGTTGACGATGCTCATGTGTTGAGAATATTCATGTGTTGAAACTATTCATGTGTTGAGTAAAATATTTTAACAATAAAATTTACATCTTTATCATTTTTAAGATTAGAAACTACTTTACGATTGGAGTCTGATTAAAAAAATCAAACGATAGATACCATAATTTTATAAAATATATTACATAACAAAAATAGTCGTGTGTTGACAGTACTCATGTGTTGAGATTAGTCATGTGTGGAAAGAAATATAGATTCATGTGTTGAATAGAATAAATATTCATTTGTTGAATAGAATAACGAATGTATTGAAATATATAAAGCCGTGTTGATTAGAGTTACGCTATTTTGACGTGAGCGATATTTATATCGATTATATTAGTTTTTAAAATGAATAAAGAAAAGGTAGTGATTTTGTAATGACCCGCATTGGCAGGGGTATTATGATTAATTTATTTAATTATATCAATGGTGGTATAGTGAATTAACTGGTCGTGGAATTAAATAATGATGAATATTTAATTAAAATAATATATTTAATTCTGAAATAATCAGAATTGGCTGAAATGGCGGTATGTGCGAATTGGGCAATTCGAATTATATAATTCAGCTTGGAATTGAATTTGAATAACGAGTATATTCAATCGTCGACAGTTGAACGTATAGTTTATAATATAATTATAAACGAGCTCGAAATGGCGTTGCAGTTCGTAAATTGGCGATTCGAACTTCAACTGAATGTACAGGATTCGTTTTAAGCCGGATTTCTGTGAAACAAGAAACGTGTGGAGCTGGTGGAGTATATCTTTCTAGTGGAAGAGAAAAATCGGGATTTCGTCATGTAGATTTTGAGATATGTCCAAATCAAATTTTAAAATAGTCGCTATAGAATCATTTAGTTTATTTGGTATAACGGGATACCGGTAGCAAATCGGGATAAGGTTCTTTTGAGAAGTAGTTATAATTTAATTTTTAGAATTTTATGGTAATTTTTAATTAATTTAATAAGCGACTTTGTATTTGAAGTATTTCGCACCCTAAAATCAACATTTTGAAGTTTCAAAATATGAGTCCATCTACCGGTATTATTATATTTTTGGGATTGAGACACTTTGCTGAATACAACAGTATTTTTATTTTTGTCTATAGCTATTCGAAAACGAATGGAATTTTGTGTATCAGAGACCATAAAACATTATCAAACAAAACGTGTATGCATCAGGACCACATACGCTACCTACCAAACATTTCCAAGACAAAACGTGGACCAAGCAAAGCATCTCAACCAAGCATTAACTAATTATATATACATAAGGGATGATGCGTTTTCTTTTCTTATTATGGGGTTCGAGCTTTACAACAAGGTGTACAGAATTAGTCCACATATTTCTTATCAGCTAAAGGCTTTAGAAATATATATATCATCACAACTAGTCCTTGTATTTTGGGGTTGGTTCTCAGAAACATAAAACCGAACCTCATCTTTGTGCAAGATCTCGAGGTGGTTGGTCGAGATACACGTTGGGAGTGACTCTGCAGTATGCGGATCTGGGTCAGGCTGGTTGTTTGCATGAAGATGTACTGGAAGGAGTAGCTCGTGTACTGGGAGATGCGGTTTTCAATTCATGGTTTTGGTATATGAAGAAGAGGGCATTAACGAGGGGGAGTTGTGGGGTTGTATTGTGGTTCAGGAGGTCAGCGTGCGTGGTTGTTTAAGGCAGAACGTGTGGGCTTGAACAGAGCGATGGCGAGTAGGTTCTGGTGGTAAGGAGATAGCCCGGTTCGGTGCTGGTTGCTGTACTGTGGAGTCAGGAGGTTGTGTGGATGTATGTATTGGTGAGAGAAGCTCACGGTCTCGTCCCCTGTAGGTGCGGTTGAAGTGATAACGCGATGGCACTGGTGAAGCTGAGCGCAATGTACTGTATACGTAGGGAAAGAGGTTGGACTGAAGAATTTAAAGGGGATTTTGGTTCGAAATTTCATTCAGTGGAAAGGATGCAAGAATCGAAGGAACTGTTCGACCATGGGTTATTATACTGTGTACGTGAAGTATGAAATCGCAAATGCCAGAAATAGTTCGAGCTGGGTGATCTTGGGATCAAATGGAAGAGGAGTGAACGAGGTAAATGTTGGTGATGATTTCGTTAAGATTCGTAGAGAAATGGAAAAAAGAAAATTGTGCTTAAAAGATTTGGAAATGTTGGAGCTTTACTGGAGTGGAAGTCGGGTATCTTCAAAGAAGAAGGGAAAGGTGCATATGCGGGTTAGATTTTGAGTGGGCCGGATTTATTGGTAAGGCCCGGGTTTTTAAATAAATAAAGTTTATTTAAATTCTAAGTAGTGTATTATCGTATAATGTTAATAACTTTCACATACGGCATCAAAATTCAGCAAAACAAGATCCGATAGGATCGTATGGACGGACACTACACAATGGGACTGACCGCAAGTCCATCTGAGCTCGTTACAATTTATGGCGAAATAAATTGTCCGTCGAAATCAAATAACGCAAACCGTTATTTAAACGGTTAACGCGAAAAAGTGAGTAAATCAAACCAACTCTGAACAGTTTATAATTTCATGTTGTATTTTTAGAACTGTTAGATATTGGATGTTTGACTGTGTATTGACTGTTTGATTGAACTGCTAGTCAGTTAGCTAAATTTCTATATTGATTCTGTTTAATAGAATGTATCATATGGAACTGAAAAGTGATGTTATATTATATTGTTTAACAACTGTGATGCAGGGAAACAGGTTGGAGGAATCCAACTGGATTCCTCAACATTTATTTTACTGTTTTCGTATATTGTGATATATGATGTGTTATATAATCTGTATTGGATTATGGGTGTTGGAATGATGTGGATCATTTTTATTCGATATTTTTAATATCATAAAAGACCCTGGGACGTAAAAAGAATCATTTCAATGTATATTGAAATAAAGGGAGTTTATAAAATCAACAGATTTTATAAAAGGAAATATTTTGAAAGTAAATAAAAGGGAAAAATGTTTTTTAAAACAAATAGAGTTTTATAAAAGGGAAATCATTTGTAAAGTGAAGAACTGTTACTAAAAGTAAATCTTTATAAATGAATAGTTTATTCGAATAGAATAAAAGGGAGCTAATCGATGTTAGTTTAATCGATTAGAGAATAAAGTTAAAAGGAGCTAATCGATGTTAGTTTAATCGATTAGAGTTAAAGTAAAAGAAGTTAATCGATGATAGTTTAATCGATTAGAGTTAAAGCAAAAGGAGCTAATCGATGTTAGTTTAATCGATTAGAGTTAAAGTAAAAGGGAGCTAATCGATGTTAGTTTAATCGATTAGGGTTAAAGCAAAGGAGCTAATCGATGTTAGTTTAATCGATTAGAGTTAAAGTAAAAGGGAGCTAATCGATGTTAGTTTAATCGATTAGGGTTAAAGCAAAGGAGCTAATCGATGTTAGTTTAATCGATTAGAGTTAAAGTAAAAGAAGCTAATCGATGTTAGTTTAATCGATTAAAGTAGAAGCAAAGGAGTTAATCGATGTTAGTTTAATCGATTAGAGTAGAAGCAAATGAGTTAATCAAATATAGTTTATTCGAAGAAAGTAAAAGGAGTTATCGAATATAGTCTATTCGAAAGGAGTTAAGTGAAATGAGTAAATCAATAGCGTTAGTCAAATAAAGTTAATTGATAGGGGTTAATCGAATAGAGTTAAGTGAAAAGAGTAAATCGAATATAGCTATTCGAAGAGGGTTAAATAAAGAAGTTAGTAAAAGGAATATAAAGTGAACTTTGCCTGTTTCAAAGTAAGAAGTGTTGTTCAGTTAAGGTCTGAGAGGTAGTTCTACCCCAACTTGATTGACTCCATTTTTAACTAAGGAATAGTTAAGGTTCGGCAGTAAAGGAAATGGTTTGAGTTGGCATAGCGATGTTTATTTAAACATCTGTCTAAGTCCAATGAAGAAGCTTTGGAAATGTTTTCCAATTAAGAAACCGAAATGTTTTCTAATAAAGAAAACAAGAAATGGAAATGTTTTCCATTGTTAATAACGTATATTTTCTAAATTTAGAAAATAAGGAACATTGAACGTAGGGAAACATGAGATAAGTAAATTAATGAACTAAAGAGATGAATGTTGAATGATGTTTGATCGATATAATTTCCATTTGGAAATAATATCGTTGGTTGCACACCTGTTTTTATTCGATAGTTAAATCACAGACTATCGAAGTTTTGACCATTTTAACGTTGTTAATATGGAGAGACCGGTTGGATTATTATCTAAAGAACCACTCTGTATTGGCATAAGCGTTGCGAATCATATATGCCAAAGATAATTGAAGACAGAGTTATGCAAGGGCTATCCTGTTTATAGAATAGTGCCTTCGGTTCATCCTGTTCCTGGATGACTTGTATGGACGGATGTCTGACAGAGTATGTCCAGACGATCACGTAAATTGATTTCTCCAACTGTACCAAGAGTGGAAGCGGAGAAGGAAACTTCTTTTAGCTAACACATAATGTATGGTTGAGGACGTCAATCGGTGATTTGATGGATTTGACGATGTGGCATTCAAAGTGAATCTGGTGTGATGATAAAGCGTAGCTTCTAGCCTCATCATCCGGTAAATGACAGAAATCGGGCAGGCAGCATGGCTAAGTCGGTCGCACCGAAGTAGGGTGTATAATCACCTGATCTAGAGTTTCATTTACTTCTAAAAATCTATTGTTGATGCTGTCCCATTCGGGAAACGGTTGCTGATCCCAACCGTTGGTTATATACATTCGATACGCTCAAGCGAAATGAGTGGTTGGTCATGTGTGGCCGGGTTGCAAGATGTTCTTGTTGAACCCAGTGTATTCCTCTCTAGAGGTACACAAGCGAAAGGTGGTTCCATACCTTGTCATAGTTGGAAATCCATTACCCAATACGTGCTTGCGGTTTTGATTGTATACTACATATGTAGAACGTGAGATGAAAGCGTTTCTGCTAGATGATTATATATATATTGTGGTTGATAGACATTATCATAATATCAAAGGTTTTGATATAAAGATAAATTTGGATTCTCATAAGGGAAAAACCCGTTCCGTTATGCGGCGTGGTCTTATGAGATATCGTTTACTTGTTTGAACTGTTTTTAAACTGTTTT
The DNA here is from genome assembly GCA_030737875.1 of Allium sativum. NCBI lineage: Eukaryota > Viridiplantae > Streptophyta > Magnoliopsida > Asparagales > Amaryllidaceae > Allium > Allium sativum. The sequence goes on from CM060920.1 coordinate 434,332,591, forward strand.
ACTCATACCAGTCCCATGACTGACCCGGAGTTTACTTTGTTGATTTCCCTAAACTCTTGGGTGCCTAAATTTGTATGGGCAGTCAAGTAGTCGGGATTTTACAGATATAGTTGAAGAGCTGGAGCAGGAGGCTTCAGGATCATATAGCTATAGTTATTTCCGCTGTGTTGTAAGTGTTGTACTTTGATAATGATGTATATTCAAATACAGATGTATATTTCAAAGTTATGTTACATATATTATATGTTATTCGTTCCGCTGTGAGATTCGTGTTACTCTGATGTTGTGTTCTTCTTCTTCTTCTTCTTCTATTCTAAGTTTCTATCTTATCTTTCCTCACCCTCTAATTTCTTTCACTAATTACCAGGATTTTTCGGTGTTTTGGTTAACGACATCGTGCTTATGCCGATAACCAAAGTCGCTCAAAATCCGGGTCGTTACAGATTTCAAAATATAACGTTTTGAAAATATTATCATTTATATAGTAATGATATGAAATATTCAATTTTGATTTGAAATTGAATATAGAGTTGAAATGGTTTTGAAAACGAATTTAAAACAATTTATAAAATACATTTTAAAAGGAAATCAACGGAATATATATAATATATATATATATATATATATTATATAATGGCCTGAATAGAACGCGCCGCGCTGTGGTAGTTCGTGAATTTCGACCATTGACTTCGAATTGACATTACGGGAGATCCGACCATCAGATTCTCCTAAAACCGGAACCGTTGGGTTCGTATCGAAAAGAGCTTTCCAATGAATATTAGAAATTTGAAATCTAACGGTTGGATTTGGAATTATTTCCAAATCAAATTTGGAAAAGGTCGCTGTAAGTGCAGTTCGATGGCCGTTGATGGAAATCGACTGTACGAGTCTTGATAAAATTATTAAAAATATCTATAATTAGTGTAAAATCATAATATGTGAACTGGAAAGAACTAGGATGAAAAATTCCACATTTGAAAAGATAAAAATAGATTTTTATCGAGATGAACTGGTTTTGAACTAGAATTAAAATCAATATATTTTTGAGATAAATAAATTGAATTTGAATTGGTTTTGAAAATAACCAGAATTTCCAATATATATAAAGTGGAAGTGGATTTGAATCGAAATTGTCTTTGGAATATTTCGATGTTGGATTCCGTGATTATACAGATATTGTTATGGGAATTTGAACGATATATTATATCGTTATTTCCAATACGATATTTGTTGGTTTCAAAATTGGATATTGAATATAAGCCGATATATTTTCTATTTAGAGCCTTGTATTTAATATCAAATGTGATTTGGGTTTGTCGTGAATCGTGTTTTAGGTGACATTGGTTCTTTAACCCAGTTAAAGACAAGATATTGATTTTTGAGAAGATTAAAACTAAGTGGAGTTTTAACGAATTTGTAATTAAATTTAAATTCGAATTGATAATTTAAATTATCAAATTTGGAAAGTGATCGAGGATGGAGTATCACCAGTTTTGCTCCGAAGCGATAATTAAATCCTTATTTAGATTTGAACGTGAAATGGTAATTAATATTTACCGATAACACCGTGGTGTTAGATATGGAGTATTACCAGTTTTGCTCCATGGGATGAATAGGTTGGGATTGGGAAATAAAATAAATAATTACTTCGATGTGATTCGCTAATCCCGACTAGTTTGGAAAACCATAATACGGTTTGAAATGATATCCAAAGGAAGATTAAAGAATAAATTTTGAAGAATTTATTTTTGATAAAATTAATGGGAACCTTTCCCTAAGAATGTGAAAATTTTGAATAAAAGAATATTCTGAATTGGAATGAGGCGTATGTTGTGTTTGTGTAACATTTGTTTATTATATATGCGGGTTATTCGGAAAGGCTGGGTTTATACCCATTCTGAATAACCGATTTGACGGTATGTCCAAGATGAAGACGGCGGTTGAAGACCGGAAGTCTTCACATCGTTTAGGTGATTATTGATGATCTTGATTGGGCTGTACACCCAAGATGAGAGAATTAGTTGGTGATCATCCAGACGTACTTGGAGATCGATGGATATGCGAGGAAAGTGCCTCCGGTTTCGTTCAGACCCAGAACGAACTTGTAAATGGACTGTGTGTCTGACATTGGATTTTATTCTGTGTTGATTGATCTCTATTAAATATACATCTGTTTGGCGGCGGAGAATTTATTCTCTTACTTAACGCCCTTCTCTGAGACGTACGAGCTCAGAGGTTGTATATCAATGGACATCAGTCACATGGAGTGAATTGCCTGTGTGGCACGCCTAAGTGGAAAATGATCAAGGCTTCTGTTGAAAAGCAAAGTCTTGTGGTTGATGATCAAAGCACAGCCTGTGTGGCATAGCTTTGTATATAGCGTGAATTTGCGAGCCTCACACCTCGGTATGAGTCAAAAACGGGATAGTGACTGTAGGGAGAGCACGACGTTTCTTTCTAGCTAGTGATGGTGTCAGTGCTTAAACTGGCTGACATTTATATACTATTCACCTGTGTGGTTTTTGGAATGCGAGGCGCCTCAGATATAGGTCTGTTAGGACCGGGAAATGTGTGCTCAGGAATAACTAATCCTCAAAAGAAAGAGAGGACCGGCCCTGAAGATCCAAGGATCATAGTGGGGTCCTGAGACATTTGCTAGAGTGTCTCGAATCGGAGAGGAGCTTGCCACTTGCCTCACTCATGATGGAAATCCAATTTCCTATACGTGATATTGCGGTTTTATTTCTAGAACCTAGTATGGCAACATAGTGGTATGGGTCATTCATGCCGCCTATGATTGATATTTATGATTGAAATTGTTTTCACTATACACTTATGTTAGCATCAAAATGATGTGTTTTTAACATATCAAGCATGCTTTGGCTATTATAAGGTAAAAACCCTATCCTCCGGCTTGCGTTGCATTGTGTGATGGGACCTGGGTCTTATAATAGCTTCATTTTTCTTTATTTAGCATTGCGCTGTTTGTTTTATGCACTGGTATTCTTGGGAGGAAACCCGTTCCATATTATACGGCGTGGTCCCTTGATTTACCGAACTTTAAAATAAAGATTAATAACTGTTTTAGTTCTCACACCAGTCACGTGACTGACCTGGAGTTTATTGTTTTAACCTAAACTCTGGGTGCCTTTATTTTCCGCACGGGCAGCTAGTAGTTGGGCTTTTGCAGATTTATATTCACGGGATCCTGATTTACAACTGGAACGATACTCGGAAAGCTCTGTATCCGTGTATTACTTCTAGTTGTGTTTTGTATTATTTTCCGCTGCGATGTATGTAAATGTAATTTAAATCTCTGATATTTGTGAAATGTGTAATATTTATTCATACTCTATATATTCTTGTATTCTGATGGAATTGTTGTAATAAACAATGAAATGTTCTTCTGTTTGCGTTCTGATTCGTCTTGTCCTCAACCTCATTCGGTCTTTCCTTACCGGGGAAGTTCGGGTCGCTACACACCATTATCTGAGAAGCTATATTGGGTCTTCAAGCTATTCAGTTTCACAATGGCATGCAGCTTTGTTATCCCTTTTGGACATGAAAGATACAGTGGCTCTTTTGCGCTTACATAAAGTGGTGTATACTTCTTACTTTTATTGGCCTGCCATTTGCCATCATCTGTACACTGCTCTCCAACATTAGCATGATTAAACGACGGATTTTCTGGTTGAAAATCATGAAATCTATTTGCATCATTGACTAGATATTCCATCACAATATGTTCAGCCTTGTCAATACTTGTGGAATTACTAATTAGTTGTTGTTTTCCCATCCCACCCCTTTTTCCCCATGAAAATACCACACGCTATATGATTGGATAAAACCCTATCTAAGCAAATGAAAATTTCATCTAATTTGAACGTCTTCATATTTTGGCCCTGATTGCAAGGGCATAAATACACCCCTTTCTTACCACCGTTTTCTTCAACAATACAAATAAACTTTTTCACCCCATCAATATAGTATAGAGATCTTTGATTAGATTCATTTATCCACTTTTTGTCTATACCGAATGGCATGTTGCCAGCCTATAAATTCAAAAATTGTTACAACTTACAAATTGCATCAATCACGGATGTTTTCATTGGCAAGTTGGTTTTTTTACTGGTTAACCTAAAACTAGTTTTATTTAGTGGAATGGGTATGGCAGTTGTTGGGAAACAAAACATTTCCAATAGCAATTTAACAAACAAAATTCAAGGTTCATATTTTACATATTCAGTATCATGACTAGCTAATTTAATACAAGGAAATAGATCAAAAAACGTGTGCACTAACCATGGTGTACTATGACCAACTTGAAAAAACCTAACTTTCTTCAACGTTCAACCTTGCTTTGTAACCGCCCTTGGGTAAAAACCAATAAATAGCTCTCTGGCCTACAACATGTTGAGCATGAATTAAAACAATAGCACAAAAAATATTGATTACAAGAAACTGAATCAAACCAAAATTTTACCAGCAATAGAGACGCAAGATTTGCAGGCAATGACAAAGAAGCAGATATGAGCAGACAACCATCAGATTTCTGTATTTTCTGGGAGCAATTTCCAGAAATGGAAAAAGGGCATGGGATACAATATTAGACGAGGGAAATAAAAAAAGGGAGGGAGATAACCTGAAAGGATTAAAAAGTTGGAGGGATGGGTGTGCTTTTTTAGGCAAAATTTTTACACAAAAAAAGCACGAATTTGAAACGGCCAACTATCGAATCATATTAACCGATCCGGAGCATTCGCGATGGACGGTCAAATTTAGGGTACTTGTGGTGGTGCAGATAGCAAATAGTTGTTTAATACGGACCTAAGCATCCGTGTGTTCCAAATTGGTTGATATGGTGTAGTGGTGTATTATAAGTTGAGCTGAGCACATATTTTGGAAAGGTATGGAACTGATTAGGTTACACATGTTTGAAGTATAGATTAGCGAGGGGCTGTTAGTTGCTTTGCTTTGAAGTTAGAATTTGGTTTCCTGAAAAACAGGTAAACCTTAATTTTGTGGATTAGTGATTGAATTCATGCCCATAAGTTGGGTAGCCGTTTGGTTTTCTTTTCTTTTCTTTTGAGATATGTGAGGCCCAAAGTGGCGGTTGTAGTTATACCAATCGAATAGTGCAGAGGAGATGCTGACAATTTTTTTTTTAAACTTAGATATTTTAATGATAATTCTATAATAATTATTTTGAAAATAATTGGGACTGAACATTCCTCTTACTTAGCAATTTTGGGGACGAAATTCTTTTAAGTGGGAAGGAATGTAACATCCCGTATTTTTGGCAGTCAGATGTTTAATTTAATTTATTATTTTAAATATTGATTTGGATTATAAATGAATTTATGATATATAATTCATTTATATAACGAAGTTTGAATGTTAAATTTATGTATATATTTTCAATTTGAACTCGCAAAACGTCGGGGTATTTCACAACTCACGATTTGAAATTTATGTATATCAGTACGAATATAAAACGCCCAACAACAACTGACTATGAAATTAAATAATCATACGAAATAGAAGGTCCAAATCAACGCGTTATTTTCTTATGATGAGACCCATGCTTCGCACATGAAAATTGTTCAATATATCATATAAGCATTAAAAATATTTTCTTTTCAAACAACCTCCGTTTTCCGACGAAATGAGTTTTATGGAAAACGTATGATTAATTATTGCTAGATTGCTGGTTTGGAATCAATCGGAATTGTTTTATCGGTGTATGAAATTTAAGGGTGAACCGATAAATTAAAATAGCGTTGTTGTGCAAACGGAGTCCGTTTTCAATGAAATTAAATTCATTAAGACCGGAATGTTGAGTCGTAACGATGTGTCCATTTTCATTGCATTTGAAGTTCACGTGTATTGATACGATTTTTAACGATCAGTATAATATAGTGGTACCCTGTATAGTTTAACCGACCTTATATTTCACCTATTTATCCCTTACCTTTTCCGGTATAACCCGCTGCCCTGCCTCTTCTATTTCTTCAGGTCGTCTACGAGTTTTCAATTCAAATTTACTCATCGAACAACACTGCAAAGTTTTATCATCGCGGGCTACTCTATATTTTCACTTCTACACATGCTATGTTTTAAAATTGGCCTACCTATCTTTGCACCTGTACCCGATTATATGTACAGCACCAATGAAAGCAGAAATAGCTTAAACTATGTTCCCTTTTTTTCAACAAGCCTACTCTATTGCCCTTCTTATTTCCAACGTGCCTAACTGATTTCACATACCCAGACTAATCTACTTCTATTACTTCAACCGCAAGAAATTTAGATGCAACATATTGTACGCCCACTTTCTCCTATCCTATAGCTGTGTTGTTTCTCACCATCAACGTAGAAATATAAACCCATGAAATGATTTTCCAGCAGAGCCTAACCTATATATTAATTAGCAGCGTACCCATATGCCAGACCCTATCGTCATCTGCAAACCCATTTTTTTCTTTCACATGGCCTGATACTTGAAAACGCTCAATTGAAAAGAAAAGACACATTACGCCTAGCTACCTAAACGCACAGCTACAAGTAGGATTTGCAGCTATACTATGGCACACATGCATAGACTACTCATGGCACAATTTCATGGTTTAGATACACCCCTGTAATCTAACTGCACAGACTTCACATGCTAAGCTTTCCCACTCGTTTTTTCACATCACCAGCTACCCCTTATTAGAGATGAAAACACACTGAAAGCAAACTGACCTGCAGCTTCACCGTGATATGTCTTCTCCATCAATCGACCTACTGGTGCTAAGGCACATGCCTATAGAAAATACGTGGTCCTTATCTCTGGTCCTTCATGTGTATATATGGGCATGCCGGTTTGTTTCTCTTCACCAAATAAACAAGCCTAAGCTTTCGAAATGAAACCATCCTCCTGCCAACTATATTTCGCAGCCCCTTTGTAACGGGAACCAATTCCCTCACAATTTTAATCAAAACCGCAACCTCATTGTTTAGTTAAATCAAAACCAAGCTCTCCTATATTCTCGTGCATGTGAAATACTGGGGGAACGTGGGGTATAAATGGTAAAGCTTCGCTTATGAAGCATCAGGTGCGAAGAAAATTAAAAAAAATGAAATAAGGGGAACACGCCGAGACAGAAAAAGAAAGAGAGGGGCTCGGTGTCTCGGCAAGGAGGATTGACTCTCGAAGGGATATATGAGGCCACGTTTTGGGTGGAGAGGTGTGTAAGAGAACACGAATTTGCGATGAGTATGGTGAAGGAAGAGGAGACTGGATTTGAAAGCAGCATGTAAAAGCAAAAGATGATGAATAGTAAACATTTTAATGTGCCATTTGTAGTTATCTTTGCCTAATCCTACTTAACAATGCCTAGTCCTATGATATCACGTAGCCTGGGTATATGTGTACAAACACCAAAATCCCATTTGTCTAATTTTTATATACAGTACATTATAACATAACTGAAAACTTAAATATGCCAAACAAAATAGTTCGTGCTAGCAATATATTAAAGTTGCATAATTAAATTGCCTAATCACGGTTAGCATATCAACGTGCTGGTTTAGTTAAACCTATATATAAGTTAGTACACGAATTTTGTCCTGATTTATATTGCCTAATCCTAGCTATTAACGTAAGTAATAAAATACACATTGAGTTATTCATAGACGTGGCCAATTTTAAGTTGTTATATGTACCTAACCATTTGCGTTTATTACATGGTGAACCTTAACAATAGAATAACATATCTGCCTAATTTAGATTTACACTATGTCTAACCAGGGTATTAGGCCATTTAAGGAACAGTAAGGTAGAAGGTAAGTCTGTTCGTTTGTTTAACATAAGCAAGGGATCAGTTTAAGAATCTAAATAACCGGATAGTTTTATATTGAGGGAATGTCGACGTGTTAATAAATTAAATGATTTGATTAGTATTATTTAAAATTTAAATCAAGAAATATGTTAGTTAAATTTAAACATGTAACTTGTATAACTTGATCATATTTTATCAGAATTAGAGAAAACCAGAAATGATGGAACTGGATCGGTAGAGACAACGTGATGGAGCTGATCTGATCAGAGCTGATAGCTATTGGAGTTTTAATTAAATTAAACGTCAGTTAATTTAATTAGGACGAACTGTTCTAGATGGAAAATGAAACCAAGGTGAGTTCAACTCACTCAGTTTTATCCCACTTATATTTTATATAAGTCGAGTTTAAATAATTATGTGCTATGATTGTTATTTGGTTGAGGGATGTTGAACATATATTTATATGCAGTGACTGAACCGATTGAATTAAACATTTGTTTAATTTAATTTAAATCAATCGTTATTTTTAACGATTGTAACCGATAGAGATAACCTACCTCATTGGTCACGTTTATTATAATATAAACGTGTTAATTTTATAGATAAATGTTTGTATTGCTATATGATTATTGCATATTTGTTTATTGAAATAAATGATATTTGTTGAAATAACATATTTTGGATGAAGAGAAAAACAGGTTGGAGGGATCCAACTGGATTCCTCAAATTTACTGTTTGTTTTCATATTGCAATTATTTGAACTGTTTAACTGATATGATTGGATGATTAAATTGACCATCGATTGTTGAATCCGAATTCAACATTTATTATGTTTTAACCCATGGACAGTATTGGTTGAGTAATTGGTAACGGTTGGCCCAAAAATATATCGTGTTATAAATATTGATTTACCATCAGATGGATCGACGGTAATAAAGTTATAAAATATATTTTATAGCTGAAGATGTTTTATTGAAATTGAGGTAAGGTTTTAATAAAAGGAAACTAACATGTATTATTTATTATTTAAGAAGTGATTTTGTGACGACCCCAACCCGTACGGACAGTGGCAAGGGTAATCTTTGGAATATAACACATAAATAGATAATAGTAGAACAAAAATAAATAAATACACCAGATAATGAACAATAGAATATACTGGATAAACGTAATCATCAGAGTTACACAGTACACAGGATCATACTTAGTACAAATATAGTTCAGCTATACTTAAATGTCTACAGCGGATACAAACATAATATGTACAATAGGAGCTGAACAGCATAAAAAGAGATAAATGATAGAATCCATCTTCAGCTCCAGCTATTCAGAAAGAGCCTACTAATAACCTGAATACAAGGCTGCCCGTGTAGAAGAAGGGGCACTCGAGTTTGCAAGTGAAACAAACTACTAGTCAGTCATGGGACTGGTATGAGAAATCTACTCAACACATTCAAAATATGGTTGATCACGGGACCACGCCACTTTCATGGAACGGGTTTACTCCATTGGATTGCCAGTGCTTTAAAACAGATAATTCTTTTAAACCTCGCAATGCTTTTTATAAAAATGAAGCCATTATAAGACTCAGTTCCCATCACACAATGCAACGCAAACCGGAGGATAGAGTTTTTACCTTATAATGGCCAAAATATGCTTGATACGAATAAAACAAAAGAATTTGATATTATTACTAGTGTTTATATGTTTCAAAAACAATTTCAAATCATAAGTATCAATCATAGACGGAATTAATGCCCCATACCACTATGTCGCCATATATAGGTATACAATCAAAATCGCACAGTCACGTATTTGGGAATCGAATTTCCGTCATGAACTAAGGCAATAGATAGTCCTTACCGAATTCGAGACTGTCTAGCCCGAGTCTTAGGCACAGCCGCAACCGTACCTTCGATCGTCAGGGCCGGTCCACACGGAGTGGATTATAATGCCTGAACAATGCGTTTCCCCGCCCTTTGGGGCGTAAATAAGCCAACGAATGACTCCATCGGTCCCGGATCGACCGATATTTCCGAGGCGCCTCGCAACAGCAACAACCACATAGGTGAAAATAGTATAAATGTCAGACAGTTTAAGCACTGACACCACCTCTAGCTAGAAAGAAACGCACGTCCCCCCTGAGGTCCTCTCCCGTTTCTAGTTCATACAGGGGTGTGAGGCTCGCGAATTCACGCTATACACAAAGCTACGCCACACAGGCGGTGCTTTGATCATCACCACAAGGCTTTTCTTTTCAATAAAAGCCTTGATCACTGCATCTTAGCATGCCCCACAGGCAATTCACGCCATGTAACTGATGGTTATCAATCATACAGAATGGATTCCAATGTCAGACACAGTCCATTTACAAGTCCATTATGGGTCTGAACGAAGCCGAAGACACTATATACCTCGCAAACCCATCGATCTCCACGTACGTCTGGACGATCACCACTCATTATCCATATTTCGGGATGCCACCCAATCAGGACGTCAGTTACCATCTAAACGAGGTGAAGATCTCCGGTCTTCGACCACCGTCTTCATCTTCGATTTCTTATCGTCGATTAAGTTATTAAGAATGGGATAAATCCGGTCTTTCTGAGCAACTCGCGTATATAATAAACAAGTGCTACACAAACACATATACGCTTTATTCCAATGCATCAGTCACTAACCGTAAATCAGTAAGAGAACGATTTCCCAAATATTAACCTCGAAGGTCGAAACCAACATCAGATCAAAACCCAGGAAACCACTCGACTTAGCCAACCTTCAGCTAGTTTCTAAATTTCACATTCCATATCATTTATAATATTTTATAATGATTTATCGCTATTTTTGTTTATTTAAAAATAGCTAATTTATTTAAACGACGCTTTGGGCCATAACGCGGCGGTGGCGCTGTTTTTCTTCAGATTTGATTTACACATATCTGAAAATCCAACCGTTGGATCTTCAAAAAATTTACATCATTAGAAAGATCTTTTCAAAACGAATCCAATGGTTCCAGTTTTGGGAAAATCCGACGGTCGGATCTCCCGGTACAATCGTTTGGAGTTTTGATTTCAAAATACGAACTACAACGTCGTTATTCGATTTAATTTAATTATATATATATATATATAAATATAATTGATTATGGCGCTGTTTTTCTTCAGATTTGAATTAAACATTCCAGAAAATCCAACCGTTGGATCTTTACAAAGTTGGTGTCGTTGGAAAGATATTTCCAAAGTGAACCCAACGGTTTCGGGAAAATCCGATGGTCGGATCTCCCGCACTAATCGTTTGAAATCACAGTTTCAAAACACGAACTGCAGCTTTGCTATTCGATTTATTTTAATTATATATATATATAAATATAATCGATTCTTCGATTTCAAAACTATATGCTTTTCATACATTTGATAAAAATGATATTTTTATCCAACAGACTTCTATTTCAACACTTCACTATTTTTGACAATTCATGTATATAATAAAAATGGGATTTTTAATGTAAAACAATTTATTTCAAAACACAACTATTTTATATAGTTCATATAGATGATAAAAATATGATTTTTATTATAAAACAATTTGTTTTAAAACACGAATACCATTCAGCACATGAATTTCTATTCAACGAATGAATTTCTATTCAACGCATGAACGGTTTCAACATATGAAAATAATTTCAACAAATAAAAATAATTCTAACACATGAATATTTCAAAAAAAATCGGCAGCATAACGGCAGGGTAGTTAAAACCGGGGCCGTCCCTAGTACGGCTCCTCGCTCTACCTTAAAGCCTCGCAGCTTTTGACAATAGGGATTTTATGCATCTAGTTCGCACGCAGGCGGCATGTATATTTTTCCATTTCCACAAACTAATCCTATGTGGTTTCAACCAAATATTTCTCAACCACAAACGGGTATTTTTCAATCTCAATCAATCAATTTCAACCATAAACAATTCTATTCAACCAGTCGTAATCAATCAATTTTCACACCAATCACAACCAATAAATATCGTCCATGGTTTATGGACGAGAGGCGTATATATATACATATATATATATAAGCATTTCACTTCTATTCAACACATATATAATTTTTACAACGCATATATAACTTATATATCGACCGTACAACTTATACAACGCTTATACAAGTGGTGTACAATGCTTATATAACTCATACATCGACTATATAATTTATACATCGTCGTTTTCCAATTCGTTTATAGTTTAGAAATAGCAGAAGGATCAGAAAAATACGCGGTCTCTTCTAAAATGTAGAAGACGTCCACACGAGTCCACTGTCTCTTGTTTCACTGAATTTCGTCAAGAAACGAAAAAGATATGATTTTTACAGTGAAATCAAAAACCATAGAGCTTTAAACTGCTATAATATAGTTTCAGCTGTTACCTCACTGATGTGTTCAAAACTAGGTTTTGAATTTTCTTTGAATCCGCGCAACGATACGTCGATCGGCCTTCGCCACGAGGAAGGGGGAGGAGAGGCGCACTAGGCGCTGGTGGTGTGGCGGCGTTCGACGATCGGAGGAAGCGGCGGCGGCGAGATGAAGGGCTCGACTTTCGAGCTCGAATTCTCCTCCAATTCTGAACGAAAAAATCCAAACTATATATGGATTTGAAAATCTTCTCTAGCTCTACAAAATCTTCAACTGGAGTGTTTGATTTTGATGCGTGGATTGATCAGAAAATGAATGGGAAGGTTTGGAGGTGTTTTCGCCGTGCGTCGAGTTCAATCGAGGAGAGAAAGTGTTTGTTTGACCAATGATATTTTTTTATTAATTTATATATTTTTAAATTTCTAAAATACCCCTTGTCACACACGAACACCAATCCAAACCCAACGACTGTCGTACCTAGCGTTTTACCCCCATCCGAACACAATGGGATATATTTCGTTGGCCTAATAAAATGTTTCAGTCAGTTTTCCTTCAAATTAAAATATAAAACATTCAATATTTAATTTGAACGTACATTTCAATTTGTCGGGGCCACATCTTGATTCTAAAAATTCCCGAAAAATAAATCTAGCTATGTTTTGATGATACGGTCCCAACAAAACTAATTTCGTCGAATTCTGAGACCGTTTGAAAAATGGCCCATTTCTAGTCGATCCAATTTAACTATAACTGACCAAAACACGATTTCCTTTGCCACACTCACATACTAGCCTAAAAAATTATGAAATTTGAAACCTAGCAATAATTTAACATCCTGGATCCAACAAAAGTGGTTTTGTCGAATTCCGAGGTCGTTTGCAAAATGGCCATTTTCACGGGCTCTATAAACTCTATAGCGACCTTTCTGAAAATTCATTTGGCCATAACTTTTACTTCCCGCTATGAAACTTCGATTTTTTAGATTCGTTAGAAAGGTATTCACTAACAGATTTAAATATTTTTGGTTTCACTCAAATCCGTTTTGTTTTGCACCCGGTACAGTCAGTCAAAGTTTGAATTCAAATTTTGAAACTACCGCGCCATTTCAGGCCTTGTTTATAATTAGAATTAATTATATTCGTTTTCAAATGTCGATTCAAACTTACTTTTCATCGTCATTATTTAAAATATTAATTTTAAATATTTAAAATCCACTAAAATAGCCAATTTAAATATTTTAAATTGGTTCAGATTTTCCGGGGCGTTACAGAATTTGTAAAAGTAAATCTTTTATGTAATAAGATTTGTAAGTGGACGAGCAGAAGCTAACACAATGGTTAAGAGTTGGATTAATTATTTTCAAAAGGCAATTAAAAGAAATTATTTAAATTAATTATATTATTAATTAATTTAAAAGAAGGGCTAATTTGAGTTGATTAACGAGATAATCATGGTTTGAGCTGATAAAGTAAACTAATCGGGATTAGTTATTTGATTAATTTATTTAAATAGTTTAACAAATATTTATCTTAACTTTAATAAGATTTAAAAAGAAATTTACTGTTTAATTGAGTTAAATAAGAAATTAACTATTTCTATAATAGTCAATGATGAAGTTAATTATTATTTTAAATGAATAATAATTTGAGTGATCAATTTATAAATGGGATTCTTTAAGGTAACTAATCAAAGTTGATATTGAAACACAATTGGATTTTTGAAAAATATTGATAAATGGTTTTATATTTAAATCGAGTTTTACAACTAAGTTATAAAGGAGATTTTAAGCCAAGACAATAGCTTAAAGTAAGTGTTTGAATTAAGGAAAGAAAAGCGAGATAAAAAGGTATTGTATATTAAACCCGAATTTTATAAACAAGGTTATAAATGGAGTGTGAGGCTAAACGTTAAGATTAGATTAACGTTACTTAATTCTGGAAGTACCAGATGCGATCTAGGTTCACTATATTTAATAAGAGATGAGGTTTCATCAGTTATAACTAAGATGGGATTTGGTTGATATTGGAAACGAATATCGGTTTGGTATTACAACTGATATCTATCTTAAGATAAGAACGTTGTTGATCAAGGCCTGAGAGGTAATTTAAAATAACCCAACTTGAATGACTTCAGAATTATTGATATATGATATTAGTTGTAGTGGTAAAGATGTTAAAAGGAGTTTAGTTTAAGAAATAATAATGTAACATTAGAAATATATATATAATAGATTCCAAGATAAAAGGAAATTAAAACGGGCTTTAGAATATGAAATGATATTTCCATAGAAAAGGAAATAAAGGAGATTTTGTGAAGATATAACGATGTTCTCAAAGTAAGAAGAAAATATTTAGAATGGGTTTATTCTAAAAAGATAAGTGACGAGTATAGTGTTCAAACGAGGAAACCAAATGAGAGGTCATAACGATTGTTTTACGCATGACAAGTCAAATCCATGATAAATAATAAGTGGTGTTCTAATTAATGTTTTGGAATAAGAGTAATATAGAAATTGGATATAGCTATTAAATATTTTCTAAATATTAGATTTAAAAGAGTTTTGAGAAGATTAATATATTGAAATGAGAATTAAATACCATGTTTATAAGTATGGAATGTTTTTTTTAAGTTTAAATTAATCATTCATTAATTATTTATAAGGGTTAAATGATGCTGAGTACTGAACCAACGAATTCATTATATTCACGCAATTATTATTTGATAGTTAAATCACCGATTATCAAATCTGACCTATACGATTGATTGGTAAGGAATGACCGGAATCGAATTATATTCGAAAACCATTCCGAACCAAAAAACACGTGAAGATGAAGATTGAAGATGGAGCATTGAAGACCGTAGATCTTCATAAGTGGAAGGATTACTCATAATCTCTGGTTTAGCGGCTAGAGATAACCTGTGATTTTGTCGTGGTTGGAATCTACGGATTTGCAAGGACCACTCGCTACCAATCCATAGGATGACTCCTAGGATGTAGTAGGAGGGTGCCTTCGGTTCGTTCTGTTCCTGGATGACTTATATGGACGAATGTCTAACAGAGTATTTCTTAAGAATCATGTACATTGATTTTTACAAATGTACTTCTGTCAACTGTAGAGTATTTTTATGGACGTCAATGAGTGATTTGACGGATCTGATAATGTGGCATTCAAAGTAAATAATGGATAGATGTTCTAAAAGTGAATTCAAACCTCAAGCCTCACAACTGGAAAATGACAAAAATCGGGCAGGAAGCATGGCTATGTGGGTCGCTCCCATTAGGGTGTATATTCACCTGTCTAGAGAAATTCCTTTTGCTTCTTTAATCTATCGATGTTGTCCCTTTAGGGAAACGGTTGCTGTTCCCAACCGTTGGTGATATACATTCGATACCCTCAAGCAAAATGAGTGGTCAGTTATGTGTGGGCCGGGTTGCAAGACGTTCTTGTTGAACCCAGTGTATTCGCCTCTAGAGATACACTATCGGCAGGTGGTTCCACACCTTGTCATAGTCGGAATCCAATCTCCAATAAGTGCTCGTGGTTTGGATTGTATACTATATATGTGGAGCGTGAGATGCAAGCGTTCCACTAAATTGCTATCTACTTGTATTTAGACACTATTATAATATCAGAAAATATTAGATTTTAAAATGTTTTGTGTTATCGTAAGGAAAACCTTATGTATTTATGTATGGATTTGGTCTTACGATAATCCTTTTCTTTCGAAAAGATTTTTGAACTTAAAAATCAAGTTGAATGATTCACCTTAAACTTTTCAAGTTGTTCTCATTCTAGTTCACCAGACTGACCCAGTATTTGTAATGCTCGGGTTAGACTTGGTTGTACAGGTTCAAATTATCGGATGCTGAAAGAGACAAGCTAGAAGAGTCCAGACGTATGATGTTATACGGTTATTATTCTATTGTGTGTTGTGTATGAGGACAGGTTATTATAACTGTCCAGATGAATTGATGTACTCTGATGATTGTAAGTATTTTACAATCTCTCAATGAAAGTTATTTCTATATTATATTTTTCTGCTGCGATGTGAGGCTCTGTGTTATGTTGATACTTCTTCTTCTTCTATTCTAATATTTCTTTCTTTCTTATCTCATCCTCTAATTTCTTTCTATTGACATCTGGGTTTCCAGTACAGTTTGGGTAGGATTGGTGTTGTTTGGTCAGCTCAAAAGGTATCGGAAATTTGGTTTGCTATAGAATTGAATGTAAGTGAATTGAATTTGATGTTAAATTGAGTTTAATCTTGAAATTGGAATCGTTAATTGTTAAGAAATCTGAATTTTGGATAATTGATTCAGATCGTATTATTTTGACAGTAGTATTCATTATAAAACTATTTTATTTGAAAAATTATGTTGTTTCAAGCCTAAGTATTTTAATTTATTTCAAACCATTTGCAAAACCTATATAATCATTCAACTTATTTTTCCAAAACTATCTATTTATTTAAATCTATTGTACATCAAGAGTTATTTTATAAAACATATCTATTTATTTCCAACCAATTTTATTAATCAATTTATTTAAGTTAAATTTACATTAAGCTATATTTTTTCCAAGATTATTTTATGAAACTTAGTTATTTTAATAAAAGTTTATATCCAATCTGAACAGATTAAGATCCAAAATGATTAAATGTAAAGACTCAATTGGATATCGATAATTGAAATGTGAACTCCAAATTGAATGTGAATGTTTATAATAAATCAAATTTGTAAATATGAATTTAAATTTTGAAATGATACTGGATACTCGAATCATTTTGAAATTAATTCAATTTGATCCCGAAAGGAAATTTTGAAGATTGTCGATATACGAATATTTTGGTGTGAAATTTGAAACTTATATATTAATTATATAGGTATGAGAGTCGAAAACTATTATGGAAACGAATCTTATATAGCTGAATATATATATGAATGATGTGTTACAAAATATGATTTGGAAAGAAAATCTTATGTAAATTTACATAGGTGCGATATAGGTGAAACATGAAATGAACTATTATATGTATATAGTATCTTATGTTTTAAAAACCAAAGATATGGGAAAAGACCTTCCATCGAAAGTCGCGAAGGCGCTGGAAGTCCTTTGGAGTGTCCGTTCGAAAACCGCAGCTGCGTTGGAGCTCCAATGTTTGGAACCTCCATCGAAATCGGTGCCCGTACGATGGGGACATGTATTATATATTATGATTTATAACCATAGCGAAATTCAAGGGGTGTGATACCCATGGACACAAGCGATTCTACTGGGATAGTAGCGTAACCGCAGCGTGTCTGCGATCCTTGGGGAAAGTGAAGTATTTTCCACATCTATTTTTCTAAATGTTCTAAGTAATTTCACTGGGAGTTGAAACAAGTATATAATTTAGTACTTGGAGAATTTTAGCTATGCTTTGATACAACATATGCCCAAATTTCCGTAAGAACAAAAATGAACTTGTTAAACTTGAGTTATCAAGTATTTTCAAAATTTAAATAACAAATTGATATTATAAAATTAAGACTTGTATTGTTACGACCCGAAATCCCCCTTACGGGAAATCACGGATTGAGTTAAGGACAAGACAAATCAGAACGCAAACACAAAAACATTTCATTGTATACTACAACAATTCCATCAGAATAAAAGAATATACAGAGTATGAATAAATATTACACAGAAAATATCAGAGATTTAAATTACACTTAAATACATCGCAGTGGAAAATAATACAAAACACAACTAGAAGTAATACACGGATACAGAGCTTTCCGAGTATCGTTCCAGCTGTAAATCAGGATCCTGTGAATATAAATCTGCAAAACCAAAACTACTAGCTGCCCGTGTCAAAATAAGGGCACCCAGAGTTTAGGTTAAAACAATAAACTCTAGGTCAGTCATGTGACTGGTGTAAGAACTAAAACAGTTATTAATCTTTATTTTTAAAGTTAGGTAAATCAAGGGACCACACCGTATAACACAGAACGTGTTTCCTCCCAAGAATACCAGTGCGTAAAACAACAATGCAATGCTAAATAAAGAAAAATGAAGCTATTATAAGATCCAGGTCCCATCACACAATGCAACGCAAATCGGAGGATAAGGTTTTTACCTTATAATAGCCAAGAATGCTTGGTACGTGAAATTTCATGTTTTATTATTACTATAAGTGTATAGTGTCAAAACAATTTCAATCCATAAGTATCAATCATAGACGACATAAGTGCCCCATACCACTATGTCGCCATACTAGGCTCTACAAATAAAATGGCAAAGTCACGTATTGGAAGTTGGATTTCTATCTGTGAACCGAGGCAAGGGATCGTCCTCATCGGCTTCGAGATTCTCTAGCCCGAGCCTCAGGGTTAGAGCGCATCGACCCTTGGAGCGACAGGGCCGGTCCATCGATGTGGATTAAAATGCCTGAACACTGCGTTTCCCTGCCCTTTGGGGTGTAAATGAGCCAACGAATGACTCCATCGGTCCCGGATCGACCGATATAACTGAGGCGTCTCACAACAGCAGCAACCACACAGGTGAAAATAATATAAATGTCAGCCAGTTTAAGCACTGACACCACCTCTAGCTAGAAAGAAACGCATGTCCTCCCTGAGGTCCTCTCCCTTTTATAGTTCACAATCGGGGTGTGTTGCTCGCGAATCAACGCTACACAAAGCTATGCCACACAGGTCGTGCTTTGATCATCAACCACAAGACTTTGCTTTTCAACAGAAGCCTTGATCATTTGTCACTTAGGCATGCCACATAGGCCATTCACTCTATGCGATTGATATCCATCAATATATAACCCCTAAGCTCGTACGTCTTAGAGAAGGGCGTTAAGCAAGAGAATAAATTCTCTGCCGCCAAACAGATATATATTTAATAGAAATCAATCATACAGAATAAAATCCAGTGCAGACACACAGTCCATTTACAAGTTCGTTCTCGGTCTGAATGAAACCGGAGGCACCTTGTACCTCGCATATCCATCGATCTCCAAGTACGTCTGGACGATCACCAACTGATTCCCTCCTCTTGGGTGTACAGCCCAATCAAGATCATCAATAATCACCCAAATGACGTGAAGACCTCCGGTCTTCGACCACCGTCTTCATCCTCGACACCACGTCGAATCAGTTATTCAGAATGGGATAAACCCGATCTTTCTGAATAACTCGCGTATATAATAAACAAGTGTTACACAAACACAACATACGCCTCATTCCAATTCAGAATATTCATTTATTCAGATATCCTTATACTTTGGGAAAGGTTCCCCTTAGTTTTATCAAAGATAAAATCTTTAAATTTATTCTTTAATCTTCTTTGAATATCAATTCAAACTAGTTGGGATTAGCGAACCACACCAAAGTAATCATTTATTTTATTTCCCAATCCCAACCTACTCATCCCATGAAGTAAAACTGGTAATACTTCATATCTAACACCACAGTGTTATCGGTAAATTCAATTACCATTTCACGTTCAAATCTAGTTAAAGATTTAACTATCGCCTGGAGCAAAACTGGTGATACTCCATTCTCGACCATTTCAATCTAATTAAAGATCCATTAAAACCCCACTTAGTTTTAATCTTCTTAGAAATCAATATCCTATCTTTAACTGGGTTAAAGAACGAATGTCATTTAAAACACGGTTCACTATAAACCCAAAATCGCATTTCATTAATTATCGGGTTAAAGAACAAGTGTTATTTAAAACGCCGTTCATGATAAACCCAGAAATCAATTCAAATTCAATTCCAATTAAATAACATTTAATTGGTACACTTTGTTAAATCTAAATAAAAAGATTTAATCTTTCTCTCAACTGGGTTTAAGAACAGTGTTAATGAATACACCATTCATGACAAACCCAAATCACATTTGATATTATATACAAGGCTCTGAATAAAAAATATATCGACTTATATTCAATATCAAATTCTATGACTAACAAATATCGTATTGGAAGTAACGATATAAATATATCTTTCAAATTTCCATAACAGTATCTGTATAATCATGAAATCCAACATCGAAATATTCCAAAGACAATTTCGATTCAAATCCACTCCAATTCAATTATTGGAAATTTATGGTTACTTTTAAAACCCCTTTTTAAATTCAATTTATTTGTTTCAAAATAAATTGATCTTAATACTAGTTCAAAACTAGTTCATTTCGATAAAAATCTATTTTTATCTTTTCTAATATGGAGTTGTTCATCCCAATTCTTCCCAAATCATTTCTTATGATTTTACACAAATTATTACTATTTTTAATAATTTTATTAAGGCCTGTATAGTCGATTTCCACCAATGGCCATTGAACTGCACTTACAGCGACCTTTTCCAAATTTGATTTGGACATAATTCCAAATCCAACCGCTAGATTTAAAATTTCTAATATTCGTTAGAAAGCACTTTTCGATACGAACCCAACGGTTCCAGTTTTAGGAGAATCCGACGGTCAGATCTCCCGCAATATCCATTCGAAGTCAATGGTCGAAATTCACGAACTACCGCGGCGTGGCGCGTTCTATTCAGGCCATTTAATATATATTACATATATTTCGTCGATTTCAATTCAGAACATATTTTATAAATCGTTTTAAATTCGTTTTCAAAATGATTTCAACTTCAAATTCAATTTCAAATCAAAATTGAATATTCCATATCATTAATCTATAAATGATAATATTTTCAAAACGTTATATTTTGAAATCACTTCCTTTTCTATATTCATTTTAAAAGCGAATATAATCGATATAAATATCGTTCGCGTCAAAATGGCGTCAATCTAACCAACACGGCTTTATATATTTCAATAACTTCGTTATTCTATTCAACAAATGTATATTTTCTATTCAAACATGAATTTATACTTCTATTTAACACATGAATTTATATTTCTACTTTTCCAAATTGGAATGAGGCCCAATCAATTACCATATAGTGTTAATTATATGGGTTTTATAAAACACACATATATAACCGCAACGAGGAATAATCAACCATCATCCAGAGTGCACCACACAACTGCATAAGCATTAAATATAAATAATTAATGCTTACACAGTCCGTCAACCCATCGATTGACATACAACTACACAAATCGGGATTAATGTACGTCAAATATCATCCCAATACCCGTGTGGGGTTTCTAATCAACACACACAGATTTTATTTGTGTAGTTGGACGATGTGTAAAATTTATCGTCCCAATCAATATCAGTCAAATCAGTGTATATAAACAAATCGTCCGATTTGTTTATAAATATTTATTTTATATACACGTTAAAAATCATATTTTTAACCATAAAATATTTTCCACTATAAAATATTTTATTTCATTTCACTTCATACAATCAAATTTCACAATACAGCAATCAAACAAACAAGTCATCCATGGTCTGTGGACGAGGGGTGTCGGTTGCTACTAAACACTGTATGCATCCTAGTATATATTTCAAACTAGAAATAAAAAATAAAAGTGAGGAGTTCTCACCGACTAGCTAAACCAAACGCCATGACTCTTCATATGTAGAAATCTTCATCGTGCTCGCCCTTTTGTCAATTTTATTGTCCGTAGCCACTACATATATAAAAATCACATTTTTATATTGTTGTTATCTATATAAAAATCACATTTCTATTTCTACACTATAAAAATTCTATTTTCAATCCGCTACTCATATAAAAATCGAATTTTTATCCTCACTACTTCATATATGTAAAAATCGAATTTTTATCTTCACTTCATATATATAAAAATCGAATTTTTATCTCCACTTCATATATATAAAAACCGAATTTTTATCTTCACCTCAAATAAATTTCGGTTTTAAAATCATATAAATTTCAGTTTTAAAATCATATAAATTTCTGTTTCAAAATCATATAAATTTCAGTTTTAATAACTAATCAACATCAATTTTTATATATAATTAAAAGGAGAGAAGAAGAAAGAAAACGAAAGAGAAAAAATAAATAAAACAAATAATAAAAAAACTTACAGCGTGGGGGGGGGGGGAGGTTCGAACTGGTGCAGGAGGAGGGCGGCGGAATGTGGGAGGGAGATGGCTGGAGGGGAGTTGCGCGCATGGGGGGCGCGAGGTGGTGGTTACGTCGGTTCTGGGGGGGGAGGGGGCTTCAACGTAACGGAGAAAGGAGGGGAAGGAGGGAGGAGAAGGAGGAGGGGGAAGGAGGCTAGGCGCGACGGCTCCGCTCTGGCAGGTGGCGGCGGCTGCGTCGCCTCCCTCTTCTCTCTTTTTTTGACCTAATTTGATAGTAACGAGGGGGGAGGTGTGTAATCGAAGGAAAGAAAAATAGAAGGGGGTTTGTAAAAATTTTAATTAATTTATTTTATTTTATTTAATTTCAAAAAGCAACTTTTAATTTTGACCTCTAAACGAGACCCACGCCTGTTGTCCATAGCTAATTACCCCCATTTCAAACACAATGGGATATGTATCATAAGTTGATTTGGCCGTTTCGACCAGCTTTCATCAAAATCAATATATAACTCTATATATTGAACTTGAACGCGCATTTCAATTTACCGGGGCCACATATGAACTCTAAAAATTCCCAAAAAATATTTTCTAGCCTCGTATTGACGATACGGTCCCAATAAAACTAATTTCGTCGAATTCTGAGACCATTTTAAAAATGGCCATTTTCCAGTTGATTAAAATCAACTGAAACTGGTCAAACGCGTTTTCCATTGCCACGCTCACATATTGATTCATAAAATTACGAATTCTGAAACCTAGCAATAACTTGACACCACGGATCCAACAACAGTGGTTTCGTCGAAAACCGAGGTCGTTTGCAAAATTTCCATTTTTAAGGGCCGAAATTCCATAGCGACTATTCTGAACTTTCAACTGGACATATCTTTTGATTCCCGCTATGAAATTTTGATTTTTCGGATTCGTTGGAAATATATTTTCAATTAGATTCAAATATTTTTGGTTTTACTAAAATCTGGTTTATTTTGCACTTGGTACATTCATTTGAAATTTGAAATCGAATTATCGAACTACTGTGCCATTTTCTATTTCTTTTATAATTTAAAATAAATATTTATACTCTAACGACGATTCAAATAAATATATACGTTCTCTTTCCATTCAAAATAAATTTCTCGTTGTTATTATTTAAAATAATTCATTTTAAATATTCAAAATTCGCTAAAATTGCCAAAATAAAAATTTTAAATTGGCTCAGAATTCCGGGTTATTACATGTATAACCTAAACAAATGAATTAAGAAAGAGGGTTTTAAAGGGTTTTACAAGTTCACGACTTTGAAATATAATAAAATACTTTTTTCTAAAATGTCAACACGAGAATTTATGTTTAAATCAAAGTTTTGTAAATCAAAATTTTGTGGAAGATTATACATATATTTATAAAATGATAAATCGAATAATTTTTTTTCTTTTCGAGCTTTGAAACTACTATTGGTTTAACTTATATATATATATTTAGTATGATTTTACATATGATATACACGTAGTATTTTGATGATTTGACATGAACTGGTATTCCAAGATTTGATATTTACTCTTAAGATTTTAATTATTTCCAATGGAAACATGAATTTTAGATTTAAATCAATATAAATGAAATTGAATGAGATCAATCCAAATGAGAATAAATTGAATTTATGTGGTACATGAAGGCAATAGTCCAATTGGAATTCGATTAATGTAAATCCAATAAGCGACCGATAAAATATAAAATAAAAAATCTGCAAGGGAAATGGAAATGGAACGAAATGCAATGAATAAAATTTAACTTATCGATAAAATTATGAATTGTGTAAAACAATGAGAAGTTGGATTGGAAAAAAAATTGCAAGTGAATAAATTGAATTAATAGGATTGAAACGAAATGCACATCAATAATAATGAAGTTTTGATGATTAAATGGAAAAAAGAGAATATGTATTTGATGTAAACAAATTTAACATGAACGGACAAATGAATGATTGGTATGGCAATCTATTAATATAGACGAATTTAACATGAATGACAAATGTTTAGAATGATAATGCTAGAAATACTAAAATGTGTGAAATTGGAATGAATGACGATAATGTTAATGTTTAAAACAAAAATGAAATGAGTTGTATTTGAGTGGAAACGTTGCTTATGTAAATAAATCTTGTTCATGTATAACGAAATTTACATATTGTGATTGCTTATGCTTTATGTGTTAAGTTGCAATATATATGTGATTCTCATTATTTGTTAAGTGTTTTAGTAGGTTGCAAAGGCGTGCGCTTCAATTTGGAGCTTACTTTTGCGCTCGTCCACTAAAACATAAGAATTTTTTTTGAAAACACTAATAAAAGGTATGTATTTCAGATTTTATATCGTATTTGAGTTTTTTGTGTTGTTTTCCCCTGATTAGGGATGCCTCATCGTATAGATGAGATGCATATTTTATTTTTTTTGTTGGTTTTGTGTATGGGAAAATTTTCCCAATCGAACCGTGTAGAGGAGGTGCTGCCGAAATTTTACATACATTAGGGCATTTGGAAAATTTTCAAGTCTTTAAATTCTATATTTATTCTAATAAGTCGTAATCAGAAATAATTTGAATAAAATTAAAATAGAATGAATGTGTTGAAAATAATCGTCCATTTGCTTGTTGATGCGGTTTGTTTTCCCTTGACCTGCCGTTACCTTTCACTTATCGTTCGACCTATTCATGTTTGAATTGTTAAATGTCCAGTTCGTATTCTTGAACCATTCCTTGTGCCTCACATCAATCAATCAGAGGGCAAGTTGTTTTAATAATTTGAATTTTTTTTAATGGAAATTCGATATGACCTGAAAACTTAAATGGTATATAAAGTGATTTATAAATATAGAAAGTTCGATGACTTGAATCCCAAGATATTTGAGATGTTTAAAAATGATAGTGATACTTTTTGAAAGATAAATTTACCATTGTTTCGAAATGATATATAACTTCTGAATATGAAATGAAATGATTTGTTACCGAGATTCGAGAAACCCGTGACTAAAGAAAGGTAAATACTTCGTGCTTTGTATTCGGTGTCCGCTGTCTAGACGTTAACCGGGAGATACTTTGCTTGTGTTCGTGAATAAAGCATATACGGTGTTCGATGTCTAGATGAAAACCGGGATATATACTTTGTGCTCTGTATTAGGTGTCCAATGTCTGGATGTTAACTAGGAGATACTTAGCGTTATATCGATACCTGCATAGGCTGTGCCTCGTGGCCTTGTCACTAGGAGAAACCTCTAGACTTAGGACATAAAGGCTTTATGTCATTTATCGTAAATTATTTGAAATGATTTTGGTTTTGAAAATCCCGAAGAAAGTATGATTCGATACGAAACAATGTAGTATTTCGAATGATTTGAAAACAAACCAGGATCTTAAGTCGAATGAATTATTTCATATTTTGAGTTCATTTTTCAATCTCTCCTTTACGAGGACGAAAAGCTTTAGGGGGGAGATTGTGACGAACCACGATTTGACATTTTAAAAATTATGAAATTTATTTGAACATTGGTGTTTAAGTAATTTATATTGGTCGTGATGTTGGAATCTACCCTATTTAATTTGATTTTTGAGTTGATTTTTATAAATGTGAGTCTAAATTTTAATATTTGAATTAGAATTGTTTTACTTTACGACGGTAGTATTTTAAAATTTATTGTAATCTATTACTTGAGAAATCATGAATTTGTTTAAATTTAAACCTGAGATTTACTTATAATTTATTTGAGATTTAAAATTTTGCTTTGAATTTACTTTGTATATTAAAATTTTTATCTTTAAATCTAAACTTGTTTTGTTAATTTTTACGATATTAACATTATAGGATAATTGAAATTTGTTTATGAATTTGTGATCTTGTTTATTCAAGCGTTATTAGTATTTTTAATCTATTTTTTTTTTGTAAAGTTGATTCTATTTCTATTTGATAAGCTATAAACTAAGTTAATTCATTTGTTTTATTTCTATTTTATTTATTTATTTTCTTGAGAATTTATTTTAATTAGATTCAAAGGTTTTGAAGATTTAAATTAGCATTCTTGTACACTTGTAGAGTTTCCTTGTTTGTGATAACCATGTGTTGAAGTCTTTCTAAAGTTGGGCCACGTTCTACTTTTATTTACACCGCTCTCATCTTTTATTTTCCATTCCCTTATTTTCCGCTCAGCCTTCCCTTTTCCCAAAATTCGATTTCCCCCAAATTTCGAAACCCATGGCCATCTTCCCCAAATTAAACCATTGCTCCTCCCAAATTGATTCCGTTGACCGTTTCTGTCCTCACCATTCGCGGTCAAAGCCTCCGCTCCTCCTCGCGTTCGTCCTCCACCTCGCAAGCTACCGCCTTTCTGACCAGTTCGCATGCAACCGTCGTCGCTGAACCCAAGCTCCCCGAAAACCGCTATAATGACTAGCCTCTCGCCACCGTATTCAACCGCCAACACAACCAATCGTAGGTTTCTTACGATTAAAATTATTTTAAGTTGCTACTTCGATTCCACTAAACATGGTTGTTGGACTGTGCATGTTAATCTCTATTTTGTTGGCCTATTGTTTTGGTAATCCTTTGGATTCGTCTACTGTAAGCTTGCATGTTCTAATTTATATCTACTAAGCTTTATTTGTGTGTCACTTCAATTTATTTTGTTGGTCACCTCTCTGTTACTTTTGGAACCCGCTAAAGATTGTTATGCAATTGCACAGTACTTCTGTCCCAAGATTCAAATAGCCCCAGATTATAAACTTTGTTCCTTGCTTATGAAAGCGATGTAATGTTAGTTAGCACAAATTCGAATCTAAGAATCAAACTTTATCAATAACTATTATGATACCAATGGCCTGTTTTAGTACAATAAACCAATTATTGAACACTGTTTTAGTGCTTATATTCAGCTAACTCGAGTGTGCATGGATCATTTTTTTTCTTTCTCTACTATGTATATATTTAGCTTGCTACCAACCCCAGCGCATGCATGTAAAAGGCTCTTGACATGTTCATGTTTATAATGGTTTATAGCCCTCGAAATAAATGCATATTGGTTAATCCACTTGGTTTCTTCAGTTTTCACAAAATTGGTAATATAGTTGTTGCGACACCTCTTGTATGATATTTTACCGAGAATTGTGAATACCCTTTTGTTCATGATGGTCCATTATTATTTTATTAGTTGGTTCCTTACATCGTATAATCAGTTGACAAAAGTTGATTGGCACTAAGAACTAATTTTTCTGCATAATGAAGTCACATGTTGATAGGATACATTTGGTTTTTGTTTTGGACGCATGCACTAATTTATTTCAGAAACAATAGGTTAACATAATATGAAGATATGTGGTGTTCATTTAACCTGTTCCATGCATGGCACTTTGGAAATATTTTACTTTAAAAAAGTTGTAACAGTAGGCTAATAAGGATATGTATACCTTAGTAATAAATAACATAAAGTGGATTAACAATAATAAGTAGCATTATGTATCGTTTCCAATTAGTTGTGCAAAACTAAACTAGTGCTTCTTCAGTACCTTCTTCTTGCACCATTTTCCATTTGTTTTTTGACATTGCATGGCCTTGTACTTCATATACGTTATTTAGACAATTGGTTTTACCCTGTTCCGCATACCTGGTCATGGTTCTCGCCATAAATTGATGTTGTACCCTCATGTTCGTAACTGTCATCAACTATTGTATTTTTTCTCTTTTGCAAAAGTTTTAGCCAATTTCAATGTTAACACCATAGACAGTGTTGCGACATCAGATTCTATATATGTTTGCTTCTTTCTTTGAAACCATATGTATGCTACACAGTTTTGTTATTTCGGACTTTCTGGGTTGTTATGCTCGCATTATCTCATACATGTTGTTAGGACTAAACTAATTTTATTCATGTTTTTATCGATGTTTGCTAACTTGAAATAAGTTTAACTCTGACTAGGGTGTTTTGTTTATTTTGCATGGAATGCTCGGGTCAGGCCCAAAGTGTTTCAGGCTTAGAAAATTTCAGCTCGCAACGAAGTGGGGTGGCACATAAAGAAGCATACGATGCGCACTCGACAAAAATCGTAAAGCTTTTATTTATTTAAAAATTCGTGTACTGTACTTATAAATCTTCTGCTGTATAAATATTTTGTACAACTCTGATATTATTTATATAAAAAAATTCTGCTTGTGAAATACATTGTTGTATATTTCGTGTTGTGATTCTATGTATTTAATTCTGTTAAATCCGCTAAGCTAATAAGGGTTCGTCGTTCTGAGCGTTTAGAGTCGGTTTAATTACTGATCCTAGATGGACAAAAAGGCGAGTTGTTATAAAGACCATCCATCTTCTCTTCTAAAACTCTCCATTCTCATACCAATTTTGTCACTCTCGGGATGAACCCCGTTCTCCAGCCTCCAGTACAAACACATTAAACTACTTCGACATTTTTTCAACCGAATAGCCCCAAAATAATCACACAAGTGCGGTATCAACCAATAATCCCAAAACTAACATCCATCTCTCCTCTAGATGCTTCAAACTGAAATGTATTCGAACCCTAGAACCCATACTACTCGCTGACCATACTCCCATTGAACTAGAATATCTTTGAGCAACCCAGAACCCATATCATTTTGGAGAAAAACACTTCAGGAGGCCAAATATTCATGTATTGGAATTTACTGATTTTATTTGGATATTCTATGATTTATTTTGCTCACCATTTTTGCTAGAAGAAAAAAAATAATGGCGGAAATTTTATTTGACCAGAGAAGTGAGGACATTAGGATTAGGAGTATTTATGGGGTATTTATAGATTAGAGTAGCTTACAAAAGTTCGTATATTTTTTTTACTTTAATTTATATTATATTTCTATTTGTATCACACACGATGTCCAAAAATCATGGAAATGGGAATGCAGCTACAATTTGACATTACGGACCCAACGAAACTTGTTTCATCGAATTTCGAGTCCATTTGCTCACATACAATATTTTAAGGTCAAATTATCGATTGTTTTTCACATTAAAATTCCGTACGGCCACATACTGACTTCAAAAATCATGAAAATTGAAATCTAACAATAATTTAATATTCCGGATCCAACAAAATTAGTTTCGTCGAAAACGGAGGTCGTTTGCAAAAATGGCTTTTTTTAAAGCTCTAGATAAACCCATTTAAATATTAATATATTTAAAAATAATTAAATCTAATATTAATAGATTAATATTATCGTATATATTTACACAGAGTATTATATAGCTCCAAAATATTCCTATCTGAATTTATAACTTGACATTTCAAATCCAGATTAAATCAATATTCAATTTATATTGAAAATCCATTTATAATATAAATAAATCATTATAAATTATAAAGGATTTCCATAGCGACTTTTCAAAAATTTGATTTGATCATAAATCAAAGTCTACACGACGAAATCTCGATTTTTATCTTCCATTAGAAAAATATACTTCACCAGCTCCGAACGTTTCTTGTTTCACAGAAATCCAGCTTAAAACGGATTATGTAAATTCTTTTAAAGTTCAAATCACCAAACTATGAATTGCCACGCCATTTTGAGCTCGGTTACAATTATAATATAATTATAAGTTCAAACATCGTTTAAATAATACATTCGTTATTATAATTCAATTTCTAAACTGAATTAAATACTATAAATAATCCAATTCACACAATATTGTGAATTCTACTATTCTCCGACTATTCTGGAATTTGAATATATTATTTAATTATTATAATAATTAAATATTCAAAGATATTTAATTTAAACCATTAAATTACCAAACCATTATTTGAATAATTAAATAAAATTAATTATTAAATTGTTAAAAACACGTATCGTTAGAAATGTGTTTATTATAAACAAGTTGGACAATCATAAGTGATGGTTTTTTATATGTAGACGATATGCTGATCTTTGCTCCTAACATTAAAGTTATAGAGACCGTAAAGAAAATGCTAATAAACAATTTCGATATGAAAGACTTAGGAGTTGCAGACGTTATTTTAGGAACCAAAATAATAAGAACTAATTGTAACGACCCACAAATCCATGCTATTTGAATTGACTAAATACAACTCATGTCCAACCCAAATTGCATGAAAATACGCATCAATAATAGAAAGAAGTTAAAAGGTGAGAAATAGAAAGATAGAACATAAGAATAGAAGAAAATGGATAGAAGATGGAACTAAACAACTATATAGAATCTCACAATCGCACCGGAAAAAATATAATATACATCTTAACTTTTTGAACACAAAACTATATTTTACTTACATACATCATCAGAGTACATCACATATACAACACAGCGGAAATAAACTCTAAATATATAATGTTGAACCCTTCTGCTCCAAGCTCCTCTGGTATCTGTAAAATCCTAAACTACTTTACTTCCCGTACAAATTTGAGCACCCAATAGTTTAGGGGAAAACAGAGAAAAAATGAACTCCAGGTCGGTCAAGGGACTGGTATGAGTAAACAATTTCAAACAGCTTGATCTAATAAAGGATATCTCATAAGACCATGCCGTAAAAACGGAATGACTTTTTCCCTTATGAGAATCCAAAACACTAATTCAATTCTCAAAGACGTTTTAAAAGAAAAGATAATCGTAAGACCAATCCACATATAAACATTGATGGTTTTTATCTTACGATAACCCAGAACCACTTTATATCAAAACTCTTCTAATATTATAATAGTGCCTAAATCAAATAAACAGTAATCTAGCAGAACGCTTGCATCTCACGTTCTACATACATAGTATACAATCAAAACCATTAGCAATTATTGGAGGTTGGATTCCGACTATGACAAGGTGTAACGACCCGGAAAATCTAAACCAATTTAAAATATTTAAATTGGCTAAAATAGTGGATTTTAAATATTTAAAATAAATATTTTAAATAATAGCAATGAAAAGTGAGTTTGAATCGACGTTTGAAAACGAATATAATTAATTCTAATTATAAACAAGGCCTGAAATGGCGCGGTAGTTTCAAAATTTGAATTCAAACTTCGACTAACTGTACCGGGTGCAAAACAAAACGGATTTGAGTGAAACCAAAAATATTTAAATCTGTTAGTGAATACCTTTCTAATGAATCTGAAAAATCGAAGTTTCATAGTGGAAAGCAAAAGTTATAGCCAAATGAATTTTCAGAAAGGTCGCTATGGAATTTATATAGCCCGTGAAATTGGCGATTTTGCAAACGACCTCGGAATTCGACGAAACCACTTTTGTTGGATCCGGGATGAGAAGTTATTGCTAGATTTCAAATTTCATAATTTTTGAAGCTAGTATGTGAGCGTGGCAAAGGAAAATGTGTTTTGGTCAATTATAGTTAAATTGGATCGACCAGAAATGGACCATTTTTCAAACAGTCTCAGAATTCGACGAAACTAGTTTTGTTGGGACCGTATCGTCAAAACATAGCTAGATTTATTTTTCTGGAATTTTTTGAATCAGTATGTGGCCCCGGCAAATTGAAATGTATGTTCAAATTAAATATTGAATGTTTTATATTTTAATCTGAATGAAAACTGACTGAAACAATCGAATGGGCCTATGAAACATATCCCATTGTGTTCGGAATGGGGGTAAAACGTTAGGGACGACAGTCGTTGGCTTTGGATTGGTGTTCGTGTGTGGAAGAGGGTATTTTAGAGATTTTAAAATATATAAATAAATAAAAATATTCATTGGTCAACATCTTTTTCTCTCCCCTATAAAACCATCTGACCGACGGCGATAAAAGCTCCAGACCTTCTCTCCTCGATTCTTCGTTATACACTCAATAAAATCAAACGCCACAGTTAGGGATTTTGTAGAGCTTCAAATTCTCTTCAAATCCATATAAGTATTGGATTTTTTCGTTGCCTGTAGCTCGAGATCCACCTGCTCGAGTTCGCCAACTTCAAGCCACCGCCACGAGCTGGATTCGCCGTCGAGCTGGACGAGACAGGTGGCGCAAGGAAGCTCTCTCGGAGCCCTTCGACGCTGTATAATCTGATCGGGCTATAGCTTCATGGATTAATCGAAAAGTGAAAACCTAGTTTCGAATCAAAAACTGAGGTATCGGCTATGTTTATTTTCAACAGTTTTAACACCTTTAAACCATTGCATACTTTGAAAAATAATATCTTTTTCGTGTATTGACGAAATTCGATGAAACATGAAACATCGTGACCGTGTGGACGTCTTCTACATTCTAGAAGAGACCGCATATTTTCTTGAGCCTTCTGCTATTTTTGGTGGAGTGGAACCCAATGTGAGATTTCTAAATTATAAACGATATGGAAAACGACGATGTATAAATTATATAGTCGATGTATGAGTTATATAAGCGTTGTACACCTCATGTATAAGCGTTGTATAAGTTGTACGTTCGATGTATAAGTTGTATATGCGTTGTAAAAATTATATATGTGTTGAAATAGAAGTGAAATGCTATATATATATATATATATGTATACATGCCCCTCGTCCACAAACCATGGACGATATTTATTGGTTGTGATTGATGTGAAAATTGATTGATAGCGAATGGTTGATTGAAATTGTTTGTGGTTGAAATTGATTGATTGTGGTTGAAAAATACCCGTTTGTGGTTGAGAAATATTTGGTTGAAACCACATACCCTATTGTCAAAAGCTGCGAGGCTTTAAGGTAGAGCGAGGAGCCGTACTAGGGACGGTCCGGTTTTAACTACCCTGCCGTTATGCTGCCGAAATTTTGAATAATATTCATGTGTTAGAATTATTTTCATTTGTTGAAACTATATTTATTCGTTGAATTGAAAATCATGTGTTGAATTGAAATTCATTCGTTGAATTGAACTCATGTGTTGAATGGTATTCGTGTTTTTAAATATAAAAATCACCTTTTTATCTATTTATATAAACTATAGGAAACCTTCATGTGTTGAATTGAAATTCATTCGTTGAATATAATTCATGTGTTGAATGGTATTCGTGTTTTTAAATATAAAAATCACCTTTTTATCTATTTATATAAACTATAGAAAACCTTTATGTGTTGAATTGAAATTCATTCGTTGAATAGAATTCATGTGTTGAATGGTATTCGTGTTTTTAAATATAAAAATCACCTTTTTATCTATTTATATAAACTAAAGGAAACCTTCATGTGTTGAATCGAAATTCATTCGTTGAATTGAAATTCATGTGTTGAATGGTATTCATATTTTGAAAGAAATTGTTTTATAATCAAAATCCTATTTTTATCATCAATATGAACTATATAAAATAATCTTGTTTTGGAATAAATTGTTTTATAATAAAAATCCTATTTTTATCACCAATATTAACTATATAAAATAGTCGAGTTTTGAAATAAATGTTTTACATTAAAAATCACACTTTTATTATATATATGAATTGTTAAAAATAGTGAAGTGTTGAAATAGAAGACAGTTAGATAAAAACATCATTTTTATCAAATGTATGAAAATCATATGGTTTTGAAATCGAAGAATCGATATATATATATAAATAGAATTGAAATATATCGAATAACGAAGCTGTAGTTCGTATTTTGAAACCGTGATTTCAAATGATTAGTGCGGGAGATCCGACCATCGGATTTTCCTGAAATCGCAACTGTTGTGTTCGCTTTGGAAATATCTATCAAACGACACTAACTTTGTAAAAATCCAATGGTTGGATTGTCTGGAATGTTTAATTCAAATCTAAAGAAAAACAGCGCCAGAATCGATTATATTTATATATATATAATTATATTTAATCGAATAACGACGCTGCAGTTCGTATTTTGAAATCGAAACTTCAAACGATTATACCGGGAGATCCGACTGTCGGATTTTCCTGAAATTGGAACCGTTGGATTCACTTTGAAAAGATCTTTCTAATAATGTAAATTTTGTGAAGATCCAACGGTTCGATTTTCAGATATGTGTAAATCAAATCTGAAGAAAAACAGCGCCACGGCCGCGTTATGGCCCGAAGCGTCGTTTTGAATAAATTGGCTATTTTAAAATAAATGAAAATAGTGATAAATCGTTATAAAATATTATAAACGATATGAATGTGAAATTTAGAAACTAACTGAAGGTTGGCTAAGTCGAATGGTTTCTTGGGTATTGATCTGATGTTGGTTTCGGCCTTCGGGGTTAATATTTGGGAAATCGTTCTCTTACAGATTTACGGTTAGTGACTAATGAATTGAAATGATGCGTATGTAGTGTTTATGTAGCACGTGTTTATTATATACGCGAGTTGCTCAGAAAGTCCGGGTTTATCCCATTCTGAATAACTGAATCGACGATAAGAAATCGAAGATGAAGACAGTGGTTGAAGACCGGAAATCTTCACCTCGTTTGGATGGCAACTGGTGTCCTGATTGGGAGGCATCCCGAAATATGGATAATGAGTGGTGATCGTCCAGACATACGTGGAGATCGATGGGTTTGCGAGGTATATAGTGCCTCCGGTTTCGTTCCGACCCAGAACGGACTTGTAAATGGATTGTGTGTCTGACATTGGAATTTATTCTATGTGATTGATAGCCATCAGTTGCATGGTGTGAATTGCCTGTGTGACATTCTAAGATGCAGTGATCAGGGCTTCTGTTGAAAAGCAAAGTCTTGTGATTGATGATCAAAGCACCGCCTGTGTGGCGTAGCTTTGTGTATTACGTGAATTCGCGAACCTCACACCCCGGTATGAACCAGAAATGGGAGAGGACATCAGGGAGGGCCTGCGTTTCCTTCTAGCTAGGAGTTGTGTTAGTGTTTTTACACGGCCTGACATTTTACTTATGTGGATGATGGATAGTGAGGCGCCTCGGTTTTATCGGTCGATCCGGGACCAATGGATTCATTCGTTGGCTCATTTACGCCCCATAGGGCGGGGAAACGTAGTGTTCAGGCATGATAATCCACATCGGTGGACCGGCCCTGACGATCCAAAGGGTTGATGCGTTCTGACCCTGAGACATGGGCTAGATTTTCTCGAATTCGGTAAGGACTATCTTTTGCCTTGGTTTATGACGGAAATCCAATTTCCAAATACATGACTGTGCAGTTTTGATTGTATACCTATATATGGCGACATAGTGGTATGGGGCATTAATGCCATCTATGATCGATACTTATGATTTGAAATTGTTTTTGAAACATATAAACACTAGTAATTATATCAAATGCTTTTGTTTTATTCGTATCAAGCATTTCTTGGCCATTATAAGGTAAAAACTCTATCCTCCGGTTTGCGTTGCATTGTGTGATGGGAACTGAGTCTTATAATGGCTACATTTTTATAAAAAGCATTGCGAAGTTTCAAAGAATGATTTGTTTTAAAGCACTAGTGATCCGATGGAGTAAACCCGTACCACGAAAGTGGCGTGGTCCTGTGATTAACCATATTTTAAATGTGTTGAGTAGATTTCTCATACCAGTCCCATGACTGACTCGTAGTTTGTTTCACATTCAAACTCAGGTGCCCTTTTTTCTACACGGGCAGCCTTGTATTCAGGTTTTAGCTGGCTTTCTCTGGATAGCTGGAGCTGAAGATGGATTCTATCATTTATCTATTTTATGCTGTTCAGCTCCTATTGTACATATTTTGTTTGTTTTCCGCTGTAGACATTTATGTATAGCTGAACTGTATTTTTACTAAGTATGATCCTGTATACTGTGTAACTCTGATGATTATGTTGATCCAGTATATTCTATTATTCATTTTCTGGTGTATTTATTTATTTATGTTCTGCTGTTATCTGTTTATGTGTTATATTCCAAGGATTACCCTTGCCGCCGTTCAGTACGGGGTTTGGGGTCATCTCACAAGGTATGTAACCACCTTTCGATTGTATACCTCTAGAGGGGAATCCATTAGGTTCAACAAGAACATCTTGTGAAACACCCCACCTCCGTTAAGGTCACTCACAAAGGGAATGCCTTAACTTCGGTGGAGCATTTTTAGTACAAGATGCAGAAAAATTACAAGACAGACAAATAAAGCAGCGGGAAATAAATAACCTTTATTTATTAAAATAGCTTGTACAAAGATTGTTTTACGACACTAATACTTATTACAAGAAAGCATCTGTCTTGTTTAATATATAAGAAGCACAAACTGAAGATGGCATTCCCCAATAAAGCATGAGCCAGCCATAACAGTAGAAAATGGAGTTCAAAGCAATGCGCCAAAGAATCTTCAAGCTCGAAAAGAGTAACGGCCCCAAAATGAGCTGAGCTTTTCCCTCCCTGACTCCTGGGGGAGGGGGAACGGAAGAAAAGATGCGAAAGCAAACTGGGTCAGACATAAAGTCTGGTAAGTCCAGTGATTCTTAGTATTTAAACGAGAAAAAGGGTCATGACATGAATAAACTAAATATAAGACTAAACCATAGTAACAAGATAACATGGGATAAGCCTGGGATATGGCAAGATAAACTGAATGCACCGATAAACTGAATGTACTGATAAACCGAATGCGCTTCTACCCATTCTCTGCTTCGCAACTACCCTTTTATACTTATTTCTATATCTCTGCACTACCTAACTAGTGTCCAAACTAGTAATCTATGATCATATGATAACGTGATCCCAATCCCCGTATTTGCGGTTGCCTTCAGGTGTACATCTATTATGGGGATTCCATCTATTACCTAGGTCTAATCTAGGGTTTACTATCGAGCGCTTCCTAGATTCAACTAGGGTTTACGCTACCCAGGGCCATTGGGGTTTATGCTACCTATTGAACGCTTCTCGGATTCAGAGTTTACGCGACCTAGGTCCAACTAGGGTGAGACGACCCAAATTCCCGTTCAGACGGAAACAAGGTTATCTTTGGAATATAACACAGAAACAGATAATAGCAGAACAGAATTAAATAAATACACCAGATAATGAACAACAAAATATACTGGATAAAGTAATAATCAGAGTTACACAGTATACAGGATCTTACTTAGTACAAATACAGTTCAGCTATACATAAATGTCTACAGCGGAAATAAACAAAATATGTACAATAGGAGCTGAACAACATAAAAAGAAATAAATGATAGAATCCATCTTCAGCTCCAGCTATCCAGAAAGAACCAGCTAAACCTGAATACAAGGCTGCCCGTGTAGAAAAAGGGGCACCCGAGTTTGAAAGTGAAACAAACTACGAGTCAGTCATGGGACTGGTATGAGAAATCCACTCAACACATATATAATATGGCTAATCACAGGACCACGCCACTTTCGTGGAACGGGTTTACTCCATTGGATTGCCAGTGCTTTAAAACAAATCTTTCTCTTAAACATCGCTATGCTTTTTATAAAAATGAAGCCGTTATAAGACTCAGTTCCCATCACACAATGCAACGCAAACCGGAGGATATAGTTTTTCCTTATAATGGCCAAGATATGATTGATACGAATAAAACAAAGGCATTTGATATTATTGCTAGTGTCTATATGTTTTGAAAACAATTTCAAATCATAACTATCAATCATAGACGGCATGGGTACCATATATCATGTCGCCGTATACATATACAATTGAAACCGCACGATGTCGTATTTGGAAATTGGATTTCCGTCATGAACCAAGGCAAAAGATAGTCCTTACCGAATTCGTGACTCTCTAGCCCGAGCCACCGGAACAGCCGCAACTGCCCCTTGGAGCGACAGGGCCGGTCCACCGATGTGGATTATAGTGCCTGAACAATACGTTTCCCCGCCCTTTGGGGCGTAAATGAGCCAACGAATGACTCCATCGGACCCGGATCGTCCGATCAAACCGAGGCGCCTCGCAACAGCAACAACCACATAGGTGAAAAGTATATAAATGTCAGGGCTGGTAAGTCGCTGACACCACCCTAGCTAGAAAGAAACGCATGTCCTCCCTGAGTTCCTTCCTCCCGTTTTAGGTTCATACCGGGGTGTGAGGCTCGCGAATTCACGTTATACACAAAGCTAAGCCACACAGGCGGTGCTTTGATCATCACCACAAGACTTTGCTTTTCAACAGAAGCCCTGATCACTGCATCTTAGCATGCCACACAGGCAATTCATGCCATGCGACTGATGTCCATCGATATACAACCTCTGAGCTCGTGCGTCTCAGAGAAGGGCGTTAAGCAAAAGAATAAATTCTCCGCCGCCAAACAGATGTATATTTAACAGAAATCAATCAACACAGAATAAACTCCAATGTCAGACACACAGTCCATTTACAAGTTCGTTCTGGGTCTGAACGAAACCGGAGGCACTAAATACCTCGCAAACCCATCGATCACCACGTACGTCTGGACGATCACCACTCATTATCCATATTTCGGGATGCCTCCCAATCAGGACCTCGGTTACCATCCAAACGAGGTGAAGATCTCCGGTCTTCGACCATCGTCTTCATCTTCGACTTTCAATCGTCGGTCAATCATTTGAAATGAGAATTAACTCGGCCTTTTCAAATGATTCACGTATATTTAGAATTTCAAATCAATTTATTTCAATGGTTAAATTATTCGACAACACTAACTTCGTTCTTTAATGTAATTTTCCACACCAAACACATTCAACCATCAAACACAACATAAATCGAGCAAATTCAGCTTATTTCCATTCCATATTGCTTATGATATTTTATAACGATTTATCGCTATTTTTATTTATTTTAAAATAGCTAATATATTCAAAAAGACGTTTCGGGCCATAACGTGGCCGTGGCGCTGTTTTTCTTCAGATTTGATTTACACATATCTGAAAATCTAACCGTTGGATCTTCACAAAATTTACATCATTAGAAAGGTCTTTTCAAAACGAACCCAACGGTTCCAGTTTCGGGAAAATCCGACGGTCGGATCTCCCAGTACAATCGTTTGAATTTTCGATTTCAAAATACGAACTGCAGCGTCGTTATTCGAATAAATATAATTATATTTATATATATATAAATATAATCGTTTCTGGCGCTGTTTTTCTTCAAATTTGAATTAAACATTCCAGACAATCCAACCGTTGGATTTTTACAAGGTTGGTGCCGTTGGAAAGATTATTCCAAGGCGAACCCGACGGTTGAGGTTTCGGGAAAATCCAATTGTCGGATTTCCCGTACTAGTCGTTTGAAAACACGGTTTCAAAACACGAACTGCACGACTTCGTTTCATTTTAATTTTATTTATATTTATATAGTTATATAAATATAGTTCATTCAATGATTTCCATATCGTTTTTACTTCAAATATTTTTCTAACGCCTTAAATTTTGGAAAAATTTCGCCATAACCTCCCCTGCACCGGGAGCATCGGGAAATCGCAAATAGCTTTCCCGGTCCTTCTAATCTCAAAAATAAAAATAAAAAGCCAACAGGCTCAAAATCATCACCCAAACAAATCAGTAAATGTGTACCTATTTGTCGGGCACAAAATTTTATTCCTCTTCTCTAGCCCCTTTGCTATAACCTGTTCAATGAATATGCATGTACATATATATACAGTTCATATCATTTTTCATTTTCTATTCAACTTCATATTTGATTTCTATTTGGTTTAAAAACACCATTCATTCTAATGTTACATAAATAGGTGCAAATCATTTCATTAGCTAATTAATGAATATTTCAACTCATATATGTTTATTTTGAACAAGTGGTTATTTTTAACACTTCACATTTTAACGATTTATGCATACACTAAAAATGGGATTTTTATTGTAAAATGATTCATTTCAAAACACTATTTTTCTATATAGTTCATATAGTCGATAAAAGGTGATTTTTATTATCAAACAATTTATTTCAAAATATGAATACCATTCAACACATGAATTTCTAAACAACGAATGAATATCAATTCACCACATGAATGTTTTCTATAGTTTCTATATATAGATAAAAATGTGATTTTTATTATCGAACAATTTATTTCAAAATATGAATACCATTCAACACATGAATTTCTAAACAACGAATGAATATCAATTCACCACATGAATGTTTTCTATAGTTTCTATATATAGATAAAAATGTGATTTTTATTATCGAACAATTATTTCAAAATATGAATACCATTCAACACATGAATTTCTAAACAACGAATGAATATCAATTCACCACATGAATGTTTTCTATAGTTTCTATATATAGATAAAAATGTGATTTTTATTATCGAACAATTTATTTCAAAATATGAATACCATTCAACACATGAATTTCTAAACAACGAATGAATATCAATTCAACACATGAATGTTTTCTATAGTTTCTATATATAGATAAAAATGTGATTTTTATTATCGAACCATTTATTTCAAAATATGAATACCATTCAACACATGAATTTCTAAACAACGAATGAATATCAATTCAACACATGAATGTTTTCTATAGTTTCTATATATAGATAAAAATGTTATTTTTATTATCGAACCATTCATTTCAAAATATGAATACCATTCAACACATGAATTTCTAAACAACGAATGAATATCGATTCAACACATGAATGTTTTCTATACAATGAATAAATATAGTTTAAGCATATGAAAATAATTCAAACACACGAATATTATTCAAAATTTCGGCAGCATAACGGCAGGGTAGTTAAACCGGCACCGTCCCTAGTACGGCTCCTCGCTCTACCTTAAAACCTCGCGGTTTTTGACAATGGGGATCATGCATCTAGTTCGCACGCAGGCGGCATGTATATATTTATTTCATTTCCACAAACTAATCCTATGTGGTTTCAACCAAATATTTCTCAACCACAAATGGGTATTTTTCAACCACAATCAACCAATATCAATCACAAACAATCCCAAACAATCAATCGCTATCAATCAATTTTCACAACAATTTCAACCAATAAATATCGTCCATGGTTTGTGGACGAGGGGCGTATATATATATATATATATATATATATATATATATATATATATATATATATATATATAGCAATTCACTTTCATTTTCAACACATATATATAATTTTTAAATCAGAAATCTCACAAATAGCTATCCAACTTCACGACTCTTCCTTATAGAAATCTTCGCCTACTTCGCCTTCTTGTCGCTTTCGTTGCCCGTATTCTCTACATATGTAAAAATCGAATTTTTACGATGCTATTCAATATATAAAAATATGATTTTTTCCTTTTTAAAGTTCAAATCTTTTTCTCTTTGACGTTTAAACCTTTTCCAAAAATCAGTTTTTATATGCTTTTGAAAATCAGTTTTTATTTCCTTTTAAAAATCAGGTTTTTATTTCCTTTTAAAAATCAGGTTTTTATTTCCTTATAAAAAATCAGTTTTTCCCTTTTATAAAAAAATCAGTTTAAAAATCCTTTAAAATCTGTTTTTAAAATTCAGTTCAAAATTCTTAAAAAAACTCAGTTTTAAAATGTTTATAGAAATCAAGTTTTTACTTTAAAATCAGAATCTAAAAACATAAAAATCAGTTTTTTTAAATGTTTTATAAAATCAGTTTTTACTTTAAAAACAAAACAGTTTTTATTATTAAACATAATCAGTTTTACAGAATAAATAAAAAAAAATAAAAAAAAAAGTGCTCACCGAATTAGCTGCAAAAAAGGGGGGGAGAAGATGTCGTCGGCGGCTTCAGCGTCGCGAGCGAGGGGGGGGGAGGGGCTTCATCGGAGATTGCGCCCTGGGTGGAGGGAAGCTGGACGGAGGGAGGGGTGGGTCGGTGGCGTTCGTCTTTGGGGGGGAGGCGCTGTCGATCGGTTCTTAGGTTTTTTTTTCTTTCTTTTCGTTTGAAATTATAATGAACGGGGGGGGGGCCAGAACGAAGATAAAGGGGGGAGATTATATATATTTTTTTTATTTAATTATTTATATTTTGCAAAAAGGTTGACTTTTACATACGACCTCGAAACGAGGCTCACCGCCTGTCGTCCATAGCGTTTTACCCCCATTCCGAACACAATGGGATATGTATCGTAAGCTGATTTGATCGTTACAATCAGTTTCCATTGAATTTACATTTAAATCACTATATCGAATTTTAAACGTACATTTCAAATTACCGGGGCCACATACTGACTAGAAAAATTCCAGAAAAATATTTTCTAGCTTCGTATTGACGATACGGTCCTAACAAACCTAGTTTCGTCGAATTCTGAGACCGTTTGAAAAATGGCCAATTTCCATTCGATTAAAATCAACAGAAACTGGTCAAACGCGTTTTCCTTTGCTACGCTCACATATTGATTCTAAAAATTATGAAATTTGGAATCTAGCAATAACTTTACATCACGGACCCAACAAAAGTGGTTTCATCGAAATCCGAGTTCGTTTGCAAAATGTCGATTTTTAAGGGCCTGAATTCCATAGCGACTATTCAGAATTTCCAACTGGACATATCTTTTGATTCCCGCTATCAAATTTCGATTGGTCGGATTCGTTAGAAAGATATCATCAATTAGATCCTAATGTTTTTGGTTTCACTAAAATCCGGATTGTTTTTCACCCGGTATATTCAATTGAAGTTTGAAATCGAATTATCGAACTACCGCGCCATTTTCAATTCTATATATAATTATAATTAATTATATTTGTTTTCAATTGTCGATTCAAACTCAGTTTTCATCGCCATTATTTAAAATATTTATTTTAAATAATTAAAATCCATTATTTTAGCCAATTTAAATTTTTTAAATTGGTTCAGATTTTCTGGGTCGTTACATAGGGATTATGCTACCTATCGAACGATGCCCCCTAGTCCAGGACACACTACCCAGAGCGGTATATGTTCCTCGACTTTCCCCACGTATGTCTCATGAATCGTTATCGATGTCTAGATGCACATGTCCTCTATATGTGCGACCTGAGTCCCGTGGCAGGGGTAGTCAAGAAACACGGAACTCGGCCGGGAGCTTTCAGATATCTGCCAGTTGCATATGCTAAGGTCTGCTTTTACAATGGATGTGGTCCTACTAGACCACTCCCTTAACTAACAAATGAAAGGCACCCAGGAAAATCATGAATGAGAACTGTACACAGGCCCCTCTATGCCCCCACCAACCTATGTGCCAACCTCACCCATAACTAGATAGCAAGTATATGGTCTGTTGGAGTTCTCCTCCTTTCCGTATCTCGACTGACTCAAGATGGTAGGTAGACGATGAGTTGCTATCAAAGGGCAAAAACTGATCTCTCCGAATCATGTTGGTCCATCCTAGTCTTTAGGTTGCCTTATTATTGCAACCAAGGCATACCCTTGGCTCTTCTAACGCAGACCTTAACCTCTGTGAGCCCAGGAGGATCATCTGTAGCCTCATAGAGGGATACCAAGAGTATCCTCATGTCCCCTCAAAGCTGTGTGCTTCATAACCCAGTTCGTTGGAGCCTTCTTCATGATCAGATGGACGTTCGCTCCTCCTCGTATTCTACTTGGTTTTCTTGACTAAGGTTTACTACTTAGTTCTCTTAACTAAGGTTTACTACTTAGTTTCCTGAATCGTTCGTTTTCTTAACTAAGGTTTACAACTTAGTACTCTTAACTAAGGTTTACTACTTAGTTCTCTTCCTCGTCCTGTTGGATTGGTTAAGTGTTATCCAGCAGTTTACGTTGACTTAACCTACCCATATATCATGTCAAATTGGTTAAGTGTTATCTAGCGGTTCATGTTGACTTAACCCACCCCTACATCATGTGAAACTGGTTAGGTGTTCCTTAACCTTACTCGTTTGTCAGGTTATATTGGTTAAGTGTCTCTCATTAACTTAACCCTGTTTATTTATCAAGCTATAACAACTAAGTGTTCTAAGTTTACTTAACCCCACTGTCTAGTCTAGTTAGCATGTTATAACGGTTAAACATTTACTTAACCTTACCCGCTTGTCTAGTTTACATGTTATAATGGTTAAGTGTTTACTTAGTTACTTAACCCCCACAAATCTTGCCTTGTTAACATGTTAAGTTGGTTAAGCGTCCAAATTAACTTAACCCCTACCAATCCTGTCTAGTTAACATGTTGAATTGGCTAAGTGTTTTCTCAATTACTTAACCCTACCCTTCTTGTCTTTGTTAAAATGTTAAATTGGTTAAGTGTTTCCTTAATTACTTAACATCACATTTTCTAAATTGATTGTCCATGAGCTTTAATTAGTTAATTAAAGCAACAACCGCTCACATTAGACAGGTATTGTTGTGGTTACTAGATGTGTCGGTCGGTTCTGGGCAGGTTTACACCGCAACTCAGTCTAACCTCGGGTCTTTCTGGGCTTGATGCACTAACCACCCACAGTAGACAGGTATTGTTGTGGTCACTGGATGTGCCGGTCGGTTCCGGGCAGTTTTACACCACAACTCGGTCTAACCTCGGGTTAGGCATATTCATCTTTTACTAAATTTACATATTTACTATTTATGTAAATTTTCCGTAAATCAATTTTAGCCTAGATCATATTCATTTTTCATGCAAATTAACATACTTATATTCTATTCCCAAAACTTGATTTACCAATCAATTAGCCCAACTTGCAGTTTATACCAATTTAGATTTAATATTCCCCTT
This sequence comes from Allium sativum, assembly GCA_030737875.1. Taxonomy (NCBI): domain Eukaryota; kingdom Viridiplantae; phylum Streptophyta; class Magnoliopsida; order Asparagales; family Amaryllidaceae; genus Allium; species Allium sativum. Next base: position 434,377,396 of record CM060920.1, read on the forward strand.
TTCAGTTCATGCCCAATCTAGATTAACATTCCAATTTACAGTTTATGTCAAAACTAAATTTAATATTTTAGTTTTACCGTTTACGTCCGAAACTTGGTTTACATGCCAATTACATACTTTGCGGCCAACTAAAATTTATCAATTTATGCCCAAGTCTAATATGCATGTAAATCATTCACTATTATAGCCAATTTAGATTATGCTAACATATTTATTATGCCAAATTAACTTAATTAAGCTACGCCCAATCGCTGCGTCATAATCGTACCCATAACATGATTTCACAAGTTTTCTAAGTACTCATTAAATGGCACTAACAAAAGGAATAGGGGATAAGCACAAGAATTGATATAAAAGAATAGGCACACAAAAATAATGGCTCCAACAGGTTCGATGTACATAATAGTGAATAGGAATAAACTAACCAAGTTACACACTAAATATGAGATCCAACATAATTAAGGGAATAGGCATAGGTGATATGATCCATCATAATGCCGGTTCAAGGTACAACATGATCAGTTAATTGTAACAATGGGAATAGGCATAAGCAACTAACTACAATAGTTATAGGCAATTAACCACAATAGTCATGGGCGACTAATCACAATAATTTCTTAATCAATGTCATAGGCAATAGTCTCATGTTATGATTCATAGTCGTAGTCAATAATTTCATAGGCGACAGTTCATGGCCATAGTCTTAGACAAAGGTCTCATAGTCATAGTCATAGTCATAGCCATAGGAAATAGCTTCATAGGCAACAATTTCATAGTCATAGTCTTAGGCAAAAGTCTCATAGTCATAGTCATAAATCAAATCCAAAGGCATAGATAACTTTCGATTTGACATAAGCATGAATCAAAGATAATTAACTTGGAAATTGGTATAGTTCTATATTTTGATTCATTACATTCACGATTCCAATTACACGTTCAAATCTAAGGAATAACCGAACTTAAAAAGAAGGAATTCTTGATTTCTGGAATCTGAATTCTGAAGTTGGTATGCTCGCCTTTGATGTAGATCTTTGTTCTTATAATTCAGATTTGATTCACTTCGTAGCTTTCTAGTTTTCTTTTTAGTTGAAAGAGAATGGTGGTTGTCCTAGGTTGAGTATGGCGGTATGACGACTCTTAGAATGAATTAGTGTGATTTTAGGGTTGAGCATTAGGTTGTTTATATAGAATTTCAATTTAATTAGAGCCGTCGAATGAACCTAGAGTTAAGCACAATCATTCAGACAGGATAGGGTGACACCTCAGCCCTAATGACTCAGCAAGGAGTCAGAAAGGACTCAGCAATGAGTCACAGTATAGATCTGAACACACCAGAAAGCTGTGCAGGCTTTCAGCCCGTCCTGGGCACACTTGGCAGGTGCGCCAGTGCAATTTTTGTACTGGCGCTCTTCCCAAGTGCCCCAGTGCAATTTGTTGTTTTCCTTCTTCTGGTTCTCTGCCTAACTTCGTTCGTCCATATCTTCTTCATATGGTGTCCGATTTACGCAAACTTGGACTCTCTCTCAAGAAGAATTCCGAGACGTACACAATGGCGTAACCCGTTTCCCTTAATTCTCGCATTTGAAATTAATTTTTTTTTGTTATATCTTATGTCCCGATTTTAAATTATGGGGTGTTACATCTTGCAACCTGGCCACACATGAACGACTACTCATTTCTCTTGAGTGTATCGAATATTTTGTCACCTTACGGTTGCTACATAACTGTTTTCGGGAGATACATAAATGAAAAGAAGAACAAAATGAATATTCTCTAGATGGCAACAATACACCCTAATTGGGAACGACCCACTTAGCCATGTTGCCTGGCCGATTTTTGTCATTTCCCGGTTGTGAGGCTTGAGGATGAACATAACTTCAGATATAACCCATCTTTATTCACTTTGAATGCCACATCATCAAACTCGCCAAATCACAAATTGACTTCCCTAAAAATACTTCGGGTATAAAGCTAGGAGAAACGAATTCCTCTGCCACCAAACATAAATACTTTGAAGAAATCAACATAAGCAAATTATTAGACATACTTTATCAGACAGTCGTCCACACAAGTTGTCCTGGGACTGGACAAACCGAAGGCACTATCTCATAAATCCATTTTAGGCAATTTCTACCTAGGATTGACAGGATAGCCCTTGCATAACACCGTCTTCAATGGTCTTCAATAATCTTTGACTCGAAACGTATATATCGAATCAAAGTGGAATTTAGATTTTGATCTCTTCAAAAACGATAACGAAAAGGTCTGGACTTGATAGTCAGTGATTTAACAATCAATACAAAATAAAAATAAGCTGATTGTTTCCATTGGATCTGCTAAGTCTTATTTAAATGATATTTGATTATTTAAATTTAGATGTTACTTTGTTTATATAATTATACATTTGAAAACACAAGTATAAGTTAACTAATAAATCCTTATTATAAATCTTGTGTGAATATCTCTCTCTTTAATATCCGTTTCATAGCAGGGAATGATATTCAACTCTTACTCATTTCGAATACGTACTAATATGATCTGTCGAAAAATAGTGAAATCGTTCAAGGTGGGGTATTTTAATTACCTCTCAGACCTTGAGTTGAAATCATTCTTATCGTCAAGATTCATATAAGTTCGATATCCAAAATATTCAGTAATCCAAAATTTGTAAATCCATTTGATTTTCAAAACTTAAACTATTTCCGAAACAACATTGTTATGTTGAACCATTCCTTAAGTTAACTTAATTTGACTTAAATATTAAACCATGGAATTTAATCCAAATAAACCAACTTGATTCCTTTTATAATTAAATTATCTTACTTATTTACTTAATTAAAAGATTAGTTAAGTTAAAAACAATATCCTATCCAATTTTAACTTATCTATTTAACTGCACCATTATCCTATCTAATCTGTTAATTTAAAACATTATCAATTCTTTAAATGACCATTTATTAAAACCTCTTCTATCAAATTAATTGAAACCAACTAATTAAATATTCAATTCCCATGTAAACACTTGATTTAAATCAACTCTAAACAACTTGATTAACTGATTATAAATGCTCTTCCCTTTTTAAATAAATTAAGAATACGATTAATTTAAAATAATTCATCTAACTGTTTCTTAAAAACAATTAATATCCAAATATAAACTTACGTTCGTTTCTGAGTTACTTTACAGAAAGCGGCTTAGCAGTTCCAACGATATATTACCGTTCTTATAACATATGACATTCAAGTCGTTAGCCCTAATTTGCACAAACAGCTATGTAAATGCAATTCAATATAATCAATTAATAATATAACAACTCAACAACATATATTTACTGATAAACTATGTCAATACTTAATATAATAGTAGAACAGTGTTTATTTCTGCTAACAGGGTGTTTACATAATTCAGACAATTCAATTTATAGTGGAACACTATTTATTTCCACTAACAGATGTCAATAAAATATATAATTACATTTAATAGAATTAAACACAACTTAGTTAATTAATTAAACATCCAATTCAGAATTTACTGAATTACAGATTATTACAGATCAACTCGCAATGGTTAATTTTTTTTGCGGTTAATTGACATTCGATTGGTTTTAATTATATTATTAAAATCACTTTTGATTTCTTAATACGTTAGTTTAGTTTAAACTGAATTGTATAAAACTCAATAGTTACGTCGAGTTTCTTACACACCTTCGTTTGACTCAACCATACGAACCAAAACTATTCAAAACATATATTCTTGATTTAAACAAATATATTCGTATGTGTGTTTATGTGTGTGTTTGTGTGTATATATATATATATATATATAATCCTATTTGCATTAGAACCTTAACTTAAAACCCACTTTCCTTTTCTTTCATATATTGTGATGGGTCAAGCCCAATTAATATAGCCCACTTTTATATATATATATATATATATATATATTATTTTTAAACTCAAATTAAACTTTAAATCTTCCTTTATTTTCTTCTTATAAGTTATAGGCCAAGCCCAGCCCATTCAGGCCACGCACAAAACAGATTCCATGCATCCTTTTTTTCACCAAGCTTCAGCAGTTTTTCCCTCTTCTCTTCTTTGGTTTTATTTCTTCTTTTGTTTTATATTTTCTTTGATTTTTTCTTCTAACCCACAGGCCCATGTCCATTTTCCTCCAAGCGTGCTTCAGGAACCCACGCAAATTTACATTTACCTTATGCCATATTCTCCACCAAAACTTCAACCAGATTCACAAACCACGTAGGAGTGATACAAATGTGGATTTGGCAACAACATTAACCCATCAAACATGGATTAGACTAGCTGATCCACTTCTTTCTTCCTCTTCTATCCTGAAGTTACCACTGCTTTCTGCTTCTTCTTCAACTCTTGTCATACATACGATGTGCACGACGTGCACTTGCGCACTCCCTCCCCTTAATGGTGTTACCTTCCGATAATTGCCACGAACCCCTCTCTGATTCCCGAAGTTATCACTATCATCGACCATACTGGATAGCACCGTGATTTGTTAGACCTTCAATATTTGCATCAAATTATGGTAATTTGACGGACCTTTAACATTTAACCTATCTCCACAAAATGCTTTGTGTCGCCACCACCGTGATCCGGATGGACTCTGACCACCACCAACTGACTTATGACATCCCGCTCACCTCCACACCCCCATTTTGACCAACTTGATCATCTAAGGAAACCCCACGAGTCATTCAAAACACTATTTCTGACATGTGACTCAAAACCTAAATTGAACTCGTCTGATCAATCACGACCACCAGCGCCACAATCTAGCTTCCACGATACTCACCACTAATTGTCTTTAGTATCACCGATCTAAGCCCAAGAATTTGATGGTTTTGCCTAAACTTGTAAATAAATCATAATACTCGATTTAGGTTATTAAAAATCCTAATTCCTATTCTAAAAATCATGTTTTACTATTACAATTTCAAATGTATGCCTAGATTCGATGATTAAATTTTGGAGTTGATACCCCTTTTTACTGATATAGGCATATATCTATTAATATATATTATTATTTAGGTTAACCTATTTTTAAATTAAACTACTATAACATTTGAGCAGCTTTTATGTTAAAGTAAGATCCTCAAATACCCAAGGATTAAAGTTATTAATTTCTTTTGATTCAGACCATTTGTTTATAAAACAAAACAGTGTATTGTTTCCAAGCTTCTGTATTCATTCTTGGTTTAAATCTAAAGATCAAAAATACACTTTCAGGGGCTTTTATAAATTTCCCAATCATATAAATTAGTATTAGCTTTTAGAAGGGAAAAACAAATTTCCCACTTCGGTTGTGCTCATTGTATTGATTCCAGATTTTTCATGAGGGGTATAATGACTAAGCATGACATATAAACCAGCATTCATATATATATATATATACACATACACACACACATATATATACATATATATATATATGAAATCTTTTTTTCGTCTGTTTTCCTTCATTAATGGCGACTGCAAACTTTACCAAATCTGGAAATTCAACTCGTTCTCAACCTCCTCCTTTTTCTTCAGTAGAAATTCCATCATCAAAATTGGATCCATCTAATCCAGTTTTTAAAGCTTCTTACGATTCATGTATTATCAACAAAGAAGACAGATCTAATCGAAATCTTACATATGTGAAGCCATCAGCAGATTATGTTTTCATATTAGAAAAGATTTTCAACAAATCGAAGGAAATATGGACTAACACTTTAGCATTGATTCTGATATACTTTAGGCTATCATCTATCAAGCTAAAGGATTACATCTCAAAAGTCTGGAAACCACAGGGTAACTTTAATATTCATGTTTCCCCTTCATATGACTTTATTGTCTAGTTTGAAGACCAGTCTGATTTCTCATGTATTTTGGAAAGTTCAACATATTCTTATTTTGGAAAACTACTTTTGATTAAGGAATGGACCCTAGGGTATGATTTTTCAAAAAAAAACGTAGTGACATAGTTCAGATCTGGATAAGATTGGTAGATCTACCTATGGAATTCTGGACTTTAGATTTATTCAAATGATAGCAAGCTACATTTCAATTCCAGTACTGATAGATGAAAACACAGCAAACAAAAGGTTTACAAAATATGCCAGAATTTTAATCTCAATAGATGCATTATCAGATCTGAAAACTGAAATCCCTATTCTAATGCATAATGGTACTAAATTTAACATAAATGTAGAATACAAGTTTGTTCCTTCTAGTTTCCCTCAATGCAGGTTGTTTGGTCATGAAGAATCATACCATGAAATCTCTAAAGACCCACGTTGGATTCCACCAGATTGCCCAACTGATCCAAAGGAATTACCAGAAGAAAATGAGACTGAAGTAATTAATAAAGGAAATGCGCAAGATGCAAATGAATCTGGAAGTACCTCTCATAATCCAGAAGATGATTTAGATTTCCTGAATTCCAAGCTTCCTCAAAATTTAATGCCTGATGATATTGATATCATAGTAGATGCAATTGAAGATAATGATAAAGTAGTTTCTAAAGACAAAGGAAAACAAATAGATGTGTCTAGTATGGTCAACAAAAATGCAAATTATACAAAAGAAGATAATACGGCAGCAAATGCAACCTTCATGCCTCCTTCTAAAAGAAATACAAGAAGTTCTTCTTCAATTAAATGACGATGTTAACTTGGAATGTAAGGGGAATGAACACCACTTCTCGTATGAAGGATGTGTTATTTCTCCTTAAACATACTAAATCAATATTGGTTGGTTTAGCAGAAACTAAGCTGCCTTCTAATAATTTAGCAATTTTTGTTTCTATGTTACCTAGTTCTTGGATATTTTTAACAAATAATTCAGCCATGTCATCTGGTAGAATATTATTAATATGGGACACTAATGTTTGGGATCTCATCATTTCACCTTTTTCATTTCAACACCTGACAGTGAAAGTAATTAACAAAGGGGGATTTGAGATGGTTTTTTCAGTGATCTATAATAGTAATATCTTTACAGAAAGGATTTCCTTATGGCAAAATCTATTGAGTGAAGCAAGTTTGATAAATAATGTGTAATGACCCGTATTTTCTACGATATATAATTAACTTACTTAGTTATATAAATAGTGATTTAGAATTCAAATGGTCGTTTAACTAAATTATAAGGAATATTTAATTAATATAATAATATATTTAGTTTTGAAATAATCAGAATTGGACGAAATGGCGATACGGTGTGAATTGGGAAAATTCGAAATATATAATTCAGTTTAAAATTTGAATTACGATAACGAATATATTATCTGAACGAAGTTTGAACGTGTAATTATATTATAATTAAAATCGAGCTAGAAATGGCGCGGCAGTTCGCTCTTTGGCGATTTGAACTTCAACTGAATGTACGTGGTTCGTTTTAAATCGGATTTCTGTGAAATAAGAAATGTACGGAGCTGGTGGAGTATATTTTTCTAGTGGAAGAGAAAAATCGGGATTTCGTCATGTAGATTTTGATTTATGTCCAAATCAAATTTTAGAAAAGTCGATGTGGAATTCCTTTATAATTTAATTATATTTTAAAAAGGAATTTCATTATAAATCGAATATCGATTTATATCGAGGTTTGAAATATCGAGTTAGAAATTCATATTGGAATATGGTGGAGCTATATGGTATTTCACTGTGAATATATACGATAATATTAATTTATTAATATTTAATTTTATTATATTTAAATATATTTATATATTTAAATGGGTTATTCAGAGCTTTAAAAATAGCCAGTTTTGCAAACGACCTCAGAATTCGACGAAACTAATTTTGTTGGATCCGCAATATTAAATTATTGTTAGATTTCAATTTCCATGATTTTTAAAGTTAGTATGTGGCCATACGTGATTTTATTGTGAAAAACAGTCAATAAATTGACTTTTAAAAATATGTTGTGTGAGCAAACAGAGTCGGAATTCGACGAAACCAGTTTTGTTGGGTTCGTAATGTCAAACCCTAGTTGTATGGCAATTTTCGTGATTTTTGGGTATCGTATGTGATCACAGGAATTTTAGAGGACGAATACAATTAGCAATAGCTTAAAAATAAATATAAAAATCGATTTAAAAATTAATATAAATTCCTATAAATACCCTACTTACCCCTTAGACCTAATTCTTCCATTTCCTTAGTCAAAAATTACCGCCGTCAGTTTTTTTTTCTCTACACAACCAAAGTCGATCTTCAAAATTCAAAGTAAAATCAAATCAGTACCTATAAATCATAATATACGTACTTATGAACTCAGTATGGAACGAGCTTCGATTCCATGTACTATTTGTTGGGTTCGATGTCGATTTGGGTTGCTGGGAAAAATACAGTGAAGCTAGGGTTAACGTTGGTTGGGTATTGAATCATCGATTTGGATTTCCGAGTGTAGATTCGAACTCGAGGTGAGTTATTGCACCTATTGGGAGATTTTGAGGTTTTTCGGGGGATAAAACAGTCGATACCTGTACGAGATTTGCACGCTAGACCTTGTGATGCGATGCCAAGATGGAGGGCGAGTTGGTCAAGTTAGGGTGTAGGTGGTGGAGCTCGAGATGGGGAGGAGCATGAGATTTTCCGTTCGTGAAATCATTGAGAGAGTAAAGAACGGTTTGGAGGTGAAGACCGAAAATGGTGTGGGAAGTTGAGGAGCAGGTCACGGCAATGTGTGGTAAGGAAGAAAGGCACGATATGGGTCGGATTTTGTTGTGGGCCGGATATATGGTAAAGCCCAACTTGAAAATGAATTAAGTTATTTTAATTTAAAGCAGTGTTTAAACTTGTAACTTAAATATCTTGGTCATACTTAACCAGAATTGAGCGAAAAAAGATCCGACAGGATCGTATGGACGAGGGCTACACCATGGAACTGACGGGGAGGGAATCAAAGCTCGTTACAATTTATAGCAAAATAAATTGTTTGTCTGAATAAAATCGAGTGATGGTTACCGTTATTAACGATGATCGTCCAATGTGAGTAAAACTCACCCACTCTGAACAGTTATATTTTTATAACGTATTTTTAGAACTGTTAATCATCTGTGATTGCTGTGTGTTAACTGATTGGTTGAATTGTTTGTGTATTGGTTGAAATTATAGATAACAATATATATATATATATATATAAATCATTGAACATATATTGATTCTGTTATCAGAATATTTCATGTTGAAATGAAACGTGATGTTATTTATGTTGTTTAACATCTGTGGATGCTGGGAGATAGGTTGGAGGAATCCGGCTGGATTCCTCAACATTTATTTTACCGTTTTCATATATTATGATATGATTTCCATCTGGAAATGATATCTTTGTTTGCACATGTGTTTTTCTTTGATAGTTAACACACCGACTATCGAAGTTTTTGACCATTTTAACATTGTTAATATGGAGAGAATGATTGGATTATTATCCAAAGAACCACTTCGTATTGTCATAAGCGTTGCGAATCAAGTACGCTGAATATATTGAAGACGGAGTAAAGTGCAAGAGCTGTTGTATAAATCTTAGATAACAGTGCCTAAGATGGATATACTGAATAGTGCCTTCGGTTTGTCCAGTCCCAGGACAACTTGTATGGAAGAAGGTCTGACAGAGTATATCTAATAGATCGCGTAAGTTGATATCTTCATACGCATTCACGTTTAGTGGCAGAGAAATTCGTTTCTCTTAGCTGTATACCCGTGTTATTTTTGGATAAATCAGTTTGTGATTTGGCGGGTGTGACTATGTGACATTCTAAGTGAATGAAGATGTGGCATGTAAAAGATAAGCGTAGCTTCTAGCCTCACATCCGGTAAATGACAAAAATCGGGTAAGTAGCATGGCTATGTAGGTCGCACCTATTAGGGTGTATAATCACCTGATCTAGAGTTTCATTTACTTCTAAAAATCTATTGTTGATGCTGTCCCATTCGGGAAACGGTTGCTGATCCCAACCATTGGTGATATACATTCGATACACTCAAGCGAAATAAGTGGTCGGTCATGTGTGGCCGGATTGCAAGATGTTCTTGTTGAACCCAGTGTATTTCTCTCTAGAGGTACACTAGCGAAAGGTGGTTCCATACCTTGTCATAGTTGGAAATCCATTACCCAATACTTGCTTGCGGTTTTGATTGTATACTATATATGTAGAATGTGAGATGAAAGCGTTTCTGCTAGATGATTATTATATTTTGGTTGATAGACATTATTATAATATCAAAAGGTTTTTGATATAAAGGTAATTTTGGATTCTCATAAGGGAAAAACCCGTTCCGTTATACGGCGTGGTCTTATGAGATATCGTTTACTTTTCAAATTGTTTTAAACTGTTTTACTCACACTACTCCTATGACTGACCCGGAGTTTATTTTGTTTTGTTTTCCCTAAACTCTTGGGTGCCCAATTTTGTACGGGCAGTCAATTAGTCAGGATTTACAGATACATGAAGAGCTGGAGTGGGAGGCTTCAGAGTTATATAGCTATGGTTATTTTTTCCGCTATGTTGTAAAGTGCTGTACTTTGGAAATGAAATGTATATTCAAGTACAGATTTATATTTCAAAGTTATGTTATATATTATATGTTATTCGTTCCGTTGTGAGGTTCGTGTTACTCTGATGTTGTGTTGTTCTTCTTCTATTCTAAGTTCCTATCTTATCTATTCTCACCCTCTAATTTCTTTCATTAACCATCAGTATTTTTCGATCCTTGGATGTTCGATATGTGTTGTATATCGGATAACCAAGATCGCCAAAAATCCAAGTTGTAACATAATGCCTGGGTACTTATGGGTGATTTCAACAATGTGTTGACTCCAAATGACAAAAGAGGGGGTTTATCTGTCCCTTTTCAACAAATAAGAGAATTCCAGAAATTTTTAATTCAGGCTTCATTATTAGAAATTAAACCCGTGGGTTTTAATTTTACTTGGCGTAGAAAAGGAATTACAACTAGCATTGACAAAATATTGGTGAATAATGATTGTCTTCGTTTATTTCTTGACATGAAAGCTCTCTCTTTCTCCCAAAAATCAAGTGACCATAACCCTATATTGTTGGATCTTATTTCTACTAAAGATGCTAAGGGATTTCCTTTCAGATATAGAAATGATTGGCATCTTCTAGATGGATATAAGGATGCATTTTTTAAAGGTCTAAATTCAGCAGTTTGGGGTTTTCATGGATATCAATTCATGCATAATCTTAAAAATTGCAAATCTGAATTGAAAAATTAGAATAAATTGAGAGATATAAACTCCACTAACCTTAAACAAGCTGAAGAAGTTGCATTTCAACTAGAGAAAGCTGCTAATGACACTCCAGAGGATTGTGATCTATATGAAAATTATCTATTGGCAAAAAAGAGTATCAGAACCTGCAACAAATTCATTTTAAAGCTCTTAGACAATAATCAAAAGCTGCATGGCTATAGCAGGCAGACACAAATTCTAAATTTTTCTACTCAAGAATGTCAAACAGAAGATTTTTCAACCACATCAGAGCATTAATTGATTCAAATGGGAATCTATTATACAAGGCTGCAGAAATTGAAGTCCAAGCCATTAATTACTTTCAAGATATGTTTAGTGGTCCAAGCACTATATCATTTCCAGATTTCCATCCTATCTGCACAATCAATTCAAAAGGACAACAATTTCTGTTAAAATCAATTGATTTATTAGAGATTAAAATGCATTATTTTCAATAGATGAAGATTCTAGTCCTGGACCTGATGGCATTAATTCAAAGTTTTTTAAAGTTCACTCGGATGACTTGAAAGATGATTTGTTGTTGGCCATATATGATATGTTTACATCAGGTAAACTTCCTAAGTCTTTAAATCATACATTCATCACTTTAGTTCCCAAAAATGATAGGCTAATTGAGATAGCACATTATAGACCAATAGCATGTTGCAATGTCTACTATAAAAAAAATTCTAAAGTTTTATGTAATAGACTTAAGCATTTTCTGCCTTATCTAATCTCGGAAAATCAGAGTGCTTTTATACAAGATAGATATATTGGGGAAAATATATTGCTTGCACATGAATTATTGAGGGACTTCAAGAAAAAAGGGATGCTAAAAATGTGTGTTAAAGTTGATTTACAGAAGGAATATGATCGAGTTAATAGAGAATTCATATGTTACATAATGTCAAAAATGAGATTTCCTATACATTTCATAGATATCATATATGAATGCATGTCGACTGCTTCATATTCTATCATGATTCAAGGTGTTCCAAAGGGGTTTATCACTTCAAATAGGGGAATTAGATAGGGTGACCCACTGTCCCCTTACTTGTTTTCAATAGCAATGCAATACTTTACCTATATGATGGATGAAGCAACTCATAACAAGGATTTTCAGGCCAGCAGTGCTATACAACCTATAATTTCTCACATTCTATACGCTGATGATTTAATGATATTTGGTAAATCATCTATTTTTAATACTCAGACTTTAAAGAAAATTTTTCAGAATCTTAGTATGTATGCAGGTTTAAGTGTCAATGCATCTAAAACTATAGTGTTTTTCAGCACATCAGTTGGAAATTCAGAGCAGATTAGAAATATTTTGGGTTTTCAGCAGGGATCTCTACCAATCAAATATTTAGTAGTACCTTTATCATCCAATTACTTACATTATTCAGAGTGCAATGCCCTTATCCAAAGAGTACAAAGTAAAATTATTGGATGGGAAACTAAATTTCTTAGTTTTGCAAGAAGGGCTGAACTGATCAATACTGTCATTACTCCTATTATTTTATATTGGATTTTCCCAAATACCAGAATATACTATAGACAAACTACAATCAGTATATGCTGATTTTTTCTGGGGGTTAGGAATTTCGCTCGGTCCGAACCAGTCGCTAAACCGATCCAGGCCGTTCGAAACGCCCTATCGCTTGAGAACAGGACAAAATAGAACGCATACAGAAGAACGTTTCACTGTATATTACAACAATGCATCAGATTACAAGAATATACAGAGTATAAACAAATAAATATTACACAGAAATATCAGAGATTTAAATTACATTTAATTACATCGCAGCGGAAAATAATACAATACGCAACTAGAATGAGATATACGGATACAAAGCTTTCCGGATATCGTTCCAGCTGTAAACCAGGATCCTGTGAATATAAATCTGCAAAACCAAAACTACTAGCTGCCCATGTCAAAATAGGGGCACCCAGAGTTTAGGTTAAAACAATAAACTCCAGGTCAGTCATGGGACTGGTGTGAGAACTAAAACAGTTATTTATCTTTATTTTCAAAGTTCGGTAAATCAAGGGACCACGCCGTATAACACGGAACGGGTTTCCTCCCGAGAATACCAGTGCATAAAACGAACAGCGCAATGCTAAATAAAGAAAAATGAAGCTGTTATAAGACCCAGGTCCTATCACACAATGCAACGCAAGCCGGGGGATAGGGTTTTCCCTTATAACAGCCAAAGAATGCTTGATACGGTTAAAATAAATCGTTTGATACTATAGTCAGTGCATAGTGTATAAAACAACTTCAAATCATAAGTATCAATCATAGGCGGCATGGGTACCATATATCATGTCGCCATACTAGGCTCTAAAAATAAAACCGCAAATGTCACGTATTTGGAAATTGGGTTTCCATCTATGAACCGAGGCAAAAGATAGTCCTCAACCGATTCGAGACTCTCTAGCCCGAGCCTCAGGACCCAGACTCAGGTGGGCCCTTGGATCGTCAGGGCCAGTCCACCGATGTGGATTAAACTTAAACCCTGAACATGCGTTTCCCCGCCCTATGGGGCGTAAATGAGCCAACGAATGACTCCATCGGACCCGGATCGTCCGATCAAACCGAGGCGCCTCGCAACAGCAACAACCACATAAGTCAAACTCGTCAGGGCGTGTAAAACCACTGACGCCACTTCTAACTAGAAAGAAACGCATGCCCTCCCTGAGGTCCGTCTCCCGTTTTTGGTTCATACCGGGTGTGAAACTCGCGAAGTAAACGTTACACAAAGCTACGCCACAAAGGCCGTGCTTTGATCATCACCACAAGACTCTTCTTTTCAACAGAAGCCTCGATCAATTGCCACTTAGGCATGCCACACAGGCAATTCACTCCATGCGTTTGATATCCATCAATATATAACCCCTGAGCTTGTACGTCTCAGAGAAGGGCGTTAAGCAAGAGAATAAATTCTCCGCCGCCAAACAGATATATATTTAATAGAGATCAATCACACGGACTAAAATCCAATGTCAGACACACAGTCCATTTACAAGTCCGTTCTGGGTCTGAACGAAACCGGAGGCACCTAGTACCCCGCATATCCATCGATCTCCAAGTACGTCTGGACGATCACTAACTATTTCCATCTTCTTGGGTGTACAGCCCAATCAAGATCATCAGTAATCACCCAAACGACGTGAAGACCTCCGGTCTTCGACCATCGTCTTCATCTTCGACTTATCGTCGTATCAGTTATTCAGAATGGGATAAACCCGGTCTTTCCGAATAACTCGCGTATATTTTAAATAAGTGTTACACAAACACAACATACGCCTCATTCCAATTCATCAGTCACTAACAGTAAATTAATCAAGAGAATAATTCCCCAAATATTAACCCCGAAGGCCGAAACCAACATCAGATCAATATCCAGAAAACCATTCTGCTTGGCTAACCGACAATTAGTTTCTAAATTTCACATTCATAGGGAAAGGTTCCCATTAATTTTATCAAAGATAAATTCTTTAATTTATTCTTGAATCTACCTTTGAATATCAATTCAAATTAGTCGGGATTAACGAACTTTACCGAAGTAATCATTTGTTTTAATTACCCAATCCCAACCTATTCATCCCATGAAGTAAAACTGGTTATACTTCATATCTAACACCACAGTGTTATCGGTAAATTCAATTACCATTTCACGTTCAAATCTAATTAAAGATTTAACTATCGCCTGGAGCAAAACTGGTGATACTCCATTTTCGACCATTTCAATCTAATTAAAGATTCATTAAAACTCCACTTAGTTTTAATCTTCGACTGGGTTAAAGAATCGGTGTCATTTAAAACACGGTTCACGATAAACCCAAAATCACATTCCATTAATTATCGGGTTAAAGAACAAGTGTTATTTAAAACACTGTTCACGATAAACCCAAAAATCAATATCAATTCAATTAAATATCATTTAATTGGTACACTTCATTAAATCTAAGTAAAAAGATTTAATCTTTTCTCAACTGGGTTCAAGAACAGTGTTAGTGAAGACACCATTCACGACAAACCCAAATCACATTTGATATCCAATATAAGGCTCTGAATAGAAAATATGTCGGCTTATATTCAATATCAAATTCTACGATTAACAAATGTCATATTGGAAATAACGATATAAATATATATCTTTCAAATTTCCATAACAACATCTGTATAATCACGAATTCCAACATCGAAATGTTCCAAAGACAATTTCGATTCGAATCCACTCCAATGCAATCATTGGAAATTCTGGTTATTTTTAAAACCCTTTTCAAATTCAATTTATTTATTTAAAAATAAATAGAATTATATTTCTAGTTCAAAACTAGTTCATTTAGATAAAAATCTTTTTTTATCTTTTCAAATATGGAGTTTTTCATCCCAAATCTTTCTAAATCATTCCTTATGATTTTACACAAATTATTACTATTTTTAATAATTTTATCAAGGCCCGTACAGTCGATTTCCATCAACGGCCATCGAACTGCACTAACAGCGACCTTTTTCAAATTTGATTTGGACATAATTCCAAATCCAACCGTTAGATTTCAAATTTCTAACATTCGCTAGAAAGCTCTTTTCGATACGAACCCAACGGTTCCGGTTTTAAGAGTATCCGACGGTCGGATCTCCCGTAATGTCCGTCTGAAATAAATGGTCGAAATTCACGAACTGCCGCGGCGCGGCGCGTTCTATTCTGGCCATTATATTATATATATAATATATATATAATATATATTTCGTCGATTTCTATTTAAAACGAATTTTATAAATCGTTTTAATTTCATTTCAAAAGCAATTTCAACTTCCATTTCAATTCAAATCAAAATTGTATTCTTCTTTATAAATTCGTTTTAAAATTCATTTCTATTCAATTCAAATCTCAGTTCAATTTGAATTCATCTCAATTTTCTTTCAATTCAATTTGAATGCGTTTTCAATTCATTTCGAAATCGTTTTCAATTCAATTCATTTTGAAATCGTTTTCAATTCATTTCATTTGGAAATCGTTTTCAATTCATTTTATTTCGAAATCGTTTTCAAAATCAATTCATTTCGAAATCGTTTTCAGTTCAATTCATTTCGAAATCGTTTTCAGTTCAATTCATTTCGAAATCGTTTTCAGTTCAATTCATTTCGAAATCGTTTTCAGTTCAATTCATTTCGAAATCGTTTAAAATCGATATAAATATCGTTCACGTCAAAATGGCGTCCATCTAATCAACACGGCTTCATAAATTTCTATTTTCAAATATTCTATTTCAAATATTTCTTTTTCAAAATAGTTGTTATTATCAAAATATTTCGTTCAACACATGACCAATCTCAATGGATGAGTACTGTCAACACATGAACCTTTATTTTATATTGATCTTTATTTTCTAAATTGGAATGAGGCCCAACCAATTACCATATAAAGTTAATTATATGGATTTTCATGCATTACACACACATAATAGCATTGAAAAATAATCAACCATCAACCAAAGTGCACTACACTGTATAAGCATCAAATATAGATATCTAACGCTTATAACAGCCTGTCAATCAATCGATCGACATATTTAATCAATCAGGATGAGTGAACTTCAAATTTCATCCCAACACCCGTGTGGGGTTTCAAACAATCAAACGCATATTTTATTTGTGCAGTTGGGCGATGTGTAAAATTTATCGACCCAATCAATGTCCTTCAAATAGGTGTACATAAACAAACCGTCTGGTTTGTAAATGAATATTTATTTATTCACATTCATGTTAAAAATTATATTTTTAACGATAAAACATTTTATTCCAACATATGAATTTCTATTCAGTTCATTCTTTAAATAAAATGATATTTTTATTTTTCGAACTTATTTTAGAAAATTTCGGCGGCATAACGGCACGATACTAGAAACGGGACGAGGCCTAGCCTTATCCCCGGTCTAGTGAAGGCCCATGCCATTCACACATCAATCAAATTCACCAAACAACCAAATTCAAATCAAATCATCTAACTAATTCATGCAACCAAACAAACAAGTCCATGGTCTGTGGACGATTGTGTCGGGTGCTACTAAGCACCGTCTGCATCCTAGTATATATATATATATATAACTTAGAAAAATTAAATTGAAAGGTGAGAAATTCTCATCGATAGCTATCCAAATATCTTGACTCTTCTTTGATATAAATCTTCTTCATTCTCGCCTTTTTGTTGCCTTCGTTGCCCGTAGCCACTACATATGTAAAAATCGAATTTTTACTTCGTTATTCAATATATAAAAATCGAATTTTTACTTCGTTATTCAATATATAAAAATCGAATTTTTACTTCGATGTTCAATATATAAAAATCGATTTTTTACTTCGTTATTCAATATATAAAAATCGAATTTTTACTTCGTTATTCAATATATAAAAATCGAATTTTTACTTCGATGTTCAATATATAAAAATCGAATTTTTACTTCGATGTTCAATATATAAAAATCATATTTTTACTTCGATGTTCAATATATAAAAATCATATTTTTACTTCGATGTTCAATATATAAAAATCATATTTTTACTTCGATGTTCAATATATAAAAATCATATTTTTACTTCGATGTTCAATATATAAAAATCATATTTTTTACTTCGATGTTCAATATATAAAAATCATATTTTTACTATTAAAAATCAAATCTTTTCTATTTAAAAAAAAAATCAAATCCTTTTTATTTAATTTCATAGGAAAGACGAAACCACATTTTTCATATGTGATGTATTTATTAAAAACTGAATATAAATTAAAATAAAATAAAAACAAACTTACAGTAAAATGGAGGGGGGAGAAGTCACGGCAGTGCTCAGGAGGAGAAGGTGGCGCGGTCTCAGGCGATGGGCGTCGGAATGGGTTTCGAGGGGAGGAGGGGGCTCGACCTCTGACGGCGGTGGCTAAGGCTGGAGGTGCGGCGGACTTTGGGTTCTAGGGTTTGGGTGGCTCGGTGGTAGAAAAGGAGGAAGGGAAGAGGGCGTCGGGGCTAGAGAGGGGGCGGTCGGAGTCTGGCGCGGTGGAGGGCGATGGAAGGAGTTGGGTTTTCGCAATCGCCCCTTTTTTTTCGATTTGGATTTGGAAGTTCTGACCGGGGGAGGGAAGCGTTGACCGTGTATAGTGAGAAGGGGGGGTTTAATTTAATTATTTTATTTAATTTAATTTTCCCATAAAAGGGGACTTTTTATTCGAACTCGAAACGAGACCCAACGACTGTCGCCCCTAGCTAATTACCCACATTTCGAACACAATGGGATATGTTTCGTAAGCCAATTTGGCCGTTACAATCAGTTTCCGTTAAAATTTACATTTAAATCTATATATTTAATTTTAAACGCGCATTTCAATTTACCGGGGTCACATACTGTCTCTAAAAATTCCAGAAAAATATTTTCTAGCTTCGTATTGACGATACGGTCCTAACAAAACTAGTTTCGTTGAATTCTGAGACCGTTGGAAAAATGGCCATTTTCCAGTCGATTAAAATCAACTGAAACTGGTCAAACGCGTTTTCCTTTGCCACGCTCACATATTGATTCAGAAAATTATGAAATTTGGAATCTAGCAATAACCTGACATCACGGACCCAACAAAACTGGTTTCGTCGAGATCCGAGGTCATTTGCAAAATGTCCATTTTTAAGGGCCTGAATTCCATAGCGACTTTTCAGAATTTTCAACTGGACATATCTTTTGATTCCCGCTATGAAATTTTGATTTTTCGGATTCGTTGGAAAGATATTATCAAATAGATTCTATGATTTTTGGTTTCACTAAAATCCGGATTGTTTTGCACCCGGTACATTCAATTGAAGTTTGAAATCGAATTATCGAACTACCACGCCATTTTCAATTCCTTTTATAATTTTATATAATTATATATATTCTAACGACGACGTATATAATATATACGTTCGAATTATATTCAAAACAATATTTTTCGGTTGATATTATTTAAAATAATTCATTTTAAATAATTAAAATTCGCTAAAATTGCCAAAATAAAAATTTTAAACTGGCCCAGATTTTCGGGTTGTTACAGTTCATCACATAAAGTGTCATGGCTGAATTTATGTAGGCCTAAGATGGAAGGAGGAGTAGGATTAAAATTATGTTCAGATCTTAAAAAAGCAGCATGTGTGAAGTTACTTTGGAAATTTTTATCTAATAACTCACTTTGGAGTAAATGGACACATAATAGATATTGCAAGAAGGACTTTTTTTTGGTCAATGGCTGTGGATATCAATGCATCCTCAACTTGGAAATCTCTTTTAAGATTAAGGTCAAGATCAAAACAGCTTGTCAATAAAATTATTGCTAATGGGGAGACTAATTTGTGGTTTGAACCTTGGATCAATTGCAAAACTTTAGTTGATTTGCTAGGCTATGATAGATTGAATATAATAGGCAATGCAGATGAGAAAGTTAGTAGTATTATTAGAAATGAGATGTTTATACCTGAAATACATCCTGCCACCAGAGAATTGCTAGAAAAAATTAGTTCCATCTCAATTTGTCCAAACAAAAGCCAGGATGTGTATGAATGTGTGATGGTGGCCCGTTCTCATTTCATAAAGCATGGGATTATCTGCGAAATCATGAAAATCAGGAAGCATTTTTTCAGTTATTTGGCATGCTAAAAATAGTAAAAAAAATGTCTTTTATTGCTTACCTTGCTTGTCTTGGCAGATTAAATACGAAGGATAGGGTCCAACGCTACAGCAACATTTCAGATCTGCTATGTCCTCTCTGCAACAACCATCCAGAGACAATTCAACATCTTTTCTTCTCCTGTGACTTTACAGGCTTCATCTGGTTGTCTCTAAAGCAAAGTTTGGATCTTCCTGTCAATTTGTTAGATCTGAAAGAAGAAGTGATGCTTATACATGATAATTTTAAGAAAAAAGATCAATTAAGAGATTTTGCATGCGCTACCTTCACCAGCGTTGTCTACTTCATCTGGAAGGAAAGAAAGTCAAGAGTTTTCCATGGCAAAAGCTCGGATTCTTCAACATGTCTCTGGAAAATTGAAAGGGAAATTAAATGGCTATTAATCAATAATGGAAGCAGGACTTTTTGAGATAGGAGAAGTGAGTTAATACTTGGTAGATGGGGAATTGAACTCAAAGACACCAGTTGGCTTGCATCGTGTCATCTTTTTGAACAAGGAGACCTGAAGCCGTGGTTATATGGGCCCGATTTGGGCTGTGAAGGATTTAATTTGTTCGGTCAAAGTTTATGTTTTTTTAATGTTGTATTTTCTTTTGATAACTATAGTTTGTTTTCTATATGTTGTATACCAAATTTATAAGTACTCTTTTTCCTTATAAGGCACCCATTTAGGTTAGGGGGATTACAAGGTTTTGACGAGGCTTATAAAGGAGCTTTTTTATTGGTTATTGCAATAAAGTGAACCAATTTTCATTATATATATATATATATATATTCAGCCTCACTATATATGTCTATAATAATCAAAAAAAGAAAAGTTTACTTACCATGTGTAGTGTTTTATGCTTCATGTTTTCAATTTTTGTTTGAAAGATTTCTGCCATTTCTTTGGTCAGTGGTTCCAGGTATAAGGCTTTAGTTTGCTACCATTATTCTTTTATAATTGAGTGAAAATGCTTTTTAATGAATTAATGTATGTGTTTGTGTATTTATAGGAGGAAACAAGTCTTAAACTATTGTAGCTTAGAGGCTATATCACGTAGAGTCATGTTGTTTGCAATTTGATAGAAGTGATGTGTGTTTAGGCTACCATTTGATTTATTTCAACTGCTATATTACCTATTATTGAAGTGATGGTGTCCAAGCTATTAACTATTCGATTTCCTCCGTCTACGCATGCATGGCTAGCCTATGTGGTGCATAAGAGTGCACATGTTTTATGTACTATATTATTTGAAAATTTAAGCTTAGTTGCCAAGTTACTCAATTATTAAATGTTTTGGTTTGACAAAACAAGGCTGTTTACATCCTGAAAAAAGTCTCCTGGCTCTATATTTCCATTTCCTTCATTCCATATTGCATGGCCAACTAGAAGAAACACAAGTACTTATGTACAAATGTCATGTGCAAATGTATGTAGGAAGGATATCAGCATCTGATGTTTGATTGAAGGAACTAGCCTAGTCTTAGCTGTGCAAGATTTGTATTGAATGAACTTGCCTATGGTTTGTTATACACATGCATTTTTTTGGTACAACACATGTACTGAACTTTTGAAAGATTGTATACTTATCATCTAAGCAATCTATCCCTGGTTTTTAATTATATCCTACTCTTATCAAATTAATGTTATAGTCGTGTACTCTCATATGATTAAAGATGAAGCAAATAACTAATTATCTAATTTATTTATTGATTTATCAAATTTTATACGAATTAAGAATGAGTTAAAATGCAAACACAATATTAAAACACCATTTGCTAGTATACGTATATAAATATATACAAAATATGCACATAGAATTTTGAATAGTTATTATTCAAATTTTCTACAATATTTATATTTAATATATTTTATAATTATAACAAGAGTTTAAAACAACTTAAAATACCAAACAAAATGATCAGCCATTTCTTACAGTATTTATATACACAGATACATTGGTTAATAAATTTTAAGCAATTAAAATATATATACTGGAATTTTAAAATATTATTATCCACAATTTATTATTTAAATCAATTATCAAAATAATCCAAAATAAATTGTATTACAAAAATAGTCAAAAACTAGGTCGTTACAATTCCTCGAAGTTGAAGAGTAACGAGGAGATTCCAGTTATATATATATATATGTATATATATATATATATATATAATTATGCACATAACACATACATGGGTCATCTTTAATAATTAAAACAACCAAGGCATCCAAAACACACGGTTTACCTACCAAAATTTTCATACAAATTAGAATATTCAATACACACATCAAAAAAAAAATCTCACAGTTATTCCTTAACTGGAAATATCTGTTACTATGGCTGGAAAACATTCCCATTTCTTATTTTTCAATATTCATTTGTCCGAGATCATAAATAGGTTAAGAAAATAATCCACTAAGTATCAACCTCGAAGACCAAAATCAACATTAGATCAATACGCAGAAAATCATTTAACCCGACCCATCTCCAGTTAGGTCCCAAATTTCTTAACTCCAGTTAAATTTTCAAATTCTAGAATCTAAATTTTCAGTTTTTATCCCAAAGCAGTTTGTAATAACATATCTTGATTCCATTTTAAATTCAAAACCTTTGAATTTTCCCAAAACATTTTGTTTTCTCAAAATATTCTTCAATTTGTCTTATTTGTATATCTTATCCGTATACGAATTCAATTTGGTTCAATATACAATCATTATAATCTTACTTGATTATAATAACAATGATCCACACATCCATATATAATAATTTCAGAAAATTATTCCTTTGTAATAAAAATATAATTTTGGGCAAAATTATTTCATTACCCATTTTAAAACAATACCATGACAAATTGTTTTGTTCGAGATTTCAGATACACCAATCGATACAGTTGTCCACCCTGCATCGACCAGAATTCATAAACCACTCAACAAACCGATCATCACAATATAAAACAGTTTTTAAATCAATTAACAAATACACGCTCGTATATATACACTCAAACTCAATATAGGGTATTACTAACCCCGTCTCTATCGAGTTACGCTACAAAGCCAAGGTTACTACTCAATCTTCAATTGTAATACCAAGTGTAACGACCTACAAATCAATACTATTTGAATTGACTGAATACAACTCATGTCCAACCCAAATTGCAAGAAAATATGAATCATCAACAGAAAGAAGTTAGAAGGTGAGAAATAGAAAGATAGAATATTAGAATAGAAGTAAATAGATAGAGGATAGAACTGAACAACGCTACAAGAAACATACGGATTTCCGACGGCTGCCAACTGTCGATGGTCGTCGGAAATAATCGACAACCGTCAGAAATCCCCGTAGCAAATTAAGGCGTCGAGAAACAGGGTTTCTAACGGCTATCGACACAGCCCGTTGTTCTTGTTTCCCACAGCTTGAGTCAGTAGTGTCGGTTTCTGACGGTTTCCAATGGCTGTCGATAGCCGTCGGAAACCGTTACGTACACGATATTATAAGCCATCCCAAGCCGTTGAAAACCGTTGCTTATTCGTGTACCTGAAAGCCATCGGAAACCATTGCTTATTCGTGTACCTGAAAGCTGTCACAAGCCGTCGGAAAAGCTGATTTTTTTTTAAATTTTCTGCTACTATTTAAACTTCCAACACACATTCATCTCAAACCATCATAACATACCATTATTTTATAAGCCCAGCACTCAAAAATTCATCTAAAACACAACATATCAACCAAAAGATCATGAAAAAAAATACGTACAAAATACATCAAGTCTATGATCACATCAACATAAAATACATCAAGTTTGCCACATCAACCAAACCAAAACATGTCCACTATCATAATACATACAAAATGTCAAACTAAAGTCATGCACTCATACCATAGTCAAAACAACCCAGTCATAAATATGTACGTGCCCCAATAAAAAAACATATCTATCCATGTAACAACCCGTATTTTCCATAACCTGTTATAACATAAATCGAGGCAGAATTTAATTTATAAATCTGAATCAAGGGAAACGGGCTATGCCATTGCGTTCGTCTCAGAAAAATACGCGAAATAGAGTCCGAGTTTTCGAAAATCGGAGTCCGTATGACCCGATTAAGGCCCAACGAAGTTTTCAGAAAATTTCTAAGTAAAAACAGATTTCAAATTCAAACTTGAATTTGGAAAATTGGGCCAGTTGGGCCAGGCGGGAAAATTCCCGCCACAGTACCCAAGTCGACAGCCCTGTCGACTTGGGAGTCGACTTGGTCTGACCAGGTCGACAGCCCTGTCGACTTGGCTGTCGACTTGGTTCAGACGACCAGTCCTGCCTGGTGCACCATTTTGAGAATGTGTTGAGCTTGGGGGCCAGATTCGGTTTTGAGGGCTGAGATTGCAACTAGGGTTTAATCCTATGGTCTAAAACACTAGCCTAATCTATAAATAAGACCCTAACCTACCCTAAATCATCATTAATCTATCCTACAACTGTAACACCCCACCTCCACTAGGATCACTCCTTAGAATGTACTAGCTTTGGAGGGGCGTTATTGTGAAGGTAAACATGCACAGAGATATCGCAAGACAGAATATATAAAAATAAACATAAGTAAAGCAGCGGTAGCAGATAAAACCCATCATCATCATCTCAGAAAACCAACATAGTCAAGTACATACTATCAAAATGTCATGATCCAAAATACAACATAAGTCTAGATACGTGATAACAAAATACATGGTAAAACATCAGTACTAATCCCCAGAAATAAAAGATAAGCCACAGCTAGCTCAGATCCATACATGAGCTATCCAACAAGCAAGCCAAAGATCCACTAAGCAGATGTAGCCCCTCCCTGAGAACCTGTGGGGGGGAAACGGAAGAAAAGAAGCGAAAGAAAACAGGTCAGTCAAAAAGACTGGTAAGCCCTACTACGATCAATCTATAAACTAATAAAGTTAACAGTATGATGGAAACTGAGATGAACATACTGGTACTAGATAAAGGTGACATCACATAGACGAGATTAAACTTTGCACCACAGTGTACTAGCAAACCCACAAAACAGATCTGATCCCTTAGCCCAAACTTTGGCCCAATAATATGAGATGACCTTAGTATAAGGCCCAGCCCAACGGTCTAGTCGATCGGCTCCCTATAAACCTAACACGTCAAGTGTTGGTGTCCATACGGCCCACATGGATGTAGTCAGACTGTGCTGGGTCCACCTTCGGGTGTATCAAGCCCTAAGATGTCAACCCCAGACACCTAAGCAATAATGCACAGTCTAAGCCTACTGGTACCCGTGCCTCGAGTTTGTCCAACATCGGACTACGTGCACGTCCGTAGCCCGCCGGACCCGCACCGCTGTACCACTCAGCCGTCGCTTTGGTCGCTTACATCAGTCCAGTAATCGTGCCCCGCCCTAACCTAGCTATAGGGTTGTATTGATACCAAACTGGGATTACTGCTGGAACAGACCACGTTGCTAGGGTTTCTAAGAGGGTTAAGTGTGGTTTTAACCCCTCACTAAACCTGGATTAGATTAGCTAAGTGTAACCACTTAACCCCATCTAATCCTCGCATCCCCATTATTGGTTAAGTATTAGTGGGCTATGACTTAACCCTAATCATGAGGCATTAATTACTTAATGCACCCAACCTCTCACATTAGACATCCGTGGTTACCTGGGAAGATTTACACCACGTCTAGGTCTAACCTCGGGTCTTATGGTGCAACATGACCAACTACCCACATTAGACCCCACGTTGTGGTTACCTGGGAAGATTTACACCACAACTAGGTCTAACCTCGAGTTGGCCATATCATGTTATCTAATGTCATGTCCACTTTAGAACATATTTACAAGTTAACATATACTTGGGTAGACCTAACTTAATAGGTAAATTCCCAAGGGGTAGACCTAACTTAATAGGTAAATTCCCAATCTTTTAGTTTCATGTATTTTTAAGTTTACCCAACCCTCCCAACGTCATTATCTCGCTTACATACTCGTCATACGTATAAGGGTGTAAAAAGGTAACTTGGCATAACATACATGGTGAACTTCATACGTCATAATAAACATGCATACATGTTAAACTTGCAAATCATGTCATGGTGAATTCGCATAAACTTGCATAGCTTATTAAATATGCATAACATGGTAAGGTGAACATGCATAATCCATTAAACTTGCATAACATGGTAAGATGAACTTGCGTAAGTATGCATAATCCATTAAACTTGCATAACATGGTAAGATGAACTTGCATAAGCATGCATAATCCATTAAACTTGCATAACATGGTAAGATGAACTTGCATAACCCATGAAACATGTAGAACATGGCATAATAAACTCGCATAAGTATGCATAACTTGTGAAACATGTAAAACATGGCATAGTAATCTCACATATGCATGCATAACTTATGAAACATGTAAAACATGACATAGTGAGTTCGCATAAGCATGCATAATCAACTTAACTCGCATAAATCTCAATTTTCACCAAACATTAACTTTAGAGTTTGTAAAGTGAAGGTAAGAGGGCTTACAAATATAAACAAGCCACAAATCCACCAAATAAGATGAAGAAGCCCTTTTAAAAACTCAAAACAAAGCCTCAAATAAGAAAACCCTTTTGTAAGATCCCAAAATCACAAACTTAGCAAATCAAACTTGCTACTTAATGAAGTATGCAAGTTATTAAGCATTCATACAACATAGAAAAGGTTGTATGATCATCATATCTTCATAGGATTTAACTTTGAGGAAGGTGGAGGCTAGGTTTTAGGTGGAGGCCATTTGGGGATTCAAATTGACATAGTTTAGTTGCAAGATTTATTAATGAGGCTTTAGGGTAGGATTAGGGGTATATTTATAGAGAATTAGAGTGATTTAGACCATAGGATTAACCCTAGGTGAATTTTGGCCCGTCAGATTTCGGAATGCTCTAGAACCAGGCCACACAATCAAGCCCAAGCCAAGCCCAAACCAAAGTGGCGCGCCAGGCTAATCTGCCTGGCTACCCCCTGTCGACAGGGCTGTCGACAGGGCAGTCGACACCCTGGGTGCCCTGTCGACATGCCTGTCGACATTGGCCCCCTGGCGGGAATTTTCCCGCCTAACCCTGATTAGCCCTAATCCTTGATTTTAATTTGAAATTTAAATCTGTCTTTAGCATAGAAATTTCTGAAAACTTCAATGGGCCTTAACTGGGTCATACGGACTCCGATTTTCGAAAACTCGGACTCTATTTCGCGTATTTTTCCGAGACGAACGCAATGGCATAGCCCGTTTCCCCTGATTCTGATTTTTGAATTAAATTCTGCCTCGATTTATGTTATAACAGTTTATTGAAAATACGGGTTGTTATATTCTCCCCTCCTTAAAGGATTTCGTCCCCGAAATCTTCAAGTTAGGAAGAACATATCCTACCATCCAACATCCATCTACTCAAAACATCATCCACGAGCAGCCATTGTCCTTAAAAAAAATTCTAAATGCTGTATGAACATATGCAAAAGTGTGTGTATATGTACTTATCTAATGCAATGATCAATGCAAAATATGTTAGTGAAATGTATCCATATGTATGCAAATCCCTAACATAATGTATAATATCTATATGCGTGCTCAATCATACATCCATATGCAACATCCATGTGATTGCATACAAATTTCATCCAAGAATAAGCATAAACACTCATGCATATGCAATATGAGGAGTGTGTGAGCCGATCTAGTGCCTAATGTGTATCATGCATCCAAGAGTGACCACTTGCAAACACTTGCAACCACTTGCAACCATCAACCATAACATGCTTCAAACACATGTTTCATCCAAAGGGTTTCTACCTAAGGTTCTCATGACAAGCTTAGCACGATAACTCGATAAATATGGATTAGCAAAGAGAAAGGTATACTAACAAAGGGAAGAGATTGAGAGTGTACCCTCAAACAGGAATGGATAAAGCCCACGCATCTTCTCCTCGGTTTCCCAAGTTGCGTCCTCTTCGGCTTCACCCCATTGAACTTTCACTATCCTGACCTCGCGATTCCTTAGCTTCTTGGTCTCTGTCCCCAAGATACGAATCAGAGCTTTCCTTAAAGTTGCTTCTTTCTCTACTTCCACGTCTTCAAGCATGCTAGGTTCAACCACCTCAGCGGACTCATGCAGGCACTTTCGGAGATGCGAGACATGAAAGACATTATGCACTCCGGACAACTTTTCGGGCAATTGCACTCTATAAGCCATCTTCCCAATTCTCTCAATGATGGGGAAGGGTCCAACAAATTTCGGTGCTAGCTTCCCAACAGCTCCAAATCGGACCACATTCCGCAAAGGAGAAACCTTCACGAAAACTTTGTCCCCAACCTTAAACTCCAATTCGGACCTTCGCCTGTCAGCATAGGATTTCTGCCGGTCTTGGGCCGCTTTCATCCGTCTTCTAATCAACTCGACCTTCTCGGATGTATCCCTAATCATGTCGGGTCCAAGTATAAGCTTATCCGTGGATTCCCACCAACATGTAGGTGACTTGCACGGCCTCCCATATAAAGCCTCAAAGGGTGCCATCCCTATGCTCGCCTGATAACTGTTGTTGTACGCAAACTCGACAAGAGGAAGATGGTCTTCCCAAGCACCACCAAAATCCAGAATGCAAAGCCTCAGCAAGTCCTCAAGTACCCTATTCACCCTTTCTGTCTGGCCGTCTGTTTGTGGGTGATAGGCCGTACTCAGGTTCAATTTCGTGCCCATAGCCTCCTGCAAGCTGTTCCAGAACTGACTAGTAAAGATGGGGTCTCGGTCACTGACTATGCTGGAAGGGACCCCATGTAGTCGCACTATCTCACGAAGATATACTGATGCTAGTCCAGATGCTGTCCTTTTGCTCTTTACTAGGATAAAGTGAGCACTCTTCGTGAGCCTATCCACAATGACCCATATGCTCGTATTCCCCTTCCTGGACCTTGGAAGCCCATCAATAAAGTCCATAGAAATGCTCTCCCACTTCCATAGCGGGACCTCTAGCGGATGTAATAGCCCACCGGGCTTCTTCGACTCAGCTTTTACTCTCTGACAAATAACACATCTCGAGACAAACTCTGCCACATCCTTCTTCATTCCAGGCCAGAAGAAAACGCGCTTCATGTCCTTATACATCTTATCACCACCTGGATGTATGGTCATCTTGGAGCGATGTGCTTCCTCAAGAACTTTCCTCACCAAGTCTTCTACCATCGGAACACAAAGCCTTCCATCTCTCCTCACCCAACCCTTATCGTCTATAGAATATCGAGCAAGGTGACTAGATGTCTCCCCTCGAGCCAGCTTATCCATGATCTCCACTACCTGAGGGTCTTCCTTTTGTGAAGCCCAACTTGATCTAGAAGGGTGGGCCTGAGCTCTAAAGATGCCAAGGAACCGGTCACCGACTCCATTGCCAAAGAGAAATCAAAGGTCGCTAAGAACTCTAAATTCTTCATCTCAACAAATAGAGGACTTAGTGTCAACCTTTTCCTACTCAACGCATCCGCTACAACATTCCCCTTGCCAGGGGTATAGGATATCTCAAAATCATAGGAAGCCAAAAATTCCATCCATCTCTGCTGTCTTAAGTTCAGATCTTTCTGCGAAAAGAGATACTTCAAAGACTTATGATCAGTATATAGCTCAAATCTCTCTCCCAGAAGATAATGACGCCATGCTTTGAGCGCATATACAATCGCCGCCAGCTCTAGATCATGAGTGGGATAATTCCTCTCATGCACCTTAAGTTGCCTCCCACCCAAACATATAACTCTGCCCTCTTGCATCAGAACGGCACCCAATCCCGTGCCACAAGCATCAGTGTACACGGTAAATATCTTACCACCATCGGGTAAGGCTAGAACTGGTGCGGAGGTAAGGGCTCTTTTGAGTCTCTGAAAAGCAAGCTCACAATCCATATCCCAAGCAAAGACGAAGTTCTTCTTCGTCAACTTAGTAAGAGGAGCGGATATCTTTGCGAAGTCTTTAATAAACTTCCGATAGAAACCTGCAAGACCCAAAAAGCTTCTCACCTCGGTTGCATTCCTTGGAGTCTTCCAATCCTGAACTGCAACCACCTTAGCAGGATCCACCGCCAAGCCTTGCTTGGATACGATATGCCCAAGAAATCTGACTTCCCTTCTCCAAAAGTGGCACTTGGAGAACTTGGCTTTTAACTGGTGTGCTCTGAGTGTGTCCATCACCTCTACTAGGTGCCTCGCATGCTCTTCCTCATCCTTGGAGAAGACTAGAATATCATCAACAAAGACCACGACAAACTTATTCAAGAACTCCCGAAACACCCTACTCATCAAATCCACAAAATACGCGGGTGCATTCGTCAAACCGAACGGCATAACAAGCCATTCAAAGAATCCGTCTGGAGTTCTGAATGCAGTCTTGTCTATACTGTCTTCAGCCACTCTGAGCTGATGGAAACCCGTAGCAAGGTCAAGCTGAGAGAAAACAGAAGCACCAACAAGTTGATCAAAGAGATCATCGATCCTCGGTAACGGGTGTCGGTTCTTCTTAGTCAGCTTATTCAATTCTCTATAATCCACACAGAGTCGAAGAGAGCCATCTGCCTTAGTTGCAAACACCACAGGCGCTCCCCATTCGGATATACTCCTTCTGATGAAGCCCTTCTCAAGCAATTCTTTCACTTGCTTACTCAGCTCCCGTCTCTCACGCGGAGCCATATGCCGAACGGGCAAAGAAACAGGCTTAGCATTGTCTACAAGATAGATGCGAAAGTCAATCTCTCGTTTAGGGGGCAACCCCTTAACTTCTTCAAACACATCTGGATAATCTCGGACCACCCTTACAGACTGAAGGGCCTCCTCTGATGAGTCGAGAGATTCTAGATAGCATAACATGACGGGATTCTTCGGATTGCATGAAATCTCTAAGGTGTTGCCCAGGCGAGTCACAAGCCTTACAACCCTATGCTCACAATCCAGAATGGCTCCATATCTAGACAGCCAATCCATGCCCAAGATCAATCCGTATCCCCTGAAACCTAGAACATACGCACTACACAAGAACTCAACGCTGAGTATAGAGATCCTTAGATCCTCACATATCATAGATAGATGAGCAGAACCCCCAATGGGATTCGAAACACAAACGGGATCATCCACTAAGCTAGTACTGAGGTGCAAACTATCAACAAGATCAGATGAAATAAAGCTATGTGATGCACCGGAATCAAACAAGGTACGTACTGGAAGATCAGAGATATAAACAAGGTTCTCAACAGAAACACTACCTCTCTCGGGAACTGAAGCGGCATTGAGAGCATGAACTTGCCCTCCTGAAGATCCAGCCTGTCCTTTCTTCTTTGGGCATTCTTTGCTGATGTGCCCAGTCTCTCCACAAGAAAAGCATCCACCACTAAGCTTCCTTTTCTTCTTCCTGCAATCCTTAGCAAAATGCCCAGCTATGCCACAGTAATTGCACTTCCCCTTGCCTTTGTTGTTGCCCTTCTTGTTCTTATTCTGATTTCCTTGACTGCTTTGACCTTGGTTGCCTTTGCTTTGAGAATCAGCCTTCTTTGCTTGAGTATCGCCCGACTTGACTTCCTTCTTTCCCTCTCCCTGAAGCAGAGCCATATTGACCAAACTCTCGAAAGTGGCTCCATGCGGAATATGTGACATTGCCAAGCCCTGTAGCGGCTCATTCAATCCTCTGGCAAATCGAAGAGCCTTCTTCTCCGGGGTGTTTACTATATCCAAACCAAAGCGGGCCAGCTGATTAAACTTGTTCACATACTCCTTGACAGACATATCCCCTTGCTTTAATGCAATGAACTTCTCCATTTGTAAATTCGCCTCCGCTGAAGATAGAAATTTGGTCACAAATCTAGCCCTCAAATCGGCCCAAGTCTCAACGGGCCTCGTCCCATTGGTGACCTCCCACCAATAGGCCGCCTCATCCTTCAAAAGCCATACTGTCAATAGGATTTTCCTCTCGTCATCAATCCCAAAGATAGCAAACAAGTCCTCCGTATCCTTCAGCCAATTCCTAGCTTCTACGAAAGATTCCGTGCCTAGGAAATTCTTGCCTCCCATTGCCTTGAAGTCTTTACAAACCTTTGTAAACTCAATCTGAGGATGCTGAGGGGGAGGAGGAGGAAGAGGAGCCTCAGCAACGGGAGGAGGAGGAACATTAGCAACGGGAGGGGGAATATTAACTGCTGGAGGAGGGGGAGCAGGGACCACCGGAGGAGGGATATTAGGGGTAGGATTCTCAACTACAGGAGGAGGAGTGGGAGTAGGGTTGGCGGGACCAGCTGCCGCCCTAGCTTCTAGGAGTCTCCTATACCAGAGTGGTACGTTCACTCCATCTGGGATGTCAAGATTCTCAGCCATACTGAAACAAAAGATAAGATAAGATTAGGTCAAGGGAACGAAGGATAACGCTGATGGCTTTTTGGGGATTAGCCTTAAAATAATCTAGACTTTATTTTGGAAAATACTTAGTAGGTTTTTGAAAATAGTTTTTCAAAAAAAGGGTTTTTTTTTTTTTTCAAAAGTTTTGTTCAATCTTGTTCTCTGATACCAAATGTAACACCCCACCTCCACTAGGATCACTCCTTAGAATGTACTAGCTTTGGAGGGGCGTTATTGTGAAGGTAAACATGCACAGAGATATCGCAAGACAGAATATATAAAAATAAACATAAGTAAAGCAGCGGTAGCAGATAAAACCCATCATCATCATCTCAGAAAACCAACATAGTCAAGTACATACTATCAAAATGTCATGATCCAAAATACAACATAAGTCTAGATACGTGATAACAAAATACATGGTAAAACATCAGTACTAATCCCCAGAAATAAAAGATAAGCCACAGCTAGCTCAGATCCATACATGAGCTATCCAACAAGCAAGCCAAAGATCCACTAAGCAGATGTAGCCCCTCCCTGAGAACCTGTGGGGGGGGGGGAAACGGAAGAAAAGAAGCGAAAGAAAACAGGTCAGTCAAAAAGACTGGTAAGCCCTACTACGATCAATCTATAAACTAATAAAGTTAACAGTATGATGGAAACTGAGATGAACATACTGGTACTAGATAAAGGTGACATCACATAGACGAGATTAAACTTTGCACCACAGTGTACTAGCAAACCCACAAAACAGATCTGATCCCTTAGCCCAAACTTTGGCCCAATAATATGAGATGACCTTAGTATAAGGCCCAGCCCAACGGTCTAATCGATCGGCTCCCTATAAACCTAACACGTCAAGTGTTGGTGTCCATACGGCCCACATGGATGTAGTCAGACTGTGCTGGGTCCACCTTCGGGTGTATCAAGCCCTAAGATGTCAACCCCAGACACCTAAGCAATAATGCACAGTCTAAGCCTACTGGTACCCGTGCCTCGAGTTTGTCCAACATCGGACTACGTGCACGTCCGTAGCCCGCCGGACCCGCACCGCTGTACCACTCAGCCGTCGCTTTGGTCGCTTACATCAGTCCAGTAATCGTGCCCCGCCCTAACCTAGCTATAGGGTTGTATTGATACCAAACTGGGATTACTGCTGGAACAGACCACGTTGCTAGGGTTTCTAAGAGGGTTAAGTGTGGTTTTAACCCCTCACTAAACCTGGATTAGATTAGCTAAGTGTAACCACTTAACCCCATCTAATCCTCGCATCCCCATTATTGGTTAAGTATTAGTGGGCCATGACTTAACCCTAATCATGAGGCATTAATTACTTAATGCACCCAACCTCTCACATTAGACATCCGTGGTTACCTGGGAAGATTTACACCACGTCTAGGTCTAACCTCGGGTCTTATGGTGCAACATGACCAACTACCCACATTAGACCCCACGTTGTGGTTACCTGGGAAGATTTACACCACAACTAGGTCTAACCTCGAGTTGGCCGTATCATGTTATCTAATGTCATGTCCACTTTAGAACATATTTACAAGTTAACATATACTTGGGTAGACCTAACTTAATAGGTAAATTCCCAAGGGGTAGACCTAACTTAATAGGTAAATTCCCAATCTTTTAGTTTCATGTATTTTTAAGTTTACCCAACCCTCCCAACGTCATTATCTCGCTTACATACTCGTCATACGTATAAGGGTGTAAAAAGGTAACTTGGCATAACATACATGGTGAACTTCATACGTCATAATAAACATGCATACATGTTAAACTTGCAAATCATGTCATGGTGAATTCGCATAAACTTGCATAGCTTATTAAATATGCATAACATGGTAAGGTGAACATGCATAATCCATTAAACTTGCATAACATGGTAAGATAAACTTGCGTAAGTATGCATAATCCATTAAACTTGCATAACATGGTAAGATGAACTTGCATAAGCATGCATAATCCATTAAACTTGCATAACATGGTAAGATGAACTTGCATAACCCATGAAACATGTAGAACATGGCATAATAAACTCGCATAAGTATGCATAACTTGTGAAACATGTAAAACATGGCATAGTAATCTCACATATGCATGCATAACTTATGAAACATGTAAAACATGACATAGTGAGTTCGCATAAGCATGCATAATCAACTTAACTCACATAAATCTCAATTTTCACCAAACATTAACTTTAGAGTTTGTAAAGTGAAGGTAAGAGGGCTTACAAATATAAACAAGCCACAAATCCACCAAATAAGATGAAGAAGCCCTTTTAAAAACTCAAAACAAAGCCTCAAATAAGAAAACCCTTTTGTAAGATCCCAAAATCACAAACTTAGCAAATCAAACTTGCTACTTAATGAAGTATGCAAGTTATTAAGCATTCATACAACATAGAAAAGGTTGTATGATCATCATATCTCCATAGGATTTAACTTTGAGGAAGGTGGAGGCTAGGTTTTAGGTGGAGGCCATTTGGGGATTCAAATTGACATAGTTTAGTTGCAAGATTTATTAATGAGGCTTTAGGGTAGGATTAGGGGTATATTTATAGAGAATTAGAGTGATTTAGACCATAGGATTAACCCTAGGTGAATTTTGGCCCGTCAGATTTCGGAATGCTCTAGAACCAGGCCACACAATCAAGCCCAAGCCAAGCCCAAACCAAAGTGGCGCGCCAGGCTAATCTGCCTGGCTACCCCCTGTCGACAGGGCTGTCGACAGGGCAGTCGACACCCTGGGTGCCCTGTCGACATGCCTGTCGACATTGGCCCCCTGGCGGGAATTTTCCCGCCTAACCCTGATTAGCCCTAATCCTTGATTTTAATTTGAAATTTAAATCTGTCTTTAGCATAGAAATTTCTGAAAACTTCAATGGGCCTTAACTGGGTCATACGGACTCCGATTTTCGAAAACTCGGACTCTATTTCGCGTATTTTTCCGAGACGAACGCAATGGCATAGCCCGTTTCCCCTGATTCTGATTTTTGAATTAAATTCTGCCTCGATTTATGTTATAACAGTTTATTGAAAATACGGGTTGTTATAACAACTAAACTATGGCAAAATCAATCCTCTCATGGCCTCCACTCTCTTCATAAATTCCTAAATCAATTTCTAAGTGATTTTCCATGCATACAAGTGTCTTTAGACTTGTATGATCATCATTAGCTTGCATTCAAGTCAAGTTCTTCTATTTGCACCACAAAGAAAGAGTTTTGATCAAGTTTGCTTGCATTTTTGGGGTTTAATTGGTTGCATAAGGGTTTTCTTGCATTTGCTATACTCATTTGAGTCCGCATAAGCATTGTAAGCCCTATTCCTTTCATACTTAAACTCTAAAGTTAAATGTATGATATGCAAGTTTATTATGATGAGTTATGCAAGTTATCATGTTGTAATATGCAAGTTAATATGCAAGTTTACTATGCTAAGATATGCAAGTTATCATGTTGTAATATGCAAGTTTGATATGCAAGTGTCATATGATATGCAAGTATGTTATGCAAGTTTGGGATGGTCATATGGTTCATGTTATCATGTTATGCAAGCTTATCTTGAGTATGTGAACATAAAGCTTCAAGCTTTATGCCAAAGGTTGCATTTTGGCAACATGCAGGTTATCATATTACTTATGATAACTTGCATGTGAGGCTAAATGCGAACTTGTGGCCATTTTTACATGTCATTTAGCACCATGTATCATGAATATGCCAAGTTTGGTTTTATGCATGCTTTTTGGGCCTAAAAATGTAATATGCAAGAGTGTGAACACATGAACATCTCATATGCCACCATGTTAAACTTGTGGCTTTAACATTTTATGTCATGATTATGCTAAGTTCCCTCTTTCTATCCTTTATGCGCTATTGCGATATGTAAGCGATGGGATTGCGTTTGGGGTTGGGTAAACTTAAAAGACATAAAAACATGAGCTTGGGAATTTACCTATTAAGTTAGGTCTACCCATTGGGAATTTACCTATTAAGTTAGGTCTACCCAATTGCTTGAAAACTTGTAATGTGTTTTGGAAACACGATGGACATGACACATAGAAAGGATAAGTGTGGCCAACTCGAGGTTGGGTTGAGTTTGTAGCGTAAACCTACCCGGAACCGACCGGCCTAACTAGTTGCTACAAACAATAGGACCCAGTGTGAGAAGTTGGTCATGTTGTACCTTGGACCCGAGGTTAGACCAAGTTGTGGTGTAAAGCTACCCGGACCCGCCCGGCTTAACTAGTAACCACAACAAAGTCTAATGTGAGAGGTTAAGGCGCATTAATTAATTAATGCCTCATGATTAGGGTTAAGTCATGGACCATTTAATACTTAACCAATTTGGGCTTGGAAGATTAATCGGGGTTAAGTCGTGAACTTATCGTTACACTTAACCAAGTTAATCCATGATTAGCAAGGGGTTAAACCGTACTTAACCCACTAGAAAATACTAGCATTGGGGGGCCCACTCCGCAGTAACCCCAACATCGTATCATTAACGCCCTAGGGGCTAGGCTAGGGAGGGGGCACGATTACTGGGCTGGAGGTAAGCGACCCAATAAACGACGGCCGGGTGGTACGCCGATGTAGTTCCGGACGGACTATGGTCGTGCACGTAGTCCGTATTTGGAGAAGTCACCCATGGGTACCAGTAGATCGAGACTGTGCACTCATGTTTATGGTGTCCAGGGGTTGGCACCCTAAGGGCTTGATACACCCGAAGGGTGGACCGGGCACAGTTCGACTACATTCATGTTTGGGTCGTATTGACACCAACATGTGACGAGTTAGGCTTAGGGAGCCGATCGACTAGACCGTTTGGTTGGACCTTGTGTTAGGGTCACTTCATGTTATTGGACCTCGTATGAGAGTCACTTCATGTTATTGGGCCAAAGCATGGGCCAAGGGATCAATACTTGTTTATTCCAGTCATGTTAGTTTGCTAGTACACCCGTGGTGCAAAACCTTAGTCCTGATCATGCGATGACACCTTTATCTACTTTGTTAGTATATCATCATGCTAGTATCCTTATGTTCATGCCTGCTGCTCATGTCAGTTAACTTTATTAGTTTACATTGATTGTAGTAGGGCTTACTCAGTCTTTTTGACTGACCTGTTTTCTTTCGCCTCTTTTCTTTCGCCTCTTTTCTTCCGTTTGCCCCCCCTCCCCCCAGGTTCTCAGGGAGGGAATACAGGAGCCTAGCTTGGATTTTGGATTGCTTGCTTGTGGGATTCCAGCTCATGTACGTTTTCGACATGAAGCTAGCTATGGTTCTCACTTATTTTGGGGATAGCACTTATGTATTTCAGTTTTCAGAAGATGTTGTTTTATCTAGACTTGTTTATTTGGAAAATTGACATTATGTTGTACCAGACTTGTTTTGAAATGGTTTAAAATCTTCCGCTGTTTTATCTATGTTATTTACTCTGTTTACATATATACATATGTTCTTGTTCTGCCTTGATATATCATTATGCATGTTTACCTGATTCAAACGCCCCTCCAAAGTCATAGTGCTTACAAGAGTCACCCTGGCGGAGGTGGGCAAGCATAGGAATGGCACCATTTGAAGCTTTATATGGGAGGCCGTGTAAGTCCCCTACATGTTGGTGGGAGACTACAGATAAGCTTATACTTGGGCCTGATATGATCAGAGATACATCCGAGAAGATCGAGTTGATTCGGAAGCGGATGAAAGCGGCCCAAGACCGACAGAAATCCTATGCTGATAAGCGAAGATCTGATTTGGAGTTTGATGTTGGGGATATGGTTTTCGTGAAGGTTTCTCCTTTGCGGAATGTGGTCCGATTTGGAGCCGTTGGGAAGTTAGCACCGAGGTTTGTTGGACCATTCCCTATTATAGAGAGGATCGGGCAGATGGCTTATAGAGTGAAGTTGCCCGAGAAGATTGCCGGAGTCCACGATGTTTTTCATGTTTCGCATCTCCGGAAGTGTTTACATGAATCAGCAGAGGTTGTTGAGCCAAGTGTTCTGGAAGATGTGGAAGTGGAGAAAGAAGCTACCTTGAGGAGAGCTCCGATTCGTATCTTGGGGACGGAAACCAAGAAGTTAAGGAATCGAGAGGTCAAGTTGGTGAAGGTTCAGTGGGGTGAAGCCGAAGAAGACGCAACTTGGGAAACCGAGGAGAAGATGCGTGGGCTTTATCCATTCCTTTTTGAGGGTACACTCTCAATCTCTTTCCTTTGCTAGCATATCTTTCTCTTTGCTATCCATGCTTATCTAGTTTATCATGTTAATCTTGTCATGAGAACCTTAGGTAGAAACCCTTTGGATGAAACATGTGTTTGAAACATGTTATGCTTGATGGTTGCAAGTGTTTGCAAGTGGTTACTCGTGGATGCATTATACACGTTAGGCACTAGATCGGCTCACACACTCCTCATATTGCATATGCATGAGTGTTTATGCTTATTCATGGATGAAATTTTTTTGTGTTATCACATGGATGTCGCATATGGATGTATGTGATGTGCACACATATAGATGTTATACATTATGTTAGGAATTGCATACATATGGATTCATTTCACTAACATAATTTGCATTGATGATATTTGCATTAGATAAGGACATATACACACACCTTTGCATATGTTCATACAGCATTTAGAATCTTGTAAGGACAATGATTGCTCGTGGATGATGTTTTGAGTAGATGGATGATTGGATGGTAGGATACGTTCTTCCTAACTTGAAGATTTCGGGGACGAAATCCTTTTAAGGAGGGGAGAATGTAACAACCCGTATTTTCCATAACCTGTTATAACATAAATCGAGGCAGAACTTAATTTATAAATCTGAATCAAGGGAAACGGCTATGCCATTGCGTTCGTCTCGGAAAAATACGCGAAATAGAGTCCGATTTTTCGAAAATCGGAGTCCGTATAACCCGATTAAGGCCCAACGAAGTTTTCAGAAAATTTCTAAGTAAAAACAGATTTCAAATTCAAACTTGAATTTGGAAAATTGGGCCAGTTGGGCCAGGCGGGAAAATTCCCGCCACAGTACCCAAGTCGACAGCCCTGTCGACTTGGGAGTCGACTTGGTTTGACTAGGTCGACAGCCCTGTCGACTTGGCTGTCGACTTGGTTCAGACGACCAGTCCTGCCTGGTGCACCATTTTGAGAATGTGTTGAGCTTGGGGGGCAGATTCGGTTTTGAGGGCTGAGATTGCAACTAGGGTTTAATCCTATGGTCTAAAACACTAGCCTAATCTATAAATAAGACCCTAACCTACCCTAAATCATCATTAATCTATCCTACAACTAAACTATGGCAAAATCAATCCTCTCATGGCCTCCACTCTCTTCATAAATTCCTAAATCAATTTCTAAGTGATTTTCCATGCATACAAGTGTCTTTAGACTTGTATGATCATCATTAGCTTGCATTCAAGTCAAGTTCTTCTATTTGCACCACAAAGAAAGAGTTTTGATCAAGTTTGCTTGCATTTTTGGGGTTTAATTGGTTGCATAAGGGTTTTCTTGCATTTGCTATACTCATTTGAGTCCGCATAAGCATTGTAAGCCCTATTCCTTTCATACTTAAACTCTAAAGTTAAATGTATGATATGCAAGTTTATTATGATGAGTTATGCAAGTTATCATGTTGTAATATGCAAATTAATATGCAAGTTTACTATGCTAAGATATGCAAGTTATCATGTTGTAATATGCAAGTTTGATATGCAAGTGTCATATGATATGCAAGTATGTTATGCAAGTTTGGGATGGTCATATGGTTCATGTTATCATGTTATGCAAGCTTATCTTGAGTATGTGAACATAAAGCTTCAAGCTTTATGCCAAAGGTTGCATTTTGGCAACATGCAGGTTATCATATTACTTATGATAACTTGCATGTGAAGCTAAATGCGAACTTGTGGCCATTTTTACATGTCATTTAGCACCATGTATCATGAATATGCCAAGTTTGGTTTTATGCATGCTTTTTGGGCCTAAAAATGTAATATGCAAGAGTGTGAACACATGAACATCTCATATGCCACCATGTTAAACTTGTGGCTTTAACATTTTATGTCATGATTATGCTAAGTTCCCTCTTTCTATCCTTTATGCGCTATTGCGATATGTAAGCGATGGGATTGCGTTTGGGGTTGGGTAAACTTAAAAGACATAAAAACATGAGCTTGGGAATTTACCTATTAAGTTAGGTCTACCCATTGGGAATTTACCTATTAAGTTAGGTCTACCCAATTGCTTGAAAACTTGTAATGTGTTTTGGAAACACGATGGACATGACACATAGAAAGGATAAGTGTGGCCAACTCGAGGTTGGGTTGAGTTTGTAGCGTAAACCTACCCGGAACCGACCGGCCTAACTAGTTGCTACAAACAATAGGACCCAGTGTGAGAAGTTGGTCATGTTGTACCTTGGACCAGAGGTTAGACCAAGTTGTGGTGT
Organism: Allium sativum; assembly: GCA_030737875.1. NCBI lineage: Eukaryota > Viridiplantae > Streptophyta > Magnoliopsida > Asparagales > Amaryllidaceae > Allium > Allium sativum. The sequence continues at coordinate 434,418,243 of CM060920.1, forward strand.
AAAGCTACCCGGACCCGCCCGGCTTAACTAGTAACCACAACAAAGTCTAATGTGAGAGGTTAAGGCGCATTAATTAATTAATGCCTCATGATTAGGGTTAAGTCATGGACCATTTAATACTTAACCAATTTGGGCTTGGAAGATTAATCGGGGTTAAGTCGTGAACTTATCGTTACACTTAACCAAGTTAATCCATGATTAGCAAGGGGTTAAACCGTACTTAACCCACTAGAAAATACTAGCATTGGGGGGCCCACTCCGCAATAACCCCAACATCGTATCATTAACGCCCTAGGGGCTAGGCTAGGGAGGGGGCACGATTACTGGGCTGGAGGTAAGCGACCCAATAAACGACGGCCGGGTGGTACGCCGATGTAGTTCCGGACGGACTATGGTCGTGCACGTAGTCCGTATTTGGAGAAGTCACCCATGGGTACCTGTAGATCGAGATTGTGCACTCATGTTTATGGTGTCCAGGGGTTGGCACCCTAAGGGCTTGATACACCCGAAGGGTGGACCCGGCACAGTTCGACTACATTCATGTTTGGGCCGTATTGACACCAACACGTGACGAGTTAGGCTTAGGGAGCCGATCGACTAAACCGTTTGGTTGAACCTTGTGTTAGGGTCACTTCATGTTATTGGACCTCGTATGAGAGTCACTTCATGTTATTGGGCCAAAGCATGGGCCAAGGGATCAATACTTGTTTATTCCAGTCATGTTAGTTTGCTAGTACACCCGTGGTGCAAAACCTTAGTCCTGATCATGCGATGACACCTTTATCTACTTTGTTAGTATATCATCATGCTAGTATCCTTATGTTCATGCCTGCTGCTCATGCCAGTTAACTTTATTAGTTTACATTGATTGTAGTAGGGCTTACTCAGTCTTTTTGACTGACCTGTTTTCTTTCGTCTCTTTTCTTCCGTTTCCCCCCAGGTTCTCAGGGAGGGAATACAGGAGCCTAGCTTGGATTTTGGATTGCTTGCTTGTGGGATTCCATCTCATGTACGTTTTCGACATGAAGCTAGCTATGGTTCTCACTTATTTTTGGGATAGCACTTATGTATTTCAGTTTTCAGATGATGTTGTTTTATCTAGACTTGTTTATTTGGAAAATTGATATTATGTTGTACCAGACTTGTTTTGAAATGGTTTAAAATCTTCCGCTGTTTTATCTATGTTATTTACTCTGTTTACATATATACATATGTTCTTGTTCTGCCTTGATATATCATTATGCATGTTTACCTGATTCAAACGCCCCTCCAAAGTCAGAGTGCTTACAAGAGTCACCCTGGCGGAGGTGGGGTGTTACAATCCATCCATCACAGATCGTCATCTCCTGGTCATCTTCTGCAGATCCGGCTGATGAGGGGAAGCACCCGTACTATTGCGCAAACTCCGCTAAGCGCCGATCGAGAAGCTGAGTCGTATCAATGGCTTGACGACGATTTGGTCCCCAAACTATGCCACCCTAGCTCTCAACTCCTCGATCTCTGCGGCATCTCTGGCAACTCTAGTCTGTCTACTCTGTGCCTGCTGACTGGTGGACTGTAACAATTATTTAAAAATCTTTTAATCATATATGATTATATTAATAACCTGTAACTCGTAAAAGTTGTTTTATTTCTAAACTGAAAGTTAAATTAAGGTAAAAACCCTTTACCACTTGATTTCCGAATCCATAACTTCTATTCCGCGTCACTGGATCCATCTCTGACTTGAAGATGATGTCCTCCTCATCGGTCGTGAGTTGCTCGTGTCCAGCCTCAGCTAGACGCTTCTGACATTACTCCATAAACTTCTCCTATAAGACCAAATAAGAATGTTTCTAAAATTAATATCATAATATATTATTTTATTATGATTTAACAATTACTACAAATACTTCCACATATAATGAAATCTTACGTGACTCTTCCTAGATTTGTCGTCGTGCAATGTGTATGTGATGTTCTCGTCTTCATCGACATGCTCAGTGGCATGCATACAGGCGAACACGTCCATATATGAAACTGGACCCTGCCCCTCAGCCTTCTGAATTTGATTATTACACCCCAATATTACATTTTCAAAATTATATAGCATATTAATTTTTATATAAGTCGCATTTAAATTTTTTACCAACTCCTACCAGTATGCTGAAATGACATCGATCGTCCTCGATGCATGACTGGATTGTTATTCCGATATGCACTGTTCCTTTTTGACTCCGCCTGTACATTCAAAATTTGATACATTACTTATTGAGTAAATATTTTTTGTATTTAAAAAAAAAATAGTACACTAACCTTTGCTTCATCACTATCTCAACACCTCAGAAATCCATCCCAAATGGTTGCTTCGATCCATGGAGGTTTTTTCATGCTTTTTTTCATTGTTGATAGGCCATCTTTGTAATTTTTTCTCATTTTCTACATCTAGTACGTCCAAGCTAGCTGTAATCGTGCATTCGTATATCCACCTCAGCCTGTATTTCACGTTAAACAAACATTACTAGTAAAACATGTAAATTATATCAGCGATTAACAGAAATTAAAATGCAAAAAATATATAAGAAAATACATACTAGCACATCCTGCCAAATGACCTCCTGCATGTTAGGTAGGATCATATCCCACTTAAACCAACATCCGACATCCGAGAAAAGTACGCTGCTCTCAAAACGTCCTGTAATGACCCAGATTTTTTGCCAATTTATTTTGAACATTTAAATTATTTTAAATGTCGTATTAGAAAATAAATGGAAAATTATATGGAATTTATTAATGAAACGAAAATTGAACGTATTAATTATAGGAGTCGCTTCACAAAATCTTAGAAAAGTCTCGTGTAATTGATATCAAATCGCTTTAAAATCATGATCGAATCCTTGTTAAAACTGAGTGTTCCTGAGCCAAAATCTCGGTAGAATATGTTGCATTGTGCGCAACATTTCATGACTGATAGAAAGTGATATTTTTACTAAATAAAAATAATATAAACATTGTTCCTTTGTTTATTGGATTAAACATACATAAGGAAACAAGCTGCCGTTACAATCCCTTTCATCATTCGAAACGATAAAGAATTGATACAAAACAAAAAGGGTTTGCAACGTTTATTAATCGGCGAAAATCTCTATAAAATATTACAAATAAATGACACAGGCTGGCAAAATTTGAGATAAGATTGTTTCTTACAGTCACGGTTGGCCAATTGGAAAGTAAATGGTGGGAAATTTGTCTATACGTTGCGCGACATAATCTTGATGGATTAATAGTAAAATTTGGTTTTAAAAATAGAAGCTCCCTGCTATTTTCTCCCTTCAAAGTACCCATTTGAAACTACGAAAAAAAAGATCTTTTCTTTCTAAAATCCCCCTTGCTCTAGTTCTTTTTTGTGTTTCATGTTTTAGCTGAAAGTGGATTTTCCAAAACCGAAAAATCACCGCCTTCGAGAATCAATTAAAAGCACATAACTCAATAGAAGTTCACCATTTCAGGATCGTAAAGATCCCATAATCGAAAGCTTAAATCTTTTGTTCATTTTAAAGTGTAAGACGACCATTCTAGAGCATAGATTTTCAAAATGCAGCAGGTAGGGTTCAATGTATGGGGTGCGATTCATTTTCATTGGTGTTTACTGTGATTTGAAATCTCACAATTGGGTTTTTACTGAATCTTAGACGGAGTTTAGGATTTTAAAGGCTGTTTTTGGGTTTAAGGAAGTTATTAGCACCATCTATTGAGGTCTAGTGGTATTTGAACTAAAAAAGGATTCGGATCCTTTACTGGTTCACGAGCATGTGTTGATTTACGAAGGGGATGAGGGTGTTCGAGAGTATTAGGGTGGTGATGGTTGAGGGAGCTTGCGGTTGTGGAGCTGATTATGAAGTTGGGATTGGGACACCAGAAATACTGTCGAGTTGGGGATTTTGGGGTTTGAAGTTTCGGTGTGATGTAGGGGAGCTGATAGGGACAACTGCAGGTATTGTTGTTGAGTGTCCTGTTTGTGTAAAGGAGAAAGGAAATGAGTTGATGCAGGTCTTGGTAAATGGAGGTAAGGTTTCAGCGATTATGGGAAATTGGTTATTGATTTGCGGTTGGTGCTCAGATAGCTTGTGACACACCAGTAGGTGATCTTTAACTATTGTGTCATGGCGGGTTTTAATGCAGGCGTTGTATTCATTTTCTAGAAGAAGGTATCGGTGATATTATGGTTGTTAAGAAATATAAATGGCATGATTAATAGTAATTATGTATAAGGGGAGCGCTAGTGGGAGTTGGTGAATGCAGTGAGGTGGAGGATGAAAAGTGTAATAACCCGGAAATCTGAGCCAATTTAAAAATTTTATTTTGGCAATTTTAGCGAATTTTGAATATTTAAAATGATTTATTTTAAATAATAACAACGAGAAATTTAATTTGAATAGAATTCGAATGTGTATATTCATATAGATCGTCGTTAGAATATAAATATTTTATTTTAATTATAAAAGAAATTGAAAATGATGCAGTAGATTGAAATTTTGATTTCAAAATTCAAATGAATGTACAGGATTCAGAATAAACCGAATTTTGACGAAACCAAAATTATTAGGATCTAATTGAGTATATCTTTCCAATGAATCCAAAAAATCAAAATTTCATAGCGGGAATAAAAAGTTACGTCTGGTTGAAATTTCAGGATAGTCGCTATGGAATTCTAGCCCTTAAAAATGGAAATTTTGCAAACAACCTCTATTTTCGACGAAACCACTTTTGTTGGATCTGGGATGTCGAGTTATTGCTAGATTCCAAAATTCATAATTTTTTGAATCAATATGTGAGCGTGGCAAAAGAAAACGTGTTTTAACAGTTTCAATCAATTTCGATCGACCAGAAAATGGCCATTTTTCAAACGGTCTCAGAATTTGACGAAATTTGTTTTGTTAGAACCCTATCGTCAATACGAAGCTATAAAATATTTTTCGGGAATTTTTAGACTCCGTATGTGGCTAGGGGTGTCAATGGGTCGGGTTCGGGTCGGGTCAATTCGGGTTCGGGTTGATTTTAAACGGGTTGGGTCAACCCGTTTATTAAACGGGTCAGAAATAGCTCAACCCGAACCCGACCCGTTTATAAACGGGTTGACCCGACCCGACCCACGTAACCCGTTTAATTTGGCCAGGTCGGGTCGTAAACGGGTCGGGTCGGGTCGGGTCGGGTCGTAAACGGGTCGGGTCGTAAACGGGTCGGGTCATAAACGGGTCATGACGGGTCGGGTCGTAAATGGGTTATAAACGGGTCGGGTCAACCCATATAAGGTATAAACGGGTCATAAATGGGTCATAAACGGGTCATAAACGGGTTTACGGGTCATAAACGGGTTCACGGGTCATAAACGGGTCAAATTCGGGTTCATGGGTCAAACGGGTTGTAAATGGGTCGGTCCAACCCATATAAATATAAAACAGGTTCATGGGTCATGACGGGTAGTGGACTGGGTCGGGCCTATGTTTTGTACATTGTAGAGTAATAAAAATATGTTCTATAATTAAACAGGTCATGACGGGTCAGAAACGGGTTCACGGGTTGGGTCGGGTCAACCCGTTTATTAAACGGGTCAGAGCGAGTTGACCCGGAATTGACCCGTTTATAAATGGGTCGGGTCGGGTTGGGTTTTTATCGTGCGGGTTACGGGTCGTGTTTCGGGTCGTGTACGAAATTGACGGCCCTATATGTGGCCCCGGTAAATTGAAATGCGCGTTCAAATTCAATATATAGATTTATATTTTGATTTTGACGAAAACTGATCGAAACGATTGAATCAGCTTGCGGGACATATCCCATTGTGTTCGGAATGGGGGTAATTAGCTGTGGACGATAGTCGGTGGGTTCCGTTTGGAGGTCGAAATAAAAGGTAACTTTATGGATTTTAAAATAAATTAAATATAAAAATATATTCCAACTCACCCTTCCCCTACACATCTGGTCAACGAAGCATTCCCCAAATCAAAACCGATTTTAGAAAAATCGAAAAAGAAAAAAAACGACGGATCGAGGAAACCGCGATGCCTCCCCACCAATCGCGCCTCCTCCGGGTGAACCGCCATCGGTGATGGCCCCCTCCCCCGTCACACCTCGTCCTATCCTCCATTCCCTCTTCCGCTCTTTGAAAACCGAACCTGAAAACACCGCACCCCCTTTCAACCAGACCCGCTACCCCCCTCCCCCCCTTCACCACCGCGCTGATCTCCCCAAGCCCCCCTACGATGAGCCGCAGTCCCCCACCTCCGGCGGACACAACGAATCCCCCAACTGCGAACCAAAAAAGAAAAGCTAAGATAATTCCTTTTATTTTGTTTATTTGTTTTCGTTTATTTGTTTTCGTTTATTTTTATTAATACCTTGCTTTAAAATCTGATTTAATTTTTATTTACTTTTATAAAGTCTTGACTTTTGTATACATAAAATAATGATTTTTATTTATTTAGGAAGGTTATATTTTTATATAGTAAAAAGATGAAATTTTTATATAGTAAAAAGGTTTAATATTTATATAACAAAAAGATTTGATTTTTGAACTAGAAAAAGATTTGACTTTTGAAATGAACAAGATGTGATTTTTAACAATAAAAAGTTATGATTTTTAGCATTATAAAAATATGATTTTATTATAGAGATAACAATATAAAAATGCGATTTTTATACATGTTGTAGCGAAATAAAAATTCGATTTTTATTATACATGAAGCGAAATAAAAATTCGATTTTTATATTAGAAGTGGAGATATAAAAATATAATTTTTATATAGAAAGAAGTGTTGTAAAAATATATGATTTTTATATATAAAGTGCCATTATAAAAATTTGATTTTTAAAATAAACTTCATATTAAAAATGTGATTTTTACTATGAACAGCGGGAAAAGATCGTATTGGAATTTGGGCAAATTCGAGCCGTTCAGAAATAGAGAATGGAGGAGTGGATCCCTCGGTGAGAACTCCTCACTTTTATTTTAATTTCTAGTTGAAATATATACTAGGATGCAGACGGTGCTTAGCAGCACCCGACACCCGTCGTCCACAGACTATGGATGACTTGTTTGTTTGATTGTTGTGTTGTAAAATTTTATTGTGTGATGTGGAATGAAATAAAATATTTTATAGTGAAAAATATTTTATAGTAAAAAAATATAATTTTAAACATGTATATAAAATAAATATTTATAAACGAATCGGACGATTTGTCTATATACACCCATTTGACTGATATTGATTGGGACGATAAATTTTACACATCGCCCAACTGCACATATAAAAATCTATGTTTGTTGATTTGAAACCCCACACGGGTGTTGAGATGATATTTGGCGTACACTAATCCCAATTATTGAGCTGTATGTCTATCGATTGGTTGACAGACTGTGTAAGCGTTAATTATTTATATTTAATGCTTATGCAGTTGTGTGGTGCACTCTAGATGATGGTTGATGATTTATCGTTGTTATTATGTACATGTGTTGTAGAGAATCCATATAATTAACATTATATGGTAATTGATTGGGCTTCATTCCAATTTGGAAAATAAGGGATATTATAAAAGTAAATTCATGTGTTGAATAGAAAGTAAATTCATGTGTTGAATAGAAAGAAAATATTCAAGTGTTGAATAAAATAAATTTTCATGTGTTGAATAGAAGAAAACATTCATGTGTTGAATAAAATAAATATTCATGTGTTGAATAGAAGAAAGCATTCATGTGTTGAAAAGAATAAATATTCATGTGTTGAATTAAATAAATATTCATGTGTTGAATAGAAGAAAACATTCATGTGTGGAATAAAAGCCATGTTGATTAGATTGACGCCATTTTGACGTGAACGATATTTATATCGATTTTATTCATTTTTATAATGAATATAGAAAAGGAAGTGATTTAAAAATATAACATTTTGAAAATATTATAAGTTATAGATTAATGATATGGAATATTCAATTTTGATTAGAAATTGAATATGAAGTTGAAATCGTTTTGAAGACGAATTTAAAACGATTTATAAAATACGTTTTGAAAGGAAATCGATGAAATATAATATATATATATATATATATATATATATATATTATATATAATGTCCTGAATAGAACGCGCCGCGCAGCCGCAGTTCGCGAATTTTGACCATTGACTTCGAATGGATATTACGGGAGATCCGACCGTCGGATTCTCCTTAAACCGGAACCGTTAGGTTCCTATTGAAAAGAGCTTTCTAACGAATGATAGTGATGTGAAATCTAACGGTTGGATTTGGCATTATGTCCAAATCAAATTTAGAAAAGGTCACTGTAAGTGCAGTTCGACGACCGTTGATGGAAATCGACTGTACGGGCCTTGATAAAATTATTAAAAATAATAATAATTTGTGTAAAATCATAAGAACTGGTTTGTGAAGAATTGGGATGAAAATTCCAAATTTGAAAGGACAAAAATAGATTTTTATCGAAATGAACTAGTTTTGAACTAGAATTATAATCCTATTTATTTTTGAAATAAATAAAGTGGATTTGAAATGGTTTTGAAAACAACTAGAATTTCCAATATATAAAGTGGAAATGGATTTGAATCGAAATTGTCTTTGGAATATTTCGATGTTGGATCTCGTGATTATACAGATATTGTTATGGAAATTTGAAAGATATATTTATATCGTTATTTCCATTACGATATTTGTTGGTCGTAGAATTTGATATTGAGTATAAGCCGATATATTTTCTATTCAGAGCCTTATATTTAATATCAAATGGGATTTGGGTTTATCGTGAACCGTGTTTTAGATGACATGGGTTCTATAACCCAGTTAAAGACAGGATATTGATTTTTGGGAAGATTAAAACTAAGTGGAGTTTTAATAAATCTTTAATTAGATTGAAATAATCGAGAATGGAGTATCACCAGTTTTGCTCCAGGCGATAGTTAAATCTTTAATTAGATTTGAAGGTGAAATGGTAGTTGAATTTACCGATAACACCGTGGTGTTAGATATGAAGTATGACCAGTTTTACTTCATGGGATGAATTGGTTGGGGTTGGGAAATAAAATAAATGATTACTTCGGTGTGGTTTGCTAATCCCGACTAATTTGAATTGATATTCAAAAGAAGATTAAAGAATAAATTTAAAGAATTTATCTTTGATAAAATTAATGGGAACTTTTCCCAAATTATAAGAATAAAAGAATATTCTGAATTGGAATGAGGCGTATGTTGTGTTTGTGTAACACTTGTTTATTATATATGCGAGTTATTTAGAAAGACCGGGTTTATCCCATTATGAATAGCTGATTCGAGGATGTGTCGAGGATGAAGTCGGTGGTCGAAGACCGGAGGTCTTCACATCGTTTGGGTGATTACTGATGATCTTGATTGGGCTGTATACCTAAGAGGAGGGAATCAGTTGGTGATCGTCCAGACGTACTTGGAGATCGATGGATATGCGAGGTACAAGGTGCCTCCAGTTTCGTTCAGACCCAGAACGAACTTGTAAATGGACTATGTGTCAGACCCAGAACGAGCTCAGGGGTTATATATTGATGTATATGAATCGCATGGAGTGAATTGCCTGTGTGGCATGCCTAAGTGGCAATTGATCAAGGCTTTTGTTGAAAAGCAAAGTCTTGTGGTTGATGATCAAAGCACCGCCTGTGTGGCATAGCTTTGTGTAGCGTTGATTCGCGAGCCTCACACCCTGGTTGTGAGCCAGAAACGGGAGCGGACTTCAGGGAGGGCATGCGTTTCCTTCTAGCTAGGGTGGTGTCATTGACCTACCAGCCATGACATTTATATTATTTTCACATGTTTGGTTGTTGCTTTTGCGAGGCGCCTCGGATATATCAGTGACTATGTGGATCGATGGAGTCATTTGGCTCATTTACGCCCCAAAGGGCGGGGAAACACAATGTTTGGGCATTTTAATCCACATCGGTGGACCGACCCGGACGATCCAAGGGCTCATCTGTGTCTGGGTCCTGAGACATGGGCTAGATTGTCTCGAATCAGTGGAGGACGATCCCTTGCCTCGGTTCATAGATGGAAACCCAACTTCCAATACGTGACTTAGCGGTTTTTGATTGTAGAGCCTAGTATGGCGACATAGTGGTATGGGGCACTTATGCCGTCTATGATTGATACTTATGATTTGAAATTGTTTTGACACTATACACTTATAGTAATAATAAAACATGAAATTTCACGTACCAAGCATTCTTGGCTATTATAAGGTAAAAACCCTATCCTCCGGCTTGCGTTGCATTGTATGATGGGACATGGGTCTTATAATAGCTTCATTGTTCTTTATTTAGCACTGCACTGTTGTTTTATGCACTGGTATTCTTGGGAGGAAACCCGTTCCGTGTTATACGGCGTGGTCCCTTGATTTACTTAACTTTAAAATAAAGATTAATAACTGTTTTAGTTCTCACACAAGTCACATGACTGACCTGGAGTTTATTGTTTTAACCTAAACTCTGGGTGCCCCTATTTTCGACATGGGCAGCTAGTAGTTTTAGCTTTGTAGATTTATATTCATAGGATCCCGATTTACAGCTGGGGCGATACTCGGAAAGCTCTGTATCCGTGTATTACTTCTAGTTGTGTTTTGTATTATTTTCCGCCGCGATGTATTTAAAAGTAATTTAAAATTCTGATATTTTCTGTGTAATATTTATTCATATTCTGTATGTTCTTGTATTTTGATGGAATTGTTGTAATATACAATGAAATGTTCTTCTGTTTGCGTTCTAATTTGTCGTGTTCTCAAAACAATCAGGGGTTTCAAACGGTCTTGATCGGTTTAGCGATCGATTCAGATCGAGCGAAATTCCTGATCGTTACATTTTGGCATCAGAGCTTTGGTTTACAAAGCTCGAGAACAAGACACATTAGAACCAAGCGAAATAATTCATCAGAAATTGAATTAGTAATATCCAATAAGAATGGCTCGTTAGAGATGGGATCAGTAGTATCCTAGAACGAGTGTGAAGAGTATATTTTTAAAATGAAAACAAGTTCTGTTTTGAAATTTAAATCGTTTTATACGTATTTGAATATTTATTTGTATTGATTTGGACTATCCAGTATATAAAGATTTTGCGTATACATCTGGTCCGTGTGTATTTGTAGTTTTAATATACTGGATAGATATAGAATCGCATTTAGTCGCTCAGGAATGATTCTGATGATGGGTACCCATCATCAGTGTTGTGTTCGAGTTTCAAAAGTGGGATAACTATATATCTACAATTGACTGGTGTGAGAACCAAAGTTAGACAGGGCTTATTGTTTTGATTTGGCATAAAAAAATCTGATTTTTTTGGATATGTATTAAAGTTATGTGATTGAAAAGATAATCAACTAATTGATTGCTGGTTGTGTTGTCTGATTATTGTTTGATTAATTGAATGTTGAACCTTTAGCCAAATTGAATCAAATTGTGAGTTGCGTTGAAAATTAGTCGCATTTGCATGCATATACATGTACTTACATTGAACAGGTCATAGCAAGGAGGCTAGAGCAGAGGAATAAATTTGTTTGCCCGACAAATAGGTACATGTTTATTGTATTTTTTGGGTTTTTGATGATTTTATGAGCCGAGTGGCTAGCCGCTTAGCTGTTTCTTCTTCTTTTTGGATTGGTGAGGGCCATGGGAGGCTATTTGAAATATCCCGAAGCTCTCAGTGCAAGGGAGGTTATGGCGAAATTTTCGAAAATTTAGGGTGTTAGCCAAATTTGTGAAAAATTTGAAAAGTTCTTAGAAACTGAAAAGTTGAAGAACTTAAGCCGTAATGAAAATAATGGAAGTTGAGTTGATTGGTTAAAAAACTTTCGGCTTCACTCCTTTTCGGGGACAAAAAGTTTTAAGTGGGGGAGATTGTAATAACCTGGAAATCTAAGCCAAATTAAAATTTGTATTTTGGCAATTTTAGCAAATTTTGAATATTTAAAATGATTTATTTTAAATAATAACGACGAGAAATTTAATTTGAATAGAATTCGAACGTACATATTTATATAGATCGTCGTTAGAATATAAATATTTTATTTTAATTATAAAAGAAATTGAAAATGGCGCGGTAGTTTGAAATTTTGATTTCAAAATTCAAATGAATGTACAGGATTCAAAACAAACCGGATTTTGACGAAAGCAAAATTATTGGGATCTAATTGAGGATATCTTTCCAACGAATCCGAAAAATCAAAATTTCATAGCGGGAATAAAAAGTTATGTCCAGTTGAAATTTCAGGATAGTCGTTATGGAATTCTGGCCCTTAAAAATGGAAATTTTGCAAACGACCTCTGTTTTCGACGAAACCACTTTTGTTGGATCCAGATGTCGACTTATTGCTAGATTCCAAAATTCATAATTTTTCGAATCAATATGTGAGCGTGGCAAAAGAAAATGTGTTTTAACAGTTCCAGTCAATTTCAATCAACTAGAAAATAGCCATTTTTCAAACGGTCTCAGAATTTGATGAAATTTGTTTTCTTAGAACTTACATCAATACAAAGCTAGAAAATATTTTTTGGGAATTTTTAGAGTCTGTATGTGGCCACGGTAAATTGAAATGCGCGTTTAAATTCAATATATAGATTTATATTTTGATTTTGACGAAAACTGATCGAAATGATCGAATTAGCTTGCAGGACATATCCCATTGTGTTCAGAATTGGGGTAATTAGCTATGAACGAAAGTCGGTGGGTTCCGTTTGGAGGTCGAAATAAAAGGTAACTTTATGGATTTTAAAATAAATTAAATATAAAAATATATTCCAACTCACCCTTCCCCTACACATCTGGTCAACGATGCCCATCCCAAATCAAAACCGATTTCAGAAAAATAAAAAAAACGACGGATCGAGGAAACCGCGACGCCTCCCCCCCAATCGCACCTCCTCCAGATGCGCCGCCATCGGCGATGGCCCCCTCCCCCTGTCGCACCTCGTCCTCTCCTCCATTCCCTCTTCCGCTCTTTGAAACTGAACCCGAAAACACCGGACCTCCTTTCAACCAGACCCGCTACCCCCCCCCCCCTTCACCACCGCGCCGACCTCCCCAGGCCCCTCCGATGAGCCGAAGTCCCCAACCTCCAGCGGACACAACGAACCCCCTGCTGCGAACTAAAACAGAAAAGCTAAGGTAATTCCTTTTATTTTGTTTATTTGTTTTTGTTTATTTTTATGTAATACCTTGCTTTAAAATATGATCTAATTTTTATTTACTTTTATAAAGTCTTGACTTTTGTATATATAAAATAATGATTTTTATTTATTTAGGAAGGTTATATTTTTATAAAGTAAAAAGGTGAAATTTTTATATAGTAAAAAGGTTTAATTTTTATATAACAAAAAGATTTGTTTTTTGAACTAGAAAAAGATTTGACTTTTGAAATGAACAAGATGTGATTTTTAACAATAAAAAGTTATGATTTTTGGCATTATAAAAATATGGTTTTATTATATAGATAACAATATAAAAATGCGATTTTTATACAGGTTGTAGAGAAATAAAAATTCGATTTTTATTATATATGAAGCGAAATAAAATTCGATCTTTATATAAGAAGTGGAGATATAAAAATATAATTTTTATATAGAAAGAAGCGTTGTAAAAATATATGATTTTTGTATATGAAGTTCCATTATAAAAATTTTATTTTTAAAATAAACATCATATTAAAAATGCGATTTTAACTATGAATAGCGGGAAAAGATCGTATTGGAATTTTGGGCAAATTCGAGCCGTTCATAAATAGAGAATGGAGGAGTGGATCCCTCGGTGAGAACTCCTCACTTTTATTTTAATTTCTAGTTGAAATATATACTAGGATGCAGACGGTGCTTAGCAGCACCCGACACCCGTCGTCCACAGACCATGGATGACTTGTTTGTTTGATTGTTGTGTTGTGAAATTTTATTTTGTGATGTGGAATGAAATAAAATATTTTATAGTGGAAAATATTTTATAGTTAAAAATATAATTTTTAACGTGTATATAAAATAAATATTTATAAACGAATCGGACGATTAATTTATATACACCCATTTGACTGATATTGATTGGGACGATAAATTTTGCACATCGCCTAACTGCACAAATAAAAAACTGTGTTTGTTGATTTGAAACCCCACAAGGGTGTTGGGATGATATTTGGCGTACACTAATCCCAATTATTGAGCTGTATGTTGATCGATTGGTTGACAGACTGTGTAAGCGTTAATTATTTATATTTAATGCTTATGCAGTTGTGTGGTGCACTCTGGATGATGGTTGGTGATTTATCGTTGCTATTATATACATGTGTTGTAGGGAATCTATATAATCAACATTATATGGTAATTGATTGGGCCTCATTCCAATTTGGAAAATAAGGAATATTATAGAAGTAAATTTATGTGTTGAATAGAAAGTAAATCCATGTGTTGAATAGAAAGAAAATATTCATGTGTTGAATAAAATAAATATTCATGTGTTGAATAGAAAGAAAATATTCATGTGTTGAATAAAATAAATATTCTTGTGTTGAATAGAAGAAAACATTCATGTGTTGAATAAAATAAATATTCATGTGTTGAATAGAAGAAAACATTCATGTGTTGAAAAGAATAAATATTCATGTGTTGAATAGAAGAAAACATTCATGTGTGGAATAAAAGTCGTGTTGACTAGATTGATGCCATTTTGACGTGAACGATATTAATATTGATTTTATTCATTTTTATAATGAATATAGAAAAGGAATTGATTTCAAAATATAACGTTTTGAAAATATTATCATTTACAGATTAATGATATGGAATATTCAATTTTGATTAGAAATTGAATACGAAGTTGAAATCTTTTTGAAAACGAATTTAAAACGATTTATAAAATACGTTTTGGAAGGAAATCGACGAAATATATAACATATGTATATATATTATATATAATGGCCTGAATAGAACGTGCCGCGCAGTGGCAGTTCGCGAATTTCGACCATTGACTTCGAATGGATATTACGGGATATCCGACCGTCGGATTCTCCTAAAACCGGAACCGTTGGGTTCATATCGAAATGAGCTTTCTATCGAATATTAGTGGTGTGAAATCTAATGGTTGGATTTGGAATTATGTCCAAATCAAATTTGGAAAAGGTCGTTGTAAGTGCAGTTTGATGGCCGTTGATGGAAATCGACGGCACGAGCCTTGATAAAATTATTAAAAATAGTAATAATTTGTGTAAAATCATAAGAAATGATTTTTGAAGAATTGGGATGAAAATATCCAAATTTGAAAGAATAAAAATAGATTTTTATCGAAATGAACTAGTTTTGAACTAGAATTATAATCCCTTTTATTTTTGAAATAAATAAAGTGGATTTGAAATGGTTTTGAAAAAACCAGAATTTCCAATATATAAAGTGGAAATGGATTTGAATCGAATTTGTATTTGGAATATTTCGATGTTGGATTTCATGATTATACAGACATTGTTATGGAGATTTGAAAGATATATTATATCGTTATTTCCAATACGATATTTGTTGGTCATAGAATTTGTTGTTGAGTATAAGTCGATATATTTTATATTCAGAGCCTTGTATTTAATATCAAATGGCATTTGGGCTTATCGTGAACCGTGTTTTAGATGACATGGGTTCTTTAACCCAGTTAAAGACAGGATATTGATTTTTGGGAAGATTAAAACTAAGTGGAGTTTTAATAAATCTTTAATTAGATTGAAATAATCGAGAATGGAGTATCACCAGTTTTGCTCCAGGCGATAGTTAAATCTTTAATTAGATTTGAACGTGAATGGCAATTGAATTTACCGATAACACCGTGGTGTTAGATATGAAGTATGACCATTTTTACTTCATGGGATGAATAGGTTGGGATTGGGAAATAAAATAAATGATTACTTCGGTGTGGTTCCCTAATCCCGACTAATTTGAATTGATATTCAAAAGAAGATTAAAGAATAAATTTAAAGAATTTATCTTTGATAAAATTAATGGGAACTTTTCCCTAAGTATAAGAATATTTGAATAAAAGAATATTCTGAATTGGAATGAGCCGTATGTTGTGTTTGTGTAACACTTGTTTATTATATACGCGAGTTATTCAGAAAGACCGGGTTTATCCCATTCTGAATAGCTGATTCGATGATGTGTCGAGGATGAAGACGGTGGTCGAAGATCGGAGGTCTTCACATCGTTTGGGTTATTACTAATGATCTTGATTGGGCTGTACACCCAAGAGGAGGGAATCAGTTGGTGATCGTCCAGACGTACATGGAGATCGATGGATATGCGAGGTACAAGGTGACTCCGGTTACGTTCAGACCCAGAACGAACTTGTAAATGGACTGTGTGTCTGACATTGTATTTTATTCTGTGTGATTGACTTCTATTAAATATATATCTGTTTGGCGACGGAGAATTTATTCTCTTGCTTAACGCCCTTCTCTGAGACGTACGAGCTCAGGGGTTATATATTGATGGATATCAATCGCATGGAGTGAATTGCCTGAGTGGCATGCCTAAGTGGCAATTGATCAAGGCTTTTGTTGAAAAGCAAAGTCTTGTGGTTGATGATCAAAGCACCGCCTATGTGGCATAGTTTTATGTAGCGTTGATTCACGAGCCTCAAACCCCGGTTGTGAACCAGAAACGGGAGAGGACTTCAGGGAGGGCATGCGTTTCCTTCTAACTAGGGTGGTGTCAGTGACCTACTAGCCCTGACATTTATATTATTTTCACCTGTGTGGTTGTTGTTGTTGCGAGGTGCCTCGGATATATCGGTGACTATGTGGAGCCGATGGAGTCATTTGGCTCATTTACGCCCCAAATGGCAGGGAAACGTCGTGTTCAGACATTTTAATCCACATCGGTGGACCAGCCCTGACGATCCAAGGGCTCACCTGTGCCTGGGTCCTGAGACATGGGCTAGATTGTCTCGAATCGATGGAGGACGATCCCTTGCCTCGGTTCATAGATGGAAACCCAACTTCCAATACGTAACTTTGCGGTTTTTGATTGTAGAGCCTAGTATGGCGACATAGTGGTATGGGGCACTTATGCCGTCTATGATTGATACTTATGATTTGAAATTGTTTTGACACTACACACTTATAGTAATAATAAAACATGAAATTTCACGTACCAAGCATTCTTGGCTATTATAAGGTAAAAACCCTATCCTCCGGCTTGCGTTGCATTGTGTGATGGGACCTGGGTCTTATAATAGCTTCATTGTTATTTATTTAGCATTGCGCTATTGTTTTATGCATTGGTATTCTTGGGAGGAAATCCGTTCCGTGTTATACGGCGTGGTCCCTTGATTTACCTAACTTTAAAATAAAGACTAATAACTGTTTTAGTTCTCACACCAGTCACATTACTGACCTGGAGTTTATTGTTTTAACATAAACTCTGGGTGCCCCTATTTTCGACACGGGCAGCTAGTAGTTTTGATTTTGCAGATTTATATTCATAGGATCCTGATTTACAACTGGGACGATACTCGGAAAGCTCTGTATCCGTGTATTACTTCTAGTTGTGTTTTGTATTATTTTCCGCTGCGATGTATTTAAATGTAATTTAAATCTATGATATTTTCTGTGTAATATTTATTCATATTATGTATACTCTTGTATTCTGATGGAATTGTTGTAATATACAATGAAATGTTCTTCTGTTTACGTTCTAATTTGTCGTATTCTCAAAACAATCAGGGGTTTCGAACGGTCTTGGTCGGTTCAGCAATCGATTCGGATCGAGCGAAATTCCTGATCGTTACAGAAAGAGCAGCTGAATGGTGAGCTCCAGGTGCCGTTTAGTGCGGTAGAGGGTGAGAGTTTCTCTAGAAATTCTATCCATGATGAAAAACAGGAGGAGCTATTTTAATTGGATGAAGAAGTGGGTGGTTCAAAAGCAATATTGTGAGGGGGAGAAAATGGTACAGATGTTGTTAATTTCCAAAGAAAATAATTTACGTTTTTTATTTAAATGATAATTTAACTAATGACAATTTTGTGTTCCAAGCAACATTTGTTGAAGAAAGGAACATGAAAGGAATGAGTTGTATCAGGCTCTGTTTTTATAATCAACGTAATTATCCCAACCAATATTTAATTAAGAAATTATTGATTTTAACTAGACCATGGACTAAAATAATTGCATAACTCTCGTGTGTATGAACAAAAACGAACGAAATCAGTCTGGTTGGAGTCATAGCGATAAAATCTTTGTTATAGCACTGACGTGACCGAGAACGAAGTTAATGGAATTTCATGATAAAATCAAATGCTTGTTTGATTGTAAACGAAATAAAAAAAATCATAAACTGTGAAACAAGGTGAGTGAACTCACTAACTCTGACTCGTTTATATTTTTACATAAACGAGTTTTAAATTTATTTCTAGTAAATTTATACTGTGTGATGGTTGTTTGGATGAATGGTTGATAAAACTAGTTGAATTTGTTGATATAGTTATATCGTTGATCAATTAAAATTGTGTTTACTATGATATTTCATATTAATGTGAAATTAATATTATTGATGATGATTAACATCTGTGGATGCAATGAAACAGGTTGGAGGGATCCAACTGGATTCCTCAACATTTATATTATTGTTTGTTATTCACTATGATATGTACTGTAACTGATTATGATGTGTTGAATTACCCTGACCCTAAAATTTTGGTATTTAAATACCGTAAAATATTTCAAATATAGAAAATGAAACTTGAGTTTTAAAAGGAAATTTATTTCCAAAAATAGAAACGTAATTTTGAATAGAGTTGAAATTGAAAACATGTTAATAGAGTAAACAAGAAGTTGTTTATAAACGAGAGTATAAATTAAGTGAATCATTTATCATTGGATAAAGAAAAATATAAATACATATTTGAATTTATATGAAAAGTGGAAAACGGTTTGGAAACCAATATTTGAAATGAGATTTGAACTTAGGAAATTATAAACGAGATTTTAAATGTTTGAAATTTATATTGAGATTTTCTATAAACAATTGTAAATAGAAGTTATAAACGGAATTTGGATTTGATGTAGTACAATCAAATGGATTTGACTATGTAAAAAAAAATTATTCACAATTATAGTGAATAATCTTTAAAGCAGATATTTTGCAAATGCAAGTCTCTATAAAAGAAATTTGGGTTGAAAAGGTGAATTCAAATAGAAATTTAAATGATAAGGGAAATGGAAATAATCATAAGGGAAATTGAGTTAACCTGAAATGGTGGATAAATTCCGAAGTTCGAAATATAAAGCAAATATAGATTATTCGAAAGAAAGATATTTACTGGAATTCGATTATATTGTATTTAGGAAAATAGTTATTTTTACTTTCCATTTGAATCAAATTTAACTATTTAATTATTTATTTATTTACTTATTAATTTATTTATTGAAATCAATAAGTGCAAGTTATATTTTCTTTATAAACCAAATATATGAAAACAGCGATTATAACGCTACCGTTATAATAAATGTTTTGTAAACCTAAACAGCGATTATAACGCTACTGTTATAATAAATGTTTTGTAAATCTAAACAGCGATTTTAACGCTACCATTATAAGTTATATTTTTATAAAACAAATATTTGGAAATAGCGATTACAACGCTACCGTTACAATCAAATTTTTTCCGTAAAAGAAATGAATTTTAGATTGAATCTGAGAGTCGCGTAAGCGATGTTTTTTTTTGAAGTTGTGTGCTTTGACTATTTCAAAATTGGCAATGCTGTTCAGTTAAGGTCTGAGAGGTAATTATACCCTAACTTGATTGACTTCATGATGGATGGAGGAATGTTTAATGTTCGATAGTAAAGATTGGTTAGTAATATGGTTAGTTAATAATTGATTAATGGTTTGAGTTATAATAACGATGTTTTATAACATCACGTTAATTTAAAGGATTTTTGAAATGTTTACCCCAAATAAAATGAAAGATACTTTCTACGCATAGAAAATGAAATGAATTGATCAACGAGGAATTAAGAAATGGAAGATGGAAATATTTTCCGATATTAATAAGATATATTTTTTGAATATAGAAAATAGGATTTGTGAATATATGGAAATGTTTTTCGAACTGTGATAAGAGATATTTTCTGGAATATTGAAATAAATAATTAATAATATTTGGAAATGTTTTCCAATGATGTGAGAGGTCAAAACAAGTTTTGAGAAATATCTGGAAGGATATAGGAAATTAGGAAATGATAATTTAATAAGAAATTGATTTAAAAGGGGCCAATATTGTTTGATGGTTGATTGATAGAATTTCCATTTGGAAATAGGTTCATTGGTTGTATGCACGTTTCCTTTGATAGTTAAATAACCGACTATCAAGGTTTTAATTTATTTTATACCTTCATTGTTAATACGGAGAGACCGGGATCAGATTTAATATCTGAAAACCACACTGTATTGGCATAAGCGTTATGAACCAACTTGTGCTGAAGATAATTGAAGACGAAGTAAAGCACAAGGGCTATTCTATTGATTCTAGGTAGAAATTGCCCAAGAAGGATTAATAGAATGGTGCCTTCGGTTTGTCCAGTCATAGTACAATGTATATGGATGAATGTCTGACGATGTGGCTTCAAAGTAAATGATGGAAAGATGTCCTAAAAGGATAATCGTGACCTCAAGCCTCATCAACCGGGAAATGACAAAAATCGGGCAAGCAACATGGCCATGTGAGTCATTCCCATTAGTGGTATTATCACCTGATCTGGAGAAAATTTTATTGCTTCTTGTTCTAATCGCTACTGTATGCTTTCGATATTGGTTTCTGATCACAACCGTTGGTGATAATATGCTCGATACACTCAAGTTAAATGAGTGGTCATCCATGTGTGGCCGGGTTGCAAGATGTTCTTGTTGAACCCGTGTATCCCCTCTAGATTACACTGATCAGAAGGTGGTTCCATACCTTGTCATAGTTGGAATCCAATCTCCAATAAGCGCCCTACTGTTTTTGATTTTTTTTCTATGTATGTGGAGCGTGAGATTCAAGCGTTCTGCTATTTGGTTATTTATTTGATTAGACATTATTATAATATCACTGGATTTTCGTATCAAAGTGCTTTGGGTTATCGTAAGGTAAAAACTGTCCATGTTTATGTGTGGGTTGTTCTTACTATTATCCTTTTTTTCAAAAGGATTTTTCAAAGTTAAACAATATGGTTGGAGTTTACTCACACCAGTCCCATGACTGACCCAAAGTTTATTTTTTGTTTTGTTTTTCCCTAAACATTTGGGTGCCCAAATTTGTACGGGCAGTCAAGTAGTCGGGGTTTGCATATTCATTTGGAGGAGCTTGAAGCATGAGGTTTCATCAGTTAGCTATAGACTATCAAATATTCCGTTGTGTATGTTGTTGTTCTGGAAACAGGTGTTTATAACTGTTCCAGGAATAACCGGTGTGCTCTGATGATGGTATGTATAAACAGTTACTGATTTGTATTTCAAAAATTATGTTATATAATATATGTTATTCATTCCGCTGTGAGATTTATGTTCTTCGTTTTCTTCTATTCTAATTTCTCTTTTTTCTATATCTCATCCTCTTACTTCTTTCTATTAATGATTCATGTTTCTATGCAATTTGGGTTGGATGTGTGGTGCAAGTAGTCAACTCAAAGTGTATGGAAAATCGGGCCATTATATTTGGTATCAGAGCTGAAGGTTGAGTTGTAATCTTGGCTCTGTGGCGTTACTCAATAGAAATCAGGTTTGTAATACCCTAAATTGAGTTTGAGTATATATACGAGAGAGCGTATTTGTATATCCTATATAAAATTGTTTTATATTGTATTGACTGGTTTGTTGAGTTGTTTATGAATTCTGGTCGATACAGAACATACAACTGTATCGATAGGTGTTTCTAAACTCTCGAACAAAGCAATTCGATACAGTATTGTTTTAACAAGGGGTATAAATAATTTTGCCAAAAAATTACTTTGATATAAAAAGGAATAATTTTTGAAATATTATAGTATATAGATGTGTTGATTGTTATTACAATCAAATGAAATTTTAAAATATTGGAATGATTATATATAACCAAATATAACTTGTATACGGATAATATATATAAATAAAATGAACTGGAATTGAATTCAGTCCAAAATTTAGAGTTTATGGGTGTTTAAAAATATTTTCTGAAGTATTTTTATCGGTAGTATAGTATTATTTGAAAGATTTTTGAATAAGAATGGTTTTTAATAGATTTTGAAAATGATTAAGCACGGAAATCACTTCAGTGACGAGAAACTAATTCTGATAATGGATCGCGATATCATCGGTATTCGTTTTCGAGTTTCTAAGTGATGGATTGCTACCATAATAGATTTATTAATGGAAATTATTTGAGAAAAATAGAGTTCTTTTAGGAATTCAAATGTTTTGAATTGAGTTGATTACAAATATGTGTACAAATATATATGATTTCAAACTAATTTGAAATAAAACCCAGGAATTTGAATTCTGAAATTAAAATTAAAATTTAACTTGTATAAGTTGAATGGATTGAAATGGTAAAAAAGGGAATCAAATGAATTGAAATTTAACTTAAGTTAATTAAATTTGGACTGGATTAGAGATAATCCAGGATGAAATCAAACAAGTGGAATATATATTGGATGTTGTTGTTTGGAATTAAACTGTGATGGAATTGAACTCAAGCAGAATAAGAGGGTTGATTTCTGGAAATAGAACTCAGTTTAGACTAAGGAATAGAAGTGAACTAATCATGAATTTAATTAGAAAAGTTAAAGACCAAAGGTTGAATTAATTTGGAAACGATCGGAAATGTATACATATGTTGAGCAGGTATTATATGGAAGCAAATAAAAGATATAGAGTTGGAGGCCCGACAAAAAGGTACATATTTACAATATCACTTGGGTTTGATGGATTTATGAGCCTATGGGGCAAGCCGCTTGTCTTTTTTACTTTCCTTTGGATTGGAGAAGGCTTAGAAAAGGCGAGTTGTGGTTGTACCGATTGAGCCGCGTAAAGGAGATGCTAGCGAAATTTTTCGAAAATTTAAAGAGTTAGAAAATTTTCAAGAAATTTTTGATAATTTAAAATCGAGTTGTTAATTGTAATTGAAATAAGAAAACCAGAATTGGTTAATAAAATTTCAAATGGAATAATGAAATCGATAGATGGGTATAAAATTAATTGGAATGGGTGTGGATATGCAGAACAGCATATGGATTGAAGACAAGAAAGTGATGATGGATTGTCCAAAAATGGTAGATAGATCATTTGGAAAGAATTATGAATGGTCGAGTATTGGTACGAGAATTTGAAGGTAGGGTAAGAACTGGGTTATGAAAATATGGAATATAAGATTTCAACTAAGTAGTTTATGAGGAGTTAGAGTTATAGCATTTTACCGCTTAGCAATTTCGAGGACGAAATTATTTTAAGGGGGAAGGAATGTAACGACCCATATTTTTTGCCAATTTATTTTGAACATTTAAATTATTTTAAATGTTGTATTAGAAAATAAATGGAGATTTATATGGAATTTATTAATTAAACGAAAATTGAAAGTACTAATTATAGGAGTCACTTCACAAAATCTCAGAAAAGTCTCGTGTAATCGATATAAAATCTCTCGAAAATCGTGATCGAATCCTTGCTAAAACTGAGCGTTCCTGAGCCAAAACTCTTGGTAGGATATGTTGCATTATGCACAACATTTCATGACTAATAGAAAGTGATATTTTGACTAAATAAAAATAATATAAACACTGTTCCTTTGTTTATTGGATTAACCATACATAAGGACACAAGCTGCCATTACAATCCCTTCCATCATTCGAAACGATAAAGAATTGATATAAAACAAAAAGGGCTTGCAACATTTATTAGTCGGCAAAAATCTCAATAAAAGACTACAAATAAATGACGCAGGCTGGCAAAATTTGAGATAAGATTGTTTCCTACAATCAAAAGATGCGGCTGGCCAGTTGGAAAGTAAATGGTGGGAAAATTATCTGTACGTTGCGTGACATAGTCTTGATGGATTGATAGTGAAATTTGGTTTTAAAAATAGAAGCTCCCTACTATTTTCTCCCTTCGAAGTACCCATTTGAAAGTAGGAAAAAAAGATCTTTTCTTTCTAAAATCCCCCTTGCTCAAGTTCTTTTTCGTGTTTCATGTTTCAGCTGAAAGCGGTTTTTCCCAAACCGAAAAATCACCTCCTTCTCGAATCAATTAAAAACCCATAACTCAATAGAAGTTCACCATTTTAGGATCGTAGAGATCCCACAATCGAAAGTTTAAATCTCTCGTTCATTTTAAAGTGTGCGACAACCATTCCAGATCATGGATTCTCAAAACGCAGCAGGTAGGGTTCAGTGTATGGGGTGTGATTCATTTTCGTTGGTGTTTACTATGATCTGAAATCTCACGATTGGGTTTTTACTGAATCTTAGACGGAGTTTAGAATTTTAAAGGATGTTTTTGGGTTTAAGGAAGTTATTAGCACCATCTATTGAGGTCTAGTTGTATTTGAACTCAAAAAGGAGTCGGATCCTTTACTGGTTCACGAGCATGTGGTGATTTACGAAGGGGATGAGGGTGTTCAAGAGTATTAGGGGGGTTTGAAGTTTCGGCGTGATGTAGGGGAGCTGATAGGGACAACTGCAGGTATTGTTGTTGAGTGTTCTGTTTGTGTAAAGGAGAAGAGCCGAGTTGTTGCAGGTCCTAGTAAATGGTGGTAAGGTTTCAGCGATTATGAGAAATTGGTTGTTGATTTGCAGTTAGTGCTCAGATGGGTTGTGACACACTAGTGGGTGATCTTTAACGGTTGTGTCGTGGCGGGGGTTAATGCAGGCATTGTATTCATTTTCTGGAAGAAGGTATCGGTGATATTATGGTTGTTAAGAAATATAAATGGCATGATTAACAGTAATTATGCATAAGGGGGGCGCTAGTGGGAATTGGTGAATGCAGTGAGGTGGAGGATGGAAAGAGCAGCTCAATGGTGAGATCCAGGTGGCGTTTAATGCGGTAGAGGGTGAGAGTTTCTATGGAAATTCTATCCATGATGAAAGACAGGAGGAGCTGTTTTAATTGGATGAAGAAGTGTGTGGTTCAAAAGAAATATTGTGAGGAGGAGAAAATGGTATAGATCTTGTTAATTTCAAAAGAAAATAATTAACGGTATTTATTTAAATGATAATTTAACTAATGACAATTTTGTGTTCCATTAGAGGTCACGAAGCAACATTTGTTGAAGAAAGGAACGTGAAAGGAATGAGTTGTATCTGGCTCTGTTTTTCTAATCAACGTAATTATCCTAACCAATATTTAATTAAGAAACAATTGATTTTAATTAGACCATGGACTAATATAATTGCATAACTCTCGTGTATGTGAACAGAAACGGACGAAAACAGTCACGTTGGAGTCGTAGCGATAAAATCTACGTTATAGCACTGACGTGACCGAGAACGGAGCTAATGGAATTTCATGATAAAATCAAATGCTTGTTTGATTGTAAATGAAATAAAAGCAAAATCATCAACTATGAAACTAGGTGAGTAAACTCACTAACTCCGACTTATTTATATTTTTATATAAACGAGTTTTAAATTTATTTCCAGTAAATTTATACTGTGTGATGGTTGTTTGGATGAATGGTTGATAAAACTAGTTGAATTTGTTGATATAGTTATATCGTTGATCGATTAAAATTCTGTTTACTATGATATTTCGTATTAATGTGAAATTAATATTATCGATGTTGATTAACATCTGTGGATGCAGGGAAACAGGTTGGAGGGATCTAGCTGGATTCCTCAACATTTATGTTATTGTTTGCTATTCGCTGTGATATATACTGTAACTGATTATGCTATGTTGAATTACCCTAACCCTAAAAATTTGGAATTTTAACCTTAAAATATTTCGAATATAGAAACTGAAACTTGAGTTTTAAATGGAAATCTATCTCCAAAAATAGAAATGAAATTTCGAATAGAGTTGAAATTGAAAACATGTTAATAGAGGAAACAAGAAGTTGTTTATAAACGAGAGTATAAATTATTGAATTATTTATCATTGGATAAATCAAAATATAAATTCAATTTTGAATTTATATGAAAAGTGGAAAACGGTTTGGAAACCAATATTTGAAATGAGATTTGAACTTAGGAAATTATAAACGAGATTATAAATGTTTGAAATTAATATTGAGATTTTCTATAAACAATTATAAATAGAAGTTATAAATGGAATTTGGATTTGATATGGTACAATCAAATGGATTTGATTATGTAAAAAGAAAAATTATTCACAATTATAGTGAACAATCTTTAAAGTGGATATTTTGCAAATGCAAATCTCTATAAAAGAAATCTGGGTTGAAAAGGTGAATTCAAATAGAAATTTAAATAATAAGGGAAATGGAAATAATCATAAGGGAAATTGAGTTAACATGAAATTTAAATTTGATTATATTGAATTTACGAAAATAGTTATTTTTACTTTCCGTTTGAATCAAATTTAACTACTAATTATTTATTTGTTTACTTATTAATTTATTTATTGAAATTAATAAGTGCAAGTTATATTTTCTTTATAAACCAAATATTAGAAAACAGCGATTATAACGCTACTGTTATAATCAATGTTTTATAATTCTAAACAACGATTATAACGCAAGCGTTATAATAAATGTTTTGTAAATCTAAATAGCGATTTTAACGCTACCACTATAAGTTATATTTTTATAAATCAAATATTTGGAAATAGCGATTACAACGCTACTGTTACAATCAAATTTTTTCCGTAAAAGAAATGGATTCTTATATTTAATCTGAGAGTCGCGTAAGCGATGTTTTTTTTGAAGTTGTGAGCTTTGACTATTTCAAAATTGGGAATGTTGTTCAGTTAAGGTCCGAGAGGTAATTATACCCTAACTTGATTGACTTCATGATGGTTGTAGGAATGGTTAATGTTCGATAGTGAAGATTGGTTAGTAATTTGGTTAATTAATAAATGATTAATGGTTTGAGTTATAATAACGATGTTGTATAACATCGCGTTAATTTAAAGTATTTTTGAAATGTTTTCCCCAAGTAAGATTATAGATATTTTCTACTGCATAGAAAATGAAATGAATTGATCAACGAGGAATTAAGAAATGGAAGATGGAAATATTTTCCGATATGAATAAGGTATACTTTCTGAATATAGAAAATAGGATTCGTGAATATATGGAAATGTTTTCTGAACTATAATAATAGATATTTTCTGGAATATGGAAATAAATAGTTTATAATATTTGGAAATGTTTTCCAAAGATGTGAGGGGTCAAAACAAGTTTAGAGAAATATCCGGAAGGATATAGGAAATTGGGAAATGATAATTTAATAAGAAATTGATTTAAAAGGGGTCAATATTGTTTGATGGTTGATCGATAGAATTTCCATTCGGAAATATGTTCATTGGTTGTATGTATGTTTCCTTTTATAGTTATATAACCGACTATCAAGGTTTTAATTTATTTTATACATCTGTTATCAATGCGGAGAGACCGGGATCAGATTTATTATCCGAAAACCACTCTGTATTGGCATAAGCATTACGAATCAACTTATGCTGAAGATAATTGAAGACAGAGTAAAGTACAAGGGATGTTCCGTTAACCCGAAGTAGAAATTGCCCAAGACGGATTAATAGACTGGTGCCTTCAGTTTTTCCAGTCCTAGGACAATGTACATGGACGAATGTCTGACGATGTGACATTCAAAGTAAATGATGGAAAGATGTTCTAAAAGGATAATCGTGACCTCAAGCCTCATCAACCAGGAAATCACAAAAATCGGACAAACAGCATGGCCATGTGGGTCATTCCCATTAGGGGTATTATCACCTAATCTAGAGAAAATTCAATTGCTTCTTATTCTATTCGCTACTGTATGCTTTCTGTATCGGTTGTTGATCACAACCGTTGGTGATAATATGCTCGATACACTCAAGTTAAATGTGTGATCAGCCATGTATGGCCGGGTTGCAAGATGTTCTTGTTGAATCCCAGTGTTTCCCCTCTAGAGTACACTGATCGGAAGGTGGTTCCATACCTTGTCATAGTTGGAATCCAATCTCCAATAATCATCCTACGGTTTTTGATTTTATACTATGTATGTGGAGCGTGAGATGCAAGCGTTCTGCTATTTGGTTATTTATTTGATTAGACATTATTATAATATCACTGGATTTTCATATCAAAGTGTTTTGAGTTATAGTAAGGTAAAAACCGTCCATGTTTATGCGTGAGCCGGTCTTACTATTATCCTTTCTTTCAAAAGGATGTTTTAAAGTTAAACAATATGGTTGGAGTTTACTCACGCCAGTCCCATGACTGACCCGGAGTTTATTTTTGTTTTGTTTTTCCCTAAACTCTTGGGTGCCCAAATTTGTATGGGCAGTCAAGTAGTCGGGGTTTACAGATTCATTTGGAGGAGCTTGAAGCATGTGGCTTCATCAGCTAGCTATATACTACCATATTTTCCGCTGTGTATGTTGCTGTATCTGTAAACAGCTGTTTATAACTGTTCCAAAAATAACCGTTGTGCTCTAATGACGGTATGTATAAACAGTTACTGATTTGTATTTCAAAAATTATGTTATATAATATATTTTATTCCTTCCGCTGTGAGATTTATGTTCTTCGTTTTCTTCTATTCTAATTTCTCTTTCTTTCTATATCTCATCCTCTAACTTCTTTCTATTAATGATTCATGTTTATGTGCAATTTGGTTGGATGTGTGGTGTAAGTAGTCAACACAAAGTGTATGGAAATTTGGGCCATTACACGTCCAAAATAACCTTCGAAGGTTGAAGATCGAAAACCCTGCGTTAAATATGATATACATAAGTGTATAGCAAGAAAATAATTAACATGCTAAGTAAAGTTTAATTTTTACCCTATACTCGTAGGGACCAAGGAATCGACTGGACGCTTAGAGGGTTACGATCTAGAACCCTCTCCTGAAGAAGTCCCTCTAGATGACATACCTGTCACATACAAATCATTTTAAAAGATAACAATAACATCATATTCAAATTTATTTTACAACTAACTTGCACAAACTATATAAGCTGCTAAACAAACGACATAAAACATAATGAAATTATTTATACCTGTATTTGATTGGGTCTCATATTCCAAGGAATAACATATTACATTGCTGATTTAAGACAAATGAATAGGAAAAACTGCATATGACATAAAAGATGTAAAAAAATGATCATAATATTCAAAAATTTAACAAAGTTACATGAATTGCAGAATGTATGTCGTATACTCCATAACTACATTACAATTAGAAAGATAATACTCATCATCTACACCAGTCATCATCTTCTTCTGATTTAGATTCGGTCTCAGATTCTATAATATCTTCCTCCGCACTCTCGAATGCTTCTACCAACGTGCTTCAAAACCCCATGCAAATTTACATTTACCTGATGCCATATTCTCCACCCAAACTTCATCCAGATTCACAAACCACAAAGGAGTGATACAAATGTGGATTTGGCAACAACATTAGCCCATCAAACATGGATCAGACTAGCCGATCCACTTATTTCTTCCTCTTCTATCCTGCTGTTACCACTGCCTCCTGCTTCTTCTTCAACTCTTGTCATACACATGGTGTGTACGACATGCACCTGCGTACTCCATCCCCTTAAGGACGTTCCCTTCCGGTAATCACCACGAACCACTCTCTGATCCCTGAAGCTATCACTGTCATCCACCATACTTGATAACACCTAAATCAAATTCTGGTAATTTGACAGACCTTCAACCTTTAACCTATCTCCACAAAATGCTTCGCGCCGCCGCCACCGTGATCCGGATGGACTGCGACCACCACCAACTGACTTAACGACGTCCCACTCACCTCCACACCCCCATTTTGACCAACTCGATCATCTGAGGAACCCCCACGAGTGATTCAAAAACCTATTTCTGAAATGTGACTCAAAACCTAAATTGAACTCGTCCGATTAATCACAACCACCGACGACCTTGAAACTTCACCAGCACCACAATCTAACTTCCACGATACTCCGCCAGTAATATTATTTAGTATCATCAACCTGAACCCAAGGACTTGATTGTTTTGCTCAGACTTGTAAATAAATCATAATACTCGATATAGGTTATTAAAAATCCTAATTATTGTTCTAAAAATCATGTTTTTCTATTACAATTTCAAACGTATGCCTGGATTTAAATTTTTCGATGATTAAATTCTGGAGTTGATAAAGCTTTTTACTAATATAGGCATATATCTATCAATGTATATTATTATTCAGGTTAACCCTATTTTTTAATTAAACAACTCTAACATTTGAGCAACTTTTATGTTGAAGTTAGATCCTCAAATACCCAAGGATTAAAGTTATTAATTTCTTTTGTTCAGACCATTTGTTTATAAAACATAACAAAGTATTGTTTCCAGGCTTCTGTATTCATTCTCAGTTTAAATCTGAAGATCAAAAATACACATTTAGGGGATTTTATACAAATATATAATTTTCCCCTATTATACATATAAATCAGCAATAGCTTTTAGAAGGGAAAAAAGTTTCACCTTCAGTTGTGCTGGTAGGCTTGATTCCCGATTTTTCATGAGAGGTATAATAACTAAGCATAACATATAAACCAACATTCATATATATATATATATATATATATTCAGCCTCACCATATATGTCTATAACAATAAAAAAAGTTAACTCACCATGTGTACACTGTTTATGCTTCAGGTTTTCAGTTTTTGTTCGAAAGATTTCTGCCATTTCTTTGGTCTCTGGTTCCAGGTACAGGGCTTTAGTTTGCTACCATTATTCTTTTGTGTTTGAGTGCAAATGCTTGTTAATTAATTAGTGTATGTGTGTGTGTATTTATAGGAGGAAACAAGTCTTAAACTATTGTAGCTTAGATGTTATATCAGGCAAAGTCATGTTGTTTGCAATTTGATAGAAGTGATGTGTGTTTAGGCTACCATTTGTTTATTTCAACTGCTATATTACCTATGATTGAAGTGATGGTGTCCAAGCTAATGGCTATTCGATTTCCTCCATCTACACACTATGTGGTGCACAAGAGTGCACATGCTTAATGTACTATATTGTTCGAAAACTTAAGCTTAGTTGCCAAGTTACTCAATAATCGAATGTTTTGGTTTGAATACACAAGGCTGTCTACATCTTGAAAAATGTGTGCTTGCTCTATATTGCAGGACCATCTAGAAGATACCCAAGTATTTGTGTACAAATGTCATGTGCAAATGTATGTAGGAAGGATAGCTGCATATGATGTCTGATTGAAGGAACTAGCCTAGTTTTAGCTGTGCAAGATTTAGACTATGATTTGCTATACACATGCATTTTTTTTGTATAGCACATGTACTAATACTGTAACACCCCGTAATTTTATAACATTAAAATTCACAAATTAAAGTATACTTAATTTTTAGAAAAGAATTAAGTGAAATGGGTTGCATAGAGAAATATATATATATTGATATATATATAAAAATTAAAAATTAAATAAATAAATATGCGAAAAAATTCAAAACAGCGAATTGGGAGGGGGGAATGACCGAACCGGCCCATTTTTGAGGTCGACCCAAGCCCCGCTGGGTCGACTAGGGGTTAATCCAGAATATTTGGCTGTCAACCAGTTGGCCGATTCGCTCAAATGCAGATTTTGCATTTGGTTGGTTCTCATGGTTCAGGGTTAATCTAATGGTCCTAAATAACTTCCTACACCTAGAAATACATCCTAATGCTAACCCTAAACCTAATTAAAATTGAAACTAAAGCCGTTATGCCGTCGCCATGGAACTCAGTGTAGCCGCCGCCAACTAAAGAGGAAGATAGCTAATCAATTCAACCTAATTCAAGCTTAGAGCTTCAACAACGAATCAACTAACGTCGCTACAACAATTCTGCATCAAGTTTGATCAATTGTTCATAATTCTTTAACCACGAAAGGCAAGTTCGATTTCTCTAATCAAGATAATTATTAAATTAAGTAAGATTAGATATAATTGTGGATTATATGAATATGATGTGAATTATTGACCGTATGATATGATTATGTTGTTAAATTGTGATGTTATCATACATGTTGTAAAGTTATGGTCTATGTTGTAATTCTATGATTGGCTTATGTATAATCAAATCATCATGTTGTTTAAATGCTAGTTTGGTTATGTTGCATAAATCACATATGCAAGTTTATATAAAAATATGAGTTTGGAATATGAATCATGTTATGCAAGTTTGTGGTTATTGCCTATGTAAATTTTGTGATGAAAATCTTATTAATAACATGCAGGTTCATACCTTTTAGGCCTATGTTTAGATCTATGATTTTATGCAAGTTATGTGGTAAATTCTCATATGCAAGTTAGGCTTATTTTGTATGTTATGTGAATATGTGGTGTTTTTCCCTTTTTCATGTGTTAGACTATTTCTTAGTCTATCATATATTCTATGCGAACGGACGCCGCGGGGGTTATGGGAAAGATATTGATTATGTTAATAAATGTGAATTGGCATGTAATAGCCTTAAAAGAGGCATATATGTAAATTGAGATATTAATTGGCAAAGTGATATATGGACATAATTAATGTGAATTATGGTCATAAAGATAATTGGAATTTTATTAACATATTTGATTAGGAATAATTAATCCAAATATGGGAAGAAAATATTGATTATGTTAATAAATGTGAATTGCCATGTAAATGAGGCATATAACGAATTTGAGATATTAATTAAGGTGAATTGCCTTAAAAGGCGAAAAATTTAAAGAAGGCATTAATTGGAAAATTAATGTGTAGTAATGGACATAGTTTAATTATGGACGTAGATTAATTTGAATTTGAATAGGGATATTAAATATTGGGAATTGGCACAAATGCCTAAAAAGGCATGAAATTAATTTGAGATGTAAATTGGTACAATTTATGTACCATAAATAGTGGACATAATTAAGGTGACATATTTATACATAAATAAATATGGAAATGATTTGTAATTTGAATAGGGAAAGTAATTCAAATATTGGGGGAAATTAATTATGTATAATTAATTGCCT
Source organism: Allium sativum (assembly GCA_030737875.1). Taxonomy (NCBI): domain Eukaryota; kingdom Viridiplantae; phylum Streptophyta; class Magnoliopsida; order Asparagales; family Amaryllidaceae; genus Allium; species Allium sativum. The sequence continues at coordinate 434,451,429 of CM060920.1, forward strand.
AAGACACGAGGTTGGACTCATTTGTGGTGTAAGACTGCCCGGACCCGCCCGGCAAATCCAGCAGCCACAAATGGTAGCCCAATGTGAGAGGTCAAAGGCCCAAACTAAATGCGTAACAATTGTATGGACACGAGGTTAGGCTCGTTTGTGGTGTAAGACTGCCCGGACCCGCCCGACAAATCCAGCAGCCACAAATGTCAGTCTAATGTGAGAGGTCCTACAGGGGTTACGATAGTAATAAATTAAGAAACATTTAACCAAAGTAAATATGTAGTGGGACATGAGGGGGTTAAGTGGGTGCCTTGGGTGGCATGAGGAATCTAGTGGGTGACATGTGGGTGACATGAGGATGTCATGAGAAATACGATTAGAAAAATGGAGTAATTTGAATATAAACAATTATGACATGTAATTCAAATTATTGGATAAAATAGGTATTGACACCTATGAAGGGAAAGGTTTTAATTAATTGATTAATTAATTAAAAGTGGACATGGTAAATGAGACTACTTAACCAAATCTGATCCCTAGGGATTGTAAGAACTTAAGTTTAAGTTGGGGGTTAAGTAAACTGGGTTATACGGAATGAGTGGGTTAAGTAAATCTTGGGTAGGTGGGTAATATTAGTACATATAGGCCCACAAACTTAACCGTAAATTAATATGTTTGAACCAGTGAGAGGGTTAAGTAAATCTTGGGTAGGTGGGTAATATTTGTGTATATAGGCCCACAGACTTAACCAATACAACCTGTTAATTAAACAAAAGTGTGAGACTAGGTTAAATTAGAAAACACTTAACCAAATTTATACATGTAAGTGGACATGGGGTTAAGTGGGATGTATTAGAGGGGACCAAGCCTAGGTGGGAAGCTTGGTGGGGGCCCTTTTCAGTCCAGTAGCCCATTAAGTATCTTTGTGAGCCCGACCCAAGTCGAGGACGAGACACGCCTACTGGGCCTGAGTGTTAGAGGCCAAAATGGGTTAGCGGTGGCAACGCAAGTCCAACGGGGTCATGTGCGTACGTGGGCCCGGGCTGGTAGGTAAGACGTTGTTGCATCGTGTAGGTATAAGCCGTGCATCCTTAAGTTGTATTAGGTTGCCACTTTAGGGGAGTGATACACCCCACTGTGGGACCAGCACGGGTATCTACGAGTTAGGGAGCCGATCGAATGGGGCAGGGTAGTGGGTACATATAGTAGAGATAGGAGCAGAGGACACCTATGTAGTCAGCTAGGGGTACACGAAGCTACCATTATTAATTAATCATTAAAGGGGTACACCTAGTGGAGATAGGAGCAGGCAGCACCTATGACGTCAGCTAGGAGTACATGGAATTACCATTGAAGGGGTACATTTAGTGGGGATAGTGGGTACATCTAGTAGTACACGAAGCTATCATCATTCTATTTAGTCAAGAGGGATCAAGTTTCTAGAGTGACTAGTATGGGTGCAGTTAGTGTTAGTACAGTACGGTAGAGTATAGTAATTACCCTATATTGATTAGGAAGCGCCTTTAACGTTATCTTTGCTCATCCTATTATTTTTGGTTGCTTGGTCTTGCCATTAATTCACAGTCATTTCCTTATTTACCAAGCTTATGTCTTATCCTAGTTACTTTGATAATTATATTGTTGGAGTTATCGGACTTGCCAGACTTTATGTCTGACCCCCTTTGTTTCCACCTCTTTTTTTCCTTTTCCCCTCCCCCCCGGGTTCTTAGGGTGGGAAGCTTGATTCGGATCTCTTTGGGAGCACTTGGATTTGGATTGCTGAAGTAAAGCTCAACCTATCTCTTTTATGGCTATTTATGGGATTATGCTTTTTATATTATGTACTCTGATTTTGTCAAGATGGATATTATGTACTTGACTTTAGTCTTTGGGTTTTGGTGATGTAACCAAACATATTTACCTTCCGTTGCAATAAATAAAGTTTTAAATTTTCAAGTACTATTTCATATCTGTCTTGTTGTGATTTTCTGTTCTATATTCACTTAAAACGCTCTATAGAAGTTAATGCATTCCCTTTTGTGAGTGACATTAATAGACATGGGGTGTTACACGTGGTATCAGAGCTGAAGGTTACCAGAACAGATAAGATATTTTGAGAAACTATTTTTCAAAAGCATTTTTATAAAGAATACTTTCAAAAATATGTTTGTAGAAGAGTATTTTTGAAAGAAAGGATTGTTTTAAAAAACATAATCCCCAAGAGCCATATATCCTTCCTTCGACTCTCCGTTTTGAATCTCTTCCTCTTTCTCTTTTTTGGATTTCCCCTCCGCGTATAGATGCTTTTTCTAAGATAAATAGGGACTTCCATACGAAGGACGAAAAACCACTTCAAGGGACTTAGACGTTTGACGGGCTAGAAGTTAGTTCAAGGAAGTGGAGGGCTTGTTGATACCTTTAAGGTAGACGATGGGAGGAAGGTTCAAATAGTTGTTGGTTAATGAAGGACGAAACCTCATCTTGGTGGAAGGTCACGAATGGGGAATGTGAACAAGAAGGCTAGTAGTTATCCTTTTGGAGAAATAGGACACCTTATTAGGATTGTCCAAAGAGGCAAGGGCAAAGTACAGGATCTTCTGGAGGGTAGTTATATTCCCTCATGGCTGGTATACCTGATAGGGGTAGGACCGTCCAGGTAGAAATTTGGTTTCCTTTATCATCCTGTTCAAACTTTGTTTGATTCTGGCGCTTCATACTCGTTAGTATCTGCTTCGTTAGTTGAAAACACTGCACCTAAATACTAATCTAGTTAAGGATCCCATCCTAGTCTCAAATCTTTTTGGTGGTTCGGCTCATCCTTCAATGGTTTGCCAGGATTTGAGAGTGTCTATCTTGGACGTTGGATTTGAATGCAACGCCTTCGTCCTTGGTTTCACGGGCTATAGTTTGATTCTAGGGGTGGACTGGCTACCCAGGCGGGGTGCCATCCTAGGTAGTGAAAGGAGGGTAGTTAGACTATTGATTCATTATGGAAAGACCCTCATATTTCTTGTGACCCTAGGGGTTCAGTGACGTTTAGCTGTCTCGAATCTCTTGACGTATCCAACGGTGATTTGGAATCTTTTCGTGTGGTCCGTGAGTATAGTGACGTCTTCGATGAAGTGCGGGGTTTACCTAGAGGCACGAGGTACTCATGTGTGCCTAGGGGATAATGCAAAGTCAGTTAGGTGATTAGTGATGGTTTTGAAGCAAGACTAGCGAGGACAACCAGAGTCGGTTAAGTGCCCAATTATTTGTTTTGCTAGTATCATCTCACGTAGACTGTCTGAAATCGGAGGAGGTATTCCTTGGGTGCATGTCTGATATTGGTTTAGGCCTTTGGGGCTTGTGCTTGGGGGATATCGAGTTCGAATAGGACGGCTTGCGTGGGAGATGGATAGTTGCGATGAGTTCACATGGATAGTATCTCGATAGATTTTGTTGATGGATTACCAAGATCAAGGAAGGGTAATACGGGGATTTGGGTTATAGTAGATAGACTTACTAAGAGCGCCTATTTTATTTCCGTGAAGAGTAAGAGGACTGCTCCATGGTTAGCTTCTGTATACGTCCGAGAGATAGTTTGTTTGCATGGTGTTCCTTCTAGCGTAGTAAGCGACCGCGATCCTATCTTCACTAGCGAATTTTGGAGGAGCTTACAAGAAGCGGTAGGGACTCAGTTATGTTTGAGCACCGCATATCATCCTCAGACAGACGACCAAACCGAGAGGGTGAATCGTATTCTAGAGGACCTTTTGAGGCTATGTATCCTAGACTTTGGGGGTGCATGGGAAGAGCATCTTCCATTGGTGGAGTTCGCATATAATAATAGCTTTCAGTCTAGCATTGGCATGGCACCTTTCGAAGCTCTTTATGGACGACCTTATCGTTCACCTACACGTTGGTGGGAATCTACGGACAAGATCTTACTTGGGCCCGATATGATTCGAGAGATTTCAGATAAGATTTATTTGATTCGAAGAAGGATGAAGGCAGCGCAAGATAGGCAGAAATCTTATGCGGATAAGAGGAGTTGCCTGAGAGACTTAGTGGTGTACACGGCGTATTCCATGTATCACATTTGAGGAAGTGCTTACAAGAGACCGCGGAGGTAGTGGAGCCGAGCTTGCTTAGAGAGGTGGAAATAGAGCGTGATGCGACGATTCGACGGGCTCCTACATGCATTCTTGGGTCGGAGATCAAGAAGTTGAGAAATCGAGAGGTCAGACTAGTCAAAGTACAATGGGGAGACGATGAGAGTAACGCTACTTGGGAGACGGAAGAGAAGATGCGTTCATTGTACCCTTTTCTTTTCGAGGGTATGTCTTTTAATTTCTCCTTTATCGCTTAGCTTGTGCTTATCTTATCTTTAATATGTCCTCTCGCTAGTATCTTTGACCTTCAGTTAGGGAAATCCTATGGTTGAAACATGTGTTTGAGACATGTTATGTATGATGGATGCAAAGTGGATGCAAGTGTTCGCTAGTGGTTGCTTGTGGATGCATATACACACACTATTAGGCACCAGATCGGCTCAGTCACTTCATATTGCATATTGCATATATGTGGATGTATTTAGTAAAATGGATGTATAATGGTTGTATTATCATATGGTTGCTGCATTCGGGTGGATGGTTGTGCACGCATATAGAATTAATATGTATCATTAGGAATCTTTTGCATACATATTGGACGCATGGAACTATCATGAATTGCACTAAGGAGGTCGACTGAATCAGTAGACCGCCTAATTTTGCATTAGATATGGACATATACACACACTGTGCATATAAACATTAAAGCATTAGAAGTCTTTTAAGGATAATGGATGCTGGTGTTTGATGGTTGAGTATATGGACGATTAGATGGTAGGATATACATTCTTCTTGACTTGGAGATTTCGGGGACGAAATCCTTTAAGGAGGGGAGAATGTAACACCCCGTAATTTTATAACATTAAAATTCACAAATTAAAGTAAACTTAATTTTTAGAAAAGAATTAAGTGAAATGGGTTGCGCAGAGAAATATATATATATTGATATATATATATATATATAAATTAAAAATTAAATAAATAAATATGCGAAAAAGTTCAAACCAGCGAATTGGGAGGGGGGAATGACCGAACCGGCCCATTTTTGAGGTCGACGACTAGGGGTTAATCCAGGGTGTTTGGCTGTCAACCCGTGGGCCGATTCGCTCAAATGTAGATTTTGCATTTGGTTGGTTCTCATGGTTCAGGGTTAATCTAATGGTCCTAAATAACTTCCTACACCTATAAATACACCCTAATGCTAACCCTAAACCTAATTAAAATTGAAACTAAAGTCGTTATGTCGTCGCCATGGAACTCAGTGTAGCCGCCGCCAACTAAAGAGGAAGATAGCTAATCAATTCAACCTAATTCAAGCTTAGAGCTTCAACAACGAATCAACTAATGTCGCTACAACAATTCTGCATCAAGTTTGATCAATTGTTCATAATTCTTTAACCACGAAAGGCAAGTTCGATTTCTCTAATCAAGATAATTATTAAATTAAGTAAGATTAGATATAATTGTGGATTATATGGATATGATGTGAATTATTGACCGTATGATATGATTATGTTGTTAAATTGTGATGTTATCATACATGTTGTAAAGTTATGATCTATGTTGTAATCCTATGATTGGCTTATGTATAATCAAATCATCATGTTTTTTAAATGCTAGTTTGGTTATGTTGCATAAATCACATATGCAAGTTTATATAAAAATATGAGTTTGGAATATGAATCATGTTATGCAAGTTTGTGGTTATTGCCAATGTAAATTTTGTGATGAAAATCTTATTCATAACATGCAGGTTCATACCTTTTAGGCCTGTGTTTAGATCTATGATTTTATGCAAGTTATGTGGTAAATTCTCATATGCAAGTTAGGCTTATTTTGTATGTTATGTGAATATGTGGTGTTTTTCCCTTTTTCATGTGTTAGACTATTCCTTAGTCTATCATATATTCTATGCGAACGGACGCCGCGGGGGTAATGGGAAAGATACTGATTATGTTAATAAATGTGAATTGGCATGTAATAGCCTTAAAAGAGGCATATATGTAAATTGAGATATTAATTGGCAAAGTGATATATGGACATAATTAATGTGAATTATGGTCATAAAGATAATTGGAATTTTATTAACATATTTGATTAGGAATAATTAATCCAAATATGGGATGAAAATATTGATTATGTTAATAAATGTGAATTGGCATGTAAATGAGGCATATAACGAATTTGAGATATTAATTAAGGTGAATTGCCTTAAAAGGCGAAAAATTTAAAGAAGGCATTAATTGGAAAATTAATGTGTAGTAATGGACATAGTTTAATTATGGACATAAATTAATTTGAATTTGAATAGGGATATTAAATATTGGGAATTGGCACAAATGCCTAAAAAGGCATGAAATTAATTTGAGATGCAAATTGGTACAATTTATGTACCATAAATAGTGGACATAATTAAGGTGACATATTTATACATAAATAAATATGGAAATGATTTGTAATTTGAATAGGGAAAGTAATTCAAATATTGGGGGAAATTAATTATGTATAATTAATTGCCTAAGACACGAGGTTGGACTCATTTGTGGTGTAAGACTGCCCGGACCCGCCCGGCAAATCCAGCAGCCACAAATGGTAGCCCAATGTGAGAGGTCAAAGGCCCAAACTAAATGCGTAACAATTGTATGGACACGAGGTTAGGCTCGTTTGTGGTGTAAGACTGCCCGAACCCGCCCGGCAAATCCAGCAGCCAAAAATGTCAGTCTAATGTGAGAGGTCCTACAGGGGTTACGATAGTAATAAATTAAGAAACATTTAACCAAAGTAAATATGTAGTGGGACATGAGGGGGTTAAGTGGGTGCCTTGGGTGGCATGAGGAATCTAGTGGGTGACATGTGGGTGACATGAGGATGTCATGAGAAATACGATTAGAAAAATGGAGTAATTTGAATATAAACAATTATGACATGTAATTCAAATTATTGGATAAAATAGGTATTGACACCTATGAAGGGAAAGGTTTTAATTAATTGATTAATTAATTAAAAGTGGACATGGTAAATGAAATGGACTACTTAACCAAATCTGATCCCTAGGGATTGTAAGAACTTAAGTTTAAGTTGGGGGTTAAGTAAACTGGGTTATACGGAATGAGTGGGTTAAGTAAATCTTGGGTAGGTGGGTAATATTAGTACATATAGGCCCACAAACATAACCGTAAATTAATATGTCTGAACCAGTGAGAGGGTTAAGTAAATCTTGGGTAGGTGGGTAATATTTGTGTATATAGGCCCACAGACTTAACCAATACAACCTGTTAATTAAACAAAAGGGTGAGACTAGGTTAAATTAGAAAACACTTAACCAAATTTATACATGTAAGTGGACATGGGGTTAAGTGGGATGTATTAAAGGGGACCAAGCCTTGGTGGGAAGCTTGGTGGGGGCCCTTTTCAGTCCAGTAGCCCATTAAGTATCTTTGTGAGCTCGACCCAAGTCGAGGACGGGACATGCCTACTGGGCCTGATTGTTAGAGGCCAAAATGGGTTAGCGGTGGCAACGCAAGTCCAACGGGGTCATGTGCGTGCGTGGGCCCGGGCTGGTAGGTAAGACGTTGTTGCATTGTGTAGGTATAAGCCGTGCATCCTTAAGTTGTATTAGGTTGCCACTTTAAGGGAGTGATACACCCCCACTGTGGGACCAGCACGGGTATCTACGAGTTAGGGAGCCGATCGAATGGGGCAGGGTAGTGGGTACATCTAGTGGATATAGGAGCAGACGGCACCTATGTAGTCAGCTAGGGGTACACGAAGCTACCATTATTAATTAATCATTAAAGGGGTACACCTAGTGGAGATAGGAGCAGGCGGCACCTATGACGTCAGCTAGGAGTACATGGAATTACCATTGAAGGGGTACATCTAGTAGGGATAGTCGGTACATCTAGTAGTACACGAAGCTATCATCATTCTATTTAGTCAAGAGGGATCAAGTTTCTAGAGTGACTAGTATGGGTGCAGTTAGTGTTAGTACAGTACGGTAGAGTATAGTAATTACCCTATATTGATTAGGAAGCGCCTTTAACGTTATCTTTGCTCATCCTATTATTTTTGGTTGCTTGGTCTTGCCATTAATTCACAGTCATTTCCTTATTTACCAAGCTTATGTCTTATCCTAGTTACTTTGATAATTATATTGTTGGAGTTATCGGACTTGCCAGACTTTATGTCTGACCCCCTTTGTTTCCACCTCTTTTCTTCCTTTTCCCCTCCCCCCTAGGTTCTTAGGGTGGGAAGCTTGATTTGGATCTCTTTGGGAGCACTTGGATTTGGATTGCTGAAGTAAAGCTCAACCTATCTCTTTTATGGCTATTTATGGGATTATGCTTTTTATATTATGTACTCTGTTTTTGTCAAGATGGATATTATGTACTTGACTTTAGTCTTTGGGTTTTGGTGATGTAACCAAACATATTTACCTTCCGTTGCAATAAATAAAGTTTTAAATTTTCAAGTACTATTTCATATCTGTCTTGTTGTGATTTTCTGTTCTATATTCACTTAAAACGCTCCATAGAAGTTAATGCATTCCCTTTTGTGTGTGACATTAATGGACATGGGGTGTTACAAATATTTTGAAAGATTTCATACTAAGCATCTAAGCAGTTTATCCCTGGTTTATGATTATATCCTACTCTTGTCAAATTAATATCATAGCCATTTACTTTCATATGGTTAAAGATGAAGCAATTAACTAAATATCTAATTTATTTATTGATTTATCAAATTTTATATGAATTAAGAACGAGTTAAAATGCAAACACAATAATAAAACACCATATACTAGTATACGTATATAAATATATCAAAAATATACACATAGAATTTTAAATACTTATTATTCAACTTTTCTACAATATTTATATGCAATATCTTTTACAGTATTTATATACACAGATACACTGGTTAATAAATTTTAAGCAATTAAAATATATATACTAGAATTTTCCAGTATTTATTATCCACAATTTATTATTTAAATAAATTGTCAAAATAATCCAAAATAAATTGTATTACAAAAGTTATCAAAAACTGGGTCGTTACACTAGTGGAATTGAATTATGTCAGCCACGCCATATGGATAAACTGATTGAAAGATTTCAAAATTTTGGAATTAAAGGAGTACAAACACCTTTTAATCCATCAGAAGTACTGCATAAAAACACTAATGAGAGTGTAATGCAACTACAGTATTCTCGTGTAATAGGATGTCTAATGTATCTCATAATTTGCCCAAGACAAGACATAACTTATGCAGTAAGTTGATTGAGCATGTAACATCCCGCTTTTTGATTACTTTGTAATACAATTATTTTTGATTTATTTTAATAATTGATTTAAAATAATAATTTGTGAATAATAAATATTGGAAAATTCCGAGTATGTATATATTTTAATGGTTTAAAGTTCTTATCCAGTGTATATATGTAGATAAAAGCAGCAAGTAATATTATATCATTTTGTTTTGTATTTTTAATGTGTTTTCAAAACTCTAGTTAAAAAATACAGATAATATTGGATGTAAATATTTTCAAATATTTGAATAATTATTTTTAAATCTTTTGTGTATATTTTTAACTTGTTATAGATATAAATACAAGTAAATGTGTTTTAGCATTTGTATTTGAATTTAAACTTGTTTTTAATTCATGCAAATAGTAGAATTTTTTAGAATAACAAATAAGAATATAATAAATAAGTGTTTAATTACTTCACACAAGTTATATAAGGACATGACAATTTAACACAAGAAGATATAGCATAACTTTATTTGAAAGGAATAAAATACAAACATAAATGGATTGAAATTGCTTAAGAGCTAAGTTTGGTTTTAAATCTATCAAGTACATATGTTGTACATATTTATGCATGCACAACCTGGTGGATTAAGAGACTACATAACACCTTTTCAATTAAATATATAGACTGCACACATAGCCTTAACATATGTTATTCTTAGCAGCCAAAAGAATGCAATGGAAATGACTTAACACAACTTTCTATCGCCTAAGCAGCTTAAACAACCATAGAACATAGCACCTCTGTGTGATCAAATCAAATACCATTAATATGTTAGATTGCTTCCAAGCCAAGGATGAACATCTAGAAATCATTTGTATATGATGTACAAGTATATACATATGCATAGGCTGGTAGTACATGTGTAGAAGTGACTAAACAATATCCCATCCATCAAGAACTTAACCAGTTTATGCCATGTGAATAGCAGGGTTTACTTAGAATCAAAGGTTATTTTTCTACAACTTTAGCACATAGCTTTGTACTTAAATAAAGACTGCAAACATGCAAGCCATAACAGCTAGTAGAGACAGGGAGTTAGTGTACCCAGCACATATTTTCACCCTTCATTTTTCAATCAAAGAAGACAGCTTAAGCTAGCCTATCGTCTACCCTATTCAAGCTATATACCCTTATTTTATACTTGTGTGCATATATAAATACACACATAGCTGTTACATATAATTCACAAGTATTCGAATCAAAAGCCTGAAATATAAATGGAAGAAATAATGTTACCAACTTCTAGACTAAGATCTGAAGCAAAACTTGGAAACAGAGAGCTTAAAATTTGGAACTGGGAAATGCATGAAACAAGAGACTAAGTGTGAGTAAATTCCTTCCAATAGTTATTGAATATTTATATGTATACATAGATATTTATGTTCGAATGAAAACCTGAACTAAGAAATGCATATAAAAACTGTAAACTAGAATGGAAAACTTGAAAGGGAAAGAAATGCATAAAACAGGGGACTAACTACTATAAATAAAATTTTCCCCTTGGTTATTTTTAATGCAAGTATATGAATGCAATATATATGAGTGAGTTGATATGGTTTCCATGCTGAAACTTAAAAAAAAATGGAAATAAAAAGACTAAAATTTGGAAATAAAAACAAAGGCTAAGTCAGTAAACTGGTGTGTGAGTAAACTCTTGTTTCCCTATTACCAATCTAGTGCTAATAGATATATCTGTATATTGATGGCATACTGCTGAGTGTATTAATTTAAATAATTTATTCTCATATGAAGTAAAGAGAAAGCCTGGAAGGAAATATGGGGTAATACATATACATGTAGTCAAAGCTAAAACTCTGTTTTTTTTAATGAATGGTTTGAGAATAACATACATATGACATAACGTTAAACCTGTTCAATATTTGTATGTTTCTTTGACTAATGCATGGAGTATGGCCAAGTAGTTTGCAATCAGGGTTATGATTTGTACTGATGAAAAAATGGTCGCTATAATAGTTAAACCAAATGAAGGAATAGTTGGAGTAGGTGGACCTTGAATTAAACTAAATGATTTGGTTCTTTTCGCACCAAATAATTGTAAATGGAATAAGTCAATGGTTGTGTCAGGATTAGGAAGGAAACAACAAAATAAATAAGCAGTTCATTTATTTTAAAATTAAAGACAGGAAATCCGTTGGAGCATCTAGGAATAAAATAAGGTTGAAAAGTTGGAATTCTGTGTTTAGCAGAAGTCTGTCACCACTCTCTATGATTTACCCTATCCCTTCCTTCTTTTTGGCGTCGAACAGGATATGCTCATGCACTGTTTGATTATTATTATTTTTGCACAAGGTTATACATTGGTATCTCGCCTAAATATTCAATATGCATACTTGAAATAAATCAAACTAGGTGGATTTATAATTAGAAGATGCATATATAATTCAAGTACACTGATATTACTTGAAGATGTTCCATATATTTAGTTCATCAGAGATTGAGAATGTCCCGACTCCCGATACAAACTATACTTTAGAACTAACTTTCTATGCGTATTCTACCCTTTGAGCCATAATATAATAACCGGTGGTGTTGATGCGGTGAGGAGGTGAAGGCGAGTTTGCGGGTGGGTTTAGATAGTTGATCGTCATTGGGATCAAGTGTGCACTTACGTGTGCACAGCAGGGAGGAAGAGCGTCTTGTTGAAGGGTGTTTTGTCTTCAAGAGACTACTGCATATACGAGTACAGCTGTTCGCATAATGTTTTGATTTGCCCAAGCTGCGTCCGTTTTGGTTTTATAGCAGAAAGATGTAGGGCATGGAAATGAGAAACCAAAGTAACGAGAGAAGAACAATAGAAGGAAAGAAGGAAATAGAGATGGGGAGAATGGGTATGTACAGTTTTATTTTCATTTAGACATGCTTGGCCGAATTTTCATATTATGTATAAAATAGAAAAAATATGAAGCGAACAAATCGTAAAAACGTAAAGAGAGAAAACAAAGCGAACAAATGGAAAGACCAGGGAAGAACAAGGGGTGTTGTTGAATTTTTTATGTTGGGGATTTTCGTGAGTGGTCTAGGCTTGGCCCATACGTGTAAAAAAAAATTTTACAACAAAGGAGATGAAAAACGAAAAGAAGGGAGATAGAAATAAAAGGGGCAGAAGAGCAACAGGAGAATGGGAAAGAAGGGATGCACTGGTATGCTTGTGTTTTGACTTACCTGTAGCAAAATTTCCGTTGGTCATGTGTTTTGGGCTTGGGCCTGGCCCATGATTAATGAAAAAAAAGTTTAGTCTGATTTAAGTTTAAATATAAATTAGTATATATTAGTAATCATATGTATATGTTTTGTATGGGCTAACTTGTAACGACCCAAAAATCCGAGCCCTTTGAATCGACCAAATACCATACAAGTCTGACCCAAATTGCACGGAAATACCGGATCATTAATAGAAAGAAATAAGAGGATGAGAAAGAAAAGATAGAACTAATAGAATAGAAGAAGAAGAAGAAGAAGAACACAACCGAACATAATCAGAGTAAACACGAATCTCACAGCGGAACGAATAAAATATATTATATAACATAACTTTGAAATACAAATCTGTTTTGTATATCCATACCATTATCATAGTACAATACATCATATCACAGCGGAAATAATCTCTAAATACTAACGGTGAAGCCTTCTGCTTTTAGCTCCTCCAAGTGTATCTGTAAAAGCCTGAAACACTTGACTGCCCGTACAAATTTAGGCACCCAAGAGTTTAGGGAAAACAAACAAAATAAACTCTGGGTCAGTCATGGGACTGGTGTGAGTAAATTCCAACCATACGGTTTAACTTTAAAAATCCTTATAAAGAAAAAGGATAATAGTAAGACCAACCCACACATAAACATGGGCGGTTTTTACCTTACTATAACCCAAAACACTTTGATATCAAAATCCAGTGATATTATAATAATGTCTAATCAAATAAATAACCAAATAGCAGAACGCTAGCATCTCACGCTCTACATACATAGTATAAAATCAAATACCGCAGGGCGCTTATTGGAGATTGGATTCCAACTATGACAAGGTATGGGACCACCTGCTGATAGTGTATCTCTAGAGGCGAATACACCTGGGTTCAACAAGAACGTCTTGCAACCCGGCCCACACATGACTGACCACTCATTTCACTTGGGTGTATCAAATATATATCACCAACGGTTGGGCTCAAACCACCGTTTCCCGAAAAGGGACAGCATCAAAATAGATTAAAGAAGTAAAAGGAATTTCTGTAGATAGGTGATTATACACCCTAATGGGAGCGACCCACATAGCCATGCTGCCTGCCCGATTTTTGTCATTTCTCGGTTGTGAAGCTTGAGGCTACGTCTATCTTTTAGAACATCTGGCCACCATACACTTTGAATGCCACATCGTCAAACCCGTCAAATCACTAGTTGATCTTCCCAAAAATATTACGGGTATAAAAGCTAAGAGAAACGAATTTCTCCACCACCAGACAACCTTGAAAAGATCGTCTTATGTGACCGTTAGGAATACTCTGTCAGACATTCGTCCATACAAGTTGTCCTGGGACTGGACAAACAGAAAGCACAATTCTGAAACAGGAAGACCCTTGCATTTCACTCCTTCTTCAATTTTCTTCAGCATAATCAAATTCGCAGCGCTTATGCCTATACGGAGTGGTTTTCGATAATATATCCAACCGGTCTCTCCGTATTGACAACGATGGTCAAAACACTTCGATAGTCGGTTATTTAACTATCGAAGTAAAAACAAACATCCATTCTAATGTATAACTAAACATCATACAATCACGCTTAAGTTTGGTTAACAGCGCGAATTTATGTTATAGTTTAAAACTTATCATACGCTATAATATTTCCTTTATACTAATCTTGATATCACAGTCACGCTTAAGCTTAATCAACAGCGTTATTTTATCGCTATAATTCAATACTTGCTATACGCTGCTATATTACATTTTAACTAATCTCGACACTTCTTTCCATTATAAAAATCTTGACATCTCATTTCGTTACAAGAATCTTGACATCTCTTTCCGTTACAAAAATCTTAACATCTCTTTCCGTTACAAAAAAAATACCATCCCTTGACAATAGTGAAGCTGTTCAAGTTGGGGTATTTTAATTACCTCTCAGACCGTGATCAATAACATTCTTATCTTAGAATAGATATAAGTTCGTAACTCTAACCCCTTATACTTTAAAATCCATCAAAACGTACTTCTTGCTATATTTTAAATATGGTTTTATGACGCCATATCCTTAATTTGAAAACTCCGTTGTTTACAACTATTTATTTAAAAACTTGTTTAAAATGGAAGTGAACGACACTGCCTTAACTTCACTTCAGTTGGTTACCAATACCATCTCCCTTTAAATTCATCACTACTTGTGAAGACCCGTAACTTCCCCGTAAAGGAAAGCGTCGGATAGTTCGAGAACAAACCACAACAGAACGCATACAGAAGAACATTTCATTGCTTATTACAACAATGCATCAGATTACAAGAATATACAGAGTATAAAAGAATATTACACAGAAATATCAGAGATTTAAATTACATTTATATACATAGCAGCGGAAAATAATACAATACACAACTAGAAGTAGATATACGGATACAAAGCTTTCCGGATATCGTTCCAGCTGTAAACCAGGATCCTGTGAATATAAATCTGCAAAACCAAAACTACTAGCTGCCCGTGTCAAAATAAGGGCACCCAGAGTTTAGGTTGAAACAATAAACTCCAGGTCAGTCATGTGACTGGTGTGAGAACTAAAACAGTCATTAATCTTTATTTTTAAAGCTAGGTAAATCAAGGGACCACGCCGTATAACACGGAACGGGTTTCCTCCCAAGAATACCAGTGCATAAAACAAACAGCGCAATGCTAAATAAAGAAAAATGAAGCTGTTATAAGACCCAGGTCCTATCACACAATGCAACGCAAGCCGGGGGATAGGGTTTTCCCTTATAACAGCCAAAGAATGCTTGATACGTTTAAAACCAATCATTTGATACTACTATAAGTGCATAGTGTATAAAACAACTTCAAATCATAAGTATCAATCATAGGCGGCATGGGTACCATATATCATGTCGCCATATATAGGTTTACAAATAAAACCGCAAATGTCACGTATTTGGAAATTGGATTTCCATCTATGAACCGAGGCAAAAGATAGTCCTCAACCGATTCGAGACGCTCTAGCCCGTGTCTCAGGAACAGCCGCAACTGCCCCTTGGATCGTCAGGGCCGGTCCACACGGAGTGGATTATTATGCCTGAACAATACGTCTCCCCACCCTATGGGGTGTAAGTCTGGTCCGTCAGCCGACCAGAATGCATTCGGCCGAAACCGATATAACCGAGGCGCCTCGCAACCGCAACAACCACATAAGTCAAACTCGTCAGGGCGTGTAAAACCACTGACGCCACTTCTAGCTAGAAAGAAACGCAAGTCCTCCCTGATGTCCTTTCCCGTTTTTGGTTCATACCGGGTGTGAAACACGCGAGGTAAACGTTACACAAAGCTACGCCACAAAGGCCGTGCTTTGATCATCACCACAAGACTCTGCTTTTCAACAGAAGCCTTGATCATTTGCATCTTAGCATGCCACACAGGCAAACCATCCTATGCAACCGATATCAGTCACACAGAATGGAATCCGATGTCAGACACACAGTCCATTTACAAGTCCGTCCTGGGTCTGAACGAAACCGGAGGCACCTAGTACCCCGCATATCCATCGATCTCCAAGTACGTCTGGACGATCACTAACTGTTTCCATCTTCTTGGGTGTACAGCCCAATCAAGATCATCAGTAATTACCCAAACGACGTGAAGACCTCCGGTCTTCGACCATCGTCTTCATCTTCGACTTATCGTCGTATCAGTTATTCAGAATGGGATAAACCCGGTCTTTCCGAATAACTCGCGTATATATTATAAAAGTGTTACACAAACACAACATACGCCTCATTCCAATTCATTAGTCACTAACCGTAAATTAATCAAGAGAATAATTCCCCAAATATTAACCCCGAAGGCCGAAACCAACATCAGATCAATATTCAGAAAACCATTCTGTTTGGCTAACCGACAGTCAATTTCTAAATTTCACATTCATAGGGAAAGGCTCCCATTAATTTTATCCAAGATAAATTTCTTGAATTTAATCTTTAATCGATTTTTGAATATCAATTCAAACTAGTCGGGATTAACGAACCTTACCGAAGTAATCATTTGTTTTAATTTCCCAATCCCAACCTATTCATCCCATGAAGTAAAACTGGTTATACTTCATATCTAACACCACGGTGTTATCGGTAAATTCAATTACCATTTCACGTTCAAATCTAATTAAAGATTTAACTATCGCCTGGAGCAAAACTGGTGATACTCCCTTTCGATTATTTCAATCTAATTAAAGATTCATTAAAACTCCACTTAGTTTTAATCTTCGACTGGGTTAAAGAATCAGTGTCATTTAAAAACACGGTTCACGATAAACCCAAAATCACATTCATTAATTATCGGGTTAAAGAACGAGTGTTATTTAAAACACTGTTCACGATAAACCCAAAAATCAATATCAATTCAATTCCAATTAAATATTATTTAATTGGTACACTTCATTAAATTTAAATAAAAAGATTTAATCATTTCTCAACTGGGTTCAAGAACAGTGTTAGTGAAGACACCATTCACGACAAACCCAAATCACATTCGATATTCAATACAAGGCTCTGAATAGAAAATATATCGGCTTATATTCAATATCGAATTCTACGACTAACAAATGTCGTATTGGAAATAACGATATAAATATATATCTTTCAAATCTCCATAACAACACCTGTATAATCACGAATTCCAACATCGAAATATTCCGAAGACAATTTCGATTCAAATCCACTCCAATGCAATCATTGGAAATTTTGGTTATCTTTAAAACCCTTTTCAAATTCAATTTATTTATTTCAAAATAAATAGAATTATATTTCTAGTTCAAAACTAGTTCATTTCGATAAAAAAATCTATTTTTATCTTTTCAAATATGGAGTTTTTCATCCCAATCCTTTCTAAACCATTTCTTATGATTTTACACAAATTGTTACTATTTTTAATAATTTTATCAAGGCCCGTACAGTCGATTTCCATCAATGGCCATCGAACTGCACTTACAGCGACCTTTTTTGAATTTGATTTGGACATAATTCCAAATCCAACCGTTAGATTTCAAATTTCTAACATTCATTAGAAAGCTCTTTTCGATACGAACCCAACGGTTCCGGTTTTAGGAGAATCCGACGGTCGGATCTCCCGTAATGTCCGTTTGAAATAAATGGTCGAAATTCACGAACTGCCGCGGCGCGGCGCGTTCTATTCAGGCCATTATATTATATATATAATATATATAATATATACTTCGTCGATTCCTATTTAAAACGAATTATATAAATAGTTTTAAAATCGTTTCAAAAATCCATTTCAACTCAATTCAAATTTCAATTTGAATTCATTTCAATTCAAAGCAAAATTGAATTCTTCTTTATAAATTCGTTTTAAAATTCATTTCTATTCAATTCAAATTACAATTCAATTTGAATTCATATTCAATTCAATTCATTTCGAAATCGTTTTCAATTCAATTCATTTCGAAATCGTTTTCAATTCAATTCTATTCGAAATCGTTTTCAATTCATTTCTATTCGAAATCGTTTTCAATTCATTTCTATTCGAAATCGTTTTCAATTCATTTCTATTCGAAATCGTTTTCAATTCATTTCTATTCGAAATCGTTTTTAATTCATTTCTATTCGAAATCGTTTTCAATTCAATTCATTTCGAAATCGTTTTCAATTCAATTCTATTCGAAATCGTTTTCAATTCATTTCTATTCGAAATCGTTTTCAATTCATTTCTATTCGAAATCGTTTTTAATTCATTTCTATTCGAAATCGTTTTCAATTCATTTCTATTCGAAATCGTTTTCAATTCATTTCTATTCGAAATCGTTTTTAATTCATTTCTATTCGAAATCGTTTTCAATTCATTTCTATTCGAAATCGTTTTCAATTCATTTCTATTCGAAATCGAATAAATCAATATAAATATCGTTTACGTCAAAATGGCGTCAATCTAATCAACACGGCTTCATAAATTTCTATTTTCAAATATTCTATTTCAAATATTTCTTTTTCAAAATAGTTGTTATTATCAAAATATTCTTTATTTTCACGATTGGAATGAGGCCCAATCAATTACCATATAAAATTAATTATATGGATTTTCATACAACACATGTATATAATAACATTGAAAATAATCAACCATCAACCAAAGTGCACTACACTGTATAAGCATCAAATATAGATATTCAACGCTTATAACAGCCTGTCAATCAATCGATCGACATATTTAATCAATCAGGATGAGTGAAATTCATATTTCATCCTATCACCCGTGTGGGGTTTCAAACAATCAAACACATATTTTATTTGTGCTGTTGGGCGATGTGTAAAATTTATCGTCCCAATCAATGTCCTTCAAATAGGTGTACATAAACAAACCGTCTGGTTTGTAAATGAATATTTATTTATTCACATTCACGTTAAAAATTATATTTTTAACGACAAAACATTTTATTCCAACATATGAATTTCTATTCAGTTCATTTATTCAATAAAATGATATTTTTATTTTTCTAACATATTTTAGAAAATTTCGGCGGCATAACGGCACGATACTAGAAACGGGACAAGGCCCAGCCTTATCCCCGGTCTAGTGAAGGCCCACGCCATTCACACATCAATCAAATCATTCAATTCCACTCAAACAATTCAATTCAATCACATAATCAAACTAATCTATGCAACCAAACAAACAAGTCCATGGTCTGTGGACGATTGTGTCGGGTGCTACTAAGCACCGTCTGCATCCTAGTATATATATATAACTAGAAAAAGAATTGAAAGGTGAGAAATTCTCACATATAGCTATCCTAGCTCCACGACACTTCTAATGCAGGAAACCTTCGCCAACTCGCCTTTTGTCACCTTCGTTGCTGCTTTCACTACATACGTAAAAATCACATTTTTACTTTGCTATTCAATATATAAAAATCGAATTTTTAGTTCGCTATTCAATATATAAAAATCGAATTTTTAGTTCGCTATTCAATATATAAAAATTCTATTTTTATTTCGAAGTTCAATATATAAAAATTCTATTTTTATTCTTCATTAAAAATCACTTCTTTTTGTATTCAAAAACCACTTCTATTCGTTTTCAAAAATCAATTCTTCTTTATATGACCATCCTGTAAAGATTTAACCTTTTATAAGTTAAAAATATCGCCTTTTTATCATATATAAATCGAACCTTTATATTTTCAAAACAAAGAAGTTTATCTTTTCAAAATTCAAATCTTTTACCCTTTTTTTTTAAAAAAAAAATCAGTTTTTAAATCTTTTTCAAATCAGTTTTAACTTAATTAAAATTTCAGTTTTAACTTAAATAAAAAAAACAGTTTTAACTTAAATAAAAAAACAGTTTTAACTTAAATAAAAAAAACAGTTTTAACTTAAATAAAAAAACAGTTTTAACTTAAATAAAAAAACAGTTTTAACTTAAATAAAAAAAACAGTTTTAACTTTAAATAAAAAAAACAGTTTTAACTTAAATAAAAAAAACAGTTTTAACTTAAATAAAAAAACAGTTTTAACTTAAATAAAAAAAACAGTTTTAACTTTAAATAAAAAATCACGGATAAAAGAGAATAAATAAATAAAACTAAACTAAACTTACAGTTGAAGTTCGGGGAGAGGGGAGGGGCCAGGTATAAAGGAAGAGGGTTTTTTTTTTTATATATATATATTTTTTTTTTTTTAATTATTTTATTCGAAAAAAGGTTGACCTTTAAATACGAACTCGAAACGAGGCCCACCGCCTGTCGTCCATAGCGTTTCACCCCCATTCCGAACACAATGGGACATGTATTGTAAGCTGATTCGGCTGTTACAATCAATTTTCGTTAAATTTACATTTAAAACCTTATATTGAATTTTAAACGTACATTTCAAATTACCGGGGTCACATACTAACTCTAAAAATTCCCGAAAAATATTTTCTAGCTTCGTATTGACGATACGGTCCTAACAAAACTAGTTTCGTCGAATTCTGAGACCGTTTGGAAAATGGCCAATTTCCAGTCGATTAAAATCAACTGAAACTGGTCAAACGCGTTTTCCTTTGCCACGCTCACATATTGATTCGAAAAATTATGAAATTTGGAATCTAGCAATAACTTTACATCCCGAACCCAACAAAACTGGTTTCGTCGAAATCCGAGGTCATTTGCAAAATGTCCATTTTTAAGGGCTTGAATTCCATAGCGACTATTCAGAATTTTCAACTGGACATATCTTTTGATTCCCGCAATGAAATCTTGATTTCCCGGATTCGTTGGAAAGATATTCACTATTAGATCCTAACGTTTTTGGTTTCACTAAAATTCGGATTGTTTTGCACCCGGTATATTCAATTGAAGTTTGAAATCGAATTATCGAACTACCGCGCCATTTTCAATTCTATTTATAATTATATATAATTATATATATTCTAACGACGGCGTATAAAATATACGTTCTAAATATATTCAAAATAAATTTCACGTCGATATTATTTAAAATAATTCATTTTAAATAATCAAAATTCGCTAAAATTGCCAAAATAAAAATTTTAAACTGGCCCAGATTTTCGGGTTGTTACAATCTCCCCCACTTAAAACTTTTCGTCCCCGAAAAGGAACAAAGTCGAAAGTGGTTTGATTAATCAACTCTACGCTCGATCAGGCTTCCATTCTCTAACCTTTCAGTTTCTGAGAATTTTCTAAAATTTCAAAAATTTGGCTAACACCCTAAATTTTTGAAAAATTTCGCCATAACCTCCCCTGCACCGGGAGCATCGGGGAATTTCAAATAGCTTCCCCGGTCCTTCAGATCTCAAAAAGAAAAAGAAAAAGCCAAGCGGCTAGCCAATAGGCTCACAAAATCATCATCACCCAAACAAAACAGGAAATTATGTAGTAAACATGTACCTATTTGTCGGGCAAACAAATTTTATTCTCTGCTCTAGCCTCCTTGCTATGACCTGTTCAATGTAAGTATATGTATATGCAAGCAAACGCAACCAAATTTCAATACAGTTCAATATTTGATTCAATTAGGCTAAATGGTTCAAAATTAGCAAACAATTTAAACAAACAGCACAAACATCAATCCATTAGTTGATTTATCATTTGAAATTCATAACTTTGATACATAGTCAAAAATCAGATTTTTGATGCCAAATCACAACAATGTGTTCTATCTATATAAGTTTTGGTTCTCACACCAGTCTAATGGAAATATATAGAAAATCACACCTTCGAAACTCGAACATAAATGTTGATGATGCGATCGCTATCATCAATATCATCTTCGGGCGACTAGAGTGCGATGCTATATCTATCCAATATATTAAAACTTTGAATATACGTTTGCAAGGCGTATATGCAAATTCTTTATATACTGAATTGTCCAAAATCCATATAAATAATCAAATACGAATAATTGATTTAAATTTCAAAACAAAATTTGTTTTCACTTTAAAAATATACTCTTCACACTCGTTCTAGGATACTACTGATCCCATCTCTAACGAGTCATTCTAATTGGATATTACTAATCCAATATCTGATGAATTCTTTCGTATGTTTCTAATGTGCCTTGTTCTCTGCTTTGTAAACCAAAGCTCTGATACCAACTGTGAAGACCCGTAACTTCCCCGTAAAGGAAAGCGTCGGATAGTTCGAGAACAAACCACAACAGAACGCATACAGAAGAACATTTCATTGCTTATTACAACAATGCATCAGATTACAAGAATATACAGAGTATAAAAGAATATTACACAGAAATATCAGAGATTTAAATTACATTTATATACATAGCAGCGGAAAATAATACAATACACAACTAGAAGTAGATATACGGATACAAAGCTTTACGGATATCGTTCCAGCTGTAAACCAGGATCCTGTGAATATAAATCTGCAAAACCAAAACTACTAGCTGCCCGTGTCAAAATAAGGGCACCCAGAGTTTAGGTTGAAACAATAAACTCCAGGTCAGTCATGTGACTGGTGTGAGAACTAAAACAGTTATTAATCTTTATTTTTAAAGCTAGGTAAATCAAGGGACCACGCCGTATAACACGGAACGGGTTTCCTCCCAAGAATACCAGTGCATAAAACAAACAGCGCAATGCTAAATAAAGAAAAATGAAGCTGTTATAAGACCCAGGTCCTATCACACAATGCAACGCAAGCCGGGGGATAGGGTTTTCCCTTATAACAGCCAAAGAATGCTTGATACGTTTAAAACCAATCATTTGATACTACTATAAGTGCATAGTGTATAAAACAACTTCAAATCATAAGTATCAATCATAGGCGGCATGGGTACCATATATCATGTCGCCATATATAGGTTTACAAATAAAACCGCAAATGTCACGTATTTGGAAATTGGATTTCCATCTATGAACCGAGGCAAAAGATAGTCCTCAACCGATTCGAGACGCTCTAGCCCGTGTCTCAGGAACAGCCGCAACTGCCCCTTGGATCGTCAGGGCCGGTCCACACGGAGTGGATTATTATGCCTGAACAATACGTCTCCCCACCCTATGGGGTGTAAGTCTGGTCCGTCAGCCGACCAGAATGCATTCGGCCGAAACCGATATAACCGAGGCGCCTCGCAACCGCAACAACCACATAAGTCAAACTCGTCAGGGCGTGTAAAACCACTGACGCCACTTCTAGCTAGAAAGAAACGCAAGTCCTCCCTGATGTCCTCTCCCGTTTTTGGTTCATACCGGGTGTGAAACACGCGAGGTAAACGTTACACAAAGCTACGCCACAAAGGCCGTGCTTTGATCATCACCACAAGACTCTGCTTTTCAACAGAAGCCTTGATCATTTGCATCTTAGCATGCCACACAGGCAAACCATCCTATGCAACCGATATCAGTCACACAGAATGGAATCCGATGTCAGACACACAGTCCATTTACAAGTCCGTCCTGGGTCTGAACGAAACCGGAGGCACCTAGTACCCCGCATATCCATCGATCTCCAAGTACGTCTGGACGATCACTAACTGTTTCCATCTTCTTGGGTGTACAGCCCAATCAAGATCATCAGTAATTACCCAAACGACGTGAAGACCTCCGGTCTTCGACCATCGTCTTCATCTTCGACTTATCGTCGTATCAGTTATTCAGAATGGGATAAACCCGGTCTTTCCGAATAACTCGCGTATATATTATAAAAGTGTTACACAAACACAACATACGCCTCATTCCAATTCATTAGTCACTAACCGTAAATTAATCAAGAGAATAATTCCCCAAATATTAACCCCGAAGGCCGAAACCAACATCAGATCAATATTCAGAAAACCATTCTGTTTGGCTAACCGACAGTCAATTTCTAAATTTCACATTCATAGGGAAAGGCTCCCATTAATTTTATCCAAGATAAATTTCTTGAATTTAATCTTTAATCGATTTTTGAATATCAATTCAAACTAGTCGGGATTAACGAACCTTACCGAAGTAATCATTTGTTTTAATTTCCCAATCCCAACCTATTCATCCCATGAAGTAAAACTGGTTATACTTCATATCTAACACCACGGTGTTATCGGTAAATTCAATTACCATTTCACGTTCAAATCTAATTAAAGATTTAACTATCGCCTGGAGCAAAACTGGTGATACTCCCTTTCGATTATTTCAATCTAATTAAAGATTCATTAAAACTCCACTTAGTTTTAATCTTCGACTGGGTTAAAGAATCAGTGTCATTTAAAAACACGGTTCACGATAAACCCAAAATCACATTCATTAATTATCGGGTTAAAGAACGAGTGTTATTTAAAACACTGTTCACGATAAACCCAAAAATCAATATCAATTCAATTCCAATTAAATATTATTTAATTGGTACACTTCATTAAATTTAAATAAAAAGATTTAATCATTTCTCAACTGGGTTCAAGAACAGTGTTAGTGAAGACACCATTCACGACAAACCCAAATCACATTCGATATTCAATACAAGGCTCTGAATAGAAAATATATCGGCTTATATTCAATATCGAATTCTACGACTAACAAATGTCGTATTGGAAATAACGATATAAATATATATCTTTCAAATCTCCATAACAACACCTGTATAATCACGAATTCCAACATCGAAATATTCCGAAGACAATTTCGATTCAAATCCACTCCAATGCAATCATTGGAAATTTTGGTTATCTTTAAAACCCTTTTCAAATTCAATTTATTTATTTCAAAATAAATAGAATTATATTTCTAGTTCAAAACTAGTTCATTTCGATAAAAAAATCTATTTTTATCTTTTCAAATATGGAGTTTTTCATCCCAATCCTTTCTAAACCATTTCTTATGATTTTACACAAATTGTTACTATTTTTAATAATTTTATCAAGGCCCGTACAGTCGATTTCCATCAATGGCCATCGAACTGCACTTACAGCGACCTTTTTCGAATTTGATTTGGACATAATTCCAAATCCAACCGTTAGATTTCAAATTTCTAACATTCATTAGAAAGCTCTTTTCGATACGAACCCAACGGTTCCGGTTTTAGGAGAATCCGACGGTCGGATCTCCCGTAATGTCCGTTTGAAATAAATGGTCGAAATTCACGAACTGCCGCGGCGCGGCGCGTTCTATTCAGGCCATTATATTATATATATAATATATATAATATATACTTCGTCGATTCCTATTTAAAACGAATTATATAAATAGTTTTAAAATCGTTTCAAAAATCCATTTCAACTCAATTCAAATTTCAATTTGAATTCATTTCAATTCAAAGCAAAATTGAATTCTTCTTTATAAATTCGTTTTAAAATTCATTTCTATTCAATTCAAATTACAATTCAATTTGAATTCATATTCAATTCAATTCATTTCGAAATCGTTTTCAATTCAATTCATTTCGAAATCGTTTTCAATTCAATTCTATTCGAAATCGTTTTCAATTCATTTCTATTCGAAATCGTTTTCAATTCATTTCTATTCGAAATCGTTTTCAATTCATTTCTATTCGAAATCGTTTTCAATTCATTTCTATTCGAAATCGTTTTTAATTCATTTCTATTCGAAATCGTTTTCAATTCAATTCATTTCGAAATCGTTTTCAATTCAATTCTATTCGAAATCGTTTTCAATTCATTTCTATTCGAAATCGTTTTCAATTCATTTCTATTCGAAATCGTTTTTAATTCATTTCTATTCGAAATCGTTTTCAATTCATTTCTATTCGAAATCGTTTTCAATTCATTTCTATTCGAAATCGTTTTTAATTCATTTCTATTCGAAATCGTTTTCAATTCATTTCTATTCGAAATCGTTTTCAATTCATTTCTATTCGAAATCGAATAAATCAATATAAATATCGTTTACGTCAAAATGGCGTCAATCTAATCAACACGGCTTCATAAATTTCTATTTTCAAATATTCTATTTCAAATATTTCTTTTTCAAAATAGTTGTTATTATCAAAATATTCTTTATTTTCACGATTGGAATGAGGCCCAATCAATTACCATATAAAATTAATTATATGGATTTTCATACAACACATGTATATAATAACATTGAAAATAATCAACCATCAACCAAAGTGCACTACACTGTATAAGCATCAAATATAGATATTCAACGCTTATAACAGCCTGTCAATCAATCGATCGACATATTTAATCAATCAGGATGAGTGAAATTCATATTTCATCCTAACACCCGTGTGGGGTTTCAAACAATCAAACACATATTTTATTTGTGCTGTTGGGCGATGTGTAAAATTTATCGTCCCAATCAATGTCCTTCAAATAGGTGTACATAAACAAACCGTCTGGTTTGTAAATGAATATTTATTTATTCACATTCACGTTAAAAATTATATTTTTAACGACAAAACATTTTATTCCAACATATGAATTTCTATTCAGTTCATTTATTCAATAAAATGATATTTTTATTTTTCTAACATATTTTAGAAAATTTCGGCGGCATAACGGCACGATACTAGAAACGGGACAAGGCCCAGCCTTATCCCCGGTCTAGTGAAGGCCCACGCCATTCACACATCAATCAAATCATTCAATTCCACTCAAACAATTCAATTCAATCACATAATCAAACTAATCTATGCAACCAAACAAACAAGTCCATGGTCTGTGGACGATTGTGTCGGGTGCTACTAAGCACCGTCTGCATCCTAGTATATATATATAACTAGAAAAAGAATTGAAAGGTGAGAAATTCTCACATATAGCTATCCTAGCTCCACGACACTTCTAATGCAGGAAACCTTCGCCAACTCGCCTTTTGTCACCTTCGTTGCTGCTTTCACTACATACGTAAAAATCACATTTTTACTTTGCTATTCAATATATAAAAATCGAATTTTTAGTTCGCTATTCAATATATAAAAATCGAATTTTTAGTTCGCTATTCAATATATAAAAATTCTATTTTTATTTCGAAGTTCAATATATAAAAATTCTATTTTTATTCTTCATTAAAAATCACTTCTTTTTGTATTCAAAAACCACTTCTATTCGTTTTCAAAAATCAATTCTTCTTTATATGACCATCCTGTAAAGATTTAACCTTTTATAAGTTAAAAATATCGCCTTTTTATCATATATAAATCGAACCTTTATATTTTCAAAACAAAGAAGTTTATCTTTTCAAAATTCAAATCTTTTACCCTTTTTTTTAAAAAAAAAAATCAGTTTTTAAATCTTTTTCAAATCAGTTTTAACTTAATTAAAATTTCAGTTTTAACTTAAATAAAAAAAACAGTTTTAACTTAAATAAAAAAACAGTTTTAACTTAAATAAAAAAAACAGTTTTAACTTAAATAAAAAAACAGTTTTAACTTAAATAAAAAAACAGTTTTAACTTAAATAAAAAAAACAGTTTTAACTTTAAATAAAAAAAACAGTTTTAACTTAAATAAAAAAAACAGTTTTAACTTAAATAAAAAAACAGTTTTAACTTAAATAAAAAAAACAGTTTTAACTTTAAATAAAAAATCACGGATAAAAGAGAATAAATAAATAAAACTAAACTAAACTTACAGTTGAAGTTCGGGGAGAGGGGAGGGGCCAGGTATAAAGGAAGAGGGTTTTTTTTTTATATATATATTTTTTTTTTTTTTATTTTAATTATTTTATTCGAAAAAAGGTTGACCTTTAAATACGAACTCGAAACGAGGCCCACCGCCTGTCGTCCATAGCGTTTCACCCCCATTCCGAACACAATGGGACATGTATTGTAAGCTGATTCGGCTGTTACAATCAATTTTCGTTAAATTTACATTTAAAACCTTATATTGAATTTTAAACGTACATTTCAAATTACCGGGGTCACATACTAACTCTAAAAATTCCCGAAAAATATTTTCTAGCTTCGTATTGACGATACGGTCCTAACAAAACTAGTTTCGTCGAATTCTGAGACCGTTTGGAAAATGGCCAATTTCCAGTCGATTAAAATCAACTGAAACTGGTCAAACGCGTTTTCCTTTGCCACGCTCACATATTGATTCGAAAAATTATGAAATTTGGAATCTAGCAATAACTTTACATCCCGAACCCAACAAAACTGGTTTCGTCGAAATCCGAGGTCATTTGCAAAATGTCCATTTTTAAGGGCTTGAATTCCATAGCGACTATTCAGAATTTTCAACTGGACATATCTTTTGATTCCCGCAATGAAATCTTGATTTCCCGGATTCGTTGGAAAGATATTCACTATTAGATCCTAACGTTTTTGGTTTCACTAAAATTCGGATTGTTTTGCACCCGGTATATTCAATTGAAGTTTGAAATCGAATTATCGAACTACCGCGCCATTTTCAATTCTATTTATAATTATATATAATTATATATATTCTAACGACGGCGTATAAAATATACGTTCTAAATATATTCAAAATAAATTTCACGTCGATATTATTTAAAATAATTCATTTTAAATAATCAAAATTCGCTAAAATTGCCAAAATAAAAATTTTAAACTGGCCCAGATTTTCGGGTTGTTACACTACTCCACTTCTTTTCTGAACCCAGAATAATTCCCATAGTTATTGGTCAACAAAATTCCTCTTTACAAAAATGTTTATCTGCAAAACATTTGCTCCCAGCGTTATTCACCTTGGATTGTGAATATCACTCCTTCTAGACTCGTTTAATCCCATCGACTTGATAGATCTTAGTACGGAGTCAAATTTGGTTTATATATATTCACATTCCCATAGATTTCAATATTTAACTTAATCGTCGTTAACTTAAGTTTCAAATCATTTCTTGATTTACAATACAGTTATTGCCCTAAGTGGATAAAATGTAAAATAACATTTAAATGTTTATTTCAAACCATTTGAGTTTATTACAGCACAATACTGCTAACGATCCGCAACCATCCGTTGATCACTATATATCAGCGATTATAATTCATTTAATCCGACCTGACTGAATTGTCTAGTTTTTGAAAACAAAGGGATTTATATTTTGTTCTAAATTTAATTTACTAGATAAGAAATAAATTAACTCTATTTATTTATTTAAAGTAAAATAACTTTGTTTGACTCTAACCAAGTACAACTTCGTTTACAATTGATCATATCTAACCCTCTACCATCTTCTTCTCATACTGCACCTCTTCCTTTTTATTTCTTTTTAGAAATATTACTTGAATTTCTATCTTTATAAATATTTATATACTACATATCAATTATACTTTTAAAGAGACTCCTTTTTATTTTATAATTTCCTATTTTCCCTTTTTATCTTTTCTCCTTTTCTTTTCCTTGAATTCTATTTCCTTTATTTATTTCCTTCTGGCCCAAACAAGGCCAACACCCTTAAGCCCACGCGTTTCTCCCTTCTTTTCTCTCGTGTCGTTCATCAGGAAACTCCTCGTTTCTTCGCTTGCTGGCTTGTTCCAGCAAAACACTCTTGACCCCAATGTTTACTTCGATCTCAAACCCAATCCCAAACTCCTCGCAACCAGCATGGCACACGTTGTTCCCTCATCTTCTGTCACAAGAAGGACGGAAGCAGTCCGGGCAACAGAACGTTTTCCCCCGGCTGTACATGCATGCCCATGTATTTGAGAACAATCCCCTGCTTCATATCATGTAAATATTAACTACTCAAGTAGCTTCTTGTATGCACATATTTAAATCCATTCTCAGAAATTCTAAGTTGCTTAAAACCAAAACTCATATGAATCTCTCAACAATTGCCATGCATATGCCTAAAAATTCCACATGCAAGGCTCCTTAAATGATTTACTGACATGTGTTTACCGGCTTATTCATTTTCCACGTGTTTACTTGAAGATTTAACACATACCGAAGCATGGATGATATCTTTATGTAGGTATATAGACAGTATAAATATGAGGAAATGTTTATCACTGTTTTAATTCCACGTTTCCTATGTATTTTAGTTGTAACGCAGGGACCTAATCAACTCAGTGCAACATGTTCGGAATACATATATACTCGCATTAATATCTCAATCAATATTAGTTTTAGACTAGTGAAAAGAATTTTACTCACTGTTTTCTACTCTTCACTGCTCTGTACCATTTCCTTAATTTCAATATCTGTTAATTGCTATCCCATACCATTTTCAGATCCCTTTTACCATGACTAAACAACTAATTAAATACATTAAGGCATATATATTTGCATTCCAAATCAGTTATGGTATTGAAATAAAAAGAGAGTTTACTCACTGATTTCGGATCTACTTCCCTTTTTCCTTCTTTGCAAACAAGACTGCCACTTCAACTTATAATACCACCTTTTGCTTCTTGTATAGTTGTTTTATTCTCCTTTCTTTGCAAACTCATCTTCACACGCGCTCGAACTCTCGGATTTGAATCGTGACATCGTCCATGGTTGAGCAGAAAACTGGCGCCAACTCCTAACACTCGTTGTCACCCATCAACGCCCGTGTATGCATTCCCCTACCACACAGCAAGCCAATTCCCACGTCCACTTGCAGGAGATCGAACTTTGTTTTATAATATATATTTTGGTTTTATATGAATAATTTTAGTTTGAAGCCTTGCTTTTTGCTTACTGGAAAAATGAAACCTCTTCGTATGTATTTATAGCAGACGATGGCTTCATGGCCAAGGAATAGAGGTGTAGTATGTACACCCTACAATATAGTCTGTGTTTATGCGTTTGAGTTTTCATTTCACAACTGTTTGATTTGCTCGCCATAGGTTTTGTTGCTTTAAATGATGTGATTAGAGAAGTCATAGCAGACGGAACATTAGGGTAGCAGTTTCTGAAATTTCTTGCTTCAGATTAGGGTAGACAGTAGGCTTTAGATTTGAAATTTCATAGCAGATTTTTCCTTCGATATGAAGTAATAGGGGACGACAGATTAGGGTAGGCTGTATTGATAAAGGCATGGTGTTGTGGTACTCTTATGTATCCTCATTTAATTCTTAATAGGACTGCAATACATGTTTAGCATGGGCGTGAAACAATAGGCACAAGCTGACGTTCAATTTGATAATTTATGTGCAGTTGGTTTCGTTTTAGGGTAGTCACATACATAAAACTTTGTTAAGTTGTACATAATATCGGTTTCATTTATTTTATTTTGCAATGATTTCATGTTTATATATTTTCTGTGATATTTGTGTACGTCATAACATCCTAAGAATAAGCTATTTACTGAGTTGTATATTAATGCATATGCGGTACAGCTTGTACCAAGCTTGTTGTCTTATATTAGATATTTTTTGTACCTATTTCGTAAATTCCCGTTCGTTTATGGACCGTTAACGACGAAAAGAAAATTACGGTCATATCCAGCGAGGTGCCACGATCCCAAAAGTATAATAATATCGGTAGGTTGACTCATATTTTGAAACTCCAAAACATTGATATAGGGTGCATAATACTCCAAAATAAAAGTTGCGTATTTAATTAATTAAAAATTACAGTAAAATTCTAAAAAATAAATTATCATTACGCCTCAAAAGAACCTTGTCTAAATTCGAAACCGATGTCTAGTTATATCGAATAACCCGTTACGGTCGATAAACGATTCTACGGCGATTTTTTGAATATTTGATTTGGACATAACTCATAATCTATAACACGAAATCTTGGTTTTTCACTTTTGTTAGAAAAATACAGTTCAACAGATTCCAACATTTCTTGTTTCGAAGAAATCCGACTAATAACGGGTCCCGCACACTCAATTGAAGTTCAAAACGTTAAATTACGAACTGCAGCGTTGTTATGAGCTCGATTATATTTAATATATATTTTCATACGCTCAACTATTTAAATCCACTTATATCACGAATTCAATATTTAAACCGATTTAAATATTCAAGTACAACCGATAAAAATGCGGGACGTTACATTCCTTCCCCCTTAAAATAATTTCGTCCTCGAAATTGCTAAGAAGTGTAGAAGCTCTAATTCTAACTCCTCACAACCTGCTTGGTTGAAATTTCATACTTCACATCCCCATAACTCAATCCTTGGTTGATCTCTCAAACCAATCTTTCGCTTTTACTAAGCCAAATTTCTATTTCAACTCCAACTCCGTTTACTGATTTATTTCTCAAATCAGTTATCTTCATTTCCAAATTCAAATTCCTTGGATTTATTTCAAGTCAGTTGGAAATAATATATATTTACATATAATAATAGAAATTCAAAACATTTGAATTTTTAACAACTAGTTTTCTCAAAACAATTCAAAAACAAAATCTTTTGGTAGTACTCCGTCACTCCGAAACTCGAAAATGACACTGATAATGTGGTCAGCATTATCAGAATTATTTTCCAGTGGTAGAAGTGAGTTCAATAATATATCATCTTCAAAACTTGTTTACAAAATTTTCTATTTTGAAATTTCCTTCCAAGTATCTTTCACAGCACTTAGAAAACAATCCCGAATCTCCCAGGATTTTAAAATTCCCATATATTTAATCCAAACATTATTTCCAACTCTTTTCCAAGTTTCTAGAGTTTTATTTCAATTCTTGTAACACCCCGAATTTCAATTAACACTAATAGTTAGTAATTAAAGTTTAATTAATCTCAGATGGAAGAACTGGGGGAAACGGGCTGCGTCATTGCGTTCGTCTCGGAAAAATACGCGAAATAGAGTCCGAGTTTTCGAGAATCGGAGTCCGTATGGCCCGGTTATGGCCCAAAGAAGTTTTAGGAAGTTTAAATTTAAAAAGCAGATTTGAAAAACAAGTTTGGAGCCAAAAGAGGAAAGGGGGGGGGAAAATTCCCGCCTAGCCCCGTGTCGACAGCCATGTCGACAGGGGTGTCGACAGGGGTGTCGACAGCCCTGTCGACAGGGGTGTCGACACAGGGTGTCGGCCCTGCTGGTCTGGGTGCACCAGGTTTGGTCTTGGCTGAGTCTTGGGCTATGTTCTAGAGGGTTCCTAAATCTAAGGGTCCTAATCTAATCTAGGGTTAATCTAAGGGCCTAAAACACTTTCTAATCCTATAAATAAGACCCTAACCCTACCCTAATTCATTCATAATTAAACCTAGTAACTAAACTATGGCAAAATGCTAGCTCTCATGGCCTCCACTAATTTTATGAAGAGGGTTGCATGCTAATCACTCTCTAATCAACCTCTAATCTCTTCTTAGCATCTTAATCTTCTTTATTTGGTGTGCAAAGTTGCTAGTTGTGAGTTTCTATCACTTTGATGATCTTTTGGTAAACTAATTAGATGAGATGTGATGAGATTTATGGTTTTGTATGTGGGTTAATGAGCTTTGAAATCATATGATATGATGTTAGTATTAATCTTATGTTTATGCATGTTGAGTATGTAAGTTTATGCAAGTTTAATATGATGTATGTTATGCATGATGCTAAATATGCAAGTTGTGGGCTATGTAATCATATGCATGTTATGCAAGTTCATAGTGATATGCTATGCAAGTTACATGTTTGTTAATATGCAAGTTACATGTATGTAAATATGCAAGTTACATGTTTGTTAGTATGCAAGTTACATGTATGTAAATATGCAAGTTACATGTATGTAAATATGCGAGTTACATGTTTGTTAATATGCAAGTTACATGTATGTAAATATGCAAGTTACATGTTTGTTAGTATGCAAGTTACATGTATGTAAATATGCAAGTTACATGTATGTAAATATGCAAGTTACATGTTTGTTAATATGCAAGTTACATGTTTGTTAATATGCAAGTTTGTTATGCAAAATGAATATGTAAGTTATGTGACATATTATATGCAAGTTATGTGACATGTTATGCAAGTTCATATGCAAGTTATGTGTTTGTTAATATGCAAGATGGCACCTTTGAAACATGTTCATTCATATGCAAGTTGACACCTTTTATATGTGTTATATCATGAACGAAATTACGTGGGAACGATGGGGTAATTAAATGCATAAGTTAATAAGATTGTGTGAAATTAATATAATTATGCATAACACAAAATAAATAAACATAGTATGGGAATTTGCCTATTTGGTTAGGTGTACCCATACTATGTGTTGGGAATTTACCTATTGAGTTAGGTCTACCCCATGGGAATTTACCTATTAAGTTAGGTCTACCCATGTTAAGAAAACTTGATTAATTAGGGATAATTAATATAAAATTATGAGGGTGATTAATTAGGTGTAATTAATTGACTAAGACACGAGGTTGGACTCAGTTGTAGCGTAAAACTGCCCGGACCCAACCGGCTTAACCAGTTGCTACAAATGTTAGCCCAATGTGAGAGGTCTTAGGCACAAACTAAATACGTAATTAATGTAAAGACACGAGGTTAGACTCTGTTATGACATAAGGCTGCCCGGACCCAACCGGCTTAACCAGCGGTCATAAAAGCCAGTCTAATGTGAGAGGTCTTTACAAAGGTTATGTTCTTAATTAATTAAGAAACACTTAACCACATTAGCATGTAGAGGGACATGAGGGGTTAAGTGGGTGCCTTGGGTGGCATGAGAAAATCTAGTGGTTGCCTTGGGTGGCAATAGAAAATACGATTAGAATACTTAACCGAAATGAAACATGTAATTAAAACATGATTAAAGGGTTAAGTGGGATATACTAGAAAAAGGGACAAGCTTAGGTGGGTAGCTTGTGGAGGCCCATTTCAACCAGTAACCC
This sequence comes from Allium sativum, assembly GCA_030737875.1. Lineage (NCBI taxonomy): Eukaryota > Viridiplantae > Streptophyta > Magnoliopsida > Asparagales > Amaryllidaceae > Allium > Allium sativum. The sequence continues at coordinate 434,486,168 of CM060920.1, forward strand.
ATACGTATCTTTGTGGGCTCGACCCATGTCGAGGACGGGACACGCATACTGGGCTTGACTGTAAGAGGCAAACGGGTTAGCGGTGGCAACGCAAGTCCAACGGGCTTCATATGCGTGAGTGGGCCCGGGCTGGTAGGTAAGCCGTTGTTGCATCGTGTAGATATAAGCCGTGCACCGTTAGTTTTATCAGGTTGCCACATTGGGGAATGATACATCCCACGGTGGGGCCAGCACGGGTATCTACGTTAGGGAGCCGATCGAATGGGGAGTAGTGTGTACACCTAGCGGATTGTAGGGCCCCGTGGCGCCTACTTGGTCACCTAGGGGTACGCAAGTACTATTTAGGAAATTTTATAAGTCCTTGGGTGGGATCAACCTTTATGTTAGAAACGACTGGTGTGGTGCAGTTTAGTAATTTACCTTAGGGAGGGTAGATGCGTCTTTATCCTTTATCTTAGTTCAGTTGACTGCTTAGGGTACCCATTCATCCCTATATGTTACCGTATATCAGTTCATGTCTTCTCTGGTTACTTTAACGATTGTATTGTTAAAGTTATAGGACTCGCTCAGACTTATGTCTGACCCCGTTGTTTTTATCTTTTTCCCAACCCTCAGGTCCTGTGGTGGATCCTAGCAGTAGTGGAGCTTGATCGGATTGCTGTTCCAGTCTTGAGGAGCTTGGATAGATGTAAAGCTCCAGTTATTCTGTTATCTTTCCTTTTGTTTTGGCTATTGTATGAGAGTGGGATTATGTACTTCTTTATTGTGATGGATATTGTACTTAACTTTTACTGTGGTTTTATGATGTAACCAGACATGTTTTATTTCCGCTGTTATGAGATGATGTTTTAAAATTTCAAGTACTATTTATATCTGTCTTGGTGTAATTTTTCTGTTCTATATTCACTAAAATACTCCACCGATGCTATGGCATTCCCTTAGTGAGTGACCATAGCGGGTGTGGGGTGTTACAATTCTGGTTTTTTTTTAAATTCAGATTTAGTTCATCTTAGTTCGCATATTATACTTATATAACATTCCGATTGGTTATTTATGTAACCAACTCAATTATAAATCTTTTTCGATCCTAATAATGATCACACATCCATTAAATTATAATATCAAGTTATACACTTCTTTTTATATCAAAATATATTCCAGGTAATATTATTTCATTTACCCTCTTTTTAAAACATACTATGTCGAATTACTCTGTTCAAGAGTTTAGAAACACCTATCGATACAGTTTGCATTAACATATCGACCAGAATTCATAAACCACTCGACTGACCAGTCAACACAATATAAAACAGTTTTTATATTAATTTACAAATACGCGCTCGTATATATACACTCATACTCAATCTAGGATATTACTAACCCTATTTTTATTGAGTTACGCCACAGAGCCAAGGTAATCACTTAACCTTTAGCTTTGATACCAACTGTAATGAACCAAAAATCTAAGCCCTTTGAGTCGACCAAATACTATACAAGTCCGACCCAAATTGCACGGAAATACCAGATCATTAAAAGAAAGAAATAAGAGGATGAGAAAGAAAAGATAGAACTAATAGAATAAAAGAAGAAGAAGAAGAAGAAGAACACAACTGAACATAATCAGAGTAAACACGAATCTCACAGCGGAACGAATAAAATATATTATATAACATAACTTTGAAATACAAATCTGTTTTGTATATCCATACCATTATCATAGTACAATACATCATATCACAGCGGAAATAATCTCTAAATACTAACGGTGAAGCCTTCTGCTTTTAGCTCCTCCAAGTGTATCTGTAAAAGCCTGAAACACTTGACTGTCCGTACAAATTTAGGCACCCAAGAGTTTAGGGAAAACAAACAAAATAAACTCTGGGTCAGTCATGGGACTGGTGTGAGTAAATTCCAACCATACGGTTTAACTTTAAAATCCTTTTAAAGAAAAAGGATAATAGTAAGACCAACCCACACATAAACATGGGCGGTTTTTACCTTACTATAACCCAAAACACTTTGATATCCAAATCCAGTGATATTATAATAATGTCTAATCAAATAAATAACCAAATAGCAGAACGCTTGCATCTCACGCTCTACATACATAGTATAAAATCAAATACCGCAGGACGCTTATTGGAGATTAGATTCCAACTATGACAAGGTATGGGACCACCTGCCGATAGTGTATCTCTAGAGGCGAATACACCTGGGTTCAACAAGAACGTCTTGCAACCCGGCCCACACATGACCGACCACTCATTTCTCTTGAGTGTATCGAATATATATCACCAACGGTTGGGCTCAAACCACCGTTTCCCGAAAAGAGACAGCATCGAAATAGATTAAAGAAGTAAAAGGAATTTCTGTAGATAGGTGATTATACACCCTAATGGGAGCGACCCTCATAGCCGTGCTACCTGCCCGATTTTTGTCATTTCCCGGTTGTGAAGCTTGAGGCTACGTCTATCTTTTAGAACATCTGGCCACCATACACTTTGAATGCCACATCGTCAAACCCGTCAAATCACTAGTTGATCTTCCCAAAAATATTACGGGTATAAAAGCTAAGAGAAACGAATTTCTCCGCCACCAGACATACTACCTTGAAAAGATCGTCTTATGTGACCATTAGGAATACTCTGTCAGACATTCGTCCATACAAGTTGTCCTGGGACTGGACAAACAGAAAGCACAATTCTGAAACAGGAAGACCCTTGCATTTCACTCCTTCTTCAATTTTCTTCAGCATAATCAAATTCGCAGCGCTTATGCCTATACGGAGTGGTTTTCGATAATATATCCAACCGGTCTCTCCGTATTGACAACGATGGTCAAACACTTCGATAGTCGGTTATTTAACTATCGAAGTAAAAACAAACATCCATTCTAATGTATAACTAAACATCATACAATCACGCTTAAGTTTGGTTAACAGCGCGAATTTATCGTTATAGTTTAAAACTTAGCATACGCTGTAATATTTCCTTTATATTAATCTCGATATCACAGTCACGCTTAAGCTTAGTCAACAACATTATTTTATCGCTATAGTTCATATCTTGCTATACGCTGCTATATTACATTTTAACAAATCTCGACACTTCTTTCCATTATTAAAATCTTGACATCTCTTTTCGTTACAAAAATCTTGACATCTCTTTCCATTACAAAAATCTTGACATCTCTTTCCGTTACAAAAAAAATACCATCCCTTGACAATGTGAAGCTGTTCAAGTTGTGGTATTTTAATTACCTCTCAGACCGTGATCAACAACATTCTTAACTTAGAATAGATATAAGTTCGTAACTCTAACCCCTTATACTTTAAAATTCGTCAAAACGTACTTCTTGCTATATTTTAAATATGTTTTTATGACGCCATATCCTTAATTTGAAAACTCCATTGTTTACAACTATTTATTTAAAAATTTATTTAAAATGGAAGTGAATGACACTGCCCTAACTTCACTTCAGTTGGTTACCAATACCATCTCCCTTTAAATTCATCACTACTCCACTTCTTTTCTGAACCCGGAATAATTCCCATAGTTATTGGTCAACCAAATTCCTCTTCACAAACATGTTTATCTGCAAAACATTTGCTCCCAGCGTTATTCACCTTGGATTGTGAATATCACTCCTTCTAGACTCGTTTAATCCCATCGACTTGATAGATCTTAGTACGGAGTCAAATTTCGTTTATATATATTCACATTCCCATATATTTCAATATTTAACTTAATCGTCGTTAACTTAAGTTCAAATCATTTCTGATTTACAATATAGTTATTGCCCTAAGTGGATTAAATGTAAAATAATATTTAAATGTTTATTTCAAACCATTTGAGTTAATTACAGCACAATACTGCTAACGATCCGCAACCATCCGTTGATCACTATACATCAGCGATTATAATTCATCTAATCCGACCTAACCGAATTATCTAGTTTTTGAAAACAAAGGGATTTATATTTTGTTCTAAATTTAATTTATTAGATAAGAAATAAATTAACTCTATTTATTTATTTAAAGTAAAATAACTCTGTTTGATTCTAACCAAGTACAACTTCGTTTACAATTGATCATGTTTGATCCTCTACCATCTTCTTCTCATACTACGCCTCTTCCTTTTTATTTCTTTTTAGAAATATTACTTGAATTTCTATCTTTACAAATATTTATATACTAAATATCAATTATACTTTTAAAGAGACTCCTTTTTATTTTATTATTTCCTATTTTCCCTTTTTATCTTTTCTCCTTTTCTTTTCCTTGAATTCTATTTCCTTTATTTATTTCCTTCTGGCCCAAACAAGGCCAACACCCTTAAGCCCACGCGTTTCTCCCTTCTTTTCTCTCGTGTCCTTCATCAGGAAATTCCTCGTTTCTTCCCTTGCTGGCTTGTTCCAGCAAAACACTCTTGACCCCAATGTTTACTTCGATCTCAAACCCAATCCCAAACTCCTCACAGCCAGCATGGCACACGTTGTGCCCTCATCTTCTGTCACAAGAAGGACGGAAGCAGTCCGGGAAACAGAACGTTTTTCCCCCGGCTGTACATGCATGCTCATGTATTTGAGAACAGTCCCCTGCTTCATATCATATAAATATTAACTACTCAAGTAGCTTCTTGTATGCACATATTTAAATCCATTCTCAGAAATTCTAAGTTGCTTAAAACCAAAACTCATATGAATCCCTCAACAATTGCCATGCATATGCCTAAAAATTCCACATGCAAGGCTCCTTAAATGATTTACTGACATGTGTTTACCGGTTTATTCATTTTCCACGTGTTTACTTGAAGATTTAACACATACCGAAGCATGGATGATATCTATATGTAGGTATATAGACAGTATAAATATGAGGAAATGTTTACTCACTGTTTTAATTCCATGTTTCCTATGTATTTTAGTTTTAACGCAGGGACCTAATCAACTCAGTACAACATGTTCGGAATACATATATACTCGCATTAATATCTCAATCAATATTAGGTTTAGACTAGTGGAAAGAATTTTACTCACTATTTTCTACTCTTTACTGCTCTGTACCATTTCCTTAATTTTAATATCAGTTAATTGCTATCCCATACCATTTTCAGATCCCTTTTACCATGACTAAACAACTAATTAAATAAATTAAGGCATATATATTTGCATTCCAAATCAGTAATGGTATTGAAATAAAAAGAGAGTTTACTCACTGATTTCGGATCTACTTCCCTTTTTCCTTCTTTGCAAACAAGACTGCCACTTCAACTTATAATACCACCTTTTGCTTCTTGTATAGTTGTTTTCTTCTCCTTTCTTTGCAAACTCATCTTCACACATGCTCGAACTCCCGGATTTGAATCGTGACATCGTCCATGCTTGAGTAGAAAACTGGCGACAACTCCTAACACTCGTTGTCACCCATCAACGCCCGTGTATGCATTCCCCTACCACACAGCAAGCCAATTCCCACGTCCACTTGCAGGAGATCGAACTTTGTTTTATAATATTTATTTTGGTTTTATATGAATAATTTTAGTTTGAAGCCTTGTTTTTTGCTTACTGGAAAAATGAAACCTCTTCGTATGTATTTATAGCAGACGATGGCTTCATGGCCAAGGAATAGAGGTGTAGTGTGTACATCCTACAATATAGTCTGTGTTTCTGCGTTTGAGTTTTCATTTCACAGCTGTTTGATTTGCTTGCCATATTTTTTGCTTCTTTAAATGACGTGATTAGAGAAGTCATAGCAGACGGAACATTAGGGTAGCAGTTCCTGAAATTTCTTGCTTCAGATTAGGGTAGGTAGTAGGCTTTAGATTTGAAATTTCATAGCAGATTTTTCCTTCGATATGAAGTAATAGGGGACGGCAGATTTGGGTAGGCTGTATTGATAAAGGCATGGTGTTGTGGTACTCTTATGTATCCTCATTTAATTCTTAATGGGACTGCAATACATGTTTAGCATGGGCGTGAAACAATAGGCACAAGCTGACATTCAATTTGACAATTTATGTGCTGTTGGTTTCGTTTTAGGGCAGTCACATACATAAAACTTTGTTAAGTTGTACATAATATCGGTTTCATTTATTTTATTTTGCAATGATTTCATGTTTATATATTTTCTATGATATTTGTGTACGTCATAACATCCTAAGAATAAGCTATTTACTGAGTTGTATATTAATGCATATGTGGTACAGCTTGTACCAAGCTTGTTGTCTTATATTAGATATTTTCTGTACCTATTTCATAAATTCCCGTTCGTTTACGGACCGTTAACGACGAAAATAAAATTACGGTCATGTCCAGCGAGGTGCCACGATCCTAAAAGTATAATAATATTGGTAGGTTGACTCATATTTTGAAACTCCAAAACATTGATATAGGGTGCACAATACTCCAAAATAAAAGTTGCGTATTTAATTAATTAAAAATTAAAGTAAAATTCTAAAAATTAAATTATCATTACGCCTCAAAAGAACCTTGTCTAAATTCGAAACAGATGTCTAGTTATATCGAATAACCCGTTACGGTCGATAAACGATTCTACGGCGACTTTTTGAATATTTGATTTGGACATAACTCATAATCTATAACACGAAATCTTGGTTTTTCACTTCTGTTAGAAAAATACAGTTCAACAGATTCCAACGTTTTTTGTTTCGAAGAAATCCGACTAATAACGGGTCCCGCACACTCAGTTGAAGTTCAAAACGTTAAATTACGAACTGCAACGTCGTTATGAGCTCGATTATATTTAATATATATTTTTATACGCTCAATTATATAAATCCACTTATATCACGAATTCAATATTTAAACTGATTTAAATATTCAAATACAAACCGATAAAAATGCGGGACGTTACATAACTTATTTAAGCTCGGCCCAAAATAAATAAAAAGGAAGAAAATGTTTTAAGATTAAAAATCTAAATAAAACTATGGTCATGTAGTGAATATATATGCAAGTTAGGTCAAGGAAAATTTATCGAATAGTTTGGCTCATGTTTCTCTAATTGAGTTGATTGTTGGCATATGTAAGTAATTCGATGTAGTAATCGAGTTCTAAACAGCTAAAATTAAAATGAATTGATCTATTGATTTAATTACCGATGGTTTTAATGCCAAATACCATTTAAATAAATCGAACGTAAATTTAATCGTGAACTAAATTAATGCGTGAACTATTGATTGATAATGATATGTAATCTAGCAAATTCTGTATAGGTTGTTTAATTAGTTGATTAATTTAAGTTGTTATAATTACGTTAACCGTAATTATATGTTTTTATTTACATCTATTAGTGGAAATAAACACTATTCCACTATATATTTGATTGACTAAATTGCTTGGACACCCTGTTAGCAGAAATAAACACTGTTATGATATTATCTCAATTTAACATATTTAATAAATTAATATATGATGTTGAGATATTATATTATCAGTTGATAATATTGAATTGTATTTAACAAATTGGGTTAACGACCTGAATGTTGTCTATTATAAGAACAGCTATTTACCATTGGGACTGCTAAGCCATTTTCTATAAAGTAATTCAGAAATAGACTTAAGTTTTGATAATTGGATATAAATTGTTTTTAAGAAACAATGAAATGAATTAATATAAATTAATTATATTATTTATTTAAAAAGGAAAGATTAATTGTAATCGTTTTAACTATTCGTTTTGTTAAATGAATGGTGAGAAGTTAATTAGTTTTAAAGTAATAGCTTTTGGTAAGAAAATAGTGGAGTTAAATAGCAGTTTAAATTTAGACGAATTATATTAGAAGGATGTCTTAAACTTAATTAATATCTTAATTAAGTTTTAAAAGATAATTTGATTATCGAAGGAAATAGGAAATCAAGTCAATTATTTGAATTCAACTCCCCGATTTAACATTTAAATTAATCAAGTCAACTTGATAAATAGTTCCAGTACCACAAGGTTGTTTGGAAAGGGTTTAAGATTTGTAAAATCAATTAGATTTACAAATTCTAGGGTGTCGAATATTTTGAACATCGAACTTGTACGAATCTTGACGATAAGAAATGATTTCGATTTGAGGTCTGAGAGGTAATTAAAATACCCCAACTTGAACGATTTTACTATTATTTGATAGATCATATTTGTTTGTGTTCAGAATAAGTGTTAGAGTTGAATATCACCTTCATCTTTGAAACATATATTCGAGAATGAGATTTATCATGTAAAATGGATAATAAGAAATTATAAGTTAATTAGTACTTATGTTTTAGATTAAATATACATATAAAGTTAATATTTGAAGATTATTTAAATGAGGCTTAACAGATCCAATAGAAATTAATCTATTTATTTTATTTTATATATTTGATAGTTAAATAACCTACTATCAAATGTGGACCATTTTCGTTATCGTTTCGAAGAGAACGGAATCTAAATTCCACTTTGATTCGATATATACGTTTTGAGTGAGAGGTTATTGAAGACCATTGAAGACGGTGTTATGCAAAGACTATTATGTCAATCCTAGGTATAAATTGCCTAAGATGGATTTATAGGATAGTGCATTCGGTTTGTCCAGTCCTAGGGCAACTTGTATGGATGAATGTCTGACAGAGTATGCCTAATAAATCGTGTAAGTTGATCTCTTCAAACGTATTTACGTTTGGTGGCGAAGGGATTCGTTTCTCTTAGCTTTATACCCGAGATATTTTTCGGGAAATCAGTTTGTGATTTGGCGGGTTTGATGATGTGGCATTCAAAGTGAATGAAGACGTGTTATATCCAAAGGTAAGCTCAGCCTCAAGCCTCACAATCGGGAAATGACAAAAATCGAGCAGGCAGCATGGCTATATGGGTCGCTCCCATTAGGGTGTATTGTCACCTATCTAGAGAAATTCCATTTGCTTCTTTATTCTATTTGATGTTGTCCCTTTCGGGAAACGGTGGGTAGCTCCCAATCGTTGGAGAGAATATATTGGATACACTTAAGCGAAATGAGTGGTCGGTCATGTGTGGGTCGGGTTGTACGACGTTCTTGTTGAACCAGTGTATTCCCCTCTAGAGATACACTATCGGAAGGCGGTTCCTTATCTTGTCATAATTGGAAATCCATTATTCAATAAGTGCTCGCGGTTTTGATTGTATACCATATATGTAGAGCGTGAGATGCAAGCGTTTTGCTAGATTGCTATTTATTTGTATTTAGACACTATCATAATATCAGAATAATATTGTTTTCAAAAATATTTTGGGTTATCGTAAGATAAAAACCATCCATATTTATGTGTGGATCGGTCTTACGATTATCTTTTCTTTCAAAAGGTTTTTGAAAGTTAAAATCAAACTGTTGTAATCGTTTACTCATACTTGTCCTATGACTGACCCAGAGTTTATTCTTCTATGTTTTTCCTAAACTTTTGAGTGTCCAAATTTGTACGGGCAGTCCAATAGTTTAGGATATTACAGATCTCTGAAGGAGCTTGGAGCAGGAGGCTTCAGCCTTAGAGATATAGAGTTTATTTCGTTGTGTTGTATATGTAATGTACTCTAATATTGTATGTAAGTCAAATGTTGTTGTATTTCAAAAGTAATTATTTATATATCATATTTTATTCTGCTACGATTGTGAGACTCAGTGTTATAGCTCAGTTCGATCTTCTATATCTATTTTCTTCTATTCTAATTTTCTATCTTTCTATTTCTCATCCTCCAACTTCTTTCTATTAATGGTTCGTATTTTCGTGCAATTTGGGTCGGATGTGAGATGTATTCAGTCAGCTCAAACGTGATGAATTTGCGGGTTGTTACAGAGTAGGTATACAAGCAATCCAGGAGAACACTTGAAAGCATTAATGAGAGCGCTTGGATATTTGAAAAATACCATGAAACATTTTGTGACGGCCCACCCCGCACCAGCCGACATTTCAATGAAAGTGCGATGTGCTAATGTCCAACCAGCACGGGACGGTCGCCAAAGAAAGGAAAGATGGGAATTTGAACTAGCAAGGAACGTGTAGAATGTCTCATAGCGCATGGAATAAAATATAATAATAACATACTTGACATAAAACAAGCGAGACAGTGCATAAGCTGAAAATTAAACCATCATAGCAGCGGAAAATCCAAATACAGCTTATGTTCCACATCATCGTTATTACAACTTTTAAAAACTGCCTCTAAAGCAAAATAAGGAAGGTAAACTACTAATGCCCAAAGTAGTGACCAGCAGCGACACAGGGAGAATATCTATATATATCATACGTGGAAGCCTCCTGCTCGTCTCCGGCACAGCTACATGTGCATAGTCACTTGACTTGTCTCTAGTCTTCCCGTTTAAGAGTAACCAGAGTGATAAGAAGAGACATAAAACTCTGGATCATACAAAAGTCTGATATGAGCGATAAGCAGCAAAACAGGACAATAACAGGTATACTAAACCATACCTGAACCTGGACCTGCAACTAAAGAGTTAGCACAACAAGATGCACAATACTCTAAGGTGACACTAACCTGTGGTGTAAAGATACGGGGGTGGGGGTGTGCATGTCATAGTGATGTCAAACAATCGGGCATAGAAACCATCCTCACATCTCTCACTTGGTGCGTAAAGCGTACAATATCCACCGCTTTGATCACCCATATCCTTGCTATGATCACTCTGCCCCATGGAGTCATGGTGACTCCACTGCACTGATCCATAGCCACTAGTCCTTGCTATGTCCACTCTGCCCCATGAAGCCATAACGACTCCATTGCACTGGCTCATAGCCATGCTACGATCACTCTGCCCCATGGAGTAATAACTACCCCACTACACTAATCCGTAACCTAACAATCATCTCTCGGTGGTGAATCAAAGTCATGGACGTCGACAACTCCTTAGCACACGTCCCGCAGCAAAGCCCAACTCATGAAGTTAACTCGTTGGTTCCTAACTGGATCCTGAGTTCTACTTCCCATTTGGACTACCTTTGCATCTCGGGTTTTGGCCTCCTCCGGATCGGTTCGGAACAAGCTTCTATTCAGATCGACTCTCTTCTTCTCTATCAGTCCATGGTCGTCAACTCTGTTCGGGTCGGGTCGTGCTCCCTCCATCAGGTCAGATCGTGGTGCTCCAAGCTGGGTCGTGGTGTCACACTGGTTCGGGTCGGGTCGGATAGGACTTCGGTTCGGGGTCAAACTCCCCTTGGCCTGTGCAGGCAGGTCGGCTCAGAGAATGATGATTCCATCAGGTCGGGTCATGCCACCATTCACGAGAGGATCGGTCAGAGAGCTTTAGGTGCAGGCAGTCAGGTCGGTCTCCATCATCATGAGCGGGTCGGGTCGGAGAGGGGGCTATCCGATCCGGTCTGGCTCCTGCATATTTTTCCTGCAACTTCCAACGACTGTTTTTACGCCACATGACGGCGTTTTCACCATTCTAATCGTACTAAACAATTACAAAACATTCCAAATAGTCATAGCAACATGTATAGTCATCCGCGAAAACCAAAATAACAAACAATCATGATAATATAAATCAAACATACCCAAAAACCCATGTTTTCTTTTCAACCGTGTTTAAGTATAACTAATGATAGGGTTAGCAAAATTTAACCAAATTAACCCAAATTTCTAACAGAGGCCTAAAACAATATTTCGAAATTTATAAATATCTTTCCAGAATTTAATAATGTATAAATTCACTAATTATCACTGTTACCCTTAATTAACCTTAATTAGTGTAAAAACAATGTTAATCACTCACCTAAGCCACAAATTAACTTTAGATCTGAAACTATCTCTGATTTGGGTCGAATCTCTATGCAACACAGCAGCTCTATTCCCAATTTGATGCTAATTTGCCTTGATTTGATGTAGATTAGGCTAAAACTTGATTAGAGAGTGATTTGGGACGAAATTAGAGGGTAGAGGCCATGGCTAGGGTTAGAGAAATGTTTCAGGCGGCTAAAAAATGAAATAAAAATCGTTTTCCTACTGTTCTCAGCCTCCCAATAATGCTAATCCCGAAATGGGTTATGGGTCCTCTTGCTAATCACCCTAATTAGGCTCGGTTAAGCTGTTTTTCACCTTCTAAACCTTGTTTCAGCCATATCTCCAAAACGGTGAGTCCGTTTGGCTATTATGACCACTCTACGGAAAGGTAAACCATCATCCGGATCTAATGGAAGTGGTTTCAGGTCAAAACTCCTTACCAATCAAAAGTTATGGCCGAAACAAGATCAGCTAGGGGCAAAATGGTCATTTAAAAATTGGCAAAAATCATGAACATGGGAAATAACCCCAATAGTCGTCTCCCAAAGTTACATGGCTATACGACTTCATATGAGAAAGAAACAAATATTCTACAATCCTTTGATGCGTAGAATGCAGGTCGTTACATATACCATACATTATGGGAAATATCATGCCGTCTTAGAAGGATATAGTGATGCAAATTGGATTGCTAATTCAAAGGAATCAAAATTAATTAGTGGTTATGTATTTATTTTAGCAGGGGCAACAGTGTCATGGAATTCTACTAAATAAACATGCATAACTCAATCCACTATGGAATCAGAGTTTATTGCTTTAGATAAAGCAGGCGAAGAAGCATAATGGCTTCGTCACTTTTTAGAAGATATTCTGTTCTAACCCAAACCTGTACCAGACATACATTGTGATAACCAAGCAGCGTTAGGATGAGCGCAAAACTTTGTATAATGGAAAGTCACGACATATTCGTAGACGCCATAATACAGTTAGGCAGTTACTCTCAAATGGAACTTTTTCCATAGATTATGTGAGAACAAATGATAACCTAGTGGATCCGTTTACTAAAGGTTTATCAAGATAGAAAATTAACTGCGCATCGAGGGGAATGGGTTTAAAAGCCTAAACCAACAAGAGTTATCTTATATAGAAACCTATCCTAGCGACCGGAGATCCCACGGGCTAGGATCAATAGGCAAACCAGCCATGAATAGCTCGAGATGTAATGCATTTGTTTGGACATAATCCTACTCCATTCCTATGGTGCACAATATAAATGCATGCCTACAGAAGTATTACAAGGTTAAAACTACGTTTTTTTTTTAATGATGACCATATCATGAAAATAACAAGTGGGTATATGTAGGATACTCTTTATGGTTGTGATCACCTATGTTAGTGTGAGCTAAGTCGGCTCTATGAGAATTTTAAAGGCTTAAATTCTCTGTAACACCCGCAGAACCAAGTAGTATTCAGGACCAAAATGAACACAACCAAGAGATTGGATGAGAAGGGAATCAATGCTTCGTAACACTTATGGTCTGGATATACAATAATGGCCGACGGTTTAAGATGAAATAATTCACCGATTAGCCAAGTATATCCGATAAATTGTAATTAGGGATAAGTTCAAAGTGAAATATCTACTTATCCACGATAAAACATTATTCCATATGTACTCTGCACTATTTCGCTTTGTGTAGGGGAAAAGTATATTATCATTCACCTGGGGGATTGCTGAAGTTTTGTGAATGAAATATCACTTGTCCTACGTCACCAAAATGAAAAACCAGGCTAGGAGTCAGAAGTTACTATGTGGAAGCATTCTGATTTTCCACGTAGAAACTATATTCTGAATTGTCTCGACGAGTTGCTATACAAAGTATATCAGCCTCTAAAGACAGCAAAAGCATTCTGGAATGCACTTGCCACGAAGTACAAGACGCAGAATATCAGTCTTAAGAAATTCATTGTAGACAAATTCATGAACTACAAGATAGTTGACTCCAAACCGGTGACTGCTTAAATACATGAATTACAAATTATCATTCATGAACTCGAATCGGAAGGTCACAAGGTTGGAGAATCGTTTTTGGTTGAAGCCATCACGGGGAAACTGCCGCCGTCATGAAGAGATTACCGCAACTATCTAAAGCATAAGAAGAAGGAAATCTCTTTACATGAACTCATTCCAATCTGAATCTTCCTTCTCTCTTCTCTACTGCCCTTATATAAAATCACAGTGACATACTAATTACAATCTCGTGTAGAATACGTCTGTTGTATCTTAGGAGAATTTTGAAATAAAATTCTTAAGGAATTGTTACGACAAGCCTCAGACATCATCCGGTTATATTTCTAGTTTATTTGTATATTTATATACATTAATTCTATAATCTTTACATTCTCTACGTTGTGTTATTTTTTTAAATAGTATAACGTTGTTGTAAATTGATTAAAACATACTTATGGCTATCACTAGCTAATATTGAATTCCAACGTAGTGGAAATTTGATTTATAAACTTGTGCGACGAGTTTATAATTGACTATCCTCTGTTTTGGTATACTAGACGTATAACATATCTGAAACGACCTGAAATCCCCCTTACGGGAAACCACGAATTGAGTTGAGAACAAGCCACATCGGAACGCAAACAGAAGAACTTTTCACTGTTAATTACAACAATTCCATCAGAATACAAGAATATACAGAGTATAAATCAATATTACACATTTACCAAATATCAGAAATTACAATAAATTACATAGCAGTGGAAAATAATACAATACACAACTGAAGGAGATATACGGATACAAAGCTTTCCGGATATCATTCCAGCTGTAAACCAGGATCCTGTGAATATAAATCTGCAAAACCAAAACTACTAGCTGCCCGTGCGGAAAATAGGGGCACCCAAAGTTTAGGTTAAAACAATAAACTCCAGGTCAGTCATGTTACAGGTGTGAGAACTAAAACGGTTATTAATCTTTAATTTTAAAATTAGGTAAATCAAGGGACCACGCTGTATAACACGGAACGAGTTTCCTCCCAAGAACACCAGTGCATAAAACAACAGCGCAATGCTAAATAAAGAAAAATGAAGCTATTACAAGACGCAGGTCCCATCACACAATGCAACACAAGCCGGAGGATAGGGTATTACCTTATAATAGCCAAAGCATGCTTGATACGCTAAATTTCATCTTTTATTATTACTATAAGTGTATAGTATCAAAACAATTTCAATCATAAGTATCAATCATAGACGGCATAAGTGCCCCATCCCACTATGTCGCCATACTAGGCTCTACAATCAAAACCGCAAAATGTCGTATTGGAAGTTGGATTATCATTTATGATATGAACCGAGGCTAGGGATCGTCCTCACCGATTCGAGAGCCTCTAGTCCGCCCCTCAGGAACAGAACGCATCGTCCCTTAGACTTAGGGCTGGTCCACCGATGTGGATTATAATTCCTGAACACTGTGTTTCCCCGCCCTATGAGGCGTAAATGAGCCAACAAATGACTCCATCGGCTCCACATAGTCACCGATATATCCGAGGCGCCTCGCAACAACAACAACCACATAAGTCAAACTCGTCAGGGCGTATAAAACCACTGATGCCACTTCTAACTAGAAAGAAATGCATGCCCCCCGATATCCGTCTCCCGTTTTTGGTTCATACCTGGTGTGAAACTCGCGAATTAAACGCTACACAAAGCTATGTCACAAAAGCCGTGCTTTGATCATCAACCACAAGACTTTGCTTTTCAACAAAAGCCTTGATCATTTGCATCTTAGCATGCCACACAGGAAAACCACTCCATGCAACCGATATCCATCAATCACACAGAATGATATCCAATGTCAGACACACAGTCCATTTACAATTCCGTTCTGGGTCTGAACGAAAACGGAGGCACCTTGTACCTCGCATATCCATCGATCTCCAAGTACGTCTGGACGATCACCAACTGATTCCCTCCTCTTGGGTGTACAGCCCAATCAAGATCATCAGTAATCGCCCAAACGATGTGAAGACCTCCGGTCTTCAACCACCGTCTTCATCTTCGACTAATCATCGAATCAGTTATTCAGAATGGGATAAACCCAGTCTTTCTAAATAACCCACGTATATAATAAACAAGTGTTACACAAACACAACATACGCCTCATTCCAATTCATCAGTCACTAACCGAAAATTAGCAAGAGGATAATTCCCCAAATATTAACCCCGAAGGCCGAAACCAACATCAGATCAATATCCAGGAAACCATTCTTCTTAGCTAACCTACAGTTAGTTTCTAAATTTCACATTCTTAGGGATAGGTTCCCATTAATTTTATCAAAGATAAATTCCTTTAATTTATTCTTTAATCTTCTTTTGAACATCAATTCAAACCAAATAATGGTTTATCCAAACTAGCCAGGATTAACGAACCTTACCGAAGTAATCATTTGTTTTAATTTCCCAATCCCAACCTATTCATCCCATGAAGTAAAACCGGTAATATTTCATATCTAACACCACGGTGTTATCGGTAAATTTAATTACCATTTCACGTTCAAATCTAATTAAAGATCTAACTATCGCCTGGAGCAAAACTGGTGATACTCCATTCTCGATCTTTTCAATCTAATTAAAGATTCATTAAAACTCCACTTAGTTTTAATCTTTAACTGGGTTAAAGAATCAATGTCATTTAAAAAACGGTTCGCGATAAACCCAAAATCACATTCCACTCTATCAGCTTTTAACCGTAAATAGCAAGTGAGCAATTCCCTAAGTATTAACCCCGAAGGCCGAAACCAACATCAGATCAATACCCAAGAAACCATTCAACTTAACTAATTTCCAGTTAGTTTCTGATTTTCTTAACTCAGTTGGGTCTAAGAACAGTATTATTGAAGATACCGTTCACGATAACCCAAATCACATTCCATTAATTATCGGGTTAAAGAACAAGTGTTATTTAAAACACCGTCCATGATAAACCCAAAAATTAATTCAAATTCAATTCCAATTAAATATCATGTAATTGGCACACTTCAGTAAATCTAAAAAAAAAAGATTTAATCTTTTCTCAACTGGGTTTAAGAACAGTGTTAATGAAGACACCATTCACGACAAACCCCAAATCCCATTTGATATTAAATACAAGGATCTGAATAGAAAACATATCGGCTTATATTCAATATCAAATTCTACGACCCACAAATATCGTATTGGAAATAACGATATAAATATATCTTTCAAATTTCCATAACGATATCTGTATAATCACGAAATCCAACATCGAAATATTCCAAAGACAATTTTGATTCAAATCCATTCCAATTCAATTATTGGAAATTCTAGTTATTTTTCAAAACCATTTCAAATTCACTTTATTTATTTCAAAAATAAATGAATTATAATTCTAGTTCAAAACTAGTTCATTTCGATAAAAATCTAATTTTATCTTTTCAAATATGGAGTTTTTCATCCCAATTCTTTCCAAATTATTTCTTATGACTTTACACAAATTATTACTATTTTTAATAATTTTATCAAGGTTTGTACAGTCGATTTCCATCAACGGCCATCAAACTGCACTTACAGCAACCTTTTCCAAATTTGACTTGGACATAATTCCAAATCCAATCGTTAGATCTCTAATTTCTCATATTCGTTGGAAAGCTCCTTTCGATACGAACCCAACGGTTCCGATTTCAGCAGAATCCGACGGTCGGATCTCCCGTAATGTCCGTTCGAAATCAATGGTCGAAATTCACGAACTGCTGCGGCGCGGCGCGTTCTATTCAGGCCATTATATTATATATATAATATATATAATACATATTTCGTCGATTTCCTTTCAAAACGTATTTTATAATTCGTTTTACATTCGTTTTCAAAACAGTTTCAACTTCATATTCAATTTTAAATCAAAATTGAATTTTTCCTTATAAATTCGTTTTAAATTCATTTCGGTTCAATTCAAATTCATTTCAATTCGAACTCATTTTCTATTCAATTGAATTCGAATTCATTTTCTATTCAATTCAATTCGAATTCATTTTATTTTCAATTCAATTCGAATTCATTTTCTATTCAATTTCATTCGAATTCATTTCTATTCAATTTAATTCGAATTTCATTTCCAAATATTCAATTTAATTCGAATTTCATTTCTATTCAATTTCAATTCGAATTCATTTTATTCAATTTAATTTCTCATCGTTATTATTTAAAATAATTCATTTTAAATAATCAAAATTCGCTAAAATTGCCAAAATAAAAAATTTAAATTGGCTTAGATTTCCGGGTTATTATAATCTCCCCCACTTAAAACTTTTCGTCCCCGAAAAGGAACGAAGCCGAAAGTTGTTTAACTAATCAACTCAACTTTCATTATTTCCATTACGGCTTAAGTTCTTCAACTTTCCAGTTTCTAAGAACTTTTCAAATTTTTCAAAAAATTGGCTAAAACCCTAAATTTTCGAAAAATTTCGCCATAACCTCCCCTGCACCGAGGACTTGGGGATATTTCATATAGCCTCCCATGGCCTTCTTCAATCCAAAAGAAAAAGAAAAAGCCAATCGGCTCATAAAATCATCCAAACCCAATAAATTTGTAAATATGTACCTATTTGTTGGGTAAACAATTTTATTCCTCTTCTCTAGCCTCCTTGCTATGACCTGTTCAATGTAAGTACATGTATATGCATGCAAATGCGACTAATTTTTAATACAATTCACTATATGGTTCAATTTGGCTAAAGGTTCAACATTTAATTAATCATCCAATAATCAAACAACACAATCAGCAATCAATTAGTTGATTATCTTTTCAAATTCATAACTTTGATATATAGTCAAAAATCACATTTTTGATGCCAAATCACAACAATAAGCCCTATCTAATTTTGGTTCTCACACCAGCCAATAGGAAATATATAGAAATCTCACTTTCGTCACTCGAACATAAATTCTGATGATGATCGATCAATCATCAGAATCATCTCTGGGCGACTACAGTGTGATTCTATATCTACCTAATATACTAAAACTTCGAATACACGCGGATCAGACGTATACGCAAAATCTTTATATACTGGATAGTCCAAATCAATATAAACAAATATTCAAATACGAATAATTGAATTGAATTTTCAAAACAAAACTCGTTTTCATTTTAAAAATATACTCTTCACACTCGTTCTAGGATACTACTGATCCCATCTCTAACGAGTCATTCTCATTGGATATTACTAATTCAATCTCTGATGAATTCTTTCGTATGGTTCTAATGTGTCTTGTTCTCTGAGCTTTGTAAACCAAAGCTCCGATACCAACTGTGAGGACCTGTAACTTCCCCGGTAAGGAAAGAGTGGATACTTCGAGAACAACACACAAAAGAACGCAGTCAGAAGAACTTTTCATTGTTAATTAAAACAATTCCATCAGAATACAAGAATATACAGAGTTTAAATCAATATCACACATTTACCAAATATCAGAGATTACAATAAATTACATAGCAGCGGAAAATAATACAATACACAACTGAAGGAGATATAGGGATACAAAGCTTTCCGGATATCATTCCAGCTGTAAACCAGGATCCTGTGAATATAAATCTACAAAACCAAAACTACTAGTTGCCCGTGCGGAAAATAGGGGCACCCAGAGTTTAGGTTAAAACAATAAATTCTAGGTCAGTCATGTGACTTGTGTGAGAACTAAAACAGTTATTAATCTTTAATTTTAAAATTAGGTAAATCAAAGGACCACGCCGTATAACACGGAACGGGTTTCCTCCCAAGAACACCAGTGTATAGAACAACAGCGCAATGCTAAATAAAGAAAAATGAAGCTATTATAAGACTCAGGTCCCATCACACAATGCAACACAAGCCGGAGGATAGGGTTTTACCTTATAATAGCCAAAGCATGCTTGATACGCAAAATTTCATCTTTTATTATTACTATAAGTTTATAGTATCAAAATAATTTCAATCATAAGTATCAATCATAGATGGCATAAGTGCTCATCCCACTATGTTGCTATACTAGGCTCTAAAATAAAAACCGCAAAATGTCGTATTGGAAGTTGGATTATCATTTATGATATGAACCGAGGCTAGGGATCGTCCTCACCGATTCGAGAGCCTCTAATCTTCCCCACAGGAACAGAACGCATCGTCCCTTGGACTCAGGGCCAGTCCATCGATGTGGATTATAATTCCTGAACACTGCGTTTCCCCGCCCTATGGGGCGTAAATGAGCCAACAAATGACTTCATCGGCTCCACATAGTCACCGATATATCTGAGGCGCCTCGCAACAGCAACAACCACATAAGTCAAACTCGTCAGGGTGTGTAAAACCACTAACGCAACTTCTAAATAGAAAGAAACGCATGCCCCCCCTTCGATATCTGTCTCCCGTTTTTGGTTCATACCTGGTGTGAAACTCGCGAATTAAACGCTACACAAAGCTATGCCACAAAGGCCGTGCTTTGATCATCAACCACAAGACTTTGCTTTTCAACAAAAGCCTTGATCATTTGCATCTTAGCATGCCACACAGGCAAACCACTTCATGCAACCGATATCCATCAATCACACAGAATGATATCCAATGTCAGACACACAGTCCATTTACAAGTCCGTTCTGGATCTGAACGAAACCGGAGGCACCTTGTACCTCGCATATCCATCGATCTCCAAGTACGTCTGGACGATCACCAACTGATTCCCTCCTCTTGGGTGTACAGCCCAATCAAGATCATCAGTAATCACCCAAACGATGTGAAGACCTCCGGTCTTCAACCACCGTCTTCATCTTCAACTAATCGTCGAATCAGTTACTCAGAATGGGATAAACCCGGTCTTTCTGAATAACTCGCGTATATAATAAACAAGTGTTACACAAACACAATATACGCCTCATTCCAATTCATCAGTCACTAACCGTAATTTGGCAAGAGGATAATTCCCCAAATATTAACCTCGAAGGCCGAAACCAACATCAGATCAATACCCAGGAAACCATTCTTCTTAGCTAACCTACAGTTAGTTTCTAAATTTCACATTCTTAGGGATAGGTTCCCATTAATTTTATCAAAGATAAATTCCTTAAATTTATTCTTTAATCTTCTTTTGAATATCAATTCAAACCAAATTATGGTTTATCCAAACTAGCCGGGATTAACGAACCTTACCGAAGTAATCATTTGTTTTAATTTCCCAATCCCAACCTATTCATCCCATGAAGTAAAACTGGTAATACTTCATATCTAACACCACGGTGTTATCGGTAAATTCAATTACCATTTCACATTCAAATCTAATTAAAGATTTAACTATCGCCTGGAGCAAAACTGGTGATACTCCATTCTCGATCTTTTCAATCTAATTAAAGATTCATTAAAACTCCACGTAGTTTTAATCTTTAACTGGATTAAAGAATCAATGTCATTTAAAACACGGTTCGCGATAAACCCAAAATCACATTCCACTCTATCAGCTTTTAACCGTAAAATAGCAAGTGAGCAATTCCCTAAGTATTAACCCCGAAGGCCGAAACCAACATCAGATCAATACCCAAGAAACCATTTAACTTAACTAATTTCCAGTTAGTTTCTGATTTTCTAAACTCGGTTGGGTCTAAGAACAGTATTACTGAAGATACCGTTCACGACAACCTAAATCACATTCCATTATTATCGGGTTAAAGAACAAGTGTTATTTAACACATCGTCCATGATAAACCCAAAAATTAATTCAAATTCAATTCAAATTCGATTCCAATTAAATACCATTTACTTGGTACAGTTCATTAAATCTAAATAAAAAGATTTAATCTTTTCTCAACTGGGTTTAAGAACAGTGTTAATGAAGACACCATTCACGACAAACCCCAAATCCCATTTGATATTAAATACAAGGCTCTGAATAGAAAATATATCGGCTTATTTTAAATATCAAATTCTACGACCCACAAATATCGTATTGGAAATAACGATATAAATATATCTTTCAAATTTCCATAACGATAACTGTATAATCACGAAATCCAACATCGAAATATTCCAAAGACAATTTCGATTCAAATCCATTCCAATTCAATTATTGGAAATTCTGATTATATTTCAAAACCATTTCAAATTCACTTTATTTATTTCAAAAATAAATGAATTATAATTCTAGTTCAAAACTAGTCCATTTCGATACAAATCTATTTTTATCTATTCAAATATGGAGCTTTTCATCCCAATTCTTTCCAAATCATTTCTTATGATTTTACACAAATTATTACTATTTTTAATAATTTTATCAAGATATGTACAGTCGATTTCCATCAACGGCCATCGAACTACACTTACAGCGACCTTTTCCAAATTTGATTTGGACATAATTCCAAATCCAACCGTTAGATTTCTAATTTCTCATATTCGTTAGAAAGCTCCTTTCGGTACGAACCCAACAATTCCAGTTTCAGGAGAATCCGACAGTCGAATCTCCCGTAATGTCCGTTCGAAATCAATGGTCGAAATTCACGAACTGCCGCGGCGCGGCGCGTTCTATTCAGGCCATTATATAATATATATATAAAATATATTTCGTCGATTTCCTTTCAAAACGTATTTTATAATTCGTTTTACATTCGTTTTCAAAACAGTTTCAATTTCATATTCAATTTTAAATCAAAATTGAATTTTTCCTTATAAATTCGTTTTAAATTCATTTCGGTTCAATTCAAATTTCAAATTCATTTCAATTCGAATTCATTTTCTATTCAATTCAACTCGAATTCATTTTCTATTCAATTCAATTCGAATTCATTTTATTTTCAATTCAATTCGAATTCATTTTCTATTCAATTTCAATTCGAATTCATTTCTATTCAATTTAATTCGAATTTCATTTCCAAATATTCAATTTAATTCGAATTTCATTTTCTATTCAATTTCAATTTGAATTCATTTCTGTTCAATTTAATTTCTCGTTGTTATTATTTAAAATAATTCATTTTAAATAATCAAAATTCGCTAAAATTGCCAAAATAAAATTTTTAAATTGGCTCATATTTCCGGGTTATTACAATATCTTGAAATTTATGAGCTAATCCCAAGTTTATTAAGCTTAGAAGAGAACTAGAAATTATTTCGTATAAAGATTTATAAAAATTTGACGTTTTTATGTGCAAAAATTAAAACTTCAGTAAAATAAAAATATATGCATCAACTAGGACTCGAACCCAGGTGCCTTGATAGTGAGCTAAGTGTACTTTCCAAATGGGCTATGATATATATATGCTTCTTGTTGAACTTATACATTGGGTTCACATTATATTATAGGCTACAGAATTCACTTTCTAAATTAACAAACTAACCAATTAACTAACTTACTAAATTAATAAATGGCTGAAAGCTATTCTACCTATCGTTTATCTTTTTCTACTGCTACTTGTAAGGAAATTCTCTTATAAATATACTTAAGTTACTATTACTCCAATTCAAAAGAAACAACAGAACGGTGTCAACATCAAACAAATCGTCATCTTCCAAAAATACTCCGACCAAATCAAATGAAAAAACAATCGTCTGAATCCATTGAAATTTTTATCTCTTCCAATCCTGACAAACAACCAGAAACAAAGTGGGGAAACTACTATGCCGGTTATACACCAGATGCAAAGAAATCAGACGTCAACTTTTCGTTTCTCCATCAACCAAATACAAAATCAATGAGATTCATCATTACCAACAACAACAGCTTGAATTACAAAGAGAATTATACTTTGAGCAGAAAGTTACGGCACGACGGTTAAGATTTCTAAAGCAATTGGCAATAAGATTATGTGGAAAACCAAACGTACTTGAACCACGTCACTATCCACTTTCCACTACTCCGGAACAACCAACAACTTCTTGAAGTCCATGGAAAATACACCTACTCGTCCTCCTTATAGCCCAAATTCATGGGACAGAAACTATGCAAACAATGAGGAGGCTAGAAAAGAGACTCCTAAAAAAGAATCAACGTCTTCGGATTCTGATTAATAATTATTTCATGTTGTTGTTTAATTGTTCCAGCATTTAATAGCATTGCATTGATAAAATGCAAAGGAGTTGTTTAATTGCTGCTTTCGATAATTCATAAATAAATATATGTTATTTTCTCATCAATCAAATTATTATACACATATTAAACATTGTATTTAATTTGATTAACTATTCATTTATATATATATATATATATAAGGTTTAAAAATAAAACCAAAAAAATGGTTTTACTAGTCACCAGTCGACTGGTATAAAAAGAACCAGTCGACTAATTGACCGTAGTAAGCAAAAAAATTTGCTTGTCGTATGCAGTATTTAACCCCCAAACCCCTTTGTTTCTTTCTCATTACAAAACTCAAACTTTCCTACCTCAAAACCCTAGACTTCCAACAAATAAAAATCCAGTTTTCCCCCTAAAATCAAAACAAAATGGCTCCTTCTAGCAAGAAACCAAAAAAAGGCTCTTCTTCACCAACCCAAAGGCCAATTTACTCCTATATAGCTAAATGGCTATATAACGAAATCGTTGTAGAATGATGGTATAGAATGGAGTAGCTTAAGTTTCTAGAAGGAGTGTTCGTCAAATTTCTAGATTTTAATGCATACGGGTGACAAGGCTTGGCTAGAAGAAGAAGACTAGAATCTTTGATGGACTAGGAGCGAAATAATTTGAAGATTAATGTGGTAATGATAAAATTATTCCTTGCAAATTTGAATTTAGATCATCAAGCTCCCAGAAATCCCGATAATTGTGTATGGAGCTTAGTGTGTAGAAAATCTGTATTCTTTTCTACTGAAAGAATGGGACACATTTTAAACATACCAACCGACGGTATACCACTCGAGTTATTAAATTGCGAAATTCACATTCGCGACGAAGTTAGCCACTATTTTATCGATGATGATTCTGATAGCTCAAGAACAAAGGGATTGCGACCAAGTGCTAGGTTATTACACCATGCTTTAACGAGAACCATTTTACCGCGGACCAGCACTTTTGATTTGGTCTATATAGAAACCTTTCGAGCATTGTACGCAATTTACAATGATGTACACATCAATTGGGTTCAACTAATCATGGATCATCTTCTATCATTCACTTACGGGACTTTGCGGTATGTTTATTATAGCGAATATATTATGCAATTGCTTACTAATGCCGAATTTTCCGAACCGACTTCCGAGAAGCTTAAAGTGAAAATTTTAGATAGCAAAAATTTAAAAATGATGAAGTTACCCTCTCTGAGCCTTAGTATCATGACTTTAGAAAAATGGAAACAAAGAGAAAGGGGTCAATCATCTACCGCTTTTATTCAAGCAAATCCAGAAGATATAAGACTTACTACTCCATCTCAGACTACACGTGAGGTTATTGATGTTGTGGCTAGGAATCAGCTCCTACTTGAAGCTCGCCTCAAGAGGATGGACAAAAAGATGGATAAGAAGTTCAATAAAATTAATAATTTTCTTGGAAATATGTGGAATAATATTGTATGCTTGACTCCTATATCCACTCAGGAGCAGGATCCACGAAAAAGGCCCGTTTCACCATTTAACTGGACTACTTCTAAGAGCAAAAGTTCTGATGCCTTTTGATGTTGATTTGGTAGTAAGTTATCTTTTATAATTCTATGAACTTTTAAGAGACTTGTACTAAATAGTCTCTCTTGCATTTCAAACACTATTATGTTTTGCTTGTGAACGTTATCTAGTATTTTCTATGAACTCTAATATGTGATGAATACCATGTTATTTTTATCTTATTACTTGATCTTTTTAATCGATGACAAATGGGTAGAATGCTTTTGAGAAGTAAGTGCACTAACAAATTATTGCACGAGAAGTATAGTCATATTCAAGTGGAGAAAATTTCAAATACTGCATACATTCAATGGGGAAAAAATAAATTTTCTACAAGAGATTGTCATCAATCAAAAAAGGGGGAGAATGTTAATTCATGAGATTTTTAACTCACGACAAAAAAGAAAAGAAGATCAACGGAAGTATGATTTAGTATGATAGTTTATTTGTGTTTCAGTTGTGTTAGAGCTTATTAAAATCTATCCTCATATATTACACAATCAAGCACAAAAAATCACACACACACAACCCAGTCTATTGGTGGATTTTCCACCAGTCCATTGGTGCATGCTAAATTGCATAACCAAGTGCATTTTGTGTGCCAACGGTCATAAATATACATATGTTTTTAAATACTAGTCGACTGGTCATTTTTTACCAGTCGACTGATCTGAATATAACAGTTAAATTTCTGAAGAGAAATCTTCTCACGAAAGGTTTTCTATCCATTTCTGAATAGAAATAAGTGCTTTTTTCATCATAACTTTTCATGACAGATTATCACTCTTCAACTATTAATTATACATCACAAACTTTATTTCCAAATCACTGATTCTTCTTCTAATTTCCTTAGAAAAGTAATAAAGTACATTTTCCTGCCTCTTGTAGGCAATGGTTTAAAATCACATAAGTCTGTATGAACCAAATCTAGTGGTTCAGTACTTCTATGAATAGTACGAAATGGTTTCTTGACCATTTTGGTTTCTACACATGTCTCACATCTGTAGTTTTTATCTTCTTGGAATTTAGGAATTAATCCCAAGTTTACCAATTTTTTCATTTTTCAGAAATTTATGTGTCCTGATCTATCATGTCATAGTAAAATTTGTGCTCAAGCAAATAAGAACTTCAATTTTATTAATAGCGCAATAAGAAAACATAAGTTTAATGCCGATTACAGCTACATTTGCCTTAAACAGACCATCACATAAATATCCCATTCATATACATTCCAGCTTTGGACAGAACCATCTTGTATGACTCGAAGACCATTTTGAATCCTTTCTTTGATAGCACTGCACTAAAGATGAGATTCTTCCGGATGTCTGGAACGTGGAACACGTCATTCAACTTGACAGTTTTTTCAGAAGCAAACTTGAGGATTATTGTGCCACTGCCTTTGATAATGGAAACTGCAAAATTATCCATGTAAAGTTTTTCTTTATGATCGAATTTTTGGTATGTAGAAAACATGGATTTGTCAGAGCAAACATGACGAGTAGTGCCTGTGTCTACCCACCATTGATTAGGATTCTGAACCAAATTGCATTCAGAAACAACTGCCAAGAAGTTGGACTCGTCCACTTCCATATTATCCACTATATTTGCCTCTTTATTGTCCAACCTTTCCACAAACCCAACATTCGCTGTTAAATTTCTTGGTTCGTTTGTTGTCTTTTGTTTGTTGTCTTTTGTTTGTTGTCTGGAGCTTTCGTTTTCTTTCGAAAATTCTTCTTTTTGTTTTTGGTCTTTTCCCCTTCAGTCACAAGTGCCTGCTCGCTAGTTTTTGTAATTCTGCGATTATCTACCTCAATTTTTAATCAGATGATGAGATCTTGTAAAGAGATTTCCTTCTTCTTATGCATTAGATAGTTACAATAATCTCTCCATGACGGCGGCAGTTTCCCCGGGATGGCTTCAACTAAAAACGATTCTCCAACCTTGTGACCTTCCGATTCGAGTTCATAAATGATAATTTGCAATTCATTTAGTTGAGCAGTCACCAGTTTGGAGTTGACCATCTCGTAGTCCATGAATTTGTCTATAGTGAATTTCTTAAGACTGATATTCTCTGTTTTGTACTTCGTGGCAAGTGCATTCCAGAGTGCTTTTGTTGTCTTCAGAGGCTGATATACTTTGTATAGCACATTGTCGAGACATTTCAAAATATAGTCTCTACATAGAAAATCGGAATGCTTCCACGTAGTAACTTCTGACTCCTTGCCTGGTGCAGGAATCGGTTCCTCCTCCTCGAGATACCTTTGCAGACCGAGTGTGATGAGATAAAACAACATTTGATTTTGCCATGTTGTGAAATCATCACCATCTCCTTTGAAAGGATCAGGCTTGTTGTGGGTAGTAGCCTTCGTTGATAATTCAACTATTGCCACCTTTGTTTTAGGAAGAAAACAGAAAAAATTCTTAAGATGTTATACGTTTAGTATACCAGAACAGAGAATAGTCAATTATAAACTCGTCCCACAAGTTTATAAATCAAATTTCCACTACATTTGAATTCAATATTAGTTAATGATAGAAATAAGTATGTTGTAATCAATTTACAACAACAATAAGTTATACTATTTAAAGAAATAGCACAACGTAGAGAATGGAAAGATTATAAAATTAATGTATATAAATATACAAATAAACTATAAATCTAACCGGATGATGTCTGAGGCTTGTCATAACAATTCCTTAAGAATTTTATTTCAAAATTCTTCCAAGATACAACAGACGTATTCTACATGAGATTGTAATGAGTATGTCACTCTGTGATTTTACATAAGAACAGTAGAGAAGAGAGGAATATTTAGATTGGAATGAGTGAGAAAAGTAATCATTTTTCCTTCTTATTTATAGTTTATCTGCATCCCTTCCGAACGGTTGCGCCTGTACCATTTCGTACAGTTGCGTATGTATCCCTTCGTTTGTTACTGCTCATAATGGATTGCAGCCGTTTGCATTTAAGCGTTGTTGTATGCAGGGCCACACCCTTTCGCCTACTTGTCCGCCAAAAAGACGCACCCACCCGCTTCGTCAACAGTCGCAACTGTTCGCTTAACGGGTTGCACCCGTTCATCAAATATGCACTGATTTGTTGCTGTGTGCCCAAAGCCGCATCCGTTTGTACGGGTCACGACTCTTCAGTCAACCCGCGCCCGCTTCCAAATTCAAGTCTAGCCCAGTTTATGTCTGAAACCGTCAAAAATAGACTAGTAAAAATAATATCATTTAGACCTGTACCTGAACCTGAGTCCGGCCCGGTTCGGTTCAATCGGACCGACGGCGGCTGCGGCGCGTGCGTGTGTAGTGTTGAAGCATGGCCTCATTCTTCACAACGAAGCAAACATTTAAGTGCCCGAAGGCCCCAACCACCTCATGAGAAACTTACTTATATCTTTGCCTAAGTTTTTCATTTTGGTGATACGGGACAAGTGATATTTCATTCACAAGACTTCAACATATGACACGTCAACAAAATCATTTTTTACATATATTTCTGAGTCGTGACTGAAATCATATTTCACACGAGATTCAAAATACAACAATGCTCACAAATATGATTTCAGTCACGACTTTTTGCGATTGACGTGTCATATTGTACCATGCAAATGAGATTGTAGCTGTTTGTGGTTGATTTAGTGCGAAGGCTAGTTCTTATCATTTATTCTTTTTTTTATATATATATAATATAGTTTTGTAAATATATTTTGGGCCAACTACAGCACAACCAATTAAACCGACCGAAGCAAATCAGTTTTTTTGGTTCGGTTTTATTTGGTTTATAAGAAAATTGTTTTGATTCGGACTGGTTTTGTTTTGATGAACTTCCTGTTTGGTTTTGATATTTTTTGAAAAATATAAATCGAACCAACTGGTTGCTCGCCCCCACTTATGTTATGGTGCCGATTAAATCAGCATTCAAAAGAAGGACGCTGACTAAAGGCATAGATATATGAGTGCATATTCAACTAAAAATAGAAAATGAAAGCTCAAAAAATTATTCAGAGTTAATAGTCAAGTAATGCTGCACAAAAAACATGATCTAAAACATCTTCTTTAAACTAGAGCCTTCAACACTACGTTTGCCTAAAGATGATGTTTCTTTACGGTTATTAAAGATTAAATGAACAAACAAAATGGGATAAATCATAAATATTTGTCCAATGGCTGCAAGTAAACTGGGTAACAGCTATTCCAAGCGTGTTAGACACAAAAGTACATACTGTTAAACACTCTATTGGTCATCAAAGGGGGAGAAAAGATGAATTAACTGCATTATTTTACATGCAAATGTTGCAGAATTGGGATACATAAACTGACTGCTACTATGGAAGGAAATATGTTCTGCAATAAAATATCATACCAGCTCTTGCTTCTCCCAAATTTGTCATAGTTTTCTCGATTGGACTCTCAATAAATCCAGTACACTTATCACCCCTGTGAGTCTTTGAACCAAACCTGTATTTGAAATAAATGGAATGGTTCAGAACTTTAGCCCTAACGCGTATACCCTCTAAAGTTTAAACCTTTAGATTAAACGTGAATGCTTATGACAATCTTTGCACAATATATGCTTGATGACCTCCTATTTATGTGCATTTTAATAACCTATACCATTTTTACAGAAAATGCTGAACAAGAGCAGTAAATTAGTAAAGATAAAATTTCATATATACCTTCAGTATAATGGCGACAATCATGTTTCCCGACTATCAAAGAGCTTGACCATTCATCATTGAACTTTTCAGCTATTTCCAGACTATTTGAACCTGCACATCCAACAAACCAACACTTGTTCTTCGGCAATTTACTCAGTTTTCTCTTCAAAACAACACCTAACAGGTAGATGAAAGTCAAAAATAAAAACAAAAACTAACAAATGACAAGTGTGCTTTGCATTGATAATTAAACAGGACTAAAACTTCACCGGTCACTTGCCTTCCAGAAAGAGCTGCCAGCGCTGTAAACAAATTATCAGGTTCTTGTGGCTGAAAATCAAATACTGCCGCCTGAAATATAAAACATCACTGAAGTTAACTGAAAACCAAAAAATTAACACTAAAATATAATTCAATAAGTAATAACAATAATAACGATAGAATAATAACATATCTCAGCTATAAATAATGATGTTGTACGATCATAATGATAAGAATCTGAACAGAACATGATGCATTTTTGTAGGCTAGACTAAAACCCTCAACTACCATCTATGTTAATTGTTATCGACCATCAACCTGGATCTTATAACTAGGAAAATTGAATAAAATGATGAAAATAAGATGTACATTAATAGGAATAGCTAATAGGCGGTTATTGACCAGGTAAGCGGTAAGAACCCAGATAATTTAAAACAGACAGCAAATAACTATTTAAAAACATAAAACCAAAGAGTAAAATATTATTTAATATAGACCATGAATATTTACTAAAAAAATATAAAACCAAATACCAACATATTATGTGAAAATAGATTTTCATTGGAAACGATAAGCCAATAACCGTACATGTGCACAAAGAAAGAGCAGAAAAAAAATTGAATTTTCAGATAATGTCAACGTAAAAAAAAAAAAAAAAAAAAAAAAAAAAAAAAAAAAAAAAAAAGGAGTAAACCAGCTACTTTTATTAGAATTGTTACACGTGACCGAGAAGGTTGTAGGCAAGAAACTAACTAGACAAATCTAGGTATTTATTTGACAAAATAAATGTTAGCTCCCATTGGAAAATTAATGGAGAAAACTATTTTCATCTCGATATATACCATCAGACAGGATTGTTCTCGGAAAAAGAAAAGAAAAAACTAACTAAACAAAACAAATGTTGCCACTAATGCATATTGCTTGAATATTCATTGAACCCAATAGTCAAAGCCATTTTTGCAGCCCCTTGTCTATGCTTTGGATTTGGAGTTTCCGATAAAAACTAATCTAATGGGATCTTAATAATCAATGACTATTAGAAAAGTCGATTATGAACCGAAAGTAGGATTCAAAGGCCACTGGGAAAAGATTTTTCTAGTTGAATAGACCGTTGTCTAAGGCAACTTAAATTCTTCGCAACTTGTTTTACATGAGCACACAAATACTACGCACTTGACCACGATATATTAGTGTAAAGTTATATTATTTTTGCTCATACGAATATTTCTACCAATCTACCCCTCGTATACACTAATATCGTCATCATTGGTTATTTGGTTACTATGCATGGCACAGTCCAACCCAAGAATCGTAAATGAAATATTATTATGATAAACTAACACCAAATGCAAAAGAAAATTATACTATAATAAAATAAAAGATTTTAACACAGTGAAATAAAACCATAGGAGGGACCACAAAGCAAATTATCAAATTATCCCTTTGAATTACTCTAGACCCCTCAAAATATGCTATTTTTACATTTTGACAGAAAACTATTTTTGTCGTGGTAGCAAAATCCAAAAGTAAACAACAAATGAGGTTCTTTTTTTTTTTTTTTTTGAAATATTAAGTTAATTATATTCAGTGAAAGTGAAACGCTATAATAGTTTAGTTAAATTGACCCAAATAATTAATAGTTCCAATACTGAAAAAACAAGACAACATAAACATATGAAACATAATTATATGCTTTATGGCATTTTTTTGAATTTTGAAGAAATTCAAAAATGAGTAACATGTTTCTTCAACATGCTGTCTTATTTAGGTATATGATACAACACCTAAATAAGATGCCTGCTAAGCCTAGCTAGGATACACGATTGACAATAACTTGACCATTGTATAGTGCAACCTAGACACGGAAAGGTCAATGCAAACATTTCCAGGGAGTTAGATGCTTTGGAGTGATCCAAAGGTTCATGAAAATAATTCACCTGGTAAAGACATCATATCTACCAAAAAGTAAACAAATATGAGCGCAAATGCATACATTCATATGAATATGCACATAAAAAATCCATTGGAAGTCTAAACTTTAATCCTCTATTCTAACGAAGCAAACAATAAATCTACGCAAATTCTACCTGCACCACACTACTCTCCTTTTGCACTCCGCTTCCTTTCCTTTTCTTCGAAAAAAAAAATCATGTTTTTATGCCCATTTTGCACGTTTTAGATTTAATGATGAATTAAAATAACACTGGCTCCGAAAATTAAAACTTCAGTTACCATCGCCTATCACGAGCGTGAAAGCTAACAACACCCTGCTTAGCGGCGTGGGTTGTAACATAATCCTTGTTCGTAGCAGGTGTGATAACAACACCTGCGCTTGCAGCCGGAGAGGGAGGGGGGTAGAGAGAGTGTGTGTGTTTAATATACAATCCACGGCAGGACCAAATGTGGAAGGAAAATGTTGTGCAAATAGCCTAGACCCTGAATATACGCACCAAACAATTGCAATAGAATAATATCTTGCAGCAGGTAGAAAGAAGATTCATACCTGCATTTCATCAAACAGAGGACAGACACAACAAACCAACAAATCCAACCTTAAAATTACATAAACGTACAGTATGATAAACAATTCTATAAACAATTACGCAAAAGTATACCTCCGATCGCTGTGGAGCTTTGATGATGACCATGAAGTGTTGAATGTCCCAAAAATTCATCGAGTAGGCTGCAGACATCAGCAGCCGAGGTGGGCCTTTGGCTGCTGTTAATGGAACTGATGCCACGTAAACAGAGCATTTGAGTTGATTTTTTTGGTAATTTAGAGTTGTAGTAGATGATGAAGATGGAGGTTTAAGAGAAGCAAAGGCAAACGAAGACATTAT
This sequence comes from Allium sativum, assembly GCA_030737875.1. Lineage (NCBI taxonomy): Eukaryota > Viridiplantae > Streptophyta > Magnoliopsida > Asparagales > Amaryllidaceae > Allium > Allium sativum. Next base: position 434,519,326 of record CM060920.1, read on the forward strand.
ATCAAAGAACAGATTCGTAAATTACGTTTGTGGAAATCGGTTTATCGGGTAAAAGAGCTGGTCTTGTTTAGTTACAAGAAACAACTACCGTGGATAACCGATAATGGCCGTTCAAATTAAAACAGAAGAAGACAAATCTTCTTGGCAAATTCGTATTACCACCTTAGCTTTTGCTCCTTATGCCCTACTAAAAAATAAAAATAAAAATGAAATGATAAATCTACCCTTGTTGTAAAATATATAAATGTTGTGAATATGTTTTTATTAGTTCTCTGTTTAGTCACACGTCATAAGAATAAGTTAAACATCAGCTCCAAAGCATATATATAAAGGAGTCAATGCAATGGAAATAACGATACATCTGAATGAATAGAAATGCCCTCTGTTCCTTGTTTCTTCTGTTCTGTGATCGTTTTATAACACGTTTTCAGCATGAAGCTCTAGATGCAGATCTGATCTAAGTTGATGAAAGCATGATAAGTTTTGAGATCTCAATAAATTTATGTATAAATTTACAAGTTTTTCAAATCATTTATATTGAAGAATGAAAAGAAAAATTGAATATGAGACATATAGTTTATTTTTGTTTATAGTTGTGAATTTTATGTACAGATTTGTAAATTTTTGAACTATTCATGTTAGAGAATGTAAAATGTTGATTATGTGATTGATAAATATATTATATTACCTCACTGTCACAAATGCATTAAATGTTAGAGAATGCATTGTTATGATAATATATTATATTACCTTATTGTCATAAATGCATTGAATCAATTAGTTATTGTTAGTTAATTGATGTATGTTTGTATTTGGAATAAGAATAAACATATGTATTATTATTCGATGTATTTAGCTAGTAATAACTAATGTTATGGAAGAATTGATAGAACCACAACCTGAAGTTGTGCAAAGAAAATATTTATACTGGAAGTTGTATAACTCAAACTCTTTTAAGAAATATCATTTTAATATGATATCCATAATGTCAAACGTTGTGTTTTTTTTTTTTCTCGTTCAAGGTTTTTCCCACTGGGTTTCCTTACAGAGTTTTAAAGGCAACAGACAATAGTTGTATCGACTAGACGGATATATGCAATCAAGATAGTAATAAGAGGGAGAAATCATCATATATGTTTTTAAAGGGACAAATTCAAGTTAGCAGAGCATTTAAGATTTTGAAGACGTATATTCAAGTGGGAGTGTTGTAAAATATATAAATGTTGTGAATATGCTTTTATTAGTTTTCTGTTTAGTCCCACGTCATAAGAATAAGTTAAACATCAGCTCCAGAGCCTATATATAAAGGAGCCAATGCAATAGAAATAACGACACATCTGAATGAATAGAAATGTTCTCTCTTCCTTGTTTCTTCTATTCTGTGTTCGTTTTATAACACGTTATCAGCACGAATCTCTAGATACAAATCAGATCTAAGTTGATGAAAGCATGATAAGTTTTGAGGTCTCAATAAATTTATGTATAAATTTACAAGTTTTCAAATCATTCATATTGAAGAATTAAAAAAATTGAATATGAGACATGTAGTTTATTATTGTTTATAGTTGTGAATTTTATGTACAGATCTATAAATTTTTGAACCATTCATGTTAGAGAATGTAAAATGTTGATTATGTGATTGGTAAATATATTATATTACCTTATTGTCATAAATGCATTAAATGTTAGAGAATGCATTGTTATGGTAATATATTATATTACCTTATTGTCATAAATGCATTATTATTTTTAGTTAATTGATGTATGTTTGTATTTGGAATAAGAATAAACATATATATTATTATTCGAAGTATTTAGCTAGTAATAACTAATGTTATGGAAGAATGGATAGAACCACAACCTGAAGTTGTGCAAAGAAGATATTTATATTAGAAGTTGTATAACTCAAACTCTTTTAAGAAATATCATTTTAATATGATATCCATAATGTCAAACGTTGTGTATTTTTTTCTCGTTCAAGATTTTTCCCACTGGGTTTTCCTGATAGAGTTTTAAAGGCAACAGACAATAGTTGTATCGACTGGACGGATATATGCAATCAAGATAGTAATAAGAGGGAGCAATCATCATATATGTTTTAAAAGGGACAACTTCAAGTTAGTAGAGCATTCAAGATTTTGAAGACGCATATTCAAAGAAGAGTGTTGTAAAATATTTAAATGTTGTGAATATGTTTTTATTAGTTCTCTATTTAGTCCCACGTCACAAGAATAAGTTAAACATCAGCTCCAAAGCCTATATATAAAGGAGCCAATGCAATAGAAATAACGACACATCTGAATGAATAGAAATGTCCTCTCTTCCTTGTTTCTTCTGTTTTGTTTTCGTATTATAACAACCCTTGTATATTATTGCACTTGACGTATACATTTTTTCACACTATTACGCGCTTTATCCCTAGAAACACATGTAAAATCGAAATGATAAATGGTTTTGAAGAAGACAACAGTGTTTTTTCTAAGAAAACATGTTCTACCTTAAATATGTAATTTTTCAAAACAAAAGAACTGTATTTATAGGTCAATTCATTCCTTTTGAATTGAAATGAAATGTAACTTTATTAGATTGTACCCTTAATGAAAAAGTAGAAAGAATAATTACGAATTACAACTTTATTGTTTTGGATTTTATTTTATTTTTTCATTGTTAATATTAAGTTATTATCATTAAAAAGGTAAAATAAGAGGCAATTTAGACATATTTTGAGGTGGAAAAGAAAAGGAGGAGTATGATGCTTTTTGCTTAAACAGTGGAGTGGGAAAGACAAAAAACTAAGATGTAGATATATCTGACCTTCTTTTTTCCCCTTTTACCCAATTTGAAGATAAGGAATATAATGGAACACGGAGAGTTGTCTGGGGTGTTATTATCGTAAAACAACGAAATTCAGTTCTTCTTACAAGATCTAGGTTTTTGCATATTTATTTTGATTTTTCATTTACAAATATATGATCAATTTTGAATATTTGATCTTGAGAAAAAATTCATTATATTATTATTATTTGTGATAGCATAGGAAGATAGTAAATTTTCATAATCAGTTGTATGTAGCAATGTTCAACATGATACTAATCGAAATCTTAATTTTGTTTGAACGTGTAGGGTGATCTTCAACTTAAATCACTATAATCCCATTGCAATGATTGATAAGAGATGACGTGCAAAATCATTTTATAGATGTGAAACGTCATTTTATAATGGATGAAGTATATAATATTGAATTGTACATGTATATTTGTATAATATAGCATGTTGTATTTATGATTCTAATAATCACTCTTCTTTTTTATAGGTCTTTAATTCACGATATGCATTTATTCATAAACAAGGAAGATAAACAATGTGTTAGTCATAATCAAATCCAATAACCTGGGAGGAGTAAGAAAACCTAGAGCTAAATTATGTTGTAAAAGATCTAGTAAAATCGCTGTTTTAAATCAAAAATTGAATTTAAATTAAAGAAGATAAAGAAATGTCCAAGAAGTGTGACGAAAAAAATATGGATATTCATTTCTTATTAGAGATGTATATCATGGGTTTGATAGTTGGTTAATTGAAGTAGTTAATGGCATGCACAATCATGAGTTACTTAAAACTTTAATTGGTCATGCGAGATGGCTTATGAAAAGGTGAAGAAAACCATGATAGATATGGGTGTGTCGGGGGTTAGGGCAAGAGATGTACTGGTTAATATAAAGAATTTTTTTGCGAATAATGTTTCTACGTTGAAGACAATTTATGCGATGCCCCACCCCAAGACATATATTAACAAAGAGTATTAACAAGTAATACTGTCAGTTAATACAGAAAATAAAGCTGGTTAGAAGTGATCGTTCGTAATCTTATATTAAACAAGTTGTAAATACGTCGATAGAAAGCTTTTTTTCACTTTTAAGTGGATTAACATACTTAATACTTATACAATACAATACTACGATGGATATAGAATCGATCCAAAATAGAACATAACTAGAGAAAAAAAAATCATAGTTCATTGAACAACACAGAGTTTAGGGTGTTTTGGACGATGATTTAATATTTTAACAACCCGCATATTTCACAATAATATATTTAAATATTTTAATATAACATCGTTAATCATTAATCACATACTTAATACTTAAATATTTTAACAACCCGGATGAATTTGGACTTGAAACCATTTGTAACGACCCGTATTCTACGCATCATAGGATCGTAGAATAATTATTTCTTTCACATACGAAGTCATATGGTCATGTAACTTTGGGAGACGACTATTGGGGTCATTTCCCATGTTCATGATTTTTGTCGATTTTTAAATGACCATTTTACCCCCAAGTTGGTACTGTTTTGGCCATAACTTTTGATTGGAAAGGAATTTTGACCTAAAACTACTTCCATTGGCTCCGGATGATGGTTTACAATTCCGTAGAGTGGTCACATTAGCCAAACGGACTCACCGTTTGGGAGATATGGCTGAAACAAGTTTCAGATGGTGAAAAACAGCTTAATTGGGCTTAACCGGGTGATTAACAGCTAGGCCCAATGGGGGATTTCGGGATTAGGGTAAGGAGGAGGCTGAAATCAGTTAGAGAACGATTTTATCCTCATTTCCCAGCCGCCACTTTCTTTCTTGCAACCCTAGCAATGGCCTCCAACACCCAAATCACCTTCTAACCACTTTCTAATCAAGTTTTGGCTTAATCTACATCAAATTAAGGAGAGGAAACACGAAAGCAAGGCTAGAGCTGCTGTTATACATCAGTATTCGCCCAAATCAGCAAGGTTTCAGTTCTGAGAATTTCGTTTGTGGCCAAGGTGAGTGATTAGCATCGTTTTGACACTAATTACAGTTAATTAAGGGTAATTAGTGAAGATTAGCGAATTTATACACTAATAAATTATGGAAAAATGTCTATAAATTCGAAAATAATATTTTATGCCTCTGGTAGAAATTTGGTTTAATTTGATTAAGTTTTGTTAACCCTATGATTAGTTTTGCTTAAACATGTTTAAGGGAAATTATGGGGTTTTGGGTATATTTGATCCATTTTGACATATGAATTCATTGTTTTGGTGTTTGTGGTTAGTTTGCTATGTTGCTATGACTGTTTGACATGATTTGTGATTGATTAGTATAGTTAGATTTGTCGAAAACGTCGTCGAATGGCGTAAACAAGTTGCTGGAAAAAGTTGCAGAAAGTTGTGCAGGGTTTCAAATCGGATCGGATATGGGCTCGGATCGGATAGGAGACCTGGGCAAGGAACCCGACCCAAACTAGAGTCTGGCACAAAAGAGGCTTGGCAAAAAGGAAGGCCATGTTGGTTAAGCTGGGGATCGGATCGACTTAGGGACGAAGGGCTCGGATCGGAACTTGACACTTGGGAGAACTGGCAAGAGGGAAGGCCACGCTAATTGAACTAGGATCGGATCAGATGAAGAAGGAGGGATCGGATCGGAGCACGTGAAGAACGAGGGATCGGATCGGAGCGGAAGCACGAACTGGAAGGGAGATGGCACCCGACCCGACCCGGAGGAGGACACCCGACCCGACCCGAAGTGGGACGCCCGACCCGAACCGATGCAACGCTGTGGACCCGAACCGAACCGTTACAGGGGAAGACTACGAACAGAGCCAATTCAAAGTAGAGGACCCAACCCGAACCGATGGCTATGAGGGGAACCCGACCCGACCCAGTATTAACCAATAACCCGAGATGCAAAGGTAGTCCAATATGGGAAGTTAGAGCTCAGGATCCAGTTGGGAACCGATGAGTTCACTTCATGATTGGGCTTTGCTGCGGGACGTGTGCCAAGGGGCAGTCGATGTTTATGACTTTGGATCACTATGTATGGGAAGTACGTGAACGGATTCAGGGCTGAAATGGCCTAGGTACGACTAAAGGGCTATAAACCAATGAAGTGGGGTCATTTGTAAAGATTTGGTCATGACTCCATGTGGTAAGCTTGGTAGTAGCAGTAGTTGTACAAGTTGAACTCCGTCACTACTTCGATGGGTCTAGTGATTGACAGTGGTAGACATTGTATGCTTTACTCACTGAGTGAGAGATGTGAGGATGGTTGTTATGGATGATTTGTTTGCTATCATTATGACATGCACACCCCACCCCCGTATTCTTTACACTATTTATTATGGCACCTTAGAGTACTGTACGGTATGTGGTACTAACTCTTTGGTTGCAGGTCCAGGTTCAGGTATGGTTTAGTATACCTGTTATTGTTCTGTTTAGATGCTTATCGCTCATACCAGGCTTTATGTCTGACCCAGAGTTTTATGTCTCTTCTTATTACTCTGGGTGCTCACACGAGCAGACTAGAGACAGGTTAGCTGGTGATGCACGGGTAGATGATCCGGAGACGAGCAGGAGGCTTCCACGTAATATATATATATAGTATTCTCCCTGTGTTGTTGAAGATCACTGCTTGGGCATTGGTGGTGCATCTTCTACTTTAGCTTTCTTTTGTTTAGAGACAGTAAATTTGGAAAGTTGTAATAAGCTGTATTTGGATTTCCGCTGCTCTGATGTTGATGTTGATTTTAGTTATCAGCTTATGCACTGTCTCACCTGTTTTATGTCAAGTATGTTATTATTATTATATTTTACTCCATGCGTTGTGAGACATTTTACAGGTTCTTGATCAGTTCGTTCCCTTCTTTCCTTTCTCCTGACGACCATCCCATGCTAGTCGGGCATGTGTACATCGCACTTTCGGAGGAAATGCAGGCTGGTGCGGGGCGGGCCGTCACACTTGGTATCAGAGCTCTAGGTTGCGTAGTTAACCTAGGGAAGTTATCAGGGAGAGATAATATACATATACGAGAGAGTGTATTTGTGATTATTTTGGATTTTGAAGCTATATATATACTATTAGTAGTATAAGAATGAAGTTGTGCTGCACTAGCACCACTATGGGGTCGTTAATCGTTTCCTTTTTTAGATTGACGATGAGCCGATATGTTAGAGGTACCGGTAGAGGGGCCAATAATGGGAATGCTGCTGACATGAGGACGATGTTTACTGACCTCATGAGGGAGATGCTTAGGGATGTGCAGAGGGCAGCTCCCAATGGTGGAAATGGTGTTGGTCCAATAGTGCAGGCGCCGAGAGTCGACTTCGCCAAGCTGAATAAGGATTATACTAGCCTTGGTGGGAAGCCGTTCCACGGAACGGAGTCGGCTGCGGATGTTCAGGATTGGTTGGATAGTTGCGGACGTATCTTCGAGGATTTAGGCATCGAGGATGCGATGAAGAGAAAGCTAGCGTCCCGTCAGCTGCAAGGGCGGGCAATGAATTGGTGGAATGCTATAAAGGCAGCTACTCCCGAAAATCAGATTACTTGGGAGCAGTTTAAGGCTCGCTTTAGCGAGAAGTTCATTCCAGCTGCTCAGAAGTCAGTGCTGTTTAAGAAATTCTTGGAGCTCAAGCAGAATGGCAGAGCTGTCTCGGAGTATATTGCTGAATTCGACACTTTGTCAAAATACGGGTTATCTCTTATTGATACTGCCGAGAAGAAGAATGAGAAATTCATAACTGGTTTGGATCAGTACTTGGGGGAAAGGCTTATTAACCACATCGATGAGACATTTGAATTGATTGTGGGAAAAGCATTAAGATCAGAAAGTCTCTACCCTAAGCCGAAGACTGAGGTTGCATCCGCAGATGAGCCAAAGCCACAAGCAAGTGGTGGAGGCAAGGGTGGTTCCCAGAATAAGAGGAAGCAGAATCAGACTAAGGATGGCCAGAAGAAAAAGAATAAGCAAGATGTTGAGTGCTTCAGCTGTGGTAAGAAGGGCCATTATGCTAGTAATTGTCGGGCCAAGCCAGCGGACAGGAAGTGCTTCAACTGTGGCCAAATGGGACATCACAAGGACAAGTGTCCGCAACCCCCTAAAGAAAAGCAAATGGTGAAAGCCTACGCCCTTAGTGCTATTCCTTCTTCGTCGAATGCCCCCAACAGCGGCGGAGAAGGGAAAGAATGTCGCCATTCAAGGTATGCTTTCTGTTTATGATGTTCCTGTTAGAGTTTTGTTTGATACCGAAGCTTCCAGTTCTTTCATATCTAGTGACCTAGTAGATAGGTTAGGATTGGAGCCCGAGATTGTCGATAGACCTTTAGTAGTGACGAACCCGATTGGTGGTTCGACTAGCCTTAGCATGATTTGTCGTAATGTGGTCATATCGAGTCATGGATGCATGTTTGTTTGTGATTGCTTTGTTTTGGCTTTACTGAGTTTGGCATTATTTTGGGAGTAGATTGGCTCCGAAGATACGGGGTGGTGGTAGACTATGAGGGCTTTTTGGTGACAGCTAGAGCGGATGATGGACGGAGGATAGTGTTTGGTGGTCTACCCAGTAAGGGGGTATTGGCTAGTTTTCTAAACTCCCTCGATATTCCGCATAGTGAGTTGTCAGGTTTGCCCGTGGTTGGTCAGTATCCGGATGTTTTCGAGGAAGTGACCGGGCTTCCACCACATCGAGAGATTGAGTTCCGTATTGATTTGGTAAAAGATGCCAGACCTATAGTGATGCCACTTCGTCGTATGGCACGAAGGGAGCAGCGAGAGCTCGAGGTGCAAGTCAGCGATCTTTTGAAGAAGGGATTTATTAGAAGGAGTGTTTCTGAATGGGGAATACCAGTTGTGTTTGCTACCAAAGCGGATGGTTCCCTTCGTTTGTGTGTAGACTACCGTGAGTTGAATAAAGTGACGAGGAAGAACAAGTATCCTCTACCGCGGATAGATGATTTGTTCGATCAGTTGAGTGGCGCGAGAGTATTTTCCTAGTTGGATCTCGCAACAGGTTTTCATCAGCTTAGAGTGGAAGCTGAGAGTATAGCTAAAACAGCATTTCGAACGCCGTCTGGATTTTATGAGTGGTTGGTCATGCCATTCGGGCTGACCAATGCCCCAGCATATTTTGTGGATCTTATGAATAGGGTATTCAGAGACCAGTTGATTAAGTTTGTCCTTGTGTTCGTTAACGATATTTTGGTCTATTCGAAGATAGAGGAAGAACACAAGGAACATTTAAAAATAGTGATGGAGGTGTTGAGAAAACACCAATTGAAAGCAAAGTTTTCTAAGTGTCACTTCTGGAGGAGGGAAGTGAGGTTCTTGGGCCATGCTGTATCAGAGAATGGTATTGCCGTGGACCCGGCGAAGGCGGCTACGGTACAGGATTGGCCTACGCCCAAGAATGCAACAGATGTAAGAAGTTTCTTGGGGTTAGCTGGATATTATCGTAAGTTTATCCAAGGTTTCTCCAAGATAGCAGCACCATTGACCCAGTTGACCAAGAAGAATCAAGCTTTTGTCTGGGATGAAAGGTGCGAGAATGCATTCAAGAGTCTAAAGGACAAGCTGACATGCGCACCAGTGTTAGTCATTCCTAAGGGGAATGAAGAGATGACGGTATACACGGATGCCTGTGGTATCGGACTGGGTGCTGTATTGATGCAAGGCGGTAGGGTTGTTGCCTATGCAAGTCGGCAATTGAAACCGCACGAGAAAAGATACCCTACCCATGATTTGGAATTTGCAGCGATCGTGTTTGTGTTGAAGATGTGGAGACACTATCTCTTGGGAGAAAGATTTGAGTTGTTCACAGATCATAAGTCGTTGAAGTATCTCTTCTCCCAGAAGGATTTAAATCTCCGGCAACAAAGGTGGTTAGAATTCTTGCCTTCCTATGATTTTGACATCGCATATACACCGGGAAAGGGCAATGCGGTGGCTGATGCATTGAGTAGGAGACATGCCAGTTTAGGGGCTATGTTTCTTGAATGGAAGCAACTGGAGTATATCGCGGGGTTTGATTTCAGACCAAAGTGCGAATTGAATCCAGAAATGTTAGCAAGTTTGACGGTCAGACCCACTTTGATTGAGCGGATCGGCTCTAGTCAGAGGGACGATCCTAACCTATTGGAAATCATCTCCAAGTTAGAGACGGGTATCGATGAGGAGATGAACAAGTATGGGCTTGATCGAGATGGATGGCTTAGAAAGAATGGAAAGCTTGTTGTACCCAATGTCAATGGATTGAGAGATGAAGTGCTTAGAGAATGTCATCACTCAAAACTGACTATACACCCCGGTGGTAATAAGATGTATCGAGACATGAAGCAGACCTACTACTGGGAAGGGATGAAAAGAGACATTGGGAGGTTTATATCCAAATGCATGAATTGCCAGCTAGTTAAAGCCAAGCAAAAGAAGGCTAGTGGGTTGTTGAAACCATTAGAAATTCCCGAATGGAAATGGGAGCAAGTCTCGATGGATTTCATCGATGGTTTACCAAGGACTAGATCGGGACATGATAGCATTTGGGTAATCGTGGATCGATTGGCTAAGAGTGCAAGATTCATACCAGTCAAATCGACCAGAACGGCAGCTAAGTTAGCAGAATTGTATATGAAGTGGGTAGTGAGATTTCATGGGGTACCTAAAAGCATTGTGAGTGACCGAGACCCGTTGTTCACTATTGGGTTTTGGAAGAGATTACAAGAGGCTCTAGGGTCAGAGTTACATCTCAGTACCACATATCATCCTCAGACCGACGGTCAGACGGAGAGGGTGAATCGTATTTTGGAAGATCTCTTGAGAGCATGTATATTGGATTTTGGTGGATAATGGGATGACCATTTGCATCTAGTAGAGTTTGCATATAATAATAGCTACCAATCCAGTATCGGTATGGCTCCATATGAAGCTTTGTACGGAAGACCGTGCAACTCACCATCATGTTGGATAGAGACTGGCGAGAAGTTTATGCTTGGACCAGATGTGGTGAGGGAAACTTCAGATAAAATCAAGATCATTCAACAACGAATGAAAGCTGCCCAAGATAGGAAGAAGAGTTATGCTGATAAGAGGAGAAGAGACTTAAAATTCTCCGTTGGTGACTTGGTGTTTGTCAAGATTTCTCCGTTGAAAAGCGTGATACGATTTGGCAGGAGAGGCAAGTTAGCACCAAGATTTGTTGGCCCATTCCCTGTTCTTGAACCAGTCGGGAATTTGGCATATAGAGTTGACTTACCAGAGAAGATGGCGGGAGTTCACAATGTATTTCATGTTTCCCAACTAAGGAAGTTCGTCCACGACTCAGATACGACTATTTCACCTGATCAGTTAGAGGACTTCAAAGAATAACCCGAGGCGGTTGGGAACCGCAAGCCGGCCCGTATTGTCGAGCACGACATGAAGCAACTTCGAAGGAAGGCGGTGAAGCTAGTCAAGGTTCAGTGGAGCGAGGACGAGAATGATTGTACCTGGGAGACAGAGGAGAACATTAGGAAGACATACCCAGAACTCCTTGCGTGGTAAGATTTTGACTTCGATTTAGTTTTCCGCATGCTAGGATAGGCTTGTTTGCTTGCTTTGCATGTTTGGTTGTTGTATGCGGTTGTTAGGCATGCGGGATCTTTTGTATGTTTTGGGTTAAGGAATTTCGGGGACGAAATTTCTTAAGGGGGGGGGGGGGAGTGTAACGACCCGTATCCTACGCATCATAGGATCGTAGAATATTTATTTCTTTCACACATGAAGTCGTATGGTCATGTAACTTTGGGAGACGACTATTGGGGTCATTTCCCATGTTCATGATTTTTGTCGATTTTTAAATGACCATTTTACCCCTAGTTGGTACTGTTTTGACAATAACTTTTGACTGGAAAGGAATTTTGAACTGAAACCACTTCCATTGGCTCCGGATGATGGTTTACAATTCCGTAGAGTGGTCACATTAGCCAAACGGACTCACCGTTTGGGAGATACGGCTGAAACAAGTTTCAGATGGTGAAAAACAGCTTAATTGGGCTTAACCGGGTGATTAACAGCTAGGCCCAATGGGGGATTTCGGGATTAGGGTAAGGAGGAGGCTGAAATCAGTTAGAGAACGATTTTATCCTCATTTCCCAGCCGCCACTTTCTTTCTTGCAACCCTAGCAATGGCCTCCAACACCCAAATCACCTTCTAACCACTTTCTAATCAAGTTTTGGCTTAATCTATATCAAATTAAGGAGAGGAAACACGAAAGCAAGGCTAGAGCTGCTGTTAGACATCAGTATTCGCCCAAATCAGCAAGGTTTCAGTTCTGAGAATTTCGTTTGTGGCCATGGTGAGTGATTAGCATCGTTTTGACACTAATTACAGTTAATTAAGGGTAATTAGTGAAGATTAGCGAATTTATACGCTAATAAATTCTTGAAAAATGTCTATAAATTCAAAAATAATATTTTATGCCTCTGGTAGAAATTTGGTTTAATTTGATTAAGTTTTGTTAACCCTATGATTAGTTTTGCTTAAACATGTTTAAGGGAAATTATGGGGTTTTGGGTATATTTGATCCATTTTGACATATGAATTCATTGTTTTGGTGTTTGTGGTTAGTTTGCTAGGTTGCTATGACTGTTTGACATGATTTGTGATTGATTAGTATAGTTAGATTTGTCGAAAACGTCGTCGAATGGCGTAAACAAGTTGCTGGAAAAAGTTGCAAAAAGTTGTGCAGGGTTTCAGATCGGATCGGATAGGAGACCTGGGCAAGGAACCCGACCCGAACTGGAGTCTGGCACAAAAGAGGCTTGGCAAAAAAGGAAGGCCATGTTGGTTAAACTGGGGATCTGATCGACTTAGGGACGAAGGGCTCGGATCGGAACTTGACACTTGGGAGAACTGGCAAGAGGGAAGGCCACGCTAATTGAACTAGGATCGGATCAGATGAAGAAGGAGGGATCAAATCGGAGCATGTGAAGAACGAGGGAGCGGATCGGAGCGGAAGCACGAACTGGAAGGGAGATGGCACCTGACCCGACCTGGAGGAGGACACCCGACCTGACCCGAAGTGGGACGCCCGACCCGAACCGATGCAACGCTGTGGACCCGAACCGAACCGTTACAGGGGTAGGCTACGAGCAGAGCCAATTCAAAGTAGAGGACCCGACCCGAACCGATGGCTAGGAGGGGAACCCGACCCGACCCAGTATTGACCAATAACCCGAGATGCAAAGGTAGTCCAATATGGGAAGTTAGAGCTCAGGATCCAGCTGGGAACCGATGAGTTCACTTCATGATTGGGCTTTGCTGCGGGACGTGTGCCAAGGGGCAGTCGATGTTTATGACTTTGGATCACTATGTATGGGAAGTACGTGAACGGATTCAGGGCTGAAATGGCCTAGGTACGACTAAAGGGCTATAAACCAATGAAGTGGGGTCATTTGTAAAGATTTGGTCATGACTCAATGTGGTAAGCTTGGTAGTAGCAGTAGTTGTACAAGTTGAACTCCGTCACTACTTCGATGGGTCTAGTGATTGACAGTGGTAGACATCATATGCTTTACGCACTGAGTGAGAGATGTGAGGATGGTTGCTGTAACAACCCGAAATTTAACAACATGTTAAATCAAGAATCAAGGCAGAATTAAATTATAACATCTGAATCATATAAAACGGGCTGTGCCATTGCGTTCGTCTCGGAAAAATACGCGAAATAGAGTCCGAAATTTCGTAAATCGGAGTACGTATGACCAAGATATGGCCTCACGAAGCTTCACGAAAAATTCGAAAACGAAAACAGATTCAAATTTCAGAATTCAGAAGAGGCGGGAAAATTTCCCGCCAGACCAGGGGAGGTCGACTGGGGAGTCGACCCCCTGCCAACCAGGTCGACTGGGGAGTCGACCCCAGGGTCGACCTGGGTGTCGACCTGCCTGGTCGGACCCAGGCAACCTGGTGCACCTGTTTTGCTGTTTGGCTCGGTTTTGGTGGCTTGTGACGATTTTTGAGGGCTGGGATCTATCCTAGGGTTAATCTAACGGCCTAAACTAGTCCTAATCTCTATAAAAAGACCCTAAGCCTACCCTAAACCCCTCATAATTCACTCATGCCACGAAGTGCTGCCCAAATGCCAAGTGACTATGGCCTCCATCTCCAACTCCAAGAGACTATGCATGCAAATCGGATCCGAATTGAAAGGTGCAAGCTTGCTACACCAAATAGAGGCCAAATCAACGTTGCTATGCGAGTTTCATGACGGTTCTTCATCAAAGGTGCCACCTTTCTTCGTCAAAATGATTCATGCTCCTAGTCCTCTTGCCACGCTATGTAAGTCCTAGCTACTTGTAGATTTAAACGATGATTTTGATGTGACATGGGATAAAATGCGAAGTAACATGAGTATGTTAGCCTATGAGAACCTAGTTTGCCCCTTTATCATGAACATATGACTTTGGGTTATGTTTTAGCGACTTAACCATGCTATTCATGTTGCATTGGACTTAGTTTGCCATGCAAGATTGGACCTTTACTTGTAGTATGATAGCATGAACACTTAGAGCCACTTTGACTTGTGAAATAGTTGCATAAATTGGACTTTGGGGCTTATGCATGTAAATGAAACCAACCCCCTTATGATATCATGTTTATGTAAGGTCAAATCCCGTTATGATAATATGCAAAATTGTGGCCAAATCCTTTATGACATTATGCATGCTTATGGCCAATCCCCTTTTATGTTATGCATGCTTGTGGCCAACCCTTATATGATAGTATGCATGTACAAGGCCAATCCCTTCATGATAGCATGCATGCTTGAAGCCAACCCCGTCGTGGCATCGTGCATGTTTTGGGGTCAATGTGTATCATAGTATTTATACTATGTTGACTCGCTTTTACTCAAGTGAAAACACGATTTTGGGGTAGTTAGATAAACATGAACATGACGCGAAATCTTGACTTGAATATGACATGAAAACTTGACTTGAGGTTACATGTGAACACGACATGTAAGTTGAACCAAAATGGGGGCATGACACGTGGGGTAAACATGGGACTTGAAATTAGACACGTATGGGTTGTAAGTGTAATTTAACACTAGACCAAACATGAAAGTGGCCAACTCGAGGTTGGGTTGAGTTTGTAGCATAAATCTACCCGGACCCGCCCGGCTTAACTAGTGGCTACAAACAATATGATCCAATATGAGAAGTTGGTCATGTCGCGCTTAAGACCCGAGGTTAGACTAGGTTGTGGTATAAAACTACCCGAACCCGCCCGGCTTAACTAGTAACCACAACAAGGTCTAATGTGAGAGGTTGAGAGTGCATTAATTAAATTAATGCCACATGATAAGGTTAAGTAAATTTGACTAATGACACTTAACCGATATGACATGAATGGGTAGGTTAAGTGGGACCGGGCTTGATTTCTTAATGACACTTAACCATACAAGGTAATTAGGGGATAGGGTTAAGTAATTTACGCTTAACTAATCCGACTTGGTAATTAGATGGGGTTAAGTAACTTAGACTTAACTAATCTAAACACGGTAAATTTGATGAGGTTAAGTAATCCATACTTAACTAATCTAACACGGTAATTAGATGGGGTTAAGTAACTTAGACTTAACTAATCTAAACGCGGTAATTAGATGGGGTTAAGTAACCTATACTTAACTAATCTAAACACGGGAATTCGATGGGGTTAAGTTAAACACTTAACCAATCTAAACTTGGTAATTCAATGGGGTTAAGTAACCAATACTTAACCAATCTAACATGATAATCTAATAGGGTTAAGTCACAAGACCTTTTAAAAGTGGGCTTAACCATTGTAATACGATTTGTGGATGGGGTTAAGCTAACCCATACTTAACCAATCCGACTCGATAATCTGATGGGATTAAGATAATCTATGCTTAATCAATCTAACATGATAATCTGATAGGGTTAAGACAAATAAATACTTAACCAGTTTGACTTGATAAGGTTAAGTCATGAGCTTCTTGGTACACTTAACCAACCTGTAGGGCTAAGCCTTGAACTTGAGTACTTATCCAATCTTGACATGATTCGTAGGCGGGTTAAGTCATGAACTTGGATAACAACACTTAACCCATTTGACTAAACCCTAGCTCAGGTAACTAGGTTGGAAATCGTAGTTAACAAGGATAGCGGAAAGAGGGGCTAAGTGGTAAACCTTAGTTAAGGGTAACTAAGTAATAATTCTTAGCTAAGGACATGGGACTAGTTCATAAAGAGATGAGTAACCTGGTACGGTAGGTCATCGCTTAGTATACGAGGAGGAGTAAGTTATCTGACTTGGATAAAAGCTCCAGCGAACTGGGTGACGAAGCGAAAGCTTCGGGGAATGTGAGGGTACTCTTGGTATCCCTCTATGCGGTGGCAAGTGGTCCATGAAACCCGGCCTCACAGGGGTTAAGGTCTGCGGTAGAAGAGCCAAGAGTATGCCTTGATTGTTATGCGAGCGACCTAAAGACTGGGATGGATTAGCGTGGAGTCAACGATACTTGATTTTGCCCCGGGATAGCATGTCGCCGACTACCTACCATCTTTAGTCAATCGTGTACGTACGGAAAGGCAGGGAACTCCCAAAAGACCATATACTAGCTATCGAGTTATGGGTGAGGTTGGCTATCTGGAAGTGGGCATCGATGGGCCTTAGTGTAGTTCTCATACATGATTTTTCTTGGATTGCCTTTCAGTAGTTGATGGAGGGGTCACATGGGACCATAGCCACGGGTACAAAAACAGACCTTGATATCTGCATCAGCAGACGACTTCAAGCTCCCGACCGAGTTCCGTATTTCTTGATTTGCCCTGGCACGGAACTCGGATGGCACATTGAGGAACATGTGCGTCTAGACATGGAAAATGATTCACGATACATACGCGGGATAAAGGGCACGGTTGACGGGTGGCATAATCCCTAGTGGTCCTAGGTGTCCAAAACCCAAACCGAGACACGGAAAGGTTCATTAGGTAGCATAATCCCTAGTGGTCCTAGGTGGCATAAATCCTAAGTGAACGCGCGATAGTTCATGGTAAGGAAACATAACTAGATCAAGGGTAGCAGTCCAAAATAACCTCAAGGATAAAACGTTTACATGGGAAAGCCCGTATGGCCTATGGCAAAGGACTGAACTTATACATGGAAAGAAACATACGAGTTGGGAAAACCTACATATGCTATATATTAGGTTGACATGGACCATTACATGACATTGGGCAAGGGACATTCATAGTTGACACATGACGCAGGTTGGGATACTAGTACGAAAGGTGCAGAGCAAATATACATGTTAGGACCATGAGAAATATACATGATAGATACCGTGGGATGTTATACCTTGGGATATTATACTCGATAGAAACCTGACGATGTGATACCTTGATTTATCATGACACCGTAGTTTATCATGATATCTTAGTTTGCCTTGCTACAGTAGTTCAGCCTGTTACCCTGGTTTAGTTTATCTATCTTGTCGTCATCCTTATGTTTACTTTCAGTTTATGCATGTCATATTACCTTTACCTGTTTTTATACTGGAAGTAGATAGGACTTACCAGTCTTTATGACTGACCCCGTTTTGTTTCGCCTCTTTGTCTTCCGTTTCCCCCCCAGGTTTCAGGGAGGAAACAATGTTATCTAGTTCGGATTTCTTCTGCTTGAAGGTCATCACGCATGGCTTGGACTTTTCTTGGCTATGGCTACTTTACTGTTTTACTTGGGGAGTAATTTATGAAATGGCTTTTATGCTTCTTTATTATTGCAAGGCAGGTTTTGATGTATTCTGATGTAAAAGGGCTTTAGACCTTATTTTATAAGTTAATGAAATTTGTTTTACTTCCGCTGTTTTATATATATGTTCTGTCTTGTAATATTTCTGTGCATGTTTACCTCGATAATGCTTCACCAAACCTAGTGCATTCCCTTGTGAGTGACCCTAGCGGAGGTGGGGTGTTACAGTTGCTATGGATGATTTGTTTGCTATCATTATGACATGCACACCCCACCCCCGTATTCTTTACACTATTTATTATGGCACCTTAGAGTACTGTACGGTATGTGGTACTAACTCTTTGGTTGCAGGTCCAGGTTCAGGTATGGTTTAGTATACCTGTTATTGTTCTGTTTAGATGCTTATCGCTCATACCAGGCTTTATGTCTGACCCAGAGTTTTATGTCTCTTCTTATTACTCTGGGTGCTCACACGAGAAGACTAGAGACAGGTTAGCTGGTGATGCACGGGTAGATGATCCGGAGACGAGCAGGAGGCTTCCACGTAATATATATATATATATATAGTATTCTCCCTGTGTTGTTGAAGATCACTGCTTGGGCATTGGTGGTGCATCTTCTACTTTAGCTTTCTTTTGTTTAGAGACAGTAAATTTGGAAAGTTGTAATAAGCTGTATTTGGATTTCCGCTGCTCTGATATTGATGTTGATTTTAGTTATCAGCTTATGCACTGTCTCACCTGTTTTATGTCAAGTATGTTATTATTATTATATTTTACTCCATGCTCTGTGAGACATTTTACAGGTTCTTGATCAGTTCGTTCCCTTCTTTCCTTTCTCCTGACGACCGTGCCGTGCTAGTCGGGCATATGTACATTGCACTTTCGGAGGAAATGCAGGCTGGTGCGGGGCGGGCCGTCACACCATTTATATTGAGTTCAAAATGCCATTTACGATAATAAAAAATGTAAACATTGATATGTTTAGAGATAGTGAAATTTGGGAATTTGGGTGGGGTTTGGGTTAGCCAACATAACCCATCTCAACCCTACTTAGCAACGCCTCTTCCCTCATCTCTTCGTTGATTCACAACACTTAAGAAAAATAGAAATGGAGAGGGGAATGAGAAATTAAAAATTCTAAACTAGGGTTGGCAACTAGTAGCTCTAATCAAGTGGATAATCAAGGAGAAGCTAAGGTATGCCTCCTCTTCATCTTTTCCATTTGAATTCCACTTCAATTCATCATAATTCCTATGACATAATTCTTAGGAAACATGTTCTTATAATCATAGGTTGATGATTCTTGAGTTTTGGTTGAAGAGAAAGTGTTCTTGCCTTGTTTAAGAGCCTCTCGTTCATTTTCAAGCTTAATGATCTTTCATTTATCCACCATAGAGCTAAAGGTGAGTTCTTGGTGAACTCACATCTATGACTCAGGCATTCCATGCTTGGCTAGTGTGCCCTTGGCACGTATATATATTTGTATCCATTTAGTTAATTTCTTAGGTTGATTTCCTTACTTTTCTAGTATTAGAAATCTTAGTATATTCTATGTTTGGATCGTGCACGCTAAGGTGAAGTTCTTTTGTTCAAACAAGTCCTTACAATCTCCCTTTAGCATTGCTGAACCATCATGTTTTAGCTTGAACTGCATTTGATTGCTTTGGTTAGAGAATTTATCTGTTTTGGAGTTTATAATCAAAATCATTGCAATCTCATGTATATATGTTTATGCATATGTGTATGCGTATTAAAGAGTGTATATGTCCTCTTTAAGAGCTTTAGAACCATCATGAGTTGCCCTGAAATCTTAGAATAGCGTCGTTTCCCTTAAAATCCATAAAACAGTGCTTAGGTTTGAATTCAGGCTTCTGAATTTTCACATTCAGACGTTTGAATTCTTGTTTGCTCTCGGGAGTGATATTATGTACAGGTCAGCCGTCTGAATGAATAATTCAGACGTTTGAAGTTCAGGAAACAGAAATGACTTTCTGGAAAACATATCCAACTGTCTGAATCAAAGATTCAAACATCTGAATCTGGTTTCCTACTATTGACCGGTGGAAACCACAGTCAACAGTCTAGTATGATCCAGGCTTCTTCCTGATCGAGTTTTGGGTTGTTTGCTTTTTTCCTATGACTTTTCAATTGCTCTAATCGACGAATTTCAGCAACTTGACTATATAGACCTTCGATGGACTTTTGATTTATTCGTAATAAATGAATTTCTAATTGATTGTTGTAGGATTTGATTTACGTTATTAAAACGTGAATTTTGAGATCGATTGCTATTGAAATCAATATTTGATGAGAATTGCCATTTCAAAACTAAAAAGGATTTTATATTATTAGTAGATACCAAATGCTTTGTCAAAATGGTTTATAATCCTACTTCATTATACGAATATATTTTACAAACTGTTTTCCAATCTACTAGTATATAGTTATGCAAAACCTTTTCTCATTCATATGAGAAATCCAATTAAATGCCTTAGTAAAAACGAGTACTATGAATCCTTGCATTTTCTTCGATGTTTAATTCTTGGACTCGTTTAATTGAAAATCATGGCAATGATCGTTACGTCTTTCTAGTGGAATATACAACTCGTTCGTAAATATTCAAGTAGTGCAAGTGGTTATGGGACATGTAGCTTGACTCTTATATTCACTAGCTTGGCGTAGTTTATACTATAGTCAATCAATTTTGATCATCATAGATCTTCAGATCATTCCGACCTTCGGGTCACTCTGATGATCTTCGGAACATCCTTAGGAACTTCGGTTTCGGTGGATCTTCGGATCATTCCGACCTTCTGGTTATCTTGAGGAGCTTTGGTTCATTTGACTATATCGATGATCTTCGGATCATAAACAAAGTTGCGACCCACAGTCTTCGGCTCAATATTATACGTTAGCTACCTAGAGATCACGTTTCATCTTCGGTACACGTGGTTCATTTGATTATATCGATGATATTCAAATCATAAGCAGGGTCGCAACCCGTGGTCTTCGGACCATTTTAGGAGCTTCGGCTCAATATTATAAGCTGGCTACCTTGAGATCACATCTCAATCCTCGATACACATGTTGGTGAGTCTTCTGGCTTCCGTGTTGAATTCGTCCTCCACTCTTTGAGATTATTATGTTACCAATCTTAATTCTATTTATACTATATTATTGATCTTAGTTTTATTGATACTATGTTATCAATCTAAGTTTTATTGATACCGTGTTATCAATCCGAGTCTCGTTGACATTGAGATATCCTTATATAGTACCCAGGTTTCTTTGGCATATCTTTTGGACATATCAAGCCTTCACATTTTACATGTGAACATTGTTGTTATCGCATGTATGTCATTTTTTGTTTATATCTCTATTTCTACCTCAGTTTATTTTGAAGAGTACTGTTAGACTAGTCTGTTTATTGTTTATTTTCTTATAAATAATACTCGGGTTAGACGAAGGTATTACAGGTACTTCTCCTTGACTATAGCATGGACTAGCTTCTCTGTTTGGCTAACGGAATTTGTTTAGTAGTTTTACCTTTCATGTATTTGAGATAGTGACTCATATGTGTACATATTCTTTTGTGTAGTTCATGTACCTATTATTTTATGATATAATGGATCTTGCACGGCCATTTATATTATGTCCACTCCTTATCTACTATATTTATGTCGATTTCAGCCTTAGTGATGTGAATATATGTGTCTGACTCTGATTATATTGTTATGTATTTTATATTGATTATGAATTATATGCAGCCACTGTGTAGTGGATTTGAATTTGAATAAGATGTATCGAATTTCCTCATGAGATTCAAAAAGTAAGACCACATTATCCGACATGTTTAACACTCGTTCAAAGCTATTATACAGATGGTCGCTCTTCAGCAGCCTTATTCTTTGGGTTAGTTGACATCATTGCTTAACCTTGGCTAATGCGAGTACAGAGGTGTGGCATTACGTAATAAATAGCTGGGTTAGTCTACCTGAAAAAGTCAGATTGTGATATAATAAGGCAAGAAGTGTTCTATAAGGTACATTTTCTCTAAAGAGAAGCTACAACATAAATACACAATGTCGTGGATATTGGTGAGTAATGTATGATACAACAACACAAGACATCACGATTTGCTAAGCACACAAACTAAGAGTAAAGGACAAATAGATATGTCACTCAACATGGAAGAAAATCATTGTCATAACACACTGAGAACTCATTAGGGAGTTCAAGGTAATGTGAATTAATTCACCTAAATAAATACATCGATAGCCCACTAACTATTTAAATAGTTAAGCATCATCAAGGAAGGTGGAAAAAATTCAAAATAATCGAAATTTTAGAAATCAACAAAAGAAATATAGAAGGCATCAATATAAAATATAGGACCTAGCAACCCGAGGTTTCCCACTAAATGTATAATTAGGACCCCTCTAGTACAATAAATAGCCCACTAACCTACCAAATACTATACATAAGAGACTCACCAGTCTCGAATAGGGCCTAACAGTCCAGATTAGCCTACCAACTTTATACGTTTATTAATGACCGACTGTCCAAGTATTGGTAAATATAACACCAAAAGGATGTGTCACATGCTCTCAGATGGTAATCCGAATAACGAAAACTCATCCGCACATATTCACAGTTCGATCTACTACAAGTTAGTATGCTCCACACGGGAAAACAACAAACAATTTCAATCGAGGTGTCTAGAATTAAATGATATAATTAATTTGCATGTCTCATACCATGTGATTTATTATAACTTTTAAATCACGTTCTCACTTTCTCGAAGGTGCAAAAATGTGTAGTTATATATATAGAAAATATTTGGTTATGAGAAAACGAGTTCGCAAAAGAATATCAAAACGTTTAGATTATTTCTTTGAAAGTTTTGTATGTTTCAAAAAAAATATTTATATTATTACCTTGATATGATTTTATTCGTATAAAACAAACCTTAGAAAAACATATTGTTTGAAAGTGATATATAAATAGAGAGAGAGAGAATTCGTAATAGAAATCGTTTTATAAAGACGTGCGCGGTGTGTAAAACCCATCATGAAAAGAACAATAGTGAGAAACAAAATGTACATGAAAACTCATCCAAATCATAATGCAAATGCAATAAAATTCTAGCTTTTGAATAAGCCCTAGATGGCATCAAAATTCACTACAATTTGCACGAGGAAAAGAGGTGACAATTGAATCAAAAAATGCTTTAGCATTCAACAAATGTCATGGGAAAAAGGGAGAAAATAAGTTCGTCCCATCACATAGAATCACACCATGGAGGTCGACCCTTTCATAGCTTGGATCAACCCGTTTGGATGCAAATTCCAAGTGGTGTTTGCCACCTCTGAACCCGACTTCAGGCCATGTTCTGACCATGCTATATTTGGAATTTTACAATGAAAATTTTCATAATCAAAGATTAGAACTCAAAAAACACACTAAAACAAAATTACACCAATCTGATATAAAACAAGAGAGTTATTCACTCTCAAAGTATGACTATCAGTTTTCAGAACTGAAAATCGACAAAAACGAAAATTGAGTTTTACTGAATCAAAACTCAGTCCGGACAACACTATTTTGGCATATAGAGCATATTTCATCTAGAATGAGTGAGAATGCTCACATTATTTTCGGACAAGATGATTTGCAGCAACAAATTTGGTGGAGTTTGCAACTTTTGGCCTTAAGGTGCTTGGTTTTTGTAACAACCCGAAAATCTGGGCCAGTTTAAAATTTTTATTTTGGCGATTTTAGCGAATTTTGATTATTTAAAATGAATTATTTTAAATAATATCGACGAGAAGTTTATTTTGAATATATTTAGAATGTATATATTATATACGTCGTCGTTAGAATATAAATATTTATATATAATTATAAATAGAATTGAAAATGGCGCGGTAGTTCAATAATTCGATTTCAAACTTCAATTGAACATACCGGGTGCAAAACAATCTGGATTTTAGTGAAACCAAAAATAATAGGATCTAACAGAGAATATCTTTCCAACGAATCCAACAAATCAAAATTTCATAGCGGGAATCAAAAGATATGTCCAGTTGAAAGTTCTGAATAGTCGCTGTGAAATTCAGGCCCTTAAAAATGGAGATTTTGCAAACGACCTCGGATTTCGACGAAACCAGTTTTGTTGGGCCCGGAATGTCAAGTTATTGCTATATTCCAAATTTCATAATTTTTCGAATCAATATGTGAGCGTGGCAAAGGAAAACGCGTTTGACCAGTTTCAGTTGATTTTAATCGACTGGAAAATGGCTATTTTTCTAACGGTCTCAGAATTCGACGAAACTAGTTTTGTTAGGACCGTATCGTCAATTCGAAGCTAGAAAATATTTTTCTGTAATTTTTCGAGTTCGTATGTAACCCCGTTAATTTGAAAATGTATGTTTAAAATTCAAAAATAGTGATTTAAATGTAAATTCAACGGAAACTAATCGAAACGATCAAATCAGCTTACGATACATATCCCATTGTGTCCGGAATGGGGGTAATTAGCTGGGGACGACAGGCGGTGGGCCTCGTTTTGAGGTCGAAAGTAGAAGTTGCTTTTTGGTGGAAAATAAAATAATTAAAAAAAAAACCTTCTCCCTTATCTTTCCTCAGACCCCCCCGTTCATTTGAAAAGAAAGAAAAAAAAGGGGTCGATCCCCAAACCCGCTCCACCGACCGTCGCTCCTCCGAAGTCGGCGTCGCCTCCACCATCACGGCGAACTCCTCCAGCCTCCCTTCTCTCTCCCGCGATCCCCTCTCTCTCCCCTCGCTCCTCTGTAGAAACCGCGACACCCACAACCCACCGCGCCGCTCCAAGCCTGCCGCCGCCGTCGCAGGTACACCTTCACCTCCCCTGACCCTGACGCCTTCCCCTCTTCCTTACTCCGTCGCCCCCTTCTTCTATACACCCCAATTCGAGACTCTCTAGCCCTAAATACCCAAATCGACCTCCCCCTAGACCTTCGCCTCCGCCTCCTTCTATCGTGTGAGAGAACCGCGAGACCCCTCTGGAAAATACCAAATTAAAGTGAGTTCTTTTATATTATTTATTTTATTTATTTTAGTTTAGCTAATTTAAAAATAAAAGCATGGTTTAAATCCGGTTTTTTTTAATTTAGAAAAGGCGAGATTTTTAACATAGGAAAAGATTAAAAATATGATTTTTACATTATAGAAGTATTAAAGATTTGATCTTTATTATGTAGAAGGACCAAAGAAGTGATTTTTATATAAGGGGCGATATAAAAATATAATCTTTATTATATAAATACCGTTGTAAAGATAGAAATAGCAATATTTTTGTAAACAAAAATATCATTGTTTCGTGAATAAAAATAGGATTTTTATGATATCATAACGAAGAAAATTCGATTTTTATATATTGAATAGCGAAATAAAAATTCGATTTTTATATATTGAATAGCGAAATAAAAATTTGATTTTTATATATTGATTAGCGAAGTAAAAATATGATTTTTATATTTTTAAAGTATTAAAAATATAATTTTTACATGATAGGAATATTAAAAATAGCATCTTTATATGTGTAGAAAAATAAAAATGTGATTTTTATAATGATATATTGGAAAAGGAGAAATCTATATTTTTGAAAATATAATTTTTATCTATATAACATCGTAGTAAAAATTCGTTTTTTACATATGTAGTGGCTACAACAACGAAGATGATAAAAATGCGATAACGATGAAGATTTCTGTCAAAGAAGAGTCAAGATGTTTGGATAACTTTCGGTGTGAATTTCTCACTCTTTAATTTTATTTTTCTAGTTATATATATATATACATATACTAGGATGTAGAAGGTGCTTAGTAGCACCCGACACAATCGTCCACAGACCATGGACTTGTTTGGTTGATTGCAAAAATTAGTTAGATTATTTGATTGAAATTGAATTGTTTGGTGAAATGAATGGATTTGATTGATTTCAAAATGGTTTCAACTTCATATTCCATTTCAAATCAAAATTGAATATTCCAATATAAATTCATTTCAAATTCATTTTAAATTGATTTCAATTCAAATTGATTTCTAATTCAATTTCAGTTCGTTTTCAATTCAATTCAATTTCAATTCGAATTCATTTCTATTCAATTTCTGTTCGTTTTCATTTTAAAACGATTTCAATTCTATTCGAATTCATTTCTATTCAATTTCTGTTCGTTTTCAATTCAATTTGAATAAAATCGATATAAATATCGTTCACGTCAAAATGGCGTCAATCTATCAACGCGGCTTCATATATTTCAATTTCAAATATTCTACTTCAAATATTTCTTTTTCAAATATTTCTATTCAAATATTTCATTTCAAATATTTCTATTTCAAAACTGGAATGAGGCCCAAACAATTACCATATAATGTTAATTATATGGATTTTCTACAACACATGTATATATCAACAACGATGAATAATCAACCATCATCCAAAGTGCATTCTACACTGTATAAGCATCAAATATAAATATTCAACGCTTATAACAGCCTGTCAATCAATCGATCGACATACAACTAAACAATCGGGATTAGTGTACGTCGAATATCATCCTAATACCCGTGTGGGGTTTCAAGCAATCAAACATAGATTTTATTTGTGCAGTTGGGCGATGTGTAAAATTTATCGTCCCAATCCATATCAGTAAAATGGGTGTACATAAACAAATCGTCTGATTTGTATATGAAATTTTATTTTCATTAATTAAATTTTTCTAACACTTTTTAGAAAATTTCGACGGTATAACGGCACGATACTAGAATCGGGATTAGGCCTCGCCTTATCCCCGGTCTAATAATGGCCCACGTCATACACATATCAATCAAATCACTTTCGTTATTCAAACCACAAAATTTGGAGCAGGGTCTAACCTAGCCTTACTCCTTCGCCTTATGACGGCGCACGTCTAATCCTAACCAATTTATCGATTCGATTTTTCACACCACAAACCACATTCAATCCAATATCACAATCAAACCACAAATCAACCAAACATCCATGGTTTCAAACAAAGGTGTCGGGTGCTTCTAAGTACCGTCTGCATCCTAGTATATATATATAACTAGAAAAGAAAATTTAGAGTGAGGAAAACTGAGACAGCCCGACGAAATCCGGTAGGCTTTGCAACCAACCCTTCATCCCCCAAAGCAGCAGGTAAAACCCACCGTGGCTCTCAGCGGTCCCCCAGTAACTTGTTTTACGGCGACCCTCTCGAGTCTCCCGGCCACTGCCTAACCAACCCCCACCACAAGGGACATGTGGGGGTAAGAGTCTCCCGTTCGCCACCAAACCGCGAAGCGAGAACCCCCCATCACGATTGCAACAAGAACTGGTGATACTCCATACCTAACACCACGGTGTTATCGGTAAAATTAATTACCATTTCACGTTCAAATCTAATTACAGATTTAACTACCGCTTTGGAGCAAAACTGGTGGTACTCTATTCTCGATCACCTTTCAAATTTGATAATTTAAATTATCAATTCACATTTTTAATCTAATTAAAGATTCATTAAAACTCCACTTAGTTTTAATCTTTTCAAAAATCAATATCTTGCCTTTAACTGGGTTAAAGAACCAATGTCATCTAAAACACGATTCACGATAAACCCAAAATCACATTCTATTGTTAATCGGGTTAAAGAACAGGTGTTATTCAAAACACCGCTCACGATAAACCCAAGAACCAATTTAAATTCAATTCCAATTAATATTATTTAATTGGTACACTTCATTAAATATAAATAGAAAGATTTAATCTTTTTCCCTATTTGGCTTAAGAACAGTGTTAATGAAAACACCATTCACGACAAACCCAAATCACATTTGATATTAAATACTAGGCTCTGAATAGAAAGTATATCGGCTTATATTCAATATCAAATCCTGAAACCAACAAATATCGTATTGGAAATAACGATATAAAATATATCTTTCAAATTCCCATAACAATATCTGTATAGTCACAAAATCCACCATCGAAATATTCCGAAGATAATTTCAATTCAACTCCAGTCCAATTCACGTATTGGGAATATTGATTATTTTTAATAATTTTATCAAGGCCCGTACAGTCGATTTCCACCAATGGCCATCGAACTGCACTTACAACGACCTTTTCAAAATTTGATTTGGACATAATTCCAAATCCAACCGTTAGATTTCAAATTTCTATTATTCATTGGAAAGCTCTTTTCGATACGAACCCAACGGTTCCGGTTTTAGGAGAATCCGACGGTCGGATCTCCCGTAATGTCCATTCGAAGTTAATGGTTGAAATTCATGAATTGCCGCGGCGCGGCGCGTTCTATTCAGGCCATTATATATATATATATATAATATATATTATATATATTTCGTCGAATTCTGAGACCGTTGGAAAAATGACCAGTTTCAGTTGATTACAAATGTAAAAACCCGTAATATCCATTTGGTATCAGAGCTTTGGTTTACAAAGCTTGAGAACAAGGCACATTAGAACCATACGAAAGAATTTATCAGATATTGGGTTAGTAATATCCAATGGGAATGACTCGTTAGAGATAGGATCAGTAGTATCCTAGAACGAGTGTGAAGAGTATATTTTTAAAATGAAAACAATTTTTGTTTCGAAAATTTAAGTCGTTTTATACGTATTTGAATATTTATTTATTTTGAATTTGGACAATCCAATATATAAATATTTTGCATATACGCGTCATGAACGTATATTCGAAGTTTCAATATACTGGATAGATATAGAATCACATTCTAGACACCCGGAGATGGTTCTGATGATTGATCGATCATCATCAGAACTTATGTTCGTGTTTTCGAAGGTGTGATAACTATATATTTCCATTAGACTGGTGTGAGAACCAAAACTTATAGTTAGAACACATTGTTGTGAATTGACATCAAAAACATGATTTTTGTATATGTATCAAATTATGAATTTGAAACTCTAATTCACTAATTGATTGAAGTTTGTGTTGTTTGTTTATTTGTTTGCTAAATTTTTAACCATTATGCCTAATTGCATCAAATATTGAACTATATTGAAAATTGGTCGCATTTTCTTGCATATACATATTCTTACAATTGAACAGGTCATAGCAAGGAGGCTAGAGCAGAGAATAAAACTTGTTTGCCCGACAAATAGGTACATGTTTACTATAATTTACTGTTTTGTTTGGGTGATGATGATTTTATGAGCCTATTGGCTAGCCGCTTGGCTTTTTCTTTTTCTTTTTGAGATTAGAAGGACCGGGGAAGCTATTTGAAATTCCCCGATGCTCCCGGTGCAGGGGAGGTTATGGCGAAATTTTTCGAAAATTTAGGGTGTTAGCCAAATTTTTGAAATTTTGAAAATTCTCAGAAACTAAAGAGTTAGAGAATGGAAGCCAGATCGAGCGTAGAGTTGATTAATCAAACCACTTTCGACTTTGTTCCTTTTCGGGGACGAAAAGTTTTAAGTGGGGGAGATTGTAACAACCCGAAAATCTGGGCCAGTTTAAAATTTTTATTATGGCGATTTTAGCGAATTTTGATTATTTAAAATGAATTATTTTAAATAATATCGACGAGAAGTTTATTTTGAAAATATTTAGAACGTATATATTATATACGTCGTCGTTAGAATATAAATATTTATATACAATTATAAATAGAATTGAAAATGGCGCGGTAGTTCGATAATTCGATTTCAAACTTCAATTGAACATACCGGGTGCAAAACAATCCGGATTTTAGTGAAACCAAAAATAATAGGATCTAATAGAGAATATCTTTCCAACGAATCCAACAAATCAAAATTTCATAGCGGGAATCAAAAGATATGTCCAGTTGAAAATTCTGAATAGTCGCTATGAAATTCCGGTCCTTAAAAATGGAGATTTTGCAAACGACCTCGGATTTCGACGAAACTAGTTTTGTTGGGTCTGGAATGTCAAGTTATTGCTAGATTCCAAATTTCATAATTTTTCGAATCAATATGTGAGCGTGGCAAAGGAAAACGCGTTTGACCAGTTTCAGTTGATTTTAATCGACTGGAAAATAGCTATTTTTCTAACGGTCTCAGAATTCGATGAAACTAGTTTTGTTAGGACCGTATCGTCAATTCGAAGCTAGAAAATATTTTTCTGTAATTTTTCGAGTTCGTATGTGACCCCGGTAATTTGAAATGTACGTTTAAAATTCAAAAATAGTGATTTAAATGTAAATTCAATGGAAACTAATCGAAACGATCAAATCAGCTTACGATACATATCCCATTGTGTTCGGAATGGGGGTAATTAGCTGGGGACGACAGGCGGTGGGCCTCGTTTTGAGGTCGAAAGTAGAAGTTGCTTTTTGGTGGAAAATAAAATAATTAAATAAAAAAAACCCTTCTCCCTTATCTTTCCTCAGACCCCCCCACGTTCATTTGAAAAGAAAGAAAAAAAAAGAAAAAAAAGGGGTCGATCCCCAAACCCGCTCCACCGACCATCGCTCCTCCGAAGTCGGCGTCGCCTCCACCACCACGGCGAACTCCTCCAGCCTCCCTTCTCTCTCCCGCGATCCCCTCTCTCTCCCCTCGCTCCTTTGTAGAAACCGCGACACCCACAACCCACCGCGCCGCTCCAAGCTTGCGGCCGCCGTCGCAGGTACACCTCCACCTCCCCAGACCCTGACGCCTTCCCCTCTTCCTTACTTCGTCGCCCCCTTCTTCTATACACCCCAATTCGAGACTCCTAGCCCTAAATACCCAAATCGACCTCCCCTAGACCTTCGCCTCCGCCTCCTTCTATCGTGTGAGAGAACCGCGAGACCCCTCTGGAAAATACCGAATTGAAGTGAGTTCTTTTATATTATTTATTTTATTTATTTTAGTTTAGCTAATTTAAAAATAAAAGCATGGTTTAAATCCGGTTTTTTTTTAATTTAGAAAAGGCGAGATTTTTAACATAGGAAAAGATTAAAAATATGATTTTTACATTATAGAAGTATTAAAGATTTGATCTTTATTATGTAGAAGGACCAAAGAAGTGATTTTTATATAAGGGGCGATATAAAAATATAATCTTTATTATATAAATACCGTTGTAAAAATAGAAATAGCAATATTTTTGTAAACAAAAATATCATTGTTTCGTGAATAAAAATAGGATTTTTATGATATCATAACGAAGAAAATTCAATTTTTATATATTGAATAGCGAAATAAAAATTCGATTTTTATATATTGAATAGCGAAATAAAAATTTGATTTTTATATATTGATTAGCGAAGTAAAAGTATGATTTTTATATTTTTAAAGTATTAAAAATATAATTTTTACATGATAGGAATATTAAAAATAGCATCTTTATATGTGTAGAAAAATAAAAATGTGATTTTTATAATGATATATTGGAAAAGGCGAAATCTATATTTTTGAAAATATAATTTTTATCTATATAACATCGTAGTAAAAATTCGATTTTTACATATGTAGTGGCTACAACAACGAAGACGATAAAAATGCGATAACGATGAAGATTTCTGTCAAAGAAGAGTCAAGATGTTTGGATAGCTTTCGGTGAGAATTTCTCACTCTTTAATTTTATTTTTCTAGTTATATATATATATGCATATACTAGGATGCAGACGGTGCTTAGTAGCACCCGACACAATCGTCCACAGACCATGGACTTGTTTGGTTGATTGCAAAAATTAGTTAGATTATTTGATTGAAATTGAATTGTTTGGTGAAATGAATGGATTTGATTGATGTGTGAATGGCGTGGGCCTTCACTAGACCGGGGATAAGGCTAGGCCTTGTCCCGTTTCTAGTATCGTGCCGTTATGCCGCCGAAATTTTCTAAAATAAGTTAGAAAATAAAAATATCATTTTATTTAAAGAATGAACTGAATAGAAATTCATATGTTAAAATAAAATGTTTTATCGTTAAGAATATATAATTTTTAATGTTAATATGAATATAGTGAATGTGAATAAATAAATATTCATTTACAAACCGGACGGTTTGTTTATGTATACCTATTTGAAGGACATTGATTGGGACGATAAATTTTACACATCGCCCAACTGCACAAATAAAATATGTATTTGATTGTTTGAAACCCGACACGGGTGTTGGGATGAAATTTGAAGTTCAATCATCCTGATTGATTAAATATGTCGATCGATTGATTGACAGGCTGTTATAAGCGTTAGATATCTATATTTGACGCTTATACAGTGTAGTGCACTTTGGTTTATGGTTGATTATTATTTTTCAATGCTATTATACATGTGTTGCATGAAAATCCATATAATTAACTTTATATGGTAATTGATTGGGCCTCATTCCAATTTGAAAAATAAAGAATATTATAAAATAAAGGTTCATGTGTTGACAGTACTCATCCGTTGAGATTAGTCATGTGTTGAACGAAATATTTTAGTAATAAAATTTACATCTTTATCAATATAAAATAAAGGTTCATGTGTTGACAGTACTCATCCGTTGAGATTAGTCATGTGTTGAACGAAATATTTTGATAATAACAACTATTTTGAAAAAGAAATATTTGAAATAGAATATTTGAAAATAGAAATATATGAAGCCGTGTTGATTAGATTGATGCCATTTTTGACGTGAACGATATTTATATCGATTTTATTCATTTTGAAATGAATCGAATAGAAAACGATTTCGAAATGAATTGAATTGAAAACTATTTCGAAATGAATTCAAATTGAATTTGAATAGAAACGAATTCGAATTGAAATTGAAAATGAATTGAAATGAATTCAAATTGAATTTGAATAGAAATGAATTTGAATTGAAATTGAAAATGAATTGAAATGAATTCAAATTGAAAATGAATAGAAATGAAAACGAATTGAAATCGAACTGAAATTGAATTAGAAATCAATTTGAATTGAAATCGATTTGAAATGAATTTAAAACGAATTTATATTGGAATATTCAATTTTGATTTGAAATTGAATATGAAGTTAAAACCGTTTTGAAAATGAATTTAAAACGATTTATAAAGCACGTTTTGAATTGAAATCGACGAAGTATATATTATATAGATTATATATATATAATATAATGGCCTGAATAGAACGCGCCGCGCCGCGGCAGTTCGCGAATTTCGACCATTTACTTCAAATGGATATTACGGGAGATCCGACCGTCGGATTCTCCTGAAACCGGAACCGTTGGGTTCGTATCAAAAAGAGCTTTCTAACGAATATTAGAAATTTGAAATCTAACGGTTGGATTTGGAGATAAGTCCAAATCAAATTTGAAAAAGGTCGCTGTAAGTGCAGTTCGATGGCCGTTGATGGAAATCGACTGTACGGGCCTTGATAAAATTATTAAAAATAGTAATAATTCGTGTAAAATCATAAGAAATGATTTAGAAAGAATTGGGATGAAAAACTCCATATCTGAAAAGATAAAAATAGATTTTTATCGAAATGAACTAGTTTTGAACTAGAATTATAATTCTATTTATTTTAAAATAAATAAATTGAATTTGAAAGGGTTTTAAAAATAACCAGAATTTCCAATGATTGCGTTGGAGTGGATTTGAATTGAAATTGTCTTCGGAATATTTCGATGTTGGAATTCGTGATTATACGGATGTTGTTATGGAAATTTGAAAGATATATATTTATATCGTTATTTCCAATACGACATTTGTTAATCGTAGAATTTGATATTGAATATAAGCCGATATATTTTCTATTCAGAGCCTTGTATTGAATATCAAATGTGATTTGGGTTTGTCGTGAATGGTGTCTTCACTAACACTGTTCTTGAACCCAATTGAGAAAAGATTAAATCTTTTTATTTAGATTTAATGAAGTGTACCAATTAAATAATATTTAATTGGAATTGAATTGATATTGATTTTTGGGTTTATCGTGGACAGTGTTTTAAATAACACTAGTTCTTTAACCCGATAATTAATGGAATGTGATTTTGGGTTTATCGTGAACCGTGTTTTAAGTGACACTGATTCTTTAACCCAGTTAACGATTAAAACTAAGTGGAGTTTTAATGAATCTTTAGTTAGATTGAAATGACCGAGAATGGAGTATCACCAGTTTTGCTCCAGGCGATAGTTAAATCTTTAATTAGATTTGAACGTGAAATGGTAATTGAATTTACCGATAACACCGTGGTGTTAGATATGAAGTACTACCAGTTTTACTTCATGGGATGAATAGGTTGGGATTGGGAAATTAAAACCAATGATTACTTCGGTAAGGTTCGTTAATCCCGACTAGTTGAATCGAAATTCAAAAGATGATTAAAGAATAAATTCAAGGAATTCATCTTGGATAAAATTAATGGGAACATTTCCCTATGAATGTGAAATTTAGAAACTAACTGCCGGTTAGCCAAGCAGAATGGTTTTCTGGATATTGATCTGATGTTGGTTTCGGCCTTCGGGGTTAATATTTGGGGAATTATTCTCTTGATTAATTTACGGTTAGTGACTGATGAATTGGAATGAGGCGTATGTTGTGTTTGTGTAACACTTGTTCAAAATATACGCGAGTTATTCGGAAAGACCGGGTTTATCCCATTCTAAATAACTGATACGACGATAAGTCGAAGATGAAGACGGTGGTTGAAGACCGGAAGTCTTCACGTCGTTTGGGTGATTACTGATGATCTTGATTGGGCTGTACACCCAAGAAGATGGAAACAGTTGGTGATCGTCCAGACGTGCTTGGAGATCGATGGATATGCGGGGTACTAGGTGCCTCCGGTTTCGTTCAGACCCGGAACGGACTTGTAAATGGACTGTGTGTCTGACATTGGATTTTAGTCTGTGTGATTGATCTCTATCAATATATATCTGTTTGGCGGCGGAGAATTTATTCTCTTGCTTAACGCCCATCTCTAAGACGTACGAGCTCAGGGGTTATATACTGATGGATATCAAACGCATGGAGTGAATTGCCTGTGTGGCATGCTAAGATGCAACTGATCGAGGCTTCTGTTGAAAAGCAAAGTCTTGTGGTTGATGATCGAAGCACGGCCTTTGTGGCGTAGCTTTGTGTAACGTTGATTCGCGAGCTTCGCACCCCGGTTGTGAACCAAAAACGGGAGAGGACCTCAGGGAGGGCATGCGTTTCTTTCTAGCTAGGGTGGTGTCAGTGACCTACCAGCCCTGACATTTATATACTTTTCACCTGTGTGGTTGTTGCTGTTGCGAGGCGCCTCGATTTGATCGGACGATTCGGGTCCGATGGAGTCATTCGTTGGCTCATTTACGCCCCAAAGGGCGGGGAAACGTATTGTTCAGGCACTACAATCCACATCGGTCGACCGGCCCTGTCGCTCCAAGGGGCTGTTGCGGCTGTTCCGGAGGCTCGGGCTAGAGAGTCTCGAATCGGTAGAGGACGATCTCTAGCCTCGGTTCATAGATGGAAATCCAATTTCCAAATACGTGACTTTGCGGTTTTAATTGTAAACCTATATATGTCGACATAGTGGCATGGGACGCTTATGCCGTCTATGATTGATACTTATGATTTGAAATTGTTTTATACACTATGCACATATAATAGTATCAAATGATTTGTTTTAAACGTATCAAGCATTCTTGGCTATTATAAGGTAAAAACCCTTTCCTCCGGCTTGCGTTGCATTGTGTGATGGGAACTGGGTCTTATAATAGCTTCATTTTTCTTTATTTAGCATTGCGTTGTTTGTTTTATGCACTGGTGTTCTTGGGAGGAAACCCGTTCCGTGTTATACGGCGTGGTCCCTTGATTTACCTAGCTTTAAAAATAAAGATTAATAATTGTTTTAGTTCTCACACCAGTCCCATGACTGACCTGGAGTTTATTGTTTTAACCTAAACTCTGGGTGCCCTTATTTTCGACACGGGCAGCTAGTAGTTTTGGTTTTGCAGATTTATATTCACAGGATCCTGGTTTACAGCTGGAATGATATCCGGAAAGCTTTGTATCCGTATATCTCTTCTAGTTGTGTATTGTATTATTTTCCGCTGCTATGTAATGTATTGTAATCTCTGATATTTTTCTGTTGTGTAATATTCATTTATACTCTGTATATTCTTGTAATCTGATGCATTGTTGAAATATACAATGAAATGTTCTTTTGTATGCGTTCTGTTTTGTCGTGTTCTCAAAACGATCAGGCGTTTTCGAACGGTCTGGATCGGTTTAGCGACTGGTTCGGATCGAGCGAAATTCCTTTTCGTCACAGTTTTTGCCTGAAAATGAATTTACTGTAACATGCAATTCAAGAGAATAAGAGCAAACACATAATCATGAATTATGATGAAATATTTCCTAAAATTCACAGAGATTACCCATAGAGATCAGTTACTAACAATTACTTTCGCTTTTATTCAAATGCCGAAGATTTTTTTAGCAAAGATTCGAGGAGGCATTTTGTTTGCAGCAAATTTACTATAAGTGTAAGGAATAAGATGGCCTTCTTTTATTTTATTGAAATAAAAAATGCAGTACTTTTTCTCAAGGTATAGATTTTTCCTAAGCTAATTGGTAATTATGGGAGCTAAGGCCTAATTAAAGCCATTGACACCAAATTAAGCTTAATTGTCGAGACTAGTACATATTTACCCCTTGTTTTCACCTTTTTACATGTTTTAAAGTTGCAAATGACACATTTTAACACAAAAACTTGTTTAAATTCTGTTGTATAGATTTTCAAACATATTTACACAAGTTAAACTATTTTTAAACATTTGAAACAACATCTTAAATTTTACATATTTTGAATCTCATAAGTACAAAAACAACTTTTTTCACAATATTTAGTCAAAACTTCCTATTTTCACACTTTGTCTCTTCATAAAATTATTGGAGAATGGAGTTTTGAAGACAAAAACCTTATTTCAATTATCATTATTAATTTATTATAAAATATATACTAACTAATAAAATATATACTAACATTTGTATCCAGAATATATATACTTAAGCAAGGTATGTATACAAAACTTAAATACTGAAGACTGTATAGTTTAGAGTTCCAAGAGATTCAGGATTCAGAAGAGATTCAAGACTCATGAGTTATCAAGTTATCAAGATACCAGGATTTCAAGAGCTCAAGTTAAATATAGTAATATATTATAATTTATATGTAAGACTGTGAATAGCACTCTAGGTTCAATTTCTGGTTCCAAAATTCAAATTCTGATTTCAAATTATTTTTCTAAGTGACTTCAAAATTATTTTACTTATGATTTCAAATTTATATGTTTATAAAGTACTAATACATATAAGTATATATATATAGTTATATAGTCATACATTTTTATAGTTTTAAATCTTATAACTTTATAAGTACGTTTTATAATATATTATTATGATTTCATATGATTTTACACTTCAGAATATTCATTCGTATTACTAAGTTTTTATTCAAGAATTCCCAGAATAATATATATGTTTAAACACTTGAAAAATAGTTTTAAAAATAAAAATATGATACATATGTTGGCATACATATATGGCTATGTTGACAGACAACTGTCAGAAATTCAATTTTCAAAGGAAGTGTCTTTTCAATATTATGTTTGCAACCACTGAGACACTATAAATAGGGACTGATTTCGATTTTTTTTTATCATTCTTCTTCTCCATCTTCACCCCTTTACATACCACCATTAATATACATCATTTTTCTGATTTCTATACTTATACTTGCCGATTTTTAC
Organism: Allium sativum; assembly: GCA_030737875.1. Lineage (NCBI taxonomy): Eukaryota > Viridiplantae > Streptophyta > Magnoliopsida > Asparagales > Amaryllidaceae > Allium > Allium sativum. The sequence continues at coordinate 434,556,627 of CM060920.1, forward strand.
TCAAATTATATCAAACTTCTTATATATCTCTATTAAATACTCTCTGAATTGAAGTGCTATTGAAGAGTTCTAAGACTTTTGCAATCACTTGGGAATATTTTGGGAAAGGGTGTGTTCCTTGTAGCCCTGAAATCAAGGAAAGGGGGCAGTGTTAACCTTGTAGCCGTGAAATCAATGGTGGTGGGTTTAGTGTTAACCTTGCAGTCGTGAAATCAAGGGTGTTGTACTTGGATATTGATAATAATAAAACTCTGCTTAATCCATGTTGCGTGGGACTGGTCGTAGGAGTAATCCGAACCTGTATAAAATCTGATGTATTTTTTCTTTTCTGTATTTTATATTTCCTTATATTTGTGTCCGTGTTTGGTTCTGTGTTTGTGATCATCTCTGGTGTGTGTGATTCATATAGTAGATCAATTAAGTTTAAGATTTTCATAAAATTCCTTATAAATGCTCTTCACCCCCTCTAGTGTTTGTTTTTCTTAAGATCTGCATTCCGCATTCCTTAACAATTGGTATTAGAGCATAGGTTTTCAAAAAGTTCATAATCTAATTTTTGACAATATTAAATGGCAACCACCACTATTTAATGGTATTAATTATTCATATTGGGCATGTAGAATGAAAATATATTTACAACCAGTAGGATTAGACACATGGAATAGTACCAGACTGAATATGTTGAACCCACTACTAATTTTGCACAATGGACTAATGAACAAAAGGCTGTTGCACAAAGAAATTCTAAAGTCGTGAACATATCATTCTGTTCATTAGATAGAAATGAATTTAATAGAGTGTCAATTAGCAAATCTACTTATGAAATATGGAGAACATTACAAGTTACTCATGAAGTAACCGAGAAAATTAAACAAACAAAAATATCAATGCTAACTAATTAGTTTGAGTTACTTAAAATGAATGAGAATGGATCTATCTTCGATATGTATTGCAGATTCCAGGCGGTCGTGCATTCATTAGTAGCATTGGGAAAAACTTATTCAGAAGAAGACCAATTTAGAAAAATACTTAATTCATTAACTCCGGAATGGGATCAGAAAACACTGGAAATTGAAGAAGCCAATAATGTTAGTGAAATGAAGATTGAGGAGTTAATTGGAATTTTGACATCATTCAAAGTCCAATTACTGAAAAGAAAGGAAAATAAGCCCAAAGAAAAGAAATCTGTAGCATTCAAAGCAACAACAATTGGTTCTGAATCAAGATGATGAAGAAATTTCTTTAATGACAAGGAATTTCACAAAATTTCTGAGATATAAAAGGAGAAATAATTTTCAGAGAAATAATCAAGGAAGTTCAGGTAGAAATGATGATAGATGTTATAACTGCAGAAAACCATGTCATATAAAGAGAATGTGTCCATATCCAGATAAATCAAATCAACAATATGACAATAGTAATTCGTCAAAGAATAAAAGAGAGCATACGTAGCAACTTTAATGATTCAGATTCATCATTAAGTGATGAGGAGCCAGAAACCGAAAATTCAAATATGTGTTTCACAAGAATTAAGAATTCAGAAAATATTGAAGAAATGGATCTAAAAACCAGGTATACCTTAATTAATTTTTAATTTTTTGGTTGATTTGGATGTATGGATGTTTTGTTTGTTTGCCTTGTTTGAATTTGAAATTTAAAATTCTAAAATTAAAACTTGAAATTTAAAATTAAAATTCGAAATTCATAAATAATAATAATAATAAATATAATATAATAATAACAATTAATTATTTAATGAGTGTTAAGCTTAATATAGCTTGAGGAAATAATAAAACCTGGAATATAAAATGATAATATAATATATAAAAAAGTCAAATCAACATGTCTCTTGAAAATCAACATGTGTGTCGACATACATAAATCAACATGTCGACATATAGGACAGTAATTGAAATTCAAATTTTGAATTTCAAAAGTTTAAAATTTTAAACTTCCCTCCAACTTTTCACTAACTCCCAAGGTCTATAAAGGTGTCATTAATTTCTGAAAATGTAATGAACCGCATTTTCAACGATATAATAATTAATTTATTTAATTATTTATAAAGTGATTTAGAGAATTTAATGGTGGCTTAATTAAATAACTTTGAATATTTAATTATAATATTAATTAAATAATATATTTAATTCTGAAATAATCAGAATTGGCCGAAATGGCGATATGGTGTGAATTGGGAAATTCAAAAGATGTAATTCAGTTTAAAATTGAATTACATAACGAATATATTTAATTAACGATGGTTGAACGTATAAATTATATTATAATTATAATCGAGCTCGAAATGGCGCTGCAGTTCGTAAATTGGCGATTCGAACTTCAACTGAATATACAGAAGCCGTTTTAAATCGGATTTCTATGAAACAAGAAACGTTAGGAGCTGGTGAAGTATATCTTTCTGATGGAAGAGAAATATCAGGATTTTGTCGTGTAGATTGTGAGTTGTGTCCAAATCAAATTTTAAAATAGTCGCTATAGAATCGTTTATCGACCGTAATGGTTTATTCGATATAACTAGATATCGGGTTTGAATTTAGACAAGCTTCTTTTAAGACGTAGTGATAATTTAATTTTTAGAATTTTACTGTAATTTTTAATTAATTAAATAAACAACTTTTTATTTGGAGTATTGTGCACCCTGTAATCAACATTTTGAGGTTTCAAAATATGAGTTAATCTACCGGTATTATTATATTTTTGGGATCGTGACACCGAGCTAATTACAACGGTATGTTTACTTCTGTCAATAACAGTTTGTAAAGGAAGAAAATTCTTTATCACGTGATGGTAAACTTTATAACATAAAACAAAGATCCACGTCCATGCTTCTCAAACCATTCGTTCTTCTGTGGCCTTAAAAACAAAATGTGGCCTTCAAAATATCTAAAACTACCCTATATAAATACCCCCTCGTAAAAGCCTTAAGACCTAAAATCAAAAATCGCTTGTAACACAAAAACAAGCTGCTATTCTTTTTCCTCAAACCACCGAAGCCTTCAAAAAGAAAATTCAAAATAAATAAAATCCTCAACTCATTTGTTCAACCTGGGAGATGAGTTCGATGCCAGCTCTTGTATTCGAAAAAGGTGAAAGGGCGCGGGACAGGGGATGGATGGCGGTGACGTCGTCGGTATCAGTGAAGGAACGAAAGCCTTGAGGTGAAATAAAACTCGAAAATGGTGATAAATATGTTTGCAGCTTTTCGGGTCAGCACATAAGCTAGTCGACACCCGGTCTGTGGTTTGGAAGCTCGAGTTTGATGGGTGGATCTGTGTTGTTGCAGAAGGCCGAGAGCAAGGGAGAATGGAGGGGAGAATCGGTTTTGGTCCTAAAGTGTATTTCGAAGAACAGGAGTATGAGGGAAGGAGCAGACTGTACTGGTTATTCACATGCATGGCTTCGGCTATAGGAGCATGAGGGATTTTAAAGAAGCAGGTGACGTGTATGGGATATAGGAGTGGCTACCACTTGAGGGACGTGGATATTGGTGGTGTGAGCAGCGGGTTTGGCTTTAAGAAGGGAGCATGGCATTGGTGCTACACGGACCCGGAGAGAGTTGTTTTAAAACGAAAAGGGGATTTTTTGCAGTTGGGTTCATTGGTCTTGGAGTTTCGGTCCATGAAAGAAGGACCGAATTCATGCTCAATGGAAATTGGGAAGTTGTATTAATGTTGATAGGGTTAAACCAAATTAAAATTGACGTATGGTCATTGGTTATGGGTAGTTGAACCAAGCATTTCTGGAAGAAGGGTGCGAGCTGTGTATTCGGGAGGGAGGATACTTGTGCGAGCTTGGCAGTTGTGGTATAAGGAGATGTAAAATTTGTAGAGGGAGATTTGGATATTTGTCGGTGATTTTTAATGAACCATAGTGTAACGGCCGGGAATTCACCATACTTGAATTTTCAACAGTAATACGAAATCCTGTATTACTCGTCGAACAAAACCAAGTATTGAACTCCTGACTGTTAATAGAAAGAATTTAGAAGGTGAGATAGAAGAGGTAGAACTAATAGAATAGAAGAGTAAGAAGATATCAGAGTCTCACAGTGGAAATAATCTCACAGCGGAATTTCACAAAATATATATAATATTACATATCAGAGTTTGTTACATCAGAGTACATCATCATAATACATCATCATCAGAGTTTAACAGCATAATTATACATCATGACTTAGAATAATACAGATGTGGATATAATACTGGTCTTGGCCTTGACTTCATCAGGTTCCACTTGCCTACCTGGACTACTTGTCTACTCATAATAAATATTATGAGTACCCAAGAGTTTAGGAAACACAGAAAATAAACTCTGGGTCAGTCGGGGGACTGGTGTGAGTAAACATAGATAAGAAATGTAAACAAGGAATAAGGATTTAGGTTTTTCATGTTGACAGGTTTATTTATTTTAGAAGTCATTAGATCAATCCATGTCTAATATCTGGATAATGATCTAAGTATTTTATATCAAAACGTGTGATATTATAATAGTTTTTATCAAATAAATAACCATCTAGTGAAACGCTTGCATCTCACGTTCACATATAGTATAAAATCGAAAACCGCAGAGCGCTTAGTGGAGATTGGATTCCAACACACAAGGTATGGGAGCACCTACCGATCAGTGTACTCTAGAGGGTATACACTGCAGGTTCAACAAGAACGTCTTGCAACCCGGCCACACATGACCGTCCACTCATTTAGCTTGAGTGTAACGAATATATTATCACCTCCACGGTTGTGATCAGCAACCGCTACCGAATGCTGCAGCAGTGAAATATAGATGAGAAGACAAAAGGAATTTCTCTAGATGGTGATAATACACCCTGCTTGGGTATGACCCAACTAGCCATGCTGCCTAGCCCAACTTTTGTTACTTCCGGGTTGTGAGGTTCTGAGGTCACGTTTATCCTTCTGACAGATTTCTCTTCAATTACTTTGAATGCCACATCGTCATATCCGTCAGAAACACTCATTCGATTACCCAAATATATTGCGGGCAATGAGGCTAAGAGAAACGAATTTCTCCGCCACCAACGTAATATACTTACGTAAATTCGATGCGTAGAATCTAACTGATATACGTTGTCAGACACTCGTCCATTCGGGTTTGTCCTGGGACTGAACAGACCGAAGATACTTTGGTCTTTACATATCGTTGTCTTCAGTATTCTGATATGCGTCGTATAAATCGAGTCGAAGTGGAATGTTTATTCCGGACTCTTCGAAACGATGTACGTAATGTCTTTTACAGTCGATAAATAATTGTCAGCTTAATCTGATTATAATTCAGTTTACACATTATTTATCATCACACAAACAATATATGTTTCCTTGGTTCATATAAGGAAATTTAATTATCTTTAAAAATTAATCAGTTAAAGTGTGAGCGTTGCACATGGTATTTATTTCGGTTTTTGAGCATCATTTACAAACGAGCGAAGTAAGCGTGTGCGTCGCACACGGTGTTATGCTTCGTTTATTATCGGTGTTTTAGACGATGTTCAATACTCCCGTTTCTTTTGTAAAATAATTCGTTACATTTTATTTATCATAACTAATTTAAGTTAACAATTTAAATTAATTATTTCTTTTTATTTCTATCTTTATAGTTGTCGAACTTCTACAGTCGATCTTCTCCATTTCGATCTTCTGGCTACTGTCATTCTTCTTTCCATGTCTGATCATCGGCTTCTCGTCTTGCATCCAGCGTTCAAAACGTTATCACTTCATTACCCTTTGTTTTTCCCCTTTCCTAAAGCCTAAGCATTCACACAGCCGGCCTGCACCATGCATTCACCACGCAAGCTACACGTTTTACAGTAAGCCTTCCCCACTATTTCCCTTTTCTTTTATTGGTTTTATGTTCTCTCTTTTTTTTGGTTTCTTATTCTGTTTTTGCTGTCCTCCTTAAAATTCCTTTGCCCATATAAACCTTTTCTTGCTGCTCCAACTAGTATCAAAGAGGAAACAATGCAAATTCTAGAGATGCAGCAAAGAAGCATTATTCACGTGCAACGTTACAAGTATAACATAACCGGTTATAATAGAGTTATTCTTTTCTTTGTTTAGTTTCAAAGAACACACACATCTTAATCTCAGTTTTGGCGAATATAAATCTTAGTTTTGGCACACATCTAATCTCAGTTTTGGCGACCTATAACATTAATTTTTGGGCGACTTAAATCTCAGTTTTAGCACATCTTAATCTCAGTTTTGGCGAATATAAATCTCAGTTTTGAATCTCAGTTTTGGCGACATATAAATCTCAGTTTTGGTGAGTATAAATCTCAGTTTTGGCGAGTATAATTCTCAGTTTTGAATCTCAGTTTTGGCGACATATAAATCTCAGTTTTGGTGAGTATAAATCTCAGTTTTGGCGAGTATAATTCTCAGTTTTGAATCTCAGTTTTGGCGACATATAAATCTCAGTTTTGGCGAGTATAAATCTCAGTTTTGGCGAGTATAATTCTCAGTTTTGAATCTCAGTTTTGGCGACATATAAATCTCAGTTTTGGCGAGTATAAATCTCAGTTTTGGCGAGCATAATTCTCAGTTTTGAATCTCAGTTTTGGCGACATATAAATCTCAGTTTTGGCGAGTATAAATCTCAGTTTTGGCGAGCATAATTCTCAGTTTTGAATCTCAGTTTCGGCGACATATAAATCTCAGTTTTGGTGAGTATAAATCTCAGTTTTGGCGACATAAATCTCAGTTTTGAATCTCAGTTTTGGAGACATATAAATCTCAGTTTTGGTGAGTATAAATCTCAGTTTTGGCGAGTATAATTCTCAGTTTTGGCGAGTATAATTCTCAATTTTGAATCTCAGTTTTGGCGACATATAAATCTCAGTTTTGGCGAGTATAAATCTCAGTTTTGGCGACATAAATCTCAGTTTTGGCGACTATATATGGTAACACAATCAAACATACTTGCATCATTTAGTTCCAACCAAAGAAATGTTTTAAATAGAGATTAAAAGAGTTTTACTCACTGAGATGTAACCGCCTAAACACAACCATGTCTATCCTATTATATGCATGTGTATATCAATGCATAAAAGAAGATAAAAAGGATAGTTTACTCACCACAATGCTATCCAAATGATCCAGAAAATGCTTCAGATCTGAGAATGGGAATTCAGTTTTGTTTGTGATGAAAATGTGAAGGAATTGAGTGGTATTTATAGGTAAATTCATGCATTAGAATATGAATTCCTGTGCACAAGTTCCAACAGCAAAACCCTTCTAGCCTCACCCCTCTTCTATATCACCTACGGCACAAAATGAGGAGAACATGGTTTCAAATTTTGTCTTACTTAGGCTTGTAGCCAATGACATGTCCCTATGTGATGGCTTCTAGAAGATGAACCTTAACTTCATTAAATGCAATGACCCCTTTTTGGAATTTTATGGCCTTAAACAAATGTTTCCATTTGATTTTACTTGCTGAGGTGTTCATGCTATCTACACTATAGGATTTAGAGAAATGGTTTGCTAATCTTTAGTGTTACTATTTAGGGTATGTTTCATTTAATGCTTTCACATGGTTTAGATTTGTTAGATATTATTTAGGATCCTTAGGTGATGACTCCTCATATATTAGCCATATTATCATATCTTTGTTCTTGTCTTATCTTGTATGCTATTTTCTATACTAGATTTATAGAATCCTAAATTAATATTTTTGTCTTGCTTTGTTATATGTATGTTGGGTTGTTTTTGTCCGAAGGTCCCTCTTTATCTTCCAAGTGAATAAAATACCCTTTCAATGATTCATGTTCTAGGCTTTTTGTTTTTAAATCCTTACTTCGTTAAATGGTCAAACTATGAACCATTATGTTCTTGTATGTATTTTTATTTAAGTTTTCAACTTAAATGTTTTACACTTGTTTTTCCCTTTTTCAAGATTAAATCAAGTCTATACATACATGTGCTTATCCATATATATATTTGTTTCAAAAATCTCTTTAGTTTGATTTTAAATAGCAAATCTCATTTTAATTACTTATTAAAATGATTTAAAAGTCGTCAGAAAGTCGGGACATTACAGTCCACCCCCCTTATAAGAATTTCGTCCCCGAAATTAAAGTAAGAAGATAGAAAGATTTTCCCAAAGATGATATTCCATATCATAATTACTTCGTACACTCTAATTATACATTAGATTCAAAGTCGTACTAGGCATACATATCATATTACCATCTAGGCATACATATCATATTACCATCTAGGCATACATATCATATTACCCTACTAGTGCTATACTTGACTGATTCAAGTTGTAGACTATCATATCATATATATATATATAGCCCAACTCATTTCTCCATCCTACTCCTCTGACACTGTGTAGGTACTTTTCATGATCCCTTTTCCCTTCGTGTCCCTAGAAGTTGACGGTTCATTCATGATAGCGTAAACATTAGGCTGTGGTGCCTTCTTCATCAGTGGGCAGTTCCTGATCATGTGTCCAGGCTGATGACAGTTGAAACAGAGGTTCTTTGCCACCATCTCATTCCTTTGATTCTGATTCTGCTGCTGTTGTTGTTGAGGTTTCTGCTGCTGCTGGAGTTGTTCTGGTTCCTTATCCTTTGACTCCTTACAGTACCTAGCGATATGTCCCTTCTGTTTGCAGTTGTGACACAGAAGATTCTTGAAACGATTTTCATACTTCTCCTCCCCTGTACTTCCTTTTTCTTTGTTCTCCCAATTCGGATTGAATTTCCTCTTCCGGGAGTTCTCGCCATTGATTTTTCCAGTCTGATCCTTTGCTGTTGTGGGTTTCTTAGCATCCAAGGCTTCATACCTGAGTGCTAAATCCACTAATTCGACAAACGGGTCCTTTAAATGTCCCATCATCCTTCCTTGCAGATTATCCTTCAGTCCAGATACAAACATCTCGTTCTTCTTCAGTGGGGTATTTACCAACTCTAGTCCAAAGCTTGACAGTGCATTGAACTTGTTTTCATATTCGGTAACAGTCATGCCCTCCTGCTTTAGATCGATAAAGTCCCGGTACATCCTTGTCTTCCCAGTGGCTGGAAGATACTGGGCTTCAAAAGCTTCTTTGAACTTCTCCCAAGTAAAATCTTCCTCCGGAGTGTTTGCAGTCTGAGCGTCCCACCAGATTGCTGCGGCTCCCTCCAGATTCCATGAAGCCAAGAGACGTTTGTATTCGTCATCTAACTTCAGTCCCTTAAAAATCTTCTCACATGATCTAATCCATGCTTGGACATCAACCAGTGATTCAGTTCCTTTAAACGTCTTTCCTCCCAGAGTAGTGTAGTTTTTGCAGATCATTGCGAAGTTTGGCTGCGTTGGAGCTTGGACCACTTCAGTTGTTTCCACTTGGGTTTGATTCACAGTGTGCCCATTGGTTGTGGTTGCCCTGCTTGCTCTTCGGCCTCGTCTTCCTTGAGAACTCATTTTCTGAGTATATGATTTGAAAGTCAATACTCAACCAGAAGATATTCCTAGGGATAATCTTAAGTTAATAACTAGGGTTGATAACTATGGACGACCTATATAAAAATAGTTTTTAGTAAAAATACGCTCTCTCGATACTTACCCAACTCAATCTAGGGTGTTACTAACCCTATCTCTACTGAGTTACGCCACAGAGCCAAGGTTACTACTCAACCAATAGCTCTGATACCAACTGTAACGGCCGGGAATTCACCATACTTGAATTTTCAACAGTAATACGAAATCCTGTATTACTCGTCGAACAAAACCAAGTATTGAACTCCTGACTGTTAATAGAAAGAATTTAGAAGGTGAGATAAAAGAGGTAGAACTAATAGAATAGAAGAGTAAGAAGATATCAGAGTCTCACAGTGGAAATAATCTCACAGCGGAATTTCACAAAATATATATAATATTACATATCAGAGTTTGTTACATCAGAGTACATCATCATAATACATCATCATCAGAGTTTAACAGCATAATTATACATCATGACTTAGAATAATACAGATGTGGATATAATACTGGTCTTGGCCTTGACTTCATCAGGTTCCACTTGCCTACCTGGACTACTTGTCTACTCATAATAAATATTATGAGTACCCAAGAGTTTAGGAAACACAGAAAATAAACTCTGGGTCAGTCGGGGGACTGGTGTGAGTAAACATAGATAAGAAATGTAAACAAGGAATAAGGATTTAGGTTTTTCATGTTGACAGGTTTATTTATTTTAGAAGTCATTAGATCAATCCATGTCTAATATCTGGATAATGATCTAAGTATTTTATATCAAAACGTGTGATATTATAATAGTTTTTATCAAATAAATAACCATCTAGTGAAACGCTTGCATCTCACGTTCACATATAGTATAAAATCGAAAACCGCAGAGCGCTTAGTGGAGATTGGATTCCAACACACAAGGTATGGGAGCACCTACCGATCAGTGTACTCTAGAGGGTATACACTGCAGGTTCAACAAGAACGTCTTGCAACCCGGCCACACATGACCGTCCACTCATTTAGCTTGAGTGTAACGAATATATTATCACCTCCACGGTTGTGATCAGCAACCACTACCGAATGCTGCAGCAGTGAAATATAGATGAGAAGACAAAAGGAATTTCTCTAGATGGTGATAATACACCCTGCTTGGGTATGACCCAACTAGCCATGCTGCCTAGCCCAACTTTTGTTACTTCCGGGTTGTGAGGTTCTGAGGTCACGTTTATCCTTCTGACAGATTTCTCTTCAATTACTTTGAATGCCACATCGTCATATCCGTCAGAAACACTCATTCGATTACCCAAATATATTGCGGGCAATGATGCTAAGAGAAACGAATTTCTCCGCCACCAACGTAATATACTTACGTAAATTCGATGCGTAGAATCTAACTGATATACGTTGTCAGACACTCGTCCATTCGGGTTTGTCCTGGGACTGAACAGACCGAAGATACTTTGGTCTTTACATATCGTTGTCTTCAGTATTCTGATATGCGTCGTATAAATCGAGTCGAAGTGGAATGTTTATTCCGGACTCTTCGAAACGATGTACGTAATGTCTTTTACAGTCGATAAATAATTGTCAGCTTAATCTGATTATAATTCAGTTTACACATTATTTATCATCACACAAACAATATATGTTTCCTTGGTTCATATAAGGAAATTTAATTATCTTTAAAAATTAATCAGTTAAAGTGTGAGCGTTGCACATGGTATTTATTTCGGTTTTTGAGCATCATTTACAAACGAGCGAAGTAAGCGTGTGCGTCGCACATGGTGTTATGCTTCGTTTATTATCGGTGTTTTAGACGATGTTCAATACTCCCGTTTCTTTTGTAAAATAATTCGTTACATTTTATTTATCATAACTAATTTAAGTTAACAATTTAAATTAATTATTTCTTTTTATTTCTATCTTTATAGTTGTCGAACTTCTACAGTCGATCTTCTCCATTTCGATCTTCTGGCTACTGTCATTCTTCTTTCCATGTCTGATCATCGGCTTCTCGTCTTGCATCCAGCGTTCAAAACGTTATCACTTCATTACCCTTTGTTTTTCCCCTTTCCTAAAGCCTAAGCATTCACACAGCCGGCCTGCACCATGCATTCACCACGCAAGCTACACGTTTTACAGTAAGCCTTCCCCACTATTTCCCTTTTCTTTTATTGGTTTTATGTTCTCTCTTTTTTTTGGTTTCTTATTCTGTTTTTGCTGTCCTCCTTAAAATTCCTTTGCCCATATAAACCTTTTCTTGCTGCTCCAACTAGTATCAAAGAGGAAACAATGCAAATTCTAGAGATGCAGCAAAGAAGCATTATTCACGTGCAACGTTACAAGTATAACATAACCGGTTATAATAGAGTTATTCTTTTCTTTGTTTAGTTTCAAAGAACACACACATCTTAATCTCTGTTTTGGCGAATATAAATCTTAGTTTTGGCACACATCTAATCTCAGTTTTGGCGACCTATAACATTAATTTTTGGGCGACTTAAATCTCAGTTTTAGCACATCTTAATCTCAGTTTTGGCGAATATAAATCTCAGTTTTGAATCTCAGTTTTGGCGACATATAAATCTCAGTTTTGGTGAGTATAAATCTCAGTTTTGGCGAGTATAATTCTCAGTTTTGAATCTCAGTTTTGGCGACATATAAATCTCAGTTTTGGTGAGTATAAATCTCAGTTTTGGCGAGTATAATTCTCAGTTTTGAATCTCAGTTTTGGCGACATATAAATCTCAGTTTTGGCGAGTATAAATCTCAGTTTTGGCGAGTATAATTCTCAGTTTTGAATCTCAGTTTTGGCGACATATAAATCTCAGTTTTGGCGAGTATAAATCTCAGTTTTGGCGAGCATAATTCTCAGTTTTGAATCTCAGTTTTGGCGACATATAAATCTCAGTTTTGGCGAGTATAAATCTCAGTTTTGGCGAGCATAATTCTCAGTTTTGAATCTCAGTTTCGGCGACATATAAATCTCAGTTTTGGTGAGTATAAATCTCAGTTTTGGCGACATAAATCTCAGTTTTGAATCTCAGTTTTGGCGACATATAAATCTCAGTTTTGGTGAGTATAAATCTCAGTTTTGGCGAGTATAATTCTCAGTTTTGGCGAGTATAATTCTCAGTTTTGAATCTCAGTTTTGGCGACATATAAATCTCAGTTTTGGCGAGTATAAATCTCAGTTTTGGCGACATAAATCTCAGTTTTGGCGACTATATATGGTAACACAATCAAACATACTTGCATCATTTAGTTCCAACCAAAGAAATGTTTTAAATAGAGATTAAAAGAGGTTTACTCACTGAGATGTAACCGCCTAAACACAACCATGTCTATCCTATTATATGCATGTGTATATCAATGCATAAAAGAAGATAAAAAGGATAGTTTACTCACCACAATGCTATCCAAATGATCCAGAAAATGCTTCAGATCTGAGAATGGGAATTCAGTTTTGTTTGTGATGAAAATGTGAAGGAATTGAGTGGTATTTATAGGTAAATTCATGCATTAGAATATGAATTCCTGTGCACAAGTTCCAACAGCAAAACCCTTCTAGCCTCACCCCTCTTCTATATCACCTACGGCACAAAATGAGGAGAACATGGTTTCAAATTTTGTCTTACTTAGACTTGTAGCCAATGACATGTCCCTATGTGATGGCTTCTAGAAGATGAACCTTAACTTCATTAAATGCAATGACCCCTTTTTGGAATTTTATGGCCTTAAACAAATGTTTCCATTTGATTTTACTTGCTGAGGTGTTCATGCTATCTACACTATAGGATTTAGAGAAATGGTTTGCTAATCTTTAGTGTTACTATTTAGGGTATGTTTCATTTAATGCTTTCACATGGTTTAGATTTGTTAGATATTATTTAGGATCCTTAGGTGATGACTCCTCATATATTAGCCATAATATCATATCTTTGTTCTTGTCTTATCTTGTATGCTATTTTCTATACTAGATTTATAGAATCCTAAATTAATATTTTTGTCTTGCTTTGTTATATGTATGTTGGGTTGTTTTTGTCCGAAGGTCCCTCTTTATCTTCCAAGTGAATAAAATACCCTTTCAATGATTCATGTTCTTGGCTTTTTGTTTTTAAATCCTTACTTCGTTAAATGGTCAAACTATGAACCATTATGTTCTTGTATGTATTTTTATTTAAGTTTTCAACTTAAATGTTTTACACTTGTTTTTCCCTTTTTCAAGATTAAATCAAGTCTATACATACATGTGCTTATCCATATATATATTTGTTTCAAAAATCTCTTTAGTTTGATTTTAAATAGCAAATCTCATTTTAATTACTTATTAAAATGATTTAAAAGTCGTCAGAAAGTCGGGACATTACACATAGAAGGTGGACGTGCTGTTTGAAATCAGGGGAGATCGTGAAATTCTAGTTCGAAGTATGATGGGAGTTGGACAGGAAGATGGATAATGGCCGACACGGGTTGTTTATTGGGAATGGACCGGCTGTATAAAGTTAAGCCCACTAACCATTTATTTAGTTTAATGTTTAATTATAAATAGTGTACAAACTTCTAAAATGTGTAACTTCGTCATATGATATCAGAATCAGGCGAAACAAGATCCGTCGGGATCGTATGGACGGCTACTACGAGATGGAACTGATTGGAAGTGGATTGGAGCTCGTTTGAATTTACGGCGAGATAAATTGTTTGATTCAAATCAAGAAACAGTTTATCATTCTTTAACGATGAACTGCAAATGTGAGTAAATATCACTAACTCTGAACAATTTATAATTTCATGTTGTATTTTTAGAACTGTTAAATATTGGCTGATTGACGGTGTGTTAACTGTTTGATTGAACTGCTAGTCAGTTAGTTGAATTTCTATATTGATTCTGTTTAACAGAATATATCATATGGAACTGAAAGTGATGTTGATTTTATTGTGTAACATCTGTGGATGTAGGGAAACAGGTTGGAGGAATCTGACTGGATTCCTCAACAGTTATTTTATCGTTTTCATATATTGTGATATATGACGTGATTTATAATCGGTTGTTGATTAAATGTGTATGGACGATATTGGACATCGTAACTTGATATGTTAAACACCGTAACATACTGGGATATTTAAAAGAGAATATTTATAAAATCAGAGGATTTTATAAAAGAGAATATTTATAAATAGAATATTTATAAATAGGAATATTTATAAATGGAATATTTATAAATAGGAAATACGTTTAAGTGGGAATTATAAATGAAGGAAATCTTTATAAATAGAATATTTATAAAGTGGATTACTTACTTAGAAAATAAATAGGATAAGATAATGAGATATTTATTTGTTAAATAAATAAGATACGATTAATGGATTATTTATTTGCTAAAGTAATAGGTTAAGATAAAGAGATATTAGCTTAGAAATTTACTAAGTTATACAAAAGGATATTAACTTAGGGATTGAATAAGTTAAACAAAGGATACTAACTTAGGGATTGAATAAGTTAAACAAGGATATTGACTTAGGAAATTGAATAAGTTTTAAATAAGATATTTTTAGAAGAAATACTTAGAATAAATAAATAAGGTAATAAAGGAAACACTTAGAACTAAGTCATTAAAGAAGATATTTATTAAGGAATAGATAAGAGATTATAAAGGGAATATTTGCAAACTATTAGCAAATAAAATAAAAAGGGAAATATTTGTTCAAGAAAACAAATAGGGTTATAAAGGAAATATTTGTTTAGAAAACAAATAGATTATAAAGAAAATATTTATCCTTGGATAAATAGATATATATATATATAAGTCTGAACTTATATATGAAGAAGTAAACAGATAAAAGGAGCAGATTAATTTATAAATGATATTTATAAATTAAGTTAAATATTTATCATTTGGATAAATAGAATATATAAGTCAGGACTTATATAAAGAAGTAAGAATCGATTTCAACATCGATGTTTGAAACTGAATAAGGATAAAGAATTAATCAGTTTAGGTTAAACCGTAGAGTTAAACCAGTTAGAGTTAATCAGTTAGAGTTAAACCGGTTAGAGTTAATCGATAGAGTTAAATTGAACTAGAGTTATTCAAATGGAGTTCATCGAATTTAGTTTATTCAACTAGAGTTGAAATGGAGTTAAACGAATTTAGTTATTCGAAGAAGATAATCAAATAATAGATATTCGAAGTGGGATAATCGAATAGTAGATATTCGAAGTGAGTTGATCTAATCTAGTTATTCGACAGGAGTTAAATCTAATAAGATTTATTCGAAGAAAGAGATTATCGAATATAAGTATTCGAAAGTAAGAAAATCGAATATAAGTTATTCGAATAAGAGTTAATCCAGTAAGAGTTATTAGGCTGGGGTTATTCAAATAAGAGTTATAGATTAGAGTTAACTGAATAGGAGTTAATAAATTAGTTGATTGTTATATTATTTGAGTAGGGAAATAAAAGTCATATTAAAGATAATATATTTCGGATGCAGGAGATTATAACACCATTGTTATAATCACGTAAACTTGTAAAAGAAGGGGGTTCGTAAGTTGAATCCGAGGGTTCGTAAGGAAGTGTTAAAGAGTTAAAAAGGTGAATCTTATCTATTTCGAGATTTGAAATATGGTTCAGTTAAGGTCTGAGAGGTAGCTATACCCCAACTTGATTGACTGCGTTTTTAATTAAGAAATGGTTACGGTTCGTGTGTGAAGTGGTTAAGTGGATTTAGTAATTTAGTATTGTGGTTTGAGTCGTCATCGCAATATAGTTTTAAACATCTGTTTAAATCCCAATTAAGAAATTTTGGAAATGTTTTCCAAACGAGAATCAAAAATGTTTTCTGATAATAGAAAATAAGAATTTAGAATATATGGAAACAGGAGATAAGTAAATTAATGAAATAAAGAGATAAATGTTGAATGATGATTGATCGATATAATTTCCTCCTGGAAATAATATCGTTGTTTGCACACCTGTTTTTCTTTGATGATTAAATCACAGATTATCAAAGTTTTGACCATTTTAACGTTGTTAATATGGACAGACCGGTTGGATTATTATCCAAAGAACCACTCTGTATTGGGATAAGTGTTGTGAATCATATATGCCAAAGATAATTGAAGACGGAATAAAGTGCAAGGGATATTGTATAAGTCTTAGATAACAGTGCCTAAGATGGATGTACTGAATAGTGGTTCCTGGATAACTTGTATGGATGAATGTCTGACAGAGTATTTCCAAAAAGGTCAGGTACATTGATTTCTTCAACCGTACCAAGAGTGGAAGCAGAGAAGGAAACTTCTTTAGCTAACACGTAATGTACTGTTGTAGACATCAATTAGTGATTTTCGATGGATCTGACAATGTGGCATTCGAAGTGAATCTGATGTGATGATAAGGCATAACCTCAAGCCTCATCAACTGGTAAATGACAGAAATTGGGCAGGTAGCATGGCTATGTAGGTCGCACCTATTAGTGTGTATAATCACCTGATCTAGAGTTTCATTTATTTCTAAAAATCTATTGTTGATGTTGTCCCATTTGGGAAACGGTTGTTGATCCCAACCGTTGGTGATATACATTTGATATGAGTGGTCGGTCATGTGTGGCCGGGTTGCAAGATGTTCTTGTTGAACCATGTGTATTCCTTTCTAGAGGTACACTAGCGGAAGGTGGTTCCATACCTTGTCATAGTTGGAAATCCATTACCCAATACGTGCTTGCAGTTTTGATTGTATACTATATATGTAGAACGTGAGATGAAAGCGTTTCTGCTAGATGATTATTATATTGTGGTTGATAGACATTATTATAATATCAAAAGGGTTTTTGATATAAAGATAATTTGGATTCTCATAAGGGAAAAACCCATTCCGTTATATGGCGTGGTCTTATGAGATATCATTTACTTGTTCAAACTGTTTTAAACTGTTTTACTCATACCAGTCCATGTTGCGTGCTTGGTGGACTGACCCAGAGTTTATTTGTTTTTTTTCCCCTAAACTCTTGGGTGCCTAAATTTGTACGGGCAGTCAAGTAGTCGGGATTTTACAGATATACTTGGAGATCTTGGAGCAGGAGGCTTCAGGATTATATAGCTATAGTTATTTCCGATGTGTTGTAAGTGTTGTACTCTGCAATGATATGTATATTCAAGTACAATCTTTTATTTCAAAGATATGTTATCTATTATATGTTATTCATTCCGCTGTGAGGTTCGTGTTACTCTGATGTTGTGTTCTTCTTCTTCTTCTTCTATTCTAAGTTTCTACCATATCTTTCCTCACCCTCTAATTTCTTTCATTAACTACCGGAATTTTCGATCCTTGGACGTTCGATATGTGTTGTATATCGAATAACCAAGATCGCAAATTTTCGGGTCATTACAGAAAAGTTGTGTCCATTCAACCTCTATTTATTTATCTATTCAATCCTATTCTCTCTACCTCTCAATCAAAATTCAAACATTTTTCTTCATATTTATACTCTTCAAAACAACTCTTTAATGGCTTCATCTAGCACACTAAAAACTATGAGATTGTCCATAACCCTCAAAGGACATCTCTTCAATGATAAGGAAGTTATTCAAGCCTATGCTGACTACATGGAAAATGGAAAAGTCAACAGGAGCATTTTCTATCTTTGAAGATTTTCCCTCTTATGATCTTCATTCTCTCTTTCATCAAAATGAAGTTCTTAGCTTGGTTGAAGCTTCGGATAACAGTGAAGTATGTTACCCAAATCTCGTCAAAATGTTTTATGCAAATTTGCGTCGTGGATTTTACGAAGGAGATGAAAACCAAGTATGGAGTAGCTTAAAAGGCACTCGAATAATTTTTGATTGTGAAATTTTGGGTACTATCTTAAATTGTAAGTGTACGGGCTCGGATTTTTTGGAATTCAAAATTGACGAAATGAATTTGGAAACCTTTCATCATATATTTGAAAGCGATGCTCATTTGGAATTTAAAAATTGATTTTTCCATCCAAAAGAAAGAATTGTCAACCTCTTCCTCCAGCATGTTGTTACTCCACGTTCCATAAATTTCAACAAACCCTACCCTTAATGTCCAAAAGGCCCTCTTTGCTATTTTTGGTGTTTATGACATCAATTGGGATGATATGATTTTAAAAGAATTTAAGCCCAAAGAAATGTCCACAAGAGAAAACACTCTTTATATGGAGTTTATCTTACTCGGATTTTCAAATATTTCGGAGTGGATCTTAAAGGAGAAGAATTTGTGTCAAGAAAGGTGTTTAACTCGGAAAATATACATCTTATACAAATTCCAGTCAACTTTAAGCCTTATGAAACATTTAAAGATAAACAAGCTCGTATGCAACAATAAAAAGAAGAAGAAAATCCTATGGATATCGAAGAAGAAGAAGAATAAAACTCTTTGGAAAGTATAAAGTGTCCATCTAAGTCCAGGACCGTTTCCAAAGAAATGCTTGTCTAAAATCAAGTGAAGTTAGCCGAGTACCAAAAGAAGATCAAAAAGACTCTTACCCATATGTCTAAATTCATTGGTAAAATTGGAATAAAACTTGGAATATCATCTTGCTCCTCATCATCCGCTGAAATCTAAGCTTATCTAGTTTATATTATCTTTTGTATTGCTTTCGAATCTCGTATTTAGTATCTTGTATTAGTTGAATGTATTTGCTTTCAAATAGTAATGAATGGTGTTTATTTCTGTCAAAAGAATCTTTAATTTACTTTAAAAACACATTAGAATTAAATAAATTAAAATAATATAATAAGAATAAACTAAAAATTCCAAAAATTTATTAAAATATGTCGACATACATTTTTCATCATGTCGACATATAACTGCCAGTTCTTCAAATTTGTTCAAAATTTAAAATTTAAATAACTAATTAATGTCTGTTGAATCCCAATGAATTCCATACCTTATAAACACCTCCTTCTTCCAAGAAAATTTATTCTAACCTTTCTCCTTCTTCTTTAATCATTTCCTTTCTATAATATCAAATTATGGCAAATCCTATTCATAAATTGAGTGAGAATCTTGAAGAAAAATTGAATTCATTCAAGAATATCCTATCTATAATGCTACTAATCAATGTCATCTCGAATCAAGACAAATGAAGATGGTCCAATACCAAGAGAAACACTTTGATATTATTCGTTGGTCAAATTCTTCTTATTCAGATATGAAAACAACAACCTTGCTAGCACATCACCCACAGTAGAAGATAAAGATCGGGTAGACATCAAGAAGGATCAAATTCTTGGAGGAGACAGATGGGTGGAAGTTCCAAGAGATACTTGAATTATATGGTATGGTTTGATTGATTGGTTTGTTTGCTTTGATCATTGTTTGAACTTGTTTGTAAATATTGCTTGGTTTCGATTGCTTGGTTTGAAACTTGTATGTATATGGATTGAAATATTTGTAAATAATGACTATAATATTTTTAATTTTATTTATATTTTTAGAATTAGAATATTATATAGGAATGAATCTAGGAGGAGTCATGTATACTATTATAGAATTTAGTATCATAACTTTAGAATAAATAAATAGATAGATATAGGACAGTAATTTATGGTATAGACTTAGGGGGAGTATATTCAAAGATTCTTTTTGTTAATGAAAAAGGGGGAGAAATTATAAAATAAGGATTAGTTAGGCTTAGTATAAGGAGGAGTATGTAGGATTCATGGTGAAAGGGGGAGTATTCGAAGGACCAGATCAAAAAGTATCAACAGGCATGAACATGTATGAATATTTTATAAATCAAGGTTGTCATCATAAAAAGGGAGAGATTGTTGGAGAATGGAGTTTTGATGACAACAACCTTGTTTCAATTATCATTATTAATTGATTATAAAACATATACTAACATTTCTTTCTATAATATATATATACACACATATGCAGGGTTTGCATACAGGACTTAAATACTGAAGACTGTATAGTTCTAGAGTTCCAAGAGATTCAGGATTTAGAATAGATTCAAGACTCATGAGTTATCAAGTTATCGAGAATCAAGATTTAAAGAGTTCAAGATAAATATAGTAATAGAGTCTAGTTTATATGTAAGACTCTGAGTAGCACTCTAGGTTCAAATTCTGGTTTCAAAATTCAAATCCTGATTTCAAATTATTTTTCTAAGTGATTTCAAAATTATCTTACTTATAATTTTAAAACATATATGTTTATAAAGTTTTAATATATATAAATTTATATATATAGTTATATAGTTTTAAATCTTATAACTTTATAAATATGTTTATATAATATATTATTATGATTTCATATGATCTTACACTTTAGAATATTCATTTATATTACTAAGTTTTGATTCAAGAATTTCCAGAATAATATATATGTCTAAATACTTAAAAAATAGTTTTAAAAATAAAAATATGATACATATGTCGACAAACATAAATGGCTATGTCGACATACAACTGTCAGAAATTCAATTTTCAAAGGAAGTATCTTTTCACTATTTGTAACGTTTGTGAAACGTTGTAACCATTGAGACACTATAAGTAAGGGCTGATTTCGAATTTTTTTTATTATTCTTCTTCTCCATCTTCACCCCTTTACATACCACCATTAATATACATTATTTTCTTGATTTCTATACTTATATATTGCCGATTTCTACCTAAATTATATCAAACTTCTTCTCTTCTCAATCTCTATCAAATACTCTCTGAATCGAAGTGTTATTGAAGAGTTCTAGGGCTATTGTAATCATTTGGGAATTGTTTGAGAAAGGATGTGTTTCTTGCAGCCTTAAGATTAAGCAAAGGGAGCGGTGTTAACCTTGTAGTCATGACATCAAGGGTGGTGGAATCGGTGTTAACCTTGTAACCGTGAAATCAAGGGTGTTGTACTTGGATATTGGTAATAATAAAACTATGCGCAATCCAGGGTTATGTGAGATTGGACGTAGGAGTAATCCGAACCTGTATAAAATCCAGTGTGTTCTTTCTTTTTCTGCATTTTATATTGATTTGTATCTGTGTCTATGTTTGATTCTGTATTTATGATCATCTCTATTGTGTGTGATTCATATAGTAGATCAATTAAGTTTAAGATTTTCATAAAATTCCTTATAAACACTATTCACCCCCCTCTAATGTTTGTTTTGCCTTAAGATCCGCATTCTGCATTCCCTAACAAAAGTTTCACATAAACATGTTTAAATTATTTCTAGCCCATGATAACATCAATTTGTTGGTGCTACAACAAAATTTATATTTTCCAACCAAGTTGCATATTTTCCACCTTTTATTGACAAAAATTACATTTTAAAATCAAATTAGTATAAATTACAATCTCTTATTAAAATAAACACCAAATCTCCTTCAAATTATTATAACATAGGCAGATATTGATTTAATCATCAATATTCACACTTCATTATTTATTTGGAACTCAAATGAGCTAGAAATGTCAATTTACATCAAAAATTCATTATTTGCTCAAACTTGAGATTTAAAGTATCAAATTACTTATAAATCCTTAAATACTCAAAATTTTCCTTTCAAGGCTCTCAAAATTTATTTTATGATTATTTAATTTTTCTTACACAACCCAACATTGATATTACTCTTTTTATTAATTTACTTAATTTAATACATCCAATCAATTACTTATAATAGAAAACAGGATTTCAACCTTGATGAGTTGGGGACTGTGAAATAATCGTATTTCAAAATGGCTCTCTTTTACATATTCTCCCATTTCCCCATGTTTCCCCCGCCTGTCAAAATAAAGCACTCCCATTTATTTACCCTTTTTTGCAAACTTCATAACTGTTCCTCCACACATTTTCACTCACTTTTCACTCAGCCAATGTTCTTTTCTCCCTAGCCAAATCAATTTCCTACTTGGTGATTGCGTAAAATATTGAGAAATAGGAGGAAACCTGTGCGGCATGGCCCATGCCTTACTGCCTCCTTAGTAAGTTTGAAGAACGAAGCAGTGTAACCAATAGGAGAATTCTTGGCTTTTCTGCTCAAAACTACTAAACTGGCTAATTCATAGGATGCATCAATGTTTTTTTATTTTAGCTCAGGTGAATCAGGGATTAACTCTATCTATTTACGTTGCAACCCTTTGGTGTTACAGATATTAAGCAAACTGATAAATTGCATTCCATGGTTTGTTAGTCTTTCTACTTCATACATTAGAATTCAATTAAATTCACAACAAAATTTGGATATTTGTTCACGCTGTTATTCAAACCTCTTTACTAATTGACTTTCCCTTACTGATGGTCTTGATTTTAACAACCTTCCATGTAAAATTAGTTCTAAATATGAATTTTTATTAGTTTTCAATTTTTTAAGCTTTTACAACTAGTTACGTGTTTTGTTATAGTTCAATTCCATTTCATTACTGCTTCCATTGACCAGTCATATATTTGAAATGATAGTTAGTTTTTGCACTCAATGTCCCCTCACATTAAGACGAATAATAGTTCTCTTTAAATATACTTTACGCCTTGGTAAAGCTAGAGATATTGATAGCCATCCTAATTAAGAGTACATTACAAGTTTATGAACATTAAGACTACCTTTGAAACAATCGCAATATTCGGTAAAAAGAAGGAAAAACTTTTTCGTTTTTCTTCCAACACTTAAATTTCAATATGGAAATGTTATAATAATAGATATTTAAAGTGTAAACATAAAAGTACATATATTTATCTCTATAAAAAATGTATATGAAAGTTTAGAAATAATCATTTGATTTAACTTTGTGTATGTGTGTGTACGCGCACACACACACACACACACACTCACTCTTTGTATTGAGTGTTGTAAGTTGTACTGTACTCATATTTTATTTTAATTTTTTATGGAAGGTTGTTAAATTTAAGCTAACTGAAAATGCATATTCATTTAACCATTTGCTTTATGACACTTCACAGATATGTGCCCAAAATTAGTGACACGTAAATGGTATGAAACCTTTTGTATATGCGGATATATTTTATTTTCTTTTTTGGAAAGTGAATGAAATACAAAAAAAGCACTCTCCCACTCTATCGTCATTTCTAAGGTATGCAAATTATAAAATGGTGTTTGTATGTGCTTGATATGGCAATCACTTTCCCTTGTGTCAAAATATAGTATCATAGCCTACATGTTGTCTTTCTATCTTATTTCTATTACAAAACATGTTGCGTATAAAAAGTATGTCACCTTATTTCCATGTTTTGCTACAGTTTTGCATTTACATTTGTGCAAAAACTATCAACACTGCCAATCAAAATTATAACTTATGATACACACCATTCTATCAGGTTGGTTAATTATTATTCTTTGGAATCTATGGTGTAATTATCCATCAAATTTTTATGATATTTTTAAACTTTATACCTATTTTCTACTCAATTATATATATAAATTTATTATACCTCTCTACAACTGTTTCCACATATTTGTAATTCATAATTATTATGTTCAATCTATTGGAACCAATTTCACTATAGTTTAATAAATTTTACGTTTCTTCTACCTTTTGCATCTTATTCTATTTCAAATATATTCTCTGTCGGCTACATCCATTTTACCAAGGCTTAAATTTTCGGTTTTTTGTTTTATTTGACTCATTTGTAAATTTTAAAATTTAGGTTCCATTTCGGAAGTTTAGAAATTCCATTTGAATTCCGGCTTAAGATTTAGTGATCATCTATCATGCACAAAATACATCCATTCACTGGATCTCAGCCATTATTGGTTGCGTATTTGGCTTCCACACCTACTATCAAAAAGAAAATCTAGCATATTATCTACAGTTCCAACCTTGTAGGCCCTTCAATCATGTTTATGAACTCCTTTTTGGCCTCCTATTTAGTTATCGTTCATAACCATTTGTGAGCATTGTGTTTGTTAGTATCTTTAACCAGCAACCTATTGTATATTGATAGCTTACCTACTGATCTTACCAACTGATTTTAAGATAACTGATTATAGTAACAAATTTCTAATATAAGTGCTTTTTTTCCTTGTAAGGTTTAGGATGGTTGTTTACAAAATCAGTGTGGAAAATAATTATCATTGTTTCTTATATAGAACGGCCTAAAAAAGATGTTAACGATGCGGTTATAAACATGCAAAACATCTGCTTTATGTGAAGCACAGTAATGTAATGGCCATACATAATTGAAGAGCAGTGATAAGGGAGCAGCAAAAAGTGCTTCAGGCTACCACAAATCGCCGCCGAAATGACGATAGGTCAACGCTTGACCGCCGACGTGGGAAAAAAACAAAAAACAAAAACGTTTGGCGGTGGATGTGGTAGCCTGAAGCACAAAGTGCGGTGCCCTTAGCACCGCACTAATTGAAAAATGAGCATAAGGTGGATATACGAATCAGATTGGAAGAGACAATGATGGACTGGGCCACAAAGCTTGAACAGGAATAATGATAAAATGCTCAGAAATGGGACCAACAGCATGAATTGTGGACTGATCATAAACTGCCGCTGTATCCTATTTTTTTACAAACCTAACTATTACTATGTGGAAACAAGTATCCACGAAAAGATGTAGGAACTACATAATATATTTGTTTAGTTTGTGCACAGTGTGTCAATATCAAGATGTCATCCAAAATTTAAATTGTGATTGACAGTCCTAACCGGCATGGTTGTTATTTACTTTATTGTATATAAATTTTCATGGCAAAAAGCCATGATATACAATATTTATAATACCTATTTTTGGGATAATAACAATTGCAAATATGATCTTGTATTTAAATGTTGCGGCATTTGTTCATATTTTCTGTTAAACAAGAAAAGTTTTGATAGTAATGTTTAATAACTTAGTATTCGTTGATCCAGTGATAGTAACTTTGTTGACTCATCATAACTTAACAATACTTTACAAGCATAGGCAATATAATACCTGGTATACAAAAATTACCAGATCAACTTGCACTTAATAACTGAAACATGTTTTCAAGCAGGATGTAGTAACAACCTTATTTTATAACAAATGAAAAATAGTTGTTCTAATGTATCAACATACCCCAATAACCCATGTGTGAAGCATGGGCCTCAATCTAGTTATTATTTAAACTTCCCAGATTTACATCCAAGATAATTCCAAACTTAATAAATTAGCAAAACGATAAATTGGGAGCTTTATTCTTCAACTTGTATTTTTTTCATGGAATATCCACTTAATATTGGATTTTGTTGCGTCTTAACACAATTAAGTCATAACCTAAACAATTTTACGCTAACTCTCAAAATTCTTTATTTACACAATATTAATGATTCTTATGAGTTAACCTTCACAAATCAAGATTTAATCAAATTTATCACCATTTAATTTATCTCACAGGTAATCACGGAAAAACCAGGGTTATTACAGACCCCCCTATAAAAATTGCATTTCCGCATTCTCCTTAGGGAGAAGTCATATCAACTTTAATTTATTTCATCAATAAAAGGGATGCATAACGAAGGAGATAAGATTGAGTATAAAATTACTCACCGCTACGATCGAAAGATAAAAAATTCGGGATATGATCGCTTAATAAACTCTTAGGTTTCCCAAGTGTAGTCGTTAGGATTTTCTAACCATTAAATTATGAGTTCCACGTTCTTATTATGAAGGAGTCTTTCCTTTGAATCAAGAACATTCGTAGGGTGTTGCACATATGGAAGATCGGTTAAGACTTCAAGCTGCTCTAATACTTGGGAATCAAGCATGAAATCAGAATTTGATAACCACATCCTTAACTGAGAGACGAGAAACACATCATGAACTTTAGAAAATCGATCAGGTTGTGCTACTTTTATAAGAAACGGGACCGATGCGCTCCGGAATAGGAAATGGTCCAATATAGAGGGAAGCCAATTTCCTAGTTTCATTAAAGCATACCGCCTCTTTTAAAGGAGATGCACAAGGGCATACTGACTTAGTGACTAAGATCTCGAGATCCTTCCTATGGTTGTCCGCATAGGATTTTTGGTGAATCTACACCTCTTTCGTTCTACCACGAATAAGGATGATCTTCTCCGATGCTTTACAAATAGAATCGGGTCCTAGAATAAGCTTTTTCCTGGACTCGAGCCAATAAAATGGAGAATGGCATGGTCTGCCATATACATCTTCGAATGGAGCCGTGCCAATAGAAGATTGGTAGCATTATTATATGAGAGCTCAACTGGAGTAATATGATCCTCCCAGCTACCGCTAAAATCACTAATGCATGCTCAAGGTAAATCCTCTAATATACCATTTAACTGCTCAGTTTTCCCATCAAATTCTACGTGGTAAGCAAATCTAAAATTTAGCTTTATATCCAAAGCTAGCTGAAGAAGCGGATCATAGTCGCATACGATGGAATTAGGAATACCGTGCAGTCGAACGATTTCCTTAATATAAAGTCTCGAAAGAGAACATGTTGTCCTATTAGCCCTAATGGGAATAAAATGTGCGGACTTGGCAAGACAGTCAACAATCAACCAAATGCAACTGTGGCCAGACCTCAAATGAGGTAATCCATCGATGAAATCCATAGAGATCTGGTCTCACTTCCACATCGGAACCTCTAATGGCTAAAGAAGACCACTAGGTCGTTGATTCTCGAATTTAGGAACTAACAGGTTATGGAATTACTTACAAACGCTGCACATATCACTTTATGCCATCCCATAAATACAAGCGACACATATCAGCATACGTCATGTTGCTTTCCAAATGAATAATATACTTAAAACGATGATATTCAGCTAGAATGTTTTGCCTGAGCTCAGGAATAGATGGCACAACTAATATACCCTTCTTGTAAAGGCATCCACGGACATCAACGTGAAATCCGTCAACTCAATGTCATCGCGGGATTCAGATTCGAAATTCTGAATAAGTGATGAAATATCGGAATCTTGCTACTGAGCCTCGGCATTCCAATCCAATAGAGTAGGTCGATCATCCATACACTATAATAAGGTAGGAGGATCCAAAGTAGAAGCACGATCTCAAATAACACAAGTAGATAGAATCTCTAATTCTTTCCATTTTACAAGTATCATAGAAACAGTAACCGATTGCTTACGATTCAAAGCATCGGCAACACGATTCCTCTTTCCCATAGTATACCAAATATCGAAATAATAAAATGCAAGGAACCAAAGCCGATATTGATGTCGGATGTTGAGCTCCCTCTGAGTGAATAAGGAATTGAGTGATTTGTGACTAGCATAGAGGATAAAATACTCGCCCAATATATAGTGGTGCCATATCTTCAAGGCGAAGACGATGGAGCTAGCTCAAGGTCATAAGTAGTGTATCGAACCTCATTCGGACGTAATTTCCTTGAAGCACATGTAACTACTCTATCATGCTGCATAAGCACGACGCCAAGACCACTATGGCTTGCATCATTATATACGACAAGATCTTGGTTCCCTTCAAGAACCACCAAGATAGGTGCAACTAACTAATCAAAGAGATCGTCAATGCAAGATAAGGGTAATGTAACACCCCACGTCCGCTAAGGTCACTCATACCAGGGGAATGCCTTAGTTTCGGTGAAGTATTTTAAGTGAATATAGAACAGTAAAATTACAGCAAGACAGATATAAGTAATACTTGAAAATTTAAATCATCATTTTAATTGCAACGGAAAGTAATACATGTTTGGTTACATCACAAAACCATAAACCAGTGTCAAGTACATAATATCCATCTTGATAAAATAGAAGTACATAATCCCACTACATAGACAATAGCCATAACAGAAAAGATAAACCGAGCTTTACTTCTACGATCCAAGCCCAAAAGATAGATATAGCGGTCTGATCCAAGCCCACTAGTGCTAGGCCCACTCTGATAACCTGAGGGTTGGGAAAAAGATAAAAACAACGGGGTCAGACATAAGTCTGAGTGAGTCCTATAACCCTAACAATACAACCATTAAAGTAATTAGGGTATGACATAAACAAGGCACGGTACCTCTGGGGATAATGACTACACTAAGTAGCCAACTAAACACCGGATGTACTACGATAACCGAAAAGACGCATTTATCCACCCAAAGATAATTCTTACCCCACCCCAGACTTATTCACCCAAGGGTAACTCCTACACTGCACCACACCAGTTTCACCTACCTAAGATTAATTCCTACTTAAAGGTTGATCCTACTAAATGTACTTAGTAATTTTTACCCAGTAGTTTTTGGTACCCCTACATAGGTGCCGTCTGCCCCTATCATTACTAGGTGTACCCACTACTCCCAAGCGATCGGCTCCCTAACGTAGATACCCGTGCTGGTCCCACAATGGGATGTATCATTTCCCCAAAGTGGCAACCTGATAATATCAACGGTGCACGGCTTTATATCTACACGATGTAACAACGATTTACTAACCAGCCCGGGCCCACACACGCATATGAAACCCGTTGGTCCTACGTTGCCACCGCTAACCCGTTTTTGGCCTCTTATAGTCAAGCCCAATATGCGTGTCCCGTCACTCGACTTGGGTCGAGCCCACAAAGATACGTTTGGGATATTGGTTGAGATGGGCCCCCACAAGCTACCACTTATGCTTGTTAATTTTTATCTAGTGTATCCCACTTAACCCCTTTAACCATGTCTACTTACATGTTATAAATACTTTGGTTAAGTCATTAATCATATTTTAATTACCTTTCAAGGCACCCAATAGATTTCCACATGACACCCAAGTCCTTTACTTAATTCCCACATGCCACCCGAGGCACTTACTTAACCCCTTAATCATGTTTAATTACATGTTCCACTTTGGTTAAGTATTCTAATCGTGTTTTCTATTGCCACCCAAGGCAACCTACTAGTTTTCTCATGCAACCCAAGGCACCCACACTAGTTACTACGTGCCACCCAAGGTACCCACTTAACCCTCATGTCCCACTACATGCTAATTTGGTTAAGTGTTTCTTAATTAATTAAGACCGTGATTCTCATAAAGACCTCTCACATTAGACTATCTTTTATGACCGCTGGTTAAGCCGGTTGGGTCCGGGCAGCCTTATGTCATAACCGAGTCTAACCTCGTGTCTTTACATTAATCACGTATTTAGTTTGTGCCTAAGACCTCTCACATTGGGCTAACATTTGTAGCAACTGGTTGAGCCGGTTGGGTCCGGGCAGTTTTACGCTACAACTGAGTCCAACCTCGTGTCTTAGTCGATTAATTACACCTAATTAATCACCCTCATAATTTATATTAATTATCCCTAATTAATATTAAGTTTTTCATAACATGGGTAGACCTAACTCAATAGGTAAATTCCCATGGGGTAGACCTAACTCAATAGGTAAATTCCCACTTATGTTAATTTATTTTTATGGTATGCTTAATCATACCCAACCATACTTTAATTAACATACTTATTAACCCCATCGTTCCCCACGCAAATCGTTCTCATTTCACGACATAATAAAAGGGAAGATCTATCACAAATATCATGGGTTTAACCAAATCTTAAAATATAACTTTGTCATGGGTTAAGAGGACGTCAACTTGCATATATGAGCATATATTAACCCAACTATATTTAACCCAAACTTGCATATAAGCATTCACATAACTTGCATAACATATCTTGCATATTAACATACATGTAACTTGCATATTCACAAACATGTAACTTGCATAGCATATCTTGCATATTAACATACATGTAACTTGCATATTCACAAACATGTAACTTGCATAGCATATCTTGCATATTAACATACATGTAACTTGCATATTCACAAACATGTAACTTGCATAGCATATCTTGCATATTAACATACATGTAACTTGCATATTCACAAACATGTAACTTGCATATGAACTTGTTAAACATGCATAAACCCACTTGTTAAATATGCATAAAACAACTTATTAATCATGCATATTATCACATACTTAGCATGCATAGAATCACATACTAAACTTGCATAATATCATATATTTAGCATGCATAGAATCATTTACTAAACTTGCATAATATCATATACTTAGCATGCATAGAACCAATTTCTTATTATGCATAAACATACCACTTAACTTGCATAAACCCAAACACTTAGCATGCATAAAACCCAATACTTAACATGCATACAATCAAATACTTAGCATGCACAACATCAAATACTTAACATGCATAACACTAACTACTTAGCATGCATAAAATCACATGCATAACTTGCATATCATGTTACATATACTTGCATATATTCTCACATATAGTTTGCATAACATGTTACATATGCATAAATGTTCAACATAATATTTTACATCATAAAACATGGAAATAAACTTGCATATGGCATAAAACTTGCAATTCACATATCATACAACTTGCATATAACTCACTTATCCACAAACATAACCATTTCTTATCACATCCTACCATAATCAATTTAACAATTGATTATTAAAGCCATAGAAACTCACCAAAACACAATTAGCAAGCTAATGAAGAAGATTAAGATACTTAGAATGGATTAGAGATTGATTAGAGCTTGCTTTCCTCTTCATTGATTTGTGGAGGCCATGACCAAGTTTCATTTTGCCATAGTTTAGTTACTAGGTTTAATTATGAATGAATTAGGGTAGGGTTAGGGTGTTATTTATAGGATTAGGTTGCATTTTAGACCCTTAGATTAACCCTAGATTAATTTAGGACCATCAGATCCAAGAAGCTTCCAGAACCAGCCCTCCAAGCCAGCCCAAGACCCAACCTGGTGCAACCTGGTGCACCCAGGTTCACTGGACGTGCCACCCTGTCGACAGGCAAGTCGACAGGCATGTCGACACCCCTGTCGACAGGCCTGTCGACAGCCCTGTCGACATGGGTTAGGCGGGATCCTTCCCGCCTGACCCCGCCTGGCCCATCCCAAATCTGAATATTTGAATTTATTAAATCTGTTTTAGTTTTGAATTTTCTGCAAACTTCATCGGGCCATAACTGGGCCATACGGACTCCGATTTTCGAAAACTCGGACTCTATTTCGCGTATTTTTCCGAGACGAACGCAACGACGTAGCCCGTTTCCCCCAATTCTCACATCTGAGATTATTTATTCTGAAATTAGTGAATTTTAGTATTAACCCAAAATACGGGGTGTTACATTCTCCCCTCCTTAAAGGATTTCGTCCCCGAAATCTCTAAGCTAAGGAGAATGCATATCCTACCATCCAAACAACCATCTACTCAAACCATCAAACACGAGCATCCATTGTCCTTAAACAATTTCTAATGATGTATGAGCATATGCGAAAAGTGTGTGTATATGTTCCCTATCTAATGTACGAGCATATGCAAACCATGATAGTGCCATGCATCCAATATGTATGCGAGATAACCCTATCGACACATACAGTATCTATATGAGTGCACAATCATTCACCAAAATGCATCATCCATATGATAACACAATCATTATACATCCATAAATATAGCTAACTACACACAATTTTATGCAATATGCAATATGAAGTGATTGAGCCGATCTAGTGCCTAGAGTGTGTATATATGCATCCACGAGCAACCACTAGCAAACACTTGCATCCACTTGCATCCATCAACCATAACATGTCTCAAACACATGTTTCAACCATAGGTTTTCCCTATCTAAAGGTCAAACAGCACTAATCGAGAGGACATACTAAAGATAAGATAAGTACTAGGCAAGCGATAAAGGAGAAGTTAAAAGACATACTCTCCAAAAAGAAATGGATACAAAGAACGCATCTTCGCTTCCGTCTCCCAAGTAGCATTTCTTTCGTCATCTCCCCATTGCACTCTAGCTGGCAGAACTTCTCTGTTCCTCCACTTCCTAGTCTCTGACCCAATGATGCGAGTAGGAGCTCGTCGAATCGTCTCATCATGCTCTAACTCTACTTCTTTAAGCAAACTCGGCTCTACCACCTCAGCGGTCTTATGTAAGCACTTCCTCACATGGGACACATGAAATACCTCCGGTACACCACTAAGTCTGTCAGGCAACCCCACTCTATATGCCATCCGTCCAATTCTTTCCTTAATGGGAAATGGCCCTACAAACCTTGGTACTCACTTCCTAACAGATCCAAAGTGAACCACATTCCGTAACGGAGATACCTTGATAAAAAGCATGTCCTAATATCAAACTCAAGCTCTGTTCTCCTCTTGTCCGCATAAGATTTCTGTTTATCTTGCGTCGATTTCATCCTTCTTTGAATCAAATCAATATTTTCCCGAAGTCTTTCTAACCTTATCGGCCCAAGCAAGATCTTATCCGTAGATTCCCACCAACATGTAGGTGATCAACAAGGCCTTCCCTAAAGAGCTTCGAAAGGAGCCATACCAATACTGGACTGAAAGCTGCTATTATATGCGAACTCCACCAATGGAAGATGCTCTTCCCATGTACCTCCAAAATCCAAAATACATAACCTCAAAAGATATTCTAAGATACGGTTCACCCTCTCGGTCTAACCGTCCGTCTGAGGATGCTACGCGGTGCTCAAACCCAACTGAGTCCCTACCGCCTCTTGCAAACTCTTCCAAAACTCGTTAGTGAAGATAGGATCTCGATCGCTCACTATACTGGAAGGTACACCATGCAATCTAATAATCTCTCAAAGGTAAACTGAAGCTAGACATGTAATAGTCCTCCTGCTCTTCACGGGTATGAAATGGGCACACTTAGTAAGTCCATCTACCATAAGCCCAATCCCCGTATTACCCTTCCTTGATTTCGGTAATCCAATGAGACACTATCCCACTTCCTATTACGGAACTTCTAACGGATGAAGCAACCCTTCGGGTTTCTTCTGTTCCGCTTTTACTTGCTGGCACACCAAGCATCTAGCGACATACTTGGCCGCATCTTTCTTCAGATTGGCCAAAAAGAAAATTTGCTTTATGTCTTGGTACATCTTGTCCCTACCGGGATGAATGGTTATCTTCGACCGATGTGTATCATCAAGTATAGCCTTCCTCTAACTCTCATCTTGCGGTACACAAAGTCTACCGTCTCTACACAACCACCCCTTACCATCTAGGGTGTACCTACTCAAATGGCTGGACGACTTCCCCCCTTATGAGCTTCTCTACTAACTCAACCAATTGTGGGTCGTCCCGCTGTGCTCTGCCAATACACCCCAAAAGAGTAGGCCTAACCTCCAAGGAGGCTAGCAAACCGGATACAAAGTCAACGGAAGGTCTAAAGTCAAATATAGAAATAAGCCCTAAGCTCCGTCGTTTAACGAATTAATGAACTCAAGGACAACCTTTTTCTTCTTAAGGCGTCTGCTACCATGTTTCCCTTGTTAGGGGTATACGCTATCTCAAACTCATAAGATGCTAAGAATCCTATCCAAAATCGTCACAACTGTCCATCTCTCACGCAGACCACCCTAGTCGAATTCGACATCCCCCAAATGCATGCCCCAAAGGCCGAAACCAATATCAGACAAACACCCAAGGGACATCTCCTTCGAGTTCAGGCAACCTACGTGAGATGATACTAAAAATAATAATAATAATGGCTAAACAATTAAGCCTTTGACCAACTTTGGATGTCCTCGCCAGTCTTGCTCCAAAACCACCGTTTATCCTATAACTGGCTTTGCTCACCCTATTGAGCACATATGAAAACTTATCACGCTCCTTGAAAAGACTAAGATGTCATTTACAAAGGCCATCACAAACTTATTTAGGTACTCCCTGAACACCCTTCTCTTCCAATCAACAAAGTATGCAGGGGCGTTCGTCAAACCAAATAGCATCACCAGCCACTCATAAAACCATCCGGAGTCCTAAAGGCAATCTTCTCTATACTATCGTCAGCCACTCTCAACTGACGAAACCATGTGGCTTTGTCCAACTGCGAAAATACTGAGGCGCCAACCAACTGATCAAAGAGATCATCAATCTTTGGCAATGGGTGTCTATTCTTCTTTGTGAGTTTATTTAGTTCTCTTTAGCCTACACAAAGTCTGAGGGACCCATCCGCCTTCATGGCAAAAACTACTGGAGCGCCCCACTCCGATATACTTCCTCTTATGAACCCCTTCTCAAGCAATCGCCTACTTACTTATGGAGTTCCCTCCTCTCACGAGGAGCCTTGTGGCACACTGGCCAAGTCACTGGTTTGGCCTTATTTACCAGATATATTCGGAAGTCAATCTCCCGCTCCGGAGGTAAGCCCTTCACCTTCTCAAACATATCCGAGTATTTCCGGACCACTTCTAACAGATCGCAAACCCTCGACCGACGTGTCAAGCGATTCTAGATAACTTAGCATAACAGATTCTATGGGATTACAAGAGATCTCGAGAGTGTTACCCAAGCGGGTCATAAGCCTAACAACTCTCCTTTCAAAATCAAGAACGGCACCCCTACTGGATAACCAGTCCATGCCCCAAAACTAACCCATAGTCCGTGAAGCCCAACAAGCATCACATCCAAACTCAACGCTAAGTATAAAAACTTTCAAACCCAAACATAGCATGGAGCCCCAACTGGGTTTGAAACAACTAAGGGATCATCTACCAAACTGGTGCCTACGTGCAGTGACTCAACTAACAACGATGAGATAAACGAACTCGATGCGTCAGAATCAAATAAAGTTCGAATCAGATAATAAAGAAATCTAAATTCCAACCTAGACGGTCATACCCCCATCTGGTACCCTAGTCGTGAGGGAATACAACTACCCTCCAGAAGATTCCATACCTTGCCCTTGCTTCTTTGAACAATCCTAATAAGGTGTCCTATTCCTCTCAAAAGGATAACCACTTGCCTTCTTCTTCCCTATTCTCCACTCGTAACCTCCCACCAATGAGGTTTCGTCCTTCATTAACCAAACAACTATTAGAGCCTTCCTCCCATCGTCCATCCAATAAGTACTTACAAGTCCTCCTCCTTCTTGAACCAACTTCTAACCTGATTTACGTCTAATTCCCTTGAAGCGGTTTTCCTTTCTTATCTATCTTAGAAAGATCATCTACAGACGGAGGGGAAACTCAAACCGAGAGAGAAAGAGATTCAAACGAAGAATTCGAAAGATATAGATATGGCTATTGGGGATTATGCTTTTCTTTCAAAAACTTTTCTCTTAAAAGACATGTTTTTGAAAATATTCCTTCAAAAATTTTCTTAGAAAAATAGTTTTTCTAAAAAAATTATCTGTTCCGGTAACCTTAAGCTCTGATACCACGTGTAACACCCCACGTCCGCTAAGGTCACTCATACCAGGGGAATGCCTTAGTTTCGGTGAAGTATTTTAAGTGAATATAGAACAGTAAAATTACAGCAAGACAGATATAAGTAATACTTGAAAATTTAAATCATCATTTTAATTGCAACGGAAAGTAATACATGTTTGGTTACATCACAAAACCATAAACCAGTGTCAAGTACATAATATCCATCTTGATAAAATAGAAGTACATAATCCCACTACATAGACAATAGCCATAACAGAAAAGATAAACCGAGCTTTACTTCTACGATCCAAGCCCAAAAGATAGATATAGCGGTCTGATCCAAGCCCACTAGTGCTAGGCCCACTCTGATAACCTGAGGGTTGGGAAAAAGATAAAAACAACGGGGTCAGACATAAGTCTGAGTGAGTCCTATAACCCTAACAATACAACCATTAAAGTAATTAGGGTATGACATAAACAAGGCACGGTACCTCTGGGGATAATGACTACACTAAGTAGCCAACTAAACACCGGATGTACTACGATAACCGAAAAGACGCATTTATCCACCCAAAGATAATTCTTACCCCACCCCAGACTTATTCACCCAAGGGTAACTCCTACACTGCACCACACCAGTTTCACCTACCTAAGATTAATTCCTACTTAAAGGTTGATCCTACTAAATGTACTTAGTAATTTTTACCCAGTAGTTTTTGGTACCCCTACATAGGTGCCGTCTGCCCCTATCATTACTAGGTGTACCCACTACTCCCAAGCGATCGGCTCCCTAACGTAGATACCCGTGCTGGTCCCACAATGGGATGTATCATTTCCCCAAAGTGGCAACCTGATAATATCAACGGTGCACGGCTTTATATCTACACGATGTAACAACGATTTACTAACCAGCCCGGGCCCACACACGCATATGAAACCCGTTGGTCCTACGTTGCCACCGCTAACCCGTTTTTGGCCTCTTATAGTCAAGCCCAATATGCGTGTCCCGTCACTCGACTTGGGTCGAGCCCACAAAGATACGTTTGGGATATTGGTTGAGATGGGCCCCCACAAGCTACCACTTATGCTTGTTAATTTTTATCTAGTGTATCCCACTTAACCCCTTTAACCATGTCTACTTACATGTTATAAATACTTTGGTTAAGTCATTAATCATATTTTAATTACCTTTCAAGGCACCCACTAGATTTCCACATGACACCCAAGTCCTTTACTTAATTCCCACATGCCACCCGAGGCACTTACTTAACCCCTTAATCATGTTTAATTACATGTTCCACTTTGGTTAAGTATTCTAATCGTGTTTTCTATTGCCACCCAAGGCAACCTACTAGTTTTCTCATGCAACCCAAGGCACCCACACTAGTTACTACGTGCCACCCAAGGTACCCACTTAACCCTCATGTCCCACTACATGCTAATTTGGTTAAGTGTTTCTTAATTAATTAAGACCGTGATTCTCATAAAGACCTCTCACATTAGACTATCTTTTATGACCGCTGGTTAAGCCGGTTGGGTCCGGGCAGCCTTATGTCATAACCGAGTCTAACCTCGTGTCTTTACATTAATCACGTATTTAGTTTGTGCCTAAGACCTCTCACATTGGGCTAACATTTGTAGCAACTGGTTGAGCCGGTTGGGTCCGGGCAGTTTTACGCTACAACTGAGTCCAACCTCGTGTCTTAGTCGATTAATTACACCTAATTAATCACCCTCATAATTTATATTAATTATCCCTAATTAATATTAAGTTTTTCATAACATGGGTAGACCTAACTCAATAGGTAAATTCCCATGGGGTAGACCTAACTCAATAGGTAAATTCCCACTTATGTTAATTTATTTTTATGGTATGCTTAATCATACCCAACCATACTTTAATTAACATACTTATTAACCCCATCGTTCCCCACGCAAATCGTTCTCATTTCACGACATAATAAAAGGGAAGATCTATCACAAATATCATGGGTTTAACCAAATCTTAAAATATAACTTTGTCATGGGTTAAGAGGACGTCAACTTGCATATATGAGCATATATTAACCCAACTATATTTAACCCAAACTTGCATATAAGCATTCACATAACTTGCATAACATATCTTGCATATTAACATACATGTAACTTGCATATTCACAAACATGTAACTTGCATAGCATATCTTGCATATTAACATACATGTAACTTGCATATTCACAAACATGTAACTTGCATAGCATATCTTGCATATTAACATACATGTAACTTGCATATTCACAAACATGTAACTTGCATAGCATATCTTGCATATTAACATACATGTAACTTGCATATTCACAAACATGTAACTTGCATATGAACTTGTTAAACATGCATAAACCCACTTGTTAAATATGCATAAAACAACTTATTAATCATGCATATTATCACATACTTAGCATGCATAGAATCACATACTAAACTTGCATAATATCATATATTTAGCATGCATAGAATCATTTACTAAACTTGCATAATATCATATACTTAGCATGCATAGAACCAATTTCTTATTATGCATAAACATACCACTTAACTTGCATAAACCCAAACACTTAGCATGCATAAAACCCAATACTTAACATGCATACAATCAAATACTTAGCATGCACAACATCAAATACTTAACATGCATAACACTAACTACTTAGCATGCATAAAATCACATGCATAACTTGCATATCATGTTACATATACTTGCATATATTCTCACATATAGTTTGCATAACATGTTACATATGCATAAATGTTCAACATAATATTTTACATCATAAAACATGGAAATAAACTTGCATATGGCATAAAACTTGCAATTCACATATCATACAACTTGCATATAACTCACTTATCCACAAACATAACCATTTCTTATCACATCCTACCATAATCAATTTAACAATTGATTATTAAAGCCATAGAAACTCACCAAAACACAATTAGCAAGCTAATGAAGAAGATTAAGATACTTAGAATGGATTAGAGATTGATTAGAGCTTGTTTTCCTCTTCATTGATTTGTGGAGGCCATGACCAAGTTTCATTTTGCCATAGTTTAGTTACTAGGTTTAATTATGAATGAATTAGGGTAGGGTTAGGGTGTTATTTATAGGATTAGGTTGCATTTTAGACCCTTA
Organism: Allium sativum; assembly: GCA_030737875.1. NCBI lineage: Eukaryota > Viridiplantae > Streptophyta > Magnoliopsida > Asparagales > Amaryllidaceae > Allium > Allium sativum. The sequence continues at coordinate 434,595,484 of CM060920.1, forward strand.
GATTAACCCTAGATTAATTTAGGACCATCAGATCCAAGAAGCTTCCAGAACCAGCCCTCCAAGCCAGCCCAAGACCCAACCTGGTGCAACCTGGTGCACCCAGGTTCACTGGACGTGCCACCCTGTCGACAGGCAAGTCGACAGGCATGTCGACACCCCTGTCGACAGGCCTGTCGACAGCCCTGTCGACATGGGTTAGGCGGGATCCTTCCCGCCTGACCCCGCCTGGCCCATCCCAAATCTGAATATTTGAATTTATTAAATCTGTTTTAGTTTTGAATTTTCTGCAAACTTCATCGGGCCATAACTGGGCCATACGGACTCCGATTTTCGAAAACTCGGACTCTATTTCGCGTATTTTTCCGAGACGAACGCAACGACGTAGCCCGTTTCCCCCAATTCTCACATCTGAGATTATTTATTCTGAAATTAGTGAATTTTAGTATTAACCCAAAATACGGGGTGTTACAGGTAATGATTATTCTTTACCAATTTATCTAAATCTCTATAATCAAAGAAGAGCCTAAGGGAACAATTCGCCTTTTGGCAAAGACGATGGTGCCCTTATTCAAAAATACTCCTTCATATAAAATCTTTCTCCGAAGTCTCCTTAATTTGTTTGCTTAGGTAGCATCACTCATTTTCAGCCATATTTCTTATTGGTAATGCTACAGGTCTCGTATTATCTGCAAGATATATCTTAAATTAGATTTCCCTTCGTAGTGGAAATTCAGTGACCTACTTAAGTACATCTGAAAAGTCTGTTATAACAGATATGACACTTAACTCGTCAATAGATGAATCAAGGGAATAAAAATAACTCAACATAGTTGACCTTCTCGGATTATAAGAAACGACCATGGTACGTCCACTGCAGGTGCCAATCTAGGATAGTCACCGCACATGGCTAACCAGTCTATACCCAAAGTCAACCTATACCCATAGAACCAAACATATATGCATCATAATCAAATCTAACACCTAAGTTCATCAACTTCAATACCTATCATATCGTAGACAAATAAATTTATCCTCTTATAAGGTTTAAAGCTACTACTGGGCCAATTACAATGCTAACATTTAGGTATATACTATCTATCAGAGTGCTGGAAATGAAAGAGTAGGATGCCCCAAAATCAAATAAATTACGAACAAGCAAACCAAGAATAGATAACACACCTAAAACAACGATCTTCTTTCCTTCGTCCCAACGCTCACTAATAGGAGTTGTGGCCAATGCATATGCATGAGCTGACTGCGTAGTACCATGTGATGTAGCTCGGGTTGTTTATAGGCAGTTTCTACTGATACATCTTTTTTGTTCATAAGCAAAGCACTTCCTTTCAAGTGGTCAAAATTATAATCTTTGGCATAATGTCCTATTTTTTAATTGCAGTAACCCCACTCATCCTTCTAGATCTTTCTTTTGGCTAACAAACTCCTTGTTAACTGGCCTTTTGGTCCGATCCCCAAAAATACACAAGATATGCTCGACTCAACGCATCGCGTGTAAATAAAGCCAAAAGGGATGCTTAGGAGCGAGGGAAACAGGATGAAGAGGGATCGCGTCAACAGAGACCTCACGGCACCCTAAAACACTGATTCATGCAGCCATCGCATGCCTCAAGGAGCAAACTTCGCAACCCTGGGAGGTGTGAATTTCGCACCACTATGGGGCGCGAATTTCGCACCCCCGAGGTGCGGAATTTCGCACCCACAATGTGCGAAATTTCGCACCCTCGAGGTGCGAAATCTCGCACCCATGAGTTGCGAAATATCGCACCCATGGGGTGCAAAATCTCGCACCTACGAGGTGCAAAATTTCGAACCCTCGAGGTATGAAATCTCGCACCCTCGAGGTGCGAAATCTCGCACCCACAAGGTGCGAAATCTCGTACCCTCAAGGTACAAAATCTTGCATCCTCAAGGTGCGAAATTTCACACCCATGAGGTGCGAAATTTCGTACCTACAAGGTGCGAAATTTCGCACATCAGGCCCAGGTGCGAATTTTCAGGCATATGCAGGCTCCATATGCAAATTTCTGCTTGTGGCCCCCTATTTCTACCTACTCCCACCTACTCTTACCAACTCCTACCTACTTCCTTTCCTATAAATACCCCATGACTTCACACTTCAAAGGGGTTGGAATTTGAGACCTTGTAACCTTTATAGATCTCCATTAATGGCATCCTCCATTTGAGGAAGAAGGCCAAAGTGTCCCTTTCTTAATATATTTAATATATGATAATTACGACATCATATATGAGAATGATGACATCATCTTGCATAAAGATGAATGTAATGAAATGTAATGGGATGTCATAAGCGGGTCTCACACTTGTAACTTTGAGTGATGAATAAAATTTCAACTATGCTTCAAAGTGGACGTAGGCCCCTCACGAGGCCGAACCACTATAAATCTTGTGTGTTATTTATTGCTTTACTGCTCTCGTCTGTGCGACTAAAATAACTATTCCTAGTAATTAGAATCTTTGGTGTTTACGATATTTTTTACCATCAACATTTGGTGCTTTCACTGAGAAAACTCTAATTTTGCGCCTTTGTCGCACATTGTCATCTCGACCCCCAACGAGCTTGAGGTTCCTTGCTAAACCTGCTATCGAGTCCGCTTACGATGGCAAAGAGACCAAAGAACTCAATGGTCAGCTCTTCAGCCATTTCCGAGGTCAGTACGCCCCAACAACCTCAACCCACGGACATCTCGGCCACCAATGAAACCGTCCTTCCTTCCGTGGACCCCCAAGCGCCCGCAACACAAACTCAAATCCGTACTCTTAGTGAAAAATATGAGAACATAGCGGTCGAGCTTAATCAAGCATTAAGGAATAACATCGAACTTATGCGACAACTTCAAGAAAGTCAGCGCATCGTCACTCGACTTCAACTAACTCTGAACAATGCTCGACCCCGACCAACTATATCGGAAACTTCCTCTTCTGGGTCGAGGGGCCCGCATCAAAGGAGGAGATTTAGCCTCATTAACAACGTCGCCTCCCGCACCAATGCCCTCGACAATGGTAATGGCAATGGTTACGCCAACGACAACGGCGGCCGAACCACAGTCACATATAGCGAAGGGGCACAGTATCGATACCGCTTTCGCTTGATCATCAATGATGGACCAGGTCCTACAAACCAACCTCCTCCTCGACACAACCCGACGGTGGATAATCAGGATGATTCGCCTGCTATTCCAATGGCCCGCGTTCCTCCAGAACAGGAACTGCATCATCCTGCTCCACCTTACCGTCCACACAAAAACCCAATCATAGATGTCGAGGACATGGAGGAAGATGATCCAGACGTCCATCATAGAAGTCTTCCTCGCAATAGAACTCCATATTCTCGCCAAAACCAACGGCTCCCAATGGCGGACCCCCATCCAACTTACCTTCCCGACATGGTCCGAAGGATGATGAGGGAGATGCGAGGAAATGTGCACGATTCATGGGAAGCGCACATTAGGCATAACCCCTTCACAAAAAGGGTGAATGAAACTGAATGGTCGCGACGCTTCAACATGCCGCATATGTCGCTCTATGACGACACCACTGACCCATGTGCCTTCATAAATTGATATAAATGGCAAATGGACTCGAGCCGGGGCAACGATCCGGTCAACTGCAAGTGTTTCCCAGTCTTCTTATCAGGAACTGTTTTGTTATGGTTCTCTCGCCTCCCGCTTGATTCCATTAACAACTTCGGCCAATTAGTGACGTAGTTGATCAAGCAATTCAGAATGCATATTCCAACTCCAAAAAATGCCCTCATCCTTTCTAACTTATACCAAGGGCCCGCTGAGTCGCTCAAAAGCTACCTCTCCAGGCTCAATATCGCCCTCGCCGAGGTCGAGGATCCAGATCCTCGCACCATACTCTTTCAATTAGCCAATGGTGTCCTCCCTACTTCCGAGTTCGGGGCATGGATCGATTGGAAGCAGCCGAAAAGCCTCGACACCTTCTATGAGAAGGCAGATCAATACTTATGCCAAGAGGAGGCAAGGCGCAATCGACTCTCAGCCATCAGTCGCCCCAGTGGCTCCCAAGCAGGCACTGCAAATAACAACCTCATAAGAAAATAAGTAGGAGAGCCCTTTGATCAGAACAAGGGAGCAGGTCCTAATAGGCAAAGACCGAAGAATGATAGACAAGATGGTCGGAATAACGATCAGACCCTAACCGAGCTAAGGAAGCTCGGCCCTTACCGAGCCTTCGAGACATACACCCCGCTAAACAAGGATCTAGAAACAATTTACTTGGATACATGCAACACTTTGCCATACAAGAACCCGCGTACCAAGCAGTCAACTGACCTTGAGAAAAATACTGGGAGGTACTGCCGATACCATGACATGTACGGCCACAACACCAACAAATGTCGCCAGCTCAGGGATGCAATTGAGAAGCTTATCCACAAAAAGAAATTTGAGTAATATGTCCAGGAACCTTTTCCTCCCGAAGTAAATCCAAAGCCTCAGGCACTAGCACCTCAGGCAACCGCCAAGGCAGCTGTAGGTCCATCTAAACCAAGGCGCGGGATCGTAATCAACACCACATGTGGCGGACCTTATCCCACACATGACAGCGTCCGAAAAATGGAAGAGTATGTGAGTTCTATAAAACATGCTACTTATGAAGCTTGCCCTACACCCAACGAATCCGTTCCAGCCAAGCTCCAAAAAACCATGCGGGACGACATCGTTTTCCGTGGAAGAGATTCCACTGGGGTGGAAATCCCCACCACTGATCCATTAGTTATCACAACTCAGATCGGTGTCATTTCTGTCTGAAAAGTCTTAATCGATTCCGGAAGCTCAGTCAACATCATTTTCAAAGATGATTACGACCAGATGAGGTTAGAAACGAATGACTTAAAACCATGCCATGCCACAATCCATGGCTTCAATGGGGATTCTAGTTCCCCAGTGGGAATGATCGATCTACCTGTAGAGCTAGGCGAGGGGGATCGGAGCCGGGTCTGAATTCTCACTTTCGTGGTTATAGACATTGATTCCCTCTACAACACTTTCCATAGACGCCCTTTTCTCATAGATCTTCGAGTCTGCATGTCACCATGGTCTCTCCTAATGAAATTTCCAATAGAAAACAAGATTGGAACAGTCAGAGGCGACCAAGTAAGCGCTAGAGAATGTTACGCAATAGAATGGAAGAATGCGCGCAACAACGACAAGGGAAAAGCAGTGCACATGCCTTCTTGCGCCAAGACTATTTCAGCATAGCAATCAGCAGTGTTTAGGCCTTGGCTCAGGTGCGACTGCCGTCTTTCCAAAGACCTCGACCCATGGAAGGACGAAAAGCCTGAATACGAGAGGGCAACCCCGGTCGAATCTACAGTAGATATTCCCGCTAATCCCGATGATCCATCAAGAGTGCTAAAGATTGGATTGCAACTCCATCCCATAATCAAAGAAGATCTTGTGGATTTCTTGAAGGCTAACCTAGACATGTTTTCATGGACTCATTCCGATATGAAAGGCATCGACCCTGCGATCGCTTTCCATTATCTAAGTATCGACCCTACAAAAATTCCAGTCAAGCAGAAGCGTTGCTTCTTGGGACCTGAGAGGTTCGAAGCACTTGAGGGAGAGGTAGACCGTCTACTCAACAACAATTTATCCACAAAGCTGATTACCCCGAATGGGTCTCCAATCCAGTTCTGGTTAAGAAGGCCAACGGTAAATGGCGAACGTGTTTCGACTTCTCCGACTTAAACAAGGTGTGTCCCAAAGATAGCTTTCCTCTCCCAAAGATCCATTGACTTGTCGATTCAACCGCCGGATACCAGCTGTTGTCTTTCATGGACGCCTATTCAGAATACAATCAGATCCAATTGAACCTTCGCGACCAGGATTATACCTCTGTCATAACAGACCTCGGACTTTACTGCTACTGCGTCATGCCCTTCGGCCTCAAGAATGCCGACGCTACTTATCAGCGAATGGTTAATCGACTCTTTAAGAACCAAATTGGAAAGTCCACGAAGGTATACGTAAATGACATGTTGGTCAAATCTAAAGTTTCAAGCGACCAAGTCCACGACCTCTCTGAAATGTTCGATATTCTCCGCCGATACCACATGAAACTCAACCCCTTGAAATGCTCTTTCGGAGTGGCTTCAGGAAAATTCTTGGGTTTCATTGTCAACTCTTGGGGAGTCGAAGCTAATCCAAAAAAAATCCAGGCTATTCAGGATATCCAACCCCCCAAAAACATCAAGGATGTCCAAAGTTTAAATGGAAAGGTCGCCGCTTTAAGTCGGTTCATACCCAAGGCCACCGATAAGTGCATTCCATTCTTCGATTTACTTCGAAAAGGGAAACGCAACTTCGAGTGGACCCCAGAATCCGCATTCAAAGAGCTTCTGGATCACTTAGAGCGACTAGCTATCCTATCTGAGCCCGTAGACCATGAGGACTTATACATTTATTTGGTTGTTTCTATGCAGGCAATCAGCTCGGCGTTAATCCGCCTGGGGACCGCATTCAAAGGCCCGTCTACTACATAAGCAAACGGTTGACAGGGGCGGAGAAGAATTACCCAACTGAAAAAGCTTGCACTCTGCTTGCTTATTTCCTCTTGCAAAATCCGACCATACTTCCAGTCTCGTCCTATAAAGGTATTCATCCATCAACCACTACGACCGGTCTGCAGTGACCCGAAGTGTCTGGGCGGCTATTGAACTGGAGTATGGAGCTGAGCCAATTTGAGATAACATTCATTCCCCGCCGAACCATCCTCGGCCAAGCTCTCACTGACTTCATAGTAGAGTTTACTACCCCCGAGGAGACTCCGACAGAGAACACGGAATCTCCCAACACCAAATGGATGTTCGTGGACAGGTCCTCCAACATCAAATGCTCTGGGGTCGGAGTCGTGTTCATCTCCCCCAAGGAATGCCCAATATGCTACGCATTAAAACTAAACTTCCTTGCTACCAACAACAATGCAGAATATGAGGCCTTGATTGCCGGACTCAGAATCGCGATCGAGCTCAAACTAAAGACAATCCAAATCTTCTCCAATTCACAACTCATCATGCGTCAAATACAAGGGGAATATCAAACTAAGGGGAGAGACTCGCCTTATATTTAGCCAAGGTTCAGGAATTACTCACTTACCTCGATCACTTCTTCATAACTCACATACCCCGAGAATAGAATAAAAAAATCGATTCGCTATCCAAACTAGCAAGCTCTGAGGATCCGCAACTTTGGGGATTCCCCCCGTCCAAGTGCTCAACTCCCCTAGTATCAAGAAGATCCAAACAAAAGCGATCATGAGTGCAAAGCCCAAACCTGAATCTTGGATGACAACGATCAAGAATTACCTACAGCACGGGACCCTTCCGAGAAGCTACAAGGAAAGACGAGCGTTCATCCGCCAATCGACTCGCTATCTTCTTATGGATGGGGTGCTCAACCGTAGAAGTTTCTTTGTCCCATTGCTTAGATGTGTAGCCCATCATGACGCCATCAAAGTCTTAACCGACGTACAAGAAGGGGAGTGCAGTGACCATACTGGAGGGCAAACCCTGACAAGAAAAATACTTAGACATGGTTATTATTAGCCCACGCTCGATCTAGACGCCGCAGACTATGCTCGTTAGTGCGACAAGTGCCAGCGCTTCTCAAAGATCCCGAGATCCCCGCCTACAGAGCTGATTATTTTACCAAATGGGTAGAGGCCGAAGCTCTCGCCACAATTACCACCATGATGATCAACTTCATTGTATGCAACATCATTACTCGATATGGGGTCCCTTAAGCTATCATCTCTGACAACGACACTCAATTCGAGAGCACTGAGTTCAAAGCCTTCTGCCAGCGGCACAGCATCGAAAAAAGATTCTCAGTAGTGGCTCATCCTCAAGCCAATGGGAAAGTCGAAGCAGACAACAAAGTTATTAAGTCCATCATCATGAAGCGCCCAGAAAAGGATGGGGGAAAGTGGGAAGACGAACTTCCACTAGCCTTATGGGCATACCGAACCACCCACAAGACAGCAACCAGACATACTCCCTTTGCCCTTGCCTACGGATCAAAAGCCGTCATTCCTATTGAACTCAAGCTTCCATCTCACCAAGTCACCTATTTCGATTCAAGGACAAACCAAGATTTACTTTTAGGATTACTTGACTTGCTAGAAGAGAAAAGGAACGAAGCTAATCTCCGAGCTGCTGCCCAACGGCAACGAGTTGCCCGATACTTTAATTCTAGGGTCCGCCATAAGGACCTCAACGTCGGCGACCTCATCTTAAAACGGGACTTCCCACCACCGACAGGCCTCGCTCCTCATTGGGAAGGTCCCTACTCCATATAACGGAAGCTCAACAATGGATCTTTCAAACTCAAAACTCGCAACCGTGGACGGAGCTGAACTCCCAAGGGCATGGAACAGTGAACATCTCTGCCACTACTTTACGTAACTTAGTACATAGTTATTTACGCTTTCCAATAATGTTTTGTTTTCTAACAATTCAATGCATTGTAAAGGCTATTACTGCCAAAGTTATTAGTGGAAATGATGTTCAAATTCCCTTTTCTTCTTGTTTATGTTTACTCCATGCATGACACGTTTGACTAATCCTGACAACTAACTTACGTACAAACAGTCGGCTAATGTATCGGGATCCAAGCATGGAGTCAGTACCGCCGTCCGAGCATCGAGCCAACCTCGAGGCCAAAAGCACAATGGCTATGACGGGCACCCTGAGCAAGGTAGCCGACAACGCTACTCCAGTCGCCGGCCCGTGGCGCGATCGAGTATAAATAACCACAAACTCGAATCTCAGACCCGTGACTAGACCGAGAATAAATCGTTCCGCGCCCAAGTACCAACCGACTTGGGGCCACCTAAAAGCCAGGTGAGAGTGATGTAAATCCCTTCCCCGGCTACGGGTATCGGTCGAATCTTGGCGTAGCACCGAGACCGACCCTTAAATCTTTTCTTCTCCGAAGCTCTCAAGGCTAATGGGTAGCCCATGGCCACGATCGGACCCTATAGGCTGATGATCTGGGCTACTCTTCTCAGGTGAATAAACAACAGCTGCAGCTCGCCTCAACCCGATGAACGACGGGAGAACCACACCGGATGGACCGCACAACGCAATGTCAAATGCCTTCGCTACACTTGGGATTAACCCCAAGCAACCCAAACACAGCAGGCGCTCAGCCTGGCTTCATAAACTATGGGTTTCCTGAGCTGGGGGAACTTACTAGAAGCCTGCGCTTTATCACACCCCTCCGGAACAATTGACCCGGAGTGCGGTACACAATCACATCCCTCTAGAATAATTGACCCAGAGCGCGGCACACAATTGCTTTTTTGTTAGGTGTAACGATAAGTATGCTTATGCAAGTACGGGACGCCTGAAAACATAAGAAGCACATCCAAACACTTTACACAAATTGTGATCTTTACTAATTCATATTCCATTTCTACACACATGTTTCCAAAACGGACTATGTATCTAACATCTTTCTTTCCTGATGACAGGTTGTACATAAAAACCACACCATGTCTTGAAAAACCAAAAGCGAGGGTCGTACTCGCATAAACTATCAACCTACACTATCAAAATGAACGATTTCATGCTCGACGGTTCATCCTTTTCACCAGGCCTCTTCTTTCTAGACCCGCTCCTTCCATCTTGGCCCCTCTAATAAGTGGTCGATTCGTGAGAAGGCGAGAAATACTTCTTGCGCACACTCTCACCGCTAGAGATCTCGGTGATGTCAATAAGGGCGGCATGTGGCGTAGGCATGGGGGCACTTCCGGCAGCAAGGCCTACTACAACGTCGCTCTTCTCCGGTATCTCCTTGCCTTCTTGCTCAGCCCGTTCCTTGGCCTCTCTGGTAGCACAATGCTTAGCAAGCTTTTGGGACTTATGCGGTATTATAGCACCAGTCTTGGTTTTCTCGGGGGGCTCGGTAACCTTTCGCTGAGCTTCCTCATCCTCCCTCTTCTTCCGAGCCTCAACATCAGTCCTCTTCTTCTCGGCCTCCTCATCGGCCTTCCTCTTCGCGACGTTTTAGTGGCTCTCTTCTCGGCATCCCGTTTGGTCATCGTTAGGATCTCCTACCTGGCAGCGTCATACTGGCTCCGCTTCTCCTCCACTTCCTCGCTCTTATCCACCATTCTGGCTTATTGAGCCTCCACCATATCCGCGATTGAAGGCACATCGGCTTCCACCGGGCCTCTGGCACGAGAACTCTCCCCATCAACCTCCTCTCCGTCCTCCATAAGGCTCTCATACATGTTGGGAGTTATCCTTATATTCGAGTAGGTGTCCAGCTGATTGCCACCTTCTCCAAATTGCACGGCCGCAAGTGCTGGTCCAGGCTCAGTTGTGTGTGGGACCATGGGGGTAGGGCCTGATGTCATGGTCAGTCCAGGAAGGGTTGTACATTAAAAACACAACCTTTCAGTCCGCAAATTCGGTAATTACGTCAACCTCGGGGATGCATGGAAAAAGAAATTTACCTCTGATTAGGGATGGTGTGAAAGTGACAAGGGTTACTTGTGGTGGTAGGTAAAGTGAATCCGGTCTCTCCTAGCCTCTGGTGCTCCGGGTCATACTTGGTCGAAACTTGAATTGAAGCTGCGGGATCTCTCACCATAACCGATTCAGGGACCAGTGACCGATAGGAGCTTCCCTCTACAAAAGTCCCTGCTACCACAACACTACCAGCCATGACAGACTTCCCCTTCTCAACAGTAAGCCTCTCCAGCCTCTCTCTCTCTCGGCATCCTCAAGCAACAACCTCTTACCCTCCTCCATCTTCTCGCGCTCTTCAGAAGTCAAAAGATCAATCATAAGATGTCGTTCGTCCAAGGACCCGACATCCACGTGGCGCAAATAATTTTCATATGGAAGTAACCTCTCCCAAGTCTGAGCTAGTTCCCGAGGATAATCATCAACCCACGAGAGTCCATGGAATCTCAAAACCTTAACATACATGTTCTGGTTATCTTCCTCCATAAAAAACTGTACCCGGAATTCTGTATCCTCCAGCTCCTCCCTTAATCGTTCTACTTCTCTCAGGTCTTCTACTTTAAGTCCATTCACTGTGCCCAACACATCCCGGTTACTGACCTCTGCGTCCTCCTTAGCCTTTCTCATTTCCTCGAGCTGCCTCTTCAAGTTGTCATTCTATGCTCTTAAGGCATTGTTGTCATTTTGGAGTTCGAAGACTCTGGCGTTCTCCCTTTCCAACTCGATGCATTTCTTATCCACCTCATCCTTGTCCCTCTTAAGGGCTGTGTTTGCGGTGGTCAAATCAGCTACAGTTTCCGTGAAAGAAGAGCGAGAATGATCAGTTTCTCATTTGAGTTTCTCGTACGCCCTCTTCATTTCCGCTAAAGACAACGAGACCCACGAGTTAGTATTCAAAGATACAGGGTCAAGAAACGAAAGTTCCCCTAATACAAGAAAGGAGATCTCACCTATTTCTGTGCTCAAGTTTTGGACGTTAATATGTTTGGCGTCAATAACCGACCTCTGGTTGATGAACTATAGATTTTTTTCCTAATCAACTTTGAGAGTTAGCGGGAGTACCTCAGAAGATGGTCGGCCTGGAGATATTCAGCCCTCACACGCATCCATACATCCCCGGATTCCCTGACAGAAGACGGATGGAAATCGAGGACGAACTTTAACTCATCAAAATAATGTTGAGGAAAGTTTCGTCATAGTAGCGCTTTCTTTTCATCCAAGAAAAGCTCTCGCTCACCAATACCTTGCCCCTCTGATGTGGTGTCCCTCTCCGGCCTTGGTTGGCCGAGTGGCGGCTCGCTCCCTTTAGCAGTTGGAGCCGTAGCAAAGGTCGTTGTATGTGGGGAAGATGTCGAATACGGACGCCGAGAACCTCCTAAGTTTAGGCGAGAGTCTCCCTCGGGCACCCGAATCAGAGGAGGAGGAGGAGTTGGAGATCGTCGAGAGCGATTCTCACCACAGTGCTAACTACCGCGACCAGGCGGTGGTGGAATATCATATAAGTTGGTTCCTCTTCTGAAGCCCTCAAAGAAAGGAATCCTAGGGAATTTGAGGGCTCCATGACCATAGCCTCATCCTCTGCGCCCTCTAGCCATATCACCTATCAAAGGAATGAAGCAAAGTCAGTCGAATCACAAGCTCGGATAAGCCACTATGCATGCAGTGTTAATGAGTGTATGCCATAAGTGTTCTCTCAAAAACCAGGTTATGGTCCACTCAAAGGAATTAACCCCTCCACAGCAAGAGCTAATTCGTCCATGATAGCCGACCGCAGGGATACTTCTAGGTCAAGTTTATTCAAGCCGTCAAACTGGCGCTCGTCCTCAAGTGGGGTGGCGGCTCCAGGAGAAGTCATCGGAGACAATGGCCTGATCAACTCTCCCTCCCCCGCCTCTCCTATCGGGGGCGGGACGGGAGCATTCAATGGGCCCTCATCTCCAGTTGCGGCCTCCTTGCCACGTGCCCCATCTCCACCAGAGTCCGCTTGGAACTTAACAACCCTCTTTGGCCTGGGCCCAGTAGAGGGCATCTTTCTTTTCTGACCAGGGGTCACGGGCCTTCCGCCACCAGCTTTTTGGTACATCACTCGCTACTGCAGGCCTAATCATGGCTCAATCGTCAGGAAGCAACCCCGCACGGTGAAGGCGCTCTTGGCTTGTCACAGTTTCGGTTCTGTGAGTCCCCTCGGGGATTGCCTGTAAGACATTGAGATCCTGCTTGTACTCCTCACCAGTGGGTGCCTCTGGATTGCCTGCCGCAATCAAAAAAGGGTGAAAATAAGATGTGGTTTCCAAGAGCTTTATAATAGGAAGTGAAGTTCAAGAATACTTATTCCCTTCAATCCACTTCCTCGCAAATCCGGGAGGGCAATGCATAAAGAACCAACCCTGTTTGAACACCAATGGCCTGGGCCACATCCTAATGAAGAGTTTGGTGGCGTCTGTCGCTTCCAGGAACCATTGGGAAAGCGATCTACCAGACGTTCTCCTTAGACTAAAGAAATACCTAATATCTTCTCCGGTGGGCTCCAAGTGTAAATATTCTCAGTAAAGAACGTAAATGCCCAAGAGCGAAGAGTAAGCATTTGGATGCAGTTGCGAAGGCGCAAGACGGAAATAGGACAGAATATCCCAAATAAAATCATTGGCTAGGGGCACGCACCCCGCGAAACAAGCTTGCCTATTCTAGACAGTTAAACCCTCAGGCGGTGCATGAGCCCTTCTACCTTCTCCTGACACGTGAGCATCACCCACCGGTATATTGAACCACTGCGCCATTTTCCTAACTGTTGTAGCGTCCATGCATGATGGTACCGAGTTTGTTGGATTATCCAAGATAGCGGCATCAGGTAAAATATCTGGGGCTACTGGGCCTGCCGGTGCATCTTCATTAATACTATCCCCATTCTCGATTTCCTCATGTATGACCGGAGAATGTAGCCTCTTAACTTGTTCCCCTTGATCAGATACTCTAGGTGAACTAGCCGATTGAGAAGGAATGGATCCTTCAGTGGTCTCAAGCTCGCTGCCAATCGAGCTACCGCTATCGGTAGAATCAGATGTGTGACAACCCCAAACTTCCGTGTAACGAAAGTAAGGAAAAATTGTATGGAATATAACATAACTAGAACAATAACAGATCTTAGAATATAGCAGAACATATAAATCATTGCAGCGGAAAGAAATGTCATCACAAACATCATCACTGAAACATCAGAGTATGCAACACAGAATTACACTTAGCAAAATAGATGTCTAAAAGGGAAAAGAAATAGAGTCTTAATCTCTCAAATTACATCAATACTAAGTACTGTCTCAAAGTCTTAAGCAGAAAATAAAAGATAAAAAGAAAGTTTCTTCAGCATCTCCATCAGAAGCTTCCATCCAGCGAATATCCAAGCCTAACCTGTCACTTGGCTGCCCATGTAGAAAGAGGGCACCCGATTTTGCAAAAGGTTAAACAAACTACGAGTTAGTCATAGGACTGGTATGAGACATCTTAATTAACTAACGGGTTTGACAATCACGAGGACCACGCCGCTAACGCGAAACGGGTTTACTCCATGGGATTATCAGTGCAATAAATAAAGTAAAACGTTAAATAACGCAATGCTTTTTAGAAAAATGAAATCATTATAAGACCCAAGTCCCATCACACAATACAACGCAAACCGGAGGATAGGGTTTTACATTATAATGGTCAAAAGATGATAAATACGCAAAATACGATATTATTATTAGTGCGTATATGTTTAAGAAAATATTTCAATTATAATATTAATCCTAGACGGCATAACTACCATCTACTATGTCGCCATACTAGTTATGCAATCAAAACTGCATGGAACGTATTGGAAGTTGGGTTTCCATCATGAGTCAAGGCTAGGAAAGATCTCCTGACCGATTCGAGACACTCTAGCAATGTCCCAGGATTCGTACGCTGGCGAACCCTTGGATATAGCAGGGCCGGTCCACAAATACTTTAGTGGATTATTTATGCCTGAACACACGCTTCCCGATCCTATTGGACCTATAAATTGACCGAGGGCGGCCAATAAAAAAAATCCGAGGCACCTCAAAATCCATCAACCACATAAGTAAAATGTCAACCAGTTTAAAGCACTGACACCACTTCTAGCTAGAAAGAAACGTGTGCACTCCCTGCGTTCCCTTGCTCCGTTTTAGACTCTACCGGGGTGTGAGGCTCGCGAAATAACGCTATACACAAAGCTGGGTCTGAACAGACTATGCTTTGATCATCAATTACAAGGTCTGCTTTTCAACATAACCTTGATCATTTGCATCTTAGCGTGCCCCGTTGACAATCCATGCCATGAAATTAACAACAATCAATACACAACCTCTGAGGGTGTTGAGCGAAAGAATAAATTCTTTTGCCACCAACGGTCGTATATTAAACAGAAATCAGTTTACATGGTACGAAGTTCAACGTCAGACACGCATCCATTTACAAGTCCGTTCCGGGTCTGAACGGAACCGGAGACACCTGAGAGGCTCTCGTATATCCGGACAATCATCACATACGTCCGGACGACTACCGCCGAAATCCCTTCAGGGTAGCTACTCCTATCGAGGACCTCAGTAGCAATACATCCATTCGATGTGAAGACCGCCGGTCTTCAACACCGTCTTCGTCTCTTCATCGATGTATAGTTATTTGAAATGAGTAAAACTCGGACTTTTCAAATAATTATCGAATAATTATTATTTAAATCATTTCATATCGTTAATATTTATTTATAACAATTTATCTCTCTTTTTATTTATTTAAAAATAGCTCAATAAAATCAAACGACGCTTCGGGTTAAGTATGGCTTTGGCGCTGTTTTTCTCAAAATTTGATTTACAAATATCTTGAAATCTAACCGTTGGATTTTGACAAAATTTTTCTTATTGGAAAGATGTTCCCAAAGCGGTCCTAACGGCTCCAGTTTTGGGAAAATCCGACGGTTGGATCTTTCGATACAATCGTTTAAAGTCATGATTGCCGAAACGCGAAATGCCGTGTGCGATTCGTTTAATTTCTATTTATATTTGTATATATATAATTTCTTAAGCGATTCCATTCACGTGAATATCACACCAAATAAAGGTGTGAATTATATACCAATCATATATTCATGTTTATTACGTTTGCTAAAACATGTTTTTATTTCATACACCAATTTTATAGTATATTGACTATAAATTGTATCGTTCGTTCATTCATAATTTTTAATGTCAATTCATATTTCAACTTCCTTACCTATACCAAGTGTAAATTTCTTTTATAATGAACAAATTTCATATTTTTATTCCTTTTATTTTAAGGAATGAAATTGTTGATTTCCATCAAATGAACAAAAATGAATATTTTTGTTCAATCCTTTTTTATGAACAAAATGTGAATTTCTTCCTGTGCTTCTAACATAACATTATAATTGTATTTTTAATACAAAACATATTTCTAAATGAAATATGATTCTTATTCTCTTCCTTTTTAAAATCACATTAAAAATGCAACCTTGAATTCTCATATTTTATTTGCATTCTGGACTGCAAATAAAAATGTATATTATCCTATTCATGATTTATTTGTGTTGAGGAACGCAAATAAAATTGTATCTTTGAATTTTAATTTTATTTACAACAAGGAATGTAAATAAAAGAGCAACTTTTTATTTCATGTTTATTCACATTAAGGGATGTAAATAAATAAAGAAAATGTAATCTTTCTTTTAATATTTTGTTTGCATCTAGATTTGCCAACAAAATGTGGATCTTTCTTCTACTAATTTGTTTGCATCTAAAATTGCAAACAAAAATGTATCTTTTTATTTTATAATTTGTTTGCATGGAAAAATGCAAATAAAAATATATTTTCTATTCCTTATGTTTCGTTTGTATAGTAGAAGGCAAATGAAAATGTAAAATTTTAATTTACATGCATTGTTTGCATTGTAGAATGCAAACATAAAATAAAAAATATTCTTATTTAAATGCTTTGTTTGCATTGTAGAATGCAAACATGAAGCAAAATTTCTCTTTTCTTTCATGTTCTGTTTGCATTTGTAGAATGCAAACATAAAAAGTAAAATTTAATTTCATGAATCGTTTGCATTGTAGAATGCAAACATAAAATAAAATCTCTTTTTTTTTAGCGTTTGCATTTTAGAATGCAAACACGAAATGTAATTTTATATTTTTATTTTCTATCTCATTACATTAAGAAATGCAAAGGATGATATTTTATCTTTCTACAGTTTGTTCGCGTTAAGGAATGCAACAAAAATGATATTTCCTTTTTCTACATTTTATTTGCATTAGGGAATGCAACAAAAATGACATCTTATTTTTCCACATCTTGTTTGCATTAGGGAATGCAACAAAAATGATATTTTATTTTTCTACATTTTATTTGCATTAGAGAATGCAACAAAAATGATATTTTCCTTCTCATGTCATTTTTACATTGAAAAAGGCAAATAAAAATGTGCTACTTTTTTAAACATATTTTATTTGCGTTGGTGAACACAAATAAAAATACACTTTTTATTGTTATTATTTTATTTGTATTTGAGAACACAAATAATATAAATAAAATAAAATAGTCCCTTTTTTATAAGTAATATTTGTGCTCAAGGACACACTAAAATGCCATTCCATTTTCTATGTGATATTTGTGTTTATAGGAACAAATAAAATGCAATTCAATGTCTACGTAATATTTGTGTTTAAAAACACAAATAAAAATGTAAACCAATGTTCTATGTAATATTTGTGTTTAAGGACACAAATAAAATGTAATTCAATATAAGATGTGTATATTTGTGTTTAAAGACACAAATAAAATGAACAACTTATTTTTCTATGTATATATTGGTGTTGAAACACAAATAAAAAGAATAACTTATTTCAACCCAATGAGGTGACAAAATATGTTCTATATTGGATTGATAATCCTATTTCAATTCCAATAATGATGATAAAATATAGTTTAATCATTGAATTGATAATTTGCCCCAAGTGACAAATTTATTTTTTGAGTTGAATTGATAAACTAAATCAATTCAAACAAAAAGCAAATTCTATTTTTTCCAATCAAATCAATTCAAATAAAAAGACAATTTTATTTTCTCTATATTGAATTGATTAACTAGATCAATTCAAATAAAAAAAAACAATATTCATTTCCTAAATGTTGAATTGATAAACTAGATCAATCCCTTTAAGAAGAAAATTGTATGATTGATATTGAATCGATGATCTAAATCAATTCAATATTATTATTATTATATTTTCCCTATCACATATAGATCTATGATTATTCATTGTCTAAATGAATATTGAATTGATTATCTAACTCAATCCAATAAAATAAAATAAACGAATAAAATATTTGAATAACACATGACATTCTACATAGTAATCCATAATATCCAACAGACAATCATTATACAACATCCACACAATCAAATCTGAAATGAATAAATATAAAAAAAATAAAAAAAATAATTAATTAAAGACAAGAGATATCTCACAGTCGTTCATGATTTTGTCCAAAATTCCAACAGCTAAGAAATTCCCCGTTTCAGTCTAGAATTGTAGTTCAGGATCGTACGAGTCCAACGCTTCAGAAATTGTGTAATTCTGAGTTTATTTGACAAAGTTATGGGTAAAATAAGATTAGGGATTAATTTAATCATTTAATTAAGTAAAAATAATTAGTTTAGTCCTTCTTCCTCCTTATAGTATTCACAGCCGACACTTTATCTTTCTGTTCAAAACTAGGGTTGACCCTATCTTCCAATCCAAGCCACCAGTGATCGATTAGAGGATGCTGTAGCAAAGAGGACGGAGAGGCGCACGTGTGGGGCCCGGAATGGTTGAACTCAGTTGGGTCTAGGGGAGGCCGACATGCCCTTTGTGCGGCGGCTTTGGGTGCGTCGTTCGAGGAGATGGTGGCACTAGGGGAGATCTGACCTTATGAAAATGAAGAGAAGAAGAATCTCTTCGAAGTAGTATAAGATATGCTTTCTAATTCGCTGAGGAGAGGGAGAGATTAATGAGAGAATTTTCGGCCATGGATGGAGGGGGGCGGCGACTGTAGGAGATAGTGAATAGTGGTTTTGAAATTAGGGTTTTTGCAATCTTTTTATAATATTTAAATGTTATTTTTACAAAAAAAACAAATCTCTTAAGATATTCATAATTCAGTCCAACAAGAAGATACTCTACCCAATAACCCCTATTCCGGATCCATCTAACCATGTCTCGCAGGCCCATGAGGTAATCCCAGCCCCCGTTTTTCAAATTTAAAATTAATTCTTTTTATTATTAAATTCTGACATATTCAAAAATCCACCGGAGCCACATACGAACCCCGAAAAATATCAAAAAAATATTTTTGGCTATGTCTTGACGATACGAATCCAACAAAATTATTTTTATCAAATTCTGCGACTGTTTGAAAAATGGCTATTTTCCAGTTGTTCAATTTTGACTGTATTTGACCAAACACAGTTTCTTTTGCCACGCTCGCATACTAAATCGGAAAATTCTAAAAATTGAAACCTAGCAATAATTTGACATTCTGGTTCCAACAAAAGTGGTTTCATCGAAAACAGAGGCCGTTTGAAAATTGACTATTTTCACTGGCTTTAATATTATTCTAAAAATAGAATTTTTTAATTTGGGCACATTTTCTACCCAATTCATTAAAAATAAAAAATTTAAATTGGTTCGGATTTTCCGGGTTGTTATAAGATGGATGTGCCGATGACAACGAAGCCTCGGCTTCCAGGATTTTTCCAGACTTTGATCTTGTCTGCATGGCTAACTATAAATTAAAACACTAGTATTAGACATCGCAATGGAATAACCTGTACCCCTCGTGTTGGTGAAAGCTACAATGTGTATGCGGTGTCATGCAAGGTTAAGATATACATAGGAAAATAAAACAGTCCAACAGTTCAGTCACAGTTTGAGTATATGCTCTATCCTAATGTGGAAAGGTCACAACGTGTATACCACAATACTTACGCAGCGCAGAGGATCAGAAGACCGAAGGCTCGAACCATGATAGGGTTTGAAAGCTCGAACCCACAAGGGGTTCGAACGCTCAAAACCCCCCAGAGGTTCGAATGCTCAAACCCCCCAAGGGTTCGAAGCATCGAACGCCCTAAAGTTCGAACACCCGAACCGCAGCAGGGTCTGACATCTCGAGACCCCTAGGGTTCGGATGTTCGAACCCCAGCAGGGCTCGAGTACTCGAATCTCAGTGAGGTTTGAACATCGACCCAATGCAGGCTCGAGCATCTGAACCTCCTCCAAGTTCGAGGCTCCCCTCCGCGCTCGCTTCCTAATGCCTCCCTCTCCTTTGGGCACGTCTCCAAAAATGTCGAAACCCACGTAATTCGAAGTTCTGGAGAATCGAAGCTCAAAGCTTTGTAATGGTGGTTAAGGCAAGAAAATAAATGGAAGGGAAAAAGTGAAGGGGGGCTATTTATAATAAAAGGAAATAGTCCCTTCGCATTCCCAAGAATTTTGAGCCTACGGGATCGAAATTTCGAACCCACGAGTTCGAAATTTTGAACCTCCAAGATTCGAAATTTCGAACCCACAAGTTTGAAATTTCGCACCCAAAAAAAAAAACCAAACCCCTGGGTTCGAAACTTCATGCCACACGCTCATGTACGCGTATTCCATGCGCACCCCGCGAACACATGGAGGCAGCACACTGCGAAATACTTAGCAACGTGAGAACGACGTCACACCAGCAATGGCTCGCTCGCAATCATACAGCGAATGAACATGCCAACTAACATGTGTTTTCCTCTAACTTACAGGATAGACCAGCAACTCAATTACTACTTCAACCAATCCAAAGCACATCATATTGACACAAGACATACTTTGGGGGCCATTGTTAACTGACCTTTTGGTCCGGTCCCCAAAAGTACACAAGACACGCTC
Organism: Allium sativum; assembly: GCA_030737875.1. Lineage (NCBI taxonomy): Eukaryota > Viridiplantae > Streptophyta > Magnoliopsida > Asparagales > Amaryllidaceae > Allium > Allium sativum. Next base: position 434,615,995 of record CM060920.1, read on the forward strand.
AACGCATCGCGTGGAACTAAAGCTGAAAGGGATGCTTAGGAGGGAGGGAAACATGATAAAGAGGGATCGCGTCAACAGTGACCTCGTGGAACCCTAAAACACCAATTCATGCAGCCTTCGTACGCCTCACGGAGCAAACTTCGCCACCCTGGGAGGTGTGAGTTTTACACTTCCATGGGGCGCGAATTTCGCACCCCAAGGTGCGGAATTTTTCACCTATAAGGTGCGGAATTTCGCACCCTCGAGGTGCGAAATCTCGCACCCACGAGGTGCGAAATCTCGCACCCACGAGGTGCAAAATTTCGTACCCTCGAGGTATTAAATCTCGCACCCTCGAGGTGTGAAATCTCACACCCACGAGGTACGAATATTTCGTTCTCTCGAGGTACGAAATCTCACACCCTCAAGGTGCGAAATTTCCTACCTGCAAGTTGCGAAATTTCGTGAAACACCCGACCTCCGTTATGGTCACTCACAAAGGGAATGCCTTAACTTCGGTGGAGCATTTTAGGTAAAAGATGCAGATAAATTACAAGACAGACAAATAAAGCAGCGGAAAATAAAGTCATTTTATTAACAATGTGGTTCAGTCAAGCTTTTACAATAGTTGTCTCAATCATAATTAAAAGTAATACATATAACTTCTGTCTTGATTTAAAAACTTCCAAATATAAAAGAAGCATAAAAATAACAATGATATTCCCCAATAAAGCATGAACCAGCCATAACAGCGGAAGAGAGATTCCAAAGCAATACATTGACTATCTTCGAGCTTGGAAAGAAAACTGAGCTAAGTGGTAACATTTCCTCCCTGTAAACCTTTGGGGGGGGGGGAGGGGACAGAAGAAAAGAGGCGAAACAAAACTAGGTCAGACATAAGTCTGGTAAGTCTGATGACTTTCAGCATATAAAAGGCAAAAGCATCATGACATGAATATACTGAATAAAAGACAATACCGTGAGAACAAGGATAACAAGATAACATATGATTAGTATAGATATGATAAGGCAAGATAAACTGAATGTGCTTCTACTCTTTCTCTGCTTCGCTACTACCTTGTTTTCTGATTTCTATATCTCTGCACCACCTAACTAGTGTCCCAACTAGTAATCTGTATAAAATGATAATATGATAACGTGATCCCAATCCCCGCAATTGTGGTAGCCTTCAGGTGTACATCTATTATGAGGATTCCACCTCAATCTGCCTAATTGCCATGAATGTTTTATATGTACCCTTACTACCCTATCGATCGGCTCCCTACTTGTATTAATTTCTCTTGTGTCTGTGTCAATCAACCCTTTCTTGCGTGTAGATACCCTGTGCTGCTCCCACTATAAGGTGTATCAATCCTTATGATAGTAACCCGACACGATTCAAGATGCACAGTGTATAACTATCGGTACCCAATGCCTGCTTTTTCCCACTCCGGAGTACGTGCACTCCCGTAAACCGTCGGAACCTACACTGATGTACCCCCTGCCTCTGTTTTGACCGCTTAAAATCAGCCCAGTCATCGTGCCCCACCCTGCCTAGTTCAGGGTAACATGATACATCTATGTGGGTTACTGGTGAAATGGATCCCCGTCACTTGGGTTTCTTACTGATTAAGTTTGTGGGCCTATATATACAAATATTACCCACCTACACGAGATGCACTTATACCTCCCACGGATTCAAGCATGTTTATTTAATGGTTAAGTTTTGTGGGCCTATATTTATTAATATTACCCACCAACCTGATATGCACTTAACCCTCCTACACATTCAAGCATGTTTATTTAATGGCTAAGTTTTGTGGGCCCATATTTACTAATATTACCCACCAACCCGATATGTACTTAACCCTCCTACACATTCAATCATGTTTATTTAATGGTTAAGTTTTGTGGGCCTATATTTACTAATATTACCCACCAACCCGATATGTACTTAACCCTCCCACCCATTATGTCATATTGGTTAAGTGTTGTCCATTCATGTTAACTTAACCCACCCATTCATCATGTCATGTTGGTTAAATGTTTCTTATTAACTTAACCTCATCCGTTCATCAAGTTATATTGGTTAAGTGACATCAATCAATTCAAGTTAACTTAACCCACCTACTTGTCATGTTACTTTGGTAAGTGTTGCCTTCTTGTGTTAACTTAACCCTACCACAAATCAAGTTGTATTAGTTATGTGTTTCCCTCTCGGGTTAACTTAACCCTTCCCATTCATCGTGTCATGTTGGTTAAGTGGTTCTTATTACCTTAACCCTCTTCACTTATCATGTTGGATTGGTTAAGTGTTGCCCTATTGTTTTAACTTAACCTTACCACAAATCAAGTTACATTGGTTAAGTGTTTATTATTAACTTAACCCTACCCATTTATCATGCTATACTGGTTAAGTGTTTCCTATTAACTTAACCCTAGTCATTCATCTTATTACATTGGTTAAGTGTTTCTCAATAACTTAACCCTAGTCGTTCATGTTATATTGGTTATGTGTTCCTTTGAACTTAACCATAGTCATTCATCTTGTTATATTGGTTAAGTGTTTCTCGTTAACTTAACCCTAGTCATTCATCTTGTTATATTGGTTAAGTGTTCCTATGAACTTAACCCTAGTCATTCATCTTGTTCATTAGCATTAATTGATTTATTAATGCACCAACCTCTCACATTAGATATGTGTTGTTGCAGTTACTGGATGTGCCGGGTGGTTCCGGGTAGTTTTACACCATAACTCAATCTAACTTCGGGTTTTTCTTGGGCATGATGCACTAACCTCTCACATTAGATAGGTGTGTTGTGGTAACTGGATGTGTCGGGCGGTTCCGGGTAGTTTTACACCATAACTCAATCTAACCTTGGGTTAGGTACGCTCATCTCTTCCCTAATTTACATGTTTACAGTACATGTCCAAGTCTATGTTTTATTTGCTAATTATCCAAATTTCACAAAAACTAGTCTTGTTACAATTCTCAAGTTATGCTCGATTAAGCCAATTACAAGTTATTACTCAAAATAGGTTACATCCAATCTTCCCAAACTTGCAATAATAATCATGCCCAAAATCACAATGCATTATGTTTGGCGTCCCAAATCAATAGTTAAGCCCAAGCTAGATTTAATATTTCAATTTACAGTCTATGCCCAAAACTAGGTTTTTCATGCCACATTTCATACTTTGTCGTTCATGCCAATTCTAGGTTCAATATGTCAAATTACATATTCCATAATTCATGTCAAATTACCCCAAATTGCATCTTAACAGTCATGCCATAATACATGTTCCAAATTGTGCCAAATAAATGTCAATTTCATGTTATACCCAATTACCCCCGCATTTATAACATACGTATTTCGAGATTCAACTCAAGATTCATGAAATCATCGAAGAAACAATATGGAACATAAGAGTCATAAGAATAGGCATATGACGATAAGAACTACTGGTCCAATTTGGTATACCAAATTGACAAGTTTTGCATAGAATACATTGCAGGCATATAGATATGATATGAATATCATTATGAACCATCACAGACGTATAGGTTTGACACGAGTTATATCATGAACTTGAACAGGATTACAATTCTGATATACAACGAGGATAGATATGATTGGATCAATTCCATAGTCAATAATGATTCCCAAAGGCATATACAAGCACGGATTCAAATGAAAGGATTACTTACATCAGGCATAAATTTAATGGATTAGATTTGAATAACATTGCAGGCATAAATCTAATAGATTAGATTTGATAAATCTGAAAGGATTATCTCATAATCAAGTATAGCTTAGATCCAGATTATTACATGCTAAGAATTTCAATTAAGAATTCACATCTGAAAGTAACTTGAACTTACAAAAAGAGAATGTTTCTTGTATTTCTGGAATCTGTTTTCTGAAACTGAAAAGCAATCCCTTAATGAAGACTATCTAATTTTGATTTGATTCATAGCTCCTAACTTGCTTTCTAGTTGAAGAAGAAATGGTGGCTAGGCTAGGACAATCATGGACAACATGGTGGCTCCTCGGAATGAATTTGTGTGATTTAGGGTTGAGGACTAGGGTTGCTTTTACAGAGGTTTAAACTTATGTGAGCCGTTAGATCATCCTAGGAGTAATCACAACCGTCCAGACTAGATAGAGTTATCCAGAATTGCCACCTATGCCCTGGTGACTCAGCAGCAAGTCAGAAAAGACTCAGCAATAGGTCAGAAAATCGTCATTGTTTGGATCTAGGCGAGGTGGTTGGTCGACCCCCTTGGTCGACCTTTATAAGGGAGTCGACCCCTTGGTCGACCTGGCTTGGGGCAGGAAAAATCCTGCCCAGTCCGCTTCTTTGTTTTCATTTGTATTTTGAATTTAAATCTGAGCTGTTTTAATTTATTTAAATTCCTGAAAATTCTGAGGGCCATAAATTCCTCATACGAAGTCCGATTTACGAAAACTTGGACTGTGGAATAGAATTCCGAGAAGAATGCAATGGCTTAACCCATTTCCCTTAGTTCTTCTTTTAAAAATTAATTATACTTTAATTCGTTCTTTTATTATTCTCAGAAAATACGGGGTGTTACATTTTCCCCTCCTTAAAGGACTTCGTCACCGAAATCTCTAAGTTAAGAAGAATGCATATCCTAACATCCAACATCCATCTACTCAACCATTCAGTCACAGGCGTCCATTGTCCTTAAATATATTTCTAATGCTTTCATGATCATATGCATAGTGTGTGTACATGTCCTTATCTAATGCAAAATCAGGCGGTCTACTGATTCAGTTGACCTCCTCAATGTGAATTATGTCAGTGCTATGAGTCCATCATGTATGCAATTATTCCTAATCATATTTTATAACTTCTACATGAGTGCATAATCATTCATACAAATGCAACATCCATATGATAACAAATCAAGTTTCAGTTCATATATATAAAAATTCACTCATGCATATGCAATATGAAAGTCACTGAGTCGATCTAGTGCCTAATGTGTGTATATGCATCCACGAGCAACCAGTTGCAACCACCAATAATAACATGTTTCAAACACATGTTTACATCCATTGGTTTCTACCTAAGGATAAGGAATAGGATCGAAGAGATATACTTAAAAGGTAGATACAAGCATGCATAAACTTAAGGAAAGAGAGATCAAGGATGTATCCTAAAAAAGAAAAGGGTAGGCTGCGCGTATCTAGTCTTCAGTCTTATAAGTCGCATCTTCTTGAGCTTCACTCCACTGTGCCTTAACTAATTTGACTTCACAATTGCGAAGCTTCTTGACCTCCATTTCAAAACCCAATAGTAAAGATAGGACCTCGATCACTTACTATGCTAGATGGTATCCAATGTAGTCGAACTATCTTTCCAAGATAAACAGGTGTTAACCATGATACCAAGTGTGTATACTAAGATGATTAGAGGTCTCTCCTCTACTTAGCTTATCCATCATGTCACAAATCTGAGGGTCTAAATCTAAAGGTTGCTATGTACTTTTTACCTCTCTTAAGGTCAGTCTTACTTAGGGCGCCTGCCACAACCATTTATTTCTCATGCAAACCACCCTAGTCGAACTCAACATCCCTCAAGTACAAGCCCCAAAGGCCTAAACCAATATCAGACAAGCACCCAAGGAATACCTCCTCCGAATTTGGATGATCTATGCGAGATGATACTAGTAAAACAACCAAACAATTGAGCACTTAACCGACTCTGGCTATCCTCGCCAATCTTGCTCCAAAACTATCGTTGATCACATAACTGGCTTTGCATTGTCAACTAGATATATGCGGAAGTCTATCTCGAGTATTATGGGGAAAACCCCTAACCTAATCAAAAACATCTACGTACTCATGGACTATTCTAACGGATCGCAAATCGTCGATAGATGCATCAAGTGATTCTAGGTAGCTAAGCCTAACTGATCCCCTCAGGATCGCATGAAATCTCGAGGGTATTCCCGAGGCAAGTAAAAAGTCTAACTACCCTCCTTTCGCAACTACTAGTTAACCAAACCATGCCTAGAATCAACTCATAGCCCATGGAACCAAAAACATAAGCATTATACTTAAACTCAATCCTTAATATAAATATTCTCAAATCCTTACAAACCAAAGATAAATGAGCCGAACCACTAATTGGATTTGATACAATAATGGGATCTTCTACTATACAAGTACTAAGGTGCAGAGACTCAACTATGGAAGCAGATACAATCGAATGTAAAGCGCTGAAATAAAAAAAAGAGTACTAACAGGAGGATCAAAAAGAAAAGCTAAACCCTTTTTCTTTTTTTCAACAGAAACTTTATTACCTCTCTCTCAGGTATGCTGGCGGTGAGAGCATGCACTTGCCCTCCTGAAAATCCTGTTCTTTGTTCTTGCCCTTGTCCTTAATTATATGACCCGTTATACCATAGTATAGACACTTCCTCTTGTCTTAGGTTTTACTATTATTTCCTCCTTTCTTGTCCTGTGATTCTTCTACTTACACCTCTTCCTTTTTGCCTCCTTTGTGAACCAATTCCGTATCCATGAGTTTATCATCCTTGGGTTGTGCTCGTTAACCAAACTCCCTCATTCTCATCTTTACTATCATTGTGTAACACGTTGACAAGTCTCTCGAAAGCTGCCTCCATCGCACGGAAAATCCTACAAAGCTCAAAAGAAAATTATCCGTAGGTCAAACTAATGCAGCTATAGATGGAAGTTGGGTGCTTATTTGCCCTTTGACAAGTGTCGTAGTCTCATCAAGCCTACGGAACCATGTCGCGATGAGGTTACCTCCCAGAAAGCCAGGAGCCCCGGAGACTCAGAAAAGAAGGAAACAAGTATTCAAACAGAGGATTAAAAGATAGTGCGTATAGCTTTGTGTAATATGCCTTTAAACAAAACCTTTCTTTTGAAAATGCTTCTTCTAAAACTATTTTGAAAATAATTTTTCAAATCTTTTATCAGATCGGGTAACCTTCAACTCTGGTACCGAATGAAACACCCCACCTCCGTTAAGGTCATCACAAAGGGAATGCTTTAAATTCGGTGGAGCATTTTAGTTAAAAGATGCAGATAAATTATAAGACAGACAAATAAAGCAGCGAAAAATAAAGTCATTTTATAAACAATGTGGTTCAGTCAAGCTTTTACAATAGTTGTCTCAATCATACTTAAAAATAATACATAGAACTTCTGTCTTGATTTAAAAACTTCCAAATATATAAGAAGCATAAAAATAACAATGATATTCGCCAATAAATCATGAACCAGCCATAGCAGTGGAAGAGAGAGTCCAAAGCAATACATCGACTATCTTCGAGCTTGGAAAGAAAACTGAGCTAAGTGGTAACATTTCCTCCCTGTGAACCCGGGGGGGTGGGGAACGGAAGAAAAGAGGTGAAACAAAACTAGGTCAGACATAAGTCTGGCAAGTCCAATGACTTTCAGCATATAAACAGGCAAAAGCATCACGACATGAATAAACTGAATATAAGACAATACTGTGAGAACAAGGATAACAAGATAACATATGATTAGTATAGATATGATAAGGCAATATAAACTGAATGCGCTTCTACTCTTTCTCTGCTTCGCTACTACCCTGTTATTCTGATTTCTATATCTCTGCACCACCTAACTAGTGTCCCAACTAGTAATCTGTATAAAATGATAATATGATAACGTGATCCCAATCCCCATAATTGTGGTAGCCTTCAGGTGTACATCTATTATGAGGATTCCACCTCAATCTGCCTAATTGCCATGACTGTGTTAGATGTACCCTTACTACCCTATCGATCGACTCCCTACTTGTATTAATTTCTCTTGTATCTGTGTCAATCGGCCCTCTCTTTCATGTAGATACCCTGTGCTGGTCCCACCATAAGGTGTATCAATCCTTATGATAGAAACCCAACACGATTCACGATGCACAATGTATAACTACTGGTACCAATGCCTACTTTTTCCCACTCCGGAGTACGTGCACGCCCGTAAACCGTCGGAACCTACACTGACGTACCCCCTGCCGCTGTTTTGACCGCTTATAATCAACCCAGTAATCGTGCCTTACCCTGCCTAGTTCAGGGTACCATGATACATCTATGTGGGTTACTACTGAAATGGGTCCCCGTTACTAGGGTTTCTTACTGGTTAAGTTTGTGGGCCTATATATACTAATATTACCCACCTACACAGGATGTACTTAACCATCCCACCGATTCAAGCATGTTTATTTAACGGTTAAGTTTTGTGGGCCTATATTTACTAATATTACCCAACAACCCAATATGTACTTAACCCTCCTACACATTCAAGCATGTTTATTTAATGGTTAAGTTTTGTGGGTCTATATTTACTAATATTACTCACCAACCCAATATGTACTTAACCCTCCTACACATTCAAGCATGTTTATTTAATGGTTAAGTTTTTTGGGCCTATATTTACTAATATTACCCACCAACCCGATATGTACTTAACCCTTCCGCACGTTATGTCATATTGGTTAAGTGTTGTCCATTCATGTTAACTTAACCGACCCATTCATCATGTCATGTTAGTTAAGTGTTTCTTATTAACTTAACCCCATCCATTCATCAAGTTATATTGGTTAATGTCATCAATCAATTCAAGTTAACTTAACCCACCTACTTGTCATGTTACTTTGGTTAAGTGTTGCCTTCTTGTGTTAACTTCACCCTACCACATATCAAGTTATATTAGTTAAGTGTTGCCCTCTCGTATTAACTTAACCCTTCCCATTCATCGTGTCATGTTGGTTAAGTGTTTCTAATTAACTTAACCCTCCTCACTTATCATGTTGTATTGGTTAAGTGTTGCCCTCTTGTTTTAACTTAACCTTACCACAAATCAAGTTATATTGGTTAAGTGTTTCTTATTAACTTAACCCTACCCATTTATCATGCTATACTAGTTAAGTGTTTCCTATTAACTTAAACCTAGTCATTCATCTTGTTATATTGGTTAAGTGTTTCTCATTAACTTAACCCTAGTCATTCATGTTATATTGGTTAAGTGTTCCTATGAACTTAACCCTAGTCATTCATCTTGTTATATTAGTTAAGTGTTTCCCCTTAACTTAACCCTAGTCACTCATCTTGCTCATTAGCATTAGTTGATTTATTAATGCACCAACCTCTCACATTAGATATGTGTTGTCACGGTTACTGGTTGTGTCAGGCGGTTCCGGGCAGTTTTACACCATAACTCAATCTAACCTCGGGTTTTTCTTGGGCATGATGCACTAACCTCTCACATTAGATAGGTGTTGTTGTGGTTACTGGATGTGCCGGCCGATTCCGGGCAGTTTTACACTACAACTCAATCTAACCTCGGGTTAGGCACGTTCATCTCTCCCCTAATTTACATGTTTACAGTACATGTCCAAGTCTAGATTTTATCTGCTAATTATCCAAATTTCACAAAAAATAGTCATGTTACAATTCTCAGGTTATGCCCGATTAAGCCAATTACAAGTTATTACTCAAAACAGGTTACACCCAATCTTCCTAAACTTGCAATAATAGTCATGCCCAAAATCACTATGCATTATGTTTAGCGTCCCAAATCAATAATTAAGCCTAAGCTAGATTTAATATTCCAATTTATAGTCTATACCCAAAACTAGGTTTTTCATGCCACATTTCATACTTTGTCGTTCATGCCAATTCTAGGTTCAATATGTCAAATTACATATTCCGTAATCCATGTCAAATTACACCAAATTGCATCTTAATAGTCATGCCATAGTACATGTTCCAAATTATGCCAAACAAATGTCAATTTCATGTTATACCCAATTACCCCTGCATTCATAACGTACGTATTTCGAGATTCAACGCATGATTCATGAAATAAGCGGAGAAACAATGTGGAACATAAGAATAGGCATATGACGATAAGAACTACTGGTCCAATTTGATATACCAAATTGACAAGTTTTGCATATAATACATTGCAGACGTATAGATATGATATGAATATCATTATGAACCATCACAGACGTATAGGTTTGACAAGAGTTATATCATGAACTTAAACAGGATTACAATTCCGATATACAACGAGGATAGATATGATTGGATCAATTCCATAGTCAATAATGATTCCCAAAGGCATATACAAGCATGGGTTCAAATGAAAGGACTACTTACATCAGGCATATATCTAATGGATTAGATTTGACTAACATCACAGGCATAATTCTAATAGATTAGATTTGATAAATCTGAAAGGATTATCTCATAATCAAGTGTAGCTTAGATCCAGATTATTACATGCCAAGAATTTCAATTAAGAATTCACATCTGAAAGTAACTTGAACTTACAAAAAGAGAATGATTCTTGTATTTCTGGAATCTGTTTTCTGAAACTGAAAAGCAATCCCTTGACGAAGACTATCTAATTTTTATTTTATTCGTAGCTCCTAACTTGCTTTCTAGTTGAAGAAAAAATGGTGGCTAGGTTAGGACGATCATGGACAGTATGGTGGCTCCTTGGAATGAATTTGTTTGATTTAGGGTTGAGGACTAGGGTTGATTTTATAGTGGTTTAAACTTATGTGAGTCGTTAGATCATCCTAAGAGCAATCACATCCGTCCAGACTAGATAGAGTTATCCAGAATTGCCACCTATGCCCTGGTGACTCAGCAGCAAGTCAGAAAAGACTCAGCAATAGGTCAGAAAATCGTCACTGTTTGGATCTTGGCAAGGAGGTAGGTCGACCCCCTGGTCGACCTGGTCTGGGGCGGGAAAAATCCCGCCCAGCCCGCTTCTTTGTTTTCATTTGAATTTTAATTTAAGCAGTTTTAATTTATTTAAATTCCTGAAACTTCTGAGGGCCATAAATTCCTCATACGAAGTCCGATTTACAAAAACTTAGACTCTATTCCAAGCAGAATTCCGAAACGAACGCAATGGCATAACCATTTCCCTTAATTCTTCTTTTAAAAATTAAGAATTCTTTAATTCATTCTTTTAATATTCTCAGAAAATACGGGGTGTTACATTTCGCACCTCAGTCTCAGGTGCGAATTTTCGGGCATATGCAAGCTCCAGGTGCAAATTCCTGCTTGTGGCCCCCTATTTCTACCTACTCCCACCTAATCCCTTTCCTATAAATACCCCATGACTTCACACTTCAAAGGGGTTGGAATTTGAGACCTTGGGACCTCTATAGAGCTCCATTAATGGCATCCTCCATTTGAGGAAGAAGGGAAAAAGTTTCACTTTCTTAATATATTTAATATATGGTAATTATGACATCATATATGAGAATGATGACATTATCTAGCATAAAGATGAATGTTGTGGAATGTAATGGGATGTCATAAAAGGGTCTCACACTTGTAACTTTGAGTGATTAATAATATTCCAACAATGCTTCAAAGTTGACGTAGGCCCCTCACGAGGTTGAACCACTATAAATCTCGTGTGTCATTTACTGCTTTTCTACTCTCGTCTTTGCGACCAAAATAACTATTCCTAGAAATTGGAATCTTTAGTGTTTGCGACATTTTTTGCCGTCAACACTCCTCCCCTTTTCTTGCTTTCCATGCATGTATTCCTTTTCCATTACATGTAGTCTCCCCTTTTCTATTCTTCTTCTTTCCTTTAGCCATTAATGTAATTTCAAATAAGATTTCAAATGTAGCACCCATTGGTACATGATTAATCGCCAACCTTCGCAAGGATTGCTTATCCCTTTTGCAAATTTAAGAGCCTTTTTATGTAGGGTGTTTACTAACTCCACCTAAACCTAGCTAACTAATTGAATTGATTTACGTACTCCCTTAAGTCATATCTCCTTATTCCTAATTTATGATTCTTTATTATAGATCCTCCTCTTAGGCTCAAAATAAGAATTTTCTATCGAACCTTCCTCGAAAATAATCCAAAGTTACTTCACCAAGCTCAACCTCCAAAACCTCCCAATAACCAAAAGCTTCTACTTGCAATTTCCAAGTGGCAAGTTGCCTTCTAGTTCTGTCATTTGATCCCATAAATCCAAATATTTTATCCCAATTAGAATCCATGTCCTCACTTCGATATATGACTCAGTACCATTAAATGTCTTTCATTCAAGTTTCATGAAGTCCTTGCAAAACTTAAAAAAGTCTTCCACGCCAGGTAAGCGCATAAGGTCTCCACCAGCAAGGAAAACAGCTTGTTCATTATTTTGAGGCCCAGTTGGTGTTGTTCCCTCAAGATACATGCCAAACCATGCAAGCATATAGACTCCTAGAATTTTAGAAACATCAGGAGCAATAACCATTCTATCGATAAGAAAAAAAAGAGTTCAAAAGGGAATAAAGGAATTGAATATAGAAGAAAAACGAGCTTGAGGATTTTTGATAAAAAAATTTGTATTTGTATTTTACAAATATTTTTCTTTAAAGAACTTTTTAAAAGGTACTATTTTAAAATCACTTTTAGGAATGCTGAAATCTTAACTATGATGCCAACTGTGATAACCAACAACCCTTGATCTACATCGATAATGGTCATATAAAAGCATATGGACCTTCCGATATAGACAAATCATTGTAGAGATTAAGGTATAAATGAACGATAGAATAAATAATATTACAATGGAAGAAACAATTTGTAGAAAAAATCACTAGGATACCATTTGTGAAAGTAGCAATAAACAGATGTCAACATATCAAAGTCTCAGACCACCAAAGTATATCAGAGTACCTAATGTATGAAAATGTCCCTATTATAACACATTAAAACAAAAGATGGGAATAAAATACAAGATAAAAGTGGACTGCCATAATGAAGCTTTGGATTTGCCAAGAAAACCAGATAATATCACGTAGTGCTGAGGTAAGGGGAAAAAAGGAATGAGTTAGACATAAATTTTGGTGAAAGAGAAATAAAGTTTCAGAAAGAAAAAGGTCAAATGTAATAAGTTTAAGTCCACTCTAAGTGAGGTTTAGTGTTCATGCTTTCCTACCTAAAAAAGATAGTCTACATCACATTACCTATAAAGATCATTCTTAATTTACTTAATGATTAACTATCGAACCTCTGTCCCTTTTCTAGTATACTACACCTAAAAGAAGGCGCAAAGTGTAATCTCACATAAGGACAAAACGCTTATGTTGCTACTTTAGTGTATCGTAGTGAATTACCTTTTATTTCTTGCTATAATATTCTTCTCGAGCAATATTGTATGGACGTGCCATCCCTATTGTGGTATCTTATTTCTAACTTTGAAGTTATCCACAAACCCATTTGGATGGGTACCAATTTGTTTATCACATGAGAATTTAGAGTGTCTTATTTTCTATTTTGATGCTTGCACGCTCGAACATTATTATTATGAAATCCCATCGGCCTCGCTCTATTCTTGGCCACTTATTCTCTTTCCCCATGTGCATTTCTCTTCATCGTTAGAATGGACCCCCATCAATAATCCTGCTTACTCCCACTTCGGTCCTTATTGAGTCTTTAATCCATTTGACCGCTTATTTTATGCTTCAACATGCGTGACCAACATCATTTAAACGGGATGCAATCTCAGTCCTATTAAGTCTTTGTCATACAAATTTTATTCAAAAGAAAATTCTAAGTTTTCCGTCCCTAATATTTTCTTTTTATTATAACTTATAACTTAGTTTTAAGTCATAATTTATACATGTAATAGTATACTTAAGTCATATCTTTGGTCCTTCAACATTCTTTATTTCATATTAGCTAAGTCCGTGGCATTCATTTAGGTTTAGGTCTGCATATAAGTCTTTGTTTTACCATTATTTTCATGTAATTCACTTAAGCACATAATTTACATATACATCTGAAATTTAAAACTAATTCCATTAATTGCAAATAAATATATTTCATACAGAATAATAAATCTTCTCTAGATAGCCCAAAAGATCTGATAATAAACATTTCTTATTCATAAATAAGTAAACTTCTCCCTCACCTGCAGTTCTAAGATCTTCTTTCAAGCCTTTGAGGATCCTTCTTTTCTCTATTAGGTTTTCTTCTATCTCAACATTTTTTTACTTTTCCCTTGATAAATTTTTTTATTCTCTTTATCTTTAAAATATTCAAAGGGGGGAATAGATTGGAGATAGTGGAGAAAGATCAAGAAAAAATGAGAATGAATATGTTTATTACTTGAGGTCAGGCCTGGTTCCTATTTACAAGTTTAGTGGAGAATGAATATGTTTGTGATTTGAGGTTAGGCTTAGTGCCTATTTATAAGTTTAGTGAAGAATGCAGGGACATTAAATCTAATCTAATTTAATCTAACGTAGTCATGTTACACGTTCACTTATAACCATTAGATTTAGGTTTTACTTTAGACTAGACCATAGACAAAGTTTTAATCTTAATCTGAATGCCTACATAAGTATGAGATTCAAATCTAAAACTAAAATTATCTATTTTCTCAGGTTTGAACCAACCTTGAAATTCATTCTCATACAACACGTGTTTGGCTAAAGTTGTAGCTGTAACAAGCCAAAATTTCAATAAAGAAACTTAACTAAAAGATTAATAAAATATATATATTAATTAGAAAAATATTGGGAAATACGCAACGGGGGTTGCGCCATTTGGTCCGTTACAAAATTCTGGCTAAGACAGACATTTGGTTTGCTGAAATCGGATTTAAAACGAAGAAGATATGAAAGTAAGAAGATTCAAATTCAAATTTGAAATTGGAATAAACATAGAATTAATTTGAAATTAATTTATGCGCAAATCACGATCAATTGGGGCGACCCAACCTTTAGCTGGGTCGACCTAGACCCCAAGTCGGTCGACCCAGTAGGTCGACCCAGGGATCGACCTGCCTATAAGATGGGTCGACCCGCCTGGGGAACATGTGCAACCTGGTGTGCACATTCCTGGACTGATTTGGCTGGCTTGAGTGCGATTTTCAATCTGATGGCCTAAGTTTTTAACCTAAAATCCAATGATCCTATACCCCATAGCTCTATTATAAACATGGCCCAAACCTAACCTATTTCTCCCTACTTCATTTCCTCCATTCTCTGCTTCCACCTTAAACAACCTTCTTTTCAAATATTTTTAATGGAATACCGAGGCTTGGGTTAGCATATATTTTGGAGAATATTCATAGATAGAGAGTTCCCACCGGGGCTTAATTGAATTTTCTTAGAAAATGTGAGTAATTTTAGTAATTGCAAAATTTAGTACAAATTAGGGTTTTTCTTGACATCATAATGAGTTGTAGATTCCTTTTGATTTCTGTTTTCTTTTTTGTCAATGATCTATGTAAATCTAGTTACTTCTTCCACCTTTATTTCATCTATTTCAGTAATCTATTATGTTATTGTAGTTTTGTTTAGTTCATCTATACCTCTTTTTCTTATATACTTTTATTACAGTTCAGTTTTAGCCCTATTTTATTACAGATTCATTCTTATTTATCTGAGCCTAAGCTGTGCAAGAGATTAGTCCATTGTCCTTTTTATTTTGACATTGAGTTTAGGCCTCTAAGAGCCTAAACCATTTATTCCTTCTTGTTTATGTGTAGTTTGGGTTAAATATGAAATTAACAATAAAAGCACAGTTGGGAAAAATAAGAACTATGTATAAAAAGGACAAACTGGGCTTATTGAAATTATGGAATGAAAGATAATTGGACTGTAACTTTGATAAACTGAATAAATGATATTCAGATAAACGCTGGATAATGGGGTTGGGTTATAAAATGAAATTAAACAAAAGTGATGTTTATAGACAACTTATAGATTGAATTTTATGATATGACAAAAGTCACATAAAGAAGATAGGGTTGCTAATAAACCCAAGATTGAAGTTAGGTTTAAAATAAACAAATTAATAATCATGAGCAGTAGTGGTTCGTTTTGCAGCATAGATGATTAAGGAAAATAAGTGGGCTATTAAGAAAATGTGTAATAGGAGTCTGTTTCGGCAGCGATGACTTATTACGGAAAATAAAGGGCTCGTGGTATTGGTCTGTTCTAGTAGTAGGGGTAGACTGATCAGATAAAATAAGAGGCCAATTAAAATAATTAATTTTTAGTGACCTAGGCATTTTTTGACGATACTATGGGGGTCTAGGATAGCTAGGCAGTCAACAATAGTTCTATGAAGGTCATGGCACTAGTAAATTAAATTGGGGACTGTCTAGGGTGACTTATGTCAATTCGCAGTTTTGATTGGAGATTTGTATCAGTCAGTATTCATTTTTATCACATTATAACGAGGTCTCAGGAGCAGGCGGAGGAAAGCTTATACTATACTAGGTAGTAACAAGTCCAAACGAGGTGGGTACGGGTGCATTTCGGTGGGGCATTGAGCGTGCGTCGCGTCGATTAGGGAAGGTACGACGTTGTAATGCCAGTGATTTACACTATGTCCTTAGAGCTGTTGGATCAGGTCTGGTAAACCCGAGACTGTAGTCAGCATAGGTTATCACAATTATGGTTTAGGAGCGGACTGATGGGTAAAATTTGGTTTATCCTAATTTATGACTTACAGTAATTGATGCCGAAATCAAATGATTTGACAATCGACTATATTCATTGGAAGTGTATTCTTGTTCTTATTTACTATGTTGAGCTTCAAATAATTATCCTATTTATATTTTATCTTTTATCACTTATTTTAGTAATTACTGAACTCACCAGGCTTTACGTCTGACTAGTTTTCTTTTTCTCTTCTTCCTTACTACCCCTCAAGGTTCTCAGGGTGGAGGACCATGTGATTGGTAGAGTATTAGCCCAACTCGTCCCATTAGAGATTCTCATTTGTCTTGTTCTCTATCTTTACATATGTTGTTCCACATTCTGCATATTTCTGTATATGCATTGAGGAGGATTTTTATCATGATACTCTGATTATGTAGTTTTCATGAGACAACTGTGGTTTTTGTGTTATGTCATGTAATGACACTTTTTAATCTGTTTTAAGAAAAATCTCAAAGTTTTGATGTGATTTCCATACATTGTCTTGTGAATTTTAGCCTATGTGAAGTTATTTTATACCTAAACGCTTCATGTTTCTTAATGGAATCCTTATATGGGTAACCTAAGAAATGTGGGGTGTTACATTTGGTATGAGAGCCCAAGGTTACAAGGTCAGTAAAAAGTTTTTGTTTTAAAAGAAAAAAGTCTTTTAAAGAAATGAGTTTTCAAAATAAAAAGTTTTTTTTGAAAAACTTCCCTTCAAGTTAATTAGAATATTCCCTTGATTTTGTTCCTTATTCCTTCTCTCTTTTCCGCTTGCAGCATGTCCAGGGTTCCTAATTTTCCTGAAGGTATCCCTATTTTGACTTGGTTCTATTGGTAACTATGACGCCAGCCGGTGAGCAAGAGGATGCCCAAGCTCCCGCTCTAGCCTTGGTGGCTCGCCCTAATCCACCACCAGCGGCTGATTTCTCTAACCGTTGCAAGGATTTCACTTCCCTTGATGGCAAGACCTTCCTTGGTTCTGAGACTTTTGTTGAGGTCCGCACTTGGCTCAAGAACATTGAGAACATATTTGGACTTTTAGAGCTTGATGATAGGACGAGAGTTCGTTTGGCTACGTAGCAATTGAAGGATGAGGCTTTATTTTGGTGGGAGATGGTTGAGGCATAGCATGGTTTTGAGACTTGGAAGGATTTTTCGGAGAGGTTTGGAAGGAAGTTTTTATCTTTGGCATAAGAGGGCAAGCAATTGGTAAATTTTCTACTACTGAGATAGGGTAATCTTTCGATAAAGGAATATGTTAATCATTTCAATGAGCTTGCTAAATTTGAAATGGATTTGGTGAATACGGCTCACAAAAAAGAAGGCTATGAGGTTTGTTAAGTGTTTGATTCAACCTCTATGGTGACTTGCTATGACTCTTATTCCGATGGTTGCTACGTTTGAGAAACTTGTTGAGATGACGCTTATGCACGAGGAAGGGAAATGTGATATCAAGGAAAGTAAGGCTGAGGTGGCTAAAGATATTTTTGGGAAGAAGAAATGGAGTTCCAAGAAAGTTAATAAGAAGAAATGTGAGAAGCCAAAGAAAGCTCATATAAAGAAGGATGTTAGATGCCATAGATGCAGCATGAGAGGTGATTTTGTGAGGGACTACAAGAAGATTGCTAAGGAAGGAAGTTGCTTTAATAGTGACAACATGGTCATTACAGTAGGCAATGTCCTCAGAAGCAAGACCAGGAGCTAGTTCATCTGGAGCGTAGATGCATGCATTGGAGGCGGTTCAGGCTAATGTTGGGCAGGATAGAGACATGAAGGTCACAATCAAATGTTTAATCTCTCTTTGTGACTTTCCATTTAGGACCTTATTTGATTTTGATGCTTCATGTTCATTAATTTCTATTTCATTAGTCGATTGTCTACACCTTAGGGCATCTCTTATTTCTGATACAGCAATAGTTTCAAACCTTATAGGAGGTTCAACTCATTTATCTATGATGTGTAACGGTTTGAGACTTTCTATTTTAGGCGTCAAGTTTGATTATGATATCTATGTACTAGGGTTTTCGGAGTATAGTATTATTCTAGGGATGAACTAGCTGGCTATGTATGGTTCCATTCTTGACTGCGATAGGAGGGTAGTGCGATTGATGACTTATCATGCTTGGGTCCCGAGATATCTTGTGACCCGCGAGAGTCGGTCATGTTGAGCTTCATAGAGTCCCTAGATACATTTATCAATGATCTTGGCTTGGTGCCCATAGTGAGAGATTTTCTGGGCGTATTTGAGGAGGTGAGAGGACTACCTCCAAGACGAGGGATCGACTTCCATATTTATTTGACAGAGAATGCTAAGCCTATTGCATTGCGTGTGCGTTATATGACTCAGAGCAAAATATAGAATTGAGTAAGCATGTGGGTGAGCTAATAGAAAAAGGCTTTATTAGACGAAGTATATCTATGTGGGGAGCACCAGTCGTATTTGCTACTAAGGTAGATGGCTCTCTCCATCTAGATAGAATTGTAGGAATGAGGCATTAAACATGGTTTTAAGCCGTATCTATTTTCGAATTTGATACGGCTTAAAATCGTATCAATCTACGAAGTTGACAGTGCCAGTAAATTGATTAGATACGGAATAATACCGTATTAATATAGAAATTTGATACGGTTTGAAACCGTATCAAAATAGAAATTTGATACGGTTTGAAACCGTATCAATATAGAAATTTAATACGGGTTAAAACCGTATCAATCTAGCAATTTGATACGTATTAAAACTGTATCAATCTATGTATTTGATATGGTTTTAAGCCGTATCAATTGCTCAATTTGATACGGTTTACAACCGTATCAATTCCTCAATTTGATATGTGTTAAGCCCGTATCTCAGTAACAGAGACGTCGTTTTTTGTTACGGCCCAGAGCACTGCCAAATCGAGTTAGATAAGTCTCAGAGCATTGCCTAATTGACATTTCTGGTGTAGTGTCTATGTGTGAATTATCGATAATTAAACAATCTCATGAAGAAGAATTGACAACCACTCCCTCGGATAAACGTTTTGTTTGATCAGTTGGTGAGTGTATCTGTTTTCTCTCAATTAGATTTAGTGATGGGGTTTCATCAGCTTCGAGTTGCGGACGATAGTGTGGATAAGACTGCTTTTAGGACTCCAGATGGATTTTTCGTGTGGTTGGTTGTTGACGTCAAAAGTTTGTCTAGTGACGGTCAACCACCAAATTGTGTAATCCACACATATTTATAATCACAAAGCGCAAAAAAAGAGTAAACAAAGGAGACACAATATTTTATAGTGGTTCAGCTTCAACCAAGCATACGTCCTCTTTATAATCTCTGTTTATACTATCGATTATAGGTTACAGTTGCTTTTATGGAAAGAAAGTAGAGAGAGAAGTGGTTTATACACAATCCTTGTGTTATAGAGTAGAAGAGTCGAAGTGCATAATAGGTTATTTTTGGAGTGTCGATTATCAACTTTTTAGTAGCCCATCCAGAATGTTTTCTATTTCAGGAAATGGTGTATATATAGGCAAGAAGGCGAGTTGATTGGAATCCTACGTGGCAGTCATCCGACCCGGGGTTGGTCACGTGTTACTTTATCCAAAAAAGTGATTGTAGGCAGCGAGACCTATTCTTCTGCTGATGAATAGTTCTTCTCGATATTCGCGGAACACGTGGAGGTCAAGATTTGGTATGTGAACTGCAAAGTAGTCTCCTTCTCGATTATCAAGGCACACATAGATCTTTGAATCCAGAGTAAGAAAATTGAATGGGCCCAGTTGGACCAATAAAGCAACCTTGAGAATCGGGCTTTGTTGTGTAGCGTAGGACGTGGATCACCATAGTTAGAGGTTGATCAACAGGTTCGATCAACCTAGTCTTTGATCTACGATTCATTTGCTGAAGAAGAATGCTTTGACTCGAGAATTGTTGATTTGGGTCGAGCCAAGTTTCGGTCGATCGATAAATGAGTCGTTCCATAATAAGGAGATAGCCTATCTTAGGTGCAGATTCCCGTTGTGACGGCTTTTACCAAACAGCTAGTCAACACTTTTCCCCTCCCCCCCCCAAAACATATCTTTCTTGGTAAAGGAAGGTATGTTATGGATCTTCCAAGAAATAATGCGTAGAGTTCCAACATGTAGAAATCCAGAAAACCATGGTTACGCCGACCAATATTATAAGGTGGCCAGAAAACCGACGATCAATGACGATCGTATTAAAGCCGATGGAGAGATGAAAGAACTGGATATTAGGTTAGTTTGATCGGCTACGAGTGTGATTTATTCCTTCATAAAAGGAGAAGAAAGTATGCCAAATCCTAACAATACTTCTTGACTATTGAGAGCATAAACCATGCTTATAGATTTGCTGAAGTATAAACCATACTGAAGTGAGGATCGAGTTATTTTGCCAATCCTGGCAGGGTAGTTTGATTTGCCAAGTAAAAGCCATATCTGGGGGTCGAGTATAAACCATACCCGAGTAGTAATTAAGTTAGTTTGCCATGACCTTGCAAGACTATACGTCCTTTCAGGCATAAGTCATACCCAGAAACCTAGATTCGAGCATCAATCATGCCCGTGTTGCAATTTTTCCAAAGAGACTGAGTATAAACAATACTCAATATTTAGTAGCATTTACTTGTCAAGTACTGGCAAGGTTTGGTTCAAGTATTATCCATACTTGTATTGTAAGAGAGCTAAACTTGTCACATCCTGACAAGTAGACTTTTAATATTAGTATCAACCATACCTTAGAGATGAGCATAGACCATGCTCGGTTCAAGGGAAAGTTAGGTTTGCCACATCTAGACGAGTGGGTCATATGCCTAGGTATTAGCTATACCTTAGGGATGAGCATAAGCCATGCTCGGTTTTAGATTGAAGACTTTTTCCCATCCTGGCAAAGCACTTATATTCATCAAACATCATCCATGTTCGAGAAATAAATCCTTATTGTTGCTAATAACTATTACAAAACCGAAACAAATCCTAATGGGTTTATAGTTGAATCCAAAGCGTGCCTTGTGATTAAATCCTAACCCCGTATGTGCGTACCTCAACATGGCCACTTTATTTTTAAAATAATAGAAATACATTTCTTATATCCTAAGAAATGGGGATCTAAACCAGATCAGTTGATGATGATGCCGCGATTGCTGGGCTTTGGATCCTTCCCATTTCGAGCAACACATGGACCGTTCTGAGGAGCTTGGGAAGTAGCGGTGGCGGTGCGATGTTGCAGATTTCATAACATACTCGGGTAGCTCTCCACGTCTAACCCTTTCTTCTATGAGATCGTGCAAGTGTCTACCGTCGCTGGTACCATGACCTGCCATGTCATGAAACATGCAGTGCTTTCCTGATTCACGTTTTCTTTGAATCGGCTCCCTCCTGGGAGGTTTAGGAAAGGGAAGAGTTCCCCGTACATTGAGGTATATGTCTAGTAGTGAGAAATCGATCTCGGTGTAGTTATCATACTTGGGCTCTCTCCAGAACCACACATTTCTGTCATTCTTTTCCGAGACTTCCCCTTACACTTGTTTTGGACAACGGTGGTCTGTCCTCCATCCTTGTAACAAGTAAGTAAAGTTTTTCCTTCTCAATGTTAGCATCTTCTTGTCGAAGGAATCTGTCTTCCTCAGAGCAGAAATCTCCAACGTCTCCGGGAGCATCTCTTTGAAGGGAGATTTTGAAGCCTGTTTGATCCAAGACCCCAGCCATGGAGGCCATGAGCACAATTGATGGTTCAAGATGATTGAATGATGCCACTGCCGCATTGAATCTCTGTGAGAAGGAGCATAGGGTCTCATCGGACCACTGCTCGATGAATGTGAGGAACACGACGCTCTTCGATCGAGAAATGTGAACTCTGAATATTTCAATGAAGCGGGTGACCAATATATTCCAATTGTTGATCGATTCGGTTGTTAGCTGTCGAAACCACATAGGGGCGACATGGGTTTGGAAGAGAGGGAAGCACTTAGCACTGACGCTGGACGATGCTGATAGTACTTCCATATGGCACATATATCACATGAGGTGAATGGTAGGATCAGTCCTGCCATTGTAGGATTCCAGAATCAGAAACTTGAAGTTAGTGGGTTTCAGGAATTCCCGATTTCCTGTGTGAATGGACTGCGATAAACCTTATCCACGTCTTGTTGGGAAGTAGTACCTTGGGTGGAGCACTTAATGGTGCTAGCGATTTGGTTCCCATCCCCTAGAAGTTGCTGCTACGAATCCAATTCGACACCATGGACATTTGCGAGAATCCTGAGACGGGGTGGAAGCATGCCTTGAGTTCTTGGTGTCAGTTAGGTGCAACCCACGAGTGATGGATGAAGGTGGTCCCCAACCCCGGTTGTTGGTTCGGGATTAACTAGAACCCCTCGGTTGGCATGTGTTTTGGTATGAACCATACCCATGTATGTAGGATTGGATTGGTTCGAGTAAGCGTTATCAACTCGGGGTTCGGTATTGCTTCCGTCTGGGGTGATATCAGATTGGTTTACGGTAGCATCTCCCTCCGCCATATTGGGCACTGGTATGGTAGAGTGGTCTTGGTGAGATGAGAGTTGCCACCCCCAGCCCTTCTTAGATTGACACGTTGGGAATGCTAAGGGGAAGCATATAAGTCTGGATTATAGTAAGATATCAGATCAAGCCATGGGTTGCATCGAACTACCCTTTGGTCGATCCAAAGGTTGCATCGATCGATCTGACCTATGACTTGCTCGATAAGGAATTAAAGTTGGCCCAAGTGGAGGTAAAGCAATTAGACCGATCCAGGGCTTAGTTTCATTGACCTGAAGGTTAGAAGTTGCCCCAGCTTCACCTGGTGCAGGAAGTGATTCTTGGTTGCTTGGTCTTCCTTCCATTCGAGCGAGGAAATCATTCATCATTCCCTGCTGCTTTGTGAGGAGTTCTTCTTGATGTGCCATATGAGCTCTGAGTTCGGCAAGAACTCCATCTATCTCCTCTCTAGTCAAGTATTGGGACATTTTTTTTGTGGGAGGAAGCCTCATGGATTGCCTCCACTGCTGCGTCTACTGGACCAGTAGGTTAAGGTTGAGCGTGGGAAGGTGTTGCATCCTTCTTCCATTTTGCCATTATTTCTTTAGAAACCGCCTAAGGTGGCTGTCGTTTCGCCCTTACTTCGTGCGCCAAAGTGTTGACGTCAAAAGTTGGTTTAGTACAGCCAACCCCCAAGTTGTGTAATCCACGCACAATTATAATCACAAGAAAAAGAGTAAACACAGGGGACACAATATTTTTATAGTGGTTCAGCTTCAACCATGCCTACATCCACTTTATAATATTTATTTATTTCTGTTGATTACAGGTTATAGTTACTTTTATGGAAAGAGAGTAGAAAGGGAAGTGGTTTATACACAAAATCCTTGTCTTATAGAGTTGAAGAGTCGAAGTGTATAATAGGATATTTTTGGAGTGCCGATAATCAACTTTTCAACCGCACATCCAGAATGCTTTCTATTTTAGGAAATGGTGTATATATAGGCAAGAAGGTGAGCTAATTAGAATGCTATGTGGCAATCATCCAACCTAGGGTTTGCCACGTTTTACTTGATCCAAAAAGTGATTGTAGGTGGCGAGACCTATTCTTCTATTAATGAATAGTTCTTCTCGATATCTGCGGCATATATGGAGCTCAAGATTTGGTATGTGAACTGCAAAGTAGGTCTCCTTCTCAATTATCAAGACATACTTGGAACTTGGAATTCGGAGTAAGAAAATTGAAAGAAACCAATTTGACGAATAAAGCAGCCTTGAGAATCAGGCTTTGTTGTGTACCATAGGAAGTGGACCACCATAGTTAGGGGTCGATCAACTGGTTTGATCAACCTGGTCTTCGGACTATGGTTCTTTTGCTAAAGAAGAATGCTTCGACTCGAGAATTGATGATATGGGTCAATCCAAGTTTCAGTCGATCGATAAATAAGGCATTCCAAAATAAGGAGATATCCTATCTTGGGTGCAGATTCCGGTTGTGGCGACTTTTACCAAAAAGCCGGTCAACACTAGTCATGCCCTTTGGGCTAACCAATGCACCGACATATTTTGTTGATTTGATGAGCCAAATGTTTAGGGAGTTCCTAAATAAGTTTGTGGTAGCGTTTGTGGATGACATCTTGATATTTTCGAGAGGCGAGGATGAGCATGTGTTGCATTTGGTAGAGGTTCTCCATACCTTTCATACCCATCAATTGAAGGAAAAAATCTTAAAGTGTCAATTTTTTTGGCGTGAGGAAGTGAGATTCTTAGGGCATGTAGTTTGGAGATGGTATAGCGGTGGATCCCGCTAAAGTGGTAGTCGTGAAAGACTGGAAGGTCCCCAGGAATGCAAAGACACTGGGGAGCTTTCTAGGTTTGGAGGGGTTTTATCGGAAATTTATTAAGAACTGTGCACGGATTTCAACTTTGATTACCTGCCTTACTAAGAAGAACTTGGTATTCTCATGAGATGTGGATTGCGAGGATTCCTTTATGAGATTGAAGAAGGCTTTCATGACTGCTCCAATGTTGACTCTTCCAGACGGATCTAAGATGTTTACCACGTATACAGATGCTTGTGGTACAGGACTGGGCGCAGTCCTAATGCAAGAGGATAGGGTTGTTTGTTATGGAAGCAGACAATTAAGGGTATAAGAGAAGAATTATCCTATCCATGATTTAATACTAGCAGCTATTGTTTTTCACTTAAGTCTTGGAGGCACTACTTGTTGGGGGAGAGGTTTGAGTTATATGTCGATCATAAGTCTCTCAAGTATCTATTCTCGCAAAAGGATCTTAACTTGAGTAGCAGTATCGGATGTAGTTTCTACCATCCTACAATTTTGAGATTTCTTATACCCTAGGGAAGGGGAACACATTGGCGGATGCTCTGAGTAGGCGGATGATGACTTTGAGTCCATTATTCGTAGAGTGGCAGAGTTTGGAGTTTATCTCATCTTTTGATTTCAGACCATCTATGGATTGTGCACCAGAATTATTAGCATCGCTTGAGGTGCAACCAACTCTATTGGAAAAGATTGGATCCAGTCAGCGTGATGATCAATAGCTATCCAATATCCTGGACCGATTAGGTTGAGGTGGGGCCTTTAGGCATCTTTCTAGATACTCAGTTGATGAGAGAGGGTAGCTACGCCGTGATGGCACGTTATGTGTACCACGCACGAGAGATGTGACGAGTGCAGTATTATCGGAGGAAGATCACTCTCGGATGACCATCCACCTGTGAGGAGATAAGATGGATTGGGATACAAAGAGGGTCTTCTAGGAAAGGGATAAAGAGAGACGTCGTTTTTAGCGAGATGCATATCATGTAAAAGAGTTAAGGCTGAGCAAAGGGAACTAGGTGGATTATTTCAGCCCTCTGATGTGTCACAGTGGAAGTGGGAAAGAGTCTCGATGGATTTCATAGATGGTTTATCTAGGTCGAGGAAAGGAAATACTAGCATTTGGGTGATCATAGATAGATTAACCAAGAGCGTTCATTTCATCCCCGTCAGGAATAAGAGGACTGCAATTGGGTTAGCTTCGATATATTTGAGGGAGATTGTTTGACTTCACGGAGCTCCCATGAGTATTATTAGCGACAGGGACCCCATCTATACCGGCAAGTTTTGTAGAAACCTGCAGGAGGCGTTAGGGACATAGCTGAGACTTAGTAATACGTACCATGTAACACCCCATAATTTTGTTAACATTAAAGAAGATAAATTAAATAATAATTAATTTAGTATTCAGAATTAAGGGAAACAGACTGCGCCATTGCATCCATCTCGAAATTCTGGTCAAGCTAGACATTTGGTTTGCGTAAAACGAACAACGCATGAAGAAGTTATGAGGGTTTTAAGTTTGTATACACGTAGAAAAAACATATATACACATATGAGTTACGTATGAGTCAGATATGAGTCAGACCCTATCCAGAACAATTCGAAAATCAAAAATTCGTTAAGGCGGCAAATTTACCGCTTTAGGAGGTCGCCCCCCTTAAGGGGTGTCAACCTATGAGTCGACCCACCCACAGGGGTATCAACACCCCTAGGGCTGATGTGGCACTCGGTTTCAGGGGGGCTGATAGCTATATATATGTGTCCAATTCTCCTATTTTCTTCATTGGAAATCATGGAATCCAAATGTTGCCGGTGTGCGAACTGAGACGAATCCATTTTCTTCAAGCAACTATCAGTTTTGCAAATCAAATCTAGAGATTCAAGATCCATTCTTTCTCTATTCTAATCATAATGCAGTGAGTTTCTAGTTACTTTTAGATTTGAATTTTTTAAAGTAAATTGTGAAAGATTGTGATTTGGATATGTTGTAAACTATGAATGTATGCTATTGTTAAATCTTATACTATGTCATGATAGATCTATTTCTCTAGATCTAATGCAATTGTGGTTATTCTATTATGTCGCCTTTGTGGATCTTGAATTGTAACTATATTGTGGTTAATGTAAATCTGTTAATTTGAACAGTTACAGTATTGGTTAATTCCAATTCTTTATGTAAATCACCTTTCACCTATCATATTGTGGTCAATTTAGACATGTTGTAAATTGGACATGTGAATCCATATTTAGATCTAAACATGTTACTATGTCATCCTAGTTATGTTAGATCTGTTTTTGTGACCACATTATAATTATGTTAGATCTAAATAGTTGGACCCCTAAATGGTCAATTAAGATCTCGTTATGCTCACTATGACATCATAGTTATGTAGAACTAGTAATTGCCACAAGTTCATCAGTTTTACGCTTATATATCCACCTTATCACCATGCTAGTTTATGTTTAAGCCAAGTTATGTTAAAATGATCACTTTGGTTATATTCCCATTATTTTCCCTATTATCATTTATGACTAGGCTATTGTCTAGCCTAGGCATGCCGTCAATTTATGAGTGCGCTAGTTAGGGAACGGGGAAAAAGGGTTAATATTGGCATAATTTGAATATGAACATTTTTGGACATATAATTCGAATTATTGGGTAGAGTAGGCATTAAACATATAAAGGGAAAGGTTTAATTAATTGATTAATTAATAATGGAATGTCTAGTAATTACAATTAGGAATTGTAATGGCACTTATGACACGAGGTTAAGTTGCATTAGTGGTGGATGTCTGCCCAGACCCGACCGGCATATCCAGCAGCCACTAATGTTGAACCTAATGTGGGAGGTCTAGGTGCACAAATACGAATCAGGCTAAGACACGAGGTTAGGCCCAACTGTTGAATAAGACTGCCCGGACACGACCGACATATCCAACATCCACACGTTGTAGGCCTAATGTGGGAGGTCTAGCCCATTATAAACCATAAATGGACATGATAATGAATTGGACAACTTAACCAAATCTAATTCGTAGGTATTGTATGATTGTGAATTAAAGTTAGGGTTAAGTAAATTGATTGGATAGTGGATGGGTTAAGCAAATCTGGAGGGGGTGGGTAATATTTACATATAGTCCCACAAATTTAACCTGATAAAGTTATGTAATTAAAGACACCTAGTGGTATACATAACCGGAGGAAAATATAAAAGTTATGTAATTAAAGACACCTTTTAGGGTAAGCATAACTGAGTAGGGCTATGTAATTAAGGACACCTATTTGTATAAATAGTCACTGAAAAACCTAGTGGGGGGATACAAGACAAAGAGGAGGGCTTGTATCAATTGTGTGGGACCCATTTCAGTCAGTAACCCGGAGTAAGTATCAAATAAAATACTCCGTACTATGCGGAGAGGGGACGCGCTTACTGACTGATTGTAAGAGATCCAAACATGGAGGATGGTGTGGGCGGCGCAAACCGAACAGGCCATGTTCGTGCATGAGCCAGGCAGAGGGGGATAAGACGACCGTGGCACCAGTATATATGGGGCTGTGCATATCAGTGAGGGGTTGTCACTATAGGACGTGATACATCCTACTGTGGGGCCAGCAAAGAGTATCTACGGAGTAGGGAGCCGATCGATTGGGGTAGTGGTTAGGGTACATTTGGACGTATGCCCTAAGTTTACTACCTTATAGTAGAAGGGATCATCTCGTTCTGGCTGTACTTGTAATAGTGCAGAGTATTCATTAGAGAAGCATATACACCTTATCCTATCTACCCTTTCACACCTGCCAATTATGTAGTGATCTCTCTTATCCACTTTATATGGCTGTCATGTCACTTTTATTTATTTACTTGCTAAAAGTCACTAGACTCTCCAGACTTTATGCCTGACCCTCTTGTTTCCTCTTCTTTCTTCCGTCCCCCCTCCCCTCGGTTCTCAGGGAGGAAACACTCAGGCTTAGTCAGGCAGATATCATCTCGCTAGAGCTGCTTTCGAAGTATGGCTCAAGTTTTTATCTCTACTATGGCTTTGTCTCTTTTATTTGGGGAATTACGTTTTCTTTTAAGTATTTATGTACTCTGATGTTAAAAGACGGAAGTTATGTGGTTTTTGAGACTTATGTTATTTTAGATCGCGTTGTATGAATTATGTTTGAAATAAAAATTTGAATTTCCGCTGCTATCTTAATTATATTTGTCTTGTAATATTCTGTGTCTGTTTACCTATAACTCTACACG
This sequence comes from Allium sativum, assembly GCA_030737875.1. Lineage (NCBI taxonomy): Eukaryota > Viridiplantae > Streptophyta > Magnoliopsida > Asparagales > Amaryllidaceae > Allium > Allium sativum. Next base: position 434,645,068 of record CM060920.1, read on the forward strand.
AACTTAATGCATTCCCTTTGTGAGTAACATTAACAGACGTGGGGTTTCACATACCACCCTCAGATAGATGGACAAACCTAACGGGATAATTGGATTATTGAGGGTTTATTACAGCTTTGCATTTTGGAATTCGAAGGGTACTACACCAAAACATCAAATTTGACACACCAACATTCAGAGATTTGATACGGCTTTAAGCCGTATCAAAATTGATTGTGCTCATAGCCATATCAAATTTCATTTGCTACACCTTAATCAATCCACACCTCACTCAACCATTAAAATCTAACCGTAGATCTTAGAATGTTTGGATCAGTTCTTATGATACACCTTTGAGCCGTATCAATTTTATTATTCGTTCCTTTCTCTTTTGGCTCCCCTCTCAATTTTACTTTTCGCTTCTCGGCCGAAATAAAAATAACGGAAAAAATGGCATGTTCCCTTTTCTCTAAATCAAAACGACTTCCCCAAATCGCGTCTTCATAATCGATTGCTCTGCTTCTTCAAGCACCGCTTATCAGAATCATTTTGTTTGGGAGTAGGACTCACTTCAGATCCCAAATCCTTCCCTCGAGACAATACCTAAACCTCAAATTCCTTAATTCATTGGTGATGTTGTAAGTTTTTATTTCTATTTTCTGTTTTAGCTGATTGGCAATTTTGGTTATTGGGTTGATTTCAAAAGGTTTCCTTGATTCTTTCTTGTTCCTGTTCTTGCGAATTGGAACATTCAGATGTTTTACGATTTAGGGTTGGTAGTTTTTAAGAAGAATTATGTCATTGTTATTTACCATCCGTGGCAACATGATGATCGGGATTTAGAAGAAGATTCAAGAGCACTTCACTTTCTGTAGGTACTATCTTGCATTCAAATTTGGGTAGACATCCATTTTGAACTTTATTGGTAAAACTCGGGTCATCAACAAACTATATTATAGTTTCTGACCTCAATTTTGAAATGCTATCAGAGAGAGGACTGACAGTGTTGCTGGCTTTTATGTGTATCTCTTTTACAAGCAGTTTATTTTCAATGGTTCTGCATGTCTTTTTGTCACGGCCATAATACAAAACAAGGCCACTGCTGAAATTGAAAGTAATATTATGGTTTTGTTTTTCAACATTTAAAGTGGTATATGAAGCCAAATCACTAATCAGAAAATCAAATTGCTATTGTTATCATCTTCTTAATATAAATCTCTGTTGTTCAAGCCACTACAACAAAAACACCATATTACAACTTTAATTTTACAACGGTGGTAAACGCACCGTTGTAATAAATGGGTTATTACAACGGTGGTAAAAGCACCGTTGTAATAAATTGTTTTTTACAACGGTGGTATAAACACCGTTGTAACTACAACAAAAATACCATATTACAACTTTAATTTTACAACGGTGGTTAAAGCACCGTTGTAATAAATGTTTTTTTACAACTTTTTTCCAGAAAAGTTGTAATAAATTTATTTTTAACAACTGTGTTATTTTGACAGTTGTAATAAAAGCCTATCAACTTTTATTTTTTGACTGTTGTAATATATGACTATATTTTAATATTAATTATTTTCATTATATAATTTTTAATAATTAATATTTACGACTAATTAGTAATTATTAATTAATAACCTATATATTAATATTAAATAATTAATTAAAAATACTTCAATAAATAAATAATTCATGCTAATAATTAGTAATTGACAACCAATTAGTAATTATTAATTAATAATCAATAACTACATATTAAATATTTAATAAAAAATACATCAATAAATAAATAATTCCTACTAATAATTACTAATTAACAACCAATTAGTAATTATTTAATAATAATCAATATATAAATATTAAATATTTAATTAAAAATAATTATATATAACTACTTCATTATTAAGTACTAGTAATTAATTAGTAAGTAATAACTAATGAGCGGTTAATAATCAATTAATAATCAATAAGTAAATAACAATTAATAAATATTTAATTTATAATTAATCATGACTATTAGTAGTAATTAATATTTAGTATATAATATTTTTTAATAAGTAATCGTTGTTGAAAGTTTTTCCAAAATCTTTTGTCAAATATGATCCCTACGGAGGGGGGGTCCAGGGGGGGTGGCAACCCCCCTAGGTGGGGGTGCGGGGGCAACGCCCCCGCTAACGGGGTTCGACCTGCCCGGTCAGGTCGCGGGGGTCCAGGGGGCAGCGCCCCGTCCGAAACGGTACATTTGGTATACTTTTGAATTTGAATCTTACTTAAAATTTAATACTTAGAAATTAAGATTAATAAGAAATCTTTAATTAATAAGATTAGTAAGTACTGTTAAATAAAATTATTAATGGAAAGTGAATTTAGAAGCTTTCCTTGCAAAGAATAAAACAATTAAAAAACAAAACAAAAATCTGTTGCCCACTTAACACAAATGATGAAATTTGGGCGGGCGACCGAAATTTTGGCTCCAAAGCTTCTCACTTTCGTATTTCTCCTCACGTGGGCCGACCACTCTTGCTCTTCTCTCACATCGATCCCCAATTTCGTTCCTCTGGAAAAAAATTACGTCTTAACATCGATCCCCATCTTCTTCTAGCCGCCTCCTCCCTCATCGCTTCAGTTCCATTATCCGCTTTGCTCCTCTACTTAAATCGATTCTTCTCTTCAAACCTCTCCAAGCTTTTCCTGGTCCTATCACTCTACCCTAGTTGCTCTTCTTCCTTTCTCGAACGTGATTTCTCTCAGATCTGTTTCGGTCCAGATCTATCGGAGTGGCTTTGATCTCCATCTATTGGAGCGGCTCGGCGCGGTTCAGATCTTCAAACGACTTTGATCGACAGCTAGTTCTTTGGATTCCGCTTTGTCTGGTGGTTGTTTGCAGTGGATTCTTTTCATCGTGCTGGCGAGGTAATGTTGATTTTCGCAGTAATTCTTGGGTTTCAAAAGTGTCTGTGAGGTCGATGTTCAGTGGTTTGCGTCCCCTTGAGGGTGAATAGCATTTTTGTTTATGTTCTTTGGATCTGTTATCATTTGGTTTAAGGTGGTTGTTGCTGTTAGTGTGTCTGGTAGTGATGCTGCTCTCTGGAGCACTTTTCTGTGATTTTAAGTCATGCTTTTATTGAGCTTATGTAATATGCTTATGCCATTGGTATGGGTAGATCATGGTTCAGCTTACCTATCATCGTACTGCCACGGCAATAGCTATAAGCTATGGTGGTAGTTTGTTTATTGGTGTCTCTGATGTGTCTTATTATTCATTGGCAGTTTTGTTCATTGGTGTCAAAGATGCAATGCAATTTTGGGATGTGCTTCTGCCATTTATGCCTGGCAGTTTTGTTCATTGGCAGTTTTGTTCATTGGCACTCTTATTGTTCATTGGCAGTTTTGGTTCTCTTGCTTTGCTGTTCAGTTAAATCTTGTTTCTCTTGGTACATGTCTAAGAATCTATCTATGGAGGATGAAGTTATCCTATCAGGTATGCCATGTCTCTTGACACTGTCTGCTATAGTGTGTAACCGTGTATCTTTGAGCTATGTAATTGTTCACACCTTTCGCTGTCCTTTACCTTTTGCATAAAAAGTCAGTCTGAATTAAAAAAAAAGTAGTAGAACATAAGTTTATTAATGTAAGGATACATGAACACAGATGGAGTATAACACAGTGTCCAATAATTCAACCTTGCAGAGTGTTTACATATAGATTTGCGTTGTTGAATCTGAAGGGAACTCAATTTTGACAAAAAAGTGCTTAGGAATGAATGCACAGAGTAATAAGGATATTTGACGATGAGAATGATGTTGAAATGGATGATCGATTGGGGATGCTGGAGCATAAAGACTCGGTGCATGTCAGTGTGTATGTATATTTATACGAAAGTGTGTATGTAACTGAGTGTATTGAGTGATCAGTTTGTAGTGAGGATTGTATGTATTGTTATGACCATATTATGTAAAAGTGAGTTGTACGATAGTGGATCAGAAAGTTGTACTAATTCAAATATTGAAATAAAATATTTAATTGATTATTTCAGATCAGTGTAGTATCATTTTATTCAATATAAATATTTATTTTTATATGAAATGTAATGTATAACGAAACAAAAATCGTATTGTTATAATCAATTGTTGCAGGAATTACTACAACGGTGGAAAAAAGTTGTAATATGTACTACTACAACAGTGCAAAAATGTTGTAATATGTATTACTACAACGGTGGAAAAAAGTTGTAAAATATACATATTACAACGGTGTTGCAACGGTGTAAAAACGTTGTAAAAGATATGAGTCTATTACAACTTCTTAATACACGACGGTTTGCCCACCGTTGTAAAATGTATATTACAACGGTGTTCCACCGTTGTAATAGGGTCATTTTGTTGTAGTGAGCAGTTCTTTCCATTTTCAGTGTCATGTGTATCATTACAATGATGATATAATTGGTGTTTAATACATGTGAACTTAGGCAGCCTACCTGTGATAATTAACTTCTTTATCCAAAACAGAGCTAAGCAACCATAACAAATCATATTCCTGGATTTGTTGGAGGAGTCGGTAAAATTATATGAATAATAAAGTCAAATGAATTATTACCCTGGTGGATTTTATTATATTTGACTGTAGCCTTAAGCTTAAACTGAAAGGCCAAGATAAATAATAAGATCAATATTTCTTAGATTATGCATGTAAACCTACAATTTATTATAACCTATGTCACTATTTTTTTTCCTTAAGATCGAAATATATTATCGCATGTTGTGCACTTGATTGCATGATTCTAATCTTTTTTTCCATCATATAAAATGCAGCCTGATTTGGTACTATTTACAGGCAAGTCATTTCCTCTATTTGCTCAGTTTTACTTGACTATAAGATAAGAAATTTAGTACTATTAGTGAAAGTTCGAACAACGCAGTCATCATGGTATTCCTTTTTCCAGGAGACTATGGATACGAGAATGTTGAAATTGTCAGAAGCATTGCAAAAGTGGATATTCGCAAGTCAGTTATATTGGGTAACCATGATTGTTGGCGTACTCATCAGTTTTCATAAAAGTAGGTTTCATGAACATAATGTTCAATGATTTATATTTACTCATACCAAATAATTTACTAAACTCTTCATAAACAAACTCAATCATTAGTTTTGTTTATATGATTTGTAGGAAGGTGGATCGCGTGCAACTTCAGTTAGAATTGTACACTTCTCAATTTGAATCTTTTTTTCTCCACTGATTCTTATGATAGGATGATTATTTCCATGCCTAGCATGAACTTTTAATTTTTTTCAATTCTTTATCTGATGCAACATGGTGTTCTACTCCTTTTGTTTTCTATGATTTATATAACCATGAATTAAATACGATTTAAATAACCGTGGGGTGCCTTGGCAAGGAGCATGTCAGAATTCAGTTCGGAACTCAGTTCAGAACTGAGTTCGTGAACCAAGTTCAGTTCAGAACTGAGTTCAAAACTGAGTTGCGGTGAGATGCCCTAAATATATTCCTGTGTTGTTTATTTGTGAGATTGACAGTAAATTCTTTTTAAAACAAGGGCGTGATAAATATCTTCGAGAGAAACGTTTCCACGATTTGAGGTATCCTTCTTACCATGCATTTTGCCTTCTTTACCATTGGATGTATTTTCTGATTGTTGAATAACTTCAATTGACAAGCACCATTCCCAATTTAGCTGATCTGATTCTTTGTTTTCATGAACCACATTTGCTTTCTCATTCGCAAGCTTAGTTCGACAATTTAGCTGATCTGATTCTTTGTTTTCATGAACCACATTTTAATGTTTCCACTTATCCTTAGTAAAAAGCACATCATCAACTTCATCAAGTGAAGTTTTAGTCATTTTATTAATTAAGGTTTAGTTCGGAACTGATTCAGTTCAGAACTGAACTGAGTTCGCAAACTCAGTTCGAAGCTGAGTTCGCAAACTCAGTTCAAAACTGAGTTTGAAACAGACTTAATTTTGAACCGAACTGAACTGAGTTCGCGAAGTCAGTTCGAAACCAAGCTCGCGAACTCAGTTCAGAACTGAGTTCGGAACTGACTCAGTTCTGAACTGAACTGAGTTCACGAACTCAGTTCGAAACTGTGTTCGCAAACTCGGTACGAAACCGAGTTTGCAAACTGATTAGCTGCCTTAAATTTGAATGTTGTTTTACAATTTTAAATGTAACATTTTCTTATTGTATTTATTGTTCTTGGCAGAACTTGTTTGATGATCTTGTACCCATGTCCACAGATACACAATTATTTCTTCAAGAAGCTTCTGTGAAGAGCCATTCAAATTGGTTGAGCTCGTCGCCTATGAGCAAAGAAGAGCAGCCCATACTGGGCACATTAACCATTGATGATTTGAAGCGTGCATCAGTTACTTCATCACCTAGGAAGTCTCCATGCAGATATTTTGGCGATGTTCCTATTTGTTGGCTGTTATTAGTTTGGTTAGTGTGATTACATTGGATTTTTCTTGTTATATATCTAGTTTGTGTTGTAGTTTGAGATTATATTGAGTTAATTCTTCTTGGACTCTTTTTAATGTGTGAAGACTGCTGTGGTTTTAGCAGGGCCTAATATATATATATATATATATATATATATATTGTAGTAGGGTAATGTATTTTTTCATCTTTTTTTTAATTTGATATGGCCTTAGGCCGTATCAAATTAACAAAGATGCCATTTTTTGGTATGTCCTAGAGCACCGCCAAATCGATTTAAATACGATCATGAGCACTGTCTAACTGGCATTTCTGGTGTAGTGAAGCTGGGAGGATCATCTTCCCTTGGTTTAATTTGCTTATAACAACACCTACCAGATGAGTATTGGCATGACACATTTCAAAGCTTTGTATGGACAGTCCTACAAATCACCATCTTGTTAGTGGGAGGCTATAGATAGACTCCTTCTTGGACCAGAGATGATCAGAGAAACCTCAGAAAATATTGATTTATTTCAAAAAAGAATGAAGGCGGCTCAAGACAGACAAATCTTATGCGGACGGAAGAAGATTAGATCTTTAGTTCAGCGTGCGGGAGATGGTTTTCAATAAAGTTATCTCCCCTTAGGAATGTGGTGTGGTTTGGTTTAGTTGGGAAATTAGCACCGAAGTTTGTTGGGCCATTTCTTATTGTAGATTGGATAGGTCGTATGGATTATAGAGTTTGGCTACCAAAGAGGATGTGTAATGCCTCGTAAAATTCATAAGTATTAATAATTAAATAATTAAAAACAAGCAATTAAATGATATGGCTGGAAAATGAGATTTTTGCAGATTTAGGAAGTTGGCTACAAAACTCTTTTTTTTGGATTCGTGATGAACTCTAAATCGTTTTCATATATAATATGCTGAAAGCGGTTAACGTATGAAGAAGTTACGAACAAATGTATTTGGATGGTGTACATAGAATATACACACACACACACATAACTATGTGAATATTATATATATTGTCCAAATAATTATTTAAAATAAAAGAGCAAAATTCAAAATTTGAATTTTTAGCTAAGACATAGGGGACAACATATATAATATATATAGAAAACAAGAAGCAAATTAAGAACGTAATTAATAAAATTAACAGCTCATCAACGCAGCAAAATTGGGCGTTCCAGCCCGAAGGGGTCGACCGCTCCCCCTTAAGGCCGGTCGACTGCTAGCCGGCTGGGGAGCCTAACTTTGCCTACGTGGATTAGGGTTTTCTAAGAGGTTATATTTATGTGTAAGGCTCGGATTAAATTTTATTAATCCGATGGCTCATGCTCACACGAGCAAGTATAAATAACCCATCAAACCCACATTAGAAGGCCTAATCTTCTACCTCTCTGCCTCCATGCTGCTGAATTCCATAAAAAAATAAAGAGAATAGGGTGAAGGTTTCTTCTACTTCTCTAACTCCATTCTAAATATTTCTGTCTCAATTTATCTAAATTTAGGATTTTTGGAATTTAGCATAAACAATATGTATAAGACTCCCATTGTATGATATTTATATGTATATTGTTAAGAGATCAATCAGAACTCACTTGAACATTGAGAACTGTTGCAGATCTTGAAATTATACCACATCTCCACTTAATTTGTGAGTGGAATATAGTTTTGCTTAAAGGCATATTCTAGTTTTTAATAGTTTTCCATATGAATTTTTATGGCAATGCAAATTTGGATATGCGATAATATAACATGAAAATCCCCAAATTTTCTGTTTTGCAATTACATAGGAAATTGCCATGTTGAACTGGTTTTGTGGAATTGTGAATTTTGTGTAGGATTAAAGGTGAATATGAGTGTTGTACTATTATCTATATCTCATGTAATTTACCGTTATTATCATTTGATTTAGCCTAAAAAGGTTTGTGTTAGACCAAAAAATGGTCCTAACACCCAATTGATCATATTTTGCAGAGAATAATGAGGAATCATGAACTAAAAACAGGAAAAATCAATCAAAACACGAGATTTATAGTGGTTCGGCATTAATGAGCCTACGTCCACTTCATAGTTTCTCATTTCAGTCACAAATTACAATTACAAGGAATTCAATCACTCAAGCACCCGAATTCTAAGAATAATACTCTCTAAATTCATTGTCTTTTCCTTAAGAGAAGAAGGTGGTTTCTTGTGAAGAGGTGCGACCATGACAGAAAAGAGGAACAAAATGCAAAAAGCCCTCTCAATGTGATGCGTTTTTCATGTATTTATAGGCAGTAAATTGGTTAGGGAGGAGTGGCCACGTGGCAGCATTTGGCAAGGACTTGAGAGTAGTGGGGAAAGTGGAGGACGTGGCTTCTATTCATGGGGCAACATGTGTACAGCAGTCCGGATTAATAGGCTTGAGAATAGGTCAACTTTGTATTGTGCAGGGATGTTTCAGGCAGTTCAGTTAGGAGGTCTAGATCCGATCTGAACCGGTGATGTTGTCCCCATCCGATCTGATCTGAACTATCCCATCTGATCTGACCCGAGCTATCCTATCGATCCGACCCGAGCTCTGGATTTGGGACATATGAGATCTTTAGCCTCTATCATATATAACCTTGATCGTCTAGGTCTTTGGTGGCCTGGTCACAAAACAGGCTAATATTTTGCCCCCAAAGTACGTCTTATCTAAGATGAGGCGTGCTTTGAATATGTCGAGCTGAATATTTCTAGAAAGTTATCCGTCCTTGAGATGGCTTTATCAAGTTGTTGCACTGCTTCCATGGGTGTTAGTTAGTATAGATTCTATGGAAGTAGTAGTCGGAATGATCAGGTAACTGTTTAAGCCTCGTCGAATCAAGAGGTCTAATTCCTTCATCATAAGTCATGTGGGATTGTTGGCTCCGGTGTGAGATCGTACATTCACGGGTCGTTGCCAAACGACGTCGTTTTCCTATGCAAGTCAAGTGTGTTACTGAGTCAGGTTTTTTTTATGTATAAGTCAATGTATGACCTTAGCCATCCAAATCATGGGGTAGTATAAGAATCTTCGGGATTTGAGCTAGCATTTAGGCTGTTGGGATAGACCACATTTGAATTGGTACGCAAATCTTTCATTTGCGCTCGTCTTGGGACTATCTCGACGTCGGGATAGTAATCAGATCATATTAAAAGAAATCAATGACCGTTTCAGGTCTTTTTCATAGTCTCGCGATCACATACAAATCAGCAAGGGACATCGTTGAAATCATATAAACCAGTGCTCGTCAGATCATTACAAATGTAAGTTAGTTGAAGAATTCTCCACATTCTCCATTCGATGTAGATATAGATCAAGTCTTTGAAGTCATGTTTGATACGTTAGTGGGCTTTCTTGAGCGGTCAAGATGAATCATCTCATATTCCAGAGATATAGTTTATATTTCTGAATTATGCACAAAGTCGGGGTCATATTCAAATTCAGTATGCGAGTTGAAGCTCATGCTCCTAACGTCAGTGGAGGACAAACGAAGTCAGCGTTTATGCCCCTAGCATAGGTGGGGGTTGGACTAGGTCAATCAGACATCTAGTCTTCTATCCATTTCACTTTTCATTATCGCATCGGGTTAGAACTGTAGGTTCGACAATCTTAGCCGACCCATGTCGTTCTATAATCTTTCTCAAGTTAGAAAGAGTTAAAGTTGTATGGATGAATGGTCAAATCACATTCGCTTTGGTGTCATCTCGTCTCTTTAGTCAGAAAGTGAGGATTGCCTTATCGAGTACCAGCGAACTCATATACTCTCCTCGCATCAGCCACGGGGTTGAGTAAGCTCATCAATCATGCAAGCGAGGAACATTGTTAGGGAGTTATTCGAGCTCCTTTGTGTCATGATTTGGCATAATCCGAAATAGTCACATAGTTTTGTTGAGTCTATCTCTCACGGTTGGTTCCATTAAGCTTGACAATCAAGATCGCAGGCCCGATTAATGACATTGGTCTTTTTCGAAATTGTAAATTTCTGTCAGTCTTTCCTGGGGCTTTTCTTTTGCCTTTATCATTTCAAGAGTTAGATGGTGATCCATTTTGTCGTGAAGACATTGAGATCATCCATTTCAACATTAGCACCTTCTTGTTGCATGAATATGTCTATCTCAAGATAGGATTTTTCAACGTTTCTAGGAAAATCTCATGGTAGAGAGATACCGAGATTTGTTTTAAAGGTGAATCTGCCAAGTCCGCTTGGTGGGTCTCGTTGCAGAGAGATTTTGAAGTTTGAGGTATTCAGAATGCCGAATACTGCTGCAACCAACACCATATATGGTCCAGGTCAATTTACCGATGCCATTGAGGCGTTGAATCTTTTGAGGAATGCATGCAGGGTCTCGCCGGAGTTCTGTTGAAGCAAAAATTAACGTTGGCAATCTGGCCGTCGTCTTTGAGAACTTGTTGCCAATTGTCCAATTTAGCGCGAGTGCCCTCGGTATGAAAAATTAATGTTGGCAATCTGGCCCTCATCTTTGAGAAGTTGTCGCCAATTGTCCAATTTAGCGCGAGTGCCCCCGATATGAAGTCTTGAAGTGGGTGGAAGTCAGTCTCTAGCTTCTTGGTTGCGCATATGTAATAGCCGTCAATCAGGCTTCTGTCTTTTAATTCTGGATGGTGATCCGCTAGTCGGATGTATGCAGGTTGTTCTTGAGGATCCATTCTTCTGGTTATAGTCTGGGATCTTACGGAACTCTGATAATAGTAAATGTGCCTAAAGTTGGCGGAAAGTCAAATTATGTTGCTCGATTCTCGTATCCCGTACTCCCTGTCCATAGGGATTTTACTAAATGGTAATCATCAAATCCACGTATTCTCTGAATTCATACTCCCTCATCAAGCTGTGAGTTAGAGTTTAATACAAAATGATTTGTTCGTGTCTAGCTCATGTTAGTCTTTGGTCTCCCATCCAAGCTCTGAGGTTCAGAGTCGGGTGGCGATAAAGTCAGATTATAGCTGTCTCAAATGCTCTCGTTTTCCCCTACATGGGGAGCCTCATGTTGAGGTTAAGATGGATTTTAAACATTCATCTGAATTGGAGCAGAGGTTGGTCGGGCTCTGTTTAAGTTTTTAGTGGCTCTTGCATATCCATCGTTTTCATCCAAAATGTTACGGTCAGAAGTTGCATGCTACGTATGCCTAGGAGGAGGTTGGTTGCATCTTGTTTCATTAAATACGACTATGCCAACTTGTCCTAGGGTCTCATATGATCTGTACCACGGAGCAGGGAGTGTTTGAGCCAAGTTCGTTGTCGCTTCAATTCCCACGGTGCTCACTCCTGCGAGTAAATCATAGTTTCTTGGCCTTCCATCTATCCAAGTAAAGAAGTTATCCATCATTTTCCATCGTTTCTGGAGAAGTTCATCTTGCCAAGTATCTGGTTCTTAATTCAGCAATGGCACCATCCATTCCATATCTAGTCTGACATGCTGAGGGATCATCGCAAGAAGAAATCTTCTGGCTTTCTTCGTTCCTAGCGCCTTCTGTACCAACATCCTCGAACGGAAGAAATTTCTATCTTCTTTCATCTTAGCCCTTGAGTCGGAGTATCAAGCAATTCGCTTCCTTACAAGCTCGAAGTCAAAGTAATAGCATGCCCCCTCATCTGGGGTGTTTCAATCGAGAAATCGGTCGAGACTAGCAAATGGACATTCACTCTGCATCCGTTCAGTGGTCCTCAAGCGTCCTCCAATCCAGGGGTAATGGAATAAGACAGGTGGTGGTTAGATCACGTCCTTTTCAAATATAGACGAAGGGAGGCGTATTCTTGATACTCAGGGAAATCTTCAATCCATAGAAATCCTGAATGCCATGACTGTGTCAGATCGTATTAAGACTGGAAAATCGACGATCACTAATTAAGGTCGGGTAGAAATCCAAGAATCTCAGGGCTTTGTCGGGTCCTTCCCAGCCACGATTATTAAGTCTCATGACATGTCATTGAGTAATTCACTCTTAAGGCCACTTTTGGATTGCCGCCTCGAGTTACGTAGGATGCTTATCATTAGGAATCAACATCAGCCTTCTGGACATGGCTCTTTATTTGTTTTATACTAGCCTACTGTTGTTGCGAGTGCGGGCCTCTCGTTCTTGACCAGTTATCCTTTGTAAATCTGCAATCAACAAACAAAGTGGTATTCCTGCAATATCATACGTTTGCAAGTTTGTTATATATTTCAATCGAATATATTTGTAGTCAGAGCATTACTACACTGAGTAGTGAGCAATAAATCACATATAAATCAGATAAGGGTTTCAATTCAGTGTCCCTACAAACCATAATCCTTGCATATAAATAGCATATCATATCACAACCATCGTAGGGGTGTGATGTGTGTGTATTCCCCCAATCAATAGTGAATAAAGTGCCTAGACAGGGCTTGTTTGGGATTGATTAGTATCGATAGTGCATCGACCCCATGTCCGGGAATGAGGGGTTCGGGCTCAACTTTCATTCTTGCCCCCGATCTTGTAGCGGGGTAGGAGCCCTTCTGTGGAATTTAATCGCAATGCCTTTTCACACTCCTGTCGTATGCCCAGTGTAGAGTTCGAACTCAGCTTTCATTCTGCCCCCCAATCCTTCAGTAGGGTAGGAGTTCATTTGCAGCGCTCAGTCCCTGGCGCCTTATACTCTCTCGTCGAATGCCCAGGGTAGAGTGAAATCAAGGCGGTCTTTTAATCGTGGTGCACCAACATGCCTTGGGTACGTCGTCTTCCCGTCCTTTATACTCTCTCTCGAATCATAAGAGTTAGAGCTAATCAGGCGAACGGTCATGTCATTCTCCCCGGCTTTCCTTCTGCACTCTAATTCCAAGAGTGGGATTTTACCTGCTCGAGTGTCGTTCTCGAACTAGATTTTAATCCATACTTCCCACTTCGCTCTGGAGAATGTACATTATCGGGAAAGTGGTAGGGCCACATTTGCCGAATCTTTGCGTTCCTCCATTCAATCAACGGGAGGATTAATTAGCACCAAACTTCAGGTACCTGCATCAATCATGTCGCATAAGTTAGTCATGTCAATAATTCAGGAAGCATGTAAAAGTAGATCGCATAATTGAAAAGTAAGCATATCAAGGGGCAGTGCTGCCTCCTTTATTCGGATTCATGTAATCTAGTGGCGTCATGCATAGGACTGAGCCATGTAGACGGTCGAATTGCATTTATCTGAAATCGGATTCCAACTTTGAAATGAAAAATTCAATGCATAATTATCTTTATGTCTACCACGTATAAGCCAAGGAGTGGATGGTCATCTTGGATCTGCCTTGAGCTATACAACTTCTTTTAGGCGGAGGGCGTGGCTTTGTAAACGAGCTGTTCAGTCAAGCTCGTCATGGTATTGCTCCTTAACTATCAGTAGCTCATAATGGATGCAAATGTAAGTGTCATGGTTAAAGAGTAGTCTTGTTAAAAGGAATGAATATGATTCTGTGTGAAAATGGCATTGCATGCTATCTGCAGGTCCATTTTGCCTCGCCCAATCTCTGCTAAGGGATGGCTTGATTATGGTCTTGGAGTGACAAAGGCAATTAGGTAAATACTATAAGCGAATGACGAGGTCGTGTCTCCTCTGAATCACCTTTTTTCCCCCCATGCTAAGGGCAAGGGTTGAATGTCAAGGAGTCATGTATGTATTGTTAATGGTACCATATCATCACTTTGGTGCTAGGACAGTAATTGGCTGGAGAATAATGGATCCATGTTCATAGAAGCTATTGTGCTTTCCATGCTAGGAAATAGGATGTGGCTGCTAGGGGGATAGTTATATCTCATCCATCCGCATATATGTCTTCAATCCCATGTCGGGAATAAGATCTAATGGACATATAATCAATCAGCATCTAGGCTTAAGTGCTCTAAACTTTGAACTCGTTAATTTTCGGGCAAGGCTGAGGCAGTCTATCATGCAAGCCAATTACGTATCAGCTTTGAATTAAATGATATAATCGTGAGCAATCGACGTTCGAATCTCCAGTTGCACCCAATGTGTGGGACATGAGTTACTTGACTAATCCTTGATGAAGGGAGTGAAATTGTAAATCTTCACTTTCTAACTCCAAAACGTCGTTTGTCAAAAGTTTCATTTGCGTTCATCACCTATCTAGTGGGAGACTGATTAGTGATTTTGTCTAATCATTTAGGGCGATGAATTCAACAATGAGGCTCGTTAGTGTCTATCTTGGGACAACCTTCCATGGGAAATAAGCATTGTGGCCTTGCATGTCATATCTCGAGGCATAAAGAGTGATGGCACGCCTTTCACTTCTCCTTGCTAAATGCATTCCGTGCTGCAGGAAGTTCATCATGGGGTTGTCTATGACTCTCTTCTGAGTTGTCGAAACTGTCTAACTTGGCCGGATTATTGACCTTTTGATTTTCCGTTCGTAGGACGTAAGATATGCTGTAACGTTCCAATTCATCCAACAGCTCTTCTACCTGTTCTAGGTAAGCTACGAGTTATAGTCCCTTCATCTGGAATTTCCTTCGAATCAATACATCTCCAATGCTGGGTCATCGATCATTCATTGCACCGTCAGTATACAGTAATGAGTGCTTGTATTCATTTTTCGTTTTGAAGGGCTATCTTCTTTATCTAACACATCCTCTTTGGGAATGGTAAATTCAGCGATGGATTCGGCTAATGTTTTGGGGATTGAGCAGTAGACACTAGGGTGCAATGTAAGCTTTGAATTCTGCTGGAGCTGGTCGGTCTAGACCTTGATCGGATAAACTTGAGTATGATAGCATAACTTGCGAGACTTTATGTAAAATTCATGCATTATGTCACAATGGAAATAAGAAGTAGAGAGCTAATGGTTGATTCATATTTGCTTTAATCTCGAGCTCCCATCATTTGACCAAGGTCGTATGGTGGCTGGTGAGCAGTCAAGTTGCTATAATCCGGGAAAGGATCCATAGGTCCAATCATGGCATGTGGTGGTTCAACTAGTACCTAACTCTAGGCTCCAAAGTATGTTAACCTAACCCTTATTCGATGGAAATCAGTCTTCCTCGGTGTGCTTGACATCAAATAGCCATTACAAAGGTTAGCCAAGTTCTTCGGGAGGTGAACCTCAGGACATATTTCAATCATCACATCATACGATTGAAGTGTAGCTTTGGGATGTTGGGATCCTTAGATGCTTTCCGGTATCCCATTATTGACAATCATGGTCACTAAAATCATATGAATCATCTTCGGAGTAGTGCTCGGACTGTTCCATATAACCGTCATTCGATGCCCCGCCGATTGGACAGGTTTAAGTCGCATAAATAAGATGATCACTACTCGTTAGCGAGCAACATCGGTTGCATCAGTGAAATCTATACACCATCAAAACTAAGGAAGAGGAAGCTGCTATGAGACAATCATTGTCTTGTATACTATCCTTGATAACAAGCAGAATCTGATCGATAGCTCCTCAAATTGGCTTATTGATGTAAATAAGCATCATTGCTATGGGAAGAATCCCAGTCGTTGCCAACTTGCTGTGATATTCTCAAACTATCTGTCTAATCTTCATTGACAAGCTTTGATAACTGCTGTTAGCTAAAACGTACGCCGAGCCGAAGGCGAAGCCGTCAACGGGTCCGGGCGTAGCGCCGGTGGGGGTCCGGGGCCCCACAGTCCCGGTGGCGATCGGCCTAACCGATTAGGTCGAAAATGTGGGCACCACACGATTTTTTTTAATTTTGAAAGATGGAGCCTTTTCTAAAATGATCCGAAAAATGTATTTTTTTTTCCCAAAAATAGTTGTACCGGGTCTGATTGGAATTTGCCTCAAAGTTGCGGTTCAGAGATGTCATCGAATCGCGGTTCGGGTCTGTCATTGATTGGGGGTCGGAACGGAAAAATCGGTTCGGTTCGGAAGGGTGTTTCCCTAACCCGATCCGATGTTTGTTTGCTGGAACTCAATCTTTGTATGAGCACTGTTCTGGTCCGACCCGGTTACCTCGAACCGATTCTTTTGCTTTTGGAAGTGACAGTGTAGAGCTACTTTAACTCGATCCGACCAGAAGTATAAGATCCGACCTAGAGGCATTTTTGACCCTGTGAAGGATCCGACCCGAGCATCAGAGCTGCTGTAACCGCTGGATACCCATCCGACCCTAACTAGCAGCTTTCTTGGACTTCATTTCTAAACTATAGCGATTGTTGTTAAATGTTGCAGGATTTCCTCATCGGACTTGGCAATCCAATAGTAGAATGGAGAATCCTTATATGTTGAGAATCTTCATTTCTCAGTGAAAGCACCAAAATGTTAGACCAAAAAATGGTCCTAACACACAATTGATCATATTTTGCAGAGAATAATGAGGAATCATGAACTAAAAACAAGAAAAATCAAACAAAACACGAGATTTATAGTGGTTCAGCATTAATGAGCCTACGTCCACTTCATAGTTTCCCATTTCATTCACAAATAACAATTACAAGGAATTCAATAACTCAAGCACCCAAATTCTAAGAATAATACTCTCTGAATTCATTGTCTTTTCCTTAGAGAAGAAGGTGGTTTCTTGTGAAGAGGTGCGGCCATGACAGAAAAGATGAACGAAATGCAAAAAGCCCTCTCAATGTGATGCGTTTTTCATGTATTTATAGGCTGTAAGTTGGTTAGGGAGGAGAGGCCACATGGCAGTATTATGCAAGGACTTGAGAGTAGTGGGGAAAGTAGAGGACGTGGCTTCTATTCATGGGGCAACATGTGTACAGTAGTCTGGATTAATAGGCTTGAGAATAGGTCAACTTTGTATTGTGTAGGGATGTTTCAGGCAGTTTGGTTAGGAGGTCTAGATCCGATCTGAACCGGTGATGTTGTCCCCATCCGATCCGATCCGAACTATCCCATTTGATCTGACCCGAGCTATCTTATCGATCCGACCCGAGCTCTGGATTTGGGACGTATGAGAGCTTTACCCTCTATCATATGTAACCTTGATCGTCTAGGTCTTCGGTGGCCTGGTCACAGAATAGGCTAACGGTTTGGATTTGAATTGTTTCATAGTTGAATTGGGTTTGGATCCTAATTTGGGTGTAAACACATTCATAAATTGGATAAGTCAAATGTAAACATTTTTGGATGTATAACACAACAAAAAGGATGAATTGAGTGAAACATGGATTGTAAACATACATGTGTGAATGTATGAAATACTCTACTGTTAATTTAATATTGAAATCATTGCAACATGCCTAAGATGCAAGTTTAAAACTTTATGTATATATGTTTTCCAACCCACTGCTACTTGTTATGTTATCACACTGTTATTATGCCTATGTTGTAGCGATAGAAGTATGGAAAACCCAATTTGCATGCCTTAATTTGAATAAGATGACAATTGCCACCTCGTTAGAATATTTCCCCGTTTGTACGAATGTTACATTAATTAGGCGCTATTATTATATTACTTATATTCACATAATCAACATAATTAACGTTATATTAGCATAATAAATGCGAGTAGGTTAGAGTTTGAATTTGAAATGTCCCCTTAACATATATATATATATATATATTTGTTTGCTTGTGTGTGCATATATTTAGAATGGCTTAAATATATGTAAATAAATGACATATAGACACAAGGTTAGCTGCCATTTGTGGTAGAAGCCTACCCGGAACCGACCGGCATATCCAACAACCAAAAGTAGTTTAACTAATGTGAGATGTCTAGGTGCCATGGGCCATTCATAAACTAAGTACACAAGACAAGAGGTTAAACCGACTTGTAGTAGAAGCCTTCCCGGAACCGACAGGTATATCCAACATCTACAAGCATATGGTTTAATGTGAGAGGTCTAGTGTGTGTGTATGTGTGTATATATATAACTATATATTATATACGTCTGATGTACGAAAACAAATAGGTTTACTACGCCTTAATAAGGTCTTAAATGGTTGACTCACCTTTTTATCTAATTTGGGTCTTAAGTGGTTAGAACTAGTCCCTCTGAAGGTTTATTCCTTGGAGAGGAACTAAAGTTAGGGGACCCACTCTTATTAGTATTAAGGTAGGTCTTTAGGTCCTCCTTCGCTGAAAGTGGTTAGGCATAAAATTCTTAACAGAGTAGGGTAGTTCACAAGGATGTCCACTTCCTTTAGAGGCTTGTATGGGCTCAACTAGGGACAGATTGGTAATTGAAAGATATGTGGCCACTGCATGCTCAACAACTGTTTAAGGAAAGTCTTAAGCGACATAGGTGCCCTACATGGTAATATCAGTGTAACACCCCGTAATTTTATAACATTAAAATTCACAAATTAAAGTATACTTAATTTTTAGAAAAGAATTAAATGAAATGGGTTGCGCAGAGAAATATATATATATATTGATATATATATATTAAAAATTAAATAAATAAATATGCGAAAAAGTTCAAAACAGCGAATTGGGATGGGAAATAACCGAACCGACCCATTTTTGAGGTCGAACCGAGCTCTGCTGGGTCGACTAGGGGTTAATCCAGGGTGTTTGGCTGTCAACCCGTAGGCCGATTCGCTCAAATGCAGATTTTGCATTTGATTGGTTCTCATGGTTCAGGGTTAATCTAATGGTCCTAAATAACTTCCTACACCTATAAATACATCCTAATGCTAAGCCTAAACCTAATTAAAATAGAATAGTTACCGTCGCCATGGAAATCAATGGAGCCGCCGCCAACTAAGAAAGAAGAAAAGCAAATTCAATTCTAATTCTCTCAACCCTAAAGCAAAGCAAAACTCTCTCTCTTTTCTTCTCTAAATTGTGAGTATGATGATGGGTGGTGGATAAGATTGACGCAATTCGTCGTAACTTTTTCTGGACTGGTTCTAAAGAGACGAAGAAGCTAAGCTGCTTGATATCGTGGAACCAAGTTTGCAAATCTAAAGAGCAAGGGGGCCTTGATGTTATAAACTTAAAGACAATGAATTCGGCTCTTCTTTGTAAGTGGTTGTGGTTTATGATTTCTGACAAGCACGCTTTATGGAAGGAGTGGATCATTAGTACATATTACAATGGTAATTTTGGTTGGAACACTGATTTTTCAAGATGCTCTGTGTTTTGGCGTAATGTCATGGTTCATGCACAGTGGATGAAGTTGGGTACTAAGATTGTGGTGACGAATGGACACAACACATCTTTTTGGTTGGATAGCTGGCTAATTAATGTCCCTTTGAGTGTGGAATTTCCAGAGCTTTATGGTATTGCTTGCAACAAAAACTTCACTGTTAGAGAGATGTATGATAATGATTCAGTAGGTTTCAAATGGAGATTGAATTTCTCAAGACTTGTGGTTGGTAACGCATTGATTCAGCTATGCAGCTTGTTCGATTTGCTTGAAGAGGTGAGTTTGAATAATGAGCGGGATGATTTTATTTGGATGTTGGAGGGGGAAAGGAAGTTGTTTAGTGTTCGTAGCATCTATAAGTTGTTCAATTTTGCTGGGGTTAGGAGGTTGGGGTTCGAGCATATGTGGCGTTTCAAAATCCCTGATAAAGTCAAAATTCATATGTGGGTCGTGATACATGGTAGATTGAATACGGTTAACAGAATTCGTCAGAGAGGAGTGCATATTCTGGATGGCTGTGTTTTTTGTGGTCATGACGACGAGGACTACCACCATCTATTTTTGTCTTGTGACTTTGCTTTTTATATTTGGACAAAATGTTTGGTTGCGCTTTACCTTGACTTGCACTGGAGTGATTTCATTGCAGACCAATTTGTTTTTTGGCACTCAATTTACCCGACCTTGCATGCCTCTCATGATAGTCTTCTTTTTGCTTTGTTGAACTTTGCTTACACTTGGTTGCTTTGGCATGAATGAAACTCCAGAAAATTTAACCGCAAATTGAAAGCTCCTAACAGTATTATTTACTCTATCCTTAATTTTGTCTATGACTGGGCACGCATGGAGCGCAAAAGACATGTTGAGAGCATCGCAAACCGAGTTCGTAAGAGGGGGCGGATCACTGGTCCACATGATTGACGACGATGCTTACTGTTTCACTAGCCTATTGTTGTTTTACTGTTATGGTTAATGCTATGTAATGTTGACTATGATGTATGGCTCCTTTTTGTATGGCCGTATGTAGTTATGGCCTGTTTTGCTGTTTTGGTTGTACATATATTGTAAATATACGCACTGGTTACTTGATGAATGTTATATATTTTAGGCGTGAATCATGTTGATTCACTACCTTCTACTTCAAAAAAACAAGATTATTATCATTTTAATTAGGTTGAGTTATGAATGGATTATGAGTAGATGATGTGAATTATCATATATGTTGTTGTAAACCCCTTTTGCTATCATTTATATTGTAAATCCAATGTTATGTGATGATGATATCTTACATGTTGTAAATCATGCTATGATGATGTTATGTATGTTGAAAGTTTCTATGCTAAGTTGTGATGAATCATACATGTTAAAAAAGCCATGATGTTACCATCTATGCTAGTTAGTTCATATTAATTAAATCATCATGTTTGGGTTATGTTGATCTATATGACAAGTCACATATGCAAGTTAGATTGATTAGAAAAGTTATGAATATATGCCATGACATCTATTATGACATCTAGAATTAGGCTATGACATATGTGATATCCTATGCTAGTTCACACCATCATTATGTTGCCTAAAAACCCCATATACAAGTTTAGGTATAGATTTGGGCTATGATCATATCATGTAAATTGAGACATTTAACAAGTTGACACCTTTTGATCCTTAACATGTGTAGTTTATGCAAGTTTCACCCCTATTATGATTAGATTTATTTTAATTGTCTATATGTTGTGATAATTTATCTTTGTGCTAGGTGTTAGACTATACAAGTCTAGCCTATATTATGCGTTGAATAAGCGAACGTATAAACGTGGGGTAGGGGTAATATTAAGGATTTTATATTAAAAAGTTGGGGTGCAATTGATATGATTTTGCATGCCATAAGTGGATGGCCATAATTGAGTCAATTATGGACATCATTAAAAGTTGACTTAATTAATAATTTGAATAGGGAATTATTAAAACTGGGGTAAAAGATTTTAAGTGTTAATCAATGCTTTGGACACGAGGTTGGACTCATTTGTGACGTAAACCTACCCGGACCCGCCCGGCAAATCCAGTGGTCACAAATGTCAGCCCAATGTGAGAGTTCCTAGGCCTAAACTAAAGCATAACGGTTGTAAAGACAAGAGGTTAGACTCTTTTATGGTGTAAGACTGCCCGGACCCGCCCGACAAATCCAGCTGCCATAAATGCCAGTCTAATGTGAGAGGTCTTTATGAGGTCATGGCCTGAATGAATTAAGAAATACTTAACCAGATAAACATCTAAGGTGGGACATGGGGGTTAAGTAGGTGCCTTGGGTGGCATGAGGAATCTAGGGGGTGCCCTTAGTGGCATGTGAAATACGATTAGTAAGACTTAACCAAACACACATGTAAATGAACATGACTAAGAGGGTTAAGTGGGATATACTAGTGACAAACTTAGGTGGGTAGCTTGTGGGGGCCCATTTCGACCAGTATCCCAAACGTATCTTTGTGGGCTCGACCCAAGTCGAGGACGGGACACGCATGCTGGGTTCGACTGTAAGAGGCCAAAACGGGGAGCGGTGGCAACGCAAGTCCAACGGGTTTCGTATGCGTGTGTGGACCCGGGCTGGTAGGTAAGACGTTGTTGCATCGTGTAGGTATAAGCCGTGCATTCTCAAGTTGTATCGGGTTGCCACTTTAGGGGAGTGATACACCCCACTGTGGGGCCAGCACGGGTATCTACGAGTAGGGAGCCGATTGAAAGTGGGTAGTGGGGTACACCTAGTGGAGATAGGGGCAGACGACACCTATGTAGTCAGCTAGGGGTACGTAAGGCTATTTATAAAGTTTCTGTGTGAAGCAAGTGGGATCAAACAATAGGGTGACTGGTGTGGTGCAGTGTAGTAATGTGCGGTGCAGTGTAGTAATCATTCGTTAGTAATTAGGTGTGCCTTTACCGTTATCTTAAACGCTATCTTTATCTTCCTAAGAGTTCATAGACATTTACTTATCTTCCAGCTTATGCCTTAGTCTAGTTATTTTGATAATAATATTGTTAGAATTATCATACTCGCCAGACTTTATGTCTGACCCCCTCTATTTCTATCTTTTTCCCCCTCCAGGTCCTAAGGTTGGGCCCAGCTCTAGTGGAGTTTGATTGAATTGCTTCATCTCTCTTTGGAAAGCTTGGACCGTTGAAGTAAAGTCCAGCTTGTTATCTTTTTAATGGCTATTTATGTAATGGGATTATGTATTTTGTTTTTATGAAGATGGATATTGTACTTGGTTATGATCTATGGTTTTATGATGTAACAAACATGTTTAATTTCCGCTGCAATAAAATGAAGTTTTAGATTTCCAAGTACTATTTACTATCTGTCTTATTGTAATTTTTCTATTCTATATTCACTTATAACCTCCATGGAAGTTAATGCATTCCCTTCGTGAGTGACATTAATGGACGTGGGGTGTTACACGTGGTATCAGAGCTTAAGGTTACGAGAACAGATAAAAATACTTTAGAAAAATAGTTATTTTTGGAAGAAGTGTTTTCAAAAACATGTTTTAATAAGAAATTTAAAGAGAAAAGTTTTTAAGAAAAACATAATCCCCAATAGCCACATATCTTTATCTTTCGAATTCTCCATTTTGAATCTTTCCTTTTTCGTTTCAGCATGGGTGAAGATCTTAATCTACCCGACGGTGTAACGATACCAGGATGGTATAGGAGGTTATTAGAGGCTAGGGCCGCTGCAGGTCCAGCCAATGTTCCTCCACCACCATTTGCACCCGTTCCTCCTCCTCCTCGCGTAGATACTTTTACAAAGACGTGCAACGAATTCAAGGCTATAAGTGGAAAACCATTTCAAAGGTCAGAAACGTTTGTGGAAGCTAGAGATTGGCTTAAGGAGGTGGAAGAATTGCTAGAAATATTTGAAGTAGAAGAAGGGAAGAGAGTTCGTTTAGCAGCTTGGTTGATGAAGGGAGAGGCCTCGTTTTGGTGGGAGGTCACTAATGGGGAGCGTCCTGTTGACACTTGGGCGGATTTCAGATGTAGGTTCAAGGCGAAGTTTCTCTCGAGGGCGGAAGAAAATCTATATATGGAAAGGTTCTTGACATTGAAGCAAGGAAGCTCATCAGTGAAAGAATTTGTCAATAAATTTAATCAGTTAGCAAGGTTTGGCTTGGACTTAGTAAACACGCCGAAGAAGAAGGCTCTAAGGTTCGTGAATGGCTTGAATGAACCATTGTAAGGGTTGGCTATGACCCACATCCCGATGGGGGCCACCTTTGAGAAGTTAGTAGAAATGGCGCTCATGCATGAGGAGAAAAGCGCTAAAGTTGATAAGGCACCCGAGAAGAAGGGGGATCAGAAGAAACCACAACAGAAAAACAAGAAGGGTGGTAAAGACAATAACGGCAAGGGAAAGAAGAAATGTTTTAACTGTGGGACACCAGGCCATCTCAGCAAGGATTGCCGAAAGAAAAAGAAGACAGGCTGTTTTCGTTGTGGCGATGCGGGACATTTAGTGAAGGACTGCCCAAAGAAGGGGCAGAGGGCAGGAGCTACCTCGGGAGGACAGGTGCAGGCTCTCATGGCACCAGGGTAGGCAAAGGTACAAGTTCAGGCTCTCGCGGTCCCACCGCTGCAAGAACGAGGTAGAACCATTTCTGTTGAAAGCTTAGTTTTTCTGTTTGATCATCATGTCCGTACCTTATTCGATTCGGACGCATCGCATTCGTTTATCTCTACATCATTAGTTGAATCACTACACTTAAACACCAGTTTAGTAGAGGATCCCTTAGTTGTTTCGAATCCAATTTGGGGCTCAGCTTATTTGTCTATGATGTGTTTGGATTTGAAAATTTCCATACTTAGCGTTGAATTTAGATGTGATGCTTATGTGTTGGGGTTCACGGGCTATGGGCTAATTTTAGGAATGGATTGGTTATCCAGAAATGGGGCCGTTCTTGATTGTGAAAGGAGAGTGGTTAGGCTCGTGACTCGCCTTGGCAACACTCTCAAAATCTTTTGTAATCCCATAAATTCGGTTATGCTAAGTTATCTAGAATCGCTTGACGCGTCTGAGGAAAATCTACGATCTGTTAGAGTGGTCCGAGAATATTCGGATGTGTTTGAGGAGGTGAAGGGCTTGCCTCCGAAGCGGGAGATAGATTTTCGAATATATCTTGTGGATAATGCGAAACCAGTATCTTTGCCAGTACACCACATGGCTCCAGTGAAAGGAGGGTACTCGATAAGCAAGTGAAGGAGTTGCTTGAGAAGGGGTTCATAAGACGAAGTATATCGGAGTGGGGTGCTCCAGTAGTATTTGCCACGAAGGCGGATGGGTCCCTTAGACCGTGTGTGGACTATAGAGAACTTAATAAGCTTACTAAGAAGAAGTGACACCTACTGCCGAGGATTGACGATCTCTTCGATCAGTTAGTTGGCGCCTCAGTGTTTTCGCTGTTGGACTTAGCCACTGGGTTCCATCAGTTGAGAGTGGCTTAGGATAGCATAGACAAGACTGCCTTTAGGACTCCGGACGGTTTCTATGAATGGCTAGTGATGCCCTTCGGTTTGACAAACGCCCCAGCATATTTTGTCGATTTGATGAGTAGGGTGTTTAGGGAGTACCTTAACAAATTCGTGGTAGTCTTTGTAGATGAAATCTTGATCTTTTCTAAGGATGAAGAAGAGCATGCCCTACATCTTAAGGAAGTGTTGGAGACCCTACGAGCGCATAGCCTTAAGGCTAAATTTTCTAAGTGTCACTTCTGGAGGAAGGAAGTACGGTTCTTGGGGCACGTGGTTTCCAAAGAAGGGATAGCTGTAAATCCCGCGAAGGTGGTGGCCATCCAAGATTGGAAGGTTCCCAAAAATGCTACCGAAGTGAGAAGTTTCTTGGGGTTGGCTGGCTACTATAGGAAGTTTATCAAAGACTTCGCAAAGATATCAGCTCCACTGACACGCTTGACGAAGAAGAACCTAGTTTTCACATGGGACGTAGATTGTGATGATGCGTTCCAACGTTTGAAGAGAGCTTTGACTTCAGCCCCAGTCTTAGTATTGCCAGACAGGAGTAATCCGTTTACCGTTTATACTGACGCTTGTGGGACAGGACTAGGCGCATTCTTAATGCAAGAGGGTAGGGTAATAGCCTATGGTGGAAGGCAGTTGAGAGCGCATGAGAAAAATTATCCTACACATGACCTAGAATTGGCCGCTATTGTTTTCGCGCTTAAGTCTTGGCGTCATTATCTTCTTGGCGAGAAATTCGAATTATTCACTGACCACAAGTCTTTAAAATACCGATTCTCTCAAAAGAACTTGAACTTAAGGCAGCAAAGGTGGATGGAGTTCTTAGCGTCCTACGACTTCGAAATAGCCTATCCCCCTGGCAAGGGTAACGTGGTGGCTGACGCCATAAGTAGAAAAAGATTATCCTTAAGTCCTTTGTTTGTTGAGCGGCGAAGTTTAGAATTCATTTCGATGTTTGGCTTTAGACCTTCCGTTGACTTCGTACCCGGTTTGCTAGCATCCTTGGAGGTCAGACCTACGCTTTTGGGACGGATTGGCGAGGCACAGCGAGACGACCCGCAGTTGGTTGAGTTAGTAGAAAAACTCAAAGGAGGGAAGTCATCAAGCCATCTCCATAGGTATACCCTAGACGATAAGGGTTGGTTACGTAGGGACGGTAGACTTTGTGTACCAAAAGATGATGACCTAAGGAAGACTATTCTTGACGAAGCACATCATTCGAAGATGACCATTCATCCCGGCGGGGACAAGATGTACAAAGACATGAAGAGAGTTTACTTTTGGGCCGGCATGAAGAAAGACGTGGCCGAGTATGTCGCTAGATGCTTGGTATGCCAACAAGTAAAAACGGAGAAAAAGAAACCCGGTGGGTTGCTTCACCCATTGGAGGTTCCACTATGGAAGTGGGAGAGTGTCTCGATGGATTTTGTGGATGGATTACCGCGATCGAGGAGGGGTAATACGGGGATTTGGGTTATAGTAGATAGACTTACTAAGAGCGCCCATTTCATTCCCGTGAAGAGTAAGAGGACTGCTCCATGGTTAGCTTCTGTATATGTCCGAGAAATAGTTCGTTTGCACGGTGTTCCTTCTAGCATAGTGAGCGACCGCGATCCTATTTTCACTAGCGAATTTTGGAGAAGCTTACAAGAGGCGGTAGGGACTCAGTTATGTTTGAGCACCGCATATCATCCTCAGACGGACGGCCAGACCGAGAGGGTGAATCGCATTCTAGAGGATCTGTTGAGGCTATGTATCCTAGACTTTGGGGGTACGTGGGAAGAGCATCTTCCATTGGTGGAGTTCACATATAACAAAAGCTTTCAGTCCAGCATTGGTATGGCACCATTCGAAGCTCTTTATGGACGACCTTGTCGTTCACCTACATGTTGGTGGGAATCTACGGATAAGATCTTACTTGGGCCCGATATGATTTGGGAGACTTCGGAGAAGATCGACTTGATTCGAAGGAGGATGAAAGCAGCGCAAGATAGGCAGAAATCTTATGCGGATAAGAGGAGGACAGATCTCGAGTTTGAAGTTGGGGACATGGTCTTTGTCAAAGTGTCTCCATTACGAAACGTTGTTCGCTTTGGGTCTGTTGGGAAATTAGCACCAAGGTTTGTAGGGTCGTTTCCTATTAAGGAGAAGATTGGACAGATGGCGTATAGAGTGGAGTTGCCCGAGAGACTTAGTGGTGTACATGACGTATTCCATGTGTCACATTTGAGGAAGTGCTTGCACGAGACCGAAGAAGTGGTAGAGCCGAGCTTGCTTAGAGAGGTGGAGATAGAGCGTGATGCGACAATTCAACGAGCTCCTACGCGCATTCTTGGGTCGGAGATCAAGAGGTTGAGGAATCGAGAGGTCAGACTAGTCAAAGTGCAATGGGGAGATGATGAGAGCAACACTACTTGGGAGACGGAAGAGAAGATGCGTTCACGATACCCTTTTCTTTTTTAGGGTATGTCCTTTAATTTCTCCTTTATCGCTTAGCTTGTACTTATCTTATCTCTAGTATATCCTCTCGCTAGTATCTTTGACCTTTAGTTAGGATAATCCTATGGTTGAAACATGTGTTTGAGACATTTTATGTATGATGGATGCAAAGTGGATGCAAGTGTTTGCTAGTGTTTGCTAGTGGTTGCTCGTGGATGCATATACACACACTATTAGGCACCAGATCGGCTCAGTCACTTCATATTGCATATTGCATATATATGGATGTATTTACTAAAATGGATGTATAATGGTTGTATTATCATATAGTTGCTGCATTCGGGTGGATGGTTGTGCACGCATATAGAATTAATATGTATCATTAGGAATATTTTGCATACATATTGGACGCATGGCACTATCATGAATTGCACTAAGGAGGTCGACTGAATCAGTAGACCGCCTAATTTTGCATTAGATATGGACATATACACACACTGTGCATATAAACATTAAAGCATTAGAAGTCTATTAAGGACAATGGATGCTGGTGTTTGATGGTTGAGTAGATGGACGATTAGATGGTAGGATATACATTCTTCTTGACTTGGAGATTTCGGGGACGAAATCCTTTAAGGAGGGGAGAATGTAACACCCCGTAATTTTATAACATTAAAATTCACAAATTAAAGTATACTTAATTTTTAGAAAAGAATTAAGTGAAATGGGTTGCGCAGAGAAATATATATATATATATATATATAAATTAAAAATTAAATAAATAAATATGTGAACAAGTTCAAAACAGTGAGTTGGGAGGGGAAATAACTGAACCGGCCCATTTTTGAGGTCGACCCGAGCCATGCTGGGTCGACTAGGAGTTAATCCGGGTGTTTGGTTGTCAACACGTGGGCTGATTCGCTCAAATGCAGATTTTGCATTTGATTGGTTCTCATGGTTCAGGGTTAATCTAACGGTCCTAAATAACTTCCTACACCTATAAATACATCCTAATGCTAACCCTAAACCTAATTAAAATAGAATAGTTACCGTCGCCATGGAAATCAATGGAGCCGCCGCCAACTAAGAAAGAAGAAAAGCAAATTCAATTCTAATTCTCTCAACCCTAAAGCAAAGCAAAACTCTCTCTTTTCTTCTCTAAATTGTGAGTATGATGATCTTAACAAGATTATTATCATTTTAATTAGGTTGAGTTATGAATGGATTATGAGTAGATGATGTGAATTATCATACATGTTGTTGTAAACCCCTTTTGCTATCATGTATATTGTAAATCCAATGTTATGTGATGATGATATCTTACATGTTGTAAATCATGCTATGATGATGTTATGTATGTTGAAAGTTTCTATGCTAAGTTGTGATGAATCATACATGTTAAAAAAGCCATGATGTTACCATCTATGCTAGTTAGTTCATATTAATTAAATCATCATGTTTGGGTTATGTTGATCTATATGAAAAGTCACATATGCAAGTTATATTGATTAGAAAGTTATGAATATATGCCATGACATCTATTATGACATTTAGAATTAGGCTATGACATATGTGATATCCTATGCTAGTTCACACCATCATTATGTTGCCTAAAAACCCCATATGCAAGTTTATGTATAGATTTGGGCTATGATCATATCATGTAAATTGAGACATTTAACAAGTTGACACCTTTTGATCCTTAACATGTGTAGTTTATGCAAGTTTCACCCCTATTATGATTAGATTTATTTTAATT
The DNA here is from genome assembly GCA_030737875.1 of Allium sativum. Lineage (NCBI taxonomy): Eukaryota > Viridiplantae > Streptophyta > Magnoliopsida > Asparagales > Amaryllidaceae > Allium > Allium sativum. The sequence continues at coordinate 434,674,288 of CM060920.1, forward strand.
GTCTATATGTTGTGATAATTTATCTTTGTGCTAGGTGTTAGACTATACAAGTCTAGCCTATATTATGTGTTGAATAAGCGAACGTATAAACATGGGGTAAGGGTAATATTAAGGATTTAATATTAAAAAGTTGGGGTGCAATTGATATGATTTTGCATGCCATAAGTGGATGGCCATAATTGAGTCAATTATGGACATCATTAAAAGTTGACTTAATTAATAATTTGAATAGGGAATTATTAAAACTGGGGTAAAAGATTTTAAGTGTTAATCAATGCTTTGGACACGAGGTTGGACTCGTTTGTGACGTAAACCTGCCCGGACCCGCCCGACAAATCCAGTGGTCACAAATGTCAGCCCAATGTGAGAGGTCCTAGGCCTAAACTAAAGCATAACGGTTGTAAAGACACGAGGTTAGACTCTTTTATGGTGTAAGACTGCCCGGACCCACCCGACAAATCCAGCTGCCATAAATGTCAGTCTAATGTGAGAGGTCTTTATGAGGTTATGGCCTGAATGAATTAAGAAATACTTAACCAGATAAACATGTAAGGTGGGACATGGGGGTTAAGTAGGTGCCTTGGGTGGCATGAGGAATCTAGGGGGTGCCCTTAGTGGCATGTGAAATACGATTAGTAAGACTTAACCAAACACACATGTAAATGAACATGACTAAGAGGGTTAAGTGGGATATACTAGTGACAAGCTTAGGTGGGTAGCTTGTGGGGGCCCATTTCGACCAGTATCCCAAACGTATCTTTGTGGGCTCGACCCAAGTCGAGGACGGGACACGCATGCTGGGTTCGACTGTAAGAGGCCAAAACGGGGAGCGGTGGCAACGCAAGTCCAACGGGTTTCGTACGCGTGTGTGGACCCGGGCTGGTAGGTAAGACGTTGTTGCATCGTGTAGGTATAAGCCGTGCATTCTCAAGTTGTATCGGGTTGCCACTTTTGGGGAGTGATACACCCCACTGTGGGGCCAGCACGGGTATCTACGAGTAGGGAGCCGATCGAAAGTGGGTAGTGGGGTACACCTAGTGGAGATAGGGGCAGACGGCACCTATGTAGTCAGCTAGGGGTACGTAAGGCTATTTATAAAGTTTCTGTGTGAAGCAAGTGGGATCAAACAATAGGGTGACTGGTGTGGTGCAGTGTAGTAATGTGTGGTGCAGTGTAGTAATCATTCGTTAGTAATTAGGTGTGCCTTTACCGTTATCTTTAACGTTATCTTAAACGCTATCTTTATCTTCCTAAGAGTTCATAGACATTTACTTGTCTTCCAGCTTATGCCTTAGTCTAGTTATTTTGATAATAGTATTGTTAGAATTATCATACTCGCCAGACTTTATGTCTGACCCCCTCTATTACTATCTTTTTTCCCCCTCCAGGTCCTCAGGTTGGGCCCAGCTCTAGTGGAGTTTGATTGAATTGCTTCATCTCTCTTTGGAAAGCTTGGACCGTTGAAGTAAAGTCCAGCTTGTTATCTTTTTAATGGCTATTTATGTAATGGGATTATGTATTTTGTTTTTATGAAGATGGATATTGTACTTGGTTATGATCTATGGTTTTATGATGTAACAAACATGTTTAATTTCCTCTACAATAAAATGAAGTTTTAGATTTCCAAGTACTATTTACTCTCTGTCTTGTTGTAATTTTTCTGTTCTATATTCACTTATAACCTCCATGGAAGTCAATGCATTCCCTTCGTGAGTGACATTAATGGACGTGGGGTGTTACAATCAGTTAAGTAGTAATGTTCGCAATACTACTTCTCATATTACAAATAAGAGAGTAGACTTAAGAACGATAACGTACTAGGCGGGGTTCCTAAAGGGCTAGGGGTTCGCCTCATGGTTTTAAGAGATTGTTAGAATCCACCTTTAATAGGGCCATAAGTGACCGAAAATGCCACCTCGTTGGGTCTTTACTCTAAAAAAACTAATGGGTGATTGACTTGGATATCCACCCCCATTGGTTAGATATTTATGTTTGTATGAATCTTATGTGCTGCGTAGACATACTTTGACATATGTAACCTGCTAAAAATGTAGGGTATGGACATTAAGTAACACTATATTTCAGTCACATAGAACTTTATGTTCTGACCCCCTCTCCTTAACATCAAACAGGTCAGTGGATGGGGTAAAGCCATGGATGAAGTCATGATTGAAGCCGATGGAGAAGATAAAGTTATAGCAGTTATTGCTTTGCTTCTTTTGAAATCTTATGAGATTGAACTATTTGATGTACCTGTAAACAAATGTAACTAGGACTATGTATTTTCGTGATTTTGAAATAAATGGTACATGTAACGTCCCGGAAAATTTTCGGCTTTGGTAATCGATATAAAACCCACGTCGATTATCCAAACATCGAAAATACCGGTAGTTAATGAAAGAAATTAGAAGGTGAGAATAGATAAGATAGAAACTTAGAATAGAAGAAGAAGAAGAACATACAACATCAGAGTAACACGAATCTCACAGCGGAACGAACAACTTATAATAGATAACATATCCTTGAAATAAAATCAATATATGTATACAGTAACATTATCAGAGTACAACACTTACAACACAACGGAATAAACAATAGCTATATAATCCTGAAGCCTCCTGCTCCAAGCTCTCCAAGTATCTGTAAATCCCGACTACTTGACTGCCCGTAAAAAATTGGGCACCCAAGAGTTTAGGGAAAACAAAACAAAATAAACTCTGGGTCAGTTATGTGACTGGTGTGAGTAAACTCAAATCATTTGATTTAACTTTCAAAATCCTTTTGAAACAAAGGATAATCATAAGACCGATCCACACTTAAACACGGATGGCTTTTACCTTATGATATCCCAAAAATATTTCTAAAAGGATACTTGTCTGATTTATAATAATGTCTAGATCAAGTAAATAGAAATCTAGCAGAAACGCTTGCATCAAACGTTCTACATATATAATATACAATAAAAACCACGGGCTCTTATTTGGGGAATGGATTCCAACTATGACAAGGTATGGATCCACCTTCCGATCAGTGTACTCTAGAAGCGATACACTGGAGTACAACAAGAACATCTTGTAACTCGGCCACACATGACCGACCATTCATTTATCTTGAATGTATCGAATATATTGCAACCCTCGGTTAGTATTCCAACATAACCGTTCCCGGGAGATACATAATTAAAAGAAGTAACAAATATGAATATTCTCTAGATGGTGACATTATACCCTACTTGGGTGCGGCCCACTTAGCCATGCTGCCTGCCCGATTTCTGTCATTTCCCAGTTGATGAGGCTTGAGGTTATAACATATCTTTCAACAGATCACTCTTTTAATTACTTTGAATGCCACATCGTCATACCCGTCAAATCACAAATTGATTTCCCTAAAATACCATGGGTATAAGCCTAGAGAAACGAATTCCTCCGCTACCAACGTAAATACGTTTGAAACGATCAACTTATGCGATCTACCTGATATACTCTGTCAGACATTCGTCCATTCAAGTTGTCCTGGGTCTGGACAAACCGAAGGCACTATTCAGTACATCCATCTTAGGCAATCTCTACCTAAGATTTATACAGTAGCCCTTGCACTTTATTCCATCTTCAATATATTCAGCATACTTGGTTTGCAACGCATATGCCAATACGGAGTGGTTCTTCGAATATTAATCCAACCGGTCTCTCCATATTAACAACGTAAATTGGTCAGAAACTTTGATAGTCAGTGATTTAACTATCAAAGAAAAACATGTGTGCAACCAACGATATTATTTCCAGATGGAAATTCTATCAATCAATCATCATTTAACGTTTATCTCTTTAGTTCATTAATTTATTTATTTCCTGTTTCCATATATTCAACATTCCTTATTTTCTAAATTTAGAAAATATACGTTATTAATCATTGGAAAACATTTCCATCTTTTTTTCCACATATCACTGTCATTCCAGTATTCTTTAACATCAAACATTTCATTTTCTATGATTAGAAAATATCTCTGATTATATTTGGAAAATGTTTCCAAAACTCATTCATTGGATTTAAACAGATGTTTAAATAAAACATCATTAAGCCAACTCAAACCGTTACACTTTCACTTAACCATCCTTCACGATCAAACCTTAACCATTCCTTAGTTAAGAAGGGAGTCAATCAAGTTGGGTTTAATTACCTCTCAGACCTTAACTGAACAATGTTTTAACTTCGGAATAGACAAAGTTTATCTTTTAAACCTTTAACAAACTTCCTTACGTAACTCTTGGATTCTATTTACGTATCCACTTCTTTATTGAAAACATAGATTATAAATATACCGTTATAATCCCTACTTTCGAAATATCTAGCTTCGAATATAACTTTTATTCTTTAATTTGAATAAACAATTAAACACCTAATTTATAAATAAATAAATCTTGATTTAAAAACCGGAAAGTATAAATACTTTCTCGAATTCGACGATTAACTCCCTTCGAATAACTAATATTCGATTAACTCACTAGGAATAACTAATATTCGATTATCTCACTTCGAATAACTAAATTCGATTAACTCTTATTCAATTACTAATATTCGATTAACTTCTTCGAATAACTAATTTCGATTAACTCTTATTCAATTACTAATATTTGATTAACTTCTTCGAATAACAAAATTAAATTAACTCTTATTCAATTACTAATATTTGATTAACATTTTCGAATAACTAATTTCGATTAACTCTTATTCAATTACTAATATTTGATTAACTTCTTTGAATAACTAAATTCGATTAACTCTTATTTAATTACTAATATTCGATTAACTTCTTCGAATAACTAAATTCGATTAACTCTTATTCAATTACTAATATTCGATTAACTTCTTCGAATAACTAAATTCTATCTCATTCAAATTCCCCTTATGAATTCTATTTCAAATCCGATCTTTCTTTACAAATGTTTTTATTTTCAAAACATTTATTTAATCCATTTATTCATATAAAAGATGAATAACATCTCTTTTATAATCTTCTTCTTTGCAAGAATACTTGCCTTAATCCATTATTCATATTCGAAATGAATAACATATTCTTTTTTATAATTTAAACAGTTTGGTTTCATATTTAAGACAATATCTTATTTTCAAATTCTATTTAAACTTCTATTTATAACAATTCATATAAAATCTTATTTTATATTCAACACTTCAATATATTCCATTAACAAGTCTTGTTAACACTACGTTCATATTCAGTTTCAAATATCGATGTTAAAAATCGATTCTTACTTCTCCATATAAGTTCTGACTTATATATCTCATTTATCCAATGATAATTATTTTTATTTAATTTATAAAATACTATTTATAAATTAATCTTCTCCATTTATCTATTTAAATAGATTTCTATTCAATATTTATTTTAAATCCTTATCACGTTATACCCATGTGCGAAGCACGGGTCTGAACCTTCCAAATGTCAAATTCTCCTTTTATGAAATTCTATTCATTCTATAAATATTTCCTTTCCTATTTGTTTTACAAATATTTCCTTTAATATTTGTTTTACAAATATTTCAATTTCATATTTTTTTTACAGATATTTCCCTTTTCTATTTGTTTTCACCAATATTTCCCTTTCTCTCATTCTTTGATTTTATAATTATTTCTTTTTATAAAATCCTTTTCTTTATGTATATAAAATCCATTGATTTTATATAAATAATTTATTTTCAAAATATACTTTGAAAATCCCCTTTTTACATCCAGTATTTCTTACGGTATTTAAAATACCAATTCATAATGATCTATATCATTCAAACACACATAATCAACAACAGATTATATATCACATCATATATCAACATATATGAAAAACAGTAAAATAAATGTTGAGGAATCTAGTTGGATTCCTCCAACTTGTTTCCCTGCGTCCACAAATGTTTAACAATATAATTAACATCGATTTCATTTCAATATGAAATATTCTGCTAAACAGAATCAAGATTTGATTAACGATTTATATATATATATCGTTATCTGTAATTTTAACCAATACATAAGCAATTCAACCAAACAGTTAACACACAACAATCAACAAATAATTATCAGTTCTAAGAATACGTTATAAAAATATAACTGTTCAGAATTAATGAGTTTTACTCACATTGGTCGGTTTATCGTTATATACCATAACCGTTCAACTTAGTCCATACAGGAATTTTATTCTTCCTAAAATTGTAATGTTCCTCAAAATGCTCCAGACTAGTTCCATTTCGTACTCCTCGACGATACGATCCCATTGGATCCAATTTCACTGAATTCTGATAACGGACGAACAAATTATCGTCGTTTCCAGCTTTAATTTGGAATATTATCACTTAACTAATATAAATTTAAAACTTTAATTAATTAAACCACTATTACCTTAAAAACAAAATCCACGTCACCCTCGTACTGTGCAAACCGCGTTTCCTAGAAGCCATTTCCACGAACCCGCCTTCTTCAATCTGATGCCTCCATCGTTATTACTTACCTTCTCTCGTATAGACGCATATATATAATCTGTTCCCCTTCTTTCTTTACCAATACTTCATGCACCAGATTTCCTATCATTCATCAAACCATGGACAAACCTTTTCCTTTTGCACCCCCCTTGTTTCCACGTTTTCAGTCCATGTTTCTCTTTTAACTGGTTCGAACATTTCCTGTAAAACAAAACGCATTTCATGGCTTCATAACTTTATATCCTACATGTATGACCTGCACCAACGTGCGTTAGTTAGTGCACCACACAAGCTTCCATCCTCCTTTTTACTCGTCCTCACTCCACCATTTTCCCCTCACCCCTTCACTTTTTCCACGTGAACTGTTCATTATTGAAATATAGTTTCCACGCAAACTAAATGATCCCAGGCAAAACTATTCATTGTCTTCCTTGCTAAAACAACAGCATACCTCCTCACACTTAACAAAAATACCCTGAGAAACCCTTCGCCATCGAAACTCCCCACTATCGGATCGAACTCCAGTGTAAATACCCCCTCTAACTCGCGCTGTTACCACTATTGAACGAGATAGACGTTGCTTGAGACTGCATACGTGTTGAAGAAAACACGTGAGCTGGAGGACCTCCATATATTTGTCTTAATTTTCAGGGGAGTTGGTTTGTATACGTTTAGATTTTAGATGGAGGTTTTATTTACTTTTAATGTTTGTTTTTGTGAGAGAGGTATGTCCACGTTTTTGATTTTAGGACACAAAAACTGGTGGCTGAACAAAGAAATGTGTGGCCTTATTTTCGATCAGGGAAAGTGAGTGACGTTATTTAGCTGAAGTTTTGGCTTGATCACCCCCTTTTTATTTTCTCCTAAGATTTAGATTATAAGACTTAACGTACCTCGTTTCATAAAATTCCTTCCACTTATAGACTGAAATAGATATACCCTTGTGTCGAGCTTGGTGACACGATCCCAAAAATATAATAATATCGGTAGGTTAACTCATATTGTGAAACCTTAAAATGTTGATTACAGGGTGCAAAATACTCCAAATAAAAAGTTGCTTATTTAATTAATTAAAAATTAAAATTCTAAAAATTAAATTATCACTATGTCTCAAAAGAATCTTGTCTAAATTCGAAACCGATATCTAGTTGTATCGAATAAACCCTTACGGTTGATAAACGATTCTATAACGACTATTTCAAAATTTTGATTTGGATATAAATCAAAATCTACACAATGAAACCCCGATTTTTCTCTTTCATTAGAAAAATATATTTCACCAGCTCTGAATGTTTCTTGTTTCACAGAAATCTAATTTAAAACAGACCCTGTATATTCAGTTGAAGTTCGAATCGCCAAATAGCGAACTGTCGCGCCATTACGAGCTCGATTATAATTATAATATAATTATATGTTCAACTTTCATCGAATAATATATTCGTCATTCTAATTCAAATTCTATACTGAATTAAATATCACAGATCAACCAATTCACACCATATTGTGAATTCCACTATTTCTGAGTATTTCAGAAATTAAATATATTATCATATTATTTATTTAAATTAAATATTCAATATTATTTAATTTTTGTCATTTTAAATAACCAAACCATTATTTAAATAATTAAATAAATTATTTATATACTGTAAAAGTACGGGTCGTTACATTCTTCCCCCCTTAAAAATAATTTTTTCCTCGAAATTGCTAAGGTAGAAAACAGATTCTATTGACTGGTTAGAACTTATTTGCTCAATTCTTCATTTCAGTTTCAACTGAACCAAATAAATTCCAATTAAATATTTATTTATTTCTATTAACGAAAATTTTCAAAAATCCTGAAAATTTTCTCACCCGAAATTTTCGAAAAATTTCGCCAGCACCTCCTTTGTACTGGTCAATCGGTACAACTGCAACTCGCCTCTCTAGGCCATCTCTAACCCAAAAGAAAATTAAATAGCCAAGCGGCTTGCCAATTCGGCTTATAAACCTCATATCCTATTAGAATATAAACGTGTACCATTTTGTCGGGCATATCATTATATTCTTTCCATCTGCTGTTAATTCAGCATATACCAATGTCATCCCAATCAAACTCCAATCAGTTTTTATCCACAAATCCAACCATTCGCTTATATCTAAGTCGAATTCCATTCAAAATCCAATTCCAATCTCAATTCAAAATTCTTACTCAACAATTCAACTTACTCGATATCATTATATTCTAATTCAATTCAATTTTCACATAATTGATTTCAATACAATTCCAATTTATTTCCACAAATTTTTATTTATTTATTTTTTTGATTCAAACAGTCTCTTCTTAGGAGTTCTAAACAACTTTGCTTTTCTCAAAAATCAAATATTCCTTTTGGAGTATCAAAACAATTCAAAAACAAAAATTTTGGTAGTAATCCGTCACTTAGAACTCGAAAATGAACACTAATGATGTCGCGAGTCATCATCAGGGTTATTTCCCAGCTATCGAAGTGAGTTCAATACTATATTACTTTCAAAACTATTTCTAAACACTTCTATTTTGAAATACATTTCAAAATACAATTCACAATGTTTGAACAACAATTTAAAATCTCCCAGGATTTTAAAATTCCTTATATTTAATCCAAGTCCATTTACAAACACCTTTCCAACTTTCCAGAGTTGTAATTTCAGTTCTGATTTAAATTCAGATTTAATCCATTCGATTTCATATATTACACTTATGTGAATTCTGATTGGTTATTTACATAACCGTTCAATTATAATCTTACTCCATTATAATAACAACCAATATATCTGATATATTATAATCATTTCAATATCAATATTTTATATAAAAATATAATTTGGGAAAATTTATTTTGCTTACCCTCTTTTCAAAACATATTGTGTCGACCCATCGTATTCGAGTGTTTAGATACTCCTACCGATACATTGGATCAAACTGATCGACCAGAATCCCTAAACAACTCAACCAATAAATCTCCACAATATAAAACCATTTTATATCAAATAACAAATACACTCACTCGCATTTATACACTCAACTCATTCTAGGGTATTACTAACCCCATCTATATTGAGTCACGCCACAGAGCCAAGGTAATTACTTAACCTTCAGCTCTGATACCACTGCAACGTCCTGGAAAATTTCCGACTGTGGTAATCGATATAAAACCCACATCGATTATCCAAATATCGAAAATACCGGTAGTTAATGAAAGAAATTAGAGGGTGAGAATAGATAAGATAGAAACTTAGAATAGAAGAAGAAGAAGAACATACAACATCAGAGTAACACGAATCTCACAGCGGAATAAACAACATATAATAGATAACATATCCTTGAAATAAAATCAATATATGTATACAATAACATTATCAGAGTACAACACTTACAACATAGCGGAATAAACAATAGCTATATAATCCTGATGCCTCCTACTCCAAGCTCTCCAAGTATCTGTAAATCCCGACTACTTGACTGCCCGTACAAAATTGGGCACCCAAGAGCTTAGGGAAAACAAAACAAAATAAACTCTGGGTCAGTCATGTGACTGGTGTGAGTAAACTCAAATCATTTGGTTTAACTTTCAAAATACTTTTGAAACAAAGGATAATCATAAGACCGATCCACACATAAACACGGATGGCTTTTACCTTATGATATCCCAAAAATATTTCTAAAATGATACTTGTCTGATTTATAATAATGTCTAGATCAAGTAAATATAAATCTAGCAGAAACGCTTGCATCAAACGTTCTACATATATAATATACAATAAAAACCGCGGGCTCTTATTTGGGGAATGGATTCCAACTATGACAAGGTATGGATCCACCTTCCGATTAGTGTACTCTAGAAGCGATACACTGGAGTTCAACAAGAACATCTTGTAACTCGGCCATATATGACCGACCATTCATTTCTCTTGAATGTATCGAATATATTGCCACCCCTCGGTTAGTATTCCAACATAACCATTCCCGGGAGATACAGAATTAAAAGAAGTAACAAATATGAATATTCTCTAGATGGTGACAATATACCCAACTTGGGTGCGACCCACTTAGCCATGCTGCTTGCCCAATTTCTGTCATTTCCTAGTTGATGAGGCTTGAGGTTATAACGTATCTTTCAACAGATCACTCTTTTAATTATTTTGAATGCCACATCATCATACCCGTCAAATAACAAATTGATTTCCCCAAAAATACCACGGGTATAAGCTAAGAGAAATGAATTCCTCCGCCACCAACGTAAATACGTTTGAAACAATCAACTTACGTGATCTACCTGATATACTCTGTCAGACATTCGTCCATTCAAGTTGTCCTGGGACTGGAGAAACCGAAGGCACTATTCAGTACATCCATCTTAGGCAATCTCTACCTAAGATTTATACAATAGTCCTTGCACTTTACTCCGTCTTCAATATATTCAGCATACTTGGCTTGCAACGCTTATGCCAATACGGAGTGGTTCTTCGGATAATAATTCAACCGGTCTCTCCATATTAACAACGTAAAAACGGTCAAAAACTTTGATAGTCGGTGATTTAACTATCAAAGAAAAACATATGCGCAACCAACGATATTATTTCCAGATGGAAATTCTATCGATCAATCATCATTTAACGTTTATCTCTTTAGTTCATTAATTTATTTATTTCATGTGTCCATATATTCAACATTCCTTATTTTCTAAATTTAAAAAATATACATTATTAATCATTGGAAAACATTTCCATCTTTTTTGCCACGTATCACTGTAATTCCAGTATTCTTTAACATCAAACATTTCATTTTCTATGATTAGAAAATATGTCTGGATATATTTGGAAAATGTTTCCAAAACTCATTCATTGGATTTAAACAGATGTTTAAATAAAACATCGTTAAGCCAACTCAAACCATTACACTCATTAACTAAATTCACTTAACCATCCTTCACGATCAAACCTTAACCATTCCTTAGTTAAGAAGGGAGTCAATCAAGTTGGGTATAATTACCTCTCAGATCTTAACTGAACAACGTTTTAACTTCGAAATAGACAAAGTTTATCTTTTAAACCTTTAACAAACTTCCTTATGTAACTCTTGGATTCTATTTACGTATCCACTTCTTTATTGAAAACATTGATTATAAATATAGTGTTATATTTCGAAATATCTAGCTTCGAATATAACTTTTATTCTTTAATTTGAATAAATAAATAAACACCTAATTTATAAATAAATAAGTGAAAATAAGGGTCACATCCATAAAATAAAACTTAATTAGGCTCACAACCTCCTGTTTCAAAACATATAAATTACATCCCTAATTTCAAACAGCGTCTGATATTTTTACAAAAATGCCCTTTTTCTTAATTCACGCCGTATTTACCTAGGTCGGATCTACTCATTACGTAATTAGTTTTTTTTTTCCAGAAACCTAATTTTCGTTCTCCATGGCGGCGGCGGCTCCAATGAAATTCATGGCCTCTAATCGGTGGCTGCTTCCTCCATCGCTGCCTGAGGTGTACACCGTCACCGCCTTCAGCCTCGCGTACGCTAGTCCGCCACCTCTCAACCAAAAACCCTTAATCCCCAAAACAGTGTCTCCTTAATCGACTTCCAAGCCGCTTCGTCAATCGCCGCATGCACTGTCCGATCTCCACGCAACCCCTTGTCCGATCATCGACGACCGTCCAGGCAACCCAACGCGCCGTCTCAGACCAGTGCGCGACTTGGAATGAAGCTCGGTGGTCAGCGAACAAAAATTGGGTTGATCTGGTGCAAAGGGTAGGCTCAAAGGGTAGGCTTTTAGACGAAGTGGCTTGATCTGGTGCAACAAAAATTGGGTTTGAATGTGTGCTGGTAGTTGAGGAAGAATAGCTTGTTGTCACATACAATTCGGGTATTATATATAATATATTTTCCAATTGTTGTTCACATTTTTGTATGAATGTGTGCTAAACGTCCATGTTTCATTTGGGATATATAACAATGATAGTAGATTTTAGCTAGCTTCATAGCATTGCTTCTTAAACCTCTTTGAACTTATATATGCTAAAGATTTTTGCTGAACTTCTGATAAAAAGTGCGGACAAATATGCAGCTATTCTTAATATATGCATATATGTATGCAATTTTTGATGAAAATACAAACAGAAAAACATTCAAAATCGCGATCTGTAAGATGTAGGAAAATATCTTTGATTTTTGCTGAACTTCAGATAAAAAGTTGCGGACAAATATGCAGCTATTCTTAATATATGCATATATGTATGCAATTTTTTATCAAACAAACAGAAGAACATATTATTTTACAAATGTATTCATATTTCTATGCATATATCCGGAATACTTGCATATAAATATTCAGAAATTATTGTGTAAGATGTAGGAAAATATCTTTGATTTTTGCTGAACTTCTGATAAAAAGTTGCGGATAAATATGCAGTTATTTTTAATATACGCATATATGTATGCAATTTTTTAACAAACAAACAGAAAAACATATTATTTTACAAATATCTTCATATTTCGATGCATATATCTGGAATACTTGCATATAAATATTCAGAAATTATTGTTATTTTGCTGATTTGTACGCATGTATTTATATTATTCTGAAGCAATTTTTGTAATTTAGGTTACTGCACATTAAGCTTATTAATGTTGATTTTCTTTTTTTGCTAACAGTGTTCCGGCGGATATTGGTGTAGTGGTGTTGTTGAAGCTTGGTCGTCCATCTTTTTCCAAATAATTGAAATCTGCGGTTGTCTCTACAGAGACTATAAGATGTGGTTTGCGCAATAAACTGGGTCTTAACAAAATTACTTGTTCTGCGAAAGACCATCATCTCTGCTTTGTAAATGTTTTGAAATTTTTTATGTAGTACATGTAAATGTGGTCTGTACTTATTTTTTGATGTAGTACATGTAAATGTTATGAAATTTTTCATGTATGTATGCACATATTTTTGTTATTTGCACATATATATATATATATATATATATATATATATATGCATCTTGTTATAATTATATGTATTTACTTTTTTTGTCATTTCTTTTGTTTCAGCAATTATGTAGTACAATTTTGTATATGTATGCAATTATTTCACTTAGTTGCATAAATTTATGCAATTTTAAGTAACATTTGTATGTAATTGTTTAGTTTTTCGTAAAAATCAAAAATGTTAATAAAAAAGTTGTAGTCCCTACATTCAAGTAATTATTTATTTCTGTATAATATTAATTTATGCACGTCTACTTCATTGTTGCGCAAAACTAATAATTTTTTTATGCACAATATTAATATATGTATGCAATTTTACGTAATATATGTATCTAATTCTCTAGTTTTTCGTAAAAATCAAAAGAAGTAAAAAAAACGCTGTTGGAGTGATAGACGGTTTTCCAGAATTGTAGGATTTAGTTTATGAGCGAGATAATAGGAGCGATAGACTGAGTAAATGAGGACAAACAGTTGTTGGATAGTTTTTTAGGTGTATAAGGGTAGATCTGGAATTTTTTTAGCGGAAATTCAAAAATAGGGATGTATTCTATATTATTTTTATCACCGGGTTTTTTTTATATTTTGAAACTTAATAGGGACCTGTAAAAAACGCACCCAATAAATAAATCTTGATTTAAAAACCGGAAAGTATAAATACTTTCCCGAATTCGATATAATCGAATTCGACGATTAACTCCCTTCGAATAACTAATATTCGATTAACTCACTTCGAATAACTAATATTCGATTATTCACTTCGAATAACTAAATTCGATTAACTCTTATTCAATTACTAATATTCGATTAACTTCTTCGAATACCTAAATTCGATTAACTCTTATTCAATTACTAATAGTTGATTAACTTCTTCGAATAACTAAATTCGATTAACTCTTATTCAATTACTATTATTTGATTAACTTCTTCGAATAACTAAATTCGATTAACTCTTATTCAATTACTAATATTCGATTAACTTCTTCGAATAACTAAATTCTATCTCATTCAAATTCCCCTTTTGAATTCTATTTCAAATCCGATGTTTCTTTATAAATGTTTATATTTTCAAAACATTAATTTAATCCATTTATTCATATAAAAGATGAATAACATCTCTTTTATAATCTTCTTCTTTGCAAGAATACTTGCCTTAATCCATTATTCATATTTGATATGAATAACATATTTTTTTAATAATTTAAACAGTTTGGTTTCATATTTAAGATAATATCTTATTTTCAAATTCTATTTAAACTTCTATTTATAACAATTCATATAAAATCTTATTTTATATTCAACACTTCAATATATTCCATTTACAAATCTTGTTAACACTACGTTCATATTTTGTTTCAAATATCGATGTTAAAAATCGATCCTTACTTCTCTATATAAGTTCTGACTTATATATTTCATTTATCCAATGATAAATATTTTTATTTAATTTATAGAATATTATTTATAAATCAATCTTCTCCATTTATCGGTTTAAACAGATTTCTATTCAATATTTATTTTAAATCCTTATTACGTTATACCCGTGTGCGAAGCACGGGTCTGAACCTTCCAAATGTAAAATTCTCCTTTTATGAAATTCTATTCATTCTATAAATATTTCCTTTCCTATTTGTTCCTTTAATATTTGTTTTACAAATATTTCCCTTTTATATTTGTTTTACAAATATTTCCCTTTACTATTTGTTTTCACCAATATTTCCTTTTCTCTCATTCTTTGATTTTATAATTATTTCTTTTTATAAAATCCTTTTCTTTATATATATAAAATCCATTGATTTTATACTAATAATTTATTTTCAAAATATACTTTGAAAATCCCCTTTTTTTACATCCAGTATTTCTTATGGTATTTAAAATACCAATTCACAATGATCGATATCATTCAAACATACATAATCAATAAAAGATTATATATCACATCATATATCACCATATATGAAAAACAGTAAAATAAATGTTGAGGAATCCAACTGGATTCCTCCGACCTGTTTCCTTGCATCCACAGATGTTAAATAATATAATTAACATCGATTTCATTTCAATATGAAATATTCTGCTAAACAGAATCAAGATTTGATTAACGATATATATTTATATATCGTTATCTATAATTTTAACCAATACGTAAGCAATTCAACCAAACAGTTAACACACAGCAATCGACAGATAATTATCATTTCTAAGAATAGGTTATAAAAATATAACTGTTCAAAGTTGGTGAGTTTTACTCACATTGGTCGGTTTATCGTTAAATAACGATAACCGTTCAATTTGGTCCACTCAGCCATTTTATTCTTCCTAAAATTTAATGTTCCCCAAAATGATCCAGACTAGTTCCATTTCGTAGCCCTCGACGATACGATCCCATCGGATCTAATTTCACTGAATTCTGATAACGGACGAACAAATTATCGTCGTTTCCACCTTTAATTTGGAATATTATCACTTAACTAATATAAATTTAAAACTTTAATTAATTAAACCACTGTTACCTTAAAAAAAATCCACGTCACCCTCGTACTGTGCAAACCGCGTTTCCTAGAAGCCATTTCCACGAACCCGTCTTCTTCAATCTGATGCCTCCATCGTTATTACTTATCTTCTCTCGTATATACACATACATATAATCTGTTCCCCTTCTTTCTTTACCAATAATGCACGCACTAGCCTTCCTATCATTCATCATACCATGGCCAAACCTTTTCCTTTTGCACCCCCCATGTTTCCACGTTTTCAGTCCATATTTCTCTTTTAATTGGTTCGAACATTTCCGGTAAAACAAAATGCAATTATTTCATGGCTTCACAACTTTATATCCTACATGTATGACATGCACCAACGTGCGTTAGTTAGTGCACCACACACGCTTCCATCCTCCTCTTTACTCATCGCTCACTCTACCATTTTCCCCTTACCCCTTCACTTTTTCCACGTGAACTGTTCATTGTTGAAATATAATTTCCACGCAAACTAAATGATCCCAGGGAAAACTATTCATTGTCTTCCTTGCTAAAACAACATCATACCCCCTCAACACTTAACAAAAATCCCCTGAGAAACCTTTCGCCACTGAAAATCCCCACTGTCGGCTCGAACTCCGGTGAAAATACCCCCTCTAACTCGCACTGTTACCACCAGTGAATGAGATAGACGTTGCTTGAGACTGCATACGTGTTGAAGAAAACACGTGAGCTGGAGGACCTCCATATATTTGTTTTAATTTTCAGAGGAGTTGGTATGTATACGTTTAGATTTTAGATGGAGGGTTTTATTTACTTTTAATGTTTGTTTTTGTGAGAGAGGGATGTACGTTTTTGATTTTCGAACACAAAAACTGGTGGCTGAACAAAGAAATGTGTGGCCTTATTTTCGATCAGGGAAAGAGAGTGATGTTATTTAGCTGAAGTTTTGGCTTGGTCACCCCCTTTTTATTTTCTCCTAAGTTTTAGATTATAAAACTTAACGTACCTCGTTTCATAAAATTCCTTCCACTTACAGACTGAAATACAGATACCCTTGTGTCGAGCTTGGTGACATGATCCCAAAAATATAATAATATCGGTAGGTTAACTCATATTGTGAAACCTCAAAATGTTGGTTACAGGGTGCAAAATACTCCAAATAAAAAGTTGCTTATTTAATTAATTAAAGATTACAATAAAATTCTAAAAATTAAATTATCACTACGTCTCAAAAGAATCTTGTTTAAATTCGAAACCGATATCTAATTATATCGAATAAACCATTACGGTCGATAAACGATTTTATAGCGACTATTTCAAAATTTTGATTTGGACATAAATCAAAATCTACACAATGAAATCCTGATTTTTCTCTTCCATTAGAAAAATATACTTCACCATCTCTGAATGTTTCTTGTTTCATAGAAATCCGATTTAAAACGGACCTTGTATATTCAGTTGAAGTTCGAATCGCCAAATAGCGAACTGTCGCGCCATTTCGAGCTCGATATAATTATAGTATAATTATACGTTCAACTGTCATTCGAATAATATATTCGTTATTCTAATTCAAATTTTATACTGAATTAAATATCACAGATGATCCAATTCAGACCATATTGTGAATTCAACTATTTCTGACTATTTCAAAAATTACATATATTATTATATTATTTATTTTAATTAAATATTCAATATTATTTAATTTTGGTCATTTTAAATAACCAAACCATTATTTAAATAATTAAATAAATTATTTATATACCGTAAAAGTATGGGTCGTTACAGTACATCTTATTTTTGGTATTATATTTTCTATTTCCGCTGTGTGAGATTCCTATTTGAAGTATATGTTATTGTTATCTATGCAAATGTAATCCTTACAGCAACTAACGACCCATTTAGGATGGCTCTAAGTTTCGATGGGCCTTTTCTAGGTCGAAATTTAGGCCTATTACGGGAAGGTTGATAAAGGATGTCTGTTCACGATGTATTTCATGTCTCGCATTTGAGAAAATGCCTACATGATTCAACGGTAGTAGTGGAGCCGAGCACTTTAGAGGAGACTGAGGTCGAGAAGGAGGCTTATGTTAGACGAGTACCTATAAGAATTCTGGATTTTTAAATAAAGATGTTAAGAAACAAGGAGATTAGACTCGTCAAGGTTCAGTGGGGAGAGGCCAGCAGCGACGCAACATAGGAATCAGAGGAGATGATTCGCACATCTTTTCCATTCCTTTTATATAGAACGCTCTCAGTCCTTTTATAGTTTTCAATTTGAACCTTACCCAGTTCTTATCATTTCAATTAGTGAGTCTTAGAAAATCCTATGGGTGCTAGGACATGGTTTGAACATGTTAACATGACATGTTATGTTTGATAGAGGATGCAATAGATGCATATACACACAGAATGCACTAATTGGTGATCGATAACTAGAACACTAACATGATTGCAAATAGATGTGTGTGCACTTTTAATTTATGGACGAAAATTGGATGAATATCATATGAATGCTACATTTTGTTGATGATGCTTGTAGCATGCATATAGAATCTTATGCATTATTAGGATTCTCTTCCATACATTTTGGATGCATGGCGCTGACATAAATTGAATAAAAGGAGGTTGACTGAATCAGCGGATCGCCTAATTTCTTGCATTAGTAAGGGACATATACACTACATTATTACATACATTCAAAAAAAACATTAGAAATCCTAAGGACAATGGACGCCTGTGATTGATGGATGAGTAGATGGATATATATGATGGTATGGTATCTATGACATTCTTCTAGCCTTGGAGATTTCAAGGATAAATCCTCTAAGGAGTGGGGAATGTAACAACCCAAAATTTTAACAAAAAAATTAACTAAAAGATTAATAAAATGAATATTAACCATAAAAATATTAGGAAATGGGCAACGGGAATTTCGCCATTTGGTCCTTTACAAAATTCTGGCTATGATAGTCATTCTGTTTGCCGATCGAACTTAAAACGAAGAAGATTTGAAAGAAACAAGTTTGAAATTAAAAATTGAAATTGGAATAAAAATCAAATTAATAAGAAATTAATTTAAGCGCAAATCATGATCATTTGGAGCAACCTAGCCTTTAGTTGGATCGACTTGGAGGTCGACACAGACCCCAAGTGGGTCGACTCAGGGTTCGACCCGCCTACAAGATGGGTCGATCGACCTGCGTTACGTGCGCAACCTGGTATGCACGTTCCTGGATCGATTTGGCTGGCTTAGGTGTGATTTTATGGAAGCTTTTTTAATTTGATGGACTAAGTTTTCAACTTGAAAACCAACGATCCTAAATCCACTAGCTCTACTATAAACATGGCTCCAAACCTAACCCATTTTCTCCCTACTCCATTTCCTCCATTCTATGCCTCTACCTTAAACAACCTTCTTCTCAAATATTTTTAATGGAGTACTAAGGCTTGGGTTAGCATATATTTTGGAGAATATTCATAGATATAGATTTCTTATTTTGGATCTGCTTAAAAATTGTGAGTAATTTCAATAATTGCTTTTAGTACAAAATTGGAGTTTTTCATCACAGCACAATAAGTTGTAGATTCCTTTCGATTTCTATTCTCTTTTCTATCAATAATCTACGTAAATCTGATAACTGCTTCGATCCTCTTTTCCATCTGTTTCAGTAATCTATTATGTTACTATAGTTTTGTTCAGTTCATCTATACCTCCTTTTCTTATGTAATTTTATTACAGTTCAGTTTCAGCTCTATTTTATTACATATTAGTTCTTATTTATCTGAACCTATGCCCTGCGAGAGCCTAAGCCATTGTCCTTTTTATTTTGACGTTGAGTTCAGGCCTTCAATAACCTAAACCACTTATTCCTTCTTGTTTATGCATAGTTTGGGTTAAATATGAAAGTGACAATAAAAGCGCAAATGGGGAAAATAAGAATTATATATAAAAAAGGATAAATTGGGCTTACTGAAATTATGCAATGAAGGATAATTTAATTGTAAGTTTGATAAACTGAATAAATGACATTTGGATAGATTCTAAACAACACGGATGTGTTGTAAAATGATATTAAACAAAAGTGATGTTTCTAGATAACCTACAGATTGAAGTTTGTGATACGACAAAAGTTACATGAAGAAGATAGGCTTATTAGTAAACTTATGATTGGAGTTAAGTTTAAAATAAACAAATTAATAAGCATGAGTAATAGTGGTCCGTTCCGGCAGCATTAGCTGATTTGGAAAATAAGTGGCGTATTAAGAAAATGTGTAGTCGGAGTCCGTTCCAGCGGCGACAATTGATTAGGGAAAATAAGGGGCACATAGTATTGGTCTATTCCAACAGTAGGGGTATACTGATTAGGGAAAATAAGAGGTCAATCAAATTAATTAATTTTTAGCGAGCAAGACGTTTGTTGACAATACTAAATGGGTCTAGGATAGCTAGGCTGTAACAACCCGTATTTTCAGAACCAATTTAAAATTTTGATTTAAGCTATATTAAGGAATATGAGAATTGCTAAATAAAATTTGAGAATAATTTTAAAATTAGTTTTTATATTTTATTTGACTTAAAATAAACCCAGTAAGATTATTAAATTGATTTATAAGCTTTGTTTTGAAATTTTAAAAATTAGATTTTGAAAATCAATGCATAGCCCTTAAAAAGTGAAATTTTGCATATGAGCCCAGAAATCAACGAAATAAAAAAATTTGGATTCATAGTGACAAATCATTATTGGGTTCCAAAGTGCGTGTCGAACGGAGTCATTATGTGGTCGTGCGGAGCAAAACCATTTGCTCAAAAACAGGCAGCCATTTTACAAAGGAACATTATTGAGACAATCTCAGAATTTGATTCCGTCTTTTTTCTGGATTCCTATCGTCTAATAATGGTTGAATTGAAAAGGCCATGCTTTTTTGGAGTTAGCGTGTGGGTGTGCAAGAAGAAAAGGTGCGCAAAAATTGCATTTTTGAACATTATTTGAGCATCTTTGAGAATGTTGACGGAAGGTCAAACGAACTCTGAATTCGAAGAAACTTGTTTCGTTGGACTCGTTTTCACGTCCACTATCTCGTGTCCGAAATCCGAGGCAAACGGAAATCATTGGCATTTGGACGATCGGAGAGAAACATGCATATAAACCACTTCTCTTCCTTTTCTCTTCATTATTTTTCACTTTCTCCTTCTTTCTTCAAAAAAATGGCCGCACCCTTGCTCCGCCGCTGCCAGCTTCCTCCAGCTGCCATCCACCTTTGGCCAGCCACCGCCACCCCCTCCGTCCAGCCCCTCCTCCTCCTTCTCCTCCTCATTTCTCTCTCATCCATTCAAAACCCCTAGCCCCTAAACCACCCAAACCGTCACCACCGCCGCCTCCGCCACTCCTCAACCACCTCCCCACGCCCTCTGGCCATCCAGTTCCGGCTGTGGGCCCCACATGGCCAAAAAACCCGCTTTTCACAAAAATCTCGTTTAGCATAAAACACCCTGTCCCGCTTTAGCCAATAACTCTTAAACCGTTCATTTCTACACGAAATTTCACAGTGCCAAAGTTATAGAGCACGATTTTCTCTTCGATTTGGATATACGACAATCGAATTTTAGAGTTCGGAGTTGTCCGGAAAACGCGTCTAAAGATCGCGGACTTGAAGCAAAGATTCGCGATTTCCGGTAAATGGGTGCATTTTTGGAAGAAGTTCCACTAGGCAAAAGTTGTCCAAAATGGCATGTTTGGGCTAAGGACAAATTTTTGGTGAAGATTGAAGGCCGTATGCAAATTCTAGAGCCAAAGAAGCGAATTCAAGTGAGGGGAACGACAAAACGGCGCGCGCGGTGAAGATTTCTACAAATGAAGAGTCGCGGTGTTTTGTTTAGCTTCTGGGTGAGAACTCGCTTACTAAATAATTTTTTTAAGTTAATATGTAGCAGTTAGTTTGACATTTTAGGTTGCAAGTTAGAAACTGCATCATATAGTGATATTATCTCCTTTAGAGTCAATACTGGAACTATTCACAAATCCCTTGCACTAGAAGCGTTGTATGGATATTAGCGACATTCGCATTTCATACGACGTGGATGGACAGTTGTGGCACCTCAAATGACATTGGATGTTGAGTATTTATTTATGATTATGGTGTATGTGATTAATGGTTTATGACTGGTATTGATTATGTGTGGCGGAAGCCTAGTCACGAGAGGGGTAATGCATATACATTATTCCGGTGTTACAAAATAGCGCCGTTATAATAGCGATTTTTTTTGAAAACCCCACATAGGTAATTGGATGATAATTGACATACAATAATCTCAATATTTAGTTTTATGTCAATCGATTGATTGACAGACTGTTATGATCGTTATTTATTTATTTTAATGCTTATACAGTGGTAGAATGCACTTTGGATGTTGCTTGAATGGTTAATGATTATTTACCATTATTGTTGAATACATGCGATGTATAAATTTCATATAACTAAAATTATATGGTAATTGACTGAGTCACATTCCAATTCGGAAATAATATTTTGATATAATATTCAGTGAAGAATTAATTTACGGTTTTGATGTCCGATTTTGGATGGACACAAAAATATTGAAATTGAAGCCGAGTTAAGTAGTTAAACGCCATTTTAACTCGAATTCAATCAGTTTTATTCATTTTATAATGAATACGAAAAAGGAAATGGATTTCAAAATTTGATATTTTGAAAATATTATTGTTTTGACGTTATACTAGTAAGGAATATTCAATTTTGATTTAAAATTGAAATGGAAGTTGGAATCGTTTTTAAAATGAATTTATAAAATACGTTTTGAATTGAAATTGATGATATATATATTATATATATTTAAATGGTTTGAATAGAACGCGCCGCACAAGTGACCGTTCGCGAATTTCAACCATTAACTTCAAATTGATGTAACGGGAGATCCGACTGTCGGATTCTCCTAAAACCGAAATCGTTGAGTTCGTATCGAAAAGAGCTTTCAAATGAATATATGAGATTTAAATTTGAACGGTTAGATTTTTTAACATGTCCAAATCAGTTTTGGAAAAGGTCGCTATAAACGCAGTTCGGTGCCGATATTGGAAACCGACTGTAAAGGCCTAATTTTAAAATTATTAAAAATATGAATAAATTATGCAAAATCATAACAAATGATTTGAAATGATTTTGGATGAAATATTCCACGTTTGTAAAGATAAAAGATATTTTTATTAGGATAAGTTGTTTTACAACTAGAATGGAGAAAAGAAATAAATTGTATGGTTTTAATATAACCAGAATTTTCCAACGTGTGAATTGGAATGGATTCGAATGGAAATAATCTTTGGAATATTTCGATATTGGATTCCACGATTATGCGGATATTGTTGAGGAATTTGGAAGATACAGATATCATTATTCCCAATACGATATCCATTAGTTTCAGAATTTGATATTGAATATAAGCCGATATGATTTTTATTTAGAGCCTTTTATTTAACATCAAATTGATTTTTGGGATTATCATGCATAGTGTTTTAAATGACATTTGTGTGAGGGTCTGCCCCGCACCAGCCGACATTTCAAATGAAAGTGAGTTGTGCCTATGCCTGACCAACACGAGACGGTCGTCAAAGAAAGGAAAGAAGGGAATTTGAACTGACAGGGAACCTGTAGAATGTCTCACATCGCATGGAATAAAATATAATAATAACATACTTGACATAAAACAAGCGAGACAGTGCATAAGATGAGAACTAAACCATGATAGCAGCGGAAAATTCAAGTTACAGCTTATGTTCCACATCATCATTATTACAACTTTTCAAACAGTCTCTAAAGAAAAATAGGAAAGGTACACTACTAATGCCCAAAGTAGTGACCAACAGCTACACAGGGAGAATATCTGTATAAATCATACGTGGAAGCCTCCTGCTCGTCTACGGATCAGCTACTCGTGCATAACCAGGTAAACTGTATCTAGTCTGCCCGTTTAAGAGCACCCTGAGTAATAAGAAGAGACATAAAACTCTGGGTCAGACAAAAGTCTAGTATGAGCGATAAGCAGCAAAATAGAACAATAACAGGTATACTAAACCATACCCGACCCTGGACCTGCAACCAAAGAGTAAGCACATCATGATGTACAATACTCTAAGATGACACTAACATATAGTGTAAAGATACGGGGGTGGGGGTTGCATGTCATAGTGATATCAAACAATCAAACATAGCAACCATCCTCACATCTCTCACTCAGTGCGTAAAGCATACGATATCCACCACTATGATCATCTAAATCCTTGCTATGATCACTCTGCCCCATTGGGTCATAACGACTCCACTGCACTGATCCACAACCACTAGTCCTTGTTATGTCCACTCCGCCCCATGAAGTCATGACGACTTCACTGCACTGTCTCATAGCCATGCTACGATCACTCTGACCCATGGAGTAATAACTACCCCACTGCACTGATCTGTACCCTAACATCCGTCTTGGTGGTGAATCAAAGTTATGGACGTCGATAACCCCTTAGCACACGTCCCACAGCAAAGCCCAACTCATGAAGTTAACTCGTTGGTTCCCATCAGGATCCTGAATTCTCCTTCCTATTTGGACTTCCTTTACATCTCGGGTATTGGTCGAATTGGAGTTGGTCTTCAGATGGGTCGTCGCGTCGTAGTAGTGGGAGCTTGAACTCGGTTCGGTTCATGGTCATTGCCTCGGTTCAGTTGTGAAACTCCGTGGTGCAGTTCAGTTCGGTCCTCAAAGTGCTCCTCCCTAAGTCAGTTTGGTTTGATGTTCCTCCATCTCTAGATCCCGGTTCGGTTCGGTGTTCCTGCCTGGGTTCGGTTCGGTCCTTTAGTTCTCCAGTTGGTCCGATCCGATCCCATTCCAAGCTCCGGTCTGATTCCAACTCCAACTCTGTGCAAGTAGTGGCCTTTCTTATTTCCATAACCCAATCCGATTCAGTTCAGCTCTTCCGACCTGATCCCCTAGCCGATCCGATCCCCTTAGCCGATCCGATCCGGATTGCTCCAGAATTTCCAGCAAGCTTTTATCGTCTATTCTCGCCAAACGACGGAATTTTCAACCATTCTAACTTTACTAAACAATAATGAAACATACCAAACAGTCATAACAACATGTATAATCAACCATAAACAGCAAAACAACAATTTAAGATGTTTATACAGATGAAACATACCCAAAAACCCATGTTTTTCCCTTAATCCCCCTTAATCATATTTAAGCATACAATTAGAAAAACTTATCCAAATTAGCCCAAATTTTTAACAGAGCTCTAAAATAGTATTTTAGAATTTTACAAATTTTTCCAGATTTTTCTGAGCCATAATTTCGCTAATTATCACTAATCACCCCTAATTAGCCGTAATTAGTGAAAAACAATGCTAATCACTCACTTTGGCCATAAACAAACTATAGATCCGAAATATTATCTGTTTTGGGACAAATTCTAATGCAACATAGCAACTCCAACTCTGATTTGGTGTTATTTCCCATTGATTTGATGTAGCTTGGCTTAATCTTCAATTAGAAAGCGACTGGGAGCGATTTGGGATGTTTAGAAGGTGGAGGCCATAGCTAGGGTTACAGAAATGTCTTAGGCAGCTGAAAAATGAAATAAAAATCGATTTCCTACTGTTCTCAGCCTCCCCATAACCTTAATCCCGAAATGGGTTATGGGGCCTCTTGCTAATCACCCTAATTAGGCCCAGTTAAGCTGTTTTTCACCTTCTAAACCTTGTTTCAGCCATATCTCCCAAACGGTGAGTCTTTTTGGCTAAAAAGACCACTTTATGGAAAGGTAAACCATCATCTGAATCTAATGGAAGTGGTTTCTAGTCAAAACTCCTTACCAATCAGAAGGTATGGCCGAAACAAGATCAGCTAGGGGCAAAACGGTCATTTAAAAATCGGCAAAAATCATGAACATGGGAAATGACCCCAATAGTCGTCTCCCAAAGTTACATGGCTATACGACTTCGCATGAAAAAGAAATAAATATGCTACGATCCCTTGATGCATGGAATGCGGGTCTTTACATTCTCCCCTCCCCCCCCCCCCCCCTTAAGAAATTTCACCCTCTAAATTCCTTAACTAAGAAACAAGTAAAAGGATCTCGCATGCCTACCAACCATTCACAACAATAAAACATACAAAACAACAAACAAGTCTATCCTAACATGCGGAAAACTAAGTGCAATTAAAATCTTACCAGGTAAAGAGTTCTGGATACGTCTTCCTAATGCTCTCCTCTGTCTCCTAAGTACAGTCATTCTCATTCTCGCCCCATTGAACTTTGATTAGATTCACTGCTTTCCTTCGAAGTTGCTTCGTATCGTGCTCAACAATACGAATCGGCTTGCGGTTCCCAACCGCCTCATGTTCTACCTCGATATCATCCAATTGATCAGGTGAAATAGTCATATCGGGTCGTGCACGAATTTCCTTAACTAGGAAACATGAAATACGTTATGAACTCCTGCCATCTTCTCTGGTAATTCAACTTTATATGCCAAATTCCCAACTTGCTCGAGGAGTGGGAATGGACCAACAAATCTTGGTGCCAGCTTTCCTCTCCTTCCAAATCGAATAACATTCTTTAATGGAGAGATCTTGACAAACACGAAGTCGCCAATGGAGAATTTCGAATCTCTTCTCCTCTTATCAGCATAACTCTTCTGCCTATCTTGGGCAGCCTTCATTCGCTGTTGAATGATCTTAATCTTGTCTGAAGTTTCTCTTATCACATCTGGTCCAAGCACAAATTTCTCACTAGTTTCTAACTAACATGAAGGTGAGTTGCACGGTCTTCCGTACAAAGCTTCAAATGGAGTCATACCAATACTGGATTGATAACTATTATTATATGCAAACTCTACTAGATGCAAATGGCCATCCCATGATCCACCAAAGTCCAATATGCAAACTCTCAATAGATCTTCTAATATACGATTTACCCTCTCTGTTTGACCATCAGTTTGAGGGTGATATGCGGTACTGAGATATAATTCTGACCCTAGAGCCTCTTGTAAGCTCTTCCAAAACCCACTAGTAAACAACGGGTCTTGGTCACTCACAATGCTTTTAGGTACTCCATGAAATCTCACTACCCACTTCATATACAGTTCTGCTAATTTGGTTGATGTTCTATTTGACTTGACGGGTATAAATCTTGCACTCTTGGTCAAGCGATCCATAATCACCCAAATGTTATCATGGCCCGACCTAGTCCTTGGTAACCCATCAATAAAATCCATTGAGACTTATTCCCATTCTGGAATTTCCAGTGGTTTGCAACAAACCATTAGGTTTTTTTGCTCAGCTTTAACTAACTGGCAATTCATGCACTTGGATATAAACTTCCCAACGTCTCTTTTCATCCCTTCTCAGTAGTAGGTCTGCTTCATGTCTCGATACATTTTATTACCACCCGGGTGCATAGTCAGTTTTGAGTGATGACATTCTCTAAGCACTTCATCTCTCAATCCATTGACATTGGTTACAACCAGTCTACCATTCTTTCTAAGCCATCCATCTCGATCAAGCCCATACTTGTTCATCTCTTCGTTGATTCCCATCTCTAACTTGGAGATGATTTCCCATAGGTTAGGATTGTCCCTCTGACTGGAACCAATCAGCTCAATCAAAGTGGGTCTGATCGTCAAACTTGCTAGCATCTCTGGATCCAATACGCACTTTGGTCTAAAATCGTACCCTGCGATATACTCCAGTTGCTTCCATTCTAGAAACATAACCCCTAAATTGGCATGTCTTGAAACACCCCACCTCCATTAAGGTCACTCACAAAGGAAATGCCTTAACTTTGGTGGAGCATTATAGGTAAAAGACACAGATAATTTACAAGACAGACATATATAAGCTGTGGAAAAACTAAATTTATTTCATATGTGGTTCATAACAAAAACATTCCAGCAAACTGTCTCAAAACAACTTCCAAATCATTACATCAAAATCTCTCTTGATTATAACATAAAGAAGCATAAAACACAAATAAAACTGCATAAATCCCCAAGTGGTAGTGTGTCCAAAGCCATAGCCAAAAATAAGAGGTTCCAAGCCATACATCATAGAGTCTTCAAGCTTGGAAAGATGAACAGTCCAAATTAAGCTGAGCTATTCCCTCCCTGGCTACCTGAGGGGGGGGGGACGGAAGAAAAGAGAGCGAAAGAAAAATGGGTCATACATAAGTCTGGTAAGTCCAGTGATTATTCAGCATGTAAACTGGTAAGAGAACCATGACATGAAGAAACTGGACGGAGGACAATAACAAAGAAATAAGGTAACATAGGATAAGGCAAGGTAAACAAGGCAAGATAAACTAATCATACTATCGCACTCATATCCATATTCTCTGCAACTACTAGATATTTCAACCATCATCATGAGTTCAAACCCAGTGATCCCTTTTTATTGATCGGCTCGTACTCGCACGCATTTACTACTTGTGTCATACGACCCTGCTCGATTGTAGATTCCTATGCTAGTCCCACCATGGGGTGTATCAAATCCTATAGTGGAAACCCGACACAATTCAAGATGCACAGTGTATAACTACTGATGCCCAGTGCCTGCTTTTTCCACTCCGGAGT
Source organism: Allium sativum (assembly GCA_030737875.1). NCBI lineage: Eukaryota > Viridiplantae > Streptophyta > Magnoliopsida > Asparagales > Amaryllidaceae > Allium > Allium sativum. Next base: position 434,702,901 of record CM060920.1, read on the forward strand.
ACGTGCATGCCCGTACTCCGTCAGAACCTACACTGACACACCAACCGTTGTTGTTTTGACCGCTTATAATCAGCCCAGTAATCGTGGCCCACCCTGCCTAGTTCAGGGTACCATGATACATCTATGTGGGTTACTGCTGAAATGGGACCCCGTTACTAGGGTTTTCCTAATCAACATGTTAAATTGGTTAAGTGTCCAAGTTAACCTAACCCCACCCATCAGTTTGGTTAACATGTTGTATTGGTTAAGTGTTTCCTTAATTAACTTAATCACACCATTCCTGACTTAGCTTTAATCCATTCATTAAAGCACTAACCACTCAAATTAGACAGGTATTGTTGCGGTTACTGGATGTGCCAGTCGGGTCTGGGCAGTTTTACACCGCAACTCAGTCTAACCTCGGGTTCTTTTGCGCTCAATGCACTAACCTCTCACATTAGATATATATATTGTTACGGTTGTTGGATGTGCCGGGCGGTTCCGGGCAGTCTTACACCGTAACTCAATCTAACCTCGGGTTAGGCATATTCGTTTTTTCTAAATTTACATATTTATCTCTTTATATTTATATGTAAATTATTGTCATTCAAGTCAAGCCCCAGTTTCCCTTTAAATCAAGTTCATGATTTTAGGTATAAAAATTTATACCACTTTATGCCATAAAACATTTACATGTTTATGAGCCAAATATGCCAATTATATGTAAATTCATGTTTTTCCCCAACGTTACCCCCGTTAAACGTTCGCATAAATCACATAAAATGTTAGGCTCGCTGCATAGCCTAACTCATACATAAAAGGGGAAAAAAGAGAAACATGTAATATTCCAACATCATAAAAATATGGATCTAACTACACATGTGTCATATGAATTCGGCATAGAACAATATATATGAACTTGCAAATTTAGATCTACACAACATGAATCGTAAAATGGGGTTTTACATAGAACTACATAAACTTAAAATAGGCATGCGGTTGTGAACTTGCAAATTAGCATGTAGTTCTAGTCATATATGTGAACATGGTTGAACTTGCATAAACATAGCAAAATTCCCAAATTGACATACAACATATTGGTGTCATCACCAAATTATACAACATTATATGCCTTCGCCAAATTATACAACATGATATGCCATTGCCAAATTATACAACATGATATTCCATTGCCAAATTATATAATCATGATATGTCATCGCCAAATTATACAACATGATATGGCATCCCTAAATGAGCGTACCGGGAGATCCGACCGTCGGATTTTCCCAAAACTGAAACCGTTGGATTCGTTTCGAAAAGATCTTTCAAATGATATAAAATTTGTGAAGATCCAACGGTTAGATTTTCAGATATGTTAGGTTCATTGCCAAGCATTTAACATGGTAGTTTTATCATCAAATTACATACAACATGATCACAAACTTAACATGATAAGAGTCATAGTCTTAATCAATTCAGTTTTAACAGAAAAGGATAGACATAAATTTACATTAGGCGTTGTTCTACATCCAGTTATTTAGTCACGATTCTAATATCGTTTAGGTCTAAATGATAACTAGACTTACAAAAAGGAGACTAGTCTTGTGTTCTAGGATCTGTATTCTGAAACTGAATAGCTCTCCTTTGTTGTAGACGTTGAATTCTCTTAGTTGAATTAGATTTGATTTGTAATTTCTAACTTCCTTTCTAGTTGAAGGAGAATGGCGGCTACTCTAGGTTGAGTATTGACAGCATGACAACTCTAGGAATATTTTTTTTGTGGTTTAGGGTTTAGATTTAGGTTGCTTATATAGAAGTTTGATTTAATAGGAGCCGTTAGATCAACCTAGGGCCAATCAAGGCCATTCAAACCTAAGAGAACAAACCAGAATTTGCCACACAAGCCCTTATGACTTAGAAATCGTCACACAAAGAAACACGTCAGGTTTCAGATCTGGCCGGAGGGGGAGGTCGACCCCCTGGTCGACCTATGTGACCCAGGTCGACCCCCAGGTCAACCCTTTGGTCGACCTGATTTCTGGGCAGGAAATTTCCCGCCTAGCCTGCTCCGGGGTTTTTGAATTTCGAAACTTGAATTTGAATTTCGAGCTGGTTTTATTATTTCAATTCTTGAATCTTCTGAAGGTCATAACTCTTTCATACGGAGCCTGATTTATGCAAACTCAGACTCTATCTCAAGCAGAATTCCGAGACGAACGCAATGGCGTAACCCGTTTCCCTTAATTCTGACATTTGTAATTAATTATTCTTTAATTTTCTACTTTAATGTTTATAGAAAATACGGGGTGTTACATTCTCCCCTCCTTAAAGGATTTTGTCCCTGATATCTTCGAGTCAAGAAGAACGTATGTCCTACCATCCAATCGTCCATCTATTCACCCATTAAACACAGGCGTCCATTGTCCTTAAAAAGACTTCTAATGCTTCATGATCATATGCATAGTGTGTGTACATGTCCTTATCTAATGCAAAATCAGGCGGTCTACTGATTCAGTTGACCTCCTTAATGCAAGTCATGTCGGCGCCATGAGTCCATTATGTATGCAATCATCCCTAATCATACTTTCTACATGAGTGCATAATCATTCATATAAATGCAACATCCACATGATAACACATCAAGTTTCAATCATATACAAGTACATATATGCATATGCAATATGAAAGTGACTGAGTCGATCTAACACCTAATGTGTGTGTATATGCATCCACGAGCAACCACTAGCAATCACTTGCAACCACTTGTAACCATCAATCATAACATGTTTCAAATACATGTTTACATCCATTGGTTTCTACCTAAGAATCAAGAATAGCACTGAGGAAATACTTAAAAAGGTAGATACGAGCATGAATAAACTTAAGGAAAAAGAGATCAAAGATGTACCCTAAAAAAGAAAAGGGTAGGTTGCGCGTATCTTGGCCTCAGTCTCCCAAGTCGCGTCTTCCTCAGCGTCACTCCATTGAACTTTAACAAGTTTGACTTCGCGGTTGCGTAGCTTTTTGACTTCTGTGCCCAAGATTACGAGTTGGAACTCTTCTCACAGTTGCCTCTCGTTCTACTTCTACTTCTTCTAATATGCTTGGTTCCACCACTTCTGCAGACTCATGTAAGCACTTCCGTAGGCGAGAAACATAAAAGACATTATGAACTCCAGCCAATCTTTCGGGCAGCTTTACTGTGTAAGCCATCTTTCCAATCCTTTCACTAATAGGAAACGTCCCAACAAATCTTGGTGCCAAATTTCCTGTGGATCCAAAGCGAACGACGTTCCTCAAAGGAGATACTTTAAGGAAAACCCTGTCTCCAACCTCAAACTCAAGGTCAGTCCTTCTTTTATCTGCGTAGGACTTCTGTCTATCTTGGGTAGTCTTCATTCTTCTTCGTATCAAGTCCACTTTATCTGAAGTTTCTCTTATCATATCTGGTCCAAGTATGAGCTTGTCTGTAGACTCCCGCCAACAAGTTAGTGATTGGCATGGTCTTCCATATAAAGCTTCGAAGGGTGCCATGCCTATGGTGGCTTGGTAGCTATTGTTGTAGGCAAACCCCACCAAAGGAAGATGATCCTCCCATGTTCCTCCAAAGTCAAGAATGCATAATCTCAAGAGGTTCTCTAATACTCTGTTCACCATTTCCGTCTGACCATCGGTTTAGGGGTGATAGGCCATGCTTAAACATAGCTGTATGCCTACAGCCTCTTGCAAGCTCCTCCAAAACTCGCTCGTAAAGATAGGATCTCGGTCACTCACAATGTTGGAGGGTATCCCATGGAGTCGAACTATCTCTTTAAGACAAACGGATGCTAAAGACGAGGCAGTCCTTCTACTTTTAACGAGTATAAAGTGAGCGCTTTTTGTGAGCCTGTCCACTATTACCCAAATACTGGTATTGCCCCTTCTTGACCTAGGCAGTCCATCAATAAAGTCCATTGAAATGTTATCCCATTTCCACTGTGGGACCTCTAGAGGATGAAGAAAACCACCGGGCTTCTTTTGCTCCACCGTGACTTGCTGGCATGTTAAGAACTTAGAGACGAATTCAGCTACATCCCTCTTCATGCCATTCCAAAAGAAAACCCTTTTTACTTCTTTATACATCTTGTCTCCACTTAGGTGTATGGTCAAATTGGAATGGTGCACCTCTTCGAGAACCTTCTTCACCAAATCCCTTGCTTGTAGGACGCATAGCCTTCCATCCCGCCTCAACCAACCTTTATCATCGATGGAGTATCTATTGAGGTGACTAGAAGTCTCACCCCTAATTAGCTTATCCATCACATCAACTAGCTGAGGGTCTTCACGTTGCGCGGTTCCTATTGAATCCAAAAGAGTAGGCCACACCTCTAGCGATGCTAACAAACCAGTCACATGATCGACAGAGGGTCTAAAGTCGAAGTTGGCTATGTACTCCAAGCTCTGCCTTTCTACAAAGAGAGGATTTAAGGTCAGCTTCTTTCTACTCAAGGCGTCTGCTACCACATTGCCCTTGCCAGGGGTATAGGAAATCTCGAAATCGTAGGATGCCAAGAATTCCATCCACCTTTGTTGCCTCAAGTTAAGATCTTTCTACGAGAAAAGGTACTTCAACAATTTATTGTCAGTATACAATTCAAACTTCTCACCTAGGAGATAATGGCGCAAAGACGATGGAAGCCAACTCTAGATCGTGGGTTGGGTAGTTTCTTTCATGTACTTTCAACTGTCTGCCTCCATAAGCTACTACCTTCCCTTCTTACTTTAAGGCAGCACCTAGTCCCGTACCACATGCATCCATGTATACGGTAAACATCTTGCTCCCATCCGGCAATGTCAGAACTGGGGCTGTTGTTTGAGCCCCCTTCAATCGTTGGAAAGCAACATCGCAATCCAAATTCTAATTGAAAGTTAGGTTCTTCTTCGTCAACCTTGTAAGTGGAGCTGAGATTTTCACAAAGTCTTTGATGAACTTTCGGTAAAAGCCCGCTAGCCCGAGAAAACTTCGGACTTCGGTTGCATTCTGTGGGACCTTCCAATCTTGTACCACAACTAATTTTGCGGGGTCCATAGCCAACCCTTCCTTGGACACCACATGTCCGAGAAACCTTACTTCCTCTCTCCAGAAGTGGCATTTGGAGAATTTGGCTTTCAACTGATGTGCTTGAAGAGTATCCATGACTTCTTTTAAATGTTGAGCATGCTCTTCCTCACTCTTTGAGAAAATCAAAATGTCATCTACTAAGACCACCACAAACTTATTAAGGAACTCCCTGAACACCCTGCTCATCAAGTCAACAAAATAAGCGGGTGCGTTCATCAAGACGAAAGTCATGACAAGCCACTCGAAGAAACCATCTGGGGTTCTGAATGCGGTCTTATCTATACTGTCTTCAGCCACTCTTAACTGATGAAACTCGGTAGCTAGATTTAGTTGGGAGAAAACCGATGCTCCTACAAGCTGATCGAACAAGTCATCTATTCTTGGAAGTGGGTGCCTATTCTTCTTGGTCAGCTTGTTTAGCTCCATATAATCAATGCATAGGCGAAGCGAACCATCTGCTTTGGTTGCGAATACTACCGGAGTACCCCATTCAGAAATAATCCGCCTTATAAACCCCTTTTCAAGCAACTCTTTAACTTTCTTGCTGAATTCTTTCCTCTCCCTTGGAGACATGTGTCTAACGGGTAAAGAAATGGGTTTTGCATTATCAACGAGGTATGTGCGGAAGTTTATCTCCTGCTTCAGAGGTAACCCCTTCACCTCTTCAAAGACATCCGAGTATTCACGGACTACTCTAACAGAATGCAAATTCTCAACAGACGCATCAAGAGATTCTAGATAGCTAAGCATAACAAAGTTCATGGGATTACAAGAAATTTCGAGAGTGTTATCGAGGCGAGTCATGAGTCTAACCACTCTCTTTTCACAATTGAGGATGGCACCATTACTGGATAGCCAATCCATGCCTAGAATCAACCCATAGCCCATGAAGCCCAAAACATAGGCATTACATCTAAGCCCAACACTTAGTATAAAAATTTCCAAATCCAAACAAATCATTGACAAATAAGTTGAGCCCCCAATTGGATTTGAAACAACCAAGGGATCCTCTACTAAACTTGTGTCTAGGTGCAGAAATTCAACTAAAGCAGTAGATATAAAAGAGTGCGATGCGCCAGAATCAAAGAGCGTACGAACAGGATAATCAAAAAGATAAACTAAACTCTCAACAGAAATATTTCTACCTCGTTCTTGCGGAGGTGACATGAGAGCGTGAACCTGTCCTCCAGAAATAGATCCAGCTCTCTGTCCTTGCCCTTGCTTTCTTAGGCAGTCCTTAGCCATGTGTCCTGCCTCGCCCCAATGGAAACAACCACCATCTTCCTCTTCTTCTTTCTGCAATCCTTAACCAGATGTCCAGGAATGCCATAAAAATTACAATTCCTCTTGTCACGGGGTTTTTTGTTCTTCCCACCCTTCTTGAAATCTGTCTTCTTGCTCTGTAATCCCTCCACTTTCTTATCTTGAGGTACTTCCACCTTTATCTCTTTCTTGCCAACCTTATCTTCTTCTTGTAACAGTGCCATGTCCACCAGTCTCTCATAAGTCACACCAATAGGTATATGGTACATAGCTACGTTGTGCAGTGGCTCATTCAATCCTTTAACAAAACGGAGAGCCTTCTTATGTGGAGTGTTCACTAACTCCAAACCTAGCCAACTAGTTGAATTGGGTAACATATTCCTTGACCGACATACTTCCCTGTTTGAGAGCTAAGAACTTCTTCATCTGTAGGCTTCATTCAGCTTGTGAGAAGAATTTCATTTCAAACCTCATTCTGAAATCCATCCAAATTTCAACTGTTCTTTCAGCATTAGTAACTTCCCACCAATAGGAGGCTTCGTCTTTAAGCAACCATACGACCAACTGTATCTTCTGCCTATCGTCCACTTCGAAGATAACAAATAAATACTCAGTTTCTTTGAGCTAGTTTCTTGCTTCCACGAAGGATTCATTTCCATTGAAGTTCTTTCCACCCATGGCTCGAAAGTCCCTACATATTTTTGAGAGGCATTTGCACGCAGAGGAGGAGGAGGAACCGTTGCAGCTGGGGAGGAGGAACGTCTGCTAGGCCTGCGACATTAGCCCTAGCCTCTAGGTACCTTCTGAACCAGCCAGGTACCGGCACACCCTCTGAAAGGTTACTGAAACGAAAAAGAAAGGATTCAAAACAAAGGAAAGAAAGATAGAGCATATGGCTTTGGGGGATTATGCCTTTTTAAAATAAAACAACACTTTTTCTTGAAAATTGCTTCTTTAAACTTCTTTTTGAAAAATAGTTTTCAACATTTTTATCTAATCTGGTAAACCATTGCTCTGATACCAAGTGAAACACCCCACCTCTGTTAAGGTCACTCACAAAGGGAATGCCTTAACTTTGGTGGAGCATTATAGGTAAAAGACACAGATAATTTACAAGACAGACATATACAAGCAGCGGAAAAACTAAATTTATTTCATACGTGGTTCATAACAAAAACATTTCAGCAAACTGCCTCAAACAACTTCCAAATCATTACATCAAAATCTTTGTCTTGATTATAACATAAAGAAGCATAAAACACAAATAAAACTACATAAATCCTCAAGTGGTAGTGTGTCCAAAGCCATAGCCAAAAATAAGAGGTTCCAAGCCGAACATCACAGAGTCTTCAAGCTTGGAAACATGAACGGTCCAAATTAAGCTGAGCTATTCCCTCCCTAGCTACCTTAGGGGGGAAACGGAAGAAAAGAAAGCGAAAGAAAAATGGGTCAGACATAAGTCTGGTAAGTCCAGTGATTATTCAGCATGTAAACTGGTAAGAGAACCATGACATGAATAAACTGGACGCAGGACAATAACAAAGAAATAAGGTAACATAGGATAAGGCAAAATAAACAAGGCAAGATAAACTATCATACTATCGCACTCATATCCATATTCTCTGCACCTACTAGATATTTCAACCATCATCACGAGTTCAAACCTAGTGATCCTTTTTTATCGATTGTCTCCTACTCGCACACATTTACTACTTGCGACAGACGGCCCCGCTCGATTGTAGATACCTGTGCTGGACCCACCATGAGGTGTGTCAAATCCTATGGTGGTAACCCGACACGATTCAAGATGCACAGTGTATAACTACTGATGCCCAGTGCCTGCTTTTTTCACTCCGGAGTACGTGCATGCCCCTACTCCGTCGGAACCTACACTGACGCACCAACCGCCGTTGTTTTGACTGCTTATAATCAGCCCAGTAATCGTGCCCCACCCTGCCTAGTTCAGGGTATTATGATACATCTATGTGGGTTACTACTGAAATGGGTCCCCATTACTAGGGTTTTCCTTATCAACATGTTAAATTGGTTAAGTGTCCAAGTTAACCTTACCCCACCCATCAATTTAGTTAACATGTTGTATTGGTTAAGTGTTGCCTTAATTAACTTAACCCTACTATTCTTGACTTAGATTTAATTCATTCATTAAAGCACCAACCACTCACATTAGACAGGTATTGTTGCGGTCACTAAATGTGTCGGTCGGGTCCGGGAAGTTTTACACCGCAACTCAGTCTAACCTCGGGTTCTTTTGGGCCTAATGCACTAACCTCTCACATTAGATATATATTGTTACAGTTGCTGGATGTGCCAGGCGGTTCCGGGCAGTCTTACACCGTAACTCAATCTAACCTCGGGTTAGGCATGTTCGTCTTTTCTAAATTTACATATTTACCTCTTTATATTTATATGTAAATTATTGTCATTCAAGTCAAGCCTCACTTTCCCTTTAAATCAAGTTCATAATTTTAGGTATACAAATTTATACCACTTTATGCCATAAAACATTTACATGTTATGAGCCAAATATGCCAATTATATGTAATTTCATGCTTTTCCCCAACGTTACCCCTGTTAAATGTTCGCATAAATCACATAAAATGTTAGGCTCGCTACATAGCCTAACTCATACACAAAAGGGGAAAAAGAGGAACATGTAATATTCCAACATCATGAAAATATGGATCTAACTACACATGTGTCATATGAATTCGGCATAGAACAATATACATGAACTTGCAAATTTAGATCTACTCAACATGAATCGTAAAATAGGGGTTTTACATAGAACTACATAAACTTAAATTAGGCATGCGGTTGTGAACTTGCAAATTAGCATGTAGTTCTAGTCATATATGTGAACATGGTTGAATTTGCATAAACATAGCAAAATTCCCAAATTGACATACAACATACAGGTGTCATCACCAAATTATACAACATGATATGTCATCGCCAAATTATCTAACATGATATGCCATCGCCAAATTATACAACATGATATGCCATTGCCAAATTATACAATCATGATATGTCATCGCATAATCATACAACATGATATGTCATCGCTAAATTATACAACATATAGGTTCATTGCCAAGCATTTAACATGGTAGTTTTATCATCAAATTACATACAACGTGATCACAAACTTAACATGATAAGAGTCATAGTCTTAATCAATTCAGTTTTAACAGAAAAGGATAGGCATAAATTTACATTAGGCGTTGTTCTGCATCCAGTTATTTAGTCACGATTCTAATATAATTTAGGTCTAAATGATAACTGGACTTATAAAAAGGAGACTAGCCTTGTGTTCTGGGATCTGTATTCTGAAACTGAATAGCTCTCCTTTGTTGTAGACGTTGAATTCTCTTAGTTGAATTAGATTTGATTTGTAATTTCTAACTTCCTTTCTAGTTAAAGGAGAATGGCGGCTACTCTAGGTTGAGTATTGACAGCATGACAGCTCTAGGAATATTTTTTTGTGGCTTAGGGTTTAGATTTAGGTTGCTTATATAGAAGTTTGATTTAATATGAGCCATTAGATCAACCTAGGGCCAATCAAAGCCATTCAAACTTAAGAAAACCAACCAGAATTTTCCACACAAGCCCTTATGACTCAGAAATCGTCACACAAAGAAACACGTCATGTTTCAGATCTGGCCCGAGGGGGAGATCGACCCCTAGGTCGACCCCTGGTCGACCTATGTGACCAAGGTCGACCCCATGGTCGGTCTGATTTCTGGGCGAGAAATTTCCCGCCTAGCCTACTCCGAGGTTTCTGAATTTGGAAACTTGAATTTGAATTTTGGGCTTCTTTTATTATTTAAATTCAATCTTCTGAAGGTCATAACACCTTCATATGGAGTCCGATTTATGCAACCTCGGACTCTATCTCAAGCAGAATTCTGAGTTGAACGCAATGGCGTAACCTGTTTCCCTTAATTCTCACACTTGTAATTAATTATTCTTTAATTCGTTACTTTAATGTTTACAGAAAATACGGGGTGTTACATGTCTCATACTCAATGCATCAGCTACCGCATTGCCCTTTCCTGGTGTATACGCAATATCAAAATCATAAGAAGCCAAGAATTCTAACCATCTCTGCTGTCAGAGATTTAGATCCTTCTGGGAGAAAAGGTACTTTAATGACTTATGATCAGTAAACAACTCGAATCTTTCTCCCAAGAGATAATGTCTCCACATCTTCAACGCGAACACGATCGTTGCCAATTCCAAATCATGGGTAGGATATCTTTTCTCATGCGGTTTCAGTTGCCGACTAGCGTAAGCTACAACCCTACCTCCTTGCATCAATACAACACCTAGCCCGGTACCATATGCATCTGTGTATACAGTCATCTCTTCATTCCCTTTAGGAATGACTAACACTGGCACGCACATCAACTTTTCCTTTAGGCTCTTAAATGCATTCTCGCACTTTTCGTCCTAAACAAAAGCTTGGTTTTCTTGGTCAACTGAGTCAACGATGCCTCTATCTTGGAGAAGTCTTGGACAAACTTACGATAATATCCAGCCAATCCAAAGAAACTTCTTACATCTGTTGCACTCTTGGGCGTAGAACAATCTTATACCGTAGCCACCTTCGTAGGGTCCACGGAAATACCATTCTCTAAAACAACATGGCCCAAGAATCTCACTTCCCTCCTCCAGAAGTGACACTTAGAAAACTTTGCTTTCAATTGGTGTTTTCTCAACACCTCCATTACTATCCTTAAAAGTTCCTTGTGTTCTTCCTCTGTCCTCGAATAAACCAAGATATCGTCTACAAACACAAGAACAAACTTATTCAATTGATCTCGGAATACTCTATTCATAAGATCCACAAAATATGCTAGTGCATTGGTCAACCCGAATGGTATGACCAACCACTCATAGAATCCAGACGGCTTCCAAAAGGCTGTTTTAGTTATACTCTCAACTTCCACCCTAAGATGATGAAAAGCTGTCGCGAGATCCAACTGGGAGAACACTCTCGTGCCACTCAACTGATCAAACAAATCATCTATCCGCGGTAGAGGATACTTATTCTTTCTCGTCACCTTATTCAACTCGCGGTAGTCCACACACAATCAAAGGGAACCATATGCCTTGGTAGCAAACACAACTGGTGCTCCCCACTCAGAAACACTTCTTCTGATAAATCCCTTCTTCAAAAGATTGCTTACTTGCACCCCGAGCTCTCGTTGCTCCCTTGGCGCCATACGACGAAGTAGCATCACTATAGGCCTGGCATCTTTCACTAAATCAATCTGAAACTCAATCTCTCGGTGTGGTGGAAGTCCGGTCACTTCCTCGAAGACGTCCGGATACTGGCCAGCCACGGGCACATCTGACAACTCATCATGCGGGATTCGAGCGAATTTAGAAAACTAGCGATTACCCCATCACTAGGTAGACCACCAAACACTACCCTCTGCCCATCATCCGTTCTAACTGTCACCAAAAAGACCTCACAGTCTACCATCACCTCGTACCTTTAGAGCCAATCGACTCCCAAAATAATGACAAACCCAGTAAAGCCCAAAACAAAGCAATCACAAACAAACATACATCCTTGACTTGATAAGATTACATTACGACAAATCATACAGAGGCTAGTCGATCCACCAATCGGGTTCGTCACTGCTAAAGGTCTATCGACTATCTCGGGGTCCAATCCCAACCTATCTACCAGGTCACTAGATATGAAGTAACGGGAAGCTCTTGTATCAAACAATACTTGAATAGGAACATCACAAACATAAAGCATACCTTGAATGACGACATTCTTTCCTTTATCCACCACGGTTGGGGCATTCGATGAAGAAGGAACAACATTAAGAGCATATGCTTTCACAATCTTCTTCTCTTTAGGGGGGTTGCGGACTTTTATCCTTGTGATGTCCCACTTGGCCGTAGTTAAAGCACTTCTTGTCCGCTGGCTTCGCCCGACAATCTTTAGCATAATGGCACCTCTTGCCACAGTTAAAGCACTCCCTATCTTTCTTATTATTTTTCTTCTGGCCATCCTTGGTCTGATTCTGCTTTATCTTATTTTGAGAACCATTCTTTCCTCCACCGCTTGCTTGCGGTTTTGGCTCCTCTACATATGCAACCTCATTCTTCGACTTAGGGTATAGACTCTCTGATCTCAAAGCTTTCCCCACAATCAATTCAAACATCTAATCGATATGGTTTATAAGCCTTTCCCCCAAGTACTGATCTAAGTCTGCTATGAACTTCTCATTCTTCTTCTCGGGAGTGTCGATAAGAGATAATCCATACTTCGATAAAGTATCGAACTCAGCAATATACTCCGAGACTGCTTTACCATTCTGCTTAAGCTCCAAGAAATTCCTAAACAACTCTGACTTCTGAGCAGCTAGGATAAACTTTTCAATGAATCAGGCCTTAAACTGATCCCATGTAACTTGATCCTCTGGAGTAGCTGCCTTAATAGCATTCCACCAATTCATCTCCCGTCCTTGCAGCTGACAGGATGCAAGTTTTCTCTTCGTCGCATTCTCGATACCCAAGTCTTTGAGGATACGCTCACAGCTATCCAACCAATCCTGAACTTCTGTAGTCGATTCTGTTCCTTGGAACGGCTTCCCACCAAGACTAGTGTAATCCTTGCGAAGCTTGGCGAAATCGGCTCTAGGCGCCTGCACCGCTACACCACCACCATTTGCAGCATTGGGAACTGCTCCTTGCACATTTCTAAGCATCTCTCTCATGAAGTCAGTGAACATTGTCTTCATATCAGGAGCATTCCCGTTATTAGCTCCTCTACCAGTGCCCTTAGTATATCGATTCATCGTTCAATCTGTAAGGAGAAAACGATTAGCCATCTCTTCAGTGGTGACAGTGCAGTGCGACTTCATCCTTAGATATACTAATATTATATATATATAGCTTTTGAAAACCAAAATATCACAAATACACGCTCCCATATACGTACTATCACTCTCTGGTGTCTTCACTAGGTTAACTATGCAACCTAGAGCTCTGATACCAAATGTGACGGCCCGCCCCACACCAGCCGACATTTCAAATGAAAGTGCGTTGTGCCTATGCCTGACCAGCACGGGACGGTCGTCAAAGAAAGGAAAGAAGGGAATTTGAACTAACAAGGAACCTATAGAATGTCTCGTAGCGCATGGAATAAAATATAATAATAACATACTTGATATAAAATAGGTGAGACAGTGCATAAGCTGAGAACTAAACCGTGATAGCAGCAGAAAATTCAAGTTACATCTTATGTTCTACATCATCATTATTACAACTTTTTAAACTGTCTCTAAAGAAAAATAGGAAAGGTACACTATTAATGCCCAAAGTAGTGACCAACAGCGACACAGAGAGAATATCTATATATATCATACGTGGAAGCCTCCCGCTCATCTCCGGATCAGCTACTCGTGCATAACCATCTAACTTGTCTCTAGTCTGCCCGTTTAATAGCACCCAGAGTAATAAGAAGAGACATAAAACTCAGGGTCATACAAAAGTTTGGTATGAGCGATAAGCACCAAAATAGAACAATAACAGGTACACTAAACCATACCTGAACCTAGACCTGCAACCAAAGAGTTAGCACAACAAGATGTACAATACTCTAAGGTGACACTAACATATGGTGTAAAGATACGGGGGTGGGGGTGTGCATGTCATAGTGATATCAAACAATCAAACATAGCAACCATCCTCACATCTCTCACTTAGTGCATAAACCATACAATATCCACCACTTTGATCACCTAAATCCTTGCTATGATCACTTGCCCCGTGGAGTCATAGCGGCTCCACTGCACTGATCCACAGTCACTAGTCCTTGCTATGTCCACTCTACCCCCATGAAGTCATGACGACTTCACTGCACTGGCTCATAGCCATGCTACGATCATTCTGACCTATGGGGTAGTAACTACCCCACTGCACTGATCCGTAGTCTAATACTCGTCTTGGGGGTGAATCAAAGTTATGGACGTCGATAACCCCTTAGCACACGTCCCGCACCAGAGCCCAACTCATGAAGTTAACTCGTTGTTCTCATCTAGATCCTGAATTCTACTTCCTATTTGGACTTCCTTTGCATCTCGGGTTTTGGTCGAATTGAAGTTGGTCTTCAGAAGAGTCCTCGCGTCGTAGTAATGGGAGCTCGAACTCGGTTCGGTTCGGTTCGTGGTCATTGCCTTGGTTTGGTCGTGAAACTCCGTGGTGCAGTTCGGTTCGATCCTCAAATTGATCCTCCCCAAGTCAGTTCGGTTCGGTGTTCCTCCATCTCCAGATCCCGGTTCGGTTCGGTGCTCTTGTCTGGGTTCGGTTCGGTCCTCTAGTTCTCCAGTTGGTCCGATCCGATCCCATTCCAAGCTCCGGTCCGATTCCAACTCCAACTCAATGCAAGTGGTGGGCTTCCTTCTTGCCATAACCCAATCCGATTCAGTTCAGCTCTTCTGACCCAATCCCCTAGCCGATCCGATCCCCTTAGCCGATCCGATCCGGATTGCTCCAGAATTTCCAGCAAGCTTGTATCATCTATTCTCGCCATACGACGACTTTTTCAACCATTCTAACTTTACTAAACAATCATGAAATATACCAAACAGTCATAGCAACATGTATAATCAACCATAAACAGCAAAACAACGATTTAACATGTTTATACGGATCAAACATACCCAAAAACCCGTGTTTTTCCCTTAATCCCCTTTAATCATGTTTAAGCATACAATTAGCAAAACTTATCCAAATTAGCCCAAATTTTTATCAGAGCCCTAAAATAATATTTTAGAATTTTACAAATTTTTTTGAACCATAATTTCGCTAATTATCACTAATCACTCCTAATTAGCCGTAATTAGTGAAAAACAATGCTAATCACTCACCTTGGCCACAAACAAACTATAGATCTGAAATATTATATGTTTTTGGTCAAATTCTAATGCAACACAGCAGCTCCAACTCTGATTTGGTGTTATTTCCCCTTGATTTGATGTAGCTTGACTTAATCTTCAATTAGAAAGCGATTTGGGATGAAATTAGAATGTGAAGGCCATGGCTAGGGATAGAGAAATGTTTTAGGCGGCTAAAAAATGAAATAAAAATCGTTTTCCTACTGTTCTCAGCCTCCCCATAACCCTAATCCCGAAATGGGTTATGGGCCCTCTTGCTAATCACCATAATTAGGCCCAGTTAAGTTGTTTTTCACCTTCTAAACCTTGTTTCAGCAATATCTCCCAAACGGTAAGCCCGTTTGGCTAATTTGACCACTCTACGGAAAGGTAAACCATCATCTGGATCTAATGGAAGTGGTTTCAGGTCAAAACTCCTTACCAAGCAAAAGGTATGGCCAAATCAAGATCAGCTAGGGGCAAAACTGTCATTTAAAAATCGGCAAAAATCATGAACATGGAAAATGACCCCAATAGTCGTCTCCTAAAGTTACATGGCTATACGACTTCGCATGAAAAAGAAATAAATATTCTATGATCCCTTGATGCGTAGAATGCGGGTCGTTACGTTTGTTCTTTAACCCAATTAATAGTGAAGTTTTGATTTGGAATTTATGAATCTTTTAATTAAGATTGAATGAAATTTTCCAACATAAGACTTTCCAATTTAATATATTAAATTGGAATTGAATGGAATTCGATTTAGTTCGAAATGAGCTTCTGCGAATGAAGACCGTACTATATATGGAATTTAAAAGACTCTGTCGTTATTCCATTTATAGTATTAGTTTGATACGGGAATTTATATCGATTATATGCTATTAGATTTCCGTGAAGATTCCATTTTTATAGAGAATGATTTTGGGTTTATTGTGAACTGTGTTTTTAATAACATTGGTTCTTTAACCCAGTTAAAGACATGATTAATTTCTTAAAAGATTGAATAACAGTTAAATAATGATTTTTGGAAGATTAAAGCTAAACGAAGTTTAAATAAATCTTGAAGTAGATTAAAATGAGAATGATATAATTAAATTTATCGAATTCATGAAGTGATTGAGAATGGAGTACCACCAGTTTTACTCTAGGCGATAGTTAAATCTTTAATTAGATTTGAACGTGAAATGGTAATTAAATTTACCGATTGCACCGTGGGTGTTAGATATGGAGTACTACTAGTTTTGCTCCATTGGATGAATAGGTTGGGATTGGGATAATAAAAGAAACGATTACTTTGGTATGGCTCGATAATCCTAACTAGTTTCATAAACCTTAATTTGGTTTAAGATAATAAAATCTTTTGAAATTGATATCCAAAGGAAGATTAAAGAATAAGTTTAAAAGAATTTATCTTTAATAAAATTAATGGGAACCTTTCCCTACAGATATGAACATTTGAATAAAATAATATTCTAAATTGGAACGAGGCGTATGATGTGATTTTATAGCACTTGATTATTCATTATAATATACGCGAGCTATTAGGAAAAACCAGGTTTATCCCATTCTGAATAACTGAAACGGCGAGTAAAAGTCGATGATTTGAAGATGGTGGTTGAAGATCGGAGATCTTCACATCGTATATATGATTACTGATGTCTTGATTGGGCTATACACCCAAGACAAGGTAATAAGTGGTGATCGTCCAGACGTACTTGGAGATCGACAGGATATGCGGGAACATCTCTCCTATATTGGACATACGGAACAAGGAATAAGGTGCCTCCGGTTTCATTCAAACCTAGAACGGACTTGTAAATGGATGTGTGTCTGACATTGGATTTCATTCTGTATTGATTGATTTCTATTAAATATATATCTGTTTCATGGCGGAGAATTTATTCTCTTGCTTAACACCCTTCTCTAAGATGTACGAGCTTAGAGGTTATATATTGATAGACCATCAGTTGTATGGCGTGAATTGTCAATGTGGCATGCTAAGATGCAAATGATCAAGGCTTTTTTTGAAAGGCAGAGTCTTTGGATGAGGATCAAAGCATGACTTCAAGTAGCATATCTTTGTGTATAGCATTAATTCGCCAGCCTCGCACCAGGTATGAGTCAAAAACCGAATAGTGACTACAGGGAGTGCTCGACGTTTCTTTCTAGCTAGAAGTGGTGTCATGGTATGGAGCCGAGAAATTTTTACTTATGTGGATGATGGATTGCGAGGCGCCTCAGATATTGGTCGCTACTGGCCAAGTGATAGGTCCGATAGGACCGGGAAACGTGTGTTCAAGAATAATTAATCCTCAAAAGTAAGGAAGGACCGGCCCTGAAGATCCAAGGGTTGCCCGCAGGTGTGAACCTGAGACATTTGCTAGAGTGTCTCAAATTAGTGAGGAGACATCCCTTGTCTCGAATCATAGATGGAATCCAATTTCCAATACATGAATTTCCTGTTTTGGTTGTAAACCTATATGGCGGCATAGTGACATGGGACGCTTATATCGTATAGGATTGATACATTTATATTTGAAGTTGTTTTGACACTATGCACTTATAGTAATATCAAAATGATTTGTTTTAAACATACCAAGCATGTTTGGCTATTATAAGGGAAAACTCTATCCTTCGGCTTGCGTTGCATTGTGTGATGGGACCTGAGTCTTATAATAGCTTCATTTTCCAAAAAGCATTGCATTGTTTTATTTTAAACTGAGATTCATGTAGAGTAAACTCGTTCCATGTTATACGGTGTGGTCCCATGATTTCCCAACATTTAAAGTAAAGATTTAATAACTGTTTTAGTTCTCACACCAATCCCATGACTGACTCGGAGTTTATTGTTTCTACCTAAACTCTGGGTGCCCCTATTTTCCACACGGGCAGCTAGTAGTTTTTGGTTTGGGGCATTTAACCATAAGGGCCTCCTTTCATCCGCTAATTAATTTCTAGGACACGATGTTACAATAATTTTTTTGCAGGACAAAAATTAATTTGGCTATTTGTTCCTTCTATTCTTCATTTACATAAGCATTATCGAAGCTAAAAAAACAAATTGATTTCAAATCCACTTTTTTCTTCATCTTTATACTTTCGAAATCAAATTTATTGCTAATCTACTTTTGAAACAAAATCAACTCAGTTGATTTGTTGAAGAAATCAAACCGCATCACTTTTCTCAGCTGAACAAGTAATTGTTTATTTCTGCTGCTTTTTATATGTCGATTGATGATGTTAATCGCCTCACCTTTATTCAGCTGAAGAAACTAAGATGCAATTTTTATTTACTATTTACAAGACATGATTTCAGTTCAGTAGTTGTTGAAACAAGTAAGTATTTGTTTATCTTTGTTGTTTGTTGTTCCTCGATTTTTTTTGTTTTCTATATATCAATTGTTTTTGTTAGCTAAAGTAAGTAGTCATTCACTGATTGATTTTATTTGCTATCGAAACTGTTCATACGTATATATTCAGTGGTAGAATTTATTTTGTTTGACAACTTATAAAGATAAAAGTGTTTATCTTTTGATTTGAATCATTTAATTACGTATTGAAACTTAGTAATATTTGAAAATTACTGATACATGTAAACATATTTGTTGTTTTATTAATCATATATATATATATTGAGTGGGTTAGTAACACGTAATATGAATCAATTTATAGTGATGATGAAATTGTTCATAGTATATATTCAGTGGTACATGTTAATTTGTTTGATAGCTTAAAAAAATAAAGGTTTTTATCTTTTGATTTAACATATATCTTTTCAAAACTAAATTTCAGATTTAACAATTTTTAAATGTTTAGTAGAATATCTTATTTTATTTCAGAATTAAAAAATATAATTTCATCTATATTTTCAAAAAAAAACTTTTATGTTTAATATATCTACTGAATTGCCCAAGTTGATATTGTCTGTGTTTTATGTTACTATTTGTTAAATTATATACATAAATTTAGTCTAAATTTGTTTTATTTTATTTTATTTTAGATTTAGGAAAGATAGTTGTATCTATCTTTTCAAAACCGAACTTCAGATTTAAATAATATAATTTTTTAATGAAAATTGTTTTATCTTTTTTTCAGAAAACCATTTAATTTTATGCTTTTTAACAGAAAAATGATAACTGGTTTTATCTTTTTCTCAGGAAATCATATAACTTATACTTTTAACAGAAAAAAGATAAATGGTTTTATCTTTTTCTCAGAAAACCATTTAATTTTATGCTTTTAACAGAAAACCATTTAAATGGTTTTATCTTTTAACTACAATTAAATATTTATGGTCTGTCTTAATATAGGTTTGAAGTCTCCTTGTTTCTTCAAGTGAAGCCTGGCCTTTAAATTTAGAATGGAGCAATTTTATCCTCTTTTTTATTCATTTTTTTCAAGATGATATTCCTTTGATTTCTGCTTAGCACTCAGTGTGTAGCATGATGCTTGGTTTGAGGTTGTGCATTTATTAGCAGTTTTTTATTTGTGCACTTAGGAAGCGATCCAAGAGAAGTAAAAGCATGTCTGAAAGTTTAGGCTCAGGCTATTGCTTTGGCTTCTGCATCAAGTGTTAGTGGATGATCATCACTAACATTATTTACTGGCGTGTTGGTGATTCACATGTGAAAAAGAAAGGCAACGTTATTGCTGGCATTCTTTGAATGATTCATTCAGCAATCTTCTCCAACATTGATAAATTCATATGCATTTTATATGAATAGATAAAAGAATTTATCTTTTATACAAATAGCACCAGAAGCTAACATCACAAATTGTATCTATTAACCATAAGTGTAGACTCATACTAATTTGTATATATAGATACTTTTATGGTGTATTTTGTTGCATTTTCAGTTTTATGTATATGGTTTGATTCAAGTCCCATGTATATGGGTTGATTCTGTTTTTTTTATATTGGCACTTTATTCAGAATGACATAGCATAGATAATGAAGTTGTTTCGTGCAATTGTTTGTGTTTAACTATTATTTGGAATACGATGTTAGTTCGGTTCAAATAGATAAATTGATTTTTTTTTCTTCTTATGTTGTCTTTTTATGTGTTTTGATTATGTTGTTGTGTATGATTCAAATGATACACGCCGAGTTTTCAATCCAAACAGTTGAATAAAAAGATAAACAGTGTTTTTTTTAAGTTAGACTTAATCAACATATAAGTTATATGATTTCCTGAGAAAAAGATAAAACCGTTTATCTTTTTTTTGTTAAAAATGGCGCCCTGAAGTGTTTAATTTCCATGGAATTTAGTCCTTAAAAGAATAAAAAATGTTAATAATATGAAAGGAAATTTGATTTATCTTTTGTTATTTTATTTTAAAACAAAAGTATAGTCTATACAATGAAGTTGCTGATATATTAGTTATATAATACAATAGAACAGAAAAAAGATACATATGTTTATCTTTTCAGCGACATTTGCTATTTATACATCTATATTTCTCACCACTCGTATCATATACAACAAGTATCATGGCACCTATTTATGACTTTATGAAACAACAAGTGAAAATAATAATTTAACAGAAAAATTGTAATCATTTTTAGCTATAAAAAGTAGATGCAATTATCTTTTTTAAATCTGAAATAAAATAAGATATTCGATTTAACTTATCTTTTATCTTTTACTAAAAGATAGAAGCAACTATCTTTTTGAATATGAAATAAAATAAGATATTCTACTAAACATATAAAAATTGTTAATAACAAAAATGCAATGTTGTAATCAAAAGTTAATTTTTATCATTAACATTGCATATTGCAACTAACAATTAACACATACATATATATTCGACTATCTTTTTAAATCTGAAGTTCAGTTTTGAAAAGATAGAAGCAACTATCTTTTTTAAACCTGAATAACATATAGTCAGTGGTCATTTTCTCATCAAACCAAACACAAATGTAGTAAACTGTCTGTAACGACCCGCAAATCCGTACTATCTGAGTTGACTAATAACACCACACGTCCAACCCAAATTGCACAGAAATACAAATCATTATTAGAAAGAAGTTAGAGGATGAGAAATAGAAAGAAAGAAATATTAGAATAGAAGAAAACAAAGAAGACAAATCTCACAGCGGTACGAATAAAATATATTATATAACATAACTTTTGAAAATACAAATCAGTAACTGGACATACATACCATTATCAGAGCACAACAGTTATTCCTGGAACAGTTATAAACACCTGTTTTCGGATACAAACATGGTTCACAGTGGAATATATGATAGTCTATAGTTAACTGGTGAAGCCTCCTGCTTCCGGCTCCTCCAAATGAATCTGTAAAATCCCGACTACTTGACTGCCCGTACAAATTTGGGCACCCAAGAGTTTAGGGAAAACAAAACAAAATAAACTCTGGGTCAGTCATGGGACTAGTGTGAGTAAACTCCAACAAATGGTTTAACTTTCAAAAATCCTCTCGAAAGAAAAGATAATAGTAAGACCAGCCCACACATAAACATGGACGGTTTTTACCTTACTATAACCCAAAACACTTTGGTATCAAATCCAGTGATATTATAGTAATGTCTACATCAAATAAATAGAATCTAATGGAACGCATGCATCTCACGCTCCATATATAATATAAAATCAAAAACCGCATGGCGCTTATTGGAGATTGGATTTCCAACATGACAAGGTATGGAACCACCTTCCGATAGTGTATCTCTAGAGAGGAATACACTGGGTTCAACAAGAACATCTTGCAACCCGGCCCGCACATGACCGACCACTCATTTCGCTTGAGTGTATCGAATGTATATCACCAACGGTTGGGATCAGCAACCGTTTCCCGGCTGGGACAGCATCGAACAGAATAAAGAATTAAATGAATCTCTAGATAGGTGATTATACATCCTAATGGGAGCGACCCACATAGCCATGCTGCCTGCCCGATTTTTGTCATTTCCCGGTTGTTGAGGCCTGAGGCTACGATAACTTTCTATCCATTGATGGCACAATCACTTTGAATGCCACATTGTCAGATCCATTAATCACTAATTGATTTGCACAAATATTCTGGATGTTATGCTAAGGGAATAAATCCGTTGCAACCATATATATTTATACAGACCAACCATTCGATCATTGGAAATACTCTATCAGACATTCGTCCATTTACGTTCGTTCTGGGATTGAACGAAACCGAAGGCCCAGTTTCTATTAATAGAAAAAGCCCTTGCAATTCACTCCATCTTTGATTATCTTCATATAATTGGATTCGCAACGCTACTGCCAATACAGAGTGGTTCACGGATAATAATCCAACCGGTCTCTCCATATTGACAACGATGGTCAAAAACTTCGATAGTCTGTGATTTAACTATCGAGGGAAAAACAAGTGTTCATCCAACATATCAAACAAATCACTGGGCTTTTTAATTAATATTTCGTTAATTAAACCTCTTCTCCATTCCCCTATCAATATTTGTTAACCAAATATTTTCAATAATCATCTTGGCCTCTTATGCCATTTGGAAAACGTTTCCAAATATCAACTTCTTTTATTTTCTATATATTAGAAAATATCTCTATTTGCAATTGAAAACAATTTCAATCACTTATCTCTATCCTGACTATTTTAATTATACTCGGGGAATATTTACTTTTATATTTCCAAACTTTCATCACTTGAGTTAAAACGAATGTTGTATACAACATCGTTACAAACAACCCAAAAATATTTTATTCAACCAAACTATTATTCGAACACTTCTCTTCGAGACTGGATCTTGCTATTTATCAATTAAAAATGAAATCAATCAAGTTGGGGTAAAATTACCTCTCAGACCTTAACTGAAAACATCCTCAACTTCAAAACGGCAAAACCACTTACCTCGAATAAACACACTATAAAACCCAATTATTCATTTTTAAAACATGTATATGGTTCGCTTTCTATTTCTAATTTCATAGATTTCCCTTTTGTTTAAAATATTATATTTTGATTTCATTTCCTTATTGAATTCTACATATATCGATACATTGATTTATAACTATCAAATTATCTTAAAAATATTCTAACTCCTTAAATTCCCGGAAAAATTCGCCATAACCTCCCTTGTACCGGGAGCTTCGGGATATTTCAAATATCCTCCCATGGCCCTCACCAATCCAAAAAGAAAAAGAAAAGCCAAGCGGCTTACGGCGCATAAAACCTCATATATGAATTTAAACATGTACCTTTTTGTCGGGCACATAAATTAAAATCTTCATATACTTCATCCCATACCTGTCTAACACATGTTCACCTGTTTTCAATTCAGTTCATCTCAAACCAATCGTTTGAATTCATTTTTCGCTCATTTATTCTTTAATTAGCTATTTTGCCTATTTCACTTCTTATTTGAACATATCACATTCAATATATTTTAATCTACTCATGCACCCCATCTAATTCCATTTCAACTCGAGTTACATATTCGATTTCGAATATAAATTTTCAAATCTCTTTCACTTATTCAACGCCCCATTTCAGTTCAAATCTCGATTTAACAATTTTTTTTAAACCTATTTAATAATTAAAAATCTTATTTTTATTCAAAAATCATTTCACTTACTTCACTGGAGTTCATATTCGTTTTATATCTCCAGTCTGGATTTTTCTAATGGAAATTCGGATTTTTATTTATAAAAATCCTTTTATTTATTTAAATAAACCGTTATGGTTTTAAAATGGTTCTGGCGCTGTTTTTCTAAAAATTTGATTTTGACATAACTCAAAATCTATACGACGAAGTCTAGATTTTTCTCCTCCATTAGAAAACTATTATCAAATCGGTCCCGACGTTTCTTGTTTAAAAGAATTTCGACTTCAATCGAGTTCTGTATACTCAATTGAAGTTCGAAACGACAATTTTCGAACTGCAGCGCTGCGGCGAGTTCGTTTTAATTATATTTATAAATATAAACTTTTAAACTTCGTTAAAATGAATTCAACTCCATTCTAACTCTATTCGAAATCTATATTCAAATTCCATTTCATTTCTGTTTGAATTCTAATATTCAAATTCCATTTTAACTCTATTCGAAATCTATATTCAAATTACCATTTCAAAATCTATTTCCAAATTCTATTTTTAAATTCCATTTCAATCTATTTGAATTCTATATTCAAATTCCATATCACTTTCGATATTCGAATTCTACATTTGAATTCCCTTTATATTTTCTATATTCAAATTTCATTTGGATTACTATATTCAAATTCTATATTTGAATTCATATTTGAATTTTCCATATCCAAACTCCATTCAATTTCTATAAATAAATTTCATTTAAATTTCTGCATTCAAATTCTAAATTTGAATTTTTCTTTGTTTAAATTCCATTTGAATTCTATTTGAATTTTCTATATTTAACTCCATTTCACTTCTGTTTTCAAATTTTATATTTAAATTTCATTTGAACTTTCTTTATTCAAATCTATTTGAATTCCTTTGAATTCAAATTCTATATTTCATTCTAATTTCGCATACTCAAATTCTATTTGAATTTCTAATATTCAAACTCCTTTTCTTTTCTATTTAAAATTCAAATATTTAAACTCCTTTTCTAATTCTACTATTCAAATCCCATTTGACTTCTATTATTCAAATTCTATTATTTAAATCCCCTTTTGAATTTCCTTTATTCAAACTCTATTTGAATTCCTATATTCAATTTCTATTTTGAAATTTCTTTATTCAAATTCTATATTCAAATGTTATACTCAAATTTTATTTGAATTATATATTTAAAAATACCATTTCAAATCCTATTTGAATTTTCTTTTGAATTTCAAATATTCCAACTCCTTTCTAATATTTAAATTCTATTTGAATTTCTACTTAAAAATTCTATTTCAAGTTCTATTTTGAAACTTCATTTCAAAATTCTATTTCAAAATTCCACTTTGAAATTCTATATTTTTAAATTCTACTTGAATTTCAAATTCTACTTGAGAAAAATAGAATTTCCCTTTTAAACCTCAAATATCCTTCTCATGATATTTTAATAAATTAACACTTGGCCCAGTGATATTTAAAACAATCAAATCACCCAATTTTCAATCATTTGATTTTTAACACGTCATATATTAATATATATGAAATCAAGCAACAAGCAAGCAAACAAACAAACAGATAATATATTTTTGAGGAATCCAGTCGGATTCCTCCAACCTGTTTTCCCTGCATCCACAGATGTTAGTCAACATAAATAATACCCATCCTGCTTCGTGGCAGGACATCGCGGTATAGAAGGTCATCCACTATCATAGTGTGGGGCGTATAGGGTAATCATCCGCTATGAAACTGCGGGCATCCGCTAATGATACTGCAGGAAATCCAACCACCAAACCAATATATATATATAGTAGTCACCCTAAATAACTAATATATTTAAAACAACCAGGAATCATTCAAACAAACATCAAACAATTATTTTTAACGAATAAAAATAATTCTAAATAAAAGGTGAGTGAGATTTACTCACTTGGTTTTATTTGTCGGATATCCATTTATAATCCATATTGTCGCGGCTATGAATTGTCTCTAGTGAATTTATCTTGCCTACGATTATTAAATTTATCGATTAAGCTACATTTATTTAAATTAAATTAATAACATAAATAAATAAATTATTTCATGTATATTTAAATTCGGACCAGGCCTATACCTTATTTCTTGAACTTGAGCTTGCATTAACACCAAAACACAAACCCAACATTGTTGTTGCAAGCACTGTCCAGACATGCTCCAATCGATAGCCTTATTTCAAACAAGCCTGAGCCTCACCATTTCCGCTTACAGGCTCCGAACTCCAAACCATTCAATTAACACAGTATCGACCAACTCCCCTATCCAATCACCATGGCAATCCCTCCTCTTCAATCGCCATTTTCTTTCAACTTGTGGCCACCTGATGTCTGCGCCTAAGGCCTTAAACCAACGTTGTACAGTGCTGAGTTCGAAACAAACTCCTCCACCTTCATACATCGCACCCACTCCGTTGACTGACCCGTGACCAGATTCCAAGATTTCAAGTCGCGATCCCCACTGATGCATCCTAAGTCCCCAAGTCCCATTCGCTTCTTAACATCGCACCAGTCCTGTTCTTCCCATCACGCACCTCTAGGATCGGAATCCTTTTTGCTGAGTCAGCTTAACCCAAGATCAAGTCCCACTTACTTTCTGTACGCGAGCGTCGGTCTCGAGCTCCAGTATCCTCGATAGTTGTTCGAACTACAAGATCCCACTTTGACTTCCCTGAAATCGACCTCCGACATCGACACCCTAATCGCGAGTGTGGATTCGAGCTTCCGTGGACCATGCGGTGATTTCCTAATTTGATTTTGCTTGTTGAAACTTTTGATTTTGGAAATGGACACTTGGGTTGTTTATATAATGAGAAATAAGTCTACTTGAGGTTGGGTTGGGGTATGTATTTAGGTCTGCGCGACTCTGTTTCCTAAGGTAGTCGATGCACTGGTCGGTCTTAGTACGGGGTATAAGGTGGCGCCATTAAATCTTGTCTTCCTTGATTGTGAAGTGAACGAACAAAAGGTACAAGAAAATTAAATATGGCAGAAGGTGGGTCTTTGTTTCAAAGAAGATAGGTCGGCCTGGAAGTGATGTTAATTAAATTTGATTTTCTATTGTCCTTATTGGTTTAAAATTTATACTAATATAAATCCGCAGTCCTGAACTCCAATTTGATTGTACAGAGAAGATATAATTTAAACTGACGATTTAAAATACAAATTGATTCAAAGCAAACAGATTCATTTGTAGTAAATAATTATTGTATATATATGCAAATAAAAATTTGAATTGTTTCGATTTAACTGCGAATTCAATTATATTACGTTTTCGTATTACGATTATTCACTAGATTCGAATTAAATCGTATACTGATTATTTAATCGATAAATTCTAATAAAAATCTATTTATTATTCCAAATCAATATTTAAAATAAATTCAAATATTCAATATTAAATGACAAAAAATCTGGGATGTTACATTCCTTCCCCCTTAAAAGAATTTCGTCCCCGAAATTACTAAGGCAGAAGAAATGCTACAGACCCGTTAACTTTTCAAAAGCCCACTTTGTTATATTTCAGCATTTCAAATTTTATAACTCAAGTCCGATACAACTTTAAGTTTTCTTGGGAATATTCAATTTCAGTTCATTTAACTGGTTTCCATCATTTCGATTTATTTAACTATCTTAAGTTAAATTTAGAATTCTGAATTCAAATACCCAGTATTTTATTTCAAACCATTTTGAAATCACATATTCAAATTCAAAACATTAGAATTTTACAACAACTTGTTATCTAAAATAAACTTCCATTGGAAATCTTACTATGGTAGCAATCCATCACTTAAAGACTCGAAAATGAATACCGATGATGCCGCGGTTCATCATCAAAATTATTTTCCAGTAACCGAAGTGATTTCAATGCTTTATCATTTTCCAATATCTATTCAGAATGATACTTATACAAAAATCTTTCTAAACCAAAGCTATACTATTTTAATATTCTTGGGAAAAATATTTTCTAAAATTTCGGGATTTAAATTCCAATTCTGGTTTGAGTTCAATTTTATCTCATTTGTATATATTATTCACATACAAATTCTATTTGATTATATATAACCATTTAAATTTTATAATTTCATTATAGCGACCAACTCATCCATCTATAAATAATTCTAGAAAATTATTCATTTTATATCAAAATATAATTTTGGGTAAAATTATTTCATTTACCCATTTTAAAACAATATTATGTCAATTCCTCTATTCAAGTGTTTAGAAACTCCTATCGACGTCGTGGCGTCCCACGATTCGACCAGAATTCATAAACTACCCAACAGACAAGGCAACACAATATAAAACAATTTTTTATCAACTTACAAATACGTTCTCTCATATATATACACTCAACTTATTCTAGGGTGCTACTGACCCTATCTCTAATGAGTAAACCCCCACCAAAGCCTAGGTGTTCGCTAAACCGAAGCTCTGATACCAACTGTAACGACCCGCAAATCCGTACTATCTGAGTTGACTAATAACACCACACGTCCAACCCAAATTGCATAGAAATACGAATCATTATTAGAAAGAAGTTAGAGGATGAGAAATAGAAAGAAAGAAATATTGGAATAGAAGAAAACAAAGAAGACAAATCTCACAGCGGAACGAATAAAATATATTATATAACATAACTTTTGAAAATACAAATCAGTAACTGGACATACATACCATTATCAGAGCCCAACAGTTATTCCTGGAACAGTTATAAACACCTGTTTCCGAATACAAACATGGTTCACAGCGGAATATATGATAGTCAATAGTTAACTGGTGAAGCCTCCTGCTTCCGGCTCCTCCAAATGAATCTGTAAAATCCTGACTACTTGACTGCCCGTACAAATTTGGGCACCCAAGAGTTTAGGGAAAACAAAACAAAATAAACTTTGGGTCAGTCATGGGACTGGTGTGAGTAAACTCCAACAAATGGTTTAACTTTCAAAAATCCTTTCGAAAGAAAAGATAATAGTAAGACCAGCCCACACATAAACATGGACGGTTTTTACCTTACTATAACCCAAAACACTTTGGTATCAAATCCAGTGATATTATAGTAATGTCTACATCAAATAAATAGAATCTAACGGAACGCTTGCATCTCACGCTCCATATATAATATAAAATCAAAAACCGCATGGCGCTTATTGGAGATTGGATTTCCAACATGACAAGGTATGGAACCACCTTCCGATAGTGTATCTTTAGAGAGGAATACACTGGGTTCAACAAGAACTTCTTGCAACCCGGCCCACACATGACCGACCACTCATTTCGCTTGAGTGTATCGAATGTATATCACCAACGGTTGGGATCAGCAACCGTTTCCCGGCTGGGACAACATCGAACAGAATAAGGAATTAAATGAATCTCTAGATAGGTGATTATACATCCTAATGGGAGCGACCCACATAGCCATGTTGCCTGCCCGATTTTTGTCATTTCCCGGTTGTTGAGGCCTGAGGCTACGATAACTTTCTATCCATTGATGGCACAATCACTTTGAATGCCACATTGTCAGATCCGTTAATCACTAATTGATTTGCACAAATATTCTGGATGTTATGCTAAGGGAATAAATCCGTTGCAACCATATATATTTATACAGATTAACCATTCGATCATTGGAAATACTCTGTCAGACATTCGTCCATTTACGTTCGTTCTGGGATTGAACGAAACCGAAGGCCCAGTTTCTATTAATAGAAAAAGCCCTTGCAATTCACTCCGTCTTCGATTATCTTCATATAATTGGATTCGCAACGCTACTGCCAATACAGAGTGGTTCACGGATAATAATCCAACCGGTCTCTCCATATTGACAACGATGGTCAAAAACTTCGATAGTCTGTGATTTAACTATCGAGGGAAAAACAAGTGTTCATCCAACATATCAAACAAATCACTGGGCTTTTTAATTAATATTTCATTAATTAAACCTCTTCTCCATTCCCCTATCAATATTTGTTAACCAAATATTTTCAATAATCATCTTGGCCTCTTATGCCATTTGGAAAACGTTTCCAAATATCAACTTCTTTTATTTTCTGTATATTAGAAAATATCTCTATTTGCAATTGAAAACAATTTCAATCACTTATCTCTATCCCGACTATTTTAATTATACTTGGGGAATATTTACTTTTATATTTCCAAACTTTCATCACTTGAGTTAAAACGAATGTTGTATACAACATCGTTACAAACAACCCAAAAATATTTTATTCAACCCAACTATTATTCAAACAATTCTCTTTGAGACTGGATCTTGCTATTTATCAATTAAAAATGAAATCAATCAAGTTGGGGTAAAATTACCTCTCAGACCTTAACTGAAAACATCCTCAACTTCAAAACGGCAAAACCACTTACCTCGAATAAACACACTACAAAACCCAATTATTCATTTTTAAAACATGTATATGGTTCGCTTTCTATTTCTAATTTCCCTTTTGTTTAAAATATTCTATTTTGATTTCATTTCCTTATCGAATTCTACATATATCGATACATTGATTTATAACTATCAAATTATCTTAAAAATAATCTAACTCCTTAAATTCCCGGAAAAATTCGCCATAACCTCCCTTGTACCGGGAGCTTCGGGATATTTCAAATAGCCTCCTATGGCCCTCACCAATCCAAAAAGAAAAAGAAAAGCCAAGCGGCTTGCCGATACGGCGCATAAAACCTCATATATGAATTTAAACATGTACCTTTTTGTCGGGCACATAAATTAAAATCTTCATATACTTCATCCCATACCTGTCTAACACATGTTCACCTGTTTTCAATTCAGTTCATCTCAAACCAATCGTTTGAATTCAGTTTTCGCTCATTTATTCTTTAATTAGCTATTTTGCCTATTTCACTTCTTATTTGAACATATCACATTCAATATATTTTAATCTACTCATGCACCCCATCTAATTCCATTTCAACTCGAGTTACATATTCGATTTCGAATATAAATTTTCAAATCTCTTTCACTTATTCAATGCCCCATTTCAATTCAAATCTCGATTTAACTAATTTTTTTTAAACCTATTTAATAATTAAAAATCTGATTTTTATTCAAAAATCATTTCACTTACTTCACTGGAGTTCATATTCGTTTTATATCTCCAGTCTGGATTTTTCTAATGGAAATTCGGATTTTTATTTATAAAAATCCTTTTATTTATTTAAATAAACCGTTATGGTTTTAAAATGGTTCTGGCGCTGTTTTTCTAAAAATTTGATTTTGACATAACTCAAAATCTATATGACGAAGTCTAGATTTTTCTCCTCCATTAGAAAACTATTATTAAATCGGTCCTGACGTTTCTTGTTTAAAAGAATTTCGACTTCAATCGAGTTCTGTATACTCAATTGAAGTTCGAAACGACAATTTTCGAACTGCAGCACTACGGCGAGTTCGTTTTAATTATATTTATAAATATAAACTTTTAAACTTCGTTAAAATGAATTCAACTCCATTCTAACTCTATTCGAAATCTATATTCAAATTCCATTTCATTTCTGTTTGAATTCTAATATTCAAATTCCATTTTAACTCTATTCGAAATCTATATTCAAATTACCATTTCAAATTCTATTTCCAAATTCTATTTTTAAATTCCATTTCAATCTATTTGAATTCTATATTCAAATTCCATATCACTTTCGATATTCGAATTCTACATTTGAATTCCCTTTATATTTTCTATATTCAAATTTCATTTGGATTACTATATTCAAATTCTATATTTGAATTCATATTTGAATTTTCCATATCCAAACTCCATTCAATTTCTATAAATAAATTTCATTTAAATTTCTGCATTCAAATTCTAAATTTGAATTTTCTTTGTTTAAATTCCATTTGAATTCTATTTGAATTCTATATTCAAATTACATTTGAATTTTCTATATTTAACTCCATTTCACTTCTATTTTCAAATTTTATATTTAAATTTCATTTGAACTTTCTTTATTCAAATCTATTTGAATTCCTTTGAATTCAAATTCTATATTTCATTCTAATTTCGCATACTCAAATTCTATTTGAATTTCTAATATTCAAACTCCTTTTCTTTTCTATTTAAAATTCAAATATTTAAACTCCTTTTCTAATTCTACTATTCAAATCCCATTTGACTTCTATTATTCAAATTCTATTATTTAAATCCCCTTTTGAATTTCCTTTATTCAAACTCTATTTGAATTCCTATATTCAATTTCTATTTTGAAATTTCTTTATTCAAATTCTATATTCAAATGTTATACTCAAATTTTATTTGAATTATATATTTAAAAATACCATTTCAAATCCTATTTGAATTTTCTTTTGAATTTCAAATATTCCAACTCCTTTCTAATATTTAAATTCTGTTTGAAATTCTACTTAAAAATTCTATTTCAAGTTCTATTTTGAAATTTCATTTCAAAATTCTATTTCAAAATTCCACTTTGAAATTCTATATTTTTAAATCCTACTTGAATTTCAAATTCTATTTGAGGAAAATAGAATTTCCCTTTTAAACCTCAAATATCCTTCTCATGATATTTTAATAAATTAACACTTGGCCCAGTGATATTTAAAACAATCAAATCACCCAATTTTCAATCATTTGATTTTTAACACGTCATATATTAATATATATGAAATCAAGCACGCAAACAAACAAACAAACAGATAATATATTTTTGAGGAATCCAGTCGGATTCCTCCAACCTGTTTTCCCTGCATCCACAGATGTTAGTCAACAGAAATAATACCCATCCTGCTTCGTGGCAGGACATCGCGGTATAGAAGGTCATCCACTATCATAGCGTGGGGCGTATAGGGTAATCTTCCGCTGTGAAACTGCGGGCATCCGCTAATGATACTGCGGGAAATCCAACCACCAAACCAATATATATATATATATAGTAGTCACCCTAAATAACTAATATATTTAAAACAACCAGGAATCATTCAAACAAACATCAAAAAATTATTTTTAACGAATAAAAATAATTCTAAATAAAAGGTGAGTGAGATTTACTCACTTGGTTTTATTTGTCGGATATCCATTTATAATCCATATTGTCGCAGCTATGAATTGTCTCCAGTGAATTTATCTTGCCTACGATTATTAAATTTATCAATTAAGCTACATTTATTTAAATTAAATTAATAACATAAATAAATAAATTATTTCATGTATATTTAAATTAGGACCAGGCGTATACCTTATTTCTTGAACTTGAGCTTGCATTAACACCAAAACACAAACCCAACATTGTTGTTGCAAGCACTGTCCAGACATGCTCCAATCGATAGCCTTATTTCAAACAAGCCTGAGCCTCACCATTTCCGCTTACAGGCTCCGAACTCCAAACCATTCAATTAACACAGTATCGACCAACTCCCATATCCAATCACCATGGCAATCCCTCCTCTTCAATCAACATTTTCTTTTAACTTGTGGCCACCTGATGTCTGCGCCTAAGACCTTAAACCAACGTTGTACAGTGCTGAGTTCGAAACAAACTCCTCCACCTTCATACATCGCACCCACTCCGTTGACTGACCCGTGACCAGATTCCAAGATTTCAAGTTGCGATCCCCACTGATGCATCCTAAGTCCCTAAGTCCCATTCGCTTCTTAACATCGCACCAGTCCTGTTCTTCCCATCACACACCTCCAGGATCGGAATCCTTTTTGCCGAGTCAGCTTAACCCAAGATCAAGTCGCACTTCCTTTCTGTACGCGAGCGTCGGTCTCGAGCTCCAGTATCCTCGATAGTTGTTCGAACTACAAGATCCCACTTTGATTTCCCTGAAATCGACCTCCGACATTGACACCCTCGCGAGTGTGGATTCGAGCTTCCGTGGACCATGCGGTTATTTCCTAATTTGATTTTGCTTGTTGAAACTTTTGATTTTGGAAATGGACACTTGGGTTGTTTATATAATGAGAAATAAGTCTGCTTGAGGTCGGCTTGGGGTATGTATTTAGGTCTGCGCAACTCTGTTTCCTAAGGTAGCCGATGCACTGGTCGGTCTTAGTACGGGGTATAGGGTGGTGCCATTAAATCTTGTCTTCCTTGATTGTGAAGTGAACGAAAAAAAGGTACAAGAAAATTAAATATGGCAGAAGGTAGGTCTGTGTTTCAAAGAAGATAGGTCGGCCTGGAAGTGATGTTAATTAAATTTGGTTTGCTATTGTCCTTATTGGTTTAAAATTTATACTAATATAAATCTGCAGTCCTGAACTCCAATTTGATTGTACAGAATGATATAATTTAAACTAACGATTTAAAATACAAATTGATTCAAAGCAAACAGATTCATTTGTAGTAAATAATTATTGTATATATATGCAAATAAAAATTTGAATTGTTTTGATTTAACTGCAAATTCAATTATATTACGTTTTCGTATTACGATTATTCACTAGATTCGAATTAAATCGTATACTGATTATTTAATCGATAAATTCTAATAAAAATCTATTTATTATTCCAAATCAATATTTAAAATAAATTCAAATATTCAATATTAAATGACTAAAAATCTGGGACGTTACACTGTCTAAGCAATTTTTAACTGGAAAAGGATAAATGATTTTATCTTTTTCTCAGAAAAACAGAAGAAAGAT
This sequence comes from Allium sativum, assembly GCA_030737875.1. NCBI lineage: Eukaryota > Viridiplantae > Streptophyta > Magnoliopsida > Asparagales > Amaryllidaceae > Allium > Allium sativum. Next base: position 434,737,409 of record CM060920.1, read on the forward strand.
AAATAATTTTATTTTTATCTTAGAAAATCATTCAATCAAACTCATTACTATTGGACAATTTATTTGTTACGTCACTTGGCAAATAGACATTTCAATGTACTATTTCAATGGCATTTCTCAGTTTATACTAGTCATCCTTCCAACAAATTAAAACTACCTAAACAATGCTATTGCCTGGATATTTGTTTATCAACAAAGCTCATATTAGATAGAATGTCTAAACCAAAAAATAGCAGGTCATATTCTCATCATGCGATTTGTGTATGTATTAAACAGTCCAAACAATGGCATAGCAGGTCATATGTTTACCTTTTACTTGCATGTGTGTGTGTATATATATATAGACACACATACACACACATATATATTTTTAAACTGTCAAAACTAATGTAGCAAGTTAGGTCTTTACTAAACACATATATTTTGGATATATCAAACTGTCTAAGCACATATGTGTATAACAGATTATGCGCTTACTAAAAAAACACGTTTTACATATGTAAGCATACCATCTAACCAATCTCGTTACTACTGGACTATTCATTTCATAAATTTCATGGCAATTAAACAGTTCAACGCGCCATTTTTAACATAAAAAAGATAAACGGTTTTATCTTTTTCTCAGGAAATCATATAACTTATACTTTTAACAGAAAAAAGATAGAAGGTTTTATCTTTTTCTCAGAAAACCATTTAATTTTATGTTTTTCAACAGAAAATCCTATAAGGCCTATATATATAAAATCTTGAAAAAGATAATTATAGTAAAACCAGTCGTCATCACATCAACACTGTGCGATTCCTATTAGGATCAGTTTGTTGAATATTGTTAATAGTTTAAAGTAGTATAAGTTGTGTGTTTGTCAAATTAATCATTAAATTTTCAACATCATCCATTACAAAATCATCAATAAATTCATGTAAAAGAATATAACCTGATACATGCAATCTTCTGATAATAACATGACAAAAAATCAAACAATTGATTCATTTGAAGCATGAGATGTTGTTGACCTAAAAGTAAAATATACTCCAATTCATTTGAAGCATGATATATTACAGCTGTAGAAATAAAATTGAATCGTTCAATCAATTCGTTTAATTCACGAATCGATTATGAAAATTGCCTATTTGATGAAGATCGGCTAAGGCAAATGAAGTTACAAAATAACGGCTGCGGCATTTTTTGTCCTTGAAACTTATTATTTAAAAGTCGTGTCCTTTAAACTAATTGGGCTACAATCGGAAGCCCTTCACGAAAATTTCCACTTTTGGTTTCTCTGATATTTCTTTTCCCAGGATCCTGGATTACAGCTGGAGCTATATTCTGAAAGCTTTGTATCCGAATATTTCTTTCAATTGTGGTAGTTGATGTTTTCCACTGCACATTGTATTTATGTATATATTTTCTGCTGCTATGTAATTTAAATCTCTGGTATTTATTTTTCTGCTGTATATTATTTATTTGAACTATGATATTCTTGTACTTTGATGTAAATTGTTGTAATTGCAATGAAATGTTCTGTTGTTTATGTTCTGATGCGTCATGTTCTCAAAACAATCTGGTCTCCTCCATATCCTCGGGGATCGGGGAAGTTTGGGTCGTTTCATCGTGGTATTAGAGCTTTGTTTTACAAAGCAAAAGAACAAGGCACATTAGAACCGAATGAAAGAATTCATCCGAGATAAAATTAGTAATATCCTATAAGAATAACTCGTTAGAGATAGGGCTAGTAATACACTAGAATGAGTTTTAAGTGTATTATTTCTAAAAACGAATTCAATTTTGAAAATCATATCTTATAATATGTATTTGAGTATTTTATTTTATATTGATTTTGGACTATCGGGCATAAAGAGATTTTGCATATACGCCTTGCAAACGTGTATATGAAGTCTTAAATATACTAGATAGATATAAAATCACACTCTAGTCACCCGGAGATGATTTTGATGATTGAGATCTCATCATCGGTGTTTGTGTTCGAGTTTTGAAAGTGGATATCTATATATTTTCAATTGACTAGTGTGAGAACCAAAATTTAGTTAAGGTTTATTTTGTGATTTGACACTGGAAATATGATTTTTGAGTATATATAAAAGTTATATATTTGAAAAGTTAACCAATTCATTGCTGGTTGTATTGTGTGATTATTAGTTTGATCAATAAAAATATTGCAATGATAAAACCTATATGAGAATGAATGAAATAAAACCAAACCAAATATAATATAGAGCTGAACAGAAAATTTAGTTCGAATTGGATTTATATATTAGATAGATATGAACATATATACATGCTGAGCAGGTTATGAATTTACTGTTGAGTAGAGAAATATATTGCGTGCCCGACAAACAGGTGCACCTTAATGAGTTGGTTGCGCAATTTTATTTATTATATAAACTACTGTGAGTGTTTTTGGATGCATTGTGATGGTTGCTTTGTGTGAAATTTAAACCCACGCAATAGGTTAACAACAAATAAATTATAAACTACACTGCATGGCATACTACATGAAGATATCATATCATATCATATTCCATATAAGAATTTGGTGCTTATATGACGAGGTTTGGATTAATATACGGGAGAGATGCATGTATGGCGAGGACTGAATTACAGGTTGAATAGAAGACTGATTATGGACTTAATAAACATATAAAGGTGCTCGGGGCAAGATTTAATAAAAACCCTACACAGGTCTGGAGATGACAAAAATTCACGTCTCTCCTATTTTTAATTATGGCATGTGGATTATTTTATTTCCAACATTGGGGCAAGGTATGAGATTTCGATTTTTTACATGTCTCCCTTGGGCATGGATAGGTCACAAAAATTGTGTATACTTCTTATTGATTTATTGGGTGCCTAATACGGCCCAATAAATTTTCAGACCCTCCTCGTACAAAGGAGGTTATGGCGAAATTTTTCGAAAATTTAGGTGTTAGCCAAATTTTTGAGAAATTAGAAAGTTCTTGGAAATAGAAGAGTTGAAGAACTCATGCCAGAATGAAAGTTAAGTTTGTTAGTTAAACAAATTCCTGCTCCGTTCTTTTTCAAGGACGAAATTTTTTTATGTGAGGGAGATTGTAACAACCCGTATTTTCAGAACTAATTTAAAATTTTGATTTAAGCTATATTAAGGAATATGTGAATAGAAATTGGTTATTTTCGCTAAATAAAATTTAAGAATAATTTTAAAATTAGTTTTTATATTTTATTTGACTTAAAATAAACCCAGCAAAATTATTAAATTGATTTATAAGCTTTGTTTTGAAAATTTGATTTTGAAAATCAACGCATAGCTCTTAAAAAGTGAAATTTTGCATATGAGCTCAGAATTCGACAAAATAAATTTTTTTAGGTTCATAATGACAAATCATTGTTGGGTTCCAAAGTGCGCATCGAATAGAGTCAGTATGTGGCGGAGCAAAACCATTCATTCAAAAACAAGCAGTCATTTTACAAAGGAACATTATTGAGACGATCTCATAATTCGATTCCGTCTTTTTTCTGGATTCGTATCATCTAATAATGGCCAAATCCAAAAGGCCATGATTTTTGGAGTTAGCGTGTAAGCGTGCAAGAAGAAAATGTGCGCTAAAATCGCATTTTTGAACATTATTTGAGCACCTTTGAGAATTTTGACGGAAGGTCAAACGAACTCGGAATTCGACAAAACTTATTTCATTAGACTCGTCTGTATGTTTACTATCTCGTGTCCGAAATTCATGGCAAACGGAGATCGTTGGCATTAAGATGATCGAAGAGAAACAGACATATAATCCACTTCTCTTCCTTTTCTCTTCATTATTTTTCACTTTCTCCTTTCTCCTCTTTCTTCATAAAACGACCGCACCCTTGCTCCGCCGCTGCCGCCCCTCCTCCAACCGCCACCCACCTCTGGCCAGCTATCGCCACCTCCTCCAGCCACCCTTTCCTCCTCCTCTCTCTCTTCCATTTAAAACCCCTAGCCCCTAAACCATCCTTGCTATGATCACTCTGCCCATGGAGTCACAATGACTCCACTGCACTGATCCATAGCTACTAATCCTTTGCTATGTCCACTCTTCCCCATGGAGTCATAACAACTTCACTGCACTGGCTCATAGCCTTGCTACGATCACTCTGCCCCATGAGGACATGATAACTTCATTGCACTGATCCGTAGCCAATATCTGTCTCTCAGCAGTGAATCAAAGCTATAGACGTTGATAACCCCTTTGCGCACGTCCCGCAGCAAAGTTCAATCATGAAGTTAACTCGTTGGTTCCCAACTGGATCCTGAGTACAAACTCCCCATTTAGACTACCTTTGCATCTTGGGTTTTGGTCTCCTCTGGATCGGTCTTCATTTGGTTCATAGTTCATGCCTCGCGTCCAAGCTCCTTGGTTCGGTTCACAGTCTTCCTTCTGGTTCGGGTCGGACTGTCCACACGGGTCGGGTAATGAGCTACAAGTGCGAGTAATTCGTGAGTTCTTGGTTAGATCGTGGTACTTCATTCAGTTCGGACTCGTGAAAGACTCCTTAGTCCGGATCGGGCTCGTGGTGATGCTCTGGTTCGGGTTCGTGATCTACTCCAGGCACCTGGTCGGTTCGTGGGTTCCTCTCCAGATCGGGTCGGGTTCGAGCTCCGGGTCGGTCGCGTCTCTCCGTCAGCCTAGCTCGTGGGTATCTTCTGGTTCGTATCGAGGCACATATGTCACGAGCGGATTGGTTTGTGTACTGGAGTGGCTCATGATGGGTGGCCACGATCGGTTCGGTTCGGGTAGGCGCGATCTGATCCGATTCAGCTCCTGCATATTTTTCCTACAACTTCCAGCGACTGTTTTTACGCCACACGACGGCGTTTTCGACCATTTTAACTATTCTAAACAATTACAAAACATTCCAAACAGTCATAGCAACATGTATAGTCATCCACAAACATCAAAACAACCAATAATCATGATAATATAGATCAAAAATACCCAAAACCCTTGTTTTCCCCTTAATCATGTTTAAGCACAACTAATGATAGGATTAGCAAAACTTATCAAAATTAGCCCAAATTTCTAACAGAGCCCTAAAATAATATTTTAGAAATTTACAAATTTTTCCAGATTTTTCTGAGTTATAATTTCGCTAATTAACACTAATTACCCCTAATCAACCGTAATTAGTGAGAAACTATGCAAATCACTCACCTTTGCCACAATTAAAACTTTCAGAACTGAAACTCCTCTGATTTGGGCGAATTCCAATGTCTAACAGCAGCTCTAACTTTGAAGTGCTGCTATTTCTCTTTGATTTGATGTTGCTAAGCTTAATCCTTGATTACAGAGCGATTTGGGATGAAATTAGAAGGTGGAGGCCATTGTTAGGGTTTCTAAGAGGTAAATGGTGGCTAGAAAACTGAAATAGAATGAAAACCTAAGTCATTTCAGCCTTCCCATAACCCTAATCCTGAAATGGGTTATGGGCCCCCGGTTAAGCAGTTTTTCACCTTCTAAACCTTATTTCAGCCATATCTCCCAAACGGTAAGTTCGTTTTTCACATGTGACCACTCTACGGAAAGGTAAACCATCATCCGGATCTAATGGAAGTGGTTTCAGGTCAAAACTCATTTCCAATCAAAATTTACGACCAAAACAAGATCAGCTAGGGGCAAAATGGTCATTTAAAAATCAGCAAAAATCGTTAACATGGGAAATGACCCCAATAGTCGACTCCCAAAGTTACATGACCATACGACTTCGTATGTGAAAGAAATAAATATTTTATGATCCTTCGATGTGTAGAATGTGGGTCGTTACAATCCCATTCTGAATAACTGATACGGCGACTAAAAGTCAATGATTTGAAGATGGTGGTTGAAGACCGGAGATCTTCACATCGTACGGATGATTACTGATGTCTTGATTGGGCTGTACACCCAAAATAAGGTAATAAGTGGTGATCATCCATACTTAGTTGGAGAATGACCAGATATAGGAGGACCTCTCTCCTGTATTGGACATATGGGATGAGGAATAAGGTGCTTTCGGTTTCGTTCAGACCTAGAACGAACTTGTAAATGGATGTGTGTCTGACATTGGATTTCATTCTGTGTTGATTGATTTCTATTAAGTATATATCTGTTTGGTGGCGGAGAAGTTATTCTCTTGTTTAACACCTTCACTAACACGTACGAGCTTAGAGGTTATATATTGATAGACATCGGTTGTATGGCGTGAATTGTCAATGTGGCAAGCTAAGATGCAAATAATCAAGGCTTTTGTTGAAAGGCGGAGTCTTGTGGATGATGATCAAAGCATGACTTTAAGTAACATAGCTTTGTGTATAGAGTTAATTCGCGAGCCTCACACCCTGTATGAGTCAAAAACGGGATAGTGACTGCAGGAAGTGCACAACGTTTCTTTCTAGCTAGAAGTTGTGTCATGGTATGGAGCCGAGACATTTTTACTTATGTGGATGATGGATTGCAAGGCACATCGAATATTAGTCGCAACTGGCCAAGTGATAGGTCCGATAAGACCGGGAAACGTGTGTTCAGGTATAATTAATCCTCAAAAGTAAGGGAGGACCAGCCCTGAAGATCCAAGGGTTGCCTGTAGGTGTGATCCTGAGGCATTTGTAGAGTGTCTCGAATCGGTGAGGAGACATCCCTTGCCTGGAGTCGTAGATGGAATCCAATTTCCAATATGTACTTCCCTGTTTTAGTTGTAAACCTATATGGCGGCATAGTGGCATGGGACGCTGATGTCGTCTAGGATTGATACATTTATGTTTGAAGTTGTTTTGACACTATGCACTTATAGTAATATCAAAATGATTTGTTTTAAATGTACCAAGCATGTTTGGCTATTATAAGGGAAACTCTACCCTTTGTCTTGCGTTGCATTGTCTGATGGGACCTGAGTCTTATAATAGCTTCATTTTCCAAAAAGCATTGCATTGTTTTATTTTAAACTGAGATTAATGTGGAGTAAACCCGTTCCGTGTTATATGGCGTGGTCCTATGATTTCCCAACTTTAAAGTAGAGATTTAATAAATGTTTTAGTTCTCACAACAGTCCCATGACTGACTCGGAGTTTATTGTTTCTACCTAAACTCTGGGTGCCCCTATTTTCAACATAGGCAGCTAGTAGTTTTGAGTTTCGTAGATATTTCTTTTCCCAATATCCTGAATTACAGCTAGAGTTATATTTGGAAAGTTTTGTATCTGTGTATTTCTTTCAGTTGTGGTAGTTGTTTTCCATTGTATATTATATTTATGTATATATTTTTTGCTGCTATGTAATTTAAATCTCTGATATTTATTTTTCCGTTGTATATTATTTATTTGAACTCTAATATTATTGTACTTTGATGAAAATTGTTGTAATAGCAATGAAATGTTTTGTTGTTTGTGTTCTGATGCGTTATGTTCTCAAAACGATCCAGGCTTCTCTGTCTCCTCGGGGATCGGGGAAGTTTGAGTCGTTTCATAGGCAGTTAATTATATTTCTATGTGGGCCTCAGCGCTAGTAAATTAAATTGGGCACTAAGTCTAGGGGTGACTTTATCAATTTGCATTTTTGGTGCGGGATATGTATCAGTCAGCATTCCTTTTTATCACACTACAACGAGGTCTCACGAAGAGGCGAAGGCATGCTTATACTATACTGGGTAGTAAGAGGTCTAAACGAGGTAGGTATAGGCACGTTCCGATGGGGCAGTGAGCGTGCATCACGCCAATTAGGGAAGTAAGACACCCTGATGCTGGTGAGTTACGCTATGTCCTTAGTGCTGATGGATCGGGTCTGAAAAACCTTAGATTATAGTCGGCATAGGTTATCACAATTGTGGTTTAGAAACCGATCGATGGGCAGAATTAGGTTATATCCTAATTTTGAGTTGCAACAAATGGTGCAGAAGTTGAATGATTTAACAATCGACTACATTCATTGGAAGTATATTCTTGCTCTTATTTACTGTGTTGAGTTCAAATTATTATCTTGTCTAGATTTCCTTTTTTATCACTCACGCTATTAATAACTGGACTCACCAGCCTTTATGTTTGACTAGTTTTATTTTTGTCTTCTTCCTTCCTTTCCTCCCCAAGGTTCTCAGGGTGGAGGATCTAGCGTTTAAGAGAGTTTCAGCCCGACTCAGCCCATTAGAGATTCTCGTTTGTTTTGTTCTCTGTCTTTACATGTATTAATTGTTCCACGTTCTACTTATTTCTGTATTTGGCATTGAGGAGGATTTTTATTATGATACTCCGATTATATAGTTTTCATGAAACAACTGTGGTTTTTGTGCTTTGTGATGTAACGACACTTTTTATTCTATTTTAGGAAAAAAATTAAAGTTCCGCTGTGATTTCCATGTGCTATCTTGTGAATTTTAGCCTTTGTGAAGTTAACTTATACCTAAACGCTTCATATTTCTTAATTGAATCCTTGTACGGGTAAAGTTAAGAAATATGGGGTGTTACAGTAACCAAATACACGTCGCTTGGATCCACTGACCCCATAGGTGGTCGATGGGAGCACCATTGATTGTATATAATATGTATGTTTCAGGTTTGAATCTGAATTTTAAATTCTTGAGTTTCTTTTTATTCCTAATTTCTTCATACTGACTCGGATCTTGAAAAATTGTATATGACAATTGTCTAGAAAATCGCCATATATACGAAGGTGAAATTTTTATAGTCAAATTGAAACATTCGTAAAAGTTTTACTTTTAGATCGTTAATTTAATTTAATATTAAAAATATCCATGGTGTTACATTTTATTTCAGTTGATTGCTTTATTAAAAGATCATAATTGTTTTAATTTACATTATAAAATTTCCAAAACAAACTTATCTTCTTCTTTTTTTATTTTTGAAAATTGGTACTCTTTATTGCTTATACCAATCATATACTTCATTTATATGTCTCACCAAAACCTTATAGCCCACCTAACCTAGATGGGTGCGATATAAGGGAAAAGAGCACATATAAAATTCATATATTCACTATACAATATAACCAACAAACACAACTCTTTGACTCACATCACCTCTTCCCAGCACATAAAATGAAAAAATACATATCAAAATCACCCTTTATCACATAAATCGACCCCCCATTGCTTCAGCCAATCTTCATTTTGTCTTGTCCTCTTTGTTTTGGAACCATTATTTTCAACCAACATACTTACCTCTATCTAAATCATATGTAACCTCATCTTTTTTGTCACCACTTTACCATTAAAGATTCTCGGATTTCTTTCCAACCAAATATGATATATAGCTGCTGTATATACGCCACATGTTACATCAAACAATTGATCCTTGCACTTGAACTTACCCAACATCTTCAATGCCTCATTCCATAAAGAACAAACACCAGAATACTCACACTTAAAAAAACAAATGCTCGATTGTTTCCTCCTCTCTACTACATAACACACAACAACCTTCATTCAACATTCCAAACTTCATTATTCTGTCCTTCGTATACAACCTATTGCTAATAGCAAAATAAGAAATATAAGCCATTCTCCTAGCATTTCTGTTGTGCCAAATAACCTTAAACCATGGTAAACTTTCCTTTTTTTCCCTTACAAACTCCCAACCTTTATGAAAAGTAAACAGACCACCTTCACACCATTCATAACAATCCTCATGAAACTTTTTATTTACTGTTGCCTCTTTAACTTGATGAAATGCTTCCCTTGTTCCTGCATGCAAGTTTAGATCAACTACCCCATCTACTATAATCCTAGCCACCATTCCATTATACCTTCCAATAGCTTGGAATTTTGACAAACCAACCAAATCTACTAGACATCTACAATTCACCCACGGCTCAAACCAAAGTAAAGTAGAGGATCCATCAACAATAATCTTGTTAAACAGTTGCTTACCTTCATTTCTCAATCTCAAGATAGCTTTCCAAGTACTTGATGCATTTTTGTCTATCTTCATGCTCCAAAACTGCTTGTCTTTGTAGTACTTAGCTTTCATCCATCTACTCCAGAGTGATGAACCTGAAATGAACTTCCACATCAACTTAATGCAAGTAGCTTTCTTCAAATCAGCAAGTGATTTCATACCAATCCCCCCTTCACTTTTAGGAGTACAAAGCTTCTTCCAACTAACTTTATGTGCATGTCCTCCCCAAAAAAAAAGTCTGCACACATGATATTTAACTTGTCTAAAACATGCTCTGGCAATTGATAAACAGAAACCAATATAAAATAGTTGGGGTAATCACAGATTGTATCAGTTTTGCTCTTCCAGTAAAACTGAGGAAATTGGCATCCCATGCTTGTATCTTACTCTGAATTTTGCTTAACAAAGCTTGGAAATCATTGTAATATATATATATATAATTCGTGGATAAAGGAACTCCAAGGTACTTTACTGGCAAATACCTGATTGAAATCCAAAAATAGATGATATTTCTATAGTATTATATGCATCAGAGCTGAAATATACCTTTGTCTTCAAGCTACTCACTGTTAGACCACTATATCTCTCTGATTTTCCAAAGCAACATTTCAAAGCATTTGAACATGCAGGAGAACATTTACCAAATATCAACATATCATCAACATAAATTAAATGTGTAACTGAAGGCTCAAACTTATGCACATGCAAGAACAACTTTTGCAGTGTAACTTCATTCATACAAAAAGTAAAAAAATCCATGGCTATTGTAAAGAGATATGGTGATAACGAATCACCTTGCCGAAGACCCCTATTTGATTTAATAAAACCAAGAGGAGCACCTTGAATAATAAATGAAAAGGTGGGAGTAGAAATGCATTCATATACTACATTAACAAAGTGAACTGGGAAGCCCATCAAAGACATTAAATGACATATGAATTCCCTACTAACCATATCATATGCTTTATGTATATCCACTTTAACACAGAATTTCCTTACTCCTTTCTTTTTAAAATCTCTGAGCATCTCGTGTGCTAACGAAATATTTTCTCCTATGGATCTTGAAGGAACAAAAGCACTTTGATTTGGTGAGATGATATGAGGCAGAAAACACTTAATCCTTTTACACAAAATCTTACTGAAAATTTTGTAATACAAATTACAACAAGATATGGGTCTATAATGCGATATCTCTGTAGGTCTATCTACCTTTGGAATTATAGTTATAAAAGTATGATTCACATTCTTAGGCAATTTTGCTGATTGAAACATATCCTGTAATGCTGCTAGTAAATCATACTTTATTTCTTCCCAATGAAAAATATAGAATTTTCGAATTAAACCCATTAGGCCCAGGACTTGTATCTATCTGTACTGAATTTACTGCCCATTTTATTTCATCTAATGTAATAGGTTTTAAAAGAACCTGCTTACCTTGGTCATTGATGATAGAAATTGATTGGAAAAAAGGAAATTCCTTAATCTTCTCCCCATTGAACAGAGCACTATAAAAGTCAATTGCCTCCTTAGCCACTTCATCTGTCTTATATATAAGATCCCCTACATCATTCATCAAAGCTTTAAGATGATTTACAAACTTCCTTGTAGACATTATAGAGTGGAAGAACCTCGAATTAGTATCTCCATCTTGCAGCCATGCTACCTTGGACTTTTGTTTATAATTCCAAAATTTAATTTGCTTTTGAACTAACCAAGCGTTTTTAGCCTCCATTATGCTCTCATATAATATTAAATTATCTGAATCAACATCTGATGCTATTTCTCTTTCCTTAAATAAATTTTCAGCCTCCATAAGCATCTCATTATCCTTGGGTCTTACCCTATTCCATTGTTTTAGCTCCACTTGGAAGCATTAATCTTCTGCTGAAATACATAGCTAGCAAAACCCCAGCCTTTTATCTGAAGACCCTTATGAATACACTCCTCATACCCTGCTTTAAACTGCCAGTCATTAGAATACCTGAATAGGAACCCTTTAGAATTTGAGGTAGGAATTAAATCAAGAAATAAAGGATTATGATCACTCGAGAGTTGTGAAAGAGATAAAGCTTTCATACCAGTGAACTCTGCAAACACATATAATTGACAAAAATTTTATCAATATTATTTGCAATACCACTCCTTCTCCATGAATAATTAAAACCCATAGCTTTAATCTCTATTAATCCTGATTGAGTAAGACAATTGGTAATTTCTCTAATATGTTGAAATGGCACTGAAAGTCCTCATTTTTTATCTGCATGTGAAGTAGCATTATTAAAACCTCCCATGATAACCCATTCCTCATTAATATGTTCAGCTTCGTTTACAATATGTTGCCACAATACTTATCTCTCTTGATAACTATTACTTGCATAAATGATAGTGAAGCATAAAGATAACCCCCTCTATTCACAGCATGCACAGATAAGTGTTGAAAAGAAGAAGACATTACAGATATTGACCAAACTTCAGAATTCCATAACAATAAAATCCTACTAGAGTATTCAGTGTCATCTTGAGGTATACATTCCCATCCCCTTTGAATTAGTCTACTAAACTTAGCTAAATTATTTCTATTTAATTTGTTCTCTACCAAACCAACCAAAGTTGGCTTGGATTTAGTCAAGAGGGATAACACATCACCCATTCTCAATGGTGTGTTCATCCGCCTAACATTCCATGTCATAAACGTCATTTAACAACAGTATTACTCCTCATTGACCTTTTAGGAGGAGTGAATTTAGTAATCTTATTTTTACCCTTCATATTAGCTAAGTATTCAGTATTAGCTGTTACCCTAGATGACACATCCTGAAGATCTTCACCAGCTTGTTTTTCAGTTAAATGATCTGCTATATGACCCAAATCAACTGGCAATAAATATTTTGGTAACCCTGAATTGAGAAAACCCAAATCCCCTTTAACATTTCCAGTTTCAACTTCTGTACTTTCCCCTTCTTCATCTCCAGTTGGATTCCCTTGATTTTCTTTACTAGACTGACCTACATCATCATTATCCTGCTTCTTCGCTCAGTCCAGCTCATCAGAAATCTTATGCACAAGAGATTTATGCCCAAATCTATTACATGTTTCACATCTGAACGGAACATATTCATATTCTACATTAATCTCCTTTTGTAATCCATTAAAATATTTGATAGGAATTTTATCTACCAATTTGGACTCCATATCAATACCCACAAGTACTCTAGCATACCTTGTAATCCTTTTACTCGTTGTATTCTCATCTATTCGAATTGGATTCCCAATATAACTAGCAATAACTGAGAAATCCTTGTTAGACCACAGTTCCATATCTAAGTTAAGTAACTTGACCTAGATCTAAACTCTTCTAGCATTAAAAAGCCCAAACTCATACCCAGGAAACCACTTGTTCACCATCAATAATCTTCCAAAGTATGAATACGTTGTAGTTTTAGTAACTGACAAATAATTAAGCACCTGTTCAAACTGAACCATATAATGAAAATCTGGGGCTATATGAACACGAAAATTACCTTTAGATTTTCACACTTCCACTATATAATTCTTCAACTTCACCACTGGAATCCTGAAATCAACTGTATGAATCGCCAAAGTATTTGTCCATGAATTAGCTGAATCCTTATAAGTATCTTCTGAAATGAAAACATGTGATTCCGAATTCTCAACAAAATGGACAGAAGCAGATTCATCTTCTAATTTATCATATGATTTATCAATTTCTCCTAGATCCTCTTCCGATGTTATTGGATTTGTAGATTTAGAATTTTGAAGAAGTGTAGATGAAGTATTCGCCAGAACATCGTCCGCCATTTTAGAAGAAAATTAAGTTTTTACTATATATTACAAAAAAAACTAATCTTATAGATAGAAAAATATATTTTCAATATTTTGCACCAATACTTGTGTTTTCTTACATAGTTAATTTTATTACTATTTTTTGCAAAACCGACCTGTTTTTATAGTGGTCGCAACCACTTTTCATTATAACAAATAATCAATACATGAGCATGGGAATTAGAAAAATTGCCTAACTAATAAACTACTTTGAAGTTGGCAAGTCCACATAAAACAATAAATAAAAGAATAAGTGATAGACTGAAGCGCATATACTGCTAATACTTGGAGAACACTAGTATTTTCTATCATTACTTATGTTAACATCAATACCTGTGCATATGACATGTCTAAAAGTAGTGAAATACATCGCAAGACGTGGATCATAACATCTCGAAAGTGGCTAGTACATGTGTATCCTATCCCAGAATGGTCACATAAGTAACAAATAATTGTGAGATCCATCAACTCTATTGGTCATCAATGTTATGTCATCCCCAACGACGTGATACCTTTGGTGCCAAGATACACTCTCCTTTCTTATAAACTTTTGATATTTATCTTCTACTAAATCATACCTAATCTCAGTTTTTTCGTGTACCCAAGTTCTCTCAGCGCCATTCCAAAATATTATCTAGGAAGAGAACATCAGAAGGATTCGTTGAAGGGGAAACAACCGAGGAATTATCAAAATCACGATGAATATCCGGAGCAGAAACAAGATCAACTAAAAGTAACTGCAATTACCAAAGGGAAATGAGCCTTATGGATCCATGTCAAATTCGGTCTAGGAAGATAACCTCTGATGGTAACTGGCATAGAATCGTTAGGGCATGTTTTAGAAATGTGGCCAAAATATTGGCAAGAGATGCATATGTCCGGTTTCCAACTATATCGACCATCAACTTCCAGGTCAATCCCTTCTTTTATTCTGACTTTTAACTTCTCTGGTAAAAGCTTGGTAAGGGTAATCTCAATTAGCGCTCTTGCAGATAGAAGGATTTTATGCGTCTCAGTCACTGCATCAAAACATCTGAACTCACCAGTAAGGCTCACAAGCCAATTAAGACCAATTAATGGCTGTACGACAGAAGGAATATTAGTGAAGGTTGCCCAAACGGGTATGGGGCGAACTTGCTCTCTAACTTTATCCATTCCAATTCCCAATGGAGTGATAATGAATGACTTTTCCTCTATGGTAAGAGGACTGGACGCACTAGCCTTCTTTCTTTACCAATACTTATCTTCTCTCGTATATACACATACATATAATCTGTTCCCCTTCTTTCTTTACCAATACTGCACGCACTAGCCTTCCTATCATTCATCATACCATGGCCAAACCTTTTCCTTTTGCACCCCCCATGTTTCCACGTTTTCAGTCCATATTTCTCTTTTAATTGGTTCGAACATTTCCGGTAAAACAAAATGCAATTATTTCATGGCTTCACAACTTTATATCCTACATGTATGACATGCACCAACGTGCGTTAGTTAGTGCACCACACACGCTTCCATCCTCCTCTTTACTCATCGCTCACTCTACCATTTTCCCCTTACCCCTTCACTTTTTCCACGTGAACTGTTCATTGTTGAAATATAATTTCCACGCAAACTAAATGATCCCAGGGAAAACTATTCATTGTCTTCCTTGCTAAAACAACATCATACCCCCTCAACACTTAACAAAAATCCCCTGAGAAACCTTTCGCCACTGAAAATCCCCACTGTCGGCTCGAACTCCGGTGAAAATACCCCCTCTAACTCGCACTGTTACCACCAGTGAATGAGATAGACGTTGCTTGAGACTGCATACGTGTTGAAGAAAACACGTGAGCTGGAGGACCTCCATATATTTGTTTTAATTTTCAGAGGAGTTGGTATGTATACGTTTAGATTTTAGATGGAGGGTTTTATTTACTTTTAATGTTTGTTTTTGTGAGAGAGGGATGTACGTTTTTGATTTTCGAACACAAAAACTGGTGGCTGAACAAAGAAATGTGTGGCCTTATTTTCGATCAGGGAAAGAGAGTGATGTTATTTAGCTGAAGTTTTGGCTTGGTCACCCCCTTTTTATTTTCTCCTAAGTTTTAGATTATAAAACTTAACGTACCTCGTTTCATAAAATTCCTTCCACTTACAGACTGAAATACAGATACCCTTGTGTCGAGCTTGGTGACATGATCCCAAAAATATAATAATATCGGTAGGTTAACTCATATTGTGAAACCTCAAAATGTTGGTTACAGGGTGCAAAATACTCCAAATAAAAAGTTGCTTATTTAATTAATTAAAGATTACAATAAAATTCTAAAAATTAAATTATCACTACGTCTCAAAAGAATCTTGTTTAAATTCGAAACCGATATCTAATTATATCGAATAAACCATTACGGTCGATAAACGATTTTATAGCGACTATTTCAAAATTTTGATTTGGACATAAATCAAAATCTACACAATGAAATCCTGATTTTTCTCTTCCATTAGAAAAATATACTTCACCATCTCTGAATGTTTCTTGTTTCATAGAAATTCGATTTAAAACGGACCTTGTATATTCAGTTGAAGTTCGAATCGCCAAATAGCGAACTGTCGCGCCATTTCGAGCTCGATATAATTATAGTATAATTATACGTTCAACTGTCATTCGAATAATATATTCGTTATTCTAATTCAAATTTTATACTGAATTAAATATCACAGATGATCCAATTCAGACCATATTGTGAATTCAACTATTTCTGACTATTTCAAAAATTACATATATTATTATATTATTTATTTTAATTAAATATTCAATATTATTTAATTTTGGTCATTTTAAATAACCAAACCATTATTTAAATAATTAAATAAATTATTTATATACCGTAAAAGTATGGGTCGTTACAGTACATCTTATTTTTGGTATTATATTTTCTATTTCCGCTGTGTGAGATTCCTATTTGAAGTATATGTTATTGTTATCTATGCAAATGTAATCCTTACAGCAACTAACGACCCATTTAGGATGGCTCTAAGTTTCGATGGGCCTTTTCTAGGTCGAAATTTAGGCCTATTACGGGAAGGTTGATAAAGGATGTCGGTTCACGATGTATTTCATGTCTCGCATTTGAGAAAATGCCTACATGATTCAACGGTAGTAGTGGAGCCGAGCACTTTAGAGGAGACTGAGGTCGAGAAGGAGGCTTATGTTAGACGAGTACCTATAAGAATTCTGGATTTTTAAATAAAGATGTTAAGAAACAAGGAGATTAGACTCGTCAAGGTTCAGTGGGGAGAGGCCAGCAGCGACGCAACATAGGAATCAGAGGAGATGATTCGCACATCTTTTCCATTCCTTTTATATAGAACGCTCTCAGTCCTTTTATAGTTTTCAATTTGAACCTTACCCAGTTCTTATCATTTCAATTAGTGAGTCTTAGAAAATCCTATGGGTGCTAGGACATGGTTTGAACATGTTAACATGACATGTTATGTTTGATAGAGGATGCAATAGATGCATATACACACAGAATGCACTAATTGGTGATCGATAACTAGAACACTAACATGATTGCAAATAGATGTGTGTGCACTTTTAATTTATGGACGAAAATTGGATGAATATCATATGAATGCTACATTTTGTTGATGATGCTTGTAGCATGCATATAGAATCTTATGCATTATTAGGATTCTCTTCCATACATTTTGGATGCATGGCGCTGACATAAATTGAATAAAAGGAGGTTGACTGAATCAGCGGATCGCCTAATTTCTTGCATTAGTAAGGGACATATACACTACATTATTACATACATTCAAAAAAAACATTAGAAATCCTAAGGACAATGGACGCCTGTGATTGATGGATGAGTAGATGGATATATATGATGGTATGGTATCTATGACATTCTTCTAGCCTTGGAGATTTCAAGGATAAATCCTCTAAGGAGTGGGGAATGTAACAACCCAAAATTTTAACAAAAAAATTAACTAAAAGATTAATAAAATGAATATTAACCATAAAAATATTAGGAAATGGGCAACGGGAATTTCGCCATTTGGTCCTTTACAAAATTCTGGCTATGATAGTCATTTTGTTTGCCGATCGAACTTAAAACGAAGAAGATTTGAAAGAAACAAGTTTGAAATTAAAAATTGAAATTGGAATAAAAATCAAATTAATAAGAAATTAATTTAAGCGCAAATCATGATCATTTGGAGCAACCTAGCCTTTAGTTGGATCGACTTGGAGGTCGACACAGACCCCAAGTGGGTCGACTCAGGGTTCGACCCGCCTACAAGATGGGTCGATCGACCTGCGTTACGTGCGCAACCTGGTATGCACGTTCCTGGATCGATTTGGCTGGCTTAGGTGCGATTTTATGGAAGCTTTTTTAATTTGGTGGACTAAGTTTTCAACCTGAAAACCAACGATCCTAAATCCACTAGCTCTACTATAAACATGGCTCCAAACCTAACCCATTTTCTCCCTACTCCATTTCCTCCATTCTATGCCTCTACCTTAAACAACCTTCTTCTCAAATATTTTTAATGGAGTACTAAGGCTTGGGTTAGCATATATTTTGGAGAATATTCATAGATAGAGATTTCTTATTTTGGATCTGCTTAAAAATTGTGAGTAATTTCAATAATTGCTTTTAGTACAAAATTGGAGTTTTTCATCACAGCACAATAAGTTGTAGATTCCTTTCGATTTCTATTCTCTTTTCTATCAATAATCTACGTAAATCTGATAACTGCTTCGATCCTCTTTTCCATCTGTTTCAGTAATCTATTATGTTACTATAGTTTTGTTCAGTTCATCTATACCTCCTTTTCTTATGTAATTTTATTACAGTTCAGTTTCAGCTCTATTTTATTACATATTAGTTCTTATTTATCTGAACCTATGCCCTGCGAGAGCCTAAGCCATTGTCCTTTTTATTTTGACATTGAGTTCAGGCCTTCAATAACCTAAACCACTTATTCCTTCTTGTTTATGCACAGTTTGGGTTAAATATGAAAGTGACAATAAAAGCGCAAATGGGGAAAATAAGAATTATATATAAAAAAGGATAAATTGGGCTTACTGAAATTATGCAATGAAGGATAATTGAATTGTAAGTTTTATAAACTGAATAAATGACATTTGGATAGATTCTAAACAACACGGATGTGTTGTAAAATGATATTAAACAAAAGTGATGTTTCTAGATAACCTACAGATTGAAGTTTGTGATACGACAAAAGTTACATGAAGAAGATAGGCTTATTAGTAAACTTATGATTGGAGTTAAGTTTAAAATAAACAAATTAATAAGCATGAGTAATAGTGGTCCGTTCCGGCAGCATTAGCTGATTTGGAAAATAAGTGGCGTATTAAGAAAATGTGTAGTCGGAGTCCGTTCCAGCGGCGACGATTGATTAGGGAAAATAAGGGGCACATAGTATTGGTCTATTCCAACAGTAGGGGTATACTGATTAGGGAAAATAAGAGGTCAATCAAATTAATTAATTTTTAGCGAGCAAGACGTTTGTTGACAATACTAAATGGGTCTAGGATAGCTAGGCTGTAACAACCCGTATTTTCAGAACCAATTTAAAATTTTGATTTAAGCTATATTAAGGAATATGAGAATTGCTAAATAAAATTTGAGAATAATTTTAAAATTAGTTTTTATATTTTATTTGACTTAAAATAAACCCAGTAAGATTATTAAATTTATTTATAAGCTTTGTTTTGAAATTTTAAAAATTAGATTTTGAAAATCAATGCATAGCCCTTAAAAAGTGAAATTTTGCATATGAGCCCAGAAATCAACGAAATAAAAAAATTTGGATTCATAGTGACAAATCATTATTGGGTTCCAAAGTGCGTGTCGAACGGAGTCATTATGTGGTCGTGCGGAGCAAAACCATTTGCTCAAAAACAGGCAGCCATTTTACAAAGGAACATTATTGAGACAATCTCAGAATTTGATTCCGTCTTTTTTCTGGATTCCTATCGTCTAATAATGGTTGAATTGAAAAGGCCATGCTTTTTTGGAGTTAGCGTGTGGGTGTGCAAGAAGAAAAGGTGCGCAAAAATTGCATTTTTGAACATTATTTGAGCATCTTTGAGAATGTTGACGGAAGGTCAAACGAACTCTGAATTCGAAGAAACTTGTTTCGTTGGACTCGTTTTCACGTCCACTATCTCATGTCCGAAATCCGAGGCAAACGGAAATCATTGGCATTTGGACGATCGGAGAGAAACATGCATATAAACCACTTCCCTTCCTTTTCTCTTCATTATTTTTCACTTTCTCCTTCTTTCTTCAAAAAAATGGCCGCACCCTTGCTCCGCCGCTGCCAGCCTCCTCCAGCTGCCATCCACCTTTGGCC
This sequence comes from Allium sativum, assembly GCA_030737875.1. Taxonomy (NCBI): domain Eukaryota; kingdom Viridiplantae; phylum Streptophyta; class Magnoliopsida; order Asparagales; family Amaryllidaceae; genus Allium; species Allium sativum. The sequence continues at coordinate 434,757,540 of CM060920.1, forward strand.
AGCCACCGCCACCCCCTCCGTCCAGCCCCTCCTCCTCCTTCTCCTCCTCATTTCTCTCTCATCCATTCAAAACCCCTAGCCCCTAAACCACCCAAACCGTCACCACCGCCGCCTCCGCCACTCCTCAACCACCTCCCCACGCCCTCTGGCCATCCAGTTCCGGCTGTGGGCCCCACATGGCCAAAAACCCCGCTTTTCACAAAAATCTCGTTTAGCATAAAACACCCTGTCCCGCTTTAGCCAATAACTCTTAAACCGTTCATTTCTACACGAAATTTCACAGTGCCAAAGTTATAGAGCACGATTTTCTCTTCGATTTGGATATACGACAATCGAATTTTAGAGTTCGGAGTTGTCCGGAAAACGCGTCTAAAGATCGCGGACTTGAAGCAAAGATTCGCGATTTCCGGTAAATGGGTGCATTTTTGGAAGAAGTTCCACTAGGCAAAAGTTGTCTGAAATGGCGTGTTTGGGCTAAGGACAAATTTTTGGTGAAGATTGAAGGCCGTATGCAAATTCTAGAGCCAAAGAAGCGAATTCAAGTGAGGGGAACGACAAAACGGCGCGCGCGGTGAAGATTTCTACAAATGAAGAGTCGCGGTGTTTTGTTTAGCTTCTGGGTGAGAACTCGCTTACTAAATAATTTTTTTAAGTTAATATGTAGCAGTTAGTTCGACATTTTAGGTTGCAAGTTAGAAACTGCATCATATAGTGATATTATCTCCTTTAGAGTCAATACTGGAACTATTCACAAATCCCTTGCACTAGAAGCATTGTATGGATATTAGCGACATTCGCATTTCATACGACGTGGATGGACAGTTGTGGCACCTCAAATGACATTGGATGTTGAGTATTTATTTATGATTATGGTGTATGTGATTAATGGTTTATGACTGGTATTGATTATGTGTGGCGGAAGCCTAGTCACGAGAGGGGTAATGCATATACATTATTCCGGTGTTACAAAATAGCGCCGTTATAATAGCGATTTTTTTTGAAAACCCCACATAGGTAATTGGATGATAATTGACATACAATAATCTCAATATTTAGTTTTATGTCAATCGATTGATTGACAGACTGTTATGATCGTTATTTATTTATTTTAATGCTTATACAGTGGTAGAATGCACTTTGGATGTTGCTTGAATGGTTAATGATTATTTACCATTATTGTTGAATACATGCGATGTATAAATTTCATATAACTAAAATTATATGGTAATTGACTGAGTCACATTCCAATTCGGAAATAATATTTTGATATAATATTCAGTGAAGAATTAAATTACGGTTTTGATGTCCGATTTTGGATGGACACAAAAATATTGAAATTGAAGCCGAGTTAAGTAGTTAAACGCCATTTTAACTCGAATTCAATCAGTTTTATTCATTTTATAATGAATACGAAAAAGGAAATGGATTTCAAAATTTGATATTTTGAAAATATTATTGTTTTGACGTTATACTAGTAAGGAATATTCAATTTTGATTTAAAATTGAAATGGAAGTTGGAATCGTTTTTAAAATGAATTTATAAAATACGTTTTGAATTGAAATTGATGATATATGTATTATATATATTTAAATGGTTTGAATAGAACGCGCCGCACAAGTGACCGTTCACGAATTTCAACCATTAACTTCAAATTGATGTAACGGGAGATCCGACTGTCGGATTCTCCTAAAACCGAAATCGTTGAGTTCGTATCGAAAAGGGCTTTCAAATGAATATATGAGATTTAAATTTGAATGGTTAGATTTTTTAACATGTCCAAATCAGTTTTGGAAAAGGTCGCTATAAACGCAGTTCGGTGCCGATATTGGAAACCGACTGTAAAGGCCTATTTTTAAAATTATTAAAAATATGAATAAATTATGCAAAATCATAACAAATGATTTGAAATGATTTTGGATGAAATATTCCACGTTTGTAAAGATAAAAGATATTTTTATTAGGATAAGTTGTTTTACAACTAGAATGGAGAAAAGAAATAAATTGTATGGTTTTAATATAACCAGAATTTTCCAACGTGTGAATTGGAATGGATTTGAATGGAAATAATCTTTGGAATATTTCGATATTGGATTCCACGATTATGCGGATATTGTTGAGGAATTTGGAAGATACAGATATCATTATTCCCAATACGATATCCATTAGTTTCAGAATTTGATATTGAATATAAGCCGATATGATTTTTATTTAGAGCCTTTTATTTAACATCAAATTGATTTTTGGGATTATCATGCATAGTGTTTTAAATGACATTTGTGTGAGGGTCTGCCCCGCACCAGCCGACATTTCAAATGAAAGTGAGTTGTGCCTATGCCTGACCAACACGAGACGGTCGTCAAAGAAAGGAAAGAAGGGAATTTGAACTGACAGGGAACCTGTAGAATGTCTCACATCGCATGGAATAAAATATAATAATAACATACTTGACATAAAACAAGCGAGACAGTGCATAAGATGAGAACTAAACCATGATAGCAGAGGAAAATTCAAGTTACAGCTTATGTTCCACATCATCATTATTACAACTTTTCAAACAGTCTCTAAAGAAAAATAGGAAAGGTACACTACTAATGCCCAAAGTAGTGACCAACAGCTACACAGGGAGAATATCTGTATAAATCATACGTGGAAGCCTCCTGCTCGTCTCCGGATCAGCTACTCGTGCATAACCAGGTAAACTGTATCTAGTCTGCCCGTTTAAGAGCACCCTGAGTAATAAGAAGAGACATAAAACTCTGGGTCAGACAAAAGTCTAGTATGAGCGATAAGCAGCAAAATAGAACAATAACAGGTATACTAAACCATACCCGACCCTGGACCTGCAACCAAAGAGTTAGCACATCATGATGTACAATACTCTAAGATGACACTAACATATAGTGTAAAGATACGGGGGTGGGGGTTGCATGTCATAGTGATATCAAACAATCAAACATAGCAACCATCCTCACATCTCTCACTCAGTGCGTAAAGCATACGATATCCACCACTATGATCATCTAAATCCTTGCTATGATCACTCTGCCCCATTGGGTCATAACGACTCCACTGCACTGATCCACAACCACTAGTCCTTGTTATGTCCACTCCGCCCCATGAAGTCATGACGACTTCACTGCACTGTCTCATAGCCATGCTACGATCACTCTGACCCATGGAGTAATAACTACCCCACTGCACTGATCTGTACCCTAACATCCGTCTTGGTGGTGAATCAAAGTTATGGACGTCGATAACCCCTTAGCACACGTCCCGCAGCAAAGCCCAACTCATGAAGTTAACTCGTTGGTTCCCATCAGGATCCTGAATTCTCCTTCCTATTTGGACTTCCTTTACATCTCGGGTATTGGTCGAATTGGAGTTGGTCTTCAGATGGGTCGTCGCGTCGTAGTAGTGGGAGCTTGAACTCGGTTCGGTTCATGGTCATTGCCTCGGTTCAGTTGTGAAACTCCGTGGTGCAGTTCAGTTCGGTCCTCAAAGTGCTCCTCCCTAAGTCAGTTTGGTTTGATGTTCCTCCATCTCTAGATCCCGGTTCGGTTTGGTGTTCCTGCCTGGGTTCGGTTCGGTCCTTTAGTTCTCCAGTTGGTCCGATCCGATCCCATTCCAAGCTCCGGTCTGATTCCAACTCCAACTCTGTGCAAGTAGTGGCCTTTCTTATTTCCATAACCCAATCCGATTCAGTTCAGCTCTTCCGACCTGATCCCCTAGCCGATCCGATCCCCTTAGCCGATCCGATCCGGATTGCTCCAGAATTTCCAGCAAGCTTTTATCGTCTATTCTCGCCAAACGACGGAATTTTCAACCATTCTAACTTTACTAAACAATAATGAAACATACCAAACAGTCATAACAACATGTATAATCAACCATAAACAGCAAAACAACAATTTAAGATGTTTATACAGATGAAACATACCCAAAAACCCATGTTTTTCCCTTAATCCCCCTTAATCATATTTAAGCATACAATTAGAAAAACTTATCCAAATTAGCCCAAATTTTTAACAGAACTCTAAAATAGTATTTTAGAATTTTACAAATTTTTCCAGATTTTTCTGAGCCATAATTTCGCTAATTATCACTAATCACCCCTAATTAGCCGTAATTAGTGAAAAACAATGCTAATCACTCACTTTGGCCATAAACAAACTATAGATCCGAAATATTATCTGTTTTGGGACAAATTCTAATGCAACATAGCAACTCCAACTCTGATTTGGTGTTATTTCCCATTGATTTGATGTAGCTTGGCTTAATCTTCAATTAGAAAGCGACTGGGAGCGATTTGGGATGTTTAGAAGGTGGAGGCCATAGCTAGGGTTACAGAAATATCTTAGGCAGCTGAAAAATGAAATAAAAATCGATTTCCTACTGTTCTCAGCCTCCCCATAACCTTAATCCCGAAATGGGTTATGGGGCCTCTTGCTAATCACCCTAATTAGGCCCAGTTAAGCTGTTTTTCACCTTCTAAATCTTGTTTCAGCCATATCTCCCAAACGGTGAGTCTTTTTGGCTAAAGTGACCACTCTATGGAAAGGTAAACCATCATCTGAATCTAATGGAAGTGGTTTCTAGTCAAAACTCCTTACCAATCAGAAGGTATGGCCGAAACAAGATCAGCTAGGGGCAAAACGGTCATTTAAAAATCGGCAAAAATCATGAACATGAAAAATGACCCCAATAGTCGTCTCCCAAAGTTACATGGCTGTACGACTTCGCATGAAAAAGAAATAAATATGCTACGATCCCTTGATGCATGGAATGCGGGTCTTTACATTCTCCCCCCCCCCCCTTAAGAAATTTCACCCTCTAAATTCCTTAACTAAGAAACAAGTAAAAGGATCTCGCATGCCTACCAACCATTCACAACAATAAAACATACAAAACAACAAACAAGTCTATCCTAACATGCGGAAAACTAAGTGCAATTAAAATCTTACCAGGTAAAGAGTTCTGGATACGTCTTCCTAATGCTCTCCTCTGTCTCCTAAGTACAGTCATTCTCATTCTCGCCCCATTGAACTTTGATTAGATTCACCGCTTTCCTTCGAAGTTGCTTCGTATCGTGCTCAACAATACGAATCGGCTTGCGGTTCCCAACCGCCTCATGTTCTACCTCGATATCATCCAATTGATCAGGTGAAATAGTCATATCGGGTCGTGCACGAATTTCCTAAACTAGGAAACATGAAATACGTTATGAACTCCTGCCATCTTCTCTGGTAATTCAACTTTATATGCCAAATTCCCAACTTGCTCGAGGAGTGGGAATGGACCAACAAATCTTAGTGCCAGCTTTCCTCTCCTTCCAAATCGAATAACATTCTTTAATGGAGAGATCTTGACAAACACGAAGTCGCCAATGGAGAATTTCGAATCTCTTCTCCTCTTATCAGCATAACTCTTCTGCCTATCTTGGGCAGCCTTCATTCGCTGTTGAATGATCTTAATCTTGTCTGAAGTTTCTCTTATCACATCTGGTCCAAGCACAAATTTCTCACTAGTTTCTAACTAACATGAAGGTGAGTTGCACGGTCTTCCGTACAAAGCTTCAAATGGAGTCATACCAATACTGGATTGATAACTATTATTATATGCAAACTCTACTAGATGCAAATGGTCATCCCATGATCCACCAAAGTCCAATATGCAAACTCTCAATAGATCTTCTAATATACGATTTACCCTCTCTGTTTGACCATCAGTTTGAGGGTGATATGCGGTACTGAGATATAATTCTGACCCTAGAGCCTCTTGTAAGCTCTTCCAAAACCCACTAGTAAACAACGGGTCTTGGTCACTCACAATGCTTTTAGGTACTCCATGAAATCTCATTACCCACTTCATATACAGTTCTGCTAATTTGGTTGATGTTCTATTTGACTTGACGGGTATAAATCTTGCACTCTTGGTCAAGCGATCCATAATCACCCAAATGTTATCATGGCCCGACCTAGTCCTTGGTAACCCATCAATAAAATCCATTGAGACTTATTCCCATTCTGGAATTTCCAGTGGTTTGCAACAAACCATTAGGTTTTTTTGCTCAGCTTTAACTAACTGGCAATTCATGCACTTGGATATAAACTTCCCAACGTCTCTTTTCATCCCTTCTCAGTAGTAGGTCTGCTTCATGTCTCGATACATTTTATTACCACCCGGGTGCATAGTCAGTTTTGAGTGATGACATTCTCTAAGCACTTCATCTCTCAATCCATTGACATTGGTTACAACCAGTCTACCATTCTTTCTAAGCCATCCATCTCGATCAAGCCCATACTTGTTCATCTCTTCGTTGATTCCCATCTCTAACTTGGAGATGATTTCCCATAGGTTAGGATTGTCCCTCTGACTGGAACCAATCAGCTCAATCAAAGTGGGTCTGATCGTCAAACTTGCTAGCATCTCTGGATCCAATACGCACTTTGGTCTAAAATCATACCCTGCGATATACTCCAGTTGCTTCCATTCTAGAAACATAACCCCTAAATTGGCATGTCTTGAAACACCCCACCTCCATTAAGGTCACTCACAAAGGAAATGCCTTAACTTTGGTGGAGCATTATAGGTAAAAGACACAGATAATTTACAAGACAGACATATATAAGCTGTGGAAAAACTAAATTTATTTCATATGTGGTTCATAACAAAAACATTCCAGCAAACTGTCTCAAAACAACTTCCAAATCATTACATCAAAATCTCTCTTGATTATAACATAAAGAAGCATAAAACACAAATAAAACTGCATAAATCCCCAAGTGGTAGTGTGTCCAAAGCCATAGCCAAAAATAAGAGGTTCCAAGCCATACATCATAGAGTCTTCAAGCTTGGAAAGATGAACAGTCCAAATTAAGCTGAGCTATTCCCTCCCTGGCTACCTGAGGGGGGGGGGGACGGAAGAAAAGAGAGCGAAAGAAAAATGGGTCATACATAAGTCTGGTAAGTCCAGTGATTATTCAGCATGTAAACTGGTAAGAGAACCATGACATGAAGAAACTGGACGGAGGACAATAACAAAGAAATAAGGTAACATAGGATAAGGCAAGGTAAACAAGGCAAGATAAACTAATCATACTATCGCACTCATATCCATATTCTCTGCAACTACTAGATATTTCAACCATCATCATGAGTTCAAACCCAGTGATCCCTTTTTATTGATCGGCTCGTACTCGCACGCATTTACTACTTGTGTCATACGACCCTGCTCGATTGTAGATTCCTATGCTAGTCCCACCATGGGGTGTATCAAATCCTATAGTGGAAACCCGACACAATTCAAGATGCACAGTGTATAACTACTGATGCCCAGTGCCTGCTTTTTCCACTCCGGAGTACGTGCATGCCCGTACTCCGTCAGAACCTACACTGACACACCAACCGTTGTTGTTTTGACCGCTTATAATCAGCCCAGTAATCGTGGCCCACCCTGCCTAGTTCAGGGTACCATGATACATCTATGTGGGTTACTGCTGAAATGGGACCCCGTTACTAGGGTTTTCCTAATCAACATGTTAAATTGGTTAAGTGTCCAAGTTAACCTAACCCCACCCATCAGTTTGGTTAACATGTTGTATTGGTTAAGTGTTTCCTTAATTAACTTAATCACACCATTCCTGACTTAGCTTTAATCCATTCATTAAAGCACTAACCACTCAAATTAGACAGGTATTGTTGCGGTTACTGGATGTGCCAGTCGGGTCTGGGCAGTTTTACACCGCAACCCAGTCTAACCTCGGGTTCTTTTGCACTCAATGCACTAACCTCTCACATTAGATATATATTGTTACGGTTGTTGGATGTGCCGGGCGGTTCCGGGCAGTCTTACACCGTAACTCAATCTAACCTCGGGTTAGGCATATTCGTTTTTTCTAAATTTACATATTTATCTCTTTATATTTATATGTAAATTATTGTCATTCAAGTCAAGCCCCAGTTTCCCTTTAAATCAAGTTCATGATTTTAGGTATAAAAATTTATACCACTTTATGCCATAAAACATTTACATGTTTATGAGCCAAATATGCCAATTATATGTAAATTCATGTTTTTCCCCAACGTTAACCCCGTTAAACGTTCGCATAAATCACATAAAATGTTAGGCTCGCTGCATAGCCTAACTCATACATAAAAGGGGAAAAAAGAGAAACATGTAATATTCCAACATCATAAAAATATGGATCTAACTACACATGTGTCATATGAATTCGGCATAGAACAATATATATGAACTTGCAAATTTAGATCTACACAACATGAATCGTAAAATGGGGTTTTACATAGAACTACATAAACTTAAAATAGGCATGCGGTTGTGAACTTGCAAATTAGCATGTAGTTCTAGTCATATATGTGAACATGGTTGAACTTGCATAAACATAGCAAAATTCCCAAATTGACATACAACATATAGGTGTCATCACCAAATTATACAACATTATATGCCTTCGCCAAATTATACAACATGATATGCCATTGCCAAATTATACAACATGATATTCCATTGCCAAATTATATAATCATGATATGTCATCGCCAAATTATACAACATGATATGGCATCCCTAAATGAGCGTACCGGGAGATCCGACCGTCGGATTTTCCCAAAACTGAAACCGTTGGATTCGTTTCGAAAAGATCTTTCAAATGATATAAAATTTGTGAAGATCCAACGGTTAGATTTTCAGATATGTTAGGTTCATTGCCAAGCATTTAACATGGTAGTTTTATCATCAAATTACATACAACATGATCACAAACTTAACATGATAAGAGTCATAGTCTTAATCAATTCAGTTTTAACAGAAAAGGATAGACATAAATTTACATTAGGCGTTGTTCTACATCCAGTTATTTAGTCACGATTCTAATATCGTTTAGGTCTAAATGATAACTAGACTTACAAAAAGGAGACTAGTCTTGTGTTCTAGGATCTGTATTCTGAAACTGAATAGCTCTCCTTTGTTGTAGACGTTGAATTCTCTTAGTTGAATTAGATTTGATTTGTAATTTCTAACTTCCTTTCTAGTTGAAGGAGAATGGCGGCTACTCTAGGTTGAGTATTGACAGCATGACAACTCTAGGAATATTTTTTTTGTGGTTTAGGGTTTAGATTTAGGTTGCTTATATAGAAGTTTGATTTAATAGGAGCCGTTAGATCAACCTAGGGCCAATCAAGGCCATTCAAACCTAAGAGAACAAACCAGAATTTGCCACACAAGCCCTTATGACTTAGAAATCGTCACACAAAGAAACACGTCAGGTTTCAGATCTGGCCGGAGGGGGAGGTCGACCCCCTTGTCGACCTATGTGACCCAGGTCGACCCCCAGGTCAACCCTTTGGTCGACCTGATTTCTGGACAGGAAATTTCCCGCCTAGCCTGCTCCGGGGTTTTTGAATTTCGAAACTTGAATTTGAATTTCGAGCTGGTTTTATTATTTCAATTCTTGAATCTTCTGAAGGTCATAACTCTTTCATACGGAGCCTGATTTATGCAAACTCAGACTCTATCTCAAGCAGAATTCCGAGACGAACGCAATGGCGTAACCCGTTTCCCTTAATTCTGACATTTGTAATTAATTATTCTTTAATTTTCTACTTTAATGTTTATAGAAAATACGGGGTGTTACATTCTCCCCTCCTTAAAGGATTTTGTCCCTGATATCTTCGAGTCAAGAAGAACGTATGTCCTACCATCCAATCGTCCATCTATTCACCCATTAAACACAGGCGTCCATTGTCCTTAAAAAGACTTCTAATGCTTCATGATCATATGCATAGTGTGTGTACATGTCCTTATCTAATGCAAAATCAGGCGGTCTACTGATTCAGTTGACCTCCTTAATGCAAGTCATGTCGGCGCCATGAGTCCATTATGTATGCAATCATCCCTAATCATACTTTCTACATGAGTGCATAATCATTCATATAAATGCAACATCCACATGATAACACATCAAGTTTCAATCATATACAAGTACATATATGCATATGCAATATGAAAGTGACTGAGTCGATCTAACACCTAATGTGTGTGTGTATGCATCCACGAGCAACCACTAGCAATCACTTGCAACCACTTGTAACCATCAATCATAACATGTTTCAAATACATGTTTACATCCATTGGTTTCTACCTAAGAATCAAGAATAGCACTGAGGAAATACTTAAAAAGGTAGATACGAGCATGAATAAACTTAAGGAAAAAGAGATCAAAGATGTACCCTAAAAAAGAAAAGGGTAGGTTGCGCGTATCTTGGCCTCAGTCTCCCAAGTCGCGTCTTCCTTAGCGTCACTCCATTGAACTTTAACAAGTTTGACTTCGCAGTTGCGTAGCTTTTTGACTTCTGTACCCAAGATTACGAGTTGGAACTCTTCTCACAGTTGCCTCTCGTTCTACTTCTACTTCTTCTAATATGCTTGGTTCCACCACTTCTGCAGACTCATGTAAGCACTTCCGTAGGCGAGAAACATAAAAGACATTATGAACTCCAGCCAATCTTTCGGGCAGCTTTACTGTGTAAGCCATCTTTCCAATCCTTTCACTAATAGGAAACGTCCCAACAAATCTTGGTGCCAAATTTCCTGTGGATCCAAAGCGAACGACGTTCCTCAAAGGAGATACTTTAAGGAAAACCCTGTCTCCAACCTCAAACTCAAGGTCAGTCCTTCTTTTATCTGCGTAGGACTTCTGTCTATCTTGGGTAGTCTTCATTCTTCTTCGTATCAAGTCCACTTTATCTGAAGTTTCTCTTATCATATCTGGTCCAAGTATGAGCTTGTCTGTAGACTCCCACCAACAAGTTAGTGATTGGCATGGTCTTCCATATAAAGCTTCGAAGGGTGCCATGCCTATGGTGGCTTGGTAGCTATTGTTGTAGGCAAACCCCACCAAAGGAAGATGATCCTCCCATGTTCCTCCAAAGTCAAGAATGCATAATCTCAAGAGGTTCTCTAATACTCTGTTCACCCTTTCCGTCTGACCATCGGTTTAGGGGTGATAGGCCATGCTTAAACATAGCTGTATGCCTACAGCCTCTTGCAAGCTCCTCCAAAACTCGCTCGTAAAGATAGGATCTCGGTCACTCACAATGTTGGAGGGTATCCCATGGAGTCGAACTATCTCTTTAAGACAAACGGATGCTAAAGACGAGGCAGTCCTTCTACTTTTAACGAGTATAAAGTGAGCGCTTTTTGTGAGCCTGTCCACTATTACCCAAATACTGGTATTGCCCCTTCTTGACCTAGGCAGTCCATCAATAAAGTCCATTGAAATGTTATCCCATTTCCACTGTGGGACCTCTAGAGGATGAAGAAAACCACCGGGCTTCTTTTGCTCCACCGTGACTTGCTGTCATGTTAAGAACTTAGAGACGAATTCAGCTACATCCCTCTTCATGCCATTCCAAAAGAAAACCCTTTTTACTTCTTTATACATCTTGTCTCCACTTAGGTGTATGGTCAAATTGGAATGGTGCACCTCTTTGAGAACCTTCTTCACCAAATCCCTTGCTTGTAGGACGCATAGCCTTCCATCCCGCCTCAACCAACCTTTATCATCGATGGAGTATCTATTGAGGTGACTAGAAGTCTCACCCCTAATTAGCTTATCCATCACATCAACTAGCTGAGGGTCTTCACGTTGCGCGGTTCCTATTGAATCCAAAAGAGTAGGCCACACCTCTAGCGATGCTAACAAACCAGTCACATGATCGACAGAGGGTCTAAAGTCGAAGTTGGCTATGTACTCCAAGCTCTGCCTTTCTACAAAGAGAGGATTTAAGGTCAGCTTCTTTCTACTCAAGGCGTCTGCTACCACATTGCCCTTGCCAGGGGTATAGGAAATCTCGAAATCGTAGGATGCCAAGAATTCCATCCACCTTTGTTGCCTCAAGTTAAGATCTTTCTACGAGAAAAGGTACTTCAACAATTTATGGTCAGTATACAATTCAAACTTCTCACCTAGGAGATAATGGCGCAAAGACGATGGAAGCCAACTCTAGATCGTGGGTTGGGTAGTTTCTTTCATGTACTTTCAACTGTCTGCCTCCATAAGCTACTACCTTCCCTTCTTACTTTAAGGCAGCACCTAGTCCCGTACCACATGCATCCATGTATACGGTAAACATCTTGCTCCCATCCGGCAATGTCAGAACTGGGGCTGTTGTTTGAGCCCCCTTCAATCGTTGGAAAGCAACATCGCAATCCAAATTCTAATTGAAAGTTAGGTTCTTCTTCGTCAACCTTGTAAGTGGAGCTGAGATTTTCACAAAGTCTTTGATGAACTTTCGGTAAAAGCCCGCTAGCCCGAGAAAACTTCGGACTTCGGTTGCATTCTGTGGGACCTTCCAATCTTGTACCACAACTAATTTTGCGGGGTCCATAGCCAACCCTTCCTTGGACACCACATGTCCGAGAAACCTTACTTCCTCTCTCCAGAAGTGGCATTTGGAGAATTTGGCTTTCAACTGATGTGCTCGAAGAGTATCCATGACTTCTTTTAAATGTTGAGCATGCTCTTCCTCACTCTTTGAGAAAATCAAAATGTCATCTACTAAGACCACCACAAACTTATTAAGGAACTCCCTGAACACCCTGCTCATCAAGTCAACAAAATAAGCGGGTGCGTTCATCAAGATGAAAGTCATGACAAGCCACTCGAAGAAACCATCTGGGGTTCTGAATGCGGTCTTATCTATACTGTCTTCAGCCACTCTTAACTGATGAAACTCGGTAGCTAGATTTAGTTGGGAGAAAACCGATGCTCCTACAAGCTGATCGAACAAGTCATCTATTCTTGGAAGTGGGTGCCTATTCTTCTTGGTCAGCTTGTTTAGCTCCATATAATCAATGCATAGGCGAAGCGAACCATCTGCTTTGGTTGCGAATACTACCGGAGTACCCCATTCAGAAATACTCCGCCTTATAAACCCCTTTTCAAGCAACTCTTTAACTTTCTTGCTGAATTCTTTCCTCTCCCTTGGAGACATGTGTCTAACGGGTAAAGAAATGGGTTTTGCATTATCAACGAGGTATGTGCGGAAGTTTATCTCCTGCTTCAGAGGTAACCCCTTCACCTCTTCAAAGACATCCGAGTATTCACGGACTACTCTAACAGAATGCAAATTCTCAACAGACGCATCAAGAGATTCTAGATAGCTAAGCATAACAAAGTTCATGGGATTACAAGAAATTTCGAGAGTGTTATCGAGGCGAGTCATGAGTCTAACCACTCTCTTTTCACAATTGAGGATGGCACCATTACTGGATAGCCAATCCATGCCTAGAATCAACCCATAGCCCATGAAGCCCAAAACATAGGCATTACATCTAAGCCCAACACTTAGTATAAAAATTTCCAAATCCAAACAAATCATTGACAAATAAGTTGAGCCCCCAATTGGATTTGAAACAACCAAGGGATCCTCTACTAAACTTGTGTCTAGCTGCAGAGATTCAACTAAAGCAGTAGATATAAAAGAGTGCGATGCGCCAGAATCAAAGAGCGTACGAACAGGATAATCAAAAAGATAAACTAAACTCTCAACAGAAATATTTCTACCTCGTTCTTGCGGAGGTGACATGAGAGTGTGAACCTGTCCTCCAGAAATAGATCCAGCTCTCTGTCCTTGCCCTTGCTTTCTTAGGCAGTCCTTAGCCATGTGTCCTGCCTCGCCCCAATGGAAACAACCACCATCTTCCTCTTCTTCTTTCTGCAATCCTTAACCAGATGTCCAGGAATGCCATAAAAATTACAATTCCTCTTGTCACGGGGTTTTTTGTTCTTCCCACCCTTCTTGAAATCTGTCTTCTTGCTCTGTAATCCCTCCACTTTCTTATCTTGAGGTACTTCCACCTTTATCTCTTTCTTGCCAACCTTATCTTCTTCTTGTAACAGTGCCATGTCCACCAGTCTCTCATAAGTCACACCAATAGGTATATGGTACATAGCTACGCTGTGCAGTGGCTCATTCAATCCTTTAACAAAACGGAGAGCCTTCTTATGTGGAGTGTTCACTAACTCCAAACCTAGCCAACTAGTTGAATTGGGTAACATATTCCTTGACCGACATACTTCCCTGTTTGAGAGCTAAGAACTTCTTCATCTGTAGGCTTCATTCAGCTTGTGAGAAGAATTTCATTTCAAACCTCATTCTGAAATCCATCCAAATTTCAACTGTTCTTTCAGCATTAGTAACTTCCCACCAATAGGAGGCTTCGTCTTTAAGCAACCATAAGACCAACTGTATCTTCTGCCTATCGTCCACTTCGAAGATAACAAATAAATACTCAGTTTCTTTGAGCTAGTTTCTTGCTTCCACGAAGGATTCATTTCCATTGAAGTTCTTTCCACCCATGGCTCGAAAGTCCCTACATATTTTTGAGAGGCATTTGCACGCAGAGGAGGAGGAGGAACCGTTGCAGCTGGGGAGGAGGAACGTCTGCTAGGCCTGCGACATTAGCCCTAGCCTCTAGGTACCTTCTGAACCAGCCAGGTACCGGCACACCCTCTGAAAGGTTACTGAAACGAAAAAGAAAGGATTCAAAACAAAGGAAAGAAAGATAGAGCATATGGCTTTGGGGGATTATGCCTTTTTAAAATAAAACAACACTTTTTCTTGAAAATTGCTTCTTTAAACTTCTTTTTGAAAAATAGTTTTCAACATTTTTATCTAATCTGGTAAACCATTGCTCTGATACCAAGTGAAACACCCCACCTCCGTTAAGGTCACTCACAAAGGGAATGCCTTAACTTTGGTGGAGCATTATAGGTAAAAGACACAGATAATTTACAAGACAGACATATACAAGCAGCGGAAAAACTAAATTTATTTCATACGTGGTTCATAACAAAAACATTTCAGCAAACTGCCTCAAACAACTTCCAAATCATTACATCAAAATCTTTGTCTTGATTATAACATAAAGAAGCATAAAACACAAATAAAACTACATAAATCCCCAAGTGGTAGTGTGTCCAAAGCCATAGCCAAAAATAAGAGGTTCCAAGCCGAACATCACAGAGTCTTCAAGCTTGGAAACATGAACGGTCCAAATTAAGCTGAGCTATTCCCTCCCTAGCTACCTTAGGGGGGAAACGGAAGAAAAGAAAGCGAAAGAAAAATGGGTCAGACATAAGTCTGGTAAGTCCAGTGATTATTCAGCATGTAAACTGGTAAGAGAACCATGACATGAATAAACTGGACGCAGGACAATAACAAAGAAATAAGGTAACATAGGATAAGGCAAAATAAACAAGGCAAGATAAACTATCATACTATCGCACTCATATCCATATTCTCTGCACCTACTAGATATTTCAACCATCATCACGAGTTCAAACCTAGTGATCCTTTTTTATCGATTGTCTCCTACTCGCACACATTTACTACTTGCGACAGACGGCCCCGCTCGATTGTAGATACCTGTGCTGGACCCACCATGAGGTGTGTCAAATCCTATGGTGGTAACCCGACACGATTCAAGATGCACAGTGTATAACTACTGATGCCCAGTGCCTGCTTTTTTCACTCCGGAGTACGTGCATGCCCCTACTCCGTCGGAACCTACACTGACGCACCAACCGCCGTTGTTTTGACTGCTTATAATCAGCCCAGTAATCGTGCCCCACCCTGCCTAGTTCAGGGTATTATGATACATCTATGTGGGTTACTACTGAAATGGGTCCCCATTACTAGGGTTTTCCTTATCAACATGTTAAATTGGTTAAGTGTCCAAATTAACCTTACCCCACCCATCAATTTAGTTAACATGTTGTATTGGTTAAGTGTTGCCTTAATTAACTTAACCCTACTATTCTTGACTTAGCTTTAATTCATTCATTAAAGCACCAACCACTCACATTAGACAGGTATTGTTGCGGTCACTAAATGTGTCGGTCGGGTCCGGGAAGTTTTACACCGCAACTCAGTCTAACCTCGGGTTCTTTTGGGCCCAATGCACTAACCTCTCACATTAGATATATATTGTTACAGTTGCTGGATGTGCCAGGCGGTTCCGGGCAGTCTTACACCGTAACTCAATCTAACCTCGGGTTAGGCATGTTCGTCTTTTCTAAATTTACATATTTACCTCTTTATATTTATATGTAAATTATTGTCATTCAAGTCAAGCCTCACTTTCCCTTTAAATCAAGTTCATAATTTTAGGTATACAAATTTATACCACTTTATGCCATAAAACATTTACATGTTATGAGCCAAATATGCCAATTATATGTAATTTCATGCTTTTCCCCAACGTTACCCCTGTTAAATGTTCGCATAAATCACATAAAATGTTAGGCTCGCTACATAGCCTAACTCATACACAAAAGGGGAAAAAGAGGAACATGTAATATTCCAACATCATGAAAATATGGATCTAACTACACATGTGTCATATGAATTCGGCATAGAACAATATACATGAACTTGCAAATTTAGATCTACTCAACATGAATCGTAAAATAGGGGTTTTACATAGAACTACATAAACTTAAATTAGGCATGCGGTTGTGAACTTGCAAATTAGCATGTAGTTCTAGTCATATATGTGAACATGGTTGAATTTGCATAAACATAGCAAAATTCCCAAATTGACATACAACATACAGGTGTCATCACCAAATTATACAACATGATATGTCATCGCCAAATTATCTAACATGATATGCCATCGCCAAATTATACAACATGATATGCCATTGCCAAATTATACAATCATGATATGTCATCGCATAATCATACAACATGATATGTCATCGCTAAATTATACAACATATAGGTTCATTGCCAAGCATTTAACATGGTAGTTTTATCATCAAATTACATACAACGTGATCACAAACTTAACATGATAAGAGTCATAGTCTTAATCAATTCAGTTTTAACAGAAAAGGATAGGCATAAATTTACATTAGGCGTTGTTCTACATCCAGTTATTTAGTCACGATTATAATATAATTTAGGTCTAAATGATAACTGGACTTATAAAAAGGAGACTAGCCTTGTGTTCTGGGATCTGTATTCTGAAACTGAATAGCTCTCCTTTGTTGTAGACGTTGAATTCTCTTAGTTGAATTAGATTTGATTTGTAATTTCTAACTTCCTTTCTAGTTAAAGGAGAATGGCGGCTACTCTAGGTTGAGTATTGACAGCATGACAGCTCTAGGAATATTTTTTTTGTGGCTTAGGGTTTAGATTTAGGTTGCTTATATAGAAGTTTGATTTAATATGAGCCATTAGATCAACCTAGGGCCAATCAAAGCCATTCAAACCTAAGAAAACCAACCAGAATTTTCCACACAAGCCCTTATGACTCAGAAATCGTCACACAAAGAAACACGTCATGTTTCAGATCTGGCCCGAGGGGGAGATCGACCCCTAGGTCGACCCCTGGTCGACCTATGTGACCAAGGTCGACCCCATGGTCGGTCTGATTTCTGGGCGAGAAATTTCCCGCCTAGCCTGCTCCGAGGTTTCTGAATTTCGAAACTTGAATTTGAATTTTGGGCTTCTTTTATTATTTAAATTCAATCTTCTGAAGGTCATAACACCTTCATATGGAGTCCGATTTATGCAACCTCGGACTCTATCTCAAGCAGAATTCTGAGTTGAACGCAATGGCGTAACCTGTTTCCCTTAATTCTCACACTTGTAATTAATTATTCTTTAATTCGTTACTTTAATGTTTACAGAAAATACGGGGTGTTACATGTCTCATACTCAATGCATCAGCTACCGCATTGCCCTTTCCTGGTGTATACGCAATAACAAAATCATAAGAAGCCAAGAATTCTAACCATCTCTGCTGTCAGAGATTTAGATCCTTCTGGGAGAAAAGGTACTTTAATGACTTATGATCAGTAAACAACTCGAATCTTTCTCCCAAGAGATAATGTCTCCACATCTTCAACGCGAACACGATCGCTGCCAATTCCAAATCATGGGTAGGATATCTTTTCTCATGCGGTTTCAGTTGCCGACTAGCGTAAGCTACAACCCTACCTCCTTGCATCAATACAACACCTAGCCCGGTACCATATGCATCTGTGTATACAGTCATCTCTTCATTCCCTTTAGGAATGACTAACACTGGCACGCACATCAACTTTTCCTTTAGGCTCTTAAATGCATTCTCGCACTTTTCGTCCTAAACAAAAGCTTGGTTTTCTTGGTCAACTGAGTCAACGATGCCTCTATCTTGGAGAAGTCTTGGACAAACTTACGATAATATCCAGCCAATCCAAAGAAACTTCTTACATCTGTTGCACTCTTGGGCGTAGAACAATCTTATACCGTAGCCACCTTCGTAGGGTCCACGGCAATACCATTCTCTAAAACAACATGGCCCAAGAATCTCACTTCCCTCCTCCAGAAGTGACACTTAGAAAACTTTGCTTTCAATTGGTGTTTTCTCAACACCTCCATTACTATCCTTAAAAGTTCCTTGTGTTCTTCCTCTGTCCTCGAATAAACCAAGATATCGTCTACAAACACAAGAACAAACTTATTCAATTGATCTCGGAATACTCTATTCATAAGATCCACAAAATATGCTAGTGCATTGGTCAACCCGAATGGTATGACCAACCACTCATAGAATCCAGACGACTTCCAAAAGGCTGTTTTAGTTATACTCTCAACTTCCACCCTAAGATGATGAAAAGCTGTCGCGAGATCCAACTGGGAGAACACTCTCGTGCCACTCAACTGATCAAACAAATCATCTATCCGCGGTAGAGGATACTTATTCTTTCTCGTCACCTTATTCAACTCGCGGTAGTCCACACACAATCAAAGGGAACCATATGCCTTGGTAGCAAACACAACTGGTGCTCCCCACTCAGAAACACTTCTTCTGATAAATCCCTTCTTCAAAAGATTGCTTACTTGCACCCCGAGCTCTCGTTGCTCCCTTGGCGCCATACGACGAAGTAGCATCACTATTGGCCTGGCATCTTTCACTAAATCAATCTGAAACTCAATCTCTCGGTGTGGTGGAAGTCCGGTCACTTCCTCGAAGACGTCCGGATACTGGCCAGCCACGGGCACATCTGACAACTCATCATGCGGGATTCGAGCGAATTTAGAAAACTAGCGATTACCCCATCACTAGGTAGACCACCAAACACTACCCTCTGCCCATCATCCGTTCTAACTGTCACC
Organism: Allium sativum; assembly: GCA_030737875.1. Lineage (NCBI taxonomy): Eukaryota > Viridiplantae > Streptophyta > Magnoliopsida > Asparagales > Amaryllidaceae > Allium > Allium sativum. The sequence continues at coordinate 434,776,735 of CM060920.1, forward strand.
AAAAAGCCCTCACAGTCTACCATCACCTCGTACCTTTAGAGCCAATCGACTCCCAAAATAATGACAAACCCAGTAAAGCCCAAAACAAAGCAATCACAAACAAACATACATCCTTGACTTGATAAGATTACATTACGACAAATCATACAGAGGCTAGTCGATCCACCAATCGGGTTCGTCACTGCTAAAGGTCTATCGACTATCTCGGGGTCCAATCCCAACCTATCTACCAGGTCACTAGATATGAAGTAACGGGAAGCTCTTGTATCAAACAATACTTGAATAGGAACATCACAAACATAAAGCATACCTTGAATGACGACATTCTTTCCTTTATCCACCACGGTTGGGGCATTCGATGAAGAAGGAACAACATTAAGAGCATATGCTTTCACAATCTTCTTCTCTTTAGGGGGGTTGCGGACTTTTATCCTTGTGATGTCCCACTTGGCCGCAGTTAAAGCACTTCTTGTCCGCTGGCTTCGCCCGACAATCTTTAGCATAATGGCACCTCTTGCCACAGTTAAAGCACTCCCTATCTTTCTTATTATTTTTCTTCTGGCTATCCTTGGTCTGATTCTGCTTTATCTTATTTTGAGAACCATTCTTTCCTCCACCGCTTGCTTGCGGTTTTGGCTCCTCTACATATGCAACCTCATTCTTCGACTTAGGGTATAGACTCTCTGATCTCAAAGCTTTCCCCACAATCAATTCAAACATCTAATCGATATGGTTTATAAGCCTTTCCCCCAAGTACTGATCTAAGTCTGCTATGAACTTCTCATTCTTCTTCTCGGGAGTGTCGATAAGAGATAATCCATACTTCGATAAAGTATCGAACTCAGCAATATACTCCGAGACTGCTTTACCATTCTGCTTAAGCTCCAAGAAATTCCTAAACAACTCTGACTTCTGAGCAGCTAGGATAAACTTTTCAATGAATCGGGCCTTAAACTGATCCCATGTAACTTGATCCTCTGGAGTAGCTGCCTTAATAGCATTCCACCAATTCATCTCCCGTCCTTGCAGCTGATAGGATGCAAGTTTTCTCTTCGTCGCATTCTCGATACCCAAGTCTTTGAGGATACGCTCACAGCTATCCAACCAATCCTGAACTTCTGTAGTCGATTCTGTTCCTTGGAACGGCTTCCCACCAAGACTAGTGTAATCTTTGCGAAGCTTGGCGAAATCGGCTCTAGGCGCCTGCACCGCTACACCACCACCATTTGCAGCATTGGGAACTGCTCCTTGCACATTTCTAAGCATCTCTCTCATGAAGTCAGTGAACATTGTCTTCATATCAGGGGCATTCCCGTTATTAGCTCCTCTACCAGTGCCCTTAGTATATCGATTCATCGTTCAATCTGTAAGGAGAAAACGATTAGCCATCTCTTCAGTGGTGACAGTGCAGTGCGACTTCATCCTTAGATATACTAATATTATATATATATAGCTTTTGAAAACCAAAATATCCCAAATACGCGCTCCCATATACGTACTATCACTCTCTGGTGTCTTCACTAGGTTAACTATGCAACCTAGAGCTCTGATACCAAATGTGACGGCCCGCCCCACACCAGCCGACATTTCAAATGAAAGTGCGTTGTGCCTATGCCTGACCAGCACGGGACGGTCGTCAAAGAAAGGAAAGAAGGGAATTTGAACTAACAAGGAACCTATAGAATGTCTCGTAGCGCATGGAATAAAATATAATAATAACATACTTGATATAAAATAGGTGAGACAGTGCATAAGCTGAGAACTAAACCGTGATAGCAGCAGAAAATTCAAGTTACATCTTATGTTCTACATCATCATTATTACAACTTTTTAAACTGTCTCTAAAGAAAAATAGGAAAGGTACACTATTAATGCCCAAAGTAGTGACCAACAGCGACACAGAGAGAATATCTATATATATCATACGTGGAAGCCTCCCGCTCATCTCCGGATCAGCTACTCGTGCATAACCATCTAACTTGTCTCTAGTCTGCCCGTTTAATAGCACCCAGAGTAATAAGAAGAGACATAAAACTCTGGGTCATACAAAAGTTTGGTATGAGCGATAAGCAGCAAAATAGAACAATAACAGGTACACTAAACCATACCTGAACCTAGACCTGCAACCAAAGAGTTAGCACAATAAGATGTACAATACTCTAAGGTGACACTAACATATGGTGTAAAGATACGGGGGTGGGGGTGTGCATGTCATAGTGATATCAAACAATCAAACATAGCAACCATCCTCACATCTCTCACTTAGTGCATAAACCATACAATATCCACCACTTTGATCACCTAAATCCTTGCTATGATCACTTGCCCCGTGGAGTCATAGCGGCTCCACTGCACTGATCCACAGTCACTAGTCCTTGCTATGTCCACTCTACCCCCATGAAGTCATGACGACTTCACTGCACTGGCTCATAGCCATGCTACGATCATTCTGACCTATGGGGTAGTAACTACCCCACTGCACTGATCCGTAGTCTAATACTCGTCTTGGGGGTGAATCAAAGTTATGGACGTCGATAACCCCTTAGCACACGTCCCGCACCAGAGCCCAACTCATGAAGTTAACTCGTTGGTTCTCATCTAGATCCTGAATTCTACTTCCTATTTGGACTTCCTTTGCATCTCGGGTTTTGGTCGAATTGAAGTTGGTCTTCAGAAGAGTCCTCGCGTCGTAGTAATGGGAGCTCGAACTCGGTTCGGTTCGGTTCGTGGTCATTGCCTTGGTTCGGTCGTGAAACTCCGTGGTGCAGTTCGGTTCGGTCCTCAAATTGATCCTCCCCAAGTCAGTTCGGTTCGGTGTTCCTCCATCTCCAGATCCCGGTTCGGTTCGGTGCTCTTGTCTGGGTTCGGTTCGGTCCTCTAGTTCTCCAGTTGGTCCGATCCGATCCCATTCCAAGCTCCGGTCCGATTCCAACTCCAACTCAATGCAAGTGGTGGGCTTCCTTCTTGCCATAACCCAATCCGATTCAGTTCAGCTCTTCTGACCCAATCCCCTAGCCGATCCGATCCCCTTAGCCGATCCGATCCGGATTGCTCCAGAATTTCCAGCAAGCTTGTATCATCTATTATCGCCATACGACGACTTTTTCAACCATTCTAACTTTACTAAACAATCATGAAATATACCAAACAGTCATAGCAACATGTTTAATCAACCATAAACAGCAAAACAACGATTTAACATGTTTATACGGATCAAACATACCCAAAAACCCGTGTTTTTCCCTTAATCCCCTTTAATCATGTTTAAGCATACAATTAGCAAAACTTATCCAAATTAGCCCAAATTTTTATCAGAGCCCTAAAATAATATTTTAGAATTTTACAAATTTTTTTGAACCATAATTTCGCTAATTATCACTAATCACTCCTAATTAGCCGTAATTAGTGAAAAACAATGCTAATCACTCACGTTGGCCACAAACAAACTATAGATCTGAAATATTATATGTTTTTGGTCAAATTCTAATGCAACACAGCAGCTCCAACTCTGATTTGGTGTTGTTTCCCCTTGATTTGATGTAGCTTGACTTAATCTTCAATTAGAAAGCGATTTGGGATGAAATTAGAATGTGAAGGCCATGGATAGGGATAGAGAAATGTTTTAGGCGGCTAAAAAATGAAATAAAAATCGTTTTCCTACTGTTCTCAGCCTCCCCATAACCCTAATCCCGAAATGGGTTATGGGCCCTCTTGCTAATCACCATAATTAGGCCCAGTTAAGTTGTTTTTCACCTTCTAAACCTTGTTTCAGCAATATCTCCCAAACGGTAAGCCCGTTTGGCTAATTTGACCACTCTACGGAAAGGTAAACCATCATCTGGATCTAATGGAAGTGGTTTCAGGTCAAAACTCCTTACCAAGCAAAAGGTATGGCCAAATCAAGATCAGCTAGGGGCAAAACTGTCATTTAAAAATCGGCAAAAATCATGAACATGGAAAATGACCCCAATAGTCGTCTCCTAAAGTTACATGGCTATACGACTTCGCATGAAAAAGAAATAAATATTCTATGATCCCTTGATGCGTAGAATGCGGGTCGTTACGTTTGTTCTTTAACCCAATTAATAGTGAAGTTTTGATTTGGAATTTATGAATCTTTTAATTAAGATTGAATGAAATTTTCCAACATAAGACTTTCCAATTTAATATATTAAATTGGAATTGAATGGAATTCGATTTAGTTCGAAATGAGCTTCTGCGAATGAAGACCGTACTATATATGGAATTTAAAAGACTCTGTCGTTATTCCATTTATAGTATTAGTTTGATACGGGAATTTATATCGATTATATGCTATTAGATTTCCGTGAAGATTCCATTTTATAGAGAATGATTTTGGGTTTATTGTGAACTGTGTTTTTAATAACATTGGTTCTTTAACCCAGTTAAAGACATGATTAATTTCTTAAAAGATTGAATAACAGTTAAATAATGATTTTTGGAAGATTAAAGCTAAACGAAGTTTAAATAAATCTTGAAGTAGATTAAAATGAGAATGATATAATTAAATTTATCGAATTCATGAAGTGATTGAGAATGGAGTACCACCAGTTTTACTCCAGGCGATAGTTAAATCTTTAATTAGATTTGAACGTGAAATGGTAATTAAATTTACCGATTGCACCGTGGGTGTTAGATATGGAGTACTACTAGTTTTGCTCCATTGGATGAATAGGTTGGGATTGGGATAATAAAAGAAACGATTACTTTGGTATGGCTCGATAATCCTAACTAGTTTCATAAACCTTAATTTGGTTTAAGATAATAAAATCTTTTGAAATTGATATCCAAAGGAAGATTAAAGAATAAGTTTAAAAGAATTTATCTTTAATAAAATTAATGGGAACCTTTCCATACAGATATGAACATTTGAATAAAATAATATTCTAAATTGGAACGAGGCGTATGATGTGATTTTATAGCACTTGATTATTCATTATAATATACGCGAGCTATTAGGAAAAACCAGGTTTATCCCATTCTGAATAACTGAAACGGCGAGTAAAAGTCGATGATTTGAAGATGGTGGTTGAAGATCGGAGATCTTCACATCGTATATATGATTACTGATGTCTTGATTGGGCTATACACCCAAGACAAGGTAATAAGTGGTGATCGTCCAGACGTACTTGGAGATCGACAGGATATGCGAGAACATCTCTCCTATATTGGACATACGGAACAAGGAATAAGGTGCCTCCGGTTTCATTCAAACCTAGAACGGACTTGTAAATGGATGTGTGTCTGACATTGGATTTCATTCTGTATTGATTGATTTCTATTAAATATATATCTGTTTCATGGCGGAGAATTTATTCTCTTGCTTAACACCCTTCTCTAAGATGTACGAGCTTAGAGGTTATATATTGATAGACCATCAGTTGTATGGCGTGAATTGTCAATGTGGCATGCTAAGATGCAAATGATCAAGGCTTTTTTTGAAAGGCAGAGTCTTTGGATGAGGATCAAAGCATGACTTCAAGTAGCATATCTTTGTGTATAGCATTAATTCGCCAGCCTCGCACCAGGTATGAGTCAAAAACCGAATAGTGACTACAGGGAGTGCTCGACGTTTCTTTCTAGCTAGAAGTGGTGTCATGGTATGGAGCCGAGAAATTTTTACTTATGTGGATGATGGATTGCGAGGCGCCTCAGATATTGGTCGCTACTGGCCAAGTGATAGGTCCGATAGGACCGGGAAACGTGTGTTCAAGAATAATTAATCCTCAAAAGTAAGGAAGGACCGGCCCTGAAGATCCAAGGGTTGCCCGCAGGTGTGAACCTGAGACATTTGCTAGAGTGTCTCAAATTAGTGAGGAGACATCCCTTGTCTCGAATCATAGATGGAATCCAATTTCCAATACATGAATTTCCTGTTTTGGTTGTAAACCTATATGGCGGCATAGTGACATGGGACGCTTATATCGTATAGGATTGATACATTTATATTTGAAGTTGTTTTGACACTATGCACTTATAGTAATATCAAAATGATTTGTTTTAAACATACCAAGCATGTTTGGCTATTATAAGGGAAAACTCTATCCTCCGGCTTGCGTTGCATTGTGTGATGGGACCTGAGTCTTATAATAGCTTCATTTTCCAAAAAGCATTGCATTGTTTTATTTTAAACTGAGATTCATGTAGAGTAAACTCGTTCCATGTTATACGGTGTGGTCCCATGATTTCCCAACTTTTAAAGTAAAGATTTAATAACTGTTTTAGTTCTCACACCAATCCCATGACTGACTCGGAGTTTATTGTTTCTACCTAAACTCTGGGTGCCCCTATTTTCCACACGGGCAGCTAGTAGTTTTTGGTTTGGGGCATTTAACCATAAGGGCCTCCTTTCATCCGCTAATTAATTTCTAGGACACGATGTTACAATAATTTTTTTGCAAGACAAAAATTAATTTGGCTATTTGTTCCTTCTATTCTTCATTTACATAAGCATTATCGAAGCTAAAAAAACAAATTGATTTCAAATCCACTTTTTTCTTCATCTTTATACTTTCGAAATCAAATTTATTGCTCATCTACTTTTGAAACAAAATCAACTCAGTTGATTTGTTGAAGAAATCAAACCGCATCACTTTTCTCAGCTGAACAAGTAATTGTTTATTTCTGCTGCTTTTTATATGTCGATTGATGATGTTAATCGCCTCACCTTTATTCAACTGAAGAAACTAAGATGCAATTTTTATTTACTATTTACAAGACATGATTTCAGTTCAGTAGTTGTTGAAACAAGTAAGTATTTGTTTATCTTTGTTGTTTGTTGTTCCTCGATTTTTTTTGTTTTCTATATATCAATTGTTTTTGTTAGCTAAAGTAAGTAGTCATTCACTGATTGATTTTATTTGCTATCGAAACTGTTCATACGTATATATTTAGTGGTAGAATTTATTTTGTTTGACAACTTATAAAGATAAAAGTGTTTATCTTTTGATTTGAATCATTTAATTACGTATTGAAACTTAGTAATATTTGAAAATTACTGATACATGTAAACATATTTGTTGTTTTATTAATCATATATATATATATATATATTGAGTGGGTTAGTAACACGTAATATGAATCAATTTATAGTGATGATGAAATTGTTCATAGTATATATTCAGTGGTACATGTTAATTTGTTTGATAGCTTAAAAAAATAAAGGTTTTTATCTTTTGATTTAACATATATCTATTCAAAACTAAATTTCAGATTTAACAATTTTTAAATGTTTAGTAGAATATCTTATTTTATTTCAGAATTAAAAAATATAATTTCATCTATATTTTCAAAAAAAAAAACTTTTATGTTTAATATATCTACTGAATTGCCCAAGTTGATATTGTCTGTGTTTTATGTTACTATTTGTTAAATTATATACATAAATTTAGTCTAAATTTGTTTTATTTTATTTTATTTTAGATTTAGGAAAGATAGTTGTATCTATCTTTTCAAAACCGAACTTCAGATTTAAAAAATATAATTTTTTAATGAAAATTGTTTTATCTTTTTTTCAGAAAACCATTTAATTTTATGCTTTTTAACAGAAAAATGATAACTGGTTTTATCTTTTTCTCAGGAAATCATATAACTTATACTTTTAACAGAAAAAAGATAAATGGTTTTATCTTTTTCTCAGAAAACCATTTAATTTTATGCTTTTAACAGAAAACCATTTAAATGGTTTTATCTTTTAACTACAATTAAATATTTATGGTCTGTCTTAATATAGGTTTGAAGTCTCCTTGTTTCTTCAAGTGAAGCCTGGCCTTTAAATTTAGAATGGAGCAATTTTATCCTCTTTTTTATTCATTTTTTTCAAGATGATATTCCTTTGATTTCTGCTTAGCACTCAGTGTGTAGCATGATGCTTGGTTTGAGGTTGTGCATTTATTAGCAGTTTTTTATTTGTGCACTTAGGAAGCGATCCAAGAGAAGTAAAAGCATGTCTGAAAGTTTAGGCTCAGGCTATTGCTTTGGCTTCTGCATCAAGTGTTAGTGGATGATCATCACTAACATTATTTACTGGCGTGTTGGTGATTCACATGTGAAAAAGAAAGGCAACGTTATTGCTGGCATTCTTTGAATGATTCATTCAGCAATCTTCTCCAACATTGATAAATTCATATGCATTTTATATGAATAGATAAAAGAATTTATCTTTTATACAAATAGCACCAGAAGCTAACATCACAAATTGTATCTATTAACCATAAGTGTAGACTCATACTAATTTGTATATATAGATACTTTTATGGTGTATTTTGTTGCATTTTCAGTTTTATGTATATGGTTTGATTCAAGTCCCATGTATATGGGTTGATTCTGTTTTTTTTATATTGGCACTTTATTCAGAATGACATAGCATAGATAATGAAGTTGTTTCGTGCAATTGTTTGTGTTTAACTATTATTTGGAATACGATGTTAGTTCGGTTCAAATAGATAAATTGATTTTTTTTTCTTCTTATGTTGTCTTTTTATGTGTTTTGATTATGTTGTTGTGTATGATTCAAATGATACACGCCGAGTTTTCAATCCAAACAGTTGAATAAAAAGATAAACAGTGTTTTTTTTAAGTTAGACTTAATCAACATATAAGTTATATGATTTCCTGAGAAAAAGATAAAACCGTTTATCTTTTTTTTGTTAAAAATGGCGCCCTGAAGTGTTTAATTTCCATGGAATTTAGTCCTTAAAAGAATAAAAAATGTTAATAATATGAAAGGAAATTTGATTTATCTTTTGTTATTTTATTTTAAAACAAAAGTATAGTCTATACAATGAAGTTGCTGATATATTAGTTATATAATACAATAGAACAGAAAAAAGATACATATGTTTATCTTTTCAGCGACATTTGCTATTTATACATCTATATTTCTCACCACTCGTATCATATACAACAAGTATCATGGCACCTATTTATGACTTTATGAAACAACAAGTGAAAATAATAATTTAACAGAAAAATTGTAATCATTTTTAGCTCTAAAAAGTAGATGCAATTATCTTTTTTAAATCTGAAATAAAATAAGATATTCGATTTAACTTATCTTTTATCTTTTACTAAAAGATAGAAGCAACTATCTTTTTGAATATGAAATAAAATAAGATATTCTACTAAACATATAAAAATTGTTAATAACAAAAATGCAATGTTGTAATCAAAAGTTAATTTTTATCATTAACATTGCATATTGCAACTAACAATTAACACATACATATATATTCGACTATCTTTTTAAATCTGAAGTTCAGTTTTGAAAAGATAGAAGCAACTATCTTTTTTAAACCTGAATAACATATAGTCAGTGGTCATTTTCTCATCAAACCAAACACAAATGTAGTAAGCTGTCTGTAACGACCCGCAAATCCGTACTATCTGAGTTGACTAATAACACCACACGTCCAACCCAAATTGCACAGAAATACAAATCATTATTAGAAAGAAGTTAGAGGATGAGAAATAGAAAGAAAGAAATATTAGAATAGAAGAAAACAAAGAAGACAAATCTCACAGCGGAACGAATAAAATATATTATATAACATAACTTTTGAAAATACAAATCAGTAACTGGACATACATACCATTATCAGAGCACAACAGTTATTCCTGGAACAGTTATAAACACCTGTTTTCGGATACAAACATGGTTCACAGTGGAATATATGATAGTCTATAGTTAACTGGTAAAGCCTCCTGCTTCTGGCTCCTCTAAATGAATCTGTAAAATCCCGACTACTTGACTGCCCGTACAAATTTGGGCACCCAAGAGTTTAGGGAAAACAAAACAAAATAAACTCTGGGTCAGTCATGGGACTAGTGTGAGTAAACTCCAACAAATGGTTTAACTTTCAAAAATCCTCTCGAAAGAAAAGATAATAGTAAGACCAGCCCACACATAAACATGGACGGTTTTTACCTTACTATAACCCAAAACACTTTGGTATCAAATCCAGTGATATTATAGTAATGTCTACATCAAATAAATAGAATCTAATGGAACGCATGCATCTCACGCTCCATATATAATATAAAATCAAAAACCGCATGGCGCTTATTGGAGATTGGATTTCCAACATGACAAGGTATGGAACCACCTTCCGATAGTGTATCTCTAGAGAGGAATACACTGGGTTCAACAAGAACATCTTGCAACCCGGCCCGCACATGACCGACCACTCATTTCGCTTGAGTGTATCGAATGTATATCACCAACGGTTGGGATCAGCAACCGTTTCCCGGCTGGGACAGCATCGAACAGAATAAAGAATTAAATGAATCTCTAGATAGGTGATTATACATCCTAATGGGAGCGACCCACATAGCCATGCTGCCTTCCCGATTTTTGTCATTTCCCGGTTGTTGAGGCCTGAGGCTACGATAACTTTCTATCCATTGATGGCACAATCACTTTGAATGCCACATTGTCAGATCCATTAATCACTAATTGATTTGCACAAATATTCTGGATGTTATGCTAAGGGAATAAATCCGTTGCAACCATATATATTTATACAGACCAACCATTCGATCATTGGAAATACTCTGTCAGACATTCGTCCATTTACGTTCGTTCTGGGATTGAACGAAACCGAAGGCCCAGTTTCTATTAATAGAAAAAGCCCTTGCAATTCACTCCATCTTTGATTATCTTCATATAATTGGATTCGCAACGCTACTGCCAATACAGAGTGGTTCACGGATAATAATCCAACCGGTCTCTCCATATTGACAACGATGGTCAAAAACTTCGATAGTCTGTGATTTAACTATCGAGGGAAAAACAAGTGTTCATCCAACATATCAAACAAATCACTGGGCTTTTTAATTAATATTTCGTTAATTAAACCTCTTCTCCATTCCCCTATCAATATTTGTTAACCAAATATTTTCAATAATCATCTTGGCCTCTTATGCCATTTGGAAAACGTTTCCAAATATCAACTTCTTTTATTTTCTATATATTAGAAAATATCTCTATTTGCAATTGAAAACAATTTCAATCACTTATCTCTATCCTGACTATTTTAATTATACTCGGGGAATATTTACTTTTATATTTCCAAACTTTCATCACTTGAGTTAAAACGAATGTTGTATACAACATCGTTACAAACAACCCAAAAATATTTTATTCAACCAAACTATTATTCGAACACTTCTCTTCGAGACTGGATCTTGCTATTTATCAATTAAAAATGAAATCAATCAAGTTGGGGTAAAATTACCTCTCAGACCTTAACTGAAAACATCCTCAACTTCAAAACGGCAAAACCACTTACCTCGAATAAACACACTATAAAACCCAATTATTCATTTTTAAAACATGTATATGGTTCGCTTTCTATTTCTAATTTCATAGATTTCCCTTTTGTTTAAAATATTATATTTTGATTTCATTTCCTTATTGAATTCTACATATATCGATACATTGATTTATAACTATCAAATTATCTTAAAAATATTCTAACTCCTTAAATTCCCGGAAAAATTCGCCATAACCTCCCTTGTACCGGGAGCTTCGGGATATTTCAAATATCCTCCCATGGCCCTCACCAATCCAAAAAGAAAAAGAAAAGCCAAGCGGCTTACGGCGCATAAAACCTCATATATGAATTTAAACATGTACCTTTTTGTCGGGCACATAAATTAAAATCTTCATATACTTCATCCCATACCTGTCTAACACATGTTCACCTGTTTTCAATTCAGTTCATCTCAAACCAATCGTTTGAATTCATTTTTCGCTCATTTATTCTTTAATTAGCTATTTTGCCTATTTCACTTCTTATTTGAACATATCACATTCAATATATTTTAATCTACTCATGCACCCCATCTAATTCCATTTCAACTCGAGTTACATATTCGATTTCGAATATAAATTTTCAAATCTCTTTCACTTATTCAACGCCCCATTTCAGTTCAAATCTCGATTTAACTATTTTTTTTAAACCTATTTAATAATTAAAAATCTTATTTTTATTCAAAAATCATTTCACTTACTTCACTGGAGTTCATATTCGTTTTATATCTCCAGTCTGGATTTTTCTAATGGAAATTCGGATTTTTATTTATAAAAATCCTTTTATTTATTTAAATAAACCGTTATGGTTTTAAAATGGTTCTGGCGCTGTTTTTCTAAAAATTTGATTTTGACATAACTCAAAATCTATACGACGAAGTCTAGATTTTTCTCCTCCATTAGAAAACTATTATCAAATCGGTCCTGACGTTTCTTGTTTAAAAGAATTTCGACTTCAATCGAGTTCTGTATACTCAATTGAAGTTCGAAATGACAATTTTCGAACTGCAGCGCTGCGGCGAGTTCGTTTTAATTATATTTATAAATATAAACTTTTAAACTTCGTTAAAATGAATTCAACTCCATTCTAACTCTATTCGAAATCTATATTCAAATTCCATTTCATTTCTGTTTGAATTCTAATATTCAAATTCCATTTTAACTCTATTCGAAATCTATATTCAAATTACCATTTCAAATTCTATTTCCAAATTCTATTTTTAAATTCCATTTCAATCTATTTGAATTCTATATTCAAATTCCATATCACTTTCGATATTCGAATTCTACATTTGAATTCCCTTTATATTTTCTATATTCAAATTTCATTTGGATTACTATATTCAAATTCTATATTTGAATTCATATTTGAATTTTCCATATCCAAACTCCATTCAATTTCTATAAATAAATTTCATTTAAATTTCTGCATTCAAATTCTAAATTTGAATTTTTCTTTGTTTAAATTCCATTTGAATTCTATTTGAATTTTCTATATTTAACTCCATTTCACTTCTGTTTTCAAATTTTATATTTAAATTTCATTTGAACTTTCTTTATTCAAATCTATTTGAATTCCTTTGAATTCAAATTCTATATTTCATTCTAATTTCGCATACTCAAATTCTATTTGAATTTCTAATATTCAAACTCCTTTTCTTTTCTATTTAAAATTCAAATATTTAAACTCCTTTTCTAATTCTACTATTCAAATCCCATTTGACTTCTATTATTCAAATTCTATTATTTAAATCCCCTTTTGAATTTCCTTTATTCAAACTCTATTTGAATTCCTATATTCAATTTCTATTTTGAAATTTCTTTATTCAAATTCTATATTCAAATGTTATACTCAAATTTTATTTGAATTATATATTTAAAAATACCATTTCAAATCCTATTTGAATTTTCTTTTGAATTTCAAATATTCCAACTCCTTTCTAATATTTAAATTCTATTTGAATTTCTACTTAAAAATTCTATTTCAAGTTCTATTTTGAAACTTCATTTCAAAATTCTATTTCAAAATTCCACTTTGAAATTCTATACTTTTAAATTCTACTTGAATTTCAAATTCTACTTGAGAAAAATAGAATTTCCCTTTTAAACCTCAAATATCCTTCTCATGATATTTTAATAAATTAACACTTGGCCCAGTGATATTTAAAACAATCAAATCACCCAATTTTCAATCATTTGATTTTTAACACGTCATATATTAATATATATGAAATCAAGCAACAAGCAAGCAAACAAACAAACATATAATATATTTTTGAGGAATCCAGTCGGATTCCTCCAACCTGTTTTCCCTGCATCCACAGATGTTAGTCAACATAAATAATACCCATCCTGCTTCGTGGCAGGACATCGCGGTATAGAAGGTCATCCACTATCATAGTGTGGGGCGTATAGGGTAATCATCCGCTATGAAACTGCGGGCATCCGCTAATGATACTGCAGGAAATCCAACCACCAAACCAATATATATATATAGTAGTCACCCTAAATAACTAATATATTTAAAACAACCAGGAATCATTCAAACAAACATCAAACAATTATTTTTAACGAATAAAAATAATTCTAAATAAAAGGTGAGTGAGATTTACTCACTTGGTTTTATTTGTCGGATATCCATTTATAATCCATATTGTCGCGGCTATGAATTGTCTCTAGTGAATTTATCTTGCCTACGATTATTAAATTTATCGATTAAGCTACATTTATTTAAATTAAATTAATAACATAAATAAATAAATTATTTCATGTATATTTAAATTCGGACCAGGCCTATACCTTATTTCTTGAACTTGAGCTTGCATTAACACCAAAACACAAACCCAACATTGTTGTTGCAAGCACTGTCCAGACATGCTCCAATCGATAGCCTTATTTCAAACAAGCCTGAGCCTCACCATTTCCGCTTACAGGCTCCGAACTCCAAACCATTCAATTAACACAGTATCGACCAACTCCCCTATCCAATCACCATGGCAATCCCTCCTCTTCAATCGCCATTTTCTTTCAACTTGTGGCCACCTGATGTCTGCGCCTAAGGCCTTAAACCAACGTTGTACAGTGCTGAGTTCGAAACAAACTCCTCCACCTTCATACATCGCACCCACTCCGTTGACTGACCTGTGACCAGATTCCAAGATTTCAAGTCGCGATCCCCACTGATGCATCCTAAGTCCCCAAGTCCCATTCGCTTCTTAACATCGCACCAGTCCTGTTCTTCCCATCACGCACCTCTAGGATCGGAATCCTTTTTGCTGAGTCAGCTTAACCCAAGATCAAGTCCCACTTACTTTCTGTACGCGAGCGTCGGTCTCGAGCTCCAGTATCCTCGATAGTTGTTCGAACTACAAGATCCCACTTTGACTTCCCTGAAATCGACCTCCGACATCGACACCCTAATCGCGAGTGTGGATTCGAGCTTCCGTGGACCATGCGGTGATTTCCTAATTTGATTTTGCTTGTTGAAACTTTTGATTTTGGAAATGGACACTTGGGTTGTTTATATAATGAGAAATAAGTCTACTTGAGGTTGGGTTGGGGTATGTATTTAGGTCTGCGCGACTCTGTTTCCTAAGGTAGTCGATGCACTGGTCGGTCTTAGTACGGGGTATAAGGTGGCGCCATTAAATCTTGTCTTCCTTGATTGTGAAGTGAACGAACAAAAGGTACAAGAAAATTAAATATGGCAGAAGGTGGGTCTTTGTTTCAAAGAAGATAGGTCGGCCTGGAAGTGATGTTAATTAAATTTGATTTGCTATTGTCCTTATTGGTTTAAAATTTATACTAATATAAATCCGCAGTCCTGAACTCCAATTTGATTGTACAGAGAAGATATAATTTAAACTGACGATTTAAAATACAAATTGATTCAAAGCAAACAGATTCATTTGTAGTAAATAATTATTGTATATATATGCAAATAAAAATTTGAATTGTTTCGATTTAACTGCGAATTCAATTATATTACGTTTTCGTATTACGATTATTCACTAGATTCGAATTAAATCGTATACTGATTATTTAATCGATAAATTCTAATAAAAATCTATTTATTATTCCAAATCAATATTTAAAATAAATTCAAATATTCAATATTAAATGACAAAAAATCTGGGATGTTACATTCCTTCCCCCTTAAAAGAATTTCGTCCCCGAAATTACTAAGGCAAAAGAAATGCTACAGACCCGTTAACTTTTCAAAAGCCTACTTTGTTATATTTCAGCATTTCAAATTTTATAACTCAAGTCTGATACAACTTTAAGTTTTCTTGGGAATATTCAATTTCAGTTCATTTAACTGGTTTCCATCATTTCGATTTATTTAACTATCTTAAGTTAAATTTAGAATTCTGAATTCAAATACCCAGTATTTTATTTCAAACCATTTTGAAATCACATATTCAAATTCAAAACATTAGAATTTTACAACAACTTGTTATCTAAAATAAACTTCCATTGGAAATCTTACTATGGTAGCAATCCATCACTTAAAGACTCGAAAATGAATACCGATGATGCCGCGGTTCATCATCAAAATTATTTTCCAGTAACCGAAGTGATTTCAATGCTTTATCATTTTCCAATATCTATTCAGAATGATACTTATACAAAAATCTTTCTAAACCAAAGCTATACTATTTTAATATTCTTGGGAAAAATATTTTCTAAAATTTCGGGATTTAAATTCCAATTCTGGTTTGAGTTCAATTTTATCTCATTTGTATATATTATTCACATACAAATTCTATTTGATTATATATAACCATTTAAATTTTATAATTTCATTATAGCGACCAACTCATCCATCTATAAATAATTCTAGAAAATTATTCATTTTATATCAAAATATAATTTTGGGTAAAATTATTTCATTTACCCATTTTAAAACAATATTATGTCAATTCCTCTATTCAAGTGTTTAGAAACTCCTATCGACGTCGTGGCGTCCCACGATTCGACCAGAATTCATAAACTACCCAACAGACAAGGCAACACAATATAAAACAATTTTTTATCAACTTACAAATACGTTCTCTCACATATATACACTCAACTTATTCTAGGGTGCTACTGACCCTATCTCTAATGAGTAAACCCCCACCAAAGCCTAGGTGTTCGCTAAACCGAAGCTCTGATACCAACTGTAACGACCCGCAAATCCGTACTATCTGAGTTGACTAATAACACCACACGTCCAACCCAAATTGCACAGAAATACGAATCATTATTAGAAAGAAGTTAGAGGATGAGAAATAGAAAGAAAGAAATATTGGAATAGAAGAAAACAAAGAAGACAAATCTCACAGCGGAACGAATAAAATATATTATATAACATAACTTTTGAAAATACAAATCAGTAACTGGACATACATACCATTATCAGAGCCCAACAGTTATTCCTGGAACAGTTATAAACACCTGTTTCCGAATACAAACATGGTTCACAGCGGAATATATGATAGTCAATAGTTAACTGGTGAAGCCTCCTGCTTCCGGCTCCTCCAAATGAATCTGTAAAATCCTGACTACTTGACTGCCCGTACAAATTTGGGCACCCAAGAGTTTAGGGAAAACAAAACAAAATAAACTTTGGGTCAGTCATGGGACTGGTGTGAGTAAACTCCAACAAATGGTTTAACTTTCAAAAATCCTTTCGAAAGAAAAGATAATAGTAAGACCAGCCCACACATAAACATGGACGGTTTTTACCTTACTATAACCCAAAACACTTTGGTATCAAATCCAGTGATATTATAGTAATGTCTACATCAAATAAATAGAATCTAACGGAACGCTTGCATCTCACGCTCCATATATAATATAAAATCAAAAACCGCATGGCGCTTATTGGAGATTGGATTTCCAACATGACAAGGTATGGAACCACCTTCCGATAGTGTATCTTTAGAGAGGAATACACTGGGTTCAACAAGAACTTCTTGCAACCCGGCCCACACATGACCGACCACTCATTTCGCTTGAGTGTATCGAATGTATATCACCAACGGTTGGGATCAGCAACCGTTTCCCGGCTGGGACAACATCGAACAGAATAAGGAATTAAATGAATCTCTAGATAGGTGATTATACATCCTAATGGGAGCGACCCACATAGCCATGTTGCCTGCCCGATTTTTGTCATTTCCCGGTTGTTGAGGCCTGAGGCTACGATAACTTTCTATCCATTGATGGCACAATCACTTTGAATGCCACATTGTCAGATCCGTTAATCACTAATTGATTTGCACAAATATTCTGGATGTTATGCTAAGGGAATAAATCCGTTGCAACCATATATATTTATACAGATTAACCATTCGATCATTGGAAATACTCTGTCAGACATTCGTCCATTTACGTTCGTTCTGGGATTGAACGAAACCGAAGGCCCAGTTTCTATTAATATAAAAAGCCCTTGCAATTCACTCCGTCTTCGATTATCTTCATATAATTGGATTCGCAACGCTACTGCCAATACAGAGTGGTTCACGGATAATAATCCAACCGGTCTCTCCATATTGACAACGATGGTCAAAAACTTCGATAGTCTGTGATTTAACTATCGAGGGAAAAACAAGTGTTCATCCAACATATCAAACAAATCACTGGGCTTTTTAATTAATATTTCATTAATTAAACCTCTTCTCCATTCCCCTATCAATATTTGTTAACCAAATATTTTCAATAATCATCTTGGCCTCTTATGCCATTTGGAAAACGTTTCCAAATATCAACTTCTTTTATTTTCTGTATATTAGAAAATATCTCTATTTGCAATTGAAAACAATTTCAATCACTTATCTCTATCCCGACTATTTTAATTATACTTGGGGAATATTTACTTTTATATTTCCAAACTTTCATCACTTGAGTTAAAACGAATGTTGTATACAACATCGTTACAAACAACCCAAAAATATTTTATTCAACCAAACTATTATTCAAACACTTCTCTTTGAGACTGGATCTTGCTATTTATCAATTAAAAATGAAATCAATCAAGTTGGGGTAAAATTACCTCTCAGACCTTAACTGAAAACATCCTCAACTTCAAAACGGCAAAACCACTTACCTGGAAAAACACACTACAAAACCCAATTATTCATTTTTAAAACATGTATATGGTTCGCTTTCTATTTCTAATTTCCCTTTTGTTTAAAATATTCTATTTTGATTTCATTTCCTTATCGAATTCTACATATATCGATACATTGATTTATAACTATCAAATTATCTTAAAAATAATCTAACTCCTTAAATTCCCGGAAAAATTCGCCATAACCTCCCTTGTACCGGGAGCTTCGGGATATTTCAAATAGCCTCCTATGGCCCTCACCAATCCAAAAAGAAAAAGAAAAGCCAAGCGACTTGCCGATATGGCGCATAAAACCTCATATATGAATTTAAACATGTACCTTTTTGTCGGGCACATAAATTAAAATCTTCATATACTTCATCCCATACCTGTCTAACACATGTTCACCTGTTTTCAATTCAGTTCATCTCAAACCAATCGTTTGAATTCAGTTTTCGCTCATTTATTCTTTAATTAGCTATTTTGCCTATTTCACTTCTTATTTGAACATATCACATTCAATATATTTTAATCTACTCATGCACCCCATCTAATTCCATTTCAACTCGAGTTACATATTCGATTTCGAATATAAATTTTCAAATCTCTTTCACTTATTCAATGCCCCATTTCAATTCAAATCTCGATTTAACTAATTTTTTTTAAACCTATCTAATAATTAAAAATCTGATTTTTATTCAAAAATCATTTCACTTACTTCACTGGAGTTCATATTCGTTTTATATCTCCAGTCTGGATTTTTCTAATGGAAATTCGGATTTTTATTTATAAAAATCCTTTTATTTATTTAAATAAACCGTTATGGTTTTAAAATGGTTCTGGCGCTGTTTTTCTAAAAATTTGATTTTGACATAACTCAAAATCTATATGACGAAGTCTAGATTTTTCTCCTCCATTAGAAAACTATTATCAAATCGGTCCTGACGTTTCTTGTTTAAAAGAATTTCGACTTCAATCGAGTTCTGTATACTCAATTGAAGTTCGAAACGACAATTTTCGAACTGCAGCACTGCGGCGAGTTCGTTTTAATTATATTTATAAATATAAACTTTTAAACTTCGTTAAAATGAATTCAACTCCATTCTAACTCTATTCGAAATCTATATTCAAATTCCATTTCATTTCTGTTTGAATTCTAATATTCAAATTCCATTTTAACTCTATTCGAAATCTATATTCAAATTACCATTTCAAATTCTATTTCCAAATTCTATTTTTAAATTCCATTTCAATCTATTTGAATTCTATATTCAAATTCCATATCACTTTCGATATTCGAATTCTACATTTGGATTCCCTTTATATTTTCTATATTCAAATTTCATTTGGATTACTATATTCAAATTCTATATTTGAATTCATATTTGAATTTTCCATATCCAAACTCCATTCAATTTCTATAAATAAATTTCATTTAAATTTCTGCATTCAAATTCTAAATTTGAATTTTCTTTGTTTAAATTCCATTTGAATTCTATTTGAATTCTATATTCAAATTACATTTGAATTTTCTATATTTAACTCCATTTCACTTCTATTTTCAAATTTTATATTTAAATTTCATTTGAACATTCTTTATTCAAATCTATTTGAATTCCTTTGAATTCAAATTCTATATTTCATTCTAATTTCGCATACTCAAATTCTATTTGAATTTCTAATATTCAAACTCCTTTTCTTTTCTATTTAAAATTCAAATATTTAAACTCCTTTTCTAATTCTACTATTCAAATCCCATTTGACTTCTATTATTCAAATTCTATTATTTAAATCCCCTTTTGAATTTCCTTTATTCAAACTCTATTTGAATTCCTATATTCAATTTCTATTTTGAAATTTCTTTATTCAAATTCTATATTCAAATGTTATACTCAAATTTTATTTGAATTATATATTTAAAAATACCATTTCAAATCCTATTTGAATTTTCTTTTGAATTTCAAATATTCCAACTCCTTTCTAATATTTAAATTCTGTTTGAAATTCTACTTAAAAATTCTATTTCAAGTTCTATTTTGAAATTTCATTTCAAAATTCTATTTCAAAATTCCACTTTGAAATTCTATATTTTTAAATCCTACTTGAATTTCAAATTCTATTTGAGGAAAATAGAATTTCCCTTTTAAACCTCAAATATCCTTCTCATGATATTTTAATAAATTAACACTTGGCCCGGTGATATTTAAAACAATCAAATCACCCAATTTTCAATCATTTGATTTTTAACACGTCATATATTAATATATATGAAATCAAGCACGCAAACAAACAAACAAACAGATAATATATTTTTGAGGAATCCAGTCGGATTCCTCCAACCTGTTTTCCCTGCATCCACAGATGTTAGTCAACAGAAATAATACCCATCCTGCTTCGTGGCAGGACATCGCGGTATAGAAGGTCATCCACTATCATAGCGTGGGGCGTATAGGGTAATCATCCGCTGTGAAACTGCGGGCATCCGCTAATGATACTGTGGGAAATCCAACCACCAAACCAATATATATATATATATATATATATATATATAGTAGTCACCCTAAATAACTAATATATTTAAAACAACCAGGAATCATTCAAACAAACATCAAAAAATTATTTTTAACGAATAAAAATAATTCTAAATAAAAGGTGAGTGAGATTTACTCACTTGGTTTTATTTGTCGGATATCCATTTATAATCCATATTGTCGCAGCTATGAATTGTCTCCAGTGAATTTATCTTGCCTACGATTATTAAATTTATCAATTAAGATACATTTATTTAAATTAAATTAATAACATAAATAAATAAATTATTTCATGTATATTTAAATTAGGACCAGGCGTATACCTTATTTCTTGAACTTGAGCTTGCATTAACACCAAAACACAAACCCAACATTGTTGTTGCAAGCACTGTCCAGACATGCTCCAATCGATAGCCTTATTTCAAACAAGCCTGAGCCTCACTATTTCCGCTTACAGGCTCCGAACTCCAAACCATTCAATTAACACAGTATCGACCAACTCCCATATCTAATCACCATGGCAATCCCTCCTCTTCAATCACCATTTTCTTTTAACTTGTGGCCACCTGATGTCTGCGCCTAAGACCTTAAACCAACGTTGTACAGTGCTGAGTTCGAAACAAACTCCTCCACCTTCATACATCGCACCCACTCCGTTGACTGACCTGTGACCAGATTCCAAGATTTCAAGTCGCGATCCCCACTGATGCATCCTAAGTCCCCAAGTCCCATTCGCTTCTTAACATCGCACCAGTCCTGTTCTTCCCATCACACACCTCCAGGATCGGAATCCTTTTTGCCGAGTCAGCTTAACCCAAGATCAAGTCGCACTTCCTTTTTGTACGCGAGCGTCGGTCTCGAGCTCCAGTATCCTCGATAGTTGTTCGAACTACAAGATCCCACTTTGATTTCCCTGAAATCGACCTCCGACATTGACACCCTCGCGAGTGTGGATTCGAGCTTCCGTGGACCATGCGGTTATTTCCTAATTTGATTTTGCTTGTTGAAACTTTTGATTTTGGAAATGGACACTTGGGTTGTTTATATAATGAGAAATAAGTCTGCTTGAGGTCGGCTTGGGGTATGTATTTAGGTCTGCGCAACTCTGTTTCCTAAGGTAGCCGATGCACTGGTCGGTCTTAGTACGGGGTATAGGGTGGTGCCATTAAATCTTGTCTTCCTTGATTGTGAAGTGAACGAAAAAAAGGTACAAGAAAATTAAATATGGCAGAAGGTAGGTCTGTGTTTCAAAGAAGATAGGTCGGCCTGGAAGTGATGTTAATTAAATTTGGTTTGCTATTGTCCTTATTGGTTTAAAATTTATACTAATATAAATCTGCAGTCCTGAACTCCAATTTGATTGTACAGAAAGATATAATTTAAACTGACGATTTAAAATACAAATTGATTCAAAGCAAACAGATTCATTTGTAGTAAATAATTATTGTATATATATGCAAATAAAAATTTGAATTGTTTCGATTTAACTGCGAATTCAATTATATTACGTTTTCGTATTACGATTATTCACTAGATTCGAATTAAATCGTATACTGATTATTTAATCGATAAATTCTAATAAAAATCTATTTATTATTCCAAATCAATATTTAAAATAAATTCAAATATTCAATATTAAATGACTAAAAATCTGGGACGTTACACTGTCTAAGCAATTTTTAACTGGAAAAGGATAAATGATTTTATCTTTTTCTCAGAAAAACAGAAGAAAGATAAATAATTTTATTTTTATCTTAGAAAATCATTCAATCAAACTCATTACTATTGGACAATTTATTTGTTACGTCACTTGGCAAATAGACATTTCAATGTACTATTTCAATGGCATTTCTCAGTTTATACTAGTCATCCTTCCAACAAATTAAAACTACCTAAACAATGCTATTGCCTGGATATTTGTTTATCAACAAAGCTCATATTAGATAGAATGTCTAAACCAAAAAATAGCAGGTCATATTCTCATCATGCGATTTGTGTATGTATTAAACAGTCCAAACAATGGCATAGCAGGTCATATGTTTACCTTTTACTTGCATGTGTGTGTGTATATATATATAGACACACATACACACACATATATATTTTTAAACTGTCAAAACTAATGTAGCAAGTTAGGTCTTTACTAAACACATATATTTTGGATATATCAAACTGTCTAAGCACATATGTGTATAACAGATTATGCGCTTACTAAAAAAACACGTTTTACATATGTAAGCATACCATCTAACCAATCTCGTTACTACTGGACTATTCATTTCATAAATTTCATGGCAATTAAACAGTTCAACGCGCCATTTTTAACATAAAAAAGATAAACGGTTTTATCTTTTTCTCAGGAAATCATATAACTTATACTTTTAACAGAAAAAAGATAGAAGGTTTTATCTTTTTCTCATAAAACCATTTAATTTTATGTTTTTCAACAGAAAATCCTATAAGGCCTATATATATAAAATCTTGAAAAAGATAATTATAGTAAAACCAGTCGTCATCACATCAACACTGTGCGATTCCTATTAGGATCAGTTTGTTGAATATTGTTAATAGTTTAAAGTAGTATAAGTTGTGT
This sequence comes from Allium sativum, assembly GCA_030737875.1. Classification (NCBI taxonomy): domain Eukaryota; kingdom Viridiplantae; phylum Streptophyta; class Magnoliopsida; order Asparagales; family Amaryllidaceae; genus Allium; species Allium sativum. Next base: position 434,800,287 of record CM060920.1, read on the forward strand.
GTTTGTCAAATTAATCATTAAATTTTCAACATCATCCATTACAAAATCATCAATAAATTCATGTAAAAGAATATAACCTGATACATGCAATCTTCTGATAATAACATGACAAAAAATCAAACAATTGATTCATTTGAAGCGTGAGATGTTGTTGACCTAAAAGTAAAATATACTCCAATTCATTTGAAGCATGATATATTACAGCTGTAGAAATAAAATTGAATCGTTCAATCAATTCGTTTAATTCACGAATCGATTATGAAAATTGCCTATTTGATGAAGATCGGCTAAGGCAAATGAAGTTACAAAATAACGGCTGCGGCATTTTTTGTCCTTGAAACTTATTATTTCAAAGTCGTGTCCTTTAAACTAATTGGGCTACAATCGGAAGCCCTTCACGAAAATTTCCACTTTTGGTTTCTCTGATATTTCTTTTCCCAGGATCCTGGATTACAGCTGGAGCTATATTCTGAAAGCTTTGTATCCGAATATTTCTTTCAATTGTGGTAGTTGATGTTTTCCACTGCACATTGTATTTATGTATATATTTTCTGCTGCTATGTAATTTAAATCTCTGGTATTTATTTTTCTGCTGTATATTATTTATTTGAACTATGATATTCTTGTACTTTGATGTAAATTGTTGTAATTGCAATGAAATGTTCTGTTGTTTATGTTCTGATGCGTCATGTTCTCAAAACAATCTGGTCTCCTCCATATCCTCGGGGATCGGGGAAGTTTGGGTCGTTTCATCGTGGTATTAGAGCTTTGTTTTACAAAGCAAAAGAACAAGGCACATTAGAACCGAATGAAAGAATTCATCCGAGATAAAATTAGTAATATCCTATAAGAATAACTCGTTAGAGATAGGGCTAGTAATACACTAGAATGAGTTTTAAGTGTATTATTTCTAAAAACGAATTCAATTTTGAAAATCATATCTTATAATATGTATTTGAGTATTTTATTTTATATTGATTTTGGACTATCGGGCATAAAGAGATTTTGCATATACGCCTTGCAAACGTGTATATGAAGTCTTAAATATACTAGATAGATATAAAATCACACTCTAGTCACCCGGAGATGATTTTGATGATTGAGATCTCATCATCGGTGTTTGTGTTCGAGTTTTGAAAGTGGATATCTATATATTTTCAATTGACTAGTGTGAGAACCAAAATTTAGTTAAGGTTTATTTTGTGATTTGACACTGGAAATATGATTTTTGAGTATATATAAAAGTTATATATTTGAAAAGTTAACCAATTCATTGCTGGTTGTATTGTGTGATTATTAGTTTGATCAATAAAAATATTGCAATGATAAAACCTATATGAGAATGAATGAAATAAAACCAAACCAAATATAATATAGAGCTGAACAGAAAATTTAGTTCGAATTGGATTTATATATTAGATATGTAACACCCCGCCTCCGCTAGGGTCACTCGCAAAGGAATGCACTAGCTTTAGAGGGGCATTATTGGTAAACATGCACAGAAATATCACAAGACAGAACATATAAAATAGCGGAAGTAAAATCAATCTTTCATAACATGAATACATAAGGTCTAAAGCCTTTTACATCAGAGTACATCAAAACCTGTCTTGCAATAGTAAAGAAGCATAAAGACTTTTTAATAAATTATTCCCCAAGTAAAAACAGTAAAGTAGCCATAGCCAAGAGAAGTCCAAGCCATCCATGATGACCTTCAAGCAGAAGAAGTCCGAACTAAACAGCATTGTTTCCTCCCTGTAACCTGGGGGGAAACGGAAGGAAAGAGGCAAAACAAAACGGGTCAGTCAAAAAGACTGAGTAAGCCCTATCTACTATCAGTATAGAAACTAGTAAAGTTAATTGACATGAGAAACTGAGATGAACATGAGCATGATAACAAGATAGATAAGCTAAATCAAAATAACAGGATAAACTACTGAACTAAGGTATCATGATAAACTACGGTATCATGATAAATCAAAGTATCACATCGTCAGATTTCTATCAAGTATACTATCCCAAGGTATCTACCCCGTCTAACATCCCACGGTATCTATTCCGTATGTTCTTCCTGGTTTTAACATGTATATTTGCTCTGCACCCTCCGTACTAGTATCCCAGCCTTGTTATGTGTTAACCATGAATGTCCCTTACTCAAAGTCGTGTAATGGTCCATGTCAACCTAATATATCGCATATATAGGTTACTCAAATCATATGTTTCTTTCCATGTATATAAGTTCAGTCCTTTGCCGTACCTCGTACGGGCTTCCTCATGTCGTATTATCCTTGAAATCGTTTGGACTGTCACCCTTGTTCTAGCTAGGCTCTTCCATATGAATCATCGTTTGAACTACTAGGACTTACGCCACCTAGCACCACTAGGGATTACGCTTACCTATTGCACGCTTTCGTATTTCGGTTCGGGTTCAACCACCTAGGGTCACTAGGGATTACGCTGACCGTCACCCGCGCCCTTTTTCCCACGCATTCTTCGTGAATCGTTTTCCATGACTGTATGCACATGTATCACATCGTGCCATCCGAGTCCTGTCACAGGGCAAAACAAGAAATACAGGACTCGGTCGGGAGCTTTAGATTTATCTGCCGATGCAGATACTAAGGTCTGCTTTTCTACACGTGGCTATGGTCCCACGAGACCCCTCCCTCAACTAGTGAAAGGCAACACAAGAGACAATCTTGCATGAGAACTACACTCCGACCAGCCCACATCCTACGGCCTACCTCACCCATAATTAGATAGCAATTATGGTCTGTTGGGTGTTCCCTGCCTTTTCGTACGTACACGTTTGACTTAAGATGGTAGATGATCGACGAACTTGCTATCTCGGGCACCTTATGTATTCGTCGACTCACTGCTATCCACCCCAGTCTTTAGGTCGCTCGCATAGCAACCAAGGCATATTCTTGGTTCTTCTACCGCAGACCTCAACCTCTCGTGAGCCTAGTATATTGACCTGGCAGCTCACAGAGGGATCCCAAGAATATCCTCACGTTCCCCGAAGCCGCTGCTTCGTTACCCAGTTCGTTGGAGCCTTTATCTAAATCAGATAGCCTGCTCCTACACGCATACTTAAACGTTGACCTAACGTATCGGGTTACTAATCTATCTAAGTAATGGTCCAAATTTCCTTGACTAAGAATTATTACTTAGTTTCCCTTAACTAAGGTTTACCACTTAGCCTTATTTCCATAATCCTTGTTAACTATGGTTATTTACCTAATCCTCCGAATTAGGGTTTATCTAATGGGTTAAGTGTCACTTAAGTTCATAACTTAGCCCGTCTACAAACCATGTCAAAATTGGCTAAGTATCCAAGTCCAAGACTTAACCCTACAAACCATGTGTCAAGTTGGCTAAGTATATTAAGCAATCCATAACTTAACCTCGTCTAATTATCATTTTAGATTGGTTAATTATATAAATTAACTTGACCTTGTCAAATTACCGAGTCAAATCGGTCAAGCGTATTCAAGTGATTCGTGACTTAGCCTTATCATGTTTTCACGTTAGATTGGTTAAGTATAGGTCACTTAACCTCATTGAATTACCAAGTTTAGTTTGGTTAAGTGTTTAGCTTAACCCCATCGAATTACCGTGTCGAGATCAGTTAAGTGTCAATTACTTAACCCCGTTTAATTACCGTGTTTAGATTAGTTAAGCCTTAATTACTTAACCCCATATAATTACCAAGTCGGATTAGTTAAGTGTAAATTACTTAAGCCCATCTAATTACCAAGTCGGATTAGTTAAGTGTAAATTACTTAACCCCATCTAATTACCAAGTCGGATTAGTTAAGTGTAAATTACTTAACCCCATCTAATTACCAAGTCAGATTAGTTAAGTGTAAATTACTTAACCCCATCTAATTACCAAGTTGGATTAGTTAAGTGTAAATTACTTAACCTACCCAACCTTGTCATGTTTTGTTAAGTACCATTAGCCTAATCAATTTACTTAACCCATTTGTCCATGTCATATTTGGTTAAGAGTCATTAATCAAATTAACTTAACCCTATCATGTGACATTAATTACTTAATGCACCCCAACCTCTCACATTAGACTTTGTTGTGGTTACTAGTTAAGCCGGTCGGTTCCGGGTAGCTTTACACCACAACTTGGTCTAACCTCGGGTTCAAGCACAACATGACCAACTTCTCACATTGGGTCCTATTGTTTGCAACTACTAGTTAGGCCGGTCGGTTCCGGGTAGCTTTACATTGCAAACTCAACCCAACCTCGAGTTGGCCACACTTATATTATCTAAGTGTCATGTTCATCATGTTTCCAAAACATGTTACAAGTTTTTCAAGCATTTGGGTAGACCTAACTTAATAGGTAAATTCCCAAGCTTATGTTTTATGCATACTTACATGTCAACTTTCATGTTATATTTCAAGTCATGTTTTCAAGTTGTATTTTCATGCCATTAGAAATTACCCATAACATAACCCAACGCTTTTAAACTCGCTTATACGTTCGCAACAACGTAATGGATTAAGAGAAGAGACTTGGCAAAAGCATGACAAAGATGGATATTAAGCCACAAATTAATCATGGTGGCGAATGAGGCACAAATGTGTTCATTAGCTTGCATATACCATTGTTAAGCCTCAAAAACATGCATAAACCCAAACTTGGCACATAAGCGAATCATGGTGATAAACAACATGGAATGATGACAAGTAACTCGCATATGACCTCACATAAGGGTTATGGCTTCATATGCAAGTTGACATGAAGGTTATAAGGGTTCTCATGTTGCATAATGCAACATTTCAACATAAAGGTCAAAGCTTTATGACCACAAGACCAAGGTAATGACTTTATAAGCTTGCATAAGATGATAGCATGCTACATACTAATGTTTAAACCCACTTACAACATGTCATATTAAGTTTAAAGTTCATATCTAATAGTAGGAGAAGGGCTTACATTGCTATGAAGGCCTAAATCGATTAAACTAAAGCTTGTGATGAAGCCTATGCATGCCATCACCCAAAAACCCAAAGATGAACCCTCCAAATCAACAAAAACACTATCTTTATGAACAAAGATCAAAGCTTTTGCCTTGAAATCAACTTGAGAAGCTCTCATACTAACATAGGGACTCTCTAACACTCTCATGATCATGAAACCTCTCATAGGAATGAAGTGGAGGCTAGGATAGTTGAGTGGAGGCCATGAGAGTAGGAATTTTGCCATAGTTTAGTTACATGAGTGAATAATGAGGATTTAGGGGGGTTTAGGGGCTTATTTATAGATTAGGCAAGTGTTTTAGGCCATAGGATTAAACCTAGATTCAATCCAAGCCATCAAAGCATGTCTTGGGGAAGAAGTCAAGTGTAGGAACCATCTAGGGCCTTTAGATTAAAGATGAACCATGAGAACCATCCAAATGCAAAATCTGCATTTGAGCGAATCGGCCCACGGGTTGACAGCCAAACACCCTGGATTAACCCCTAGTCGACCCAGCGGGCTCGGGTCGACCTCAAAAATCGGCCGGTTCGGTTATTCCCCTCTCCCAATTTGCTGTTTTGAACATTTTTGCATATTTATTTATTTAATTTTCAATTATATATATATATATCAATATATATATATATTTCTCTGCGCAACCCATTTCACTTAATTAAGTATACTTTAATTTGGGAATTTTTCGTGAAACTTCGCGAGGCCATATCTTGGTCATACGGACTCCGATTTTCGAAAACTCGGACTCTATTTCGCGTATTTTTCCGAGACGAACGCAATGGCATAGCCCGTTTCACTTGATTCAGAATTTAAAATTAAATTCTGCCTTGATTCTCGTCTTAATCATGTTATCGAAATACGGGTTGTTACATTCTCCCCACCTTTTAGGATTTCGTCCCCGAAATCTCCAAGTTAGAAAGAACATATCCTACCATCCATCATCCATCTACTCAAAACATCATCCACAAGTAACCATTGTCCTTAGATAATTTCTAATGCTGTATGAATATATGCAAAACGTGTGTGTACATGTTCCTTAGCTAATGCTAATGATCAGGCCTGAATAATCTTTCTAATGCAAAATATGTATAGTGCCATGAATCCAACATGTATGCAAATAGTCCTAGTCATATAGATACTATATGCGTGCACAATCATTCATTCATATGCAACAACTGCATGATAATACATTCGATTTCATCCATAAACAAGTATAAATACTCGTGCATATGCAATATGAAATGTGACCGAGTCGAGCTAGTATCTAATGTGTATTCGCGCATCCACGAGCAACCACTTGCAACCACTTGCAACCATATCAACCATAACATGTTTCAAATACATGTTTACATCCATAGGGTTCTACCTAGGATTCCCTGAAACAGGGTCGAGAAGATAAACAAGACAAACTCCTTATGGGGTTTGTAACAAAAAATAGGACCGAGAGGATGTCCACAAAAGATAGCCTACAAGTAAGCTCTACAGAAAACAGGGATCAAGGATATACTCCCAAAAAAAGATATCATGCGCGTATCTAGTCTTTGACCATCAAAGTCGTATTTCCTTGAGCTCAATTCCATTATGCCTTGACCATCCTTTAACTTCGCGATTTCGTAGCTTCTTATTTCCTGTTTCCATAACATGAGCTGGAACTCATTTCTTCGTCGCCTCTCGTTCCACTTGCACTTATCCTCTTTCTAGAATACTTGACGCAAACATGACTGCGTACTCATGATCTCATGCAAGCTTTCCAAAATTCACTAGTGAATCTCGGACCTCGTACCATAGGGTATTCCACGTAGAAGAACTTTCTCTTGAAAGTAAACAAGTTACCGTGCGCACTTATTAGGGTAATTCCCATAACCCATACATAATCGAAGTAAACCATCCGTCTTATTAGCGAACACCATTCGATCGGGTTTCTAATTTCCAACAAAGGCATCTAGGGATTCTAAGTAACTAATCATGACAGAACCCAAAAGGTTACGTGATACTTTAAGGGTATTACCAAAGCAAGCCAAGAGTCTAACTACCCTCCTTCTAAAACCGAGAGTGGCACCCCTTACTGGATAACCACTTCATCCCTAGAATCCATCCATAACCGAGGCATGTCATTCTCAAATCCAAAACAAGTCATGAATAAATGGACCGATTCTCCATAGGACTTGAGACAAAAATGGGATTCTCTATTACGCTAGTACTTAAGGTGCAGAGACTCAACTATCGAAGCAGACTTAAATGATACGATGATCAAACCAAAGTCCTAACGGGATGATAGAGAAGAAAAACTAAACCTTTAACAAGATCGTTACCCTCCTTCCGAGGCACCCTAGAAATGAGAGCATACTACTGCCCTCCCGATGATCTTGTCCTTGTCCCATGATACTTAACTATCCGTCCCGTTCCACCATGCCAAAGGTACTCTCTCGTCATGGGTTTCATTGTTCATCTTTCTCTCTCATTCTGAGTTGAGCCATACCAACAAGTTGCTCATCCTTAAACTCGTATCCTTTATCCTCTTTCTCACTATCCTTTCTTATAACGCGGCCACTGGTCTCCCGAGAACAGCCTCCATCGCATGGAAAGCACTTTCGAAGATAGAAAAGACTAGTCGCAGTTAAAACCACTGTGACTACAGATGGAGGAAAGAAAGGAAAAGAGATTCAATCAAGGAAACCAGGATAGTGCTAATGGCCTTTGGGGAATAGCCTTTTTCTTTTTAAAAGAAAATTTTCTTGAAAAATGCTTCTTTATAAACGATTTTCAAATAGTTTTCAGAAGGTCTTTAAAAACTTTTGCCCAGTCTGGTAACCTTCTGCTCTGATACCAAATGTAACACCCCGCCTCCGCTAGGGTCACTCGCAAAGGAATGCACTAGCTTTAGAGGGGCATTATTGGTAAACATGCACAGAAATATCACAAGACAGAACATATAAAATAGCGGAAGTAAAATCAATCTTTCATAACATGAATACATAAGGTCTAAAGCCTTTTACATCAGAGTACATCAAAACCTGTCTTGCAATAGTAAAGAAGCATAAAGACTTTTTAATAAATTATTCCCCAAGTAAAAACAGTAAAGTAGCCATAGCCAAGAGAAGTCCAAGCCATCCATGATGACCTTCAAGCAGAAGAAGTCCGAACTAAACAGCATTGTTTCCTCCCTGTAACCTGGGGGGGAAACGGAAGGAAAGAGGCAAAACAAAACGGGTCAGTCAAAAAGACTGAGTAAGCCCTATCTACTATCAGTATAGAAACTAGTAAAGTTAACTGACATGAGAAACTGAGATGAACATGAGCATGATAACAAGATAGATAAGCTAAATCAAAATAACAGGATAAACTACTGAACTAAGGTATCATGATAAACTACGGTATCATGATAAATCAAAGTATCACATCGTCAGATTTCTATCAAGTATACTATCCCAAGGTATCTACCCCGTCTAACATCCCACGGTATCTATTCCGTATGTTCTTCCTGGTTCTAACATGTATATTTGCTCTGCACCCTCCGTACTAGTATCCCAGCCTTGTTATGTGTTAACCATGAATGTCCCTTACTCAAAGTCGTGTAATGGTCCATGTCAACCTAATATATCGCATATATAGGTTACTCAAATCATATGTTTCTTTCCATGTATATAAGTTCAGTCCTTTGCCGTACCTCGTACGGGCTTCCTCATGTCGTATTATCCTTGAAATCGTTTGGACTGTCACCCTTGTTCTAGCTAGGCTCTTCCATATGAATCATCGTTTGAACTACTAGGACTTACGCCACCTAGCACCACTAGGGATTACGCTTACCTATTGCACGCTTTCGTATTTCGGTTCGGGTTCAACCACCTAGGGTCACTAGGGATTACGCTGACCGTCACCCGCGCCCTTTTTCCCACGCATTCTTCGTGAATCGTTTTCCATGACTGTATGCACATGTATCACATCGTGCCATCCGAGTCCTGTCACAGGGCAAAACAAGAAATACAGGACTCGGTCGGGAGCTTTAGATTTATCTGCCGATGCAGATACTAAGGTCTGCTTTTCTACACGTGGCTATGGTCCCACGAGACCCCTCCCTCAACTAGTGAAAGGCAACACAAGAGACAATCTTGCATGAGAACTACACTCCGACCAGCCCACATCCTACGGCCTACCTCACCCATAATTAGATAGCAATTATGGTCTGTTGGGTGTTCCCTGCCTTTTCGTACGTACACGTTTGACTTAAGATGGTAGATGATCGACGAACTTGCTATCTCGGGCACCTTATGTATTCGTCGACTCACTGCTATCCACCCCAGTCTTTAGGTCGCTCGCATAGCAACCAAGGCATATTCTTGGTTCTTCTACCGCAGACCTCAACCTCTCGTGAGCCTAGTATATTGACCTGGCAGCTCACAGAGGGATCCCAAGAATATCCTCACGTTCCCCGAAGCCGCTGCTTCGTTACCCAGTTCGTTGGAGCCTTTATCTAAATCAGATAGCCTGCTCCTACACGCATACTTAAACGTTGACCTAACGTATCGGGTTACTAATCTATCTAAGTAATGGTCCAAATTTCCTTGACTAAGAATTATTACTTAGTTTCCCTTAACTAAGGTTTACCACTTAGCCTTATTTCCATAATCCTTGTTAACTATGGTTATTTACCTAATCCTCCGAATTAGGGTTTATCTAATGGGTTAAGTGTCACTTAAGTTCATAACTTAGCCCGTCTACAAACCATGTCAAAATTGGCTAAGTATCCAAGTCCAAGACTTAACCCTACAAACCATGTGTCAAGTTGGCTAAGTATATTAAGCAATCCATAACTTAACCTCGTCTAATTATCATTTTAGATTGGTTAATTATATAAATTAACTTGACCTTGTCAAATTACCGAGTCAAATCGGTCAAGCGTATTCAAGTGATTCGTGACTTAGCCTTATCATGTTTTCACGTTAGATTGGTTAAGTATAGGTCACTTAACCTCATTGAATTACCAAGTTTAGTTTGGTTAAGTGTTTAGCTTAACCCCATCGAATTACCGTGTCGAGATCAGTTAAGTGTCAATTACTTAACCCCGTTTAATTACCGTGTTTAGATTAGTTAAGCCTTAATTACTTAACCCCATATAATTACCAAGTCGGATTAGTTAAGTGTAAATTACTTAACCCCATCTAATTACCAAGTCGGATTAGTTAAGTGTAAATTACTTAACCCCATCTAATTACCAAGTCGGATTAGTTAAGTGTAAATTACTTAACCCCATCTAATTACCAAGTCAGATTAGTTAAGTGTAAATTACTTAACCCCATCTAATTACCAAGTCGGATTAGTTAAGTGTAAATTACTTAACCTACCCAACCTTGTCATGTTTTGTTAAGTACCATTAGCCTAATCAATTTACTTAACCCATTTGTCCATGTCATATTTGGTTAAGAGTCATTAATCAAATTAACTTAACCCTATCATGTGACATTAATTACTTAATGCACCCCAACCTCTCACATTAGACTTTGTTGTGGTTACTAGTTAAGCCGGTCGGTTCCGGGTAGCTTTACACCACAACTTGGTCTAACCTCGGGTTCAAGCACAACATGACCAACTTCTCACATTGGGTCCTATTGTTTGCAACTACTAGTTAGGCCGGTCGGTTCCGGGTAGCTTTACATTGCAAACTCAACCCAACCTCGAGTTGGCCACACTTATATTATCTAAGTGTCATGTTCATCATGTTTCCAAAACATGTTACAAGTTTTTCAAGCATTTGGGTAGACCTAACTTAATAGGTAAATTCCCAAGCTTATGTTTTATGCATACTTACATGTCAACTTTCATGTTATATTTCAAGTCATGTTTTCAAGTTGTATTTTCATGCCATTAGAAATTACCCATAACATAACCCAACGCTTTTAAACTCGCTTATACGTTCGCAACAACGTAATGGATTAAGAGAAGAGACTTGGCAAAAGCATGACAAAGATGGATATTAAGCCACAAATTAATCATGGTGGCGAATGAGGCACAAATGTGTTCATTAGCTTGCATATACCATTGTTAAGCCTCAAAAACATGCATAAACCCAAACTTGGCACATAAGCGAATCATGGTGATAAACAACATGGAATGATGACAAGTAACTCGCATATGACCTCACATAAGGGTTATGGCTTCATATGCAAGTTGACATGAAGGTTATAAGGGTTCTCATGTTGCATAATGCAACATTTCAACATAAAGGTCAAAGCTTTATGACCACAAGACCAAGGTAATGACTTTATAAGCTTGCATAAGATGATAGCATGCTACATACTAATGTTTAAACCCACTTACAACATGTCATATTAAGTTTAAAGTTCATATCTAATAGTAGGAGAAGGGCTTACATTGCTATGAAGGCCTAAATCGATTAAACTAAAGCTTGTGATGAAGCCTATGCATGCCATCACCCAAAAACCCAAAGATGAACCCTCCAAATCAACAAAAACACTATCTTTATGAACAAAGATCAAAGCTTTTGCCTTGAAATCAACTTGAGAAGCTCTCATACTAACATAGGGACTCTCTAACACTCTCATGATCATGAAACCTCTCATAGGAATGAAGTGGAGGCTAGGATAGTTGAGTGGAGGCCATGAGAGTAGGAATTTTGCCATAGTTTAGTTACATGAGTGAATAATGAGGATTTAGGGGGGTTTAGGGGCTTATTTATAGATTAGGCAAGTGTTTTAGGCCATAGGATTAAACCTAGATTCAATCCAAGCCATCAAAGCATGTCTTGGGGAAGAAGTCAAGTGTAGGAACCATCTAGGGCCTTTAGATTAAAGATGAACCATGAGAACCATCCAAATGCAAAATCTGCATTTGAGCGAATCGGCCCACGGGTTGACAGCCAAACACCCTGGATTAACCCCTAGTCGACCCAGCGGGCTCGGGTCGACCTCAAAAATCGGCCGGTTCGGTTATTCCCCTCTCCCAATTTGCTGTTTTGAACATTTTTGCATATTTATTTATTTAATTTTCAATTATATATATATATATCAATATATATATATATTTCTCTGCGCAACCCATTTCACTTAATTAAGTATACTTTAATTTGGGAATTTTTCGTGAAACTTCGCGAGGCCATATCTTGGTCATACGGACTCCGATTTTCGAAAACTCGGACTCTATTTCGCGTATTTTTCCGAGACGAACGCAATGGCATAGCCCATTTCACTTGATTCAGAATTTAAAATTAAATTCTGCCTTGATTCTCGTCTTAATCATGTTATCGAAATACGGGTTGTTACAAGATAGATATGAACATATATACATGCTGAGCAGGTTATGAATTTACTGTTGAGTAGAGAAATATATTGCGTGCCCGACAAACAGGTGCACCTTAATGAGTTGGTTGCGCAATTTTATTTATTATATAAACTACTGTGAGTGTTTTTGGATGCATTGTGATGGTTGCTTTGTGTGAAATTTAAACCCACGCAATAGGTTAACAACAAATAAATTATAAACTACACTGCATGGCATACTACATGAAGATATCATATCATATCATATTCCATATAAGAATTTGGTGCTTATATGACGAGGTTTGGATTAATATACGGGAGAGATGCATGTATGGCGAGGACTGAATTACAGGTTGAATAGAAGACTGATTATGGACTTAATAAACATATAAAGGTGCTCGGGGCAAGATTTAATAAAAACCCTACACAGGTCTGGAGATGACAAAAATTCACGTCTCTCCTATTTTTAATTATGGCATGTGGATTATTTTATTTCCAACATTGGGGCAAGGTATGAGATTTCGATTTTTTACATGTCTCCCTTGGGCATGGATAGGTCACAAAAATTGTGTATACTTCTTATTGATTTATTGGGTGCCTAATACGGCCCAATAAATTTTCAGACCCTCCTCGTACAAAGGAGGTTATGGCGAAATTTTTCGAAAATTTAGGTGTTAGCCAAATTTTTGAGAAATTAGAAAGTTCTTGGAAATAGAAAAGTTGAAGAACTCATGCCAGAATGAAAGTTAAGTTTGTTAGTTAAACAAATTCCTGCTCCGTTCTTTTTCAAGGACGAATTTTTTTTATGTGAGGGAGATTGTAACAACCCGTATTTTCAGAACTAATTTAAAATTTTGATTTAAGCTATATTAAGGAATATGTGAATAGAAATTGGTTATTTTCGCTAAATAAAATTTAAGAATAATTTTAAAATTAGTTTTTATATTTTATTTGACTTAAAATAAACCCAGCAAAATTATTAAATTGATTTATAAGCTTTGTTTTGAAAATTTGATTTTGAAAATCAACGCATAGCTCTTAAAAAGTGAAATTTTGCATATGAGCTCAGAATTCGACAAAATAAATTTTTTTAGGTTCATAATGACAAATCATTGTTGGGTTCCAAAGTGCGCATCGAATAGAGTCAGTATGTGGCGGAGCAAAACCATTCATTCAAAAACAAGCAGTCATTTTACAAAGGAACATTATTGAGACGATCTCATAATTCGATTCCGTCTTTTTTCTGGATTCGTATCATCTAATAATGGCCAAATCCAAAAGGCCATGATTTTTGGAGTTAGCGTGTAAGCGTGCAAGAAGAAAATGTGCGCTAAAATCGCATTTTTGAACATTATTTGAGCACCTTTGAGAATTTTGACGGAAGGTCAAACGAACTCGGAATTCGACAAAACTTATTTCATTGGACTCGTCTGTATGTTTACTATCTCGTGTCCGAAATTCATGGCAAACGGAGATCGTTGGCATTAAGATGATCGAAGAGAAACAGACATATAATCCACTTCTCTTCCTTTTCTCTTCATTATTTTTCACTTTCTCCTTTCTCCTCTTTCTTCATAAAACGACCGCACCCTTGCTCCGCCGCTGCCGCCCCTCCTCCAACCGCCACCCACCTCTGGCCAGCTATCGCCACCTCCTCCAGCCACCCTTTCCTCCTCCTCTCTCTCTTCCATTTAAAACCCCTAGCCCCTAAACCATCCTTGCTATGATCACTCTGCCCATGGAGTCACAATGACTCCACTGCACTGATCCATAGCTACTAATCCTTTGCTATGTCCACTCTTCCCCATGGAGTCATAACAACTTCACTGCACTGGCTCATAGCCTTGCTACGATCACTCTGCCCCATGAGGACATGATAACTTCATTGCACTGATCCGTAGCCAATATCTGTCTCTCAGCAGTGAATCAAAGCTATAGACGTTGATAACCCCTTTGCGCACGTCCCGCAACAAAGTTCAATCATGAAGTTAACTCGTTGGTTCCCAACTGGATCCTGAGTACAAACTCCCCATTTAGACTACCTTTGCATCTTGGGTTTTGGTCTCCTCTGGATCGGTCTTCATTTGGTTCATAGTTCATGCCTCGCGTCCAAGCTCCTTGGTTCGGTTCACAGTCTTCCTTCTGGTTCGGGTCGGACTGTCCACACGGGTCGGGTAATGAGCTACAAGTGCGAGTAATTCGTGATTTCTTGGTTAGATCGTGGTACTTCATTCAGTTCGGACTCGTGAAAGACTCCTTAGTCCGGATCGGGCTCGTGGTGATGCTCTGGTTCGGGTTCGTGATCTACTCCAGGCACCTGGTCGGTTCGTGGGTTCCTCTCCAGATCGGGTCGGGTTCGAGCTCCGGGTCGGTCGCGTCTCTCCGTCAGCCTAGCTCGTGGGTATCTTCTGGTTCGTATCGAGGCACATATGTCACGAGCGGATTGGTTTGTGTACTGGAGTGGCTCATGATGGGTGGCCACGATCGGTTCGGTTCGGGTAGGCGCGATCCGATCCGATTCAGCTCCTGCATATTTTTCCTACAACTTCCAGCGACTGTTTTTACGCCACACGACGGCGTTTTCGACCATTTTAACTATTCTAAACAATTACAAAACATTCCAAACAGTCATAGCAACATGTATAGTCATCCACAAACATCAAAACAACCAATAATCATGATAATATAGATCAAAAATACCCAAAACCCTTGTTTTCCCCTTAATCATGTTTAAGCACAACTAATGATAGGATTAGCAAAACTTATCAAAATTAGCCCAAATTTCTAACAGAGCCCTAAAATAATATTTTAGAAATTTACAAATTTTTCCATATTTTTCTGAGTTATAATTTCGCTAATTAACACTAATTACCCCTAATCAACCGTAATTAGTGAGAAACTATGCAAATCACTCACCTTTGCCACAATTAAAACTTTCAGAACTGAAACTCCTCTGATTTGGGCGAATTCCAATGTCTAACAGCAGCTCTAACTTTGAAGTGCTGCTATTTCTCTTTGATTTGATGTTGCTAAGCTTAATCCTTGATTACAGAGCGATTTGGGATGAAATTAGAAGGTGGAGGCCATTGTTAGGGTTTCTAAGAGGTAAATGGTGGCTAGAAAACTGAAATAGAATGAAAACCTAAGTCATTTCAGCCTTCCCATAACCCTAATCCTGAAATGGGTTATGGGCCCCCGGTTAAGCAGTTTTTCACCTTCTAAACCTTATTTCAGCCATATCTCCCAAACGGTAAGTTCGTTTTTCACATGTGACCACTCTACGGAAAGGTAAACCATCATCCGGATCTAATGGAAGTGGTTTCAGGTCAAAACTCATTTCCAATCAAAATTTACGACCAAAACAAGATCAGCTAGGGGCAAAATGGTCATTTAAAAATCAGCAAAAATCGTTAACATGGGAAATGACCCCAATAGTCGACTCCCAAAGTTACATGACCATACGACTTCGTATGTGAAAGAAATAAATATTTTATGATCCTTCGATGTGTAGAATGTGGGTCGTTACAATCCCATTCTGAATAACTGATACGGCGACTAAAAGTCAATGATTTGAAGATGGTGGTTGAAGACCGGAGATCTTCACATCTTACGGATGATTACTGATGTCTTGATTGGGCTGTACACCCAAAATAAGGTAATAAGTGGTGATCATCCATACTTAGTTGGAGAATGACCAGATATAGGAGGACCTCTCTCCTGTATTGGACATATGGGATGAGGAATAAGGTGCTTTCGGTTTCGTTCAGACCTAGAACGAACTTGTAAATGGATGTGTGTCTGACATTGGATTTCATTCTGTGTTGATTGATTTCTATTAAGTATATATCTGTTTGGTGGCGGAGAAGTTATTCTCTTGTTTAACACCTTCACTAACACGTACGAGCTTAGAGGTTATATATTGATAGACATCGGTTGTATGGCGTGAATTGTCAATGTGGCAAGCTAAGATGCAAATAATCAAGGCTTTTGTTGAAAGGCGGAGTCTTGTGGATGATGATCAAAGCATGACTTTAAGTAACATAGCTTTGTGTATAGAGTTAATTCGCGAGCCTCACACCCTGTATGAGTCAAAAACGGGATAGTGACTGCAGGAAGTGCACAACGTTTCTTTCTAGCTAGAAGTTGTGTCATGGTATGGAGCCGAGACATTTTTACTTATGTGGATGATGGATTGCAAGGCACATCGAATATTAGTCGCAACTGGCCAAGTGATAGGTCCGATAAGACCGGGAAACGTGTGTTCAGGTATAATTAATCCTCAAAAGTAAGGGAGGACCAGCCCTGAAGATCCAAGGGTTGCCTGTAGGTGTGATCCTGAGGCATTTGTAGAGTGTCTCGAATCGGTGAGGAGACATCCCTTGCCTCGAGTCGTAGATGGAATCCAATTTCCAATATGTACTTCCCTGTTTTAGTTGTAAACCTATATGGCGGCATAGTGGCATGGGACGCTGATGTCGTCTAGGATTGATACATTTATGTTTGAAGTTGTTTTGACACTATGCACTTATAGTAATATCAAAATGATTTGTTTTAAATGTACCAAGCATGTTTGGCTATTATAAGGGAAACTCTACCCTTTGTCTTGCGTTGCATTGTCTGATGGGACCTGAGTCTTATAATAGCTTCATTTTCCAAAAAGCATTGCATTGTTTTATTTTAAACTGAGATTAATGTGGAGTAAACCCGTTCCGTGTTATATGGCGTGGTCCTATGATTTCCCAACTTTAAAGTAGAGATTTAATAAATGTTTTAGTTCTCACAACAGTCCCATGACTGACTCGGAGTTTATTGTTTCTACCTAAACTCTGGGTTCCCCTATTTTCAACATAGGCAGCTAGTAGTTTTGAGTTTCGTAGATATTTCTTTTCCCAATATCCTGAATTACAGCTAGAGTTATATTTGGAAAGTTTTGTATCTGTGTATTTCTTTCAGTTGTGGTAGTTGTTTTCCATTGTATATTATATTTATGTATATATTTTTTGCTGCTATGTAATTTAAATCTCTGATATTTATTTTTCCGTTGTATATTATTTATTTGAACTCTAATATTATTGTACTTTGATGAAAATTGTTGTAATAGCAATGAAATGTTTTGTTGTTTGTGTTCTGATGCGTTATGTTCTCAAAACGATCCAGGCTTCTCTGTCTCCTCGGGGATCGGGGAAGTTTGAGTCGTTTCATAGGCAGTTAATTATATTTCTATGTGGGCCTCAGCGCTAGTAAATTAAATTGGGCACTAAGTCTAGGGGTGACTTTATCAATTTGCATTTTTGGTGCGGGATATGTATCAGTTAGCATTCCTTTTTATCACACTACAACGAGGTCTCACGAAGAGGCGAAGGTATGCTTATACTATACTGGGTAGTAAGAGGTCTAAACGAGGTAGGTATAGGCACGTTCCGATGGGGGCAGTGAGCGTGCATCACGCCAATTAGGGAAGTAAGACACCCTGATGCTGGTGAGTTACGCTATGTCCTTAGTGCTGATGGATCGGGTCTGAAAAACCTTAGATTATAGTCGGCATAGGTTATCACAATTGTGGTTTAGAAACCGATCGATGGGCAGAATTAGGTTATATCCTAATTTTGAGTTGCAACAAATGGTGCAGAAGTTGAATGATTTAACAATCGACTACATTCATTGGAAGTATATTCTTGCTCTTATTTACTGTGTTGAGTTCAAATTATTATCTTGTCTAGATTTCCTTTTTTATCACTCACGCTATTAATAACTGGACTCACCAGCCTTTATGTTTGACTAGTTTTATTTTTGTCTTCTTCCTTCCTTTCCTCCCCAAGGTTCTCAGGGTGGAGGATCTAGCGTTTAAGAGAGTTTCAGCCCGACTCAGCCCATTAGAGATTCTCGTTTGTTTTGTTCTCTGTCTTTACATGTATTAATTGTTCCACGTTCTACTTATTTCTGTATTTGGCATTGAGGAGGATTTTTATTATGATACTCCGATTATATAGTTTTCATGAAACAACTGTGATTTTTGTGCTTTGTGATGTAACGACACTTTTTATTCTATTTTAGGGAAAAAATTAAAGTTCCGCTGTGATTTCCATGTGCTATCTTGTGAATTTTAGCCTTTGTGAAGTTAACTTATACCTAAACGCTTCATATTTCTTAATTGAATCCTTGTACGGGTAAAGTTAAGAAATATGGGGTGTTACAGTAACCAAATACACGTCGCTTGGATCCACTGACCCCATAGGTGGTCGATGGGAGCACCATTGATTGTATATAATATGTATGTTTCAGGTTTGAATCTGAATTTTAAATTCTTGAGTTTCTTTTTATTCCTAATTTCTTCATACTGACTCGGATCTTGAAAAATTGTATATGACAATTGTCTAGAAAATCGCCATATATACGAAGGTGAAATTTTTATAGTCAAATTGAAACATTCGTAAAAGTTTTACTTTTAGATCGTTAATTTAATTTAATATTAAAAATATCCATGGTGTTACATTTTATTTCAGTTGATTGCTTTATTAAAAGATCATAATTGTTTTAATTTACATTATAAAATTTCCAAAACAAACTTATCTTCTTCTTTTTTTATTTTTGAAAATTGGTACTCTTTATTGCTTATACCAATCATATACTTCATTTATATGTCTCACCAAAACCTTATAGCCCACCTAACCTAGATGGGTGCGATATAAGGGGAAAGAGCACATATAAAATTCATATATTCACTATACAATATAACCAACAAACACAACTCTTTGACTCACATCACCTCTTCCCAGCACATAAAATGAAAAAATACATATCAAAATCACCCTTTATCACATAAATCGACCCCCCATTGCTTCAGCCAATCTTCATTTTGTCTTGTCCTCTTTGTTTTGGAACCATTATTTTCAACCAACATACTTACCTCTATCTAAATCATATGTAACCTCATCTTTTTTGTCACCACTTTACCATTAAAGATTCTCGAATTTCTTTCCAACCAAATATGATATATAGCTGCTGTATATACGCCACATGTTACATCAAACAATTGATCCTTGCACTTGAACTTACCCAACATCTTCAATGCCTCATTCCATAAAGAACAAACACCAGAATACTCACACTTAAAAAAACAAATGCTCGATTGTTTCCTCCTCTCTACTACATAACACACAACAACCTTCATTCAACATTCCA
Source organism: Allium sativum (assembly GCA_030737875.1). NCBI lineage: Eukaryota > Viridiplantae > Streptophyta > Magnoliopsida > Asparagales > Amaryllidaceae > Allium > Allium sativum. Next base: position 434,819,740 of record CM060920.1, read on the forward strand.
AACTTCATTATTCTGTCCTTCGTATACAACCTATTGCTAATAGCAAAATAAGAAATATAAGCCATTCTCCTAGCATTTCTGTTGTGCCAAATAACCTTAAACCATGGTAAACTTTCCTTTTTTTCCCTTACAAACTCCCAACCTTTATGAAAAGTAAACAGACCACCTTCACACCATTCATAACAATCCTCATGAAACTTTTTATTTACTGTTGCCTCTTTAACTTGATGAAATGCTTCCCTTGTTCCTGCATGCAAGTTTAGATCAACTACCCCATCTACTATAATCCTAGCCACCATTCCATTATACCTTCCAATAGCTTGGAATTTTGACAAACCAACCAAATCTACTAGACATCTACAATTCACCCACGGCTCAAACCAAAGTAAAGTAGAGGATCCATCAACAATAATCTTGTTAAACAGTTGCTTACCTTCATTTCTCAATCTCAAGATAGCTTTCCAAGTACTTGATGCATTTTTGTCTATCTTCATGCTCCAAAACTGCTTGTCTTTGTAGTACTTAGCTTTCATCCATCTACTCCAGAGTGATGAACCTGAAATGAACTTCCACATCAACTTAATGCAAGTAGCTTTCTTCAAATCAGCAAGTGATTTCATACCAATCCCCCCTTCACTTTTAGGAGTACAAAGCTTCTTCCAACTAACTTTATGTGCATGTCCTCCCCAAAAAAAAAGTCTGCACACATGATATTTAACTTGTCTAAAACATGCTCTGGCAATTGATAAACAGAAACCAATATAAAATAGTTGGGGTAATCACAGATTGTATCAGTTCTGCTCTTCCAGCAAAACTGAGGAAATTGGCATCCCATGCTTGTATCTTACTCTGAATTTTGCTTAACAAAGCTTGGAAATCATTGTAATATATATATATATATATATATATATATAATTCGTGGATAAAGGAACTCCAAGGTACTTTACTGGCAAATACCTGATTGAAATCCAAAAATAGATGATATTTCTATAGTATTATATGCATCAGAGCTGAAATATACCTTTGTCTTCAAGCTACTCACTGTTAGACCACTATATCTCTCTGATTTTCCAAAGCAACATTTCAAAGCATTTGAACATGCAGGAGAACATTTACCAAATATCAACATATCATCAACATAAATTAAATGTGTAACTGAAGGCTCAAACTTATGCACATGCAAGAACAACTTTTGCAGTGTAACTTCATTCATACAAAAAGTAAAAAAATCCATGGCTATTGTAAAGAGATATGGTGATAACGGATCACCTTGCCGAAGACCCCTATTTGATTTAATAAAACCAAGAGGAGCACCTTGAATAATAAATGAAAAGGTGGGAGTAGAAATGCATTCATATACTACATTAACAAAGTGAACTGGGAAGCCCATCAAAGACATTAAATGACATATGAATTCCCTACTAACCATATCATATGCTTTATGTATATCCACTTTAACACAGAATTTCCTTACTCCTTTCTTTTTAAAATCTCTGAGCATCTCGTGTGCTAACGAAATATTTTCTCCTATGGATCTTGAAGGAACAAAAGCACTTTGATTTGGTGAGATGATATGAGGCAGAAAACACTTAATCCTTTTACACAAAATCTTACTGAAAATTTTGTAATACAAATTACAACAAGATATGGGTCTATAATGCGATATCTCTGTAGGTCTATCTACCTTTGGAATTATAGTTATAAAAGTATGATTCACATTCTTAGGCAATTTTGCTGATTGAAACATATCCTGTAATGCTGCTAGTAAATCATACTTTATTTCTTCCCAATGCAAAATATAGAATTTTCGAATTAAACCCATTAGGCCCAGGACTTGTATCTATCTGTACTGAATTTACTGCCCATTTTATTTCATCTAATGTAATAGGTTTTAAAAGAACCTGCTTACCTTGGTCATTGATGATAGAAATTGATTGGAAAAAAGGAAATTCCTTAATCTTCTCCCCATTGAACAGAGCACTATAAAAGTCAATTGCCTCCTTAGCCACTTCATCTGTCTTATATATAAGATCCCCTACATCATTCATCAAAGCTTTAAGATGATTTACAAACTTCCTTGTAGACATTATAGAGTGGAAGAACCTCGAATTAGTATCTCCATCTTGCAGCCATGCTACCTTGGACTTTTGTTTATAATTCCAAAATTTAATTTGCTTTTGAACTAACCAAGCGTTTTTAGCCTCCATTATGCTCTCATATAATATTAAATTATCTGGATCAACATCTGATGCTATTTCTCTTTCCTTAAATAAATTTTCAGCCTCCATAAGCATCTCATTATCCTTGGGTCTTACCCTATTCCATTGTTTTAGCTCCACTTTGCAAGCATTAATCTTCTGCTGAAATACATAGCTAGCAAAACCCCAGCCTTTTATATGAAGACCCTTATGAATACACTCCTCATACCCTGCTTTAAACTGCCAGTCATTAGAATACCTGAATAGGAACCCTTTAGAATTTGAGGTAGGAATTAAATCAAGAAATAAAGGATTATGATCACTCGAGAGTTGTGAAAGAGATAAAGCTTTCATACCAGTGAACTCTGCAAACACATATAATTGACAAAAATTTTATCAATATTATTTGCAATACCACTCCTTCTCCATGAATAATTAAAACCCATAGCTTTAATCTCTATTAATCCTGATTGAGTAAGACAATTGGTAATTTCTCTAATATGTTGAAATGGCACTGAAAGTCCTCATTTTTTATCTGCATGTGAAGTAGCATTATTAAAACCTCCCATGATAACCCATTCCTCATTAATATGTTCAGCTTCGTTTACAATATGTTGCCACAATACTTATCTCTCTTGATAACTATTACTTGCATAAATGATAGTGAAGCATAAAGATAACCCCCTCTATTCACAGCATGCACAGATAAGTGTTGAAAAGAAGAAGACATTACAGATATTGACCAAACTTCCGAATTCCATAACAATAAAATCCTACTAGAGTATTCAGTGTCATCTTGAGGTATACATTCCCATCCCCTTTGAATTAGTCTACTAAACTTAGCTAAATTATTTCTATTTAATTTGTTCTCTACCAAACCAACCAAAGTTGGCTTGGATTTAGTCAAGAGGGATAACACATCACCCATTCTCAATGGTGTGTTCATCCGCCTAACATTCCATGTCATAAACGTCATTTAACAACAGTATTACTCCTCATTGACCTTTTAGGAGGAGTGAATTTAGTAATCTTATTTTTACCCTTTATATTAGCTAAGTATTCAGTATTAGCTGTTACCCTAGATGACACATCCTGAAGATCTTCACCAGCTTGTTTTTCAGTTAAATGATCTGCTATATGACCCAAATCAACTGGCAATAAATATTTTGGTAACCCTGAATTGAGAAAACCCAAATCCCCTTTAACATTTCCAGTTTCAACTTCTGTACTTTCCCCTTCTTCATCTCCAGTTGGATTCCCTTGATTTTCTTTACTAGACTGACCTACATCATCATTATCCTGCTTCTTCGCTCAGTCCAGCTCATCAGAAATCTTATGCACAAGAGATTTATGCCCAAATCTATTACATGTTTCACATCTGAACGGAACATATTCATATTCTACATTAATCTCCTTCTGTAATCCATTAAAATATTTGATAGGAATTTTATCTACCAATTTGGACTCCATATCAATACCCACAAGTACTCTAGCATACCTTGTAATCCTTTTACTCGTTGTATTCTCATCTATTCGAATTGGATTCCCAATATAACTAGCAATAACTGAGAAATCCTTGTTAGACCACAGTTCCATATCTAAGTTAAGCAACTTGACCTAGATCTAAACTCTTCTAGCATTAAAAAGCCCAAACTCATACCCAGGAAACCACTTGTTCACCATCAATAATCTTCCAAAGTATGAATACGTTGTAGTTTTAGTAACTGACAAATAATTAAGCACCTGTTCAAACTGAACCATATAATGAAAACCTGGGGCTATATGAACACGAAAATTACCTTTAGATTTTCACACTTCCACTATATAATTCTTCAACTTCACCACTGGAATCCTGAAATCAACTGTATGAATCGCCAAAGTATTTGTCCATGAATTAGCTGAATCCTTATAAGTATCTTCTGAAATGAAAACATGTGATTCCGAATTCTCAACAAAATGGACAGAAGCAGATTCATCTTCTAATTTATCATATGATTTATCAATTTCTCCTAGATCCTCTTCCGATGTTATTGGATTTGTAGATTTAGAATTTTGAAGAAGTGTAGATGAAGTATTCGCCAGAACATCGTCCGCCATTTTAGAAGAAAATTAAGTTTTTACTATATATTACAAAAAAAACTAATCTTATAGATAGAAAAATATATTTTCAATATTTTGCACCAATACTTGTGTTTTCTTACATAGTTAATTTTATTACTATTTTTTGCAAAACCGACCTGTTTTTATAGTGGTCGCAACCACTTTTCATTATAACAAATAATCAATACATGAGCATGGGAATTAGAAAAATTGCCTAACTAATAAACTACTTTGAAGTTGGCAAGTCCACATAAAACAATAAATAAAAGAATAAGTGATAGACTGAAGCGCATATACTGCTAATACTTGGAGAACACTAGTATTTTCTATCATTACTTATGTTAACATCAATACCTGTGCATATGACATGTCTAAAAGTAGTGAAATACATCGCAAGACGTGGATCATAACATCTCGAGAGTGGCTAGTACATGTGTATCCTATCCCAGAATGGTCACATAAGTAACAAATAATTGTGAGATCCATCAACTCTATTGGTCATCAATGTTATGTCATCCCCAACGACGTGATACCTTTGGTGCCAAGATACACTCTCCTTTCTTATAAACTTTTGATATTTATCTTCTACTAAATCATACCTAATCTCAGTTTTTTCGTGTACCCAAGTTCTCTCAGCGCCATTCCAAAATATTATCTAGGAAGAGAACATCAGAAGGATTCGTTGAAGGGGAAACAACCGAGGAATTATCAAAATCACGATGAATATCCGGAGCAGAAACAAGATCAACTAAAAGTAACTGCAATTACCAAAGGGAAATGAGCCTTATGGATCCATGTCAAATTCGGTCTAGGAAGATAACCTCTGATGGTAACTGGCATAGAATCGTTAGGGCATGTTTTAGAAATGTGGCCAAAATATTGGCAAGAGATGCATATGTCCGGTTTCCAACTATATCGACCATCAACTTCCAGGTCAATCCCTTCTTTTATTCTGACTTTTAACTTCTCTGGTAAAAGCTTGGTAAGGGTAATCTCAATTAGCGCTCTTGCAGATAGAAGGATTTTATGCGTCTCAGTCACTGCATCAAAACATCTGAACTCACCAGTAAGGCTCACAAGCCAATTAAGACCAATTAATGGTTGTACGACAGAAGGAATATTAGTGAAGGTTGCCCAAACGGGTATGGGGCGAACTTGCTCTCTAACTTTATCCATTCCAATTCCCAATGGAGTGATAATGAATGACTTTTCCTCTATGGTAAGAGGACTGGAATCTTGGGAACGAAAACGATCTTCCTTATGCGAGAAGTGAAAATAAAATGGAGACCTATATAATTAAACATGTAATTTACCTCTCGGCTTCCGAACACGAAGACAACGAAGTCACACTTTGTTATAAGGGGCAAAAACATCTTGGAAGAAACCTACCAAATGATCAACCCAGTAGCTTACACCATCATAATTGACAATGTCAGGAAATACACTAACACCATCAACGACTTGAGAATTAAAAGAAGTTGGCTTGTATGTTTCAGAATTTTTAGGTAAAGCTTTCGGAAGAGAAGACCATGCAGGTTTGACAAAACTATTTGAGCCCGCACATAAAGTAACTTTAACATTCACTACATTAGCATCTTTTCCAGCATTTGGAATGATCATATCATGCACTTGAATCGTGGCAATCCTAAGGGAGATGAAGTTAGATTCTAACATTGGAGAAGCAGGTTTAGTACGAAGGGAATTCACAAGGGAAAAATCACAAGAATCTTCAGTGCGAAGCACAGAACGAGTGAACATAGTGTTAGATTCACAAGGTTCCAGTCCACTACACTACACATCACCAATAATCCCATTATCACAATTCACTAAACGATCACATACTGTAGAGTCATCCACATGTTCGGCAAACAAGGCTACAACAATCGTCGATGAATTATGGGAGGAAATAGGGTCAAACGAACTAGCTAAAGGGGAGCTGTGGCAAACCAGGCCAAGAAGGTATCAGAGAGGGCATTCAGGGGCTATGAGGTCAATGAGGATGATGCAGCTGCAGTGGAGAAGACTATTCCAGTACACATAGCGTTAGGCAGTGGAGAAGAGGAAAAGGAGGGTTGCGAAAGGAGGACTCATTTCTTCTTCACCATAGAACGTCGAGAAGAAAAGTTGCAATTTAGAGGAGACGAACTCGTTTGATCTCTTTACTATTTTATACAATGAAATATCATTTAAAATTTATTTTATGCGCATCCACAAATATAATATGCTATAGTAATATACTATTCACAATGAGTTATGTTAATTGTATACTGTTTTAATTACCGAGCTTACATAAATATTTAAAGTAATGAAAAAGTGGTTATTCTAAAAATTCGACAATAGAATATTTATATTCTACGTATATTTATGATGTTTTATCATGTTATATGTATTAGGAAATATGATATGTAAGAGCTACATTAATAATCTTTTAACTGACTTTGTATTGGGTAATATTAAAAATTGTTTTTTTTTCGAGTTTCGGATACTCTTAAACAAATTTTTTGACAATATTTCAATTCATACACTATTTCTCTATGTCAGGTTTGAAATGTTATAACTGCAAACATATATATATTATAACTTAAACGCAAAATAAACCTCTCTCGAGTATATGTTGTTGACATTTGAAAATTAATAATGCCTAATTGTAATGTAAGACATAGTGAAGAATAACTGATAGTTGATGTATCATTTGTTTATGTAGCCTTCACCCTCTAAGAAAAGTAGTTAAATTTTTTGTGCTTTAAAATTACTTAAATATATACCAATAATTTTTTTTAATAGTGTTTAAGGAAAAATATTTAAACAACGTAAACTATGAAACATGCACTTAAATATAAAAATATAGTGTAAAATAAATCATGTAGCGTGCGTAGAACGGGTTCACACTCGTATAATTATGGTCAAATACTACCCAAAAGGAATTAAGTTTTCCTAAGAAAAAAGAAGTTGTTTTAGAAACTTTTCATTTTTTTTTTTTTTTGTGAAAAACATACATATTTGAAAAGAAAAATCAATTCGTTCAAAATTCATGTTACGAAAAATGTTTGGATCCTAATAAAAATTCTAAAAAATAGCATAATTTATTAGAAAGTTACATAATACTATTTTTAGTTTTATTTTAAGTATCAAAATTAAAATATTATTAAAAAGTACCTCAAATAGACTCAGTTTCTTATAATCTTATAAAAAAACTGTGGTACTACAACTAGACAGAAAGGCCCTTTCAGTTCACATGAGCAATGATCATCATGCAAATGGTAGTTACATGTTCTCGATATTGTACCAACGATATGGTTGTGAACAATGTTTGAAAATGAAAGACACACAACAGTTTGTCATCTTCATTGGATATCAAAAGTACCCAAATGTTTAGGATTGAAAATAAATGATGTGCAATGTCATATAAAAAACGATATGGACTAAAAAAATTCGTTCACACAAAGAAAGATTGTTCAAACTTCTATGCAACAAGCTGAATAGTAGAATAGTATATAACTACTGTTTCATACCTGAATCAACACTAGAGATCCCACGAAGATCATGCTGGATCCCCGATGTCTGCCTTGAATTTTAGTTTCCGGTGTCTTTTGGTAGAGCATGAAGTATTCTTCCTAATAGGACTGGATTCAGTTCGGTACTGAAAACTCATATCTAAAATCATTACCATACCGATTTTATATGGTAATAGAAAAATCATGTTAGTACTAATCAAAGTAACAGGTAAACCAATAATTCAGTTTTGGCTGGTAGAGCTCGGTAATTATTTTCTACCATTTACAAGTATGATCTACTTGTTTACAATATTAATTTTTGCTGAAAAAGTAAATAATAAGAGTTATTATTTTGTTATATGATTATTTATCAATTTTATTTTGCCTACCGGGAAATATAAGTAAACTTAATGCAAAAAGCTAAAATAATATACAAAATCATATTATTTAAAACAATTAACATTGCATTTAATTTTGATAAAATTAATACTATTTTGATAGATTTTTTAATTAAATCATTACACTTTAAATGTGATGTTATACAATAGAAGTATGTGTGTGTATATATATACACACAGACGCACACACGCGCACGCATAAACACGCACACGTTTGTGAAAATATATGGTAGGTACTTACCATGTTTAACAGCTAATTATCATTACTGTACCATATAAATACGGTTTTGTAAACTGTACCTAACAATTGAATACAGATTTTTTTTTTCCGGTGTTATTTTAATTAGTAGCGGTTGATAAGTGATAATATGGTGAAATATCTAACCTAGTTTCCACCTTATCCACCTAAAATTTAGTTCGATTTCAGGACAATGTTGGGCTTCGGATCCGTTAAGACGTACTAAAGCCGAAACCCACAAATTGCACCCAAATCTTTTCCGATCGAGATATAACTGCAATCCAGGGAAACGAAACACGTAAGAAGCGAACCAAATCAATGGCCGAAAAAGGAAGAAGAGAGGTGTGTGAAAGCTGCATGGAGAGCCTAATCACAGAAACGGTCTCCACTTTCTTCTCTTCCAAGCCAGATCTCGCTGCTCGCCGAATCGAAGCCATCGGTTTCCAAGTCGGCCACCAGCTCTGTGACAGGTAATGTTACCTTTCTACCCCTTATTCGTACTTCTAGAAATCCTCTCCTCTTACATTTCATATTTGTAGGTATACTCTTGAAAAGCCGAGGTTCGGCGATCACCTTGAAGCGATTAAGTTCATTTGTAAAGATTTTTGGTCCGAGTTGTTCAGGAAGCAAATTGATAATTTGAAAACTAACCATCGAGTTAAGTATTGCTTTTTCTTCTTCTTTCTTTAACTAGTGCATGCATATCAATGTATTATGCAGAAGAAGAAAATAAACGTTGAGATTTGACTGACATGTTGATGTTTATAGGGTACTTTTGTGCTACAAGATAACAAGTTCAGATGGCTAATGCGCATACCCGTTGGTTCTTCTTTGGATATAACGGATGTACAGAATTCAGGTGATAAGAAGGTCACTGAAACAATAAGCTTACATTTGTATTTCCCTTGTGGAATCATTAGAGGAGCACTATCAAATCTTGGGATTCCATGCGCTGTTTCCGCTGATATATCGAACTTACCTGCTTGTGAGTTATTTGGTTGCAATTCTATTTGCTTTTCTATTTCATTTTGTTAGGTAAAATTTGTCCTGTTTAACCTTATACCAGAATACTTTTTTGAACTGTAAATCCGAGTTCATGAATGGAGATTGAGCTACCAAAGTTTATAAGGTCTTAACACAGTAGAAAGTAGGCAAAGCCACAGAAATTTCTGCACCTTAGTCATTAACGCAACGAGAGGAAGGAAGAAGGTTGTAATGATCTCAAATGTTTTCACGTTAATCTCTTGCAATCTTTTATATGATTAACCAAGGTGACTGTTAGAGTAACCTCACTTTAGAGGTAATAAAGCTGGACAATTTTAGAGGAACTTCGGTTAAAAAACTTAAATTGAAACAATTTAGCTAGACCAACCAGATCGTGGTGAGAAAATGCTATGTAGATAGAATAAGTAGCCCTTTCCGTCGGTCATTGTAGCAAGAATTAGCTTTGAAGCAATGGTTAATTCGTAAGTTATGAAACATCTTAGTATTTGATATAACATTTATGTCTATTTGATGATTTGCAGGTTCATTTGTGATAAGAATTAAAGCCTAGAAGGCTATGTAATTTGAAACTACTGAAAGCAGGCAAAGATTTCTGTTCTTTGTTCTTTCCCATCTCGTTGTTTCTCTTCTTCTTTTTTTCCTTTCTTCCCCCCAACAGATAACTGCCTACTATTCCGGGCTGGAACATTAATCAACCATGTTAAAAACAATGGTGTACAAAGAAATAAATCTGCAAGCAATCTTTGGATTAATGTTACTTTTGAGTTCTCCGTATGTGTTATGTTTTCACATGATGAACATCATAATACGGTTTCCACATTCTAACTTTTGTCCAACTAGCGTGTTTTGATCAGGCTGTTTAAGTTTAAATTCATGTCCTTTTTTATTCAGTTTTCCAGCTTGTGTTTGCATCAGTTGCTGCGTGCACACACACCTATAGTCTGAAACATCCTGTTTCCAAATTGGTGAAGATGTTCCTTTGGGTCCTTCCCTTAGTTTAAAAAGGATAGGCTTCTGCGAATAAGGTTGGTTTTGTTTATTGATAGTTTAGACTATGGGTGGGTTCTTAACGAACGTGAACATGGTATTTGAGCGTGACATTTGAGCGAGGAATATAAGCGTGGTACTGTAGCGAGTGGGGAATGTGTTTTTAGCTACGAACGCGGTATTTGAGCGGGGTATTTGAGCGTGATATTTAATTGTTAAATTAATTGTTTTGAATTAATTTATGTGTTTAATTTTAATTTATGTGTGTTATGTTAATGACAATATTGTAAATATTAGTCCCACGTTGCCAAAACATCATATGCAGCTTATGCTTGTATATATATAAGCATGCAAACCATAGACACAATTGAAATACAACTAAATGACTTGAATAGACATGATGACTTGATATTCATACACATATAAATTAAAAATGTCAAAGATCGACACTTGGGCACTTGGGGCACGAGTGCGCGTGTGCGTGCATGCACACGGATTAATAATCTAATCCTAAAATGGCGTGTTCCAACACAAATTTTTTCCTCTCCAATACTTTGCCAACCACGCTCAGAAGCTGAAAGCAGCTCCAAGCTGCATTCGCCCAGCGTTCCTTTGGGCGTGGCATTTTTATTGCGGCGTCCGATGCGTCTGACGCGTCGGATGATGAACGTTGAATGCTACACCCAATCTCTACGAACGCACCCTATAAGATCAAAGTTTGTGAGTTTAATTTATGATGTTGATCCTTGTTGACATTAATCAACCATATTTAAAATAAAAGAAAAAATAAATCATTTCTTGTACGTAAAAATGGGTCAAAATAAACATTGTTTTTGTGGTCTACGCACTTAGAAACCTTGGTTTAATAATTTTGGAACAAGTTCATCCATGAAGAAAACAACAGTGAATGAAGACGATGGTGCAAAAAATATAACTGCTCGTGTGTTCTAGCTTTCTTGAATTGATGTTCGGAAACGTTGTTTTGGAGTATCTATTTTGCTGTTTGATTTGTTGGGGTTGCTGCGGTATCGATATTTTGAGTACTGTATTTTTTATTTGTATCCACTGTTTTATTCTATTAATCCATATTTTCTTTTTATTCAGTATATCCACGTATTATTTACATCCACTAGTGGATAAACTTACTATTTGTATTTTTTTTTTTTTTACTTTTAGTTTTTTTTTCATCAATTGCAACAGTAAACCAAATATGATTATGAAATATAATGATAAAAACACTTAGTACACATGCTTAAACAAAATTTTTAGTTAAACTCCTGCATATTTTTGTACAACATGGTTCTGATCAGATCAGCATCAGGTCAACAACAATCTTCGTGCTAAGGCAATAAGCTGATAAATTTTAATCTTTGAAAAAAGATTCAGAATCTTTTCTTTCTTCTATACATGTTTTGGACCTTTAGAATAAACATGCTATCATACATTGTTAGAACTACAAGACTCCAATCAAACATGGTGACAAAGTCACACAAATCACATCTATGTATTCACTCTTATCGAAAATGCAGTATGCTTTCAGTTAAGAGAAATTCTAAGCACACTCTCCCTTGGGGAGAGTGAGCTTAGCATTTCTCTTCAGTTAATTAAAGTAATAAAGATTGACTATTTTTATCATTAAGTAACTTCAGTAGTCAATAAAATTATAACCGAGTTTAATTTGAAAATGAAATTCTTAAAAGAATAGAACTTGTATAAAGAGCATGACTAATAATGAATGCGGATTAACTAATTGATTTTCAATTAATTATTACATTCACATTAAACATAAAAATTGGGTGGATGAAGAGAATAATCATGCGGATGCGAATATAATTTACCTTTGAGTATTCCTTAAAATTCCACTTCCTTGAGTGTATGTATAGCAGCAGGTGGGACAATGAATCCCGTCATGTACTTAACCAGACTAAGAGTGAGCAACGTTAACGCTGCATTTTGGCCGGTTGACCGTTCGTGCTTAATCATAAATTAATTAAATCAAAAATAAAAATAAATTGGTGTGCTTAAATGGTCCGTTTAAATCTGTAAATGCATTTTTTGCTTAACTAAATGGTCTGCTAAAATTTTCCGTTAAAACACTCTGTTTCCGCTGACTAGGGGTGGGCGCGGTTTGGTCTGGTGCAGTTTGAAACTCAAACCGCTTCCGCATCGTATCAAACAGTTGATCAAAATACAAACCATTATACTAACCGTTCAAACGATTCAGGTTTATTGTAATACGGTCCGATTTTGGTTTGGTACGGTTTGAATCCAAATTAAATATGAAATAAGAGCACTACTTCTATCAACAATCAATTTACAATTGAGCGACGTTGTTATTTAAATGCTAACCCATATAGTGTTATCCTGAATTGAAAGATTAGTTTCTAACTGTATGAATACGTCGATTTTACATTTAATGAAAAGTAAAATTGTTTTATTATATTAACTAAACATTAGCGTTAATTAATGCATGAACAATAAGTAAGATAACTAAAACAAGATTAGAATTAGCGTTACCCAAAAAATTGATATGAAAACTACTATACTGAAACTATAAAAATTTCATGTGTGATTGTTAGACCAAAAAGTGGTTCTAACACCCAAATTGACTAAAAGTACGACAAAATGAGATCAAAAACAGAAAAGAGACACAAGATTTATAGTGGTTCGGCGTTAAAGAGCCTACGTCCACTTTATATCACTTTGTTTGATGATGTAGATGAGAATACAACAAGATATTCACTCAATCTCACTCATTTTTCATGTACATTCACTCAATTATATTAAAAATACACTTTGAATGATGATTTGAATTGTTTGGGAGTGCTGGAATTCGATTTTCACAGATACTCAAACTCTCAGAGTGCCAAAAGTCCCCTTCAAACGACCCTTGGGGGTCTATTTATAGGTGGAAGCTTCTCCAGAATTCTGTTCGGATCGGACCTACGTGGCTCCTATCCCACCACTTTCGGGTTCAGATGGATTTTGGTATTGACAGCGCATAGGGTTAGTGGTAGACGTGGGCAGAACGTGGGTGTAACCACCCCGAGTATTAAGGAGAACGTGGGGTAAGAGCTGCTGTAACTTCGGGATCGGATCGAGCATGCTAGCTTGCGAGGGCTCGGATCGGATTTATACCATCCGCTCCAGTCCGGTTTGAAATGGACTCTAACTTGTCTACTTTCTGTTCCACTCTGATCTGTTGTGGTAGTGACCATCCGATCCGATCCGACCTATTTTGGGAAGTAGTGTTCTTCAATGCTTGAGATCCTAACTTTTTGACTTTGTGTAGCCTAGTTCACAAAGTAGGCTAACATTTTGCCCCCTCAAAGGATGCTTCTGTTGAAGACGAAGCGTGCTTTGATATCATCTGCTCATTGATCTTTGAATTTGAATCGTTGAAAAGTCGTTTCCATTGACGTATAGGGATATACTGCTTAAGAAAGTCGCATCTCTTGATGTCTATATATACATCACGTAGCGTGCAGATTTCTTTCTTCATTTTTAGACAACTTTAAGAGTTTTTCTTGATCTCCAGCGACCTCTCTAGGTAATCTCTATCTTTATCTTTATTTTTACTTCGAATTTAATTTGCTTGTCAGGCCTTTGTGTTAAATCCATTTGGTTCGGATCCGATCCGAATGAGATTCCTTCTTGTCTTGCTTAACACTGGACTAGCGGGTCAGGAGCGACTCGTGGGCTTATATCCCGGTCCGAGCGGAGAAAAAGAGGGGGAATATGAGTGGTCACCGTAACTCTATATAAGTCCATCACCTGTCTCTTTCTTCCTTTCTCTTTTTTATTGTTCTCGCCCAACCGATTCCACACCGAAACCCTATCCTTCAGAGACTCCAAAATCCTTCTTATTATTCTTCAAATCGAATTCGTAAGTGGATCAAAACTTCAAATTGCCTTCGTAATAACTGATTTTAGTTATGTTTTGTGGTTGATTTCGAATAATTTGAGCATGGATCCTTCCCTGCGTCGACACCGTGACCCTCACCTCTCTCGCCGTCGCCATTGATGACTCCACCATCATCTCGAGGCGTTGAGAGATGAGATCGAGTTTCGTTGCTGAACTTTCGAGCACATAGGGGGTTCGGTCTCAACCAGGGTTTTTGGTGTAGAATGGGTTCGGTATGGGATGTACGAGATGGAGTATGGAGAGGAAGAAGAGAAGGAAAAAGATTAGGAAAAGGAGAAGAACTGGGATCTATTCGGGTCGGAGCGGAAAGAAAAACGATGGGGCAAGTGCTGAGTGTAACCGTCCGGATCGGGTCAGAGTGGGAAGTGAAAGGAAAAAACATAGCTAACCCAATCAGGTCGGGTCAGAGTGAGAGGCAAGAAAGAAGGACATGGACATTCAAAAGAACCTGATCCGGTTCGAATATATACTCTCGAACCGATCCGATCTGGCCAGCTGGATGCTAATGTTTGTTTCAAGCTGGAACATGATTCTTCCCCCGATCCGATCCCAATGAACGCATCCGAACCGAACCGAAGAACAATTCAACTTAATGCATAAGAACTTGCTTAACTGGCCAAATCAATTCTTGATATAATCTACAACTTAATGGACAGCTAGGATAGTGCCCTGCGGACATAAACAAACATCAAGGACTATTCTCAACACTGCTTTGCCAAAACTTTGCATTATACTTTCAAGTGTTCACTTTACATCTTCTGCACACACCGTACACACTTTAGTTCACACATGTGCACAGGGGGACACGGGCTAATTTACTCTAACTTCTGTTATTACTTCTTCGATAGTTTAGTGATCATGGCCGAAAGACATTCTTCTAGACTGGCAGAAAAGAAAAAGATCCCAGAGACATCCAATAAAGTCACTCTTGACGACATATTTTCTTCCTCAGACCCTGAATGAGACGACGAGGGATCAGATTATGAAGTAGAGGCGCATAACAGCGAAACGCCTTCTGACTGTGAAGTTTCTCTGGGCTATGAAGAGGAAGGGGGTCGGAGATAATCGAGCTCCTGACGAATTTGAATCTGCTATCATATTGGAATCACCTCAAGATTCTGTTGAGTCGACGATTGACAACGACAGACTTACTCGAATATGCTTAAAGCACGGGATACTGAAAAAGGATACCCTGGTGCCGTCGAAAACTGACCGTCCTCATAATCCTCCGGAGGGTTTTATGGCAATCACCCGATTAATGTGCATGGTTGGGGCTATCCCTCCATTTTCTCCTTTTGTTGTCGACTTCCTAAGACAGATGCAGATTACCCCCATGCAGCTGCATCCCAACTCCTACGCTTACCTGTATACCTTATATGTAGCATACCGCGAGATATCAGGCACAGAGCTCACTTTTGATGACGTTCATTTCTTTTATAACTTCAAGCATCGGACTCGAGAAACTCCTTTCTCTTACTTCGAGTCTGTCCCAAAAAGGAAAATAATTTCAGCATCGTTCAGCAGCAAGGCCTGCGATTCCAAGCTGGAATGGTTTTATATAAGGCAACAGTCGGGGTGTGCTAGGAGATGGACAAAATCGAGTAAGGCACTGGTTTTCTAAATCTCAACTCTGAATGTCCACGCCACCACATTAATCCGTTTTCTTTTTGTTTGCAGTTGATAATCCAAAACAAATATCGGGTCAAGTGTATTTTGATCGGATGCATCAGCTCCTCAATGGTGACCAAAAATTTCTAACTATCGACGAGGTCCTCAAGGACGAATATCTTCATCACCACAGGTTGCTGTCCATTACCCCTAGCATAGGTCACGGGTCAAGTCCATATGTATATATCCCTCCGGTGGATGTAATTCCAGAAATGGGCGAGAGCTCGAAAGGCCCCACCATGCCACTTCGAACTTCACCTTCTCCAAGTTCGACCAAGACGATGAGCTGGCTAACATACCTGAAAAGCGCCGAAAAGTGTACATCACCCCTGGGGATGCTATTTCTCCTGAAAAATCAGTGTCTCCTAAAGGACCGCCAGTAGACACTTCCCAAGGAGATGCCCCTACTACTGATAACCCTATATTCCAGGGTTTGGGAGATCTCCCCTTATCTGAAACTATCTACACTTCCGAGGATTTTGGCACAAATCCTTTAGTTTTTACATCTTCAGAGGTGACTACTCCTGTTAAGGCCAAAGAGCCCACTCACACTGGCTCGGCTTCAGACTCTGGTTTGTCGGAGGGGGGACACCACTTATGATGCACTTAACACAATAGCACCCCACTTCACAGCACTTACTTCTTATGAGAATACTGGTTCTGAATTCCACTTACATTGTTGTGCAGGTACAATGTCTCGTGCTCACTATGACATCAGGAAACTACGCCGCAGCATGACCAGACCCCCTCATGATGTTGAGCATGATCGTCGCGAAAGCCGCTGTAGGGAGGATAGAAGGCCTTATGATTCTTATCAGTCGCGGACCTCGCACTCTCTCTCCCATTCGGTCGGATTCAGAGCGATACAAAGGCTACCAAGGCCGTCGAGAAGATGACAAGTCGCAATCAAAAGACCCAATTTCTTCTCAAGAAAAGCGCAGTAGGTAAAGAAGCCCGCCGAGAGATACCGACTCGCGAAGCAAGCGCAAGGTTCCTGCTAAGCGGCCTAGAAAGGGTGAGGAGGCCATTGAGCCCTCCACACATAAGGATACCGAGCTGACATTCCCCGCACCTCCACCATTGGACGCTGAAACTGCAATTAAGCGAGCATACCTGGAGGAACAGTTCCCCGATCACTATTTTGAGAACCTGACTTTCTTACCTGCCCTCGAGCCCATTTCCTCAAGGTGGGCAGACGAGGCCAAGACGAAAATTGACGTAGTCGAGAAACAATATTCAGAGATGTTCAAGTATTCGCGTAACCTTTCCAGAATCATCCGAACTCTAATCACGGATACTATCTCGATGAAGAAGACTGCAGAAGCTGACGCAAAGGCCTTGAAAAATTTGGGGAAAGACCTTGAGGATACACAGGCCCAACTTGCTATCGCTCAACGGGATGCTGCTAGCTTCAAGCAACAATTTGAAGATCTACGGAAACGTTATCATGACTTGCTCGAGTCCCATACTCAAGAGCGCTCAGAGTTGAAAAAGCAAGCAGAAGACGCCAAGTCGGATAGCGCAAGAATACAACTTGCTTATGCTACTCTTGAGCGAGAAAAGGCCGAGTTAGCGAGGAAGAACGCCGAATTGGAGAAGAAACGTTGACTTGGCCTCCAAGTTGATGGAGGCTGAAAACAGGGCTGCCCTAGCGGAGGGCAATGTTGAAAGTGTCATCAAGTCGGCCAAAGAGTCCCGCAAGCAGCTGGCAGAGGCCCAGGAGGATGTGCAGGGCTTTGGTGAATTACTGATCGAATTTTTTGCACATATAATCCGTCACCGAAACATCTCTTGGATCGATGATTATCTGACTACCTTGGTCCATGTGTGGAGCCAAATTGTTGAATGGGAGAAAGAAGAACTCAAGGTAGATTCCATCGACGAGGACAAACTCATGAAAATTTTTCTAAGAAATGACGAGCCGGCAAGTCTGGCTGAGGGGCATCGCCTGATTGCTGCTGCCATGGAGGAGGAAAAACGGAAGGCTAAACAAAAGGACATCTTGGAGGCTGGTTCTACTTCCACTGCCGCTGAAGCCTCTGAAGTAGAGGGATATGACCCCGAAAACCCGGCGATTCCTCGGGCATCTCTCTTATCCCCTATTCCTGAGACGGCGTCAGAGACGGCAGTTACTCCAGGTGACAAATCATCGGAAGGTATTTCTACCTTTTCACCCCAATTCGTCAAAGATGTCTCCACTTTCCATCACATAGTCGGGCAATCGATGAAGGACCCTTTGTTTTCTCCCGAGTTGATAACTGTTGCTTCTCATTCCGCAGGTGCTGAACCGTCCGAGAAGGCAGACGTGCCTCAGGAAACCACTGCCGAAGCAAAGTCAACGGAGAAGGCTGAAGGAGACAAGGGTAAGGCTGACGCTCCTCACGATGGCGAGATGATAGACGCCTTAAAGGATGACAGTGGCAATGAGGGACATGAGGAAGACCCTGAGGTGGCTATAGTTGGGGAGTCAAAAAGCGCTGATGACATCACTTTAGCTGCCTTGAAAGCCGAACAAGACAAGCGTATGCAGCTTAAAGTTGAAGACCTAGACCCCGAAAGCCTTAAGCCTCTCGCAGTAGTGGATGCTGGATCAATGTTAGTTGTTAAGCTTTCGACTAGATCTATTACAGAAGAACTTGCTAAAAATTCTTCTCTTGGTTCCAGCGTTTCGACTCCCGGGAAAAAATCAACCGATTCCAGCACTTCAGTCTCAGGGAGGAAAAAACCATAGCACATCTTAACTGATGCTGAAAGAGAGGCGAAGGATGCTCAGAAGGCTGCTAAAAAATCCAAGTCCACTTCAGCGTCTAAGTGATGAAGTGTTTTGCTTTATTTTAGCATTTAATTGGCCCACAATTGTTGCAGCGAGTGTGGCCACGCATCTTCTTTTTGTCTGTTTTCCTGTACAAACTCATACGTTTGTAAATAAAAGTAATTCATTTCCTGCAATGCCTGTTAGTCGTTAGTTCAGTACTTATGTAAAAATACCAATGCATGTCCTACTAAAGTTGTGTAATGGAGTCATAGTGGAGGGGAATATGTGTGTACATGTACGCCCCCAGTTATTCTTGAAAAACTATTCGAGATTAAATTAAAAAGTCCGAATGTCCCTGATTCTTTGACGGGGGTCGCATTCCTTTCGTCATTGACGCCTGTTCTTTTCTGGCATCTTTTATACTCTCCTGTCTTATATCCAGGTTAGAGTTCTTGCTGAGGCGGTCTCTCATCTGGGTGCACTTTCACGCCTCAGAGGACGTCGTCTTCCCGTCCATTATACTCTCTCTCAATTCTTGAGAGTTAGAGTTAATAATGTCGTCTTCCCATTCTTTTATGTCTTATTGTACAAACAGTCGTTGTGTTTGTTCTTGCATATAAGCCATCTCCAACTTTCCAGATTTTAATTTAACATCTCGTATTCCACAGTCACAATAGAATAATAGTTGAAGATATAAATAATGCAGGAAAGTAAATGGCACAAGATATTTTTATAGTGGTTCGGCTAAGTCGTAGCCTACATCCACTTTATAGTCCTTTGTTTGCATCAACAGACTTTTCTAAGGCAAGTCATGCCTTTTTACAGGGTTCATAAAAAAGAAAAAAAGAAAATACAACATCCCTAATTCAAATATCGCATCAAGTGTTGGGCATTCCAAGCCCTAGGCACTTCTTCGCCATCTACGGTCGTTAACTTGAAGGCTCCTGTCTCAAGTTTCCGTTGGACGGCGAATGGTCCTTCCCACTTTGGACCGAGATGAGGAAGGGATGGAAAAACTCGCTTTAGCACCAAATTCCCTGGCTCAAAGGTTCTAAAGCGAACTTTCTTGTCATAATAGCGTGCCATCTGACGTCGATGTCTTGACGCACGCAAGTCTGCCTCGTCCCTTTTCTCTTCGATTTCATCAAGGGACTCGAGGAGGAGTGCCCGATTCGTCATCGGGTCATAATATGTCACCCTGTGAGAGGGAACTTCAAGCTTTACCAGGATTACCGCTTCTGAGCCAAATGAGAGAGAGAAAGAAGTATGACCAGTAGCTGTCTTAAACGTTGTCCGATATGCCCACAAAGCCAAGGGCAATTCATCCACCCATTTTGCTTTTGCACGTTCCAACCGCTTCTTGAGGATGGACTTTATGACTTTATTTATTGCTTCTACTTGCCCATTTGACTGTGGATGGACGACTGCAGTGTGCCGCTTGTCAATCTTGTATTTCTGGCAGAAATTTCTGAATTCGGCACCATCGAACTGGGTTCCATTATCAGTTATAATGGTCCTTAGATTCCCAAATCGGCATATGATATTTCTAACCACGAAACTTATCACCTTTCTCGCTGTGATTTTGGATAAGGGCTCAGCTTCCACCCACTTCGTAAAATAGTCCACGGCGACTATTGCATACTTCGCTCCTTCTTTGGCAATCGGTAGAACTCCGATGATGTCAGTTCCCCACATGGCAAACGACCACGGACTCACCATCGATTTGAGCTGGGTCGGTGGTGCTCTGGGGATCTTGGCGAACCTCTGGCATTTGTCGCAGCGTCTTGAGTAATCAGCTGCATCTTTATTAATCGTGGGCCAGAAATACCCATACCGCAATACCTTTTTTGCTAAAGTCTGACCCCTCGTATGGTCTTCACACTCACCTTCATGTACTTCCCTTAGTACATGCCTGATGTCGTCATGCGCTATACATCGTAACAGGGGCATAGAAAATCCTTGCCGATAAAGGGTATTATCTTGAAGGATGTATCTGGTAGCTTTGCGAACTATGGCTCGCCTTTCATTCTTCTTTGGCGGGAGTACTCCATTTCTAAGGAAATTCTTGATTGGGGTCATCCACGACTCCTTCTCCGGTTCTGCTTCGAAAGCTAATTCAATTTCCATTAATTCAAAGCTTGGTGATCCCAACGTCTCAATTGGAACCATTTCGGTTTCCTCCGGATTGTCGGAACTTGCCAGCTTCGCTAGCCGGTCTGCCTTCTGGTTTTCAGCTCTTGGGATATGCGTTATGTTATACCGTTCCAAGTTGCTTAACAGCTCCTTCACTTTTCCGAGATAGGTAATAAGTCGAGGTCCCCGGTCCACAAACTCCTTTCGCACTTGGCAGACGACTATTTTGGAATCGCAGAATATATCTAATGCCTTTATTCTGAATTCCTTAGCAAGTTTCAGCCCGACAATTAAGGCTTCATATTCAGAGTCATTATTGGTCGCTGAAAATTATAATCGCAGAGCATAATATAACGATCGTCCTTCAGGAGTAACTAAGACGACTCCAGCTCCGGACCTTCGGTCGTTCTTGGCTCCGCCTGTGTATAACTTCCATAGATCTAATTTTAATTCTTCCTCTGATTTGACCACCTTGTCATTGATCGTCTCTTCCTCCAGAATTGTGAACTCTACTATAATGTCAGCCAGAGCTTGCCCCCTGATCGATCTCCGCGGCTGAAAGTTTAAATCAAACTGACTTAATTCAATATTCCACTTGATCAACCGTCCTGATGCTTCGGGTCTTTGCAACATCTGTCTTAGAGGCTGAACAGTATATATGATTATTGGGTGAGCTTGAAAATAATGGCGAAGTTTTCGGGAGGCGATCAGAAGGCTGTAAGCAAGCTTCTCAATCCTTGGGTAGTTACGTTCTGCAGCTGCCAATTTCTTACTTACGTAATATACCGGCCTTTGCATCTTGTCTTCTTCCCGGACCAAGACGGTGCTAACGGCGTGAGCCGATACAGCTAGATAAGCAAACAGCTCTTCATGATCCACTGGCTTCGACAAAATCGGTGGTCTCTCTAGTAAGTCCAATAGATTTCGAAAGGCCTCAACACAGTCCGGAGTCCATTCAAAATTCTTCTTTCCCCTTTTTATCAAGTCAAAAAAGGGACGCATTTGTCTGTTGCTTTGGAGATAAATCTACTCAACGCAGCCACCTTCCCCGCAAGACTTTGGACGTCTTTGATTCTTCGTGGTTCCTCAATGTTCCTTATCGCTACTATTTGACTGGGATTAATTTCAATTCCTCGAGAGCTCACGATGAAACCTAGAAACTTTCCAGATGCCACCCCAAATGAGCACTTCAAAGGATTAAGCATCATCCGATACTTTTGCAGGATATCGAACATCTCTGCCAAGTCTTGCGTATGGCTAGAGGACTGTCTCGATTTGACAAGCATATCATACACATAAACCTCCATAGTCTTCCCTATTTGGTTATAAAACATCCTGTTCACCAAGCGTTGGTAGGTAGCTCCAACATTTTTCAATCCGAAAGGCATGACCACGTAGCAGTACAACCCCAAATTTGTAATAAAGCTCGTGTGCTCTTGATCGGGCACATGCATGGGAATCTGGTTGTACCCGGAATATGCGTCCATAAAAGAAAGAAGTTCATGTCCCGCTGTCGAATCCACAAGCTGGTCTATTATGGGGAGTGGGAAGCTATCTTTTGGGCAGGCTTTGTTCAAGTCTGAAAAATCAATACACGTCCGCCACTTTCCGTTTGACTTCTTTACCAAAACAGGATTTGATATCCAGTCGGGATATGTCGAATCTCTAATAAATCCGTTCTCTTTCAGCTTCTCCACTTCTTCTTTCAGAGTTGCCGACCTCTCTGGGCCCAGCATATGTCTCTTTTGCTTTACAGGCGGGTGTTTTGGGTTTATACTCAGCGAATGACTCATGATGGATGGTGATATCCCACACATGTCAGCGTGGGTCCAGGCAAACACATCCAGGTTTGCCTTCAGAAAGTTAGCCAGTTCTTTGGCTCGGTGCGGATCCAACTGGGATCCAATCTTCAAAACTTTTGCTGGATCAGCTTCATCAATGGGTATATCCACTGTCGTTTCGTTAGGAGTTGCTTTTCTATCCTCAGGTTCCTCATCTTCTCTGGGATCCAGGTCTTCAGGCATTCCCTTGGGCAACTCCTTCGGGGCTGATCCCTCTAATTGCTACGCCGAACCCTCCTTTGGAGGAGGCGAAGTACTTTTAGTCTCCATGTTGAGTCCCTTCATCAGCATCTTTAATTCAGCAATATAACAAGCTCGCCCGGAGACTTGGTCTCCCCTCATTACTCCTGTTCCGTCTTCAGTTGGGAACTTTTGCAATAAGCACCATGGTGCAATACAAGCCCTGAACTCTGCGAGGGCAGGCCTTCCTAAAAATGCGTTGTAGGGTGAATCTATATCTAGCATTACGAACTGAAGCATTCGTACTCTTCGATGATCCCCTTGTCCCAATGTTACGGGTAATTCTATATACCCCATTGGAGCTGTCGATGCCCCATTGAAGCTTCGGATCCAACCTTCAGAGGGCTTCAAATCTCCAGACTTGAGTCTCATCTGATCAAACGACTTCTTAAACAAAATGTTGACAGAGCTTCCATTGTCTACTAGTACCTTATGAACCAGTGCCGGCCCAATAGTAGTGGTAATAACCAACGGATCTTTGGTAGGTGATTTGATTCCGGTGTCATCTCTGCTACGGAACACCACATCATCGAACATTGTCCTATGCTGTTTCACAGAGGTGATATCTTCCAAATCACTGCACTCGTCCACATCTATGTGCTTAACTGCATTAACGTATTGGTCCATTGCTCTGAAGCTGTGGATAGCTGGATGGAGTCCACCTACTATGGTGTTAATGACAATCCCTTTGCCTTTTTGTTGCGCTGTAGGCTTGGGAGCAGACTGATTCTGGTTTGGGGCATGTCCCCCTTTCCCCCTGTCCCTTGGGGCAGCCTTATACTCATACAACTTACCTTCGCGCAACAACTTCTCAGCCACATCTCTCAAGTGTCGACATTCGTTCGTTGAATGTCCGTGAGTTTCGTGAAATAAACAAAATTTTCCGGTAGCAATTTCTTTCTCTGTCGAATCTCGTGGCGGCGGTTTTTTGTATTGCAAAACATTATACATGCCCAAATAAATGTTCTCTAACGTATCATTCAACGGTGAATAATTTTCAAAGGTCTGGAACCGGGGTCTTTTGTCAGAATTACTTCCTCGGTTCCTGTTTCTCCTATTACCATTCCCATTACGGTTGCTGTTGCCCCCATTTCCATTGTTATTGTTTCCATTCTTGTTTCCAACATTCACTTCGACTTTCCCAGAGCTTTCTCCAGACTGCTTTACAACAACATTACTCTGAACAACTTCTTTTGAGGTCGCTCCGGACTTCCTCTTTCTGTTTTCCCTTGCTTCCTGCCGTCTTAACTGAATATTGGTCTTCTCATAAAACAACTCTCTTGTGGGAGGCGGCTTCCCAGAAAGATAATCTCCAAACTCTGAATCAGGGTCAACTCCCTCCATTAAGGACATCAAGATGGTAGGCTCATGAGGGTCGCTAACTTCTGTTATAGCTAAATTGAAATGGTCTAGATACGACTTCAAAGACTCACCCGGCGCTTGATTAATTCTCGATAATTCGATAACAGTCTTAGACTTTCGAGCGTGAAGTCAGAATTGATTCATAAAACGTTCACTTAACCCTTTGAAATTCGATATCGATCGAGGGGGGGAGTTGGGTAAACCATAGTAATGCTACGTCTTCTAAGTAAACCAGGAAAGCCTTACACTTTACAGCGTCAGGAGCAGCTGCAACATTCATAAACCATGCGTATCGCATCAGATGTTGTCCCGGGTTAGTTATCCCGTTATATCTGTCCATCTGTGGCAAATTAAATCATCGGGAGAACTGAAAGTCAAGAATGTCGTCAGTAAAGGGAGTATGGCTTCGCTCAATACCATAATCTTCATTGGTGTAGTTTCGACTCTCAGACATGATCTGGCGTACCATAGCCCATACATCAGCATTGGTCAAGGGCCGTTCAGGCTCCCTAGCTCTGATGTTCGGGTTTCCTCTGGGCTCCTGATCAGGGGACACCCTCCTTCTTCTAGCGGCTTTTGCTCTGCTTTGCTCCCTACGCTCCCGGTCGATCTCGGGAGGAAGGGGCTGAAGCATTTGTCCCTGAGTGGGGTTGGTAAGGTTAGGATCTCTAGGCAGAACATGAGATCCTCGCATTGGTAACAGCATAGGCTCCCTCAAGCTCGGGTCATCGGGTCCTAACACACGAGCAACGTCCTCGCGGGATCCCAGAGATCCGAAAGTCATTTGTTCCAAATTCTGAGGTCATTCGAGTGGTCTTCTTTCACGAGGCCGTTCTTCCTCAGAAGAAGAAGGCTGATCCATTATAGTGTGATGAACTGGGGAAGGGGTTCTCTGCCTGCGAAGCTCGCCAATTTCCCTACTCATGATTCTCATATTCTCTTGCATCATAAGATTGGTGCGCTCGTGGATTCTCATAGCCTCCCTAGTGCTCTCAAGCATGTCGAGAAGGCGCGAAAAATCTCCTTGGGTGACAGGCGCAGATGGATTGATCTGGTCATTGATCTTGGTGGCTGGAGTCAGAGTATTTGGAGGGGCTCGAGTAGAGGTTCCAGCATCACCTAGAGTCGGATCGGATCGGAGCAAAGTGACCTGGCCGGATCGGTTCGGGTTGGGGGAGCGCACCTCTTCAACATCTTCTACTCGGTTCGAATCGGAGCTCTCCCTCTGCGATCGGTTCGGATTTCCTGAGCCAGTCTGATCCGCTCCCGAGCTTTGCCCACGAGACCTCGTCCCGACCGGATTTTGCTGATCTTCACCAGCTTCGTTACCTCGACTGGTTTGAACTTTCTTGCCTTTTCCTTTGGCCATAATTCTTCAACAATCAACCAACAAGTACTTAAAAGCGTCGGAAATTGGGGATTAACTTCTTTGAACTCAACGGTTCAAAAAATAGAACGATAATCCAGAAAAACAGAGAATTCAAATGATTCTCAATGAAAGCAAAAAATGTTAGACCAAAAAGTGTTTCTAACACCCAAATTGACTAAAATTACGACAAAATGAGATCAAAAACAGAAAAGAGACACAAGATTTATAGCGGTTCGGCGTTAAAGAGCATACGTCCACTTTATATCACTTTGTTTGATGATGTAGATGAGAATACAACAAAATATTCACTCAATCTCACTCATTTTTCATGTACATTCACTCAATTATATTAAAAATACACTTTGAATGATGATTTGGATTGTTTGAGAGTGCTGGAATTCGGTTCTCATAGACACTCAAACTCTCAGAGTGCCAAAAGTTCCCTTCAAACGACCCTTGGGGGTCTATTTATAGGTGGAAGCTTCTCCAGAATTCGGTTCGGATCGGACCTACGTGGCTCCTATCCCACCACTTTCGGGTTCAAATGGATTTTGGTATTGACAGCGCATAGGGTTAGTGGTAGACGTGGGCAGAACGTGGGTGTAACCACCCCGAGTATTAAGGAGAACGTGGGGGTAAGAACTGCTTTAACTTCGGGATCGGATTGGGCATGCTAGCTTGCGAGGGCTCGGATCGGATTTATACCATCTGCTCCGGTCCGGTTTGAAATGGACTCTAACTTGTCTACTTTCTGTTTCACTCTGATCCGTTGTGGTAGTGACCATCCGATCCGATCCGACCTGCTTTGGGAAGTAGTGTTCTTCAATGCTTGAGATCCTAACTTTTTGACTTTGTGTAGCCAAGTTCACAAAGTAGGCTAACATTTTGCCCCCTCAAAGGATGCTTCTGTTGAAGATGAAGCGTGCTTTGATATCATCTGCTCATTGATCTTTGAATTTAAATCGTTGAAAAGTCGTTTCCATTGACGTTGTTAGCCTACTTTGTGAACTAGGCTACACAAAATCAAAAAGTTAGGATCTCAAGCATTGAAGAACACTACTTCTCAAAGCAGGTCGGATCAGATCTGATAGTCACTAGCACAACGGATCGGAGTGGAACAGAAAGTAGACAAGTTAGAGTCCATTTCAAACCCGACCAGAGCAGCTGGTATAAATCCGATCCGAGCCCTCGCAAGCAAGCATGCCCGATCCGATCCCGAAGTTACAGCAGCTCTTACCCCACGTTCTCCTTAATACTCGGGGTGGTTACACCCACGTTCTGCCCACGTCTACCACTAACCCTATGTGCTGTCAATACCAAAATCCATCTGAACCCGAAAGTTGTGGGATAGGAGCCACGTAGGTCCGATCCGAACCGAATTCTGGTGAAGCTTCCACCTATAAATAGACCCCCAAGGGTCGCTTGAAAGGGACTTTTGGCACTCTGAGAGTTTGAGTACCTGTGAGAACCGAATTCCAGCACTCCCAAACAATCCAAATCATCATTCAAAGTGTATTTTGAGTATAATTGAGTGAACGTACATGAAAAATGAGTGAGATTGAGTGAATATCTTGTTGTATTTTCATCTACATCATCAAACAAAGTGATATAAAGTGGACGTAGGCTCTTTAACGCCGAACCACTATAAATCTTGTGTCTTTTTTTTCTGTTTTTGATCTCATTTTATCGTAATTTTAATCAATTTGGGTGTTAGAACCACTTTTTGGTCTAACATTTTTGTGCTTTCACTGAGAATCATTTGAATTCTGTTTTTCTGGATTATCGTTCTACTTTTTGGACTGTTGAGTTCAAAGAAGTTAATCCCCAATTTCCGACGCTTTTAAGTACTTATTGGTTGATTGTTGAAGAATTAATGCCAAAGGAAAAGGCAAGGAAGTTCAAACCAGTTGAGGGAACGAAGTTGGTGAAGATCAGCAAAATCCGGTCGTGACAAGGTCTCGTGGGCAAAGCTCGGGAGCGGATCGGACTGGCTCAGGAAATCCGAACCGATCGCAGAGGGAGAGCTCCGATCCGAACCGAGTAGAAGATGTTGAAGAGATGCGCTCCCCCAACCCGATCCGGCCAGGTCACTTTGCTCCGATCCGACTCTAGGTGATGCTGGAACCTCTACTCGAGCCCCTCCAAATGCTCCGACTCCAGCCATCAGGACCAATGACCAGATCAATCCATCTGCGCCTGTCACCCAAGGAGATTTTTCGCGCCTTCTGGACATGCTTGAGAGCACTAGGGAGGCTATGAGAATCCACGAGCGCACCAGCCTTATGATGCAAGAGAATATGAGAATCATGAGTAGGGAAATTGGTGAGCTTCGCAGGCAGAGAACCCCTTCCCCAGTTCATCACACTGCAATGGATCAGCTTTCTTCTTCTGAGGAAGAACGGCCTCGTGAAAGAAGGCCACTCGAACGACCTCAGAATTTGGAACAAACGACTTTCGAATCTCTGGGATCCCGCGAGAACGCTACTCGTGCGTTAGGACCCGATGACCCGAGCTTGAGAGAGCCTATGCTGTTACCAATGCGAGGATCCCATGTTCTGCCTAGAGATCCTAACCTCACCAACCCCACTCAGGGACAAATGCTTCAGCCCCTTCCTCCCGAGATCGATCGAGAACGTAGGGAGCAAAGCAGAGCAGAAGCCGCTAGAAGAAGGAGGGTGTCCCCTGATCAGGAGCCTAGAAGAAACCCGAACATCAGAGCCAGGGAGCCTGAACGACCCTTGACCAATGCTGATGTATGGGCTATGGTACACCAGATCATGTCTGAGAGTCGAAACTACACCAATGAAGATTATGGTATTGAGCGAAGCCATACTCCCTTTACTGACGACATTCTTGACTTTCAGTTCCTCCGATGATTTAATTTGCCGTAGATGGACAGATATAACGGGAGAACTGACCCGGGACAACATCTGATGCGATACGCATGGTTTATGAATGCTGCAACTGCTCCTACGCTGTGAAGTGTAAGTTTTTCCCGATTTACTTAGAAGACGTAGCATTATATGGTTTACCCGACTTCCTCCTCGATCGATATCGAATTTCAAAGAATTAAGTGAACGTTTTATGAATCAATTCCGACTTCACACCCGAAAGTCTAAGACTGTTATCGAATTATCGAGAATTAAGCAAGCGCTGGGTGAGTCCTTGAAGTCGTGTCTAGACCGTTTCAATTTAGCTGTAACAGAAGTCAGCGACCCCCACGAGCCTACCATCTTGATGGCCTTAATGGAGGGAGTTGATCCTGATTCAGAGTTTGGAGATTATCTTTCTGGGAAGCCGCCTCCCACAAGAGAGTTGTTTTATGAGATATTCAGTTAAGACGGGAGGAAGCAAGGGCAAACAGAAAGAGGAAGTCCGGAGCGGCCTCAAAAGAAGCTGTTCAGAGTAATGTTGCTGTAAACCAATCTGGAGAAAGCTCTGGAAAAGTCGAAGTGAATGTTGGAAACAAGAATGGAAACAATAATAATGGAAACGGGGGCAACAGCAACCGTAATGGGAATGGTAATAGGAGAAACGGGAACCGAGGAAGTAATTCTGACAAAAGACCCCGGTTCTAGACCTTTGAAAATTATTCACCATTGAATGATACGTTAGAGAACATTTATTTGGACACGTATAATGTTTTGCAATATAAAAAACCGCCGCCATAAGATTCGACAGAGAAAGAAATTGCTATCGGAAAATTTTGTTTATTTCACGGAACTTGCGGACATTCAACGAACGAATGTCGACACTTGAGAGATGTGATTGAGAAGTTGTTGCGTGAAGGTAAGTTAGATGAGTATAAGGCTGCCCCAAGGGACATGGGGCAAGGAGGAGAGGCCCCAAACCAGAATCAGTCTGCACCCAAGCCTACAGCGCAACAAAAGGACACAGGGATTGTCATTAACACCATAGTAGGTAGACTCCATCCAGCTATCCACAGTTTCAGAGCAATGGACCAATACGTTAATGCAGTTAAGCATATAGATGTGGACGAGTGCAGTGATTTGGAAGATATCACCCCTGTGAAACAGCAGAGGACAATGTTCGATGATGTGGTGTTTTGTAGCAGAGACGACACCGGAATCCAATCACCTACCAAAGATCCGTTGGTTATTACCACTACTATTGGGCCGGCACTGGTTCATAAGGTACTATTAGACAATGGAAGCTCTGTCAACATTTTGTTTAAGAAGTCGTTTGATCAGATGAGACTTGAGTCTGAAGATTTGAAGCCCTGTGAAGGTTGGATCCGAGGCTTCAATGGGGCATCGACAGCTCCAATGGGGTATATAGAATTACCCGTAACATTGGGACAAGGGGATCGTCGAAGAGTACGAATGCTTCAGTTCGTAGTGCTAGATATAGATTCGCCCTACAACGTATTTTTAGGAAGGCCTGCCCTTGAATAGTTCAGGGCTTGTATTGCACCATGGTGCTTATTGCTAAAGTTCCCAACTGAAGCCGGAACATGAGTAACGAGGGGAGACCAGGTCTCCGGGCGAGCTTGTTATATTGCCGAATTAAAGATGCTGATGAAGGGACTCAACATCGAGACTAAAAGTACTTCACCTCCTCCAAAGGAGGGTTCGGCGTAGCAATTAGAGGGATCATCCCCGAAGGAGTTGCCCAAGGGAATGCCTGAAGACCTGGATCCCAGAGAAGATGAGGAACATGAGGATAGAAAAGCAACTCCAAACGAAACGACAGTGGATATACCCATTAATGAAGCTGATCCAACAAAAGTTTTGAAGATTGGATCCCAGTTGGATCCGCATCGAGCCAAAGAACTGGCTAACTTTCTGAAGGCAAACCTGGATGTGTTTGCCTGGACCCACGCTGACATGTGTGGGATATCACCATCCATCATGAGTCATTCGCTGAGTATAAATCCAAAACACCCGCCTGTAAAGCAAAAGAGACGTGTGCTGGGCCCAGAGAGGTCGGTAGCTCTGAAAGAAGAAGTGGAGAAGCTGAAAGAGAACGGATTTATTAGAGATTAAACATATCCCGACTGGATATCGAATCCTGTTTTGGTAAAGAAGTCAAACGGAAAGTGGCGGACGTGTATTGATTTTTCAGACTTGAACAAAGCCTGCCCGAAAGATAGCTTCCCACTCCCCAGAATAGACCAGCTTGTGGATTCGACGGCGGGACACGAACTTCTTTCTTTTATGGACGCATATTCCGGAACAACCAGATTCTCATGCATGTACCCGATCAAGAGCACACGAGCTTCATAACAAATTTGGGATTGTATTGCTATGTGGTCATGCCTTTCGGATTGAAAAATGCTGGAGCTACGTAGCAACTCTTGGTGAACAGGATGTTTTATAACCAAATAGGGAAGACTATGGAGGTTTATGTGGACGATATGCTTGTCAAATCGAGACAGTCCTCTAACCATACGCAAGACTTGGTAGAAATGTTCGGTATCCTGCGAAAGTATCGGATGAAGCTTAATCCTTTGAAGTGCTCGTTTGGGGTGGCATCTAGAAAGTTTCTAGGTTTCATCGTGGGCTCTCGAGGAATTGAAATTAATCCCAGTCAAATAGCAGCGATAAGGAACATTGAGGAACCACGAAGAATCAAAGATGTCCAAAGTTTTGCGGGGAAAGTGGCTGCATTGAGTAGATTTATCTCCAAAGCAACAGACAAATGCGTCCCTTTTTTGATTTGATAAAAAGGGGAAAGAAAATTTTTAAATGGACTCTGGACTGTGTTGAGGCCTTTCAAAATCTATTGGGCTTACTAGAGAGACCACCGATTTTGTCGAAGCCAGTGGATCATGAAGAGCTGTTTGTTTATCTAGCAGTATCGGCTCACGCCGTTAGCACCGCCTTGGTTCGGGAAGAAGACAAGGTGCAAAGGCCGGTATATTACGTAAGTAAGAAATTGGCAGCTGCCGAACGTAACTACCCAAGTATTGAGAAGCTTGCTTATAGCCTTCTGATCGCCTCCCGAAAGCTTCGCCATTATTTTCAAGCTCACCCAATAAACGTATACACTGATCAGCCTCTGAGACAGGTGTTGCAAAGACCCGAAGCATCAGGACGGTTGATCAAGTGGAATATTGAATTAAGTCAGTTTGATTTAAACTTTCAGCCGCGGAGATCGATCAGGGGGCTCTGGCTGACTTTATAGCAGAGTTCACAATTCCGGAGGAAGAGACGATCAATGACAAGGTGGTCAAATCAGAGGAAGAATTTAAATTAGATCCATGGAAGTTATACACAGACGGAGCCAAGAACGACCGAAGGTCCAGAGCTGGAGTCGTCTTAGTTACTCTAGAAGAACGATCGTTATATTATGCTCTGCGACTAGAATTTTCAGCGACCAATAATGACTCTGAATATGAAGCCCTGATTGCCGGGCTGAAACTTGCTAAGGAATTCAGAATAAAGGCATTAGATATATTCTGCGATTCCAAAATAGTCGTCTGCCAAGTACGAAGGGAGTTTGTGGCCCGGGGACCTCAACTTATTACCTATCTTGGAAAAGTGAAGGAGTTGTTGAGCAACTTGGAACGGTATAACATAACGCATATCCCAAGAGATGAAAACCAGAAGGCAGACCGGCTAGCAAAGCTGGCAAGTTCCGACAATCCGGAGGAAACCGAAATGGTTCCAATTGAGAGGTTGGAATCGCCAAGCTTTGAATTAATGGAAATTGAATTAGCTTTCGAAGCAGAACCAGAGAGGGAGTCGTGGATGACCCCAACCAAGAATTTCCTTAGAAATGGAGTACTCCCTCCAAAGAAGAGTGAGAGGCGAGCCATAGTTCGCAAAGCTACCAGATACATCCTTCAAGATAATACCCTTTATCGGCAAGGATTTTCTATGCCCCTGTTACGATGTATAGCGCACGACGACATCAGGCGTGTACTAAGGGAAGTACACGAAGGTGAGTGTGGAGATCATACAGGTGGTCAGACTTTAGCAAAAAAGGTATTGCGGTATGGGTATTTCTGGCCCACAATTAATAAAGACGCAGCTGATTACTCACGACGCTGCGACAAATGCCAGAGGTTCGCCAAGATCCCCAGAGCACCACCGACCCAGCTCAAGTCGATGGTGAGTCCGTGGTCGTTTGCCATGTGGGGAATTGACATCATCGGAGTTCTACCGATTGCCAAAGGAGGAGCGAAGTATGCAATAGTCGCCGTGGACTATTTTACGAAGTTGGTGGAAGCTGAGCCCTTAACCAAAATCACAGCGAGAAAGGTGATAAGTTTCGTGGTTAGAAATATCATATGCCGATTTGGGATTCCATGGACCATTATAACTGATAATGGAACCCAGTTCGATGGTGCCGAATTCAGAAATTTCTGCCAGAAATACAAGATTGACAAGCGGTACACTGCAGTCGCCCATCCACAGTCGAATGGGCAAGTAGAAGCAATAAATAAAGTCATAAAATCCATCCTCAAGAAGCGGTTGGAACGTGCAAAAGCAAAATGGGTGGATGAATTGCCCTTGGCTTTGTGGGTATATCGGACAACGTTTAAGACAGCTACCGGTCATACTCCATTCTCTCTCTCATTTGGTTCAGAAGCGGTAATCCCGGTAGAGCTTGAAGTTCCCTCTCACAGGGTGACATATTATGACCCGATGACGAATCGGCACTCCTCCTCGAGTCACTTAATGAAGTCGAAGAGAAAAGGGATGAGGCAGACTTGCGTGCGTCAAGACATCGACGTCAGATGGCACGCTATTATGACAAGAAAGTTCGCTTTAGAACCTTTGAGCCAGGGGACTTGGTGGTAAAGCGAGTTTTTCCATCCCTTCCTCATCTCGGCCCAAAGTGGGAAGGACCATTCGCCGTCTAACGGAAACTTGAGACATGAGCCTTCAAGTTAACGACCGTAGATGGCGAAGAAGTGCCTAGGGCTTGGAATGCCCAACACTTGATGCGATATTTGAATTAGGGATGTTTTTTTTATGAACCCTGTAAAAAGGCATGACTTGCCTTAGAAAAGTCTGTTGATGCAAATAAAGGACTATAAAGTGGATGTAGGCTACGACTTAGCCGAACCACTATAAAAATATCGTGTGCCATTTACTTTCCTGCATTATTTATATCTTCAACTATTATTCTATTGTGACTGTGGAATACGAGATGTTAAATTAAAATCTGGAAAGTTGGAGATGGCTTATATGCAAGGACAAACACAACGACTGTTTGTACAATAAGATATAAAATAATGGGAAGACGTCATTCTTAACTCTAACTCTCAAGAATTGAGAGAGATAGTATAAAGGACGGGAAGACGACGTCCTCTGAGGCGTGAAGGTGCACCCAGATGAGAGACCGCCTCAGCAAGAACTCTAACCTGGATATAAGACCTGAGAGTATAAAAGATGCCAGAAAAGAACAGGCATCAATGACGAAAGGAATGTGACCCCCGTCAGAGAATCGGGGACATTCGGACTTTTTAATTTAATCTTGAATAGTTTTTCAAGATTGACTGGGGGCATAAATGTACACTCATATTTCCCTCCACTAAGACTCCATTACATGACTTTAGCATGACAAGCATTTGGATTTTTACATAAGTACTGAACTAACGACTAACAGGCATTGCAGGAAATGAATTATTTTTATTTACAAACGTATGAGTTTGTACAGGAAAACAAGCAAAAAGAAGATGCGAGGGCCACACTCGCTGCAACAATTGTGGGCCAATTAAATGCTAAAATAAAGCAAAACACTTCATCACTTAGACGTTGTAGTGGACTTGGATTTTTTAGCAGCCTTCTGAGCGTCCTTCACCTCTTTTTCAGCATCAGTTAAGATGCGCTTTGGTTTTTTCCTCCCTGAGACTGAAGTGTTGGAATCAGTTGATTTCTTCCCGGGAGTCGGAACGCTGGAACCAAGAGAAGACTTTTTAGCAAGTTCTTCTGTAATATATCTAGTCGAAAGCTTAACAACTAACCCTAATCCAGCATCCACTACTGCGAGAGGCTTAAGGCTTTCGGGGTCTAGGCCTTCAACTTTAAGCTGCATACGCTTGTCTTGTTCGGCTTTCAAGGCAGCTAAAGTGATGTCATCAGCGCTTTTTGACTCCCCAACTATAGCCACCTTAGGGTCTTCCTCATGTCCCTCATTGCCACTGTCATCCTTTAAGGCGTCTATCATCTCTCCATCGTGAGGAGCGTCAGCCTTACCCTTGTCTCCTTCAGCCTTCTCCGTTGACTTTGCTTCGGCAGTGGTTCCCTGAGGCACGTCTGCCTTCTCGGACGGTTCAACACCTGCGGAATGAGAAGCAACGATTATCAACTCGGGAGAAAACAAATGGTCCTTCATCGATTGCCCGACTATGTGATGGAAAGTGGAGACAGCTTTGACGAATTGGGGTGAAAAGGTAGTAATACCTTCCGATGATTTGTCACCTGGAGTAACTGCCATCTCTGACGCGGTCCCAGGAATAGGGTATAAGAGAGTTGCTTGAGGAATCGCCGGGTTTCGGGTTCATATCCCTCTACTTCAGAAGCTTCAGCGGCAGTGGAAGTAGAACCAGCCTCCAAGATGTCCTTTTGTTTAGCCTTCCGCTTTTCCTCCTCCATGGCAGCAGCAATCAGGCGACGCCCCTCAGCCAGACTTGCCGGCTCGTCATCTCTTAGATATTTTTCCATGAGTTTGTCCTCGTCGATGGAATCTACCTTGAGTTCTTCTTTCTCCCATTCAACAATTTGGCTCCACACATGGACCAAGGTAGTCGGATAATCATCGATCCAAGAGATGTTTCGGTGAAGGATTATATGTGCGAAAAATTCGATCAGTAATTCACCAAAGCCCTGCACATCCTCCTGGGCCTCTGCCAGCTGCTTGCAGGACTCTTCGGCCGACTTGATGACACTTTCAACATTGCCCTCCGCTAGGGCAGCCCTGTTTTCGGCCTCCATCAACTTGGAAGCCAAGTCAGCATTTTTCTTCTCCAATTCGGCGTTCTTCTCCGCTAACTCGGCATTTTCTCGCTCAAGATAGCATAAGCAAGTTGTATTCTCGCGCTATCTGACTTGGCGTCTTCTGCTTGCCTTTTCAGCTCCGAGCGCTCTTGAGTATCGGACTTGAGCAAGTCATGATAGCGTTTCTGTAGATCTTCAAATTGTTGCTTGAAGCTAGCAGCATCTCGTTGAGCGATAGCAAGTTGGGCCTGTGTATCCTCAAGGTCTTTCCCCAATTTTTTCAAGGCCTTTGCGTCAGCTTCTGCAGTCTTCTTCATCGAGTTAGTATCCGTGATTAGAGTTCGGATGATTCTGGAAAGGTTATGCGAATACTTGAACATCTCTGAATATTGTTTCTCGACTGCGTCAATTTTCGCCTTGGCCTCGTCCGCCCATCTTGAGGAAATGGGCTCGAGGGCAGGTAAGAAAGTTAGGTTCTCAAAATAGTGATCGGGGAACTGCTCCTCCAGGAGTGCTCGCTTAACTGCAGTTTCAGCGTCCAATGGTGGAGGTGCGGGGAATGTCAGCTCGGTATCCTTATGTGTGGAGGGCTCAATGGCCTCCTCACCCTTTCTAGGCCGCTTAACAGGAACCTTGCGCTTGCTTCGCGAGTCGGTATCTCTCGGCGGGCTCCTTTCCCTACTATGTTTTTCTTGAGAAGAAATTGGGTCTTTTGACTGCGATTTGTCATCTTCTCGACGGCCTTGGTAGCCTTTGTATCGCTCTGAATCTGATCGAACGGGAGAGCGAGAGCGCGAGGTCCGCGACTGATAAGAATCATAGGGCCTTCTATCCTCCCTACCGCGGCTTTCGCGGCGATCATGCTCAACATCATGAGGGGGTCTGGTCATGCTGCGGCGTAGTTTCCTGATGTCATAGTGAGCACGAGACATTGTACCTGCATAATAATGTAAGTGGAATTCAGAATCAGTATTCTCATAAGA
This sequence comes from Allium sativum, assembly GCA_030737875.1. Lineage (NCBI taxonomy): Eukaryota > Viridiplantae > Streptophyta > Magnoliopsida > Asparagales > Amaryllidaceae > Allium > Allium sativum. Next base: position 434,856,347 of record CM060920.1, read on the forward strand.
AGTAAGTGCTATGAAGTGGGGTGCTATTGTGTTAAGTGCATCCTAAGTGGTGTCCCCCTCCGACAAACCAGAGTCTGAAGCCGAGCCAGTGCGAGTGGGCTCTTTGGCCTTAACAGGAGTAGTCTCCTCTGAAGATGTAAAAACTAAAGTATTTGTGCCAAAATCCTCGGAAGTGTAGATAGTTTCAAGAAGGGGGAGATCTCCCAAGCCCTGGAATATAAGGTTATCAGTAGTAGGGGCGTCTCCTTGGGAAGCGTCTACTGGGAGTTCTTTAGGAGACATTGATTTTTCAGGAGAAATAGCGTCCCCAGGGGTGATGTACCCTTCTCGGTGCTTTTCAGGTATGTTAGCCAGCTCATCGTCTTGAGTTGAACTTGGAGAAGGTGAAGTTCGAAGTGGCATGGTGGGGCCTTTCGAGCTCTCGCCCATTTCTGGAATTACATCCACCGGAGGGATATATACATATGGACCTGACCCGTGACCTATGCTACGGGTAATGGACAGTAGCCCGTGGTGATGAAGATATTCGTCCTTGAGGACCTCGTCGATAGTTAGAAATTTTTGGTCACCATTGAGGAGCTGATGCATCCGATCAAAATACACTTGACTCGATATTGTTTTGGATAGTCAACTGCAAACAAAAAGAAAACGAACTAATGTGGTGGCGTGGACATTCAGAGTCGATATTTAGAAAACCAGTGCCTTACTTGATTTTGTCCATCTCCTAGCACACCCCGGCTGTTGCCTTATATAAAACCATTCCAGCTTGGAATCGCCGGCCTTGCTACTGAACGGTGCTGAAATTATTTTCCTTTTGGGGACAGACTCGAAGTAAGAGAAAGTCGGAGTTTCTCGAGTCCGATGCTTGAAGTTATAAAAGAAATGAACATCATCAAAAGTGAGCTTTGTGCCTAAGATCTCGCGGTATGCTACATATAAGGTATATGGGTAAGCGTAGGAGTTAGGATGCAGCTGTATGGGGGCAATCCGCATTTGTCTTAGGAAGTCGACAACAAAAGGAGAAAACGGTGGAATGACCCCCACCATGCACATCAATCGGGTGATTGCCATAAATCCCTCCGGAGGATTATGAGGACGGTCAGTTTTCGACGGCACCAGGGTATCCTTTTTCAGTATCCCGTGCTTTAAGCATATTCGAGAAAGTCTGTCGTTGTCACTCGTCGATTCAACTGAATCTTGAGGTGATTCCAATATGATGGCAGATTCAAATTCGTCAGGAGCTCGATTATCTCCAACCCCTCCTTCCTCTTCATAGCCCAGAGAAACTTCACTGTCAGAAGGCGTTTCGTTGTTATGCGCCTCTACTTCATAATCTGATCCCTCGTCGTCCCATTCAGGGTCTGAGGAAGAAGATATGTCGTCAAGAGTGACTTTATTGGATGTCTCTGGGACCTCTTTCTTTTCTGCCAGTCTAAAAGAATGTCTTTCGGCCATGATCACTAAACTATCGAAGAAGTAATAACAGAATTTAGAGTAAATTAGCTCGTGTCCCCCTGTGCACATGTGTGAACTAAAGTATGTACGGTGTGTGCAGAAGATGTAAGGTGAACATTTGAAAGTATAATGCAAAGTTTGGCAAAGCAGTGTTCAGAATAGTCCTTGATGTTTGTTTATGTTCGCAGGGCACTATCCTAACTGTCCATTAAGTTGTAGACTATATCAAGAATTGATTTGGCTAGTTAAGCAAGTTTTTATGTATTAAGTTGAATTGTTCTTCGGTTCGGTTCAGATGCGTTCATTGGGATCGGATCGGGGGAAGAATCATGTTCCAACTTGAAACAAACATTAGCATCCAGCTGGCCAGATCGGATCGGTTCGGGAGTATATATTCGAACCGGATCGGGTTCTTTTGAATGTTCATTTCCTTCTTTCTTACCTCTCACTCCGACCCGACCCGACCCGATTGGGTTAGCTATGTTTTTTCCTTTCGCTTCCCACTCCGGCCCGATCCGGACAGTTACACTCAGCACTCGCCCCATCGTTTTTCTTTCCGCTCCGACCCGAATAGATCTCAATTCTTCTCCTTTTCCTAATTTTTTCCTTCTCTTCTTCCTCTCCATACTCCATCTCGTACAGCCCATACCGAACCCATTCTACACCAAAAACCCTGGTTGAGACCGAACCCCCTATGTGCTCGAAAGTTCAGCAACGAAACTCGATCTCATTTCTCAACGCCACGAGATGATGGTGGAATCATCAATGGCGACGGCGAGAGAGGTGAAGGTCACAGTGTCGACGCAGGGAAGGATCCATACTCAAATTATTCGAAATCAACCACAAAACATAACTAAAATCAGTTATTACGAAGGCAATTTGAAGTTTTTATCCACTTACGAATTCGATTTGAAGGATAATCAGAAGGATTTTGGAGTCTCTGAAGGATAGGGTTTCGGTGTGTAATCGGTTGGGCGAGAACAATAAGAAAGAGAAAGGAAGAAAGAGACAGGCGATGGACTTATATAGAGTTACGGTGACCACTTGTATTCCCCCTCTTTTTCTCCGCTCGGACCGGGATATAAGCCCACGAGTCGCTCCTGGCCCGCTAGTCCAGTGTTAAGCAAGACAAGAAGGAATCTCATTCGGATCGAATCCGAATGGATTTAACACAAAGGCCTGACAAACAAGTTAAATTCGAAGTAAAAATAAAGATAAAGACAGAGATTACGTAGAGAGGTCGCTGGAGATCAAGAAAAGCTCTTAAAGTTGTCTAAAAATGAAGAAAGAAATCCGCACGCTATGTGATGTATATATAGACATCAAGAGATGTGATTTTCTTAAGCAGTATATCCCTATACGTCAATGGAAACGACTTTTCAACGATTCAAATTCAAAGACCAATGAGCAGATGATATCAAAGCACGCTTCGTCTTCAACAGAAGCATCCTTTGAGGGGGCAAAATGTTAGCCTACTTTGTGAACTTGGCTACACAAAGTCAAAAAGTTAGGATCTCAAGCATTGAAGAACACTACTTCCCAAAGCAGGTCGGATCAGATCGGATGGTCACTAACACAACGGATCAGAGTGGAACAGAAAGTAGACAAGTTAGAGTCCATTTCAAATCGGACCGGAGCGGATAGTATAAATCCGATCCGAGCCCTCGCAAGCAAGCATGCCCGATCCGATCCCGAAGTTACAACAACTCTTACCCCACATTCTCCTTAATACTCGGGGTGGTTACACCCACGTTCTGCCCACGTCTACCACTAACCCTATGCGCTGTCAATACCAAAATCCATCTGAACCCGAAAGTGGTGGGATAGGAGCCACGTAGGTCCGATCCGAACCGAATTCTGGAGAAGCTTCCACCTATAAATAGACCCCCAAGGGTCGTTTGAAAGGGACTTTTGGCACTCTGAGAGTTTGAGTACCCGTGAGAACCGAATTCCAGCACTCCCAAACAATCCAAATCATCATTCAAAGTGTATTTTGAGTATAATTGAGTGAATGTACATGAAAAATGAGTGAGATTGAGTGAATATCTTGTTGTATTTTCATCTACATCATCAAACAAAGTGATATAAAGTGGACGTAGGCACTTTAACGCCGAACCACTATAAATCTTGTGTCTCTTTTCTGTTTTTGATCTCATTTTATCGTAATTTTAATCAACTTGGGTGTTAGAACCACTTTTTGGTCTAACAGACGTATAGGGATATACTGCTTAAGAAAGCCGCATCTCTTAATGTCTATATATATACATCACGTAGCGTGCTGATTTCTTTCTTCATTTTTAGACAACTTTAAGAGCTTTTCTTGATCTCCAGCGACCTCTCTACGTAATCTCTATCTTTATCTTTATTTTTACTTCGAATTTAATTTGCTTGTCAGGCCTTTGTGTTAAATCCATTCGGTTCGGTTCCGATCCGAATGAGATTCCTTCTTGTCTTGCTTAACACTGGACTAGCGGGCCAGGAGCGACTCATGGGCTTATATCCCGGTCCGAGCGGAGAAAAAGAGGGGGAATACGAGTGTTCACCGTAACTCTATATAAGTCCATCGCCTGTCTCTTTCTTCCTTTCTCTTTTTTATTGTTCTCGCCTAACCGATTCCACACCGAAACCCTATCCTTCAGAGACTCCAAAATCCTTCTTATTATTCTTCAAATCGAATTCGTAAGTGGATCAAAACTTCAAATTGCCTTCGTAATAACTGATTTTAGTTATGTTTTGTGGTTGATTTCGAATAATTTGAGCATGGATCCTTCCCTGCGTCGACACCGTGACCCTCACCTCTCTCGCCGTCGCCATTGATGACTCCACCATCATCTCGAGGCGTTGAGAGATGAGATCGAGTTTCGTTGCTGAACTTTCGAGCACATAGGGGGTTCGGTCTCAACCAGGGTTTTTGGTGTAGAATGGGTTCGGTATGGGCTGTACGAGATGGAGTATGGAGAGGAAGAAGAGAAGGAAAAAGATTAGGAAAAGGTGAAGAACTGGGATCTATTCGGGTCGGACCGGAAAGAAAAACGATGGGGCGAGTGCTGAGTGTAACCGTCCGGATCGGGTCGGAGTGGGAAGTGAAAGGAAAAAACATAGCTAAACCAATCGGGTCGGTTCGGAGTGAGAGGCAAGAAAGAAGGACATGGACATTCAAAAGAAGACGATCCGGTTCAAATATTTACTCCCGAACCGATCCGATCTGGCCAGCTGGATGCTAATGTTTGTTTCAAGCTGGAACATGATTCTTCCCCCGATCCTATCCCAATGAATGCATCCGAACCGAACCGAAGAACAGTTCAACTTAATGCATAAGAATTTGCTTAACTGGCCAAATCAATTCTTGATATAGTCTACAACTTAATGGACAGTTAGGATAGTGCCCTGCGAACATAAACAAACATCAAGGACTATTCTGAACATTGCTTTGCCAAAACTTTGCATTATACTTTCAAGTGTTCACTTTACATCTTCTGCACACACCATACACACTTTAGTTTACACATGTGCACAGGGGGACACGGGCTAATTTACTCTAACTTCTGTTATTACTTCTTCGATAGTTTAGTGATCATGGCCGAAAGACATTCTTCTAGACTGGCAGAAAAGAAAGAGATCCCAGAGACATCCAATAAAGTCACTCTTGACGACATATCTTCTTCCTCAGACCCTGAATTGGACGACGAGGGATCAGATTATGAAGTAGAGGCGCATAACAGCGAAACGCCTTTTGACAGTGAAGTTTCTTTGGGCTATAAAGAGGAAGGGGGTTGGAGATAATCGAGCTCCTGACGAATTTGAATCTGCTATCATATTGGAATCACCTCAAGATTCTGTTGAGTTGACGATTGACAACGACAAACTTACTCGAATATGCTTAAAGCACGGGATACTGAAAAAGGATAACCTGGTACCATCGAAAACTAACCGTCCTCATAATCCTCCGGAGGGGTTTATGGCAATCACCCGATTAATGTGCAAGGTTGGGGCTATCCCTCCATTTTCTCCTTTTGTTGTCGACTTCCTAAGACAGATGCAGATTGCCCCCATGCAACTGCATCCCAACTCCTACGCTTACTTGTATACCTTATATGAAACATACCGCGAGATCTTAGGCACAGAGCTCACTTTTGATGACGTTCATTTCTTTTATAACTTCAAGCATCGGACTCGAGAAACTCCTTCTTTCTCTTACTTCGAGTCTGTCCCAAAAAGGAAAATAATTTCAGCACCGTTCAGCAGCAAGGCCGACGATTCCAAGCTGGAATGGTTTTATATAAGGCAACAGCCGGGGTGTGCTAGGAGATGGACAAAATCGAGTAAGACACTGGTTTTCTAAATCTCAACTCTGAATGTCTACGCCACTACATTAATCCGTTTTCTTTTTGTTTGCATTTGATAATCCAAAATAAATATCGGGTCAAGTGTATTTTGATCGGATGCATCAGCTCCTCAATGGTGACCAAAAATTTCTAACTATCGACGAGGTCCTCAAGGACGAATATCTTCATCACCACGGGTTGCTGTCCATTACCCGTAGCATAGGTCACGGGTCAGGTTTATATGTATATATCCCTCCGGTGGATATAATTCCAGAAATGGGCGAGAGCTCGAAAGGCCCCACCATGCCACTTCGAACTTCACCTTCTCCAAGTTCGACTCAAGACGATGAGCTGGCTAACAGTGATAATGATTATTATTAATACAACATATGCTGAAAATATAATATACATCATTAAAATAAAATAGATAGGAATTAGTTATATTTTTATCATAAGATTATCAGTGCGGTATTCGATTCGGTTTAATACAGTTTGGTCAACAATTCAAACCGCAACCGAACCGTATCATTGTAGGTCGGTTAGGGTTTGGAGTGTTTGCTTTAGAGAAGATTCAGTTCGGATTTTACGCACCGTTTTTATGGTCCAGTCTGGGCGGTTTCCCTATTGCGTTGCGGTTTATAGGAGCGGAATTTTTTCTAAATTGCGTTCCAAATAAAAGATCCAATGTTTTTTTTAGATTGGTCATAATTGTATTTTGGCCAAGTCTTTTAGAAGATATAACTGATGTTGGATAGATTACAGGCAGAGTTTGTTATTAGGTCTACTAATCTAAATTTGGGATAAGGTGGAAAGTTCTGGAATTGTGCTAATCCTGGAGTTAGTGCAGCCACTAAATCAATCATCTTTCTTGCTAAAATGGATCTTAACCTCTGCTAATCATCTTTCTTCTTGAAAACTCATTAAATCATGTTATTTTGGCCTTTAAACTTGAAATTAGGGCGCGGTAGTTTGAAACCTCCACTAGTCATCTTTTTGATTGATGAGGACCCTGTGAGGTAAGTTGTGGTTTTACCAATCAATTTGTACAAAGGAGGTTATGGCGAAATTTTTCAAAAATTTAGGTGTTAGCCAAATTTTTGAGCATTAGAAAATTCTTGGAAACTGAAAAATTGAAGAATGAAAGCTAGAATGAAAGTTGAGTTGGTTAGTTAAACAACTTTCAGCTTTATTCCTCTTCGAGGACGAAAAGATTATAAGTGGGGGAGATTGTAACGACCCGGAATTTCTAAACCAATTTAAATTTTTTATTTTAGCTATTTTAATGGATTTTAAGAATTTAAAATGATTTATTTTAAATAATAGCGATTTAAAATTTAGTTAAATCGAAGTTGGAACGTATAAATATTTTAAAACGAGCTTGAAATGGCGCGGTAGTTTGAAAATTCGATTTGAAATTTCAATTGAATGTATAGGATTCAAAATAAACCAGATTTCAGTAAAACCAGAAATATTTAAATCTGTTTAATTATCTCTTTCTAATGAATACGAAAAATTCAGATTTCATAATATAAATTGAAAGTTATGTCTAGTTTAAAATTTAGAATAGTCGCTATGGAATTTATATATATTTTAATATAATATATAGCCCTTAAAAATAGCCATTTTACAAACGACCTCCGTTTTCGACGAAACCACTTTTGTTAGATCCGGAATGACAAATTATTACTAGGTTTCAAATTTCATAATTTTTGGGATTAATATATGAGCGTGGTAAATTTAAACGTGTTTTGTCAATTCAGTTTAAATTTAATCGACTAGAAAAAGCACATTTTTCAAACGATCTCCAAATTCGACGAAATTAGTTTTGTTAGGACTGTATCATTAGAACATAGCTAGATTTATTTTTCTGTAATTTTTGGAGTCAGTATATGGCCCCAGTAAATTAAAATGTACGTTTGAATTTAATATATATTGATTTATATTTTAATTTTGATGAAAACCGATCGAAACGATCGAGTTGGCTTACGAAACGTATACCATTGTGTCCGGAATGAGGGTATTTAGTTAGGGACGACAGTCGTTGGGTGTGAATTGGAGTTCGAACGAAAATAAACTAATTAACGAATTAAATAATAATAAAATATTATATATATATATATATTCTTTAACTCCTAAACCCTGACCTATCGCTCAAAATAGAATTCCGCCGCCTTCAAAGAACCGACGATCTGAATCGCTCCCTTCTTTCTTCACCAAGATCTCCAAATCCACAAATTAATTCGCAAATCTTATAAAGTGAAAATTGAAGAGCTACACGAGATCTCGTGATTCAATGGTGCTGATCAAATCTGGTTCAACGAAGTGATCGATTCAGGAGGTGGAAGAGGCCACGTTCGTGGCAGTTTTGGGCGAGTCATAGAGCACCGAGTTCGACGAGATTTGGAGGGGAGGTTGGCGGCGCCTCGACGCGCGTTGTGGTGGTGGCGATCAGTTTTCGACATAAGGAGGTGACGGTGGTTCTGAACCCTAGGGGGCGGCAATGGTTTGAAGGAACGGTCGTGTTCCTGAAGGAGTTAAACGAAGAGAAGGGTATTAGGAAATAAATTATTTAATTATTAATTTAAATCCAAACGGTACCAAAATCACCAGTTAAAGAATGATGGAGTGGAACCCAAGTGAGAATTCTCTCACTAAAATATTTGTACAGTTATTTAATTTATTTTATAACTGTAAATATATAGAAATTGTCAGTGTTGATTTTCATCTGCTGTATGTGACATTGCTTGAGTTCAACACATGAACTATTCACGACTCATTTGCACAAGAAGCGTTGTTTGAATATACGACACCCGTATTTCAGACAATGTGGATTGATTCTTTATGATTGTTGAAATGAGTGATAAAAATCCTTTTCTAATTTAAACAATGAAAATTGGTTAATTAGAAAAATAATTCAAATCGAATTTGAATTGGTTAAATTTATTAACCAAAGATTTATTTAAATTGACTGTTGTTGTTTGAAAACCCCACACGGGTATTGGAATCATATTTGACATACATTAATCCCAAATAATTAGTGGTATGTCAATCGATGGGTTGATAGGCTGTGATGAGCGTTATTTATTTATTTATTTATTTTTAATGCTTATACAGTTAAAGAATGCACTCTAGATGATGCTTGAATATTGAATGATTATTTATCGTTATTGTTGAATACATGCGATGTATGAAATCTATATAACTGAAATTATATTGTAATTTATTGAGTCGCATTCCGATTCAGAGATAATGAATATTTTAAAATAACAAATATTTTAAAATAACGAATATTTTAAAATAATATTCAATGTAGAATTAAATTATGATTTTGATGTCCGAATTTGGATGGACACAAAAATACTGAAATGTAAAGCCGGGTTAAGTAGGTAAACGCCATTTTAACTCGAACGGGTTTATAAATCGATTTTATTCATTTTATAATGAATAAGATAAAGAAATGGATTTCAAAATTTGATATTTTGAAAATATTATCATTTTAATAATAAAATGATAGAATATTCAATTTTGATTTAAAAATTGAAATGGAAGTTTGAATAGTTTTTAAAACGAATTTATAAAATACGTTTTAAATGGAAATCGACGAAATATATAATATATATATATATATTATATTTAAATGGCTTGAATAGAAGGCGTCGCGCAGTGACCGTTTGCGAATTTCAACCATTAACTTCAAATTGATGTAACGAGAGATCCGACCGTCGGATTCTCCTAAAACCGGAACCATTGGGTTCGTATTGAAAAGATCTTTCCAATGAATATAAGGGATTAAAATTTTAACGGTTGAATTTCAAATTATGTCCAAATCAATTTCAGAAAAGGTCGTTATGGATGCAGTTCGGTGGCCGTTATTGGAAACCGATTGTAAGGGAGGGCCTTAATAAGATTATTAAAAATATGGAAAAATTATGTAAAATCATAATAAATGATTTGGAAGGTTTATGGATGAAAAATCCCAAGTTTGAAAAGATAAAAATATATTTTTATCGAAATGAACTTGTTATTAACTAAAATAATAATCCAAGGTTTTTAAATAAATAAGTTGGATTTGAAATGGATTTGATATAATCAGAATTTTCCAACGTATGAATTGGAATGGAGATAGTTTCGGAATATTTTGATATTGGATTCCGTGATTATACAGATATTGTTGAGAAATTTGGAAGATATAAATATTGTTATTACCAATATGATATTTGCGAGTTTCAGAATTTGATATTGAATATAAGCCTATAAAATTTCTATTCAGAGCCTTGTATTTAATATTAAATTGGATTTTAGGTTTGTCGTGAATGATGTCTTAAATAATACTTTTCTTAAACCCCGATGAGAAAAGAATAAATCTTTTAAATAAGACTTGGAGAAGTTTACCAATTAACTAATATTTAATTGGAATTGAATTGAAATTGAACTGAAATTTGATTTTTTAGGTTTATCGTGAATGTTATTTTAAAAATACATTTGTTCTTTAATCCAATTAACAGTGAAGAGATGATCTGGAATTTATAAATCTTTTTATTAAGATTTAATGGAAAATTTTCAAAGTAACGTTTTCCAGTTTAATATATTAAATTGGAATGGAATTCGATTTGGTAATAATCGAGATGAGCTTCTGTAAAGGAAGACCGTTACTATATATGGAATTTAAAAGGCTTTGTTGTTATCCTATTTATATTATTAGTCTGATACGGAAATTTATATCGATTATATATTGATCTATTTTCCATGAAGATTCCATATTTAATGGAAGCTGATTTGGGTTTATCGTGAACTGTGTTTTAAATGACATTGGTTCTTTAACCCAGTTAAAGACATGATTAATTTTCCTAAAGTTGAATAATCATAAAGTAATGATTTTTGAGATTAAAATTGAACTAGAGTTTTAATGAATATTTAAGTAGATTAAAATGAGAAAAGATAACTAAATTTATCGAATTCATGAAATGATCGAGAATGGAGTACCACCAGTTTTTCTCCAGGCGATAGTTAAATCTTTAATTAGATTTGAACGTGAAATGGTAATTAATTTTATTAATAGCATCATGGGTGTTAGATATGGAGTACTACTAGTTTTGCTCCATGGGATGAATAAGTTGGGATTGGGATTAACAAATAAATGATTACTTCTTTATGGCTCGATAATCCCGACTAGTTTTATAAACCTTAATTTAGTTTAGAATTGTTAAAGGATAAAATAAAATCTTTTGAAATTGATATCCAAAAGAAGATTAAAGAAATAGTTTAAACGAACTTATCTTTGATAAAATTAACGGGAAAATTTCCCTAGAAATGTGAATATTTGAATAATAGAATATTCTGAATTGGAATGAGGCATATGATGTGTTTTTATAGCACTTGATTATAAGATACGGGTTTAACCCATTCTGAATAATTGATACGACGAATAAAAGTCGACGATGAAGACGGTAGTTAAAGACCGGAGATCTTCACATCGTTTGGATGATTACTGATGTCTTGATTGGGATGTACACCCATGACATGGTAATAAGTAGTGATCGTCCATACGTACTTGGAGATCGACCGGATATGCGAGGACCACTCTCCTGTGTTGGACATATAGGATGAGGAATAAGGTGCCTCCGGTTTCATTCAGACCCAGACCGGACTTGTAAATGGATGTGTGTAGGACATTGGATTTCATTCTGTGTTGATTGATTTCTATTAAATATGTATTTGTTTGGTGGCGGAGAATTTATTCTCTTGCTTAACACCCTTCTCTGAGACGTATGAGCTTAGAGGTTATATATTGATAGACATCAGTTGCACGACATGAATTGTCAATGTGGCATGCTAAGATGCAAATTATCAAGGCTTTTGTTGAAATGCAAAGTCTTGTGGATGATGATCAAAGCACAGCTTTAATTAGCATAGGTTTGTGCAGCGTTAATTCACGAGCTTCACACCTCGGTATGAACCAGAAACGGGATTAGAGACCGCGGGGAGGGCATGCGTTGCTTTCTAATTAGGAGTGATGTCATGGTATGGAGCCTAGACATTTTAGTTATGTGGATGTTGGAAAGCGAGGTACCTCGGATTTGAGTCCCTAATGGCACTTGACGGTCGACATACTGACCAGATTTTATGCCCATAGGGCAGAAAAACATATTGTTCAGGAATAACTAATCCACTAAAGTAAGTATGGACCGACCCTTACACTCCCAGGGCTCACCTAAGTTTGAGTCCTGAGGCACGGACTAGAGTGTCTCAAATTCAGTAAGGAAGATCCCTTGCCTTGGTTCATGATGGAAATCCAATTTCCAATACGATATTGTGCGGTTTTGATTGTAAAACTAGTATGGCGACATAATATATGGTACGCTGTGCAGTTTATGCCCCGCTATTACCCCGCCATATCCCCGCTATATTATGTAGCGGATTTCTACCGCTACGCTATTTCCAAATAGCCTCTGAAATAGCCTCCTCGCTTTAATCCCCGCTATATTCCGATATTCCCAATATATCCTATTATTTCAGCTATATTTCGCTATTTCCGATATATTGTCTATAAAATAAATGAATTTGAAAGTGATATTTGTACATTATAAATTTGTAAATTTAGTTTTTTTAATATAATTTTTTAACATATATTTCTCAAAATAGAAAATACTACAATATACTATTAAATTTAATCATACTAATTAAAAGTTTACATTTACTTACATATATTTGTATATGCTTTTATTTAGAATAAAGAATGTAATAATTATAATTAAGTTGAATGTTAATTTTCCATTTATTTATCATTTATATGTTTGTAAAGGCATAAAATATGAGTTTTATATGCTATTTTAGGCTCATCCACTATATCGTGCTATTTCCTCGCTTTATCTCTGCTACAACTTTTTGCACCTCTGCCGCATTGGATCCGTTGAGCGCTTTAACTACAGAGATGGTACCTATGCCATCTATGATTGATACATTTATTGAAAAGTGTTTTAAACATCTAGACACTAATAATAATATCAAATGATTTTTGTTTTGTGCGTGTCAAGCATATTTGGCCATTATAAGGTAAAACTCTATCCTTCGGCTTGCGTTGCATTGTGTGATGGGACCTGAGTCTTATAATGGCTTCATTTTTCCTTTTACCATTGTTGTTTTGTTTATGGTATTCTTGGGAGGAAACCCGTTCCGTGGGTCCCTTGATTTAACCTAGTTAAAATAAAGTTAATAACCGTTTTAGTTCTCACACCAATCCCATGACTGACTCGAAGTTTATTGTTTCTACCTAAACTCCAGGTGCCCATATTTTCCACATGGGCAGCTAGTAGTTTTGGTTTTGTAGATTTCTATTTAACAGGATTCTGGATTACAACTGGAGCTATATTCGAAAAGCTTTGTATCCGTATATTTCATTCAGTTGTGGTAGTTGATGTTTTCCGCCGTACATTATACTTATGTATTATTATTTTGCTGCTTTGTAAATTTGTAAATCTCTGATATTATTTTTTCGCTGTGTAATATTTATTCATACTCTAATATTATTGTACTCTGATGAAAATTGTTGTAATAACAATGAAATGTTCTGGTGTTTGTGTTCTGATGCGTCGTGTTCTCAAAACAATCCGTTGTTTCCTGTCTCTTCGGAGACCAGGGGATTCCAGGCGTTAAACTAGCCTTGTTATTTTGTTGTGGAGCCTCTTAGTTCCATGCTCTATAATGTATGCGGTGACATAGGATACCATAAACTCCTACTCGAAATCTCAAAGTTGATCAATCTCCAGTCTAATAGGGGTGTCATGAAGACACTTTCTTAGATGAGAAACATGGAAAATATTGTTGATTCTTGGTAATTAATCCAAGATCTCCACACGATAAGCCAACTTCCCTATTCTTTCCAGAGCCATAAATGACCCAATAAAACAAGGAGCTGATTTATTGGCCTTGCAAAATCTAATCACCATTCTGAAAGGAGAGATTTTAACCAACATCATATTATCAGTATCAAATTCAAACTGTTTCCTTTTCCTATCAGCACATGATTTCTGCAGGAACTGAGCCGCCATCATTTTTTTCCTGATCAGTTCAATTTTCTCTTGGAGTCACTGATCAAATTTGGTTACGAGTAAAATTTCATCGGTGGTTTCCGCCAATAACTTGGCAATTTGCATGACGCCTATCTATGCAGTTAAACCGCTTAGCGGTTTCAATGCGGCAGATGCGCAAAAAGTTGTAGTGGGGATAAAGCGAGGAAATAACAGGATATAGCAGATTACTCTAAACTAGCATATAAAACCTATACTTAATGGTTTTGCAAATATATAAATGAAAAATTAACATTAAATTTAATTATAATTATTACATTTTTAATTTTAAATAAAAATATGTGCAAACATATGTAACTAAGAGTAAACTTATGTTTAGCTTAACTAAATCTAATAGAATATCATAGTATTTTTTATTCTAAAAAATATATGTTAAATTCATTTATAAAACTAGTTTTGTAATTTTTATAATGTATAAAAGTCTATTTTCATTTCATTTCTTTTAAAGAAGCTATATCGGAATATAGAAGAAATAATATGATATATAAGGAATATTGGAATATAGCGGGACTTAAAGTAGAAAGGCTATTTCAGAGGCTATTTGGAAATAATGTAGCGATAGAAATCAGCTACATGATATAACAGGAATATAATGGGGTAATAACGGGGCATTAACAGCACAATCGTCTATAAAGTGCTTCAAATGGAGCCATATCAATCACTGTTTGATTATTATTATCGTTTGAGAAACTCTATCAAAGGTATACGTTGATCCCACGATCTCCCAAAATCCATGTTGCATACCCTTAGTATGTCTTCTAAAGTCTGCTTAACTCTTTCAGTTTGTCTATTCGGTTTGAGGATGGTAGTTGGTGCTAAGATTGAGAGATGTCCCGAATGTTGTCTGAATGCTCCTCCAAAATTCACTTATAAACAGAGGGTCTTTATCACATACTATACTAGTTGGAATTCCATGAAGTTGAAAATTTTCCTTAATGCACATCTGAGCCAATGAAGCCGCAATTCTATTCTTCTTGATCATAATGAAAAGTGCAATTTTCGTGAGTTGGTCGACCACAACCCAAATCACTTCATTTCCTCTTTGACTTATAGGAAGCCCTTCCATGAAATCCATAAAAACATGTTCCCATCCAAGTAGAATCTCTAGAGATAATAGTAATTCTCCGTACTTTCCATGTGCGCTTTAATCATTTGACATTTCAAACACTTAGCTATAAACCATGTATCACTATTTTCATCTGCATCCAAAGGAAAGTCTTCTTCAAGTCCTTATACATTTTATCCCTTTCGGGATGAATGGTCCTCTTAGAGTGGTGACACTCTTTAAGTACATCAATCCTCAAATCTCCAATGCTAGGGATGCAAAAACGTCCATCTCGCCTCAAACTCCCTTCATCATCTATCATATATCTATCAACATGAGAAAGGAATTCTCCAAGATTCAACTTTCCTATCATCTCTCTCAATTTTTTATCATTTCCTTTGTAATGTCCCATACTTTTTGGTGGTCTAATATTCAACTTAATTTATTATTTTAAATATTATATTTGCAATATTAATTGATTTTAATATTGAATTCGTTATTAAAAACGAAGTTTAAACGTTAATAAATATATAATTATAAATCGAGCTCGAAATGGCGAGGTAGTTCGAAATATTGAGTTTTCAACTTCAATTGAATATACAAGACTCGATATAAGTCGGATTTTAGTGAAACAAGAAACGTTGGAATCTAGTTAATTATAATTTTCATTTGGAAGCGAAAAATCAGATTTCATGTTATAGATTGTTAGTTATGTCCAATTCAAATTTTAAAATAATCGCTATGAAAATCATTAATAAACGATAACATTTATTTTAAAAGATTTCTATATATTTTGAATATCGTTTAACTTGAAATTATTAGACGATGAGTTATATTTCTATATTGATTAAATTTGAAGTTATATATGATTCCATTTGGATCTATGCTAATAATAAATTATTTATTATTAAATGGTTTGTTTTGGAATTTAAATAATATTTTGTCGATATTATATAAGCGTTAGAAATAGCTATTCTCATACAATCTTTGTTTTCGACAAAACAAATTTTATTGGAATAAGTATGCTTAGTTATTGCTAGATTTTCAGTCTAGATCCAATTGGAGTTGTTTTGTCGGTACGTTCAATTTATATGTGAACCGATAAATATATTGAAATTAAAATAATGTATATTTGCAAACGGAGTTCGTTTTCAATAAAATTAATTTTTTTGGGACAGAAATGCCAAGTCGTAGCGGTGTATTTAATTTCGTTGGGTTTGGAATGGATTTTTGGCGTGCATATATTTAACAATAACGTAATTAACATTACAAACTTATTAACCGTATACAACGCAAATAAGGTATACATAACGTAACCCCTAAGTGTGTGCTATAAGCTCCTTTCGCACCGTCTAAATGAAAATACACTACCTTATACATGTCATTTTAAAGCCACGAGCCTATTCTATTTCTATTCAAATAGCATACATTTTATTTCAGCAAGCCACCCTGAGTATGAGCTGTGCGCTCCCATCATCGAAGTGAAATTTCACTGTTGTATCTACAACAGCTGTTAACTAAGTCCCCAATCCCCATCCACGGACATGAAAGCTCAAATTTCTTTTTACTGTTGGAATATACAAGACGCTGCACACCCTAAACCAGCTACCCAAACTACTGTATATTGAAATGAAAATACACTGCCCTTGTCCTTCAATTCGAGCCTAGCCTGGGTCTTCCTTGCATCATGCCAGCAATCCTATTTTCCCAAACCCATCTACACATGCTCAGCTATAAACGTCCCCTTCAGTCACCAAGCTCATCTACCCTATCACGCACAGGGCTAAGAACGTATGAAAGATGTTGTGCTTATCTTCATCTCATGTGTGTATATATACTAGCGTGATACCTTTCAATTTTGTTTTCCAAAGAAACCATGAACCCAAAAATCTCCCTTTCAAAACCAAATGAAAACAGTGAGCCACTATTAAAATTTAACAGCAAGCTTTCAAATAAAATACACAAAGATTGAAGACCCGAGTGCTTCCTCTTCGACCTCGTGACAAATTCGAAGGGGATGACTCCATTTTATTTTGCGTTTTATCTTCAGCAGTGATGCCGAAGCCTGGGAATATCTCAGGAGGAGGAAGTAGCGTGTTTTCTTTTTGCATGCGTATGTGACGAGGTGTTTAAGCATGGAGTCGGGTTCGTGTGTGGGGCAGGCATTTGGGCAGAAACACGGATGCATTGGAGAGTTAGTGTGAGTAGTTTGTGGTAAAAGAGGTTCGAACAGACATTGTACTGGGAAGAAGGAAGTTGTGACGGGGAACAGGGGGAGAAGGTGATGCATCTATGAGGTGAAGAGGAAGTTCTATTCGGTGGAGATAGGGGAGACGTGCTTCAGGAAGGACGGAGATGGGTGGTTTCGAGAATGGGGACGAATGATGGTAGCGAATGTTAACAGGTGGATGCGTTTGAGATGGTGGAGGAAATAGTTTTCATGTATGTTTGTTGTAGAAGAAGGAGGCTCCTGCAGATTTATAACGTGGACTTCTATATAGGGTAGACTGGCCTCTATCGGGCCATTCAAATAAAGAAAAAAAGAAGAAGACGTGAAGAGGCATCATGTGGGTAGTGGAAGGTAGAAAATTCAAAATAGAGAATGGGGATGAGCGGTTGTGTTATGAAGAGTCGGTTTGTTCGTATTTTAATCAAAGTTATGGTTTGAACAGCTAGAATTAGCGGTCAATATGGACAAAAAGTAGGGCAAGGTTTTGATCTTGTTATAGCTAAGCAAATTAATTAGTTATAATTAATTTAAAGTTAGAAATATAAAATTGTGATACAGATAATATATATAACTCGTCCATATGATAACAGAGTTCGACAAAATCTGGAATTTTGGGACTATAATGGAAAGCACAACATTATGGAGTTGATCATAGTCACGTTGACCGCTGGAATTTCAAATCAAATTAAACGTCCATTTAATTTGATTTAAAACAAACCGTTTAAACGACAAATTATATTTATGTGAGTTATACTCACTCAGTTCTCCCTACTTAATATAAGTTGGGTTTCTATTTTGTGTGCTATGATTGTTAATAGTTGATTGTTTGTTATTTATATATTCGTATATTGACTAAATTTCTGAAATTAAATGTTGTTTAATGTCAGTGAAAAACCAAATCATTATTTTAACGATTGGTCCCAATGAAGGTAACTCAACTTATTGGCCACGTTTATAAAATAAACGTGTTTAATTTAATGAATTGTTATGGTTGTGTTAAATAAACTGGTAAATGTGGAATTGTCATTATTGACTGTTACGAAAACCATTATTTATTAGAATTGAATGATTTTATTGAAATAATGTTTTTGGATACAGGAAAGAACAGGTTGGAGGGATCCAATGGGGTTCCTCAAATATATTAGATATTATTTATTATCATTTTGTCATTATATGAACAGTTTTGATTGGATGATTGATTTGGTGGTCGACCATTGAACTGAAATTCAACGTTTGTTTTGTTTTAACCAATAGGTAATATTGGTTGAGTAATTGGCATTATATGGCCTATAAATCAATCGTTTTATAAATATCGATTTACCGTCAAGTAAATCGACGAAATGAAGTTATAAAATTTATTTTATAATTGAAGACAAATTTTTAAATTTGTATTTTCAATAGAAGTCTGTAATTTTTTTAATTAAGTTTATAATTTATTTTTAATTGGTTTTATAAAGAAAATTATTATGTTAAGAATATTTATAAGCATGAGAGTAGAAACTTACCTTAACGATTAAGAGTTAGGTAAATTGTTTTAAGAAACAATTAAATGAAATTATTTAAATTAATTATATTATTAATGTAAAGTGAGAACTAATTGGAATCGATTAACGGATTAATCATATAATGAGTTGACTTAGTGAACCGTTTTAGCTAGATTGATTATTAGATTAATTTATCGAGTTAATCTAATGGAATAGTGTAACGAATATTTGTTTTAATTTTAATAATATTTAAAATAAGATATTTTTACTATTTATTTTAGTTATTAAAAGGAATTAACTACTGCTACAGTAGTTAATGATTGAAGTAGATTATTATTTTAATAATTTAGGAGATTTATTTTAATTAAAGTTCTTTTAAAAAGTAATCGAAGCTGAAATGGAATCTAACTGAATTATGAGAGGGGTTATGAACAGGTTCTATATTAAAACCCGAGATTTTTATTACTAAAAAAATTATAAAAGGAATTTAAAGCGAATACGATAGCTAAAATTGTGTTTACTTAATATTTGAATTAAGTCAAAAGAAAATTGAGAAAAAAACCTGTTTATATTGAACCAGAATTTTATAAACAAAGTTAATAAAAACAAGATGGGGGTGTTAAACCATTAATTAACGTCACTTAATAATGGAACTAAGTAAAATTAGGAAAATTGAAATAAGATTTTCAAAGCAGAAATGGATGAATGGAGTAGAAGATGGGGTTGTTAAAAGTGAATTTGATAAAAAGAAGCCAGTGACAGATTTCGTAATACAAATCCGTATTGATAAATAAGTTGGTTTAAGGAACTTAAATATAAAAGGCGATGTTTAATAAGAAATTACTTAAACAATGAATTAAGTAAAAATAGTTATATTTGGAAAGGAGATTTTTTAATAATAAGAAAAGAATTTTAAAATCATGATTTAAGTAAAATGGTTAAATGGAATTTGGGTTAGTGTTAAATAAATGTTGGTTTTTGAATTACAACTCATGTCGATCTAAAAATAAGAACGTTGTTGATCAAGGTCTGAGAGGTAAATAAATATCCTAACTTGAACGACTTCGGAATTATATAAGGATGATATTAGTTTGTAATGGGAAAGGGGTTAAGAATAATTTATTATTTCTAGATGTGAAATAATAACGCAATGTTAATCTCAAGATTTGGGAACGCATATTTAGATTTCCAAAGTAATGGAAATAAGAGGGATATGAGGATATATATAATGTAATTTCCAAGGTAACGGAAATGAGGAGGTTCAAGAATATATATATATATATATAATAATAATAATTCCCAAGAAAAGGAAGTTATGAAAGATATTTATGTGAAAACGATAATAAAATAGAAATTAGGTATGATTATAGGATATTTTCCTAATTTTGAAAATAAATAGTTTTGAAAATAAGTCTTATGTTAAATAAGAAAATAATAGCTATATTTGTAATATTTAAAGATTGTAGTGTTTTAAATTTACCATTTGTACTTATATTAATTAAAGGGGCCAAGTAATACCGAATACTGAATTAGCAAACTCATTTCATTCTCATGACTACTTATATTTGATAGTTAAATAACCAATTATCAAAACCTGACCCATATGATTGTTGGTACGGAAAGACCGGGATCGAATTATATTCGAAATCCATTTCGAACCAACAAATACTGAAGATACAAATTTGAAGATGAAGCGCTGAAGACCGTGGATCTTCATAAGCGGAAGGATTACTTATAATCTCGGGCTTAGAGGCCCGAGATACACCGTGAATCTGTCATGGTTGGAATCTA
Organism: Allium sativum; assembly: GCA_030737875.1. Classification (NCBI taxonomy): domain Eukaryota; kingdom Viridiplantae; phylum Streptophyta; class Magnoliopsida; order Asparagales; family Amaryllidaceae; genus Allium; species Allium sativum. The sequence goes on from CM060920.1 coordinate 434,876,764, forward strand.
CAGATTGCAAGGACTATTCGCTACTAATCCATTGGGTGATTCTATATTGGTTGTGGTAGGAGGGTGCCTTCGGTTCATCCTGCTCCTGGATGACTTGTATGGACGGATGTCTGACAACTATTGGGGTCATTTCCCATGTTCATGATTTTTGCCGATTTTTAAATGACCATTTTGCCCCTAGTTGATATTGTTTTGGCCATAACTTTTGATTGGAAAGGAATTTTGACCTGAAACCACTTCCATTAGATTCGTTTGATGGTTTACCTTTCCGTAGAGTGGTCACATTAGCCAAACGGACTCACCGTTTGGGAGATATGGCTGAAACAAGTTTCAGATAGTGAAAAACAGCTTAATTGGGCTTAACCGGTTGATTAACAGCTAGGCCCAAAGGGGAATTTCGGGATTAGGGTTATGAGAGGGCTGAAAGGGTTAGGAAAATCATTTCATTTCAGTTTTCTCAGCCGCCACAAACTTCCTTAAGCTCTAGCAATGGTCTCCATCTTCTAAAACACTCCAAAACACCTTTTTGTCATCTCTAATAACATATTAGCCTAATCTACATCAAATCATGGCGGATTAGCATAAGGATTGGGATAGAGCTGCTGGAACACATAGAGATTGGATCCAAATCAGAGATTATTTCAGATCTATAGTTTACTTTGTGGAAAAGGTGAGTGATTTGCATTGTTTTTCACTAAGTGCGGCTAATTATGGTAATTAGCAAAGATTAGCGAAATTATAACTCAGAAAAATCTAGAAAATTTTCTAAAATTCTAAAACATCATTTTATGCCTCTGATATGAATTTGGGTTAATTTCGACCAATTTTGCTAATCCTGGAATTTAGGGCATTAAGGGGTGATTAGTGATAATTAGTGAATTTATGCATGTTTAAAATCTGGAAAAATATTTATAAATTGCTAAATATTATTTTAGGCCTCTGTTAGAAAATTTGGCTGATTTGGTTAAGTTTTGTTAATCCTATCATTAGATTTGCTTAAACGTGATTAAGAGGGATTAAGGGAAAATATGGGGTTTTTGGCTATGTTTGATCCGTTTTAACATACAATATTGTTGTTTTGCTGTTTGTGGATGTTTATACATGTTGCTATGACTGTATGGTATGCTTTATGATTGATTAGAAAAGTTAGAATGGTCGAAAACGCCGTCGTATGGCGTAAACAGTCACTGGAAAAGTTGCAGAAAAACAGTGCAGGTTTTCGGATCGGATCGGAGGAATGGGCTCGGACCAAAGAGAGGACTGGGCAAGGGATCACCGAACCGAACCGAGGCTTGGCACAAGGGGAAAGTCTGGCAAAAAGGAAGGCCAAAATGGTTAAACTGGGATCGGATCGAGCTAGAGAAGGGGGGTCGGATCGGAGCGGATGGGAATAGGAATGGGGATCGGATCGGACCAGAAGATCAAGCAAGGGACGGAAGGAAGACAGTTGGCGAACCGACCCGATGCGACATGGAGGACGCGAACCGACCCGATGCGACATGGAGGACGCGAACCGACCCGATGCGACATGGAGGACCCGAACCGACCCGATGTGACATGGAGGACCCGAACCGAACCGACGTACTACTAAGGGACTTGGAGACCCCCGACCCAAACCGAACCGACGTACTACTAAGGGACTTGGAGACCCCCGACCCGAACCAAAGCACTTGGAGGATACCGATCCGAACCGACAGAGAAAAAGGACAGAGAACCGAACCGATCCAGTGATGACCAATAACCCGAAATACAACGGTAGTCCAAATGGAAGTTAGAGCTCAGGATCCAGATGGGAACCAATGAGTTCACTTCATGATTGGGCTTTGCTGCGGGACGCGTGCAAAGGGGTTATCGGTATCCGTAACTTTGGTTCACTATTGACAGATAGATTAGGGGCTTATAGTGATAGTTGTACGGGATTGGATTCCGTCATGGCCAAAAGGATTAGGTGACCAAAGTAAAGGATATCGTATGTTTTACGCACTGAGTGAGGGATGTGAGGTTGATTGCTATGCTTGATTGTTTGACATCACTATGACATGCACTTCCCCACCCCCGTATTTCTTACACTGTATGTTAGTGGCACCATAGAGTATTGTCCGGTATGTAGTGCTAACTCTTTGGTTGCAGGTCCAGGTTCAGGTATGATTGGATTATACCTGTTATTGTTTTGTTTGTTGCTTATCGCTCATACCAGACTTTTTTTCTGACCCAGAGTTTTATGTCTCTTCTTATTACTCTGGGTGCTCACACGAGCAGACTAGAGACAGGTTAGCTGGGTATGCACGGGTAGCTGATCTGGAGACGAGCACGAGGCTCCCACGTATGATATATATAGTATTCTCCATGTGTTGTTGAATATCACTGCTTGGGCATTAGTCGTGCATCTTCTACTTTAGCTTTCTTTTGTTTTAGAGACAGTAAATTTGGAAAGTTGTAATAAGTTGTATTTGGATTTCCGCTGCTATGTTGGTTTATTTTCCAGCTTACGCACTGTCTCGCCTGTTTTATGTCAAAATTATGTTATTACTATATTTTGTTCCATGCGCTGTGAGACATTCTGTAGGTTCCTTGATTAGTTCATTCTCTTCTTTCCTTTCTTTGGCGACCGTTCCGTGCTAGTTAGGCATGTGTACAACGCACTTTTGGAGGAAATGCCGGCTAGTGCGAGGCGGGTCGTCACAGGTTGTGGTAGGAGGGTGCCTTCGGTTCATCCTTCTCCTGGATGACTTGTATGGACGGATGTCTGACAGAGTATGAAATGACCCAAACTTCCCCTTACGGGAAAGCCCAGATTGAGTTGAGAACACGACGCATCAGAACACAAACAATAGAACATTTCATTGCTATTACAACAATTTACATCAGAGTACAAGAATATTCCAGAGTATGAATAAATATTACACATTGGACATACATTATCAAAGATTAAGAATTTACACAACAATGGAAAATATAATACATAACACAACTGAAAGAAATACACGGATACAGAGCTTTCCGAAATTAGCTCCAGCTGTAAACCAAGATCCTGCTAAAAGAAAACTGTAAAACCAAAACTACTAGCTGTCCGTGTGGAAACTATGGGCAACCAGAGTTTAGGTAGAAATAATAGAATCCAAGTCAGTCATGGGACTGGTGTGAGAACTAAAACAGTTATTTAAAACTTTACTTTAAAATAGAGTAAATCAAGGGACCATGCCGTATAACACAGAACGGGTTTTCTTCCAAGAATACCAGTGCATAAAACAAACAGCGCAATGCTTTTTGGAAAAATGAAACTATTATAAGACTCAGGTCCCATCACACAATGTAACGTAAACCGGAGGATAGAGTTTTCCCTTATAATAGCCAAACATGCTTGGTATGTTTAAAACAAATCATTTTGATATTACTATAAATGCATAGTGTCGAAACAACTTCAAATATAAATGTATCAATCATAAACGACATGGGTATCATATATCATGTCGCCATACTAGTTCTACAACTAAAACTGAAAAATGTCGTATTAGAAATTGGATTTCCATCATGAGTCAAGACAATGGATGTACTCCTTACCGATTCAGATCACCTATAGCAAGATGACCTAGCACTCGGATGCTGGCGAGCCCTTTGCTCCTGCAGTGCCGGTCCTCCATTACTTTTGAGGATTAGTTATTCCTGAACACACGTTTCTCGGTCCTATCGGACCTATCTCTAAGCCACTAGGGACTCAATATCTGAGGCGCATCGCATTCCAACATCCACATAAGTAAAAATGCCTGGGCTCCATACCATGACACCACTTCTAGATATAAAGAAACGTCGTGCACTCATTGCGCCCCTTATCCTGTTTTTAACTCATACCGAGGTGTGAGGCTCGCGAATTAACGCTATACGCAAAGCTATGCTACTTAAAGCCGTGCTTTGATCATCAACCACAAGACTTTGTTTTTCAGCAAAAGCCTTAATCATTTGCATCTTAGCATGCCATATTGACAATTCACGCCATACAATTGATGTCTATCAATATATAACCTCTAAGCTCGTACGTCTCAAAGAAGGGTGTTAAGCAAGATAATAAATTCTCCACCACCAAACAAATATATATTTAATAGAAATCAATCAATACAAAATGAAATCCAATGTCATACACACATCCATTTGCAAGTCCGTTCTGGGTCTGAATGAAACCGGAGGCACCTTATTTCTCGTCCCATATGTCCAATTCAGGAGAGAGGTCCTCGCATATTTGGTCGATCTCCAAGTACGTCTGGACGATCACCACTTATTACCTTGTATTGGGTGTACAACCCAATCAAGACATCAGTAATCATCCAAACGATGTGAAGAACTTCGGTCTTCAACCACCGTCTTCATCGTCAACTTTAAGTCGTCGTATTCATTATTCAGAACGGGTTAAACCCGGTCTTTCCGAATAACTCGCGTACTTTATAATCAATAATCAAGTGCTGTAAAAACACATCATACGCCTCATTCCAATCCAAAATATTCTTTTATTCCAATATTTACATTTTTAAGGAAAGGTTCCCATTAATTTTACCAAAGATAAAATCCTTTAAATTAATTCTTTAATTTTCTCTTTTGATATCAATTCAAAAGATTTGATTTTATCCTTTATCAATTCTAAACCAAATTAAGGTTTATAAACTAGTCAGGATTATCGAGCCTTACCGAAGTAACAATTTATTTTATTCTCTCAATCCCATAGAGTAAAACCGAAAGTACACCATATCTAGCACCCACGGTGTTATCGGTAGGCTTAATTACCATTTCTCTTTCAAATCTGATTAAAGATTTAACAATCCCCTAGAGTAAAACTGGTGGTACTCCATTTTGAAACATTTCTTGAATTTGGTGAATTTAATTATCCCATTCCCATTTCAATCTAATTAAAGATTCATTAAAACTCTAGTTCAGTTTTAATCTCAAAAATCATTACTTAATGATTATTCACTTTAGGAAAATAAATCCTGTCTTTAACTGGGTTAAAGAACGAATGTCCTTTAAAACATTGTTCACGATAAACCCAAAATCATCTTCCATCAAATTGGAATCTACACGGAAATCATAACAATATATAATCGATATAAATTCCCGTATTAGACTATTAATATGAATGGAATAGCGGCAAAGCCTTTTAAATTCCATATATAGTAACGGTCTTCATTCACATAAGCTCATCTTGATTATTACCAAATTGAATTCCATTCAATTCCAATTTGATCTATTAAATTGAAAAACTTTACTTTGGAAAATTTCCATTAAATCTTAATAAAAAGATTTATAAATTTCAAATCATATTTTTACTGTTAATTTGGGCTAAAGAACAAATGTTATTTAAAACACCATTCACAATAAACCCTCAACCAACTTCTAATTCAGTTCCAATTGAATATTAATTAATTGGAAAATTTCTCTAAATCTTAATTAACAAATTTATTCTTTTCTCAACTGGGTTTAAGAACAGTGTTACTAAAGACACCATTCACGAAAACCCAAAATCCAATTTGATATTAAATACAAGGCTTTGAATAGAAAATACTATCAACTTATATTCAATATCAAATTCTGAAACCAACAGATATCGTATTGGGAATAATGATATTTATATCTTCCAAATTCCTCAACTATATCTGTATAGTCATGGAATCCAATATCGAAATATTCTAAAAATAATTTCCACTACAAATCCATTCCAATTTATGAATAGGAAAGCCTTGGTTATTTTAAAACCAATTCAAATTCCAATTTATTTATTTCTAAAAGTAATTGGATTATTATTATAGTTATTAACTAGTTCGTTTCAATATTTTTTTTATCTTTTCAAATATGGAATTTTTCACCTAAAATCTTTCCAAATCATTTATTATGATTTTACACAATTTTTCCATATTTTTAATGATTTTAATATCGCCATTTTAGTCGGTTTCCACTAACGACTACCGAACAACATCCATAGCGACCTTTTCCAAAATTGATTTGGACATATTTTAAAATCTAACTGTTAGATTTCAAATCTCTTATTATCATTGGAAAGCTCTTTTTGATACGAACCCAACGGTTCCTCTTTTAGGAGAATCCGACTGTTGGATCTCCCGTTACGTCCATTTAAATTTAATGGTCGAAATTCGCGAACGGTCGGTGCACATCGCGTTCTATTCAGGCCATTATAATATATATATATATATATATATATAATATTTCGTCGATTTCCATTTAAAACCTATTTTATAAATCGTTTATAAATTCATTTTGAAACGATTCCAACTTCTATTTCAATTTTAAATCAAAATTGAATATTCCATACCATTATAATATTAAAATGATAATATTTTCAAAATATTAGATTTTGAAATCAATTCCTTTCGATATTCATTAAAAAATCAATAAAATCGATCGATAAACCCGTTCGGGATAAAATGGCGTTTCTATACTTAACCCGGTTTCATATATTTTTATATTTTCGTTTCCATCCAAAATCAGACATCAAAATCATAATTTAATTCTTCATTGAATATTGATTTTAGAATATTCCTTATTTTAAAATATTAGTTATTTTAAAGTATTCGCTATTTTAAAATATTCTTTATTTCTAAATTGGAATGTGACTCAATCAATTACATTATAATTTTAGTTATATGGATTTCATACATCACATGTATTCAAAAATAGTGATAAACAACTATTAAACAGCCAATTCACATCCAGAGTGGAATTTACTACTATATAAGCATTAAATAATTAAATAACGCTTATCACAATCTGTCGATCAATCGATTGACATATAATTAAATTCAGGGGAGATGTAAATAAATTATCGTCCCCAGACCCGTGTGGGGTTTCCAAACAACACAGTCGATTCGAAATAATCATTGGTTAATAAATTTAACCAGTTCTAATTCGATTTGAATTATTTTTCTAATTAGCCAATTTTCACTGTTTAAAATATGAATAAATATTTATAATTTAATTCCAATTACCACAAAAGAATATTAAATTATATTTAATACATTAAACATTTCAACATCACAAACAACACACAATACAATCAATTTAATCGTCCATGGTCTGTGGATGATGGAGGTGAGCTAGCAGGCACCGTATATAACTTATAATGATTATAACTGATAAATATCTACACTGGCAATTTTATACATATTTATACATGAATAAAATAACGTGATAAAATATAATTTAGTGAGAAGGAATACTCACATTGGTTTCCACTCCATCAATTTTTATTCATGAATTACTAAACAGTTTGGGTTGAAATTTGCCTGAATTTCTAACGTGCTCCATTTCTGTCTCAGTCAGTTTCATTCCGTAGCTCTTATCAAGACGGTTCCAATGAACCTGAGTTTGTTGATTTCTGTTTCCGTATGAATAAGATATCAACATTCAAATTTAAACAATTTAAATGCGTCATTAACATGGTAATTAAATTATTAATTAATTAACAACGTTTAATTATTACATTTATTTTCTTCCCCTTCTAGTTTCGGCCGAACCACCCTTCGATCGCTAGGGCTTCGATTTGCGCGCCGCCGGAGCCCGCTGTTGTCGATCGGCCATCACCACGCCAAAGCCCTTCGTGAGCAGCGCCTCCTCCTTCTTTTCGGGCCAACTCGGTAGACCCCTCCATCCAGATTTCGCCATCGAACGGTGGATCTTCCAGCTTGAGAATCGAGCTCCACAGTACACCATAATTTCTCAAACTAATATGGATTTGAAGCTTGAAGAGAGTACTAAAACTTTCATTCAAGAATCATCGAATTTCATTGCATGGATTGAAAGAAAATCGAGGGGGAAGGATCGAACCATTTCCAAGGTATGTATCGGCTGCGCATTTTAGAAATCAGGGTTTAAAGAAATTTCTGATTGGCCGGTATTTATATAAATTATAATTTTGTTTTATTTAATTCCAAAAATACCAGTTTGTTGTTACAGACTCCAAATCAAACCCAGCGACTGTCGCTCCTACCTAAATACCCCCATTTCGGACACAATGGGATATGTCCTGTAAGCCAATTCGACTGTTTCGATTAGTTTTCATCAAAATTAAAATATAAATTAATATAACCTTCAAAATTGATTTCAACGTACATTTTAATTTACCGAGACCACATACTGACTCCAAAAATTACAGAAAAATTATATCTACCTATGTTTTGATGATACGGTCCTAACAAAACTATTTTCATCGAATTTGGAGACCATTTGAAAAACGACCATTTTCCCAGTTGATTAAATTCAAACTGAATCTGCCAAACGCGTTTAAATTCACCACGCTCACATATTAATTCCAAAAATTGTGAAAATTGGAATATAACGATAATTTGACATTCCGGATCCAACAAAAGTGGTCTCGTCGAAAACGGAGGTCATTTGATAAATAGCTATTTTAAGGGCTATATACTATATTAAATATATATAAATTCCATAGCAACTATTTTAAATTTTAAACTGGACATAAATTTCAATTTATATTATGAAATCTCAGTTTCTTACATTCGTTAGAAAGATATAGTTAAACATATTCAAATATTTCTTGTTTTGTCCAATTCTGACTAATATTGAATTATGTACATTCATTTGAAATTAAAAATCGAATTTTCAAACTACCGCGCCATTTCAGGCTCGTTTTGTAATTAAATTAAATTTATACGTTCTAACTTCTTTTAAAATAATTTTTTGGATGTTATTATTTAAAATAAATCATTTTAAATATTCAAAATATATTAAAATAGCTAAAATAAAAAATTTAAATTGGTTTAGAAATTCTGGGTTGTTACAATCTCCCCCACTTAAAATCTTTCCATCATCGCAAACGAACGGAGCTGAAAGTTGTTTAACTAACCAACTCAACTTTCATTTTGGCTTTCATTCTTCAAATTTTCAGTTTCTAAGAATTTTCTAATTTCTCAAAAAATTGGCTAACACCCTAAATTTTTGAATTTTTTTGCCATAACCTCCTTTGTACGGGCTGATCGGTAAAATCGCAACTTGCCTCACAGGGCCCTCATTAATCAAAAAGAAAAAGCCAAGCGGGTAGCCAATCGGCTCATAAAATCATCAAACCCCCAAAAAATACAATAAACATGTACCTATTTGTTGGGCATACAATTTTATTCCTCTTCTTAGCATCCTTGCTATGACCTGTTCATTATATACACATGTACATATATGCAATTGCAACCAATTGTCAATTTAATTCAATATTTGATTCAATTTGGCTTAATTCAGCTTTCATTTTCTTATTGGTTTTATCATTCCAATTTTTATTAGTTAAACTAATAATCACACAAACAATAAATTCTAACTAAGTTTGGTTCACACACTAGTCAACTGGAAATATATACATATCCCACTTTCGAAACTCGAACATAAACACTGTTGATGAGATCTCAATCATTAGAATCATCTTCGGGCGACTAGAGTGTGATTCTATATCCATCCAGTATAATTGAGACTTCGAATACACATTAATTACGCGTATATTCAAAATCTTCATATACCCGATAGTCCAAATTCAATATAAAATAAGATACTCAAATACGTATAATAAGATATAATTTTTCAAAACTAAATTTGTTTTTCTAAATAACACTCTTCAAACTCATTCTAAGGTATAACTAACCCTATCTCTAGTGAGTTATTCTGATAGGATGCTTCTGATCCTATCTTTGATGAATTCTCTCGTTTGGTCCTAATATGTCATGTTCTCGAGCTTTGTAAACCAAAGCTCTGATACCATGTTGAAACGACCCAAATTTCCCCTTATGGGAAAGCCTGGATTGAGTTGAGAACACGATGCATCAGAACACAAACAATAGAACATTTCATTGCTACTACAACAATTTACATCAGGGTACAAGAATATTCTAGAGTATGAATAAATATTACACATTGGAAATACAATATCAAAGATTAAGAATTTACACAACAGCGGAAAATGTTATACATAAAAAAGCTGAAAGAAATATATGGATACAGAGCTTTCCGAATATAGCTCCAGTTGTAAATCAGGATCATGTTAAAAGAAATCTGCAAACCAAAACAACTAGCTGCCTGTGTGGAAAATATGGGCACCCAGAGTTTAGGTAGACATAATAAACTCCAAGTCAGTCATGGGATTGGTGCGAGAACTAAAACAGTTATTTAGAACTTTTCTTTAAAATAGAGTAAATCAAGGGACCACGCCATATAACACGGAACAGGTTTTCTCCCAAGAATACCAGTGCATAAAACAAACAGCGTAATGCTTTTTGGAAAAATGAAGCTATTACAAGACTCAGGTCCCATCACACAATGCAACGCAAGCCGGAGGATAGAGTTTTCCCTTATAATAGCCAAACATGCTTAGTACGTTTAAAACAAACCATTTTGGTATTACTATAAGTGCATAGTGTCGAATCAACTTCAAATATAAAGGTATCAATCATAGACGGCATGGGTACCATATATCATGTCGCCATACTAGTTCTACAACAAAAACCGAAAAATGTCGTAGTGGAAATTGGATTTGAATCATGAGTCAAGGCAAGGGATGTACTCCTTACCGATTCGGATCACCTATAGCTAGATAACCGAGGACTCGGACGCTGGTGAGCCCTTGGATCCTGCAGTGCCGGTCCACTCTTACTTTTGAGGATTAGTTATTCCTGAACACACATTTCTCAGTCCTATCGGACCTATCTCTGAGCCACTAGGGACTCAATATCCGAAGCGCCCCGCATTCCATCATCCACATAAGTAAAAATGTCTAGGCTCCATACCATGACACCACTTCTAGCTAGAAAGAAACGTCGTGCACTCATTGCGTCCCTTATCCCGTTTTTAACTCATACCGAGGTGTGAGGCTTGTTAATTAATGCTATATACAAAGCTATGCTACTTAAAGACGTGTTTTGATCATCAACCACAAGACTTTTCTTTTCAACAAAATCCTTGATCATTTGCATCTTAGCATGCCACATTGACAATTCACGCCATACAAATGATGTCTATCAATATATAACCTCTAAGCTCGTACGTCTCAGAGAAGGGTGTTAAGCAACAGAATAAATTCTCCACTACCAAACAGATATATATTTAATAGAAATCAATAAATACATAATGAAATCCAATGTCAGACACACATCTATTTGCAAATCCATTCTGGGTCTGAATGAAACCGAAGGCACCTTATTCCACATTCCGTATGTCCAATACAGGAGAGAGGTCCTCACATATCAGGTTGATCTCCAAGTATGTCTGGATGATCACCACTTATTACCTTGTCTTGGGAGTACAGCCCAATCGAGACATCAGTAATTATCCGAATGATGTGAAGACCTCCAGTCTTCAACCACCGTCTTCATCGTCGAGTTTTAGTCGTCAAAGACATTATTCAGAATGGGTTTAACCCGGTCTTTCCAAATAACTCGCGTATTTTATAATCAATAATTAGGGGCTGTAAAAAACACATCATACCCCTCATTCCAATCCAGAATATTATTTTATTCCAATATTTACATTTTTAGGGAAAGGTTCCCATTAATTTTATCAAAATAAAATCCTTTAAATTTATTCTTTAATCTTCCCTTTTGATATCAATTCAAAAGATTCGATTTTATCCTTTATCAATTATAAACTAAATTAAAGTTTATAAACTGGTCGGGATTATTGAGCCTTATCGAAGTAACAATTTATTTTATTATCTCAATCCCAACCTATTTATCCCATAGAGTAAAACTGGAAGTACTCCATATCTAGCACCCACGGTGTTATTGGTAGGCTTAATTACCAGTTCCCTTTTAAATCCAATTAAAGATTTAACAATCCCCTAGAGTAAAACTGGTGGTACTCCATCTCGAAACATTTCTTGAAATGGATAAATTTATTCACCCCATTCCCATTTCGATCTAATTAAAGATTCATTAAATCTCTAGTTCGGTTTTAATCTCAAAAATCATTACTTAATGATTATTCACTTTAGGAAAATAAATTCTGTCTTTAACTGGGTTAAAGAACGAATGTCCTTTAAAACATTGTTCACTATAAGCCTAAAATCATCTTCCATCAAAATGGAATCTACACGGAAATCATAACAGTGTATAACCGATGTAAATTCCCGTATTAGACTAATAATATGAATGGAATAGCGACAAAGACTTTTAAATTCCATATATAGTAACGGTCTTCATTCACAGAAGCTCATCTCGATTATTACCAAATCGAATTTCCATTCAATTCCAATTTGATCTATTAAATTGAAAAAATTTACTTTGGAAAATTTCCATTAAATCTTAATAAAAAGATTTATAAATTTCAAATCATATTTTTACTATTAATTTGGGCTAAAGAACAATTGTTATTTAAAACACCGTTCACGATAAACCCACAACCAACTTCTAATTCAATTCCAATTAAGTATTAATTAATTGGTAAATTTCTCTAAATCTTAATTAAAAAATTTATTCTTTTCTCAACTTGGTTTAAGAACAGTGTTAATAAAGACTTCATTCACGACAAACCCAAAATCCAATTTGATATTAAATACAAGGCTCTGAATAAAAAATACTATCGGATTATATTCAATATCAAATTTTGAAACCAACAAATATCGTATTGAGAATAACGATATTTCTATCTTCCAAATTCATCAACAATATCTGTATAGTCACGGAATCCAATATCGAAATATTCAAAAAATAATTTCCACTCCAAATCCATTCCAATTTATGAATTTGAAAGCCCTAGTTATTTTAAAACCATTTCAAAATCCAATTCATTTATTTCTAAAAATGATTGGATTATTCTTCTAGTTATTAACTAGTTCATTTCGATAGAAATATTTTTTTTATCTTTTCAAATATGGATTTTTTTACCTAAAATCTTTCCAAATCATTTATGTTGATTTTACACAATTTTTCCATATTTTTAATGATTTTAATATCGCCATTTCAGTCGGTTTCCACTAACGACCACTGAACTGCATTCACTGCGATCTTTTCTAAAATTGATTTGGACATATTTTAAAATATGTCCATTAGATTTCAAATCTCTTATTATCATTGGAAATTTTTTTTCGATATGAACCCAAGGGTTCCGATTTTAGGAGAATACGACAGTCGAACCTCCCGTTACGTCCATTTAAAGTTAATGGTCGAAATTTGTGAACGGTCGCTGCGTGGCGCGTTCTATTCTGGCCGTTATAATATATATATATATATATATGTATGTATGTATATAATATATTTCATCGATTTCCATTTCAAACGTATTTTATAAATCGTTTATAAATTCATTTTGAAACGATTCCAACTTCTATTTCAATTTTAAATCAAAATTGAATATTCCATACCATTATAATATTAAAATGATAATATTTTCAAAATATTAGATTTTGAAGTCAATTCTTTTCGATATTCATTATAAAATGAATAAAATCGATTGATAAACCCGTTCAGTTAAAATGGCATTACTATACTTAACCCGGCCTCATATATTTTTATATTTTCGTGTCCATCCAAAATCGGACATCAAAATCATATTTTAATTCTTGACTAAATATTGATTTTAGAATATTCCTTATTTTAAAATATTAGTTATTTTAAAATATTCGTTATTTTAAAATATTCTTTATTTCTGAATCGGAATGCGACTCAATCAATTACCACATAATTTCAATTATATGAATTTCATATATTACATGTATTCAAAAATAGTGATAAACAACTATTAAACAACCAATTAACATCCAGAGTGGAATTTACTACTGTATAAGCATTAAATAATTAAATAACGCTTATCACAGTCTGTCGATCAATCAATTGACATATAATTAAATTTAGGGGAGATGTGAATAAATTATCGTCCCCAGACCCATGTGGGGTTTTCAAACAACAACAGTCGATTCAAAATAATCACTATTTAATAAATTTAACCAGTTCTAATTTGATTTGAATTATTTTTCTAATTAGCCAATTTTCACTGTTTATATTATAAATAAATATTTATAATTTAATTTCAATTACCATAAAATAATATTAAATTATATTTGGTAGGTTAAATATTTCAACATCAAAAACAACACACAATACAATCAATTTAATCGTCCATGGTCTGTGGATGAGGCAAGTGAGCTAACAGGCACCACATATAATTTATAATGATTATAACTGATAAAAATCTACACTGGCAATTCTATATATTTTTATACATGAATAAATTAACGTGATAAAATATAATTTAATGAGAAGGAGTTCTCACATTGGTTTCCACTCCATCATTTTTTATTTCTGAATTACTGAACAGTTTGGGTTGAAATTTCCCTGATTTTCTAACGTGCTCCATTTATGTCCCTGTCAGTTTCATTGTGTAGCTCTCGTCAAGTGGTTCCAAGAACCTGAGTTTGTCGATTTCTGTTCCTGTATGAATAAGATATCAACATTTAAAGTTTAAACAATTTAAACGCGTCACTAACATGGTAATTAAATTATTAATTAATTAACAACGTTTAATTAACGTTACATTTGTTTTCTTCCCCTTCCAGTTTCGACCGAACCACCCTTCGATCCCTAGGGCTTCGATTTGCGCGCCTCCGGAGCCCGTTGTTGTCGATCAGCCATCACCACGCCAAAGCCCCTCGTGAGCCACACCTCCTCCTTCTTCTCTGGCCAACTTAGTGGGCCCCTTCGTCTAGAATTCGCCATCGAACGACGGATCTTCCATCTTGAGAATCGAGCTCCACAGTACACGATGATTCCTTAAACTACTGTAGATTTGAAGCTTGAAGAGAGTTCTACAACTTCCGTTCAAGAACCATCAAATTTCATTGTGTGAATTGAAAGAAAAATGAGGGGGAAGGATCGAACCATTTCCATCGTACGTATCGGCTGCTCTTTTTAGAAATTAGGGTTTAAAGAAATTTTTGATTGGCCAGTGTTTATATAAATTACAATTTTATTTTATTTAATTCCAAAAATACTAGTTTGTTGTTATGGACTTCAAATCAAACCCAATGACTGTCGTCCCAACTATATACACCCATTCTGGACACAATGGGATATGTCTCGTAAGCCAATTCGACTGTTTCAATCAGTTTTCATCAAAATTAAAATATAAATTAATATAACATTCAAAATTGATTTCAATGTACATTTTAATTTACTGGGACAACAAACTGACTCCAAAAATTACAGAAAAATTATATCTAGCTACGTTTTGACAATATGGTCCTAACAAAACTAATTTCGTCTAATTTGGAGACCGTTTGATAAATGGCCATTTTTCCAGTCGATTAAATTCAAATTAAATCTGCCAAACGCGTTTAAATTCAGCACGCTCACATATTAATTCCAAAAATTATGAAAATTGGAATTTAACGATAATTTGACATTTTGGATCCAACAAAATGGTTTCGTCGTAAATGGAGGTCGTTTGCAAAATGGCTATTTTTAAGGGCTATATATTATATTAAAATATATATAAAGTCCGTAGGACTATTTTAAATTTTAAACTGGACATAACTTTCAATTTATATTATGAAATCTCAGTTTCTTGCATTCGTTAGAAAGATATAGCTAAACAAATTCAAATATATCTTGTTTCGTCCAATTCTGACTTATATTGAATTATGTACATTCATTTGAAATTAAAAATCGAATTTTCAAACTACCGCGCCATTTCAGGCTCGTTTTATAACTAAAATAAATTTATACTTTCTAACTTCATTTAAAACAATTTTTTTGACATTATTATTTAAAATAAATCATTTTAAATATTCAAAATGCATTAAAATAGCTAAAATAAAAAATTTAAATTGGTTCAGAAATTTTGGGTTGTTACAGAGTATTTCCAAAGGAATCGCGTACGTTGATTTCTTCAAACGTACCATAGTTATGGAGGAGGACGACTGTTCTCTTAGCTTAACAACTAGAGTTTTTTTGTAGGCGTCGGTTAGTGATTTTCCTGGCGGATTTGATGATGTGGCGTTCAAAGTGAATGGTGGCCAAATGTTATAAAGGTAAATTCTAACCTTAAGCCTCATTAATCGTGAAATGAAAAAAATCGGCAGGCAGCATGGCTATGTGGGTCGCTCCCATTAGGGTGTATATCACCTATCTAGAGAAACTCCTTTTGCTTCTTTAATCTACTTCGATGCTGTCCCTTTTTGGGAAACGGTGGGTAGCTCCCAACCGTTGGTGATATACATTCGATACACTCAAGCAAAATGAGTGGTCGGTCATATGTGGGTCGGGTTGCAAGATGCTCTTGTCGAACCCAGTGTATTCCCCTTTATAGATACACTATTGGTCGGTGGTTCCATACCTTGTCATAGTCGGAATTCAAACTCCAATAAGTACCCGTGGATTTGATTGTATACTACATATGTAGAGTGTGAGATGCAAGCGTTCTGCTAGATTGATATATATTTGTATTTAAACACTATTGTAATATCAAAAAAGATATTGATTTCAAAATTGTTTTGGGTTATCGTAAGGTAAAAACCGTCCGTATTTATGTGTGGATTTGGTCTTATGATTATCCTTTTCTTTCAAAAGGATTTTTGACTTAAAAAATCAAGTGGATGATTCCCCTTAAAACTTTGTGAGTTTTCTCACTCTGGTCCACTAGACTGACCCAGTGTTTGTAATGCTCAGGTTAGGCCGGGTTGTACAGGTCCAGATTATCAGATGTTGCGAAGTCCAGAGACGAGCTGGAGGTGTGCAGCCTTATGATATCTAATATTTATTCCACTATGTGACTACATATGAGGACAGGTTATTATAACTGTCCAGATGTGTTAATGTACTCCGATGATTGTAAATTTTTTTTAAAGCTCTCAATAAAGATATATTTCTATATTATATTTTGTTCCGTTGCGATGTGATACTTTGATTCCGTGTTGTGTTGGTTCTTCTTCTTCTTCTATTCTAATATTTCTTTCTTTCTTGTCTCACCCTCTAACTTCTTTCTATAAACATTCCGGTGTTTTCGATGTTTGGAAGGTCAGTATGAGGTACGGTAAATGTATTTATGTCGATTTTTAGAGCCGAAAATCCTCGGGTCGTCACAGTGGTATTAAAGCTATTGTTTAGTGATAACCTTGGCTCTTTGGTATAACTCGATAGAGATGGGGTTAGTAACACCCTAGATTGAGTTGAGCGTATGTATATGAGAGCGTATTTGTAAATTTTATATACAAATGTATTGTATTTTGTTGGTTGATCGATTCAAGTGTTGAGAAGCATTGAACTGGCAATGGACACGATATTGTTTTGTAAAGAGGGTAAATGAAATAATTTTTCCCAAATTATATTTTTATAGAAAAGAAATTATTTTATTAAATTATTTGGATATTGATTTGTTTGCCTGATTTGAATGGAATTCAGCTTAGATTAAAAATTTGAACTGGAACTTAACTTGGTTTAGCGAAGTTAAATTAAGAATAATCTTGGATTTACATACAATTGATTTTGGATTTGAAAATCGAACTAATGATAAATAAATAGAAATCAATCGTTTGTTAACCGATTGATGTTCAAATATGTGAAACTAAAGTAAAATATTAATATTGAATGTAAATTCGATTGATTTGGTTATGTATTGGTTGTTGACTGTGAATTGTTTTTTATTTGATGATAGATTGTTTGAATGGAAATAATCAACAATTTAATGAGGCTAAATAAGTTGTAAACCGGAATGAACTGCATATGATTTGAAATAAATGATTTAACCCTGTGTTTGAAAATGAATTGACACTCATGTTTAAGTGTTGGAAATGTGTGTAATTATAATTGTTAATCAATAAGATGTTATATAAATATGTCATGTATCTGTTAGTTATATATTAAATTGAGTTAAGTACAGGTGCCAGATAGATGTGGGGGTTGATTTCGGTTGAATGTATCGCACATAAATTGAGCAAGTATGCTCAATAACGCTCGTAAGAGGTACGCCTATGCGAAAATATAAAATATTGGTTTGGTTTTTGTTTTCCGACCGTGTGGATCGATGTATATATATTATTTGTTCTTGCGATGTCGCAGATGTCACTCGTACAGGGAAGACTCTGCCGAATTTTTCCAGGAATTTAAAATGTTAGAATTTTTTTGATATTTTTAAATTTTTTATTTTACCATAATGAAGTGGTTTTCGATTTAAAATTTATTATATTTTGAAAATCTACGGGTTTATAACATTTTTCTTCCCTTAGTTATTTCGGCGACGAAATTCTTTTAAGGGGGGAAGAATGTAATTTCCCATACTTTTGGTGGTCTAATATTTAATTTAATTTATTATTTTAAATATTATATTTGGAATATTAATGGATTTTAATATTGAATTCATTATTAAAAACGAATTTTAAACGTTAAATTATATATAATTATAAATCAAGCTCGAAATGGCGCGATAGTTCGTAATATTGAGTTTTCAACTTCAATTGAATATATAAGATCCGATATAAGTTGGATTTCTGTGAAACAAGAAATGTTGGAATCTAGTTGATTATAATTTTCATATGGAAGAGAAAAATCCAGATTTCATGTTATAGATTGTTAGTTATGTCCAATTCAAATTTTAAAATAGTCACTACGGAAATCGTTAATAAATGCTAACGTTTATTTGAAAAGATTTCTATGTATTTTGAATATCGTTCAACTTGAAATTTTTAGACGATGAGCTATAATTCTATATTGATTAAATATGAAGTTATATATGATTCCATTTGGATCTATGCAAATAATAAATTATTTATTATTAACTGGTTTACTTTGGAATTTAAATAATATTTTATCGATATTATATAAGCTTTAGAAATAGCTGTTTTCAAACAATCTCTGTTTTCGACGAATTTTTTTATATTAGAATACGCATGGTTAGTCATTGCTAGATTTCTAGTTTGAAGCTAATTGGAGTTATTTTGTCGGTACGTTCAGTTTATATGTGAACCGATAAATATATTGAAATTAAAATAACGTATTTATGCATACGGAGTCCGTTTTCAACAAAATTAATTTTTTTTGGGACCGAAATGGCAAGACATAACGGTGTATTTAATTTCGTTGGGTTTGGAATGTATGTTTGGCGGTGCATATATTTAACGATAATGTAATTAATGGTACAAATTTATTAACCGTATACAATGCAAATAAGGTATACATAACTTAACCCCTAAGTATGTACTATAAGCTCCTTTTGCATCGTATAAATGAAAATACACTACCCTATACACATCATTTTAAATCCCCAAGCCTATTCTATTTCTATTCAAATAGCATACATTTTATTTCAACAAGCCACCCTGAGTATGAGCTGTGCGCTCCCATCATCAAAGTGAAATTCTAGTGTTGTATCTACAACAGTTGTTCCTACCTACGTACTAAGTCCCCAATCCCCATCCACGGACATGAAAGCTCAAATTTCTTTTTACTGTTGGAACATACAAGGAACTGCACACCCTACACCAGCTACCCAAACTACTGTATATTGAAACGAAAATACACTGCCCTTGTCCTACAATTCGAGCCTCGCCTGGGTCTTCCTTGCATCATGCCTGCAACACTATTTTCCCAAACACATCTACACATGCTTAGCTATAAATATCCCCTTCAATCACCAAGCTCAGTGTAACAACCCGTAAAATGCGAGCCAGTTTGAAAATTTTATTTTGGCAATTTTAGCGAATTTAGATTATTTAAAATGAAATATTTTAAATAATATCGACGAGAAATTTATTTTGAATTGAAATTCGACGTATATATTTTACGCGTCGTCGTTAGAATATATAATAATTATATATAATTATAAAAGGAATTGAAAATGGCGCGGTAGTTCGATAATTCGATTTCAAACTTCAATTGAATGTACCGGGTGCAAAACAATCCGGATTTTAGTGAAACCGAAAATAATGGAATCTAATAGTGAATATCTTTCCAACGAATCCGAAAAATCAAAAGTTCGTAGCGGGAATCAAAAGATATGTCCAGTTGAAAATTCTGAATAGTCGCTATGGAATTCAGGCCCTTAAAAATGGACATTTTGCAAACGACCTCGGATTCCGACGAAACCAGTTTTGTTGGGTCCGTGATGTCGAATTATTGCTAGATTCCAAATTTCATAATTTTTCGAATCAATGTGTGAGCGTGGCAAAAGAAAACGCGTTTGACCAGTTTCAGTTGATTTTAATCGACTGGAAGATGGCCATTTTTCCAACGGTCTCAGAATTCGACGAAACTAGTTTTGTTAGGACCGTATCGTCAATACGAAGCTAGAAAATATTTTTCTGCCATTTTTAGAATTCGTATGTGGCCCCGGTAATTTGAAATGTACATTTAAAATTCAATATAGAGATTTAAAGGTAAATTCAACAGAAACTGATTGTAACTATCGAATCAGCTTGCGATACATATCCCATTGTGTTCGGAATGGGGGTAAAACGCTATGGACGACAGGCGGTGGACCTCGTCTAGAGGTCGTATGGAAAAAGTCAACCCTTTTGCAAAAATTTAATAATTAAATAATAAAAAAAAAATATCTCTTCCTACTTTATATTTCTGGCCCCCCCCCGTTTCTATTTCAGTTCAGAGATAAAGAAAAAAAAAAAAAAAAAAAAAAAAAACCCGAAGGAGCTCGACGGAATCGAGCGCCGCCCGCCCGCCGCCGTCGTGGTGGCGCGGCCCCCGTTTGCCTCTCCCCCCACTCGATCTCCCCCTCCACTTCCCTCCGCCTGCTTCTCCTCCGCGACCCTCCCCTTTTCCTCCATCGCGAGCCACAGAACCCCGCGCCCCTCTCCTCGTCGAACCACAGTGCCGCTGCCACCTGATTGCCGACGCCCCCCCCCGGAAGCGAACTCCGCCTCCTCTCAGATGATCAGCGGAGAGCCCCCCCCCTCACTGACAAACGGAGAAGCCCCCTGTAAGTTTTTCTGGGATTTATTTATTTTTATAAACTGATTTTTAAAAACTAAAAGAACTGATTTTTAAAAACTAAAAGATTTGATTTTAAAAAAACTAAAAGATTTGATTTTTAAAAACTAAAAGAACTGATTTTTAAAAACTAAAAGATTTGATTTTTAAAAACTAAAAGAACTGATTTTTAAAAAACTAAAAGAACTGATTTTTAAAAACTAAAAGATTTGATTTTTAAAAACTAAAAGAACTGATTTTTAAAAACTAAAAGATTTGATTTTTAAAAACTAAAAGAACTGATTTTTAAAAACTAAAGGATTTGATTTTTAAAAAAACTAAAGGATTTGATTTTTAAAAACTAAAAGATTTGATTTTTAAAAACTAAAAGAACTGATTTTTAAAAAAAACTAAAAGATTTGATTTTTAAAAACTAAAAGAACTGATTTTTAAAAACTAAAAGAACTGATTTTTAAAAACTAAAAGATTTGATTTTTAAAAACTAAAAGAACTGATTTTTAAAAACTAAAAGAACTGATTTTTAAAAACTAAAAGATTTGATTTTTTTTAAAACCTAAAAGATTTGATTTTTTTTAAAACCTAAAAGATTTGATTTTTTTTAAAACCTAAAAGATTTGATTTTTTTTTAAAATGATTAGAGAATAAAGATAGGATTTTTATCTAAGAAAAAGTTCATATTTTTGTTTAGAAAAGGTTCATATGTTTGTTTAGGAAAAGATCGTATTTTGTTTAGAAAAAGATCGTAGTTTTGATTTAGGAAAAAATTAGATTTTTGAAATAAAAATTCGATTTTTATTAATTGAATAGCGAAGTAAAAATTCGATTTTTACATATGTAGTGAAAGCGGGCAACGAAGATGACGAAGATGGGATAACGAAGAAGATTCCTATCAATGAAGTGCCGTGGAGCTAGGATAGCTATATGTGAGAATTTCTCACCTTTCAATTTTATTTCTAGTTATATATATATATACTAGGATGCAGACGGTGCTTAGTAGCACCCGACACAATCGTCCACAGACCATGGACTTGTTTGTTTGGCTGTTTGGTTATTGATTGTGATATTGGTTTGAATGTGGTTTGTGGTGTGAAAAATCGAATCGATAAATTGGTTAGGATTAGACGTGCGCCGTTATAAGGCGAAGGAGTAAGGCTAGGTTAGACTCTTACTCCAAATTTTGTGGTTTGCATAACTAATTTATTTGATTGATGTGTGAGTGGCGTGGGCCTTCACTAGACCGGGGATAAGGCTAGGCCTTGTCCCGTTTCTAGTATCGTGCCGTTATGCCGCCGAAATTTTCTAAAATATGTTAGAAAAATAAAAATATCATTTTATTGAATAAATGAATTGAATAGAAATTCATAGGTTGAAATAAAATGTTTTATCGTTAAAAATATAATTTTTAACGTGAATATGAAAATAGTGAAGTGAATAAATAAATATTCATTTACAAACCAGACGGTTTGTTTATGAACACTTATTTGAATGACATTGATTGGGACGATAAATTTTACACATCGCCCAACTGCACAACTAGAATCTGTGTTTGATTGTTTGAAACCCCACACGGGTGTTGGGATGAAATATGAAGTTCACTCATCCTGATTGATTAAATATGTCGATCGATTGATTGACAGGCTGTTATAAGCGTTAGATATCTTTATTTGATGCTTATACAGTGTAGTGCACTTTGGTTGATGGTTGATTATTTTTCAATGCTATTATACATGTGTTGTATGAAAATCCATATAATTAACTTTATATGGTAATTGTTTGGGCCTCATTCCAGTTTTAAAATAGAAATATTTGAAATAGAAATATTCGAAATGGAATATTTGAAAATATCAATATATGAAGCCGTGTTGATTAGATTGACGCCATTTTGACGTGAACGATATTTATATCGATTTTTTTCATTTTAAAATGAATATTGAAAAGTGATTTCGAAATCGAATATTTCGAAATGAATTGAATTGAAAACGATTTCGAAAAGAATTGAATTGAAAACGAATTCGAAAAGAATTGAATTGAAAACGAATTCAAAATGAATTGAAAACGATTTCGAAATGAATTGAATTGAAAACGATTTCGAAATGAATTGAATTGAAAACGATTTCGAAATGAATTGAATTGAAAACGATTTCGAAAAGAATTGAATTGAAAACGAATTCAAAATGAATTGAAAACGATTTCGAAATGAATTGAATTGAAAACGAATTCGAAAAGAATTGAATTGAAAACGAATTCAAAATGAATTGAAAACGATTTCGAAATGAATTGAATTGAAAACGATTTCGAAATGAATTGAATTGAAAACGATTTCGAAATGAATTGAATTGAAAACGATTTCGAAAAGAATTGAATTGAAAACGAATTCAAAATGAATTGAAAACGATTTCGAAATGAATTGAATTGAAAACGAATTCGAAAAGAATTGAATTGAAAACGAATTCAAAATGAATTGAAAACGATTTCGAAATGAATTGAATTGAAAACGATTTCGAAATGAATTGAATTGAAAACGATTTCGAAAAGAATTGAATTGAAAACGAATTGAAATGGATTCAAATTGAATTGAAATTTGAATTGAATAGAAATGAATTTTGAAACGAATTTAAACTATTTATATAATTCGTTTTAAATAGAAATCGACGAAGTATATATTATATATATTATATATATAATATAATGGCCTGAATAGAACGCGCCGCGCCGCGGCAGTTCGTGAATTTCGACCATTTATTTCAAACGGACATTGCGGGAGATCCGACCGTCGGATTCTCCTAAAACCGGAACCGTTGGGTTCGTATCGAAAAGAGCTTTCTAATGAATGTTAGAAATTTGAAATCTAACGGTTGGATTTGGAGATACGTCCAAATCAAATTCGAAAAAGGTCGCTGTAAGTGCAGTTCGATGGCCGTTGTTGGAAATCGACTGTACGGGCCTTGATAAAATTATTAAAAATAGTAATAATTTGTGTAAAATCATAAGAAATGATTTGTGAAAGTTTGGGATGAAAAACTCCATATTTGAAAAGATAAAAATAGATTTTTATCGAAATGAACTAGTTTTGAACTAGAATTATAATTCTATTTATTTTTAAATAAATAAATTGAATTCGAAAAGGGTTTTAAAAGTAACCAAAATTCCAATGATTGCATTGGAGTGGATTTGAATCGAAATTGTCTTCGGAATATTTCGATGTTGGAATTCGTGATATTACAGGTGTTGTTATGGAAATTTGAAAGATATATATTTGTATCGTTATTTCCAATACGACATTTGTTAGTCGTAGAATTCGATATTGAATATAAGCCGATATATTTTCTATTCAGAGCCTTGTATTGAATATCGAATGTGATTTGGGTTTGTCGTGAATGGTGTCTTTACTAACACTGTTCTTGAACCCAGTTGAGAAAAGATTAAATCTTTTTATTTAGATTTAATGAAGTGTACCAATTAAATGATATTTAATTGGAATTGAATTGATATTGATTTTTGGGTTTATCGTGAACAGTGTTTTAAATAACACTTGTTCTTTAACCCGATAATTAATGAATGTGATTTGGGTTTGTCGTGAATGGTGTCTTTACTAACACTGTTCTTGAACCCAGTTGAGAAAAGATTAAATCTTTTTATTTAGATTTAATGAAGTGTACCAATTAAATGATATTTAATTGGAATTGAATTGATATTGATTTTTGGGTTTATCGTGAACAGTGTTTTAAATAACACTTGTTCTTTAACCCGATAATTAATGGGATGTGACTTTGGGTTTATCGTGAACCGTGTTTTAAATGACACTGATTCTTTAACCCAGTCACAGATTAAAACTAAGTGGAGTTTTAATGAATCTTTAATTAGATTGAAAAGATCGAGAATGGAGTATCACCAGTTTTGCTCCAGGCGATAGTTAAATCTTTAATTAGATTTGAATGTGAAATTTAGAAACTAACTGGCGGTTAGCCAAGCAGAATGGTTTTCTGGATATTGATCTGATGTTGGTTTCGGCCTTCGGGGTTAATATTTGGGGAATTATTCTCTTGATTAATTTACGGTTAGTGACTAATGAATTGGAATGAGGCGTATGTTGTGTTTGTGTAACACTTTTATAAAATATACGCGAGTTATTCGGGAAGACCGGGTTTATCCCATTCTGAATAACTGATACGACGATAAGTCGAAGATGAAGACGATGGTCGAAGACCGGAGGTCTTCACGTCGTTTGGGTGATAGCTGATGATCTTGATTGGGCTGTACACCCAAGAAGATGGAAACAGTTGGTGATCGTCCAGACGTACTTGGAGATCGAAGGATATGCGGGGTACTAGGTGCCTCCGGTTTCGTTCAGACCCAGAACGGACTTGTAAATGGACTGTGTGTCTGACATCGGATTTCATTCTGTGTGACTGATATCGGTTGCATAGGATGGTATGCCTGTGTGGCATGCTAAGATGCAAATGATCAAGGCTTCTGTTGAAAAGCAAAGTCTTGTGGTGATGATCAAAGCACGGCCTTTGTGGCGTAGCTTTGTGTAACGTTTACCTCGCGTGTTTCACACCAGGTATGAACCAAAAACGGGAGACGGACCTCAGGGAGGGCATGCGTTTCCTTCTAGATAAAAAGTGGCGTCAGTGGTTTTACACGCCCTGACGAGTTTGACTTATGTGGTTGTTGCTGTTGCGAGGCGCCTCGGATTGATCGGTCGTTCTCGAACCGATGGAGTCATTTGGTTGGCTCATTTACGCCCCAAAGGGCGGGGAAACGTATTGTTCAGGCATTCTTAATCCACATCGGTGGACCGGCCCTGTCGCTCCAAGGGACGATGCGTTCTGTTCCTGAGACATGGGCTAGATTGTCTCGAATCGGTTGAGGACTATCTTTTGCCTCGGTTCATAGACGGAAATCCAATTTCCAAATACGACATTTGCGGTTTTGATTGTAAACTTATATATGGCGACATAGTGATATGGGCCGCTCATGCCGCCTATGATTGATACTTATGATTTGAAGTGTTTTATATACTATGCACTTATAATAGTATCAAATGATTTGTTTTAAACGTATCAAGCATTCTTTGGCTGTTATAAGGGAAAACCCTATCCTCGACTGCGTTGCATTGTGTGATGGGACCTGGGTCTTATAACAGCTTCATTTTTCTTTATTTAGCATTGCGCTGTTGGTTTTATGCACTGGTATTCTTGGGAGGAAACCCGTTCCGTGTTATACGGCGTGGTCCCTTGATTTACCTAATGATTTGAAATAAAGATTAATAACTGTTTTAGTTCTCACACCAGTCACATGACTGACCTGGAGTTTATTGTTTTAACCTAAACTCTGGGTGCCCCTATTTTCGACACGGGCAGCTAGTAGTTTTGGTTTTGCAGATTTATATTCACAGGATCCTGGTTTACAGCTGGAACGATATCCGGAAAGCTTTGTATCCGTATATCTCTTCTAGTTGTGTATTGTATTATTTTCCGCTGCTATGTATTTAAATGTAATTTAAATCTCTGATATTTCTGTGTAATATTCATTTATACTCTGTATATTCTTGTAATCTGATGCATTGTTGTTATATACAATGAAATGTTCTTCTGTATGCGTTCTGCTGTGGTTTGTTCTCGAACTATCCGACGCTTTCCTTTACGGGGAGGTTGCGGGTCTTTACACGTGGTATCAGAGCTTTGGTTTGCAAAGCTCAGAGAACAAGGCACATTAGAACCATACGAAAGAATTCATCAGATATTGGATTAGTAATATCCAATTAGAATGACTCGTTAGAGATAGGATTAGTAGTATCCTAGAACGAGTGTGAAGAGTATATTTTTAAAGTGAAAACAAATTTTGTTTTGAAAATTTAAATCAATTATTCGTATTTGATTAGTTATTTATATTGATTTTGGACAATTCAGTATATAAAGAATTTGCATATACGCCTTGCAAACGTATATTCAAAGTTTTAATATATTGGGTAGATATAGAATCACATTCTAGTTGCCCGGGGATGATTCTGATAATGCTGCAGCGTTACCAGTATTTATTTTCGAGTGACGAAGGTGTGATATCTATATATTTCCATTAGGCTGGTGTGAGAACCAAAATTAGATAGGGCCTATTGTTGTGATTTGGCATCAAAAATCTGATTTTTGTATATGTATCAAAATTATGAATTTGAAACGTTAATTCACTAATTGATTGATGTTTGTGCTGTTTATTTATTTGTTTGATAATTTTTAACCATTTAGCCAATTGAACCAAATAGTAAACTGCATTGAAATTTGGTTGCAAATGCATGCATATACTTGCACTTACATTGAACAGGTCATAGCAAGGAGGCTAGAGCCGAAGAATAAAATTTGTTTGCCCGACAAATAGGTACATGTTTACTACATAATTCCCTGTTTTGTTTGGGTGATGATGATTTTGTGAGCCTATTGGCTAGCCGCTTGGCTTTTTCTTTTTCTTTTTGAGATCTGAAGGACCGGGGAAGCTATTTGAAATTCCCCGATGCTCCCGGTGCAGTGGAGGTTATGGCGAAATTTTTCAAAAATTTAGGGTGTTAGCCAAATTTTTGAAATTTTAAAAATTCTCAGAAACTAAAGAGTTGGAGAATGGAAGCCAGATCGAACGTAGAGTTGAATAATCAAACCACTTTCGACTTTGTTCCTTTTCGGGGACGAAAAGTTTTAAGTGGGGGAGATTGTAACAACCCGTAAAATGCGAGCCAGTTTGAAAATTTTATTTTGGCAATTTTAGCGAATTTAGATTATTTAAAATGAAATATTTTAAATAATATCGACGAGAAATTTATTTTGAATTGAAATTCGACGTATATATTTTACGCGTCGTCGTTAGAATATATAATAATTATATATAATTATAAAAGGAATTGAAAATGGCGCGGTAGTTCGATAATTCGATTTCAAACTTCAATTGAATGTACCGGGTGCAAAACAATCCGGATTTTAGTGAAACCGAAAATAATGGAATCTAATAGTGAATATCTTTCCAACGAATCCGAAAAATCAAAAGTTCGTAGCGGGAATCAAAAGATATGTCCAGTTGAAAATTCTGAATAGTCGCTATGGAATTCAGGCCCTTAAAAATGGACATTTTGCAAACGACCTCGGATTCCGACGAAACCAGTTTTGTTGGGTCCGTGATGTCGAATTATTGCTAGATTCCAAATTTCATAATTTTTCGAATCAATGTGTGAGCGTGGCAAAAGAAAACGCGTTTGACCAGTTTCAGTTGATTTTAATCGACTGGAAGATGGCCATTTTTCCAACGGTCTCAGAATTCGACGAAACTAGTTTTGTTAGGACCGTATCGTCAATACGAAGCTAGAAAATATTTTTCTGCCATTTTTAGAATTCGTATGTGGCCCCGGTAATTTGAAATGTACATTTAAAATTCAATATAGAGATTTAAAGGTAAATTCAACAGAAACTGATTGTAACTATCGAATCAGCTTGCGATACATATCCCATTGTGTTCGGAATGGGGGTAAAACGCTATGGACGACAGGCGGTGGACCTCGTCTAGAGGTCGTATGGAAAAAGTCAACCCTTTTGCAAAAATTTAATAATTAAATAATAAAAAAAAAATATCTCTTCCTACTTTATATTTCTGGCCCCCCCCCGTTTCTATTTCAGTTCAGAGATAAAGAAAAAAAAAAAAAAAAAAAAAAAAAACCCGAAGGAGCTCGACGGAATCGAGCGCCGCCCGCCCGCCGCCGTCGTGGTGGCGCGGCCCCCGTTTGCCTCTCCCCCCACTCGATCTCCCCCTCCACTTCCCTCCGCCTGCTTCTCCTCCGCGACCCTCCCCTTTTCCTCCATCGCGAGCCACAGAACCCCGCGCCCCTCTCCTCGTCGAACCACAGTGCCGCTGCCACCTGATTGCCGACGCCCCCCCCCGGAAGCGAACTCCGCCTCCTCTCAGATGATCAGCGGAGAGCCCCCCCCCTCACTGACAAACGGAGAAGCCCCCTGTAAGTTTTTCTGGGATTTATTTATTTTTATAAACTGATTTTTAAAAACTAAAAGAACTGATTTTTAAAAACTAAAAGATTTGATTTTTAAAAAACTAAAAGATTTGATTTTTAAAAACTAAAAGAACTGATTTTTAAAAACTAAAAGATTTGATTTTTAAAAACTAAAAGAACTGATTTTTAAAAAACTAAAAGAACTGATTTTTAAAAACTAAAAGATTTGATTTTTAAAAACTAAAAGAACTGATTTTTAAAAACTAAAAGATTTGATTTTTAAAAACTAAAAGAACTGATTTTTAAAAACTAAAGGATTTGATTTTTAAAAAAACTAAAGGATTTGATTTTTAAAAACTAAAAGATTTGATTTTTAAAAACTAAAAGAACTGATTTTTAAAAAAAACTAAAAGATTTGATTTTTAAAAACTAAAAGAACTGATTTTTAAAAACTAAAAGAACTGATTTTTAAAAACTAAAAGATTTGATTTTTAAAAACTAAAAGAACTGATTTTTAAAAACTAAAAGAACTGATTTTTAAAAACTAAAAGATTTGATTTTTTTTAAAACCTAAAAGATTTGATTTTTTTTAAAACCTAAAAGATTTGATTTTTTTTAAAACCTAAAAGATTTGATTTTTTTTTAAAATGATTAGAGAATAAAGATAGGATTTTTATCTAAGAAAAAGTTCATATTTTTGTTTAGAAAAGGTTCATATGTTTGTTTAGGAAAAGATCGTATTTTGTTTAGAAAAAGATCGTAGTTTTGATTTAGGAAAAAATTAGATTTTTGAAATAAAAATTCGATTTTTATTAATTGAATAGCGAAGTAAAAATTCGATTTTTACATATGTAGTGAAAGCGGGCAACGAAGATGACGAAGATGGGATAACGAAGAAGATTCCTATCAATGAAGTGCCGTGGAGCTAGGATAGCTATATGTGAGAATTTCTCACCTTTCAATTTTATTTCTAGTTATATATATATATACTAGGATGCAGACGGTGCTTAGTAGCACCCGACACAATCGTCCACAGACCATGGACTTGTTTGTTTGGCTGTTTGGTTATTGATTGTGATATTGGTTTGAATGTGGTTTGTGGTGTGAAAAATCGAATCGATAAATTGGTTAGGATTAGACGTGCGCCGTTATAAGGCGAAGGAGTAAGGCTAGGTTAGACTCTTACTCCAAATTTTGTGGTTTGCATAACTAATTTATTTGATTGATGTGTGAGTGGCGTGGGCCTTCACTAGACCGGGGATAAGGCTAGGCCTTGTCCCGTTTCTAGTATCGTGCCGTTATGCCGCCGAAATTTTCTAAAATATGTTAGAAAAATAAAAATATCATTTTATTGAATAAATGAATTGAATAGAAATTCATAGGTTGAAATAAAATGTTTTATCGTTAAAAATATAATTTTTAACGTGAATATGAAAATAGTGAAGTGAATAAATAAATATTCATTTACAAACCAGACGGTTTGTTTATGAACACTTATTTGAATGACATTGATTGGGACGATAAATTTTACACATCGCCCAACTGCACAACTAGAATCTGTGTTTGATTGTTTGAAACCCCACACGGGTGTTGGGATGAAATATGAAGTTCACTCATCCTGATTGATTAAATATGTCGATCGATTGATTGACAGGCTGTTATAAGCGTTAGATATCTTTATTTGATGCTTATACAGTGTAGTGCACTTTGGTTGATGGTTGATTATTTTTCAATGCTATTATACATGTGTTGTATGAAAATCCATATAATTAACTTTATATGGTAATTGTTTGGGCCTCATTCCAGTTTTAAAATAGAAATATTTGAAATAGAAATATTCGAAATGGAATATTTGAAAATATCAATATATGAAGCCGTGTTGATTAGATTGACGCCATTTTGACGTGAACGATATTTATATCGATTTTTTTCATTTTAAAATGAATATTGAAAAGTGATTTCGAAATCGAATATTTCGAAATGAATTGAATTGAAAACGATTTCGAAAAGAATTGAATTGAAAACGAATTCGAAAAGAATTGAATTGAAAACGAATTCAAAATGAATTGAAAACGATTTCGAAATGAATTGAATTGAAAACGATTTCGAAATGAATTGAATTGAAAACGATTTCGAAATGAATTGAATTGAAAACGATTTCGAAAAGAATTGAATTGAAAACGAATTCAAAATGAATTGAAAACGATTTCGAAATGAATTGAATTGAAAACGAATTCGAAAAGAATTGAATTGAAAACGAATTCAAAATGAATTGAAAACGATTTCGAAATGAATTGAATTGAAAACGATTTCGAAATGAATTGAATTGAAAACGATTTCGAAATGAATTGAATTGAAAACGATTTCGAAAAGAATTGAATTGAAAACGAATTCAAAATGAATTGAAAACGATTTCGAAATGAATTGAATTGAAAACGAATTCGAAAAGAATTGAATTGAAAACGAATTCAAAATGAATTGAAAACGATTTCGAAATGAATTGAATTGAAAACGATTTCGAAATGAATTGAATTGAAAACGATTTCGAAAAGAATTGAATTGAAAACGAATTGAAATGGATTCAAATTGAATTGAAATTTGAATTGAATAGAAATGAATTTTGAAACGAATTTAAACTATTTATATAATTCGTTTTAAATAGAAATCGACGAAGTATATATTATATATATTATATATATAATATAATGGCCTGAATAGAACGCGCCGCGCCGCGGCAGTTCGTGAATTTCGACCATTTATTTCAAACGGACATTGCGGGAGATCCGACCGTCGGATTCTCCTAAAACCGGAACCGTTGGGTTCGTATCGAAAAGAGCTTTCTAATGAATGTTAGAAATTTGAAATCTAACGGTTGGATTTGGAGATACGTCCAAATCAAATTCGAAAAAGGTCGCTGTAAGTGCAGTTCGATGGCCGTTGTTGGAAATCGACTGTACGGGCCTTGATAAAATTATTAAAAATAGTAATAATTTGTGTAAAATCATAAGAAATGATTTGTGAAAGTTTGGGATGAAAAACTCCATATTTGAAAAGATAAAAATAGATTTTTATCGAAATGAACTAGTTTTGAACTAGAATTATAATTCTATTTATTTTTAAATAAATAAATTGAATTCGAAAAGGGTTTTAAAAGTAACCAAAATTCCAATGATTGCATTGGAGTGGATTTGAATCGAAATTGTCTTCGGAATATTTCGATGTTGGAATTCGTGATATTACAGGTGTTGTTATGGAAATTTGAAAGATATATATTTGTATCGTTATTTCCAATACGACATTTGTTAGTCGTAGAATTCGATATTGAATATAAGCCGATATATTTTCTATTCAGAGCCTTGTATTGAATATCGAATGTGATTTGGGTTTGTCGTGAATGGTGTCTTTACTAACACTGTTCTTGAACCCAGTTGAGAAAAGATTAAATCTTTTTATTTAGATTTAATGAAGTGTACCAATTAAATGATATTTAATTGGAATTGAATTGATATTGATTTTTGGGTTTATCGTGAACAGTGTTTTAAATAACACTTGTTCTTTAACCCGATAATTAATGAATGTGATTTGGGTTTGTCGTGAATGGTGTCTTTACTAACACTGTTCTTGAACCCAGTTGAGAAAAGATTAAATCTTTTTATTTAGATTTAATGAAGTGTACCAATTAAATGATATTTAATTGGAATTGAATTGATATTGATTTTTGGGTTTATCGTGAACAGTGTTTTAAATAACACTTGTTCTTTAACCCGATAATTAATGGGATGTGACTTTGGGTTTATCGTGAACCGTGTTTTAAATGACACTGATTCTTTAACCCAGTCACAGATTAAAACTAAGTGGAGTTTTAATGAATCTTTAATTAGATTGAAAAGATCGAG
Source organism: Allium sativum (assembly GCA_030737875.1). NCBI lineage: Eukaryota > Viridiplantae > Streptophyta > Magnoliopsida > Asparagales > Amaryllidaceae > Allium > Allium sativum. Next base: position 434,909,568 of record CM060920.1, read on the forward strand.
AATGGAGTATCACCAGTTTTGCTCCAGGCGATAGTTAAATCTTTAATTAGATTTGAATGTGAAATTTAGAAACTAACTGGCGGTTAGCCAAGCAGAATGGTTTTCTGGATATTGATCTGATGTTGGTTTCGGCCTTCGGGGTTAATATTTGGGGAATTATTCTCTTGATTAATTTACGGTTAGTGACTAATGAATTGGAATGAGGCGTATGTTGTGTTTGTGTAACACTTTTATAAAATATACGCGAGTTATTCGGGAAGACCGGGTTTATCCCATTCTGAATAACTGATACGACGATAAGTCGAAGATGAAGACGATGGTCGAAGACCGGAGGTCTTCACGTCGTTTGGGTGATAGCTGATGATCTTGATTGGGCTGTACACCCAAGAAGATGGAAACAGTTGGTGATCGTCCAGACGTACTTGGAGATCGAAGGATATGCGGGGTACTAGGTGCCTCCGGTTTCGTTCAGACCCAGAACGGACTTGTAAATGGACTGTGTGTCTGACATCGGATTTCATTCTGTGTGACTGATATCGGTTGCATAGGATGGTATGCCTGTGTGGCATGCTAAGATGCAAATGATCAAGGCTTCTGTTGAAAAGCAAAGTCTTGTGGTGATGATCAAAGCACGGCCTTTGTGGCGTAGCTTTGTGTAACGTTTACCTCGCGTGTTTCACACCAGGTATGAACCAAAAACGGGAGACGGACCTCAGGGAGGGCATGCGTTTCCTTCTAGATAAAAAGTGGCGTCAGTGGTTTTACACGCCCTGACGAGTTTGACTTATGTGGTTGTTGCTGTTGCGAGGCGCCTCGGATTGATCGGTCGTTCTCGAACCGATGGAGTCATTTGGTTGGCTCATTTACGCCCCAAAGGGCGGGGAAACGTATTGTTCAGGCATTCTTAATCCACATCGGTGGACCGGCCCTGTCGCTCCAAGGGACGATGCGTTCTGTTCCTGAGACATGGGCTAGATTGTCTCGAATCGGTTGAGGACTATCTTTTGCCTCGGTTCATAGACGGAAATCCAATTTCCAAATACGACATTTGCGGTTTTGATTGTAAACTTATATATGGCGACATAGTGATATGGGCCGCTCATGCCGCCTATGATTGATACTTATGATTTGAAGTGTTTTATATACTATGCACTTATAATAGTATCAAATGATTTGTTTTAAACGTATCAAGCATTCTTTGGCTGTTATAAGGGAAAACCCTATCCTCGACTGCGTTGCATTGTGTGATGGGACCTGGGTCTTATAACAGCTTCATTTTTCTTTATTTAGCATTGCGCTGTTGGTTTTATGCACTGGTATTCTTGGGAGGAAACCCGTTCCGTGTTATACGGCGTGGTCCCTTGATTTACCTAATGATTTGAAATAAAGATTAATAACTGTTTTAGTTCTCACACCAGTCACATGACTGACCTGGAGTTTATTGTTTTAACCTAAACTCTGGGTGCCCCTATTTTCGACACGGGCAGCTAGTAGTTTTGGTTTTGCAGATTTATATTCACAGGATCCTGGTTTACAGCTGGAACGATATCCGGAAAGCTTTGTATCCGTATATCTCTTCTAGTTGTGTATTGTATTATTTTCCGCTGCTATGTATTTAAATGTAATTTAAATCTCTGATATTTCTGTGTAATATTCATTTATACTCTGTATATTCTTGTAATCTGATGCATTGTTGTTATATACAATGAAATGTTCTTCTGTATGCGTTCTGCTGTGGTTTGTTCTCGAACTATCCGACGCTTTCCTTTACGGGGAGGTTGCGGGTCTTTACACTCAGCTACCCTATCACGCACAGGACTAAGAACGTAGGAATGATGTTGTGTTTATCTTCATCTCATTTGTACATATATACCAGCGCGATACCTTTCATTTTTTATTCCAGAGGAACCATGAACCCAGAAAGCTCCCTTTGAAAAACAAATGAAAACAGTGAGCTACCATTAAAATTTAACAACAAGCTTTCAAACAAAATACACGAAGATTGAAGACCTGAGTACTTCCTCTTCGACCTCGTGACAAATTCGAAGGGGATGACTCCAATTTATTTTGCGTTTTATCTTCAGCAGTGATGTCGAAGCCTGGGAATATCTCATGAGGAGGAAGTAATATATTTTCTTTGTAGTAGGAATATGTGATAAGGTGTTCAAGCATGGAGTTGGGTTCATGCGCGGGGCAGGCAACAAGGTTGCAGTGGAGAGTTGGCGTGAGTAGTTTGTGGTAAAAGAGGTTCGAACATACATTATGGTGGGAAGAAGGAAGCCATGACAAGGAACAGGGGGAGCAGGTGACACATTTATAAGGTGGAGAGGAAGTGTATTCGATGGAGATAGGGGAGACGTGCTTCAGGAGGGACGGAGATGGGTGCTTTCGAGGATGGGGACGAATGATGGCGGCGAATGTTAACAGGTGGATGCGTTAGAGATGGGGGAGGAAAAGGTTTGCCTGTCTGTTTGTTGTAGAAGAAGGAGGCTCCTACGGATTTATAATGTGGATTTCTACATGGGGTAGATGGGCCTTTATTGGGCCATTCGAATAAAGAAAAAAATAGAAGACATGAAGAGGCATCATGTGGGTAGTAGAAGGTCGCATCTTCAAAATAGAGAATGGGGATGACCGGTTGTGTTATGAAGATTCGATATGTTCATATTTTAATCAAAGTTATGGTTTGAGCAGCTAGAATTAGTAGTCAATATGGACAAAAAGCAGGGTAAGGGTTTGATCTTGTTATTGCAAAGCAAATTAATTAGTTGTAACTAATTTAAAGTTAGAAATATAAAATTGCAATGCAGATAATATTTATAGCTCATCCCTACGATAATAGATTTTGACAAAACCAGGAATGTTGGGACTGTAATGGAAAGTACAACATTATGGAGTTGATCAGAGTCATGGTGACTACTGGAATTTTAAATCAAATTAAACGTCCGTTTAATATGATTTAAAACGAACCGTTTAAACGACAAATCAGATCAGGGTGAGTTAAACTCACTCAGTTCTCCCCATTTATATTTTATGTAAGTCGGGTTTTTATTTTGTGTGCTATGATTGTTAATAGTTAATTGTTTGTCATTTATATATTCATATATTGACTGAATTTCTGAATTAAACATTTTTTAATTTCAGTGAAACACCAAATCGTTATTTTAATGATTGGTCCCAATGAAGGTAACTTACCTTATTGGCCACGTTTATAAAATAAACGTGTTTAATTTAATGAATTGTTTGAATTGTTACGGTTGTGTTAAATAAACTAGTTGATATGGAATTGTCATTATTGACTGTTATGAAAACCATTATTTATTTGAATTGAATGATTTTATTGAGATAACGTATTTGGATGCAGGGAAGAACAAGTTGGAGGAATCCAATGGGATTCCTCAAATATATTAGATATTACTTGTTCCCATATTATCATTATATGAACTGTTCTGATTAGATGATTGATTTGGTGGTCGACTGTCTAACTGAAATTCAAAGTTTGTTTTGTTTTAACCAATGGGCAGTATTGGTTGAGTAATTGACAGTATATAGTATATAAATCAATCATTCTCAAATATCGATTTACCGTCTAGTAAATCAACAAAATGAAGTTATAAAATTTATTTTATAACCAAAGACAAAATTTTAAATTTGTATTTTGAATAGAAGTTTATAAAAAGGAAAATAAATATTTTTTTAATTAAGCTTATAATTTATTTTTAATTGATTTTATAAAGAGAATTCTTATGTTAAGAATATTTATAAGCATGAGAGTAGAAATTTAACCTAATAATTAAGAGTTAGAGAAATTGTTTTAAGAAACAATTAAATGAAATTATTTAAATTGTTTATATTATTAATGGAAAGTGAAAAATAATTGGAATTGGTTAACGAATTAATCGTATAATGAGTTGACTAAGTCAACCGTTTTAACTGGATTGATTATTAGATTAATTTATTGAGTTAATCTAGTGGAATAGTGTAACAAATATTTGATCTAATTTTAATAAGATTAAATAAAATATATTTTTACTATTTATTTTAGTTATTAAAAGGAATTAACTAAAGCTACTGTAGTTAATGACTGAAGTTGATTATTATTTTAATAATTTAGGAGATTTCTTTTAATTAAAATTCGTTTAAAAACTAATCGAAACTGAAATGGAATCTAACTGAATTGTGAGAGGGGTTATTAATGGGTTCTATATTAAAACCCGAGTTTTTTATATAAAAAAGTTATAAAAGGAATTTTAAGCGAATGCGATAGTTAAATCATGTTTACTTAATATTTGAATTAAGTCAAAAGAAAATTGAGAATAAAAAAAATGTTTATATTGTACCATAATTTTATAAACAAAGTTTATAAAAAGAAGATGGGGTGTTACACTGTTAATTAATGTCACTTAATAATGGAATTAAGTAAAATTGGGAAAATTGAAATAAGATTTTCAAAGCGGAAATGGTTGAATGGAGTAGAAGATGGGGTTGTTAAAAGTGAATTTGATAAAGAAGCTAGTGAAGGATTTCGTAATACAAATCCGTAGTGATAAAAAAGTTGGTTTAAGAAACTTAAATATAAAAGGGGATGTTTAATAAAAAATTACTTAATCAATGAATTAATTAAAAATGGTTGTATTAGGAAAGGAGACATTTTAAAAGTAAGAAAAAAATTAGGATCTTGATTTAAGTAAGATGGTTAAATGGAATTTGGGTTGGTGTTAGAATAAATGTTTGTTTTTGAATTACAACTCATGTCGATCTAAAGATAAGAACGTTGTTGATCAAGGTCTGAGAGGTAAATAAATACCCCAACTTGAACGACTTCAGAATTATCTAAGGATGATATTAGTTTGTAATGGGAAAGGGGTTAAGAATAATTTATTATTTCCAGATGTGAAATAATAATGCGATGTTAATCGCAAGATTTGAGAACATATATTGAGATTTCCAAAGTGACGGAAATAAGAGGGATTTGAGGATATATATAATGTAATTTCCAAGGTAACGGAAATGAGGAGGGTCGAGAATATATATATATATAATAATATTTCCCAAGTAAAGGAAGTTATGAAAGAGATTTATGTGAAAACGATAATAAAATAGAAATTAGGTATGATTATAGGATATTTTTCCTAATTATGAAAATAAATAGTTTGTAAAATAAATCTTATGTTAAATAAGAAAATAAAAGCTCTGTTTGTAATATTTAAAGATTGTAGTGTTTTAAATTTACCAATTGTAATTATATTAATTGAAGAGGCCAAGTAATGCTAAATACCGAATTAGTAAACTCATTTCATTCTCATGATTACTTATATTTGATAGTTAAATAACCGACTATCAAACCTGACCCATACAATTATTAGTACGGAAAGACCAGGATCGAATTATATTCGGAAACCATTCCGAACCAACAAATACATGAAGATGCAAATTTGAAGATGAAGCACTGAAGACCATGGATCTTCATAAGCTGAAGGATTACTTATAATCTCTGGCTTAGCGACCCGAGATACACTGTGATTCTATCGTGGATGGAATCTACGGATTGCAAGGACTACTCACTACTAATCCATGGGGTGATTCCTATATTGGTTGTGGTAAGAGGGTGCCTTCGGTTCATCCTGTTCCTGGATGACTTATATGGACGGATGTCTGACATAGTATTTCCAAGGGAATCGCGTACGTTGATTTCTTTAATTGTACCATAGTTGTGGCAGAGGATGACGGTTCTCTTAGCTTAACTAGAGTATTTTTGTGGCCGTCAATTATTGATTTTTCTGGTGGATTTGATGATGTGGCATTAATGCGAAATGAGTGGTCGGTCATGTATGGGTCGGGTTGCAGGACATTCTTGTTGAACCTAGTGTATTCCCCTCTAGAGATACACTATCGGCAGGTGGTTCCGTACCTTGTCATAGTCGGAATCCAAATTCCAATAAGTGCCCGCGGTTTTGATTGTATACTATATATGTAGAGCGTGAGATGCAAGCGTCCTGCTAGATTGATATTTATTTGTATTTAGACACTGTTATAATATCAGAAAAGACATTGATTTCAAAATTGTTTTGGGTTATCGTAAGGTAAAAACCATCCGTATTTATGTGTGGATTTGGTTTTACGAATATCCTTTTCTTTCAAAAGGATTTTTGACTTAAAAATAAAGTGGATGATTCCCCTTAAAACTTTGTGAGTTTTCTCACTGTGGTCCACCAAAATTGACCCGGTGTTTGTAATGCTTGGGTTAGACCGGATTATAAAGGTCTAGATTATCGGATGTTGTGAAGTCCAGAGACGAGCTGGAGGTGTGCAGACTTATGATATCTAGTATTTATTCCGCTGTGTGACTACATATGAGGACAGGTTATTATAACTGTCCAGATGTGTTAATGTACTCCGATGATTGTAAATTTTATTTAAAGCTCTCAAAAAAGATTAATTTCTATATTTTATTTTATTCCGCTGCGATGTGAGACTCTAATTCTTGTTGTGTTGGTTCTTCTTCTTCTATTCTAATATTTCTTTTTTTCTTATCGCACCCTCTAACTTCTTTCTATAAATGTTCCAATGTTTTCGGTGTTTGGAAGGTCGGCATGAGGTACGGTGAATGTATTTATGTCGATTTTCAGGGCCGAAAATCCTCGGGTCGTTACATCCTTGGTCCAATATAATCCGTTCTATTGAGGATGGTTTCATCTCTAACTTCCTTATTTAATAGGGCCTTCCGAAGCGTCACACGCCTTGACTTGACTTCCTAATTTGTGCATCATGATGAAGTATTTTCCTAACCAACACACGAATTGGAAGCTCGGATGGTTCAAAAATGCGGCAGACCCAACGGGAAAATAATCACTTTCCCCTCATGAGGTGGGTGGATAGGGCGGGGGATGACCGAACTTGACATCAGTCTTTAATAGGATTTTCCGAAGTGTCCCGCCCCGAATTTGGCTTTTTAATATGCACATCTCGATGTAGGATTAAATGACCAAACTCGGTGGCCATCATTAGTAGGGCCTTCCAAGGCATCCCATGCATCATCTCGGCTTCTTAATTTGTGCATCATGATCCAGGATTTTCCGGACCAGTGCGCGATTTTGAAGCCCAGTTGATTCCGAAACATGGCCGGCTCAACTAGATGAACAATCGGCTGCCCCTGAGGGGTGGATGGCTAGGCCACGGACTGACCAAACTCAATAATCATCTTTAGTATGGATTTCAGGGCATCCCACCCATCGACTTCACTTTTTTATTTTGTGCATCCTGATTTAGGATTCTCCAGAACAATGCGTGATTCGGAAGCCCAAACGGTTTTGGAATGTGATCGACACAACTAGAAAAACAATTAGCAATCACCCGTGGGGCGAGGGAGTTGACCAAACTTAACAACCACCTTTTATAGGGCCTTTTATGACATCCCACTCCCCTTAACATACCCATATCAAGTCATGTCAATGGGAATGGACCGTCTGGGTATAACAAAACATTACTGAAGCTGAGATCACAAGACATAAAATAGAAACATATTCAACATAAATATTTAATATAATACAAGTTATTGTATAAAGCCAATATTTGAAAACCAACATATTTTGAAATTTCTACAACCTCAGTATCATAGAACCGTATCAGAGTACATACATAAAATATCCCCATACAAATCAAGTGCCCCTGAACTGAATAAAGGAAAAAGATGAAACAAATGCATGATAAAGAAATGAAGCTCTCAAGATGCAGTCCAAACTATCTGGAATCAAGCATTGCTTTATGAAACTAACGGGGAAAAGGAAAAAGAGAATGGATCTGACACAAAGGCCTGGTGAACGAAAGTCACTGCTTGACAGAGAAAAATCAAGAGATAATTTTCTCAAAAGCTATTATAGGTGTTACAAGGATTTAGCGTTCACACTTAATTTAAAGTGGTTGCTTAGAATGATTGTTGACACTGAAATTCTTATTATAGAAGTAAATTTCTACCTAAGGAGTTAATCCTTATTCTACCCTAATTGGCATGTTATTCTCTACTATGAATTTAAGATGGTAGTCGATGCCCCTTACATCAAGTCGAAATCTGCTCATACATGAATCATTAGGATAGGAAAGCCTAGTTGTTGTGATCTTTTATTTCCCGCGCTGAAGTCGCCCGCGTATCTGTTCAGATGGACATCTATCTATTTGTGCTAATAACCCACAATGCCTTATTTCCCATTCCGATGCTCGCATGCCTGGTCATCGTTAGAACAATCTGCCTCCACTCCTTTTTCTCTACCGGGTCACTTATTTTTTGAGCCGGCATGTGTGTCTATTCGCCGCTAGGATAGGCTTCCAAACAAAATCGAGTTGTGCTCCCTCCTCTTCTCATATGACCGAGTCTTAAACTATTAGCTACTTATTTCCCGTGTCGGTGCTTTTTCGTTCGTTGTTAGGATAGATTCCAACCATGTTATTTTCTGTTATTATGATATTATAATATTTTTAGGAATTTACTTTTCGTGATAGTCACTACTTGACAAGTTTGTATCTATTTATCATGAACTATAATCATAATAAAACTATTCCTTTTCTCTTTTGCTTTTATTATAACAGATGTTATAATTCAGCTACAAATTTAAATTTTTGCTTCTTTGCTTATGTTAATGTTTTTTGTGATGGTAAATTTTCTACTTCCAAATTTACTAAAATTACATGTATATTTGATCTTTTCTGTTAATTTCTCATTTTCTATTTAAATCCATGTTACGTGAAATTTCTCTCTTTTTCTAATATTTTCACGTAAATTAAACGGATTTAAAACTACCTTTAAATCTAAAAAATGTTTATACAAACTACTTAATACATGCAAAAGAGATGTAAATTAACTGTAGGTAATCTGCAAATTTATTGTACTTAACTGTAAATAAAACTATTAAGTGTACATAACTATAAATAAAGCTATTAACTATACATTACTAAAACCATGTAAGCTTAAAACATGTTTTGAACATATATCTTTATATTTTTTGTTCTAAAACATAGTAACTTTCCAAACACCTGAGGTCTAAGTTGGCATCCGACCTTTATCAATCCTCCTTCCCTAGGTCTTCTAATATTTTAGTCAATATCTTCTTCCCCAAACAAAATATTTTATTTTTGTCTCAACCTCTAAATATTCAAAGGGAAACATGGGCATAGAGAAAAAAGAAAATGAGTGGGATAAGTGGGTTAGGTTAGGTTTTATTTATAGGTTTAGTTGAGGATCTTGGGCCATTGGATCCAGCCAAATCTAATCTAAGACTATTATGTCAGAACCTAATTTCTAGCCTTAAGATTCAAATTTCGGTTTATATAGGCCCCTAGATAAAATTTTGGTTAAATCTGGACTTTAACCGATCTCTTAAAAATCAAATCTAGACATTGAAAATTTTAAGTTATTAGATTCACATTCTCATTACGTATCTAGCCAATTTTATGGATAGGTATTGACCTCTTGGGTCAAGGAAGTGGAACAACCCTGATGGTCGTCAACCAGTGAGGCTATAATATATTGACACTTTATAATCTAACTATATGAATCATGTTTTCTATTTTCTTTTGTAACTTCTTTGTCTTAGCTCGGATTAATTGTACATAAAATTTTCACAGATTCAATGGTGGTACTTTCATAGCCAAATTATAACATATAAGTTTATTTTCTTATTTAACTAATATTATTTTAAAATTTTCAAGGAGTTACATTCTCTTCTCCTTATAGGAGTTCGTCCTCAAAATCTCTAAAGACAGAAAAATGTAACTAACAACCACAACTAAATGAAAGTGATGTAGATTAAGGATTTTAAGACTAGATTAACACTAAATGAGGTGAATTCTTAAATTTGTGAATCTTTTAGAAATCTTTTGCAATCTAGTTACGTGCATATGTAGAATGATCACAGATAAATAAAAACGCATGTAAAGTAAATGCAGTAAAGGAAAGAGCACACTAGGAGTTTTATACTGTTCTGGAGTTACCGTACATCCAGTTTTGCACTGTGTACAGTTTTTAATCAATGTTAACAATTAAACTCCTTGATTTCAAGGCCGTACGGAGACGTCCTCTAGGACTCAGACCTCTAGGTAAGCCAACCTGATTTTTTGGCCATAAATCCATATGTAACTTAATTTATAGGAAAACAAGTCACTCTCGATTATTTTTTACCAAGCACAATCAAAACCAACTAGATTCAGGGCTACCTAGTCACACCCTTATATATTTTTAAGTTGTTTGTACAGTGAATACAGACTTGGATCTTTAGATCTTGATTGCGGTTGCTCCTATAAATCTGGTTTGCACTTTGATCTTGATAGAAATGAAGGGAGTTTGATGTAGAATCAAACCCAAGAAGAAATGATTTGATCCGGCTTGTAAACCAGCAGAATATGATTACACATTTTGTAATTTCCAAGAGAGAAGTGATGAGAGTGAAGAAATATGATGGAGATGATTAAATTTTGTTTCTAAGAGAAGGGTATATATAAAAGTAAAGATATATGACAGTTGGAGATTAATTGTTACGAAAAGATACTTCCTTTCAAATTTGAATTTTGAAGAATACTGGTATGTGTCAACATACTATTGAGACCATGTCAACATATTCTAAGCAAAATTGAAAATAGTTTGTTTTGAAATTGTTTTATGAGTGCTGATGCACAAAATTGGCACAACACCCAAAGATTTTTGAATTGATGAAAATTAGCGTTTCGCATAGGGAAAATATGTAGAAAGTAATGAACACAGTATTTATAGTGGTTCGATTCGGATTGAACTTACGTTCACTTTGAAGGCTTTGCTAATTTCCTTCAGTCTTATTGATGTACAAGGGTAGACATCATCATTACAAGTGAATAAAAAGGTAGTGGTGGAAATTAAGTTCTAGTAAGTCCAAATATGGAGTTATAGCCCTTGTTCCCGAAATTCCTTTATCATTCGGGAGTTGAGATCCTTGAGAAGTGTGCAATTTCTTCTTCCTAAAGCATTATGGTGCTCTATCGGTGTCAAGTTCAAGAATTCCTTCATAAAGTTCAAATCAACAGAATGTCAGGCCCTCTCTCGTTACTGTTCAAGGATTATTTACAAGTAGTAGAGTAGATGGGAGCTGGTGGAAAGTGAGGCCCACTCACAACTTTTCGTGTCTAGGGATCGGTACCGACCCCGAGGTCAGCACGTATCCTGGGAGTTTTCTTTTTCTTGTGCTTTTCTTTAGAGTGTCTCGTACCCTCCATTCTGCCTTTTTCATATTCGAGACTTCGTTCCACACTACATCAATCCAAGGAGTTAGCACGTTACTGGAGATGTTCGAGGATACGAAACTAGTGGGATTGATGATTTTGTATCCAAGGTATGCTGCAAAATACCAATCGCGCACTTGTCTATTTTCAGAGTGGTTTGGGATTCAAAAATCAGCGATGGATACGAAAAATAATGGGATATGGGGTACGAAATAGGGGTTAACGTGAGTTTGTGGAGTTACGAGGCTTGGGATACAAAAATATACCGTAGGTATATACAGATCCCAAATGCCGAGCTGATTATTAAGTAGCTTCGACGAGTCGTGAAGAACACACTTGTGCGACTACATCCTAACTTGGTTACTGAGTATCGTGGAGACACTTCGAGCTATTTTAGCACGCGATGGGCTAGGTCGTATGGGCTTGAATTGCTTTTGGAAACCGGACCAAAATGTCGGTTAACCCTTACCCCCCAAGTACTTCTTGTGGTAGTATGCTTTGTGTTGAGACAAGTATTCCTAGAAGCCAGAAAGATTTTCAAGTTGCATAAAGCGATTGGTTGTGATCTCTCTGTTGCATAGCGTATTCTTGCGAGTACGTCGATTCTGAGGTATAATGACGCTTTGTCGAAGCTTGTTGATGTGAGCATGGAGTTCCAGGGTTTTTGAGAATATTGATTACTCGAGCTGGAAATCCTGTCCAGTTGCTCGAATGAGTGTCTAATTCCTGTCGACTCAAGAAATCAAACGCTAGTCGTTGGCTGCTGCTTGTGTCGAACATAAACGGTTCATTGTTGAAACAGTGTCATGTACACGCTCACACGTTTGTGTGTGACTTTGTGCGATATGATCGAAGTTTACGAATAAGCATAATGGGAAAGTTATATTGCGCGAGTTAGTTTGTTGGAAATGATATCAAATTGTAAACTCGACGCCTGTTATACACTCTTGAGTTGTTTAAACTCGCGAGCATACAATTGGTTAGTGTAACAACCCGGAAAATGCGAGCCAGTTTATATATTTTGATTTTGACGAAAACTGATCGAAACGATCGAATCAGCCTGCGATACATATCCCATTGTGTTCGGAATGGGGGTAATTAGCTAAGGGCAACGGTCGTTGGGTTTAATTTGGAGTTCTTGATGTTGAACAAATATTAAATGAATTAAATAATTTAAAATAAGAAAAAGGGTGTATATTCTTTGACCAAGTCCAAAACCCTAACTACCCTTATTCATTTGAAAGAAGCCGCCAGTAGGGAATCTAGGGCCAGAAATCTCAGAATTTCATCTTCTGATTTCTCGCAATATACTTTGAATCAAATCAAGACCCCAACACACAATTAAAGTGCATCTCGATCTCGTTAAAATCATATGTTATGATCGAAAATCATTAGGGGTTCTGTTTTATTTTCAACGTCAAAATGGCCAAGTTCGTGCGCGATTTCAACGATGAATGGTGAATCGAATTTCGTGATGTTCATGGGGGTGGGGTACAACATCATGGCGCGTCATAGGGCGGTTTCCGATCGTCGATCTGGTGGCGGGATTGAGGGGCGGCGTCCAATTTCGGATCGAAGAAATGGGTTGTGGAGGAATCGCGTTTTACAGAAAAGGAACGATAAAAGGAAGATAATTAGGGCAAGGTTAAGGGATTAATTATGAAATTAATTATAATTAATTAATTCATTTTAGTAATTAATCTTTGTAATGCTATATCTTTTGCATACGGACATGAAATTCGATGATTCAAGTTGCGTTGGAACCGCGACAACGGGCACTTCAGCATGGAACAGACTAGAGTCAAAACAAAGCAGATTAGAATTTCAGGAAAATTCAAAATCAGAACAGAACGGAAATTCAGAAATAAAAGAACCAGTGTGAGAATTCTCTCACTTTAAATTTTCTGTACAGTTATTTATTTTGTAACTGCATATATGAACTGCTCCCCGTCGTCCACAGACCATGGACGACTTGTTTGTTTGGTTGTTTCTGTGTGAAAATTGATCGTGATGTGAAATGAATTGTATATTTTAAAAGTGAAAATATCGTATATATTGAAAAGTGAAAATATCGTATATATTGAAAAGTGAAAATATCGTATATATTGAAAGTGAAAATAACGATGTATATATGAAATGAAAACGATATATTATATATATGAAAGGATCAGTGAAAATATTACATATATATGAAAAGTGAAATAACATATATATGAAAAGTGAAATAACATATATATGAAAAGTGAAATAACATGTATATGAAAAGTGAAAATATCGTATATATTGAAAAGTGAAAATATCGTATATATTGAAAGTGAAAATAACGATGTATATATGAAATGAAAACGATATATTATATATATGAAATGTGAAAATGATTAGATTGTTAAAAATATAATTTTTAACATATATATACACTGTATAAAATTGTCGTGTATATGGAATATTCAATTTTGATTAGAAATTGAATATGAAGTTGAAATCGTTTTGAAAACGAATTTAAAACGATTTATAAAATAAGTTTTAAAAGGGAAATCGACGAAATATATATTATATATTATATATATAATATAATGGCCTTGATATTAGAAATTTGAAATCTAACGGTTGGATTTGGAATTATGTCCAAATCAAATTTGGAAAAGGTCGTTGTAAGCACAGTTCGATAGCCGTTGATGGAAATCGACTGTACAGGCCTTGATAAAATTATTAAAAATATCAATAATTTGTGTAAAATCATAATAAATGATTTGGTAAGAATTGGGATGAAAAATCCCATATTTGAAAAGATAAAAATAGATTTTTATCGAAACGAACTAGTTATTAGCTAGAAAAATAATCCAATGGTTATAAATAAATGAATTGGATTTGGGGTTTGTCGTGAACTGTGTTTAAATGACATTAGTTCTTTAACCCGAGTAAATGCAGGATTAATTTCCAAAAAGCAGAACAATCAATATGAAATGATTTTAGAGATGAAACCAATTGGAGTTTGAATAAATCTTTAATTAGATCTGAATGAATGAATGGTAATTAAATTTACCAAAATATGAGATGTGGTGTAAACCAAATGTATTTGGTTGTTGATATTGATTGTGGCTGATTGATTGTTTGGATGGTGCTCGACCAGTTTATGAGCAGAATATGCTTTTACATTTAGCATTGGGTTGGGTTGAAAATATCTGTGTGCTAACACCTTGTGAAACACTTCACGATTTGACGATAAGGTGTTTAGCGATGTTGTGTTCATTTCAAATTTAATGAATGATTGTGAAATGATATATTTTTCTTAAGTGAAAAGAAATGTATTCCCTATTTTGGACAGGGAATGTTTTTTATAAAAATGTTTTATAAAACAGAAAGGATTTCTAGGCCCCAAACCCGATGATTTCTAAAATGATTTAGAAATGTATTTTATGTTACATTGTGGTTCATCGCATATTCGATTAGTTGCTATTGATGATGTATTTGTTTGGTGGCGGAGAATTTATTCTCTTGCTTAACACCCTTCTTTGAGACGTACGAGCTCAAAGGTTATGTGATTAATAGTGACTGATCATATGTGTGAATTACTGATGTGAAGTATTATATTTTGAAAGTACTTGTGATTATTATGTTGTGAAATGATTTTCCCTACTTCGGGATATGAAATGATTTAGTATGTGGCTAAAGAGTCGGGTGACCCTGAGACTAAAAGTAAGAGTGAGAGGTCGGTGTAGCCTGCTCCTTTGTGGGGTAGGTGCATCGTCGGTGTAGCCTGCTCCTATGTGGGGTAGGTGCACATTTATATATCGAGTTGCGAGGTGCGTACCCTTTGCCTTGTCGATGGGGAGCACGATATTTGGTTGCATACTTGTTTGTATGCATTGTTATGTTTTGGAATTCATATTTCCAAACGATTTGATTTGAGATCACGAAGTGAAATCTACTTTGATATAGAAAGTTAGATAGGTATTTCAAATGATTTGAAATAAGAAATCGGGAATATAATCTAAAGGAATAATTTCTGTAAATTGAATTGGATTTGGAAAATCTAAGTGTAGTAATTAATCTAAGTGGGTAGATGGGGATATTGCATGTTGATTGATGCATAGTAGATCCATATATCTGTATTGATTGTTATTTATACATTGGCATTCATGGGGGTAAACCCGTTCCGCGTTAGCGGTGTGGTCCCGTGATATGCCATATTATTAAATAAGTTAATTATAACTGTTTAGAGTTTCTCACACCAGTCCCATGACTGACCTGTAGTTTGCTTTTCCCTTGCGAACTCGGGTGCCCTTATTTTCCACACGGGCAGTCGAGTAGTTTTATTTTGCAGATGTATTGAGCAGGATTCTGGATTGAAGCTTTAAGCTGTGTCCAGGCATTTACAGTCTTCCGCTGTGTAGTTTATATTTGTGCTGTGCATTGTATTACATTTATGTAAATTTATCTTCCGCTGTGTATTATTTTCGATATACTCTGATATTTTGTACTCTGGTGTAACATTATTATGATGTTTATAAAAGTCTTCTGTTATTTGTTCCGATGTGTTGTATACCCAGAGTTAGCGTATGCGGGATTCGAACGGTCTTGGTCGGTTTAGCGATCGATCAGGTCCGGGCGAAATCTGTATCGTTACAGTTAGCGAGTCGAGTCAGCCTACCGATCCCAAGACTTAGATAATTTTTTCCAAGTCCTGGAATTTCTCCCTTTCTCTGCTACATAAGGCTGATTCTTAATTCTACCCAATATTCTCCCGTTGCAATTTCGTACTTGTGAATCCAACAAGTTTCGAACCCCTAAACTTCAAACTGATTTTGGCCCACTAGAGATCGTCGCCTTCGCCAAGCTCGATCACTAACGACCTTTGACACGCCCCCTTTCACCAATCCAAGTTGTAACTCAAGGGTATCACAAACTAATTCGAACTTTAACTACAGCTTGTCGAACAGGTTTGGGTCAAGAATGGAGGAGACAAAGAGGTCTTGGAGTTGGTAGTGGAGGGGATGAAGCCTCGGAGCCATGGCGTAGGTGTGACGGTGCCCGATATTCAAGAAGAGGAGGAAGAAGGGGAGTACGAAATTGCTGGATGAGGATGGTAAAAATCGTTGAAATATAGGGATATGAATTGCACTTCGTATCCTATGGGGTCTTCGGGTTTTTTGTATCCTCGCGAGAGGATGAGGGGATTTCATATCCCTGGAAGGGCAGATGAAATCCCCGAGTTTCTTGATATGTAATCTTTTTTCATATCTAAGGACTTGAGGAAAATTT
The DNA here is from genome assembly GCA_030737875.1 of Allium sativum. Taxonomy (NCBI): domain Eukaryota; kingdom Viridiplantae; phylum Streptophyta; class Magnoliopsida; order Asparagales; family Amaryllidaceae; genus Allium; species Allium sativum. The sequence continues at coordinate 434,926,071 of CM060920.1, forward strand.
CTTGTCTTCGGGCGGGATACGAAAAAGAAGGAGGAGATACGAATCATAGGATTTGTGAAAGCAGGAAGCGGAAGACACAAAGAAAAGAGGTACCATGGGATAGGAAGTGTTAAATTCTGTGTCTCGACACTTTGAACCTTCCGACTTGCAATGATCAAGTTTGAGAATCTGACTCATTTTGCAACGTCGTGCGATCAGATTGAGTTTGAAATCAAACATATCAACGAAATGCCATAACTTTCGAATAACGAAATCGCTTAGACTGATAATTTGCATACACACAGGATTAAAGAATAAACTCAGACTATGGACATATGCCTAAGTTACCGATCATGCGACTTGATTTTCAAATCGATTGCGACGTAGTCACAAATCGACATGAATTCAATGATCTCGACGAGCGACGACGATGGTTTGAGTTTATGAACCCAAAAATCATAGTCGCGTTCCGACATGTTTTTCTGTAATTGCATTAGCACGCACGACACTGCACGTTCCACATTAGTTTACACCAACACAGGGGTACATATTTTAGTATGCTTACCAACGCAACTATCTTGAGAGTATAGTTTGCAATGACATCAAGAAGTTCATGGAGACTACAATGTTTGGAAGCTGAAACCACGGAATTACCATCCACACCGAGTGGATCATCCCTCTACTCCAACCCAATGGGAAGCAAGCTTAAGACTTCTGGTTCTTACTCCCCTTCTCAGCAAATAGGCTCGACTAGTATGTACAACCAAAAAGGGGAGCTGGAAGGATCGCACCATTCGGTCGAACATGTGGATGAACCCAAGGTCCCGAAAGAAGGAGAAACGGCAGAGGGTGGATCATAAGAGGTAGAACATGTGGATGATGAGCAGGAAGACATTCCTGAGGCATCATATATAATGGATAATGTTGTCATTCTTGATAATCCGTCGGATTCGATTGTCTCACGAATCGACGAAGCTACGATGAAACACATTTGTAAGAAGTATGACATATCGTGGGTTACCGTCCTTTTCCATGGAAGAGAGGATAGAGTGCACACACCTCTGGAAGGGTACACTACCGGGAATAGGCATATATGTGATGTCGGATGCATGCCTCCATATTTTTAGTTCATCCGAGATATGTTGCACTTCTTTTGGTTAGTGCCGACACAACTTCATCCAAATGCATACGCTTTCTTGCTCGCCACCTACATCCTATTCATCGAGAAATTGATTGTGGAGCCAACCAGAGAAGGCATTTGATTTCCTTTCTCCATGAACAAGAGAGCTACCGATGCACCTTCACTTGTTTACTTGAAGACACAAGCCAATACTCGTTTCATCCTAAGGGCGTGGAACAAGCTGAGTTACTATAAAAATGATCGATTTTACGTTCGGTGCCCCTTGGGAATTGCAAGGGGATGACACACTGGACGTAAGTGTTCCATAATTATATCGTAGTTTAAGTTAATCGAATCATAAACTCTAGACTAACTTAAAGTTTTGATGCAACAAGCACTCCTCGGATTTTGAGAGGCAATGTATACTTTGGGCTCCTTGCATCCCTGATGGAGGTTCTGGGCGGGTTTTGCGACAACCAGTCTCTGCTAACAGATCACCTCCTTTACTTGTATGGTTTTCTTCTGGAGGGCTGTTCAGTTGGTAGCTCGAACAACGATTAGGAAAACGAACGAGTGGAAGTTCGAGGTGGAAACATCTCTTCGGGTAAGCGAGTGGAAATGTCCCCTTCGTGCTATCTGACCTTCCCCACGCAGAACATGAGATCATCATAGATCAGGGAGAGCTTGGGGGGAACAATAGCGGTGGTGAGGAGGTGCATACCCAAGAATATGGTTCGCCAACCACTCCTGTTCCATCTCCAGTAGGCGAGATGAGATCGGAAGCGTCGCCCAAACCAGCTTCTTCAGTTACTACCTTTGGGACCACCACACAGCTGGAAATGGAAGGTCAATTTAAAGACTTGGATAAGGTTCCAATTGAGTTATCATTGTCTTGGTCGAGTGACACTAACATCGAGAGCTTTATGCTAAGCGTTGGGAATGTCACCCCTTCAAGCAAGCAAACATCTGGTCCGTGGAGGGAACAATGGATACACACACTCATAAACATTACATGACGCAACATTTATTCGCGTGCGTGGGATGTTCAATTCTGACTCAAGGCTTATTCCATGTAAGTGCAATGGCTCGAGAAGGCAAAAAAACCGAGATCGAGGGTCCAAGATCCACCGACGACTAAAAGTGGAACTATAAGCAGTTTTAGGAGGAGTGCAGACTTGCACTTGCAGCCCCCTCGATATTACGACCACATTTATAGCCGACGTCATAGGGACTCACATCGACATTCAACATATCCCCCCACCTGGTACCGAGCCAACCAAAGTAGAGAGAAGCTTAGAAGTAGTAAGAACACGACAACCGACATCGAAAATACCTCCTCATGTACTACCTGCGACGCCTGTGGCTAAGATAACAAGCAAAGAGATGGAGACTGGAGGGTCGAGATCCATAAAGAAGGTTGTAAAGAAGCTGGGTCCAGCGCTGTCGAACATGTCGGCGATCCCAGAACTCAACAACGAGGAGAGGAAGGAAAAACTTAAAAAGTCATTTTCAGGGGTTTTACTTCGAGGGGTTGTTGTGGCTACCCGATAATAGTCTGATCCCGCTGCATGACGACGAAGAAACTTGAAAACGGGTATATGCTGTCTACTACCAATATCGCGAGCTATATAAATACTCGAGGAGGCTCTCGAAGTTGAGTTTCTAGAAAAATGTTAAGATCTAGGGCCTACAAATTAGGGTCAAGGATGAACAGGACAACATTAAAACTCGATATGCTGAATTGAGTAAGACAAAACTTCAATTTGCGTCTATTTCTACATATTCAAGTAACACATTTACGTGCTAACTCTCTGTTGCTGAAATAGATGATATGAAGAGAGAGCTTTTGAAGGTAAAAAGTGAGATGGTCCAGGTTTGAGAATCGTACAAAGACACACTGGCCTCGGTCTCAGCCCAGGTGACAACGCTTGAACATGATTATAAGGCTATCACCGAGGAGAACATTCGGCTGGAAAAGGAGAATGAGGGAGTACACCAGCTTCTCCATAACAATGAAACCTTAACCTAGGAAAATGAGAGGCTACGAGAAGGGAATGAGCAAGCGCAGCTTACTAAAAAGAATGATAAGCTTAGGAAACATCTGAACTCGAATCGTTCTAAGCTCGAGCAGACAAAGAAAAATAAGAAGGATAGGGAAACCTCGAACTAGGATGTGCTGCATCAAGTGGATAGTGCGAGGGCTGAGTTCCAGGATCAACTGCAAGTACTTAGAAATGAGGTGGAAGAGGCCGAAGAAAGAGCAGAGTTGGAGATGGAGCCAGCAGTGTGAGACTTTTATGCCTAGACACTTCGATTCCACGGAATTTTGTGGGTTGAAGATTTTGCCCGCACTTTGGTTCGAGCTTGGGAAAAGTTGGTTGAGTATCAAGCTAGGATGCAGGAGGTGGAATCAGTCGATGAGGCGACACTGATGGTTCAATTCTTAATGGAGGAAGAGCGTCGGGTGTTAACGGAAGGCTGAACATTAATGGAAGTGGATGCCGAAGCAGAGAAAACGGCACAACTTACTGCTACAAAAGGGAAAGCCCTTATTACTGAGATCGTGGTGGTCACTCATGTGTTTGAAGGTGGTAGCTTGGGGCAGAATCAAGTTATTCCGCTCAGTTCTACGGGCGTTCCGTCTATTCCAGTCCTCATCATTACCGAGTATGATCCCCTTTTTTAGGGTTGGAACACATACGCTATTTTCTGCCAACAACCGATAGCACTGTGCTCATCAAAACCACACAACAAGTGTTGAAAGGTAAGCCCACTCTTTAACCGCTACTCAAAAGATTGGTAACATGTGTTGAAGTAGACTAACTTGTCTTCTTCGTTGCGCAGGTTCCTCTGGAGCAGAGGTGACAGCGGGCTACGCGCCAACAGTGCCTTTCGAGCGCAGATTTGACGTTGAAGCCTACCAGAGGCAGTCAGGAGAAGGATTTGGTTATCTAGACACTATTTGAATTTGGAGCTGAGAGAATTCAGAATATAGGACCTTTTTTAAATGAGAAAGCGAAGCATAAGGAGGATGTTCAGATGATCGAACCGATGGGAGCAAGTGGGCAAAGCATGCATGAACTAATCAAAGAGCAAAAAGCCTAACTCCTAGTGAAGTCAGTGGAGCGGTAGGCAAAGAGAAAAAGACAATGAGGAAGCTCTTCTTAAGGCTCAGGAGGAAGCGAGGGCGAAGGTTGAGGAGGAGACCCACGCCAAGGTCTAGTAGGTGGCTCGGAAGAAGGCCAAGGATGAGGGTGCCTAGAGGATAGCAGGGAGACACTTAAAAAGATAAATGTGGGGGAGTAGAGCAAGTAAAAGGCTGGGCATGAGGCTGGGAACAAGATGGAAAGTATGACCAAGAAGGTGGAGAGAGAGGACTAAAAGAAGGCCGACAGGGACTGCAAGAAAGCAAAGGAGGCTGAAAATGAGGAGGATATGTCTGCAGTGCTAGCATTATCCATCGAGTTTCGGCCTAAGCCTCTAAAAGTCATAGGCGGCCATGAAGTGGAGATTACTAAAGTCCCGAGTGATTTTGAGGAGAGGGAGTGTCTGTAATCAAGCCCCAACCCAAGCCTACTCTGACAAAAGGAAAGAAGGGAAGTAGGGGGAGAAGCTTCAGGAAGAGGAGGAAGGAAGATAAGGATGAGCCGTCCACGGCCGAGTCTGAGAAGAAGAAAAAGAGGGGAGGCTCATCCAAATGATTGCTATAGATTAACTTTTGGCTAGTAGGACGGCAGGATACACGAGTACAACCCTCGCTTTTGGAGGCATGATGTGGTTTTAATGCTCATCACGTCGTTAAAAAGAAAAAGATAGTTGTATTTAATTTGTGAATGAAATTTAGTTAACTTTGCTTACATCGCATATTGTTCTAAGTGTTCAAATTTTCATCTACACTTTTCAATTTCTTAACTTCCGTAAATGTACTCGTCGTTGCACTTGAACCAATGTTTTTATGCCTTCGCTCTTGAAATATTCAAGTCATGCGAAATTCGAGTGTGTTGACTCCACTTTCCAGACTTCCTTTCAGCCATCGGCTTTAAGTCATGCAGAGTTTGAGTTTGGTAACTCCGCTGCCGGGATCTCCTTGCGGTCATCGATCCAGAGTCATAAGGAGTTAAGCGTGAAAACTTCGCTCTCAAGAATTCCTATCAGTAGATGGACTTAAGTCATGCGGAGTTCGGGTTTGACGACTCCACTCTCGGAACCTCCTTACGGTCATTAGTTCCGAGTTGTGAGGAGCCATAGTTAGACGTCGTTGTTTTGTCATTTACACTCTCCGTCATCACGTTCAGGTTAGAGTTGAGGGCATCATTGGTTCGCTAGTTTTATAGTTAGATCCAAGCTCTAAGGATCGGATTTAACCAAGTAAGTGGTTGATATCACACTTGCTCGGCTGGCGAGTTGTCCCAAAGGCCGGAGTCTAAGGGAGAGAGTTGGACAATCAAATTAATGAGCACTGCGAGTTTTTTATACTTGGCCTCGTCATTGGTTCGAGACTCAAGTTAATTTGTAAAGGGCGGACCGCTCCACATGGTGACTCGAGGTGTTGGATCGATGCCATGTTCTAACGTGTCGATCCAGTGTTGTGCGCTCATGTATGCAAATCGTTAGTTATCATTGCTCAAACAGACTACGTAGAAAGTAACACACCAAGAACATGGAGATCTGAAATTTCTTTACTGATAAACTGTCAGTTGTAATGGCCTTTTCTTTACAATACCTTGAATCTTGAAAAATGTCGAAAGTGGTAAATCTGTACAGTAAACTAAGTAGCGGCTAAGATGCTCGTTGTTCCATTCCTTTGGGAGTTCAGCACCATCAACAGTTGTTAGCTTGAAAGTTCCATCTCCGAGCCTCCATTGAATGACGTACGTACCTTCCCAGCGAGGGCTGAAACCAATCTGTGCAAGAAAGATCCTCTTCAGGACGAGATCACTGATGTTAAAGTGCTTTGGGAAGACTTTGGAGTTGAAGTACCAGGCGACTCATTGACGTTATGTGGCTGCTCTAAGTTCAGATTGATCTATTTTCTCTTCGAGTAAATCGGGTGATTCCAAGAGAAGATCTTGGTTGGTTTTCGAATCATAGTATGTGACTCGATGAGATTGGAGTCTAAACTTTATGGGAATGATGACTTCAGATCCATGCGAGAGAGAAAATGGAGTGTAATCAATGAACTGAGATTTTCGTCCCCGAAAATCAACACAAAATACCATGTTGGCTATTTGAGCATCGGAAATTCCAGAACATTATTAGAAAAAAGTTAGAGGGTGAGAAATAGGAAAAAAGAAAATTAGAATAGAAGAAGAAGAAGATTATAGCAGAACAGAATCAAAATAAACATGAATCTCACAGTGGAATGAATAAATATATTATATAACATAACTTTGAAATACAAAACTGTAACTTGTAATACCTACCATTATCACAGTACCACATACAAAGTCACAGTGGAAATAAACTCTACATATATCTAACGTTGAAGCCGCTTGCTCTAAGCAGCTCCTAGTATATCTGTAAAATCCCGACTTCATGACTACCTTTACAAATTTGGGCACCCAATAGTTTTAGGGTAAAACAAAACAAAATAAAATCTGGGTCAGTCATGGGACTGGTGTGAGTAAACTCCAACCATTCGGTTTAACTTTTCAAAATCCTTTTCAAAAGAAAAGGTAATCGTAAGACCAATCCACACATAAACACAAATGGTTTTTACCTTACGATAATCCAAAACATTTTTAAAATCAATAACATTATGATATCATAATAGTGTCTATATACAAGTAAATAGCAATCTAGTAGAACGCTTGCATCTCATGCTCTCTCTTTCTCTCCCTCTCTCTCTCTCTCTCTCTATATATATATATATATATATATATTATATACAATCAAAACTGCGGGCTCTTATTGGAGAATGGATTTCCCACCATGACAAGGGATGGAACCGCCTCCGATTAGTGTACTCTAGAGGGGAAACACTGGAGTTCAACAAGAACATCTGGCAACTCAGCCATACATGACCGACCACTCATTTCTCTTGGGTGTAATGAATGTCTTGCCACCTTACAGTTGCTGGCAACATAACCGTGACCATGAGATATAGAAAATGAAAGAAGTAACAAATATGAATATTATCTAGATGGTGACAATGCACCCTAATGGAAGCGACCCACATAGCCATGCGACCTACCCAATTTTTGTCATTTCCCGATTGTTGAGGCTTGAGGTTATAATATATCTCTTGACAGATCACACCTTTATTTACTTTGAATTCCACATTGTCATATCCGCCAAATTACAAATTGATTTCTCCAAACATACCACGGGTATAAAGCAAAAAGAACTGATTCCACAGCCACCAAACATGGATACGTTTAAAGAGATCAACTTACACAATCTATTAGATATACTCTGTCAGACATTCGTCCATTCAAGTTGTCGTGGGTCTGGACAAACCGAAGGCAAACAGCTCGTGCATAAACTCCGACTTCAATTATCTTTATCATATTTGATTCGCAATGCTAACGCCCGTACGGAGTGGTTTTCAGATAATAATCTGATCCCGGTCTCCCCGTATTGACAATGGAAAAATGCTCAAAATCTTTGATAGTCGGTTATTTAACTATCAAAGGAGAACATCCATACACATAGCGATCTTATTTCCAAATGGAAATTTTATCGATCAACCATCAATCAACACTGAGCCCCTTTAAATAGATTTATAAATAATCATTTCATTCCCCAATTTTCCTTCAATATCTTTACCCAAATATTTCTTCAACTCGTTTAGCCTCTCATGATTTCTTGGAAATCGTTTCCATATATTCACAACTCCTTATTTTCTATATTTCGAAAATATACATTACTAACATTGGAAAACGTTTCCATACCTTATTCACGCATCACTATTCTTTCACATCCATCAGTCCCTAACCGTAAACTAGTAGGAGATCAATTTCCACAGTATTAACCCTGAAGGCCGAAACCAACATAAGGTCAGCACTCAGAAAGCCGTTCAACTTAACTAGTCTCCAGTCAGTTTCTAATTTCCTTAATCCCATTTCTCAATTTCTTATTTAAAAAAATGTTTACACATATCTCGTATTTAGTTTACGAACCCGCTTCTTTACGGAAATCTTTGATTACAACGATAACGTTATAATCTCTACTTTTGAAATATTTAATTTCATAATATAACATTTATTTAAATAAATAAGCAAATAATTAATTAATTAGGTAAATAAATAAATCTTAGTTATAACCGAAAAGTAAATGGTACTTTCCTAAATTCGATAGAATCGAATTCCAACATATAACTCACTTTTGAATAATCTTTATTCAAATAACATTTCGAACATCAAAATAAACTTACCGTTTTTAGGTTAACTTGATTTCTAATATCATGTTTGAATTTATCACTGCAAATATTCGTCAATTTCCTTTTATAACCCATTCTAATTTGTAAAACATTTGCTTCTAAACTCATATTTACTTTAAAATGTGAATATCATTCTTTTAAAGAAATTTTGGCTCATTTTATCAAACGAAAACATGATTTGTATTTATTAACACCAATTTAGGTTCACAATTTGTTTATTGAGAAATTTTATAAATTCATACTCATATCCTATTTCATTTACAAATCAATTCCTTTTAAATTTAATATTTAGTTTATACTTAAATCTCGATCCCATTTTCGATTATAAATTTTTGGTTTCAAACCAAATATTAACTCCCTTGTCAAATTCTGAACTATAAAATATATAATTTATTTAATCTACACTCAACATAGTTGAATTCTAAATATATATCCTTATAGATTTATTCAATTTTTATTTCTTTTACGAACATCGAAATAATTCCATCACTTCTTTTGAAAACCATTCCCAATTCCCTTCCTAGTTCATTCTTGGGTGTATATTTATCCATTTATAAATATCATTATAAACCAAAATACTTGTTTTAAACAAGTTATTTCATTATATCCAATTGAGATTCAATTTCTATTTTTAAAATAGACTTTTTAAAACCTCAAATTCGTTTCCAATAAATTCAGATATATTTTACGGTATTTAAATACTACTTATATCAGGCTAATGTCGTTTAAACATCCCAACACACAATAATCAACACAAGATTTTTTGTTACAACATATAATGCAATATATGAAAAACAACAATATAATTGTTGAGGAATCCAGTTGGATCCCTCCAACTTGTTTCCCTGCACCCACAGATGTTAATTAAAAGAAATAACATTTATTTCATGTCAATATGAAATATTAGAATCAATATTTAAGCAACGTTATATATATATAACGGGATCAATGATTTCAAACAATTAATAAGCAATTCACCCGAACAACCATCACACAACATTCAATCATCATTTATAAACAAATATCGTTTATAAAATTATGAATTGGCCAGAGTTAATGAGTTTACTCACCTTGGTTATAACGATTAACTTTTGATAGATCCGATTAGTCATTTAATTATGCAATAAATTTCAACGAGCTCCAAATCGCTCCAATCCAATGTCATTCTGTAGCCTATGCCCTTACGATCCCAACGTGACACACGACTCATCGAATTGAATCTGTATGCACAAGATATCATATTAGCAAACTTAAACGAGTAATTTATTTATTTAAAGTATTATTATTTTTGTTATATACATGGGCTTACCCCCTTTGGCCCAATGTACTTTAAAAGCCACATCCCCTTTACTTTAAGTTTCTCCATGGTAGTATGTACACTGCACCCGCAAGTCCGCTGCACCATCCAAACATACGTGAATACGTTCCGCATGCATCCCCATTTTCACCCATACTTCACCATTCTATTTTATCTTCCCCATCACAAAATAAAACACGCCTGTAGCTTTCTTTGATAATGTTAAAAATCCATCCCTTACATTTGGAAGCTCCTGCATCTGGACATGTATAAGTGTTTGAATAAGTGTTGATACGAACTCAAATGTTACTTATTTGAAGCGACCCGAACTTCCCCTGTCTCCGAAGAAAAGAGAAAGAACGAATTACATTGAGAACAAGACGAATCAGAATGCAAACAGAAGAACGTTTCATTGCTTATTACAACAATTCCATCAGAATACATGAATATACAGAGTACGAATAAATATTACACAGAAGATATCAGAGATTTAAACTACATTTAAATACATCGCAGCGGAAATAATACAAAACACAACTAGAAGAGATATATGGATACAGAGCTTTCCGGATATCATTCCAGCTGTAAACCAGATTCCTGTGAATATAAATTTGCAAAACCAAAACTACTAGCTGCCCGTGTCAAAATAAGGGGCACCCAGAGTTTAGGTTAAAACAATAAACTCCAGGTCAGTCATGGGACTGATGTGAGAACTAAAAACAGTTATTAATCTTTATTTTAAAGTTAGGTAAATCAAGGGACCACGCCGTATAACACGGAACGGGTTTTCTCCCAAGAACACCAGTGCATAAAACAACAGCGCAATGCTAAATAAAGAACAATGAAGCTATTATAAGACCCAGGTCTCATCACACAATGCAACACAAACCGGAGGATAGGGTTTTACATTATAATAGCCAAAGAATGCTTGATACGCTAAATTTCATGTTTTAATTCTTAATCAAACTCCAATCATAAATTAGTAAGAGAATGATTCCCTAAGTATTGACCCCGAAGGCCGAAACCAACATCAGACTAATAACCAGGAAACCACCCATCTTAGCTCGTTTCCAGTTAGTTTCTGATTTTATATACAATCATAAATATCAATCATAGACGGCATGAGTGCCCCCATCCCACTATGTCGCCATACTAGGCTCTACAATCAAAACCGAATTAACACGTATTGGAAATTGGATTTCCGTATGTGAACCGAGGCCAGGGATCGTCCTCTACCGATTCGAGACAATCTAGTCTACCATGTCTCAGGACCCAGACTCAGATGGGCCTTTGGATCGTCAGGGCCGGTCCACCGATGTGGATTAAAATGCCTGAACACTGCGTTTCCCCGCCCTATGGGGCGTAAATGAGCCAACGAATGACTCCATCGGCTTCACATAGTCACCGATATATCCGAGGCGCCTCGCAACTGCAACAACCACATAAGTCAAACTCGTCAGGGCGTGTAAAACCACTGACGCCACTTCTAGATAGAAAGAAACGAATGCCCTCCCTGAAGTCCTCTCCCATTTCTGGTTCATAACCGGGGTGTGAGGTTCGCGAATCAACGCTACACAAAGCTATGCCACATAGACTGTGCTTTGATCATCAACCACAAGACTTTGCTTTTCAACAGAAGCCTTGATCATTTGCATCTTAGCATGCCACACAGGCAAACCACTTCATGCAACCGATATCCATCAATCACACAACATGATATCCAATGTCAGACACACAGTCCATTTACAAGTCCGTTCTAGGTCTGAACGAAACCGGAGGCACCTTGTACCTTGCATGTCCATCGATCTCCAAGTACGTCTGGATGACCACTAACTGATTCCCTCCTCTTGGGTGTACGACCCAATCAAGATCATCAGTAATCACCCAAACGACGTGAAGACCTCCAGTCTTCGACCACCGCCTTCATCTTCGACTTATCGTCGTACCAGTTATTCAGAATGGGATTAACCCGGTCTTTCCGAATAACTCGCGTATATAATAAACAAGTGTTACACAAACACAACATACACCTCATTCCAATTCATCAGTCACTAACCGCAAATTAGCAAGAGAATAATTCCCCAAACATTAACCCCGAGGGCCTAAACAACATCAGATCAATACCCAGGAAGCCATTCTTCTTAGCTAACCTAAAGTTAGTTTCTAAATTTCACATTGTTAGGGAAACGTTCCCATTAATTTTATCAAAGATAAATTCTTTTAAATTTATTCTTTAATCTTCCTTTGAATATCACTTTAAACTAGTCGGGATTAACGAACCTTACCGAAGTAATCATTTGTTTTAATTTCACAATCCCAACCTATTCATCCCATGAAGTAAAACTGGTAATACTTCATATCTAACACCACGATGTTATCGGTAAATTCAATTACCATTTCACGTTCAAATCTAATTAAAGATTTAACTATCGCCTAGAGCAAAACTTGTGATACTCCATTCTCGATCTTTTCAATCTAATTAAAGATTCATTAAAACTCCACTTAGTTTTAATCTTTAACTGGGTTAAAGAATCAATGTCATTTAAAACACGGTTCACGATAAACCCAAAATCACATCACATTCCAATCAGTCCCTAACCGTAAATTAGCAAGTGAGCAATTCCCTAAGTATTAACCCCGAAGGCCGAAACCAACATCAAATCGATACCCCAGAAACCATTCAACTTTACAAATCCCCAGTTAGTTTCTGATTTTCTTAACTCCTTTGGGTCTAAGAACAGTATTATTGAAGATACCATTCACGACAAACCCAAATCACATTTGATATTAAATACAAGGCTCTGAATAGAAAATATATCGGCTTATATTCAATATCAAATTCTACGACCAACAAATATCGTATTGGAAATAACGATATAAATATATCTTTCAAATTTCCATAACAATATCTGTATAAGCACGAAATCCAACATCGAAATATTCCAAAGACAATTTCAATTCAAATCCATTCCAATTCAATTATTGGAAATCCTAGTTACTTTTAAAACCCTTTCCAGTCCAATTTATTTATTTTAAAAATAAATAAATTATTATTCTAGTTCAAAACTAGTTCATTTCGATAAAAATCTACTTTTATCTTTTCAAATATGGAGTTTTTCATCCCAACTCTTCACAAATCATTTCTTATGATTTTACACAAATTATTACTATTTTTAATAATTTTATCAAGGCCCGTACAGTCGATTTCCATCAACGGCCATCAAACTGCACTTACATCGACCTTTTCCAAATTTGATTTGGACATAATTCCAAATCCAACCGTTAGATTTCAATCTCTAATATTCGTTAGAAAGCTCTTTTCGATACGAACCCAACGGTTCCGGTTTTAGGAGAATCCGACGGTCGGATCTTCCGCAATATCCATTCGAAGTCAATAGTCGAAATTCGCGAACTGCCGCGGCGCAACGCATTCTATTCAGGCCACTATATATATATATATACACATAGTATATACTTCGTCGATTTCCTCTTCAAACGTATTATATAAATCGTTTTAAATTCGTTTTCAAAACGATTTCAACTTCTTATTCGATTTCAAATCAAAATTGAATTTTCCTTTATAAATTCCTTTTTACATTCATTTCTGTTTGATTTCAATTCGATTTCAATTCGATTCAATTCAATTTCAATTCGATTTGAATTCTATTTCTATTCAATTTAATTCGATTTGAATTCCTATTCAATTCAATTTCAATTCGATTTGAATTCTATTTCTATTCAATTTAATTCGAATTCATTTTCTATTCAATTCAATTCGAATTCATTTTCTATTCAATTCAATTTCAATTCGATTTGAATTCGTTTTCTATTCAATTTAATTTGAATTTATTTTCTATTCAATTCAATTCGAATTTATTTTCTATTTAATTCAATTCAAATTTATTTTCTAAAATATTCCATTCGAATTCATTTTCTAAAATATTCGATTATTGAAATCACTTTTCAATATTCATTAAAAACAAATAAATTCGACAAAGTTCCCGTTCGTGTTAAAATGGCGTTTAACTACTTAACACAGCTTCACATTTCAATATTCACTGAATATTATTTTAAAATATTTGATAATTCTGAACTGGAATCAGACACAGTCAATTACCATGTAATTTTAGTTATATGGATTTCATCCAATTCATGTATACAACAATGACAACAAACAATCAACCATCATCCAAAGTGCGTTCTACACTGTACAAGCATCAAATATAAATATTTAATGCTTATAACAGTCTGTCAATCAATCGATCGACATACAGCTAATTATTGGGATTAGTGTATGTCATATATCATCCCAAAACCCGTGTGGGGTTTCAAACAATCAAACACAGATTTTATTTGTGCAGTTGGGCGATGTGTAAAATTTATCGTCCCAATCAATATCAGTCCAATCAGCGTACATAAACAAATCGTTCGATTTGTAAATGAATATTTATTTTCATTTCATATACACGTTAAAAATTGTATTTCTAACGATAAATAATTTGTTTCAACACATGAATATCATTCACAGTTCATTTCCCATCACAAACAATTTTCACAACACAATCAAACAAACAAACAAGTCGTCCATGGTCTGTGGACGACGGTTCATATATGCAGTTATAGAATAGATAACTGTACAAAGAAAATTATAGTGAGGAATTCTCACATTTTGCTTCCACTACGTCATTCTTTAAAGGACGACGGTTTGGATTTCATTCTGCTTCCACTCAGTTCCATCGCACTCTGTTTCACATGATTTAAATATTAGAAATCATATTTTTAAACAACGATCTTTATAAATAAGAATCACATTTTTATTTCTCAATCCTGTAAATAAATATCACATTTTTTTATATTTTAAAGCCATATATATAAAAACCATATTTTTATTTCAATGCTTTTCATATTTAAAAATCTATGTTTTTCATATTCAAAAATCTATGTTTTTCATATTCAAAAATCTATGTTTTTCATATTTAAAAATCTATGTTTTTCAAATTCAAAAATCTATTTTTTTCATATTCAAAAATCTATGTAAATAAATAAAACAATGCCATTTTCATTTTAAAACTAAATCAACCTCACCCTAACAATCTTCCCCTTCGTTCCTCTCTTCTGGAACGAGAAAACAAGGGCTCAACTTCATCACTTGATTCCGCATGCAAAACGAGAGGGCCAGAACTCAATCGGAGGAGCTCACGCTGTGCGCCCTCGCGGCGCCTCTCTATGGTGTTGGTGGCTCGCAACTCGATTCAGCGAGGCGGCCTGAAAAAGGCTTTGACGGCGACGGTTTCCAGCTGAGAAATCGAACGAATTACGAATCGATAATCCCTCAAACTATTATCAAATTGAAGATTTCAATGAAGCGACCCGAACTTCCCCGGTCTCCGAAGAGATGAGAAAGAACAAATTACTGTGAGGACAAGACAAATCAGAACGCAAACGGAAGAACATTTCATTGTTATTACAACAATTCCATCAGATACAAGAATATACAGAGTATAAATGAATAAATAACATTCAACAAATATCAGATATTTAAATTACATTGCAGCGGAAAAACAATATAAAACACAACTGAAAATAATACACGGATACAGAGCTTTCCGAGCATCGTTCCAGCTGTAAATCAGGATCCTGTGAATATAAATCTGCAAAACCAAAACTACTAGCTGCCCGTGTGGAAAATAGGGGCACCCAGAGTTTAGGTTAAAACAATAAACTCCAGGTCAGTCATGTGACTGGTGTGAGAACTAAAACAGTTATTTAAAACTTTACTTTAAATCAGATATATCAAGGGACAAGGCCGTATAACACGGAACGGGTTTCCTCCCAAGAATACCAGTGCATATAACAAAACAGCGCAATGCTTTTTGAAAAAATGAAGCTATTATAAGACCCAGGTCCTATCACACAATGCAACGCAAGCCGAGGGATAGGGTTTTCCCTTATAATAGCCAAACATGCTTAGTACGTTTAAAATAAATCATTTGATACTACTATAAGTGCATAGCGTCAAAACAATTTCAATCATAAATATCAATCATAGACGGCATGGGTACCATATATCATGTCGCCACACTAGGCTCTACAAATAAAGCCGAAATACACGTATTGGAAAGTTGGATTTCCATCATGGTGGCTCCTGATTCGAAAGATCGATCGCGTAGGGCAATTCCCCACGGCTTACGTCCCAATAAGAGAAAACACCGTCTGCACATCCGCACTTTTGGGACCAGAGTATCAACGCAGCTTACGTCCCAGCGAGAGAAAACACCGCTTACTCTATCCCTGAGCACTAAGCTCATCTCGGTCGACCGAATCCGTGACACCACTAAGGTGCCCATCCACTAAAAAGCATACCGATCAAACCATCAGTTTACCACCATACCGAGGTGTGAGGCTCGCGAATCAACGCTATACACAAAGCCATGCTATAATAAAGTTGCGCTTTGATCATCATCCACCAAACTTTGCTTTTCAACAAAAGTCTGGATCACTGCATCTCAGCATGCCACACTATCAATCCATATCGTACCACTGATTTCTGCCAATATATAACCTCTGAGCTCATATGTCTCAGAGAAGGGCGTTAAGAAAGAGAATAAATTCCCCGCCTCCAAACAGATATATATTTAGCAGAGATCAACGAATACAATATAAAGGAATACAATGTCAGACACACCATCCATTTACAAGTCCGTTCTAAGTATGAACGAAACCGGAGGCACTTTCCTCGCATATCCGTCGATCTCCAAGTACGTCTGGACAACCACCAACTGATTCCCTCATCTTGGGTGTACAGCCCAATCAAGATCATCAGTAATCACCCAAACGATGTGAAGACTTTCGGTCTTCGACCACCGTCATCATCTTCGACTTTTCGTTGAATCGGTTATTCAGAATGGGTATAAACCCGGCCTTTCTGAACAACCCGCGTATATAGTAAACAAATGTTACCCAAACACAACATACGCCTCATTCCAATTCATCAGTCACTAACCGTAAATCAGCAAGAGAACAATTTCCCAAATATTAACCCCGAAGGCCGAAACCAACATCAGATCAATACCCAGGAAACCATTCTTCTTAGCTAATCTACAGTTAGTTTCTAAATTTCACATCCTTAGGGAAAGGTTCCCATTAATTTTTATCACAGATAAATTCTTTAAAATTTATTCTTTAATCATCCTTTGGATATCATTTCAAACCAAATTATGGTTTTACAAACTAGTCGGGATTAGCGAACCACACCGAAGTAATTATTTATTTTATTTCCCAATCCCAACCTATTCATCCCATGAAGCAAAACTGGTAATACTCCATATCTAACACCACGGTGTTATCGGTAAATTTAATTACAATCTCACGTTCAAATCCAATTAAAGATTTAACTATCGCTTTGGAGCAAAACTGGTAATACTCCATTCTCACTCACTTTCCCAAATTTGATAATTTAAATTATCAATTCACATTTCAATCTAATTGCAGATTCATTAAAACTTCCTTTACTAGGTTAAAGAACAAGTGTTATTTAAAACACTGTTCACGATAAACCCACAAATCAATTCTAATTCCATTCCACTCAAATATATTAGAAATTCCGATTATTTAAAACCCTTTTTTAAATCCAATTTATTTATTTAAAAATTATTGGGTTTTAAATTTAGTTCAAATCTAGTTCATTTCGATAAAAATCTATTTTTATCTTTTCAAATATGGAGTTTTTCATCCCAATTTTTCCCAAATCATTTCTTATGATTTTACACAAATTATTGATATTTTTAATAATTTTATCAAGGCCCGTCCAGTCGATTTCCAACAGCGGCCATCGAACTGCACTTACAGCGACCTTTTCCAAATTTGATTTGGACGTATCTCCAAATCCAACCGTTAGATTTCAAATTTCTAATATTCGTTAGAAATATCTTTTCGATACGAACCCAACGGTTCCGGTTTTAGGAGAATCCGACGGTCGGATCTCCCGTAATGTCCGTTCGAAGTCAATGGTCGAAATTTACGAACTGTCGCGGCGCGGTGCGTTCTATTCAGGCCATTATATTATATATATAATATATATTTCGTCGATTTCTATTTAAAACGAATTTTATAAATAGTTTTAAATTCGTTTCAAAAACAATTTCAACTTCCAATTCAAATTCAAATCAAAATTGAATTTTCTCTTATAAATTCGTTTTAAATCCATTTCAATTCAATTCAAATTTCAATTCAATTCAATTCGAATTCGTTTCCTTTTCAATTCAATTCAATTCAATTCAATTCGAATTCATTTTCTTTTCAAATCAAATTCGTTTTCTATTCAATTCAAATCAAATTCGTTTTCTATTCAATTCAATTCGAATTCGTTTTCTATTCAATTCAATTCGAATTCGTTTTCTATTCAATTCAATTCAAATTCGTTTTCTATTCAATTCAATTCAAATTCGTTTTCTATTCAATTCAATTCGAATTCGTTTTCTATTCAATTCAAATTCGTTTTCTATTCAATTCAAATTCGTTTTCTATTCAATTCAAATTCGTTTTCTATCCAATTCAATTCAAATTCATTTTCTATTCAATTCAAATTCGTTTTCTATTCAATTCAAATCAAATTCGTTTTTTATTCAAAATATCAGATTTTGAAATCACTTTCGATGTTCATTATAAATTGGATAAAATCGATATGAATATCGTTCACGTCAAAATGGCATCAATCTAATCGACACGGCTTCATATATTTCTATTTTCAAATATTCTATTTCAAATATTTCTATTTCAAATATTTCTCTTTTTTTTTTCAAATATTTCTATTTCAAATATTGAATGAGGCCCAATCAATTACCATATAATGCTAATTATATGGATTTTCTACAACACATGTATACAATAACAACGATGAATAATCAACCATCATCCAAAGTGCAGTCTACACTGTATAAGCATCGAATATAAATATTTAATGCTTATAACAGTCTGTCAATCAATCGATCAACATACAACTAAACAATCGGGATTAGTGTACGTCAAATATCATCCCAATACCCGTGTGGGGTTTCAAACAATCAAACACAGATTTTATTTGTGCAGTTGGGCGATGTGTTAAATTTATCGTCCCAATCAATATCAGTCAAATGTGGGTATTTAAACAAATCGTCCGATTTGTTTATTTTTATTTTCCCTTCATATATACGTTAAAAATTCTATTTTTAACTATAAAATATTTTTAACTATATAAATATTTTATTTCATTTCACATCACATCACACAATCAACTACACATCAAAATCAAACAAACAAGCATACAAGCCGTCCATGGTTTGTGGATGACTGGTGTCGGGTGCTACTAAACACCGCCTGCATCCTAGTATATATTTTAACTAGAACAATTAAATTAAAAGTGAGAAGTTCTCACCCTTTCGCTAAACTGAATGACGCAACTCTTCATGGGTAGGAAATCTTCACCGTGCTTTCCTTTCGTCTATTTTGTTGCCCGTATTCACTACATATATAAAAATTGAATTTTTACTTCGCTATTCACTATATAAAAACGAATTTTTATATTGTTGCAATGTATATAAAAAAATCACATGTTTTTATAATCACTCCATATGGATAAAAATTCTATTTTTACATCGCAACTATATAGATAAAAATTCTATTTTTATCACGCTATTCTCTATATAAAGACTTCGCCCTTTTGAAATATAAAGATTTAATTTTTATTTCATCACTATAAAAATCACCTCTTTATTTCAACATATATACAATAAAAAACAGATTTTTATTTCGCTACAAATATAAAGATAATATTTTCATATTCTCTATTATAAAAAAATCATATTTTTATCATTTCTACTATATAAAAATTATATTTTTAACTTGTCAAAAATAATTTCTTCTTACGATAAAATCAAATCTTTATATTTTCAAAAATATCAAAGATGTCTATATTCTTCAACGTAATTATACTTACAAAACTGATTTTTTTATCTTTTAAAGCTAATACATTAAATAAATAAAACAAATAAACTAAGAAAACACTTACAACGAAAAAAAAGGGGGCTGAGGGGCGTCACTGTTCGACGGAGGGGGGGAACAACGTCTGAGGGGAAAAAGGGGGGTGCTGCTGGTCGGAGGCGGGGTCAGGGTGGCGCGGTCTGAAGTGGAGTCGGCAGGGGGTGGAGGCGTTCCTGCGACGAGGTCTGAGGAAGACGGGGGGATTAGAGGCGGTTCTAGGGTTTCACGAGGAGGGGGATGCGAGATGAACGGAGGGGGTGTCGAGGGGAGGGAGGCGCCGACGTTGGGCCCGGAGGCGATGGCGGCGGTGGTTCGTCGCTGGTGGAGGCGCGATGGAAAATCGAGATCGCGGGTTTTTTATTCTGATCGGGGAGAGAGAGTGAGGAGAGAAAGGAGGTCAACGCCTTTTATAAATATATATATTTTTATTTTATTTTAAAATTCTAAAAAGTAACTTTTTCATTCGAACTCGAAACGAGACCCACCGCCTGTCGTCCATAGCTAATTACCCCCATTCCGAACACAATGGGATATGTATCGTAAGCTGATTCGACTGTTTCGATCAGTTTTCGCCAAAATCAACATATAACTCTAATATTGAATTTGAACGCGCATTTCAATTTACCGGGGTCACATACTAACTCGAAAAATCAAAAAAAAATATTTTCTAGCTTCGTATTGACGATACGGTCCTAACAAAACTAATTTCATCAAATTCTGAGACCGTTTGAAAAATGGCCTTTTCCAGTCGATTAAAATCAATTGAAACTGGTCAAACGCGTTTTCCTTCGCCACGCTCACATATTGAATTGAAAAATTATGAAAATTGGAATCTAGCAGTAACTTGACATCACGGATCCAACAAAAGTGGTTTCGTCGAAATCCGAGGTCGTTTGCAAAATTCCCATTTTTAAGGGCCTGAATTCCACAGCGACTATTCAGAATTTTCAACTGGACATATCTTTTGATTCCCGCTATGAAATTTCGATTCCCCGGATTCGTTGGAAAGATATTATCAAATAGATCCTAATATTTTTGGTTTCACCGAAATCCGGTTTATTTTGCACCCGGTACATTCATTTGAAATTTGAAATCGAATTATCGAACTACCGCGCCGTTTTCAATTCCTTTTATAATTTAAAATAAATATTTATATTCTAACGATGATCTATATAATATATATGTTCGAATTCTATTCAAAATAATTTTTCTCGCCATTATTATTTAAAATAATCTATTTTAAATATTCAAAATTCATTAAAATTGCCAAAATAAAAATTTTAAACTGGCCCAGATTTTACGGGTTGTTACAATCTCCCCCATTTAAAACTTTTCGTCCCCGAAAAGGAACGAAGCCGAAAGTTGTTTCACAAATCAACTTAGCTTCCGTTATTTTCATTACGGCTTAAGTTCTTCAACTTTTCAGTTTCTAAGAACTTTTCAAATTTTTCAAAAATTTGGCTAACACCCTAAATTTTCGAAAAATTTCGCCATAACTTCCCCTGCACCGGGAGCACCGGGAAAATCCCGAAATTGCCATATAGGCCCTCTGATCTCAAAAAGAAAAAGAAAAAGCCAAGCGGCTAGCCAATCGGCTCATAAAATCATCATCACCCAAACAAAACAATAAATTATGGTAAACATGTACCTATTTGTCGGGCAAACAAATTTTATTCTTCTGCTCTAGCCTCCTTGCTATGACCTGTTCAATGTAAGTACATGTATATGCATGCAATTTCAATCAAATTTCAAAACAGTCTAATTTGCGGTGCTAAATTCGCCTTAGTTCAACATTCTTCTTACACTAGCTATATTATACAGTATCGATACATTTTTAAAACAAAAGCATACTTACGTTCATACAAGCATCATACATAAACATACGTATATCCAAAATACTAGTTCATTACATTAAAACCCAACTTTCTAGGAAGTCGTGCCTCCTCCTTGCATAATTTCCAAAGTAGATATCTCCTTTCCTTTGGATTTCTTATCACCCTTCTTTAACGGGCAATTTCGGGCTAGATGCCCTACTTCTTTGCATCGGAAGCACTTCTTTTCTTTTCCTAATTTTCTGGATTTTTTCTTAACGTTTGGACACTTATCCACAAAATGTCCCGTTTCTTTGCACTTAAAACAAACTATGTCCATTCTTATCTCTTTCTCCTTGCTTTTCTTTCTCTCAGGGCACCAAACCGCATAATGCCCTTCTTCTCTGCATATACGACAATAAACACCCACGTATGTTCCTAAGTTCAACTCCCTTTCTTTTTCTGTTTTCTGGTGGACTCTCCTTGTTTGTTTCGGAGTCATACAGAAGTCAGCATTAGATAAGCCATAGAGAACCATCTCCTACATTATATTTTGAGGATTTTATCAAGAGAGTTTGCATTACTTTTCACTTAACAAATATCTTGATTTATGCTTTATATAGCATTCCAGTATTTCTATTAGTTGAATTAATAATCATCACAGCTAGCAATCAATGTGTTGGTTAACTTTCAAACGTATAATTTTTTTATACATATACTAAAAATCATGTTTTTGATGCCAAATCACAACAATAAACCTATCTAGTTTGGTTCTCACACCAGTCGATTGGAAATATATAAATATCTCACTTTCGAAACTCGAACATAAACACTGATGATGAGATCTCAATTATCAGTATCATCTCCGGGCGACTAGAGTGTGATTCTATATCTATTCAATATATTAAAACTTCGAATACACGTTTGCAAGGCGTATATGCAAAATCTATAAATATTGGATTGTCCAAATTCAATATAAAACTAATATTCAAATACGTATAAAATGGTCTAAACTTTCAAAATAAAGTTTGTTTTCATGTTTATTTTTTTTTTTAAAAATAACACTCTTTCGACTTGTTCTAGGACACTACTGATCCCATCTCTAACGAGTCATTCTTATTGGATATTACTAATCCAATCTCTGATGAATTCTTTCGTTCGGTTCTAAGGTGCCTTGTTCTCTGAGCTTTGTAAACCAAAGCTCTGATACCAAATGAAGCGACCCGAACTTCCCCGGTCTCCGAAGAGATGAGAAAGAACGAATTACTATGAGGACAAGACAAATCAGAACGCAAACGGAAGAACATTTCATTGTTATTACAACAATTCCATCAGATACAAGAATATACAGAGTATAAATGAATAAATTACATTCAACAAATATTAGAGATTTAAATTACATTGCAGCGGAAAGACAATATAAAACACAACTGAAAATAATACACGGATACAGAGCTTACCGAGCATCGTTCCAGCTGTAAATCAGGATCCTGTGAAAATAAATCTGCAAAACCAAAACTACTAGCTGCCCGTGTGGAAAATAGGGGCACCCAGAGTTTAGATTAAAACAATAAACTCCAGGTCAGTCATGTGACTGGTGTGAGAACTAAAACAATTATTTAAAACTTTACTTTAAATCAGATATATCAAGGGACCACGCCGTATAACACGGAACGGGTTTCCTCCCAAGAATACCAGTGCATATAACAAAACAGCGCAATGCTTTTTGAAAAAATGAAGCTATTATAAGACCCAGGTCCTATCACACAATGCAACGCAAGCCGGGGGATAGGGTTTTCCCTCATAATAGCCAAACATGCTTAGTACGTTTAAAACAAATCATTTGATACTACTATAAGTGCATAGCGTCAAAACAATTTCAATCATAAATATCAATCATAGACGGCATGGGTACCATATATCATGTCGCCATACTAGGCTCTACAAATAAAGCCGAAATACACATATTGGAAAGTTGGATTTCCATCATGGTGGCTCCTGATTCGAAAGATCGATCGCGTAGTGCAATTCCCCACGGCTTACGTCACAACAAGAGAAAACACCGTCTGCACATCCGCACTTTTGGGACCAGAGTATCACCGCGGCTTACGTCCCAGCGAGAGAAAACACCGCTTACTCTATCCCTGAGCACTAAGCTCATCTCGGTCGACCGAATCCACGACACCACTAAGGTGCCCATCCACTAAAAAGCATACTGATCAAACCATCAGTTTACCACCATACCGAGGTGTGAGGCTCGCGAATCAACGCTATACACAAAGCCATGCTATATTAAAGCTGCGCTTTGATCATCATCCACCAAACTTTACTTTTCAACAAAAGTCTGGATCACTGCATCTCAGCATGCCACACTATCAATCCATATCGTACCACTGATTTCTGCCAATATATAATCTCTGAGCTCGTATGTCTTAGAGAAGGGCGTTAAGCAAGAGAATAAATTCCCCGCCGCCAAACAGATATATATTTAGCAGAGATCAACGAATACAATATAAAGGAATACAATGTCAGACACACCATCCATTTACAAGTCCGTTCTAGGTCTGAACGAAACCGGAGGCACTTTCCTCGCATATCCGTCAATCTCCAAGTACGTCTGGACAACCACCAACTGATTCCCTCATCTTGGGTGTACAGCCCAATCAAGATCATCAGTAATCACCCAAACGATGTGAAGACTTTCGGTCTTCGACCACCGTCGTCATCTTCGACTTTTCGTCGAATCGGTTATTCAGAATGGGTATAAACCCGGCCTTTCTGAACAACCCGCGTATATAGTAAACAAATATTCCCCAAACACAACATACGCCTCATTCCAATTCATCAGTCACTAACCGTAAATCTGCAAGAGAACAATTTCCCAAATATTAACCCCGAAGGCCGAAACCAACATCAGATCAATACCCAGGAAACCATTCTTCTTAGCTAATCTACAGTTAGTTTCTAAATTTCACATTCTTAGGGAAAGGTTCCCATTAATTTTTATCAAAGATAAATTCTTTAAAATTTATTCTTTAATCATCCTTTGGATATCATTTCAAACCAAATTATGGTTTTACAAACTAGTCGGGATTAGCGAACCACACCGAAGTAATTATTTATTTTATTTCCCAATCCCAACCTATTCATCCCATGAAGCAAAACTGGTAATACTCCATATCTAACACCACGGTGTTATCGGTAAATATAATTACCATCTCACGTTCAAATCCAATTAAATATTTAACTATCGCTTTGGAGCAAAACTGGTAATACTCCATTCTCGCTCACTTTCCCAAATTTGATAATTTAAATTATCAATTCACATTTCAATCTAATTGCAGATTCATTAAAACTTCCTTTACTGGGTTAAAGAACTAATGTCATTTAAGACACAGTTCACGATAAACCCAAATCACATTCTATTTATTATCGGGTTAAAGAACAAGTGTTATTTAAAACACTGTTCACGATAAACCCACAAATCAATTCTAATTCCATTCCACTCAAATATATTAGAAATTCCAATTATTTAAAACCCCTTTTTAAATCCAATTTATTTATTTAAAAATTATTGGGTTTTAAATTTAGTTCAAATCTAGTTCATTTCGATAAAAATCTATTTTTATCTTTTCAAATATGGAGTTTTTCATCCCAATTTTTCGCAAATCATTTCTTATGATTTTACACAAATTATTGATATTTTTAATAATTTTATCAAGGCCCGTACAGTCGATTTGCAGCCATCGAACTGCACTTACAACGACCTTTTCCAAATTTGATTTGGACGTATCTCCAAATCCAACCGTTAGATTTCAAATTTCTAATATTCGTTAGAAAGCTCTTTTCAATACGAACCCAACGGTTTCGGTTTTAGGAGAATCCGACGGTCGGATCTCCCGTAATGTCCGTTCGAAGTCAATGGTCGAAATTTACGAACTGCCGCAGCGCGGCGCATTCTATTCAGGCCATTATATTATATATATAATATATATTTCGTCGATTTCTATTTAAAACGAATTTTATAAATAGTTTTAAATTTGTTTCAAAAACAATTTCAACTTCCAATTCAAGTTCAAATCAAAATTGAATTTTCTCTTATAAATTCGTTTTAAATCCATTTCAATTCAATTCAAATTTCAATTCAATTCAATTCGAATTCGTTTCCTTTTCAATTCAATTCAATTCAATTCAAATTCGTTTTCTTTTCAATTAAAGTCAAATTCGTTTTCTATCCAATTCAAATCAAATTCGTTTTCTATTCAATTCAATTCGAATTCGTTTTCTATTCAATTCAATTCGAATTCGTTTTCTATTCAATTCAATTCAAATTCGTTTTCTATTCAATTCAATTCAAATTCGTTTTCTATTCAATTCAATTCAAATTCGTTTTCTATTCAATTCAAATTCGTTTTCTATTCAATTCAAATTCGTTTTCTATTCAATTCAAATCAAATTCGTTTTTTATTCAAAATATCAGATTTTGAAATCACTTTCGATGTTCATTATAAATTGGATAAAATCGATATAAATATCGTTCACGTCAAAATGGCGTCAATCTAATCTACACGGCTTCATATATTTCTATTTTCAAATATTCTATTTCAAATATTTCTATTTTAAATATTTCTCTTCTTCTTTTTTCCAAATATTTCTATTTCAAATATTGAATGAGGCCCAATCAATTACCATATAATGTTAATTATATGGATTTTCTACAACACATGTATACAATAACAACGATGAATAATCAACCATCATCCAAAGTGCAGTCTACACTGTATAAGCATCGAATATAAATATTTAACGCTTATAACAGTCTGTTAATCAATCGATCGACATACAACTAAACAATCGGGATTAGTGTACGTCAAATATCATCCCAATACCCGTGTGGGGTTTCGAACAATCAAACACAGATTTTATTTGTGCAGTTGGGCGATGTGTAAAATTTATCATCCCAATCAATATCAGTCAAATGTGGGTATATAAACAAATCGTCCGATTTGTTTATTTTTATTTTCCCTTCATATATACGTTAAAAATTCTATTTTTAACTATAAAATATTTTTAACTATATAAATATTTTATTTCATTTCACATCACATCACACAATCAACTACACATCAAAATCAAACAAACAAGCATACAAGCCGTCCATGGTCTGTGGACCACGGGTGTCGGGTGCTACTAAACACCGTCTGCATCCTAGTATATATTTTAACTAGAACAATTAAATTAAAAGTGAGGAGTTCTCACCCTTTCGCTAAACTGAATGACGCAACTCTTCATGGGAAGGAAATCTTCATCGTGCTTTCCTTTCGTCTATTTCGCTGCTCGTATTCACTACATATATAAAAATTAAATTTTTACTTCGCTATTCACTATATAAAAACGAATTTTTATATTGTTGCAATGTATATAAAAAAATCACATGTTTTTATAATCACTCCATATGGATAAAAATTCTATTTTTACATCGCAACTATATAGATAAAAATTCTATTTTTATCACCCTATTCTCTATATAAAGACTTCGCCCTTTTCAAATATAAAGATTTAATTTTTATTTCATCACTATAAAAATCACCTCTTTATTTCAACATATATACAATAAAAATCAGATTTTTATTTCGCAACAAATATAAAGGTAATATTTTCATATTCTCTATTATATAAAAATCATATTTTTATCATTTCTACTATATAAAAATTATATTTTTAACTTGTCAAAAATAATTTCTTCTTACGATAAAATCAAATCTTTATATTTTCAAAAATATCAAAGATGTCTATATTCTTCAACGTAATTATACTTACAAAACTGATTTTTTTTATCTTTTAAAGCTAATACATTAAATAAATAAAACAAATAAACTAAGAAAACACTTACAGCGAAAAAAAGGGGGCTGAGGGGCGTCACTGTTCGACGGAGGGGGGGAACAGCGTGTGAGGGGATAAAGGGGGGGTGTTGCTGGTCGGAGGCGGGGTCAGGGTGGCGCGGTCTGAGGTGGAGTCGGTAGGGGGTGGAGGCGTTCCTGCGACGAGGTCTGAGGAAGAGGGGGGATTAGAGGCGATTCTAGGGTTTCACGAGGAGGGGGATGCGAGATGAACGGAGGGGGTGTCGAGGGGAGGGAGGCGCCGACGTTGGGCCCGGAGGCGATGGCGGCGGTGGTTTGTCGCTGGTGGAGGCGCGATGGAAAATCGAGATCGCGGGTTTTTTTTATTCTGATCGGGGAGAGAGAGTGAGGAGAGAAAGGGGGTCAACGCCTCTTATAAATATATATATTTTTATTTTATTTTAAAATTCTAAAAAGTAACTTTTTCATTCGAACTCGAAACGAGACCCACCGCTTGTCGTCCATAGCTAATTACCCCCATTCCGAACACAATGGGATATGTATCGTAAGCTGATTCGACTGTTTCGATCAGTTTTCGCCAAAATCAACATATAACTCTATATATTGAATTTGAACGCACATTTCAATTTACCGGGGTCACATACTAACTCGAAAAATCAAAAAAAAAATATTTTCTAGCTTCGTATTGACGATACAGTCCAAACAAAACTAATTTCGTCAAATTCTGAGACCGTTTGAAAAATGGCCATTTTCCAGTCGATTAAAATCAATTGAAACTGGTCAAACGCGTTTTCCTTCGCCACGCTCACATATTGAATCGAAAAATTATGAAAATTGGAATCTAGCAGTAACTTGACATCACGGATCCAACAAAAGTGGTTTCGTCGAAATCCGAGGTCGTTTGCAAAATTCCCATTTTTAAGGGCCTGAATTCCACAGCGACTATTCAGAATTTTCAACTAGACATATCTTTTGATTCCCACTATGAAATTTCGATTCCCCGGATTCGTTGGAAATATATTATCAAATAAATCCTAATATTTTTGGTTTCACCGAAATCCGGTTTATTTTGCACCCGGTTCATTCATTTGAAATTTGAAATCGAATTATCGAACTACCGCACCGTTTTCAATTCCTTTTATAATTTAAAATAAATATTTATATTCTAACGACGATCAATATAATATATATGTTCGAATTCTATTCAAAATAATTTTTCTCGCCATTACTATTTAAAATAATCTATTTTAAATATTCAAAATTCGTTAAAATTGCCAAAATAAAAAATTTAAACTGGCCCAGATTTTACGGGTTGTTACACTCTCCTTGTTGATTAATTTTTGTTTTATAATCTCCTGGAATCATTGCATCATTCAAAATCGGTTTAGGGTTTTATATGGGAGGATTTCTGCCGTTTCTCCCATCGCGTGGCGACGTTGAGTGAATGTGAACAGGCTAGGGTTTTGAACCAATTATGTGAGGATATATAATATAAAATAATATTATTTTAGTTCACCTTTTAATTCGATTTGTGTTCGGACTCCAAATCTATCCCAATGAGTGTTGCCCCTAGCTAATTACCCCCACTCTGAACACAATAGGATATGTATCGCAGGCCAATTCGACCGTTAAGTTCAGTTTCCGTTGAATTTAAAATATACATCTTTATATATTCAATTCAAACGCATATTTCAATTTACTGGGGTCACATACGAACTCTAAAAATTCCCGAAAAATATTTTCTAGCTTCGTATTGACAATACGGTCCTAACAAAACTAATTTCGTCGAATTCTGAGACCGTTTGAAAATGGTCATTTTCCAGTCGATTAAAATTAACTAAAACTGGTCAAACGCGTTTAACTTCGCCACGCTCACATATTAATTCAGAAAATTATGAATTTTGAAACCTAGCAATAAATTGACATCCCGGATCCAACAAAAGTGGTTTCGTCGAAAACCGAGGTCGTTTGCAAAATGGCTATTTTTAAAGGCCTTTATATAAATTAAAATATATATAAATTCCACAGCGACTTTTCTGAAATTTAAAGTGGACATATCTTTCACTCTATAAAGTGAAATCCCAGTTTCTTAGATCCGTTAGAAAGATATGATCGAACAGATTCAAATATTTCTTGTTTTGCTGAAATCCGATTTATTTTGAATCCTGTACATTCATTTGAAATTTGAAATCGAATTTTCGAACTTCCGCGTCATTTCAGGCTCGTTATATAATTAAAATAAATTTATTTATTTTAACTTCATCGAAAATATATTTTCTGTCATTATTATTTAAAATAAACTATTTTAAATATTCAAAATTCACTAAAATTGCCAAAATAAAAATTTTAAATTGGCTCGGATTTCCAGGTTATTACAATCTCCCCCACTTAAAACTTTTCGTCCCCGAAAAGGAACGAAGCCGAAAGTTGTTTAACTAATCAACTCAACTTTCATTGTTTTCATTACGGCTTAAGTTCTTCAACTTTTCAATTTCAAAGAACTTTTCAAAAATTTCAAAAATTTGGCTAACACCCTAAATTTTCGAATTTTTTTTCCATAACCTCCCCTACATCGGGGACTTCGGGATATTTCATATAGCCTCCCATGGCCTTCTTCAATCCAAAATAAAAATAAAAAGCCAATCGGCTCATAAAATCATCATCACCCAAACCAAACAGTAAATTATGGTAAATATGTACCTATTTGTCGGGCAAACAATTTTATTCTTCTGCTCTAGCCTCCTCGCTATGACCTATTCAATGTAAGTACATGTATATGCATGCAAATGCGACTAATTTTCAATACAATTTACTATTTGGTTCAAATTGGCTATATGGTTCAAATTTATGAATCAAACAATAATCAAACAACACAATCAGCAATCAATTAGTTGATTAACATTTCAAATTCATAATTTTGATATATAGTCAAAAATCACATTTTTGGTGCCAAATCACAACAATAGACCCTTTCTAGCTTTGGTTCTCACACCAGCCAATTGGAAATAGATAAATATCACACTTTCGTCACTCGAAGATAAATTCTGACGATGAGTACTCAACCATCAGAATCATCTTCGGGTCACTAGAGTATGATTCTATATCTATCCAGTATATTAAAACTTCGTATAGACGCTAGCTAGGCGTATATGCAAAATCTTCATATACTAGATTGTCCAAATTCAACAAAAATAAATATTCAAATACGTTAAATAAAGTTTAATTTTTCAAAACAAAATTTGTTTTCATTTTAAAAATATACTCTTCACACTCATTCTAGGATACTACTGACCCCATCTCTAACAAGTCATTCCCGTTGGATATTACTAATCCAATTTCTGATGAATTCTTTCATTCGGTTCTAATGTGTCTTGTTCTCTAAGCTTTGTAAACCAAAGCTCTGGTACCAAATGAAGCGACCCGAACTTCCCCGGTCTCCGAAGAGAAGAGAAAGAACAAATTACTTTGAGGACAAGACGAATCAGAACGCAAACAGAAGAACATTTCATTGCTTATTACAACAATTCCATCAGAATACAAGAATATGCAGAGTATGAATAAATATTACACAGAAGATATCAGAGATTTAAAATACATTTAAATACATCGCAGCGGAAATAATACAAAACACAACTAGAAGAGATATACGTATACAGAGCTTTAGGGATATCATTCCAGCTATAAACCAGGTTCCTGTGAATATAAATCTGCAAAACCAAAACTATTAGCTGCCCGTGTCAAAATAAGGGGCACCTAAAGTTTAGGTTAAAACAATAAACTCCAGGTCAGTCATGGGACTAGTGTGAGAACTAAAAACAGTTATTAATCTTTATTTTAAAGTTAGGTAAATCAAGGGACCACGCCGTATAACACGTAACGGGTTTCCTCCCAAGAACACCAGTGCATAAAACAACAACGCAATGCTAAATAAAGAACAATGAAGCTATTATAAGACCCAAGTCCCATCACACAATGCAACACAAACCGGAGGATAGGGTTTTACCTTATAATAGCCAAAGAATGCTTGATACTCTAAATTTCATGTTTTAATTCTTAATCAGACTCCAACCGTAATCCCTAAGTATCAACCCCGAAGGCCGAAACCAACATCAGACTAATACCCAGGAAACCGCCCATCTTAGCTCGTGCAGTTAGTTTCTGATTTTATATACAATCATAAATATCAATCATAGACGGCATGAGTGCCCCATCCCACTATGTCGCCATACTAGGCTCTACCATCAAAACTGAATTATCACGTATTGGAAATTGGATTTCTGTTTGTGAACCAAGGCCAGGGATCGTCCTCTACCGATTCGAGACAATCTAGCCTACCATGTCTCAGGACCCAGACTCAGGTGAGCACTTGGATCGTCAGGGTCGGTCCACCGATGTGGATTAAAATGCCTGAACACTGCGTTTCCCCGCCCTATGGGGCGTAAATGAGCCAAGGAATGACTCCATCGGCTTCACATAGTCACCGATATATCCAAGGCGCCTCGCAACTGCAACAACCACATAAGTCAAACTCGTCAGGGCATGTAAAACCACTGACGCCACTTCTAGATAGAAAGAAACGCATGCCCTCCCTGAAGTCCTCTACCGTTTTTGGTTCACAACCGGGGTGTGAGGCTCGCGAATCAATGCTACACAAAGCTATGCCACGCAGGCTGTGCTTTGATCATCAACCACAAGACTTTGCTTTTCAACAGAAGCCTTGATCATTTGCATCTTAGCATGCCACACAGGCAAACCACTACATGCAACTGATATCCATCAATCACACAGAATGATATCCAATGTCAGACAAACAGCCCATTTACAAGTCCGTTCTGGGTCTGAACGAAACCGGAGGCACCTTGTACCTCGCATATCCATCAATCTCCAAGTACGTCTGGATGACCACTAACTGATTCCCTCCTCTTGGGTGTACGGCCCAATCAAGATCATCAGTAATCACCCAAACGACGTGAAGACCTCCGGTCTTCGACCACTGTCTTCATCTTCGACTTATCGTTGTATTAGTTGTTCAAAATGGGATTAACCCGGTCTTTCCGAATAACTCGCGTATATAATAAACAAGTGTTACACAAACACAACATACGCCTCATTCCAATTCATCAGTCACCAACCGCAAATTAGCAAGAGAATAATTCCCCAAACATTAACCCCGAAGGCCGAAACCAAAATCAGATCAATACCCAGGAAGCCATTCTTCTTAGCTAACCTACAGTTAGTTTCTAAATTTCACATTCTTAGGGAAAGGTTCCCATTAAATTTATCAAAGATAAAATCTTTTAAATTTATTCTTTAATCTTCCTTTGAATATCACTTCAAACTAGTCGGGTTTAACGAACCTTACCGAAGTAATCATTTGTTTTAATTTCCCAATCCCAACCTATTCATCCCATGAAGTAAAACTGGTAATACTTCATATCTAACACCACGGTGTTATCGGTAAATTCAATTACCATTTCACGTTCAAATCTAATTAAAGATTTAACTATCGCCTGGAGCAAAACTGGTGATACTCCATTATCGATCTTTTCAATCTAATTAAAGATTCATTAAAACTCCACTTAGTTTTAATCTTTAACTGGGTTAAAGAATCAGTGTCATTTAAAACACGGTTCACGATAAACCAAAAATCACATCACATTTCAATCAGTCCCTAACCGTAAATTAGCAAACCCAAAATCACACACGACCCGCAACTTCCCCGTAAAGGAAAGCGTCGGATAGTTCGAGAACAAACCACAACAGAACGCATATAAAAGAACATTTCACTGTATATTACAACAATGCATCAGATTACAAGAATATACAGAGTACAAATGAATATTACACAGAAATATCAGAGATTTAAATTACATTTAAATACATATCAGCGGAAAATAATACAATACACAACTAGAAGGGATATACGGATACAAAGCTTTCCGGATATCGTTCCAGCTGTAAACCAGGATCCTGTGAATATAAATCTGCAAAACCACAACTACTAGCTGCCCGTGTCAAAATAAGGGCACCCAGAGTTTAGGTTAAAACAATAAACTCCAGGTCAGTCATGTGACTGGTGTGAGAACTAAAACAGTTAATCTTTATTTTTAAAGTTAGGTAAATCAAGGGACCACGCCGTAACACGGAACGGGTTTCCTCCCAAGGATATCAGTGCATAAAACAACAGCGCAATGCTAAATAAAGAAAAATGAAGCTGTTATAAGACCCAGGTCCCATCACACAATGCAACGCAGCCGAGGATAGGGTTTTCCCTTATAACAGCCAAAGAATGCTTGATACGTTTTAAAACAAATCATTTGATACTACTATAAGTGCATAGTGTATAAAACAACTTCAAATCATAAGTATCAATCATAGGCGACATGAGCGTCCCATGCCACTATGTCGCCATATATAGGTTTACAAATAAAACCGCAAAGTCACGTATTTGGAAATTGGATTTCCGTCTATGAACCGAGGCCAGGGATCGTCCTCTACCGATTCGAGACAATCTAGCCTACCATGTCTCAGGAACAGCCGCAACTGCCCCCTGGATCGTCAGGGCCGGTCCACCGATGTGGATTATTATGCCTGAACAATACGTCTCCCCGCCCTTTGGGGCGCAAACGAGCCAACGAATGACTCCATCGGACCCGGATCGTCCGATCAAACCGAGGCGCCTCGCAACAGCAACAACCACACAGGTGAAAAGTATATAAATGTCAGGGCTGGTAGGTCACTGACACCACCCTAGCTAGAAAGAAACGCATGCCCTCCCTGAGGTCCTCTCCCGTTTTGGGTTCATAGCCGGGGTGCGAGGCTCGCGAATTCACGTTACACAAAGCTGTGCCACACAGGCTGTGCTTTGATCATCACCACAAGACTTTGCTTTTCAACAGAAGCCTTGATCATTTGCATCTTAGCATGCCACACAGGCAAACCACTCTATGCAACCGATATCAGTCACACAGAATGAAATCCAATGTCAGACACACAGTCCATTTACAAGTCCGTTCTGGGCTTGAACGAAACCGGAGGCACCTAGTACCCCGCATATCCATCGATCTCCAAGTACGTCTGGACGATCACCAACTGTTTCCATCTTCTTGGGTGTACAGCCCAATCAAGATCATCAGTAATTATCCAAACGACGTGAAGACTTCTGGTCTTCGACCACCGTCTTCCTCTTCGACACCACGTCGAATCAGTTATTCAGAATGGGTTAAACCCGGTCTTTCTGAATAACTCGCGTATATATCATAAAAGTGTTACACAAACACAACATACGCCCCATTCCAATTCAGAATATTCTTTTATCCAAATATTCCCATTAATTTTATCCAAGATAAATTCTTTAAATTTATTCTTTAATCTCCTTTGAATATCAATTCAAACTAGTCGGGATTAGCGAACCACACCGGAGTAATCATTTATTTTATTTCCCAATCCCAACCTATTTATCACATGAAGTAAAACTGGTTATACTTCATATCTAACACCACAGTGTTATCGGTAAATTCAATTACCATTTCACGTTCAAATCTAATTTAAGATTTAACTATCGCCTGGAGCAAAACTGGTGATACTCCATTCTCGATCTTTTCAATCTAATTAAAGATTCATTAAAACTCCACTTAGTTTTAATCGTTATCTGGGTTAAAGAATCAGTGTCATTTAAAACACGATTCACGATAAACCCAAAATCACATTCCATTAATTATCGGGTTAAAGAACAAGTGTTATTTAAAACACTGTTCACGATAAACCCAAAAATCAATACCAATTCAATTCCAATTAAATATCATTTAATTGGTACACTTCATTAAATCTAAATAAAGAGATTTAATCTTTTCTCAACTGGGTTCAAGAACAGTGTTAGTGAAGTCACCATTCACGACAAACCCAAATCACATTTGATATTCAATACAAGGCACTGAATAGAAAATATATCGGCTTATATTCAATATCAAATTCTACGATTAACAAATGTCGTATTGGAAATAACGATATCAATATATATATCTTTCAAATTTCCATAACAACATCTGTATAATCACGAATTCCAACATCGAAATATTCCGAAGACAATTTCGATTCAAATCCACTCCAATGCAATCATTGGAAATTCTGGTTATTTTTAAAACCCTTTTCAAATTCAATTTATTTATTTAAAAATAAATAGAATTATATTCCTAGTTCAAAACTAGTTCATTTCGATAAAAATCTATTTTTATCTTTTCAAATATGGAGTTTATCATCCCAAATCTTCACAAATCATTTCTTATGATTTTACACAAATTATCACTATTTTTAATAATTTTATCAAGGCCCGTACAGTCGATTTCCATCAACGGTCATCGAACTGCACTTACAGCGACCTTTTTCAAATTTGATTTGGACGTATCTCCAAATCCAACCGTTAGATTTCAAATTTCTAATATTCGTTAGAAAGCTCTTTTCGATACGAACCCAACGGTTCCAGTTTTAGGAGAATTCGACGGTCGGATCTCCCGTAATGTCCGTTTGAAATAAATGGTCGAAATTCACGAACTGCCGCGGCGCGGCGCGTTCTATTCAGGCCATTATATTATATATATATATAATATATATAATATATATTTCGTCGATTTCTATTTAAAACGAATTATATAAATAGTTTTAAAATCCGTTTCAAAAGCAATTTCAACTTCCATTTCAATTCAAATCAAAATTGAATTCTTCTTTATAAATTCGTTTTAAAATTCATTTCTATTCAATTCAAATTTCAATTCAATTTGAATTCATTTCAATTCGCTTTCAATTCAATTTGAATTCCTATTCAATTCAATTCATTTCGAAATCGTTTTCAATTCAATTCATTTTGAAATCGTTTTCAATTCAATTCATTTCGAAATCGTTTTTAAAGTCGATATAAATATCGATCACGTCAAAATGGCGTCAATCTAATCAACACGGCTTCATAAATTTCTATAACTTCGTTATTATATTCAACAAATGAATATTTCCTTTTACACATGAACATATATATTTTATTTCAACATATGAATATATATTTTACTTCAACACCAGAATATATATATTTTTCCCAGCACATGAATATATATTTCTTTCAACACATGAATATTCTCAACACATGAGATTTTATTTTACAAATTGGAATGAGGCCCAATCAATTACCATATAAAGTGATTTATATGGATTTTCATACAACACATGTATATAAACAATCATCCATCATCCAAAGTGCATCGCATAACTGTATAAGCATCAAATATAAATAATCGACGCTTAACACAGCCTGTCAACCCATCGATCGACATATAACTAACAATTGGGATTAGTGTACATCAATTTTCATCCCAACACCCGTGTGGGGTTTCAACCAATCAAACACAGAACATTATTTGTGCACTTTGGGCGATGTGTAAAAATTATCGTCCCAATCAATATCCTTCAAATAGGTGTACATAAACAAACCGTCTGGTTTGTAAATGAATATTTTATTTACTTTCACTATATTCATATTCACGTTAAAAATTATATTTTTAACGATAAAACATTTTATTCCAACATATGAATTTCTATTATTCATTTACACAATAAAATGATATTTTTATTTTCTAACATATTTTAGAAAATTTCGGCGGCATAACGGCACGATACTAGAAACGGGACGAGGCCTAGCCTTATCCCCGGTCTAGTGAAGGCCCACGCCATTCACACATCAATCAAAATCACCAAACAACCAAATTCAAATCAAATCATATAACTAATCTATGCAACCAAACAAACAAGTCCATGGTCTGTGGACGATTGTGTCGGGTGCTACTAAGCACCGTCTGCATCCTAGTATATATATAAAACTAGAAAAGAAATTGAAAGGTGAGAAATTCTCACAGATAGC
The DNA here is from genome assembly GCA_030737875.1 of Allium sativum. NCBI lineage: Eukaryota > Viridiplantae > Streptophyta > Magnoliopsida > Asparagales > Amaryllidaceae > Allium > Allium sativum. The sequence goes on from CM060920.1 coordinate 434,963,441, forward strand.
TATCCTAGCTCCACGGCACTTCATTGATAGAAATCTTCATCGCTATCGCATCTTCGTCATCTTCGTTGCTGTAGCCACTACATATGTAAAAGTCGAATTTTTACTTCGCTATTCAATATATAAAAATTGAATTTTTATTCCGAAGTTCATAAATCATATTTTTATTTCGAAGTTCAATATATAAAAATCATATTTTTATTTCGAAGTTCAATATATAAAAATCATATTTTTATTTCGAAGTTCAATGTATAAGAATCATATTTTTATTTCGAAGTTCAATATATAAGAATCATATTTTTATTTCGAAGTTCAATATATAAAAATCATATTTTGACTTCGTTATTCAATATATAAAAATCTGATTTTTCTTTTTAAAGTTCAAATCTTTTTTCCATTCTAAAGCTCAAACCTTTTTCTCTTTGAAGTTAAAACCTTTTTCTTTTTAAAGTTCAAACCTTTTTCTAAAAATCAGTTTTTATATGCTTTTGAAAATCAGTTTGTAAATCCTTTCTATAAAAAAAACAGTTTTTACTTTATATAAAAATCAGTTTTTATTCTTTTAAAAAAAATCAGTTTTTATTCTTTTAAAAAAATCAGTTTTTATTCTTTTAAAAAAAAATCAGTTTTTATTCTTTTTAAAAACAATCAGTTTTTATATGCCTAAAAAAAACAGTTTTTAAATCCCTAAAATCGAAATTAGTTTTAACGAATTAAAATAAAAATAAAATACAATAAAATACTTACAGTGTTTTGAAGAGGGGGGGAGTCGGACCTCTGACCGTCGGCGAGGTGGCAGGTCGGAGGGGCCCACGGCAGTCAGGGCGTGGTGGCATCGGCAAGTGGCGGCGCTCGTCGAGCTCGCGGTGGTCTCCTCGGTGGTGGAGCCGCCTGATCTGAACGGAGCGAAGGCGGGTTTTGGGCGCGGGTTCTATCAGAGGGGGAGAGAGAAACGCGAAGGAGGGGGGGCTCTTGTCGGATCGTCGGCGCGAGGGGGATGGAAGCGGAGGGCGGTGGCGCGGTTCCGCCTGGAGGCGCGATGGCCATCGTCGGTCCTCTTTTTTTTTTTTTCTTTAGAAACAGAATCGAGTTAAAAGGGGGGGGGCCAGAAATATAAGGGGGGAAAAGAGAGATAATTTAATTTTTAATTATAAAAAGTTGACTTTTACATACGACCTCTAAATGAGGCATGTCGCCTATAGCGTTTTACCCCCATTCCGAACACAATGGGATATGCATCGTAAGCTGATTCGATCGTTACAATCAGTTTCCTTTGAATTTACATTTAAATCACTATATTGAATTTTAAACGTACATTTCAAATTACCGGGGTCACATACTAACTAGAAAAATTCCAGAAAAATATTTTCTAGCTTCGTATTGCCGATACGGTCCTAACAAAACTAGTTTCGTCGAATTCTGAGACCGTTGGAAAAATGACCAATTTCCAGTCGATTAAAATCAACTGAAACTGGTCAAACGCGTTTTCCTTTGCCACGCTCACATATTGATTCGAAAAATTATGAAATTTGAAACCTAGCAATAACTTCACATCCCGGACCCAACAAAACTGGTTTCGTCGAAATCCGAGGTCATTTGCAAAATGTCCATTTTTAAGGGCCTGAATTCCATAGCGACTATTTAGAATTTTCAACTGGACATATCTTTTGATTCCCGCTATGAAATCTTGATTTTTCGGATTCGTTGGAAAGATAATATCAATTAGATCCTAATGTTTTTGGTTTCACTAAAATCCGGATTGTTTTACACCCGGTACATTCAATTGAAGTTTGAAATCGAATTATCGAACTACCGCGCCATTTTCAATTCTATTTATAATTATATATAAATATTTATATTCTAACGACGACGCGTATAATATATACGTTCGAATTATATTCAAAATAAATTTCTCGTCGATATTATTTAAAATAATTCATTTTAAATAATCAAAATTCGCTAAAATTGCCAAAATAAAAATTTTAAACTGGCCCAGATTTTCCGGGTTATTACAATCTCCCCCACTTAAAACTTTTCGTCCCCGAAAAGGAACAAAGTCGAAAGTGGTTTGATTAATCAACACTACGCTCGATCTGGCTTCCATTCTCCAACCCTTTAGTTTCTGAGAATTTTCAAAATTTCAAAAATTTGGCTAACACCCTAAATTTTCGAAAAATTTCGCCATAACCTTCCCTGCACCGGGAGCATCGGGGAATTTCAAATAGCTTCCCCGGTCCTTCTAATCTCAAAAAGAAAAAGAAAAAGCCAAGCGGCTAGCCAATAGGCTCATAAAATTATCATCACCCAAACAAAACAGTAAATTATGTAATAAACATGTACCTATTTGTCGGGCAAACAAATTTTATTCTTCGGCTCTAGCCTCCTTGCTATGACCTGTTCAATATAAGTATATGTATATGCAAGCAAATGCGACCAATTTCAATACAATTCATTATTCGATTCAATTAGGCTAAATGGTTCAAAATTAGCAAACAAATGAACAAACAACTCAAACATCAATCAATTAGTGGATTAACGTTTCAAATTCATAACTTTGATACATATACAAAAATCAGATTCTTGATGCCAAATCACAACCATAGGCCCTATCTAATTTTGGTTCTCACACCAGTCAATAGGAAATATATAGAAAATCACACCTTCGAAACTCGAACATAAATGTTGAGATGCGATCGCTATCATCAATATCATCTTCGGGCGACTAGAGTGTAATGCTATATCTATCCAATATATTAAAACTTTGAATACACGCGGATCAGACGTATACGCAAAATCTATATATACTGGATTGTCCACATCAATATAAATAAATAACCAAATACGTTTAAAACGATTTAAATTTCAAAACAAAATTGTTTTCATTTTAAAAATATACTCTTCACACTCGTTCTAGGATACTACTGATCCTATCTCTAACGAGTCATTCTAATTGGATATTACTAACCCAATATCTGATGAATTCTTTCGTACGGTTCTAATGTGCCTTGTTCTCTGCTTTGTAAACCAAAGCTCTGATACCACGTGTAACGACCCGCAACTTCCCCGTAAAGGAAAGCGTCGGATAGTTCGAGAACAAACCACAACAGAACGCATATAAAAGAACATTTCACTGTATATTACAACAATGCATCAGATTACAAGAATATACAGAGTACAAATGAATATTACACAGAAATATCAGAGATTTAAATTACATTTAAATACATAGCAGCGGAAAATAATACAATACACAACTAGAAGGGATATACGGATACAAAGCTTTCCGGATATCGTTCCAGCTGTAAACCAGGATCCTGTGAATATAAATCTGCAAAACCACAACTACTAGCTGCCCGTGTCAAAATAAGGGCACCCAGAGTTTAGGTTAAAACAATAAACTCCAGGTCAGTCATGTGACTGGTGTGAGAACTAAAACAGTTAATCTTTATTTTTAAAGTTAGGTAAATCAAGGGACCACGCCGTAACACGGAACGGGTTTCCTCCCAAGGATATCAGTGCATAAAACAACAGCGCAATGCTAAATAAAGAAAAATGAAGCTGTTATAAGACCCAGGTCCCATCACACAATGCAACGCAGCCGAGGATAGGGTTTTCCCTTATAACAGCCAAAGAATGCTTGATACGTTTTAAAACAAATCATTTGATACTACTATAAGTGCATAGTGTATAAAACAACTTCAAATCATAAGTATCAATCATAGGCGACATGAGCGTCCCATGCCACTATGTCGCCATATATAGGTTTACAAATAAAACCGCAAAGTCACGTATTTGGAAATTGGATTTCCGTCTATGAACCGAGGTCAGGGATCGTCCTCTACCGATTCGAGACAATCTAGCCTACCATGTCTCAGGAACAGCCGCAACTGCCCCCTGGATCGTCAGGGCCGGTCCACCGATGTGGATTATTATGCCTGAACAATACGTCTCCCCGCCCTTTGGGGCGCAAACGAGCCAACGAATGACTCCATCGGACCCGGATCGTCCGATCAAACCGAGGCGCCTCGCAACAGCAACAACCACACAGGTGAAAAGTATATAAATGTCAGGGCTGGTAGGTCACTGACACCACCCTAGCTAGAAAGAAACGCATGCCCTCCCTGAGGTCCTCTCCCGTTTTGGGTTCATAGCCGGGGTGCGAGGCTCGCGAATTCACGTTACACAAAGCTGTGCCACACAGGCTGTGCTTTGATCATCACCACAAGACTTTGCTTTTCAACAGAAGCCTTGATCATTTGCATCTTAGCATGCCACACAGGCAAACCACTCTATGCAACCGATATCAGTCACACAGAATGAAATCCAATGTCAGACACACAGTCCATTTACAAGTTCGTTCTGGGCTTGAACGAAACCGGAGGCACCTAGTACCCCGCATATCCATCGATCTCCAAGTACGTCTGGACGATCACCAACTGTTTCCATCTTCTTGGGTGTACAGCCCAATCAAGATCATCAGTAATTATCCAAACGACGTGAAGACTTCTGGTCTTCGACCACCGTCTTCCTCTTCGACACCACGTCGAATCAGTTATTCAGAATGGGTTAAACCCGGTCTTTCTGAATAACTCGCGTATATATCATAAAAGTGTTACACAAACACAACATACGCCCCGTTCCAATTCAGAATATTCTTTTATCCAAATATTCCCATTAATTTTATCCAAGATAAATTCTTTAAATTTATTCTTTAATCTCCTTTGAATATCAATTCAAACTAGTCGGGATTAGCGAACCACACCGGAGTAATCATTTATTTTATTTCCCAATCCCAACCTATTTATCACATGAAGTAAAACTGGTTATACTTCATATCTAACACCACGGTGTTATCGGTAAATTCAATTACCATTTCACGTTCAAATCTAATTTAAGATTTAACTATCGCCTGGAGCAAAACTGGTGATACTCCATTCTCGATCTTTTCAATCTAATTAAAGATTCATTAAAACTCCACTTAGTTTTAATCGTTATCTGGGTTAAAGAATCAGTGTCATTTAAAACACGATTCACGATAAACCCAAAATCACATTCCATTAATTATCGGGTTAAAGAACAAGTGTTATTTAAAACACTGTTCACGATAAACCCAAAAATCAATACCAATTCAATTCCAATTAAATATCATTTAATTGGTACACTTCATTAAATCTAAATAAAGAGATTTAATCTTTTCTCAACTGGGTTCAAGAGCAGTGTTAGTGAAGTCACCATTCACGACAAACCCAAATCACATTTGATATTCAATACAAGGCACTGAATAGAAAATATATCGGCTTATATTCAATATCAAATTCTACGATTAACAAATGTCGTATTGGAAATAACGATATCAATATATATATCTTTCAAATTTCCATAACAACATCTGTATAATCACGAATTCCAACATCGAAATATTCCGAAGACAATTTCGATTCAAATCCACTCCAATGCAATCATTGGAAATTCTGGTTATTTTTAAAACCCTTTTCAAATTCAATTTATTTATTTAAAAATAAATAGAATTATATTCCTAGTTCAAAACTAGTTCATTTCGATAAAAATCTATTTTTATCTTTTCAAATATGGAGTTTATCATCCCAAATCTTCACAAATCATTTCTTATGATTTTACACAAATTATCACTATTTTTAATAATTTTATCAAGGCCCGTACAGCGATTTCCATCAACGGTCATCGAACTGCACTTACAACGACCTTTTTCAAATTTGATTTGGACGTATCTCCAAATCCAACCGTTAGATTTCAAATTTCTAATATTCGTTAGAAAGCTCTTTTCGATACGAACCCAACGGTTCCAGTTTTAGGAGAATCCGACGGTCGGATCTCCCGTAATGTCCGTTTGAAATAAATGGTCGAAATTCACGAACTGCCGCGGCGCGGCGCGTTCTATTCAGGCCATTATATTATATATATATAATATATATAATATATATTTCGTCGATTTCTATTTAAAACGAATTATATAAATAGTTTTAAAATCCGTTTCAAAAGCAATTTCAACTTCCATTTCAATTCAAATCAAAATTGAATTCTTCTTTATAAATTCGTTTTAAAATTCATTTCTATTCAATTCAAATTTCAATTCAAATTTCAATTCAATTTGAATTCATTTCAATTCGCTTTCAATTCAATTTGAATTCCTATTCAATTCAATTCATTTCGAAATCGTTTTCAATTCAATTCATTTCGAAATCGTTTTCAATTCAATTCATTTCGAAATCGTTTTCAATTCAATTCATTTCGAAATCGTTTTTAAAGTCGATATAAATATCGATCACGTCAAAATGGCGTCAATCTAATCAACACAGCTTCATAAATTTCTATAACTTCGTTATTATATTCAACAAATGAATATTTCCTTTTACACATGAACATATATATTTTATTTCAACATATGAATATATATTTTACTTCAACACCAGAATATATATATTTTTCCCAGCACATGAATATATATTTCTTTCAACACATGAATATTCTCAACACATGAGATTTTATTTTACAAATTGGAATGAGGCCCAATCAATTACCATATAAAGTGATTTATATGGATTTTCATACAACACATGTATATAAACAATCATCCATCATCCAAAGTGCATCGCATAACTGTATAAGCATCAAATATAAATAATCGACGCTTAACACAGCCTGTCAACCCATCGATCGACATATAACTAACAATTGGGATTAGTGTACATCAATTTTCATCCCAACACCCGTGTGGGGTTTCAACCAATCAAACACAGAACATTATTTGTGCACTTTGGGCGATGTGTAAAAATTATCGTCCCAATCAATGTCCTTCAAATATGTGTACATAAACAAACCGTCTGGTTTGTAAATGAATATTTTATTTACTTTCACTATATTCATATTCACGTTAAAAATTATATTTTTAACGATAAAACATTTTATTCCAACATATGAATTTCTATTATTCATTTACACAATAAAATGATATTTTTATTTTCTAACATATTTTAGAAAATTTCGGCGGCATAACGGCACGATACTAGAAACGGGACGAGGCCTAGCCTTATCCCCGGTCTAGTGAAGGCCCACGCCATTCACACATCAATCAAAATCACCAAACAACCAAATTCAAATCAAATCATATAACTAATCTATGCAACCAAACAAACAAGTCCATGGTCTGTGGACGATTGTGTCGGGTGCTACTAAGCACCGTCTGCATCCTAGTATATATATAAAACTAGAAAAGAAATTGAAAGGTGAGAAATTCTCACAGATAGCTATCCTAGCTCCACGACACTTCGTTGATAGAAATCTTCATCGCTATCGCATCTTCGTCATCTTCGTTGCTGTAGCCACTACATATGTAAAAGTCGAATTTTTACTTCGCTATTCAATATATAAAAATTGAATTTTTATTCCGAAGTTCATAAATCATATTTTTATTTCGAAGTTCAATATATAAAAATCATATTTTTATTTCGAAGTTCAATATATAAAAATCATATTTTTATTTCGAAGTTCAAAGTATAAGAATCATATTTTTATTTCGAAGTTCAATATATAAGAATCATATTTTTATTTCGAAGTTCAATATATAAAAATCATATTTTGACTTCGTTATTCAATATATAAAAATTTGATTTTTCTTTTTAAAGTTCAAATCTTTTTTCCATTCTAAAGCTCAAACCTTTTTCTCTTTGAAGTTAAAACCTTTTTCTTTTTAAAGTTCAAACCTTTTTCTAAAAATCAGTTTTTATATGCTTTTGAAAATCAGTTTGTAAATCCTTTCTATAAAAAAAACAGTTTTTACTTTATATAAAAATCAATTTTTATTCTTTTAAAAAAAATCAGTTTTTATTCTTTTAAAAAAATCAGTTTTTATTCTTTTTAAAAAAAATCAGTTTTTATTCTTTTTAAAAACAATCAGTTTTTATATGCCTAAAAAAAACAGTTTTTAAATCCCTAAAATCGAAATTAGTTTTAACGAATTAAAATAAAAATAAAATACAATAAAATACTTACAGTATTTTGAAGAGGGGGGGGAGTCGGACCTCTGACCGTCGGCGAGGTAGCAGGTCGGAGGGGCCCACGGCAGTCAGGGCGTGGTGGCATCGGCAAGTGGCGGCGCTCGTCGAGCTCGCGGTGGTCTCCTCGGTGGTGGAGCCGCCTGATCTGAACGGAGCGAAGGCGGGTTTTGGGCGCGGATTCTATCAGAGGGGGAGAGAGAAACGCGAAGGAGGGGGGCTCTTGTCGGATCGTCGGCGCGAGGGGGATGGAAGCGGAGGGCGGTGGCGCGGTTCCGCCTGGAGGCGCGATGGCCATCGTCGGTCCTCTTCTTCTTTTTTTTTTCTTTAGAAACAGAATCGAGTTAAAAGGGGGGGGGCCAGAAATATAAGGGGGGAAAAGAGAGATAATTTAATTTTTAATTATAAAAAGTTGACTTTTACATACGACCTCTAAATGAGGCATGTCGCCTATAGCGTTTTACCCCCATTCCGAACACAATGGGATATGCATCGTAAGCTGATTCGATCGTTACAATCAGTTTCCTTTGAATTTACATTTAAATCACTATATTGAATTTTAAACGTACATTTCAAATTACCGGGGTCACATACTAACTAGAAAAATTCCAGAAAAATATTTTCTAGCTTCGTATTGCCGATACGGTCCTAACAAAACTAGTTTCGTCGAATTCTGAGACCGTTGGAAAAATGACCAATTTCCAGTCGATTAAAATCAACTGAAACTGGTCAAACGCGTTTTCCTTTGCCACGCTCACATATTGATTCGAAAAATTATGAAATTTGAAACCTAGCAATAACTTCACATCCCGGACCCAACAAAACTGGTTTCGTCGAAATCCGAGGTCATTTGCAAAATGTCCATTTTTAAGGGCCTGAATTCCATAGCGACTATTTAGAATTTTCAACTGGACATATCTTTTGATTCCCGCTATGAAATCTTGATTTTTCGGATTCGTTGGAAAGATAATATCAATTAGATCCTAATGTTTTTGGTTTCACTAAAATCCGGATTGTTTTACACCCGGTACATTCAATTGAAGTTTGAAATCGAATTATCGAACTACCGCGCCATTTTCAATTCTATTTATAATTATATATAAATATTTATATTCTAACGACGACGCGTATAATATATACGTTCGAATTATATTCAAAATAAATTTCTCGTCGATATTATTTAAAATAATTCATTTTAAATAATCAAAATTCGCTAAAATTGCCAAAATAAAAATTTTAAACTGGCCCAGATTTTCCGGGTTATTACAATTTCAATCAGTCCCTAACCGTAAATTAGCAAGTGAGCAATTCCCTAAGTATTAACCCCGAAGGCCGAAACCAACATCAGATCGATACCCCAGAAGCCATTCAACTTAACTAATCTCCAGTTAGTTTCTGATTTTATTAACTCCTTTGGATCTAAGAACAGTATTATTGAAGATACCGTTCACGACAAACCCAAATCACATTTGATATTAAATACAAGGCTCTGAATAGAAAATATATCGGCTTATATTCAATATCAAATTCTACGACCAACAAATATCGTATTAGAAATAACGATATAAATATATCTTTCAAATTTCCATAACAATATCTGTATAATCACGAAATCCAACATCGAAATATTCCAAAGACAATTTTGATTCAAATCCATTCCAATTCAATTATTGGAAATCCTGGTTACTTTTAAAACCCTTTCCAGTCCAATTTATTTATTTTAAAAATAAATAAATTATTATTCTAGTTCAAAACTAGTTCATTTCGATAAAAATCTACTTTTATCTTTTCAAATATGGAGTTTTTCATCCCAATTCTTCACAAATCATTTCTTATGACTTTACACAAATTATTACTATTTTTAATAATTTTATCAAGGTCCGTACAGTCGATTTCCATCAATGGCCATCGAACTGCACTTACAGCGAACTTTTCCAAATTTGATTTGGACATAATTCCAAATCCAGCCGTTAGATTTCAAATCTCTAATATTCTTAGAAAGCTCTTTTCGATACGAACCCAACGGTTCCGGTTTTAGGAGAATCCGACGGTCGGATCTCCCGCAATATCCGTTCGAAGTCAATGGTCAAAATTCGCGGACTACCGCGGCGCGGCGCGTTCTATTCAGGCCATTATATATATATAATATATAGTATATACTTCGTCGATTTCCTTTTAAAACGTATTATATAAATCGTTTTAAATTCGTTTTCAAAACGATTACAACTTCTTATTCGATTTCAAATCAAAATTGAATTTTCCTTTATAAATTCCTTTTTACATTCATTTCTATTTGATTTCAATTCAATTTCAATTCGATTTCAATTCGATTCAATTCAATTTCAATTCGATTTGAATTCTATTTCTATTCAATTTAATTCGAATTCATTTTCTACTCAATTCAATTCGAATTCATTTTCTATTCAATTCGATTTGAATTCGTTTTCTATTCAATTTAATTTGAATTTATTTTCTATTTAATTCAATTCGAATTTATTTTCTGCTCAATTCAGTTCGAATTTATTTTCTAAAATATTCCATTCGAATTCATTTTCTAAAATATTCGATTATTGAAATCACTTTTCAATATTCATTAAAAACAAATAAATTCGACAAAGTTCCCGTTCGTGTTAAAACGGCGTTTGACTACTTAACACGGCTTCACATTTCAATATTCACTGAATATTATTTTAAAATATTTGATAATTCTGAACTGGAATCAGACATAGTCAATTACCATGTAATTTCAGTTATATGGATTTCATCCAATTCATGTATACAACAATGACAACAAACAATCAACCATCATCCAAAGTGCGTTCTACGCTGTACAAGCATTAAATATAAATATTTAACGCTTATAACAGTCTGTCAATCAATCGATCGACATACAGCTAATTATTGGGATTAGAGTATGTCATATATCGTCCCAATACCCGTGTGGGGTTTCAAACAATCAAACACAGATTTTATTTGTGCAATTGGGCGATGTGTAAAATTTATCGTCCCAATCAATATCAGTCCAATCAGTGTACATAAACAAATCGTTCGATTTGTAAATGAATATTTATCTTCATTTCATATACACGTTAAAAATTATATTTCTAGCAATAAATAATTTGTTTCAACACGTGAATATCATTCACAGTTCATTTCCCATCACAAACAAACAAACAAGTCGTCCATGGTCTGTGGACGACGGTTCATATATGCAGTTATAAAATAGATAACTATACAAAGAAAATTATAGTGAGGAATTCTCACCCTTTGTTTCCACTACATTATTCTTTAAAGGACGATGGTTTGGATTTCATTCTGCTTCCACTCAGTTCCAGCGCACTCTGTTTCACACGATTTAAATATTAGAAATCATATTTTTAAACAACGATCTTTATAAATAAGAATTACATTTTTATTTCTCAAATCCTGCAAATAAATATCACATTTTTTTTATATTTTAAAGCCATATATATAAAAACCATATTTTTATTTCAATGCTTTATATATCTAAAAATCTATGTTTTTCATATTTAAAAATCTATGTTTTTCATATTCAAAAATCTATGTAAATAAATAAAACAATGCCATTTTCATTTTAAAACTAAATCAACCTCACCCTAACAATCTTCCTTTTCGTTCCTCTCTTCTGGAACGAGAAAACAAGGGCTCAACTTCATCACTTGATTCCGCAAGCAAAACGAGATAGCCAGAACTCAATCGGAGGATCTCACGCTGTGCACCCTCGCGACGCCTCTTTATGGTGTTGGTGGCTCGCAGCTCGAGGCGGCGAGGCGGCCTGAAAAAGGCTTCGATGGCAGCGGTTTCCAGCTGAGAAATCGAATGAATTACGAAATGATAATCCCTCAAACTATTATCAAATTGAAGATCTCTCCTTGTATATTAATTTTTGTTTTATAATCTCCTGGAATCATTGCATCATTCAGAATCGGTTTAGGGTTTTATTTGGGAGGATTTCTGCCGTTTCTCCCATCGAGTGGCGGCGTTGAGTGAATGTGAACAGGTTAGGGTTTTGAACCAATTATGTGAAAATATATAATATAAAATAATATTATTTTAGTTCACATTTTAATTCGATTTGTGTTCGGACTCCAAATCTATTCCAACGAGTGTTGCCCCTAGCTAATTACCCCCACTCCGAACACAATGGGATATGTATCACAGGCTAATTCGACCTTTAAGTTCAGTTTCCGTTGAATTTAAAATATATATCTTTATATATTCAATTTAAACGCACCAATTTACTGGGGTCACATACGAACTCTAAAAATTCCCGAAAAATATTTTCTAGCTTTGTATTGACGATACGGTCCTGAAAAAACTAATTTCATCGAATTCTAAGAATGTTTGAAAAATGGCCATTTTCCAGTCGATTAAAATTAACTGAAACTGGTCAAATGCGTTTAACTTCGCCGCGCTCACATATTAATTCAGAAAATTATGAGTTTTGAAACCTAACAATAAATTGACATCCCGGATCCAACAAAAGTGGTTTCGTTGAAAACCGAGGTCGTTTGCAAAATGGCTATTTTTAAAGGCCTTTATATATATTAATATATATATATATATATATATATATAAATTCCACAGCGACTTTTCTGAAATTTAAACTGGACATATCTTTCACTCTATAAAGTGAAATCTCAGTTTCTTAGATCCGTTAGAAAGATATGATCGAACAGATTCAAATATTTCTTTTTTCGCTGAAATCCGATTTATTTTGAATCATGTACATTCATTTGAAATTTGAAATCGAATTTTCGAACTACTGCGTCATTTCAGGCTCGTTATATAATTAAAATAAATCTATTCGTTTTAACTTCGTCGAAAATATATTTTTCGTCGTTATTATTTAAAATAAAAATTCACTAAAATTTCCAAAATAAAATTTTTAAATTGGCTCGGATTTCCTGGTTATTACAGTATTATATTCAAATTAAAACATATATATATTTTTGTAAAAAGTTGGGCTCACATATTTTTAAACACTGCCCAAAATCGAACCCGTCCACCCTGTGCAGTGTATTCTTCCTCTTTATTTACTAACACGATATCTCTCTGCTGCCATTTCCATTCTTTTCATTGATCCATCCTCTTATTTTTTTTCCACGAACCCATAAACCAATACCGCCCAGTTAAATTCCTCTTCTCCAAAGAAAGCCGCAACCTCCTAAAACTACAATCCATGTCTTCCACCATGAAGCACTCCCCTCTTGAAACGCACCAGCACTTTCTTCTTCGTGACCACAACTACCCCATAACCAACTTGTCTTGCTTCCTCACTTCCAAAAACACACACATTTTATACCCTCCCATGTCTTGATTCGACAGTCCCACTGTAATGACCCGAGTTTTTGGTCAACTAATTTTAAATATTTAATATAGATTTAAATATTGAGTTAAGTACATAAATCAATTTTTATAGTGAGTTATTGATTTAAAAATCGATTTTGATTTAATATCGTATATACTTAATTATCGTAAAATGAGAACCTGAAATAAAATTCAATTTGAAATTAAATTGGAGTCAGATTTATTCAGATAATTTATAGGAATTTTATTGCAATATAAATCGACGATAATAATTATTTATTATCAAGGAATTAATTTTTATTGAATTTAATTTATATCAATTTAATTAATCACTTCTCCGGATGATGGAATTGGGCTTCATGACCTATCCCAGTGTGTTCGAAATAGTGTTATAACCCTAAAAATGTCAGTTGTTGGATTCAGAAAGGAGTTCGGAATCATGGGGTATTTTAATTAAAGGACACCAGTTCAGAAACTAATTAAAATTAAAAAAATAAAATCAGCGTTGTCCCCTTCCTCACCAAAAAATAAAATGAGCATTGTCCCTTTTCTCACCACTAAATAAAATTAGCATTGTCCCCTTCCTCACCACAAAATAAAACAGCGTTGTCCACTTCCTCACCGCTCAGTAAACGAACAAAGCAGAATGGTGCATATCTGTTCCCTTCTCTTCTATATAATCGCAATCCCTCCTATCTCCTAAAATCAATTCGATGTCCTTAAAAAACAAATACCGTAAGCCTCGAAATTAAATTCGCTTCCTTCGATTTCTTAAATCAAATTCTTGAAGCTCGACTTCGACGTGGTGGAAGACTCGCGATTTGTTTTCCCTGAAATTCAAAAATTAAGGCATCAGGTTTGGGAAGAAATCGGTGAAGCAGGGGTGTCGATTTTTGGAAATTGCTAGGTAATGAAGGAAGAAATTCAGTAAGATTTGGGGTTCGCGAGTTCTACTCGACGCGGTGTTGTGGTTCGTGATGCTGTCTTGGGTGATGGAGAAGTCGGGGTAAAGGGATAGTGCAGTAATCAGCCTCGATGTTCTGAGATGCTCATGTAAGAGGGAGCGATGGTCTGTTGGTGATTGAGGAAGGAGGTGCTGCGATTTTCAACAAATGCTAGGAGGAGTTCGATCATTTTTGGGGTTGTAGGGTGAGCTCAAAATCAATATTGATGGTTTAGGAAGACATTACTGTAAAAGGAAGAGAGGACTAAATTGAGAATTAAGGTATGGATTTAAACTTAAAAACAATAGTTAGTTTATTTTTGAGTTTAAAAAGAAATGGTTTATGTAGATTAGTAGTTGATTAAATTAATTTACATAAATCTATATAGTTAAGAGTGAAGTAATTTAATTGTGAAACTAGAAATTTGAATTAAGGAAAGACAGATTTATTTATCATTAAATTGAATGATAAAAGAAAAAGGGGTAATTAAATTTGTTATTTATTTACTTAAGTAAGAGTTAGATAAATATGGTTTAATGTTGAAAAATATATTGATTGGTTTAATTTTATTTGTAAGTTAAATTAAATTTAATAACCATTAAAAGAAGAAAAATTATATAGGAAGGTTATTTATTTGATTAAATAGTTAATTTAAATAAATAAATGTTTAATCAGTAATTTAAATAAAATATCATAGGTGCGAATTCATTCGAGAAGACTCATAGCCGATGATTTGGAAATAAACAGGATATTTCGGCAAACAGAAATCCGGTGAGTAATTCTCACTCTATTTAATTTAGAATTATTTTTATTAGTTAAAAATAGTTATTCGTTGGTTGTTTGCTTGCATTTAAATTTTTCTTTGGCTAAATTATAAATATATTATTTATTTAGGCTTGGTTGTTATTATAAATATATTGGTGATTGGTTTGATTCCCGCAGTATCATTAGCGGATGCCCGCGGTACCATTAGTGGATGATTACCCTATGCGCCCCACGCTATGATAGTTGATGACCTTCATACCGGGATGTCCTGCCTCGAAGCAGGATGGGTATTATTTATGTTGTCTAATATATTTGGATGCAGGAAAACAGGTTGGAGGGATCCAACTGGATCCCTCAAAAATATATTATCTGTTTGTTTATTTGTTTGCATATATACTATGATATATGATGTGTTAGAAAACCTGAAATAAATAATTGGTTGTTTGTGTGTTTAAATATCACTGGGCCTAAATATTGATATTTAAAAATATCGTGAAAAAGGAAATTTCTAGATTTAAAAAGGGAATTCTATTTTTGTAAAATAGAATTTGAAATTTGAATAAAATAGAAATCTTAACTTATTTTTAAAAATAAAAACAAGTAGTTCATTTATAAACGAAGTTTATAAATAAAGTGAAATGAATTATCATTGGAAAATTCAGGAAAAATATATACAAGTGTGAATTTGAAAAGGGAAATTTATTTTCCAAAGTAGACATATTTATTTCAAATGAATTTGAAATCGAGGCTTGTTTAAATATATATAAACAAGTAAAATAAAAGGGGTTTTGAAAATAAAAAGGAAAAAAAATTATCATTTGGATAATTAAATATTTTAAATTCAAATGTGAATTTAAAATAAGAACTTAGAATCGCTTTAAATAATAAACGATTAACTTTATTCCGGAATTCGGAATATAAAAAGATTTGATTTTTCAATTAGATTTGAAATGAAAACTTGGTTCAAGATAAATAAGAAAGTTAATTTATAAACATAGTTATAAATTAAGTAAAATAAAATATCGTTAGATAATTTAGCGGATTAAATTCGAATATGAGTTTAAAAGGTGAAATAGGAAAACGTACTAAAATAGAACAATAGATTTATATTCCGAAATTCGGAATATAAATGAGTTAAGTTAAATCTAAGGATTTATAATTAGAATTCGATTATATCGAACTTTATAAATAATTTATAAAGGAATTGGAATATAGTATAAGAGATAGAGTTATAAATGGAATTATAACTGAGTAGGGAAATAATCAACAAATAAGAATAATTAGAAATGTTAAGTTAGGTTTGAAAACTAGACTTGAATATATATATATATATATATATATATATATATATATATATTCGAACGAGATTGAAATATAAATTATAAATGATGTTCAAACGTTTATAATTATATATATAATTAAAACGAACTCACCGCAGCGTGGTAGTTCGTAATTTGGCACTTCGAACTTCAATTGAGTATATAGTACACTATTTAAGTCAGAATCCTGTGAAACAAGAAACGTCAGGACCGATTGAATAATAGTTTTCAAATGGAAGAGAAAAATCTAGATTTCATCGTATTGATTTTGAGTTAAGTCAAAATCAAGTTTTCAGAAAAACAACGCCATAATCGTTTTAAAAACGATAACGTTTTTTTTAATTAAATAAAAGGATTTTAAGAAAATAAAACTTAGGTTTTTATTTTATAAATCCGGAATTGGGTTATAATATGAATATGAACTCAAGTGAGGTAAGTGAAATGATTTCTGAAATGGAAATTATATTTTTGATTTGTTGAATATAATTAACTAAAGCAAAAGAAGAATTAGTTAATAAAGTTTAAGATTTAGTTCAACTGTGAATAAGTAGATTAAACTTGTAAATTAATTTTCGAAATCGAATATGGAAGGTGAATTGAAAATGGAATCCAACTAGTGATATATAAGTTAAACTTGTATTTGAATATGTTATATTCAAATGAAAGGGGGAAATAGGCAAAATAGTTAACTAGAAATTAGTTAATGGAATTTTTAATTGAAGTTGAACTTTGAAAGGTAAATAGGATTTGAGAACTTAGATTTCGAAATTGAATATGAAAAGTAAGTTGAAATTGGAATTCAATTAGCTTGTAAGCAAGTTAGAATTATATTTGGACATGTAGGTTCAAATGAAAAAGTAAAACAGGAAAAGAATTAATAAATGAATTAATTAACGAATTGAGATAAACGATTGAATTGAGTTGAAATGAATTAGAAATGTATGGATATACATTAGACAGGTTTGGAATGAAGCTACTGAAGATATATATATATATATATATATATATATATATAATGCCCGACAAAAAGGTATGTATTTAATTCATATATGGGTTTTTATGCGCCATATTGGCTAGCCGCTTGGCTTTTCTTTTTCTTTTTGGATTGGAGAAGGCCTGTGTGGCAAGGTTTGATTTTTCCGGTAACCCCGTACAAAGGAGGTTATGGCGAATTTTCCCGGGAATTTAAAGAGTTAGAATATTTTTAAGAAGTTTGATAACTAGAAATCTATATATCAATATATATATATATATATAGAAGTCGATAAGAAAGCGAACTTAAAAATAGAATAGTATAATCAAAAAGGAAGTCTAAGAATAAAATCTAGTAAGAATAGAAGGAGAAAGTGTATACGTGTTTAAAAGTGAAGAATTAGTTGTATGGTATTGATTATTCGAGTAAGTAGTCTTACCTGTTTTGACGTTATGAATGTTATTCAGTCAAGGTTTGAGAGGTAGTTATACCCCAACTTGATTGATTTTATTATTAACAAATAAACAGTAAGATTTCAGGCTTGAAGATCAATGTTGAATAATAGTTAGTTGAATATAGTATTTGGGTTGTCGTAACGATGTTTTACACAACATCCGTTTTAACCCAAATAAATGTAAGCTTGGAAATAGAACAATAAGTATTTCCTAAGTATAGAAATAAACAAGTTCAGGAAAGAGACAAGTAATTGGAATATTTTCCAATTATTAATAGAAGATATTTTCTAAATATAGAAAATAAAAGAAGCCGATATATGGAAATGTTTTCCAAAGAACGTAAGAGACCGAGATAATAATTTAAAATATTTGGTTAACAAATATTGAAAAGGTAATGGAGAAGTGATTTAATTAATGAAATATTAATTAACGGGGCGTGATTGTTTGATGTTTGAAAGGATGTTTGTTTTTCTTCGATAGTTAAATAACCGACTATCGAAGTGTTTGCCAATATTGTTGTCAATATGGAGAGACCGGTTGGATTATTATCCGAGAACCACTCCATATTGGCAGTAACGTTGCGAATCAGATTATATGAAGATAATCGAAGACGGAGTAGAGTGCAAGGGCTTGTTCTATTAATGGAAATTGTGCCTTCGGTTTCGTTCAATCCCAGAACGAACGTAAATGGACGAATGTCTGACAAAGTATTTCCAATGATCGAATATGTTGGTATATATAAATATATATGGTGGCAACGGATTTATTCCCTTAGCATAATATCCAGAATATATTTGTGCAAATCAATTAGTGATTAGCGGATCTGATAATGTGGCATTCAAAGTGATTGTGTTATAAATGAATGATAAGTAAGCATAGCCTCAGGCCTCAACAACCGGGAAATGAAAAAAATCGGGCAGGCAGCATGGCTATGTGGGTAGCTTCCATTAGGATGTATCATCACCTATCCAGAGATTCATTTAATTCCCTTTTCTATTCGATGTTGTCCCATTCGGGAAACGGTTGTTGATCCCAGCCTTTGGTGATATACATTCGATACACTCAAGCGAAATGAGTGGTCGGTCATGTGTGGCCGGGTTACAAGATGTTCTTGTTGAACCCAATGTATTCTCCTCTAGAGATAC
The DNA here is from genome assembly GCA_030737875.1 of Allium sativum. Taxonomy (NCBI): domain Eukaryota; kingdom Viridiplantae; phylum Streptophyta; class Magnoliopsida; order Asparagales; family Amaryllidaceae; genus Allium; species Allium sativum. The sequence goes on from CM060920.1 coordinate 434,982,400, forward strand.
ACTATCGGAAGGTGGTTCCATACCTTGTCATAGTTGGAAATTCATTACCCAGTAAGTTCCCGCGGTTTTGATTGTATATTATATATGTGGAACGTGAGATGAAAGCATTCCACTAGATTCTATTTATTTGATTTACACGCTATTATAATATCAAAAGAGTTTTGATATAAAGATTATCGTTTTCTTTCGAAAGGATTTGAAAGTTAAATCAAGTGTTTTGGATTCTCATAAGGGAAAAACCCGTTCCGTGTTATATGGCGTGGTCTTATGAGATATCATTTAGTTTCTGAAACTGTTTTAAATTGTTTACTCATACCAGTCCCACAACTGACCCGGAGTTTATTTTGTTTTGTTTTACCTAAACTCTTGGGTGCCCAATTTTGTATGGGCATTCAAGTTGTTCAGGATTTTTCATATTTACCTAAAGAAGCTTGGAGCAGGAGGCTTCAGCGTTAGATATATAGTATTTTTATTCCGCTGTGTGTAAGTGTTGTACTCTGATAAGTGTATGTTATACAGCTAGAATTTTGTTTTTCAAAAGTTATGATATATTATATTTTGTTCCGCTGCGATGTGAGATTCTGTGTTGTTATTTTTGTTCTTCTTCTACCTTTTTCTTCTAAAAAAAATGATTCGTATTTTCGTGATATTTGGGTTGGATGTATGATGTATGTAGTCAACTCTGATATTATGGATTTGCGGGCCGTTACACCCACTCTCCATGAAAAAAACCATGCAGAAACGTTACAGCTCCCATTTATACAGTGTCATCTTCCCCCGAAACACTATGCTTCAGTATTATATTTCCATTGCCCAAACCCTCGTTTATTCGTGCAATTCCTGTACACCTTCTTTCACTCATGTCTTCACAGCTTCCACACTAACACACAACTAAACACTACACGCTACTTTGCTCCCCTGTCATGAGAAATGAATGGCACCCTCCCTCTTCATCGACTGATTCCATTTCCATTATTATTATTATTATTATTTTCACTTTTTTCTTTGAAACTGGAAGGGATGAAAAGAACGAGAGGGGAAAGAAATGAACGAGTATAATGGTGTGTGAATCAATCAATATATAGGCGAGTGTTTACGTGGCTGGCACGCCTATAGGTGTATTTAGGAAATAGGGTAGATGTGTTTTTCCTTTGTGATGAAGTATTAGTCTGCTGTAATTCCTTTGGAAAGAAACTGATGTAGGGGCAGCAGTAGCATAGTGTAGGTGACATCGTTCAGGCATGCTAGAGAACTACGTCTGCATTCTCATATAAGGTAGCCTGCGTATGTACCTTTGTTTACTTTTTCTTTTTATATTTTTTTAACTAGTCTTCCGGTTCAATCCTTTTCAATAGATTTTACATTAGAAAAGCTGTTCGAGAATGAGATCTTTTCTTATGGATATATTGGCACTTTTTGTTGCATGCTGCAATGTTTGAGTAAAGGTTGCACAGTGCTTTTGACGGGGAAGATGTGACAATTCATGTAGTGTAGATGCTGCAGGTGCCATATGATGGGTAGTGCGGATGTGAAACCATAGGGTACGGGGAAAACTTAAGCATGAAGGTTAGGGTTATATAGCTCTCCGTGTTTTCTATCGTAGGATAACATGTGTTAGTTCATATTTAGGCATGCGCTAGAGTCATTTAGGTTGGCAGTGTGGAGTTTGTATTGATTTATATGAAAAGTTCGGATTCCTTCTCCTCTTATATTAGTCTGCAAAAAATTTGTTTTAGGATTCTTATGTTGTATCAGTTGGACGTGGGTTTGTTGAGAAGGACTAAAATTTCCTCTTATAACAATTGTAGGTATTCAGAAGAATCATTGTTACCTAAGTTAAAGTTTTACAGACCCTATTACGTAAAATTCCGCTAACGTACGAACCGATACGGACAAAAATAAAAATACCGTCATGTTAAATAATCTATTATGATCCAAAAAATAAAATAAAATAGACAAGTTAATTTATCATGTGAATTCCAAAACGCTGATATAGGACGTAAAATACGTTAAGTAAAAAGTTGCTTATTTTCCAAAATAAAAATTACAGAATATTTTTATAAATTAGATTAATAATACGTCTTAAAAATCTTACCTAAATTTATAATAAATAAAAATAATCGTTATTGCTTATAAACGATTAGATAACTACTTTCTGAAAATTTCATTTGGACATAACTTACAATATATAAGATGAAATCTTGATTTTTCACTTCCATTAGAAAAATATAGTTAATTAGATTTCAACGTTTTTTGTTTTACAGAAATCCGACTTATAACGAATCCTATATATTCATTTAAAGTTCAAAACTCAATATTACGAACTACCGTGACGTTACGAGCTCGATTTATAATTATATTATAATTAATACGTTCAAATGTCATTTATAAATTAATTCATCATTATAATTCGCATCCAAATTAACTAAATATCATATATAATCCAATTCACACTATATTGCCAACTCAATTATTTTCGACTGTATTTGGAATTAAATTGATTATTCAACTGTTTATATTAATTGAATATTCAAAATATTGGAATTCAGTCCATTTAAATTATCAAACAAATATATTATAATAACTAAATAAATTAATTATTAAATCATAAAAATTCTGGGACGTTACATTCGTTCCCCCTTAAAAGAATTTCGTCCCCGAAATTACTAAGCTAGAAAAATGCTATCACTATATTAACTAGATTAAAATCTTTTATTTTACTCCTTAATTTTAGATCCTGCTGAACTAATTAATTTCAATTAATATATTTATTTATTCCTATTAAAGAAAATTTCCAAAAATCCCGAAAATTTATAATACCTTAAATTTTCGGAAAATTTCGCCCGCGTCCTCTTTGAATTGCTCAATCGGTACAACTACAACTCGCCTCTCTAGGCCTTTTCCAATCGAAAAGAAAATCAGCAGCCAAGCGGCTTTCCCAATAGGCTTATAAAATCTCATACCCAATATAAATATAAACTTGCACCTTTTTGTTGGGGATTTAACTCTGTCTCTTCCATTTCTATCAATTCAGCATATACTCGTGCCTTCACAATTGATTTCCAAATCAATTTATCTTCAAATTCAATCTTCCCTTATCTGAGCAAAATCCATTGCATATTCTAGTTCCAATTTCAAATTCCAGATTCTTACTCAACAATCCAATTCCATTCCAGATTATCTCTAGTCCACTCCAATTTTTCAAAATCTAATCTCACAAATAACTTAACCAAGTTAGGTTACATCCCCATATTCTATTAACTAATTAATTCCCCTAATTTATCATCTTCAATCCAAAACTCAATATCAATTTCATCCCAATTTAATTTCCACTTAACTGGTTTTAGTTTAATTTCACTCTTACCATATCAATCTATTTAAATTCATACATTAAATTTAAATTTCAAAATTCAAATTCCTGGGTTTTAGTTGAAATCATAAATATATAATAATAGCAATTCAAAATATGTGAAATTCTGAATAACTTATTACCTCAAAACAATTCAAAAAACAAAAAATTTGGTAGTAATCTGTCACTTAGAAACCCGAAAATGACACTGATGATGCGGCGGTCATCATTAGAATTATTTTCCAGTGATCGAAGTGATTTAGATACTATATCCTTTTCAAAACTTGTTTTCAAACATTTTCATTTCGAAATTACTTCAAAATATACTTCACAATGTTTAGAAAACATTTCTAAATTCACCCAAGATCTTAAAATTTCCATATATTTAATCCAGAATTCATTTACAACATCTTTTCCAAGTTCCCAGAGTTTTAATCTCAATTCTGGTTTTAATACAGATTTAATTTATCTGAATTTATATATTATACTTAAATAAATTCTAATTGGTTATTTATAACTATCTCGATTATAATATGATTCGATTATATTAATAAATTAACACATCCAATATACACTATAATAATTCCAATATATATACTTTCTTTATATCAAAATATATTTCAAGTAAAATTATTTCATTTACCCTCTTTCAAAACATACCGTGCCGATTTATCGTATTCGGGCTTTTAGAAACCCCTATCGACATTGTGGTGATCCACCATCGGCCAGAATTCATAAGTCACCCAACCAATAAATCCCTATAATATAAAACTATTTTATTTCCAATAACAAATACGCTCACTCATATATATACACTCAACGCAATCTAGGGTATTACTAACCCTACCTCTATTGAGTCACGCCACAGAGCCAAGGTAATCACTTAACCTTCAGCTTGATACCAACTATAACAAACTGAGATTTTCATCCCTGAAAATCAAACAAAATACCATGTTGTCTACTCGAGTATCGAAAATACCAGAACATTATTAGAAAGAAGTTAGAGGGTGAGAAATAGAAAGAAAATTAGAATAGAAGAAGAGAAGATCACAACAGAACAGAATCAGAGAAAACATGAATCTCACAGTGGAACGAATAAATATATTATATAACATGACTTTGAAATACAAAACTGTATCTTGTAATACATACCATTATCACTGTACCACATATAAAATCACAATGAAAATAAACTCTACATATATCTAACATTGAAGCCACTTGCTCCAAGCTCCTCCCGGTATATCTGTAAAATTCCGACTTCTTGATGGCCCATACAAATTTGGGCACCCAAGAGCTTTAGGGTAAAACCAAAAAAAATAAACTCTGCGTCAGTCATGGGATTGGTGTGAGTAAACTCCAACCATTCGGTTTAACTTTTCAAATTCCTTTTCAAAATAAAAGATAATCGTAAGACCGATCCACACATAAACACAGATGGTTTTTACCTTACGACAGCCCAAAACATTTTTGAAATTAATAATATTATGATATTATAATAGTGTCTATGTACAAGTAAATAGCAATCTAGTAGAAAGCTTGCATCTCTCTCTATATATATACACACACATACACAATCAAAACCGCGGGCTCTTATTGGAGAATGGATTTCCTACTATGACAAGGTATGGAACAACCTTCCGATCAGTGTACTCTAGAGTGGATACACTGGAGTTCCACAAGAACATCTTGCAACTCATCCACACATGACCAACCACTCATTTCTCTTAAGTATATCAAATGTCTTGTCACCTTATGGTTGCTAGCAACATAACCGTTCTGGGGGAGATACAGGAAATGAAAGAAGTAACAAATATGAATATTCTCTAGATGGTGATAGTACATCCTAATGGGAGTGACCCACATAGCCATGTTGCCTGCCTGATTTTTGTCATTTCCTGGTTGTTGAGGCTTGAGGTTATAACGTATCTCTTGGCAGATCACACCTTCATTTACTATGAATTCTATATCGTCATACCCGCTAAATCACAAAATTATTTCCCCAAACATACCATGGGTAAAAAGCAAAGAGAAACGAATTCCCCCACCACCAAACGTGGACACGTTTAAAGAGATCAACTTACACGAACTATTACATATACTCCGTCAGACATTCGTCCATTCAAGTTGTCCAGGGTCTGGACAGACCGAAGGCACTATTCTGTAAATCCATCTTATGCAATTTTTACCTAGGATTGCTAGAACATCCCTTGCATAAAATCCGACTTCAATTATCTTTATCATATTTGATTCGCAACGCTAACACCCATACAAATGGTTTTCAGATAAAAACCTGATCCCAGTCTCTATATATCGACAATGGAAAAATGGTCAAAATCTTTGATAGTCGGTTATTTAACTATCAAAGGAAAACATCCATACACCCAACGATCTTATTTCCAAATGGAAATTTTATCAATCAACCATCAATCAACACTGAGCCCCTTTAAATAGATTTATCAATAATCATTTCGTTCCCCAATTTTCCTTCAATATCTTTACCTAGATATTTCTTCAACTCGTTTAGCCTCTCAAGATTTCTTGGAAAACGTTTCCATATATTCACAACTCCTTATTTTCTATATTTCGAAAATATACATTATTAACATTGGAAAACATTTCCATACCTTATTCACTCATCACTATTCTTTCAAATCCATCAGTCCCTAACTGTAAACTAGTAGGAGATTAACTTCCACAATATTAACCCCGAAGGACGAAACCAACATAAGATCAAACTTAGAAAGCCATTCAACTTAACTAGTCTCCAGTCAGATTCTAATTTCCTTAATCCCATTTTAAGTTTCTTATTTACAAAATTGTTTACACAACTCTCGTATTTAGTTTACGAACCCAATTCTTTAAGGAAATCTTTGATTATAATGATAACGTTATAATCTTTGCTTTGGAAATATTTAGTTTCAAAATATAACTTTTATTTAAATAAGTAAGCAAATAATTAATTAGGTAAATAAATAAATCTTGATTATAACCGGAAAGTAAATGGTACTTTCCTATATTCGATAGAATCTAATTCCAACATATAACTCACTTTTGAATACTCTTTATTCAAATAACATTCCGAACGTCGGAATAAACTTACTGTTTTCAGGTTAACTTGATTTCTAAAATCATGTTTGAATTTATCACTACAAATATTCATCAATTTCCTTTTGTAAAACATTCCAATTTGCGTGAATATCATTCTTTTACAGAAAATCTAGGCTCATTTTATCAAACCAAACCTTGATTTGTATTTATTAATACCATTTCAGGTTCACATTCTATTTATTGAGATATTTTACAAATTCATACTCATATCCTATTTCATTTACAAATCAATTCCTTTTAAATTTAATATTTAGTTTATACTTAAATCTCGATCCCATATTTAATTATAAATTTTTGGTTTCAAACCAAATATTAACTCCTTTGTCAAATTCTGAATTATAAGATACATAATTTATTTAATCTAGACTCGGCATAGTTGAATTCTAAATATATACCTTATAGATTTATTCAATCTTTATTTCTGTTTCGAACATCGAAATAATTCGATCGCTTCTTTTGAAAACAATTCCCATTTCCCTTCCTAAGTCATTCTTGGGTTTATATTTCATTTATAAATATCATTATAAACCAAACTACTCATTTTCAACAGGTTACTTCATTCTAGCCAATTGAGATTCAATTTCTATTTTTAAAATAGATTTCTTTTTATTTTTAAACTCCAAATTATTTTCCAATATATTTAGATATATTTTACGGTGTTTAAATACCAATTACATTAGGCCAATGTTGTTTAAACATCCCAACACACAATAATCAACAACAAAAATTACATCATATAATGCAATATATGAAAAACAACAATATAACTGTTGAGGAATCCAGTTTGATCCCTCCAACCTGTTTCCCTGCACCTACAAATGTTAATTAACAGAAATAACATTTATTTCATATCAATATGAAATATTAGAATCAACATTTAAGCAATGTTATATATATATATAGCGGTATCTATAATTCCAAACAATTAATAAGCAATTCACCCAAACTACCATCACATAACTTTCAATCATCATTTGTAAATAAATATCGTTTATAAAATTATGAACTGGACAGAGTTAGTGAGTTTACTCACCTTGGTCGTAACGATTAACTTTCGATAGATCCGATCAGTCATTTAATTAAGCCATAAATTGCAACAAGCTCCAAATCACTCCAATCCAATGCCATTTCGTATCCTATGCCCTTACGATCCAACATGACAGACGACTCGTCGAATTGAATCTGTATGCACAAGATATCATATTAACAAACTTGAACGAGTAATTTATTTATTTAACGCATTATTATTTTTATTATATATATGGGCTTACCCCCCTTTGGCCTAATGTACTTCAAAAGCCATGTCCCTCTTTACTTCATATTTCTCTATGGTAGTATGATACATTGCACTCGCACGTCCGCTGCACCAACCAAACATACGTGAATATGTTCCACACGCAACCCCATTTTCACCCATTCTTCACAATTCTATTTTATCTTCTCCATTACAAAATAAAGCACGCCAGTAGCTTTCTTTAATCACGTTAAAATTCCATCCCTTACATTTGGAAGCTGCTGCCTCCGAATAAGTATAAGTGTTTGAATAAGTGTTGATACCAACTCAAATGGTATGTATTATACTCCGATTAAAACATATATATTTGTGTAAAAAGTTGGGCTTAAATATTTTTAAATAGTGCCCAAAATCGAACATGTCCACCCTGTACAGTGTATTCTTCCTCTTTATTTACTAACCCGGTATCTCCCTATTACCATTTCCATGCTCTTCATTGATCCATCCTCCCATTTTTTTCTCATGAATCATAACCAATACCGCCCAGTTAAATTCCTCTTCTCCAAAGAAAGCCGCAACCTCCTGAAACTACAATCCACGTCTTCCACCATGTAGCACTCCCCTCTTGAAACGCGTCAGCACTTTCTTCTTCGTGACCACAACTACCTCATCACCAACTTGTCTTGCTTCATCACTTCCCAAAACACACACATTTTATACCCTCCCTCGTCTTGATTCCATGTCCCACTCACCATGAAAAAAACTATGCGGAAACGTTACCACACCCGTTTCTATGGTGCCATCTTCCCCTGAAACATAACGTTCCAGTATTATATTTCCATTTCCCTACCCTCATTTATTCATGCAATTCCTGTACACCTACTTTCACTCATGTCTTCACAACTTCCGCTAACACACAACTAAACACTACACGCTACTTTTGCTTCCCTATACTGAGAAATGAATGGCACCCTCCCCCTTCATCGACTGATTCCATTTCCATTATTATTATTATTATTATTATTATTATCTCTTTTTCTTTGAAACTGGGGAGGGACGAAAAGAACAAGAGGGGAAAGAAATGAACGAGTATATGGTGTGTTAATCAATCAATATATAGGCAAGTGTTTACGTGGCTGACACGCCTATAGGTGTGTTTAGGCAATAAGGTAGATGTCCGTTTACTTTATGATGAAGTATTAGTCTGTTGTAATTCCTTTGGCAAGAAACCGACGTAGGGGGGATAATATCATAGTGTAGGTGATAGTGTTTAGGCATGCTGGAGAATTACGTCTGCATTCTCATATACGGTAGCCTACGTATGTACCTTTATATACTTTTTTTAACTGGTCTGTCAGTTCAATCCATTTCAATAGATTTTATAGTAGAAAAACTGTTCGAGAATGAGATCTTTTCCTATGGATATATTGGCACTTTTGCTTGCATGCTGCAATGTTTGAGTAAAGGTTGCACAGTGCTTTTAATGAGGGGGATGTGACAATTCATGTAGTGTAGATGTTGCAGGTGCCATATGATGGGTAGTGTGGATGTAAAACCATAGGGTACGGGGAAAACTTAAGCATGAAGGTTAGGGTAATATAGCTCTCCGTGTTTTCAATCGTAGGATAGCATGTGTTAGTTCATATTTTGGCATGCGCTAGAGTCATTTAGGATGGCAGTGTGGTGTTTGTATTGATTTATATGAAAAGTTCTGATTCCTTCTCCTTTTATATTAGTCCGCAAAAAAATTGTTTTGGGATTATTATGTTATATATCAGTTGGATGCGGGTTTGTTTAGAAGGAATAAAATTTCCTCTTATAACAATTTTACGTATTCAAAAAAATCATTGTTACCTAAAATTAAAGTTTTACATACCCTATTACGTAAAATTTCGCTAACATACGAACCGCTACCAACAAAAATAAAAATACCGCCTTGTTAAACGATGTGTTATGATCCCAAAAATAAAATAGACAAGTTAATTTATCATGTGAAATTCCAAAACGCTGATATAAGGTGTAAAATATGTTAAGTAAAAAGTTGCTTATTTTCCAAAATAAAAATTACAGAAAAATTCTATAAATTAAATTAATAATACGTCTTAAATATATTATCTAAATTTGAAATAAATAATTTATTATAATTAAATAATCGTTATGGCTTATAAAAGATTTCGTAGCGACTTTCTGAAAATTTAATTTGGATATAACTTACAATATATAAGACGAAATCTCAAATTTTCACTTCCATTAGAAAAATATAGTTAATTAGATTTCAACATTTCTTGTTTCATAGAAATCTGACTTATAATGAATCCTATATATTCATTTAAAGTTCAAATCTCAAAATTATGAACTACCGCGACGTTACAAGCTCGATTTATAACTATATTATAATTAATACGTTCAAATGTCATTTATAAATAAATTAATCATTATAATCCGCATCCAAATTAGTTAAATATCATATATAATCCAGTTCACACAATATTTCCAACTCAACTGCTTCTGACTATATTTGGAATTAAATTTATTATTCAACTGTTTATATTAATTGAATATTCAAAATATTGGAATTCAGTCCATTTAAATTATCAAATAAGCATATTATAATAATTAAATTAATTAATTACTAAATAACAAAAAATTTGGGACGTTACACTTATGGGTAGTCCGGTAAGCCCAAAGGGCTAGAGGGAGTTCATCTACCCACTTGCCTCCTGCCTTTTCCAAACGCTTCTGATGATGGATTTGATGATCTTGTTTATAGCTTTGACTTGTCCATATAATTGAGGATGAGCTACTACCGAGAACCGTTTTTCAATGTGGTGTGTTTTGAGCTCAGAATTCTCTAACTGGGTCCCGTTATCTAAAATGATAGTCTTGGAAACTCAAAAATGACAAATGATGTTGCAAACAATGAAGTTGATTGCTTTTTTACTAGTGACTACCGTGAAGGGCTCGGCTTCGGCCCATTTGGTAAATTAATCAACTACGATGATAGCGTATCAGGCACTGCCTTTAGCCTCGAAAGAGTTCTTATGATATTGATTCCACACATTACAAATGACCTTGGACTGACCATCTGCATAAGTTCTGTAAGCGCAGCTCTTGGAATTTCAGAGAATCTCTGGCACTTGTCACACTTGCGGGTACAGTCTGTTGCATCCCGCTCGAGGGTTGGCCAAAAATAGCCGTATCGAAGAATCGTTTTCCAAAGTTTTCCCCCAATGTAGTCATCGCACTTGCCTTTTGTGCACTTCCAGTTGTACAAATCGGCATCGTTGTAGGCTACACGCCAGAGTAGCGAATAGAGAATCCTCTTCGGTAGAGCACTCAATCTGGGATGATGTAGCATGATGGTTTACAGGTGAGTGCTCTCTTTTCATTTCGGTTATCGTAGAGGATCCCATGTTGCAAATAGTTCTTGATTAGAGTCATCCAAGACTCGGGTTCAGGCTCGACTTCCGTCATTGATACTGAATCAGTTTGCATTTGATCGATCTCAGAGAGTCGAGTATTTCGACCAGGACGAGTCGCAAGAGCTGTGCATCCCCAAAACTTGCTAGTTTGGCTAACAAATCATCCTTCTCGTTTTGTTCTCGAGGGATACAAGCGTTGATGTTGTGCTCTAAGTTGGTAAGTAGTTCAAGAAACCGAGGAAAGCAAGAGAGAACTGTGCCCCTTGGCTTGATTCTCCCCAAGCTCCTGTCGTACGATGAGCTGTGAGTCAGAGTATATTTGGATAGCCTTAATTTTGAGTTCGATAGTGATTTTGAGTTGAACGATCAAGGCTTTGTATTCTGCATCATTGTTGGTGAAAGGGAAGTTGAGCTTTAGAGCATAACAAATTGAGCGTTCCTCAGGAGTAATAAGTACAACTCTGGTGCCAAAACACTGAATGTTTGATGAACCATCCATAAATAACTTCCATTGGATGTTAAGAGGCTCACTATCTTCCAAAGGATTCTCGGGAATAGTGAGCTCTACGATGAAGTCTAATAGGGCTTGTCTGAGGATGTCTCGACGAGGGATGAAAGTAAGTTCAAATTAGTCAGCTCAATTTTCCATTTCAAAAGTCACCCAGATGCCTCAGGTCATTGAAGGACCTGTCGTAGGCGTTGGTCAGTGTATACTTTGATTGGATGAGATTGCAAATATGGATGAAGCTTACAGGAAGAGATCATCATGTTTCTCAAGCTTTGGATAATTATTATCGGTGTATGTCAATCTCTTGCTGATATAATAAACTGGTTGTTGGACATGATCTTTTCCGTGCAGTAGCGCCGATCTAATTGCCTACACAAAATAGCCAAATAGAAAATTAAGTCTTCATGGTTCATGGGTTTTTATAGGATGAGTGGCCATTCTAAGTGATTCAGCAGGTCTTAGAATGCGATAATGTACTATGGTGTGCACACAAAGTTGCGCTTCCTTTCCTGGGCAAGACGAAGAAAGGAATGCACTTATCAGTTGCTTTTGATATGAATCGACTTAGGGCGGTGACTTCCCTGTTTAAACTTTGGACATCTTTAATGCTTTATGGGGCCTGAATATCCCGGATAGCATGGATTTTTTTTTAATTTGCCTCAGTCTTTCGTGAATTGATGATCAAACCCAGGAATTTTCCCGATGCAATGCTGAAAGAGCATTTCAAGAGATTGAGCTTCATGCCATATTTACGGAGAATGTCAAACTTCTCTATGTGGTCGTTGACTTGGTCGTTTGACACCCTTGTTTCAGGAGCATGTCTCCTACGTAACTTCCATGAATCTCTTGATTAGGTCTTTAAATAACTGATTGACCAGTCATTGATAGGTGGCTCAAGAATTCTTGAGACTGTCGGGCATGACGACATAGCAGTAGAGCCTTAGGTCAGTGATGATTGAAATTTGCTCCTGATCCGGAAGGTACATTGGAATTTGATTGTATCCTGAGTATGCGTCCATGAAGGAGAGAAGCTAGTTGCCTACAGTTGAACGAGTTGGTCGATCTTTGGAAGTAGGAATCTGTCCTTTGGGCTCAAGTCCGAATAGTCGACATATTTTCGCCATTTCCCATTCGAGTTTTTGACTAAGACTGAGTTTGAGGCTCATTCTAGATAGAGAGTTTCACGAATAAATCCATTGTTAAGCAGCCTATCCACCTCCTCTTTGAGTGCCACCGATCTTTCTATTCCTAAAATTCGATGCTTTTTTTGACTAGAAGACGCTTCACATCGATACTAAGCACGTGGAAGGTGATTCCTTGGTCGGTGCCACACATATTGGAATGAGTCCAAGAGAATATATCTAGGTTAGCCCATATGAAGTCCACAAGTTATTTCTTTATTGCTAGGTGGAGCTGTGATCTAATCTTCAAGACCTGAGTCTGGTCGGTTGGGTTGATTGGAACGTCGACGGTTTCCTCTATCAAAGTATCCCTTTCGAAACTGGTCACTTCGTCTTCCCGTAGATATAACTCTTAGAAGGGATGACAGTTGCATCTGAGCCAGGCCTCAAAATCCAGTGGCTGCTATGCGATTATGGTTTTGGCGTAGTGAATTGTTTCTGCTCCCTTGCCCTTCTCCTTATTGATTGCGTCTTTCCATTCTGCGAGATAGCATGCTCTCGTGGTAGCTTGGTCGCCTTTGATGCTTTCGATCCCACGTTACATTGGAAATTTCATGAGGAGGGTGCAAGGGGCCATCCCGACTCGGAACTCTGTAAGAAAGGGTCGTCCGAGGAAGACGTTGTAAGGAGAAGGAACATTGATGAGCACGAAGGTGAGGAGCCAAACTCTTCTTCGATCCCTATCTCCGAGCTGGACTGGCGGTTCTACTAAACCTACTGGCCGGTTGGAGGAGCCATTGAATCTGTGGACGGTGGCATGACAGGTTTGTAAGTCTATGGTATCAAGTTCCATCTGATCATAGGACGACTTAATGATGATGTTTACAGAGCTCCATGAGTCGACGAGGATCTTTTGGACATATGTCGGACCTATATATGTCGAGATAACGAGAGGATATATGGTTGGGATCTCGGGTCGGGACCGATTCGTCCTGGGGGAGCACGCTTCCAAGTCAATGTGCTTGATTGAGTTTGCATATTTCTCCATATGCCTAAAGATTTTATTTGCGGGGTGTAGGTCCACCGCAAATAGTGTTAATCATGATAACCCCTTGTGATGGTCTCGGATTGGACGACCCAGGCGTGACTTAAGCTTGAGGAGTGCGGGCGTTGACGGGCCCGCTGCTGCTTCTTGGGAGTACGATTTTCAGCGTACTGCTCGAGGAGTTTCTCATGGATAATGTGACACCCCACATCTGTTAATGTCACTCATAAGAGAATGCATTAAGTTCCATGAAGCGCAATAGGTGAACAATACATAAAATTTACAAGACAGATAAAAAATAAATAGTGGAAACTTTCAACTTCATTATTCAAAATAAAACGTGGTCTCAAACGATTACAACAAAACTAGTTACATCAAATTTGTCCCTTAAAACACCTCATAAAACCAGCATCATAGTACAGTAAAATCATATCTCTAGCCATAAGCCATAATAGAATAGAGAACAAACTAAAAACGGTACATTTCAAGTAATCCAAGTCCAAGCTATAAGAGAAGTCCTAGTCACTGTTCAGTGCTTCCACTCTGAGGACTTCGGGGGTGGGAAAGGTGGAAAGAGGCGAAAGAAAAAGGGTCAGACATTAAGTCTGAAGAGTTCCAGTGATTTTCAAATATGCATAAAATAGAAATGCCAAGATAGGTAAATAATACAGGATGAGAAAGGTACAGTATCATATGAGGTAAACTAAACTAAATAGAATAGCATAATGAACAGGAGTAACAGGTATAAACTATGATCGAGTAATGCTTCACATTTATATCTTAAGCTGGTGTGTCTGCACCAATACTAGTATAACAGGATTAGGTGTTCAACCTAATTACATAACAGTAGGATTAACAATAGGATTAAACAGCAGGACTAGGCGTACCCTAATTACATAACCATATTAGGTGTTAACCTAATTATACAATAGCAGGATTAGGTGTACCCTAATTACTACCCATGCGATCGGCTTCTTACTACGTAAATACCCTGTGTCGGCCCCGACAGTAGGGTGTTTCACTCCCTAACCCAGAAACTATATGGCACAGAATTATTTACTGGTGTTATAACGACTTATCTTCCATAGTCAGACCAATGCACGCTCATGACTTCGTCGGAACGCGCCCGTACCCACCCCATGTGAACATCTTACTATTAGTTCTGTAAAGCGTGCCCTGGCCCCTACCTAGTGCGAGGCCCCTTCTAACAAGATACCAACAGGAATACTGACTGATATGGGTTCCAATCAACAGATTGACAAAAGCCAAATTCCTTAAACTTGTGCCTCAAAAACTAGGATTTAAGAGTCCCCAAAATCCAATACAACAGTAGAACGAGGGACCTCCTAGCTTATTAATATTTCATGTTTAACCTAGCAGGTTTAGGTTTACTAATAAGTGTGGTTGTAAAATTACATGTCATTATGTGTATACAACCCTACCCTAAAACACATGCCTAGATGTATACAATTCCCACAGCATTTCAGTTTATATTAACCTACATCTGGTACTTACCATATTCTAACATGTCACTTATTTAATGTCTATTTTAAGTCAAATGTAACATGTCCAATTCATATGCATATTATTTGTCAACTATGTTCCTAAATTGCAACACATACAGGTTTATGCATATTATCCATTTCTACCGATTTACAACAAGTACATACACATTATCCCTTTTTATCAGTTTACAGCGAGTCTAAACATGTGTACATTATCCTTTTCCCAATATATAGTTAAACAGACCCGATTTAATAACATGCCTATATTCCTCTTTTTATGTCATTATTGCCCCAATTATACACACACTCAAATTGGGTATAGCCTAGGCTTCCAAAGGCCTAGGCTTAGCGTAAAATAAAAAGGGAAAACACAGGAAGAAGAATACCATCAAATCACATAGGCATATAGGCAAGACTAAAAATAAACATAAAACATGGAAACAAGGAAAAGGAAGATAGATACATAATACTTGTTAATTATCCAAAAGTAAGGCATATATTTAATATGTACGACATATGTTTTACTATGACTACGGCATAAGTGTTTAATAGTGAAAACATGTATAACCTTTTATCTTATAAACACTGTAAATCCTAACCCAATTTTATTTAACTGTCATGTTATAGTCTAAGAAATCAAATTCGAAAATGACAGGAACTCATAGTAGGTCTTGGTGAAGAAGAGATTAAATCTCTTATATATATATATATAACAATATGCCATAGAAAAGTCTAGTCTAATCCTATTATTTGTATGTATGCAAGTTTTGAGTGTTGTCTCCGTAGATCTAAGTCTGAGCAGCATTCCCCCGTTGTATTCATATATTTTAGAATAGATTTACAAAGGCAGAAGGTATGAACAAATAGTGTAAATCAGAATGGGAGAAGCCACCTATTTATAGATACACAAAGTCAACCCCAGCCTTTAGATTCTAGGGTCTTAATCTTAACCTACACGTAGTGCTGAGTCAGCAACGAATATAATCGAAAAAATAGTCTAGATTCGTAGAATGAATCTGCCCAGAATTGCAGTGGGTTGACCCACCAACCTATAGGGTCGAGCCTAGGGTCGACCCAACCGACTTTGGGTCAACCCATGGGTTGACCTAGGCAGGTTGTAGGCCGTCCAACAATAGTCTAGTTTATGGCCTTTTTTCCTGATTCATTCATTTGAAAATTCTAGAATTACTTTTGTATTATATTTATACATAAGCTCTTTATATGTATACAAACTTATAATGCCCATAACTTCTTCATACGTTATCCGTTTTATGCAAACTTGGGGTCTATCTAAACCAGAATTCCGAGACGAATGCAAGGTAATGTTTCACTTAATTCTGAAGAATTAATTAAGTTATTCCTAATTTATTATCTTTAAGGTACGGTTATAGTGTATTAAATTTTAAGGTGTTACATTCTCCCCTACTTAAAGAATTTCGTCCTCAAAATTTCCAAGTTAAGAAGAATGTTACTATCCAACATCCACCTACAACCATCTACTCATCCATCATCCACAAGCATCCATTGTCCTTAAGAAATTTCTAGTGCTTGTATGAAAATATGCAAAGGTGTTGTGTGTATATGTCCTTACACTAATGCGAAAATTAGGTGGTTGACTGATTCGGTTGACCTCCTTAATGCAATATATGTTTGTATCATGAGTCCAAAATGTATGCAAATGATCCTAGTCTAACATATAAACTCTATATGTGTGCAAAATCATTCATCAAAATGTAATATTCATTGACGGTTCACCTATTATCATCCATATAAAATTAAAATGCACACTCATTCATATGCAACATGTAAGTGGTTAAGTCGATCTAGTGCCCATTGTGTTATATGCATCCACGATCAACCACTAGCAAATACTTGCATCCACCAGAAAACATCAATCATAACATGTTTCAAACACATGTTTCCAACCATTGGATTCTACCTAAGGATCGAAAGGTTCAACGATAGGATAAATACACTTGAATGATAGAAGCAAATGCAAAGTAAAAGCTTGGAAAAGAAGTCAAGAATGTACTTTCAAAACGAAAAGGATAAGAAGTGTGAATCCTATCTTTGGGTTCCCACTCACATCTTCGCGGTCTTCTCCCCCGCATTTTACTTTACCAGTTTGATTTCCTTGTTACGTAGCTTCTTTATTTCTAATCCAAGGATCTGAGTAGGAATTCGACTCACTGATACTTTCTTCTTAACTTCCACATCATCAAGAGTGCTCGGTTCTATTATCTCTGCTGTATCATGGAGACATTTCCTCAAATGGGAAACATGAAACACGTCGTGTACACCCGCTATCCGGTAGCTTGATCCTATAAGCCATCTGACCTATCCTTTCCACTATAAGGAAAGCCCTACAAGTCTCGGTGCCCACTTCCCTACTAAGCCAAAGTGAACCATGTTCCTTAGCTGAGATACTTTAACGAAGACCATACCTCCCACTTTGAATTCCAAACCGGTCCTTCTTTTATCGGCATAGGATTTCTATCTTTCTTGAGTGGCTTTCATTCTTCAGCGGATAAGATCAATCTTCTCGGAAGTATCTCAAATCATCTCTTGTCCAAGTAGAAGTATGTCCGTAGACTCCCACCAATGACTTGGCGATCTACAAGGTCTTCGGTAAAGTGCTTTGAAGGGTGCCATGCCTATAATCGATTGGCAGCTGTTGTTGTAGGCGAACTTCACCAATGGGAGATGCTCCGTCCAAGTCCCTCCAAAGTCTAGGATACATAGTCTTAGAAGATCCTCACGAACTCTATTCATCCTTTCAGTCTCTCAATCTGTTTGAGGGTGGTATGTCGTGCTCGAACATAGCTGTGTACCTAACACTTCTTGTATGCTCTTCCAAAACTCACTAGTAAAGAATATGGGGTCGCAGTAGCTTATTATGCTAGAAGGTACCCCATGCAATCGAACTATCTCTCAAAGATATACTGATGCTAACCAAGTAGCCATCCGTTTGCTCTTAACATGAATAAAATGAGCGTTCTTCGTAAGTCTATCTACTATCACCCAAATGCTCATATTTCCCTTCCTTAATTGGGGGAATCCATTAATGAAATCCATAGAGACGCTCTCCTACTTCCATTGTTGGACATCTAAAGGCTAAAGTAATCCACTTGGTTTTTTTGTTCAGCCTTTACTCTTTGGCAAGTCAAGCATCGAGCTACAAATTCCACCACATCTTTCTTCATGCCAGTCCAAAAGGAAACTCTCTTCATGTCTCGATACATTTTGTTGCCACCCGGATGGATACATCTGAGTATGATGAGCTTCCTCAAGTATTGCCTTAAGCAATTCCCAATCTTAGGGACATATAGCCTTCCATCTCGTTTTAAGCCAACCTTTATCATCCACGGTGTATCTAGCAAGGTGACTAGAAGTCTCTCCTCTACCTAGCCTATCCAAGATGTCCGAGATCTATGGGTCCTCCCGCTGTATAGATCTAACTCACTCCAATAGAGTAGGTCTCACCTCCAATGATGCTAACAATCCCAATATGAAATCCATAGATGGCTTAAAATCAAAGGATGAGATGTACTCCGAGCTTCGCTTTTCTACGAATAAATGACTTAAAGTCATTCTCTACCTACTCAATGCATCTGCCACTACATTACCCTTGCCCGGGATATAAGCTATCTCGAAGTCGTAGGACTCTAGGAACTCCATCCACCGTTGCTGCCTTATGCTGAGATCCTTCTGTGAAAACAAGTACTTGAGCGACTTATGATCCATATATAGCTCAAACCTTTCTCCAAGTAGATAGTGTCGCCAAGATTTCAATGCAAACACTATTGCAGCCAACTCTAGATCATGGGTAGGGTAGTTCTTCTCATGAACCCTCAATTGTTTGACTCCATAGCATACTACCCTTCCTTCTTGCATCAGAATGGTACCAAACCCTGTGGCATAAGCATCTGTGTAGACCGTGAACATCTTGCTTCCATCTGGAAGAGTTAGAACTAGGGCTGTTATCAGAGCCCTTTTCAATCTCTGAAAGGCATCCTCACAATCAATTCTCCATGAAAAATCCATGTTCTTTTTTGTCAATCGGATGAGTGGGGCTTATACCCTTGCAAAGTCCTTGATAAACTTCCTATAATAACCTGCCAACCCTAGAAAACTTCTCACCTCCATTGCATTCATTGGAGTCCTCCAATCTTGAACTACAACGACTTTCGCGGGGTCCACTACTATCCCATCCTTGGAGACCACATGCCCTAGGAACCTTACTTCCTTTCTCCAAAAGTGACACTTAGAAAATTACGCCTTGAGCTGGTATGACCTAAAAGTGCGTAGAACCTCTCCTAAGTATTGGGCATGCTCCTCCTCTTTCTTTGAGAATATCAAAATGTCATCCACAAAGACCACCATGAACTTGTTCAAAAACTCCCTTAACACTCTACTCATTAAGTCAACAAAATAGGCGGGTGCATTGGTTAGCCCAAAAGGCATAACCAGCCACTCGAAGTAACCACCTGGAGTTCTGAATGCAGTATTATCAATGTTGTCCTCTTCCAACCCTGTGGCCAAATCCATCTGTAAGAAAAATGATGCGCTTACTAGCTGATCAAACAGGTCGTTAATCCTCGGTAACGGCTGCTGATTCTTCTTAGTGAGCTTACTCATCTCCCTATAATCCACACATAGACGAATTGAGCCGTCTGCCTTAGTTTTAAAGACTACTCGAGCTCCCCACTATGAAATGCTTCGCCTAATAAAACCTTTCTCGATTAGCTCCCCTACTTGCTTGCTAAGCTCCCTCCTTTCGCTAGGAGGCATGCGGCGCACTGGTAGAGCAACTGGCTTCGCATTCTCTACCAAGTAAATCTAGATGTCTATCTCATGCCATGGTGGTAGTCACTTAACTTCTACAAACACATCCGGATAATCTCTGACTATGGGTATCATCAACAGAATTATCACGTGACTGTAGAAAACTGAGCATCACCGACCCCCGTGGGTCGCAGGAAATCTCGAGAGTCCTGCCATGACAAAAAGGAAGTCTAACCACTCTCTTTTCACAATCAAGGATGGCACCATACATGGCTAGCCAATCCATGCCTAGAATCAAACCATAGCCCATACCGCCCAGCACGTATGCATCACATTCAAACTTGACACCCAAGATAGGAATTCCCTAACCCCTACACATCATGGATAAATGAGTCGATCCTCCTATGAGGGTAGAGACCGCTACGGGGTCGAAAACTATACTAGTATTAAGGTGCAGACTATCTACTAAAGAACTGGATATAAACGAATGTGAAGCGCCAGAATCAAACAGGGTTCGAATAGGGTAGTCTAAAAGGAAATCAAACCTTCAACCGTGACTTTCCTACCTCGATTAGATCCACTAGCCTCTAAAGCATGTACTTTTCCAGAAGTTCCTGCCCCTTATCCTTGCTTGCTAGGGCATTGCTTATTGAAGTGTCCCACTTGTCCACAATTAAAGCAGGCTTTCTTCGTCTTTCTGCAGTCCTTCACAAAATGACCCATAGCCCTGCAACCATGACACTTGATATCCTTCTTGATTTGAGCCTTGTCAGGTTTTCCACCTTTCTTTTGCTTTCCTTTCTTGGGCCACCGTTTATTTTTCTCGCCCTTAGCCTGTGTCTCTTTAGTCTTGCTGTCATTCTTTTCCTCCTTGCCATCTTTGTGTGTAAGAGTTATATCTACTAGCCTTTCAAACGTCGCCCCCATCGGTATATGAGATAAAGCAAGTCCTTGGAGAGGTAGATTCAACCCTCTCGCAAATCTAAGCGTGTTCTTGTAAGGCGTATTCACTAATTCTAGTCCAAATATAGCTAATTGATTGAATTTATTTACATAATCCTTAACTGACATGTCCCCTTGTTTCAGAGCTAAGAACCTTTCCATCTGTAATCCCTCTTCCGCCTGAGATGTGAATTTCATCTCAAACCTCTGCCTGAAATCATCCCAAGTAGCTACTGGTTGTCCAGCTTGTGTTACTTCCGACCAGTAGGAAGCCACATCCTTTAGTTGCCATGCAATCAATTCTATCTTTTTTCAGTCATCGGACTCAAAGAGTCCAAACAAGTTCTTCGTCTCTCATAGCCAATTCTGCGCTTCAACAAAGCTCTCGGTACCATGGAACGGTTTTCCTCCCATAGCGCAGAAGTATTTACATAACTTAGAAAAGTTATCTACTCGTGGAGTTGGAGCAACAATGGCAGCAGCTGAGGGAGGGGAATCTCCTTGACATCTGACAGGTGTCGTAGCCTCAAGATACCTTCGGAACCATGTCGGTAACGGAATGCCATCAGGAAGATTATATTACCCAAACAGGTTGAAAAGAAAAGAAAAAGGATTCAACAAGAGATTGAGAGAATACTGACTATGCTTAAGGGGATATGTTTTTCAAAAACAGATTTTTATTTGATAATACTTCGCTTTTGAAACCAATTTTTTTTCCAACTTTTTCTCTAATTTTGTAACCTTCAGCTCTAATACCAAATGTGACATCCCACGTCCGTTAATGTCACTCATAAGAGAATGCATTAAGTTCCGTGAAGCGCAATAGGTAAACAATACAGAAAATTTACAAGACAAATATAAAATAAACAGCGGAAACTTTCAACTTTATTATTCAAAATAAAACGTAGTCTTAAATGGTTACAACAAAACCAGTTACATCAAATCAAGTCTCATAAACCACCTCATAAAACCAACATCAGAGTACATAAAATCATATCCCTCGCCATAAGTCATAAGGAATAGAGAACAAGCTAAAAACGGTACATCTCAAGTAATCCAAGTCCAAGCTATAAGAGAAGTTCTAGTCACTATTAAGTGTTTCCACTCTAAGGATCTAGGTGGGGGAAGGAAGAAAGAGGCAAAAGAAAAAGGGTCCGACATAAAATCTGGCGAGTTCTAGTGATTTTCAAATGTGTATAAAATAGAAATGCCAAAACAAGTAAATAAGTCCAGATGAGAAAGGTATAGTGTCATATAAGGTAAACTAAACTAAACAGAATTGCATGATGGACAGGAATAACAGGAATAAACTATGATCGAGTAATGCTTCATATTTATATCTTAAACATGTATGTCTACATCAATACTAGAATAATAGCATTAACAAGATTAGGTGTTCAACCTGATTACATACCAGCAGGATTAACAACAGGATTAAACAGCAGGATTAGGAATACCCTAATTACATAACTAGATTAGGTGTCAACCTAATTACACAACATCAAGATTAGGTGCATCCTAATTACTACCCACGCGATCGGCTCCCTACTACGTAAATACCATGCGTTTGCCCTTGTAGTAGGGTGTATCACTCCTTAACCTGGCAACTATATAACACTGACTTATTTACTGGCATTTCAGCAACTTATCTTCCATAGTCGGACCCATGCACGCTCATAACTCCGATGAAAAGCGCTCGTACCCACCCCCATGTTAACCTCGTACAATCCAGTTCAGTAAAGCGTGCCCTGGCCCCTACCTTGTGTGAGGCCCCCTTTAACAAGATACCAATAGGGATACTGACTAATATGGGTTCCAAACAGCAGATTGACACAAGCCAAACCCCCTAAGCTTGTGCCGAGTCCCCAAAACCCGATACAACAGCAGAACGAGGTACCTCTTAGCTTATTAATACTTCATGTTTGACCTAACATGTGACGATCCCAAAACCCCGTGACACGGCATTAAGGATAATCATTGGAATATAACACATCAATCATCATTAGCAGATCACAGATAATAGCATAAACAGAAAATAGAATAATTTACACACATATGACAGCGGAATCATATAGATATCATCACATCAGAGAGCACAGTGCAGGATACAACTTAGTGCATAATAATACATAACCGGTCACCATCGCCAGAGGCGGAATCATACATAAAGAGTACACAAAATAAATGTCAGTCTACATCGCCAATGGCGGAAACATAATACATATACTATAATGGCGGAAAGAGTCAAAGTCAGCACGGTGTAGTCAAGCCTCGCCATGAGCCAAAAGTGCACCAGATACCTGTAACTAGGCTGCCCATGTGAAAATGAGGGAACCCGAGTTTGCAAGGTGAAACAAACTACGAGTCAGTCATGGGACTGGTATGAGAAATCTACTTAACTTATTAACAACAATAATAAGGCAAATCAAAGGACCACGCCACTTTCGCGGAACGGGTTTACTCCAATGAGTGCTAGTGCATGAAATAAAGTAAATGATTAAATCATCGCAATGCTTTTTATAAAATGAAGCCATTATAAGACTCAGGTCCCATCACACAATGCAACGCAAGCCGGAGGATAGAGTTTTACCTTATAATGGCCAAAAATGCTTCATACGAATAAAACAAAAGTGTTTGATATTATTACTAGTACATATATGTTTCAAAAGCAAATTCAATCATAAATATCAATCCTAGGTGGCATAGCTACCATCTACTATGTCGCCATACTAGTAATACAATCACGTCCGCATATTTCGTATTGGAAATTGGATTCCTTCATGAGTAGAGGCAAGGGGCAAGCTCCTCTCCGATTCGAGACACTCTAGCAAATGTCCCAGGACCCCACTACGATCCTTGGATCTTCAGGGCCGGTCCTCTCTTACTTTTGAGGATTAGTTATTCCTGAACACACGTTTCCCGGTCCTTACAGACCCATACCGAGGCGCCTCCTATTCCAAAAACCACACAGGTGAAAAGTATATATAATGTCAGGGCTGGTAGGTCACTAACACCACCTTAGCTAGAAAGAAACGTCGTGCTCTCCCTGCAGTCACTATCCCGTTTTTGACTCATACCGAGGTGTGAGGCTCGCGAATCCACGTTATACACAAAGCTACGTCACACAGACCATGCTTTGATCATCAACCACAAGACTTTGCTTTGCAACAGAAGCCTTGATCATATGCCACTTAGGCGTGCCATATAGGCAATCCACTCCATGCGACTGATTTCTATCAATACATAACCTCTGAGCTCGTACGTCTCAGAGAAGGGCGTTAAGCAAGAGAATAAATTCTCCGCCGCCAAACAGATATATATTTAACAGAGATCAATCAGCACAGAACAAAATCCAATGTCAGACACACAGTCCATTTACAAGTCCGTTCTGGGTTTGAACGAAACCGGAGGCACCAAATTCCTCGCATATCCGTACAATCAACAGTATGTTTGGACGGCTACTACTTCAGCTCCTTCACGGTAGCTACTCCAATCACGAGCATCAGTAGCGCCCATCCATCCAATGTGAAGATCGTCGGTCTTCAATCGTCTTCGACTCTTCGACTTCTCAACGTCGATCGATTATTTGAAATGAGATGAACTCGGCCTTTTCAAATAACCCACGTATATTTAGATTTTCAAATCAATTTATCACATGGTTGGACTATTCAACATTCACATTTCAGTTCTTTAGTTATAATTTTCATGCTAAATACATTCAACCATCACATATCAAGCAAACACAACAAAATTGGTTTATTTCCACTCTTTATCGTCCATAGTATTTTATAACGATATATCGCCATTTTTATTTATTTAAAACGGCCATATTTAATTAAACGACGTTTCAGGTCGTGCCGATGCACTGGCGCTGTTTTTCACTAAATTTGTTTTACACATATCTGAAAATCTAACCGTTGGATCTTCACAAATTTTATATCATTAGGAAGGTCATTTCAAAACGAATCCAATGGTTTCAGTTTTGGGAAAATCCAACGGTCAGATCTTCCACACTCGTCGTTTGAAGTTACGATTTCAATTTATGAACTGCAGCGTCGTTATTCAATTCAATTTAATTATATTTATATATATATATAATCGTTTCTGGCGCTGTTTTTCTTCAGATTTGAATTAAACATTCTAGACAATCCAACCGTCGGATTTTTACAAAATTGATGCCGTTGGGAAGATATTTCTAAGGCGAACCCAACGGTTGCGGTTTCGGGAAAATCCAATGGTCGGATTTCCCGCACTAGTCATTTGAAATCACGGTTTCAAAACACGAACTGCACGGCCATGTTTCGTTATAATTTTATTTATATTTATATATTTATATAGATATAGTTCATTCAAAAATTCCTATATCGTTTTCACTTCAAATATTTCACTAACGCCTTTAAATTTTGGAAAATTTCGCCATAACCTCCTTTGTACGAGAGGGGCTGGGAAAATTTCCAAATAGCCATACGGGCGTCTCATGTCAAAAAGAAAAAGAAAAAGCCAAGCAGCTAGCCAACAGGCTCATAAAATCATCACCCAAACAAAACAGTAAACGTGTACCTATTTGTTGGGCACAAAATTTTATTTCTCTTCTCTAGCCTCTTTGCTATAACCTGTTCAATAAATATGCATGTACATATATGCAATTCTTATCACTTATCATTTTCCATTCAACTTCATATTTGATTCACTTTGGTTTAAAAACACTATTTATTCTAATGTTGCATGCATAGGCAAAAATCATATCATTAGCTAATTGATGAATATTTCAACTCATGCATATTTATTTGAGCAAGTGGCTATTTTTAACACTACACATTTCAAAGATGATAATTTTGGCGAACTAACATATATTTCAACACATGACTATTTTATTTAGTTCTTATGCATGTTAAAAATAGTATTTCTTTCACAAATATTTATTTCAATGCTCGCATACCTTTAGCATATCACATATGTGATAAAAATGGTATTTTTATCATTCAAAATATTTATTCAACACATGAATGCTTTCAACACTTTATAATTTCAATAAAGATGTAATTTTTATTGTTCGTTCTTTTTATTCAACACATGAACTTTTCCAATACACACATTTCTCAACGCATGAACACCTCCACACATGGATATTTTATATATGTTGTTCACATAAGAAAGATGAAATTTTTATTATTGAAACTATTTATATATAAGGCGAATATTTTACATACATCATATATATTATAAAAATGTGATTTTTATTGTTTAAACACTTCATTCATTCACACATGAATTTAATTTTCACACATCACTTCTCAACACATGAGCATTTCCACACATGGATATAGTTTCAACACATGACTTTAATTTCAACGCATGAAGATAATTTCAATATATGAAAATAATTCTAACACATGAATATTATTCAAAATTTCGGCAGCATAACGGCAGGGTAGTTAAAACCGGCACCGTCCCTAGTACGGCTCCTCGCTCTATCTTAAAACCTCGTGGTTTTTGACAATGGGGATTCATGCATCTAATTCGCACGCAGGCGGCATGTTTTATTTTTATTTCCACAATTATTTCCAGTTCATTTCTATCACCAATGTGTATTTTTCCACCACAGCCAATCAATATCAACCACAAACAATTATTAAACCATTCGCATTTTTCATCCAATATTTCACACCACTTCACAACAATAAATATCGTCCATGGTTTGTGGACGTGGGGAGTATATATATATATATATATATATATATATATATATGTATATATATATATATATATTATTGCTATATTTCACTTGCATTTCAACACATATATCAATTATACTATGCATGTATAATTCATACTTCGCTTATATAGCTTACACCACGCATGTACATGAGGTATACCACACGTGTGTAATTTATATTTTGCTTATATAATTTATACACGACATTTTCCATTCAAATTCATTTAATTTAGATTTCTCACATTGGTTTTCGGAGTGCTAAAAATCGTAGATGACTCAGAAAAATCCGCGGTCTCTTCTTTGTGGTAGAGAGCTTCCTTGCGGTCCCGATGTTTCCTATTTCATCGAATTTCGTCAACACACCATAAAGATATGATTTTTCAAAGTGCAAACATCAAAAAGAACTCACCTTTATCGATGGTTCAAAACTAGGGTTGCAGTTTTCGCGAAAACCGAGGCACGATGGGATGATCAGAGGTGATGACGTGGAAGAGGGAAGAGAGGGGAGTCGGTCGGTGGTGGTCTTGGCCGGAGCGAACGCCTGTAGCGGCGGAGGCGGCGCTGGGAAGGTCGGAACTTCCTGGGCCTCGTTCTCGTCGATGGGGAGGAGGGAGGTGACGAGGGTGGGTCGGATTTGAAGAGGGGAGGCGGCGGCGTCGACTGGTGGTGGCGGCGGCGGCGGTAGGGGGCTGAGGCGGCGACGATTTGGCTGGGAAGAATGGGAGTTGCGTCGCCGTCGATTACGAGGGTTACGGGGTTTTTGAGAGATTTTTTTTATTTTTAAATAATGAAAGGAATTTTCTGATTCGCCGATATATATATATAATTCAGAAAATTAGGGTTTTCACTTACGAACGCCAATTCAAACCCAACGACTGTCGCCCCTAGCTAAATACCCCCATCCCGGACACAATGGGCTATGTTTCGTTGGCCAATTCGACTGTTACAGTCAGTTATTTTTCAAATTAAAGTATAAAACATTTAATTTTTAACTTTGAACGTACATTTCAATTTGCCAGGGCCACAAACTGATTCGAAAAATTCCATAAAAATAAATCTAGCTATGTTTTGACGCTACGGTCCCAACAAAACTAGTTTCGTCGAATTCTGAGATCGTTTGAAAAATGGCCATTTTCTGGTCGATCCAATTTAACAGAAATTGACCAAACACATTTTCTTTTGCCACGCTCACATACTAGCTTCAAAATTTATGAAATTTGAAACCTAGCAATAGTTTGACATCCCGGACCCAAAAAAACTGGTTTCGTCGAATTCCGAGGTCGTTTGCAAAATATCAATTTTCCAGGGCTATATATTCTATATAGCGACCTTTCTGAAAATTCATTCAGCCATAACTTTTGATTCTCGTTATGAAACTTCGATTTTTCAGATTCGTTAGAAAGGTATTGATAAACAGATTTAAATATTTTTGGTTTCGCTAAAATCCGTTATATTTTCCACCCTGCACAGTCAGTCAAAGTTTGAATTCAAATTTTCAAACTGACTCACTATTTCTAATTCACTATTTTATTGAAATATTCTATTTCAATTGTTCAAATTCCTTTGAAATGACCAATTTAAAATTTTTAAATTGGCTCGTATTTCCCGGGTTGTTACATAACAGCTTAAGTTTACTAATAAGAGTGGTTGCAACATTACATGTCATTATGTGTGTACAACCCTACCCCAAAACACCTGCCTAGATGTATAGAATTCCCACAACACTTCAGTTTTTTGACCTACATCTGGTACTTAACATATTCTAACATGTCATTTACTTAATGTCTATTTTAAGTCAAATGTAACATATCCAATTCATATGCATATTATTTATCAATTATGTTCCCAAATTACAACATATACATGTTTATGCATATTATCCATTTCTATCTGTTTACAACAAGCATATACACATTATCCCTTTTTATCAGTTTACAAAAAGTCCAAACTTGTGTATATTATCCTTTTCCTAATTTACAGTTAAACAGTTCTGATTTAATAACATGCATATATTCCTCTTTTAATAACATGTCCAATTCATATGCACACTCAAATCGGGTATAGCCTAGGCTTCCAAAGGCTTAGCCTTAGCGTAAAATAAAAAGAGAAAATAGAGGAAGAAGAATAGAATCAAATCACATAGGATATAGGCAAGACTAAAAATAAACATATAACATAGTAATAAGGAAAAGGAAAATAGATACATAATACTTGTTAATTATCCAATAGTCCAGGCATATGTTTAACATGTATGACATATGTTTTACTGTCACTATGGCATAAGTGTTTAACAATGAAAACATGTGTAGCCTTTTATCTTATAAACACTGCAAATCCTAACCCAGTTTATTTAACTGTCATGTTATAGTCTAAGAAATCAAATCTGAAAATGACAGGAACTCACTGTGGGTCTTAGTGAAGAAGAGATTAAATCTCTTATATATATATATATATGCCGTAGAAAAAACCAGTCCAATCCTATGAGTTGTATGTATGTAAGTTCTGAATGTTGTCTCTGTAGATCTAAGTCTCAGCCGCATTCCCTCATTGTATTCATATATTTTAGAATAGATTTATAGAGGCAGAAGGTATGAAGAAATGGTGTAAATCAGTATGGGAGAAGCCACCTATTTAAAGGTTCACAGAATCAACCTCAGCCTTTAAATTCTAGGGTTTTAATCTTAACCGTACACGTAGTGCTGAGTCAGCAACGAATATGGTCTGAAAATAGTCCAGATTCGTAGAACGAATCTGCTCGAATCCGCAGTGGGTCGACCCACCAACCCATGGGGTCAACCCAACCGACTTTGAGTCAACCCATGGGTCGACCCAGGCCGGTTGTGGGTTGTCCCATAATGGTCTGGTTTCCCTCCTCTTTTCCCGCTTTGTTCTTTTGAAAATTCTAGAATTATTTTTATATTATATTTATGCATAATCTCTTTATAAATATACAAACTTCTGATGCCAATAACTTCTTCATACGTTATCCATTTTATGCAAACTTGGGGTCTATCTGAACCAGAAATCCAAGATGAATGCAACGTTAATGTCAAATTCACTAATTTTGAACATTTAATTAAGTTATTCCCAATTTATTATCTTTAAGGTATGGTCATAGTGTATTAAATTTTGGGCTATTACAGATAAACTTTTCAATGGCATCCTTGAGGGAACGACAGTTGTTGGTGAACATATTATGCAATCTACAATATTGTATGAATTCTTCTCCCAGTCGGTAGATTCTCTGGGGTTCGGCTTCTTGTATTGCATTTTGTTACAGGTCTCTAGGTAAATTATTTCCAACTAAGAATTGAGTGGAGTGTAAACCGTGTAAGTCGGGTAGCGGGCGTTTCTTTGGATCTCCTGCCTGCTGGTTGTTACCACTATCTAGCTTGCCATTGTTTGGCTTGGGCCTGAATTGGGCAATACCTTTACGGAAGATTCTCTGACTTGTTTACCCTTGACGCTGTCTTGAACAATGTTTTGGTGTGGGTCGTAAGGATGGCCAATATGAATTACCCTATTTCTGCGCTCTTCTTCCAAACACAGAAATGATTAGCCTTTACATAGAAAGCTTCCTAAGTCTTCGACTGCTTCCTATCAATCCAAGATCCAAATTTGAAATCATGTGACGGCCCGCCCCGCACCAACCGACATTTACTCCAAAAGTGCGCTATACACATGTCCGGTCAGCACGGGACGGATCGTCAGAAGGAAAGGGAAGAAGGAAATGAACTAACAAGGAACCTGTAGAATGTCTCACAGCGCATGGTACAAAATATAATAACAACATACTTGACATAAAACAGGCGAGATAGTGCATAAGCTGAAAACAACTAACATAGCAGCGGAAAATCCAAGCACAGCTTATGATCCAAAATTAACATTATTACAACTTTTCAACTGTCTCAAAAAAAAGCAAAAGTAAGATAGGGGAGGTACGCTACTAATGCCCAAGTAGCGACCACCAACGACACAGGGAGAATATCTATATATCATACGTGGAAGCCTCCTACTCGCCTCCGAATCAGCTACTCGCGCATCACCAGCTAACCTGTCTCTAGTATGCTCGTGTGAGCACCCAGAGTAATAAGAAGAGACATAAAGCTCTGGGTCATACATAAAGCCTGGTATAAGCGATAAGCATCTAGACAGAACAATAACAGGTAGACTAAAACATACCTGAACCTGGACCTGCAACCAAAGAGTTAGCACTACATACTGTACAACACTCTAAGGTGCCATTTCAAATGGTGTAAAGATAATGGGGGTGGGGGTGTGCATGTCATAGTGATGGTAAACAATCAAACATAGCAACCATCCTCACATCTCTCACTCAGTGTGTAAAACATACGATATTCACCACTTCGATCACCCAACATACTTTGCTATGATCACTTTGCCCCATGAAGTCATAAATGGCTTCACTGCACTGATACATAGCCACTAATCCTTTGTTATGTCCACTTTGCCCCATGGAGTCGCAATGACCCCACTGCACTGGCTCATAGCCTCACTAATCCTTTACTATGTCCACTCTGCCCCCATGGAGTCACAATGACCCCACTGCACTGGCTCATAGTCTTACTACGCATCACTTTTCCCCTCGAGTCATAATGACTCTACTGCACTGATAACGTAGTCTTGCTACCATCACCTTGCCCCTCGAGTCATAGTGACTCTACTGCACTGACAAGTAGCCCATCATCCATTTTCAGTGGTGAATCGAAGTTATGAACGTCGACAACTCCTTAGCACACCTCCCGCAGCAATGCCCAACCATGAAGTGAACTCATTGGTTCCCAACTGGATCCTGAGCTCTAACTTCCATTTGGACTACCTTTGCATCTCGGGTTTTTGGTCATCACCTGATCGGTTCGGATCTCCCATAATCATCAGTTCGGTTCGGATCATAGTGCTCCTTCACTGGATCGGATCGGGTCTTCATCATCCCTATCGGATCGGGTCGGGGTCCCCAGCTTGCCAAAGTTCGGATCGGCCTCTTCTAAAGCACCCTGGGTCGGGTCGTAATCTCCAAGCCCAGTTGTAGTACATTGGTTCGGATCGGAGCTCCATGGCGAATCGGGTTGGAGAACATCAGGCGGGTCGGATCGGATGATGCATGCGACGAGAAGTACAAGTGAATCGAAGTGTGAACTGTGAGAGCGGATCGGGTCCTCCTAACCGAACCGATCCGGTTCGGGTGTCTTCCTGAACTTTTTCCAGCAAGCAGTTTACGCCACTCGACGGTGTTTTCGACCATTCCAACTATTCTAATCAATCACAAAGCATACCATACAGTCATAGCAACATGTATAATCAACCACAAACATCAAAACAACAATATTATAGGTTAAAGTGGATCAAACCTAGCCAAAACCCCATATTTTCCCTTAAGCATGTTTAGGTGAAACTAATGATAGGATTAGCAAAACTTAACCAAATTAACCCAAATTCATATCAGAGGTCTAAAACATCATTTCCAATTTTATAACTATTTTTCCAGAATTTTATCATGTTTAAATTCGGTAATTAACACTAATTAGCCATGATTAGTGAGGAACTATGCAAATCACTCACCTTAGCCACAAATAAAACTTAGATCTGAAATAAATCTCTGATTTGGTGCGAATCCCAATGCTAAACAGCAGCTCTAATCTTGATTTGGTGAAGATCTCCCTTGATTTGATGTTGCTAAGCTTAATCCTTGATTAGAAGGTGATTTGGAGGTGATTTAGAGATTGGAGGCCATTTTTAGGGTTTCTAAGAGGTAAGTGGAGGATAGAAAACTAAAATGGAATGAATCTCTAACTCTTTTCAGCCTCCCCATAACCCTAATCCCGAAATGGGTTATGGGCTCATTCACTAATCACCCTATTTGGCCCGGTTAAGCAGTTTTTCACCTTTCAATCGTTATTTCAGCCATATCTCCCAAACGGTAAGTCCGTTTGGCTATTATGACCACTCTACGGAAAGGTAAACCATCAAACAAATCGAATGGAAGTGGTTTCAGGTCAAAATTCCTTTCCAGTCAAAAGTTATGGCCAAAACAAGATCAGCTAGGGGCAAAACGGTCATTTAAAAATCGACAAAAATCATGAACATGGGAAATGACTCTAATGGTTGTTTCCCAAAGTTACATAACCATACGACTTCATATGGGAAAGAAATAAATATTCTACGATCCTCCGATGCGTAGAATGCGGGTTGTTACATTCTCCCCCCCTTAAGAAATTTCGCCCCTGAAATTTCCTAACCAAAACACACACAAGGGTCACGCATTCCTATCAACCATAAAAAAACAATCAAACATACAAAACAAGCAAAACAAGTCTATCCTAGCATGCGGAATAACTAAATTGCAAAGTAAATCTTACCAGGCAAAGAGTTCTGGATACGTCTTTCTAAGGCTCTCCTCTGTCTCCCAAGTACAATCATTCTCGTTCTCGCCCCACTGAACCTTGACTAGCTTCACCGCCTTCCTTCGAAGTTGCTTCGTATCGTGCTCGACAATACGAATCGGCTTGCGGTTCCCAACCGCCTCGGGTTCTACTTCGAGGTCCTCTAACTGATCAGGTGAAATAGTCATATCTGGGTCGTGTACGAACTTCCTTAGTTGGAAAACATGAAATACGTTGTGAACTCCCGCCATCTTCTCTGGTAAGTCAACTCTATATGCCAGATTCCCGACTAATTCAAGAACTGGGAATGGGCCAACAAATCTTGGTGCCAATTTGCCTCTCCTGCCAAATCATATCACGCTTTTCAACGGAGAAATCTTGACAAACACCAAGTCACCAACGGAGAATTTTAAGTCTCTTCTCCTTTTATCAGCATAAATCTTCTGCCTATCCTGGGAAGCCTTCATTCGTTGTTGAATGATCTTAATCTTATCTGAAGTTTCCCTCACCACATCTGGTCCAAGCATAAACTTCTCGCCAGTCTCTATCCAACATGATGGTGAGTTGCACGGTCTTCCGTACAAAGCTTCATATGGAGCCATACCGATACTGGATTGGTAGCTATTATTATATGCAAACTCTAATAGATGCAAATGGTCATCCCATGATCCACCAAAATCCAATATACAAGCTCTCAAGAGATCTTCCAATATACGATTCACCCTCTCCGTCTGACCGTCGGTCTGAGGATGTTATGCGGTACTGAGACGTAATTCTGACCCTAGAGCCTCTTGTAAGCTCTTCCAAAACCCACTAGTAAACAACGGGTCTCGGTCACTCACAATGCTCTTAGGTACTCCATGAAATCTCACTACCCACTTCATATACAATTCTGCTAACTTAGTTGCCGTTCTGCTCGATTTGACTGGTATAAATCTTGCACTCTTAGTCAATCGATCCATAATTACCCAAATGCTATCATGTCCCGATCTAGTCCTTAGTAAACCATCGATGAAATCCATCGAGACTTGCTCCCATTTCCATTCGGGAATTTCTAATCGTTGTAACAGACCACTAGGCTTCTTTTGCTCGGCTTTAACTAGCTGGCAATTCATGCATTTGGATATAAACTTCCCAACATCTCTTTTCATCCCTTCCCAGTAGTAAGTCTGCTTCATGTCTCGATACATCTTATTACCATCGGGATGTATAGTCAGTTTTGAGTGATGACACTCCCTAAGCACTTCATCTCTCAAACCATTCACGTTGGGTACAACTAGTCTTCCATTCCTTCTAAGCCATCCATCTCGATCAAGCCCATACAAATTCATCTCCTCACCGTCGATTTTCATCCCTAACTTGGAGATGATTTCCAATAGATTAGGATCGTCCCTCTGGCTGGAACCAATCCGCTCTATCAAAGTGGGTCTGATCGCCAAACTAGCTAGCACTTCTGGGTCCAATTCGCACTTTGGTCTGAAATCAAACCCTGCGATATACTCCAGTTGCTTCCATTCAAGAAACATAGCCCCTAAACTGGCATGTCTCCTACTCAAGGCATCGGCTACTACATTACCTTTCCGAGGTGTGTATGCGATATCAAAATCATACGAAGCCAAGAACTCTAACCATCTCTGCTGACGGAGATTCAGATCCTTCTGGGAGAAGAGATACTTTAGCGATTTATGATCAGTAAACAACTCAAATCTCTCTCCCAAGAGATAATGTCTCCACATCTTTAGCGCGAACACGATCGCTGCTAATTCCAAATCATGGGTAAGGTACTTTTTCTCATGTGTCTTTAGTTGTCGACTAGCATAAGCTACAACCCTACCTCCTTGCATCAATACGGCACCTAGTCCGGTACCACAAGCATCCGTGAATACCGTCATCTCTTCATTCCCTTTAGGAATGACTAATACCGGCGCACGCGTCAACTTTTCCTTTAGACTCTTGAATGCATTTTCACACACTCCGTCCCAGACGAAGGCCTGATTCTTCTTAGTCAACTGAGTCCACGGTGCTGCTATCTTGGAGAAGTCCTGGATAAACTTACGATAATATCCAACTAACCCTAAGAAACTTCTTACATCTGTTGCATTCTTGGGCGTAGGCCAATCCTGTACCGTAGCCACCTTCGCAGGGTCCACGGCAATACCATTCTCTGAAACAACATGGCCCAATAATCTCACTTCCCTCCTCCAGAAGTGACACTTAGAGAATTTCGCTTTCAACTGGTGTTTCCTCAACATCTCCATCACTATCCTCAAGTGTCCCTTGTGTTCCTCCTCTGTCCTCGAGTAAACAAGGATATCGTCTACGAACACAAGAACAAACTTATTCAACTGATCTCTGAATACTCGATTCATAAGATCCACAAAGTAGGCTGGTGCATTGGTCAACCCAAATGGCATGACCAACCACTCATAGAATCCAGACGGTGTCCTAAATGCCGTTTTCGGAACACTCTCATCCGCTACTCGGAGCTGATGAAATCCTGTCGCGAGGTCCAACTGGGAGAACACTCTTGCTCCTTCCAGTTGATCAAACAAATCATCTATCCGCGGTAGAGGATAATTATTCTTCCTCGTTACCTTATTCAATCGCGATAGTCCACACACAAACGAAGGGAACCATCTGCCTTAGTGGCAAACACAACTTGTGCTCCCCACTCGGAGACACTTCTTCTAATAAATCCCTTCATCAAAAGATTGCTGACTTGCACCCCGAGCTCTCGCTGCTCCCTTGGTGCCATACGACGAAGTGGCCTCACTATAGGTTTGGCATCTTTCACTAGATCAATACGGAACTCAATCTCTTGGTGTGGTGGAAGCCCGGTCACCTCCTCGAAGACGTCCGGATACTGGCCAACCACGGGCACATCTGACAACTCATCATGCGGGATGTCGAGGGAATTTACAAAACTAGCCATTACCCCATCACTAGGTAGACTACCAAACACTACCCTCCGCCCATCATCCGCCCTAACTGTCACAAAAAAGCCCTCACAGTCTACCACCACCCCGTATCTTTGGAGCCAATCGACCCCCAATATAATGCCATACCCAGTGAAGCCCAAAACAAAGCAATCACAAACAAACATACATCCATGACTCGATAAGACCAAATTTCGGCAAATCATACTAAGGCTAGTCGAACCACCAATCGGGTTCGTCACAACCAACGGTCTATCGACTATCTCGGGTTCCAGTCCCAACTTATCTACCAGGTCACTAGATATGAAGGAACGGGAAGCCCCAGTATCAAACAAAACTCGAACTGGTACATCATAAATAGAAAGTATACCTTGAATAACGACATTCTTTCCTTTCTCCGCCGCAGTTGGGGCATTCGACGAAGAAGGAACAATATATAGCATATGCTTTCACAATCTGCTTCTCCTTAAGAGGTTGCGGACACTTATCCTTATGATGTCCCACTTGGCCACAGTTATAGCACTTCCTATCCGCTGGTTTGGCCCGACATTCTTTATCATAATGGCCCTTCTTACCACAGCTGAAGCACTCAACATCTTTCTTGTTCTTCTTCTGGCCATCCTTAGATTGGTTTTGTTTTCTCTTATTCTGAGAGTTATTCTTGCCTCCACCGCCCACTTGCGATTTCAGCCCTTCTGCAGATGCAGCCTCAGTCTTTGGCTTAGGGTAAAGACTCTCTGATCTCAAATCTTTCCCCACAATCGATTCAAAAGTCTCATCGATGTGGTCGATAAGCCTTTCCCCCAAATATCCATCCAACCCAATAATGAACTTCTCATTCTTCTTCTCGGGAGTATCGATAAGAGATAGTCCATACTTCGACAAAGTGTCGACCTCAGCAATATAGTCCGAGACCGTCCTACCATTCTGCTTGAGTTCCAAGAATCTCTTAAACAACACTGACTTCTGGGCAGCTGGAATGAACTTCTCGCTAAATCGAGCCTTGAACTGATCCCAAGTAACATGATCTTCTGGAGTAGCTGTTCTAATGGCATTCCACCAATTCATCGCTCGCCATTGCAGCTGACGAGACGCTAGCCTTCTCTTCATCACATCCTCGATACCCAAGTCATCGAAGATACGATCACAGCTATCCAACCAATCCTGAACATCTGTGGCCGACTCCGTTCCGTGGAACGGCTTCCCACCAAGGTTAGTGTAATTCTTGCACAACTTGGCGAAATCGACCCTAGGCGCCTGCACTACTGGGCCACCACCAATTTCGGGATTGGGAACTGCCCCTTGCACCTCCCTAAGCATGTCTCTCATGAGGTCAGTAAACATCGCCCTCATGTCAGCAACATTCCCATTATTGGTCCCCCTACCAGCACCTCTAGCATATCGGCTCATCGTTCAATCTGTAAAGAGGAAACGATTAACGACCCCATAGTGGTGCTAGTGCAGTACGACTTCATTCTTATACTACTAATAGTATATATATATAGCTTTTGAAAACCAAAGTAATCACAAATACGCTCTCTCATATACGTACTATCTCTCTCTAGTGTCTTTCCCTAGGTTAACTACGCAACCTAGAGCTCTGATACCAATGTGACGGCCCGTCCCGCACCAACCGACATTTACTCCAAAAGTGCGTTGTACACATGTCCGGTCAGCACGGGACGGATCGTCAGAAGGAAAGGGAAGAAGGAAATGAACTAACAAGGAACCTGTAGAATGTCTCACAGCGCATGGTACAAAATATAATAACAACATTCTTGACATAAAACAGGCGAGACAGTGCATAAGCTGAAAACAACTAACATAGCAGCGGAAAATCCAAGTATAGCTTATGATCCAAAGTTAACATTATTACAACTTTTCAACTGTCTCAAAAAAAAGCAAAAGTAAGATAGGGGAGGTACGCTACTAATGCCCAAGTAGCGAACACCAATGACACAGGGAGAATATCTATATATCATACGTGGAAGCCTCATGCTCGCCTCCGAATCAGCTACTCGCGCATCACCAGCTAACCTGTCTCTAGTCTGCTCGTGTGAGCACCCAGAGTAATAAGAAGAGACATAAAACTCTGGGTCAGACATAAAGCCTGGTATGAGCGATAAGCATCTAGACAGAACAATAACAGGTAGACTAAAACATACCTGAACCTGGACCTGCAACCAAAGAGTTAGCACTACATATTGTACAACACTCTAAGGTGCCATTTCAAATGGTGTAAAGATAACGGGGGTGGGGGTGTGCATGTCATAGTGATGGTAAACAATCAAACATAGCAACCATCCTCACATCTCTCACTCAGTGCGTAAAGCATACGATATTCACCACTTCGATCACCCAACATACTTTGTTATGATCACTTTGCCCCATGAAGTCATAAATGGCTTCACTGCACTGATACATAGCCACTAATCCTTTGCTATGTCCACTTTGCCCCATGGAGTCGCAATGACCACACTGCACCGGCTCATAGCCTCACTAATCCTTTACTATGTCCACTCTTCCCCATGGAGTCACAATGACCCCACTGCACTGGCTCATAGTCTTACTACGCATCACTTTGCCCCTCGAGTCATAATGACTCTACTGCACTGATAACGTAGTCTTGCTACCATCACCTTGCCCCTCGTGTCATAGTGACTCTACTGCACTGATAAGTAGCCCATCATCCATTTTCAGTGGTGAATCGAAGTTATGAACGTCGACAACTCCTTAGCACACGTCCCGCAGCAAAGCCCAACCATGAAGTGAACTCATTGGTTCCCAACTGGATCGTGAGCTCTAACTTCCATTTGGACTACCTTTGCATCTCGGTTTTTTGGTCATCACCGGATCGGTTTGGATCTCCCATAATCATCAGTTTGGTTCGGATCGTAGTGCTCCTTCTTCACTGGATCGGATCGGGTCGTCATCATCCCTGTCGGATCGGGTCGGGGTCCCCAGCTTGCCATGGTTCGGATCGGCCTCTTCTAAAGCACCCCAAGTCGGGTCGTAATCTCCAAGCCCGGTCGTAGTACATTGGTTCGGATCGGAGCTCCATGGCGGATCGGGTCGGAGAACATCAGGCGGGTCGGATCGGATGATGCATGCGACGAGAAGTACGAGTGGATCGAAGTGTGAAGTGTGAGAGCGGATCGGGTCCTCCTAACCGATCCGATCCGGTTCGGGTGTCTTCCTGCACTTTTTCCAGCAAGCAGTTTACGCCACTCGATGGTGTTTTCGACCATTCCAACTATTCTAATCAATCACAAAGCATACCATACAGTCATAGCAACATGTATAATCAACCACCAACATCAAAACAACAATATAATAGGTTAAAGTGGATCAAACCTAGCCAAAACCCCATATTTTCCCTTAAGCATGTTTAGGTGAAACTAATGATAGGATTAGCAAAACTTAACCAAATTAACCCAAATTCATATCAAAGGTCTAAAACATCATTTCAAATTTTATAAATATTTTTCCAGAATTTTATCATGTTTAAATTCGCTAATTAACACTAATTACCCTTTATTAGCCATGATTGATGAGGAACTATGCAAATCACTCACCTTAGCCACAAATAAAACTTAGATCTGAAATAAATCTCTGATTTGGTGCGAATCCCAATGCTAAACAGCAGCTCTAATCTTGATTTGGTGAAGATCTCCCTTGATTTGATGTTGCTAAGCTTAATCCTTGATTAGAAGGTGATTTGGAGGTGATTTAGAGATTGGAGGCCATTTTTAGGGTTTCTAAGAGGTAAGTGGAGGCTAGAAAACTGAAATGGAATGAATTTCTAACTCTTTTCAGCCTCCCCATAACCCTAATCCCGAAATGGGTTATGGGCCCATTCACTAATCACCCTATTTGGCCCGGTTAAGCAGTTTTTCACCTTCCAAACCTTATTTCAGCCATATCTCCCAAACGGTAAGTCCGTTTGGCTATTATGTCCACTCTACGGAAAGGTAAACCATCAAACAAATCTAATGGAAGTGGTTTTAGGTCAAAATTCCTTTCCAGTCAAAAGTTATGGCCAAAACAAGATCAGCTAGGGGCAAAACGTTATTTAAAAATCGACAAAAATCATGAACATGGGAAATGACTCTAATAGTTGTTTCCCAAAGTTAAATGACCATACGACTTCATATGGGAAATAAATAAATATTCTACGATCCTCCGATACGTAGAATGCGGGTTGTTACAAATCGGGTAGAATGTCCTTAGCAATTTGAACCAAGACAGTGCGGGGCTTAGAATCTTCGACTTCTTCTAGGGCATTGTTGAAACATTCGAGGTAACTCTTAAGAGTTTCCCCTATTCCTTGGTATAAATTAAAGAGAGTCATAGTATCTTTTGGTCTTGCAACGTGCATCTTGGATTGTTTCACCAACTTGTTAGCAAGCTGGTCAAAATTAGAAATGGATCTCGGTGGAAGCCAAGAGAACCAGATTAGAGTGACACCTTCAAGAAAGACTGGGAATCGTTTTCATTTCATGGCACTAGTAGTGCGACTTGAGTCCATATGCCACTCATAGCGGTTCAAGAAGTTACGGGGATCAGTTTTCCCCAAGTAAGTGGTTAATTGGGGAATATTGAAGCATTATGGACACTCGGCGTTGTGGATGATCAAAGTAAAGAGGTTATGCCTCGTATTGGTTTAACATACGTCAGTGGCGCACCCCCGTGTTTCTCTCATGATCCTACTGACCATGTCAGTGAGAATCACAATCTAGATCCCTGTTGCGGTCGTAGTCCGCCTCAGGAGTTCGTGGCCGTAGGCGCCTTCTTTGTTGAACATTGACTTCATCTTCAGGAAAGTTTTCAGCATCGATAACTTGGTTCTGTTGAGGTTGATTGAGAAGAACTTGAGCCTAGTTAGCCGCCGGATGCGTAGGCACTAAGTTCTGAGTAGTTATAGGGAGGTTCTGTCGTGTAGGATGTCAGTACTAGTTCCTTGATTGTTGTTAGAATCCAACCAGGAACGGTCGTTTTGACGTATTCCCTTACTGGTGTTAATGGCAGTTCTGTCACCATTTCCATTAATCCTCCTCCTTTGGCTTCGGCTTTCGTTGTAAGGGTCGGAAGAAGAGCTTTCCAAAACATTCTATTGAGGACGAGTGTTTCTGTTGATTTCATGGCGAGCAACATCTCATTGAGCGTTTTCTTGGAGTCGCTACATCAAGTTAATGTTCTGTAAATTTGATCATTAAGCTCTCATTCTCTCCTCCAATTTCTTATTTAGTTCGAAGAATTGGTCCCGAGTAATCGAATCTTCCAGGTTGGAGGAGGTAGCAATTTCCATATCAGTCGAAATTTCTGAAGGTTATGGCTAAGAAGAAGTTTATGGTCAGCGGCATTAGAAGTTCCAATCATAATGTTCTTTCCTTTTTTAGCCATCATAAGCGAACTTAGAAGGTAGGTCTAAGGAACCTAAGTAGCACTCCTAGTTCGAAATGGAAGACTGTAGGAAAGAGGTGAAGTCTTGAGTCTTCAAGTCTCTCAATGCAAACACTAGAATTTTGATGTGCAAAATTGACACAACACCAAAATATTTCCGAATTAACGAAAATTAGCATTTCACATAGAGAAA
This sequence comes from Allium sativum, assembly GCA_030737875.1. NCBI lineage: Eukaryota > Viridiplantae > Streptophyta > Magnoliopsida > Asparagales > Amaryllidaceae > Allium > Allium sativum. Next base: position 435,024,071 of record CM060920.1, read on the forward strand.
ATATGCAAAAAGTAATGAACATAGTATTTATAATGGTTCGATTCGGACTAAACTTACGTCAACTTTGAAGGCTTTTCTAATTTTCTTCACTCTTGTTGAAGTACAATCATGGACATCATCATTACAAAGGAAATGGCAGCAATTATGTTCTAATAAGTCCAAATACGGAGTTATAGCCCTTGTTCCCAAAATTCCTTTGTTGTCCGGGAGTTGAGATCCTTGAGAGTTATGTAGTCTCTTCTTCCTAAAGCTTCAAGGTGCTCTAATGGTGTCCAAGGTCAAGAATTCCTTCATAAAGTGTCAAATCAGCAAAATGCCAGCTCCTCTCTCATTGTTGGCCAGGGGGTATTTATGGGTAGTCGAGTAGGTGGAAGCAAGTGGAGTGTGAGGGTCCACTTGTAACCTTTTGTATCCCGAGATCAGTACCGACACAAGAGTTGGTACGTATCCCGGGAGTTGTCTTTTTCTTGTGATTTTATTTGGAGTGTCTCATGCCCTTCGTTCTACCTCTTTTCGTATTCAAGATTGTGTTTCCCACTACACCGATCCGAGGACTTATCATGTTTCAGGAGTCATTCGGGGATACGAAACTAGTGGGCTTGGTGATTTTGTATCCTAGGTATGCAGCAAATTACCAACCCCGCACTTATCTATTATCGAAGAGGTCTAGGATACAAAAATTAGTGATAGATATGGAAAATGACCGGTTGTGGGATATGAAATTAATGTGATTTTGTCGAGTTGCAAGGCTTGGGATATGAAAATATATCATGGTTTTATAACGATCCCAAATGTGAGCTGATTATTGAGTAGCTTTGACGAGTCACGACGACCACACTTATGCGACTCCATCCTGGCTTGGTTACTGAGTATCTTCGCGACACTTTGGGCAGTTTTACCTTGCGATGTGCCAAGTCGTGTAGGCTTGAATTGTTTTTGGGAACCAGGCCGAAAGGCCGGTTAACAATAAGTATAAACTTATATACTATGATTTGAAACCTTATAAAACTATTTTAACATTGTGTGTATATATATATATTAATTATAGTAAACTTGACACTTGTTAAAGATATTTTAGAAGAATTTAAGTAAAAATGTTATGTGTATACATATATTTAAAACTATATATATATTCAAATATATGAAAATGAAAATATAAATATCAAAAATATAATAATATTAACCGATAATTATCAAGTTTAAAATCAAAATCCAAGATATAATCAAAATTAGAATCTAAAATATAATATTAAAAATATAATTGTAAAAATTGAAGAATAATTTAAAATGTATATAAAAACTAAAGTATAAGTTTATAAAAAGTCAAAGCGTAAAATTGAAAATCAAATTATAAGTACAAAAATATTAAACTAAGCATTTTCAAATCAAAAGTATAAGTAAATATAAACTTCTACTTTCAAAGTAAATAATTGAATTTTCTTTTTGAAACTTCTCTGAAAGATCATTTTAAAAACAAGGATATCTGAAAACATTTTGTAAAGAGATTTGAAAATACTTTCATTTAAAATATGGATATTTGAAGGAAAAAAATCGTTTTGTATAAACGGATGGAGATCAAATAAGTGCAACCCGAGTTTTAACATAATTTCTAAGGCTCTATAATGTCTTAAACTCTTCATAACTCATGAGTCTCCATTCTTGAATCAATTTGAAACTTCAATCAAGATACTATACAGTCTTGATTATCAATTTCGTACATAATATCTTGCAATATGTCCTTCACTATACAATATACATATCTGGATAATAATGAAACGACCCGCAAATCCGTACCCTTTGAGTTGACTAATCATACCACACGTCCAACCCAAATTGCACAGAAATACGAACCATTTTTAGAAAGAAGTTAGAGGATGAGAAATAGAAAGAAAGAAATATTAGAATAGGAGAAAACGAAGATCACAAACTCACAGCGGAACGAATGAAATATATTATATAATATAATTTTTGAAATACAAACGATAAGTGTATATACATACCATTATCAGAGGACAATGGTTATCCCTGGAACAGTTATAAACACCTGTTTCCAGATACAACATAGTACACAGCGGAAAATATAATAGTCTATAGCCAACTGGTGAAGCCTCCTGCTTCAAGCTTCTTCAAGTGAATCTGTAAAATCCCGACTACTTGACTGCCCGTACAAATTTGGGCACCCAAGAGTTTAGGGAAAACAAACAAAATAAACTCTGGGTCAGTCATGGGACTGGTGTGAGTAAACTCCAATCATTTGGTTTAACTTTTCAAAATCCTTTTCAAAAGAAAAGATAATCGTAAGACCAATCCACACATAAATACGGATGGCTTTTACCTTACGATAACCCAAAACACTTTGGAAATCATATATTATCTGATATTATAATAATGTCTAATCACAAGTAATTAACAATCTAGCAGAACGCTTGCATCTCACGCTCTACATATATAATATACAATCAAACTCGCAGGCACTTATTGGAGATTGGATTCCAACTTGACAAGGTATGGGACCACCTTCCGAACGTGTATCTCTAGAGACGAATACACTGGGTTCAACAAGAACATCTTGCAACCCGGCCCACACATGACCGACCACTCATTTCGCTTGAGTGTATCGAATGTATACCACCGACGGTTGGGATCAGCAACCGCCTCCCGAAAAGGGACAGCATCGATAGATTAAAGAACAAATGGAATTTCTCTAGATAGGTGATTATACATCCTAATGGGTGCGACCCACATAGCCATGCTGCCTGCCCGATTTTTTTCCACTTCCGGTTTGATGAGGCTTGAGGTTTGAATTATCTTCCAGAACATCTGGCCATCATTCACTTTGAATGCCACATCGTCAGATCCATCGGAAATCACTAATTGATTCCCACAAAAATACTCAGATTTGTTAGGCTAAAGAAGCTTCCCTTCTATGCCACTAACTTCGTACGTTTGAAGGAATCAACGTACGTAATCCCCTTTGGAAATACTCTGTCAGACACTCGTCCATACAAGTTGCCCTGGGTCTGGACAAACCGAAGGCACTATCCCGTAAACAGGATAGCCCTTGCATAACTCCGTCTTCAATTTTCTTCAGCATAAGTTGCTTCATAACGCTTACGCCAATACGGAGTGGTTTTCAGATATCAAATCTGATCCCGGTCTCTCCATATTGACAACGGAGGTATATAAACAAAAAAATATAAAACTTTGATAGTCGGTGATTTAACTATCAAAGAAACATCCATACAATCAACGGTTCTATTTCCAAATGGAAATTCTATCAATCAAGCATCAAACAACACTGGGCCCTTTTTATATTAATTATCATTCCCAATTTCCATCTTTCGTGTTCTTCCAAAACACTATTTTCTCTCACGATTATTGGAAAACATTTCCAATATATATATAATTCCTTTATTTAGAAAATATCTTTTACTCCAGTTAGAAAACATTTCTAAATCCTTTGAATTAACTGATGTTATCAACATCGTTATTATAACTCAAATCATAATCATTCGTTAACTAACGATATCACTAACCAACCCTTGTTATTGAGCCTTAACCATTTCTCCGTCAATAATGCAGTCGGTCAAGTTGGGGTATAATTACCTCTCAGACCTTAACTGAACGACATTCTTAACTTTGAAATAGTCAGAGCTCACAACTTTAAACCAAACATTGCTTACAACAACAGCGTAAAACCGCTGTCTAGCATTATAGAACACTTATCATAACCATAGCATTAAGATTGCTATTAAAACAGTTATTATAACGGCAGCGTTAAAATTGCTATTTAGATTTACCAAGACATTTATTATAATAGCAGCGTCTAAAATTGCTGAATAGATTCACAACCTCTATTATAACAACAACGCTAAAATCACTGTTTAGTTTTATAAAAGCATTTCTTACAAAGACAGCGTTAAAATCGCTGTTTAAAATTATAAAAGCATTTCTTATAACAACAGCGTTATGATTGCTGTTTTGAATAAAATACCGTGTGCGACGCACACGCTTTCGTTGTTCATTTATAAACTCTGTTTATTTTAAACAATTCAAGTTCTCCTTTAAACATATTTACAAACTATACATTTTTCTAACCACTTAATTCGATTTCTATAAATCCCCCTTTTTATATACATTTTATTTGCAAAATATTTCCTTGTTTTAAAATATTATTCTTTTACTTTAAGCATTTGAAAATCCTTCTTTAAACTTTCCTCTATACTTTGCTAAATTCAAATCCATTTCAAATATTGGTTTCAAAACCGATACTCACTTTCAAATATACATTCATATTTGAACTCACCTTTTAATTTATCCAATGGTTAATGATCCACTTAATTTATATCTTTATTTATAACATTTTTCTTGGTTTACCCAATGGAATAGGTTTCCATTTGCAACTCAATGAAAAAGAAATTATTTCTAATTTGGAAATAAACTCTGCTTTTAAATTCTAATTTCCTTTTTCACATTCGATGATATTTTACGGTATCTAAAATACCAGGTTCCTAAGGCCAGGGTAAACCAAACACACAAATTCAACCATGGATAATGTAGCATAACATATATCATCATCAAATAAAACAGTAATAAAATGCTGAGGGATCCAGTTGGATCCCTCCAACCTGTTTCCCTGCATCCACAGATGTTAATAACATCAATAATATTATTTCACATCAAAATGAAATATCAGAACTAATGATCAATTAATGGTGTAATCCTATCAACCAATTCAACCAAATTTACCAACTATTCAACCAATCAACCATTGCACGTTATAAAAATATTTAAAACTTGTTTATATATAAAAATATAAACAAGAAGGAGTTAGTGAGTCTACTCACCTTAGTTTGCGGATGGCGGCTCTGCATTGGTTTCGTTTAAAATTAAACGAGCATTTGATTTTTTATCAAGAAATCTCAGGAGTTCCGTTCTCAGCGAAACCAGTTCCACAAAATAGATCACGTTGCTATGACTCCAGTAGGTCCGTCGCATTCAATTCTTACCATTAATCAGGTTTAAGCATACTAAATCCATCTTCCTCCATCGCAATATCCAACTCACTTCACCTCCTACTGAACAAATCCGTAACCATGCTTCCCAATTTCTTGAAACCGCTACAAGCGATGACCGCACCCTTCAGAACTTCCGTGTCTCCCAAAAACCCAACATACATCGAAAGCAAGACAAGGAGAAACTCACGTTCCCCTTGATGCTGCTGCTCCTCCATCCAAACAATTGTCAGTACCTCCCTTCCATACCCTACCCACTTCCAACAACAGAACCCACGCCAATCCCCTCCTCCTTTTCCACTGCCGTAAGCCTCGCTCCCCAACTTGTTGCCTATCACCGCAAATCCCCAAGTGAACCTCACGACTTTGAGGAAAAATCCAACTAAGACGCTGCTCCGATCGTCGATTAGGAGGTATTGATAGCCTCGTCTTGGCCAGGCGCAGGGATTTTTGTGTTGGGTGATTAGTGAAACTTGGCTTTGATTATTGAAATGATTTTGTACCCTACGTTTTTGGGGTGGAACAATGAATTTGTTATTCACGGGCATAAATACTGAACATTAATATGCATGTATTTATAAAGGGAAAAGTTTGGTGGCCACGCAATTGTAAATAGCTGCAGAAATAGGGACAAGTAGACCGGTGATTTACATTGCTTTGTCTGTACGATTCTAAAACCTTGGTGACAAAGGAATTTGATAATAGCTGTGGATAGGTCGGCTTGGAGTGTCATCTCACATTCCGTAGGACATTGAAAACACGGACAACAAATGTTTGGTCTGTACTACGTTTTAAATATAGAGTGTCATTTTATTTTGTTTTTATATTATACGAAACTTAACGATGAAGTATCCAGCAAAACTAACCACAGTCGACTTCTGTCTACCGATAACAAACTAATTTTTGGTGAAAAAAAATATTGCGGACCCAATGGGACAAGTTTCGTCGGATTCCGACATCGTATGAAAAATTTTCCTTTATAAAACCAGAAATGAACATGCGTTTAAATTTTTCACGATCACCAGATAAATCAAAACAACTTGAAACTGCGAACACCGACAATAACTTTTCGATACGAACCCAACGGCACTAGTTTCGTCGCATTCTGAGACTGTTGCCCCGGTAGACTGTTTTTGGCGCGTACCGCACTGCCCTTCTGAACATCAAATTTTCCAATCTCTAAAAATAACAAACTATATACCTACCCTGACTATATCCGACGCTACGAACTCACTGGAACTGGTTTCGTGGCCTGATTCGATCGTCTATTCAAGTTACACTCTAATATCCCTTTATTCAGTTGAATTAATTTAATTGCACTGAACGAGCGTTTACGGTTACCGTGATCACATACGACATCGGTTTGCCACGCAATTCAACACCGTACAATAATTTAATGATACGGTCCCAATAAAACCGATTTCGTCGAAAACAGAGTCCGTTTGCAAAACGGTTATTTTAACGCGTATATTTTAAATAACGATTTCCACAGCGACTATTTCAAAATTTGATTTGACCATAACTAACAAATTATAACATGAAATCTAGATTTTTCTCTTTCATATGAAAATTATAATCAATACGGTTCCAACGTGTCTTGTTTCACAGAAATCCGACTTATATCGGATCCTGTATCCTTAGTTGAAGTTCAAAACTTTATATTACGAACTGCCGCGCGATTTCGAGCTCGTTTTATATTATATTATATATTATACGTTCAAACTTCGTTTTATAAATAAATTCCCTATATATAATTCAATTAAATTTTTTAAAACAAATATAAATATTCAGAATTCAACGGCCGAAAAATCCGGGTCGTTACATTCCTTCCCCCTTAAAATAATTTCGTCCTCGAAATTGCTAAGGTAGGAAAAGACACCACATACCCTATTAACTCGATCCACAAATCCCTTTTGTTCACTTCTTAACTTTAGCTTAACTGGGCCAATTTATTTCAATTAAAAATATTTATTTATTCTTACTAACGAACATTTTCAAGAATTTTGAAAATTTTCTAACACTTTAAATTCTAAAAAATTTCGGCAGCCTCTCCACTGCACGGCTCCATCGGTACAACCACAACTCGCCTTTCTAGGCCTTCTCCAATCCGAAAGAAAATCAAAAAGCCAAGTGGCTTGCCTCATAGGCTCATAAAATCATCAACCCAAACAATATTGTAAACATGTACCTTTTTGTCGGGCATAATTCTATCTCTTGCATTTTCTTCCATTCTATATCAGCTCAGCATGCATATATCCATTTCCCACCGGTTTCAAATCAATCCAACCTTTGATCTTTAACTTCTGATTGGATCACTTCTATTCACTAATCCAAACTGAGTTCTATTTTCCAAAGTCAACCCTCTTATTCTGCTTGGGCTCAAAAATAACTTAACTCCAATTAACGACATGCAATATAAGTATTCACCTTGTTTAATATAAGTCGAATCTATTTTAATATTTCGAATTTCAACATCTCTATACTTAATTTCATTCGGGATTACTTCTAATTCAATCCAGTTTTATTTAACTTGAGTTAAATCCCAATTCATTTGATACATTTTGACCATTTTCAATCTATTCAACTTTTTCAAGTTAAATTTTAATTTCAGAATTCAATTTCCCGGGTTTTATTTCAAATTAGTTTGAAATCATATATATATTTATACACATATTTATAATCAACTCAATTCAAAACATTTGAATTTCTAAATCATCATGTCTTTTTCAAACAAAAATTTCATTTCCAAATTACTATGGTAGCAATCCGTCACTCAGAAACTTGAAAATGAATACCGATAATGCTGCAGTCCATTATCAGAATTATTTTCTCGCCACTGAAGTGGTTTCAGTGCTTAATTACTTTTAAAATCCATTTAAAACAATTTCTATTGAAAAGTCCTTCAAAGTAATGTTATATTGTTTAAAAAAAAATACTTCAGAAAATACTTCTAATCACCCGGAATTTGAATTCCCATTCTAGTTTGATCTAAATCTTGGCTTATCTCTTTTGTATACATTATCCGTATACAAATTCCATAACCATTTCAATATTCTATAGTTTTACTTGATTGTAATAACAATCAACCCATCTATATAAGATTTCAGAAATTATTCCATTTATATCAAAAATAGTTTTTGGGCAAAATTACTTCATTTACCCAATTTAAAACAATACTGTATCGAATTGCTTTGTTCGAGAGTTTAGAAACACCTATCGATACAGTTGTACATTCTGTATCGACTAGAAATGATAAACTACTCAACAAACCAGACAACACAATATAAACCATTTTTATATCAAATCTACAAATACGCGCTCATATATATATACACTCAAACTCAATCTAGGGTACCACTAACCCCATCTCTATTGAGTCACGCCACAGAGCCAAGGTAATCACTTAACCTTCAGCTCTGATACCAAATGAAACGACCCGCAAATCCGTACCCTTTGAGTTGACTAATCATACCACACGTCCAACCCAAATTGCACAGAAATACGAACCATTTTTAGAAAGAAGTTAGAGGATGAGAAATAGAAAGAAAGAAATATTAGAATAGGAGAAAACGAAGATCACAAACTCACAGCGGAACGAATGAAATATATTATATAATATAATTTTTGAAATACAAACGATAAGTGTATATACATACCATTATCAGAGCACAATGGTTATCCCTGGAACAGTTATAAACACCTGTTTCCAGATACAACATAGTACACAGCGGAAAATATAATAGTCTATAGCCAACTGGTGAAGCCTCCTGCTTCAAGCTTCTTCAAGTGAATCTGTAAAATCCCGACTACTTGACTGCCCGTACAAATTTGGGCACCCAAGAGTTTAGGGAAAACAAACAAAATAAACTCTGGGTCAGTCATGGGACTGGTGTGAGTAAACTCCAATCATTTGGTTTAACTTTTCAAAATCCTTTTCAAAAGAAAAGATAATCGTAAGACCAATCCACACATAAATACGGATGGCTTTTACCTTACGATAACCCAAAACACTTTGGAAATCATATATTATCTGATATTATAATAATGTCTAATCACAAGTAATTAACAATCTAGCAGAACGCTTGCATCTCACGCTCTACATATATAATATACAATCAAACTCGCAGGCACTTATTGGAGATTGGATTCCAACTTGACAAGGTATGGGACCACCTTCCGAACGTGTATCTCTAGAGACGAATACACTGGGTTCAACAAGAACATCTTGCAACCCGGCCCACACATGACCGACCACTCATTTCGCTTGAGTGTATCGAATGTATACCACCGACGGTTGGGATCAGCAACCGCCTCCCGAAAAGGGACAGCATCGATAGATTAAAGAACAAATGGAATTTCTCTAGATAGGTGATTATACATCCTAATGGGTGCGACCCACATAGCCATGCTGCCTGCCCGATTTTTGTCCACTTCCGGTTTGATGAGGCTTGAGGTTTGAATTATCTTCCAGAACATCTGGCCATCATTCACTTTGAATGCCACATCGTCAGATCCATCGGAAATCACTAATTGATTCCCACAAAAATACTCAGATTTGTTAGGCTAAAGAAGCTTCCCTTCTATGCCACTAACTTCGTACGTTTGAAGGAATCAACGTACGTAATCCCCTTTGGAAATACTCTGTCAGACACTCGTCCATACAAGTTGCCCTGGGTCTGGACAAACCGAAGGCACTATCCCGTAAACAGGATAGCCCTTGCATAACTCCGTCTTCAATTTTCTTCAGCATAAGTTGCTTCATAACGCTTACGCCAATACGGAGTGGTTTTCAGATATCAAATCTGATCCCGGTCTCTCCATATTGACAACGGAGGTATATAAACAAAAAAATATAAAACTTTGATAGTCGGTGATTTAACTATCAAAGAAACATCCATACAATCAACGGTTCTATTTCCAAATGGAAATTCTATCAATCAAGCATCAAACAACACTGGGCCCTTTTTATATTAATTATCATTCCCAATTTCCATCTTTCGTGTTCTTCCAAAACACTATTTTCTCTCACGATTATTGGAAAACATTTCCAATATATATATAATTCCTTTATTTAGAAAATATCTTTTACTCCAGTTAGAAAACATTTCTAAATCCTTTGAATTAACTGATGTTATCAACATCGTTATTATAACTCAAATCATAATCATTCGTTAACTAACGATATCACTAACCAACCCTTGTTATTGAGCCTTAACCATTTCTCCGTCAATAATGCAGTCGGTCAAGTTGGGGTATAATTACCTCTCAGACCTTAACTGAACGACATTCTTAACTTTGAAATAGTCAGAGCTCACAACTTTAAACCAAACATTGCTTACAACAACAGCGTAAAACCGCTGTCTAGCATTATAGAACACTTATCATAACCATAGCATTAAGATTGCTATTAAAACAGTTATTATAACGGCAGCGTTAAAATTGCTATTTAGATTTACCAAGACATTTATTATAATAGCAGCGTCTAAAATTGCTGTATAGATTCACAACCTCTATTATAACAACAACGCTAAAATCACTGTTTAGTTTTATAAAAGCATTTCTTACAAAGACAGCGTTAAAATCGCTGTTTAAAATTATAAAAGCATTTCTTATAACAACAGCGTTATGATTGCTGTTTTGAATAAAATACCGTGTGCGACGCACACGCTTTCGTTGTTCATTTATAAACTCTGTTTATTTTAAACAATTCAAGTTCTCCTTTAAACATATTTATAAACTATACATTTTTCTAACCACTTAATTCGATTTCTATAAATCCCCCTTTTTATATACATTTTATTTGCAAAATATTTCCTTGTTTTAAAATATTATTCTTTTACTTTAAGCATTTGAAAATCCTTCTTTAAACTTTCCTCTATACTTTGCTAAATTCAAATCCATTTCAAATATTGGTTTCAAAACCGATACTCACTTTCAAATATACATTCATATTTGAACTCACCTTTTAATTTATCCAATGGTTAATGATCCACTTAATTTATATCTTTATTTATAACATTTTTCTTGGTTTACCCAATGGAATAGGTTTCCATTTGCAACTCAATGAAAAAGAAATTATTTCTAATTTGGAAATAAACTCTGCTTTTAAATTCTAATTTCCTTTTTCACATTCGATGATATTTTACGGTATCTAAAATACCAGGTTCCTAAGGCCAGGGTAAACCAAACACACAAATTCAACCATGGATAATGTAGCATAACATATATCATCATCAAATAAAACAGTAATAAAATGTTGAGGGATCCAGTTGGATCCCTCCAACCTGTTTCCCTGCATCCACAGATGTTAATAACATCAATAATATTATTTCACATCAAAATGAAATATCAGAACTAATGATCAATTAATGGTGTAATCCTATCAACCAATTCAACCAAATTTACCAACTATTCAACCAATCAACCATTGCACGTTATAAAAATATTTAAAACTTGTTTATATATAAAAATATAAACAAGAAGGAGTTAGTGAGTCTACTCACCTTAGTTTGCGGATGGCGGCTCTGCATTGGTTTCGTTTAAAATTAAACGAGCATTTTATTTTTTATCAAGAAATCTCAGGAGTTCCGTTCTCAGCGAAACCAGTTCCACAAAATAGATCACGTTGCTATGACTCCAGTAGGTCCGTCGCATTCAATTCTTACCATTAATCAGGTTTAAGCATACTAAATCCATCTTCCTCCATCGCAATATCCAACTCACTTCACCTCCTACTGAACAAATCTGTAACCATGCTTCCCAATTTCTTGAAACCGCTACAGGCGATGACCGCACCCTTCAGAACTTCCGTGTCTCCCAAAAACCCAACATACATCGAAAGCAAGACAAGGAGAAACTCACGTTCCCCTTGATGCTGCTGCTCCTCCATCCAAACAATTGTCAGTACCTCCCTTCCATACCCTACCCACTTCCAACAACAGAACCCACGCCAATCCCCTCCTCCTTTTCCACTGCCGTAAGCCTCGCTCCCCAACTTGTTGCCTATCACCGCAAATCCCCAAGTGAACCTCACGACTTTGAGGAAAAATCCAACTAAGACGCTGCTCCGATCGTCGATTAGGAGGTATTGATAGCCTCGTCTTGGCCAGGCGCAGGGATTTTTGTGTTGGGTGATTAGTGAAACTTGGCTTTGATTATTGAAATGATTTTGTACCCTACGTTTTTGGGGTGGAACAATGAATTTGTTATTCACGGGCATAAATACTGAACGTTAATATGCATGTATTTATAAAGGGAAAAGTTTGGTGGCCACGCAATTGTAAATAGCTGCAGAAATAGGGACAAGTAGACCGGTGATTTACATTGCTTTGTCTGTACGATTCTAAAACCTTGGCGACGAAGGAATTTGATAATAGCTGTGGATAGGTCGGCTTGGAGTGTCATCTCACATTCCGTAGGACATTGAAAACACGGACAACAAATGTTTGGTCTGTACTACGTTTTAAATATAGAGTGTCATTTTATTTTGTTTTTATATTATACGAAACTTAACGATGAAGTATCCAGCAAAACTAACCACAGTCGACTTCTGTCTACCGATAACAAACTAATTTTTGGTGAAAAAAATATTGCGGACCCAATGGGACAAGTTTCGTCGGATTCCGACATCGTATGAAAAATTTTCCTTTATAAAACCAGAAATGAACACGCGTTTAAATTTTTCACGATCACCAGATAAATCAAAACAACTTGAAACTGCGAACACCGACAATAACTTTTCGATACGAACCCAACGGCACTAGTTTCGTCGCATTCTGAGACTGTTGCCCCGGTAGACTGTTTTTGGCGCGTACCGCACTGCCCTTCTGAACATCAAATTTTCCAATCTCTAAAAATAACAAACTATATACCTACCCTGACTATATCCGACGCTACGAACTCACTGGAACTGGTTTCGTGGCCTGATTCGATCGTCTGTTCAAGTTACACTCTAATATCCCTTTATTCAGTTGAATTAATTTAATTGCACTGAACGAGCGTTTACGGTTACCGTGATCACATACGACATCGGTTTGCCACGCAATTCAACACCGTACAATAATTTAATGATACGGTCCCAATAAAACTGATTTCGTCGAAAACAGAGTCCGTTTGCAAAACGGTTATTTTAACGCGTATATTTTAAATAACGATTTCCACAGCGACTATTTCAAAATTTGATTTGACCATAACTAACAAATTATAACATGAAATCTAGATTTTTCTCTTTCATATGAAAATTATAATCAATACGGTTCCAACGTGTCTTGTTTCACAGAAATCCGACTTATATCGGATCCTGTATCCTTAGTTGAAGTTCAAAACTTTATATTACGAACTGCCGCGCGATTTCGAGCTCGTTTTATATTATATTATATATTATACGTTCAAACTTCGTTTTATAAATAAATTCCCTATATATAATTCAATTAAAATTTTTAAAACAAATATAAATATTCAGAATTCAACGGCCGAAAAATCCGGGTCGTTACAAATAATCAATATATATATATATATATATATGTAAATATAAAATATTCATTACCTGAGGTTGTTATCATGAAAACTATACCCTTGGTACTATCAATCTCCCACTTTTTGATGATGACAATCATTTTATAAAATATCTCCTTAACTCCTTCTTAGCTCCCTTTTAATTCAATAACTCCCTCTAAATCTACCGCCCCTCAATCTACGCATATATTTTTTTTCTCCTCCTTTGTCATCTACGAAAACTACCAATATTTATAACCATTTCTAATATACTCTGTTCCTAAAGCTCTGTCTAAACATAGATAAGTATGATGTTCATATAAATGAAATGATAAGAATAAAATACAAGAAATGAAAAGTGTGAACACTAGTCATTAATAGTAAACTATATATTTATTCTTCGATCAGTTCATACATACTAACACAAACAAATCCGCACAACAATAATCCTAATACAAGACTATACACAATTATATACAGTCAAATCCTAAACCAGACTATACCAATAATTTTTATACTTTCAACAAGGTTTCCATCTATGTCAAAACAAACCTCTGTTACACAATGACCTCCATTGTTTTTATCCATTTTGTCTTTTTCATCTTCATTGTCCTGAAATGGGTTGTGAATGGCTACATTTGCAGATTCATCTTCTATAATAATAGAATTTGCAGAGTTCTATAGAAGTTTTTCATAGATTTCGAAGGATTTTCTTTGTTTGGTTGCTCTTTTGACATTCTTAATTACATTACTTTTATTTCAGTAAGCATTTAAAGAATATCATCCATTTTCCCTCAGTCTTCGTGACTCCTACAAGAATAGTGTGCTGAAATGTACAGGTAGAAGATGAAGGGAAAGAAGTGATTTGATTCTGAGCATTATTTGACGTGGAGGCCACGGATGTTTGATTTCAGAATTTTTTTATAGAGAAAATGAAGAGGAAAGAAGAGAAAATTCGAATTGGTGTGTTATTTACAAGTTTAAAAACTGATTTTGGAGGACTTTTAAATTTTAGATTTAATTGTTATATGTTGATTGGGGTATGTCAACATACTTCTTGTAATTTCAGTATTTTACTGTGATTTTGATTTTAAATTTTAGATAATGAACATAACTCTAATTCTCTTCTAATAAAGGTTTATTAATTTAATTGTTTTGTAAATATGCCAACTATTTGATGTTCAATATTAATATATTCTAGAGTTATAAGTTATTTATTTATATTATTTCTTAAGAAATGATGTCTTACATCGATATGTTTAATTCAAGCACAGTGAATTGAATTTTCTGATAGATTTACAGCACTTGTATTATCATAGTAAATTGGTGATTTTGTAAAGTTTATCTCAGAATCACTTAGACTTTGTTGTATATAAATTACTTGTGAACAGGCTAATCTACTGGAATAAATTATGCTTTCGTTGTAGATAGAGATATAGTATTTTTCTTTTTGCTAAACTAGGGGACCAATGAATGTCCCAAAAAATGACAAATTCCACTTGTACTTTTTTGGTCTGATTTGCTGCCAGCATAATCAGCATCGTTATATGAAATTAATTCAAATGAATCGTTTTTAGGATAAATTAGTGCATAATCTAACGTGTCATTAACATATCTTTATAATCTTTTTACCTCTTACAAGTGTGATTCCTTGGACTCACATTGATATCTTTCATAAAAACATACACTATGCATCATATTAGATCTACTAGTAAGTTATATAGAGCAGTGATCCAATCTTTCATCTTTGCAATTTTTGGTCATTGTTTTTGGAACTATGTTCTTTATTTAAATTTTCATTTATTTCCGTAGGGGCTGCTTTACCAATAATACCTGTTCTAAATTTCTTTAGTAAATCTTTAGCATATTTTTCTTAACATATAAATATTTTATTATTTAACTGCTTTATTTATAGACCTAATAATTAATTTAATGCATCCATATAATTTATCATCATTTTAGAAAAATCTTTATTTAGATTGTCATTTTTTTGGTCCAAAAACAAAGTCGTCTGCATACGTATAAATTAATTGAATCTCATCCTTATTTCTTTCAATAAATAATGAACTATCTACTTTACAAATTTCTAATATTAATTTTGGTAAATAAGATTTAAGTTCATCATACCAAGCTCTACGAGCCTTTTTAAGAAAGCTTTCTTTAATTTATATACATGATTGAGAAAATTTTCATCTTCAAAAAGTGGGGTTCGCTCTATACATCTTCTTTTATAAAACCATTTAGGAATGCACTTTTAACATACATTTGATACAATTTTTTTTATGGTTTCTGAAGAAATTAATATTTTAATAGCTACCAATCACGGTATGGGTGCAAAGGTTTTGTTATAGCCAATTCCTTATTATTGACAGTAACCTTGCATGACTAATCATGCTTTATTTCTTATAATTTATCCTTATTCATTCATTTTTTATATATATACCATTTGGTTTCAATTATAGATTTATTTTTTGGTCCCAGAAATAACTCCCAAACGTCGCTTCTCATAAATTGATTTAATTCTTCATGCATTACTAGAATCCATGAATCATCAACACATGCTTCTAATGGATTTTTAGGTTCAATGGTTGATAAGAATGCAACATTACTCATTTTATTTAATTGATTTCTTCTTTTACCAATATTTTATACTTCCTAATTTATTTTCTATATGTTAACGTCTTAAAATTTTACTTTTTTTATTTGGATGTAATTCTTCTCGATTATCATTAATTTCATTATTATTGAATTCATTATCTGATTTTTCATCTTTAAAATTTTCGTCCTCGTCAACATTATTATTATTGATTGGTTTAAAGTTTCCAGTAAACGAAACATGTAATTTTAATCATTCGTCTTAGTTTCAGTGCTATAAACTCAATGAGCTTTACTTCTATTTGGATAAGCAATAAAAAATACATTTGTCTGATTTAGAATCAAATTTATCTAAATTATCTTTTGCATTTTAAATAAAATATTTTCTACCAAAAACTTTAAAATAAGACAATTTAGGCTTTTATTAAGAAGTAACTCATGTGATGTTTTGCTTGTTAATGGTCTTATTAAATGTAATAGGATGTTGCAACTGCTTCAGACCAAAAATGTCTGGGTAAATTACTATCATTTAACATGGTTCTAGTGCACTTACGAATCATTTTATTTCTTTGTGCTTCTACTCCATTTTATTGAGGCGTTCTTAGAAAATAAAATTTGAGGTTTATTCTTTTCTTATTAGGAAATTTCTCAAGTTTTTTATTTTTGAATTCCTTACCATGATCACTCCATTTGGACTTAATTTTAATAGAAACTAGATTTTGAGCGTTTACTAGCGAAAATTAAATTATTCATAAGCTTCGCTTTTATGTTTTAAGAAAATCATCCATTTAAACCTAGAATAATTATATATTATAATTAACACATATTTATTTTGACTTATAGATTGAATTTGCGAAGGGCCAAATAATTATAAATATAGAAGTTCAATGGGTTGAGATGTAGAAATCATCCCTTTTGATTTAGAAGAAGAACCCATTCTAAGTTTTTCTAGGTTGCAAGTGTGACATATGTTATTCACTCCAAAATTAATTTTTGAAAGACCTCTAATAAGATTGTTTGGAAATGTTAGATAAAATTTTAAAGTTTAAATGACCGAATCTTTTGCTTCAAATCCAAGGACACTTATATCAGCCAAAAGACATATATCTTTATTTGGATGTTTCATATTTGGAATGTAAATGTTTCGGTTTTTTTATTTCCTTTAAAGATAATGTTTAATTTATTGTCTTCAATAAAGTACCTACCTTTTTCAAATTTAATTTTATAACCTAGATCGGAAAATTGGCTTACACTAAGTAAATTATATTTTAAATTCCTAACTAATAAAATATTAGAAATAGTAGCAGTTTTAGAGTTAACAACATTGCATATGCTAATCACATATCCTTTAGAGCTGTCTTCAAAATTGACCAGTCTGCCATCCTTATAAGCAATATATTTTAGAATCTTCGGATTTCCAGTCATATGCCTCGAACATCAACTATCCAATATCCATTTATTCTTTTTGATTTGAAGCGCTTTTTCATTAGTTTCCATGTAACATATCTATTCCTGTAGAAAATACCTTTTCAAAAGATTAAGTAACTTTTCACAATAAATATATGTAAATCTAAAAAAAATATCATGATGTTCCCGCCATATGCAAATAATTATATCAAAAATTTCCACTTTAATTTTTTTCAAAAATCAGATTATGAATATTTTGAAAATTGATGCTCTAATACCAAATGAACTGATGTAGATTAAGAATCTTAAGGCTAGATTAATGTTAGAGTGAGAGTGAATGTTGTTTTTCTTAAAATTGTGAATCTTTTGCAATATAGTTATATGTATACGTAGAACGATAACATAATCAAATACATAAGTAAAGTAAATGCAGTAAAGGAAAAACACACATGGATTTTTATATTGGTTCGAAGTTACTATACATCTAGTTCCGCATTGCGTATGGTCTTTAATCCATATCAACAATTATACTCTCTTATTTCAAGGCCATAAGGAGACACACTCCAAAACTCAGATTTCTGGGTAAGCCAACTAGATTTACTGGCTACAGATACACAACTAACTTGATTTATAGGCAAATAAGTCACTCATAATTGCTTTTTACCAGGGACAATCAAACCTAACTAGATTCAGGGCTACCGAGTCACATCCGTATAAAGTTTTGAGTTGTTTGTATAATGAATGAAGACTTGGATCTTTCGATCTTGATTATGATTGCTCATATAACTTTGGTTTGCACTTTGATTTTGGTAGAAAAGAAGAGTGTTTGTTGAGTCAATTTGGAGAAGAAATGACTTAAATCGGTTTGTGACTAGGTAGAATATGGTTTCCAATTTTGTAATTTCCAAGAAAGAATAGAAAAGAGCAAAGAAATATGATGAAGATGATTAAGCTTTGTTTCTGCAAGAAGAGTATATATAAATGCAGAGAGATATGATAGTTGAAGAGTAATTATCACAAATAGACACTTCATGTCAAATTTGAACTTTAAAAAAATATTGGTGTATGTCGGCATACTATTAGGATCATGTCGACATATCCTAGGCAAAATTTGAAAACTAGTTTGTTTTGTAAATATAAACTTATATATTATGATTAAAAACTTTGTAAAAGTATTCTAATAAAGTAAATATATATTTTAATTATATTAAAGTTACGAACATTTATCAATGATATTTTAAAAGAATTAAAAAAGATATTATATTTATATTTCAAATTATTTATATTTCAAATTATTTATAATCAAATATATAACACAAATATTTTAAATTTCAAAAATATAATAGCATTAACTTATAATTATTAAGTTTAAAATCAAAATCAAAGACATAATAAAAATTAAAATTCAAACTATAATATTAAAATATATAACTATAAAAATGTATACAAAACCTAAAGTATAAGTTATAAAAAGTCAAAGTCTAAAATTAAAAATGGAATTACAAGTATAAAAATATTAAAGTAAATATTTGGAAATCAAAGTATAAGCAAATGTAAAAATCTAGTACAGTAACTTCTTTGAAAGATCATTTTAAAAACTAGTATATTTTAAAACATCTTGTAAAGAGTTTTGAAAATAATTTCTAAAATCATTTTAAAATTGGAATGTTTGAAAAAAATCATTTTATATAAATGGATAGAGATAAGATAAGTGCAACCTGAGTTTTAACAAAATTACTAAGACTTTATTGTGTCTTGAAAATTTGAACTCTTTATAACCTATGAGTCTTCATTCTTGAATCAATCTGAATCTTCAATCTTGATATTGTACAGTCTTGATTGTCAATTTCCTACATAGCATTCTACATGGTATTATATGTATTTATATATTTGGATAATAATTAGTATATATATAATATTCATTACCTGAGGTTGTTATTGTCCAAACTACCATCCATGGTATTAACGCCAAAATCTACAGCTATCTACCCAAGTATCATCTGATGCATCCATTGTCTTTAAGATTTCCAATGTTAAATATGTGATTATGCAACTGCGTAGTATATATGTCTCTAACTAATACAAAAGATTGGGCGGTCTACGATTCAGTCGACCTCTTGTTTATGCGAACATGTCAATACAATGCGTCTAAATGTTCGTAAAAATCCTAATAATGACTTCTAGTTCAACATGCACGTTACAACCATCATCCATATACAACATCCATTTTCCATTCATCCATTTATGAAAATCAAGAAATAGAAAAAAATGCAAGCGCATATCATATGCATTTGCTTTTGTGCAGCTATTTGGTCGATTATCGTAAAAAATATAGTGTCTAGCGTATGTATATGCATCAATTTGCATCTACTAGCAAACAATTGAATCCATCATATATACCATGTTCCAATAACATTTTTATATTCATTCCAACCAACCATAAGCACAATCCCAAGATCTACCATCCCATGGGATACTAGAATGAAGATTCTAATAAATGGTAAAAGCTTAAGATAGATTATTTAAGGGCGTACCTTCAAAAAATAAGGAAACGGTGCATGAATCTTCTCCTCGGCCTCCTTAATAACTTTTATTGCATTATTCCCTTATTAGATCTTTGATAAGACGAACCTAATCCCGGAATTGCTTAACTCATGTCCTATAATTCTTGTAGGAACATGACAGACTAAGGACTTTCTCTTGACCTCGATTTTCTCTAGTTGACAAGGCTCCACTACAACCACTGGATCATCCAAGAACTTTCTCATGTGTGAAGCATGAAAGAAGTCATGTATGCCAGCCAACCCCTCTGGTAGTTTCAGCTTATACGCCATCTTTTGTATCCTTGCAACTATGATAAAAGGTCCTACAAATATTGGAGCAAGTCTCCCCACCAAGATAAATCTCATGACATTTCTTAACGATGACACCTTAATGGAGACAAAATCCCTAACCTTGAACTCTAAGTCTGTCACTCTCTTGTCGGCATATGACTTTTGTCTACCTTTCACTTGTTTCGTCCGCTTACTAATAAAATCATCCTAACAAAAGATATTTGAATCATGTCTGGTTCAAGTAGGCCACTATCCGTGGTCTTCCACCAAAAAGAAAGCGATCTCCATGGTATTCCATAGAGAGCCTCGAAAGGAGTCATTCTAATGCTTGCTTGAAAACTGTTATTGTAAGAGAAATATATCAAGAGTAAATGCTCCTCTCAAATTCCTCCAAAGTCAAGAATACACATTCACAAAAGTGCCTCCAATACCCTATCCACCTTTCCATTTGGCCATCTATCTAGGGGTGATAGGTTGTGCCCAATCTCAATTGTATCTTCATTACCTTTGGTAGACTTTTCAAAAATTCATTTGTGAAAATTGGATTCCTCATGCTTATTATACTAGAGGGGGCTCCACGTAGTCGAACGTCCTCTCTAACGTATAAGGATGCCAATGATGCAGTTGATCTCTTACTATGAACTGGTATAAAATGGATGCTCTTAGTCAACCTATCTACTAAAACCCAAATACCAGTGTTCTCCTTCCTAAATTAGGATAAGCCTTCTACAAGTCCAATGAGATACTATCTCATTTCCATTAGGGTGCTTCTAAGGGATGAAGTACTTTTTAAGACTTCTTCTTCTCCACCTTAAATCTTTGGCAGGTCCAACATTTGGCTACAAACTCTGCCATATCCTTCTTCTTCATGTCAGACCAAAAGAAAACCCAATTCTAAATTTCACTGCCTCCAACCACCACCTCTGCTCCTAAACCCCATCGTTCTTCGTAAAATTAGCAACAAATCGAAGCTAGCCATCTCCTCCACCCAGATCTAAGCTCCTTTTTCATGGATTTTAAAAAATTTCACCATGCCTCCGCGACAATCCCTAGCCACCACTTTTCCCCGGTTAATGCCCTAGGAGTTCACTTGGTGCGGGAATACCAAGAGGATAGCTCAGGCCTATGCGGACTCAGGTGGGTACCGGATCTTGCTTGGAAGACTAGTTAAATTGGCAGACTTTATTGGCACCCCTTTGGAGCAGCTTTTTCTAGATATGATATTGCATAGGATTCTTGACTATATTATGGTAGGATGCATTGCCTACCTCAAGTTAGTTCGTCTATTTGATGCCAATTTAAATTATAGAGAGGACAATGATGAGGCTGTATTTGATTCTGAGGTGAAAATGGTTGCGATATTTTTTACTAAGAGACGATATGGGAACATGCTTTCGATTAGTGGTGGTGAGGGTATGAGATTAGAGCATGTGTAGATGATGGAAGAGACCTCTTGCGTCTGATTTTTATTGACATTTGGCATAAGGCTTGGGATATGGGGCATCTACACCCATTAGCTAGGTTAGTTATACGTTTATTGCAATATAACTTAGTTTCCCGGACCGGTAGTTATGACAAGGTTACTGGCACTGTTAGGCGTGTCACATAAGCTATTTTTGTTGGACTTCATATTAATTGGGAAAGGTAGATTATGGCACAATTTGTGAATACATCGGACATGAGACAGTATACGATCCCTTTTGGTCATTTATGGTCGGTCATATTCAGACGATTCGATGTTCCATTAGGGAATGAGAGCTCCATTGAGGAGATCGAACCTTTGATATCTGCATCCACTCTGACTAGGATGCACATTGGGTTGGCCCAATTACAGGAGGCTTAACCCATGCAGCATGAGGATGAGCATGATGACGATGGTAAGGGTGAACAGGATTTGGAGGATCAGCGATGTATCCAGCCATATCAGGATCATTTTGTACACGATCAGGAGAAAGACATGGAGCATCCATATCAGTATTTCGATCCCCCAATAGACCAGGGTTATCAGGGTGCAGAACCACCATACTAGGAAGGCATCGGGTCTTCCCAGTCATCAAGGTTAGGCCCATGGCCAGGAGAGGAGCCATGGGATTTGAGGAGACAGGTCAGGTCCTTATCTAAGAGGCAGAGCTATTTGGCCAGAGAGCATCATGAGATCTTTCTTGGACAGCAAGAAATGGCTCATACACAGCTCAACTTCATTCAAACACAGCAGTAGTCTTTGCAGGAGATACATTCAGCCTAGCAGCGCTTCGAGCAGATGCAGCTCGCGGTGCTAGACAGTACTAGGCATCATGAGGAATGCTTAAGTGGATTGGATTCCTTCATTAGAGGTATCTAAGATCCCGACCTTCTTTCCAAGAGTACGTTGGTATCATTATCGCTTTATGTAGGACTCTTTCCTCTTGTTTTAGAGCTCAGCTATCTTTTGTTGAACTGGCAACTGCATTAGGAACTTCTACTTGAATGTTTTATTTTAGTTTATGGTAATATTTTATCCTATTATGGTAGTTATACGAAATTTTCCTCTATTTGACAAAGCTCGTGATAAACCACAATACATAAGATAAAATTAAAAAAGAAGCTAAATTTCCTTAGAAATTGATTTTTTTTCGAAATTGCAAAAAAATTATAAGAACATCTTCTTATGAAAAATTTGAGCTTGGGAAACAATAAAAGGGGGAACGAAGACTTATCAATACTACCTTTCTTTAACATAAAAGGCTGAATTCGTAAAATTAGACTTGTCTTAAATTTGAAAATTTAAAGTTGGTTGATAGGGTTTGGATGCAAAAACTGGATGAACTGCGCTCTTGCTCTATAAGGGTGTGGGAAAATTGGATGAAAAAGAGTTTTTTATTTTCAAAATACTGCATTCATATAGAAAACTTTAAATTAGGATGTGTGAATCATGTTTTAAAAAAAATTCAGGAAAAAATTGCATTCATATAAAAGGTACTACTTAGGCATTCATTGCATTCATGTATTTTTATGTTGTGTTACACTCTGCACGAGTGCACAAATGATTGCAAAAAAATTATGTACACATGATGGCTGCAAATTATACAAGGAATAACATAATTCTACCTTTATCGAATTTCGAGGACGAAATTTCCTAAGGGGGAGAATGCAACACCCCGTATGCATATACACATATATAATTAGTTATCGGTAAATATTGATTTTATAATTTCAGAATTTGTCCCCAAGACAAGCATTCCTAAGGAGGAGAATGTAACGCCCCATATTTATATATTTATATGTGTGTGTGTATATATATATATATATATATATTATTAGTTATCAGTAAATATCAATGTTTTATTATTTCAGAATTTGTCCCCAAGACAAGTACCATTGTGTTCATGGAAATTTCCTAAGGAGGAGAATGCAATACCCCATATATACATAATTAGTTACTGGAAAATATCGATGTTTTATAATTTTAGAATTTGTCCCCAAGACAAGTATTCGTAAGGAGCAGAATGTAACACTCGGTGTGTGTATGTGTGTATATATATATATATATTAGTTATTGGTAATTATCGATGTTTTATTATTTAAGAATTTGTACCCAAGACAAGTACCATTGTGTTTAAGGAATTTCCTAAAGAGGAGAATGTAACAGCCCGTATTTATATATATATATATATATATATAATTAGTTATCGGTAAATATCGATGTTTTATAATTTCAAAATTTGTCCCCAAGACAAGTATTCCTAAGGAGAAGAATGTAACACCCCATATTTATATATATATATATATAATTAGTTATTAGTAAATATCGATGTTTTATAATTTCAGAATTTGTCCCCAAGATGAAATTTCCTAAAGAGGAGAATGTAACACCACGCGCGCACACACACACACACACACATATATATATATATGTATATATAATTAGTTATCAGTAAATATCGATGCTTTATAATTTCAGAATTTGTCCCTAAGGCAAGTATTCCTAAGAAGGAGAATGTAACACCTTGTGTGTATATATATATATGGTTATTGGTAAATATCGATATTTTATAATTTCAGAATTTGTCCCCAAGACAAGTATTCCTAAGGAGGAGAATGTAACACCCCGTATGTTAGCCTATTTTATGAACTAGGCTACACAAAGCCAAAGGACCACATGATGGAAGAGTGCATACCAGAGGCCCTGTTCGATTCGTAAGTATCCGACCCACTCACCTTTTCTCTGCATTTCCGATCTAAACCCCAAGACGACTGGATTACAACTACTCTCCAAGATCCCTTAAAAGTGCAGAGCGGTTACTTACCCATCATCCCACATTCACCCACAACTGTTGTGCGCTGGCGTCATCTCCAAAGCTCCCATCACCGAAACGCACGGAAATCCTGCCACGTGTGCCGAACTGGAGGCCTCCCAGGGAGATTTTCCACCTATAAATATACCACCAAGGATCACTGGAGGGGATCTTTTGGCAAATCAGCAACTCAAACTTCCTCAATCTCATCATTTTGTTCAGATTATAATCTCCTTTAGAGCATGTTTCTCGAAAGATTGAGTGAAATTATTCGTTGTAAAAGTGAAATTGAGTGAAAACAATCATTTTACTTGTACTTCCATCATCAATTAAAGAAATTCAGAGTCGACGTAGGCTCTTTAATGCCGAACCACTATAAATTGTGTGTTCCTCTTTGTTTTTATTTTCGTTTCATTTAGAATTATCCACATTTTGGGTGTTAGAACCACTTTTGGATCTAACATTTTGGTGCTTTCGCTGAGAAGTTACGAATTCTACATTTTTTGGGCTATAGTTCTACTATTTAGGTTTGCATATCCGAAGAAAATAGTCCATGCAGTCAATATTTCTGAAATTCTCTTCAAAAAAATTCGACAAATTGAATATCATGACCAAGGGAAAAGGAAAAGAAGTGTAGAATGCGCGGGAAAGTGGAGTCGCTGAGGAGCAACAAGCTATGGTTATTACTTGGTCAAGAGGACAGGGTTCAGGAGGTAACCGATCCGGCAGGGCATCTCCAACTCCATCTGAGCAGGCTCCGATCTGAACCGAATGCTCCGAACTGATCCGATCTGTTCCCCAGAATGTTGTTGGCAACTCCCCACTGATCCAACCTGTAGAGGCAGGGGGAGACCGATCTGAACCGAATCTAGCTGAAGTTGGTACCTCTACTCGAGCTCCTACAAATGCTCTGATACCAACTATGCCAACTGATGATCAGCCTACACCTTCTGCACTTGTAACCCATGGGGAATTTTCCTGCTTGCTTGATATGCTTGAGAGCACTAGGGATACTTTGGAGAATCACAAACGCGATAGTGTTCTCATGAGGGAAAACATGAGGGTTATGAACGAAGAATTAAGCGAACTTCGCAGACAAAGGGTTTCCTCTCCGGTTCATCATCCTACTATGGACTATTCATCATCTTCTGATGAAGAGCGCCCGTGTGAAAGGAGGCCATACGAAAGGCCTGAAAATCCGGACTAACTAACATTCGGATCATTAGGATCCCGTGAAGATGCAACCCGCGTTCTGGGACCCGATGATCCTAGTTTGAGGGAACCAATGCTGCTATTGATGCGAGGATCACATCTTCTCCCCAGGGATCCAAATATAACCAATCCTGCCCGGGGGGCAACTCCTTCATCCTGTTAGGCGGGGAGGTTCTGTTACCAACCGAAACCCAAGGGAGTCACCTGAAGTAGGTGGTAGGTGCATGAGAGGAGAAAGAAGCAGGGATCCCGAACAGACTCTAACCAACGTGGAAGTAGAAGCAATGGTGCATCAAATAATGGCCGATAGTCACCAATATACCAATGAAGACTGGGGTATTGAAGGCAGTCATACTCCGTTTACTAACGACATCCTGAACTTCCAATTCCCTCGACGGTTCAATTTACCACAAATGGATCGATATATTGGAAGAACAGATCCGAAACAACATCTGATGAGGTATGCGTGGTATATGAACATTGCAGCTACACCTGACGCTGTAAAGTGTAAAGCCTTCCCAATATATTTAGAAGATGTATCACTAATGTGGTTTACACGACTTCCCCCGCGATCGGTGTTGAGTTTTCAAGAACTAAACGAGCTTTTTATGAAACAGTCCCGACTCCATGCCCAAAGAGCTAAAAGTGTTATCGAACTATCCCGAATTAAACAGGCCCATGGAGAATCTCTGAAATCACACTTGGATTGCTTTGACTTAGTAGTTACTGAAATAAGAGATCCCCACGAACCAACTATTTTGATGGCCTTGATTGAAAGAGTCGATCCAGATACTGAATTCGGAGGTAATTTAGCGGGAAGCCACCACTGACTAAGGAGGCTTTCTATGAAAAGGCAAATATATGTCTATGGCGAGAAGAGATATACGCCATTCGAAAGAGAAAATCTGATGGAGCTTCAAGAGAAGATATTCAAAGTAACGTTGCTGTGAAGCGGTTTGGTGACAGTTCGGGGAAAGTCGAGGTAAATGTCGGTAATAAAAACGAAAGAAGTAACAACAGGAATGGAAACATCAATAGGAGGAATAGGAACCGATGAAGTAACTCAGGCAAAAGGCCTCGATTCCAAACCTTTGAAAACTACACACCACTGAATGACACATTGGAAAACATCTACCTGGATACTTACAACGTCTTACAATATAAAATGCCTCCACCCTGAGACTCTACAGAGAAGGAGGTGGCAACTAGAAAATTTTGTCTGTTTTATGGAACCCACGGACATTCTACTAATGAATGTTGACATTTGAGAGACATTATCGAAAAGCTGCTGCGGGAAGGAAAGTTAGACGAATACAAGGTTGCCCCAAGGGACAGGGGGCAAGTAGGGCAAGCCCCAAATCAAAATCAATCTGCTCCTAAGCCCACCTCTCAACGAAAAGGAAAAGGAATCATTATCAATACTATAGTGGGAGGATCTCACCATGTTGCCTATAGTTAGCGCTATGGACTAATACATCAATGCGGTTAAGCACCTTGGAGTGGGAGAGTGTAGCAACCTTGAAGACGTCTCCCCGGTGAAGCAACAGAAAACGATGTCAGATGATGTCATATCTCGTAATAGAGATGATTCTGGAATTGAATCACCTACAGAGGACCCGTTGGTGATCACTACTACTATCGGTCCAGCTCTGGTTCACAAAGTGTTGGTAGATAATGGGAGTTCGGTTAATATTCTCTTTTAAAAAGCATTTGATCAGATGAAACTTGAAGCCTTGCGAGGGTTGGATACATGGCTTCAATGGAGCATCGACTGCTCTAATAGGATATGTAGAATTGTCAGTGGCATTGGGACAAGGAGATCGCCGGAGAGTGAGAATTCACCCATTTGTAGTTTTGGACATTGAATCGCCCTATAACGCCTTTTTGGGCCGACCATCCCTCGCGAAATTCAGGGCTTGCATTGCGCCCTATTTCTTATTGCTGAAATTCCCAACCGAAGCAGGAGGGGGAGTAATGAGAGGTGATCAAGCCACCTGACGAGCCTGCTACATGGCCGAATTGAAGATGTTGCTGAAGGGATTAAGCATCAAAGCTAAAAAAGCCTCCTCCCTTGCGAAGGAGGGATCAACATAGAAATTAAAGGGACCAGCCCCAAGGGAGTCGCCTAGAGGACTACCCGAGGACATAGATCCTAGAGAGGATGAAGAGCCTGAGGACAGAAAGGTGAACCCCAATGAAACGACTGTGGATATCCCATTAACGATGTTGATCCAACGAAGGGATTGAAGATTGGATCCTAGCTGGATCTGCACCGAGCAAAGGAATTGACTGACTTCTTAAAGGAAAATTTGGATGTGTTTGCCTGGACCCATGCTGACATGTGTGGGATATCTCCCTCCGTTATGAGTCACTCATTGAGCGTTAATCCAAAGCATCCATCTGTTAAACAGAAGAGGCGTATGTTAGGCCCGAAGAGGTTGGCAGCCCTAAAAGAAGAAGTAGAGAAGTTAAAAGATAATGGGTTCATTAAAGATTCGATGTATCCCGATGGGATATCGAATCCTATTTTGGTCAAGAAATCAAATGGGAAATGGCGAACATGCATTGATTTTTCGGATTTAAACAAGGCTTGTCCAAAGATAGTTTCCCACTTCCTAGGATTGACCAACAAGTAGACTCAACAGCCGAACACGAACTTCTTTCCTTCATGGATGCGTACTCAGGATATAACTAGATCCTCATGCATGTGCTGGATTAAGAGAACATGAGGTTTATAACAAACTTGGGATTGTACTGCTATGTGGTTATGCCGTTTGGACTAAAGAATGCCGGAGCCACGTATCAGCGCTTGGTGAATCGAATGTTCTAAAACCAGATTGGAAAAACCATTGAAGTTTACGTAGATGACATGCTCGTGAAATCCAAGCAATCCTCTAGTCATACACAAGATCTAGCAGAGATGATTGATATCCTATGGAGGTACACGATGAAGTTGAACCCCTTAAAATGCGCATTTGGAGTTGCATCAGGGAAATTCCTCGGGTTCATTATAAATTCTCGAGGAAATGAGATTAATCCTAGCCAGATAGCAGCAATAAGTAACATAGAAGAGCTACGGAAGATTAGGGATGTTCAAAGCTTGGTAGGGAAGGTTGCTGCATTAAGCAGATTCATTTCCAAAACCACGGACAAGTGTGTTTCATTCTTTGATTTAATCAAATGGGGAAAACGTAATTTCGAATGGACTACCGACTGTGTAGAGGCCTTCCAAAATCTGTTGGACTTACTAGAGAAGCCCCCGATATTGTCGAAACCGGTGGATCATGAAGATCTGTTCGTCCATTTGGCAGTGTCATCTCATGCTGTCAGCACAGCCTTGGTGCGTGAAGAAGACAAGTTCCATAGGACAGTATATTATGTAAGTAAGAAGTTAGCAGCTGCGGAACGCAATTATCCAAGGATAGAAAAGCATGATTACAGCCTCTTGATTGCCTCTCGAAAACCCCGTCATTATTTCCAAGCTCACTCGATAGTCATATATACTGATCAAGCTCTAAGACAAGTATTACAAAGACCTGAAGCATTGGGGCGATAACTTAAGTGGAATATCGAGTTGAGCCAATTTGATTTGAATATTCAACCAAGGAGGTCAATCAGGGGGCAGGCCTTAGCCGACTTCATAGCAGAATTCATGATTCCCGAAGAAGAAACAGTGGATGACAAAGTTGTTACTTTAGAGCATAAGTTAGAGCTTAGTCCGTGGAAATTATATACGGAAGGGGCCAAGAATGATCGAAGGTCCGCCGCTGGAGTTGTTTTAACCACTTCTGAGGGACGATCCATTTACTACGCCCTGCGATTGGAATTTCCCGCCACAAATAATGATTCTGAGTACGAGGCCCTGATTGCCGGGCTGAAACTCGCTAAGGAATTAGGGGTAAAAACATTGGACATATTATGCGACTCCAAAATAGTTGTCTACCAAGTAAGAAAGGAATTTGTGACCAGGGGACCTCGACTTGTTACATATCTTGAAAAAGTAGAGGAGTTACTGGGCATCCAGGAGCATTACAGTGTAATACACATTCCAAGAGTAGAAAATTAGAAGGCAGATCGACTGGCTAAGCTAGCAAGTGCTGACAACCCTGAGGAAACCGAAATGGTTCCAATAGAGATATTGGAATCACCAAGCTTTGACCAAATGGAAGTCGAATCAGCCCTAAAAGCTGAGCCAGAAAGGGAGTCATGGATGACGCCAATTAAGAACTTCCTTAAAAGCGGAATACTCCCATCAAAGAAGAGCAAGAGACGAGCTATAACACATAAAGCTGCAAGATACATTTTACAGGATGACGTCCTTTATCATCAAGGATTTTCTATGCCTCTGTTGCGATGCATAGCACACGACAACATCAAACGTGTATGGAAAGAAGTACATGAAGGTGAGCGTGGGGATCATACCAGGGGTCAAACTCTGGCAAAGAAAGTATTGCGATATGCCAGAGATTCGCCAATGTTACGAGAGCACCCCCGAGACACCTCATATCGATGGTCAGTCCGTGGCCATTCGCAATGTGGGGATTAGACATCAGCGGGACCCTACCAATTGCAAAAGGAGGAGCTAAATACGTGATCGTGGCTGTGGATTATTTCATGAAATGTGTGGAAACCAAACCCTTAACCATGATCATAGCAATAAAGGTGATAAGCTTTGTGGTCAAAAATATTATTTGTCAATTTGGGATACCGAAAACCATTATAACTGATAATGGAACCCAATTCGACAGCATGGAATTTAGAAACTTCTATCAGAAGCATAAAATTGATAAGAGATATACCGCCGTAGCTCATCCACAATCGAATGGACAGGTCAAAGCAATAAACAAAGTCATTAAGTCTATTCTTAAAAAGCAGTTGGAGCGAGCGAAAGCTATGTGGGTTGATGAATTGCCGCTATCCTTATGGGCCTATCAAACAACCTTTAAGACGGCTACTGGTCATACTCCTTTTTCACTCTCCTTCGGGTCAGAAGCGCTAATTCCGGTGGAGCTTAAAGTCCCTTCTCATGGGGTAACGTATTATGACCCAATAACGAACAAAGCACTCCTCCTAGATTCCCTGGACATGGTTGAAGAGAAGAGGGACGAAGCGGATTTGCATGCTTCAAGGCATCGATGCCAAGTGGCACGCTATTATGACAGAAAGGTTCGCTTTAGGACTTTTGAACCTGGACACCTAGTGCTGAAACGAGTCTTTCCACCTCCCGCTCATCTAGGCCCAAAGTGGGAAGGACCATTCACCATCCGACGAAAACTTGACATGGGAGCTTTCAAGTTAGTGACCGTGGATGGTGAAGAAGTTCCAAGAGCTTGGAACGCCCAACATTTGCGGTTATACTTAACTTGAAATTGTACTGTTTTCTTTTGTTATATAGGCCATGTAAAAAGGCACGACATGCCTAGAAAGTCTGGTTAATATAAACAAAAGATTATGAAGTGGACGTAGGTCGCGACTTGGTCGAACCACTATAAAATATTGTTTGTGATTTACTTTACTCATTTGAATCTTGTTTTGTGTATTTTCTGTGATTGTCATAACATAAGTCGAAGTATTAGACATTTGAATCGATGTGGAAGCAAATGAATTGACCATTTGCCTACCGACATAAAAAGGACGGGAAGACGACACCTAAAACTCTAACTCTCACGAGACGAGAGAGAGTATAAAGGACGGGAAGACGATGTCCTCAAGGGGTGACGGTGCACCATGACAAAAGACCACCTTGAATCTACTCTAACCTGACCAGACGACAGGAGAGTATAAAGGTACAAAGAGTGTGTACCAAAGAAAGAAAATTTTAACCCCACCAAAAGACCTGGGGGCAATTTAATCAATCTCGAACAAGCTTCAGCCAAGTGCTATAATCAAGATTGATTGGGGGCATACGAATATAATGCACCCTACCGTCAATTATTCATTTTATAATCATTCATTCTATTTAATCGAATGGAAATTTATGTGAATGATATTTTATCTGTCTATGCATTCGCAGGAAATCACAATGGTGACTTGAATCATTACTTGTGTATGTTAATTTCTCGACACGAATTGAAACAAACGACGAACTTGCATGCATTTGACATATTGGGAAACGAACTATGTTATTAACACAAGTGCAGGTTTGTACAAGAGAACTAATAAACAAAGGCGAGGGTCACACTCGCTACAACAACGGCGGACCAAGGAACAGGCAAAATGAAAATAGAACCGCCTCTCATTTGGACTTTGGAGTGGACTTCGCTTTCTTGACAGCTTGAAGTTTTTCTTTCTCCTCATTTTCAGCATCGGTCTGGATCCGCTTTGGTTTCTTCTTGCCTAGAACTAGAGCGCTGGGATCAGTAGAAGATTTTTTAGCAAGCTCTTCAGTGATTGATCTAGTTGAAAGTCTAACAACTAACCTTGACTCAGGAGGTACTATCACAAGAGGTTTAAAACTTTCAGGGTCTATTTCCTCAGCTTTCAACTGTATATGCTTATCCTGTTTGGCCTTCATCTCGGCCAAAGTTATATCATCGACATTCTCTAAATCCCCATTTATAACAACATCAACATCTTCTTCATGTCCATCGTCACCGCGGTCATCTTTCAGAGCATCTATCATCTCCCCAGCATAAGGAGTCTCGGTATTGGGTGGCTCCGGAGCTTTATCGGCAACCTCCTCCTTCTCGCCTTCATCTTCCCCCTCCCCAGATTTTACAGCAGCGACCTCATCACGTTTCTCCTGAGTCTCTTTGACAAACTTCTCATCAATGACTGTCTTCTGCTTCCCATCAGTCTTTTCAGTCGGCTCAGTACCTACAGAACGAGAGGTGACAGTTGTTAACTCAGGGGAAAACAAGGGATCTTCAATTGATCGTCCAATAATATGACGAAAGTTTGAAATATCCCTGACAAATTGGGGTGAAAAGGTAGAGATACATTCAGATGATTTCTCGATTGGGGTGGCTAGAGTCTCTGATACCAATTCGGGTACAGGAGATGAAAGGGACGCCCTAGGAATTTCCGTATTTTCAGGATCATACACCTCTATTCTGATAGCCCCGGGGGTAGTAGAAGAAGAACCGGTTTCAATGATATCTTTTCCATTGGCCTGACGTCTCTCTTCCTCCATAGCAGCAGTAATAAGTCGACACCCTTCGGCCAGATGTACTGGCTCCCCACCCCTAAGGAACTTCTCCATAAGTTTTCTTTCGTCGATGGAATCCTCCTTGAACTCTTTCTTCTCCCATTCAATGATTTGGTCCCATACATAAACCAAAGTTACAGGGTAATCCTCCATCCAAGAAATGTCCCGACGACGGATCACTTGAGCATAGAACTCTATCATCAGCTCACCATAGCCATCCAATTCCTTCTGGGCCGCGGAGAGTTTCTCTTGAACTTCTTCTGCAGATTTAAGGGTGATGCATGTATTCCCCTAGGCCAACACTGCTCTAGATTCATCCTCTAGTAATTTGGCTTCCAGTTTGGCATTTTGCTTTGCTAAATACGTGTTTTTCTTATCTAGCTCAGCCTTCTCCTGTTCAAGGGCAATGCAAGTTAACTGTACTTTAACACTCTCAGACTTAGCATCCTCAGCTTGCTTCTTTAGATCCAAGCGCTCTTAGCTATGAGAGTCCAAGAGCGTATGATAACGCCTTTGTAGTTCTTCGTGTTGTTTTTTGTAGCTATCGGCATCCCGTTGACCGAGAGCAAGCTGAGCTTGTGCGTCTTCCAAATCTTTCTCCGAATTCTTCAAAATGCTTGCATCATAATTGGCCATTTCCTTCATGTGGCCAATATCATTGATAAGATCACGGATAATCTTAGAAAGCTTGCACGGATATTTATGCATTTCTGTATATTGCTTGTCCACTAAATCAATTTTTGTTTTAGCATCATCAGCCCAATTCGAAGGAATAGGTTCAAGCGCGGGAACAAACGCCATACGATCAAAATTATGATCCGGAAATTGCTTTTCCAAATTTGCTAGCCTTGAATTGTTATTGGCATCGAGCGACACGGGCTTGGATATGGATAATTCAATATTTCTCCGCTTGGCAGGTACAATGGACGTATCACCTTTTCCTGACCTCTTTTCAGGGACTTTAGGCTTATCCTTTAATCTTCGACGATGACCTCTTTTGGGGACGATTCTCTTTAGGAGGAGTCGGATTTTTGGAAGGTTGTTTGTCACCTTCATGACGATGTTGATGGCTCTTGTACTTATCTGGATCGGAATGGCGAGGAGAACGAGAATGCGAAGAATGAGGATGGTTGGAATCATAATGCCTCCTGTCATCCCTGTTGTGGCTTTCGCGACGGTCAAGCCCAGTATTGGAATCATGTTTGGGCACGCTGGCCTGGATTTTCCTGATATCGTAGTGGGGACGTACCATGATTCCTATAAAAAAAGGTACATAGAATTCAGAATTGATGTTTATACAAAGCATAAGTGTTGTGACGTGCAGTGCTAATGTGTTGTGCGCATCCTAAGTGATATTCCCCCCAACCAACCAGATCTTGAAGTTAGGCTTGTATGTGTGGTCCCCTTAGCCTTCACAGGAGTGGTTTCTACTGAGGAAGTAAAGGTCAGGGGATTCGTTCTGAAATCTTCTAAGGTGTAAAGGGTCTCGGGAAAGGGAAGATTTCCTAAACCCTGAAATGTAAAATCATCCACAGTAACAGCATCTCCTTGAGGAGCATTTAACGAAAACTCTTTTGGAGATATCGGTTTTTCAGAAGTAGCAGCATTCTCAGGAGTAATATACTTGTCTCTATCTTTTTATTCTATATTTGCTAAAATATCATCTTGAGTCGTGGAGGGAGAAGGAGGATCCCCGAGGGGCACTATTGCATCTTTTGAGCTTTCTCCCCTCTCAAGTGGAGTGCCGATTAGCCCTTCGACTGGTGGTATGTACACGTAAGGGCCTTCCCCATGGCCTATGCTACGAGTTATAGCAATTAGACGATGTCGATGGAGATATTCATCTAATAAGCACTCCTTGATAGTCAAAAAATTTTGATCACCATTAAGTAACCGATTCAAACGATCGAATTGATGCTTCTCTTGTGGTGGGTTAGGAACTACAAGTGAAAACAGGCAATGTTTGATGAATTTATGATAAAGGCTGGGACTAAAACTCAAAACACCAAAAAAACCAAGGTCCTTACTCGACTTAATCCATCTTCTGGAACACCCGAGCTGCTGCTTGATATAAAACCATTCAGGTTTTGGGTCCTCAGCTTTGCTACTAAACGGAACAGTGATGATTTTCCTTCTTGGCACCGATTCAAAAGTATACAAAAGACGGGTGTCATTGGTTCGATGCTTAAAATTGTAAACGAAATGAACATCCTCAAAAGTTTGTTCTACACCTAGAATTTCTTTATAAGCTATGTACGGAGTGTATAAATAAGCATAGGAGTTGGGATGAAGTTGCATGGGGGCAATCCGCAGTTGCCTCAGAAAATCAACGACGAATGGCGGAAATGGAGGTATTGCCCTAACTAGACACATTAGTCTGGTAATAGCCATATATCCTTCTAGTGGATTATGAGGACGATCTGTTTTTTAGGGCAACTCAGTATCTCTTCGAAGAATCACATGCTTTAGACATATCCGTGCAAGTCTGTCGTTGTCAATCGTTGACTCAACCGAATCCTTAGGTGGATCCAAGATTTCAACATTTCCAAACTCATCTGGGGCACGATTATCTCCTACCCCTCCTTCTTCTTCCTCACCTAGAGAGACATCGCCTCCGGAGGATACTTCACTATTATGAGTCTCCATTTCATAATCTGGACCCTCACTATTCCATTCTGAATCTGAAGTAGAGAACATATCTTCAATAGTGTGGCTTTCAGAAGTCTCCACAATTCTCTTCTTTCTGCTAATCTAGATGAACATATCCCAATCATTTCTGCTAAACTATTGAAGAAACAATAGCAGGAGTAAGAGTAATATTGCCTGTGTTCCCCCTGTGTGTGTGTGAACTAAAGTTGTGCTTATGTGAATGTAAGGCTAAAGTAAGAGAACAAAGAGTTAGTATAAAAGAAAGTAATACAAAATGTAGCTGCATGTTTGTTGAATCTACAAAATCCAGCGTAGAATGCTCTATCCTAACTATCCATGAATTCAGAGATAATACTTAGTCTTGATTAATTTAGGTTAAGTATATTTATGTTTCATCCCTCGCCTCAGATCGAAAGTCTATACTTTAAAAAGGTTCGGTTTGGAAATGGGTGCAAATATAGGGACTTAAGATGGTAATGAACAACATAGTACTCCTGGATGGGTCAAAAGTTCATGTTTTATGTGGTACGGTTCAGAGGTTCACATGCTATATGACCCAGATCGGAAGAAACTATAGACCTATGGACTTGAAGTGGAAAGCATACGAGAATGCTTCGGGCTGAGTCGGAGCGTAAGGCGAGATGAATTCGATTCGGATCAGACTGATGCACTTTGATACTCCTAAAAAAATTTAC
This sequence comes from Allium sativum, assembly GCA_030737875.1. NCBI lineage: Eukaryota > Viridiplantae > Streptophyta > Magnoliopsida > Asparagales > Amaryllidaceae > Allium > Allium sativum. Next base: position 435,060,392 of record CM060920.1, read on the forward strand.
TCCAGTTAAGGAACTCCTCCAATCCGAACCAAGATCATATATTTTCTTTTGATCTTTTCCATGTTCATGCTTCTCACTCCGAACCGATCCTGCTACAACAGATGCATTTCACTCCAACTTGTTTCCCACTTCGAGCTGATCCAGTCCTTCCAAAAACATTTTCTTCTTTGCGTTCTCCTTTTCTCAAGAAACACCAAGTTCCTGCGAGTGATTATCATCGGTGAGATTTTTATGGATCGGTGTCCCAACCGTACTCTCAGATCATCACCACCGCTTCCTCGAGGTGGCAGCAGCGCCGCCAACGACGATGGCAACGGAGTGGAAGATGTTGACATTGATTTTTAATTCAAGAGGAAAATTCTCCAAATTGACTCCAATCTTGAGTTTAAACTCGAAAAAAGTAAGGAACACGAGAACTGAAACCTACCTATAAATTTAATTTGGAATGGATTTTTATAATTCGAAGGTTAGGGTTTTTTCTCTTTTTCAGATTTGGACATGATTTTGCTGGAGATGGGAAAGTGAAGATTAAAGGAGTATGAGAGTTTATATATTAAAAAGTTGAAGTCCATTCGTATTCCATGACATGACTGCTCAGCCCGACCAAAATCAAAGCAATTGAAGTAAAGTTTAAAGCCTTTATTCTTTGGTCGAACAGGTTGACAGAGGACTGGAATCAACGTGGGTCGGATCTGTTCGATCCGAACCGAGGGCAAATCGTAGATTCGAGCAGAATGACCCCATATGAGAAAGAGAAATGAAGAACTGTGAAAGGAAGAAATAAAGTCTACATACCTTTATGTACTTGGAAATTGTGTGGAATAAAGAGAAATAATCTTTGGCTTCATCATGTATTTATAAACTTAGGAGATATAGCTTCATGGAAAGTCGCAACTTTACCGAGGGACACGAATGTTAGCTAACATTGATTCAGAAGCAAACATGATGAAACATCTTCGAAGCACCCTCCATTTTCAATGAAAGATACTTCGAGGAGGCAAAATGTTAGCCTATTTTGTGAACTAGGCTACACAAAGCTAAAGGACCACTTGATGGAGAATGTTGACTGAAAGAGTGCATACTAGAGGCCCGGATCGATTCGGAGACTCGAAGTGAACCCATATATTATGAAGCAGAAAGTCAAAGTGTGAGGGCAGAATCGGTTCGGTTCGGAAGTATCCGACCCGCTCTGCTTTTCTCTGCATTTCCAATCCGAACCCCAAGACGACTGGACTACAACTACTCTCCACGATCCCTTAAAAGTGCGGAGCAGTTACTTACCCATCATCCCACGTTCACCTACAACTGTTGTGCGCTGGCGTCATCTCGAAAGCTCCCATCACCAAAACGCACGGAATTCCTGCCACGTGTGCCGAACCGGAGGCCTCCCAGGGAGATTTTCCACCTATAAATATACCACCAAGGATCATTGGAGGGGACCTTTTGGCAAATCAGCAACTCAAACTTCCTCAATCTTATCATTTTGTTCAAATTACAATCTCCTTTAGAGCATATTTAGGAAAGATTGATTGAAATTATTCATTGTAAAAGTGAAATTGAGTGAAACCAATCATTGTACTTGTACTTCCATCATCAATTAAAGAAATTCAGAGTGGACGTAGGCTCTTTAATGCCGAACCACTATAAATTTTGTGTTCCTCTTTGTTTTTATTTTCTTTTCATTAAGAATTATCAACATTCTAGGTGGTAGAACCGCTTTTGGATCTAACACCATATATATATATATATAATTAGTTATTTGTAAATATCGATTTTTATAATTTCAGAATTTGTTCCGAAGACAAGTATTCCTAAGAAGGAGAATGTAACACCCTGTATTTATACACACACATATATGTATATAATTAGTTATCGGTAAGAATCGATGTTTTATAATTTCAGAATTTGTCCCAAGACAAGTACCATTGTGTTCGTGGAAAATTTCCCAAGGAGGAGAATGTAACACCCCATATTTTTTTGCATAGTCGACCAGTTTTTATAGTGTTCCGTAACATTTTTTATTATAATCAATAATAAAAATATGGTATAATACAGGTGAATGTGGTTACAATCAACTAATTCGGCTTTTAAGGTGGACCGTCCATCACCTACGGAGTTTATAGTGTTCTGTCCACTCTACTTATCAGACTTACAGCAATGGAGCTAGCTAAATTACTTGGCTATAATTATCTCCACGCAGGAGTGAATTACATTTCTATTACATTCTACAATAAGTAGAGCATTACATACATTAACAACAGAACCAAAAACAAAACTAAGTACACAGGCCACAAGTAGCATGCTAAAGCACTGTTGAAATGTGAAGTTACATGAAACGGAAGCACGCTGCTCAATGCTAGTGTAGGCAACAAAGACCAGTCAAGTCCAAGATTACATGGGGAAATTGCATAGCAGTTGAACCAGTGAAACAAACATGAAGAGAAGGAGAGGAAATGAGGCCAAAAACACGCAAAGATGTGAGCCAAAGGTGTAACCACACCTCTATACCTATAATATCCAAGAGTATTACTAAGTAATATCTTCAGGTAACACGTAGAATGAGGCTGTAGGGCACATACATGCAAATTCTCTTGGACTGACGCTAATATGTATTAAAATTATGAAATATCACTTACTCTTACATACTCAATGTCGGTATAAAACAATTACATGTATGCCTCCAGGATAGAACAATACAGAATATACATGAATATGGAGATCACAGTCGCATTGATAAAATATAATGTGTCATAATTAACATTTTGTACACATTCATCTATTATACATCAATATATATAGCAATCCTGTGACGACCGCCCACAGCCCTAGCACTAAACAAGAGGTATAATGCGCTGAATGGTGTGCACGACAGCTATGGACAATCACCAGCGTAGGCAGACACAATCGGAACCTATTGTAAGCTCACAGCGTAAGGATAAAATATAATAGAACATATACAACAGGTATTATTAGTGAAGCATAAAAAACTAAACTTTCATAACAAATAGAAGGTAATATCCATAGACAACAATAGCGTTTGTACAAATTGCCTCACTACAGCACTTAGAGAATAACAAAAAGCGGAAATCCAGATACTATATAGTAAGAAAGATAGTACTCCAGCCTCCTTCTTGCCGCCAAACAAATACATCGTCCTCACTAAGCTATCACCTGCCGACTAGTCTGCCCATCCAAAAACGGATGAACAGCCCAAGGTAATAAGAGAGAAACATAAAACCTTGAGTCAGACAGTAGTCTTAGTGAGCGATAAAACAGCTAACAAACTTCAACAATAAAGTATATGAGAATGGATAGATAAACAAACTAATCTACCCACAACACCAGAGAAGAACTTAAACCTATCTTCCCCACACCGGATAGTAACAGCCTTTACAACAACATTTTAACCATACATCCAGGAAAATCAGAACACCCATTCAATCATGAAAAGCACTCATGTCATCCAAATTATATATCTTATGTAAACCGTCCTAATCGAACTCAACTTTTCTCAAGCACAAGCCCCAGAGGCCTAAACCAATATCAAACAAGCACCCAAGGAACATCACCTTCGACGTTGGACAATCTACGTAAGACGGTTCAAAAAAAGCAACCAATCACCCATGACAGACTAGCTATCACCACCAATCCTACTTCAAAACCATCGTTAATCGTATGATGGCCAACCTTGCCATATGTCAAGGGTTAATGGTAACCCCAGTTCTATCATAAACTCCATATGCTTTTCAACGATACATATGTTTGTCCAACCTTGACAACTAGGCCTTTCTACAATACCCAGGGGACTCGACCTACAACCAGTCTTTTAGACGTCTCTATTGTACCCCTGCTTCGAGCCAGCTAGAACTTACGACAATGAAAGTCTCTCGACCTTCACATCTCTAGTCATCCAACCCGATGACTTTTCATAGCTCAAGCAACCATAATCCACCAACTCGTAACCTTTGAATTGTCACTTCATTCATTATTCTACACCGATCAGCGAAAATATTTCAACACTTAAACCTTCCTACTTGAATTTACTTCGAAGTCACACCCTCATTGAGCCAAATTACATCACTGCGCTGCGGCTAGGGTTCAGGTCATACCCGAGAAATATAATTTTCGGAAATGAACCTATTGGAGCCAACCGACCAGAAGTGACTAACCAGCTTCTGACCGACCCAGTCCATCCTGATCGAACCGACCTCCTTCTGATCAACCCAGTCCATCCTGACTGACCTGACCAATTCGGATTGACCCAGTCCATCTGACCGACCCGACCCAATCTCTAACAAAAGCATGATCGACCGACCCAAAAGTACCGAACAACCTGCTTTAATGACGTGACCGACCGACCCAAAACTCTGGAGCACGACCGACCCGGTTCTTCCACCAAGACCAACCTAAATTCTGGAGGACGACCGACCAGGATACATGCTTACTCGACCAGATCCAACCGGACTGACCTAGTATCAAGGCCGACTGACCCAACGACGTGTACTACCACCTGTAATACAATTTTACTACATTGTACTACCTTCTCAATCGACTGAGGAGCTTCAGACCGACCCACCTCCGGCCGACCAAACCGGACCGACCCAAAACCTGGACAGATCCAATTCACCCCCCGAATTCAACCAAAACTTCGCCAAATGACCAATTCAACGTAACCAATTCATCTGATTCATCCAATACAACCACAAGCATGTAATGAAATCAATAACAACATGAAAATGACAATTTTCATCAAAAGTTATGTAAACTTCACCAAAATTATGATAAATGAATATATGAACAAAACGATGGATCTAACTTGCATAAACATATGAAAATACATGGAAATTACCGGTTTTAAGTTGTTAAATTAGATCCTGTGACAATTCATATGAAAATAAGCTTACCAAGGTGTAGATCTATGAGAAAACACTTGAATTTGATGAAAAACATGACCAAACATTCATACACTTGATTGAATCCATGTGAGAGATGCATATCACTCACCAATTCTCCAAAACAAACTAAAAGTAATGAAATCGGATTCCGGACAGCGAAGGATTCGATCCGGACTCTACAATTTGATCAACTCCCACTTGGAATGATGTTGATCTAGCTCCAAATGTGTTAGATCCAAAAGTGGCTCTAACACCCAAATTATCTGAATTGGCAGAGATTTATATCTAGAAATGCAAGAAAACGCAGAAAAAACACAAGATTTATAGTGGTTCGGCGTTAACGAGCCTACGTCCACTTTATATCTATGATTATATGTAAGATTCAGGTACAATCAATGATTTTTCTCTCAATCTCCCTTTTACAAAATTGATTCACTTAATGATTTCGAATTAATATTGGTAAGAAATAGTGCAGAGACAGTAATGGTAGGAACAACACTCAGAACTGCCAAAAGATCCTAAAAAATGCCAAGCCTGGGGCTATTTATAGGTGATATCCGCAGACGGATCGTGCTCACACGTGGCACAAATCCCGAAGATCTCGGACTGGTTCGTGGCTCGATGGAGAAATAGTCAATATAGCCGTTGTGGACAGGTGTCGTGAGATCCTATATTATCAGATCGTGAATGACTTGGTCATGTCCTTCATCTCTCAGCTTCAGGGATCGGATCAAATCGAACTAGCATGAACGGATCGGATCGGATCGAGCAGGTGTGAATGGATCGGATCGTGGTCATGGGGGCGATCGCGAATCTCGAGGATGCAACTTCATGAACAAAACTTCGTATTAAACATGTGTTTGGATCTTTGTGGCTTGGTCTAAAAGCTAGCCAACATTTTGCCCCCTCGAAGTATGTTTTATCAAGGATGGAACATGCTTCGAAATTACGGACCTATCTTTTCATGAAGCGGTGTAAATCAAAGGTCGTGTCTGCCTGAAACGTCGTACAGCATCAGGAAATCGCATTCTTTGGCGGTTATAAATATCAAGTTGAATCTGTCACTCATTTCTTCATTTGGTGGGCAATCTTTATCTCTTGAATTCTAGAGGACATCGCAATCAACTCGCCAGGTAAACTTTTAAATTTTTACAAGTGTTTCCGAGTCTTTCACTTTAGTAAATGTCCATCGAGTTCGGGTCGTTGAATCATCCCGCGGTTCATGGGATTGGGCACTCGCCACGATCTGGTAATCGAACAGGCGCCTCTTCAAGCTACGGTGGGCTTTCCAATTTCGATCATGAGTTACTAATGGAGCGGGCCCTATCTCGGGCCATGGTGGGCTCTGGCTCATACTGGGGAATACGAACGGTCACTAAACCATCTATATAAGCCAGCCGCCTCCCTCTTCTTTCTCTCCCTTCTTTCTTTACAGCCGCCACCAACATCTATTCAAAACCCTAATTTGATTTTTACCAAAAACCAAGAATTTCTTTCGATTAAAAGGTAATGGCACGAGGTTTCTTTCCCATTTTGTCTGGATTACTTTTCGCTTCTCTTCATTCGCCTCAATTTTTTACTGATATGGTGATGGTGATGATGAGGACTTTGGGTTTAGCGATGGTGACAATGGGTTCGGTTTCATGGATTTATGGATGAAGAGGAGAAGGAGAAAGGAGAAGGAGCAGGTCGGGTCGGTTTGTAGGCAAGGTTTTGGCTCGGGTCGCTTCATAATGACGGAGAGATGATAGGAGAAAGGGTGAAGATAAGGCATTAATTTGACTGGCGGTTCGGATCGTGGGAATGAAGGAGTCTCGATTCGTGGAAGTGGGAAGTAGAGTGGAACATGAGGGGTTTGTCACGACCTGTTCAGATAGAGAATAATAGGTCAAGTACTTCAGCCTTCCATGATCCAAAGCTTCTCCACGATCCGGAGCTTCTCCACGATCCGGAGCTTTCCCACGAGCCAGTACATTCTTCACGAACCATCGACACATAATGATCCGAACCCTGTCTCACGATCCAGTCCGATGAATGATCCGATGCACATATTGACTAAATAATGCAATTTAATTCCAATATTCCAATGGACAGTTAGGTTAGGGCCTTCGAGATGAACTTTCTGGACTGAACAACTTAACTGGATGGCATATCACGACCAATATCCTGTTCATTTAACTAACTTCATGCTTTTCTTTTATGTACGCATAAGCACACACTTGCACTTACACACATGAGGAACGAGTAACTTGTGTTCTAATTTTTACTCGCCAACACAGCTATGTCGGATAAACAAGTGACTAAGACACCAAATGAAAGTACCTAATTAGAGACATCAATACATCACAGCCCTGATGTGCTTCCCTCAGATTCAGATGAGGAAAAATCCGATCCTGATTACGAGACGGGTACCGATATAGAGTCAACGACTTCTGAGAGCACATCCCTTGAAGATGAGAATGATCGAGCTCATGATGAAATTCCGGGTGTTAAGGAAATAGAGAAGTTCACCGATTCTTTACCCTCCAAGTTAGACGATATAAAACTTAAGAAGATATGTTTAAGACACGGAATTCCCTAGGACAATGTTAAAACTCGAGAAAGCGAAGATAAACCTTATTCTGCCCCAGAGGGGTACATGACTGTTAGTCGACTCATGTGCTGGGTAGGGGCTATTCCTCCTTTTCCTCCACTTATTGTCGATCTCTTAAGACAGTTACACATTGCCCCCATGCTACTCCATCCGAATTCCTACGCGTCTCTATATACTTTGTATGTTGCTTATATGGAGATTCTGCAGACCGAACTTACTCTTAAAGATCTGAAGTTCTATTACCACTTCAAGCATCATTCCGCAGGGGCTCCCATTTTTTCTTTCTTTGAATCAATTGCCAACAGGAAAGTTGTGATGGATGGTTACAGTAATATGGGGGATATCAAATCTGACTAGTTTTATATAAAACACCAAGCTGGATGTGCGAGGAAGTGGCTACAAGCGAGTATGTTTTCAACTTTCCCGCGTTTAATTCGAATGCATAGTTTCAGTGCTAACAAATCATTTTGTTCCATATAGATCACAACTTTGAGAGAATGGAAGGATTGATATATGAAGATCGAATGTCCCGCCTTCTCAAGAGTAACTCAGATTTCTTAAGGATTAAGAAATGTATCACCGACGAGAACCTTCACAAACACCGTCTTTTAGATATAAGATTCGGAATTGGAGCGGGCGACAAACCTTACAAGTATATACCTCCGACTGAGGGAGAAGGAACTTCTCAAGCTGTAAAGACAACTACCCTTTGCAAGAGTCCTTCACCAATGATTAATCAGGATGACAAGGATTTAAATGTATACAAAGGAGACGAGGGGCAAGCTGACGAATCAAAGGAGGTCCCGACCACGGGGTGCAGTCTCCCTTAAGAACTTCATCACCGGTTGAGTATGTCGCTTAGGATGAGTTAATGGAGGAATGGATACTCAGGGAATTAAATAAGATTCCTTTATCAGACGATATTTATACTCAGGAAGATTTTGGAGGGAAACCAATTTTTCCCATCTCTGAAGAGACGAGTGCCCCAGTTGGAGAAAAAGAAGTCATCCAAACGAGCCTAACTCTGGGCCCTGGTCCGTTAAAAAGGGGATTTCACGGGATGCACAAATCACATGCATCATTTACCATAACACTCTTTTACCACTGTCATTCATAGTTTTAACATGCACATGTTTCTTTTGCAGGGAAAATGTCTCGCAAACGGTCTTATTCTTATCGTTCCCTTCGTGAGGGCACACCAAGCCTCCTTCCAGATCTCGAGCATGCTCGTATTGATAGTCGGGGAAGGGATAGTCGTCGGCCCCGGGATTCTCATCAACCTTACTCCACACGATCTCGATCTCCATCAAAGAAAGGTTCTAAAAAGCCTCACAATCGTCCATCATTACCGGTTGGGGGCAAGCAACTTCCTAGAGATTTGACCCCTCCGAAGAGTACGCCTTCTCATGTTCAGTCTTCTAAAAAACACCACAAGCCAGAGGACTAAAATAAAGATGAGGGTAAGATCGTGCAGAAGAGAAAGACATCTCATGTTTCTTCTAGTGAGCACGACTTGGATGCCATCGCTGCGCAGAATATTGCTCTCAATTCTGAAATCCAGGCCAGGCTGGAGCGCTTGTGAAAGAAATTTCCTGATATTTTCTTTGAGAGCATGATGTTCGTCCCGGATCTTGAACCGGTCCCCGAGGATTGCGACACAGAGGTGATAGGGTACATATGCCATGTGGCTAAACAATACGGGGTAATGAAGAAGCATGCTGCCACACTTTCTACTGCCATCCGCCAGTTGGAGACGGAAGCAGCCAGAGCCAGAGTGAAGATTGAAAATGATGCTAGGGCTAGGAGCAAAAATGGAAAAAGAACTAGAGGATGCATAGGCCCAACTGGCTTTAGCTCGGCGAGATGCAGAGAATTACAGGTCCGAGCTGGAGAGTGCTAGGGAGCGTTTTCGCAGTGAGCTTGACTCGAATAGCTAGGAACGGGTGGCTCTGAGGAAGGAAGTGGAAGATCTTAGGGCAATTAATACCGAACTGAAGACAGCACAAGAACACTTTGCTGCTGAGAAAGATGCCTGGGAGAAAGAGAGGGCGAGCTTAAAAGACGACCTCGCTCTCACCAAAAAGTAAAAAGAGGTTTTAAATGATTAACTTGCCCAAGCTGAGGAGCGTGCAGGTCTTGCTGAAAGTAACGCCAATAATGCTCTTGAATCGGCCACTGCTACTGCTGATAAGCTCGTTGAAAAAGAGAAAGATATAGCTGGTTTTGAGGAACTGTTGTTCGACTTCTTTGGTCGAGTCATCAAGACTCGAGACATCTCTTGGATTCCGGACTATCATGTTACTTTGGCCAATGTATGGGATGCACTTGTCGAAGGCGAGAAGCGGCGATTGATGGTCGACGAGATTGATGAAAACCAACTGATGCAAACCATTCTTAGAGGTGAAGAGCCTGAGGCTTTAGAGAAAGGTAGACGCCTAATCCATGAAGAGATCGAGAGTGAGAAGATTAAGCTCAAGGGCAAGGATAAGGTTGGCAAAGGCTCGAGCTCGGTGGTGGAGCCCAAAACCTCTGAAGTTGAGGAATATAACCCTGATGATCCGTTAATCCCCTTGGCTCCAACCCCTCCAATTGTCGGGACCACCACTACAAATCCGAGAGATGAGTCGACTGAAGGTATCTCCATATTCTCTCCATAGTTCATCAAAGCAATCGTAACTTGTCATCGTCTCACGGGGCAGACAACTGACATGGCCACATCTTCTCTTGATTCACTAACATTTGTTTCTCATGGTGTAGGTACCAAATTGGTCGAAAAAGATGCAGAGGAGAAGGTAGTGGAAGAGAAAGTTGATGTCCCCCCGGGGTCTGGTGTTGAAGTTTCTGAGATTCCAAAGCAAACCGAGGGTACAACAAGTGAGAGAGTCATGGTAGCACCCGTGGAATCCGGCATGGGCACTCCTGCAGACGCTGAGATTATTGCGGCTTTGCAAGACACAGATGGTGGTCACGGAGATGCGGAAGAGGAAGTTGTAATCATAGATGAGGCCAAGGATGATGATAGTGAAACCTTAGCTGACATGCAGGCAAGGAAAGAAAAGCAGTTGGTTCTTAAGAAGGGGGGAAAAGGACCCTGTATTCATGCCCCCTATTTCTGAAATCGACCCCAAGATTGGGTTGGCTATAATTCTCTTCCAAATCAATAACTTCACAACTTGCTTCCCAACCTTCTAGTCCTCCCCCGGAGCCTTTTGTTGATAAGAGGAAGAGGAAGAAAAGTGACTGCTCTGATGCAGACAAAGAGGGGTTGGAGAAACAGAAGAAGGAAAAGAAATCAAAATTGTCTCCCAAGCGTAAATAGAATGCACTTATTAGCTCATATTTTAGTTTTAAGATTTCCTTTGTCCAAAAGATGTAGTTGTGAGAGTGGCCTTCACTTTTGTTTAGCTTCTCGTTCTTGTAAATCTGCTTTCAGCAAATGAAAATCTATTTCTTTTGCGTCATTGCGTTCCTGCAAGTTCATCATGTTTGTAGAGTTTAAATAATCATAACCGAAACAATCATAACTAAATACTGAAGTCATGAGTAATAATTATTAATCATAACCGAAACAATTATAACTAAATACTGAAGTCATGAGTAATAATCATTGAGAAGTTTGTGTGCTAAGTAAATGTGTGGTGGTGTACGTATACGCCCTCAATCAATCGTCATTTTAGTGCCTGGCCAGGGCTTATTAGCGATTGATTAGGATTATATTTGTACTCCTCCCCCCCCCCCCTCACATGTCCGGAAACGAGGGGTTCGGGCCCCCTTTTTCATTCTTGTCCCTACTCGTGTGGTGGGATGGGTGTCCTTGTGTGATATATGTCATTGTGCCTTTATACTATCCCGATCCTTCAGCGGGGTAATAGTTCTTGTGGCGCTAAGTTTCTAGCGCCTTTATACTCTCCTGATCCTTCAGCGGGTTAGAGTTCGAGCTCGATTCTTGGTCTGCTCATCGATCCTTTAGCGAGGCAGAAGCTCTGGGGGCGCTAAGTCTCTAGCACCTTTATACTCTCCCGATCCTTCAGCGGGTTAGAGTGTTATCAAGGCGGTTTTATCATGGTGTACCTTCACGCCTTAGGGACGTTATCTTCGTGTCCTTTATACTCTCTCCCTAATCCCGAGAGTTAGAGTGCAAGAAGCTGCACCTTTTAGATCTTTAGTTATCGTTAGCTTTCCGATCTGATAGATGGCATTTTGGATCAGCTGTTTTGAGATTACTACATAATTTAAAACAAACTTCAAAATGGTAATGATATATTAATCAAAATAAAAGAGCAGATTAAAAAAAAGATGGTACAGTAAAGGTAAATGACACACGATGTTTATATAGTGGTTCGGTCAAATCATGACCTACGTCCACTTTATAATCTTTTGTTTAAGTAACCAGACTGTTCTAGGCAAGTCGAGCCTTTTTACATGGTCCTAAAAAACAAAACAATAAAACTGAAAATTTCACGTCAGATAAGGCTGCAAATGTTGGGAATTCCACACTCTGGGGATTTCATCTCCATCCACGGTTGCTAGCTTGAAAGTTTCATTATCAAGCCTTCGTAAAATGGAGTACGGTCCTTCCCATTTCGGGCCTATATGTACTGGGGGCGGAAAGACGCGCTTCAGAACCAAGTCCCCGAGTTCAAATGTTCGATCTCGGACTCTTTTGTTGTAGTGCCGAGCTATTTGTTGTTTATTCCTCAGGGCACATAAGTCGGCTTCGTCCCTTTTTTCTTCAACCATGTCCAGGGATTCAAGGAGCAGCTCATTGTTGGTCATCGGATCGTAATAAATGGTCCGATGAGATGGTACTTGCAACTCGACCGGAATGACCGCTTCAGCTCCAAAAGCAAGGGAAAACGGGGTATGGCCCGTCGCCGACTTGTACGTTGTTCTATAGGTCCATAGTGCCAGGGGTAATTCGTCAACCCACATGGCTTTGGCCCTCTTCAATCTTTTCTTTATAATGGATTTGATCACCTTGTTTGCCGCTTCAACTTGTCCGTTCGACTGCGGATGTGCCACAGAGGTGTATCTTTTCTCGATGTGATACTTCTGGCAGAAATCTCGAAACTCGGTGCTGTCTAGTTGGGTCCCATTATCGGTTACGATGACTTTTGGAATCCCAAACCGACATATAATGTTTTAACGACAAAGGTGATCACTCGCTTGGTTATGATCATGGTCAAAGGCTCTACTTCTACCCATTTAGTAAAATAATCCACGGCCACAATAGCGAACTTTGCTCCGCCCTTTGCTATGGGAAGGCTCCCAATAATGTCAATTCCCCACATAGCAAAAGGCCACGGGCTTGTCATTGTCTTCAACTGGCTAGGTGGCGCCCAAGGAATCTTGGAGAATTTCTGGCAAGCATCACAACATATTGCATACTTGGCTGCATCCTTGTTTATGGTAGGCCAGAAATAGCCATATCAGAATATCTTCTTTGCCAGTTTTTCCCTCCAGTGTGATTGCCACATTCGCCTTCATGGACCTCTTTTAGCACACACTTGATGTCATCATGGGCGATACACCGGAGGAGGGGCATCGAGAAACCTTGTCTGTATAGGACATTGCCTAGCAACACATATGGGAAGCTTTTCGTATAACTGCACGCCTCTTACTTTTCTTCGTTGGAAGCGCTCCATTTATCAAAAACTTCTTTAGAGGAGTCATCCATGACTCTCTCTCAGGCTCAATCTCTAGTACTAGATCAACTTCCATCTGATTTATGCTAGAAGACTGTAGTACTTCAATTGGGACTAGCTCCGTATCCTGAGGATTATCTGAACTAGCCATTTTTGCTAACTTGTCTGCCTTTTGATTCTCCGTTCGGGGAATATGAGATATGCTGTGGTGGTCAAAACCATCCAGCAACTTCTTCACATTTTCCAAGTACGATATCAGCCTTGGACTCTTGGCCTGAAACTTTCCAGTGACCTGGTTTACGACTATCTTGGAATCGCGAAAGATGTCTAGCTTTGTAATATCCAATTCCTTGGCGAGTTCCAGCCCGGCAATTAGGGCTTCGTACTCGGAATCGTTATTAGTGGCGTGGAACTCTAGTCTAAGAGCGTAATAAATTAACCGTTTCTCTGGAGTTTCGAGAACTACTCCCGCACCTGATTGTCTATCATTTTTAGCTCCATCTGTGTATAGTTTCCAGGCATTAGGGTCGAGGAGTAGCTTTGGCGAATCATCCTCCTCAGTTACTACATCATCATCCGGGATAGTAAACTCTGCTATGAAGTCCGCAAGTACTTGCCCCCTTATCGACCTTCGGGGCTGGAAATTCAAATCGAACTAACTTAGCTCAATGTTCCACTTGAGTAGTCTTCCTGATGCTTCTGGCCTTTGCAGAACCTGTTTAAGCGGGTGATCGGTGTACACAGTAATGGGATGAGCTTGGAAGTAGTGGAGAAGTTTTCTAGATGCAATTAGTAAGCTATACGCCAGCTTTTCTATTTTTGGATAATTCTGTTCTGCGGCCGCCAATTTCTTACTCACATAGTACACTGGTCTTTGTACCTTATCCTCTTCTCTTACCAAAGCCGAACTGATTGCGTGAGATGACACTGCCAGATACACAAATAAATCCTCGTGATCGACAGGCTTAGACAGTACCAGGGGTCTTTCCAAATGGTTCAACAGATTCTGGAATGCTTCTATACAATCGGGAGTCCATTTAAAGTTGCGTTTGCCTCGCTTTATCAGCTCGAAAAACGGGATGCATTTATCTATAGCTTTGGAGATGAATCTACTCAGCGCTGCCACCTTTCCAGCGAGCCTCTGGACGTCCTTAATTTGCTTTGGTTCTTGGATATTTCAAATTGCTGTAATTTGATCTGGATTGATTTCGATTCTGCGCAAGCTGACGATGAATCCTAGGAATTTTCCAGATGCTACCCCAAATGAACATTTCAAAGGATTCAGTTTCATCCCATATTTTCGGAGAATCTCAAACAACTATGCTAAATCGTTAGTATGATCTGACAATTGTTTGGACTTTACCAACATGTCGTCAACGTATACCTCCTCGTTTTCCCGATTTGGTTGTAGAACATTCTATTCACCAATCGCTGATATGTAGCACCGGCATTCTTCAAACTGAAAGGCATCCCCACATAGCAGTATAATCCCAAATCTGTAACGAAACTGGTATGCTCTTGGTCTGAGACATGCATGGGAATCTGATTGTACCCCGAGTATGCATCCATAAAAGAAAGAAGTTCATGACCCATGGTTGAATCTACCAATCAATCGATTCCAGGTAACGGAAAGTTGTCTTTTGGGCAGGCTTTGTTTAGATCTGAAAAGTCGATGCATGTACGCCACTTTCCATTGGCCTTTTTTACCAAAACTAGGTTTGAAATCCAGTCAGGGTACGTTGAATCTTTAATAAATCCATTACTCCTCAGTTTTTCGACTTCTTCCTTCAAGGCAGCAGACCTTTCTGGGCCAATTATTCGCCTTTTCTAGTTGCAGGAGGATGTTTTGGGTTGATGTTTAACGAATGACTCATAATCGAGGGAGATATCCCACAATGTCCGCATGGGTCCAGGCGAATACATCCAAGTTAGCTTTCAGGAAATTTGTTAATTCTTTGGCTCGAACAGGATCCAACTGGGATTCAATCTTCAGGACCTTCTCTGGGTCACTATCATCGATTGGTACATCCACAGTCGCTTCATTGGGAGTCGCCATTCTGCCCCTAGGCTCTTCATCCTCTCTGGGATCTATGTCCTTGAGCAACTCTCTGGGCGGCCCTCCCGGAGGTATTTTCTTTAGTTGCTACGACGATTCCTCCCTCGGATAGGAAGAACCACCTTTTGCTTCTACATCTTTCCCTTTACGGAGCAACTTTAACTCTGCAATGTAGCATGCTCGTGCAACAACTTGATCTCCTCTGACTATGCCCATGCCGGCATCCGTCGGGAACTTCAACAATAGGCACTAGGGTGCAATGCAGGCCCTGAATTTGGCTAGGGCTGGCCAACCCAAGAAGGCATTGTACGACGACTCAATGTCCAGGACTACGGAGGGGATAATTCTCACTCTCTGGCGTTCTCCTTCCCCAAGAGTTACTGATAATTCCATGTATCCCATTGGAGCGGTCGAGGCCTCATTAAATCCACGTATCCAACCCTCACATGGTTTCAAATCCTTCAGCTCGAGTTTCATTTGATCGAATGTTTTCTTAAACAGAATGTTGACTAAACTCCCGTTATCTACTAAGACTTTATGAACTATAGCTGGACCGATGGTGACGGTGATCACTAATGGGTCTTCAGTTGGGGAGTGAATCCCAATACTCTCTCGCTCGCGAAATATGACGTCATCAGACATCGTCTTTTGCTGCTTAACCGAAGCGTTATCCTCGGGGTTGCTACATTCCCCCACTTCAAAATGCTGTTTAGCTGCATTCACGTATTGATCTATAGCTCTGAAACTGTGCCCTGCCAGGTGAAGCCCACCAACTATGGTATTTATAACAATATTTTTTCCTTTTTGCTTAGCCATCGGTTTAGCAGCAGGTTGGCTTTGGTTCGGGGCTTGTACGGCTTGCCCCCTGTCCCTAGGAATCACCTTATATTCATCAAGCTTCCCTTCTCGGAGCAGTTTCTCAATCACATCTCTCAGATGACGACATTCGTTTGTGGAATGACCATGGACGTGATGAAAAAGACAGAATTTCCCAGTTTCATGCTCTTTTTCTGTAGAATCTCTCGGAGGAGGCCTTTTGTATTGGAGGACATTATATGTATCCAGAAAGATGTTTTCCAACGTATCATTTAACGGCGTTAAGCTCTCAAACGGTCTAGGCCGGGATCTTCTCTGAGAATCGTTTCCTCGATTTCTTTTCTGATTATTATTATTACTATTCCCCGATTGGCGACCACTGCCTTGATTCTTGTTACCGACATTAACTTCAACTTTTCCTAAGCTATCTCCTGTTTGCTTAATGGCCACATTAGTTGGGATATCCTCCTTATCAGCTGCCTTCCTCTTTCGGTTGGCGTAAATTTCCTCCCGACGCATGCGTATGTTGGCCTTTTTGTAGAATATCTCTCTGGTTAATAGTGGTTTACCAGCCAGGTATCTTCCAAACTCAGTATCCTTATCCACTCCGTCAATTAGAGCCATCAAAACAGTTTGTTCATGGGGATCTCTAACCTCTGTGACCGCTAAATTGAAGCGATCTAAATAGGACCTCAAGGATTCGTCCGGACGTTGTTTAATGAGGCACAACTCAATGACATTCTTAGATCTCTGGGTATGTACTCAGAACTGATTTACAAACTATTCACCTAATTCCTAGAAACTGGAGATCGATCGCACTGACAACCGAATGAACCACATTAGCGTCGTGTCCTCCAGGAATATCGGGAACGCCTTACACTTCACAGCATCGGAGGTGGCAGCCGCGTTCATGTACCATGAACATCTCATCAGGTGTTGAACTGGATCATCCTTTCCAGCATAACGGTTCATGGATGGCATGTTAAATTTCCTCAGGAATCGGACCTCTAAAATATCATCTGTAAAAGGCGAATGACTATGTTCTATACCCCAATCTTCGGTTCTTTGACCGCGACTTTCCACCATCATTTTCCTAATCATGGCTTCGACATCCGCGTGGGTCAGCGTGGATTCGGGATCAGCACTTCTTGCCCGGCGGGCTCCTCCAGCATTTCTTTGACGTGTTGCTGCAAGGTATAGGTCCTAGACAGAACTCCCTTGCCCCATATTGTCGTGATCAGTCGCACGATGAGTGAGAGGAACGGGTCGATTCTGAGCAGGATCAATAACACCTCCATTCCTAGGCAGCAGTATGGGCTCATTCAAGTTACGGTTATTGGTTTCTTGATTAAGCACTTCTATATTCTCGGCCCTTTCCAATGGAGGCCATCGCCGGTTTCTCTGAGGTTCTTCAGATGGGGATGTATGTTCCGGGGATAAAGGGTAAGCTGGAGGTGGCGAAACCGGCCTTTGAATATCATCAATTCGTCTGCCTAAGGCAGTAATATTCTGATACAACAACGAGCTCTCCTGCCTTTGGGCGGCCAATTCATCAATTTGCATGTCCAATGCTTCAAGTGTTCGAGTCAGATGTCCTTCGGTAACTAGAGCAGAAGGGTCGAACTAGTCATCTTCATCTTCTCTTATACGCAAGGAACTTGAACCGGGTTGAGTGGAAGTACCAGCACGAGCAGAATGAGCCATAATTTCCTTCTCAGGTCGAGTAGTAGTCTGATTGTCAGTTCAGATTGTGGTCCTCCTAGGCTGGTGGGTCGTGGTACCCCCTTGACATCAGGTCGTGGTGACAGGTGCAGGAGAGATCGTGGCGAGGTCCTGCGATTGGGTAGTTACCCTTTCAACTGTCTGGTTCGTTGCTCCATCACTGGATCGGATCGCCCCAACATTACCACGATCCGAGAGCTCTTCCTCGACCTGTTCGTGCACGCTTTCTTTAATTGCTTCGTTCGCAGCTTCATTCGCTTGCGATGTTCGTACTTACTTAGACTTCTTTCCAGCCATGATATCTGAGCTTTACTGAAATCTTCAAAAATCGAAATAGTGGGGTTTTGGATTGTTTTCTTCGGACTTGACTATCCAAACAATAGAACTACAATCCAATATGCTGAGACTTTGTTCTCAGTGAAAGCACCAAAATGTTAGATCCAAAAGTGGCTCTAACACCCAAATTATCTGAATTGGCGGAGATTTATATCTAGAAATGCAAGAAAACGCAGGAAACACACAAGATTTATATTGGTTCGGCGTTAATGAGCCTACGTCCACTTTATATCTATGATTATACGTAAGATTCGGGTACAATCAATGATTTTTCCCTCAATCTCCCTTTTACAATATTGATTCACTTAATGATTTCGAATTAATATTGGTAAGAAATAGTGCAGAGACAGTAATGGTAGGAACAACTCAGGACTGCCAAAAGATCCTGAAAAATGCCAAGCCTAGGGCTATTTATAAGTGATATCTGCAGATGGATCATGGTCACATGTGGCACAAATCCCGAAGATCTCGGACTGGTTCGTGGCTTGATGGAGAAATAGTCAGTATAACCGTTGTGGACAGGTGTCGTGAGATCCTATATTATCGGATTGTGAATGACTTGGTCATGGCCTTCATCTCTCAGCTTCAAGGATCGGATCGGATAGAACTGGCGTGAACGGATCGGATCGGATCGAGCAGGTGTGAATGGATCAGATCGTGGTCATGGGGGCGATCGCGAATCTCGAGGATGCAACTTCTTGAACAAAACTTCGTATTAAACATATGTTTGGATCTTTATGGCTTGGTCTAAATGCTAGCTAACAAAATGATGTGGATCTTCAAATTCCCTAAGCTTTAATGGTGGAAAGGATGAAGGAATAGAGGATCCCTTGGCTCTTCCAAATGAGAAAATGAAGAAACTAAACTATTTCCCATACCTCCCATCCCCTATTTATAGCCTTCCACAAGCCCCTAATGGGCCTCTTCAAATCAGCCCATTATGGCTTTACAAACCTGAACAACCAACTGTTAAACCTTAAAATAGCGATTCCTCCTAAACCGTTGAGCCAAATCTTTAACGTAACCACTCTACGGAAAGGCAAACATCATTTCCTTTCCAATGGCACAGGTCTCAACACCTGATTCGTCCTGAGTCAAAGTTATACCCTATACAAGACTGATAGAGAAAAATGGTCACAAACAAAATTGGTAAAATTTATGGACATGTCTCACATCCCCATAAACAACATAGCAAAATATGAGAATGATCCAACCCTCAGGGAATAGAATTAAATTATTTTACGATCCTCTGATACGTAAAATGCGGGTTGTTACAAATCCATACAATACACAATAATAAATGATCGACTAAGTTACTATACTCTTCTAAGCCCAATAAATACAAGCTGGTCGCAATGTCCCTGAACCGGTAATGTCTCGGTCTGACCCGAGTATTATACAAATAATAAACGGATCAGTATATGCTTAAATCCATTATAGTTAATATAAAATGTTTAGGTTCACAAAATAATAATAATAATGAAATGTAATCTCACCACAATGAATCCATAATCATCATTTATATATTTTATCAAAATATTTTCCACAGAATCAATACAAGAGACTGGTTATAAAATCCAAATCTGAATCAAATTCAAGAAAGATTTGTGAATATATTAATGACTAATAAGTCAACAAATCCAAATATCACCCAAATCATTGTAAATATACCATCCTCCCATATATGAACAAATATCATTAACTAAAAACACAGAAAATCCAAGTGAATTCGAAATATCAAAACATCATAGAAAACTGCACGTGCTTAACTTCTTGACTAATACTACATTTTTGGTACCACCCATCGTGATAATTAGGGCCACGAACATCATAAACATCTTAATAACTATAGCCGAAACATCTTGATGCCCTTGGTCGTAGAAATCCGAGTAATAACATCGTGGTAATTGGAGTCACAAACACGTGGTCATTGTGATGGCTATAGTCAAACTCATCGTAATGACACCAATCAAGTACTTAGTCATAGTACTAGTAATCATCTTGATGGTATCTCAACCTCTCACTTAGGAACCCATAAGGCGTCAACGTATGTCCCATACCATGCATTACACCTAACGGTTTACTAGCCGTTAGTTGATACCACACTAGAAAAACATCATAAAACATCGTCAATTATACACCGCCTCATTCATCGGCGAGTGTAACGATAAAACTTGTCTCATCTTTCTCTCTTTCTGAAGAGTACTAAGTGACAATCTAACTTGTCTCGTCTCATCGAAAAGTGTAAAAAATCCATCATAAACATCAAAACATCATAAATTCATAAACAACAAAACATCATGAATTCCTAAACATCTACATCATAAATCCATCATAGAATAGTTCGCCTCATGTCGTTGCCAAGTTTACATAGCATATTGTTTGTTTCATCATCGAGAATACTCAAATTGAGTAGTTCTAGAATCAATAGCCTTCACCAAAATTTGGAAACATCTCAAAACATCACATCAAAAGGGTTTCGATCATACAAGTCCAATATTAAAAAATAAAGTAAAAACACATGTCATTCAATAAAATAGGATTGTAATTCTCAGAGAATAATTCAAATATTAAAAATTATAAATCTTCCTTTTAATTTGGATGGATGCATATTATATAATAAACCAATAAATATTATACTAATTTTCGTTAGACAAATGATTTCATGATATAACAACAATGTAGACTTCTTAAATGACTTACACAAAATGATAGTAAACTACCTTTCAAGTTTCTTAATATATTAACTAAAATTATTACTATATCTTATTTTCTATTACAATGAATTATTGTAATAAAACTATATAATTAGTTTAATTATTCTCATTCACATGTTTACCAAAGCTAAATCAACCAGTAATGCTATTCGGAATGTTTTATTTAAATTAATCTATTTATAATTTAAACTATAATTTAGTATTTGAAATTTCATTATACACTATAATTTATAATTGATAATCCAAAGTGTGTTATTGTTTACAAAGAAATAGATATATATACACACACATGCTTCCCAATTTATTTAAAATTACACAATAGATCAGTCGTCAAAACAAATAATTTATATAGTTATAATGAAAAAAATAAAATTGATAACTTCCCCTCTATATACGAACATCAAACCAACCTAAAATTCATCAATCAATGCTAATTCATAAAATATCTGACAACAACAATGCAGTCCAACCAATTCAATCATCCAAACAATTCAATTCAATCATCCAAACAATTCAATCCAATCAAATAATGATATTCAAACATATGTACGTAACTATTATGGAAGAAGACATAGCTGTGATTGAGGGGAAAACTCACTGAATTAGAGCTTGAATTCCGAAATCAGCTCCCTCATTCACATAGCTTGTACCTATCGCGTCTGGCCTGTTATTCTTTCTCTCTCTCTTCTTTTCTTTCTTTCCTGATGCCAAAATCGAAATCAAACAAAAAGCCATTGTCGTTCACCCCGATTGCGCCTCAGGATAGGTTCTCCTTCGTTCACCGTCGGGTGACAATCGATTTCTCCCCTGCCTCTTCTCATGCGAGGATACACTCAGTCGCAAGTATCTTGGGGTCTTCGTGATTTTTGTTTAAAATAAATCGCGGCTTTTTTTCATCCCCTATGGAGCTTTCCAGAAAACATAATTTTTTTTCTCTCTAAAATAGTGGATAAGGTGCTCCCAGGCATAGGATAATGTGGCTTAGACATTTAAATATTTGGGCCTTAGGTTTTAAGAGTTATGGACTATTATTATATTATTATTATTTTAGTACTGCTTTAGTCAATTTTCTAATATCTTTAAACTTACGTTCACAAAATAAATTCCAAACCTCATGCAATTCTTTTATAAATTGCGACGCTCGCCGGCTTCATTTGTTAGTTCAACCTTCAACCACAATGATTTATTTTCCGTAGTCTTATTTTTCAATTTTTATAAAATTATTTAACTATTCAAAGAGCTATTTTATATACATTACAATTAGACTCATCTCATGTTTGATAATTTATTCGTTGATTACAAATAATTTTATTTAACTCAACACTCAGTATTTTATATGATACCAACATTCAATATAAAAGATTTATATTCCCATTTATTTCAATCATATATATAATAAAATTATTTAATATCACAAACAGCTTTATCAAATTTAATCCATTTGTTTAATTAACAAATTTATAATTTAACATTTTTATTTTAATTAAAAGACGTAAAATTTTAGCTGAAAAAACAGGGTTGTTATAGACTTTCCTCCATAACAAAATTGCATCCTCGCAATTTCTTATAGGGAGAAATAAATAACTTATATTCTAACCCTTATGTACCCTTATGTACTTTATATATCCGACATAAATTGTTTCAACTGGTGACTTATACAGACGACTCAATTGCGTGCACAATGTATTTTAATTGAATTAACTTTAATGTCTTATATTTTCTATATACTATTTCAGTTTAGGAAAATTTTCTAACTTCCAAAATTTTGAAAAATTTCGGTAGAATCTCCTTTGTAAGGAGGACATTTGGAAAAATCCAATGCAATATGATTACGTAGTATACATCTTCGAAGAGGCATCCCAACCCGGGGTATCCCGAAACACGTGGAAATAATCCAATAACACAATAAACCAATATCTTGCAGTATTTAATAAGAAATCATACCTTTGTTTTAGCGTTTATAAGCTATTTAGCTTTTATTTAGTGAGTATTAGCGGCAATTCATGCAAATCCCTTAGAGGAGCTCCATATGCGCATGTACTAACTCATATTCAAACGTTAGTGGCAAATACAGAAGATAATACAATTCCATTTAATAAAATATGCAGATATTTACCTCAGGCCTGCCATATAAACGTGGGTTTTTAGCCTAGCAAATGATAAAATTTCACGAAACACTTGATATAAAAGTTGTAACTTAGGTTTTTAGCATTCTGAAATGTATAAGATCATCGAATTCGGATAAACCGTTCAAAAGTTATGAACAAATCACTTCAGCTCAGTTTTAATAACTTTAAAGTTTAGGACAACAAGATAAGTTTGCATTTCTTGCCTAGTAAACATCAAAATCTCATGAAACTCTTTGAATAAAATAGTAGCTTACAATCTTTGTTTTTCGGAGAGTGTTTAGATTCGTCAAAATCGGATAAGCCATTTGAAAGTTACAACTAAATAAAAACTGCACTGTTATGTTATATCAAAAAACAATCTTAACAAACACTATGTAAATTTTTGATCCAAATTATTAACATTCCAAATATTATTATGGTAATAAACTCAAGGAAGAAAGCCAGACTCAAGATTGAATTAATGCCAAAATAAATATGAACCAAAAATGAGAAATACAAATTGAAACCAAGATAAATGTTAATATTGTTACCACCTAACAATACTTCCTAATGGCGGCGTAGAGCTGCTGGTATACATTTTTCCATTTTGTTCTCATTTTACATTTCATGCACATGTCTACTTGCTTACAAATAAATTTAACGAGCAGGGTCTTAATATATGCACCAACAAATGTTTATATAAGCGGCCCTTTCTAGTATACACAACTTGGTATAGTTGACACTTGCTTCATATGGTTAACGAAGGCAATGGGTTGAGTCATGAATTCAAAGCATGGGTTATAAAATAATTTACTGATTACAAGCATGTAGATATATATAAACTTAAACATATAAATATGGTCATGCACATCGGCCCATGTAAATACCGAACATGAAAAAATAATAAGCCGGTGCTAGCTCGACATATGAGTAACTACCAACTCAAAATGCATGTGCCAAGAAAGAAAAACAGGTGGTACACACACACAGAGGAACATAACCATGAACACAACCATATACCCCCGTTGCTTAATGCAATGAGACCTAACCCACCTACATTGTAACACTCAAGCATACATACAAACCCCACTGCATCCACATACACAACATAGAGCAATTAAAACCATTATTTATTTATTTATTTTTTAAGGGGTATTTTTAACTATTGTTGCTGCTACTAAAAGCGCGGCAGCCCCACCTTAGTAGTAGCGGCTATGCTGCTGCTCCCTTTTTTAATCATTCCAAGTGTATACAATAGATTTTTCCCTCTTTTTATCTTTGCTCATGACTTACTATTATGTATCAAGGCTAAGGAGAATGAAACTGAGAAATTATTAATAGAAAGTTTATGGTAGAAAGCAAAAAATCTTTACAATTTCTAAGCACTTTGAGAATGCAATAATTGCTTTAGAAAAACATTACATTCACCGTTTGAAGATGTACTTGAATGAACTAGAAGAACTAAAGATGGTTAATGTTTTCTCTCATAATTTTCATTACTTCACTGAATGGTGGTCTTACAGTCTAGTTTTGTCAAGTGCATCACTTGTAGTCATTATGCACTGATGGTCATATAGTCATTATGCATTACGTGTATCAGTTACTCTATTATCTCAATTCTATGGTTTGAATTTGCTTCTTCTGCACTAGTTTTGGACTGCATTGATGTATTAATAATAACAAATGGGCACGCTTCCCCTAGTTCAAGCGGGCAAGGAGTTCTAAGTATGAACATATTACAACTAAAGGAAGTGAGAGAAAAACCAGTGTTTGATTACTGATATGATCGTATGCAATATATAACATAACAAACTCATATCTAGCCAAGATTCAAGCAACCAAACCAAATGTTCAAGCTATATAAATATACATAATGAGAATATATCAATATATGTATATAGTAGGTATAAACTTACCAAACAATTGACTAAATGGCTATTAACCTAATTTGTTGCAACATGATCGTATGAACATCATATTCGGCGATTAAGCTTACTAAAACATGAATAAAATGCATAGTGGTATTATAATTTGTTGATAGGAGTGATACTTTGCAAATGTTGCATTATGCTTACTGACATGAAAACATTGCATTATTATTGAAGCATACGACCAAGCTTGTATGAGTTTATGGACATACCATAACAATTAGGCAATGCAAAAGTACAAATAGGCAACAAATACAAAAGAAACTATTAAATGAATCAAACTCTTGCATACAATGATCAAGCAGGCCCGAAAGTTCAACACAGAAAAGTGTTAGGGTTTCCCCGAGATCACTACACAATTAGATTTTGAAAGAGCGAAGAAGATAACAATAACAAGCAAATTCCACCAAATAAACCTTTATTATTCCACCAATTAATTACAAAGAAAGACCTAAAATTGAGAAGATATCTCAATCCCTAAAAACAAAAACAAGTTTTTCTCCCTCAAAAGTACACGAAAGTCTATCCCTAATGACATGCTTATATAGGCAAATAGAAAGTATATGGAAATTCCCTAAATTTCCTCTAGATCCTAGATATTCTCCAGATCTGAAAATATCCTAAAATATCCTCCTCAAAACTTGCATAAAATAAATCTTTCTCTCCTTAAAACCCTCAAAATAAATCTTTCCTAAAAAATCTCAATAGATCCATAAAATCCGCAACAGATCCTTAAATTCCGCATTAATATCCATGTGATAAATATCACAAAACATAACACTCCACCTTGATATGAAATCACTCCAACACTCAAAAAAACCACCCCCAAACTATGCATTTCCCTAATGAGATGCACCACATAAAAGATCTCAAAATTGCTTGTAATACCACAATGGCCTCCATGTAGACTTTGTGGCTTTATGTTGATGGCTCCACCTTGATTCAGATGAACTCCCCTCTCCTAATCCAATTTGAGAACTCATAACATTCTCCACTGTTTTTCCAAGCAATTTATAAATGTTATTTTCCCGTTTTGCGCGCAGAAGCTCCTTGTTACCCCTCCAAACTCTTGTAACTCCACCTCTAGTCGAGAAATTGCAACCTTTTTGTTCCAACTGTCCAATTGAAGCAAGATTCTTCTTAATTTCTGGGATGTACCTAACTCCCGTTAGCTTCACCACCTTTCCATCATTCATCTTCAATCGAACCGATCCTATGCCTTTAACATGCAAATCTCGACCGTCGGCAGATTCCACTTTACTACTTTATTCTTCATAATCAATAAATGCTTCCTTTTGATGGCATACGTGGAAACAAGCACCTGAATCAAGTATCCAATCTTTGCTTTTGCCTTTATTAACACATAAAACATTTCCTTCAATCTCCTCGCCAAAATTCACCTCATTATCGTTGTTATTTTGTTCGTCAATCTTTTCTTCCAATGCCTTCATCTTCTCCTTATCCCTTTTAAGCTTGTGACAAAATCTCAGTTGATGATCGGGTTTGTCACAGTAAAAACAAACATATTCTTTTTTCATGTCCGATCTATTCGATTGCCTTTCCATATTTCGTTGACTATCCCTCCTTGCAATAAAAGCTTTTTCAATTGGAGTTTCAATTTCCGTTTCCTCCTTATCTTTCCCTTCCTTAAGGCTCATCCTCCGCATCTCTTCATTAAGCAAGCTACTAATCACGGACCCCATTGAAATAACGCCATCCGAATTTGAGTTATTCAACGCAACCACAAGTGTTTCCCAACTTTCTGGCAATGAAATCATCATCATCAAAGCTTGTGTTTCATCATCCACCTTGAAATTCACGGCAGCCAATTGATTCACAATTTCCTGAAAATCATTAAGATGCTCCCCAATTGATCCACCTTCCTTAAGCTTCAGATTCACCAACCTTCTCATAAGAAGAGCCTTATTTGTTGCAGAGTTTTTCGCATAAACCCCTTCCAATTTCTTCCATATAGCATAAGCCGATGTTTCATTAGCAACAATATGAAACACTGAATTATCCAAAAAAACATCGAATAGATGCAGCGGCCTTCCTATCCATAGTCTCCCATTTTGCTTCGGATAGATTGCTTGGTTTTTCCCCATTATTCTCCAGTGGCTGATGAAGATCATTAAGATAAAGGAAATCTTCCATCTTTGCCTTCTATAATCCCCAATTTCTTCCATTAAGCTTTTCAATAATTATTTTATCCATATTCAAACCCTCTCCAAAAAAAATTGTGTAGAAGGCTCTGATACCAATTGTTAGGATTTCCCCGAGATCACTACACAATTAGATTTTGAAAGAGCGAAGAAGATAACAATAACAAGCAAATTCCACCAAATAAACCTTTATTATTCCACCAATTAATTACAAAGAAAGACCTAAAATTGAGAAGATATCTCAATCCCTAAAAACAAAAACAAGTTTTTCTCCCTCAAAAGTACACGAAAGTCTATCCCTAATGACATGCTTATATAGGCAAATAGAAAGTATATGGAAATTCCCTAAATTTCCTCTAGATCCTAGATATTCTCCAGATCTGAAAATATCCTGAAATATCCTCCTCAAAACTTGCATAAAATAAATCTTTCTCTCCTTAAAACCCTCAAAATAAATCTTTCCTAAAAAAACTCAATAGATCCATAAAATCCGCAACATATCCTTAAATTCCGCATTAATATCCATGTGATAAATATCACAAAACATAACAAAAAGAATCAAATGCACGGCTATAAGTTGAAGATAAGGCCATGTTACAAACTAAAACAACACAGAAATCAATGCACCTCCATCATTTCAGCGCACATTAGTAAAACATAAGGGTGCAGAACAAGTTTTTCTCAACCTACACACACACATATATAAGATTTTACAAATGCCAAGGTTATCAAAATATAATCTAAATTCCCTCTTAATGGCAATATAGCTTATAATGTAATATTAATATTATATTATTATTGTTGTTTCATCTCAAGTACTTTATATACTCATACATGATACTTATTACGTTTAACTATAACACATGTAATAACTAACTCACATATATGTGGTTTATTCCAAAAATTAAATGAGTGTAAGGTTTAACAACCTAGATGATTTTCCACTCTTTAATTTGTATCAAACATACAACGTTGTTATGCCATAACTTTAGTGATTCATTTCATCAAATGGTTGCAATATTGATTACCTAGGATTTCAAATCAATATTGCCTCGCCAACGATTTCAACTTCACACCAACTTTATGGATGCATACATTGTACAAAATATGTTCAAATCATGGAAAACAATGTTCTTCATTTCCAAAACACTATGTCAAATTATCTCGTAAGAGTATTTAGGAACACCTATCGATAACGTTGATCAGACGTATCGACCAGAATTCTTAAATCACCCAGTAGACAATTAAATAAACTCAATATTAAATTCTTTAACCATTAATTTATTGGTATATTCATTTAACTGTTCGCTTTATTATTATTGCCGTTATTGTCATTGTCAATTTATTTATTTGAATTTAATACTTATTTCAAACTTGCTTTTAGATTATATTCATCATCTATAACATTTATTAAACAACCAGTAATCAAAAACAAACAAACAAGCCTCCCGTAGAAATTTATATATTTTAAGCTCTGTTGGGCAAGTTTACACCAATGGACCAATCTAATCAACAACAAGCCACACATAATTTAATTTAATTTCTAATTTTAACATTGGTCGGGTTTACAACTTATTTCTTAATTTTATTCAACTACTTAAATTTTCAAATAAAGATAACTCGGAAATTATGGGGGAAGTAAATCAATATTATTATTATATAATAGAGAAGCAACAAATAGTTCCCCAGATGATTGCCCTAGTAATCATCATATATGCCTATTATTATCCAATTACAACAAAATATACCGCATACCCATGGGGACAGGACTCTTAAGTCTCTTCTGTGGTCTACACTCATATCTCTTATATATTTGTATTTAATGTATTGTTCTAAACCTCGCTCTGATACCAACAGTAGTACCCCACCTCTGTACCCATATTATCCAAGAGTATTACTAAGTAATACCATCAGGTAGCACGGAGAATGAGGTTGTAGGGTACACACGTGCAAATACTCTTGGATTAATATTGGTATGTATTAAAATTTCTGAAATATCACTTACTCTTAAGTACTCAATGTCGTAATTACATGTGTGACTCCAGGATAGAATAATACATAATATACATGAATATAGAGATCACAGAGTCAATCGCACTGATAAAATACAGTGTATAATATTTAACATTTTATACACATTCATCTATTACACATCAATCCATACAATACACAATAACAAATGATTGACTAAGTTACTATACTCTTCTAAACCCAATAAATACAAGATGGTCTCAATGACCTTGAACCTGTAATGTCTCGGTCTAACCCGCGTATTATATAAATAATAAATGAGTCAGTATATGTTTAAATCCATTATAGTTAATATAAAATGTTTGGGTTCACAAAATAATAATTATTATTATAGAATGTAATCTCACCACAATCAATCCATAAAAATCATTTATATAATTCATCAAAATATTTTCCATAGAATCAATACAAGAGACTGGTCATAAAATCTGAATCTGAATCAAATTCAAGAAAGATTTCTGAATGTATTAATGACCAATAAGTCAACAAATCCAAATATCACCCAAATCATTGTAAATATACTATCCTCCCATATATGAACAAATATCATTAACTAAAATCATAGAAAAGCCAACTAAATTCGAAATATCAAAACATCACAGAAAACTGCACGTGCTTAACTTCTTGACTAGCACTACATTTTTGGAACCATCCATCGTGATAACTAGAGCCATGAACATTATAAACATCTTAATGACTATAGCCGAAACATCTTGATGCCCTTGGTCACAGAAATCCAAGTAATAACATTGTGGTGATCGGAGTAACAAACATCGTGATCATCGTGATGGCTATAGTCAAAATCATCGTGATGACTCCAATCAAATACTCGGTCATAGTACTAGTAATCATCTTGAATGTGTCTCATCCTCTCAGTTAGGAACCCATAAGGCGTCAACGTATGTCATATACCACACATTTACACCTAACGGTTTACTAGCCATTAATTGATACCACACTAGAAAACATCATAAAACATCGTCAATTATACACCGCCTCATTCATTGGCGAGTGTAACGATAAAACTTAGCTCATCTTTCTCTCTTTCCGACGAGTACTAAGTGATAATCTAACTTGTCTCATCTCATCGACAAGTAAAAAAAATCCATTATAAACGTCAAAACATCATAAATTCATAAACAACAAAACATCATGAATTCCTAAACAACAATACATCATGAATTCATCATAAAATAGTTTGCCTCATGTCATTGCCAAGTTTACACAGCGTACTGTTTGGTTTGTCTCGAGAATACTTTAACTGAGTAGTTCTAGAACAATGGTCTTCACCAAAATTTGGCAACATCTCAAAACATCACATCAAAAGGGTTTCAATCATACAAGTCTGACATTAAACGATAAATTAAAAGCACAAGTCATTCAATAAAATGAAATAGTAACTCTCAGGGAATAATTTAAATATTAAAAACTTACAAACCTTCATTTAATTTATACGGACTCGTGGACGCATATTATATAATAAACCAATAAATATTATACTAATGATCATTAGAAAAATGATTTCATGTTATAATAAAAATGTAAACTTCTTAAATGACTTACAAAAAATTATAGTAAGCTACCTTTTAAATTACTTAATATACTAACTAAAATTATTACTAGGTCTTATTTTCTATTACAATAAATTAATGTAACAAAACTATATAATTAACTTAATTGTCCTCATTTATATGTTTACCAAAGCTAAATCAACCAGTAATGTTGATCGAAATATTTTATTTGAATTAATCTATTTATGATTTAAACTACAATTCAATATTTGAAATTTCATTATACACTATAATTTATAATTGATAATCCAAAGTGTGTTATTATTTACAAAGAAATATATATATATATATATACACATACATGCTTCCCAATTTATTTGAAATTACACAACAGATCAGTCGTCAAAACAAACAACTTATATAATTATAATGCAAAAATAAAATTGATAACTTCCCCTCTGTATATGAACATCAATCCAACCTAATATTCATCAATCAACGATAATTCATAAATAATAAGGCAATAATAATGTCAATCCAACCAATTCAATCATCCAACAATTCAATCCAATCAAATAATGATATGCAAACATATGTAACTATTATATGGAAGAAGACATAGATGTTAGTGAGGGGGAAAAACTCACCGAATTAGAGCTTGGATTCCCAAAACATCTCCCTCATTCACATAACTCGTACCAATCGTGACTTGCCCATCGTTGTTTCTCTCTCTTATTTTCTTTCTTTCTTGATGCCAAAATTGAAATAAAACAACAAGTCGTCGTCAATTACCCCAGTTTGCACGCGCCTTAGGATGTGGTTCTCCTTCGTTCACTGTCAGGTGACAATCAATTTCTCCCCTAGCCTCTACCTCGTGCGAGGCTACACTCAGTCGCAAGTATCCTGGGATCTTCGCGATTTTTTTAATGAATCGCGGTTTTTTTCATCCCCTCTGGAGCTTTCCGGAAAACACATTTTTTTTTTCTGTGAAGTAGTGGATAGGGTACTCCCAGGCATAGGATAATGCGGCTTGGGCATTTGATGATTTGGGCATTTGATTTTAAGAGTTATGGTCTATTATTGTTATTATTTTAGTACTGCTTTAGTAAATTTTCTAATATCTTTAAACTTAAGTTTCCAAAATAAATTCCAAAGCTCATGCAATTCTTTTATAAACTGAATCTTGATAACTTGGCAGTCAATTTCTTTCGACGCTCGCCGGCTTCATTTGTTAATTCAACCTTCAACCACAATGATCTTTTTCCACAGTCTTATTGTTCTATTTTTATAAAATTATTAACAATTCCAAAACCTATTTCATATACATTACAATTAGACTCATCTCACGATTGATAGTTTATTCGTTGATTACAAATAATTTTATTTAATTCAATGCTCAGTATTTTATATGTTAGTCCAACGTTCAAATATAAAAGGTTTATGTTCCCATTTATTTCGATCATATATATAATAAAATTATTTAATGTCAATAACCACTTTATCAAATTTAATCCATTTATTTAATTAACAAATCGTTATAATTTAAATTTAACATTTTTATTTTAACTAATACATGTAAAATTTTAGCTGGAAAATCAGGTTTCTTACAAAAGGCTTCCCTGAATTGCATATCAACCAAGCATAAGACGAGAATACTCCATCCAGACATGCAAAGTCTCACATTATGACTCAAAGTGGCATCCAAGGTGCATATGAGTTACAAAAGTCAACCAAAACACATCCCATAACCAAACAGAAGAAGAATACTACTCACACATTCGTCTAAACACCACCGCAGCAAAGTCTACCAACTCACAAACACTAAGATGAACAATCAAAATGCCAGTCAATTATACTAATCAAAAGAAACCCATCACATATCTTAAATACCAGACAACGTGCTGACACGATGTTAACTCAACATTCCAGAGAATGAATTGCTCCAACGGCACACCTGCTATATTGTGTTTACGCATTACTTCTGGAGCAGATCAGTAGAGACGTGAGATCCTCCATCAGAGAAAACCAACCAACATCTTGGTGACTCCATAGCGTATAGGAGACTTCAGTAAATCACAAGTCGACCCAAGTTAAAACTTCAATCAACTCAAACTCACACCAAAGACAAAGGAGCCCAACAAGACCTTCCAACCACACTACCTGACTTTAGTCAGAATTCAATGGACATAAATTCATCAGGCAATTCGAGCCCTAATTAGCATGGATACCTTTCAAAGAACATTATAGGTGTAGGAGGAAGGAAGTCACGAAACTAAAAAAAGACAATGGCGAAGATTTGAGGAAAATAGAAGATCAGCAAAGACACCGCATGAAGTAGCGAAGTGGTAGAGAGTGACAGTAGCGGTGGAGGAGGTGTAGGCAAAAGCAAATCGAAATGGCTGTTCGGAAGAAAGGGGCCAGATCTAAAATTGGATCTGAAAATTAAATCTCGGTTCAAAAATCACATTGATGAAAACAAAGTAAAAGAAGTAAAAGGTTTGAAGGTTTATGGATTGAGTGGAGCTAAAGGATAAAGGGTTGATTACGAGAGAGAGAGAGAGAGAGAGAGAGAGAGAGCAGAGCAGAGAGTTAAAGAAGGGGAAGAAATGTTATATTACCATTAACGATTTTTGGACCGAGAAAACCCATGCTGGATCCAATTTATGTTCTCGTTCTTTTTAATGGTGCCCATTATTATTTGGATGAACACCTTGTGTGTGTATATATATATATATAATTAGTAATCGATAAATATCGATGTTTTATAATTTCAGAATTTTTCCCTAAGACAAGTATTCCTAAGGAGGAGAATGTAACACCTCGTATATATATATATAATTAGTTATCAGTAAATATTGATTTTTTATAATTTCAGAATTTGTCCCCAAGACAAGTACCATTGTGTTCGTGGAAATTTTTCCTGAGGAGAATGTAGCACCCCGTATTTATATATATACATTAATATATCATTATAATTATGTATCGGTAAATATCGACATTTTATAATTTCAATTTTTGTCCCCAAGAAGATTATTCCTCAGAAGGAGAATGTAACACCGCATATTTGTATATATATATACACACACACACACATATATATATAATTAGTTATTGGTAAATATCAATGTTTTATAATTTCATAAATTGTCCCTAAGACAAGTACCATTGTGTTCGTGGCAATTTTTTGATTCATTTTCATATATGACCTGTCCCAAACGGAGTTCGTATGGGGTAGTTATTAAAGAACAAAAGTTTATAAAGTTATACGCGAATATATACATGCAAGTTTGAATTTGAAAACCTTATAAATAAAACAAATTAATGGACATAAGAATATTTGGTATAAAAAGAACGTTACACTTAACGTTAAATGAGAATATATTTTAGGAAATATCAACGTACGTAACCCAGCAAGAGGGTCGACCAAGACCACAGGTGGATCGACCCAGGGGTCGACCCATCCTAGTACTAGGTCAACCCAATGCTAGGTAAAGTGATGTAGATTTATCGACTTGAACAACTCGAATTTTATTATATTTGATCCTATGAACAAGAATCTTCTAGGCACCTATAAATAGACTAGCAGAGCCTAGCCTCTAATTCATATTTTTTGAGGCGACGCCAGGGCTCTGTCCTTTTTTCTTCTCTAAATCTTTTAGAAATAGGGATACATTAATTTTAGGAATTCTGATTCGAGATTTAAAGACAAAGAATATATATCTACACTATACGTGCTCAAGTTTCTCGTCTAAGTGAGGTAAGTTCTATGAATCTAAATTATTAAGATTCCTTCATTCTTTTAGCATCAAATTGGTAAATATGTGGTTAATTCTATAATAGATTCAATTAGGAAGGCCACGGGTGACAAACCTGAATCAGGTTCAAGAATTGAAAAGTAGTCTTGTGAGTGGATTCAAATTATATTTTCCTTTAATAATATATTATATCATTTGATTCCTACTGAAAATTATGATGTGTTCTTCTTCTTCCTATTCCCCTTTTAAATGTCAAAACATGCTATAAATATTAAATTTTCAATTAAGCGCCAATTAATGGAATTATATGCTAATCTTATGGAATTGTGGTTATGTGCAAAATTAATTGAAATAATATTAAGTATAAATTAAGTTGCAGTTATGCTCAAAATCAAAAAATTGTGGTTAGGCACAAGTTAATTAAATCATAGTTGTGTGCAAAGTGGGGATTTGTAATAAAACAGGAATTAATGTATATCAAAGAAACTAGGAAGTAGTAGCCACCTAGATTGGTTGGTTAGTAAAAATAAGATATATTTCCATAATCTGGTTTCTAAAAGGATGTGGAGAACATAATTGCAAGCTTAAAATAGATGAAGATGTGTGAAAAATAGGAAATTTGCCGCATTGAGCATTGTTCAATAGCTTAAAATAATTGAAAAGAAATATCTTGCAATTATGGGTTTCCATCACTGCGATTATCGTAAGTTATGGAAATAAATATTTGTATAATTTTAAATAACCAATCAATTAGGAATAAAATCTAACTTCCAAAAAGGATAAATTATAAAGATGAAGGGAAGAGAAACATGACTGAAAGAGGCTTATTATAAATAAACTTAGATAATGAGGTAATAAGTTTGATAAGAAAACTCACAATTGTAGTTGTGAAAATATTATAACACAAGTTATAATTTAATGGAAAAGAGTAGAGTAGGCTTATTATTAGTAAACTTATAATCGAGAAATTAAGTTTAAGGAATATAATAATAAGCGGTGGTTCTTTCCGGCAGTAAGAGATGATTAGGACAAATTGGCGGCCGACTAGGGCTAATAAACAAATAACTCAAATGCAGAATAAACAAATCAATGTTTAAGTTTATTAGCAATGCAGTAAGTAAATAAGTGCACAGCTGAAGGTTAGACATATGGTTTAATAACATAAAGATAAGATGCGCTTGGACCATTCCATACATATTTGGGATGAAAAGCTCAACAGGAAGATCATCGTAGGTATCTAGAGACACCAGGGGAGCACATACAGCTTATTCAATGAAACTAGAGGGAAGTGTGGGACTTCTATGGGACGTTAGGTTACTCCGTGATGGCCTTCATGGTAGGCCTAATGAAGTTGTACCCACAAAGGCATGGTCTGTACGGTTCCATCCGGTGAGTATGCCCTGGCAGCATCTTGAATGATGGTCAGCCTAAAGACTGACTGGGATGATCTTAGAATGATTTGACGGCTGCCTCAAGGAGGGAGGCTCGTGGTCAGGACCCAACAAAGAGAGTAGGTCGTCGGATATCTGTCATCGTCGGTCGGAGCGAGTGCAGGAAAGAATGAAGCTAAGCCAACAGGACAATTATCTTCACTATCAGGTCATTGGATAAGGAACCACATGTTTGTTTAGATTAGATGGTCAGGAAATTGATTAGCTCTTTTGAATAGTCTTTCATTAGATTGGGGTAGGCTGGAGTGGGGCCTTGGCGAACCACCGAAGGGACATACCTAAATTGGGATATATGTACCGTAGGCCTAACGAGGCTGT
The DNA here is from genome assembly GCA_030737875.1 of Allium sativum. NCBI lineage: Eukaryota > Viridiplantae > Streptophyta > Magnoliopsida > Asparagales > Amaryllidaceae > Allium > Allium sativum. The sequence continues at coordinate 435,096,436 of CM060920.1, forward strand.
CCTTTACAAGTATGTGTAAAACACTGACTGAGTTTCTTGGAGGAAACTCGGGGATTTGGGCGCCCTTATGGCACGGTGATAAAGGCTTATTCGCTTTCGCAACATAGCTAGTATGCTTTTGTAGCATGAAGTTGGAGGTCCAGTACATTTTTCATAGTATGACGATGGGGACTACTCGAGGAGGGTACTGCAGGGAGTACCTGATATTGGGTTTATAGCTACATATATGTTATTTATTAGGTTAATCTACTAGGGAGTAGATAGGTATGATTTTTGAAGAGAAATTAAAAGTGTATTGCAAAATAAAACTGGGCAACTTAGTAATTATAAACTAGTGATAAAATGGTATATGTAGTGTTATTTATGGAAAGTATAATTTGTCCATTTACCAGAACTTTTGTTCTGACCCACTCCTTATAACAAACTCACAGGTTAGACAAGTGGTTGAGATTCCGCAGTGTAGAGACACTTGTTAGATAGTGTCATTATATTGATGAGTACTTATTATTATATTTTATCCCTACCAATGTGAGATTCTTATTATGAGCTCTGATATATTTATCTTTGACTTTCTATAGTATACTATAAGCCAGTTCGAGCTTTTATAGATTTGGATTTTTTAAAATTATTTGGTTTGTCAAATTTGGGTTATTACAATAGGTCTTTGGAAAGTGTTCGTGCTCGGTTTTCTTATTCTCGATATTGATTTGGCGATTCACTATTAAGTTAGTTGTCATAATCGATACTTATTATCCTTCTTTCTTTCCACTGTGAGTTTTATTTTTTTTTATGCTCTGATTATGCTAATGTTTGTTATTTGTAGGTACCAGATTTACCATGATCCATATTTAGATGGGTTTAAATTTGAATTATTTTTAATTGAAATTCGAGCTTAGAAAAGTATGGGTCGTTACATTTGGTATTAAGAGCTTAGTTTAGACGATCGGAGGAACTAATAATTAAGATTTAGTGAGAGAACATATTCGAACATCTTTTTATTTTTCTTTGAATCTTTGTGCTTGGCTCTAAAAAATTCGATGATGAAATATATTTTATCTTATCTAGTATCAATGTATTTTTGTGATTTCGAGTTGAAAATATTTTAGAGTTCGAGTTTCTTGCTAATCTTCATTTACTCCATGGTGTGCTTGGCAATTTTCTTGAAGAGCATGAAGACGACATATGGTGAATCATGTGGACTCAGGATTTACGACTGGACAAAATGTTAGCTACAATTGAGATAGTTGCAATTATTGGTTTTGGTTTGGGAGTTATAATCGAAGACCTTTTCTTTATTTTAAGCTAAATGGAAAATTCATGTTAATATGTCGTGTTAGTCTTAAGGCACATTAATGAGGCATATTCACTTGATGCCTTGTTATGGCAAGATGGATATTATTTCATTTGGAATGATACCTTTGAATTTATTTGTCATATAGTCAAGAGAAAATTTATTTTTAAACTTGTTTTGAAAAAAAGGGATTCCGAAGATTTTAAATTATTCTTTTAGAAAATTCATTTTTATATAATACAAGATTTGGTTTTGAAAAAATAATAATATAAATATATGTAGTATGCGAACCTCAGTTTATGACCAAGGTTGAATTTCGAAAAGGTTTGCTAAAGTTTTCTCTCGAACGGACCAGGGAAACAAAATCTGCCTAGATTATGGTATTTTCTTCTTAAATCTTTGGTTGACCGTCATTCAGATAAGGGGAAATTTTTCATATACATATTTAATACGAAATGTTAGCAGAAATATCCTTGGGTATTCATTTGATTGTTTAATCGTCGTTGTTTTCCGAGGCTAGTGAGTAGTTTGATGAAGGAGATCTCTTGGCTAGATAATTTGTGGTTATTAGCATGAAATAGTTAGGGATACCGGGATGAGTTTAGTAAAAAAATTGAAGGCGGTATGATTAAATTTTAATTTTTATAATCTAAACCGACCCTTATTTGTCTAGGTTTAGAATGCGCCAAAAACAGGTCTAATGGTCGGCCCCCAGCGGTCGACCGAACTTTGGGCTATCGGGCAACTTCGCTCTGGTTTTGGGTGCGACCCGAACCTGGAATACGAGATATACTCACGCCCAAACCATAGCCCCTCATTTTCTTCCTGCTTCTCTTTATTTCAGCCACCAAACCCATTCTCTCACTTCTCTCCAACCCCAAACTCGAGCCTTCAATCTACATTTCTCCTATAATCACCACCAAATCATCCATGTAGTGGATAGCCCCTCTACTACTCTAGATCTGCACCCTTTCTCCCTAGTTTCACCAATTTCCATAGTTGCTCCTCGCACCTCAAATGTCATTTTGCATCACTTGGATTCCACGCCTCAAGAGGTCGCGTGGTTAAGCCGAAATGAAAGGTTTCGACTCGATCAGATTTACCTTTCAATGCAAAAGATCACTTATGTTATCTTGGGCTAACCATCAACTGGGCTGAGCACTGATGATCCATTTTTTTGAGCCTTCAGCTGGCACTTCGTGGACTCATTTTCCCAAAAACCACCTCCTCACCCGTGTCCTCTGACACTTTCAGGTGATTTTTATCGGTGTTAACCAACTTTTTAGCAAAAGTTGTCGTAGATCAGATAGAAATCCAATATCCAGAAATGCGCCCTTCAGCAATACGCAACTAACCAATTCAGACAGTTCATACCCCAGAAGGCCCAACCAAAGCTCGGTCCAAACAGGCCCTCTTCAAGCACCGGCTCGAGCCAGTTTCCTCCAGCCAATAACTTGATCATTCTGGAAGATTCACTCTCCCCAGTCGATCGAGTAAATCACTCCCTTCAAAGGAGCATCGACTGAGTATCTCGGATCTACATGGAAATATCCAGCTGGGTCTTTTTTAAATGCTAAGCCTGACTTTCAAGCCAATAAAGGTGGTCAACCATATTCGGACAGAGCTCTACTTTTACTACACCTCGAATCGAATGCTACGCAAGCCGCTATCTCTGAGGATACTATTAATGAGAAGTGGAATGGGTCCTACCGCCGCAATTTCTACTAGTGAACGAGCTCCACGTGTCTGAGCTCCGAAAAGGAGGAGGGCTACGTAGCGGCCTGCTCAGCCCAGCACTTCGCCTACAAATACCATAGAGCTCAAAGAAGAAAGGAGCTTCTTTTTGGATACTCTATTCTACCCTTAAGACTTCCGACTCTCACGGTTAACTCAAAATAGTCATTCTTTCTCTTCTTCATTCCCAAAAGAAAATGCTTTGTACTTGTAATCAAAAGAAAGTCAATATATATAAAGTGGATGCAAGCACTGACTTTTGCCGAACCACTATAAAAATCTTGAGTGTGTTCCCTGTTCTATTTACTTTTCTACACTTTATAATCATTATTTGTGTGCCATTCGCACAATTGGGGATTGACTGTCACTAGTGACCAACTTTTGACGTCAACACTTTGGTGCGCCAGGTAGGGGGAACACCGACATACCCTCTGACCTTCTGCAAGTTTCAATCCATGGCGAACAAAACGAAAGAAAGATGCAACATCTTCTCGTCCCACTAACGTCGATGTAGCCGATACAAACGCTGCAGAAGCATGTCAGGAAGCTTCCTCTCATGAAGATGTGCCCCGATATCTTACCTGGGACGACATGGATAAAATCATGACCGAATTTAGAGACCATATGACATCTTAGGGTAAACTCCTCGAACGAAAGCAGAAGTTGATGGATTACCTTCTCGGTCGAGTGGAGATAGGGCTAAATGCTTCAACGTCAATTCCTCCACTAACCGGGACTGAGGCAACAACTAATCTTCGGTCTGCATAGAATTGGGACACTGATCAGATCCCACCTTTGCTTCTTGTAACACCCCACCTCCGTCAAGGTCACTCACAAAGGGAATGCCTTGACTTTGATGGAGCGTTTTAGTAGACAGAACAGAATATTACAAGAACAGATATATAAAACAGTACTAGAAAAATTTACAACTTTATTACAGCGGAAAACAGAAATCAGTTTGGTTACATCCTTCAAAATCACTTTACCAAAACCCAAGTACATATATATATATATATCAACCTTTTTCAAAAGCCCTCAGAGTATAAAACTTTAAAATCATAATCCCCACAGAAGATGCCATAAGGAGCCAAGCCATACTTTAAGCAATTCAAGTACTTCAAGCAGAAGAAATCCGGATCAAGCTGAAGTATTCCCTCCTTGGAAACCTGGGGGGGAAACGGAAAGAAAAGGGGCGAAAACAAGCAAGGTCAGACATAAAGTCTGGCAAGTCCAGTGATTTCCAGCATATGAACAGATAATAATAATCATGGCATGCAAATAAAACTGGATGCGAGATAACAGTAACAGGAGTAGCGGATATACTTAGGTTAAACAGAAGAAACAGAATGATATAAGCTATTACTTTTCACTTCTCTGCACTAATACTAGTATAACAAGATTAGGTGTTACCCTAATGTCTAAACAGAAACAGAATAATGGCCCTTTACCACCCGAACAGAAGGTACATAAACAGAAACAGAATAATCCTTACGGAGACAGAATGTTAGAATTAGGTGTACACTAGTAAATGGGCCTTTACCACCCCAACAGACAGGTGTTACCACCCAACAGAAACAGACGGTACCCCAACGGAAACAGACAGAACTAAGTGTACCCTAAATCTACCCCAAGCGATCGGCTCCCTAATACATAAATACCCTGTGCCAGCCCCACAGAAGGGTGTATGACTCCCCAAAGTGGCAACCTTTAAATGACACAGACCTATTTAAAGATGTCACGGCGTCTTACATCCTCAGAGGCAGACCGGGATCCATGCACGCACATGACCCGGTTGGAACGCACCATCAACACCCCTCGCCATTATCAGAATGAACCACTTATAATTAGTTCAGTAAGCGTGCCCGGACCCTACCTACTGTTGGGTCATAGTTTTGATACCAGAAAGGGTCACTGACTAATATGGGTCCCAAATAACAGATGACACAAGTATTTTCCCTCCTCACCTTGTGTCCCCAGACTAACAGATTTCAAATTTACTTATTTACAAGTTTCATACATACAGAGTTCAGATCAACCAGTTCACAGATCAGACAATCAAGTTAACAAGTCTTCAGACTAATGGATCAGATATACGGATTTAACAGACTTACAGATTTGTCTATCTTTGTATTGGGCCTACAGATTTATGAAACGGGTTTATTAGTCCAGTTGGTTTAACCCTATCCACCCAACACGTTTTATACATCATATTTATCTTAGATTTGCATTAATTACTTATTAATGCACAGACCTCTCACATTAGGTCGCTAGCTTGTGGCCGCTGGATGTGTCAGGCGGTTCCGGGCAGACTTCTGCCACAAGCCATACCTAACCTCGCGTCTAAGCATATTTTAGTTATGCCTACGACCTCTCACATTAGACTGACAGTTTGCGGTCGCTGGTTAAGCCGGTTGGTTCCGGGCAGGCTTCTACCGCAAACAGAGCCTAACCTCGTGTCATAGCCAATTCATTCCAATACAAATTTTTCAGATATCAGACTAATTCTGTTTATTTAACAGATTAAACTTCTTCACAGGCTACAACAGATTAATCAAATTTCCATGTTTTACTAAATCTTAGGTCGAGCCTACGTATTTCCATACCCAGATTACCATTATCTAGTTTGCAACAGATCAGACAATTCAACAGATAGTAGATCTAGCAGTTTAAGCGATTCAACAGATTTAGCAGATAACAGATTTAGCAGTTTAGGCGATTTAGCAGGTTTAGCAGATAACGGATTAGGCAATTTAACAGATTTAGCAGATTATATATATCTAAAACTCTATTTACATATCTTGCCTAATCATAAATTTAGCCTAAACTTACATGCCTAGATCAAGGTCATAATTCATAATGCAATATATGCCCCAAATTTTAATCTTAATATTCCCATTTACAGTTCATGTCAAAACTAGATTTAATATTCTAGTTTACCATTTTTGTCCAAGACTAATACACATGTAAATCATTCTCTATTATAGCCAATTCAGATTATGCCAACATATTTGTTATGCCAAATTAATTTAATTAAGCTACGCCCAATCCCCGCATAACATGTTTCCACAAGTTCTCTAAATACTCATGAAATGGCCCTAACCAAAAGGAATAGGGGATAAGCTCAAGAATTGATACAAAAGAATAGGCATGCAATAATGAACCAAATACAATAATAATGGCCCCAATAGGCTCGATGTAAATACAACTCAAGTCTAACCCTAAATTCACACAAATAATATAGAACTAAAGCCGTCATGCTGCTGGAAAGAAACTAGGAGTGGCCGTCAGTTAGAAAGCTTAGAGACAAGCCAATACTAAAGTAAAACACGAATCAAAACAACGTTAGTCTACCCAAAGGAAAGCATATCAAATTCAGAACTCAGAAACCAGAAATCAAGACTTTCCTTTTTGATAGTGAGTACAGTTATTTTTAGATATGAACTTTAATTATGATCTTGACATGGTTATAAATCTGAATCTGAGGTTATGTATATTCTTATCTATCAGATTTGTTTCTCTGTGACTATTATGTACCTATTTCTTCTTTCTGTTCTATAGCCAGGCTACTACGAGCCTGCGCCGAATCTCATAAGAGATTAACGCATGAACGCTAAATTTTGGGACAAATAATGAATAATGCATAATTGGACATGAAACTGTTGCCTATGAGACTATTGCCTATGACTATGATTCATGCCTATGAGACTGTTGCCTATGACTATGGTTCACGCCTATGAGACTATTGCCTATGACTATGATTCATGACTATGAGACTACTGCCTATGACATTGAATAAGAAACTATTGTGATTAGTCGCCCATGGCTATTGTGGTTAGTTTCTTATAACTATTGTAGTTAGTTTCTTATGCCTATTCCCTTAATAACGTTAGATCTCATATTTAGTATGTAACTTTGCTAGTTTATTCCCATTCTAGAGCCGTCGATGAAGCTATAGTGAATCCAGACCATCCATCTCAAGAGAATCCAATCAGAAAGTGACATGTAAGCCCTAGTGACTCAGCCAAGCCTCAGAAATCGACCAGAACCTGACCAGGCCAACCAGGTCCTGACCAAGCAGGTTTTCTGGCCTGGGCACACTTGGCAGGTGCGCCAGTGCTAAAATTGTACTGGCGCACTTCCCAAGTGCGCCAGTGCAATTTTGTTCTGGCGCACTTCCCAAGTGCGCCAGTGCATTCTGACCCATTTCTGGTTTTTCTGCCCAACTTCGTTCGTCCATATCTTCTTCATACGGTATCCGTTTTACGCAAACTTGGACTCTATCTCAAGCAGAATTTCGAGACGAACGCAATGGCGTAACCCATTTCCCTTAATTCCATCATTTAGAATTAATTATTCTCTGATTTTCTACTTATACGTTCACAGAAAATACAGGGTGTTACATTCTCCCCTCCTTAAAGGATTTCGTCCCCGAAATCTTCAAGTTAAGAAGAATGTGTCCTACCATCTAGTCATCCATCTACTCAACCATCACCCAAAAGCATCCATTGTCCTTAGAAAACTTCTAAGGTTGTATGAACATATGCAAAAGTGTGTGTATATGTTCCTTATCTAATGCAAAGATCAGGTGGTCCACTGATTCAGTTGACCTCCTTAATGCAAACTATGTCAGTGTCATGAGTCCAACATGTATGCAATTTTCCTATTTGATACATGTCATTCTTATATGAGTGACACCCGTTCATTCATATGCAACATCCATGTGATGAGTCAATCATTTTGCATCCACAAAAATTGAAAATGCTCACACATCCATATGCAGTATGAGAGTGTTTTCGAGCCGATCTAGTGCCTAGTGTGTGTATATGCATCCACGAGCAACTACTTGCATCCACTTGCAACCATCAAACATAACATGTCTCAAACACATGTTTACACCCATTAGTTTCTACCTAAAGTTCGAAGATTCGATCGATAGGATACAGTCGAATGATGGAAGCAAGTACAGATAAAACAAAAACTTTGTTCCCATTAGACATTGGTTGAGAGAATAATTCCCGTAAGTATCAACCCTGAAGACCGAAATCAACATCAGATTGACACCCAGAGGATTACCCTCTTTAGACAATGTCAAAACTGGAAATCTTAACCTTATCAAAAATATTCAGATATTTACATATTACTGGTACAGATCAGATTACCGAATGATTCTTAGGAAACTAAGCATGATAAAAACCTAGAATATATGCGTCATAGTCAACTTATTGCTCAACACAGATACCCAACTTACCACACTTAGATGAGTCATAACCCTTATGGGTCTGAGTCTACAGCGGAATCAGAAACAATACTAGTATTCAAGTGCAGAGTATCGATTACAGAATCGAAATGCCAGAATCAGAAAAGAGTTTTAACTCAAAAATCAGATAAAGAAATTAAACCTCCTATAGAAAGTTTTCCTATTTCTATCCTATCCACTAGCCTCGAGAGTGTTCTCCTGCCCTCCAGAAGTTGGTCCTGCCCTCCGCCCTTGCCCTCGTTTCTTCGGGCAGTCCCTAGTGAAGTGTCCCATCTCACCACAGTTGAAGCAAGTGCCCTTTCTTTTTCTGCAATCCTTGTTCAGATGAGTCGAGCTTCCACAAGTAAAGCACTTTTTCTTCTTCTTATCTTCAGACTTTTCATCCTTCTTTTGTGTTTCCTTTTTGGGCCAAGCTTTCTTGTTCTGTGGTTCTTTCTTATTTGCTTCTTTCTTGCCCTTGTCTTCCTCGTGCAGTAGTGCCATGTCCACCAATCTCTCGTAAGTCGCTCCCATGGGTACATGGGTCATGGTTAGGCTGTGCAGTGGCTCGTTCAATCCTTTAACAAAGCGTAGAGCCTTTTTATGCTGGGTGTTGACTAAATCTAGTCTGAACCTAGCCAGTTGGTTGAACTGGTTGACGTATTCCTTGACCGTCATACTTCCTTGCTTAAGAGAAGAACTTTTCCAGTTGTAGACTTCGTTCAGCTTGCGAGAGGAACTTCGTCTCAAACCTTGTTCTGAAATCCATCCATGTTTCAACCGGCCTCTCGGCGTTAGTGACTTCCCACCAATAGGAAGCTTCGTCCTTGAGCAACCATACCGCTAACTGTACCTTCTGCCTATCGTCCACTTCGAAGATAACGAACAGATCCTCAGTTTCTTTGAGCCAGTTCCTCGCTTCTACGAATGATTCAGTTCCCTTGAAATCCTTTCCACCCATGGCCCTAAAATCTTTACAGATCTTTGAAAAAGAAATTGCACGAGGAGGGGGCGGAGGAGGAGGAATCACTGCAGCTGGAGGAGGAATATCTGCTGGGCCTGCATCGTTGGCCCTAGCCTCTAAGTGCCTCCTGAACCAGCCAGGTATTGGCACGCCCTCTGGAAAGTTAAGATTCCCAGACATGCTGGAATGAAAGAAAAAGATTTAAAATGGAGAACTGAAAAGATATATATATGGCCTTTTGGGGATTATGTTTTTCAAAATAAACTTTATTTTTGAAAATACTTCCTTTTAAAACCTTTTTGAAAATAGTTTTCAAAAACTTTACCCAATCTGGTAACCTTCAGCTCTGATACCAAGTGTAACACACCACCTCCGTCAAGGTCACTCACAAAGGGAATGCCTTGACTTTGATGGAGCGTTTTAGTAGACAGAACAGAATATTACAAGAACAGATACATAAAACAGTACTAGAAAAATTTACAACTTTATTACAGCGAAAAACATAAATCAGTTTGGTTACATCCTTCAAAATCACTTTACCAAAACCCAAGTACATATATATATCAGCCTTTTTCAAAAGCCCTCAGAGTATAAAACTTTAAAATCATAATCCCCACAGAAGATGCCATAAGGAGCCAAGCCATACTTTAAGCACTTCAAGTACTTCAAGCAGAAGAAATCCGGATCAAGCTGAAGTATTCCCTCCTTGGAAACCTGGGGGGGAAATGGAAAGAAAAGGGGCGAAAACAAGCAAGGTCAGACATAAAGTCTGGCGAGTTCAGTGATTTCCAGCATATGAACAGATAATAATAATCATGGCATGCAAATAAAACTGGATGCGAGATAACAGTAACAGGAGTAGCAGATATACTTAGGTTAAACAGAAGAAACAGAATGATATAAGCTATTACTTTTCACTTCTCTACACTAATACTAGTATAACAAGATTAGGTGTTACCCTAATGTCTAAACAGAAACAGAATAATAGGCCTTTACCACCCGAACAGAAGGTACAGAAACAGAAACAGAATAATCCTTACGGAGACAAAATGTTAGAATTAGGTGTACACTAGTAAATGGGCCTTTACCACCCCAACAGATGGTACCACGCAAAAACAGACAGGTGTTACCACCCAGCAGAAACAAACGGTACCCCAATGGAAACAGACATAACTAAGTGTACCCTAAATCTACCCCAAGCGTTCGGCTCGCTAATACATAAATACCCTGTGCCATCCCCACAGAAGGGTGTATCACTCCCCAAAGTGGCAACCTTTAAATGACACAGACCTATTTACAGATGTCACGGCGTCTTACATCCTCAGAGGCAGACCGGGATCCATGCACGCACATGACCCGTTTGGAACGCACCATCAACACCCCTCTCCATTATCAGAATGAACCACTTATAATTAGTTTAGTAAGCGTGCCCGGACCCTACCTACTGTTGGGTCATAGTTTTGATACCAAAAAGGGTTACTGACTAATATGGGTTCCAAACAACAGATGACACAAGTATTTTCCCTCCTAACCTTGTGTCCCCAGACTAACAGATTTCAGATTTACTTGTTTACATGTTTCAGACATACAGAGTTCAGATCAACCAGTTCACAGATCAGACAATCAAGTTAACAAGTTTTCAGACTAACGGATCAGATATACAGATTTAACAGACTTACATATTTGACTATATTTGTATTGGGCCTACAGATTTATGAAACGGGTTTATTAGTCCAGTTGGTTTAACCCTACCCACCCAACACGTTTTAGACATCATATTTATCTTAGATTTGCATTAATTACTTATTAATGCACAGACCTCTCACATTAGGTCGCTAGCTTGTGGCCGCTGGATGTGCCGGGCGGTTCCGGGCAGACTTCTGCCACAAGCCAGACCTAACCTCATGTCTAAGCATATTTTAGTTATGCCTATGACCTCTCACATTAAACTGACAGTTTGCGGTCGCTGGTTAAGCCGGTTGGTTCCGGGCAGGCTTCTACCGTAAACAGAGCCTAACCTCGTGTCATAGCCAATTCATTCCAATACAGACTTTTCAGATATCAGACTAATTCTGTTTATTTAACAAATTTAACTTCTTCACAGGCTACAACAGATTAATCAAATTTCCATGTTTTACTAAATCTTAGGTCGAGCATACGGATTTCCATACCCAGATTACCATTATCTAGTTTGCAACAGATCAGACAATTCAACAGATAGTAGATCTAGCAGTTTAAGCGATTCAACAGATTTAGCAGATAACAGATTTAGCAGTTTAGGCGATTCAACAGGTTTAGCAGATAACGGATTAGGCAATTTAACAGATCTAGTAGATAACAGATTTAGCAGATTATATATATCTAAAACTCTATTTACATATCTTGCCTAATCATAAATTTAGCCTAAACTTACATGCCTAGATCAAGGTCATAATTCATAATGCAATATATGCCCCAAATTTTAATCTTAATATTCCCATTTACAGTTCATGTCAAAACTAGATTTAATATTCTAGTTTACCATTTTTGTCCAAGACTAATACACATGTAAATCATTCTCTATTATAGCCAATTCAGATTATGCCAACATATTTGTTATGCCAAATTAATTTAATTAAGCTATGCCCAATCCCCATATAACATATTTCCACAAGTTCTCTAAATACTCATGAAATGGCCCTAACCAAAAGGAATAGGGGATAAGCACAAGAATTGATACAAAAGAATAGGCATGCAATAATGAACCAAATACAATAATAATGGCCCCAATAGGCTCGATGTACATAACAGTGAATGGGAATAAGCTATCAAAGTTACGTACTATATATGAGATCTAACATTATTAAGGGAATAGGCATAAGAAACTAACTACAATAGTTATAGGCAACTAACCACAATAGTTATGGGCGACTAATCACAATAGTTTCTTATTCAATGTCATAGGCAATAGTCTCATAGTCATGAATCAAAGTCATAGGAAATAGTCTCATAAGCGTGAACCATAGTCATAGGCAACAGTCTCATAGGCATGAATCATAGTCATAGGAAATAGTCTCATAGGCAACAGTTTCATGTCCAATTATGCATTATTCATTATTTGTCCCAAAATTTAGCGTTCGTGCATTAATCTCTTATGATATTCGGCGCAGGCTCGTAGTAGCCTGGCTATAGAATAGAAAGAAGAAAGAGGTACATAATAGTCACGGAGAAACAGATCTGACAGATAAGAATATACATAAACTCAGATTCAGATTTATAACCATGTCAAGATCATAATTAAAGTTCATATCTAAAAATAATTGTACTCACTATCAAAAAGGAAAGTCTTGATTTCTGGTTTCTGAGTTCTAAATTTGATATGCTTTCCTTTGGGTAGACTAACGTATTTTTGATTCGTGTTTTACTTTAGTATTGGCTTGTCTCTAAGCTTTCTAACTGACGACCACTCCTATTTTTTTCCAGCAGCATGGCGGCTTTAGTTCTATATTATTTGTGTGAATTTAGGGTTAGACTTGAGTTGCATTTATAGAATTTTAATTTGATTAGAGCCATCGATGAAGCTAGAGTGAATCTAGACCATCCATCTCAAGAGAAGCCAATCAGAAAGTGACATGTAAGTCCTAGTGACTCAGCCAAGCCTCAGAAATTGACCAGAACCTGACCAGGCCAGCCAGGGCCTGACCAAGCAGGTTTTCTGGCCTAGGCGCACTTGGCAGGTGCGTCGGTGCTAAAATTGTAATGGCACACTTCCCAATTTTGTTCTGGCGCACTTCCCAAGTGCGCCAGTGCATTCTGACCCGTTTCTGGTTTTTCTGCCCAACTTCGTTCGTCCATATCTTCTTCATACAGTATCCGTTTTACGCAAACTTGGACTCTATCTCAAAAAGAATTTTGAGACGAACGCAGTGGCGCAACCCATTTCCCTTAATTCCATCATTTAGAATTAATTATTCTCTGATTTGCTACTTATACGTTCATAGAAAATACGGGGTGTTACACTTCTCCTGGTTCAGCTCCACCTCCCAACCAATCACAGCCAGGAGTATCACTTCTAGCCACCAGTGCAGCTGCAGCTGCAGATTCACAGGAGGCTCGTGATCAAGATCTAGGTCGTTCGACCACTTTACCTCCACTCTTGGGAACAACTCGACCCCTCAGACCAATCGAGCGATTACCAGATCCATCAGAATCAATGCCATTTCCATTACAACCAGGAATCTTACCGCAGACTAATCTAACCACTCTTCCCCTTCAACGAAGTGGCCTACCCTTCGAGCAGGGAGACCACCCTACCATACCGGTTCTTACCAGAGCGAATGAAAACGCTACTTTAGATCCTCCTAACATCACCTCGGGCGAGGACATCGAAGAACTCTGCACATCACATGCTACGCTGGATCAGCCTGGACCCCCGGCCTTAGGTATGGCTCGATCCAACTCTCATCAGGTTCAAGAGGGGGCCAGTCGGTCCTGAACCAACAATTGCGATGAACCCTCACCTTCACTCAACTCTCAGAGGTCGAGCCTAACCAGCAGCCTCCCTTCCGAGCATACTTTATTTGGACCCTAGTGCTGGAACTCTCCCGAATACAGAGCTGGATTCATGGAAGCGACTCCTCGGAGATGGAAGCCAGCTTGCAAGCATAGTCCGACGCTTCACTCGGGACAATTCTTCTCTATAGGATATAGATAACATCCACCTCAACCCATTCACTAGGGAGATCAGGAACTCCTGCAATCCTCCGGACTTCAAGTTTCCAGCCAGTGAACCATACAATAGTCGGACTGACCAGAACATCCATTATCATGCAATACATGCGACATATGGACATGCTCGGTGCATCGACCAACGTCATGGCCAAGTGCTTCCCACTCTTCCTAACAGATATAGCCGGCATATTGGTTCGGCAGCTAAAAACATAGTCGATCAATAGCTGGAATACGTTGGTCACTTGCTTCATCGAGCAGTTTAGAGTTCATATCTCCCGGCCAAAGAGTGTCATGTTCCTGACCACCATCAAACAACGCCCGGGAGAAACACTTCGATCCTTCCTCAAAAGATTCAACGCGGCCATAGCATCATTCGATCGACCCGAGCCATTGATGGTGCTTATGGACGCCATTGCAGGAGTTCAAAATCGATCAGAATTCTCAATCTCTTTAACCAGAGATTCCCCCAAGGATATGGAAGATTTCTATGCCGAGGCCGAGCGATTCCCCTGACAAGAAGACGCCAGCAATGAGATGGGGAACCTCGAGGTCTTAGCCACCAAACAAGGAGGTCCATCCAACACTAATGGTCAGAATAAAGGAACAGGAAAGGCCCCGGATAAAAATGAGTGCAACGTACGACCTCGAAGAGAAAGTAAGTATGATCAATATACCAAGTTCAATTCTTCCCTGCTCGAACATCTACCTTGACGTACGAGAATCCCTGCCTTTCCCAAGACTTCCTCGAAGAGAGATGACCCAGAAAGAGCTCGAATCTGGAAAGCACTGCGCGTTCCACAACATCCTTGGTCACAACATCAATGAATACAGGCATTTACGAGATCACATCGAGGAAAGGGTCAGGCGAGGGGAGCTTCCCGAATATGTCAAGAAGAACACACAGGCCATACCTCCATAATCTTCTGTCCAAGCTCCTCAGGCTGGTCCCCGAGCTCATAGAAATGGAAAGGACCCCGAGACTAGCACCCGCGGCATTATCATTAATTAAGTTTAGATTTCCTTTTCAATGTATTTCTATTTCAATAAAATGGACATTCTGATGTACACGTGTACGGGGTTAGGATTTAGCTCCTAGGCATGCTCTAGAATCAGCAGTTGTCCCCTTAGAATTTATTTTCATTTCCCTGTAATAGTTCTTTAGCGACTATGAATTTTCTTTTGCAAACATGGATTATGTTTGAAAGATTTAAGCCGAGCATGACTAACGCTCGCCCCTCCTAAATATGGTCAGCATGAAAGTCTACCACCATCTCTGAAAACCTACTACTTGAGCCTAGTACGGTTAGATCTCTTTAAGCCGAGTACGGACTATACTCGCCCCTTCTAAAACTTACCAAATGACCTTACATAAGTCGAGCATGGAAAACACATGCCATAAGCCAAGTATGGTTAATACTCGCCATTCCTATAAGCCGATTATGGTTAATACTCGCCATCTCCATAAGCCGAGTATGGTTAATACTCTTCATTCCTCTAAGCCAAGTGTAACTACTGCTCGTCCTTATTTTCAAGCCGAGTATGACTTATACTCGCCCCAAATAAAACTAAAAGCCTTCCTTAGACCGAGAATGGCTTATGCCATTTCTGCAGGTACTAAATCTCTCGACTGGAGTTTACAACTTCCTTCCTGGCCTTAGTACGGTCTTTGATGATTGTTGGTCTTCTGGCCTTTATATGACCTTCTTTGGTCGTTGCTTTTCTGGTCTTAATACAATCATCGAGGCCGTTGGACTTCTGGCCTTAATATGGCCCGGTGTGACCATAGCACCCAAGCAATTGTGCTTCGTATCACATTTCAGAACACACCTCCCTCTACCGAAGAATATGTATTCTGAGGGGCAAAGTGTTAACCAACTTTTTGGCAAAAGATGTCATAGAACAAATCGAAGTCCAATATTCAGAAATGTGCCCTTCAGCAATGCGCAACCAGCCAATTCGGATAGTTCATACCCCAGAAGGCCCAACCTAAGCCCGGTCCAAACAGAACCTCTCCAGGCACCGGCTCGAGCCAGTTCCCTCCAGCCAATAACTTGCTCACTCCAGAAGGTTTGTTCTCCCCAGTCGACTGAGTAAATCGCTTCCATAAAAGGCACATCAACCAAGTATCTCGGATCTGCATGGAAATATCCAGTTGAGTCTTTTAAATGCTCATCCTAACTTTCAAGGCAATAAAGGCGGTCAACCATATCCGGATAGAGCTCTACTTTTGATACACCTCACCTCGAGTGCCACGTAAGCCGCTATTTCTGATGATACTATAAATGAGCAGTGGAATGGGTCCTACCGCCGCAATTGCTACTATTGAACGAGCACCACGTGTCCGAGCTCCGAAAAAGAGGAAGGCCACGTAGCGGCCCGCTCAGCCCAACACTTCGCCTATAAATACCATATATCTCAAAGAAGAAAGGAGATTCTTTTTGGATACTCTATTCTCCCCTTAAGACTTCTAACTCTCATGGCTAACTCATAAAATTACCATTCTTTCTCTTCTTCATTCCCAG
The DNA here is from genome assembly GCA_030737875.1 of Allium sativum. Classification (NCBI taxonomy): domain Eukaryota; kingdom Viridiplantae; phylum Streptophyta; class Magnoliopsida; order Asparagales; family Amaryllidaceae; genus Allium; species Allium sativum. The sequence continues at coordinate 435,112,893 of CM060920.1, forward strand.
AAGAAAATGCTTTGTACTTGTAATCAAAAGAAAGTCGATATATATAAAGTGGACGCAGGCACTGACTTTTGCCGAACCATTGTAAAAATCTTGTTTGTGTTCCCTATTCTGTTTACTTATCTACACTCTATAATCGTTATTCGTGTGTCATTCGCACGATTGGAGGTTGACTGTCACTAGTGACCAACTTTTGACGTCAACTGTCGTCAAAATGGTGATCAAGAAGACCCCCCGCTCGCATCGATTGTGCCACCCTTATTAGAGTGGATATTCCATTGCTTCCATCTCTAGCTCCCACTAAAGCGCCAGTACCTCCCGCTTTAGTTCATCCTTAGTGGTAGCCAGGTACAACAAGCCATGAGAGCCTCAAGCTTGCTGCTCTTTTTGAGATTTAGGTAGAGCTTTGTGAGGTCCGTAAGGAGTAGCGTCGATAGGCACACGAGATAGGTTGCATTTCTTTCCTGACACGTTCCTGAAAAGGATGTGGCAACGATGTGAATTTCAGCCGTGGAGTCGACATTCTTATAGCCTGTGAGCATTATATTTTAGTGTTTATCGTATCTTTACCTTTCCAGAATTTTTTTCTTTGTTGTAGTAGTTGTGTATTTGTACTATTAGTATCTATGTTGTAAATTCGCACGATGATGTCCATTGATTTTTTATTTTGAAATAATGTGTATGTCATTCACATTTATTTATAATTTGAGTTGTAAGCTAAATCTCATAATTTAAACCTAACTAATAATAACTTCTAAGCTAGAAAATTTCGAACTTTGAGTTATAAATTTTAGTAAAGGACGAGTTATGCATTGTTGTCTCATGGAAAATTATTTTTGCTTGTTCCTTAAACGCTAAAATTTATTTTTTGGGTGTTTTCATTCTTCGGAATGACCAATTTTTAGGTAGGATTTACTAGGTTTGGTTTGCGCATTTTTCGCGCAATCGACTTCCGTCTACATTAAAGTGTGTTTGAATTTCTAGGAATTATTTCTCGAAATATTTTCCTAATGCTATAAAAAAGAAAAGAAGAAAGTTAAAATTTTAAATTTTTAATTAAGTTTAGCCATCGATAAAAAATACGCAATTGTGTGTTTTAAGCTGATTTTTCCAAAATAAACATACAATTTTAAGAAGTACAAGTTCACTTTTTCAAAAATCACGATTTTTGGATCATATGTGAAGGTAGGGAAGATAATTAGAAATTCATTTTGAGTTTTTAATTGTGCAATAAGGTTAATGATACATTCAAATCTTAATGGTAACAAGGGAAAAGTGTTTTAGCTTTGGAAACGTTGTTTCAGTATCTTTTGGACAATGCATGCGAGTTATTATTTAACTTGTTTATGTTTTAGAGATTGTTTTAAGCAAATTCCTGAAATCTACATATGGAAATTTTGTAATATTTCTGAGCTAGCAAGGTAAAATTCCACTATAAAATAACGAAAACTAGAAAATTTCAAAATGGTACGAATGTCAAATTCTCCACTTAAATTCCTTTTTCTAATACTGGAGAAATATATAGGAAGAGATTTTAGATGCGTTATCATTTTAGATGCTAGGATTTAACGCAAAATTGGTTGCTTCGTACTTTTATTCATAGTCGTGTGAAGGTTTTGGATTAAAAATGTTTTTCAAATAGTTGAAAACATATAGAATTATCATAATACTTTAAGGTGCTTGCATCATGTTTTCAGAAAGGTTTTCAAAGTAAAATACGTACATATTGGAGGATCCGACTTAGAGTGATTACGCAAACATATATATAGTCGTGACTTATTATATACATAGTGCACATACACATGTTTGGTAGAAAATTGGTTGTACACAAATTGGATATGTAATTTAGGATAATTAGGTTCCACCACCATGACTTAGTTAATGGTAAAATTTTGAGATGTAATTTATTTTAAGGAGGGATGAATGTAACCCTCTCCCACCCTCCCCCCTCCCGGAAATTTGGCGTTAGTTAGATTAGTTATTTAATTATATTCAAAAAATGATATTTTGGCAAGTGATGGTATTTGATCACGAAACTTGCACCGATTGCATTCATGACTAAATACTGATCAACTTTCATGTTTTGAAGTTCACGAACGGAATCCGTATGAAAATATTTAAAAAAAAACAAAGTCAGATGGAAAATAATTAAAATAATAAATGGTAATAAAACTTACCATTAACTACTCGGCCACACTAGAGGCAAGATGACTAGAGCGGTCAACTTAGGGATCGACCGCTAGGAGCGAACTCTCTTGGTCTCTACATCAGTGGAGACTAGGGTTAGTGTTTATAAAAATTATTATATACGGACAGTTCTTATTAAAATTTAATCTAATGGTCATTGGTCTTTTAAGCGCCGATAAATAAAGGCTTTGACCCCTATGTTTTGCTCATATTTTCTCAGGGCAGCAGTGAAGCTCTACTATTTTCATTTCTTCAGTCTCCTCCAAACTTTCTTAAATATATTGGTTTTCAAATTTAATAGCAAAGACTGAAGATAATGAACCTAGATTTATGAACAAAGATTTGTTCTTGCATGTAAGGTAAATTTTTAAGATTTATTATTTATTTATTTCCTCTTTTTCCAATTCTTTTCCAGATTTAATTTTTTTCAATATGTATACTTATTCTATTTTTATGCATATTTCAGATTTGTAGGGGTTCAGGAATAGAAACCTAAAAGTTGAAGTCATGATCTGAGATTTGGGGAAAGCCTTCGCGTGAATGGGAAGTTCAGATATTGTTTAAAATATCAGATCTGTTTTGTCGGTATAACTTGAATTCATATGCCTAAATATAATAATCTTATATTTGTAAACTTTCTTATAAAAACATATAAAACTTGCGTATAATTATTTCTATGCCTTTTGGTTAATACTTACACCTAAATTTGGAAATTAGTCTCTAAATATAATTGAGATTGTGTCGTTTCCTTATTCTAATTTTGTAGAAACGAGTGTAAGTGCAAGACTTATGTAAATGCGCTTTTGAGTTTAAAATCCATATGTGTTTTGGGTTGTTTAAGGTTTTTTTGTGTGTAAAATATCCCTTCTGTCCATTTTTTCACATAAAAACTATGTTTGAAATTATAAGGAACATGCAAAATAAACAAAAGAAAGAGATGTGTAAATCACATGTTTTGTGCATAATTTACCTAGTCTATTGCAAATAAAATATTACCTATTCCCCGTAATTTTGAACATATTTATTATTCCTATTTTGGAATGTTTGAGTAAATTTTACAGAAATTATAACAAAGGACATCTAAATGGATTTTGAATCTCGGGAAGACTAAACATAGAAGGATTTTTTTTAGTTAGTAGCTTGGAGTAGAATGTAAATTAATTAAGAAAATTATAAATAAATAAATATAGAAATTGGAAAATAATAAATACATAATAAGTACAGTTATATATAATCCATTCAAAAACATACTTAATTAACGCTAGTTATGATTAATATTAGGTAAATATTAAATGTAGGTTTGAATTGAAATGTTCTTCATTACATATGGGCATTAATTAATTTTACCTATCATAAATGATAATTTGCAATTGTATTTGTTGTTTTAATGGGAAAATAAATGTGGAAATTAACGATGGAGAATCCAAATGTTACACTTAGTGTAACGACCCAACGGAAATTCGATGCTTAAATTTTGACAATAATACTTTACCCCGTGTTACTTGCCAAAACCCAAGTATCGTAAAACACCGGATAGCCAATAGAAAGAAATTAGAAAGTGAGAAAGAAAGAAATATTAGACCAGAAGAAAATGAAGAAGAATAACAATACAACAGAATCAAAGTCTCACATCGCAGCGGAATAAAATATAATATAGAAATAAATCTTTATTGAGAGCTTGAAATGAAATATACGATCATCAGAGTATAGCAGATAACCTATACACCTGGAAAGTTACAAAAACCCATCCTCGTATACAATACATAGCGAAATAAACACTAATACATCATAACTCCTCCAGCATGTCTTCTGAAGTTCGTAGGATCCTAACCTAAACTTGTAAAACTCGGTCTGACCCGAGCATTGCAAACGTCATGGATCGGTCTGGTGAACTAGCATGAGAAAACTCACTAAGTTTATAGGTATCGTCCAACTGATTTAAAGTCAAAAATCCTTTTGAAAGAAAAGATAATTGTAAGACCAATCCATACATAAACACGGATGGTTTTGACCTTACAATAACCCAAAACATTTTTATATCAATTTTTGTGATATTATAATAGTGTTTATATTAAATAAATAACCATCTAGTAGAACGTTTGCATCTCACGCTCCACATACTATAATATATAATCAGAAACCGCGGGCTCCTATTGGAGAATGGATTCCAACTATGGAAAGATATGAGACCAACTTCCGATAGTGTATCTCTAGAGAGGAATACACTAGGTTCAACAAAAACAACTAGCAACCCGACTAAACATGACCGACCACTTATTTTTCTTGAGTGTACCGAATGTATTATCACCAATGGTTGGGTTCAAACCACCGTTTGTGAAGCATACAACAGCGATAGAATAAAGAAGCAAATGGATTTTCTCTAGATCAGGTGACAATACAACCTAATGGGAGCGATCCACATAGCCATGCTATCTACCCGATTTTTGTCATTTCCCGGTTAATGAGGCTTGAGGTTACAATTACCGTTTTAAGATAGCACCCCCACCATTCACTTTGAATGCCACATCATCAGATCCACTAAAAAATCACTAATTGATTACCATAAAAATACACTGGGTGTTAAGCTAAAGAAGTTTCCTTCTTCACCACCGAACTTGGTACGTTTGAAGAAATCAACGTACGTGACTCTTTTGGAAGTACTATCAGACATCCGTCCATACAAGTCATCCAGTAATAGAATGAACCAAAGAAACCCTCCTACCACATCCTAGGATTCACACTATGGATCAGCAGTGAGTATTCCTTGCAATCCATAGATTCCAACCATAATAGAATCACAACTTATCTTTGGGAGCTAACCAGAGATTATAAGCAATCCTTCCACTTTATGAAGATCTACGGTTGTCAATTTCTACATCTTCAATCAGCATCTGATATCTTCATGCTTTCATACCCATTGGTTCGAAATGGTTCTCGAATATAAATTAGATCTTCGTCTTTCCATACCAACAACGCATTAGGCTAGATTTGATAGTCAATTATTTTAACTATCAAATAAACAACCATTCATCCATAAAAAGAAAACGAATTTATCGATTCAATAACCAACATTATTTAACCTCTTTAATTAACATCGCTAATTAAAATTTCTATATCTTCCAATGTTTGGAATACAACTTTTTACTTCTTATTTCAAAATGGGAGTATACTCAAATCATTTTTATTTAAATTGTAAGCTTTTTTGAATTACAGTTTATAATACCATTCATGGAAATACTAATTTTATTTCCTTCAACTACTCACATTTCTAAACTAATATCATCCTTGGGTTATCATGTAGTCATTCAAGCTGGGGTATTTAATTTACCTCTTAGACCTTGAGTCAACAACATTTTTATCTTCAGACTAGATAGAAGTTTATTAATAAAACCCTATTTCAGTAATTATCACAAAAATTACATATACTAATTGATTTAAAACATGGTTTTTAACACAATACTCTCTCTTTGGAAACCTTATCTCAAATGTTAAACACGTTTACTTGATTTAAGTATTAAATAAACTATTATTTAAAACCTTTTATATTAACTTTAACCATCTTTTAAAACATTATATATGAGCCCTGATTCTATTATAAATAGAATCTTTTATAAAACTTCTTATAAGTTTATTTCCAACCATTTTACTTATATCTCAATAAAACTTCATCTCCTATTTAAAATATGCGAATTTAAATTGAATGCATATAACTTAATTTGCCTAATCGCTTTATCTCAATTTACGTTTCTATTTTGATTTCCATTTCATACTTTTGAGCTTTCATTCCATTCATAGGCCATTTAAGTTTATAAATTTAATAACTCATTCTGATAGTTGAAATCATTTAGAATATATTCAATAAAACTTGGTTTTTTTAATAATTTTGTCCAATTTGGATTTTATAAGATCCAATTAAAAAGGAATTCCAATAAGAATTCAATTTGAATTTCAATTTAAACTTATCATATATTACTATTAATATAAATTTGCTTAAGAATTCATTTAACTATAAATAGGGAATTATGGTTTCGTAAACCTCCATTAATGAATTTTAATTCCAAGATCGGCACTTTGATTATTATAAATAATAATCAATTTCATCATTATTAAAAATTAAAATGGTTTACTTCATCATTAACTATTTCCATTAAATTAATTAACAACAAACTGATTTAATAATCAATTCCCATTAAAGTAGTTGACTTAGTTAACTCAAAACATGCTTAACTCGTTAATCAATTCCAACTAGTCCTTCCTTTAAATTAATTAATAATATAACTAACTAAATAATCCCATTTTATTATCTCTTAAAAACAATTAATCCAACTCTTAACCCTTGGTTTAATTTCTGCTCAATTGTTCATAAAACATAAGAATTTGCTTTATAAAATCATTATGTAATTACTTATAAAATTGAATAAATGTTTGTTTATTTTGAAAAAAAACACGTCGTATTTTAATCCATATATAGTTTGAAAACATTTCAGAATTGACTTAAAACCGATTCCAATAAATCTTTTATTTTTGCCGACGTCACTAAAGAGTCAAATGTATACCAAAATACAAAATTGTGACCAATTTCACATTAAATCAAACATATCCAATCATATTGATAAACGTTATCAATATCAGTAAGGAATCATGTTGGATTCCACCAACCTTTTATTTCCTGCACCATAGATTTAGTATCTCAACGTATATCAAATAAAATCATCCATTCAACATGGCAATTTATTATCTACTACAATAAACATAAATAATTAATTCAACTGAAAACAGTCAACTAATAACAACAATTCAAGCATCCAAATTTTAATTTAATACATTTATATTATTACAAACATAACCAACAAGGTAAATTACCTCAACTGTTAATAATCGTTAAAATAATGATTTCATTTCAATTGAATTAAGAGAATGTTTAATTTAACCAATATATATAAGAATATTCAGCATGCATCCAAACAATCGTCAAATCATCCAACAAATAGAAAACACAGCACACAGTAAAAATCCTGACTTATATGAATATAAGTAGGTCAAATTGAGTGAGTTATACTCACTTGATTTTCGTTCGTCTTTAAACCGATTCGTTTTAATTGAATTAAATATGAATTTAATTTAATCAAAAATTCCAATAGCTACCAATTCTGACCACACCAGATCCATAATGTTGTGCTCGCCGATATATTGCAACGTCTTTGGTTTTGTTATATTTTGAGTCTTTGGTTTTGTTAAATTTTGATACTATATGAGTGAGTTACACAGATTATAAGTTTATGATTATTAAATAAAATAATTAATCCCTTAATTAATAAAAAATTAACTTAACTAATTACCATTAATTAACAATCTAATCCTCCCCCAGTCTTGTTTCTACCCAATCCTTCCCTGTCAAAAATACAAACTCCACTTCTCAACAAACCACGAACAGATCTCGTGCCTTTAAACCCTCACCAGCGCCACCTCATACGACCGTACCCCACATTATTGTTTCCACCATGACCGCAATAGACCTGGTTTTCCACTCAGATCAACTTCGCCTCCTCTGATGGCCTGTAGGCCCCATACGAGATAAAATAACGGAACATATATTGTTTTGCTCATGACCACCTAGAGCCGCCACCATGGCGCCATACACCACAGCACCACCTCCAAATTGACCGCCAGACTTCCTCCTTCCTCTGCCCTTCATACCTCAAGATATAATTATGCCCTAATCATCCACAATTAATCAAAACCCATACACCACCACATCCACAACCTGACGTCATTAAGCTGACCACCACCGCCACCTCGGATCACCACACTCCACCAAATTACACCATCATCTTCGCCTCATCATCCTCTATAACTTTCCTGTTGAGACCCCTCGGCCCAACAACTAACCCGTTCGCCAGAAAAAAAGATTGAAAATTGGCTTTATTCATGATCATCTCAAACCGTCGCCGCCACAGTTGATCAACGACTACCAGACTTCGGCTGAAGGTCGATCTCGATGTAACACCCCACGTCCATTAATGTCACTCATGAAGGGAATGCATTAACTTCCATGAAGGTTATAAGTGAATATAGAACAGAAAAATTACAACAAGACAGATAATAAATAGTACTTGGAAATCTAAAACTTCATTTTATTGCAGCGGAAATTAAACATGTTTGTTACATCATAAAACCATAGATCATAACCAAATACAATATCCATCTTCATAAAAACCAAATACATAATCCCATTACATAAATAGTCATTAAAAAGATAACAAGCTGGACTTTACTTCAACGGTCCAAGCTTTCCAAAGAGAGATGAAGCAATTCAATCAAACTCCACTAGACCTGGGCCCAACCTGAGGACCTGGAGGGGGAAAAAGGATAGAAATAGAGGGGGTCAGACATAAAGTCTGGCGAGTATGATAATTCTAACAATACTATTATCAAAATAACTAGACTAAGGCATAAGTTGGAAGACAAGTAAATGTCTATGAACTCTTAGGAAGATAAAGATAGCGTTTAAGATAACGTTAAAGATAACGGTAAAGGCATACCTAATTACTAACGAATGATTACTACACTGCTCCGCACATTACTACACTGCACCACACCAGTCACCCTATTGTTTGATCCCACTTGCTTCACACAGAAACTTTATAAATAGCCTTACGTACACCTAGCTGACTACATAGGTGTCGTCTGCCCCTATCTCCACTAGGTGTACTCCACTACCCACTTTCGATCGGCTCCCTACTCGTAGATACCCGTGCTGGCCCGACAGTGGGGTGTATCACTCCCCTAAAGTGGCAACCCGATACAACTTGAGAATGCACGGCTTATACCTACACGATGCAACAACGTCTTACCTACCAGCCCGGGTCCACACACGCATACGAAACCCGTTGGACTTGTGTTGCCACCGCTCCCCGTTTTGGCCTCTTACAGTCGAACCCAGCATGCGTGTCCCATCCTCGACTTGGGTCGAGCCCACAAAGATACGTTTGGGATACTGGTCGAAATGGGCCCCCACAAGCTACCCACCTAAGCTTGTCACTAGTATATCCCACTTAACCCTCTTAGTCATGTTCATTTACATGTGTGTTTGGTTAAGTCTTACTAATCGTATTTCACATGCCACTAAGGGCACCCCCTAGATTCCTCATGCCACCCAAGGCACCTACTTAACCCCCATGTCCCACCTTACATGTTTATCTGGTTAAGTATTTCTTAATTCATTCAGGCCATAACCTCATAAAGACCTCTCACATTAGACTGGCATTTATGGCAGCTGGATTTGTCGGGCGGGTCCGGGCAGTCTTACACCATAAAAGAGTCTAACCTCGTGTCTTTACAACCGTTATGCTTTAGTTTAGGCCTAGGACCTCTCACATTGGGCTGACATTTGTGACCACTGGATTTTCCGGGCGGGTCCGGGCAGGTTTACGTCACAAACGAGTCCAACCTCGTGTCCTAAGCATTGATTAACACTTAAAATCTTTTACCCCAGTTTTAATAATTCCCTATTCAAATTATTAATTAAGTCAACTTTTAATGATGTCCATAATTGACTCAATTATGGCCATCCACTTATGGCATGCAAAACCATATCAATTGCACCCCAACTTTTTAATATTAAATCCTTAATATTACCCCTACCCTACGTTTATACGTTCGCTTATTCAACGCATAATATAGGCTAGACTTGTATAGTCTAACACCTAGCACAAAGATAAATTATCACAACATATAGACAATTAAAATAAATCTAATCATAATAGGGGTGAAACTTGCATAAACTACACATGTTAAAGATCAAAAAGGTGTCAACTTGTTAAATGTCTCAATTTATATGATATGATCATAGCCCAAATCTATACATAAACTTGCATATGGGGTTTTTAGGCAACATAATGATGGTGTGAACTAGCATAGGATATCACATATGTCATAGCATAATTCTAGATGTCATAATAGATGTCTTGGTATATGTTCATAACTTTTCTAATCAATCTAACTTGCATATGTGACTTGTCATATAGATCAACATAACCCAAACATGATGATTTAATTAATATGAACTAACTAGCATAGATGGTAACATCATGGCCTTTTTAACATGTATGATTCATCACAACTTAGCATAGAAACTTTCAACATACATAACATCATCATAGCATGATTTACAACATATAAGATATCATCATCACATAACATTGGATTTACAATATACATGATAGCAAAAGGGGTTTACAACAACATATATGATAATTCACATCATCTACTCATAATCCATTCATTACTCAACCTAATTAAAATGATAATAATCTTGTTAAGATCATCATACTCACAATTTAGAGAAGAAAAGAGAGAGTTTTGCTTTGCTTTAGGGTTGAGAGAATTAGAATTGAATTTGCTTTTCTTTTTTCTTAGTTGGCGGCGGCTCCATTGATTTCCATGGCGATGGTATGACGGTAACTATTCTATTTTAATTAGGATTAGGGTTAGCATTAGGATGTATTTATAGGTGTAGGAAGTCATTTAGGACCATTAGATTAACCCTGAACCATGAGAACCAATCAAATGCAAAATCTGCATTTGAGTGAATCGGCCCACGGGTTGACAGCCAAACACCCTGGATTAACCCCTAGTCGACCCAGCAGGGCTTGGGTCGACCTCAAAAATGGGCCGGTTCGGTTATTCCCCCTCCCAATTCGTTGTTTTGAACTTTTTCGCATATTTATTTATTTAATTTTTAATGTTTATATATATATCAATATATGTATATTTCTCTGCGCAACCCATTTCACTTAATTCTTTTCTAAAAATTAAGTATACTTTAATTTGTGAATTTTAATGTTATAAAATTACGGGGTGTTACATTCTCCCCTCCTTAAAGGATTTCGTCCCCGAAATCTCCAAGTCAAGAAGAATGTATATCCTACCATCTAATCGTCCATCTACTCAACCATCAAACACCAGCATCCATTGTCCTTAAAAGACTTTTAATGCTTTAATGTTTATATGCACAGTGTGTGTATATGTCCATATCTAATGCAAAATTAGGCGGTCTACTGATTCAGTCGACCTCCTTAGTGCAATTCATGATAGTGCCATGCGTCCAATATGTATGCAAAAGATTCCTAATGATACATATTAATTCTATATGCGTGCACAACCATCCACCCGAATGCAGCAACTATATGATAATACAACCATTATACATCCATTTTACTAAATACATCCATATATATGCAATATGCAATATGAAGTGACTGAGCCGATCTGGTGCCTAATAGTGTGTGTATATGCATCCACGAGCAACCACTAGCAAACACTTGCATCCACTTTGCATCCACCATACATAACATGTCTCAAACACATGTTTCAACCATAGGATTATCCTAACTAAAGGTCAAAGATACTAGCGAGAGGATATACTAAAGATAAGATAAGTACAAGCTAAGCGATAAAGGAGAAATTAAAAGACATACCCTCAAAAAGAAAAGGGTATCGTGAACGCATCTTCTCTTCCGTCTCCCAAGTAGCGTTGCTCTCATCATCTCCCCATTGCACTTTGACTAGTCTGACCTCTCGATTCCTCAACCTCTTGATCTCCGACCCAAGAATGCGCGTAGGAGCTCGTCGAATTGTCGCATCACGCTCTATCTCCACCTCTCTAAGAAAGTTCGGCTCTACCACTTCCGCGGTCTCGTGCAAGCACTTCCTCAAATGTGACACATGGAATACGTCGTGTACACCACTAAGTCTCTCGGGCAACTCCACTCTATATGCCATCTGTCCAATTTTCTCCTTAATAGGAAACGGCCCTACAAACCTTGGTGCTAATTTCCCAATGGACCCAAAGCGAAAAACGTTCCGTAATGGAGACACTTTGACAAAGACCATGTCCCCAACTTCAAACTCGAGATCTGTCCTCCTCTTATCCGCATAAGATTTCTGCCTATCCTGTGCTGCTTTCATCCTCCTTCGAATCAAGTCGATCTTCTCTGAAGTCTCCCTAATCATATCGGGCCCAAGTAAGATCTTATCCGTAGATTCCCACCAACATGTAGGTGAACGACAAGGTCGTCCATAAAGAGCTTCGAATGGTTCCATACCAATGCTGGACTGAAAGCTGTTATTATATGCGAACTCCACCAATGGAAGATGCTCTTCCCATGTACCACCAAAGTCTAGGATACATAGCCTCAACAAATCCTCTAGAATGTGATTCACCCTCTCAGTCTGGCCGTCCGTTTGAGGATGATATGCGGTGCTCAAACATAACTGAGTCCCTACCGCCTCTTGTAAGCTTCTCCAAAATTCGCTAGTGAAAATAGGATCGCGGTCGCTCACTATGCTAGAAGGAACACCGTGCAAACGAACTATCTCTTGAACGTATACATAAGCTAACCGTGGAGCAGTCCTCTTACTCTTCACGGGAATAAAATGGGCGCTCTTAGTAAGTCTATCTACTATAACCCAAATTCCCGTATTACCCTTCCTCGATCGCGGTAACCCATCCACAAAATCCATCGAGACACTTTCCCACTTCCATAGTGGAACCTCCAATGGGTGAAGCAACCCACCGGGTTTCTTTTGCTCCGCTTTTACTTGTTGGCACGCCAAGCATCTACCGACATACTCGGCCACGTCTTTCTTCATCCCGGCCCAAAAGTAAACTCTCTTCATGTCTTTGTACATCTTGTCCCCGCCGGGATGAATGGTCATCTTCGAATGATGTGCTTCGTCAAGAATAGTCTTCCTTAGGTCATCGTCTTTTGGTACACAAAGTCTACCGTCCCTAGGTAACCAACCCTTATCGTCTAGGGTATACCTACGGAGATGGCTTGATGACTCCCCTCCTTTGAGTTTTTCTACTAACTCAACCAACTGCGGGTCGTCTCGTTGTGCCTCGCCAATCCGTCCCAAAAGCGTAGGTCTGACCTCCAAGGATGCTAGCAAACCGGGTACGAAGTCAACGGAAGGTCTAAAGTCAAACATCGAAATGAATTCTAAACTTCGCCGCTCAACAAACAAAGGACTTAAGGATAATCTTTTTCTACTTAAGGCGTCTGCCACCACGTTACGCTTGCCAGGGGTATAGGCTATTTCGAAGTCGTAGGACGCTAAGAACTCCATCCACCTTTGCTGCCTTAAGTTCAAGTCCTTTTGAGAGAATAGGTATTTTAAAGACTTGTGGTTAGTGAATAATTCGAATTTCTCGTCAAGAAGATAATGACGCCAAGACTTAAGCGCGAAAACAATAGCGGCCAACTCTAGGTCATGTGTGGGGTAATTCTTCTCATGCGCTCTCAACTGCCTTCCACAATAGGCTATTACCCTGCCCTCTTGCATTAAGACTGCGCCTAGTCCTGTCCCACAAGCATCAGTATAAACGGTAAACGGCTTACTCCCGTCTGGCAATACTAAGACTGGGGCTGAAGTCAAAGCTCTCTTCAAATGTTGGAACGCATCATCACAATCTACGTCCCATGTGAAAACTAGGTTCTTCTTCGTCAAGCGTGTCAATGGAGCTGATATCTTTGCGAAGTCTTTGATAAACTTCCTATAGTAGCCAGCCAACCCCAAGAAACTTCTCACTTCGGTAGCATTTTTAGGGACCTTCCAATCTTGGATGGCCACCACCTTCGCGGGATCCATGGCTATCCCTTCTTTGGAAACCACGTGTCCTAAGAACCGTACTTCCTTCCTCCAAAAGTGACACTTAGAAAAATTAGCTTTAAGCTTATGCGCTCGAAGAGTCTCCAACACTTCCCTAAGATGTAGGGCATGCTCTTCTTTATCCTTAGAAAAGATCAAGATGTCATCTACAAAGACTACCACAAATTTGTTAAGGTACTCCCTAAACACCCTACTCATCAAATCAACAAAATATGCTAGGGTGTTTGTCAAACTGAAGGGCGTCACTAGCCATTCATAGAAACCGTCCGGAGTCCTAAAGGCAGTCTTGTCTATGCTATCCTCAGCCACTCTCAACTGATGGAACCCAGTGGCTAAGTCCAACTGCGAAAACACTGAGGCGCCAACTAACTGATCGAAGAGATCGTCAATCCTCGGCAGTGGGTGTCTGTTCTTCTTAGTAAGTTTATTAAGTTCTCTATAGTCCACACACAGTCTAAGGGACCCATCCGCCTTCGTGTCAAATACTACTGGAGCACCCCACTCCGATATACTTCGTCTTATGAACCCCTTCTCAAGCAACTCCTTCACTTGCTTATCGAGTTCCCTCCTTTCACGTGGAGCCATGTGGCGTACTGGCAAAGATACTGGTTTCGCATTATCCACAAGATATATTCGAAAATCTATCTCCCGCTTCAGAGGCAAGCCCTTCACCTCCTCAAACACATCCGAATATTCTCGGACCACTCTAACAGATCATAGATTTTCCTCAGACGCGTCAAGCGATTCTAGATAACTTAGCATAACCGAATTTATGGGATTACAGAAGATTTCGAGAGTGTTGCCAGGGCGAGTCACGAGCCTAACTACTCTCCTTTCACAATCAAGAACGGCCCCATTTCTGGATAACCAATCCATTCCTAAAATTAGCCCATAGCCCATGAAGCCCAACACATAAGCATCACATCTAAATTCAACGCTAAGTATGGAAATTTTCAAATCCAAACACATCATGGACAAATAAGCTGAGCCCCCTATTGGATTCGAAACAACTAAGGGATCCTCTACTAAACTGGTGTTTAAGTGCAGTGATTCACTAATGATGTAGAGATAAACGAATGTGATGCGCCCGAATCGAATAAGGTACGGACAGGATGATCAAACAGAAAAACTTAGCTTTCAACAGAAATGGTTCTACCTCGTTCTTGCAGCGGTGGGACCGCGAGAGCCTGAACTTGTCCCCTTGCCTGCCCTGGTGCCATAAGAGCCTGCACCTGTCCTCCCGAGGTAGCTCCTGCCCTCTGCCCCTTCTTTGGGCAGTCCTTCACTAAATGTCCCGCATCGTCACAATGAAAACAGCCTGTCTTCTTTTTCTTTCGGCAATCCTTGCTGAGATGGCCTGGGGTTCCACAGTTAAAGCACTTCTTCTTTCCCTTGCCATTATTGTCTTTTCCACCCTTCTTGTTTTGCTGTTGTGGTTTCTTCTGATCCCCCTTCTTCTCGGGTGCCTTATCAGCTTTAGCGCTTTTCTCCTCATGCATAAGCGCCATTTCTACTAACTTCTCAAAGGTGGCCCCCATCGGGATGTGGGTCATAGCCAACCCTTGCAATGGTTCATTCAAGCCATTCACGAACCTTAGAGCCTTCTTCTCCGGCGTGTTTACTAAGTCCAAGCCAAACCTTGCTAACTAATTAAATTTATTGACATATTCTTTCACTGATGAGCTTCCTTGCTTCAATGTCAAGAACCTTTCCATATATAGATTTTCTTCCGCCCTTGAGAGAAACTTCGCCTCGAACCTACGTCTGAAATCCGCCCAAGAGTCAACAGGACGCTCCCCATTAGTGACCTCCCACCAAAACGAGGCCTCTCCCTTCATCAACCAAGCTGCTAATCGAACTCTCCTCCCTTCTTCTACTTCAAAGATTTCTAGCAATTCTTCCACCTCCTTAAGCCAATCTCTAGCTTCCACAAACGTTTCTGACCCTTGAAATGGTTTTCCACCCATAGCCTTGAATTCCTTGCACGTCTTTGCAAAAGTATCTACGCGAGGAGGAGGAGGAGGAACGGGTGCAACTGGTGGTGGAGGAACATTGGCTGGACCTGCAGCGGCCCTAGCCTCCAATAGCCACATATACCATTCTGGTATCGTTACACCGTCGGGTAGATTAAGATCTTCAGCCATGCTGAAACGAAAAAGGAAAGATTCAAAATGGAGAATTCGAAAGATAAAGATATGTGGCTATTGGGGATTATGTTTTTCTTAAAAACTTTTCTCTTTAAATTTCTCATTAAAACATGTTTTTGAAAACACTTCTTCCAAAAATAACTATTTTTCTAAAGTATTTTTATCTGTTCTGGTAACCTTAAGCTCTGATACCACGTGTAACACCCCACGTCCATTAATGTCACTCACGAAGGGAATGCATTAACTTCCATGGAGGTTATAAGTGAATATAGAACAGAAAAATTACAACAAGACAGATAATAAATAGTACTTGGAAATCTAAAACTTCATTTTATTGCAGCGAAAATTAAACATGTTTGTTACATCATAAAACCATAGATCATAACCAAGTACAATATCCATCTTCATAAAAACCAAATACATAATCCCATTACATAAATAGTCATTAAAAAGATAACAAGCTGGACTTTACTTCAACGGTCCAAGCTTTCCAAAGAGAGATGAAGCAATTCAATCAAACTCCACTAGAGCTGGGCCCAACCTGAGGACCTGGAGGGGGAAAAAGGATAGAAATAGAGGGGGCCAGACATAAAGTCTAGCGAGTACGATAATTCTAACAATACTATTATCAAAATAACTAGACTAAGGCATAAGCTGGAAGACAAGTAAATGTCTATGAACTCTTAGGAAGATAAAGATAGCGTTTAAGATAACGTTAAAGATAATGGTAAAGGCACACCTAATTACTAACGAATGATTACTACACTGCTCCGCACATTACTACACTGCACCACACCGGTCACCCTATTGTTTGATCCCACTTGCTTCACACAGAAACTTTATAAATAGCCTTACGTACCCCTAGCTGACTACATAGGTGTCGTCTGCCCCTATCTCCACTAGGTGTACCCCACTACCCACTTTCGATCGGCTCCCTATTCGTAGATACCCGTGCTGGCCCCACAGTGGGGTGTATCACTCCCCTAAAGTGGCAACCCGATACAACTTGAGAATGCACGGCTTATACCTACACGATGCTACAATGTCTTACCTACCAGCCCGGGTCCACACACGCATACGAAACCCGTTGGACTTGCGTTGCCTCCGCTCCCCGTTTTGGTCTCTTACAGTCGAACCCAGCATGTGTGTCCCGTCCTCGACTTGGGTCGAGCCCACAAAGATACGTTTGGGATACTGGTCAAAATGGGCCCCCACAAGCTACCCACCTAAGCTTGTCACTAGTATATCCCACTTAACCCTCTTAGTCATGTTCATTTACATGTGTGTTTGGTTAAGTCTTACTAATCGTATTTCACATGCCACTAAGGGCACCCCTAGATTCCTCATGCCACCCAAGGCACCTACTTAACCCCCATGTCCCACCTTACATGTTTATCTGGTTAAGTATTTCTTAATTCATTCAGGCCATAACCTCATAAAGACCTCTCACATTAGACTGGCATTTATGGCAGTTGGATTTGTCGGGCGGGTCCGTGCAGTCTTACACCATAAAAGAGTCTAACCTCGTGTCTTTACAACCGTTATGCTTTAGTTTAGGCCTAGGACCTCTCACATTGGGCTGACATTTGTGACCACTGGATTTGTCGGGCGGGTCCGGGCAGGTTTACGTCACAAACGAGTCCAACCTCGTGTCCTAAGCATTGATTAACACTTAAAATCTTTTACCCCAGTTTTAATAATTCCCTATTCAAATTATTAATTAAGTCAACTTTTAATGATGCCCATAATTGACTCAATTATGGCCATTCACTTAAGGCATGCAAAATCATATCAATTGCACCCCAACTTTTTAATACTAAATCCTTAATATTACCCCTACCCCACGTTTATACGTTCGCTTATTCAACGCATAATATAGGCTAGACTTGTATAGTCTAACACCTAGCACAAAGATAAATTATCACAGCATATAGACAATTAAAATAAATCTAATCATAATAGGGGTGAAACTTGCATAAACTACACATGTTAAGGATCAAAAAGGTGTCAACTTGTTAAATGTCTCAATTTATATGATATGATCATAGTCCAAATCTATACATAAACTTGCATATGGGGTTTTTAGGCAACATAATGATGGTGTGAACTAGCATAGGATATCACATATGTCATAGCATAATTCTAGATGTCATAATAGATGTCTTGGTATATGTTCATAACTTTTCTAATCAATCTAACTTGCATATGTGACTTGTCATATAGATCAACATAACCCAAACATGATGATTTAATTAATATGAACTAACTAGCATAGATGGTAACATCATGGCCTTTTTAACATGTATGATTCATCGCAACTTAGCATAGAAACTTTCAACATACATAACATCATCATAGCATGATTTACAACATATAAGATATCATCATCACATAACATTGGATTTACAATATACATGATAGCAAAAGGGGTTTACAACTACATATATGATAATTCACATCATCTACTCATAATCCATTCATAACTCAACCTAATTAAAATGATAATAATCTTGTTAAGATCATCATACTCACAATTTAGAGAAGAAAAGAGAGAGTTTTGCTTTGCTTTAGGGTTGAGAGAATTAGAATTGAATTTGCTTTTCTTCTTTCTTAGTTGGCGGCGGCTCCATTGATTTCCATGGCGATGGTATGACGGTAACTATTCTATTTTAATTAGGTTTAGGGTTAGCATTAGGATGTATTTATAGGTGTAGGAAGTCATTTAGGACCATTAGATTAACCCTGAACCATGAGAACCAATCAAATGCAAAATCTGCATTTGAGCGAATCGGCCCACGGGTTGACAGCCAAACACCCTGGATTAACCCCTAGTCGACCCAGCAAGGCTCGGGTCGACCTCAAAAATGGGCCGGTTCGGTTATTCCCCCTCCCAATTCGTTGTTTTGAACTTTTTCGCTTATTTATTTAATTTTTAATTTATATATATATATATATATATATATATCAATATATATATATATTTCTCTGCGCAACCCATTTCACTTAATTCTTTTCTAAAAATTAAGTATACTTTAATTTGTGAATTTTAATGTTATAAAATTACGGGGTGTTACACTCGACCTCCTCTATACTTTCCTAGTTGGATCCGTTGCCTAATACTCTACGGACGAGGAGAAGAAAAATTATTAGTGGAGGAAGTTTTGTTTTGCTTGCTGAAATAAATAAAAATGAACGGGAGGACAACGTATTATAGAAGGAGAAATGTGGGGATGAAGCATACATGGAGATGAAGGAATAGGGTAGCTTGTACGTGAAGGTTAAGGTAGTGCAGCTAGCAAGTAAAGTAATTGAGTTTTATTAATTTTTATTTATTAATATTTAAACAATTTCTATGTAACGTTGAACGTTTAGTTTTCGTACTGCCACACACGAACGCCAAACGTAATGAAAATAGATACACTGCTATGCCTTGATGTTCCGGATCCAATAAAACTCGTTTGCTCGAAATCCAACTTTGTTTGCAAAAATGGCTTCATTTTGATTTCAATTTATTGGTTGGTTCCCATTTAAATATCGCATGCTCACAAAACAACTCCGATTGGCCCTAAATTTGAAATCTAGCAATAATTAGCTATTACGGATTTAATAAAATTCATTCTGTAAAAAACGGAGGTCATTTGAAAAATCTCTATTCTTAAGGCTTAAATAATATCGATAAAATATAAATAAATTCCAGAACATTTCAATTAAATAATAATAAATTATTATTGTCGTATATATCCAAGTGGAATAATATATTACCTCAAATTCAACCAATATGGGTTTATAACTCAACATTAACATTTTTGAGTTAAACGATATCCATATTATATAAAAATTCCTTTTTAATCTGTTAAATAAACATTATGGTTTATAAACAATTCCATAGCGACTTTTTGAAAATTTGATTGGGACATAACTCACAATTTACATGATCAAATCCCGATTTTTCTCTTTCATTAGAAAACAATAATTCAATAGATTCTAACGTTTCTTGTTTCAAAGAATTTCGACTTATAATAGATTATATATATTCAATTGAAGTTCAAAACTCAATATTACAAACTTGTGAGCTCGTTTTAAATTAAATATAAATTTATACGTTCAATCGTCGTTTTATTAATGAATTTAATATAAAAATCCATTTAAATTTCAAATATAACATTTAAAACAAGTTAAAATGTTCAAATTCAAATGACTGAAAAGTCCTGGTTGTTACACTTAGCATAAATGAGAATTTAATGTTGTCACTCCAAATTAGAGGCAACTAAAATAATAAACATAAATGTAAATATATAATAAAGAACTAAAATAATAAATGATTATTAATGTAACAAGAGATATTTGCAATAAATAGGAATAATGAAATTAAAAGGATCTGACATAAATGGCATTTATATGAATGTCCTTTGCCTTAGAAAAAATAACCATTATGGTTATTATGACAATTATGGTAATTAAATTAACTAAATGGGGGATTGGGTAGTAATTCCATAATTAATACTAAGTCCAATGAATAATCTTAGAGTTATGAACCTTATAGGACAATCAATCCTATCTTATCTGTAGTTTAATATTAGGAGTAATATATCTATGTAAGAATTGGACTTGGTAGGCTAATGATGCGAGGTCAACTGAGTTATTCGACAGAAGTCTGCATTTTCCAGCAGTCAAATATACATATAGCTGATATGAGATATTATTAACTATAGGAACCCATGACAACAATTATTATCATATGATGAAATGATCCTAATGGTTACTATAAGTTTTGAGGCTTTAAGTGACTACAAAGCTCGCCTCCCTTCTGAAAAAAGAAACTCTAAAGGACAACTTAAGTCGTACTCTACTTTGAGATTAAAATCCTAAGTAGTGAGATCCGCCTATTGAGATACTAAGTGATTGGATTCACCCTTTTCTTTCAAAGTATGGGTTGAGTCGTAAGGTACGAGATTGGTAACTCGTCTTTTTCTAGTAAGAAGTATCAAATTTCTAATTGGGTATGAGATTGATAATCTATGAAGAGTCTTTTTCCTCTAGATGGTAAGTGACTAGGCAGAGTCCGTCTTGGTATATGGCATAGAATGGCTGCTATGCTTATACAATAGGTTGGTTAATCCTGCGGTAAGAATTAAGCGACTCAGGGGTAATATAATAAGGTCAGCTAGTAGTAACAGAGGGATCCACTAGGGGTAAGGTCTTAAATGACGAGTAGCTGTCTGCCTATCATGTAGGTCAAAGCGACTGCTTATTACCTCTCGCTTTATATAGGGTTGAGATATACCCTAATGGCGAAGCCTTAAATAAGTGGTTAGGAGAGTTAACATTAAGTGTCCTATAATTTAGAATGACATATTTGTAAACCACCTAGTAAGGTCTTAAGTGACCATAGGAATCCGCCGTCTATTTTGAGTGGCCATAGACCCACCTCATTGGTTTAGCGAGGTATTAAGTGCTTAGAATGTTCATCTCTTAGTTATTAGTTTGTAGGGCGGTTTAAAAGCTTCATATATACATAAATGTGTTATCTCAGTATATGATAATAATCTATCTTTTGGAAGTACTTCCCTAGATCAAGTAGTTATCATTGTGCGTAGCTTTGCAAGGTTAGGCTAGAGTTATTAATTTTGTTAGACATATAATTTTGGGTGAAACCAAATGAGACACATTGGTACATTGTAGACAATAGTTTACGTTCTTACCTCACCAGGACCTGTTGCTCTGACCCCCTCCTCATTACAACTTTTTGGTTATCTTAGGGAAGACAGGTCTTTGGAATCATTATCGGTTTTCTGTTCTTGTTCTTTCATGCTCGGTATTGATGTAGGGATTCACTATTAAGGTAGTTGCCATGATCTATGTTTATTATCCTATCTTATTTTAGCTGTGAGTTTTGTTTTATTGTGCTCTGATTATGCTCATACTCATTATTTGTGGATTGTATTTAAGTGGGTTTGAGTTCCGATATTTATCAAAATTCAGGCTTAGAAAAGCGAGGGTTAATGGTCACAATTTCATATTACATGTTTATATTTATAAATATAATAATATAAAGTAAACAAGTATTGTTCTCTCTACCTCTTAATGTCACATGAAATGTGGTAGCTACTTATATGTTATTCAACACTAAAATTCCACTTGATTTGTATTTGTATACTAATAAATCTATTTCCTTGATAATCTTATTTCAGGATTCGAATTCATATATCACTTTTATACCTACTACCAATAAGTAATATCATATAAACTTAAAATGTGCATAGGAAATCAACTATAATAACCTTTTCCTATTTGGACACAACTTTTCTTGCCTCCTGCCACCACATATGTTCACTTTGGTTGATGAAATCTTCTTTTGTAGTTTACCAATCAGTAATATGCATATTAATCTTTACGAATTCATATTATATTCGAACTTTCACATGATTCCTTTACAAACTGTAATTTATATGAAAAGATTTTTTTAAGAGGACCTTCAAGTCATGTCCCTCTCATTAAAAAATTTAGGATTGCATCCTATTAGATTCAAATATGGTCACTAACCCCAAGCAATTCCAAATCGTCGATAATCACAGACAGTCATAGATTTCAGATCATAGAGAATGCATAAAAGTAAAGAACATGTGATATTTATAATGGTTCAACGATTGAGCCTACGTCCACTTGATGTAATATATTATTTAAACTATAAAATCACAGATACAGTTATGATTTTATATAATAAATCTAAGGATAAAAGAGTTAAACTCTGAGTGCAGTAGAGTACAGGCGTAAATGAGAAAAAAAGATCCCCAAAATAAAGTTGTAGTGTCAGATTTATAAGTATATGTGGTTCTGGGTCGTTATGGAGGCCAGTGGAAGTAGTGGAGATATTGGTGGACGTGGAGAACATGGGGGAGGGAATAGATTCCTAAGTGGTTGGATCGGTTTAGCCTAAGCAGCTGATCCGAATCAGATTGGATCGACCTAGGCAAGTCGATCTGAAACCATGCTAGCATTGAGCTTTCCAGGCTTATGTTTCTTCAAAATGAGCATCCAAATTGCAGAGTTAATGCATCAACCTAATGCAACCTTACAATGTAAATCTAAGGTGAATTGATGTGACTGATCCGACCTGGATCTCCAAGGCTTAGTCGATCCAGATCGCCATTCCACATAACCGAGTAATTCCATTTCCAATGCTTCATCCAAGAGGTTCTAGCTATCTATAGCCTTATGTTATTGTTCATACCCAATTCCTGAATAATTCAATCATCTCTTCGGGCTAACTTCCACTATGATCAAGTGATTCGTATGTGCAAGCCTAAAGTGCAACAGCCTTGTAAAAAGCCAGGTTAACACATACCTTCAAATTTTCAAATACAAATTGCATCCCTAAAATGATTTATACGATCAATCTCTCTTTTACACAGTCAAAGATATCAATTTAAATTGCAATATTAAAAACACAATATATTCCAACATACTTATCGAATTTTAATTTTGTTCCCACCATTAAATCATAAATTTCATCATATTCCTATTAACACCCATACATATACTTTAACGTTTTTTTTTTCAATGGCAAGCATACCCCGTCAAATATTTTCCTGAAGTAATTCAGATTCGACTCCAGGAAAACATCGATCAGGAAAATATTTGACCTTGAACAAATATTTGACTATCTAATACTTGTTTGAGAAAATTCAAGTTTGGCCCTAAACAAAAAAATTTTCGATAAATATTTAAATCCTGGCAAATATTTTCCTGTTAAATTGATCTGAATACAAATTTTCCTATGAGGCTTATGCATATATTTAACAATTTTGGCCGCATTCAAAGTACCTAAGAATTTGGTCAAATTCAAAGCTTCTCCGGCTCAAGCTCACCCCCCAATACGTGCACATTCAACAAATTTGGATCGCTCCATAGCTTCATAAATTCAAACTTACCTAGTTGACTTCAAGTCTCTGATTGCCCTCTTCTTAATTTCAATCTGCTTTAAAGATAGTGCTTGGCACCTAGACATACTTCAAGTCTTCGATTGATGCCTTCTTGTTTTCCTATTATAAGCAATTCAATTATGACATCTCTCTAGCCAACCACTCAGCAGCCATGTCCGAGCATTTTCAGCGTACCACTTTGTTCCTCAATAGTACGTGTACAATCTCTATTACCTGCTATCTATAGTTGCTCCCTCCTCTATTGTAACAACCCGAAAATCCGGGCCAGTTTAAAATTTTTATTTTGGCAATTTTAGCGAATTTTGAACATTTAAAATGAATTATTTTAAATAATATCAACGAGAAATTTATTATGAATATAATTCGAGCGTAGATTATATACGTCGTCGTTAGAATATAAATAATTGTTTTTAATTATAAATAGAATTGAAATTGGCGCGGTAGTTCGATAATTCAATTTCAAACTTCAAATGAATGTACCGGGTGCAAAACAATCCGGATTTTGGCGAAACCAAAAATAATAGGATCTAATTGATAATATCTTTCCAACGAATCCGAAAAATCAAAATTTCATAGCGGGTTTCAAAAGATATGTCCAGTTGAAAATTCTGAATAGTCGTTATGGAATTCAGGCCCTTAAAAATGGGAATTTTGCAAACGACCTCGGATTTCGACGAAACCACTTTTGTTAGGTCCGTGATGTCAAATTATTGCTAGGTTTCAAATTTCATTATTTTTCGAATCAATATGTGAGCGTGGCAAAGGAAAACGCGTTTGATCAGTTTTAGTTGATTTTAATCGACTGGAAAATGACCATTTTTCCAACGGTCTCAGAATTCGACGATACTAGTTTTGTTAGGACCGTATCGTCAATACGAAGTTAAAAAATATTTTTTTGAAATTTTTAGAGCTAGTATGTGACCCTGGTAAATTGAAATGCGC
The DNA here is from genome assembly GCA_030737875.1 of Allium sativum. NCBI lineage: Eukaryota > Viridiplantae > Streptophyta > Magnoliopsida > Asparagales > Amaryllidaceae > Allium > Allium sativum. The sequence continues at coordinate 435,137,782 of CM060920.1, forward strand.
GTTCAAATTCAATATATAGAGTTATATGTTGATTTTAATGGAAACTGATCGAAACAGTCGAATCAGCTTGCGATACATATCCCATTGTGTTCGGAATGGGGGTAATTAGCTATGGACGATAGGCGGTGGGCCTCGTTTCGAGGTCGAAATAAAAAATACCTTTTTAGAAATTAAATAATTAAAAATAAAACCTTTCCTCTTTCCTCTCCCTATTACCTCGTTGCCCCCCCTTCATGTTTCAATTCAGAAATTAAAAAGAAAAAAAAAATCGAAATCGCGCCCCCCCCCCCCTCCCTGACGAGCCGCCGCGCCCCAAGGCGATCGCCGCCCGCACCCCCCCTCCCTCCACTCCCGCTTCCCTCCTCCTAAGACCACGAGCCCCCCCCCCCCCTCCTCTCGAATCAAACCCGCGCCCAGGCTCCCCCCTAAACCCATCCGCCCCTCCGTCGCCTGCTAGAGGGCCCACCACCTCTGACCGCCCCTCTGAACCCCCTCCCGACCACCAGCAAGGCGCAGCAGCACCCCACGCCCCTTCTCCGACTTCGGCAGTGAGTTCTTCGTTTTTTTTTTATCTTTTTATAATATATATAATCTCTATAGAATGGTCATACAAGAAAGAAAGGATCTTTTATTGTAGAGAGTTCAAAATATAATTTTTATGATATGTAGGAGTTAAAAATATAATTTTTATCGCATGTAAAGGTTGAAAATATAATTTTCATATTATGTAGATAATAAAAATGTGATTTTTATATAGTGGGAATATTAAAAACGTGATTTTTATATAGTAGAGATAGTAAAAATATCATCTTTATAAATATAGCAGAATAAAAATCTGATTTTTATTATATATATGTTGAAAGAAAGAAGTGATTTTTATAGTGATGAAATAAAAATTGAATCTTTATATTTGAAAAGGTAGCGTTGTAAAAATAGAATTTTTATCTATATAGTAGCGTTGTAAAAAATAGAATTTTTATCTATATAGTAGCGGTGTGAAAATAGAATTTTTATCCATATAGCGTGATTATAAAAATGGGATTTTTATATACATGGAAACTAAGTAAAAGTTCGATTTTTATATAGTGAATAGAGAAGTAAAAATTCGATTTTTACATATGTAGAGAATACGGGCAACGAAGGTGACAAAAAGGCGAGAACGATGAAGATTTCTATAAATGAAGTGTCATGGAATTGGGATAGCTATCGGTGAGAATTTCTCACTCTTCAATCTCCTTTTTCTAGTTATATATATATATACTAGGATGCAGATGGTGTTTAGCAGCACCTGACACCCGTCATCCACGGACCATGGATGGCTTGTTTGTTTGATTGATGTGTTGTGAAATTTGTTTGTGTTGTTGATGTGAAATCGATAATACTAATTAATGTGTTGAAAGGAAATAAAATATTTATATAGTAAAAAATATTTTATCGTTAAAAATATAATTTTTAACGTGAATGTGAATAATAAATAATTATAAACAAATCGGCCGATTTTTTTATATACACTGATTTGACTGATATTGATTGGGTCGATAAATTTTACACATCGCCCAATTGCACGAATAAAATCTGTGTTTGATTGTTTGAAACCCCACACGGGTATTGGGATAATATATGACATACACCAATCCCAATAATTAGTTGTATGTCGATCGATGGATTGACAGGCTGTTATAAGCGTTAGATATCTATATTTGATGCTTATACAGTGTAGTGCACTTTGGATGATGGTTGATTATTTATCGTTGCTATTATATACATGTGTTGTATGGAATCCATATAGTTAACGCTATATGGTAATTGATTGGGCCTCATTCCAATTTAGAAAATAAAGAATATTATAAAATAAAGGTTCATGTGTTGACCGTAATCATCCGTTGAGATTAGTCATGTGTTGAACGAAATATTTTAACAATAAAATTTACATCTTTATCATTATAAAATAAAGGTTCATGTGTTGACCGTACTCATCCGTTGAGATTAGTCATGTGTTGAACGAAATATTTTAACAATAAAATTTACATCTTTATCATTATAAAATAAAGGTTCATGTGTTGACCGTACTCATCCGTTGAGATTAGTCATGTGTTGAACGAAATATTTTAATTCACGTATGTAATAGGATAAATATTCATTTGTTGAACAGAATAACGGAATTAATGAAATATATAAAGCCGTATTGATTAGAGATGCGCTATTTTAATGCGAACGATATTTATATCGATTATATTCGTTTTTAAATTTGAATTGAATCGAATAGAAAACCAATTTGAATTGAATCGAATAGAAAACCAATTTGAATTGAATCGAATAGAAAACCGATTTGAATTGAATCGAATAGAAAACCGATTTGAATTGAATCGAATAGAAAACCAATTTGAATTGAATCGAATAGAAAATCGATTTGAATTGAATCGAATAGAAAACCAATTTGAATGGAATGGAATATAAAACGAATTCGAATTGAATTGAAAACGAATTCGAATTGAATTGAAAACGAATTCAAATTGAATTGAAATTTGAATTGAATAGAAATGAATTTTAAAACGAATTTATAAGGAAAAACTCAATTTTGATTTGAATTGAAATGGAAGTTGAAATTGTTTTTGAAACGAATTTAAAACTATTTATATAATTCGTTTTAAATAGAAATCGACGAAATATATATTATATATATTATATATATAATATAATGGCCTGAATAGAACGCGCCGCGGCAGTTCGTGAATTTCGACCATTGACTTCGAATTGACGTTGCGGGAGATCCGACCGTCGGATTCTCCTAAAACCGGAACCGTTGGGTTCGTATCGAAAAGAGCTTTCAAACAAATATTAGAAATTTGAAATCTAACGGTTGGATTTGGAGATACGTCCAAATCAAATTTGGAAAAGATTGCTGTAAGTGCAGTTCGATGGCCGTTGATGGAAATCGACTGTACGGGCCTTGATAAAATTATTAAAAATAGTAATAATTTGTGTAAAATCATAAGAAATGATTTGGGAAAAATTGGGATGAAAAACTCCATATTTGAAAAGATAAAAATAGATTTTTATCGAAATGAACTAGTTTTGAACTGAAATTAAAACCCATTTATTTTTAAATAAATAAACTGGATTTGAAATGGGTTTAAATAGAATTGATTCATGGGTTTATCGTGAACTGTGTTTTAAATAACACTAGTTCTTTAACCCGATAATAAATAGAATGTGATTTGGGTTTATCGTGAACTGTGTTTTAAATGACACTAGTTCTTTAACCCAGAAAAAGAAGTTTTAATGAATCTGCAATTAGATTGAAATATAAATTGATAATCTAAATTATCAAATTTGGCAAATGAGTGAGAATGGAGTATCACCAGTTCTTGTTGCTGGCCCTGAGTAGGCCGGGTACGCATGATAGGGGGTTCTCGCTTCGCGGTTTGGTGGCGAACGGGAGACTCTTACCCCTACATGTCGCAGTTCAGAGCGTTGGTTCGCCAATAGGCGCGAGACTCGAGAGGGTCGCCGTAAAACAAGGGGCTGGGGGACCAGTGTGAGCCGCGGTGGGTTTTACCTGCTGCTTGGGGGATGAAGGGATGGTTGCAAAGCCTACCGGATTTCGCGGCCGTCACATTTGGTATCAGAGCTTTGGTTTACAGAGCTCGAGAACAAGACACATTAGAACCATACGAAAGAATTCATCAGATATTGGGTTAGTAATATCCAATTAGAATGACTCGTTAGAGATAGGATCAGTAGTATCCTAGAACGAGTGTGAAGAGTTTATTTTTCAAATGAAAACAATTTTGTTTTGAAATTTAAAATCATTTTATTCATATTTGAATATTTATTTAATTTGAATTTGGACAGTCCGATATATAAAGATATTGCATATACGCGTCATGAACGTATATTCAAAGTTTTAATATACCGGATAGATATAAAACCGCACTCTAGTAGCCCGGAGATGTTCTGATGGTGGTTCGAAACATCATCAGCATTTATTTTCGAGTGACGAAGGTGTGATATCTATATATTTCCATTAGACTGGTGTGAGAACCAAAACTTATATAGCTAGATTTATTTGTTGTGATTTGGCATCAAAAACAAGATTTTCAGTATATATATCAAAATTATGAATTTGAAACGTTAAATTCATTAATTGATTGATGTTTGTGTTGTTTGTTTATTTGTTTGATAATTTTGAACCATTATGCCTAATTGAATCAAATATTGAACTGTAGTGAAAATTAGTCGCATTTGCTTGCATATACATGTACTTACATTGAACAGGTCATAGCAAGGAGGCTAGAGCAGAGAATAAAATTTGTTCGCCCGACAAATAGGTACATGTTTACTATAATTTACTGTTTTGTTTGGGTGATGATGATTTTATGAGCCTATTGGCTAGCCGCTTGGCTTTTTCTTTTTCTTTTTGAGATCAGAAGGCCTATATTGCAATTTCGGGATTTTCCCGTGGCTCCCGATGCAGGGGAGGTTATGGCGAAATTTTTCGAAAATTTAGGGTGTTAGCCAAATTTTTGAAAATTTGAAAATTCTCAGAAACTGAAAAGTTGGAGAATGGAAGCCAGATCGAACGTAGAGTTGATTGATCAAACCACTTCCGACTTTGTTCCTTTTCGGGGACGAAAAGTTTTAAGTGGGGGAGATTGTAACAACCCGAAAATCCGGGCCAGTTTAAAATTTTTATTTTGGCAATTTTAGCGAATTTTGAACATTTAAAATGAATTATTTTAAATAATATCGACGAGAAATTTATTATGAATATAATTCAAGCGTAGATTATATACATCATCGTTAGAATATAAATAATTATTTTTAATTATAAATAGAATTGAAATTGGCGCGGTAGTTCGATAATTCGATTTCAAACTTCAAATGAATGTACCGGGTGCAAAACAATCCGGATTTTGGCGAAACCAAAAATAATAGGATCTAATTGATAATATCTTTCCAACGAATCCGAAAAATCAATATTCCATAGCGGGAATCAAAAGATATGTCCAGTTGAAAATTCTGAATAGTCGCTATGGAATTCAGGCCCTTAAAAATGGGAATTTTGCAAACGACCTCGGATTTCGACGAAACCACTTTTGTTGGGTCCGTGATGTCAAATTATTGCTAGGTTTCAAATTTCATAATTTTTCGAATCAATATGTGAGCGTGGCAAAGGAAAACGCGTTTGACTAGTTTCAGTTGATTTTAATCGACTGGAAAATGGCCATTTTTCCAACGGTCTCAGAATTCGACGAAACTAGTTTTGTTAGGACCGTATCGTCAATACGAAGCTAGAAAATATTTTTCTGAAATTTTTAGAGCTAGTATGTGACCCCGGTAAATTGAAATGCGCGTTCAAATTCAATATATAGAGTTATATGTTGATTTTAACGGAAACTGATCGAAACGGTCGAATCAGCTTGTGATACATATCCCATTGTGTTCGGGATGGGGGTAATTAGCTATGGACGACAGGCAGTGGGCCTCGTTTCGAGGTCGAAATAAAAGTATCTTTTTAGAAATTAAATAATTAAAAATAAAACCTTTCCTCTTTCCTCTCCCTATTACCTCGTTGCCCCCCCCCCCCGGTCACGTTTCAATTCAGAAATTAAAAAGAAAAGAAAAATCGAAATCGCGCCGCCCCCCTCCTCCCCGACGAGCCGCCGCGCCCCAAGGCGATCGCCGCCCGCACCCCCCCTCCCTCCACTCCCGCTTCCCTCCTCCTGAGACCACGAGCCCCCCCCCCCTATCGAATCAAACCCGCGCCCAGGCTCCCCCCTAAACCCATCCGCCCCTCCGCCGCCTGCTAGAGGGCCCACCACCTCTGACCGCCCCTCTGAACCCCCTCCCGACCACCAGCAAGGCGCAGCAGCACCCCACGCCCCTTCTCCGACTTCGGCAGTGAGTTCTTCGTTTTTTTAATTTATTTTATCTTTTTATAATATATATGATCTCTATAGAATGGTCATACAAGAAAGAAAGGATCTTTTATTGTAGAGAGTTCAAAATATAATTTTTATGATATGTAGGAGTTAAAAATATATTTTTTATCGCATGTAAAGGTTGAAAATATAATTTTCATATTATGTAGATAATAAAAATGTGATTTTTATATAGTAGGAATATTAAAAACGTGATTTTTATATAGTAGAGATAGTAAAAATATCATCTTTATAAATATAGCAGAATAAAAATCTGATTTTTATTATATATATGTTGAAAGAAAGAAGTGATTTTTATAGTGATGAAATAAAAATTGAATCTTTATATTTGAAAAGGTAGCGTTGTAAAAATAGAATTTTTATCTATATAGTAGCGTTGTAAAAAATAGAATTTTTATCTATATAGTAGCGGTGTGAAAATAGAATTTTTATCCATATAGCGTGATTATAAAAATGGGATTTTTATATACATGGAAACTAAGTAAAAGTTCGATTTTTATATAGTGAATAGAGAAGTAAAAATTCGAGTTTTACATATGTAGAGAATACGGGAAACAAAGGTGACAAAAAGGCGAGAACGATGAAGATTTCTATAAATGAAGTGTCATGGAATTGGGATAGCTATCGGTGAGAATTTCTCACTCTTCAATCTCCTTTTTCTAGTTATATATATATACTAGGATGCAGACGGTGTTTAGCAGCACCTGACACCCGTCATCCACAGACCATGGATGGCTTGTTTGTTTGATTGATGTGTTGTGAAATTTGTTTGTGTTGTTGATGTGAAATCGATAATACTAATTAATGTGTTGAAAGGAAATAAAATATTTATATAGTTAAAAATATTTTATCGTTAAAAATATAATTTTTAACGTGAATGTGAATAATAAATAATTATAAACAAATCGGCCGATTTGTTTATATACACTGATTTGACTGATATTGATTGGGTCGATAAATTTTACACATCGCCCAACTGCACGAATAAAATCTGTGTTTGATTGTTTGAAACCCCACACGGGTATTGGGATAATATATGACATACACCAATCCCAATAATTAGTTGTATATCGATCGATGGATTGACAGGCTGTTATAAGCGTTAGATATCTATATTTGATGCTTATATAGTGTAGTGCACTTTGGATGATGGTTGATTATTTATCGTTGCTATTATATACATGTGTTGTATGGAATCCATATAGTTAATGTAACACCCCGAATTTCAATTAATACTAATGGTTAGTGATTAAAGTATAATTAATCTCAGATAAGAGAATCAGGGGAAACGGGCTGCGTCATTGCGTTCGTCTCAGAAAAATACGCGAAATAGAGTCCGAGTTTGCGTAAAACGGGTACCGTATGAAAGAGATATGGACGAACGAAGTTAGGCAGAAAAACCCGAAACTGGCCAGAAATGCACTGGCGCACTTGTGAAATGCGCCAGTACAAAATTACACTGGCGCACTTGTGAAGTGCGCCCATGTCGGGACAGAAAACCTGCACAGTTTCTAGAGAGTTCTGTGGTTGGGTGCACCAGTTTGGGGTTTGGGCCTGGTCTTAGGGCTGGTTTCTGGAGAGTTCCGAAATCTAAGGGTCCTAATCTAATCTAGGGTTAATCTAAGGGCCTAAAACACTCACCTAATCTATAAATAAGACCCTAACCTAGCCCTAAATCATCATTAATCTATCATACAACTAAACTATGGCAAAATGCTAGCTCTCATGGCCTCCACTAATTTATGAAGAGGGTTGCAAGTTAATCACTCTCTAATCAACCTCTAATCCCTTCTAAGCATCTTAATCTTCTTCATTTGGAGTGCAAAATTGCTAGTTGTGAGTTTCTATCACTTTGATGATCTTTTGTTAAACTAAGTAGATGAGATGTGATGAGATTTATGGTTTTGTATGTGGATTAATGAGTCTTGAATCATATGATATGATGTTAACATTAATCCTATGTTTATGCATGTTGAGTATGTAAGTTTATGCAAGTTTAATATGATGTATGTTATGTTTGCATGATGCTAAAAATGCAAGTTGTGGGCTATGTGATCATATGCATGTTATGCAAGTTCATGGTGATATGCTATGCAAGTTACATGTATGTTAATATGCAAGATATGCTATGCAAGTTACATGTATGTTAATATGCAAGATATGCTATGCAAGTTACATGTTTGTTAATATGCAAGTTACATGTTTGTTAATATGCAAGTTACATGTTTGTTAGTATGCAAGTTACATGTATGTTAATATGCAAGATATGCTATGCAAGTTACATGTTTGTTAATATGCAAGTTCATGATGACATTATGCAAGTTTATGAGTTAATATGCAAGTATGTTATGCAAGTTAATATGTAAGTTTATGTAACATGTTATATAAGATTATATGCAAGTTATGTGACATGTTATACAAGATTATATGCAAGTTATGTGACATGTTATGCAAGGTTATATGCAAGTTATGTGATATGTTATGCAAGTTCATATGCAAGTTATGTGTTTGTTAATATGCATGATGGCACCTTTGAAACATGTTCATACATATGCAAGTTGACACCTTTTATATGTGTTATGTTATGAGAACGAAATTACGTGGGAACGATGGGGTTAATTCAATGCATAAATTAATAAGATTGTGTGAAATTAATATAATTATGCATAACATAAAATAAATGAACATAGTATGGGAATTTGCCTATTAAGTTAGGTGTACCCATACTATGTGTTGGGAATTTACCTATTGAGTTAGGTCTACCCCATGGGAATTTACCTATTGAGTTAGGTCTACCCATGTTATGAAAAATGTGTAATTAATTAGGGATAATTAATATAAATTATGAGGGTGATTAATTAGGTGTAATTAATTGACTAAGACACGAGGTTGGACTCAATTGTAGCGTAAAACTGCCCGGACCCAACCGGCTTAACCAGTTGCTACAAATGTTAGCCCAATGTGAGAGGTCTTAGGCACAAACTAAATACGTGATTAATGTAAAGACACGAGGTTAGACTCGGTTATGACATAAGGCTGCCCGGACCCAACCGGCTTAACCAGCAGTCATAAAAGACAGTCTAATGTGAGAGGTCTTTACAAAGGTTACGATCTTAATTAATTAATTAAGAAACACTTAACCATATTAGCATGTAGAGGGACATGAGGGGTTAAGTGGGTGCCTTGGGTGGCATGAGGAAATCTAGTGGTTGCCTTGGGTGGCAATAGGAAAATACGATTAGAATACTTAACCAAAGTGGAAACATGTAATTAAACATGATTAAAGGGTTAAGTGGGATATACTAGAAAAAGGGACAAGCTTAGGTGGGTAGCTTGTGGGAGGCCCATTTCAACCAGTAACCCATACGTATCTTTGTGGGCTCGACCCATGTCGAGGACGGGACACGCATACTGGGTTTGACTGTAAGAGGCAAACGGGTTAGCGGTGGCAACGCAAGTCCAACGGGCTTCATATGCGTGAGTGGGCCCGGGCTGGTAGATAAGCCGTTGTTGCATCGTGTAGATATAAGCCGTGCACCGTTAATTATATCGGGTTGCCACGTTGGGGAATGGTACACCCCATGGTGGGGCCAGCACGGGTATCTACGTTAGGGAGCCGATCGAATGGGAAGTAGTGTGTACACCTAGTGGATTGTAGGGCCCCGTGGCGTCTACTTGGTCACCTAGGGGTACGCAAGTACTATTAAGTTAATTTTATAAGTCCAGGGGTGGGATCAACCTTTAAGTTAGGAACGACTGGTGTGGTGCAGTTTAGTAATTTACCTTAGGAAGGGTAGATGCGTCTTTATCTTTTATCTTAGTTTAGTTGACTGCTTAGTATAGCCGTTCATCCCTATATGTTACCGTATATCAATTTATGTCTTCTCTGGTTACTTTAACGATTGTATTGTTAAAGTTATAGGACTCGCTCAGACTTATGTCTGACCCCGTTGTTTTTATCTTTTTCCCAACCCTCAGGTCCTACGGTGGATCCTAGCAGTAGTGGAGCTTGATCGGATTGTTGTTCCAGTCTTTAGGAGCTTGGATAGATGTAAAGCTCCAGTTATCCAGTTATCTTTTTCTTTCGTCATGGCTATTGTATGAGAGTGGGATTATGTACTTCTTTATTTTGATAGATATTGTACTTGACTTTTATTGTGGTTTTATGATGTAACCAGACATGTTTTACTTCCGCTGTTATGAGATGATGTTTTAAATTTCAAGTACTGTTTATATCTGTCTTGTTGTAATTTTTCTGTTCTATATTCACTAAAATACTCCACCAATGCTATGGCATTCCCTTAGTGAGTGACCATAGCGGGAGTGGGGTGTTACACGTGGTATCAGAGCTTAAGGTTACCGGAACAGATAAAATTTTTAGAAAAACTATTTTCTAAGAACATTTTTGAAAAAAAAAGGTATTTTCAAAAACATGTCTTTTAAGAGAAAAGTTTTTGAAAAAGAAAAGCATAATCCCCAATAGCCATATCGTTATCTTTCGGAATCTCCTTTTTGAATCTTTCCTCTTTCGTTTCAGCATGGCTGAAGATCTTAACATCCCGGAGGGTTTAGTTATACCACTATGGTATAGGAGGTTACAAGAGGCTAGGGCCGCGGCTGCGGGTCCAGCCAATGCTACTACACCAGAGGCAACCGCTCCTCCTCCTCAGCCTAGAGTGGATAATTTTGCTAAGGTTTGCAAGGAGTTCAAGGCTATAGGAAGAAAACCTTTTCTAGGTTCAGAGACTTTCGTAGAGGCTAGAGATTGGCTTAAGGAAGTGGAAGAGTTGCTAGATATCTTTGAAGTGGAAGAGGGAAAGAAAGTCAAGTTGGCGGCTTGGTTAATGAAGGGAGAGGCCTCATTCTGGTGGGAGGTCACTAATGGAGAACGCCCTGTTGACTCTTGGGAAGATTTCAAGCAAAGGTTTGGGGCTAAGTTTCTCTCAAGGGCGGAAGAGAATCTGTTTATGGAGAAGTTCTTGAATTTGAAGCAAGGGAATCTCACGGTGAAAGAATATGTCAACAAATTCAATCAATTAGCAAGGTTTGGCATAGAGTTGGTGAATACACCGGAGAAGAAGGCTTTGAGGTTCGTTAGAGGCTTGAACGAACCATTGCAAGGAATAGCTATGACTCACATTCCTATGGGGGCCACCTTTGAGAAGCTTGTCTACATGGCACTTATGCATGAGGATGATAAGAATTCTAAGGCACCAGAGAAAAAGGGGGATCAGAAGAAACCGCAACAACAACAACAAGGCAAGGGTGGAAAAGGCAATGGTGACAAGGGGAAGAAGAAGTGCTTCAATTGTGGGACCCCAGGCCACCTCAGCAAGGATTGTCGCAAAAAGAAGAAGACCGGTTGCTTTCATTGTGGTGAGGCAGGACATCTTGTGAAGGATTGCCCAAAGAAGGGGCAGAGGACGGGGTCTACCTCAGGAGGTCAGGTGCAAGCTCTTATAGCACCACCTCAGTCAGGGGGGCAAGTTCAGGCTCTCTCAGTTCCACCGATTCAGCAGAGAGGTAGAACTATTTCCGTTGAAAGTCTGGTTTTTCTGTTTGATCATCCAGTTCGTACTTTGTTTGACTCTGGCGCATCGCATTCTTTTATCTCATCATCGTTAGTTGAGTCACTGCACTTAGACACCAGTCTAGTTGATGATCCCTTGGTTGTTTCAAACCCAATTGGGGGCTCCATATATCTGTCTATGATATGTTTGGGTTTGAAGATTTCTATACTTAGCGTTGAGTTTGGATGTGATGCTTTTGTATTGGGCTTCACGGGCTATGGGTTGATTTTGGGCATGGACTGGTTATCCAGTAATGGTGCCGTTCTTGATTGTGAAAGGAGAGTTGTCAGGCTTATGACCCGCTTGGGTAATACTCTCGAGATCTCTTGTAATCCCATGGAATCTGTTTTGCTAAGTTATCTTGAATCGCTCGATGCTTCGGTCGAGAGTTTGCGTTCTGTCAGAGTGGTCCGGGAATATCCGGATGTGTTTGAAGAAGTGAAGGGTTTGCCTCCGAAGCGGGAGATAGATTTCCGAATTTATTTGGTGGATAATGCCAAACCAGTGTCTTTGCCAGTGCGCCACATGGCTCCTCGTGAGAGAAGAGAACTTCATAAGCAAGTAGGGGAGTTGCTTGAGAAGGGGTTCATAAGGCGGAGTATATCGGAGTGGGGAGCTCCAGTAGTGTTTGCCACAAAGGCGGATGGGTCCCTCAGACTTTGTGTGGATTATAGAGAACTTAATAAGCTCACGAAGAAGAATAGACACCCATTACCGAGGATAGATGATCTCTTTGATCAGTTGGTTGGCGCCTCAGTATTTTCGCAGATGGACTTAGCTACAGGGTTTCATCAGTTGAGAGTGGCGGAGGACAGTATAGAGAAGACTGCTTTCCGGACTCCGGATGGTTTTTATGAGTGGCTTGTGATGCCATTTGGGTTGACAAACGCCCCTGCATACTTTGTTGATCTAATGAGTAGAGTGTTCAGGGAGTATCTGAATAAGTTTGTAGTGGTCTTTGTGGATGACATCTTGGTCTTTTCCAAGAATGAAGAAGAGCATGCCTTACATCTCAGAGAAGTGTTGGAGACTCTTCGAGCACATAGTCTTAAAGCTAAATTCTCTAAATGTCATTTTTGGAGAAGAGAAGTGTGATTCTTAGGGCATGTGGTCTCTAAGGAAGGGATAGCTGTGGATCCCGCAAAGATAGTATCTATCCAGGATTGGAAAGTTCCTAGAAATGTTACCGAAGTAAGAAGTTTCTTGGGGTTGGCAGGATATTATAGGAAGTTCATCAAAGACTTCGCGAAGATATCAGCCCCATTAACCCGCTTGACGAAAAAGAATCTGGTTTTCTCATGGGATGTAGATTGTGATGATGCTTTCCGACGGTTAAAGAGAGCTTTGACCACCGCTCCAGTTTTAGTGCTTCCAGATGGGAGTAAGCCGTTTGTTGTTTATACCGATGCTTGTGGGACAGGATTAGGCGCAGTCTTGATGCAGGAGGGAAGGGTAATAGCCTATGGAGGAAGGCAATTGAGAGTGCATGAGAAGAACTACCCTACCCATGATCTAGAGTTGGCCGCGATTATTTTCGCACTTAAGTCTTGGCGCCATTATCTTCTTGGTGAGAGATTCGAGTTGTTCACTGACCATAAATCATTGAAGTACTTATTCTCTCAGAAGGATTTAAATTTAAGACAGCAAAGGTGGATGGAGTTCTTAGCATCCTATGATTTCGAGATAGCGTATACCCCTGGCAAGGGTAACGTGGTGGCAGACGCCTTGAGTAGAAAAAGGCTATCTTTGAGTCCATTGTTCGTGGAATGGCGAAGCTTGGAGTTTCTTTCTTTGTTCGACTTCAGACCTTCTGTTGACTTTGTACCTGGTTTGTTGGCATCCTTGGAGGTTAGACCTACTCTTTTGGGACGGATTGGCGAGGCTCAGCGAGACGACCCACAGTTGGTTGAGTTGGTAGAGAAGCTTATAAGGGGGGAGTCGTCCAGCCATTTGGGTAGATACACCATAGATGATAAGGGATGGTTGCATAGAGACGGTAGACTTTGTGTACCGCAAGATGAGGGTTTGAAGAAGGCTATTTTGGATGATGCACATCGTTCAAGAATGACTATTCATCCCGGTGGAGACAAAATGTACCAAGATATGAAGAGAGTTTTCTTCTGGGCCGGTATGAAGAAAGATGTGGCCGAGTATGTGGCTAGATGCTTAGTGTGCCAACAAGTTAAAGCGGAGCAAAGGAAACCCGGTGGGTTGCTACACCCATTGGAAGTTCCGCAATGGAAGTGGGATAGTGTCTCGATGGATTTCATCGATGGGTTACCGAGATCGAGGAAGGGCAATACGGGAATTTGGGTTGTGGTAGACAGACTTACCAAGAGTGCCCATTTTATACCCGTAAAGAGTAAGAGGACCGCTCCATGGCTTGCTTCAGTCTATGTTAGAGAGATTGTTAGATTGCATGGCGTACCATCCAGCATTGTGAGTGATCGAGATCCTATCTTCACTAGTGAGTTTTGGAGAAGTTTGCAAGAGGCGGTAGGGACTCAGTTGTGTTTGAGCACCGCATATCATCCTCAGACGGACGGTCAGACCGAGAGGGTGAACCGTATCTTAGAAGATCTTTTGAGGCTTTGTATCTTGGATTTTGGAGGTACATGGGAGGAACATCTTCCTTTGGTGGAGTTCACATATAATAACAGCTTTCAGTCCAGTATTGGTATGGCTCCTTTCGAAGCTCTTTATGGAAGGCCTTGTCGATCTCCTACATGTTGGTGGGAATCTACGGATAAGATCTTGCTTGGGCCGGATATGGTTAGAGAGACTTCAGAGAAGATTGATTTGATTCGAAGAAGGATGAAGGCAGCGCAAGATAGACAGAAATCTTATGCGGATCGGAGAAGGACGGATCTTGAGTTTGAGGTTGGGGACATGGTTTTTGTCAAAGTATCTCCGTTGAGAAATGTTGTTCGCTTTGGGTCCGTTGGGAAGTTAGCACCGAGGTTTGTTGGGCTGTTTCCTATTAAGGAAAGGATTGGACGGATGGCATATAGGGTGGAGTTGCCCGACAGACTTAGTGGTGTTCATGATGTATTCCATGTATCACATTTGAGGAAGTGCTTACATGAGACCGCAGAGGTGGTAGAGCCGAGCTTGCTTAGAGATGTAGAGGTAGAGCGTGATGCGACGATTCGACGAGCTCCTACTCGCATCCTTGGGTCAGAAACTAGGAAGTTGAGGAACAGAGAAGTTCAGCTAGTTAAAGTGCAATGGGGAGATGACGAAAGCAATGCTACTTGGGAGACGGAAGCCAAGATGCGTTCTTTGTATCCATTTCTTTTTGAGAGTATGTCTTTTAACTTCTCCTTTATCACTTGTCTAGTACTTATCTTATCTTTAGTATATCCTCTCGCTAGTACCTATGACCTTTAGATAGGGTAAAGCCTATGGTTGAAACATGTGTTTGAAACATGTTATGGTTGATGGATGCATGTGGATGCAATTGTTTGCTAGTGGTTGCTCGTGGATGCATATACACACACATTAGGCACTAGATCGGCTCAGTCACTTCATGTTGCATATCGCATAAATGGATGTGGTAGTTAGATTGATGGATGTATCATGGCTGTGTTATCATATGGATGATGCATTTTTGTGTATGGTTGTGCACGCATATAGAAATTGTATGTGTCAATAGGGTTTCGCATACATATTGGATGCATGGCACTACCATGGTTTGCATTAAGGAGGTCGACTGAATCAGTAGACCGCCTGATTTTGCATTAGTATACGGACATATACACACACTTTCTGCATATGTTCATACATCATTAGAAGTTTCTAAGGATAATGGTTGCTTGTGGTTGATGGTTTAGTAGATGGTTGTTTGGTTGGTAGGATACGTTCTTCTTGACTTAGAGATTTCGAGGACGAAATCCTTTAAGTAGGGGAGAATGTAACACCCCGAATTTCAATTAATACTAATGGTTAGTGATTAAAGTATAATTAATCTCAGATAAGAGAATCAGGGGAAACGGGCTGCGTCATTGCGTTCGTCTCGGAAAAATACGCGAAATAGAGTCCGAGTTTGCGTAAAACGGGTACCGTATGAAAGAGATATGGACGAACGAAGTTAGGCAGAAAAACCCGAAACTGGCCAGAAATGCACTGGCGCACTTGTGAAATGCGCCAGTACAAAATTACACTGGCGCACTTGTGAAGTGCGCCCATGTCGGGACAGAAAACCTGCACAGTTTCTAGAGAGTTCTGTGGTTGGGTGCACCAGTTTGGGGTTTGGGCCTGGTCTTAGGGCTGGTTTCTGGAGAGTTCCGAAATCTAAGGGTCCTAATCTAATCTAGGGTTAATCTAAGGGCCTAAAACACTCACCTAATCTATAAATAAGACCCTAACCTAGCCCTAAATCATCATTAATCTATCATACAACTAAACTATGGCAAAATGCTAGCTCTCATGGCCTCCACTAATTTATGAAGAGGGTTGCAAGTTAATCACTCTCTAATCAACCTCTAATCCCTTCTAAGCATCTTAATCTTCTTCATTTGGAGTGCAAAATTGCTAGTTGTGAGTTTCTATCACTTTGATGATCTTTTGTTAAACTAAGTAGATGAGATGTGATGAGATTTATGGTTTTGTATGTGGATTAATGAGTCTTGAATCATATGATATGATGTTAACATTAATCCTATGTTTATGCATGTTGAGTATGTAAGTTTATGCAAGTTTAATATGATGTATGTTATGTTTGCATGATGCTAAAAATGCAAGTTGTGGGCTATGTGATCATATGCATGTTATGCAAGTTCATGGTGATATGCTATGCAAGTTACATGTATGTTAATATGCAAGATATGCTATGCAAGTTACATGTATGTTAATATGCAAGATATGTTATGCAAGTTACATGTTTGTTAATATGCAAGTTACATGTTTGTTAATATGCAAGTTACATGTTTGTTAGTATGCAAGTTACATGTATGTTAATATGCAAGATATGCTATGCAAGTTACATGTTTGTTAATATGCAAGTTCATGATGACATTATGCAAGTTTATGAGTTAATATGCAAGTATGTTATGCAAGTTAATATGTAAGTTTATGTAACATGTTATATAAGATTATATGCAAGTTATGTGACATGTTATACAAGATTATATGCAAGTTATGTGACATGTTATGCAAGGTTATATGCAAGTTATGTGATATGTTATGCAAGTTCATATGCAAGTTATGTGTTTGTTAATATGCATGATGGCACCTTTGAAACATGTTCATACATATGCAAGTTGACACCTTTTATATGTGTTATGTCATGAGAACGAAATTACGTGGGAACGATGGGGTTAATTCAATGCATAAATTAATAAGATTGTGTGAAATTAATATAATTATGCATAACATAAAATAAATGAACATAGTATGGGAATTTGCCTATTAAGTTAGGTGTACCCATACTATGTGTTGGGAATTTACCTATTGAGTTAGGTCTACCCCATGGGAATTTACCTATTGAGTTAGGTCTACCCATGTTATGAAAAATGTGTAATTAATTAGGGATAATTAATATAAATTATGAGGGTGATTAATTAGGTGTAATTAATTGACTAAGACACGAGGTTGGACTCAATTGTAGCGTAAAACTGCCCGGACCCAACCGGCTTAACCAGTTGCTACAAATGTTAGCCCAATGTGAGAGGTCTTAGGCACAAACTAAATACGTGATTAATGTAAAGACACGAGGTTAGACTCGGTTATGACATAAGGCTGCCCGGACCCAACCGGCTTAACCAGCAGTCATAAAAGACAGTCTAATGTGAGAGGTCTTTACAAAGGTTACGATCTTAATTAATTAATTAAGAAACACTTAACCATATTAGCATGTAGAGGGACATGAGGGGTTAAGTGGGTGCCTTGGGTGGCATGAGGAAATCTAGTGGTTGCCTTGGGTGGCAATAGGAAAATACGATTAGAATACTTAACCAAAGTGGAAACATGTAATTAAACATGATTAAAGGGTTAAGTGGGATATACTAGAAAAAGGGACAAGCTTAGGTGGGTAGCTTGTGGGAGGCCCATTTCAACCAGTAACCCATACGTATCTTTGTGGGCTCGACCCATGTCGAGGACGGGACACGCATACTGGGTTTGACTGTAAGAGGCAAACGGGTTAGCGGTGGCAACGCAAGTCCAACGGGCTTCATATGCGTGAGTGGGCCCGGGCTGGTAGATAAGCCGTTGTTGCATCGTGTAGATATAAGCCGTGCACCGTTAATTATATCGGGTTGCCACGTTGGGGAATGGTACACCCCATGGTGGGGCCAGCACGGGTATCTACGTTAGGAAGCCGATCGAATGGGAAGTAGTGTGTACACCTAGTGGATTGTAGGGCCCCGTGGCGTCTACTTGGTCACCTAGGGGTACGCAAGTACTATTAAGTTAATTTTATAAGTCCAGGGGTGGGATCAACCTTTAAGTTAGGAACGACTGGTGTGGTGCAGTTTAGTAATTTACCTTAGGAAGGGTAGATGCGTCTTTATCTTTTATCTTAGTTTAGTTGACTGCTTAGTATAGCCGTTCATCCCTATATGTTACCGTATATCAATTTATGTCTTCTCTGGTTACTTTAACGATTGTATTGTTAAAGTTATAGGACTCGCTCAGACTTATGTCTGACCCCGTTGTTTTTATCTTTTTCCCAACCCTCAGGTCCTACGGTGGATCCTAGCAGTAGTGGAGCTTGATCGGATTGCTGTTCCAGTCTTTAGGAGCTTGGATAGATGTAAAGCTCCAGTTATCCAGTTATCTTTTTCTTTCGTCATGGCTATTGTATGAGAGTGGGATTATGTACTTCTTTATTTTGATAGATATTGTACTTGACTTTTATTGTGGTTTTATGATGTAACCAGACATGTTTTACTTCCGCTGTTATGAGATGATGTTTTAAATTTCAAGTACTGTTTATATCTGTCTTGTTGTAATTTTTCTGTTCTATATTCACTAAAATACTCCACCAATGCTATGGCATTCCCTTAGTGAGTGACCATAGCGGGAGTGGGGTGTTACAGTTAACGCTATATGGTAATTGATTGGGCCTCATTCCAATTTAGAAAATAAAGAATATTATAAAATAAAGGTTCATGTGTTGACCGTACTCATCCGTTGAGATTAGTCATGTGTTGAACGAAATATTTTAACAATAAAATTTACATCTTTATCATTATAAAATAAAGGTTCATGTGTTGACCGTACTCATCCGTTGAGATTAGTCATGTGTTGAACGAAATATTTTAACAATAAAATTTACATCTTTATCATTATAAAATAAAGGTTCATGTGTTGACCGTACTCATCCGTTGAGATTAGTCATGTGTTGAACGAAATATTTTAATTCACGTATTGAATAGGATAAATATTCATTTGTTGAACAGAATAACGGAATCATTGAAATATATAAAGCCGTATTGATTAGAGATGCGCTATTTTGACGCGAACGATATTTATATCGATTATATTCGTTTTTAAATTTGAATTGAATCGAATAGAAAACCAATTTGAATTGAATCGAATAGAAAACCAATTTGAATTGAATCGAATAGAAAACCGATTTGAATTGAATCGAATAGAAAACCGATTTGAATTGAATCGAATAGAAAACCGATTTGAATTGAATCGAATAGAAAACCAATTTGAATTGAATCGAATAGAAAATCAATTTGAATTGAATCGAATAGAAAACCAATTTGAATTAAATCGAATAGAAAACCAATTTGAATGGAATGGAATATAAAACGAATTCGAATTGAATTGAAAACGAATTCGGATTGAATTGAAAACGAATTAAAACGAATTCAAATTGAATTGAAATTTGAATTGAATAGAAATGAATTTTAAAACGAATTTATAAGGAAAAATTCAATTTTGATTTGAACTGAAATGGAAGTTGAAATTGTTTTTGAAACGAATTTAAAACTATTTATATAATTCGTTTTAAATAGAAATCGACGAAATATATATTATATATATAATATAATGGCCTGAATAGAACGCGCCGCGCCGCGGCAGTTCGTGAATTTCGACCATTGACTTCGAATTGACGTTGCGGGAGATCCGACCGTCGGATTCTCCTAAAACCGGAACCGTTGGGTTCGTATCGAAAAGAGCTTTCAAACGAATATTAGAAATTTAAAATCTAACGGTTGGATTTGGAGATACGTCCAAATCAAATTTGGAAAAGGTCGTTGTAAGTGCAGTTCGATGGCCGTTGATGGAAATCGACTGTACGGGCCTTGATAAAATTATTAAAAATAGTAATAATTTGTGTAAAATCATAAGAAATGATTTGGGAAAAATTGGGATGAAAAACTCCATATTTGAAAACATAAAAATAGATTTTATCGAAATGAACTAGTTTTGAACTGAAATTAAAACCCATTTATTTTTAAATAAATAAACTGGATTTGAAATGGGTTTAAATAGAATTGATTCGTGGGTTTATCGTGAACTGTGTTTTAAATAACACTAGTTCTTTAATCCGATAATAAATAGAATGTGATTTGGGTTTATCGTGAACTGTGTTTTAAATGACACTAGTTCTTTAACCCAGAAAAAGAAGTTTTAATGAATCTGCAATTAGATTGAAATATGAATTGATAACCTAAATTATCAAATTTGGAAAATGAGCGAGAATGGAGTATCACCAGTTTTGCTCCAAAGCGATAGTTAAATCTTTAATTAGATTTGAACGGGAAATGGTAATTAATTTTACCGATAACACCGTGGTGTTAGATATGGAGTATTACCAGTTTTGCTTCATGGGATGAATAGGTTGGGATTGGGAAATAAAATAAATAATTACTTCGGTGTGGTTCGCTAATCCCGACTAGTTTGGAAAACCATAATTTGGTTTGAAATGACATCCAAAGGAAGATCAAAGAATAAATTTAAAGAATTTATCTTGGATAAAATTAATGGGAACCTTTCCCTGAGAATATGAATTGGAATGAGGCGTATGTTGTGTTTGTGTAACATTCGTTTTAATATACGCGGGTTGTTCGGAAAGTCTGGGTTTATACCCATTCTGAATAACTGAATCGACGATAAGTCGAAGATGAAGACGGTGGTTGAAGACCGGAAGTCTTCACATCGTTTGGGTGATTACTGATGATCTTGATTAGGCTGTACACCCAAGATGAGGGAATCAGTTAGTGGTCGTCCAGACGTACTTGGAGATCGATGGATATGCGAGGAAAGTGCCTCCGGTTTCGTTCAGACCCAGAACGAACTTGTAAATGGGTTGTGTGTCTGACATTGGATTTTATTCTATGTTGATTGATTTCTGTTAAATATATATCTGTTTGGCGGCGGAGAATTTATTCTCTTGCTTAACGCCCTTCTCTGAGACGTACGAGCTCAGAGGTTGTATATCGATGGACATCAGTCGCATGGAGTGAATTGCCAGTGTGGCACGCGTAAGTGGCAATTGATCAAGGCTTCTGTTGAAAAGAAAAGTCTTGTGGTTGATGATCAAAGCACGGCCTTTGTGGCGTAGCTTTGTGTATAACGTGAATTCGCGAGCCTCACACCTCGGTATGAGTCAAAAACGGGATAAGGACTGCAGGGAGAGCACGACGTTTCTTTCTAGCTTTGGTGGTGTCAGTGACTTACCAGCCCTGACATTTATATACTTTTCACCTATGTGGTTGTTGGATGAGGCGCCTCGATTTTAGGTCTGTAAGGACCGGGAAACGTGTGTTCGGGCATAATTAATCCTCTAACGTAAGTGAGGACCGGCCCTGAAGCATCCAGGGGTTGCCCAGAGTGCGTAGCCCTGGAACATTTGCTAGAGTGTCTCGAAAGCGGAGAGGAGCTTGCCCCTTGCCTCGACTCATGACGGAAATCCAATTTCCAATACGTGTATTTCGGTTTTATTTGTAGAGCCTAGTATGGCGACATGATAGATGGTACCCATGCCGCCTAGGATTGATATTTATGATTGAAAATGTTTTGACACTATACACTTACAATAGTATCAAATGATTTGTTTTAAACGTACCAAGCATGTTTGGCTATTATAAGGGAAAACCCTATCCTCCGGCTTACGTTGCATTGTGTGATGGGACCTGGGTCTTATAATAGCTTCATTTTTCGAAAAAGCATTGCGTTGTTTATTGTTATGCACTGGTATTCTTGGGAGGAAACCCGTTCCGTGTTATACGGCGTGGTCCCTTGAATTACTCTCTTTTAAAGTAAAGTTTTAAATAACTGTTTTAGTTCTCACACCAGTCACATGACTGACCTGGAGTTTATTGTTTTAACCTAAACTCTGGGTGCCCCTATTTTCGACACGGGCAGCTAGTAGTTTTGGTTTTGCAGATTTATATTCACAGGATCCTGATTTACAGCTGGAACGATGCTCGGAAAGCTCTGTATCCGTGTATCACTTCTAGTTGTGCTTTTGTATTATTTTCCGCTGCTATATAATTTATTGTAATCTCTTATATTTATCGAATGTAATTTATTCAATTATACTCTGTATATTCTTGTATCTGATGGAATTGTTGTAATAGCAATGAAATGTTCTTCCATCTGCGTTCTGATTTGTCCTGTTCTCAAAACGATCAGGGGTTTCGAACGGTCTAGATCGGTTTAACGACTGATTCGGATCGAGCGAAATTCCCGGCCGTCACATCTATACTACCTTCGCCTCTCCAATTCTTTTTCGATATTACTTCATCTCCTACGTTATCCATAGGTTGATTCATGTTGCATCAGCCTCATTTGATTAACATGAAGGATTGATTCATGTCTCTACACATCATGTTTTCTGTAGCAATTGATGTCATTAATTCTTCTCTTTTTTGGTACCAAATGCACTTCCAAAGACTGCACTTCCAAAACTTAGTGATTACACTTTCAAACCCACAAACTCCATCTCCACGATCTCATACTAGTGTTCCGCTCGAGAAGCTCTGATACTAAATGTGATGATCGTCTCATACCACTTGCACCGAAAGATAAGGAAGATACGCTGAAAGTCATGCAAGGCTGATATGGGATGATCATCAAGGAAACGAAATCTAAATAAAACTTGTCATATATGTAACAGCGCATGGAAAAAATATAATAATAACATATACAACATAATAGTAGTAAAGCATGCAATCTCATCTCAATATAAAACCACAAAGCATGTTATAAAATGCCATAAATCTTTATGTACAAGCTTCACTCATAGTATATGAATCAATACAATGAAACAATATCTAAGTAAGTATAATATGCAAGCCTCCAAGTCGTCTTCGGTCAACAGCATCGTCACAAGTATGCTCATCAGTATTATCGATGAGCAACCAAGATAATAAGAGGAAACATAAAACTTTAGTCAGACACAACTTAGTGTGAGCAATAAATGAATATCAATGACTATGTTAGAAAATATGATACTATACAGGTTCACGTCTCGTATCTGGCATGTCCTTGCAACCAAAGAGTTAACAGATAATATGTAAAATATGTTATCCGAACAACACAACGATGGGTAGATATTGCACAAAATAGGAAAGAAGAATCTAAGCAGCCTCTTTCAGCTCTTTATTCCTCAATCTCAGGGGGACTTCACTTCAGTATCCTAAAGACGATGGCATAGCCAAAGAAAGAAGAGAGAATATCCATAGCAACCATACTACTCATCAAACAAAATACTAGTTATCGCCCTTCAAAGGCTCGAATACTGATAACATGACCTTCCTCATACCACCTTCAGAAAAAACACTTGCAATCTGAAACCACAACACCATCAATTAAACATCATCACCCAGAAATTCAGCTTTATACTAACTCCCACATTTCATCCTCCAAGCAAAATTTTGTCTAGAAAAACTAAAATACAAATAATTTTGCTCCTCAAATGCATGCTAACTCTATCACTTGTCACTCCTTCCTATTCCACTTCAACCTTTGGACTTCACATCTCAGGTAGGAACTTCAAAGGATGCAATACACAACAGTAAAATTATCATATCATATCACAAATCTAACTGTACTAATGGGCGTTACCAACCAAGGCAAAAATTTGCCGCACAAATATATGCCTCTGTATATATTTTAAAAAAATCACAAAACATATCATACATGGACCTTAATAGAGAAACGATAAAAGAATTTGATATAATGATGAAAACAGAATTAACAACCGATAAATCTACTAAAAGATATCATGTTTTCAATATTACAAATATTTTAACAAACATGATTCTGCAATGACTAAGCTAAATAATTTCAAAGGAGTAATTTGTAGTCCAAACTAGAGAGGGATGTACCCTTTATATAGTTGAGAAATAAGAACATGTCTCTAATTCTCAAATTTTTTATTGCACTTTGCGTATTGCCTCATTGACTTTAATAGGGGTTCCTCAATCCTAGTTTTATTAAACCCTAAATCAAGAAAAATAAAATTCACTCCTTTGATATATATGATATCGCAACTTATCGAGAAAGTAACCAGAATCAATTCATTTCTTTACCGAAACTAAAAAATTAAGCGAGATCATTTTAATATTACATTATTAAATTGATTTCATATCTAGACACCAACAATGTCATAATTAGGATTAGTACAAGGATTTAAGCTATCTGCATACAAGGTTAAAAGTAAAATTAGTATTTAAGTTATAAGAAAACAAAATTAATAATAGTCGATATTTAAGTACCTTCAAATTTGCAAGCTCGTTATTTTTTAAGAGTGTGTATGTGTCTATATATATATATATATATATATATATATATATATATATATATATATATATATATATATATATATAATTTTGCAATATGAATAAAATTTGAAAATTAGGTTCTTAATTATTCAGTCATCAAAATTTACTTTCACAACTTAGATAAATCACTCAATCACTCGTACATACTAAAAATGAAAACATTCACCTAACACGAGTTCACACTACTAGGAAAATATTTCTTAATAAAAGAAAAACACCGTACCAACAACCCAAAAATATAAAGCAACAGAAAGTTGTAATACGACTGGGGGCAACCTTTAAATGGTAAAGTCTACATAAATATTCTCACGGAAAAAAAATAAAGGAATGCTAAAAGACCCGAAAGTCAGGCCAGAAAATAAGTGCGAAAAAGGAAGTAGCGGCTGTAATCCATTAAATAAATACTTGCATGTGTCCCCGTGAATTACGGCAGAAGCCACACAATCCTGACATCCCAATTTCGGGCTTTCCAGCAGTGTCCATAAAAAAAACTCAAATTTGCTGCACAGAACGGTTTGCCTAAACTTGCCGTTGTAACATTCAGCAACTCATGTGATGTACAAAACAAAACAGAAAATCCTCGGATGATATCTTCATTTGGTTCTCATTCCACATAAAACAGTTGCTGCTTGACGAGCAAAGTAGGAGAGAATAACATTTGCGCCAGCTCTCCTGATGGATAGAAGCGACTCCATCATCACCTTCTCTTCGTCGATAATGTTCGATGCTCCTCCAAGTTTGATCATCGAATATTCACCAGATACCTTTTGTACAACATAAACATTCTCATGATATTTACAAAAAATAATATTATGAGGGTTTCATTCACTAGCAATCAAAAGTATGGTAAATTTGGTGCAAACAATTTGATTGTCAAAATATTTGAGCCATATCAAATAATTCATATTTTGGTAAAAAATAATGACAATTACAGCCATGCAAGTCTAACCTGATAAGCAGCAATCGGCAAATTGGAATTGTCTCTGAGAAGACGGATTACATCCAAATATGGAAGTGCTGGTTTCACCTGTATATTATAGTTAACGAAATGTGAACACAAGATGTACCCAGGTATATTAAGAACCATCCTAATTACAAATGCTAAAACAAGTATAGTGGTTTATGACGATTGGACCTACTCATCTTGATCATCTTCATCGTCATTGTGCATTCGTGTGTGTGACAGTTGGAACCATACAGCATGTTTAAACCTTGTACAAATTATTAAAAGCTAAACAACGAGAAAGCACCGGAAAATTGGTGCGCACGTAGTGTTCAGAACATGAATATTACAGTGATTAAGAGGTTGTTTTGGAACAAGCATTTCGTTAGAGGTTTATACATCGTTGTGATTCTTATAAAAGAAATGCAGGAACGATTGACTCAATATACAAATATTTGACTTCAACTTACATGCATAAACCTAGGGCTGTCAACGGATACTTTCGGATACGGATAGTCATATCCGTATCCGCATCCGAAATCATTTTCGGATATCGGATATCTGCATCCGCGGATACGGACGGATATCGGATAATTATCCGCTCCGCCAACGGTCAATAAATCAATGAACATAAATGAATTTTTTAAGCTTAATCTTAAGCTTTTTCAACCCAATTAATTACAAAAGTACTAAAAATAAATAAATATGATGATAATATAAAATTTTGAGCAATTAGCGTGAGTTTAGTAGACTTATAGTTTTGCAAAATAATAAATTAGTATATTTAATTATGTTAAAATACACATAATTTAAGTTATAATCGTGAAAAAAAACGGACGGATAATTTTCGAATGCGGATATGCCTATATCCGCATCCGCATTTCCGGATATCGGATATTTATCCGCTTTTCGGATGCGGATGCGGACGGATTTCGGATTTTTCGGGTATCCATTGACAGCCCTACATAAACCATTCTGAGGCCATGACTGACAGCAAAATGATTAAACATGTAAATTTGGTGAAGGAGAAGGTATTGTTAAATACTATAATTACCGCACAACGGTGGGAAAAACCGACCGTCAAGTCACATGTAATACTTAAAAAAATCGTCTTTATTCATTTTTTTCTTCTAATTATGAATTTTAATGAAAAATTAACTACATTATTTGAAAAAAAATGAAAATATTTAGAAAAGTGTAATTCAAACTACACTAAGGTTTAAACATATAAACTGGTTAGGAACTGTTACCATTGTATTGATATAAATCACGCACCTTTAATCATATACAACAAAACTCAG
The DNA here is from genome assembly GCA_030737875.1 of Allium sativum. NCBI lineage: Eukaryota > Viridiplantae > Streptophyta > Magnoliopsida > Asparagales > Amaryllidaceae > Allium > Allium sativum. Next base: position 435,164,290 of record CM060920.1, read on the forward strand.
TTTATACCTTAAAGTCAAAAACATTACCGCTTTAATAAGAACAATTAGAATAGACAAACTGATAAACTAATGAAGTGATATAAAAATGAAATGGATTACCATGTAAATGCAGCTCAAAACTAATTCTTAGTTTTGCAAAAATAAAATTCTAGACTCAACTCAATACCAATTTGGATGACAGGAAGAACCGTTTATGGCACAAAACATGTACTTGATTACATATCTAGATTCCTTTAAAGAAGGCTGAAAGGAATTAATGTAAGACCTGTAGTAGCCTGTGCGAGTAGGGTTGTCAATGAATACCCGAAAAATCCGATATCCGTTCGAATCTGTATCTGAAATATCTGTTATCCGGCATTATCCGAAAAGCAGGTATGGATATCCGATATCCGAAAAGCTTTTCGGATACGGATATGGTTATAGTGGTACCCGTATCCGAAAAATATCCGTCCGACTAATTGATGTAATATATATAACTCAAAACAGAAAAACAGAGTTAATAATTATTTTGTAACTGTTGGATGTTACTATGATATAAATTTTTGTCCATTTTTATTGAAAAATTGTAGTTTTAGTGTTTAATTTTGGAATATTTTTTGATATGCCTATGGATATTAATAAAAAACAATGTTTCATTATTCACATTTTTTTATTCTGGTTTTTTTACAAACATTAGTATAAAAATTATTTTATGTTGATCCAAACTTTTTTATTTATACTCTTAAATTTATTAAATACAGGCGGAGCGGATTAATATTCGATATCCGTCCGTATCCGAAAATTAAGCGAACACGGATATCCGATATCCGAAAATTAAACGGATACGGATATCCGATATCCAAAAATAATTTCGGATACGGATACGGATATGACACTAGCCGTATCCAAAAGCATCCGTTGACAGCCCTAGTATAATGCGAGACCAAATTCAAAAATAAAAAAAATCTGAAAAGGACAGAACAGCAATTTCCATAAATTGGCTTTAAAATTTACACACGTGTTGCAAAATAATGCAACCTACAAATTTAACCAAAGATCAATTAAAAAAATGATAAAGAAAATCCAAATCCTAAAGGAAGCCAGATTGATTACAGGACCCAGATCAAAAAAGAAAGAAAGACAGGTCCAAGATTCAATCAAACATAAATTCGTTTGCATTCTATACCAAGGTTCAAGAACTCGGTTTCGGCCGTTTGAAAAATTGTTAGTTTCGACGAGTTTCGTAAATTTCGTTAGTTTCGGTTTTGTTTCGGTTTCGGTCCAGATTTCGGTTTTCAGTATTTTGATAATAAACGTGTAACAAAAAACTGCTGTAAATGGAACAAAAACTGCTGTAAATGGAACAAAAACTGCTGTAAATGAAACAACAAATTAAATATTACTACTGTTCAAGTTAAAATAAGCAACAGGTCGAGTTTAACAATAAACCATTCTTAATTAAAATAGAAGCCTAAACTTAAAGAATAAAAATAGTCCAGCCCAATATCAAAATAACCCTTTAATGAATGGCCCAGGTCAATAATAAAACAACCCAGTCAACACATAATAAAGCAAGCAGCCACGTTGCTGCTGCTTACAATCCAACAAAATGTTGTACGCCTAATCGATTATCGAATCCGAAAAACGAACCTTAAAATAAAAAATCATTCTCCAAATCGCTCTCAAAACCAACTGGCTCTCTCAAAATCGACCATCGGCTCGTTGGAGATACCGAGATGAAGCTGCTGCTCTCAAAATTAACTCGACGATGCTAGGGCAAGGGAGAAATTCAAGTCGAGGACGCTGGAGCAACGAATGATTAAGATCGGTTATTATGCTTATTTGGATGAAATTTTAATTTCAAATCTTTTTTCTTCAACCCTAACCGAAACCGAATTTTCACTCGGATTTCGGCTCGGATAATGTCGATACCGGTACGGTACCACCGAAATTTCGAGGTACCGTCCGATACTTCGAACCTTGTTCTATACATTATAGTTTCAAAATTCAAACTCGGGATAACCGATTCAAAATTTAAACAAAAGGATTTCAGAATGAGTAGGATTACAATCGCTCCCAAATTCATCTCAGATTGAAAATCAACTTTGTATGACACAGATTTTACTAAGTTCAAAATAAAACTGAAACAATTTTTAGACAAATGCCTCGATTTGTCAACATGGTAAATTGAATGGATTTCCATCAGACTCGTCGTCTTTGTTGTGAAAGAAATTTAACAGCAGGAATTGTATCATATCGCATGTCGCTCTATTTTTTATTTTCTTCTGTTTGTTTGGTAATTCATAGTTTGATTTTAATTTCCTAAGTTTGACAGCTCAATTACCCAAGAGATACAACTGACGAGTTTGATAATTACCTAGAATGTTTAATTTGATGAAATTTATTAAATAAGAGTACAGTACAATAACTGTAACAATTACGATACTAAAATAATTTGTGGTCCTGATTTGACATGTAAATGCTTTATGCATTTAAAATCTATGGCCTTTGTAGGCTAGGTTCTGCTAGTCCAGAGCCATTATCTGGTATCATGCTAACTTCTTGTCTTCATAGTTGACAGTAACATTAATGAACTTCTATTGAAATATAATTTGCATGCCAGTTATAATATATATTTTAGCCTTAGTTTAAATTTTATCAACCTTAACCCGTACTTTAATATTGGTTGACCAATGTAGTTTAATCTCTGGAGTTTTCCTGTGTATTAGCTGTTCGAAATCTTGATTTTTGATTTTTGATTACATATGTTACAGCTCTAATAAAGATTTAATACTAATTACAGACTAAGTCAATCGACGAGCCTTTGTAGCATCTTCATATTTTAATCTAGTTGTGAGAGATATTGGAGTTTTATTCAGGGTGAGCATGATCAGCTAACCAAACCGGTTGGTCATTTAATCGATTTAACCGATCATATTATACGGTTAGGTTAACCAAACTGAAAATGAAACAAGCTGGGCAATTTATACTGACCAACTGCTAACTTTTAACGCAGCGAGGTTAACCTACTAATCCTCACTGGTTTACCAACAGTGGGTTAATTGCACTAGACCAAATAATTAACCTCAAATAGCAGATTAAAAAAATGAAACCGATACAGGTACAACTGGAATAAGCAAACAAGGCAGCACATAAGAAATCATCAAAGTTAACTCAGGATAAATCAAGCATAGTAGCATAGCTCATTTGTATATTGCATTCACACCCAAAGCAAGCATGCAACATAACTCAGCGTATGTCATAATTTTGTGTTAGAAAATAAGGTCAACATATAGAAGCTTCAAATTTACACAATTTTTCTGAGTAAATGTTAAACTAACAACATAGAAATACAAAAATAATCTAAGCACAACAATCAACTCAAATAATTCCACTCATCGTTAAGGTAAAACAGTAAATAAAAATCATGAGAAACACATGTTTAGATCAAGAACTAAAGTAATTAGTTGTCCCATTATCTTAGCAAAAAGGAATATTTCCTTTGCACTAGCGACGCAACAATTTCTTCTGCAATGCTTAATGCTGATCTTCTTAATTTTACAACTAAAATAATCATTCAATACGAGAAAGCAGTATACTTGAACTAAACCTTAAGTTTGACAACAACTCTTCTGTAGTATGTTCCTGAGGCATCTTCCACCATAATGCCAACTAAACCTTAAGTCTGGAAACACTTTACTGATCCGTTTCCTTTCTCCAATCCATCTATCTGACCGCTTCAATGACCAAATTAAAACTGTAGTCCAAACTCTTTCCAAATCCATGAACCCCCGGACATCATTAAATTCTAGGTAATCGCTATCACACTTAATATTGAAATGATATATTTCAGTTTGTTGCCGCATACAAAACGATATACTACATAACAATTCTCTGGGAAGTCTTACCCAAACAAGATGTATTTCAATTCCAGAAACATACAATTTTTTTTCTTCATGCTCTCAGTTGCTTACATCTCATGGTTTCAACATAGGTTCCTACTCAGATGGGCAAGATTTTTTTTCAACGGAGTATGACATGGAAATCGAATGAATAGTTATCTAACTAACAAATGATTTTTGCACTCATGGATACAAGGACGAAATTTAAGTTCTCTTCCCAAAATAGGCAATCTTCCCAATATCTACTTTATACTAACTTTGTGCACTTTGTAAATTAATTGGACTATATCATTTGTTACAGAAATGTATCATATGCTGGGAGGAATGCATTTACAAACTAACACCAGAACTGTACAAACAACAGCCAAGAGAGGATAAAAAACATGCTAGAAACAATTACCGATTCGTTTGAACAACCTCAGTGGCCATTTCCCAGATTCGTTGGAAGAAATTGGCTTTCAGTTTATAAACTTTGATTCAAAACCGATAACCTCGAATCAAAATCGATAACCTCAGATAGCCCAAGCTACGTTTTTCAATCGGTAACCTCAGATCAAAATTGGCTTTCAGTTTCTCAACTTTGATTCAAAATCAGTTTTTTTGGAGTAAAAAAGGCAAATTCAGATGTAACATATGCTTTTGGCCACTTGGCCCAACAACGACCCTCCTCGGTTTAACCTCAAATGACCATCATTATATTTATTTTCATCATAAAATGAAAAGTTCTCACATCCATTTTTCTTGTGTCCTCTTCATACTGAACAACAAAGAATTCAAAAGCATAAGCGCAATCACCAATGAATCATGGTTGGGATTCGATTAATGGTACCATCAACCATTTCGATGTGTATGCATTTGGTAATATTGTCAAAGCAAGTTCTTTCATGTGGTATTGTGATTCTTAAGTATGTTGTCTTGTGGTTTCCTCACATTCATATATACATCATACCAAAGACAGTCGGTTTAGAAAATGGTATTAGTGATTTTCTATCTCCATGACTGGAAATGAAATATTGTTTAACTTCTATTGTTTATTTGAGTTTTCCATGCAATTTTATTTCGTTTCAGAATTTTTTTTTTAAAATGTTTTCATGGAACAGACTAGATCAAGTTGTCAGAACTTAACCGTGCTTCACAGTCTTTCACTAAGAAAACCAGGGTAAAAATAAACACCAACTATTATCTGAACAATGCACACGCATAAAATAGTTGAAAGTAGAAGCTTCATATGCCTAAGAAAAATACATGCCAACAATCCTCGTATATCTAATTACTCATCGTGTATATTGCAATCTCATTTATATTGTCTTTTGAGGATGATGCTATTTTGGTTTCCATATTCATGGTATCCTAATCACTTATTTGTGATATCTTAGGTGCAAATCAATCATTTCAGATGAAGTGTCACCTGCCTACTATAAAAAAATCACCATTAATATCTGCTACAAAGATTAAGTCGTTGTAGATCCACAATTTTTAGACTATTGAAATTTAGGGGGGCGTAGTCCCAAATCTCTAGAAAGAGTAAGTGAGTGTTAAATAAAAAGAGGAAGGATTCCAAAAGGATTACAAGATGCTGTACAAACAACAAACAACACCAACCCCACCCAGAATCCCACTCCCAAAAAAGAAAAAAGAAAAAAAAAATCACTTTAGTGGAAAATTACTGATGAATGTCAAGTATGTATGGATGTGCATAACTATGAATGTATATGATTATGCATGAACATAACTATGCATATAATTTGGATTAGTACGGTGTAATGAATTGCGTCCTTCAAAGTTAAATAGGTTCACCAAACTCAGGTGAACATAATATTTTAACATATTCTTTGTATTTCAAATAGCTGTTAGTTTTTTCTTGACAACTGAGATATTCCAAGGTATTTTATTTCACTGCAGTGTACATAAAGTCACAAATTTAGACAACATGCTCAAAAAAAAAAACATTTCTAATCATAGCAACCATGGATCAGTCCAACAACAATGCAGACCAAGTGAGTGTTTAAAGCATGATATGGCCAGCCTAATAGACGTGCTCATGGCATGTACTTCAACGGAAATTACTATTAAAACACAATTAAATACACAAAATTTAACGCATTCCAATAACCATTATATGTTCTTCAACACATCTGTTCAAACTAGGAAAAAATATTATCGGGGAAATTAAACACTGATCATATAACCAGACTTACCGATCACTGGCTTCATTAAATAACTTCAGAAGTTCTAGAAATTCAGATTACTCTAATTTGTTAACTAGATAATGTACTTCAATATTACATGTTCATTGCTTAATAATCATATAACCGCAAGTCTGCAAGTGATTAACGAATTTCTCTTATGACGGCAAACAAAGTGAAAAACAGTCTGGTAAACTCTCAAAGATGTGATACGAAAGGTGCGCATCTCTGAACTACATTACACTAATGTAGAATATGTGCAACTTATAAAGTTTATATTGACCATTACCATCTGTGTAGAATGCATAGATGATGAAGTGGAGAATTTTGATAGTTCATAGGCAAAAAAAAGCAAGGAGAAATTTGGTTCATGAAGTATTCAGCACTAACCATGGTTCTCACGGCGGTAAGTCGAGTCGAGTCCATAGAGGTCCAATTAGTCGACTAGTGGACTAGTCGTAGACTAGTCGGACTAGTCGATAAATAAATATATACATATATAATTTGAAATTTCTAGCTAATACATGGATAAAATTCAAATATGTACTGACATACCTCATGTGCTTTTATTGTTTATCATTGAAACATGTAATATTGTTCTGCCATCAATATTGTTTATCATTGAAACAATAGAAACACGTACATATTTACAGCCATCAGACATATAATATTGTTCTGCCTTAATATAACATACAGGAAGCGCGGACATTTGGCTAAACTGATAAAGAATAAAAGCACAAAAGATCGGCAAGTAGATTAATACTTATATGCAGATCGACATCGAAACTTAAACCCTAAATCGAACCCTCAAATCGGATTCACTGCTTTGCATAAACTTTTGAGTTCGAACCCTAAATCGGATCCTCAGATCGATTTGAGTTTTTAACCTAAATTGAAGTCTCGATTTGAGTTCGAACCCTCAGATCGACATCGAGACTTCGAATAGTAAATTTTAGGGTTCCAAATCGACATCGAGACTTCGACTTAGGGTTCCGATTTTAGGGTTTCAGTTTCAGCCGATGTTTCATGTCGATGCTCCAGCATCGACTAGTCGACGACTAGTCGCGACTAGTCGAGTGCCGTAATAACAGTGGCACTAACAAGTAACAACATAAAAGCATAAAGTGATCTTCACCGGAATTTTATGTTAGCGGACATAGTAGTGATATTACTTGCCCATGCATGTATTTTTAAATACAAGCTAATTTATGGTTTCCAGATGAAGCATGAGGGAACCTTTCAACACGGTTAATTTAGTCTGAAAATTGAGGAAAATCCAAGCGAATTCAACCCTTGGACACGGCTAGTCAATTCACACAGCTTTAATATAAACTATTAATTTCATTCAACCTACCCCTATAATTTTGTTTTCCTACACTAGTTCACTGATTTATGCAGTGCAATTGATGTTTACTATGAATATGTTTTTTCGGCATAAAAATATAAGCTTTCAAATTTGGTTTTGCTGTTAATTACATGTTTATGTCTGAGTATGATGTTATATTTCTCTCCACTTATTGATATATGTAATATATAGGAACATGAAGTTTCATAACTGAAGGTGAAATAGAGGCATAAGAAAACACTAGCTTAGAAAAAATTGCATATTAACACATTAATTTGTACACTGTTATCTATAAATTTTCCACATTCAGAGATGAAACATCTAAATGTATTAATTAGAGTAATTGTTAAATATCTACGTTATTTTGATAGAACAGCAAACAAAACAACACAGATTTATCATCCACTTTAGCATTATATTGTACAGTATAAAGTTTAAAAATCAGAATTAACAATAGAGACAAACAAAAAATTAACTACAGACTGGGATTAGCTTCCAATTTTTGATGGGTGCAATTAGCTTTTGGCTTCAAATATGATGCTCCCCAGTGTCATGATAGATTGAGAGACGGCATGAGATGGCGTAGATGCTTGGAACATTAGCTAGAAAAACGAAGATGGTGATAACTTCTGAACCGATGACAGAAGAGCGAATTTAATCAAACGAGGAGGTGGACTGAGGTTGTATTTCAGGAAGAAGAGGCGCTTAGGGTTTAGAAAATTGGGAAAATGATTTGTTAGACCGGTTAGTCATAACGAAGGAGAAGAAAGAGGAGATATTTGATGAGGACGTGATTCAGATAAGGTGAAGAAAGAGGAGATATTTGATGAGGACGTGATTCAGATAAGGTGAAGAAAGAGGAGATATTTGATGAGGATGCGATTAGATAAGGCAGGGAAGAGAATTAACGAGAAATGTGGGAGACGAGAAGACGATGTTCCGGTGTCAGGGAACGCTGCTACCTTTAGGCCAATAATTATTGGCACGAACAAATTGATTTAGGCTCTTTTAAGGTAGGGAAGCCTCCCTAACGGTCGGTTTGATAAAAACTACGACCGTCAATGGATATCCGAAAAATCTGAAATTCGTCTGCATTCACATCCGAAAAGTGGATAAATATCATATATCCGAAAGGATGGATGTGACATGTCCGCATCTGAAAATTATCCGCTCGCTTTTTTCCATGATTATAGAATAAATTATGTATATTTTGACATAATGAAATACGCTAATTTATTACTTTGTTAATTTCAAAGTCTATATTATACATAATAAATGCATGTTAATTGCTCAAAATTATTTGTGTTCATCATATTAATTTATTTTCAGTACTTTAATAATCATTTGGACTCAAAAAGTTTGATGTTAAACTAAAATTTTCCATTTATGTTCATTTACCGACCGTTGGCAAAACACATAATTATCCGATATCCGGATGTATCCGCGGATGCGGATATCCGATGCCCAAAAATAATTTCAGATGCGGATGCGACACTATCTGTATCCGAAAGCATCTGTTGACAGCCCTAATAAAAACCTAGCAAACACCTTTCTTATCTAATAGCATAAACTGTGAACATATAGTTTACTTCTCTATATTAGCACTTAGGCCCTCACTGGGCAAATGAAGTAAAAAAATATGATAATTTTTACCAGGAGAATATCTGCTCCTTCAGCTTCATCGGCTTTCTTCTCAATGAGAGCTTCTATATAATTAGCCGGATTCATCTGGTACCTTTGGAAAATAAAAGATCGATTTCTTAATTTTGCACTACAATTTGATACTTCTGATCTCACTAAGAAATAAAGAAGGGAAAAAACAAATACTTGAAAAATCCTACGTTTTTTTATCACCAAAGCGTGGGTTTGAGTCTAGAGCTTCTCTAAAGGGGCCATAAAATGAACTGGCATACCTGTTAAAAATTAGCAGACACCGTAATCAATGTACTACATAATCGCAGCGGGATGTCGATGAAAAAATGGATAAAATAGCAGATATGCAAAAAGGAAAGGGATGCGCATAGATACTTTGCCGTGTATGACATGATAGAAACATCCTGAAAACCTTCTAAATCAAGAGCCCCCCGGATGGCTCCAACTCGGCCATCCATCATATCACTTGGGCTGACAACATCAGCACCAGCCCTTGCCTATTTGGTATAAACAAAAAAAATGTATGTATCCAACCCAAGAAAATACTAATTTGAATAATTTATTATATTATTATTTGTTTATAAATTTATTCTCACCTGAGAAACAGCTTGCTTGCACAACTGATGGACGGTTTCATCATTCATAATAACCCCTATTCAGATCCACAATGACATTAAATTCATAGTTATGTAGTAATCATTGGATCAAGAAAACAATGCTCTCCATGAGGTGAAAGTTAACAAAGATGATTTGAATCAGTGAATAATAATACCTTGATAGCTTCTAACAAATGCAAATATAACACAAATTATTGGTCAGTTAACAGAGTATTTTAAGTCACTAGCTAGTGGTCCAAAGTGACACATTTATGAGGTAGGAAAAATGAGACATAGCTACTAGAAGAGAGATGAAATAACTGGCAAGTTTAGCATGCTACTGATTTCTGGCTAAAAGCAAAACTTTATGACCTATTAAAATGTTCAGTCCCAATACTTGCTTATATCGTTATTGCATTGTAAAGAAGGAAGAGAATACAACTTTCAAGAAAACTGCAAGTCCCATGAAATCGAATCACAGATTAAGGTAAAAAAACTAAAAAAAAGTCACCACAGAGTGGTTAAAAGATATCTGTCTGCATCAAAAGTATGAAATGTTGATCACATGTGTAGAAAAATGGAGATTATCTAAACAAAGATATGGAACTCTGAAACTTGTAGCTAACAGCCTAACAACGTTCACAATTAGCAAAAGGTTATATGCAGAAGGAAGAACTAAGATTTAAGATCCGTTTTTCAATCAACTATATGTTATTTATCCACACATTCTGCAAAAATAATCAAGTGTTGCATAGCTCGCTCCAGTATTCACTTTCTAGAGGATGCAAAGAATCCATGATGCTATATTTAGCCGCAGACACCAATAAAGAAATGACAGCAAAACAAGCTTGATAAATGTTTGTTGATTTCACGCACCATCTTCCCTTACTATCCCATCATGTCCATCGGAGTTATATGGGTCCAACGCAACATCAGTGTATATCACCTACCAAAATATTCAAGAAATTTGGTAAAATGTTCATTATAGGTAGTGATAATAATACAAATTTCTGCAGGATAAACAATCACCTACAATGTCAGGAAATTTATCTTTCAGAAGACGAATCGTACGAGGAACAAGACCATTATCATTGTATGCCTCGTCTCCTGTTTGTGACTAGAAAAAGAAAACCCATTTTCAACACTTGACAAAAACTAAATGATATATTACACCTGATATGAATTGCAACCTTTAGAGCATCTGGGATTTTAGGGAAAAGAACAAAACTATTGACACCAACGTCCCTTGCCTTGTAAACCTGCATATCATACAATATCGTAACCAAACTCAAAATATGCATACATTATTGAGTGCATCAAACAAAAACTCACTTCAAAAACATTGCATCAATCCAAAATGTTGACATTATTATGTGATAAAAGAAAACTAGGTATTTCTACAAAACATTACCTCATCTATAAGTCCGTGCCTCCATCCTAGCCTAAAGCATCCAGGCATAGCTCCAATTGGAGTGTCTACATCACCTGATAACAACTTATACTATGTCACAATTAATTAACATGTGACAGAGATGACAAATTGGAGGGCGTTGTGTCCTAAGAAATCAACAAATGTACTCTTTTTGCAGCGAATTATGTATAGCCCTCACTTATTGTACAACCTTGTGCACAAGTTATTGCAAAACCAAATCACCTACCTTCATGAATAAATACTGGAAGTACAAAATTTGCAGGAGTGATATTTGTTTCTTGGAAAGCTGCCCTCAATGTTGGCGATTTCCTGTTGCGACGGGGACGCTTAATTATAGGCTGAATGATAAAAACAATACATGACAATGATCACCTCTGTATAATAAAAGAAACTAGACAATAGTATGTTTTAGCTGATATTTTAATGTATGTCTAAAGAGTGTTAAATTGCATACTTAAATTCAAAATTACAAGAACATATTATACATACTAATGGATCAATTTTTGGGGTTCCTTGTGGGCTCGCTGGCCTGATTAGCTGTGGAGGATCTGGAAATTTTCCAGCGACAGCGTTAGCTTCGCACTCTTCATTACTTAACCCTGATATTTTAACTGATACTCCATTTTCACTGCTTGCTCTAATAACATTCAAGGATCTAGCTTTTGAACTAGGCACCATAGCAATAGGATTCCAAGTATTCATCGATTTCAATCCAACATGACTCTGAAGATATTTAGGTCCAAGAAAGTGCACATTAGTTGGAGTCAGTGATAACGAAGATGCCATAGCTTTAATAAATTATGATCTCCTGCAACATGAAAAACCTACTATATTAGTGTAAAAAGTAACAAAAAGAATCTATGTGTAAAAGGGAATGCAGTATCTTGCATTTTAAAGTTTTATTGTATGAAATAAGTGTAATGAAGATTTTAAGAGAAGCCGTGTTACGGACAGTCTCTTGCAGTATCCGTTTTGTTGAATGGATGGAGAGTTTACATTAGTGCAGAGGGATAAACTGATCCCTCAAACAGTGATAGCAAAAATGGCGACTTCGTACATTCCAAAGTGCGATTTGAGAGGAATTGCAGCCTTCCCAATCCAAGAGTTAAATTGGATCGTAACCCGTAAAAAATGTAAGGTCCTATTTCAGAGCGAAAATACTGGAGTCCAATACTGAATCGCTATTTCAATTTAAACATCGAATTGAAACAAAATCAGCAGCGATTTATAGTTCGACATAGCGATCTCAATTCCGCAAAAGGAGGAAAAAATAATAAAAGAGGAATAGGAAGAAGAAGCAATAGTAAACCTGAACAGAAAAAAAATGTAGAATTCAGAAGCAAAGCTGACTTGTTTTCCTCTTCTATTTTCCGATAATCCTGAAACCCTAAGCTCTAGGGAGCAAGTTGACTGACAGTATAACAGTAAGGTTGGGTCAGTGTTATCTACAAAGTTATCCGCTATGCGTCTATATCTCCATTATTTATTTCGAACATAGTGGAAATCTACGATTTATTTCCTTTAGGGGGGCGTTGTTAACGAACGGAAACGGGGCATTTGAGCGTGACATTTGAGTGGGGAATTTGAGCGTGGTACTGTAGCGAACGGGGAATGTGTTTTTAGCCACGAACGGGGTATTTGAGCATGGTATTTGAACGGGGTAATTAGTTGTTAATTTGTTTGTTTTGAATTAATTTATGTACTGATGTTTAATTGGACCGTTAAATCTACTTAGCGAATGTGTTTTTACCAATTTAAAAGAAAATTGAAAAATGACATTAAGCATTAACAAATAGTCTACATTGGGCATTAAGCATTAATAATGCAGTGTACAACAAAACACTAAAAATTTGGTTGAAGATGAGACTTGATCTTGGGTCTATCTCCAACAAGCCATGTACACTTACCAACTAAGCTAAGTATTCTTTCATGACTAAGTAGGATCTGAGTAATTAATTATCCCTGCGTCGGACGCGTCCGACGCCAACGGGATGATTTCCAGCTTTCGGAGATCGTTCCATAGAATGGGGAGAAACTACTGGCGTCCGACGCGTCGGACGCCACAAAAACTGATTCTGGCACGCTCAAAGACTGCGAACGCACCCTTAATGTACCGGTCTGTTTTAATTTGGTACATACTTTGCTAGCGCTCTTTTTACAAGCAAAGGTGTGTTCGCAGTCAAATTTAGGCACGCTCATTTTTTTTATTTTTTTTTGCGTCCGACGCGTCAGACGCAAGTACCTTTTCCCCCTTCCAGATAGCGCGACTCTCGAACATTGGAAAATCAACCGTTAGCGTCGGACGCCAACGGTTGATTTTTCAACGTATCTTTTCGTGCTCTATAAAACTGCACCGCCTCCCCCTTTCCTCCCCACCTTAATTCGATTCCTCTCCTCCTAACCTCCGATTTTCAATTTTTCCGAGCAATTTCAAGCTTCAAAATCGGTAATTTTTTATACGGTTGTGTATATTTTTCAATTCCCTATAACATATGTTTTTTTCGAATTTTTTTGAATTTTTTTTTTTTGGGTTATGCAGATGGCTTCGTCTTCCACCTCTGCTACCTCGCAGCCATTTGCGAACTTGACGGACGACCGGGAGTCCGCTTTCACAGATATTTGCGTTGAGTTTATAGCCGCTCGCGATACAGGCGTCAGTGGGTTCTACTCAACAGTCGCGGCAATAATGAATGACCGTTATAATCTGGAGTTCACAAAAACCCAGATCAAAAATAAATGGGACAACATGAAGCGCTCTTTTCGAGGTTGGGACAGACTGCTACGAACACCCGGCGGTGTATGGAATGCAGAGTTCGATTATCTGGACGGTTCAGATGATTTTTGGAGTACGGGCGGTGGCAAACCTTACAGACGATTCAGGAGGAACTCGCCTTTGAAGTTCCGAGAGCAGGACATTATGTTCGAGGGTTGTTTGCGGAAAGATACTTGTGCGTATCCGATACCTGCGGTTGCACCTCCTACTGCACCAGCACCTCCACCAGCGCCTGTGCCAGCTGTTTCTTTCTCCCCTGCCGACGCGGGTTTCTATACTGGTTGGATGGCTTCGGGCGATCCCCCTTCTGATCAGCCCTCTAGGCGTAGACAGGTAGCGCGTGCCAGCTTGTTTATGACCGAGGATATGAGACAGCTTGCTGCTTGTTGCTTGGAGCATCTTCAGAGAACGGGTACGCGTGTGGACCTTTGGGAGATTCTGACGATTTTACGCAATGACGAGCGGAATGTGGGTATTGTTCGGGAGCTTACGGATGAGGGCATATGTGGGTTTATTTCAGCTGGGTTGAGTCAATTACCTCATCGTCGTTTATTTTAGATTTTCATGTACTTGTTTTAATTCCAGTACCGTTGTGTTCTTTATGTTTTATGAAAAACGTTGTCATTTATTTTATGAAATATGTTGTCGTTTTGTTTGATGCAATTAGAATTTAATTAAATCAAACCATTAATTTAACAATTAAATACCACGCTCAAATACCCCATTCGCAGCTAAAAACACATTCCCCGTTCGCTACAGTACCACGCTCAAATACCCCGCTCGCGTTGGTTAAGAACGCACCCCAAGACTAATTCACATTGGCGTTCGCTTAACACGCAGCGTGAGACCCACCGAACTATCTAGTTCGACCTTACCGTTGTTTGTAAGTCGTTCGCGTCAGAAGCGTTCGAGACGTCCGACGCGAACGGCTTGCAGGCATTTAATCCCCCTATAAACCTCATTCCACCATTGTTCATCATCTCATACATTATACTCTCTTCTACTTCTTCTTTCACATCAAATAACTTATTCAAGCTCAGGAAGTGATGATTTTGATATTAAAGATTTGCAGGACATCAAGTTCATTCAACTGTACTATGCTGCAAGACGGCCTCACATACTTGGGTACATAATTCTGATGCTACAGGTATAAGCTGGGTTAATGAAGTACTTACAGACCATGCAGATCGGTATCAGCGAAATTTCTAAATGAAAAGACTTAGTTTTATGTCTTCGTGTGAACGGATATAATCGCTTAGATTGCAGCCAGCAATGCACGTTACAGTTAGAGAAATGACAGTCGTCTTCCTATATATAATCGCATTGGCTATTCATGTACGTCAGGTTACTAAAAAAATTCAATGAACAGTTAACACGGTTAGCCGTTATTTTCATACAGTTCTGGATTTTGTCTTATCACTATTTGTGGATATTATTAGACCGATCGATCCTCAATTTATTTGAATTCCATAACAGATCTGCTTTTCACCACGATATTACTTATTTGTTTAGAAATTGTATTGAAGCCATTGATGGTACGTATGTAATGGCTCATGTTTCTCAGGAAGATCTGCAACATAATGGTTGTATGCGCTTTTGACTTAACATTTAGGTTCGTCGGGGCAGAATGAGAAGGAATTGCCCGTAAATCCATAATCTTTCATGAAGCTATAAATACTCCTAGTTTGAATTTTGTGCATCCGCCGAGAGGACAATATTATTTAGTGGATTCAAGATATCTAATATTGGACAAGTATTTACCACCTTATCATGATGATACACAAAATGAACCAAAGACAAAAAAATAAAGTTTTCAACTACTACCATTCAAGTTTGCGTATGGCAATCGAAAGAACTTTTGAAATTTAGAAGAAAATTTTTGCTATATTACGCGACATTCCAACATATCCATATAATGTTCTGATACAGATTGTCGCTGCCACAATGGCTATTCACAATTTTATATGAAAGTACAATGTCGAAGATCCTAACTTTATGGCATATGACAATAATCTGGATATGGTGCCTGAAGAATATCTAAAAGAGTATTATAGCATGCAGAACCGTGGGAATAATGATAGTGAACAAGTTCAAAGAAATACAACAACAACAACTATTATGACATTAGTTCGAGATAACATACAAAATGACCTAGTTGTTGTTGGGTTACGTTAGGAATTTATTTTCTACATTTGTTATTCGGTACTTTGATTTTTGCATTTGTATTATGTATTACGAACTAGAATTTTGATTTCCTGTGGTACCGTTTGATTTTCAAACTGCCCAGTTAATGTTCGTGTCCGCGTCAGATGCTTCCGACGTGTCGATATGGGGACCACACCATTTGCCCCTTCCAACCGAACAGCTCAAAAGGTAGCTTTCGCGTCTGACGCGACGACGCGTCCGACGCAAGCCAACAGCTGTTTTTTCATCCCTTTTATACATATCCATACAAATAAAACACATACAAATAATAATTTTACCCCTTCCAATTTACCCCTTTCGTAAAAAAAACACATTCTCTGTTCTTAACAATTCCCCTTCGAAATACCCCTTCCCGTTCAAAATCAAACGCACCCTATGTCGTATTATGTATTTAAAAATAACTAGTGTGAGCCCGTGATACGCACATGGGTAGCAGTTATATGTATTGTGTAACGAAATTTAGTGAAAACACTCAAAAATATAGTCATGTAGTTGGAGTATCAAGATTTTGGGCGTGCAGTAGAGATCTTTAAATGTAGTATTTAGTAGAAGACTTTACTAACATGAAAAAAAAAAGTAAAAATTTCACAATAAGCAGGCTTTTATATGTGAAGGTATGCATGTCGAGGAATAAAACCAACCTAAAAACCACATGTTGTCACGAAAGCATGTTGCTCATCGCAAACAAAGATATTACAATCGACTTGAAAAATATGCATACTTCGAATTATCTTTTGAGATTGAATTTGCTTTAACAAATTATATACAATTGTTGACTCGGTTTATTTTATTGGTAAATAACTTGATTTTTTAAAATTTGTACAGCTACATTCTTGTTAAAACCAGTTTCAATATAGTACTTTTAATACTTGGGGTACATCAATAACGAATGAAACAAAAATATAATCAATCTAGATTTTTGGTGTAACAACCTCAAATTTTATGTACATTTTTTTATGATTTAACTTAAATTTTGGTTTATTTGTTTGGATTTTATTTAAAATAATTATTTTGATTTATGATATGAAACTAAATTTATTTTGGATTATTATATCACAAATGAGTTTGATTTCGATTAATATAATTTAATAATTCAGATAAATATTTTTCATTCCGATCTTATTTATTTAGCAAATTTTATCGAGTTTATTTATACGAATTTGAATTTATTCTAAAGATTACATTTTAAATTGTGACTAGTTTCAATATAATAATTTGTTTTCGATATCAATAAAAATTTATATTTGGATGTAAGTTCAAAATATTTATGTTGCAAATATGCCATTTGAGTCGATCGTTATTACGAAACATCGTTAAATTTTCATTCAGTACTTCAAACCATTCTTCTTCCAGTTTGTTAATTTTATTATTTTGTTCGCTTTCTATATTAAAATTATTCGTTGCATATATTTTCACAAGATCTTCGTTTTCTTTTTATTTTCAATTTGATATGTTATAATTTTATTTTATTTATTTCATCAACTAAAAATATTGTTCAACTTTTATTTGTCAGAATTCAATTTTCATCAGTTTCTGTTAGAATTCAATTTTCATCTGTTTAAATTTAAATTGTTAACGTCCGTCGTTCTATATTTTAATGTTCCGTTATATAAATTTAAAAATGTTCGTTACATATATTGCTAACAATTCATTTTCTTTCCGACCTCGTTTGCCATTTTCCCCAAAAATAATTCATTTTCATTTTGCCACGTCCTTTTATCTTTTGAAATTTGACCAAACGTTAAGGTGGCCATGTTCTTAGTCCATTTCCCAAAAAAATCTGTATACCACGTCTTTAGCTTCCCCAAAGAACCTCTCCATCGCTTACCGTGCACAACAGTTATCTTCCCACTTATTTATATTCCATACATTAATATATACTCAAATTTCTTTACCCGAGAACACTGCAGCTACCCTTATTTTTCTTTCACCTCACGTTCTCATCAACAGCTTCTTCCCTTTTTCAAATGCCACCACGTCTAATTCCTCCCCAAGTCGTAGTGCGCTTCCTCTCCAGTCGAGCCATCCCTCCCACTCCGACAACACCGAGCCTCCCAGTGACACGCGCTGATATGCTCAGCCCTCCAACTACGGAACCATCTCCGCCAGCCGGCCCACTTTGCACTGCATCTCACTCCCTCCAACCCTCCGCATTCACCCTTCACATCGGCTACGCCCAGGCGCCACCATCTACGTCTGAACTCCGTTGCCGAGCTTGCGTTCACCATGAGCTAACCAAACAACCTGCCGTGACCCCTTAATTGACCCTTTGTCCCTTCTCCTTTCTGTGTTTTTCTGTTACGTGAGTATTAGTTTTTAAGGGAAGATTCTTACGTGCGTATTGATGTATTGGTGTGTGTGAGAGTTAGTGATTTTGTATATGGTGTCTTTGTGGCGTGCGTATGTACTGTGGCGCGTGCATGTATTAGTGAAGTGTGGGTGCTTTCGTGTATATGGTTTTAGCGAGAAGTTTTGGTTGTATGCTTCAGTGGTTGTGTGAGTGCTATTATTCTGTGTGATAGTTTATTCATCATGTGGTGTCTATTGTTTTGAATGTATTTATTTTGAACAAAGTTATATATACATATATTTATACTATATATAATTGTATGTGTGTGTTTTAAATATAAATTACATATATATATATATGTATATGGATATATAGTTTTGATGTAGGTGTGTTTAGCATTGCGTTGAATTTTAAAATATATAATACAAATATATATGTTATGTTTTATAGTGTGTGTCATTTTTGTAAAGATTTATTGTGTTTATTTTTCTTGAGTCGCGTTGGTGTTGAGTTTGAAAAACCCCATTCCAAAACCCAATAACCGAACCGTTCCAAAACCCAATGGTTGAACCGATTCATTCCTCCTTCTATGAAATAATAAATTTTATTGACTGGTCATCGTGATTGAATACAATCTGAGTCATGTTTGGATATCGTCGTCTCATTTAGTGCTCATCTGTTGTTGTCTTCATTTTTATGCCACGAAAGGTGAGTTTATCTCACACCTGACTTACATTTTTCATGGATGCTAGATCAATAATGAACTGTTATATGAAATGTATTGGATTACATATAGAAATTGTTTGGTTTGATATATATGCACATTTCATATGTGACACGATATTCATATGGTCCGTAGTTGCAATGATGATATATATGCTGTGATTGTTGCTATGTGATTGTTGTTTGCGATTGTTAATACCCCAGTTTAGAAAAAAATCACTAAGGGTTGAAATGATACATACCCGAATGGACATTAGAATAGGGAAAAATCGTTATGGGTCAAAATGATAGACCTGAACGATTTTTACTGAATATGGGATCGCGGGTTGAAATGATAGACCCGTAGAAATTTTATAAATTGCGGGTTGAAACGATAAATATCTGTATCGCTTGACCATAGGGTAGAAAACTATATACGAAAACCGTTGGTCGTATTTTAAAGTATTTTGATTTAGGAATTTGATTTTTTTTAAATAATAACTTAAGATTTATTTTATATATTTATATTTTAAATATTTTAAACTTAAATTTTTATAATTTTGAATTATATGTTTTAAAATAATTTTTATAAGTAAATATGGATTTAATGCTTATTTAAGTTTTAAATTATAATTTATTTATTTTAAACTATATAATTTAATTATATAAGTATTTTTAACTTTTTATAGTATTATAAATAATTATTTTAAACTTATTTTATGTATTAATTTAATTTTATATATGTTTATAATCTATATTCTAATTATTTTAGAAGTTCATAAACTTATATATATATATTCTAAAAATTTATTTTCTTATATATATATATATTATATATAAACTTTAATAATAAATGTCAAGATGGATAGGTTAGATTTCGCAATTTAAATTTGAAGTTTATAGATGTAAATTTATATAATGATAACGAATGAACTCATATTAAGTTATGAATTCAAATTGATACAACTTTTAGTGGAGATGAATTTGAATTAGGTAAAAATGAAATGAATTTGATTTCTTTAGCGACAGAAGTGTAAATTTGAATATCTAAATTTTACATAGAATTGATTTTTATAAATCGTTTGGTTTTGAATTGGGAAATTTGTTGAATTGATTTATAAGAGTAGTTTAAATCTTATAAATAGTTTGAATTGAATATAAGGCTTTTTAAGTAGTGAATTTGAATAGTTCGATTTAAGTTAAGATATTATATGATTTGGTTTAAACTGAAACATAAGATTTCGATTTGAATTATATAAACTAGATTTGAACCGAAGTGATCGGATTTTCGAATTTACTTAATTGAATTCATATAAAGGAAAATTTGATTATACGAATTGTTAAATTTATAAATAACGATTTAGAATCATATGACATGAATATACCTTGTTTAAATTGAAAGGTAAGAATTGACTTGAATCGTATAGTTTGAACTCGAACCGAATGTTGAATTTTTGAATCGACGTAAAGCATATTGTTGAATAGTTTGAAACTTGAATTTTCGAATATAAATCGAACTAAAATATCCTTGAAGTTAAATAGTATTGGTTTATTTTATATTACGAGACCTTTACGATATGATTTCTAAATCGATTCGATTTAAGCAATTTAAGTGAATGGGTTTCAAAATTTTATATATTCGAAGTTAGATGTTTAATTTTGAGTTCAAATTGGAATATGAGATTTTTTATAAACTATTTTATAAAGTGATTTATAAAATAACGATCATGGTGTGAAAAATGTAAACGATTGGTTGTTAAAGAGACCGGGATCGGCTATTGTCATACTCTCTGCCAATACCGAAAATCACTTTAACAACTGTGTATTGGTGGAGTTCCAGAATGAAGGGGATGATTTGGCGAACGACTCCATTTTTGTATTTCATATTAATTACGAGACCCTGACTACCTTGAGTCAGCTTGATGTGCTAAAACAGGAGCTACGCCGAGACCAAGTGAGGTCATACCTCCTATCGAGCACACTTCTATGATATTATTCTACTACTGTTGAGATTCGATTTGGACCCTTTTGATTATGGGAGTGTGTACCGAGGTGGACGGTAGTAGCTACTATGCGTTACCACTAGTCCGGCTCTGCAAACGATGAATCCACCATAGCATTCCTTGTGTGCCTTGTCACATGCCTTATACAAGCCCACTATGATTTTGTTTTGTACTGTTTTATATGGAGTGCCCTCTGATCAACCTCCAATTTACGAAGGAATTACGGTACTACATATACTATAGGAATATATAAACGGTGTAAGGGTAATCATGGTAATCCCGCTTACGCTGTTTTTATATTTTTCTACTTTACTGATAGACACTATTGTATATAGCGCATTATACTATATAGTATTAGTTTGACGGATCCTTAAAGGATGGTGATCCCAAACATCCTTTAAGTTATTGATTGCATTTCATCGAACATTTCATTTGAGTTGATTTACTTCTATGAGAATGTTAGTCCTGATCCGAGTTCTTTTGTTTTGTATTATTGCTTGGGTTAGATGGAGTATTACAGCTTTTGAGATTAACTTTTGGAGTCGGAGTTTATATTGGATTTGCTCACTTACATCTACCTGTTGATCAGTTGTTCCAGTTATTCAGTTATTTCTGTCGTTCTGCTTCCAGACTGTTAGCAATTATTTATTGTATTAGACTTCCGCTGTATTATTTATGTAAACTCTGATGTAAAATTTTACTTAGTAGCTTCATGAACTACTATTGTATTTTAAATTTTCCACTGCAAGATATTATATTACTCTATATCTGTGTTTGTGATCTGTGATTCTGTGTTTTATTCTATTTACCCCAGAAGCTAATAACAATCTATTGTTTAAGACGTTTCAAGTTGACATATTTTGTTGATTCGGCATGGTCAAAATGACGGGTCATTATAGTTGGTATCAGAGCTTTGGTTTATCAAAGCTTTAGCTTATGTGGTAAAAACTCATTAGAGATAGGGTAGCGATACTCTAGAATGAGTGGAATCATTCGCAGAATCCTTCTTTAGAGAGAGCGTATTAAAAAAAAGTATAAATGTTTTAAACAAATATTTTTGAATATAAAATTATGTTTAATATTTAAACCTTCTTTTGAATTTTCTTTCTAATTGAATCCATCTTCCTCCGTAGATCCTCTTTGATTAGGTTCTTTCGTTCATTCAGCTTTTAACTCGAATTCATTCTTATTTAATATTGATTCTTTTGAAATTGGTATTTTGAAATGGGTATTATTATATAATATTTTCCTGATATAATATTGAAATTTTGATATATATATATATATACACACACACACACATACACACACATACATATGTTGTAAAGAACATTATGTTTTGTAATACCAATATTTTGAAAGGTTTTAATGTTTATACTTTAAGATTTATATTTTATAAACTATATATTTTATATAAGAACTAAAAGTGTAAGAAATTGATTTTATCTTGATTAAATAATTGTGTTATGTATTTGATTTAATAATAATATTGTTGTTATATTTATTAAAGATTGAGTTTGAAAATGAGTGGGGCAGAGATATAATTTTTCCCTACTTAAAATTTTAGTTATTTAAAATATGTTATTTATAATATATGATTTAGAGTTTGTTATATATTCTATGTATATATATATATATATATATATATATTATATAGAAAGATGTTTTGAGTATTTATTTGACGTTAAAATTGGCCCATCGAATGCCTAGAAATTTAGATATAAGTCTGATCAACGTATATATTGATTCATATGTGTACCAGATAGATATTGAGTCACACCCTAGTCGCTTGAAAATGATTCTGGTGATGATGCATCATCGATATCTATTTTTGGGTTTTGAAAGTGGGATTAATATATATAGCCAATCGAGATGTCGAGTGAATATTTAAGACTATGTTTAAAATGTTTGAAAATATTTCAGCTTTTGATTTATATATATTTTGGAAAATATATGTGTGTGTGAGAATATATATGAACCATTGGTTTAAATATATTTAGTTATTTAATTACTATTTCTCTACCTCGTTCCTTTCTAGGACGAAAAGTTTTGAGTATGGGAGATTGTAATAACCTCAAATTTTATATACATTTTTTATGATTTAATTTAAATTTTGGTTTTATTTATTTGGATTTTATTTAAAATAATTATTTTGATTTATGATATGAAACTAAATTTAATTTGGATTATTATATCACAAATGAGTTTGATTTCAATTAAATATAATTTAATAATTCAGATAAATATTTGCCATTTCGATCTTATTTATTTAGAAAAGTTTATCGAGTTTATTTATACGAATTTGAATTTATTCTAAAGATTATATTTTAAATTGTAACTTGTTTTAATATAATAATTTGTTTTCGATATTAATTAAAATTTATATTTGGATGTAAGTTCTAAATATTTCTATTGTAAATATGCTATTTGAGTCGATCGTTGTTACGAAACATCGTTAAATTTTCATTCAGTACTTCAAACCGTTCTTCTTCCAGTTTGTTAATTTTATTATTCCTTTCACTTTCTATATTAAAATTATTCGTTGTATATATTTTCACAAGATGTTCGTTTACTTTTTATTTTCAATTTGACAAGTTATAATTTTATTTTATTTATTTTGTCAACTAAAAATATTGTTCAACTTTTATTTGTCAGAATTCAATTTTCATCTGTTTAAATTAAACTGTTGATTTTATTTGCAAACGTCCGTCGTTCTATATTTTAATGTTTCGTTATATAAATTTAAAACTATTCGTTACATGTGTTGCTAACAATTCATTTTCTTTCCGACCTCGTTTGCCATTTTTCCAAAAAAAAATCGTTTTCATTTTGCCACGTTCTTTTATCTTTTGAAATTTGAACTAAACGTTAAGGTGGCCATGTTCTTAGTCCATTTCCCAAAAAAATCTGTATACCACGTCTTCAGCTTCCCCAAAGAACCGCCCATCCCTTACCGTGTATAGCAGTTATCTTCCCACTTATTTATATTCCCCACATTAATATATACTCAATTTTATTTAATCGAGAACACTGCAGCTACCTTATTTTTCTTTTACCTCACGTTCTCTTCAACAGCTTCTTCCCTTTTTCAAAAGCCACCACGTCCGATTCCTCCCCATGTCCCAGAGCGCTTCCTCTCCAGCCTAGCCATCCCTCCCACTCCGACAACGCCGAGCCTCCTATTGACACGCACTGATCTGCTCAGCCCTCCAACTACGGCACCAAGCTCCGCCAGCCGACCCACTTTGCGCCGATCTCACTCCCTCCAGCCCTCCGCATTCACCCTTCGCCTCGACTATGCCTAGGCGCCACCATTTATGTCGGAACTCCGTTGCCGAGCTTGCTTTCACCATGAGCCAACCAAACAGCCTGCCGTTACCCCTTAACCGAACCTTTGTCCCTTCTCCTTTTTGTGTTTTTCTATTACGTGAGTATTAGTTTTTGAGGGAGGATTCTTACGTGTGTATTGATATATTGGTGTGTGTGAGAGTTAGTGATTATGTATATGGTGTCTTTGTGGCGTGCGTATGTACTGTGGTGCATGCGTATATTAGTGAAGTGTGGGTGCTTTCGTGTATATGGTTTTGGCGAGAAGTTTGGGTTGTATGCTTTCAGTGGTTGCGTGTGTGTTATTATTCTGTGTGATACTTTATTCGTCATGTGGTGTCTATTGTTTTGAATGTATTTATTTTAAACAAAGTTATATGTACATATATTTATACTGTATATAATTGTATGTGTGTGTTTTAAATATAAACTATATATATATATATGGATATATAGTTTTGATGTAGGTGTGTTTAGCTTTGCATTGAATTTTAAAATATATAACAAATATATATGTTATGTTTTATAGTGTGTGTCATTTGTGTAAAGATTTATTGTGTTTATTTTTCTTGAGTCGCGTTGGTGTTGAGTTCGAAAAACCCCGTTCCAAAACCCAACAATCGAACCATTCCAAAACCCAATGGTTGAACTGATTCGTTCCTCCTCCTATGAAATAATAAATTTTATTGACTGGTCATCGTGATTGAATCCAATCTGAGTCATGTTTGGATATCATCGTCTCATTCAGTGCTCATCCGTTGTTGTATTCATTTTTATGCAACGGAAGGTGAGTTTATCTCATACCTGACTTACATTTTTCATGGATGTTAGATCAATAATGAACTGTTATATGAAATGTATTGGATTACTAATAGAAATTGTTTGGTTTGATATATATGCACATTTCATATGTGACACGATATTTATATGACACGTAGTTTCACAGATGATATATATGTTGTGATTGTTGCTATGTGATTGTTGTTTGTGATTGTTAATACCCCAGTTTAGGAAAAATCACTAAGGGTTGCCCGAATGGACATTAGAATAGGGAAAAATCGTTATGGGTTGAAATGATAGACCTGAACGATTTTTACTGAATATGAGATCACATGTTGAAATGATAGACCCGTAGAAATTTAATAAATTGCGGGTTGAAACGATAAATATCTGTATCACTTGACCATAGGTTAGAAAACTATATACGGACACCGTTGTTCGTATTTTAAAGTATTTTGATTTGGGAATTTGATTTTTTTTAAATAATAACTTAAGATTTATTTTAATTTATTTTATAGATTTATATATTTATATTTTAAATATTTTAAACATAATTTTTTTATAATTTTGAATTATATGTTTTAAAATGATGTTTATAAGTAAATACAGATTTAATTCTTATTTAAGTTTTTTATTTAATTTATTTATTTTAAACTATATAATTTAATTATATAAGTATTTTTAACTTTTCATATTATTTTTAAATTATATAAACTTATTTTCTATATTAATTTAATTTTATATATGTTTATAATCTATGTTCTAATTAATTTTAGAAGTTCATAAACTTATATATATATCTTTCAAATTTATTTTCTTATATATATATTTTATAAAATTTTAACAATAAATGTCAGATGGATAGGTTAGATTTCGCAATTTAAATTCGAAGTTTATAGATATAAATTTATATGACGATACTTGAATAACGAATGAACTCATATTAAGTTATGAATTCAAATTGATACGAACTTTTAGTTGAGATGAATTTGAATTAGGTAAAAATGAAATGAATTTGATTTCTTTAGTGACAAAGGTGTAAATTTGAATATATAAATTTTATATGGAATAGATTTTTATTATCGTTTGGTTTTGAGTTGGGAAATTTATTGAATTGATTTATAAGAATAGTTTAAATCTTATAAATAGTTTGAATTGAATATAAGGCTTCGACTCAAATTTTAATTAGTGATTTGAATAGCTCGATTTAAGTTAAGATATTATATGATTTGGTTTAAACTGAAACATAAGATTTCAATTTGAATTATATAAACTATATTTGAACCGAAGTGATCGGATTTTCGAATTTACTTAATTAAATTCATGAAGGAAAATTTGATTTTACGAATTGTTAAATTTATAAATAATGATTTAGAATCGTATGACATGAATATACCTTGTTTAAATTGAAAAGTAAGTTTTGACTTGAATCGTATAGTTTGAACTCGAACCAAATGTTGAAATTTTGAATCGACGTAAAGCAAATTGTTGAATAGTTTGAAACTTGAATTTTCGAATATAAAATGAACTAAAATATCCTTGAAGTTAAATAGTATTGGTTTATTCTATATTACGGGACCTTTATGATATGATTTCTAAATCGATTCGATTTAAGCAATTTAAGTGGATGGGTTTCAAAAGTTTATATATTCAAAGTTAGATATTTAATTTTGAGTTCAAATTGGAATGTGAGATTTCTTATAAACTATTTTATAAAGTGATTTATAAAGGAACAACCACGGTGTAAAAAATGTAAACGATTGGTTGTTAAAAAGACCGGGATCGGCTATTGTCATACTCTCTGCCAATACTGAAAACCGTTTTAGCAACTGTGTATGCAGTGGAGTTCCAGAATGAAGGGGATGATTTGGCGAATGACTCCATTTTTGTATTTCATGTTAATTACGAGACCCTGACTACCTTGAGTCAGCTTGATGTGGCTAAAATAGGAGCTACGCCGAGACCAAGTGATGTCATACCTCCTATCGAGCACACTTCTTCGATATTATTCTACTACAGTTGAGATTCGATTTGGGCCCTTTTGATTATGGGAGTGTGTGTCGAGGTGGACGGTAGTAGCTACTATGCGTTACCACCCGTCCGGCTCTACAAACAGTCAATCCACCCTGGCATTCCTTGCATGCCTTGTAACGTGCCTTATACGAGCCCACTACGATTTTGTTTTGTACCGTTTTATATGGTGTGCCCTGTGATCAACCTCCAGTTCACAGAGGAATAACAGTACTTTATATACTATGGGAATATATAAACGGAATAAGGGTACGCTATTTTGATATTTTTTACTTTACTGATAGGCACTATTGTATATAGCGTATTATACTATATAGTATTAGTTTGACGGATCCTTAAAGGATGGTGATCCCAAACATCCTTTAAGTTACTGATTGGATTTCATCAAACATTTCACTTGAGTTGATTTATTTCTATGAGAATGTTAGTCCTGATTCGAGTTGTTTTGTTTTGTATTATTACTCGGGTCATATCGAGTATTACAGCTTTTGAGATCCACTTTTGGAGTTGGAGTTTATATTGGATTTTCTCATTTACTTCTACCTGTTGATCAGTTGTTCTAATTATTCAGTTATTTCTGTCATTCTGCTTTCAGACTGTTCTCAATTATTTATTGTATTAGACTTCCGCTGTATTATTTATGTAAACTCTGATGTAAAATTTTACTTAGTAGCTTCATGAACTACTATCGTGTTTTAATTTTTCCGCTGCGAGATATTATATTGCTCTGTATCTGTGTCTATGATCTGTGCAATCTGTTGTTTTGGACGTTTCGAGTTGACATATTTTGTTGATTCGGCACTGTCAAAATGACGGGTCGTTATATATGTGGTGCTCTAAGTGGATATAGCGCTACCTTCTTGTAACACCCCGTATTTTTAAGATAATGAAATAAGAATAACTTAATTAAATAATGAGAATTAAGTAAAACGGACTGTGTCATTGCGTCCATCTCGTAATTCTGGTTAAGATAGACACCTGGTTTGCGTAAAACGAACATCATATGAAGAAGTTATTAAGCCTAGAATTTTGTATACGCTCAAGAGAAATATATATACAAACAAATTAAAATATAAAATAAAGAATAAAATAAGGATTGCATGTAATAAATACATGCACTGAAAAAAATGTAATGCATGCATTGAAAGAAAGGATTGGTTACATGCAGTGTAAATATGTTGCATGCACTGTTTTGCAAACATAATGCATTAACATTAAAAGAAAAATAAAAGAAAAAGATTCACACAATGGTTTAATTTAAGTATTATAACTAACATGAAAAAGAGAGGCAAGGAGAGAACAATAATTATCATTGTTCTAAGACTTATTAACAAAAGACTTTGTAGCTCAAATGGTTAAGGCATTGGATTTGTAACATGGAGGTCGGGGGTTCGAACCTCAGCGGCTGCATAATTTTTATCTTCATTTTAGAGAGGGCCAACTGAACATGCAAATATATGTACGTATACAAATTCAAAATTTGAAGGGATTAGAATATACATATAAGGAAATAAAGAAAATATATATAAATACATGAGAATAAATATATATATATATATATATATGCAGAAATATAGGTATATGAAAGATAAAATTCAAGATAAGGCTACAATCAATGAAATATGACAAGAATCAAATAACGGTGCAACATCGTTTGAATTTTGAAAATAAAACGAAAGTTGTGCATATATATATATATATATATATATATATATATATATATATACACACACATATGCGCGTAAAATGTACATTAGAGGAATTGTATACTTATAAGAATATTTCATGTGAATAAATCAGTTAAATAAATTCCAAAAATTCAAAAGTTCGAAAATCAAATTTCTACACCAAAACAATTCAAACATTCGAAATTCAAATTTATGCGCCAAAACAGCTTGCGGAACCCAATGCTGACTCAGCACTGTGTGTACGATAAGATTTGGCTAGATTCAGCTGCGAACCTGGACTATTTTCTTAATTGGGTTCAATGTTGAGTCAGCGCTGCGGGTACAATAAGGTCTTGACCACCTATAAATAAGACCCTAGACCTAACCCTAAACATCATAATTCAGAAGCTACGCTGGAGCTCTGCCATAGCTCCCTTTCTCTCTTCTCAAATCTATTCTGAAATTAAAATATTAGCCTAAGAGGATTATAAATTCAGATCTGGAAGAGGAAATCAACGTTAATAAAAAAGATTATCGAATCATAAAAGCAAGGTAAACCTCTAAGAACCAATTTATTTAAATTATTTCTCTTTTCATGAAATAATAAATCCATGGTCGTTAGGTCGTGAATCAAATTAAAGGGGAAAGGAAAACCATGGATGACAGAATGGATCAGATCCGAAATTTGGGGAAAGCTTAAAGGTGAGTGGGTTTAAGCTATAGCCTTTAGATAATGTTATGATTATCGTTTAGCATTCCCCTTTTGAATAAATTTTGAAATGACCAGTTTAATTATAGATAGTTGTTGTAACGAATTGAAATGTTGATTTGAATATGTCAGGAATTCCTATGTTGAATTGGCTAAGTTATTAAATGTTTACATGTTGGAGAAAATAAACTTGTTAGGATATGAATAGCCAATTCAGTGATTGTAATTACATGCTTTACTTGGGACATATTATTGATTGAACGACATGTTAAAATAATTACCCAATTGAATGTTTACATGTCCTAGTAGAATTAAACATATGTTGAAAATGACATGTGACAAAATATAGGCAAAAATTGGACGACATGTAAATTAGATTACTGTAAGTTATATTACAGTAATAAGGATAATATGTCTAAAATTTTCATGTAATGAACATAATATATATTATGTTTTGAGATTTTAATTTGGAAGCGCAATTTGATGTGAACATAAGTGATTGAATGAAAATGAATATGCCTAGGATTACAATTAGAAATTGTAAATACACTTATGGTACAAGGTTAAGTTGCATTAGTGGCGGAAGTCTGCCCGAGCCCGACCGGCATATCCAGCAGCCACTAATGTTGAACCTAATGTGAGAGGCCTAAGTGCAAGTATTAATAACATGTGTTAAGACACGAGGTTAAGTCAGCTTGTGGTAGAAGTCTGCCCGGACCCGCCCGGCAAATCCAGTGTCCACAAGTGTAGGCTTAATGTGAGAGGTCTAGTGCTTATATATAGGGCTGGAAAATTTTACCATATTACCACTTACTAGCCATTACCAACCGCTACCAACGAAAGTGGTACCGAACAATCGGTAACCAATTTGATTGGTACGGTATGTCAAATCACATGAAAATATGCAGTACGGTAATGGTAATTGAGCATTGAAAATGCTAATTACCATACCTACCACATATAAGTTTATTACATAACGAATAATTTTTAATATCTAATGATGTAATAAAATACCTAGAAAAACACTATTATGATACAAGATTGAATGCAATTTTTATTATATACCTTAGAAACGATATAATTTAAATGGTATTTTTGTTCGTCCATAAAGTTTTCATCCATGTTTGACTACGTAAAATAAGATATATAAATAATAATATAATAACAAAAAATTATTTAATATTTTAATGTGAAATATTGTAAACAAAAAGATCTCAGACTAGCGAATGGTAAAAACTCATTACCGACCTCTACCAACCATAAACCGAACTATTGGTAACCGATTTTTTTGGCTAGTAATGGTATGATTTTTCTATTACCATATAAAGTCGGTATGGTAATGGTTTTGAGTACAAAGTTACGGTACCGAAACGATTTCACCCTTACTTATATATATAAATAAATGTATGTATATAACCAGATATGAATAAATGCCAAGGATGGTAATTAAATGTCTAACCCATAAAATAAGAAAGGAAGGGATGTAATGAACTAAGTTAGTGTGATAAGAGGGAAAAGCGATGTATTTCCCTAAATGACTTATTTCTGAAAACATTATTGCAAGTAAGCCACAATAAATGTAGAAAAGTAAAGAAATTACTTGCTACCATGGATTTAGATGAGAAAACGTTTTGAAAATAAATCATTGATTCCTTCTATCAAACGGATAAGGTGCATGAAGTGTTTTCCTTAATATAGTAAGGAACATATATTACAGAGAATGAAGAATAATGGTTTACAACAGTAAATGGTTTAAAAGGGGAAGGATAATAACCTATTATAAATAAATAAGATTAATGAAAATGTTGTATAATAGGTAGACTTGTCCTAGGGACAAGTGAATATCATAACTTAGGTTATAATAAACTAGTAAGGGAATGAGATAACTGGTGAATTAAGTTAAGTGACACTTAATTGTAAATTAAGTAATCAGAAAAGGGGAAAACCTAAAACCAGTTAAGAAAAGGGGGGAAATATATTGTACTTAATTATAAATTAAGTAGTCTGGGAGTCTGAAACCCGTTGGTAAGAATAACATGTTTAGACTTGTCCTAGGAACAAAGGGAAATTACAACATAGGTTATAATAAATGGGTAGAAAACTTATTAATGGGCCTTAGTTAATAGAACTAAGTTAATAAGTAAACGACGGTAAGTCGTATTGATGACGTAAAGTGGAATTATGATTAAATGAGAAAGGATGAGGAAAACTTATGAAATGAAATAAGTTATATTTAATCATAAATGATAAGTGACATGTTAATTGGAAACATGTGAATTGGATATACTTAATTACATATTCAATAAAACAAGTTATTGAAATCAAACAAGATTATAAAAGGGATTATGGATCACAGACCTTAGGCCACAATCTAGAGAATAACATGTTGTAAGCTTATTAATAAACTTAAATGAATTAAGTTGTATGACTGAAATTAATAAGCAAGAGAAACTTGGTAATTTGAATAAGAATTCAATATGAATTGTAATAACCAAGTTAACTGGAAATCTGGTGAGTTGAGGCAAGCGCGTAATTAATGGTTAGACGTAGGGTCTAATGACATATAAAACTGAGGCGCTTGGACCAGTCCATATGTTAGAGGATGAATAACCCTAAGGGGTAGATCATCGGGTTATCAAAAGATACAAAGAGGAGTGCATGTCCACCTAAATATTCTTGTAGGCTCCAACGGACTGGATTAAGAAGCACGCGGCTTCCGGGGACGTAGGGTGCTCTTGGTATTCCTCTGTGAGTGGCAAATGATCCGCATGTGCTCATAGAGGTTAGGTCTGCGTGGGTGAACTAATGAATATGCCTTAATTGTAATAATAAGGGGCAATCAAAAGACTAAGATGGATCAGCGCGATTCGGTGAGACCAGTTAGTGCCATGTGATAGCAACTCGTCGTCTACCTACCATCTTCATTCAGTACGTAAAGCGGAAAGGTGGAGAACTCTAAAAGACCATATACTTTGCTATCTAGTTATGGGTGAGGTTGGCCAATAGGTTTCAAGGGCATAGGGGGCCGGGGTTAAGTTCTCATTCTTGATATTCTTCGGTGCCTTTTATTAGTTGAGGGATGGGTCTAGTGGGACCATAGCCACTGTAAAAGCAGACCTTAGCAGCTGCAATCGGCAGATATCTGAAAGCTCCCGACCGAGTTCCGTGTTTCTTGATTAGCCTTGCCACGGGACTTGGGCGCACATATAGAGAATATGTGCAATAGACATCGAGAACGATTGACGATACGTACGTGGGTAAGTCTAGGTACACTCATGTCGTGTTGGGTGGTGTATCATAAGACAAGAGGGCATTATTCGAGGATGGAACCTAATTCGATTGAATGGTTCAAAGATGGCAGTCCGAACACTTACGTAATATAGAAGTAGTGGTTCTTTGCAGACGTAGCGTTGACATATATACAGAAATCCGTATGACATTCGGACGTAGGATTAGGGACTGCTATATTCCTACGATGATACGGTGGAGACCTGCGAGTGGGATACCATGGGGTTTATCTCAATATTGAGAGATAGATACATATACTGTATTAGGTTAATTCACTGGGAAGTAAATGGGTACGACGTGTGTGTAAGCCTTGAGTGCTGTTAACCCAGTAACCTAATAAATAAGAAAATATGATTGAACGGTATATGTAAGATTATCCGAAGTGTATAGTTTAAATCCAGTCACCAGAACTTGTGTTCTGACCCCCTCCTCATAACACACTCGCAGGTTAGATTGTAGCAGAGACATAATAGCTTTGGATACTGGTTAGGCAAGATTAATAATACCGTAAGGCTATATTTTGATTATACTATATTTTATCCTTTCCGCTATGAGATATTTTTCTGAGCTCTTACATGTTTTATGTCTCTGTCTTTTCTACAGGATACCAGAGAAAACCAACTTGGGTTTCGATGGATTGGGATTTAAAAAAAAAATCGGTCCGTCGGAATCCGGTTGTCACATCTGGCATCAGAGCTTAGGTTTAGGATTCCTTATATAGATAATGAGTGAGCGTATTTGTATTTTAAAATATAAATATATATTATATATATATAAAACCTAGATCCATAGAGAAGCCCACTAAATAGAAAAAGGAAAATGGATTACGAATATATATAGTTGAGAGAATTGACCTTGTGGGGGTGTCTAGGAAAGCCTAGGTAAGTTGGGAACCCGCTTGAGTCTAACCCCATTATTAACTTTTAAGAACTTGAGATTATAAATGTTTTGGAAAAAGAGTTTATGGTGTTTTCAAGTTTTAATCTTAAAAGTTATAGTTTTAAAATATGTAAAGAAATACATATTGAGTTTTAAAGTAAAAATCTCTCAGTAAAAGGTGCATATTATAGAGCATGTATAGCTCGCTAGTTTTTCTTGTTATATTTCATACAAGAATTTTTAATCAAGAAAGTTTTGAAGTCTCTATTCTTTTGACAATTATTTTTGATAAATTGTTTAAAAGAGAATTTTGTTGGGTGGACAAAATAAGTTGTAGAAAATGAGAATAGATTGGATGTTGGCACCTTGTAGTAGGAGACTGAGCTGACCTTATAGGTAAGAATAAGTCATAAACCCGATTAAGGAAAATAGTTGTCCGTATCTAATCCAGTTTTGCGATCTGATTTTTTTTTTTGCAAGACAAGACGAAAAAGAAAAGCTACAACAAAGAAAATTTTCTTCTGTGGGATGTGCTTGGATAGGAAAATAGGAAATCTTTATACATTATTTCATAAAATCCAAGTACGGTTGGAAAAAGGTATATAAAAGAAAACGGAAGGTGCGAAATTTTCCATTTTCTACCTTTTTTAACATAAGAAATCGAATTTAGAAAATTAGATTTTTCTGAAATTCAAAAATTAAAGTTGGTTAGTAGGATTATGGATGCAACAATTGGATGAACAATGCTCTTACTCAGTAAGAATGTGGGAAAATTTGGATGAAAAAGCATTTTGATTTTCAAAATATTGCATTCATGTAGAACTGCCAGTATATCTAGGATGTGAGTATCATATTTTAAAAAGGGTTTTTAAGAAATTTGCATACACATAGGAGGTACCTCTTAGGCATACATGCATTATTATATTGTATTTCACTTTGCACAAGTGCACAATGTTTGCTAAAATTGGATGCACACATGATGGATATATATTATGCGAGGGGTTAATTGATTTTACCCTTATTAAATTTCGGGGACGAAATTTCCTAAGGGTGGGAGAATGTAATACCCCAAATTTTTAAGATAATAAAATAAGAATAACTTAATTATATAATGAGAATTAAGTAAAACGGACTGCGCCATTGCGTCCGTCTCGGAATTCTGGTCAAGATAGACACCTGGTTTGCGTAAAACGGACATCATATGAAGAAGTTTTAAGCCTAGAAGTTTGTATATGCACAAGAGAAATATATATATATATAAATAAATTAAAATAGAAAATAAAGAATAAGATAAGGATTTCATGTAATAAATACATGCACTGAAAAAAAATGTAATACATGCATTGAAAGAAAGAAATGATTGATTGCATGCAATGTAAATATGTTGCATGCACTGTTTTGCAAACATAATGCATTAACATTAAAAGAAAAATAAAAGAAAAAGATTCATGCAATGATTTAATTTAAGTATTATAACTAACATGAAAAAGAGAAGTAAGGAGAGAACAATAATTATCATTGTTCTAAGACTTATTAATAAAAGACTTCATAGCTCCGTTGGTTAAGGTATTGGATTTGTAACATGGAGGTCGGGGGTTCGAACCTCGGTGGAGGCATAATTTTTATCTTTGTTTTTTTTAACGACCCAGGAATTTTGCGATCCTGGATATCGGCATACAACATTATGTCGATATCCAGGACTGCAGAATTCCCGGGTCGTTACAGTGGTATCGGAGCAGTACTTTGGAAATGATATGTATATTCAAGTGCAGATTTATATTTCAAAGTTATGTTATGAAATATATTTATTCGTTCCGCTGTGAGATTCGTGTTTACTATGATGTTGTATGTTCTTCTTCTTCTTCAATTCTAAGTTTCTATCTTATCTATCCTCACCCTCTAATTTCTTTCATGGACTATCCGGTGTTTATCGATGCTTGAATAGTCGACATAGCGTTGTATGCCGATATCCAGGATCGCAAAATTCCCAGGTCGTTACAGTTTTAGAGAGGGCCACCTGAACATGCAAATATATGTATGTATACAAATTCAAAATTTGAAAGGATAAGAATGTACATATAAGAAAATAAAGAAAATTTATGTACATATATGGTAATATATATATATATATGCAGAAATATATGTATATGAAGGATAAAACTCAGGATAAGGCTACAGTCAATGAAATATGGCAAGAACCAAATAACGGTGCAACATCGTTTGAATTTTGAAAATAAAACGAAAGTTTTGCATATATATATATATATATATATATATATATGCGTAAAATGGTCTTCAGAGGAATTGTATACATATAAAAATATTTCATGTGAATAAAACAGTTAAATAAATTCCAGAAATTCAAAAGTTCAAAAATCAAATTTCTACGCCAAAACAATTCAAATTTCTGCACCAAAACAGCTTGCGGGACCCAATGCTGACTCAGCACTGCGTGTACGATAAAATTTGGCTAGATTCATCTGTGAACCTGGACTATTTTCTTAACTGGGTTCAATGCTGACTCAGCATTGCGTGTGCGATAAGGTCTTGAGCACCTATAAATAAGACCCTAGACCTAACCCTAAACATCATAATTCAGCAGCTACGCTGGAGCTCTGCCATGGCTTCCTCTCTCTCTCTCTCTCTCTTCTCAAATCTATTCTGAAATTAAAATGTTAGTCTAGGAGGATTATGAATTCAGATCTGGAAGAGGGAATCAACGTTAATAAAAAAGATTATTGAATCATAAAAGCAAGGTAAACCTCTAAGAACCAATCTATTTAAATTATTTCTCTTTCCCTTCTCTTTTCATGAAATAATAAATCCATGGTCGTTAGGTCATGAATCAAATTAAAGGGAAAAAGGAAAACCATGGATGATAGAATGGATCAGATCCAAAATTTGGGGAAAGCTTAAAGGTGAGTGGGTTTAAGCTATAGCATTTATATAATATTATGACTATCGTTTAGCATTCCCCATTTTAATAAATTTTGAAATGGCCAGTTTAATTATAAATTGATGTTGTAACGAATTGAAATGTTGACATGAATATGTCAGGAAATTCCTATGTTCAATTGGCTAAGTTATTGAATGTTTACATGTTGGAGAAAATAAACTTGTTAGGATATGAATAGCCAATTCAGTGATTGTAATTACATGCTTTACTTGGGACATATTATTTATTGAATGACATGTTAAAATAATTACCCCATTGAATGTTTACATGTCCTAATAGAATTAAACATATGTTGATAATGACATGCGACAAAATATAGGCAAAAATTGGATGACATGTGAATTAGATTACTGTAAACTATATTACATTAAAAAGATAATATGCCTAAAATTTTCAAGTAATGAACATAACATATATTATGTTTTGAGATTTTAATTTGGAAGCGCAATTTGATATGAACATAAGTGATTGAATGAAAATGAATATGCCTAGGATTACAATTAGAAATTGAAAATACACTTATGGCACGAGGTTAGGTTGCATTAGTGGCGGAAGTTTGCCTGGACCCAACCGGCATATCCAGCAGCCACTAATGTTGAACCTAATGTGAGAGGCCTAAGTGCAAGAATTAACAACATGTGCTAAGACACGAGGTTAAGTCAGCTTGTGGTAGAAGTCTGCCCGGACCAGCCTAGCAAATCCAATGTCCACAAGTGTAGGCTTAATGTGAGAGGTCTAATGCTTATATATATATATATATATATATATAACAAGATATGAATAAATGGCAAGGATGGCAATTAAATGTCTAACCCAGAAAATAAGAAAGGAAGGGAGATAATGAACTAAGTTAGTGTGATAAGAGGGAAAAGTGATGTATTTCCCTAAATGACTTATTTCTGAAAATGTTGTTGCAAGTAAGCCACAATAAATATAGAAAAGTAAAGAAATTACTTACTACCACTGATTTACATGGGAAAACGTTATGAAAATAAATCATTGATTCCTTCTATCAAACTAATAAGGTGCATGAAGTGTTTTCCTTATAAATAAGGAACATGTATTACAGAGAATGAAGAATAATGGTTTACAATAGTAAATGGTTTAAAAGGGGAATGATAATAACCTATTATAAATAAATAACATTAATGAAAATGTTGTATAATAGGTAGATTTGTCCTAGGGACAAGTGAATATTATAACTTAGGTTATAATAAACTAGTAAGGGAATAGGCTAACTGGTGAATTAAGTTAAGTGACACTTAATTGTAAATTAAGTAATCAGAAAAGGGGAAAACCTAAAACTAGTTAAGAAAAGGAGGGAAAATATATTGTACTTAATTATAAATTAAGTAGTCTGGGAGTCTGAAACCCGTTGGTAAGAATAACATGTTTAGACTAATCCTAGGAACAAAGGGAAATTACAACATAGGTTATAATAAATGGGTAGAGAAACTTATTAATAGGCCTTAGTTAATAGAACTAAGTTAATAAGTAAACAATGGTAAGTCGTATTAATGACGTACAGTGAAATTATGATTAAATGAGAAAGGATGAGGAAAACTTATGAAATGAAATAAGTTATATTTAATCATAAATGGTAAGTGACATGCTAATTGAAAACATGTGAATTGGATATACTTAATTACATATTAAGTAAAACGTTATTGAAATCAAACAAGAATATAAAAGGAATTTTGGATCACAGACCTTGGGCCATAATCTAGAGAATAACATGTTGTAAGCTTATTAATAAACTTAAATGAATTAATTTGTATGACTAAAATTAATAAGCAAGAGAAACTTGGTAATTTAAATAAGAATTCAATATGAATTGGAATAACCAAGTTATGGAAACCTGGTAAGTTGAGGCAAGCGCATAATTAATGGTTAGACGTAGGGTCTAATGACATATGAAACTGAGGCGCTTGGACCAGTCTATACGTTAGAGGATGAATAACCCTAAGGGGTAGATCATCAGTATGTCAAAAGACACAAAGAGGAGCGCATGTCCATCTAGATATTCTTGTAGGCTCCAACAGACAAGGTTAAGAAGCACGCGGCTTCCGGGGACGTAGTGTACTCTTGCTATTCCTCTGTGAGTGGCAGATGATCCGCCTATGCTCACAGAGTTTAGGTCTGCGTGGGTGAACCAATGAGTATGACTTAATTGCAATAATAGGGGGCAATCAAAAGACTAAGATAGACCAGCGTGATTCGGCGAGACCAATTAGTGTCCTATGATAGCAACTCGTCGTCTACCTACCATCTTCAGTCAGTACGTAAAGAGGAAAGGTGAAGAACTCTAAAAGACCATATACTTTGCTATCTAGTTATGGGTGAGGTTGGCCAATAGGTTTGAAGGGCATAGAGGGCCGGGGTTAAGTTCTCATTCTTGATATTCTTGGGTGCCTTTCATTAGTTGAG
Organism: Allium sativum; assembly: GCA_030737875.1. Lineage (NCBI taxonomy): Eukaryota > Viridiplantae > Streptophyta > Magnoliopsida > Asparagales > Amaryllidaceae > Allium > Allium sativum. Next base: position 435,203,420 of record CM060920.1, read on the forward strand.
GGAGGGGTCTTGTGGGACCATAGCCACTGTAAAAGCAGACCTTAGCATCTGCAATCGGCAGATATCTGAAAGCTCCCGACCGAGTTTCGTGTTTCTTGATTAGCCCTGCCACGGGACTCGGGCACACATATAGAGAACATGTGCAATAGACATCTAGAACGATTGACGATACGTAAGTGGGAAAGTCTAGGTACACTCATGTCGCTCTGGGTGGTGTATCATAAAACTAGAGGGCATTATTCGAGGATGGAACCTAATTCGATCGAATGGTTCAAAGACGACAGTCCGAACATTTACGTAATATAGAAGTAGTTGTTCTTTGCAGACGTAGCGTTGACATATATACAAAAATCCGTACGACATTCGGGCGTAGGATTAGGGACTTCTATATTCCTGCAATGATACGGTGGAGACCGTGCGAGTGGGGTACCATGGGGTGTATCTCAATATTGAGAGATAGCTATGTATACTGTATTAGATTAATTCACTAGGAAGTAAATGGGTACGACGTGTGTGTAAGCCTTGAGTGCTGTTAACCCAAGTAACCTAATAAATAAATAAAATATGATTGAACGGTATCCGTAAGATTATCCAAAGTGTATAGTTTAAATCAAGTCACCAGAACTTGTGTTCTGACCCCTCCCCCTCATAACACATTCGCAGGTTAGATTGTGGAAGAGACATGATAGCTTTGGATACTGGTTAGGCAGTATTAATAATACGGTAAGGCTATGTTTTGATTATACTATATTTTATCCTTTCCGCTGTGAGATATTTTTCTGAGCTCTGACATGTTTTATGTCTCTGTCTTTCCTGCAGGATACCAAAGCAAACCAACTTGGGTTTCGATGGATTGGGATTTTTTTTTTAAAAATCGGTCGGTCGGAATCCGGTTGTCACACTTCATGTTATGCTCTGCTCTTAAAAATGGTGTTATTATCATTACTTTATGTATGTGTTAAAATCCTAAACCATTTCGTTATTTTTCTAAGGTGCAAAATGATATCATCAACTCATTACTACCTATAAAATAACCTTAATCCTCACACACATTTTCCAAGATATTTATTGCATAGTTTTAATATTCCTAGCATTTTATTGGGCTGTGTTTATATAATAAAGAAAAGGAGACGGTATATAAAATAAAACTAATTGTATGTGTGTGCGGAAAGAGCACTTCCGTCAAACTGTACGGCATAATCCAACTTGTAAATCAATGTGAATTAAAATAAATAAAGAGTACATACCTACACACTTGTTACGAAATTAAGGAAATAAGAATATTAAACTAAATTTGAGATGAAAACTAGTGGAATATGCTTACATGAGGATTATCAAAAAGAAAGAATAGAAATTAATTTTAAGGCCAAAGTTGAATTTCTAGATTTCGCTCATGAAAATATTTTAGACATGAAATCAGTTGGCGTAGAAATGATATGCAATGATTTATTTTGATAGAACACCAATTAGTTCATAGGAAATTATATTAGTTAACGTCGATTTCAAGATAACAAAAAAGATATAATGATGAAAATTTAATATACATATAAAGCTTATTTCTATTTAGCAGGAAACGATGACCTGACAATTCTATACCTTTTTTTTTTGCAAACATTTACCTTTACTGCAAGTAAAAACAAATATATATACAAATTACAGTGTAAACACAAATATAAAGATAAGCCCGGCCCTACCAAACATGAATTAAACAACCGCAAGAACCCGAATCAAAAGAAAATTAAAATACTGAAAATAGTTAATACTGCAAACTAAAAAAGCAAAGCTTGAACCAAGCGCCAGACCCACCATAACGGTAGCAGACCGAAACAAAAAAATCATCAACAAAAAGCACATCCAGGCCATCACACCAACAACAGCAGCAAAGACCAAGTTCTAGAGAATCATCACCCTTAAAAAAGCACCGCTAACCACCCTGTATCATCTAACTACAGTTCAAAACACAAAGAACAACATTATGCAATCTGCTTGATGGTAGAAAACTACACTAAGACTCTAAAACTTAATCTTTCTACATTTATGTTAATGGCCATTTGACTAAGGTTTTGACACTGTTGTTTGGTGACATATCCAACTCGAAATCTAAGCTAGCATCCATGGATGTGATGAAGAGTTAATCCTATAACAGTGTACATTTGACATCATGAATTCCTCCGAAGGTAAAACAGCTATCCAAGCCAAATGGACGTATTAAGCCACTAAAATATAATAAATCTGAGAGCTACTTTCCTACACTTGATTTTATGTCAATTTAAAATATTAATTCTACATTTATATGTATTGGTGGATTATTGATATATCAAGCTAGTGCTATTTTTCTACACCTGATTATAGCTTCCTTTTAACGAAAACACATACCTATTGTTTAGCCTATATAAAAATAATAATTGGTCCTATCTCGAAAAAAAAAACATAACTTGATATTATCTCATCCCAACCTATGTATAAATTGAAAACTTGAATTGCAGGTTACCATACCTAACTAAACAATATCATAGATTCATATTGCGATTTGTTAGCTTATACCATTTGTAAAAAAAGGTGTTGTGCCTAGATAAAGAGGGAGAAAGAGGGGGGGGGAGAAGGGAGAAGGGAGAAGGGGAGGAATGGGGAAGGGGGAGGAAGGGAGGGGGAGAGGGAGGGAGGGAGTGGGAGGGCGCGGGCGAGGGCACGAGCGAAAGAGAGAGAGAGAGAGAGAGAGAGAGAGAGTGTGTGTGTCATCCATGTATTGTTTGCATCAACTTTACCTTCTTTCCATATTTTGATTTGTAGCTACAGTAAATATGCTGTATATATATACGCCTTATCCACCTTTGTAATAGCTCTTTAATAATCCAAAACATTCTCAACTACACATTATAAATTCATACGCATTCTCAACATTTTTCTTTAATATTGATTTAAATGCTAACACCCCCTCTGAATTTTTCCATGGGTAAAAAAGAAGAAGTGGTGATTATAATTAATCTTAAGATGAAATACCATTTTTCCCAGAAAATTCCCTGCAATGGGAGTGTATTTATTTAATGCACTTGTTTAAGAATTCAATTTACCAAAATTATGCATGACTCAAAGAGAATATTGGTAAGAAAAATGAAATCTTAATGGAACTTAACAGGACCTAAATAACATATAAAAAGAGGGCAAAATTAAAGTTTATCCCATTTATTATACACAACAGTGTTGCAAAATTGGCTAGATGGGTAATTTTTTGTATTGTTGTTATATTATCTACATAAAAATTACTGAAAAAATAAGACAACTCCTTAGGTAATATAAATATATTTTTGTCAGCATATACGAATGTACTAATCTGCATTTTCAACATAACATAGAATTTGTGTTTGAAATTAGTATAGTAAGTCAAAACATGAGACTAAAATGACATCATCTCTATACCTAAAAATTGTAAACATTTTGTTATTGTTGTCATATCCAAAATAAAAGATGCATTTACCGCTCCGGTGGAGCTACGCAGCACTATGAGTGAAGTATATAGTCCTGGACAATTATATCTCTGACAGTAGACCATCTTGTAAATGCATAAGCTTAGCTCTGTATAAGGTGTACCATAAAAAAATGGAATCAATTGAATCACACAACTCAAAATTGCACTAGGCCATGTTTCAAAAGTGGTATTTATTAAACTGCCTAAAGTTTCAGAAACCTACAGATTGCAACTCTTCCAACATTCCTTACATTGCTTTATTGTAGAAGTAGCCACTTCTATTTGTTGTAAACCATCCATTGCAAAGTTGGAGCGTAGACTTGTTATTGATTAAAAATGCCATCTATTTCAGTTTTCAAGTTTGGGTATAGGTTTTTAGAACCCAAAAAATTAACCGATAAACATCATTTTTGCATCAATGTTAAATGTGAATAAGTGAACATGTTGATAAACTATAATACCTAAAGCTATGAAGCCTTTTGGATTGGAATTAAAGTTGCAAAAGTTAAAATCCAATTTTTATCTTTTAAAGCAACATCTAAATTGTTCAGTTGAAACTAATTATGGCTGACAAAGATGGGTAAATACAATATATTAAAACAAACATTTTAAACTGTACTTTGTATATGTAGATACAGAAGACATATAACTTCCCTACTTGCCTTTTAAAACCATGATTTATGTTCTAAACAGATGATTTTAAGGCAAAACAGAAGTAATTAATCCAAAGTAGTACACCATTTTTAAATAAAATACTGAGCTAATTTGTAAGTGATGTATGTTTGAAATTTAAAAGCCATAAAAATCACATTGCGAATCCAACTATAGTAAAATTTAGAAGACATACTTTGCAAATCCGTTATCAATGACAATGTAATTTGTAAAAGTTCCTGATGTCATAAGAAAAGAATATAAAGCTTGCAGTTCCATAAAAGGAAAATAAATCGATTTTTGATTTCCAAAAGGATCGGCTTTCAATTTAAGCATCATTACTGGAAGGAAAAACCTACCATCATAGACATATAATCCTTGGAAACTAAAACGGGAATGTATAGTTACATCAAACTTCATGTATGCATAATGTTAGGATTACATTATCTTTAGTCGATTGAATTTTTTCATCAATAAAGGGGAAAATGAATTAAAACATAAATGTTGGGCCTGCTTTATAAGAAACAAAATGTAAAAGCATGTGGACAAACAATAGTTGAACTAAATTAAGTATGTACAATCAAACCCATTTGCAGTTTAAATTTATTATATTAATAGCGCAAATCAAATGGAATATGCAAAACAAAATCATGCATAACTATAATAATTCAGTGAAGAGTAGCATTTAAGGACAGGAAAATACGAAACTGAAACTATTTTGACAAAAACAATGTTAAATGAAGTGCAACTGTGCATGAAAAACCTTTCATTAAGACATGATGATTACTCAATGAAACTACTACATGTTCAAGTTGAACAGCAGTGTGCTGTAAACTATATTAGTTTTATGTAGTCCACTTGTTAATAATAGATCTGCCATTGCTATTTATTTTTTTGTTTTGTTTTTGTTTACAGTACTCCAATAACTGGTCAAAAGGCCTACAATACTCCACTAATTGGCCAAAAGGCCTACAATTTAAAAGTAATTGATCATTTAGTTAGTTATCAACATTCTAGTGATCTAAACCATATTAGTTATTAATTATCCAATAACTTACCAGTACACCTAAATCCGAGAAGTATTGCTCGTGCTATTTTATTAATCAAATCCACTTAAAAAAAGAATTTAAAAAATGAATCTGCAAACACCAAATGAAAACTATTTTCAGATAAAAATGATAATTGAAAATATTGAATTGCACACTTTGTTGACGTGTACATGCAAGTTTTCACGGCAAGGAGTCGTCATTTTAGCAATGGAGAGCTTAATAAGACATGATAAAGCTAATGGATGAACGCTTATTTGAAGAATGCATTGTTCCACCTAGGAAAGAAAATGTTAGTTTGTTGATTTGAAGTGTAAAAAAATTCATATTTATAGTGAGCACGAAGATTTTAGTTTCCAAGTTGATCAATAAACTAAGAAATCAAGGCGGTTAATAGTCGAATACCGATGCATAACTTACCAATGAAGCTGTTTAAGCAACGGATGTACATATACCACGTATACAATTATACACACTTACTAATGAGAAAAGGTTGAAAATCTACCTTGTAATTAGAAAAAACAATAGAAGTTGCTTATGACGTAAAGAATAACAGTACCATATGATATAAGCATGACATACAGTTCATTATGTTAAGCAAAATACAATTCAATTAGATAGATTAATTATGGAGAACATATAAATGGAACAAAGTTTTTTTATAGACGATTTGCTACACATGCATATAAAAGCTGAATAATTTTGTCTATTTAGTGTCAAGGTAATGGTGTGATTCTCTAAGGCACGTGATCATGTTCACAAAAACCGCGCAAGCGAAATATCAGACTCATCGGTCGTGAATAACATGAATTTATTTCCACCCTTCTTGGAACAATTTTTGTAACCATTGTTTCCTCGAGTAATTATCTTTTCACTTTCACCACCTTTAAAATTAAAGCGTAGCCATTTATTTCATGGCTTCATGTTCTTTCATATGATTTAGTTTACTGATTATGGAAATAACTATTATTTTATATTTGTATTGCCTACTATTTCCTAAATATCATTATTCTTCCTTTCATGAAAGGTAAAATAGAGTATTTATAAAAAAATTAAAATAAAATAAAAATCCCTTAGCATTGTACTATTGACATAGAAAGTTTGGTCAAAAAATGAGGGAAATTATAATCCATCACTTGAATTTAAGTTACTGTCTATATTTTCTTATTTTTCAATGTGATTTATAATTAGATTGACTCACCATATTTCTTCCCATCTGTTCATTTAGTTTTTAAAATATTTGTGGGATTTAATTAAATACATGTTAGTATGTTGAGTCGAAAATTTATAGAAGCTATTTTGCGGTAGAATTCCGACAGATTTGCAAGTGTTGTTTAAATTATTATTTTTAAGATATACAGAGGGCAATCCACATCCTCAAACCACTGTTAATTTGAGCCATTAAGATCGAACTATCTAATGGTTGTAATTGGATATGTGCGTGCATTGAAGACCTTCAAATTGGAAAAACAAAAATAGACAAATTGGAAAAATAGCCATTGAGATCAAATAACGCATTCCCCTTTTCTCCTTCTTCGTCAATCTTAAACCTAGATCAAAAAGTTTTCCCTAAATTTTAAAAACCTACCAGCAAACAAAGCTTACAAGTTAACTTCAGTTCAACTATCGGCAAATTGTGATGGGACCCGATCAGCTCTATCCAGTGCCGGCCTTTGGGCAAAGCGTTCGCTTTGGGCCGTTTGTGAAATTAGGGCACCAGCAATCGTCTCCCCCATCACACATTGCACCAGAAAGGGAAAAAATAAAAATGGAAAAGAGAAAAAACCATTGCAGAAGAATAATGACGAAGCAGAGTAAGACGAAGTTGTGATGCACAGGTAAAATTCTGATTCGAAAAATGTTGATAAGTAGACAGCAAGAACTTGCAACCCTGGAAACTGGATTAAACAATTGCCTCACTGCTGTAAACAGAAATAATTGTTTAACGAAACTGAGCTGTAAGACCATTTCTTCATTTTTATTTTCAATAAATTACGATAGCATTTCTTGTTTTTTGGTGTGGATAGAACCATCGAGAGTAGTTTATAGGATGTATATGATACTACAAAGTATGCTAATTGTGTCTCTTCACTAACTGTATTTTGTTCATTCATTTGTAATAAAATTTGTTATTTCTACCTTTATGATTTAAATGATAACAGGAAGAATAATTTTATTTGTAGTGTAAATATATAATATATCTAGGAGATATCTGCAATATGAACATATGCTATTTGAAAATCAACAACAAGATAAATGAAATGAAATAAAAGTGTTTGAAAATCAACATTTCCTCTTCTGGATCTTCTACACTTAGATCGGGTTACCAACTATTAGTACGGAATGAAAGTTTAATAATTTTGGTATTCCCATATCAATGAGTAGTTTGATCATTCTATTTGCAAAATATTGTCTGAGCTATTTTACTGCCAGAGTCGATTGCAGTCATGCAACATTTTATTTTGACTGCTAGATGACAATTTCACCACTATTACCATAAACTAAGGATTTTAATATAATTTGTATATTTTTGTTGCTACTTTCACCACTATTACCATATGTGCAACATCTTAAAATTTTCATAAATACTGGTTCATGCTTTACAGAGTAACTCCATTCTGACAAATAATTTGGGTCACTAATTGTTTTTAGGTGACTGTTTTTTGGATTATAACTATTTTAATTATACTGGTTTTCTTTTGTACTTTTCCGGTCTGAATAAAAATATTGATTCTTCTCCACGCACATACGTACTATATATTCCTTTAAATCCTAATATTAACGGTGCGGTTGCTGGTAGACCACATGAACAAAGACAAATTTTGTTTAGAATATGATGTGCTGAAGATTTAGTTGGCAATATCATCACTTACTAGCATGTTGTCTCCATACATTACCAATGTGGTGAATGACAAGCAATAGTGAACATGTAAACAAGAAAGTTCATTTTTTAAGTGTTAGCATATAATAGTATTATTAAATTATTTTCTTCTCATGAAACCACTATAAATTGTACATGCCAAAATCTTGCATATTGTATTTTGAAATGCAGACGAATATATTGACATGGCAAATGATAAGATAGTATGTCCACTTTAACACATTCAAGTTAGTTTAGTAGTTGTAGTCAGGTATGGACGACTACACTTGGATCATTTTTATTTCATATTTTTGCATAGTTTATAATCGCCAAATTGTGCTTTTGGAATGGTAATGGATAACATTAATATATATTCTCCTATTATAGCACACAAATCAATTCTCAGCTTTTGTACATTTCTGTTCTTGGTCTCATTGGTTCCATCAACTTTTCCGTTTTCTTTATCGTTTTGAAAACAAAACTTTTTTTCTCCTTCCGCATCCTCCAAACGGATTTCTAGCCAGATTCCATTCTACTCAATGCTGAAACTAGAATGAATTAGCCGGTATTCTAGTGTGCCAGACGAAAGTGGAAACCTTGGTTACCACATGATGTAGGCTATGTTGGTGGATATGATGGTCCTTTACTGATTTCCTACTGTATGACTAGATGTACTCTGCATAGCACATAAAATTGAAGTTTTAGGAAGTTTTAATACTATAATGTGCATTTTTAAGTTACACGAATCATGGATACCATGATAATAAGTTCTTTGTTCCTCGAGAAGAAAGAAATACCTTCACTGAGTTCACTCATATGATCCTATGCCTTATAAGAAAAGAACTTGTGATGACAGGAAAAAGGTTTAACAAAACATAACTTTCTTCTTTAAAACTTGGTCTTCTATCTCTTCCTTTTAATTATTTGAATGACAAATCTAAGAAAATGATGTAACTTGAGGTTACAATGTTACTGTAATAGAATAATTTAGGGTCATGATCTTATATGTAATTATATTTCACACCGAATATTTTAAGGAATAAAAATTTATACTTTATTTCCGGTGCAATTCTAGCATACTTCACAATTCAAACAATTTTTTTGTATGCACTTATGGTCATTGATGTATAACAGTTCCTTTTTTCTTTCATTTCCTTTTTCATTCTGCTTCTGCTTCGTCCGCTCACGGCAAAAGTTTAATCAATCTCAAATTTATTTCTTTTACCCTTTTCTGCTTTTCTAAGCTTTACTTTTTTTTAATATTTGATTCAGAGGAGTAACACTTTTGATAGCGTTTAGTGGAACATTGGAGAAATGCAAGGTTTGAGAAAAGACGGTGTATTTTATGGATCTATTGTCTGTAGATGGGATTTCATTTCATAAGGCTTGTTTCAAGTGTAATCATTGTTAAGGAACTCTAAAGGTAAGATCTTTGTTTTATTTTTCTTTCTTTTTCAAATTTTGTTTTTGTTTTGTGTCACTTGTATATTTTGGCTGCAAATCTGTTTCCGTGTGGTTTCTTTTTTTTCCTTGAAGATATTAATTAGTTTGGAAGATAACAGACAAATGGATATTAGTTCGGTAACATAGTATTCCATGTTGTGAGAACGAAGTATCTTATTAATCATTGGCTTAAGTAGTTGCAGAAGGGTTATGAGAAGAATCTGACGATGAACAAGTTACGTAATGAGAAAATTAGCGAATCTAAAGAAGAACAAATGAAAGTCAACTAGCGAGCACTTGGATCAAGCGACTGAAATCAAGTATTGACATTAAATATTTCGTTAGTAATGAAACAAAAGCTATAATGCTTGCGAGCTAGCTGTTGTATAGTAGGAAAAGCTTTTGTGGTTTGATTAAGCAACTTGAACTTAAATAAAGTTTTTATATCAAGTATTGTTGTGAGTAGCTAGGTGAATGATAAGACTAGAAGGTATGATATATTACAGTAACTGAAAAGGTGTGATCCATTGATGAAGTACACCATGCAAGATTGCCAGGTTTTTATAGGTAAATCGAAATCTCCTCCAAAAGGTTTGAGAATGTCCCCAAACTACTTTGATGTACAATTCAAGTTCTATTATTATGCTGAACCAAATTTAATTCGATGAATTTTAATCAGAAAGTTAAGAGTGATCAAGGCCACTCAAAAGCCAATAGGAGAGGAGGTTGTTGAAAGGATGACGACACAAGCAAGACTACCTTGGAGATGAATTTGGTGACAATATCTTGTTTCTTAAATAGGATTTAAGTAATTGATTTTTGGTGCAACCTTGTATGTATGTGCAATAATATATATATATATATATATATAACAGTTGCTTGGGTCGATTTAAAATTGAATGTTTTCTGTAAAAGAAATAAAAATTCCTTACTTAAAAAGGTAATCTTCCTTCAAGCACGATTGTTTAATATTCAGAACATGCAAATGCTGAAAACACTAATGGCCTAACATGAGTCATGAATTAAAATGTTATGTTTTGGCAATCACATTTGCATGATAACAATGTATGATGAATTTTTTTTTTTCAAATCCAAATATATTTCTAACCAGCAATAAAAATACCTAGCGTTAAGGTTAACGTTTCGATGCGAATTTTTCCCCAATTGCATGATGGACGCATCGAACACGACACTAGGACAAACTGCAACGTTTCCTAGATGGGAAAAAAATTAGCTTATAACATCGGACATGTCTGACGTTGTAGGTTAATTTTTTTAAATCTCCCTTACCTCCCAATGATTTCCACATACAAGATAAATTGCTTTTAGATACAAATGGACCGTTATCTTTCAAGAATCGTTATGTGCTTATGTTTATTTTTGAATTTCGACAAATCATAAGTTTGTAGTGGATTTTTATTACTGTTGTTTAAACTCAAATTCAATTGCTAATAAGGTTTAACATTTCAAATGAAGCGTTGCCCAACAATCTGCCGGAGGCGCTTCCCCGGGACCTTTCTAGGTCGAATGTCGTTGGCGGAGGCGTTCCCCCTACACCACCACCTAAGGGGTTGCCATACCCGATGGACCCCTCTCCGTATAGGACAATATTCGATAAAATTCGATTTTTTTATCATATTACACAGCTAAAAATAATAATTTATTAACAACAATTCAAACAAAATTATAAATCAAAAACTAAAATACTTCATTAACTGCCTCGCTTGATGCCATAAATACATACTTTAATTAACTTCTAATCCCGTTTAAATATCCGGCTAAAAATGATATGTGATCATTACATGCAAACACACCTAACATGCAATAGAAGCAGTTACATTAGTATATCACAAAATGACATGTATAAACTCTTCATGAGACAAAGATCTATCTTACACAAACATGAAGACAATAAAATAAACTATAAAGCCAGAACGAATTTACAAACGACAGAATTTCGAGCAAACGGAAGTTTTCAACCAAGTGGTAGTTTGACCAGCAGTAATTTGTACTATGTATTAGCACTTCTATGTAAGACATACAATTATTTTTTTCATTTATAACATTATTTTTTGTTGCGTTGTGTAAAAAGGAATAATTTTCCTTATCTACACTTACTAACAATGGTTATAATATGACATTTTAACTTTGCTCGGCGATGAGTATAACTTGAGGATTTTCAAAAGTACAGTCATTTAATTGTCATATGAAATGTCTTATGATACTTTCGATGGATACATCATGCTTATGCTGGAATTTATACATTTATATTCTTTTTTAGATAGTACGGTCTTCTCTGTTATTCAAAACCACTTCAAAGATTATATGCTGGCTTTATTATTATCAATATTTTTCTCAAAGGTAAGCGCTCATTTTCCCCCCAATTGTTTCTTCATTTAAATAGAGTAAAAACTGGAATTAAGGATATATGATTCTACCAATACAGTGCATGTTTCATTATCCTCAGCGTGAAGAATACCATGTATGCTGATGCCACTCAAATTCTAAATTGCAAATTTCATTGATTTCCTTCACACTTCCACTGCCTTAACAAAAGGCTATTTCTTTCCCCCTCACATTCGCAATAGGCTATCGCATGATGACAAGGTTCACAAAAATAAGAAAATCATACCTGCTCAACCAAAAAGAGAAGAAAAACAAGCTCACCATATTTTAGTGGATGATTTACTTACTGCAACCTAGATATGTTCAGTTTCATTTAATTGTTATATGAATGATTAAATGTGCTTAAGATTTTCCATTTGAACTATTCTACTTCCCTAATTAATTGCAGTTATATAACACTTTATTTTCAACTGTTAATTTTCATGTTTCTTAGGCACCTGGACCGAATTCGCGAGTGGTGTATATCAATGGTGTCTTTGATCTCTTTCACACTGGACATGTTGTGGTACTTTATTGTTTACATATTCTGTACTAGTTCCATTTTTAGTTTCTTTCATGTCCCTGATGGTTTGTTTGCACTGAATATTTCATCGAAATGTTAAAAGTAACTGTTCCTTGGTTGGTTAAGAGGAAATTTTTGTCTGATAATATAAACCAACAGTTAGGAGATGTAAATTTTGGAAATGTAAAAGAGCATTTTGTGCATGATTTTGTAGCATAATTCTGAAGATGACTTGGATTTGTCAATCGATAATTTGACATGTTAATTTTTTCTCCTTTGAATCATGATCTGTAAACCAATATTTAATTTTACTTGACTTATATATTCTTAGATTATTAATTGAGAACTAACAATATAGGTTGATTGGTAGCAAATGCAGATGTGTATAAGTTGACTAGTAGTGACTTTTGTTTATGTGGTTCATCTCCATTGATGGAATACTTCAGTATTTTAGAATCATGTTTGTTGTAGCTTATGATATTTTCAATGTAAAAACTATGGCCATTTCTCGGGTGAAATTCTAGAATATATGTAGATGTCATATTACCATGGAATGGATTTATTTGTCAATACTTTGTGATTAGTGGAAATTGATACGATCCTTATCTCATTGGCTCAAATTGATATTACTAATATATACTTATAGGCTTTGATTTTAATACTTAGGTTAAAAATTCATTTAATTATTCATTCAACTTGGCAGATAGTGAGCTAAAATAGTCTGTGAAGTCTGTTTAGAAAATTGTGTATGATTACCCATGTACAATGATTATTATCGTGAAGTATGGCCTGCGTTGAATAAGTAATATCAGGAGCTTTTACATGAACCAATGAACCTTTCCATTTGGCTATCTTTCTATTTGACATTGTTTGTTGTACTCGAAGTTCTGATCCTTTCCCTTTAGTTCTTGTCATAAGTAACACACACATATTTATTGAGCTTAGAGGATATATTCATTGAGCAAACCAAGTACTCATTTCCCTTGCCACTGTCTTGCAGTCAACTGAAAGGATCTCGTCCTATTATGAACTTACATTAGCGTAGCTTGAGCGTACTTGCATGTCGATATGTTGACGAAGTAATTATTGGTGCACCGTGGGAAGTTACTCGAGATATGAGTGAGTGTATTTGAATTCCAAGTTACTTAGCTAGGCTTTTTGAAACTTGGATTATAGATTGTATTTTGGAATTATTTGTGAATGGTAGCTAGCAGTTATAATGATAAATGTGCTTGTTATGTATAGTTAACTACGTTTTATTTTTAGAACTTATTTTGGTATTATGTTACATCAAGAAGCAGATTGGAGGACAAGCATTTGAGCCTTGTCAGCATAGACCCATGCAGAAAATGAGAAGTTTATATATATATATATACACACACACACACACATATGTGCAGGTTTTTTATTTTTTTTTGAACTTTAGACATCATGATGCATAGATCCATCAACTATGTAAACATAATTTTGGTTTAGATTTTTGTTTATGTGACAGTAGTTTTTAGTTGTATCGGATAATGTTACGAATGTTGGGTGTTATGTGAATATTTTATCAATTATTGTACCAATTTTTATTGTTATATAATGTTTTATGACATTAATTTTTCTAGTTGATATATATGTATATATGTTTCATTGCACGATGAGTATTGAATGTTGAATATTGTTGAAATGAATGTATTTGATGTCTAGATTGATGGTTAGAAATGCTGCAAAATGTTTGCTATATATTTCCGTCGGTAATCCGTTGCAATATAGTAAGGGTTTACCGACGGATAACTGAAATGTAAAATGTTCGCTATATATTTCCATCGGAAATCCCTCGTTAAATAGCGTGCATTTAGCGACGGAAAAGTTTTTACTATTTTTATTATGTTACATATATCTGTCGGTAAAACGTTGATGAAATACTTTAAAATGAAATGATAATATATCAGAAAACAATGGTGAAGTGACGGAGAATCGACTTTAATTTCCATCGCAAAATTGTGCCTAAAATACCGACAAGTTTTTTAGCGACAACTGTATTCTGCTGCAAATCCGTCACTAACAGGCCTTTAGCGACGGATTTTTCCGCTGCAAAATCAGTGTTTTCTTGTAGTGAGCAGCTTTTTCAACTTTAATTTCACAACCAGACATATCATGAACCCCATTATTTTTCGAACACCCTTCTTCCTGTAATGATTCATTGCTGGCCAAGGGTTCTAACTTTCAGGGTTTTTACTAGAATTGACATTAGTTTTATGGGAGCCTTTAGCATGCTGGGAAGAATTTTTAGTAATAGGCGCAGTAACACAACAGCTCTTTATTAGTTCATCCAAGGCAACAACAAAGAGCCCAAAGTCAGTAAGCTCCGAATCATCACCCGTAGGATATCGTTTCGTCAATTCAAGACAAATTCCCCAAACTTTGTGAGGAAGCTTGACGAGTCTCTCCTTCTCCATCGTTGAAAAATTCATTGCTAATGATCTATCTTGAAGGGAAGTAATTACCACAATGATCTTTTTGTTAATAGGTCGAATTGTCATCATTATCTCGTTCAACTCCATAGATTCTAAGCATTCAATTGAATGCTCCAAATCCAATATCAATCCTGATGCTAATTTGATATTGTTTGCAGTAGTTTCTTGTCTTGGAGAAGGGTTTCTTGAACTATTCAGTGGCACTTATGGGTGTTCTTGAGGAGGGACTTGGAGTTTCCGATGAGTTCTTGATGGATTGTAGCCGTTTTGGAAGGCGGTGGAGCTTCTTGGCTGTGGATATCATTTCTTGATGGGTGTATAACATTTTCTGGAGGTGTTGGTTGTTCTAGGCAATAGGGAAGAGGATCTTGTGTGTAATGATGTCCAGGTGGTGGTTTTTGCGTGGCTGTTGGAAGCGGCATTTGAACTGGATAGGCACTACTTGGATTTTCTTGAATATATGTAGTGGTTCTTAGAGCAAAAGAAGGGATGTCAGTGGACTGTGGTGGAGGGTAAGCTATCGTAGTCGAGGTAGTGTAAGGGTTGGGTGAGTAGTAATCTTGCTAATACACAGGTGGTTGTTATTGAGGTACAACAGTGGTGATTTCCTCTTGCCTTGTCCATGCTGGATCTTGATATTGGTGGAAGTAGGTGGCGGTTGGGTTAGGGTCTGACGATGGATATGATGGCATATGGGGTTTCGGGTAAGGATAATGAATATATGGATCTTGATAGTGGATCGCGGGTGATGGTGAATGTAGAGGCTGATTCGCACGAAGCGGCGCTTGAGCATACCCGAAATAAGGGTCTGATTGATTGTCGAAGGCTAACCCAGTCGCTCGTTCTGATACCAAATGATACGGCCATCTTGTTGTCGTGGTCATCGCCGTTGATTTCTTGAACTTCTTGAATATGTGGCAATTTATATATGAAAATGGAAGTTTACAAATCCTACTTCTAAAACTAACGAGGGTACTGCTAAGCTATGGCTAATTATGCTACTGGAAAACAAGAAAACCGGGGTAACTAATTATTGAACTACTTTTAAGTAACAGCTAAAACTAAGATAGAATCTGCACTAGAATTTGATCACTTTTTCTTCATCCAAATAGCTTACAATGTACATCTATATATACATGCACTAGGCACTGCTTAACAGGCCGAGAGCATGTCTACCCAGATAGGCCCAAAATACAATTACTGCATCAAAAATAACATTGCCACAAAACCAGGCCCAAATACAAATACAAATAAAAAAGAGCAAGTGTTCATAAAAAAAAACATGCACATTGGATACACACTGACACGTTTCTTTCTCTACCTCTTCAACATAGCAATTAGGATGTGACTGTTACAGGTATTTATTTCTATGCTTCGCCTTAAGTTTCCAAACTTGATTTCGCTTCCTATTGCTTCGTGTCAAGATCTAGAATATGGTTTGAAATTTTGCTATGTCAATTTTGGTTTCGCCTATTGGTGTTTCGCATATTTGTGCTTTCTCTAGTTGGTCGTCTTTGTCCTCTCCTCTTACCACAGTCGCTTGCCCCTTTCGGCTCAAAATAACCTTCAGAATGATCGACAACGGTCTTCGCCTCTTCCCGCTGTGAGAACCCGTAACTTCCCCGTGAGGGAAAGAGCGGATACTTTGAGAACAACACACAAATGAATGCAGACGGAAGAACATTTCTTTGTTATTACAACAATTCCATCAGAATACAAGAATATACAGAGTATGAATGAATACTATACATTCAATAAATATCAGAGATTACAATAAATTACATAGCAGCGGAAAAATATACAAAATACAACTGAAAGTGATACACGGATACAGAGCTTTCCGAGCATCGTTCCAGCTGTAAATCAGGATCCTGTGAATATAAATCTGCAAAACCAAAACTACTAGCTGCCCGTGTCGAAAATAAGGGCACCAAGAGTTTAGGTTAAAACAATAAACTCTAGGTCAGTCATGTGACTGGTGTGAGAACTAAAACAGTAATTTAAAACTTTTCTTTAAAAGAGGGTAATTCAAGGGACCACGCCGTATAACACGGAACGGGTTTCCTCCCAAGAATACCAGTGCTTAGAATAAACAACGCAATGCTTTTTCGAAAAATGAAGCTATTATAAGACCCAGGTCCCATCACACAATGCAACGCAAGCCGGAGGATAGGGTTTTCCCTTATAATAGCCAAACATGCTTGGTACGTTTAAAACAAATCATTTGATACTATAATAAGTGTATAGTGTCAAAACAATTTCAATCATAAATATAAATCATAGACGGCATAAGTGCCCCATACCACTATGTCGCCATACTAGGCTCTACAAATAAAGCCGAAATACACGTATTGGAAATTGGATTTCCGTCATGAGTCGAGGCAAGCTCCTCTCCGCTTTCGAGACACTCTAGCAAATGTCCCAGGGCTACGCACTCTGGGCAACCCTTGGATCTTCAGGGCCGGTCCTCTCTTACGTTTGAGGATTAGTTATTCCTGAACACACGTTTCCCGGTCCTTATAGACCTAAAATCGAGGCGCCTCATCCAACAACCACATAGGTGAAAAGTATATAAATGTCAGGGCTGGTAAGTCACTGACACCCCCAAAGCTAGAAAGAAACGTCGTGCTCTCCCTACAGTCCTTATCCCGTTTTTGACTCATACCGAGGTGTGAGGCTCGCGAATTCACGTTATACACAAAGCTACGCCACAAAGGCCGTGCTTTTATCATCAACCACAAGACTTTGCTTTTCAACAGAAGCCTTGATCCATGCAACTCAGCGTGCTACACAGGCAATTCATGCCATGCGATTGATATCTATCGATATATAACCTCTAAGCTCGTACGTCTCAGAGAAGGGCGTTAAGCAAGAGAATAAATTCTCTGCCGCCAAACAGATATATATTTAACAGAAATCAATCAACACAGAATAAAATCCAATGTCAGACACATAATCCATTTACAAGTTCGTTCTGGGTCTGAACGAAACCGGAGGCACTTTCCTCGCATATCCATCGATCTCCAAGTACGTCTGGACGACCACCAACTATTTCCATCCTCTTGGGTGTACAGCCCAATCAGGATCATCGGTAATTATCCAAACGATGTGAAGACTTCTGGTCTTCGACCACCGTCATCATCTTCGACTTATCGTCGAATCGGTTATTCAAAATGGGTATAAACCCGGCCTTTCCAAACAATCCGCGTATATTAAAAACAAATGTTACACAAACACAACATAAGCCTCATTCCAATTCATTAGTCACTAACCGTAAATCAGTAAGAGAGCAACTCCCCAAATATTAACCCCGAAGGCCGAAACCAACATCAGATCAATACCCAGGAAACCATTCTTCTTAACTAACCTACAACTAGTTTCTAAATTCCACATTCTTAGGGAAAGGTTCCCATTAATTTTATCCAAGATAAATTCTTTAAAATTTATCCTTTAATATTCCTTTGGATGTCGTATTAAACCAAATTATGGTTTTCCAAACTAGTCGAGATTAGCGAACCACACCGGAGTAATTATTTATTTTATTTTCCAACCCCAACCTATTCATCCCATGAAGCAAAACTGGTAATACTCCATATCTAACACCACAGTGTTGTCGGTAAAATTTATTACCATTCCACGTTCAAATCTAATTAAAGATTTAACTATTGCTTTGGAGAAAAACTGGTGATACTCCATTCTCGCTCATTTTCTAAATTTGATAATTTAGATTATCAATTCACATTTCAATCTAATTGCAGATTCATTAAAACTCCTTTTACTGGGTTAAAGAACTAATGTCATTTAAAACACAGTTCACGATAAACCCAAATCACATTCTATTTATTATCGGGTTAAAGAACTAGTGTTATTTAAAACACCGTTCACGATAAACCCACAAATCAATTCTATTTAAAACTCGTTTCAAATCCAATTTATTTATTTAAAAATAAACGAGTTTAATTTTAGTTTAAAACTAATTCATTTCGATAAAAATCTATTTTTATCCTTTCAAATATGGAGTTTTTCATCCCAATTTTTCCCAAATCATTTCTTATGATTTTACACAAATTATTGATATTTTTAATAATTTTATCAATACAGTCGATTTCCATCAACGACCATCGAACTGCACTTACAACGACCTTTTCAAATTTGATTTGGACGTATCTCCAAATCCAACCGTTAGATTTTGAATTTCTAATATTCGTTAGAAATCTCTTTTCGATACGAACCCAATGGTTCCAGTTTTAGGACAATCCGACGGTCGGATCTCCCGTAATGTCCGTTCGAAATCAATGGTCGAAATTCGCGTACTGCCGTGGCGCGGCGCGTTCTATTCAGGCCATATATATAATATATATAATATATATTTTGTCGATTTCTATTTAAAATGAATTTTATAAATAATTTTAAATTCGTTTCAAAAACATTTCAACTTTTATTTCCAATTCAAATCAAAATTGAATTTTCTATTATAAAACCTTTTTACTTTCATTTCTATTTGATTTCAATTCAAATCGATTTTAATTCGATTCGAATTCATTTTCTTTTCAATTCAGTTCAAATTCGTTATATATTCAATTCAAATTCGTTATATATTCAATTCAAATTCAAATTCGTTATATATTCAATTCAAATTCAATTCGTTTTCTATTCAAATCAAATTCAATTCGTTTTCTATTCAAATCAAATTCAATTCATATTCTATTCAATTCAAATTATAAAAACGAATATAATCGATATAAATATCGTTCGCGTCAAAATAGCGCATCTCTAATCAACACGGCTTTATATATTTCAATAACTTCGTTATTCTATTCAACAAATGAATCTATATTTCTTTCAATACATGACTCTATATTTTTGTCAACACACGACTAATCTCAACGAATGAGTGCTGTCCACGTGTGACTATTTTTGTTATTTAATACATTTTATAAAAATAATGGTATCTATCGTTTGATTTCAAATCAGACTGCAACCGTAAACTAGTAAGAGAACGATTCCCTAAATATTAACCCCGAAGGCCGAAACCAACATCAGATCAATATCTAGGAGACCACTCATTTCATCTATTTTTCAGTTAATTTCTAATTTCATATAAGATAAAGATGTAAATTTTATTGTTAAAATATTTCGTTCAACACATGACTAATCTCAACGGATTAGTACTGTCAACACATGAACCTTTATTGTATAATATTCTTTATTTTTCAAATTGGAATGAGGCCCAATCAATTACCATATAACGTTAACTATATGGATTCCATACAACACATGTATTTAAATAGCAACGATAACCAATCAACCATCATCCAAAGTGCACCACTATGTATAAGCATCAAATATAGATATCTAACGCTTATAACGGCCGGTCAATCAATCGATCGACATACAACTAATTATTGGGATTATGTATGTCGTATTTTATCCCAATACCCGTGTGGGGTTTCAAATCAACAAACACAAATTTTTATTTGTGCAGTTGGGCGATGTGTAAAATTTATCGCCCCAATCAATGTCCTTCAAATAGGTGTACATAAACAAACCGTCCGGTTTGTAAATGAATATTTATTTATTCACGTTCACGTTAAAAATTATATTTTCAACGATCAAATTATTTTATTCAACCTACGAATATTCTATTCAGTTCATTTATTAAATAAAATGATATTTTTATTTTTCTAACTTATTTTAGAAAATTTCGACGGCATAACGACACGATACTAGAAACAAGACAAGGCCTAGCCTTATCCTCGGTCTAGTGATGGCCCACGCCATACACATATCAATCAAATTCATTTCATTTCACCAAACAATTCAAATCAAATCAAATAATCCAACCAACTACACAACCAAACAAACAAGTCCATGGTCTGTGGACGATGGTGTCGGGTGCTACTAAACACCGTCTGCATCCTAGTATATATTTATAACTAGAAAAGGAAATTTAAAGTGAGAAGTTCTCACCGATAGCTATCCTAACACCACGGCACTTCAGATGTAGAAGTCTTCGCCGTTCTCTCTTTTCATCACTTTCGTTGTCCGCTTTCACTACATATATAAAAATCACATTTTTATACCGCTATTCAATATATAAAAATCGAATTTTTACTTCGCTATTCAATATATAAAAATCGAACTTTTACTTCGCTATTCAATATATAAAAATCGAATTTTTACTTCGCTATTCAATATATAAAAATCGAATTTTCCAATATGAAGATTTCGCCTTTTCAAATATAAAGATTTCGTCTTTTCATTTATAAAGATTTCGCCTTTTCATTTCATCACTTAAAAAATCACTTTTTTATTTCAACTTATATATAATAAAAACCAGATTTTTATTTCGCTACATATACAAAGATGATATTTTTATATTCTCTATCTTATAAAGATTATATTTTTATAATTCCTACTATGTAAAAATCATATTTTTATTACCTATACTATATAAAAATTATATTTTTAACCTTTCTGTAATATAAAAATCACAACTTTTATTTTGAAAAATCATTCCTTTTGTTTATATAAAAATCAAATCCTCACTATATTCAAAAATCAAAATTTTAATATATTCAAAATCGTATCTTTACTATATTCAAAATCGAATCTTTACCATATTCAAGATCGAATATTTATATTATTAAAATATAAACTTTCCTAACATAAAAATATAAACTTTCTTATTATATAAAAATCTAACTTTTAAATAAATAAAAATCCTATCTTTGATGATTAAAAATTCTAACTTTGATGAATAAAAAAAAAGAAATAAAATTCATTTCTATCACACATAAAATTCAGTTTTACTATAATAATAAATAAATAAATATAAAAATAGGAACTTACATTGGTTTTTTTTACAAGAGGGGAAAGGGGTTTCAGCGTGTCGCAGGGGGTCGGGGGTTTCACTGCATCGCAGAAGGAAGAAGAAGGAAGAGAGGGGGCGGAGTCGGATTGGGTCAGAGGAGGAGGAAGGGGATGGAGGAGACGCGGAAGGGAGGGGGTGCGCTGCAGGTCCGTTCAAGTAGAGGGGGGGTCTGTGGGTGTTCGGGCGCGGATCGGGTTTGGGGTTCGTGGCTAGGTCGAGCTGGAGGAGAGGAAAGGAGGGACTGGAGGAGAAGGATCGGAGGGGGAAGGGAGCGCCTGCTTCGGCGGCGCGATGGGCGGCGGATCGCCCCCGTCGATCCTCTTCCCAGCCCCTTTTCTTTTTTTTCTGAGTGGAGAAAACAAAGAAGGGGGGGGGGGTTATATGAATATATATATATATATATATTTATTTATTTATTTAATTTCAAAAAGCAACTTTTATTTTCGACCTCGAAACGAGACCCACCGCCTATCATCCATAGCTAATTACCCCCATTCCGAACACAATGGGATATGTATCGTAAGCTGATTCGATCGTTTCGATCTGTTTTCGTTAAAATCAACATATAACTCTATATATTGAATTTGAACGCGCATTTCAATTTACCGGGGTCACATACTAACTCTAAAAATTCTCAAAAAATATTTTCTAGCTTCGTATTGACGATATGGTCCTAACAAAACTAGTTTCGTCGAATTCTCAGACCGTTGGAAAAATGGCCATTTTCCAGTCGACTAAAATCAACTAAAACTGGTCAAACGCGTTTTCCTTTGCCACGCTCACATATTGATTCGAAAAATTATGAAATTTGAAACCTAGCAATGACTTTATATCACGGACCCAACAAAAGTGGTTTCGTCGAAATCCGAGGTCGTTTGCAAAATGGCTATTTTTAAGGGCTTGAATTCTATAGCGACTATTCAGAATTTTCAACTGGACATTTCTTTTTATCCCCGCTATGAAATTTTGATTTTCTGGATTCGTTGGAAAGATATTCTCAATTAGATTCTATTATTTTTGGTTTCACTAAAATCCGGATTGTTTTGCACCCGGTACATTCAATTGAAGTTTGAAATCGGATTATCGAACTACCACGCTATTTTCAATTCTATTTATAATTATATATAATTATTTATATTCTAACGACGACGTATATAATATATACGTTCTAATTCTTTTAAAAATAAATTTCTCGTCGATATTATTTAAAATAATCTATTTTAAATATTCAAAATTCATTAAAATTGCCAAAATAAAAATTTTAAACTGGCTCGGATTTCCGGGTTATTACACCCGCTCTTTCGATTTTCATAGTCCACGATTCGTCATCGGTCGTCTTCTTCTTTCGGCATGCTAGTTGTCGATAGCCCATAATAGGCAGGGCATCTTCAAAGTTGCTAGCTTATCCCCTTATGTAAGCACCTCCTCTTTCTACGTTGTTTTTTTTTTGCAGTGAATCAATTTTTGGTTTTGGTGAATTCTAGACCATTGTAAATGTGCTGAATCGATTTAAGATCTAATATATATGACTGTTTACTCACATGGTATTTCTAGAATCAGTTTCTATAATACTAGTTTCGAGTAACGATAGTGTGAAATTATTCCTTTCGAAGTTTATATTTTTTTTTCTTTGCTAAATTTGATTGGGCTTAGGTATGTTAAACTTTTCTTATGTATGGAAATTGTGATTGAAACAATGAACTATAATTATAAAACTAATTTAGGCTTCAAGACGAGAAATAAATTTAGTGTTAAAACTTTATCTAATAAAAATTCTACTTCTCTTTATCTTTATTATGGTATTTTGGACTTTATATGAACTTAGCCAACTATATTTAGAAAGAACGTTTTTTCATGCTTATTATGGTTTGTCAATTCTCCTTATTGTAGGAACTTATACAAAAAATAGGCAAAATGAAGACTTTGAGAAAATGACTATTTGAAGTATCTTTATGTATATAATGATATAAAACTATATATTATAGTATTTTTTGACACGTTCAATCATATATAGTATGGTTTGTCAATTCTCCTCATTTTAGGAACCTACAGGAAAAATAGGCAAAATGAAATGAGGATTTTAGCAGACTCTGAGAAAATGACTATTTGAAGTATTTTTTGATGCCTTCAATCAATATTAACTTTAATATGGAGAACTCTTTATTATATTGGGCATTCTTCATGTGAGTACTGCTAATTGAGAATTGTGTTTCATGTATGATCCATACATTGTTGGCTACACCCATTAGTTTTCTGTCCCAGTTGCATTTCACATACTTTGAATATTTTGGTTAGTTTAAAAATTTTAAACCATTGAGTAGCTTAATTTAAGATAAATCAGTTGGCTTAGATCGAGGCAATAATTTTCTTCAAAAAACTTTTAAAATTGAAGTGTTAGAAGAGCTTGCGTGTGCATAAGTGTTTTTTCACTAGATTTTATTATCCATCCAGTCTCAATTCTTATTATAACCATTGAAGCTTATCAGTCATCATATTAATGCAGACTCTGCTTGCTTTGATGCTATTTTTTTTTACTAAAACAGTTATGCATTTTTGATGTGCTAACAATTTTTCCTATTAATCAATCCATCCCACTTTTTTTTGTGTAATACAGACCCATATACATGTGGTGTAGGTTAGTTGAGAACTTTGAAAGAAATAACAACCAAAAGACTTTTGGGATGACAAAACATGTGTTCGATGAGAAAAATGACAAATGTAGTTTTAGGATGCAAAACACTATTAATTATTGATCTTCTACTATCTAAACCTTGAAACGAAAGCTTATATCATTTATATTAAGAGTCGCTTTCAATAATGACAATTGACACACATAAAAGTGTTATAATTATCAATGTAGGTTCTTTATTATGGATGTCTATCAAACATCATGTATTATTAATCGATAAGAAAATATGTTAATTATCTCTTAAATTGTCAATTGAGTTTCCATAAATGATGTGGGAAATGGTTTTTAGGTTCCTTGATATCAAAGCAGCTCGACTATATTGACTTTAATTAGACCCGTCAAATGGGTCGGGTC
Organism: Allium sativum; assembly: GCA_030737875.1. NCBI lineage: Eukaryota > Viridiplantae > Streptophyta > Magnoliopsida > Asparagales > Amaryllidaceae > Allium > Allium sativum. Next base: position 435,228,173 of record CM060920.1, read on the forward strand.
GGGTAATAACGGGTCGGGTAGAATTTAACTCGACTCATTCAAGGTATATACATACCCAACCTGTTTAATCCGGTTAAAAAATGGGTTGAGCCGACCCGACCCGATTATTTAAAGGGTCAACCCGACCTGACCCATCTACCAAAAACAGGAAAAAAACTGACCAAAAAACTGCACTAAACTAGAAAAAAACTGCTGCAAAAACTAAACTAAAAACACAAAAACACTAATGCAGTAATCAAAAACTGTAGCAAACAACAGCAGAAATAAATAAAAACTGCAGTACAAACATTTTGAAGGTCTATAAAAGTATGATTACAAATTATGGCATATAGAAACTAAATGATTTAGCATTGTTCAATTGAAATCAGCAAAAGCTCCAAGCAACAGCAACCAAGCAACAACAAAAGCAAACCATGTTGATAGTAGCATCAAGGAATCAGCAAGCTAACCTGAAACAGAGACATAAAAATGAAACATCATCATAATATTTGGTAGTCGGACAAAAAGATATTAGGAACTTGTTGCTATCACAACTTTATCCATATTTCCCCCATGATTGGAACCTCTCACTGTTCTCATAAGCCCAGAGATTCCAACCCAGTTAAAATTTGAAGATTCCAACTTATAAAAAACACGCTAAGTTGCATGAAAAGTAAACATGCCCACACAAATATGACATTAAAAATAATTAATTACGTTTAAAATATAGAACTACTGTAAAAAAATTCAATGGCCGTTTATTTGCACAATAGCAAATTCAAATATATCTTCTGTATATGTACTTCAAATTGCTCATTTAAACATGTTGTCTATGGTAATGAAATAAGAACAGTATCCTGGGTTTTGTCAATAACATGATAAAAAGGACTTAGACCTTGAAATTTCTTCCATATAATAATATCATGCAGTTTTTCAATGCTGCTTGCGTCACAAATTTGGAATTTTGAAGCAAGCAAAATGAAGGTTTAGAGCTAAAACAAAGCCCTATGTAACCTCCTTTGACAAAAAAAACAGGCCAAATTCCCAACCCCTAGCCTGCAGTAAGAAGAAATATGATCATTCTAAGGCAATATGAAATTTTATATAACAGACTGCAGTAAGAAGAAATATGATCAATTCTCCCTAACACTATATTGTATGTAAATTTTAAAAAATATACTTCTTTTCGCGTAAGTTTTGTTAAGATAAACTTGAAAATTCGTTGCTATACAGAATATTCACTAATATTTTTGGCCAACAAATATCGCCATCAACTTTATGATCATTTTCATGAACCTCTGAAGTAACAATACGCAGTTACAACATGTTTTCTAATTTTATTTTTCATTCCTGGGTTCTTCCTTTTTTGACGAAATTATAATGATTTAGTTTACTTTGTGAAGGCGACTATATATAAAAAGTCAAAATGAGTGGAGCAACTAAAATAGAAAATAGAGTGTGCACAATGTCAACTACAACTTCATCCAGCCATGAGTTTACACACTAATGACAGGCCGCTTATTATAATTTGACAATTTATTTAGACTTTTAGTGTAGTAGTGCTGAAGTTGTGGATCTTGACTAGGATATCCCTGCACGATTCCTTCTTTACATGACATTTATGTCGTATACCCATGAATAGTTTATGAATGAATGATCCAATTTTCTAAGTTATATTTTATTTGTGACAAAATATGCCTTAGGAATTGACCTTGCCTTGTAAATCTGCTCTCTGACAATCACTGAGTTATTTAATTGTAATTTCTATACAGAACTTCCATCTAAGCCATAAATTCAGACCGAATCATTAAGGTCTAAGTGCAACAACGGATTATTTGGTTGCTTACAATGATTGAAATTCCCATTATGTAAATACTCATGTTTATTACTCAGTTATGTAATGGACTATAAATACAAAACATACCTCAATGATCACATCATAACAAACTCCTCCGTATCAAGGCCATTTTCTGATAGACAATAAGAAAAACAAGCTGCCAATGATTACAAAAATGAAAAAACATTAAAAATGCAAGAATAAAACATCTAATATTCCAAAATGTGCATGTCAGTACCTTATAGGCTTATACTACGATAATCGGATGGATTAGAAACTTGAATAAGTTGCTCCGCATCAACATGAAATTTTGAAATATCTTCATTCTCTTGTTCCACTTCCGATGCAATAGCATTTCCATACAACCAATCACGCGTGCAAAGTAATGCTTCCACAATATCATCCTTAAGAGAACTCCGATAATCGTCTAAAACCCTTCCGCTAATGCTAAATGCACTTTCGGAGGCAACGGTAGTTAAAGGCACGGCCAGAACATCTTTCGCCATGAGTGAAAGAATAGGATATTTGAGTTGTTGAGATTGCCAAAATGAGAGAATATCTAAAGGCAACTTACGATCCAACAACCCATCTTGTTGATATAACATAAGTTCCGAATTATGAGAACTTTCAGCAAATCCGGAATTTCTAAATATGTCAAATTCTTCCATTACATCGGCACACTCTTGAGAATAAGGCCCTACAAACAAATCACTACAATCTAATTCTTTAGACCCAATTGCTTCATTGTTAGATTCCTTCTCTAATTTTTTTTATACTCCTCATAAAGACCTTTTAATTTTGCCTCTACCATCTCAATCCTTTCATCATAACCATTTCCATAAACCTTTTTTGTAACAAAACTTGATAAAATCCATCTTATACCGGGGATCAAGAATGCAAGCAATGCAAAGCAATGTATTAAATTTACTCCAATATTTATTGAACTTTAAAAACATCCTACTTGCCATTTTGGACATAAAATCGTCACATCCCATGCATTTTTGCAATGTAAATAAAACCATAACAACTTTCAGGAAAAACAAATTTGAAGTTGGATACTTCGTTCCGGAAAATAAACAAGTGGCATCATAAAATACTTGCAAAAAATCGACAATTTCTTTTGCTTTCATCCATTCCTCTTGTGTAGGACAATAAATATAATTCTTATCAACAAGCTCTAATCGACTAAGCGCTTGTTTATAATATATAGCACTTTTTAACATAATAAATGTCGAATTCCATCTTGTTGGCACATCTTGACGCAATCCTTTATTACTATTATCCAAAGATAGATCCCCTATACATTCTATAAAATGTTTCTTTCTTGATTGCGAACCTTTAATATACTTAATGCTTTCCCTTATATTACTTAAACATGAAGCAATGCATTTTAAACCATCTTGTACCATTAAGTTTAAAATACGGGTTGTACATCGCACATGCAAATACTCTCCATCTGCCACCAAGGCTTTGCGATATGTTAGGTGGTGCTCTAATAGCTCTACGAACTTGTCATTGGAAGAAGCATTGTCTAACATATAAGCAAATATTTTATCTTCAATATCCCAACTAAGTAAAAAACTAGATATCTTCCCAAAAATAGCAACTCCGGAATGGGGGGTGGCATAAGACAAAAACTAAGCAATTTTTTCTGCATTTTCCATTCGTTGTCTATGAAGTGTGCAGTTATAGTGATAAAGCCATCTGTATTAACCGATGTCCACAAATCGATTGTCAAACTAACCCTCCCCGTACAAGTTTTCAAAAAACATTTAAGCTTGGATTTTTCCTTTTCATATATTTTTAAAACTTCTACACGGGATGTATTTCTCGAAAATGATAAAACTCTATTGTTAAGATATGAATGTATATCACGAATGCCTTCATAATGAACAAACATAAATGGCAGATTATGTCAATTGACTGCCTTGTCCATTAATTCTCTATATTTATTTTGGTTGAAAGTAGTCTGATTTTGTTTCAATGCTTTGGCACTTATCATTGCACATTTCGGTATGTGCTTTCTTAGATTGGAAGTACCGTATTTACCTCCCCAAATGTAAGGCGTCTTGCATTCCTTACAATAACATGTCTGTTTTTCCCCTTCAGCAACTTCATTCTTTTCAAAATACTCCCAAACTTCAGAATGAGTACTCCCAACTAGTTTTTTTCTTACGGAACTATTTACCGAATCCGGTTCATTCTCTATATCCTCCATAACAATGTTATCATGTTCAATCGAATCCATAACCTATCACCTTAAAATCACAAGAAAAAATTAATTACAAAATGCTATGAACTGTAAACCATGTGTTAATGGCTCATTGCAAAATTTATTAATTATTAGAACAGATCAGGAACTGAATACAATAACTAGCATTTCAGGAACTGTAAACCATGAATGGTGACCTTAAAATCATGATAAGTAAATGCTATGAACTGTAAACCATGAATGGTGACCTTAAAATCACAAAAAAAAATTAATTACAAAATCATTATAACTTATATTTAAGATTTTAAGTTAAATTTCAGTTACCAACTTTACTTAATATCATTATAATTTCAAGTTGTTACCAGCTTAATTTCAAGAAAGTAGCAGTTTCATTCCTATGTAGAGTCCAAATATCAAAACATACTTGTTGTTTTCTAAGCATAGTTGTTAGCCATTACAGAGGATTATAATCTTTGTTCAAAAATAAAGTACTCAGGTGCTCTAAACTGGCTTTAATTTAGATAAAAGTTCATCGATTGAAGTCGTGTTTGATTTTGATATTCCATGAAAAAGCTAACAAAGTTTGAGCAGAAAAAGTAGTTAATTCCCCTCAGTGGGGATTAAAAAAAAGATAAATAAGTTATCCATTCATTCATAAATAAATAAGTCGATTTATCCATAAGATAAACATGTTAGGTTAGCTATATTGATCGTACAATCAAGCAAAATTTACTGACTAGTCACTCATCTAGAAAAACGATCATCTCCAAAAAGACCTTTCATGCACGTTTACGGTAGTTGGATATTGCATGAATTTTAATGTAGCAGGTTGATTCTTTCACAGTGTAATCCCTTTGATCCTTAAACTTTGGTCTTAAGCTCATAAATTTAGCTAAATAAATTTAAACTGGAAAATAAAAGTTAACAGAATGTTTAATATGAATATGATGTGCTTGTTTAACTTGAAACTGAAAAAACAAACATAATGAGTTGAGAATACTAACAGATGACTTTTCTTTTATCACAGTGACAATATGTACAATTTGCTCGGCAACATGTTTCCAACCTGTTCATAAAGAGGTCACATATGGTATAAGATAACCTTCAAAAAATAAAAAATAAACCAAGCACTTACAGGTATACAAAGAAAATGATGAAAAAGACACCTGATTAATTCATATGCTTGATATTTTTATATAATTATTTCTAGCATGCTATACAAGTATGTATCCAGATGATTCTAGATTTACCTATGAAGTGCAAGATAAACAAAAGCATGCATGTGCAAACCATGAAGCCCAAATTGACAGCATATCTTTTGTGTTCAGTTGACTAAATGTATGCAGCATATCTTTCTTTAGATTGTAATATCATTTTTGTTGGTTGCAATATGGTACGGTATCATAACAAAAAACATATGATTAATAATATTCTTGGTGAACTGTAGTTTTCCAAAGTTTTTTGAATTTAAACAATGTATCATTTAAGTACTATTTAGTAAAAAAAAATCCTTTCTTTTATGTTGAATCGAATCAGAGTTCGAAAACGAAACATATACAAAGTTTCTTATTTTTTGATGTAAATCAACATCAAATATAACTTAATTTGGATTTCTTACCAAAAGAAGCCTTTTAATAATTATGTATATTTAATGCAGTCCTATTGAATAAAGGAAGTTTATATATCTTTTAAGGGAAATAATACTTGTACGCATCATTATGTGAATGATGCCCTTATTTTACCTTATAATTAATCTATCAGATCTGTTAATTAACAAGGTGACTAGCATAATTATCAATTTTACATAAATATTACATGTAGCTCCAACGTTTTGGTTCACAGTAACCCTATTCTAGGGACTGCCTGATTTGGATGTGTATATCATTCTAGAAGTGAGCGCCTTATGCAAGATATAAGCCAAACAAAAGTATTTTGATTGCCAAAATTGCAAATTTCTTAGCCTTAAAGGATAAAATAATTAAGGTCTTAAATGAAAGTCATAGGAAATAAAAAGTACCAAAAGCTTCCAATTCTTGACTTCGCCAACTAACTGGTTAAACCCTTCAAGCTCACCATCAATCAGTCTTTTTCATTGGGTCTTTGAAAAGCGATAACTTGGACTAAAGGCCTAAAAAATGTAGCATGAAAGATTATGCATTGGAAAAATTATGGGTATGGAACAAATAATTCAAGCAAACAAAAACGGGTGAACCCAAAAATTACCTAAAAGTCACCATAAACCTAGCTACAGAAAATGATGAAATCTTACATTAAAGGCTAATGCATAACTACGCAATTATCAATCTTGTTTGCTCATCTCCTTCAAGTTCATATCAAAACAATAACACTGAGGTACATAATTTATGTATCAATCAACTATTGAGTAATTGCATACTATTTATATTAACTATTGACAAATTTTTAACTTTTCTATTGCTTCATTTTAAAGACAAAATGTACTTCTAATAGTAGATATCAAATCGACCATTTTGTTTACAATTGGATACTTCTAATGGTAGATATCAAATCGAGCAAAAAGCTGACTTAAAATTAACAATCTTCTTATCAAATCGAGCAAAAGCCAGACCGATGCAGAGAAATCGAGCAAAAAGCATTGTAATCGAAAAAAAGAAGTGAAAATGGTACCTTCGGCTTTAAGAGAAAAGGACACTGTTCGATTGGGAAAGGAAGGAAGAAGAAAAAGAAGCGCAAAGACAAAAGGAGCTAGTTTGAAGGCAGGAAGTAGGACACCGCCATTTTGTTTAACGTGATTGGGGGGAGATTCAGGAGAAACTAAAACTAGGGTTTCGATAGAATGGGTTACGTTGGCTGCTCGGGTTGGGCTGCTACTAAACCGTTTATTTAATTACTTAATTGGGTTGGGTCAGAAAAATAGAAATTGTAAATGGATTAGACCCAATCCTTTTATTATTAGGGTAAATGGATCGGGTAAAAGGGTTAGGGTCGAGATTGACGGGTCTAACTTTAATGGATGAATTCCACTCCTTTATATCTCGATAATTCAACTTTTATTCAAGATGAATTCTCATGGGAGGTTTTGTAATTTTATTAACGTATTCTAGCTATTGCTTTATTATATTCTTTGCAATGTGATAACATTTCATGGTCTGATGGGAATCTTGCGCACTTTTGCATCTTATGTTTGAAGTAGCCACACTAAACAATAAAGAGATTTTGACTCAATCTTAAAAGTTATTAGTTTTTCCTATTATCATAAGTTTTTTTTTCTTCAGAGCATCCTATTATCATAAGTTTAATCCTAAATAAAAATCTTTAATTTTCCAACACTACATGTCAAGAAGCTGTGAAATTACCCCAACATAGGGTTGTCAATGAATACCCGAAAAATCCGGTATTCGTCCGAATCCGTATCTGAAATATCTGTTGTGTAGCATTATCCGAAAAGCGGATACGGATATCTGATATCCGAAAAGCTTTTTGGATACGGATATGGTTATATTGTATCCGTATCCGAAAAATATCCGTCCGACTAATTGATGTAATATATATAAATCAAAACAAGAAAATAGAGTTAATAATTATTTTGTAACTGTTGGATGTTACTATGATAAAAAATTTTGTCCATTTTTAGTGAAAAATTGTAGTCTTAATTTTTAATTTTGGAATATTTTTGGATATGCTTATGTGTATTAGTATAAAGCAATGTTTCATCATTACATTCCTTTGTTTTCTGGGTTTTCTTTATAAACATTAGTATAAAAATTATTTTATGCCGATCCAAACATTTTTATTTATACTCTTAAAAATTCATTAATGACTGGCAGAGCGGATAGATATTCGATATCCGTCTGTATCCAAAAATTAAGCGGATACTGATATCCGATATCCGAAAATTAAGCGGATATGAATATTCGATATCCGAAAATAATTCCGGATACGGATACGGATATGACACTATCCGTATCCGAAAGCATCCGTTGACAACCCTACCCCACCAGATTCAAATTTTAACCACTGCTAACAAACACTTAATGTGTGACTCATCGAGTGCTTTAAGTCTCAAAGAACTCAAACACTGGAAAACTGACTTGAAAGAGGCATTACTAGGATATGCTCAAAGAAGCATAAGAAATTGTTAATAGAGATTGAATACATGCAGAAAAGGGAGGACGAACCGGAAAATCTCAATGCTTATTACAGAGTTAAGATTGTGGAGAACGAGAGAGCATACCAAATGGATGAAGCACAAATATGCAAAGAACTCACTACGCTTCCACCATTTGATACCAGAAACTACTACCATAAGAACTTACTCGAAGTTGCATTTCCTCATCATCGTGATCGAGCTTCTCTTCATCTAGGGTATGAAGCAAAAGCTGATCCCAAAGAAGGTGCTAATTAGTACTTATATTTCCAATCTATCAAACTTATTAAGTATTAAGTAGTTATGAATCATCTTGCTTTTGCGTGTATTTATATGCTTTTTTTACCTCAAACTTCAACCTTTTGCATGTTTTGTTCGATGTTAAACCAGCTTCCAAACAAAAAAAAGTAAATCCAATGCTTTCAGGTGAAATTTTATCTTTGATGATAACTTTTTCAAATTGCTCATTATTGTATTTCTCTTATTCACTCATAGACCATGCTGATTAATTTCTTCATTTAAAATGCTAATTTTCATTTTTCATTTGCTTAATAAGCCTTGATGGTCCCACCGATCATTAAATATTCCTAGTAAGCCGTGAAATCGTGAAGCTTTTCTATTAAGGCCAAATTTAGAGATGTGCACCATTCAAGAGGCCGTTGGTTTGACCATGGCTTGACACAAAGACTTCATTTTGCTATAGTGGTATGTGCATTTTTGGCTTTATAGTTTTGTGTTGATTGTATTTTGGAACCGTCACAACAATATGTGTTTAAATTATGTGTATGAATTATAATTTTTAAGTATGGTAGAATTTTGAATGTAACTTTAACTAACCTTGAAATGTCTATTAGAATTCAGTGAATCTGATTTTATCTTGTCTATGTCTATTGGAATTGTAAGTTTACTTATTTCTTGGTAATATATATGCTTTCATTATTATATCATTTAATTCGGAAAATGGTGGATTATAGTAGGTAAATGAGTTTTTTGAATTTTGCAACGGGCATGTATTGTTAGAAATAATCAAATTGCAACCGTCTAAACAGTTGTAGTATCTCACTTTTCAGATGTCTATCCTAGGTTTGCAACTGGCATTTGTTCTTGCAAAAGGACCTGTTGCAACCACAAAGGCTAGTTGCAAAAAAGTCTATCGCAACTTATTATTGCAACTTTCAATAACAGTTATGAAAAATGATTGACCATTGCAACTTCGGCTATCTAGACGGGAGCAGGTCACTGCGATTGGTCTATTGCAACAAAAATTGCCAGCTGTGAAAAGTTTTTTTGCTGTAGTGGTATAGTTTATGTTATGTGATTGATGTGTTTGTATATTTGATTTTCCTTTCATTTTTGTTTAAATGAACAAGGTTAATTTTGGCATAGTGAACAAACGTTAATTTTGATGTGATTCATTAGGTAAATAAATGAATAATAATTTGCTAAATTTATTTAAATTGTTTTAATATTATGTAGTTAATTGTCGAATATGGTAGTAAATGTAAATATTAGAAAAGAATTAAGAGAGACTTATATGATCATAGAAAATTTGAAATGTAGGTATTTAAAGCACAATAAACATAATCTGGTTTGGGAAATACATGGTTAATGGCGACAAGCATCTTCCACTTTTTTTCCTTTCATCGCTTTCATCACTTCCTTTCCTCCCTCAACATCTCAAAGCATTACATAGGTCTTATCTCCCTCATCTACGCTCTCCTGTTTTCACCTGCGTGGCGTTATTTTCCCAAACCAAGTTTTTATCATTAGATCTAACCCTCTTTTATCTCAATATCCTTTTCCTCGCCAAGACCCAGCTTTTAACCCTTTACCCACCTTGTCTCGTGCCTCGCTTATTTTCCGATCGTGGTGGCTTCACTGTAGTTTTGTTGTGGTGAGGTTTCGACTTGATTGGAAGGTGAAGTTCGACAACGAACATGTACATCTAGGTTCGTAGTAACTACACTTATTTCTCTGTTACGCGTTTCGCTATCTTAGCTAAGATGGAACTTTGGGTTAGATGTTATTCAATGTGGATTGGCGTACCAGTTGGTGAAGATTGGGGTACACGAGGTGGTGGTCTTTGGGGTTTTTTGTTAGCTTCTTGGTCTTTGGTTTTGTGTATGGGATTGATTACTAATTCAGGCCATCAGATGTGGGCCATGCTTCTGCATAGTGCACAGGCGAAGCTTCTTCAGCTGTGCGCCCCATGTACAAACGTGGCCTCTCCTTCTTCTGTACCTGGGGTCAGCATGTGATTCAAAAAAATCAGTCCATGTATTCTGTTATGAACTTTGGGGTGGAGACTTTATTTCTTGTTCTGGTGCTTTGGTTTATGTCCTCCTGCAATTAAGGCAACATGCAAAGCTTTTCTCGAAACCACTATATTGCAAAGATCTTTTCCTTCCTTAAGCGAGTTGTTTTTCTTTGCCTTGTGCGTAGCATGAAACCAGGAATGTGATTGTCTCTCTAGCAACTGTTTGGACATGTCATTTTCAAGCCTTTGGTGCATGTCACTTTTTTGAGTACTCAACCTCTCCTTCTGTTGTACTTTGTACGGTCTTGTATAGTGTAGTTTAGTTATATTGTGAATTGTATTCGAAATGTAATTTAACCTCCTTGTGTAGTATGAAATGTAATAAGTCACAACTCCTTGCGTGGAGTATTTACTGTATTCTAGTAATTAAGCTGGCTCCGGTGCTCTAAGCCTGTTTAGGTAGAGTGGACGGAACACTATAAACTCCGTATATGTTGAACGGTCCACCTTAAAACCGAATATAGCTGACTGCTAACTACAGTCACGTGTACAATATTGTATTTCTATTATTAGACACTACAACAGAAATACCCTTTTGCAACCGCCAAAAACAGTTGTAATAGGTTTATAAACAACTCGCGCCCAACAGCCCTAATATCAGGAGTTGTATTAGCGGGTCTATTTTACAACTATTTCAGACAGTTGTAAAATAATTCATTACAACGATTAATGACAGTTGTAATACGTCTATAACAACTAGCACCAGTAGTCTTATTATACGGAGTTGTAGCAGTTGGTCTATTTTACAACTATTTTGGACTGTTGTAAATTAACTATTACATCCGTTAATACCAGTTGCAAAAGACTCACTTACAACTGCTACTACCTGTTGCAATTAATGTTTCAACAACTGTTTTCATCAGCTATGTAAGCAATTTACAACTGCTACAAGAGTTTTAATACAATATACTACAACTGAAAATTCCCCCAAAACTTTTATAGCTGATATTATCCATTAAATTTTACAGCATTACAAATAAAACAAATATTTCATTAATAATAATAACTACAGTAAGTTACTTAAAACAAACGAACCATTTGCATTAATAATAGTCTAAAACAAATCAAGTTACACCGTTTTTGAATTTATAACATAGCCAAATCCATAACATAGTCAAATCATAGCCAAATCCATAAGTATTAATCAAAAGAGATGTACTCCTTGTGCCAAACGACAGTCATCCCAACTGCTTGCCCGATAGCGTAGATATCTGAAGTAGGCCTGTATAAAATAGTTTGGGGATCCACCACTGTATCAACCCAAACCTTCCAAGCATCTGTTCCTAATGGTACATGGTACACTAAAATAGCAAGATCAGTTGATGCAATTGTTGGTTCTGCAACAACATATCTTTGCCAACTCAATAGTTTGCACTTTCTAGAAATGACTTGTGTATTACCACCAGCTGGGACATTGTTGCTACTCCGATATGACTGCAAAAGAATAACAAACAATTAAATGCAAATATAGTTATCAAACAACGTGCACAAATCAATAAATGGAAACAACCAAAGTAGGCACCAATAGAAGAAAACGTCCTAAAACATTCCTTGTTTACATACTCAGAGTACATATTTGACACACATCCTTTCCCAAAATTTATCAGCATGGAAACATGGAAACCAAGAATAAAACTCAATAATAAACTAAAGCAAAAATGTTGAACTAGAGTAGAAGTAGAACTACTTACCGATTTGTATTTAGCGAAAACAAAGCTTGTATGTAACAAAACTACCTAAAATATTGAAGTTTTCGAAACTGATTGGAATTTCTAAAATCTCAAACAGGTTTTAAAAAAGGAAATGGAAACTGATTTTGAACTTTCTAATGATGTACAACACTTTGCCTTTTGTAGTCGAGATCATATTTGGCGGTCACTGCTTTTGAAATAACACAGTGTCATAATGAGTTCACGCATTAAATTTGGTAGCATGCACAACACTTTACCTCTTTGAGAACAGAGAGTACTGCCCAAAGCTGCAATGTCGGTGCCATAGCCTGCTTCATATAAGTTTATATACTCATAACCTCCCCTTATACATACATTTATGTTTTTACGAACATAGATAGGTGGATATTTCCAATGATATGATTGAAAAAAGATAACCCAATATACAACTAGCATCAGCCCTATCATGAACCAGTTTTTCATGGATCAACGGTAAATTTTTCAGGAGCTAAACATTCAAAGTTGATATCACATAGTGTAAAAAATAGAACTTTCCTTCTAAGGCTGCTGCTATTACTCATTGGCTTACGTGGAAAATAGAGGAATTTTGAGGCTAGAAGGATACGTAAAAGTCTGTGTATACATAGCAAAGAGGCAATGAATTCTGTTGACATTAATCGACAGAAGTGTACTACATATACACATAAAAATACCACTGTTCTAGTGTATTCATTAACAATTCAGAAATAGGAAAGTACTAAATTCTGAATCGATCATATAGGAATAAAGAAAGAATTCTAAATGAGTGTATATGTTTGTTTCCTTTATGGTATAGAATTTTGGGAAGAATTAAATCCTAATATACAGGAATAAAGAAAGGATTCCTGTATGAATTCCTGTCTAAGGGCTCATTGGCCCATCCTCGTTGTGTTCTACTTCTAGGACAACGCTATATGTTAAGCTTGCTGGACAAATTTTGCGTAGCGATTTAATTTAAGGCCCATAAAATCAGAACATTACGTTACTGAGACAAAATTGCCTAATTATTCTAACCTAGCTGTCCCTCGCTAGTCTCTCTTCGACATACACCGAAATGACGAGCTCTGATATTTATCAGTTCCCCATATCTTTTTTGATTTCTCTGATCCTTACCATTTTCTAGGGAAAAATCAAAACATTATGAAAATTGCAATTTGCAAAGTTGGTACGGTTAGATGGTATGTCGAAAATTTGCTCTATGATAAAATTTATATTATTTGAACTTGTATTTGCAGGTCAGAAAAATCATTGAGTTACCTAAATCCATCTTAGGAAGGCAAGGCCTGTAAACAGAGAATGTTTTAGAACGTTCTCTTCTGTTGAAAAACAAATCGGATAATATTTCTCATGCATTAGCAACTATTTAAATTATTTTTCTATGTTTATACTTTTTATTATTAAAATTATTTTTCTATGTTTTTTGCTATACTAAATAAAAGTACCATTTGCTACTGATAATGGTTCTAATTCCTAAACCAAGCATCAGAAATTAAACAATTGCTCAAGATGTATAGTGAATGATATAAAACAAAGTGACAAAGATTTATGAATGAACTATGATTAGTGACATTAAAAATTGAATATTTCTAAAATTTTAACAAAGTGGCATAGATTTATGCAAGGGGATCAAAGTAAAAGGGCCAAAATAGAGGAGGGAATGAATGGATTTTAGAAAAAGCATGATCCGAAACTGTCAAGTAATAGATAGATAAAGATAATTGTGACATGAAAGTGGTCAACATCACTTATGTAGGTCAGACTATCCACTGTCAATTCAGAAACACCTGTGGTTGCCAGTATGGTACCAAGGGATCGTTGATGACCAAAGACTTTGGTTTACGCACGTAAATATTCATGGTTATAGATGTATCTTATGCATTTGCAATTGTGATTCTAGTATCCTAGCCATCTAATTGACATGCATTCGAGCATACATGTTGCCACAGTGCTTTATGTCAATATGTATCCTAAAGTACACCTTCTTACAATGTTGAGGATTTATAGCTTACAATGGTGGTCATTTGGTGTGAGATCTTATAATACGGGTCTGAAAAGCAGGGATCGACGCAACTGCATCATGATTTGATGGCCATATAATTTTGAGGATGTATTCACGATTTATTGCATATTGTTTTGAGGAAATAACTATAAAAGAGTACATGGACCCTTTTTGAAGGTGTAAAAATGAGGAGGTAACCATTGGTCATTAAAGAAAGGAAAAAATAAAATAAGAAATACCTATGGCGTATTACCACGTGGAGTCGTTGGATCTTCCACTGCATTTTGTTTACCATTGATATTCTGTTAAAAAAAATGCACTAATTAGTTTTTGAGCGCTTAGCAATTACTCATAAATACATTAAATCAGTTATAACTTACACTCGTGACCATATCAGAGGGTAACACTCTAGTTGTGCCGAGTGTTGCTGTAGGTTAGTGAAATACACCGAGTTAGGGACGAACTAGCAGTAATATAAAAACTTGATAGGTTTAGAATTTTTATAGTAGTTAAACAGGAAGAAATATAAAAACTTGTCAGGTTTAGAATTTTGAATATGATGGTTTAGAATTTTTACAGCAATAATAAATTTTTGTTTTATTTTTCCAGTTAGCAATTTTCGTTTTGTATGTTGACTTGGTTTTCTAACTCGGTTGTTCTTCCACAATCCTTATATTCAATTATTTCGAAATCACAATCAAAACTATGAAAAAAGGTTATATAGGAGAATTCAACAAGGACTGTTTTATGTAATAGTCCGATAATGGTCTCATAACATACCTGCGCAACAATGTCACTGGTAAAGGATCCGTATGACTAAAATAACCAAAAGAACCGTTGTTAACTCTAGAAATTAGAAACACAATAGATGACCCTTGAAAGTTATAAATATATATCAGGTAGAACAGTATTTCAGCCGATTAACCGTTGATTGCAACATAAAAAATTAATCACTATGCTATGCAATGTGTCAAGTTAGAATTGTGATTTGAAGTATGAGTAGGATCGCTAATTAACTCTGATTGTGTGTCTATCTTTTATCAACTTACATTTTAGCAATTTTCATTCTATAATATTCGTTATCTTGCTAGAATTGCATGATGATTATACGCACTGAACTCTCATTTAATAAAATTAATCAATTCCGTTACAAAAGCTGGATTCCAATTAGTATTAACTCGTGAAAATCCTCCCCAAAGTCATTGCAATATGAATTTGATCCTTACTTCCTCGTCAAAAACATACATAGTGGCTCAAATTTAAAATATTAAATATAATTAAAAATTAACTGAACTCATTCCATAAATGATTAAAACAAAAAATCAACAAGAGATGTATAATGAGCAATTCGATAAATACAGTCGATTTCCAAATACACAAGTTTAATAAAACGCGACTCCAGAAGTTAAATGTTATGAATAATTACTAGGAGCAATGTTCCTTCTTTTCAGGTTGGAGTTCATAATGTTTTAACCTTCATTGCTTCTTTGTACAGTTAATTTCTACATGCCTGCAACCATGCATTTGTGATATTTACATACTTACATGTTTACACATATGCCTGCAACCATGCATTTGTGATATATTCATGTTCAAACATGTCATCGAGTTATAGAATGAACAGAAGTCATGATCATGATCATATAATATACACGAACAACAAAATAAATTAGCATGCCAAGTAGTGGATAAATACAAGGTACCTACTGTAGCCCTTTGGCAGAAATTGATAAAGCATATATAATCAATTATCAGCTGTTCTTTCTGCAAGGTGATTGCATTTTTAGTTTACTCACCGAACAAATTATTAAAACATGGTAATCTGTTGTCTAGAGGTTCAAGTATATACTACAACAGAGATTTGACACAGAGATTGTGGATGAGAGTGAAAACAGTAATTTCATAATAGTATTCAAACTGTTAAATTTCATCAATTCCGACTTCATGGAGGAAGCGAAATGAGGTAAGGGTGCAAGTAATAAGGATATAGAGTAATGAATATTAAAGCTTAGGTATTGCAAATCATAATCTGACAGGACATAAGAAGCTTCTCAAACATAACAATCTGACTAACAACTATGCTTCTGATCTCTTTTAAAAACCACAGTAAAACAGAATTTTATGCTTTAAAAATTGTGCATATGTGCACTTTTCAGATATTCAACCCAATCAAAATAAAAATTCACATGCACCTGATCTCTTTTGCTAGAAGCATGACCTTTTAGGCTTTCCTCTTCATACATCTTTTGCATTGTACTTGTGCCTTGTGCACATTAACAGTTATTTTATCAATTAAATAGGATTACCCAACCAACAGTTTTGTAACTGGGGAAATACATAATACCTCGAGTACTAATTGAAAATTCAGCTGACTTCAAATATTCAGACGAAGTAAAATTTACGTCTACACTTGGCACGCAATACATAAATGTATCATATGAATATTAACCTAGGGCATGCTTATATAGTTTGTAATTATATGGTCACCCTAGTGAACATTGGTCTGTTAAAGTGCATAAGGCATGGGTTCCTAAATATACATAGAGAAATAAGACTAGTGACTCATTGCAATAGGTTCATGTTCATGCAATTATACAATAGTGTCACGTAATAAAAGTCTTCCTACCGCTAGAGGCAACCAACAATTGTGTAACATTAAAATGATGTGAGGCATATTCAATCATAAGACCTGTAGAGTATATGTGGTTGTATATAGAAGAAGGACTACCTGCGCTAGATATGATGATAGTCTGCTTCAATTTTGGATTACTAAGTGGAAAAAAAGTCAGCTAGAAATATAGTTGAAATATCTTTCAGTTCAACCTTTAAAAATAGGAAGTTATGAGACTGTAGCATGAGTTATGATGTAAAAAATTAACATCTAACTGAAAAACCATAAGGTTACAACGAAACAATGTTAAAAAAATACTACCATAGTAAAAAGTAATTCGCTTTGATATGGCACAAAGTACAAAATTCATTATTCATATACAATATATTATCGGTCACCCACAAATTCCATAGTTTTGTTTTTAATGTTCTGATTGTAAAATGTGTTTTTAGTGTTTTGGAAAGTGGACAAGCCAAAGGAGCAAAGGAACGAAAGGAGCCTAAAGGCAGTCGTAAAAAATTAAAATCCTCCATTGTTAGTGCTCGAACCCCGATCAAATGGGTGAAAGCCAAGTACCTAGTCCATGTAGCCAACAATGGTGAATGGCTTGAGATATTTAAATAAAATTCAATATCATTGAAATTTTCGGTCCATATACACCCCTACTCAATGGTGCCCGGTTTTGTCCGATCACAGCCCGCTAAATAGATTCCAAATTTTGCTCGAACTACCTGCAACCTATCGTTTACAATTTAGACAGGTTAAAGTTTGAAAATAATCCTTAGCGTTTGGTACCAATAATGTAGAGTATCTATGTAGTATTATTAAAACCGGGCAATCCCAAAATGGCCAAGTATGAAGCAAGTATGAATCATAACAAACGATAAATGTTGCAACATCGGATCTACTAATTTATGTTCCACTGAGATTTTTCAATACCTTATTTGACTAATTGTCGTGGCATTTTCAACACAAATAAAACAAATACTGTTCTGACCAAGGGAACAAATTAAATAAATAAACCCAAAATAAATTCAGTTCGCTCCTGTTTTAATGACAAATACACACGTACATCTTGACCGTGCATTTTAGTTTTGAAGCGGAAAGCCAAAAAAATCATGCTTCTAGCAAAAGAGATCAACAACAGTAATTTTAGGCTACTGTTGTAAGGCACAACACTTTTGTAACTGGTGCATTTTCCCCTAAGGTGTGCACATTGACACCCTATTTGGTTGCAAAACACATGTTCAAACATTTGGTATTTCATAAAGACAACCACTGTAAACTTCTCATGTCAGGTGTACCTAACCAACAGGAATTTACAACATTTTCAGCAAAAATAATAATTCATACATGAGAGTAGAATGGATTTCTTTCAAAATTTGGCAAGTTCTCATTAGTTGGACATCCCTTTCTCCATTGATAGATTTGATTGAATTGCTAACAATTGTGATGAGTTATCAATAATTAACATTGGTGATTGAATCATTAAAAAGTACAAGACATCATTAGCGCATCTCCAGCAATGTGGGGGTGCTATAAAATGGCTTCTACATTTAAAAAACAGAAAAACTTTTTACTGTTCTTGAAATTTAAAATTATCTAAAAACTTGTGTTGTTCTATAGAAATGTATAGCTTTTTAAATGTCAAAATTTTTCCATTTCAAAAATTAAAATTCAATAAACTGATAGATAACAATATATTTTGTTCCAATTACTCAACTACTTTAAAATAAAATAAAATAGAAAACATCTTAGCAATTAAAAATTGGACCAGGCTTTATTTATGAAAAATCAAAACAATGTCCAAAACAGAAATGATAATAAACTCCAAAACAAAGACAAAATCTTTTGCTTCTTCTGACCTCTTGCTTCAATAGAAGAATAAGTCCATCTCCATTTAAACCACTGATTGCTTAGCAGAATGGGGATTATGGAATGGTAGGATTAAAGTATTCAAGACACACACACCCCGAAAAAAATAGAGGCCAAGCCCCACAGTTTGTGTCTTTTTTAAAGCGCCTTCATTTCGCTTTTTTATGTTTTTCAGGTGACACTGATGCAGTTGAAACTTTCTGTTAAAGAAGAATTATGGACATTAAAAACTGCACAAACATACAATTCTGAAAATAAATCATAGTGACTTCATCCAACACCAAAATAAGAAGTCACATAACCATTTAACTAAAGTCAACATCAACAAAATATTTGTAGTAAGATACCTCACTCAAAGAAAAGTGAAGTGTGGTACTCAAAGGAGGCGGTTTTAAATGGTTAATGTACATACAAAACATGCTAAATAGGATTTCCTACATTAACATTAAGGGTCAAGACAATTACGTATGCTTGATGTTGCTCGTTCCTACCCATGGATGCAAACTTCTCAAGTTTTTTTTATTAATTGATCAACCTGGAAAAAAACCATAATTTGTGAATAACTAACCACATATCAAATATAGTATTGTTTTAATATGCAACTACTATAACATCAAACAAATATGTAAACAACCATGTACGTACTTGCAGAAAAATCTGCAAATGGTTGCTTTATTTTATTTTTATTTTCAAAAAAAGAAAAGATTGGTTTGATGATTGAATTGTCCGATTAACTCAATACACAATTGGGAATGATGTATTTTTTTTAACTTCAGAATAAGGGATGGATCTTAAGTTACACTTGTAAGCGCGCTAGTTACTAATTTTTTCTTATGATGTAATCGAGGTTAGATACCAAGCAGGAAAAAACTTGCAGAGCAGTGGCCTCAAGTAAAAGAGTAATTTGTCAAACAAACGAAATTACCCAGAAAACAAACGAAGCCTTAAGAGGCCAATGATCCAAAAAAATGGCAAAAATGAACTTCAAAATTACTCAGAAACGTGCAGTTCCTCAGAAGACATGGCAAAATCGAACTCAAAAAGACATGGCCAATGATTATCATGAATACAACCGATGAGATTTTAAAAATTAAAAGTGCAGATGCTATTTAAAATACTACAAGAGGAAATTAATTTTACCCAGAAATGAACTTCAAAATTACAGCAGTTCCTCATGAAGAAACCAGAAACGACGCGTCCTTTCCAATCGCAGCCACCGGTTGTTGAAGGAGATCTGACGATTTGGACTAGGGTTTCGTGAAATCGATGGTGGTTGAAGGAGATCGGTGGATAAGTTCGATGGAAGGTGATTTGTTTAAATCGCAGAGGAAAAAGGCAGAGCCATTGAACTAGGGTTGGCATATTAGGAATTTCATCAAAACGCGACCTGAAAATGTTTTGGAGTCTTGTGTCTAATTGTTTATAAATTTTTAAGTTAGTAAACCAAAGAAAAGTGATGTGAGCATTACAACTCCAAAAATAGAGTGATCATAGATGGATATTTGCAACTGTATATGAATCGATAGTTATTATACATTTATATTACAACTGCTACATAAATACAGTTGTTAATAGTGTATTTTAATATGGTTAATTTTGTTATATAGCATCTATCACAACTGCTTTTTTATGCAAGTTGCGAATGAACAGTTGTAATATGCTTATTTTGTTGTAGTGTAGTCAAAATAAAAGGTATTTGCGTTCACCTTAAAAATCGGTCGGATATTAAAAAAAAAAAAATAGTCAATTGAATTTATTCAAATTACTCAAATTTTGGGTTTTGTAATTAATTTAAATATGTTAACTCAAATATTAAATGTTAGAAGCTAGCTGTTAATAAATAATTGTGTAGAATTTGAAATGTCCATATCAAAATGTAAAATGTGAGAAGAGCTAAAATAATGCGAGAGAAATAGTAAATAAATGCAAAGTGATGAAATAATTTTAAAATAAAAACATCTGGAGAGAATTAAGGAAAAAAGAGAAAATTTCTAGAATTAAGGAGAGGTCTTTAAAAGGTTTTGCTTTACTATTATTTAATACATAGATATGATGTAATAGAATTCAATTACAAAATCATTCACCAGTTAATAATACTAACTAAAATTAATTAAAAAAGATATTGCAATTTAAAAATGAACAATTAAAATAACTGCATGTACTTTAGACAGAAAAACATAACCAACTACTCATGCAAATAAATTCTTATTAAATATGTCTTACATATGCAATTTGTTAAAAAAAATCACGTGCAAAATACATAAATATCAGGGAATGCGAATCTTAAGGTCAAAAAACATTAGAGGGAAGTGAATAGTGTTTTCGAGGAATTTATGAAAATCTTAAACTTATATGATCTACTATATGAATCACACATATAGAGATGATCACAGAGAAACAATCAAACACAAACACAGAAATAGATAAATATAAAATGCAGAAAAGGAAAGAATACACCGGATTTTATACTAGCTAGGATTACTCCTACACCCAGTCTCACGAAACGCTGGATTGCGCAGAGTTTTTATTATTATCAATATCCAATTATAATCATCTTTATTTCACGGCTACAAGTTAACACCGCTCCAAACACCCTTGATTTCACGACTATAGCTTTACACTGCTCTCTTTCCTTGAATTTAGGGCTACAAATAACACATCATTTCCCAAACACTTCCCAAATGATTACACCAGCCCTATAACTCTTCAATAGCACTTCAATTCAGAGAGTAGTGGATAGATATTGAGAAAATACAAAGTTTGATGTAATTTGATTAAAACTAGGCAAAGTATAACTGTAGAAATCAAGAAAATATGAAATATTAATGGTGGTATGAGGAGGGTTGAAAATGAAGAAGAAAAATTATGAAAAAAATTCGAAATCAGCCCTTATTTATAGCATTTGAATGGTAGCAACATTTCAGAAACGTTACAAATAGTGAAAAGACACTTTCTTTGAAAATTGAATTTCTGACACACTACAATAAAACAGGCTATTTGCGACGGCTTAAGACGGGCCGTCGGCGGCCGTCGGAAGCCGTCGGAAATTATCGTGATAAACAACCACCGAACTTTTTCTTCCCCATTTATTTTGCTCCTCTTATTTTTCCAACATATGAGTTTTAAACCCTGTTACCCCCAAATTCGATTTTGTTTGCCTCCAAACACTGATTTCTTCGTGTAGAAACCTCCCCGGATTCAATTCAGACCTCTAGAGCAAGTAATTTGAGGTATATTCTCTTTTTTTCATAAAAATTAAGTTTTTACCTAAACCTATATTTGCTAAATTAGAAAATTAGGGTTATTTATTAATTGCAATTGGTCCCAATAGCGTTGTAGTGAGTTATAGCATCCTATTATGTGCGTATTTTTTCTATATTTTGTTCACTTCTTTGAAATGAATTTTTATTTGGTCATTGAGTATATAATTATGGGAATAAGTTAGTATAAATTGTGGTCATGTCTATAAACAATCTAGTTGTCTAATTCTCCATGTTTTACTTATTTTGAAGTTCATTTTTTTAAGTGTTGAAGTCTGTCTTGCGGCCTCATGATGCATTTAACAAAAGTCATAGCTCTATATAGCCATTAAGATGTGATGAATGTTCGTATTATACTCTGTAAAGTGGAGAAAAAACTTTGGAAATGTTTGATACAAACAATTATGTAGTATGTACATCTGGGCTTTATAAAGATTCCCATCACCCTTTATTTTTAATTATTTTGCAGGTCTAATATGTTTCCTTACGTGCATGGAAATTCATGATGTGTTTTGTCCATGCTGAATATATAAGTTTGAAACTCATATTTCGATTGCACGAACTGATGATTAAGTATAATTGTATATATAACTGATTAGGCGATGTATGTAAAATGAAGGCCATTGCACTTACTGAACAGCTCTTAGCTGCCGTAAAACAATGTTCAGGTTGGCATGGTGGCGCAGTCACATAAGAAACACAATAGTTTGGCACCGCCTGACACTGTAAGCTTTTCTTATTGAAATATGAATTCGCTTGTAGCATGTTAATTTTGTCGAAGAATTTATACCGAAAGTATGCTTTTGTTTAATTTCGTAATGCCCTCATATAAGAATGATATGTTGCATCATAGTTTTCTAACATACATGTCCAACCTGAACGTGTAGGTTTGATGCAACCATTGAGGCAATCACTCCAAATGGATACTGTGTCAGCTATATAGGTGGGGAAACAAGGAAGAGGTAAATTTGTAAAAGCCACATACATTTTATTTTATTTTATTTTTTGTATTGGGCGCTGAATGTTATATCTA
This sequence comes from Allium sativum, assembly GCA_030737875.1. Classification (NCBI taxonomy): domain Eukaryota; kingdom Viridiplantae; phylum Streptophyta; class Magnoliopsida; order Asparagales; family Amaryllidaceae; genus Allium; species Allium sativum. The sequence goes on from CM060920.1 coordinate 435,251,131, forward strand.
TACCAAGGAAGAGGTAAATTTGTCACACAAATTCTATTTATTTTACAAGTTTGAATATCTATACCTAGGCACATCAAGATGGTAAATACAATCCCGTCCCTACGGTTTATCTTTCATTGCCATGACATGTGCACAATTCTCAAATGAGCTCAGATGAGTTTGACTACAGTGTTTAATGGTTTGAAATTTTAATTTCGTTCTAATCTGAGTACTATTTTCATCTAGTTGTTGCATTGATCAATTCAAATAGAATAAATTTTATTCTTAAATCAATGTATTAGATGATGTTTAGTTGCTATTTTGAGATCGTGGTTTATATGAGAAGTGTAGTTGGAAGGCTAAATAGCAACTGAAACACACAAAAAAAGTGCAGTATTTCCGATGGCTTCCGACGGCTAACATGTACACGAATCTACGACGGTTTTCGACGGCTGTTTCAGTAGCCGTCGGAAATGCGAACGACGGGTTGCGTCGATAGCCATCGGGAACTTTGATTTTCGACGCCGTTATTAGCGACGGTTTCCGACGGCCGCCGACGGTGTTCAGCCGTCAGAAATAGCTTGTTTTCTTATTGACATATGTATATAATTTTTATTTTTAAAAACTATTTTTCAAGTGTTTAATCATATTTATTATTCTGAAAATTCTTGAATTAAATCTTAGTGATATAAATGAGTATTCTGAAGTGTAAAATCATATGAAAACATAATAATATATTATACAAACATATTTATAAAGTTATAAAGTTTAAAATAAAAAATTATAAAACTATATAACTATATATATATATAAACTTATATATTTATTTAAAACTCTATAAACATATATGTTTGAAATCATAAGTAAGATAAAATAATTTGAAATCAGAATTTGAATTTTGAAAAACAGTATTTGAACCTGGAGTGTTATTCAGAGTTTTACAAATAAACTAGACTGTATTACTAATTTTTTGAACTCTTTAAATCTTAATAACCTGATTACTCATGAGTCTTGAATCTCTTCTGAATCTTGAATCTCTTGAAACTCTAAAACTGTACAGTCTTCAGTATTTAAGTCTTGCTTACAAATCCTGCATATATATATATATATACACATACATTCTAGATAAAAATGTTAGTATATATATTATAATGATAATTAAAAAAAGGTTATTGTCATTAAAGCTTCATTCTCCAACAGTCTCCTCCTTTTTTATGATGACAACCTTGATTTATAAAATATTCATACCTATTCATACCTGTTGATTCTGGTCCTTCTAATACTCCCCTTTTCTTCATAAATCCTACATACCCCCCCCTTAAACTAAGCCCAACTAATCCTTATTTTATAATTTCTCCCCTTTGTCATCAACAAAAAGAAATTCTAAATATACTCCGCCTAAATCTATTCCCTAAATATCTATAACCTATATCTATCTATATATTCTAAGAATATAATACTTGGTATTATACTATAGTATTAATATACATGACTCCCCCTAATTTTTTGTCTATATTACAATAATTCCAAAAGAGTATAAACAATTCTAACAATTCATTTATTTTTAATCAATATTTACAATCCAGACATATCCAAGTTTTCAAATCCGATCCAAACCAAGCAATATTTACACACAATCAAACAAATTCAAATCAAACCAATCAAACAAATCATACCAAAAAATTTCAAATCAAACATCTCTTGGAACTTCCACCCATTAATCTTTTCCAAATATGGGGTATTTCTTGATGTCCTTCCATTCTTCTTCGTTGGTGAGTGGTGCTTTATTGTTTTCATCTCTGAAATGGGAAGAGATTGACCAATGAATTACTTCAAAATGTTTCTCTTGATATTCAACCATTTTCATCTGAATCAATTCTAGATGACACTGATTGCGAAGTACTTTAAAAAGGATATTATTGAAAGAATTCAATGTTTCTTCAAGATTCTCGCTCAAACTATGAATGGGGGTTGCCATAATTTGATATTTTAGATAAGGATTGATTAGAGAAGAAGGTGAAATGATATAATAATTTTTTCTAGAAGAAATAGGTATATATAGGGTCTTGAATTCGTTGGAATTGAATAGACATTAGTTAATTATTAAAATTATAAATTTTGAACAAATTTGAAAAACAGGCAGTTATATGTCGACATAGTCAAAAATGTATGTCGACATACATAAGTAATTTTTTTTGGAAATTTTCAATTTTTAGTTAATTCTTATTATTTTAATTTATTTAATTCTAATATGTTTTTACAGTAAATTAAACATTTTTTTGATAGAAATAAATACCATTCATTACTACTTAAAAGCAAATACATTCAACTACTACAAGAAACTAAATACGAGATTCGAAAGAAAATACAAGCAAATATGAAAGATAACTTATACTAAGCTTAGATTTCAGCGGATGATGAGGAGGAAGATGGTATTCCAAGTTTTCTTCCTATTTTGCCCATGAACTTAGACATATCAATAAGAGTCTTTTTTGATCTTCTTTTGGTTTTTGGCTAATTTTTCTTGATTTTGGACAAGCATTTCTTTGGAAATGGTTCTAGGATTAGATGGACCTTCTATACTTTTCAAAGAAGTTTCTTCGTCTTCTTCGATATCCGTAGGATCCTCTTCTTGTTGTTGTTGCATTCGGGCTTGTTTATTTTCAAAAGTTTCATAAGGCTTGAAGGTGAGTGGAATTTGCATAAGATGTATATTTGTGGAGTTAAACACCTTTCTTAATACAAAATTTTCTCCTTTGAGATCCACTCCAAAATATTTAAAGATCTGAGTAAGATAAACTACATAATAAAGAGTGTTTTCTCTTGTGGATATTTCTTTGGGCTTAAATTCTTTTAAAATCATATCGGCCCAATTGATGTCATAGACACCAATAATAGCAAAGAGTGCCTTTTGGAATTTGATGGTAGGTTGTTGAAGTTTCTGGAACAAGGAGTGATGGTACGTTGAAGAAGGAGGTTGATGATTTTTTGCTTTTGGACGAAAAAAGCGATTTTTGAATTCCAAATGAGCATCACGTTCAAATATGTGATGAAAGGTTTCCAAATCCATTTCATCAATTTCAAAATCCAAAAAATCCGAGCTCGTACTCTTAAAATTCAAGATATTGCCCAAAATTTCTCAATCTAAAACGATTTGAGTGCCTTTTATGCTACTTCATACTTGATTTTCATCTCCTTCGTAAAAGTCACGATTTAGATTTGCATAGAACATTTTTACTAGATTAGGATAACATACTTCATTGTTATCCCGTGAATCTATTAGATTCAAAACTCAATTTTCTTCGAAGAGAAACTGACTATTGTAAGATGGAAAATCTTCAAAGATGGCAGGCTCCCGTATTGACTTTTCCATTTGCTTGGTAGACAATATAGGCATTTTTTGCTTCTCTATCATTACAGAGATATCCTTTGATGGTTTTGGATAATCTGATTGTTTGTGATGTGCTAGAGGAAGCCACTAAAGAGTTGTTTTTGAAGAGTATAGATATGAAGAAAGTTGTTTGAATTTTGAATGAGAAGTAGAGAGAATAAGATTGAATAGATAAATAAATAGAGATTGAATAAGCACAACTTTTCAGAAATCAATGATACATTTTCAGACCTTGGGAGTTGGTGAAAAGTTGGAGGGAAGTTTGAAAGTTTAAACTTTTGAAATTCAAAATTTGAATTTCATTTACAGGCCTATATGTTGACATGCCTATTTATGTATGTCGACATACATGTTGAATTTCAAAGGACATGTTGTTTTGACTTTTGGTTTTACTATATTAATGTTTTATATTTCAGATTTATTATTTCTTGAATTAATATAAATCCTAACAAACATAAAAAATTTAAGATAATATTACATTTACTATTTATTATATAATTATTATTTTTAATTTCAAATTTGAACTTTAAAGTTCAAGTTTAAATTTTAATTTTAATTTCAAATTCAAACAAAGCAAAAAATAAAAAAAACATCCATTCATCCAAATCAACCAAAAAAATTAAAAATTAATCATGGTGTACCTGGTTTTTAGATCAATTTTTTTGATATTTTCTAAATTCTAAATGGCTGTGAAACACATATTTGAATTTCCGGTTTTTGGCTCGTGATCACTTGATGATGAATTGAAATCATCTAAAGTTGCTACGTATGCCCTCTTTCTTTTCTTTGACGAATTACTATTATATGCCTGTTGATTTGATTTATCTGGATAAGGACACATTCTCTTTATATGGCCTGGTTTTTTGCAGTTATAACATCAATCATCATTTCTTCCCGGACTTCCTTGGTTATTTCTCTGAAAATTATTTCTCCGTTTATATCTTATAAATTTTCTGAAATTTCTTGTCATTAAAGCAATTTCTTCATCGTCTTCACTGCTTGAATTAGAACCATTTGTTGTTGCTTTGAATGCTATAGATTTCTTTTTTGTAGGCTTATTTTCCCTTCTTTTCTTAATTGAACTTCAAACGACGTCAAATTTCCAATTAACTCCTCAACATTTATTTCACTAACATTATTGATTCCTTCAATTGCCAATATTTTCTGATCTCATTCTAGAGTTAATGAACTAAGTATTTTTCTGACTGGCCTTCTTCTGAATAAGTTTTTCCCAGTGCTAATGATGAATGTACGATCTCCTGGGATCTGCAATATGTATTGGAGATAGATTAATTCTCATTCATTTTAAATAACTCTAACTGATTAATTAGCATTGATATCTTTGTCTGTTTAACTTTATTGGTTCCTTTATGAGCAACTTGCAATGCTCTCCATATTTCATAAGCAGATTTTCAAACTGGCAATCTGTTAAATTCATTTCTATCTAATGAACAGAATAACATATTCATAGCTTTAGAATTGCTTTGTGCAGCAGCCTTTTGTTCATTAGTCCATTATACAAAATTAATAGTGGGTTCAACATATTCAGTCTGTGTACTATTCCATATGTCTAATACTACTGATTGTAAATATATTTTCATTACATGCCCAATATGAATAATTGCTGCCATTAAACAGTGGTGGTCTAATAATGAATTGACCCTCTACAAAAGAACTATTATTACCAGTGTTGATTGCCATTTAATATTTTTAAAATTCAGATTATGAACTTTTTGATATACCAATTGTTAGGGAATACAAAATGTGGATCTTAAGGCAAAATAAATACTAGAGGGGGGTGAACAGTGTTTCCGAGGAATTTATGAAAATCATAAACTTATATGATCTACTATATTAATCACAAACAAACAGAGGTGATCACAAACACAGAATCAAACACAAACACAGAAACAAATAAAGATAAATTGCAGAAAAGGAAAGAACACACCGGATATTATACTGGTTCGGATTACTCCTACATCCAGTCTCACGCAACGTTGGATTGCACATAATTTTGTTCTTATCATTATCCAAGTACAATACCCTTAATTTCATGGGTATAAGGTTAGCACCACTCCAAGCACCCTTGATTTCACGGCTACAAGGTTTACACCACTCCCTTTCCTTGATTTCAGGGATAAAAGAACACACCCTTTCCCAAACACTTCCCAAGTGATTACACCAGCCGTATAACTCTTCAATAGCACTTCAATTCAGAGAGTAGTAGATAGAAATTGAGAAAAGATGAAGTTTGATGTAATTTGATTATAAATCGGCAAAGTGTAAGTGTAGAAATCAAGAAAATATGAAATATTAATGGTGGTACTACAAGAATTTTCTGATTTTCCTACGCCAGTTTGGCGTAGGTAAGGCGTAGGAAATATTAGTTTCCTACGTCGTACCTACGCCAAACCTGACATTGGAAAATCAAGCGTGACAAAAATATTTCCTACGCCCTTCCTACGCCAGGCGTTGTACAGTTTCCTACGCCCTTCCCACGCCAGATATGTTTCCTACGCCCTTCCTACGCCAAATATGTTTCCTACATTTCCTACGCCTTTCCTATGCCAGAAATGTTTCCTACGCCCTTCCTACGCCAGATATGTTTCCTACGCCCTTCCTACGCCAGATGTTTCTTACAAAATTCCTTACGCCTTGCATATGCCCGAATTTCCTACGTGTTGTCGCGGCCTATACATTCCTATGCCATTCTTACATCCTAATTCCTATGCATTAGTTACGTCGTGCATACATTGTACAAACGAATACAATTTTAAATTTTCGTACGCTATGGCTATGACATTTTAAATAATTCTACTATACTACTATATTTTAAATCACTTGAATCAATGCGAGGAATTTATATAGAACCAAATCAACAATATTATTAATATATATCAACAAAGTACAGTTTCACACTCACTAAACATGACAGACAACACTTTATAACATATATTTTCGTAAACTCAAATACTGCTACATCCATAAGTCAAAATGACATTAATAAACAATACATATGCTTATATAAAACATACATAGCATAAAATAAATATGAAACTTCATCTATTTACTGACACACCAGATTTTTAAACACTGAAAAAGAATTCAAGTACGGTCCTTGACGATTTCAACACCGCTCTCAAGTTGAAGAAGATGTTGGCACACTAGAGAAGTTTCCGATGTGCTAACAAAAGTGAGCGACTGCAGCATGCTATCATGTCTGCGTTCTCTCCTGTACTCGAGCATCATGTACCCCAACTCGTGATTCTCAAGTACAGATCTTGAAGCATCCTGGTCCATTAACATTTTTCATTAATTTTCAACCATATTCTACCATATTAAAAATAGGTTTCTGATATTATAGGTAATGAATTTACTAAAAGATTCATATTATAGGTAGGGTGTCAACATACGAGTACTGGGTTTAGGTTGGCATTAGCAGTCCACCTAACAATGATAATGAATTTACTAGAAAGAAAAGGTCACAAATGCCATCTTTGTTAGAAAAAAAGAATCCTTTGAACTAGTTTTGATGCTTGTAAGCATACATCAAAACATAATGGTACATTAACATTTTGATATTTACATGGTTCGAATGAATTTTTTCTCAACGACTTCAACAAAGTTCTAAATCAAAATTGGGGAACAGAATCGTAGTTGTAGTGATTTGATCTACTACCGATTGGAGTACCATCTTAGATGTTTCATAAATCCACTCTTCATGGCGGAGTGAGTTAGAATTTTCTTTAGTACTTCCACTAAGCATAGTAACCCAATCAAATGGCTGGGCCACATATCTCACATGTTCAAATATTGGGAAAAGCACCGAGTCAAACACTTTTCCCCATAATTATAAAGGGAAATGATGGCCATGCTCATGTAATATTTCGAATAGCGTTTGCATTCCACTTTCTCTTAACTTAGGCCTTAAATCAAAAGTTAGTTCTGACAATCCTGCAGGTATAAAAGGGAAAAGTCAAACATTTCAATTCTGTAGCTCTTCAGTAGTAGTTTTTGTAGTCTTTGTATTCAAATTATTACAATTCTTACCATACTTAATTATACGTAGTTAGTTAATATAATTTAAGAAGAGGTGAAACATCACCATCAGCTGCCTACTGCAGTAATGCAAACCTACGAGTCTATGGTGTTGGTTATTTCTTTAGGTGACAAGCTCTTATTGGATATAAGGATTAATTTGTTAATTCAAACATTTGCACCAATTAAAACTTATCACTCAAGGACACCAGAATAAAACCTTATCATACTAAACTAAACTGACACTTTAGGCCTCTTTCCCACAAGTATTTTACGGCAAGTCGAACGATATGGTAGGACACAGACAATGTTACATAAATATATGTACCTAAAATCTTCTTCAAATATTAGTCATCCTTATTCACAGGCAACAAAAGCATGTCATTTTTTTATAGATAACTTGATAAGTCGGTAAATTAAAAGATGAATATAAAAATTTGATCATTTCAATGCCAATGCTTAAAGAGATCCATGAACTATTAGATATGATATTGGTAAGAACATAAATAAAACATTGATCTTGATAATTATACATACAAACATATATTTATCTTGGACATAAACTGAACGAACGAATACTGGATGGAGATTCTACTATATCTGAATTCATATCTGATTTCTGGATATCGAGTATTGTTTTTTCCACTCTAGAGACATGGATGCACGCATTTCCATCATTTTGGGTATTCAATACATGCTATTTTATTTTGTTTTTTTGAAATTGGGAACTTAGGTGATAGCGAATAGTTGTACTACAAATCTTATAGTATATAGCATACTACAAGTCAATATATATCCAACGGTTCTCATCACTTGGTACACAAAATTTAAAGTTGTGACCTCATAGACCAATACGAATGCGCCTAATCACGTGCTACTTCTAGTGTTATTTTTTTTCATATGGTTAAAACAAAGCTGAAAGACAAATATTTGATTTTTGTTCAATGGGCTCATGCCATGGTATTTACAGCAATTTCTGAAACTACCAACGTCGGACTAGTTTATAATAATTGCATGTGAGCATAGATGATGCTATATCTTGTGAAACTGCGTATTATACTACAACATAGTGATATACTCACGTTTCAAAAATAAAATTAGAGAACAATTATTTTTAAAAAAAAAAGAGAATTTAAATCAGTGGAATGGGTAAACTATATTTGCCATGGCATAGACGCATTTTTCTCGGACTTGTCTTAAAAAAGATTGGGGTAAGATTAAAGGGTATTAGAATGTCAACATCAAAAGCAAGATTTATGCAATCAGCTGTTAAATGTTCACAAAGATCGGCTTATTGTACCTGCTAAAAGAGGAAACCAAAAATGTTGATGATCATCTTTATTGGCAAACCGGGGATAGTCAAAATCTCCATCATTTTCCCCGTCTTTGTTCATAAATCCAATACTTCCATTAGCTACCTTGGCCGCACAAGAACTGAGAAAATTAATTGTATTTAGACTGATATCTAAATTAAGCCGATTGTTGATGAAAGCCATAAGACAATTCACACAATCTGTAAAAGCTGTGGTTTCGGTTTCAGTTATGTGAGGAAAATATTCTCTCACAGTCTTCTTAACAATCTCAAAAGACATCTGTACAATATTCTTGTGCTCATCATATGATGCTGTTGTAAATACCTATACAAAAATAAGCACTTTTTTGTGAAACAATGTACAATTTATCTTTGAAAACATAAATAGATACCAAGGAAAGTAACAAAGAGTACCATGAATATGCTTTTCCACCCAGACTTGACATTATCAACACGAGACAATACCATCTGAGTGACGCATCTGATAATCAACTCCCTAATTTCTACTGCTCTGCTTCTTCTCATAACAACAACAAAGGGCTTCATGAATTCATTTTGGAATTTGTAGTTGACTAATTCCTCTCGTTCCAAGAATTTTATTGCAAGCTAGCGCAGTGAATCTGTTGCAAATATGGCAATGGAAGGGTTCTCTGAACAACCAGTGGTAACAAAGAATTCCGACAGAACATGCCATATGCTTGACCAAACAAGCCTAATACGATCCATATTGTAGTGCCTGTAATAGACAGAGGCTTTTTAGGATTGTATTGAAAGCTGATGTAAAACCGTTAAGAACCAGTTCATCAGAAGCCTTAATATACTGGATTGTGGCATGCACAAACAAACTTTAGAGGATATCATCCAAGACCAACACAAAAACAAGCGATTGAGTTGTTAAATAATATAAGTAGTCGAGTTTCTAAATTATATACATCGAGCACCTAATGTAATATAAGTACTAGATGAAGAAATTCAGAAAAATTACTTATGCATTCTCAATTATCTTTGTGAGACAAAAAACTCGTGGATGAAATATAGAACGCAACTCTTCCATCGAAACTTCGCAAAGTGCTTTTGCAAAATCAATTACCGCCTCACTATTCAACTTCTGGCTGTGAATAAATACATTATCCATCTCAGTAATATCAACTCGTTCAAACAATTTTTTCAAAATTAGTTTACTGGCATGATGTAGTACTCATTTAGGCTCAGTGACATCGAACCGACGTACTTCAAAATATAAAAAATGATATTTTATAAGTTTACAAAAGTTTAAAATTTTCATTACCATGTAGTTCATTAAAGTACAGCGTACCCCCACTAAAAAAGTAAAAATTGTATTTATATAATTTTTTTACATTAATCAATTATTGAATTTAACTAAGAAGAGTAACTCATAATTTAAGGAACATGAGTTTTTGCAGTATTCAACCTAACTTGATATTGTCTTCCAAATATAATAGAACAGGAAATATAAGTTTCTTGAAGTGGTATCTGACCTTCACCGATTCGCCACCCGCGGCCGCCAAGCAGCCGTATCCTCTTGGCACTGGAACTTCAACCGTCTCATCAAATACCAACGCGAGTACGTCCGTTTCATCTACGGCTGGCTCAAGCTCACCCACATCCAAGTCAACAACATTGACGACATCAACCAAACGAGCACTCATCCTCGATCTCAGTCAAACCAGTGACGACAGAAACAACATCGGATCTGAAGGGGAAAACGAGAGGCAAGTTGCGAAATATGAGGCATCGCGGAAAACAACATCGGAGAAGAGGCAGTGAAATTTAGCTTCAGAAAAATGGAATTAGAAAATTAGGAAATTAGAAAATAGCATCATTGGCAATTAGGAAATTAGGGTTTTTGATTTGGGAATGTCGTGATGAGGTCTACGTTTTTCCATATCCACGGCTCTTGCTGGTTATAATTTCTTCATGTAGATCATTCAAATTAGACGTAGGATTATTCTATGTTTGTAAGTTTTTTGGAATAGTTGAATACTGATCTTTAATGAATTATATCTTTGCCAACTGAATGTAAAGATAGCTAAATCATGGACGCAACTGCCAAAACATCCACAAAAAGTGAAACTATGTTTAGCTCGACAAAAAACTAAGTTAAACTGAGTTTGACAACTGACTTGTAAAGCTGAGTTTAAGTTAGTTTTAAATGAAGCTAAATTCAAGTACGCATATATTTTTACTCAGTTTACTAGGTAGAGTTTAACGTAACATGACCTAATTTATTCTGAACAGGAATATGTGTTAAATTTATTCAAATCAAGAGGCTGTAGCAGCAGTATCATCTTAGTTACAAAGTAAATATCATACCCTAGAGTGTATCTCATCGGCATACAAGCAAAACAACAGTCGTATGACGAATAGACGCCATGAACATACCTAGAAGAAATACAGTTGGCTGAGCGAAGACAAATAGTCATAGCCTAAGGTTTGTGAATCATGTGACCATAATCAAACTTACATTTTCGTTTATGCCTACAAATATTATGTAACTTTTTCGTTTATGCCTACAAATAGAAACAATATACAGTGAAACTACAAAATCGAATAAGTAAAGAAAACACTATGTGACAAAATCTGAACAAAACCTCAAAATTAATTAAGAAATACAAAAAAACTAACCTGGAATCCCCATTTTCATCTTAGGGGGTAAAGCAGGGAGTGCAAACTATTGTTGCAGACATAATAATGGTAGGATTGTTTTCCAGATAGAGTGAAATGAGGAGGAGGTCGTTCAGAGTGATGGTTAACAATTGGAAGAAGAAGAAAGAAAACAATTCACGAGCAGTTGGAATAATTTCAGCTGGTAAATTCGAAGATTAGCTTTTGAAGGATCGTATAAAATCAGTTCGGAAATTAGGGTTTTTTTGAATTTGGGAATGTCGCCAGGATTTGGAAACTACAGAGAAAGAAAAAGGCGAAGAGTGGTATGAAGTATTTGTGAATAATGATTTATGTTTTTCAAATGGACGGCTGTCACTGGTACAAATATCTAAACGTGGATCACTAGTATTAGGCGTTCGATTATTCTGTATGGACCATTCAGATGATAATTAAAATAGGGGTATGGATTGCTAATCTTCAATGTTGTCACGTCTTTCCTTCTCCTTTACTATGCCCAGATTAAATTTTTTTTAAGGCGTAAAGAGAACGTAGAAAATTTTCTATGTCTTTCCTACGCCGTCACATGTTCCTACTCATTTCCTACGCCCTTCCTACGCCCCGCTTTGTGGCGTAGGAATGGCGTGGGAAATTTGACATCGGAAATTGAATTGTTTTCTTGTAGTGTGGTATGAAGAGGGGTGAAGATGAAGAAGAAAAATTATGAATTTTTTTGAAATCGGCCTCTATTTATAGCGTTTGAATGGTTGCAACGTTTCAGAAACATTAGAAATAGTGAAAAGACACTTCTTTTGAAAATTGAGTTTCTGGCAGTTGTATGTCGACATAGCTATTTATGTATGTCGACATATGTATATAATTTTATTTTTAAAAACTATTTTTCAAGTGTTTAATCATATTTATTATTCTGGAAATTCTTGAATTAAATCTTAGTGATATAAATGAGTATTCTAAAGTGTAAAATCATACGAAAGCATAATAATATATTATATAAACATATTTATAAACTTATAAGGTTTAAATATATAAAACTATAAAAAACTATATATATATGTACTTATATATTTATTTAAAACTCTATAAACATATATGTTTGAAATCATAAGTAAGATAAAATAATTTGAAATTAGAATTAGAATTTTGAAAAACAGAATTTGAACCTGAAGTGCTATTTAGAGTCATACAAATATACTAACTCTATTATTATATTATTTTTTTGAACTCTTGATACCTTGATATCTTGATAACTTGATTACTCATGAGTCTTGAATCTCTTCTGATCTTGAATCTCTTGAAACCGTAAAACTGTACAGTCTTTAGTATTTAAGTTCTGTATACAAATCCTGCATATATATGCATAATTTTTCTAGATAGAAATGCTAGTATATATTTTATAATGATAATTAAAATAAGGTTGTTGTCATCAAAACTTCATTCTCCAACAATGACATGATCACGTGCAAAGCGTGTGTCGTACACCCGTTATTTAAGTGGGAAAGGATCCACCATACACATTTTATATATTTAGAAACAAGTCAACAAGGATCTTCCATACCCGTTTCTACTGCAGTTGCGTTGCCTTGATTTCAAACGAACATTTTGATTTAAATTACATACCATTGTTTTTTACATGGATATTTGCAAGGTGAGGATCTACTCTTACTTGATGAGTAATTGACCCCTCCTAAATTTAATATAGTCATGTTATTTTGTGTTTTATTAATTATCTTGATATTATTAAGCATGTTTTAAGTAAAAATTATATTAAAACTGACCCCCCTTCCCTTTCAAAATCCTCATCCCAAACAATCAAAATTTCAGTCCCTTTTAGTAGAGCTTTGAATTTTTCTTTGGATGTGTGGTTATGAGGATTGAATTATCAAGTAATAAGATGAGTGTCACATGTCCTATACAACAACACTACCATGTGGGTTATAAACTTGTTATATTATTATTTGTAAGTAAACAACTGAGTTCTTTCCTCCAAATGGGTATCATGAATATAGTAAATAAAATAAAATTGTGGCGCAAGATTGGATCATACACAGTGAAGTTTAGATTAGATATTAGATCTCCTAAGTATTCTTATCTCTAAGACATTCATTACAAAATTAAGTTATAAGGATAACTTCTTATCTTATCTTTACATCTTATATAGTTGCAACACAAATCATCACATCCAACGTCCTCTATTTCCTTTACACCACTTACCTCATGACACCATACCCTTACGACATCCCATATCAACGTATTGCTTATTGTCGTAGGCTTGTATAACCATCGACTCCTCAAAATCCAATCGTTACAAACAAAAGCATGCCTTTATAAATCACATGTTATGTTATCAACTTTACATCACTATCACCTCAAGACATTGTTGCTCATTTCACATCGCATTATTTACTCACAAAATAACAGTAGTTAAAGATAAGATATTTTACATTATCATTATATTATAAAATTATTTAAGGAAATGTAGCAAGTATGATATGCCAATGAGTGGTATCCTTTATTAAAATGTCGTCGGAGGGTAAGATCTACCATTACATGATAAAACCAAGATATAATTGCTCTACTCTTTTTAAATTTGGCAAGTACAAAACTAATAATTCATGGTAGAACTATAAAATAAACTATGATGAATAGAATTATAAAACAAACATATAATACCACAATTATAAAGCTGTAGTAGTATTACAAATTAGGGTGCGTTTGAGTGTAACGGAAGCTGGGTATTATAGGAGGGTACTTCTACGGGGTATTTTAGTTAGCGGAGAATGTGTTTGCGAGTTCAAGCAAACCATTTAAACAGACCATTTTTTAATTTAATTAATTTTTGGTTAATTAATTATTATTTTAAATAATATGTATCAATAATTTACACAAATAAATAAATTAAAAATTTATATATTAGTCTGGTTAAGTTCAAACCAACTCCATTACGTAAAGCACTTCGATACGATCGCAACGCAAAAAAAAGTGTTTCAAACGGACTTTATTTACACAGGTTATTTATTTTTGGAAATTTTGAAAATCTAAATTTATAAATTAATTAAACTGATAATATATAACTTTCATTTCCTTTCAGCATTTGACGCACGCATATGAGTTGTCACACACATCCTTATAATAAAAGAAATCTCTATTGTTACGTGTCTACCGACTCATATTTGTACTTCATTTCTTTAATTTATTTCGTGATGCTGAACTATTTATTCAAACTGTCATTCCTACCTTAACAACATGTCAGGCAGTTCTAACAATAAATTCATAAGTTGATATTATAATTCATAGATGGCAGTATATACAATAATTAAGACGTGCTGCTGGTGTTTATTATAGATTAGTGTGTATTTTTCCTCATCAAAATTTTGTCTTCTACCAATTTGCTGTAGTTTAATCGAAAAGCCTGTGGTCATCACTCAAATACTAGGGGTCAAAAACACGAGGGCGTGCATCTTTCATAGGACTGTAAATTTTGTCCGAATGTCCGACGTCCGTTCGTGTCCGTCACCGAAATACGTCCGTCCGAGTCCGTCCGATTTCCATTTAGGACACGAGTTAGGACAACAAAATTTGTATGAGAAAAAATCATGTCCGGTCCGGATTCGTCCGAATTCGTCCGAATTACTTGTAATTCGACATATAGTTGAGAGAAAATCTATTAAAATGTACAAAATGTGCTAGAAATAGCCATGTCCGACCGAGTTCGATCGGTCCGATCGTGTCCGTGTCCGACCGATTTTATTTAGGACACGAATTAGGACAATGAAATTTGTCCGAGAATTTTTTTGGTTCGGTCCACGTTCGGTCCGATTTTTTTTAGGATAGAAACTGAACACACCTCCGTCCGGTACACCCCTAATCTTTCATCCTTTTCCCAAGTGCACGTTAGATCAAGAAGATGGAACTTTCGTACACGCTTCAAATTCAAATGACTATTAAATTCAAAACTCAACTTCATTGTTGCATTAAATTTGTTTTGTTGAATAACACTAGACTTTCCTTTTATACGTTTGAAGACTATAAAGTTGGGGTCATAAGGAAAACCGAAGACCTGTAGCTTTCTTGTTTTGAGAAATTTGACTAGTTTTATGGTTTGATTTTATGGTCATCACAGTGACTGCTGCTGCAGGTTTGAATAACATCGATTGGATGAGCAAAATGATTAATGTTATCCCTTTTCACAATATAATTTCTATGTCAACGTTCAAATCGAATTTTAAAATATATTCAAACAGGAATTTTAAAATAACTTTTATGCTTATTAGTCGTGAGCATTTTTTCTACTCTACGCATGCAGCTCACATCATTGAATTTTATTGGCAAATAAGTACAATTGTGGCATTTCAACGAGCACGCATTGTCCAAAATATAAAATAGCAGCAAAGAAAAGTAGGAGTTGCAAAGTTGAAATTTCTCAACACCCTGAACACTAAGTTCTAGAAGAAAAGACGAAGGTGCATCAGCAGATGCGAGCAATTCGCGAAGGACACGATTCACCATGGCCTGATTCTAAATAACATTTACCTTCTAACCTTGATTTATATATGTTTGCTTTAGATAATAAAAAGAAAATGTTTGCTTTACAAGCTCGGATCAAGTTTGAAAAGTTAGATAGTGTTAAGTCTATTTTGTATTTTGAGTTTGTAGCGTGTAATGTTGATTTCGAAAGATGCAAAGATTTGAAGGATAACGGATACGACGGACTAAAAGCGGAGAGAGTGATGGAGAGGATGAATGGATGATGAATGTGTGAATTTGTCGTCGTTTTTCCGTTGTTTATTAAAATACGGAAAATTGTAAAAAGTCTTTTTTGTTTTGTGTGTTAACTTCGTTTTGTAAAACGATCGTTTTCCACGATATGTGTGCGTCATTCGTATTTTCATATGTACGAAAACCAAAACTAAAGAATAGAAATCGAACAAATCCTTAGATTTTTGTTATTGAACAAGTGATTGCATCTTTCCACCCAAATATGACAGACCATGGTCACCAAACATTCAATACATTACCGTAAGAAAACCCTTCGTTACTATCTAGCTGTCACTAAAGGCAAACTCATAATTAGATAATACTTCCTGTAGATAGACGGCCCCTTACATGTGAGGCGACATTTAACTAACCTATCTCTAGAAAGACCCTAACTAGTCACCACAGAGGAAGCACACAACTTCTGAAGAATTACTTCCCCAATTTCGAGGCCATTTAATATTTCAATTAGGGATAGGAGGACCCATCGTGCAACGGCGTACCTTTTCAACTATCGAAAGTTGACACCAAATTCGACAACTGTAATTCAATGTCAAACATTCAATCATCAATAATGCAGATTGTTAAATGTAAAAGAGAAAAGAAAAGAATAGCTGTGACGGTCCAAAAATTCTATCTTTCGAATCGACTATAAACCACACAGGTTAACGACAAAAATCCTTGAAACTTTAACCAAGGGTATACAATTAATAAGAAACGAACAAAACAATTTTTTTCATTATCATTACAATAACTTTTACATCAGAGTACAACTTACATCAGGGTACAATAATAATTATATGCACAGTGGAAATAACTATATCAGGGTGTATCATGTACACAACGGAAAAATATAAACTCTCAGCGGAAGAAATAAAATGCTCTTGACACAGCTTTAGCTTCAATCCAGCAGTTGCTATATAAAATATCTACAAACTAAAACTACTAGACTGTCCGTGTGGAAAATATGGGCATTAAAAGTTTAGGTAGGAAACAATAAACTCCGGATCAGTCATGAGACTGGTGTGAGAACTAAAACAGCTATTTACTTTATTTTAAAGTTGGGGAAATCATAGGAACATACTGTATAACACGAAACATGTTTTCTCCACATAAATACCAATCATAAACTACTCGCAATGTTTTTTTGAAAATGAAACTATTATAAGACTTAAGTCCGATTATACAATGCAATGCATACCGAAGGAGAGAGTTTTTCTTTATAATAACCAAACATGCTTGATACACAAAAATCTTTTTTATTATTACTAGTGCACAGTTGGGAAATCACTTTCGAAAGTAAATGCATAAATGTTAGCCCTCAAAGTGTCCCATCCCATTATATTGGCTATTAGGTCATATCTAAAAAAGCAAAGCTCGTATTGGAAGTTGGATTCCAATAATGACCAAGGCAAATAGTCTTCCTTAACCGTTAGGAACACCTCTAGCGGGATGTCACAGGACCAACTCAATAAATGATCCTTCGGACCGGCAGAGCCTGCCAGCACTAACAGGCTGGTTTGGATATTACCTAAACATAACGTCCCTTGTTCGTATTTGACCATTCCGAGGCGCCTCGATCCATCATCCACATAAGTAAACTTTCCAGGGCTCCATACCATAGCATCGCTTTTTAGTTATAAGGAAAAGTATGTCCTTATCTCTACGGTCCATCATCCTGTTTTTGACCTTTCATGGGTTGTGAGGCTCTAAAGTCATGTTTCAATACAAAGCTACGCTATATCAGCCATGCTTTGATAATCATCCACATTACTTATACATCAAATTATCATTTATACATTAAATTATCATTTTTATTCCATTTCTAAATCCTAACATTTTTACTATGAATTTCACACATTCAGCAATTTTTAAACCCAACTTTACTTATATTTACTTAAATTGAATTCCAAAATATTAACAATTACATATAATTACAATTTAATTTCTTTGATTAGCCAAACTTTAACACTGTCAAGTTCAAAGGATTATAATGGAAATCAAAGAAAGATATATACCATTATCTAAAATATATATAACTTAAATTCACTCACCTGGAAAAAGTACTCCAGGTTCTAGATGTGATTTTTAATCAAATATTACTATCCATAACTTTCCCTTTTGTAACCCTTTGTGGATCCACAAACTGGAATTTGCACGAATTTATAAATCTAGATCTAATTAAAGAAAATAAACAAACTACAAAATCAGATCTGTAAAGCTTACCTTATGTGGACAGACTTATTTGGACATCTTTTTTCCAAAATCTGTAGTTTCTACCTCTAGATTGCAAATCAGAAAGGCTAAATCTAATATATTTGGTTTCTAAAGAATTAAAGGAGAGAGAAAATAGACAAGGGTTCCGTGACTATTCAGAAAATATGAGTTTGAAGGCTAGCCTTGCACATTTATTTATAAATGTCAGAAATCATGTCGTTCGTCGATTTAAACGAATTAAAATCCGAACGTCCAAAACAACGTAAAACATGTCGTTTTGGACGCATGAAGGTTGACCTTCCCTACTGGTCGACTCAACTATTGTGAGGTCGACCCCAACACATTTAATACACATCACTTTGACGTATTGTCTTCCTTTGTTTATTTCTTCAGATTAAATTTAAACATTACTTAGTAACGCTAATTAGTTTCCATTAATTCTTCATTTAATTCTGTTATGACGTGTTATTTATTTTCAAATTCAAATAAACATTATCTCTGGAATGTATATGTACATATATTTATAAAATAAATATATTTACGCACATTCACACGTTTAAATATTTCAAGATAAGGAATTTCAAACATAATAACTTTTTCATATAAACACCGTTCGAAATGTATTATATATGAAAATTGATCAGAAAATCATCACAAATGCAATGGTATATGTCTCAAGGCCAATTCTGAAAATTCAAAAATATTTATTTTCATTGTTCAAAATTATTTCAATTATTTAATTATTTAAAAGTATGGAGCATTACATTCTCTCACCCTTTAAAACTTTGTCCCTAAATTTGAGCAAGCGTAAAACTTTGTAATTCCTCGCTTCAATCACATCCACTATGTGTACATCAATTTCGCAACCATGCATGTCAGTGTGCAAAGTGCAATATAAAGTTTCCAAGCGGTAGCCCCTATATGAATGCTCTTTTCTTTTAGAAACTCTTTTTAGAACATGATGCGGACATCCTAAATATATTTGAAATTATATATGAATGCAATATTCTACAAATCAAAATATTTTTTCATTCAATTGTCCAACACTCCTACGAAACAGAAGCATAGCTTAAACAAATTTTCATTTAAATCCTACCATATAACTTTTAACATTCGAATTCCCAAAAAAATCTAATATTGGACTCTATTTCTCATGCCGAAAAGAAGGTAGGAAGCAGAAATTTTCATATTTTCCGCCTTGCTTTTACGCACCTTTTTCTCCATACTTGAAAGTTTTATCAAGGCCCTACTCAAAAATTTCTATTTTTCCCACGTACGGGTTACATAAAAATGCACTTTGAATTTTTCTAGCTTTATGAGGAAAAACTTATTATTATTTTTTCAATTTTTTATCGCTTAATACTGTTACCGTTTTTATTTATCACTTTCACTTACATTTGTCGGTCTCTTTATAGTTTCATATTTTCATTTATTTGCTTCTTAATAGTTACACCCTATGTTTATTTTCTTTTAAAGTGATCGTTATAGAAGCATAAAAAGAATATTTACTAATAAGTATTGAATTTATAGCAACAAGTACAAAATACTAACATAAGAGTACAAACTCATTTCTAAACGTAGACACAAATGCTAATACATAACGATACTAAAAACATAAACACCGCACATAACATAGGTCTATAAGACCACGACACTTTCCCCCAATAAGGAAAGGTCCAAATAAAAGAATCCAAACAACAAAGATGCTCCTCGTGCTGTTTGTTGCTCTCTAAGAGCTCATGTTGTGTAAAATAAAAATCTCCATACTGTGTATGAGCCATTTGCTATTGTGTTTGAGCCAATTACTACCGTCCGTGGAGAATATCCTAATGCTCATGGGTCAAGTGCTCTAGCCTCTCAGTGATGGCCCTTATCTTAAACGATATTTTTATCCAAAAAGGTTAATAAAGTAAATTTAAATACTTATAATAAACTTAAAGAAAATGTTAATAATCCTAAAAGACGATTTATAAAACATCCTTTTTAACATTAAAATCCATTTCATTATTCTTAAAGGAAAATAAATCGGATACAAATTTTATTTATAAATTTTAAAACAACAATAATTATCTCATAAGATATTTAATCAAATTTCTGATCTTTTATAGTCAATAAACCAATTATTCACAAACATTTACTAAATTAATTAATTAAGTTTTAAAACCTTTTATAAATCAATCAATTATTCTTAAATCATTTTTATTCAATCAATTAAATTAGTTTTATTCATTTTCATTTAAT
Source organism: Allium sativum (assembly GCA_030737875.1). Classification (NCBI taxonomy): domain Eukaryota; kingdom Viridiplantae; phylum Streptophyta; class Magnoliopsida; order Asparagales; family Amaryllidaceae; genus Allium; species Allium sativum. The sequence continues at coordinate 435,271,707 of CM060920.1, forward strand.
TAATTCAAATTCATTTCAAATGCAACTTAATGAACAAGTATCAATCAAATATAAATCTATTTAACGGAAAACATCACTAAATAAAATGATTATTAAATTTCTAGTTAATCATTAACGAAAATGACTATTAAATTTCAAATATCATTAATTGAAATGATCATCAAAATTTCAATTAATCATTGCTTTAAACAATTAATCAATTTCAATTTTAATTGACCAAATAAAAATTAATTCAGTTGTCATTGATTAAAATGAATACTCTACTTTCAATCCGTTTATTTAATGCATAGTTAAAATCAATTATTATTAGTTAAAATAAATAATTGAATCTCACTATTATTTACTGAGAACGTTAATATATCTTCAAATATCATTTTAAAAAAATGATAACTTTATTCAAATATTTTTTTTTGGGAAAACTCAGCTTAAGTTAAACTCAAGCCTAAGTTCAAATATATGTTTATTTTACTTTAATCATCAACAATATAAGCAGTATTCGAATACGCATAAGTAAATAAGGGCAATAAATAAATATAAGCAAATAATGTAAGTATAAATGGATGGATGAATGTAAATAACATATGAAAATGAACAAAGGAATAAATAATTTTTTGCCAACCACACATAAGTGTGTATATTTCAGAGTGTTTCAATGCGACTTAATTCGATATGTATGCTCTGATTCTCATTAAATTTTGTTCCTTGAAACAAAATGGTTAATTATGTTGTCTGTTATAAAACAACAAATTAAAACGAAACAAATAGTACAACAATAGTAAAATATTTCAAACAAACATCCATCAATCATTTATAGCATCAAAGATATTTATGAAAGTAATTTAGCTATGAATTCACTCATAGAGATTTAGATAGATGCTTTCACATTTCATTTTAAACTAAAATCGAACATGCATTCAATTTTAGCAAAAAATCCAACTGACTCCCAATCCAAAGAATCCGGTAGTGTGACGACCGCCCATAACCCCTACACTAAACAAGAGGAATAATGTGCTGAAAGGTGTGTTAGGCAGCTATGGACGATCATTAAGGTATGATAACACAAACTGTACATGTCATATACTCACAACGCAAGGAGTAAATATAGTAGAACACATACAACATGCAATAATAGTGAAGCATATTTGGGCAGAAACTTCAGACTTTCATAACAACTAGAAAGAAATATCCATACACTCAGATTACAACATAATGTCTATACAAATTTGCCTCATTATAGCACTCAGAGTCAAATACCAAATAGCAGAAAACAAAGATACTAGATAGTTGCAAAAGATAATACGCCAGCCCCCTGCTTACCTCCGCACATCAGCACTGTCCTCACTAATCACATGTCACCTGCTACCTAGTCTTCCCATCCAACAATTGGATGAACAACCCAAGGTAATAAGAGGGAAACATAAAACCTTGAGTCAGACAACAGTCTTAGTAAGCGATAAAACAACTATCTAACATCAACAATAAAGTATATGAGAATAGGTAGATAAATAAACTAATCTACCAACACCAGAGAAGAACTCAACCCCATCTTCCCCACATCGGACAGTGATAGCCTTTACTAACAATCATTTCAACCATACATCCATGGTAATCCAAACAACCATTCATTCATGGCAACCAGAAGTAATCCATAATAACACTCATAACATCCAGATTATATATCTCACATAAACCATATTAATCGAATTCAACATCCCTCAAGCACAATCCCAAAAGGCCTAAGCCAATATCATACAAGCACTCAAGAAACATCTCTTTTCGACGTCAGACAATCAGTGAGACGGTACAAGCAAACAATCAACATATGTGACCGACTCTGGCTATCACTGCAAATCTTTCTTTGAAACCATCGTTAATCGCATAACCAGCTAAACACATTGCCATCAATTGTCAAGGACCAATGGTAAACCCCGGTTCTAGCAAAAAACCCATACGTCGTACAACGAAACGTATCTAGGCCCGCTCGAGCTGCCCAGGGCACTCGACCATACAAGGAAATCATGTAACCCCTGCTTTGAGTCCATTAGAACCTACAACAACGATAATTCCTCGACCTCTAGTCATCATCACTGGCGACTATCTGTAAGCTCAGAACACCTTTGAGCAACCATTTCACACGAACTCAAAACACCCTTGAGTTATCCTCACATTCGTTGCATTACGACAAACAACGAACACATCAAAGCACTTCGACATTCTCACTTGAATTTACTTCGAAATCATCACTATCAACGGACTAAACAACACCAGTGTATGATCCAACATCACTCCATAGCACTATAAGTGTAACGACCCGTATTTTTAACGGTAAATAATTAATTCATTTAATTATTAAATAACGGTTTGGTAATATTAAATGATCGTTTAATTAAATAATATTGAACATTTAATTAATATAAATAATAGAATAATATATCTATTTCCAGAATAATCAGAAATAATAGAATTCACAAAATTGTGTGAATTGGACAATTTAAAATATATAATTCAGTTTAGAATTGAAGTATATTAACGAATTTATTTATAAATGTCAGTTGAAAGTATATTTTATATTATAATTATACTCGAGCTTGAAATGGCGCAGTAGTTCGTAATTTGGCGATTCGAACTTTAAACGAATACACAAAATTCGTTTTAAGTCGGATTTCTATGAAACAAGAAATGTTCGGAGCTGGTGAAGTATATTTTTCTAATGGAAGAGAAAAATCGAGATTTCAACGTGTAGATTGTGACTTGTGTCCAAATCAAATTTTTGAAAAGTCGTTATGGAATTCATTTATAATTTATAACGATTTTTATATATATATATATTATAAATGGATTTTCAACATAAATTGAATACTGATTTAATCTGGATTTGAAATGTCGAGTTATAAATTCAGATAGGAATATTCTCGAGCTGTATGATATTCTGTTGTGAATATATACAATAATATTAATTTATTAATATCAAATTTAAATATTTTTAAATATATTAATATTTAAAAGGGTTTATTTAGAGCTTTAAAAATAGCTAGTTTTGCAAACGACCTCCGTTTTCGACAAAACTAATTTTGTTGGATCCGGAATATTAAATTATTGTTAGATTTCAATTTTCGTGATTTTTGGAGTCAGTTTGTGACCGTGCGGAATTTTAGTGTGAAAAACAGTTAATATTCTGACTTTAAAAATAAGCTGTGTGAGCAAACGGACTCGGAATTCGACAAAACAAGTTTCGCTGGGTCCGTAATGTCGAACTGTAGCTGCATGTCCATTTCCATCAATTTTGGATATTGTATGTGATCATAGGAATTTTTAAACGATTAATAAGAGTAACGATGCATCATAAATTAATATAAGAATGAATATAAAAGTATTAAAATTCCCTATAAGTACACCTTACATTTCCTAAACCCTCAGACATTTTCCCTTGTCAATGATATTCGCAGCCACCAATTTTCCTTCCTCTAAAACAAATCGCAACCTCTAAATTATCAAACAAATGGGAAAAAATTCCATAAATCCTAAAACAAACTTTGTTCGCCTCCATTTGGTAAGAGCTCTATGCTCTTGGGGTTTTTCTTGAGTTCGAACTCAAGTTGTTCACCATTATTTTTGAGTTATGAGCTAGGGTTGATCACTGTGATCGATTTTGGCAGATACGAGTTCATATATGGATTTAGGAGATCAAATTGAGCTTACGTATAAAACCTGTGTAGTATCGGTGGTGAAAAGCTTCGATCGACACTGTACAGGGCGCGTGACATCCTTGAAGTCGCGGTGAAAACATGAGATGCGAGTGTATGTTGGTTGGCATGGTTGGAGAGAGATCGAGAAGGAGATTGAAATGGTAGTTTTAGTTTAGTTTACATGAAGTAGAGGAGGGGATTTGAGGAGGTTTATATCGGCTATGGTATTTGCGTTTTACTGGAAAAGGGTTTCAACGTCGGAACTTTGGCCGGGCTTGCGAGTTGAGTTTGGTTGTGATGGAAGTGAGGAGTGCTAGAAGAGAAGCATTTTAGAGATTCTAATGTGCTTTGTAGTGAAGATGAGGGCGAGTTGTAGGGGCTTGGGAAAGATCGGCCATGTGTTCTTTGTGGAGTTGAGTTCGGCAGGGAAGAAAGGCTCCTACACGTGGGATTTTGAAATGGGTGATGAGCCATAATATAAGGTGAAGCCAAAATTCTATATAAAAGAAAATTAACTTTGTATTAAAGTTAAAATAGCGTGCATTAATTTGTTAATTCAATAACATGTTCATGTGTTAACGGAAATTTACAAAACGGGATCCGTTAGTTTTGTATGGACGGTGGCTACACAATGGAACTGACTGGGAGTGAATTGGAGCTCGTTACAATTTATAGCGAAATAAATTGTCTGTCTGAATCAACCGATACTTATCGTTATTTAACGATGATCGTCCAATGTGAGTAAATCTCACTAACTCTATATAGTTTATATTTTTATAAATATAATCTGGTATTGATAAATGATGATTGATTGTTGTGTGTTGATTGTTTGGTTGAATTGCTGATTTATTGGTTGAAATTATGGATAACGATATATATATATCATTAATCAAGTATTGATTCTGTTTATTAGAATATTTCATATTGAAATGAAATCAATGTTATTTATATTGTTTAACATCTATGATGCAGGGAAAACAGGTTGGAGGGATCCAACAGGATTCCTCAATATTTATAATACTGTTTTTTTTCATATATTGTGATATATGATGTGATATATAATCTGTGATTGATTATGGGTGTGTAGATGATGTTGATCATGGTTATTTGGTATTTTAAATACCATAAGAAATACTGGAATGTGAAAAGGTAATTTTCAAAGTGAATATTGAAAATGAAATATTTATATTTGAAATAAAAAGATTTTATAAAAGGATTATTTATATAGAAAGTAAATAGATTTATAAAAGGATTATTTATATAGAAAATAAATAGAGGTATAAATGGATTATTTATATAGAAAGTAAATAGAATTATAAAAAGATTATTTATATAGAAAATAAATAGAGGTATAAAAGGATTATTTATATAGAAAATAAATAGAGGTATGAAAGGATTATTTATATAGAAAATAAATAGAAGTATAAAAGGAATATCTGTTTAGAAAATAAATAGGATTATAAAAGGAAATTGACTAGATATAAAAGAATCATGAGAAGATTGTTTAAAGTGGATATTAAATAGAAATCTGTTTTAACAAATAGATTGAGAAGATTTAATTTATAAATAATGTTTTATAAATTAAATAAAAAATTTATCATATGATAAACGGAATATATAAGGCTGAATTTATATAGAGAAGTAAGAATCGGTTTTAACACCGATATTTTAAATGAAATTTGAGCAGCATTTATAAAGGTGATTATAAATAGGATTATAAATGTTAGAAGAATAAAATGAGATTTTATATGAATAATTCTATAATTAGAAGTATAAATAGAAATTGGATTTGGGATATTGTTTTTAAATACGAAATCAAACTGTTTTGATTGCAAAGAAGAAATATTATTCACATTTTGTTAGCATACTTTGTGAACTAGGCTACACAAAGTAAAAAGGGGAATTGATGAAGAGTATTGATTAGAAAAGCATACACTGTGGGCTCGGGTCGGATCGGGGATCTAAAACCAAAATAGAATATAGCAGAGTTGGAATAAGAGGAACAGAGGCAGATTCAGATTGGGTCGAGGAAGCCCGATCCGCACCCTTCGTTCTCTCATACATCTAACCCGAACTGAGTGCCAATAGACATCGGTTACACCCCACGACTCCAGAAAACACGGAGCGGTTAGAGACCCATCTCCCCACATTCACCCACGTTGAAGTTGTGTTGTCACCATCCTGTTCTACCCGAGCCCGATTTCTATGGGATGTCCGCCACGTGTACTCGAACCAGAACCACTTCAGAGAGGTTTTCCACCTATAAATATGCCTCCAAGGGGCATTTGAAAGGATCTTTTGGCAATTTCAGAACTGAGACCCTCTTGTCAACCGAATTTCATCACAATATTCAGATTACAATCATCTTTTAAAGTATATTTTAGAGGAGATTGAGTGAATCCGTGCATTGTATGAGTGGAATTGAGTGAGAATTACTGTTGTATTTGCGTTCAAATCATCAATCCAAAGAGTAGAAAGTGGGCGTAGGTTCTTTAACGCCGAACCACTATAAATTATGTGTTTCCCTTTGCTTTTTGATTTCATTTTATTAGAATTATTGCTAATTTGGGTGTTAGAGCCATTTTTGGATCTAACATTTTGGTGCTTTCACTGAGAATTCTTTGAATTCTTCGCTTTTTGGGATTATCGCTCTACTATTTGGACCCTCAAGTTCAAAGAAGTTAATCCTCTATTTTCAACATTTTCAAGTATTTGCTGATCAATCACTGAAGAATTGGACATTATGGCTAAAGGAAAAGAAAAAGAAGTGCAAGGCGCTCGGGAGAATGAAGCTAACGAAGATTTGCAAGCCCTGATTGTAACGAGGTCGTGGGGGTAGAGCACTGATGCAGGTCGATCCGATCCTGTTGCTCTGAACAGAATGGACGGCTCGACCCCGAACCGAAGCAGAGATGCTGATGCTGCTCAAACCCCCCTTCCGAACCGAATCGGTTCCACTTCCCTACTGCGATCCGACCCGAATGTGGCTGAAGCTGGTACATCTACTCGAGCACCAACCAATGCTCTGATACCAGCCGCAACGACTAGTGAACAACCCGTTCCATCTGCACCAGTTACACACACAGACTTTTCGCGCCTCCTTGATATGCTTGAAAGTATTAGGGATGCTTTGGAAGCTCACAAGCGTGACAGTCTTCGTATGCAAGAGAACATAATCACTATGAGTAGGGAAATCAACGAGCTTCGTAGGCAGAAGACACCCTCTCCAACTCGCCGCCTTGCAGCAGACCAGTCATCCTCTTCAGATGAAGAGCGCCCTCATGAAAGAAGGCCACTTGAACGGCCTGAAAATCTTGATCAGTTGACCTTTGGTTCTTTGGGATTCCGTGAAGATGCTGCTCGTGTGTTAGGACCTGATGACCCGAGCTTAAGAGAACCTATGTTGCTGCCTATGCGTGAATCTCACGTTCTGCCCAGGGATCGTAATATTATTAATCCCACACAAGGACAACTCCTCCAACCCCTACCTCCTGTGATTGACCGGGAACGTAGGGAACAAAGTAGATCAGCTGCCGCTAGAAACAGGAGGACATCCCCTAATCAGGAGCATAGGGGTAATCCGAACATTAGGGCGAACGTGCATTGACTTCTCTGACTTGAACAAGGCTTGTCCGAAAGATAGCTTTCTTCTTCCCAGGACCGATCAACTGGTGGACTCAACGGCCGGACATGAGCTCCTATCCTTTATGGAAGCATATTCAGGATACAATCAAATTCTCATGCATATACCAGATTAGGAGCACACAAGTTTCATCACAGACTTGGGGTTATATTGTTATGTGGTAATGCCATTTGGATTAAAGAATGCAGGAGCCACATATCAACGCTTGGTGAACTGCATGTTCTATAATCAAATCGGAAAAACCATGGAAGTCTATGTGGACGACATGCTTGTGAAGTCTAGGCAGTCTCCCGATCATACAAAAGACTTGGTATATATGTTTAACATTATGCGAAGGTATGGGATGAAGTTGAACCCTCTAAAATGCTCGTTTGGGGTCGCATCAGGGAAATTCCTCGGGTTCATCATGAGTTCTCGAGGGATTGAGATAAATACTAGTCAGATAGCAGTAATAAAGAATATTGAAGAACCACGGAAGATTAAGGACATTTAAAGCCTGGCAGAAAAAGTTGCCGCATTAAGCAGGTTTATCTCCAAAGCCACGGATAAGTGTGTCCCTTTCTTCGATTTGATAAAACGAGGGAAATGTAACTTCGATTGGACTGCCGATTGTGTGGAGGCTTTCCAAAATCTATTGGACTTATTAGAGAAGTCTCTGATATTGTCAAATCCTGTTGAGCATGAGGATTTGTTCGTCTATCTAGCGGTGTTGTCTCATGCTGTTAGCACATCATTGGTGCGTGAAGAAGACAAGGTCCAGAGGCCTGTATACTACGTAAGCAAGAAGCTAGCCGCTGTAGAGCGTAATTATCGAAGAATAGAAAAGCTTTCTTGTAGCCTCCTGATTGCTTCCCGAAAGCTCCATCAATACTTTCAAGCTCATCCGATAGTTGTATACACTGATCAATCTTTAAGACAAATGTTGCAAAGACCCGAAGCATCGGGGCGATTACTTAAGCGGAATATCGAGTTGAGCCAATTCGATTTGAATTTTCAACCATGGAGATCAATAAGGGGGAAGGCCTAAGCCAACTTCATAGCAGAATTCACGACCCCCGGAGAAGAAACGGTGGATAACAAGGTTGTTGCTTCTGAGCGCGAGTTAGCTTAGTCCGTGGAAGCTATATATGGATGGGGCTAAAAATGATCGAAGACCTGGCGCCGGAGTTGTTTTAATCACTCTTGAAGGACGATCCATTTACTATGCCCTACGATTGGAGTTTTCTGCCACTAATAATGATTTCGAGTATGAGGCCCTGATTGCCAGGCTGAAACTCACTAAAGAGTTAGGAGTAAGAACACTGGACATATTCTGTGACTCCAAGATAGTTGTCTGCCAATTTCGGAAGGAATTTGTAATCAAGGGACCTCGACTTGTTACTTATCTTGGAAAAGTGGAAGAGCTTCTAGGCAACTTGGAACATTACAATATAACATACATTCCAAGAGCGGAAAATCAGAAGGCGGATCGACTGGCTAAGCTTGCGAGTTTTGACAACCCGGAGGAAACTGAGATGGTTCCGATAGAGATACTAGAATCGCCAAGATTCGACTTAATGGAAATTGAACTAGCCTTGGAAACTGAGCCAGAGAGGGAGTCATGGATGACTCCAATAAAGAACTTCCTCAAGAGCGGAATTCTCCCATAAAAAAAGAGCGAGAGACGAGATGTAACACGTAAAGCTGCAAGATACATTTTACAGGACGACATCCTTTATCGCCAAGGGTTTTCTATGCCCCTTTTATGGTGTATAACACACGACGACATCAAGCGTGTACTGCAAGAAGTACATGAAGGTGAGTGTGGGGACCACACCGGCGGTTAAACCTTGGCAAAGAAAGTATTGCGGTATGGATACTTTTGGCCTACGGTGAATAAAGATGCGGCTGATTACTCACGACGCTACGACAAATGTCAAAGGTTCGCTAAAATTCCCAGAGCACCTCAGAATCAGCTTAAGTCAATGGTAAGCCCATGGCCGTTTTCCATGTGGAGAATTGACATTATTAGAGTTTTGCCCATTGCCAAAGGAGGAGCAAAGTACGCAATCGTCGCCGTGGATTACTTCATGAAGTGTGTCGAAGCCAAACCCTTAACAACAATCATGGCAAGGAAGGTGATAAGTTTTGTGGTCAGAAACGTTATTTGCCGATTTGGGATACCGAAAACCATCATAAGTGATAATTAAACCCAATTCGGCAGTGCTGAATTTAAAAACTTCTGTCAGAAATACAAGATTCATAAAAGGTATACCGCTGTAGCTCACCCGCAGTTAAATGGACCGGTTGAAGCGATAAATAAAGTTATTAAATCTATTCTTAAGAAGCGGTTAGAGCGGGCCAAAGCCAAGTGGGTAGATGAGTTACCACTAGCTTTGTGGGTCTACAGAACAACTTTTAAGACGGCAACTGGCCATACTCCTTTTTCACTCTCTTTCGGATCGAAGGCAATAATCCCGGTAGAGCTCGAAGTCCCCTCTCATAGGGTAACATACTATGATCCAATGAAGAACAGAGCACTCCAACTAGAGTCCCTCGACATAGTTGAAGAAAAAAGAGATGAAGCAGACTTGCGTTCTTCAAGGCATCGACACCAAGTAGCACGTTATTATGACAGAAAGGTTCATACTAGGACCTTTAAACCGGGGGACTTAGTGTTGAAACGAATCTTCCCACCGCCAACCCAATTGGGTCCAAAGTGGGAAGGACCTTATGCCATCAAACGGAAGCTTGATACGGGAACCTTCAAACTAATGACCGTGGATGGCGAAGAGATTCTCAGAGCTTGGAGTGCTCAGCATTTGCGGCGATATCTGAGTTAAATATGTATTGATTTCTTTTGTTTTTTATGAACTATGTAAAGAGGCACGACTTGCCTTGAGAAGTCTGTTTATATGAACAAAGGATTATAAAGTGGATGTAGGCTATGACTTAGCTGAACCACTATAAAAACGTCGTGTGTCATTTATTTTCCTACACTATTCTTATGTTCTGATTATGAAATGATAAACATTAAATTAAAATAAAAAATAAAATTAAAAATTTTTTTGAGAGCAATTCTCGTGCAGGAGCACACGAAACGACCATGTGCATAACATATGGAAGGAATGGGAAGACAACGTTCCTAACTCTAACTCTCATGAAACGAGAGAGAGTATAAAGGACGGGAAGATGGCGTCCCTTGAGGCGTAAAGGTGCACCCTGATAAGAGACCACCTCAATGTTACTCTAACCTGGTTATGAGATAGGAGAGTATAAAGATGCTAAGAGGACAAGCATCAACAACAAAGGAAAGTTTGCCTAGCCAGAGAGTCGGAGGCAACTGAACACCAAGTTTAATCAATCTCGAACAAACCTTGGCCAATCATTCGGTTCAAGATTGATTGGGGGCATAACACACATGTCCCCAATGTATATTGTCTACTGTCTAGTAATGATGGATTTATTGTACAATTATAATACGACATGTTGCCTATCTGCATTCTTACTTAAATGATGAATTTGCCGATATTTGACATTTCCGGAAATAAATTATTTTATTCACAAGTACTTGGATTTACACAGGAAAGCTAGACAAAAGATGAAAGGGCCGCGCTCGCTACAACAATAGCGGACCAGGAGATAAAACAAAACAAAGGACAAAGCCACTATTCATTTGGGCTTTGGAGTAGACTTTGCCTTCTTGGTAGACTTAAGCTTTTTTTCTCCTCTTTATCAGCTTCACTAATAATACATTTTTGCTTCTTCTTCTCCGAAATTGGGGTGTTGGAGTCCACGGATTTCTTCCCAGGAATTGGAGCACTGGGATCAACAGAAGATTTTTTAGCAAGTTCCTCCATAATTGATCTAGTTGAAAGTTTGACAACTCACCTTGATCTAGGAGGCACCACAACGAGAGGTTTAAGGCTTTCGGGGTCTGTTTCCTCGACTTTCACTTATATGCGCTTGTCTTGTTTGGCCTTTATCTCAACCAAAGTCGTGTCATCGGCGTCCCCCGAAGCTCTAGTCATGACAACATCATCCTCCTCTTCATGTCCTTCGTCACCATCATTTTCTATCAGAGCACCTATCATCTCCCTAGGGTCAGAAGTCTCGGTGATGGGGGACGCAGAAGCTTAGTCAGTAACCTCCTCTTTCTTGTCCTCGGTTCCTCTTCCAGATTTGGGGGTAGTGACTTTATCTCGTTTCTCCCGAGTTTCTCCAGTAAACTCTTCACCTAGAGTTATCTTCTGCGAGTCGTCAAGTTTATCAGTTGACTTGGTACCTACAGGATGAGAAGTAACAGTTATTAACTCATGAGAAAACGCGGGACTTTTAATTGTTTGTCCAATAATGTGACGAAAGGTCGAGTTAGCTTTGACAAATTGAGGTGAAAAAGTAGAAATACCCTCAGCAGATTTCTCAACTTGAGCAGCAGGGACTTCGGGAGTCAATCCAGCAGTAGAAGGTAGGGAAGAAGCCTTGGGGATCTATGGCCTTTCTGGATCATACCCCTCTACTACATTCTTCACCTCTTAAGTACTTCTCCATCAGCTTGTCCTCATCAATTGAGTCAACCCCAAGTTCAGCTTTTTCCCACTCGACCAACTGGTCCCATGCATACACGAGGGGAAGAGGATAGTCGTTAAGCTAAGCAAGATCTCGGTGACGAATCACCTGAGCAAAAAATCCAACCATAGTTTCACCGCTCTCGTCCAGCTCCCTTTGAGCATCTTTTAGCTGTTCGTTGACTTCTTCAACTTGCTGCAAAGTTGTATTTACATTTCCTTCAGCAAGAGCCGCCCTCGTTTCAGCTTCCAGTAACTTAGCCTCAAGCTCTGCATTCTTTTTGGCTAAGTTGGCTTTCTCTTAGGCGAGACGAGTACTCTCAAATTTAGCATCCTCAGCCTACTTCTTTAAATCAATTCGCTCTTGACAACGGGACTCAAGCTCGGAATGATAGCGCTTTTGTAATTCTTCTAGTTGCCCCTTATAATTGTCTGCGTCACGTTGTGCGAGAGCAAGTTTAGCCTGGGCATCCTCCAGGTCTCTCTTAGAATTTTCAATAGCCCTTGCATCATACTCGGCGGCATCAGCCATAGTTTTTACATCTGCCACCAGATCACTAATAATTTTGGAGAGAGTCTTTGCATACTTTTTCATCTTCTTATATTGCTCGTCTACAAAGTCTATAGTAGCTTTGACATCGTTGGTCCAATCAGATTTTACTAGTATGAGTTTTGGGACAAAGTGCATATGCCCGAAATGGTGTTCAGGAAATTGCTGCCTCAGAACTTCCAGTCTAGCATGGTTCTCTTCATTAAGAATAACCGGTCTTGTGGTAGTTATGTCAACAGTGCGAACGAGATAGCTTCGCGGGGCTCTTTCCTGCATCCTCTCCCGATTCTGGTTGTTTCTCCTTTTGATCAGGAACCCTTTTTGAGGTTCCATCTTGAGGAGTCTTGCCCTTAGACGGAGCAGGAGGCTCAACACTGTATTTATCCTTCTCATGATGTGAAGGCTGATTTTGCATTTGTCTGAGTCTTTGTGGTGTGGGGATCGAGAACGGGAAGACCGATTGGGCCTTGGAGGTCGATCCCTTCTGTCATCTCTACCCCTATTCTCATGCCGATCATGCCTCTCGTCGAGATCCATTTGGGTCATACTCGAACGAACATCTCGCATATAATATCGCTGCCTCACCATTTGACCTATAAGAAGAAATAAAGGAATATTAGAGTCAAAATTAACATAAAACTCAAGTGCTATGACGTGCAGTACTAGAGTGCAGTGTGTTTCCTAAAGTAGTGATTCCCCCCAAACAGACCAGAGCCTGGACTGAGGCCGGTATGTGTAGTCTCCCTGGACTTCACAGGAGTAACCTCTTCCTCAGAAGTGAGAGTAAGAGGATTAGTTGCAAAATCATCTGCAGTATAAAAGGTCTCGGGCAAGGGAAGATCTGCTAAATCCCGATATATAGGGTCATCAACGGTAGTCTTATCTCCTAAAGGAATGACTGATGGTAACTCCTTTGGAGAAATTGGCCTCTCAGGGGTAGCTATGTCTTCAGGAGTGATATATTTATCTCTGTCCTTCTCAGCTATGTTCACTAGTTCGTCATCCTGAGTCGAAGGAAGAGAAGGAGGGTCCCTAAGGGGTACTGTTGGATTTTTCGAGCTATCTCCTGTTTCATGAATAATATCAACTGGGGTATGTACACGTAAGGGCCTTCTCTATGTCCTATGCTACGGGTTATTGTAAGTAGACGGTGCCGATGCAGATATTCATCCACCAAACAATCCTTGGTGGTCAAGAACTTTTGGTCACCATTAAGTAATCGATTCAAACGATCGAATTGTATTGGTAGCTTCTCTTGTGGAGGATTAGGAACTATAAAAAGAAAACAAGCAACGCTTAATAAATGTAAGAAAAAGGCTGGAACTGAAATTCGAAAAATTATTAGTTCTCTACTTGATTTGATCCATCTTCTGGCACACCCGGGCTGTTGCACAATGTAAATTCATTCGTGTTTTGGATCCCCAGCATTACTACTAAACAGAACGGTGATAATTTTCCTTTTCAGCACCGATTCAAAATATACGAAGGACGGGGTGTCGTTGTTTCGATGTTTGAAGTTGTAAAAGAAACGAACATCTTTGAAAGGCAACTCTTCACCAAGAATTTCTTTATAAGCTATATACAGAGTATACAAATAGGCGTAAGAGTTGGGAAGAAGCTGCATGGGAGCAATCCTTAATTGTCTCAGAAAATCGACGATAAATGGTGGGAATGGAGGTATTTCTCCAACAAGACACATTAGTCTGGTGATGGCCATATACCCTTCCGGTGGATTATGAGGACGATCTGTTTTAGATGGCATGTCAGTATCTCTTTGAAGAATCCCGTGTTTTAAGCATATCCTGGCAAATCTGTCATTATCAATCGTCGATTCAATCGAGTCTTTAGGCGATTCCAAGATAACTACGTCCCTAAATTCATAGGGAGCACGGCTATCTCCTACCCCTCCTTCTTTTTCCTCACCGAGAGAGACATCACCTCCAGAAGATACTTCACTATTGTGGGCATCTATCTCGTAATCTGTGCCCTCACTATTCCAACCTGAATCGGAGGTAGAAGATACATCTTTGACGACAGGATTTTCATATGTTCCTACAGCTTCTCTTCTTTCTGCTAGTCTAGATGAGCGTCTCTCAGTCATGTCTGATATGCTATTGAAGAATCAATAGCAAGGGTTAGAGTAAAGTTGCCCGTGTCCCCCCTGGTGCAAATTTGTGAGCTAAAGTGTGCAAGTGCGTACAATAACATAAAATAAGCGTATAAGAGCACAATTGTAATAACCCGGAAATATGAGCCAATTTAAAAAATTTATTTTGGCAATTTTAGCGAATTTTGAAAATTTAAAATGAATTATTTTAAATAATAACGACGAGAAATTTATTTTTAATAGAAGTAGAACGTATATATTTATATAGATCGTCGTTAGAATATAAATATTTTATTTTAAATATAAAAGGAATTGAAAATGGCGCGGTAGTTTAAAAATTCAATTTCAAATTTGAAATGAATGCACAGGATTCAAAATAAATCGGATTTTAGCAAAACCAAAAATATTAGAATCTATTTGAAAATATCTTTCCAACGAATCCAAAGAATCAAAATTTCATAGCGGGGATAAAAAGTTATGTCTAATTGAAAATTAAGAATAGTTGTTATGGAATTCTGGCCCTTAAAAACGGAAATTTTGCAAACAACCTCGGTTTTCGATGAAACCACTATTGTTGGATCCGTTATGTCAAATTATTGCTAGATTCCAAAATTCATAATTTTTCGAATCAATATGTGAGCATGGCGAAGTAAAACGTGTTTTAACAGTTTCTGTCAATTTCGATCGACCAAAAAATGGCTATTTCTCAAACGGTCTCGGAATTTGATGAAATTAGTTTTGTTAGAACCGTATCGTTGATACGAAGCTACAAAATATTTTTCGGGAATTTTTAGAATCCGTGTGGAACCCTGGTAAATTGAAATGTGCGTTCAAATTCAATATATTGATTTATATTTTAATTCAACGGAAAACTGATCGTAACCGCTGACTGGCTCACGATGCATATCCCATTGTGTTCGGAATGGGGGTAATTAGCTAGAGGCGACAGTCCAAGGGTTCGATTTTGAGTTCGAAAGAAAATTTTACTTTTTGGGTATAAAATCAAATAAATAATTAATTATCAAGTCAACCCTTATATCCTCTTTCTCCACCCCCCTTTCATTCAGATCGACGAAAGAAATTAGAAAAAAAAGAGAAACCAAAAATCGTGCCTCCCCCAATCGCATGCTGCCGCCCACGTCGATCCGCCCACCACCTCCTCCTCAGGTTGCCGCCCTCCTCCTCTACGCCCTCTCCTCCTTCCTTTCTCCTTTTCTCTTCTGAAACGGCCCAAAACCCCCTGCCCCATGAAGAACCGCCGCCACCAGCAACAGAGCCACTTCCCCGACCTCCAACCAACCTAGTGCTAACGTGTGACCCCCTTCCGACCACCTGCTCCCACCAAAAACTGACGTGAACCCCCCTCTTGAAACGCTGCAAGTTTTTTTTGTTTCATTGTTTTGTTTTATTTTATTTCTTTTTTATTTTATTTTTCTCTCTTTTAGATAAAATATAGTTTTAAAAACTAATTTTTGTAATGAAAAAGAAGTAAATTTTAAAATGAAGAAGATTTTTTTTTTTTAATTTGAAAGATATTTTTATTCTCATGAAGGCTCGATTTTTTTAGTGAAAATTAGGCACACATCCCTAAAAGCAAAGTTAATTAGGCGTACATCCTTCTATTTCAAAACATAGAAATTTCATCCCTGTTTTTGAATCGTGGATAATAATTTTCCTGAACTGCCCTTTTGTTAATTTACAGCGTAATTAACGCAGGTTTAAAAATACGTAATTATTTTCTAATCCTTTCGATTTCATAAATATATCTTTCTCCATGGCGGTGCGGTCATTCGAATAAATTGTTGAATATCAGAAATTCTTCGATCGATCATTCTCTTCACACAGGATTTTTTCCGAGATAGAATTAGATCGATCCTTGTTTTATTCGATGGATGCCTCTTCTTCAAGGTTATTTTTTTGCTTTTGAATAGTTTAATATCTATATGGATATCATTTTTTTTTTATTTTTGTTGTTTGATTATACTGTTTTTTAATTGTTTAGTTTTTTTGATGGATAATGTAAATATTGTAGAAAATTGTAGGTTTTTATATTGATCATACAGCCGTATGTATTAATTTTTATTTTATTTGTTCTTCTGTTCTGAATACGTGTATAAAAATATGCATATATTGTGAGTATTATCATATTTGTATGCAAGTATTGTTAGAACACGTGCATACCGGTTTGGTTATTATCAGGAAAGTTGCATATAAGTATGCATATATTCCGTATATATGCATAATTCTACACAGATCTATTAAAAATTTGTTTTTGTCTTTTTGCTGATTAGTTGCATACAAATATGCATATATTCTTAATATACGTGTAGTGAAAAAAATTTGAAAGTTATTATGAAACTTTGTATACAATTATGCAACTATTACTGATATATGCGTATAATTATGCATCTATTTACACTTATTTGTGTTTGTAGATTACTGATATGCAACTTATTCATCTATTTGTAATTATTTTTATACGGTTACTGCACAATTCTGAAACTATGCATGTATTTTTATTTGTAGTTGTTTGTGTAGTAAAAGTTTTTTGCATATCTAATTTATAAAAATATTTGCAACTTTTCTGAAAATTTTCATACAAGTATGTACATATTAATGATATACACGGATTTGTATGCATCTATTTATGATTATTTGAAGTTTTTTATTTACTTTTAAATAATTACTGCACAGTAGGCTTATTAATGTTGATTCTCATGTTTTGCATAACAGTGTTCCTGCCATTATCGGTGTACTGGTGCAGTTGAAGTTTGGGAATGATGGTTGTTCTATTGGTGTATCGGTGTATTGGTTCTCTTCATACTGTTTTCCTTGTGTTCATGCCGTTACATGTATTTTTATATCATCTAAACTAGTATTTTTGTATAGATGTATTGAAGGAAATCTTGGATCAAAATTACAGCGGAATAACCGGATTTACATGGATTGCAACATAAATTCTCGAATTCAAAGTGAATCTAATTGTGTACCTTGTATACGAACTTCAAATCGATGAATCTAAACTCGATTTCAATTGCAGATCTGGACATGGTTGCTTCGATTGAATCCAAACGAGCGCCTGAAGTAAAACGCCTCTATGGAAGGCCACCAACGATGCTCTCAATCAAATCGAAGAGATAAGAATTAGTACTAGCTGATATTTGGGATTTAGGGTTTCTTATGATACCAGTTGTAATCGGGATAAAGAAAAATGAAGGTCCGACCTTCCTTTTATAATGTATTAGAACCGACTTTCTCTATTATCATAAGAATCGTTCAACCCCTTTTAAATAGAAGAGTTAGTCAAAAACCCTTTCATTTAAATATTCTTACCTTTCGCAGCGCTTGAAAGTATGACCCAATAGGATATTATAACGTTTGCAACAGTTTAAACAATTTTACACTGTAAACGATGAGCGGCGTCTAGTAACACATCATCGCTACCCAAGCTATAATATTTAATGATTCATTACAACCTGTTGTGAACAGTGTGTCAATATAATTTAATCCTTTTAACCGTTATATCCTAGATTAAACTGAAGGCACAGAGCGTATCATCCTCTTTATAATTTAATCTGTTTTCTTGATTAATGAGCAGACTGTTCAGAACAAATCAATATTTGAGCACGGCCATGCATTTCACAGTCTCACTCAATCAAGAGGCCCAAGGATATCACTACGAATATATCGTAGGGTTAAATTCCATCTAGATCATTCATAATTTATATTCGATTCTAGATATATCCAATAATCACCATTATCATTACTCTGTTACGAAATAACTTTAGATGATATCAAAACATAAATATCTTCGAATAAAATTATAATGATTTCAGGTCTGAGGATCATTATATCACTATCACTATGAGAAAAACTTATGATACTGTATATTCCATGTAGTTATCTCACGGTGGGTCAGTCCAATAAATTATACTCTAATACGTATTTATATCTTGACTTTAATATCACGTATATTAATGATCAATGAGATGTGATCATCAGTCAATCAATATACTAGTCTCAACGCTTTATTGTTCTCCTTTATAAACAATAAAGCTCGACTAGGGACATTTAAGAATTATAATACTTGTCATATCATATAATCTCAAGTTCAGTCTTACTCGAACTACATAATCCCGTATTATTATTCTAAGGAATTCTATTATATTAATATTTATATTACACAGTAAATATAATATAATATAATATTATTTTATTCCAAATAAAACAATAACATCAACAGTGTTATCAATCTCATCAAATGAATTGCCTTTAGGGCATAAACTCTAACAATCTCCCACTTGCACTAGAGTCAATCATTTACGTATCGTATACTCATGAAACTAGTGTGACTATTAAACTTCTACTGTGACAGAGTTCAATTCAGTAGGTTTGCAACATTACAATTTTGTAACTTTGCAGATATGCTTATTTCTTCTGTGAACAACTTCACATAAGAACTATATTTCTTAAATATATGTTTGGATTGACGATGAGTTTAATGTTTTATGCGTGAGCAACAGCCATATTGTTATTGCAATGTACATCATTTGATCAACAATGAATTAAGTTCAATCATGAACTTCTTAATCCAAACACTTACTTTCTTAGAATCAGTATTTATTTCTTGTTTTTAAACTAACATTATTTACAATAATTAATGTGTTATAAAATAACATTTGAATTATTGTGTCACTCCCACTCAATTTCTTGTCTATACAAGATTTAATGCCATTTTGTGGTTCAAAACAATTCGAATTCTATTTCATCCCCATCGGTATCTTAGAGACTGACTCCTTATCAAAAGGATACCAAATTGAGCAATAAACATTTTATTCTCAGAGAATTTATATGCACAAAATAGTTATTTGATTTAGGTCCGATCTTATCAGAGGAAAGACGTTTAATAAACGTTTTTACTTCCCAAATCATTGTATCAGATACACTAGGACATTTCCTGGTTCATACCTTATATGTTGTCATCGAGATCATTTTAGTAGGACTAAATGCAATTATTCTAAATTTAATTTATTGGAAGATCTATATGACTTATCTTGGTCGTACCATATCTTATATGGTGTGATTACTCCTTTCAGGCATACCATTTCAATATGGTGTTCTAGATGGAGTGAGTCATGAAACAATTTCAAACTCATCTGAATAGTCATTAAACAGTTGGCTTAAATATCCTTTTCCGATCTATTCGAAAAGTAATAATTTTCTATTAAAATTGGTTTCTATCTCCACTTTGAATTCTTTGAACTTTTCAAAGGATTCTGATATGTGTTTCATAAGATACACATATTTGTATCTACCGACATCATCAGTAAATATAGTGAAGTAATAAAACCTACCTGTAGCTTATGTATTCGTTGCTCCATATACATCATTATGTTCGAGACCCAATACTTGTCACTTAATCACTGTGTCAAGTGAAAAAGGTGATTCAGTTATTTTGCCTAATAAACAAGATTTATATTCTTCATATGATTCAAAATCAAATGATCAAAATTCCATCATTATGGATTTTGATGTGCTTTCCTGTTTATCTGGTAATGCTAAAGGTATGCTGGATTCAATTCATTAAATTTAATCCACTCTTTATTCATGTTATAAAGTTCATCAACTATTCATGAAATTCCAATAATTATTTCATTTAAATAAAAATGAAAAACAATTGTTCATTTATTATAAATGAAATTTAGACTTGTCTGAATAAGATTCATAATAACATTTACTTTATATGGAATTTCATAATAACAATTATTTTGTTTAATTAAGCCAATATATATATATATATATATATATATATATATATATATATATATAACAAGAATTAACTTGCCATTGATAATCCAACAACATTTGCTTTATTCCCAATCGTAAGTCCACTTGTCCTGTTATCTAATTTCTACTAATTTTGTAATCAATATACACTTATGTGATTTATACCCAGTATCTAATACTAGAAATATATATAAGTAGATTTTATAACATTTATATCTTAATTGGTTAAAGTCATAATTTAACTTTTATTTTAGATCCTCTATATAAGTTAGAACAATTACGTTTGATATGTTTGAGAGCAATCCTCAAATTTTAATGTTAGTCAAGAAATTTTATTTAATTCAATTTATCCTTCTAAAGGATTAATTATCGGAGTTATTTCTTATTTAATATCTACAATAGATAATAAATAATAACTGATTCTTTAATATTTATTTAATATAAAATTTTGACAATTAAAATTTACATTAACATAAATGTATATATTTTAAACTAAAATACGCTCCCACTCAAATTAACATCCCTCTGTTTATATACACATATCGGTATATACATATAATGGTGTTCCAAGATCCATATCTAGTCATGTCTTGACTCTGCTTTGGCAAATCCCCAAAACACAACCTTTTAGGTAGACATCTTATGTCAATTATAATTTCTATATAACTCTTGGATCGCATGTTGAACATTTTGTTCAGTATTATTCATTTGCTCATAATGTAGAATAATTCATGCTTTTGTCTCTAAGGCCATAATCGTATTATGCAGCCTAGTTAAGTCAGACCCAATAATAGGTTGGAGCACCACATTTTACTCCATCGCATAAAACCAAAATAAAAAGGTGCACAACGCTTTGGCGTTAGTTACATCCAGTGATTTTGGACAGTGATGAGTATATTATTGGAAGACGTCACCATGACTTAATATAACAAAATTTGCTTTAGAGGGAATTTATAATTCGTAGCGACGAACAATATTATAGTTATTTACATATATCGTATATATGTATTTAATATTCATAATATTAACTGGATTTGAACAGTATATATATATAAATCATATGTACATATGGTTGAATCCAACGATATATTAGAATCATATATATATATATACCTTAATAGAAAATAATTGGTTACTATAACTCTAGAATTAGAGATTATATTTAAAACTAATATTAATTTAAATTAACCAATTATACTAATAAGTTGTTCTGTCCAAAAATAAAAGACATCATAAGTACTCATATTACATAGCTTCCATCTATAGGATACCTTGTCAAAACAGTGTATATTTATAGCAGAAACAGGGATATGTTTGTATCTTATAGGCCTATTTGTATTCATAACAAAACCAAAGGGTAATCTACAAACATACAGAATCTAGGCATTTCATGACACTTCAGATAATAATAAACGCATAAAACAATTTTATGAATCATATAGGGTCAGATCTTATAATAATACAATATCGTTATCTAATACATTCGATTATGCATTATAACACAACATTCCATTTTGAGATCCAATGCCTGTAACAGACATACAAGTGTATACACATATTAATACACAACCAATTGGAATGTTCTAATTTACAGCTCATGCATTATCATGCAAATTTGTATATACAAACCCTTTTGAAAATTAGGAACAAGTCATACTTGTTTAATCTTTCAAGAGTTATTCGCAGTAGTATCTTTTGCCAATTTTGAGCCTTTTATTGTTGTTCTTGCTGAAACAACTTTCAGCATTCATCAATTAGCTAATTACCACTGCAGCCTCTTCCCCTTTCATTTATTTTTCTTATTTGCCAATGTTGAACCTGTAAGTACATGCCAAGAAAAATAATGGCATATTTAACATGGATATTGAATTTAATAGTGTTTGATATTATGTAAATATATATATATATATATGTATCATATATACATATATAAATTACTTGCAAATCAATCACTGTGCAATTTATCTATGTATCAGTATACATTCATATAAATTAGTGGCAAATAAATCACTGTGTTATTCAACCATGTATCATCATACATACATAAAGCAGTGAGAATTAAATCACTGTTTAATCCAATTATGTATTAACATACATGTATGAGTCAGTGTGAATTAAATCACTGTGTGACTCAATTATATATATCAACATACATATTTAAATGTCGTAATACATGAGTAAAGGTCTCGTTTATGAAGAGGCATGTTATAATTTATGAGCTAGTATCTTCATACTGTTCTATACATATGCATTGAATATAACAATGTAAAGCAAGTCAAACTCCTTATAATTTATATTCAAATTATGTATGTTTTAATCTCAAAAGTTTAATTAATAGTTCATATAAAAAGCTACACTTGCAGACCTATTAATTAACAGTATAGAATATTCTACAATCATGCACTTCTAAGTATCAAAAACAGGTCAGTTTTAACAAAACAAATTTTTGTCAAGACTTATGTTTCTAATAAAACAGAGAAGTAATGTAGATACATGTTTAAAATGACAAATCTAATTTGTATCATCGAATAAAATGCATAGATCTAAAGTGTCAAACAAAACGGGGTATAGGATTCCAAAGTAAAAGTTATACAAAATTTAACTTTTCTGAAATTGATCCTATACTCAATAATATATTCTAACTAAATTAAGTTTTACTTGGTTTAGCTAATATGCAATATATCCCTTTTAAATTCTAAATTCAAAAGAAGAACTTCCCATTTGATATCAAAACAGAATTAAACTAGAACAAGTGTATGGTTTTGAACCAACGATTCATGTCCAATATGTAAATATATGAACAGTTTTATCTAACATTTACTACTACCCTTTGCAAAATAAATATAGGTAGTAGAAACTTAGATTCATGTATAACATGGATGCACACAATTATATATATACTTTAGAGGTATATGCAAGGAGGTGGTATGACTAGTGTGTGTAATGATCTGTAAATCTCATTTACATAATTCATCAATATGTATATATTTAATCCGTATATCAATGTAGACATCCTTATACGCATATATATGTATATTAATTCAGATATACTAAATTATATAATGTATATATCACATATACACATTTATTTGAATACTGTCATAAGCCAACAGATTATACAATTGAATGTATAGCCTTCTGAACTTAGCATAACTAGCAAAATCAACTAATCAGGTTTTGTAATGAGTGATAGATTAAGATTGATATGAACAATTCATATCAAATTAAAATTCTGCTAATATTCATATCAATTATACAGTGCAAAACCCACATGACTTTGTGTAATTTAATAACAGAAAACAGGCCAATACTGGGGTTTCATTTACAAGTCATACCTGTAATGTGAAATGAGAATAATCAGATCACATCTGATATGTTAACTCCAGCCTTCATTATATTCATGTATCTGTTATAACAAAGAAGAAAAATCAGATCAAATCTGATGTCATCACTTCAGTCTTCCATATATACATATATATTTGTGATATGAAACAGAAAAATCAGATCAAATCTGACATTATCATTTGAGTTTCATTTACACTCATATGAATGTTATATAAATTGAAACAAATCAGATCAAATCTGATATGCTTATTTCAGTGTAATACAACATATTCTAAATAACATACCATAACAGATTTATATGCAGATAAATATGACACTATAGTATCTAACATGTATATTCTCATGGCCAATACAGATTTAATCAAGGAAGACATCTTAGGTGCATATCAGTAAGGCACGAAACAAAATAAATCTTGGATTCATCTCATTATATCCAGTAATACATTACAAAGTGATATTGAACAAAAATTAAAACAATTGAATGCGATCAAAATTATGTCAGTACATATATGAACAGCATCTATTTTACATGTTTGATTACTTACAGCCTCTTAGAGCATATATTTACAAAACTGTCTGGCTAGTTAACTGAACATATCAATGTATATACCAAAGAACTCTTTCATTGAATATATATAAACATATGAGCAGACTTGACACCAGATTTTGTAACTTCATATCAACCTAGTGTAACCAAGTTACTGGGATGATCTACTTAGTGTTTTCAGTTTCAATAATAACAAATCATCATCTAATTATTTACATATTAACATGTTTCATGTGGAAACAAAATAGTCCCAGTATTGACGAACCACAGAATCAAGTTTCTATAAACTGATTTAAGTAGAATCCATTCAGAAAATATAGTTGAATCATACTTTTATGATCTCAGTTTACATGATGATTTGTTAAAAAAGTAAATTCAGATTTCTGAAAACATATCAAACAAGATCCAGACTTGTTTATAGGCATGAAAAACTAGATGATAGCCTTAACAAAGTTATCAGGAAGAAATGCAATGATCTAAATTGTAGAGCTGTAACAGACAAGTCTAAATAATCCACACATAAAACAGGGACGGATTTAAACAATCGTCCAAAGGGTAGAGGATATAAGTCCAGTAGTAATAACCAATACTGTTTTAGACCAATCCATTAAACAGATCCAAACACATATGAACATCTTGTATATCCAGATTTTAATCTAAGCAAGGTATAATAGACCCAATCAAAGCACAAAATTAACAACAGATTCAATTCGAAGTCAAACTATATATATATATATTTATTGTTGTATCTGTAACAATTACAGATTGTATGCTTACAACAATTCATCTGTTCATTTCAACATTTGACCAAATACAAATTTTCAAATCATACATATCGATCTGACATTCATAATAGTGTTCATAACACTTATTAATTTACATATACAGAATCGAACTCATTACTAAACTCAACATTTGAATTCGATAATAACCTCGCTCTGATACCATTGAAGGAAATCTTGGATCGAAATTACAGCGGAATAACCGGATTTACATGGATTGCAACATAAATTCTCGAATTCAAAGTGAATCTAATTGTGTACCTTGTATACGAACTTCAAATCGATGAATCTAAACTCGATTTCAATTGCAGATCTGGACAGGGTTGCTTCGATTGAATCCAAACGAGCACCTGAAGTCAAACGCCTCTATGGAAGTCCACCAACGATGCTCTCAATCAAATCGAGGAGATAAGAATCAGTACTAGCTGATATTTGGGATTTAGGGTTTCTTATGATATCGGTTGTAATCGGGATAATGAAAAATGAAGGTCCGACCTTCCTTTTATAATGTATTAGAACCGACTTTCTCTATTATCATAAGAACCGTTCAATCCCTTTTAAATAGAAGAGTTAGTCAAAAACCCTTTCATTTAAATATTCTTACCTTTCGCAGTGCTTGAAAGTGTGACCCAATAGGATATTATAACGTTGTCAACAGTTTAAACAATTTTACACTGTAAACGATGAGCGGCGTCTAGTAACACATCATCGCTACCCAAGCTATAATATTTAATGATTCATTACAACCTGTTGTGAACAGTGTGTCAATATAATTTAATCCTTTTAACCGTTATATCCTAGATTAAACTGAAGGCGCGGAGCGTATCATCCTCTTTATAATTTAATCTGTTTTCTTGATCAATGAGCAGACTGTTCAGAACAAATCGATATTTGAGCACGGCCATGCATTTCACAGTCTCACTCAATCAAGAGGCCCAAGGATATCACTACGAATATATCGTAGGGTTAAATTCCATCTAGATCATTCATAATTTATATTCGATTCTAGATATATCCAATAATCACCATTATCATTACTCTGTTACGAAATAACTTTAGATGATATCAAAACATAAATATCTTCGAATAAAATTATAATGATTTCAGGTCTGAGGATCATTATATCACTATCACTATGAGGAAAACTTATGATACTGTATATTCCATGTAGTTATCTCACGGTGGGTCAGTCCAATAAATTATACTCTAATACGTATTTATATCTTGACTTTAATATCACGTATATTAATGATCAATGAGATGTGATCATCAGTCAATAAATATACTAGTCTCAACGCTTTATTGTTCTCCTTTATAAACAATAAAGCTCGACTAGGGACATTTAAGAATTATAATACTTGTCATATCATATAATCTCAAGTTCAGTCTTACTCGAACTACATAATCCCGTATTATTATTCTAAGGAATTCTATTATATTAATATTTATATTACACAGTAAATATAATATAATATTATTTTATTCCAAATAAAACAATAACATCAACAGTGTTATCAATCTCATCAAATGAATTTCCTCTAGGGCATAAACTCTAACATGTATAAATGTGTGAAACAAATCATATTTATTGCATACGTGTATGACAGTTTTTTTATAACTGGATAATGTATACAAGTATCCTGTATTGTTGCAAATAAGTATGCAATTATTCTTATTACGTGAATGTTAGTATGCAGTTGTTCAGCGTGTATGCATATTTTTCTGTTATCGTTGAATATATTTTTCTTTTTAAAATCATTAACCATTTTTACCTGTGTATGTTCTAGTTTAAAATTTCATATCCAAAAACATAGGCAACATCGACTATTGGATTGATTTTGCAAATACTTGCACTTATGTAAGCATTTATACAGAAAAAAATGCATATATGTACGAAAATATGCAAAATATAAAAAAAATACAGTATTTGTTTTTTCGCATGAAGCTAATAACAATAATTTCATACAACCATGAAACTATCCTGATTATTTTTATAATACAAATATGCATAACATTGAACAACTTTTTGCACTTATGTATGCAAGTATTATAAATAATTGTATATCGGAAAGCAACAATTCATAATAACGTGTAATATCAGCAGAAGTAATTTCAGTACACAAAATTCAACTGCATTTCATCACAGAAACTACAAAATAATGTCATAGTATTTTGACAACAAAAAATCAATCAACACATTTTTACAGAAATACAAACACCGTTTTCAATAATTTTAAACAACAATTTTGTTGTCATCTGATAGCATCCATGCATATGTCAGGTCATCACCTACAATCCAACTGTATAGTTTGCAACTGAGAATTTGATCTGCAAGCACTGCCCGTTGTAGGTAAACAGAATCAGCCTTGTATATTTCATCATCCTTCTCGAGTTTTTGTCCTCACTTTTCTGTTTCATTATATTAATTACGAACTTTCCACATTCGACGCTGCAAACATAGTAAAAAATTATCAATTTGTTTGAATAATTGTACTTGATATGAAAATATGCATACAAATAAGCTAACATTCTCAATAAGTGCATACAAGTACATGTATGCAAATTTTTCGAAAATATGCATAAAAATATGCTAAAATTTACGCAATATGCAAGTATGCAAGTCTTCATATTTTATGCAGACAAGTTTGTAAATAATATTTATTCATGCATACAAGTATGCACTTATTAATCGTACACGCATTTTTAAGTATTATAAATATCTGCATACAATTATGCAACTATTTATATTACTAGCATACAAACATACAAATATTTTTACTACTCGCATAAAAATGCACCAATGTTTTGAATTTTGGCATATTTGTAAGTTAATGTTCTGAATATTTGTATACATGCACAGAATTATTTTGATTTTATTGACTTACGTATGGTCTTGTTGTGGGCAATTAGCGAACTCCAGTTGTTCGTGTTTTTGATAATTTTTGTTTTCCAACCTCCTCACCACTGCACTGGTGTACATTTTCTGTATACAAAAAAATATATAGATAAATGACGTAAACAGTTTACATACCAAATTGCATTAAAATACTTTTTAATTTACATACCAAATCTCTTGCTAATCTTTGGGCAACTATTCTAATTTCATTCATTCCAGTATGCAACTATTCTATACACATTCTTGGTTACATGCAAGTTTTTTGATAATATGCATCAATTTAACCAAAAGTTTTGAATATATCCACGACTGTGGGCAGATGTGACAAAAAAATATCGAAATTTTTGTTTATTATGTGCTAGAAGCCTTCTTATGCATATGTTACACAACTATTTTTTTTAGCTGCATCCAATTATGCAACATTTTGTTTATAGTTGCTCACTAACGTATTAAAATGCATATAATTATCTAGCAATTTTTCGATATTCGTATAGTTGCATTCAACAATTATAATTCCATGCATAGAATATTGTAACAAGCATGTGATATAATCACACTTGCATGCAACATTTAAATACATACTGTTATTCATCATTCATTTGACAATTGCACAATTTCATACAATAATTTTGATTAACTGCATAAAATTATGCATGAATCTGCTTATTGTTGCACAATTAGATACAACAGTTCCAACAAATGCATGTAATAATGGAGCAATCATCTGATAAGTTCACAATTGCATGCGACAATATTGAATAAATGATTACAATAATGAATTAATATGGTGATGAATACATACAATATTTAATTCCAAGAGTAACTCAAAATTCTAATTATATTCACAAATATATGCAACTGTGCTATTTACATTGTTGGTTCCATGCAAGTTTTATGAAAATAGGCATCTACTTATGCAAAATTTCGAATATTTCCACGGATGTGGGCTATTGCAACAATTTTTTTTCACAATCTTTGTTTAATATGTGCTAGGATCTCTTGTATGCATATATTACAAAGTACTGCACGGATTTAAAATATAATATGCATAGATTAGCAATTCTTGAAAATAACATAATAAACAAAAAAATTATACCATCGATCTCACCATTCCGATCCAATTGTCTGACAAAATCGACAACTATTTCCCTTTTTTTTAAAGAATCGACAGCAAAACAACGATCGTTGCCTGTGAATTTTTAATTTTATTGTTTGATCAACTGTGATTTATTGATCGAGTGTTTTTCAGAATCATGGAATTTAGGTTTTGAGCGAGAATATAGGGGCGATTTGACTGATTAAATGATGAAGAATCGTTAATGGAGGGTTTTGTAAACTGCGTAAGGGTAGAACTGTATTTTTTTCAGCGGTATTTCAAAAATAAGGATGTATTCTACATTCTTTTTATCAGCGGTTTTTTTTCTATTTTGAAACTTAATAGGGACTTGTAAAAAACGCACCCTTTTTTTAAGTAGGAAAGCTTTATTTTTAGAAACGAAAAGATTTGATTATTTTTAAATGAAAGATTTGATTATTTTTAAACAAAAAGATTTGATTACTTTTAAATGAAAGATTTGATTATTTTTAAATGAAAGATTTGTTTATTTTTAAATGAAAGGTTCGATTTTTATATAAATGAAAGGCGATATTTTTATTTAATGAAAGGCGATATTTTTAATGAAAGGCGATATTTTTATGTAATGAAAGGCGATATTTTTATATATTGAAAGGCGATAATTTTATATAATGAAAGGAGACATTTTTATATAATGAAAGGCGATATTTTTATATATGTTGTAGCAAAATAAAAATTCGATTTTTACATATATGAAGTAATGATAAAAACTCGATTTATATATATATATATAGATTAGAAATAAGAATATAATTTTTATAACCAACTAGCGATGTAAATGATTTTTTATATATAAAACTGAATAATAAAAATGTGATTTTTACTATGAACAGAGTGAAATAGATTGCGATGGAACTGACTGAGATCAAAATGAAGTCCGAACCGTTCATAAATAAAGAATGACGGAGTGGAACCCAAATGCGAGAACTCCTCACTTTTATTTATTTTCTAGTTGAAATATATACTACGATGCAGACGGTGCTTAGCAGCATCCGACACCGGTTGTCCACAGACCATGGACGACTTGTGTGATTGTTTGTGTTGTGAAATTTGACTGTTGATTGTGATGTGAAAAATATATATATTCATGTGTTGAAATAATATACATTCATGTGTTGAAATAAAATATATATTCATGTGTTGAAATAAAATATATATTCATGTGTTGAAATAAAATATATATTCATATGTTGAAATAAAATATATATTCATGTGTTGAAATAAAATATATATTCATGTGTTTAAGTAAAATATATATATATATATTCATGTGTTGAAATAAAATATATATTCATGTGTTGAAATAAAATATATATTCATGTGTTAAAATAAAATATATATTCATGTGTTGAAATAAAATACATATTCATGTGTTGAAATAAAATATATATTCAAGTGTTGAAGTAAAATAAATATTCATTTACAAATCGAACGATTTGTTTATGTACACCGATTTGACTGATATTGATTGGGATGATAAATTTTACACATCGCCCAACTGCACAAATAAAAATATGTGTTTGTTGGTTTGAAACCCCACATGGGTATTGGGATGATATTTGACGTACACTAATCCCGATTGTTTAGTTGTATGTCAATCGATGGATTGACAGACTGTGTAAGCGTTAATTATTTATATTTAATGCTTATGCAGCTATGTGGTGCACTCTGGATGATGGTTGATGATTTATCATTGCTATTATATACATGTGTTGTAGGGAATCCATATAATTAATGTTATATGGTAATCGATTGGGCCTCATTCCAATTTGGAAAATACGGAATATTACAAAAGAAAATTCATGTGTTGAATAGAATAAAAATTCATGTGTTGAATAGAATAAAAATTCATGTGTTTAATAGAATAAAAATTCATGTGTTAAATAGAAGAAAATATTCATTTGTTGAATAAAATAACGAAGTTATTGAAATATATAAAGCCGTTTTGGTTAGATATGCGCCATTTTGAAGCGAACGATATTTATATCGATTATATTCACTTTTATAATGATTATAGAAAAGGAAGTGATTTCAAAATATAACGTTTTGAAAATATTATCATTTGTATATCGATGATGTGGAATATTCAATTTTGATTCGAAATTGAATATGAAGTTGAAATAGTTTCAAAAACGAATTTAAAACGATTTATAAAATACGTTTTAAAAGGAAATCGAAGATATATATAATACATATATTATATATACAATGGCCTGAATAGAACACGCCGCGCTGCGGCAGTTCGCGAATTTCAACCATTGACTTCGAATGGACGTTACGGGAGATCCGACCGTCAGATTCTCCTAAAACCGGAACCTTTGGGTTCGTATCGAAAAGAGCTTTCTAATAATATTAGAGATTTGAAATCTAATGGTTGGATTTGGAATTATGTCCAAATCAAATTTGGAAAAGGTCGCTGTAAGTGCAGTTCGATGGCCGTTGATGGAAATCGACTGTACGGGCCTTGATAAAATTATTAAAAATAGTAATAATTTGTGTAAAATCATAAGAAATGATTTGGAAAGAATTGGGATGAAAAACTCCACATTTGAAAAGATAAAAATAGATTTTTATCCAAATGAACTAGTTTTGAACTAGAGTTATAATCCATTTATTCTTAAAATAAATAAAGTGGATTTGAAATGGTTTTGAAAATAACCAGAATTTCCAATATATAAAGTGGAAATGGATTTGAATCGAAATTGTCTTTGGAATAATTCGATGTTGGATTTCGTGATTATATAGATATTGTTATGGAAATTTGAAAGATATATTGATATCGTTATTTCCAATACGATATTTGTTGGTCGTAGAATTTGATATTGAATATAAGCCGATATATTTTCTATTCAGAGCCTTGTATTTAATATCAAATGGGATTTGGGTTTGTCGTGAATGGTGTCTTCATTAACAATGTCCTTAAACTCAGTTGAGAAAAATATTAAATCTTTTTATTAGATTTAATGAAGTATACCAATTAAATGATATTTAATTGGAATTGAATTTGAATTAATTTTGGGTTTATCGTGAACCCTGTTTTAAATGACATTGGTTCTTTAACCCAGTTAAAGACAGGATATTTATTTTTGGGAAGATTAAAACTAAGTGGAGTTTTAATGAATCTTTAATTAGATTGAAATGATCGAGAATGGAGTATCATCAGTTCTTGTTGCAGTCATGATGGGGGGGGGGGGGGGGGGTTCTCGCTTCGCGGTTTGGTGGTGAACGGAAGACTCTTACCCCCACATGTCTCTTGCGGGGGTTGGTTAGGCAGTGGCCGGGAGGCTCGAGAGGGTCACCGTAAAACAAGTGTACTGGGGGACCATGTGGGAGCCACGGTGGGTATTACCTGCTGCTTGGGGGATGAAGGGATGGTTGCAAAGCCTACCAGATTTCATCGGCTATCTTACATGTGGTATCAGAGCTTTGGTTTATAGAGCTCGGAGAACAAGACACGTTAAAACCAAACGAAAGAATTCATCAGAGATTAGATTAGTAATATCCAATGAGAATGACTCGTTAGAGATGGGATCAGTAGTATCCTAGAATGAGTGTGAAGAGTATATTTTTTTAAATTGAAAACAATTTTTGTTTTGAAAATTTAAATCATATTATACGTATTTGAATATTTATTTTAAATTGATTTGGATAATCAAGTATATAAAGATTTGTATATACGTCTGATCCACGTGTATTCGAAGTTTTAATATACTTGATAGACATAGAATCACACTCTAGTCGCCTGGAGATGATTTTGATGATGGAGCTCCATCATCAGGATTTATGTTCGTGTTTCGAAAGTGAGATATCTATATATTTCCATTAGACTGGTGTGAGAACCAAAACTAGATAATATCTATTGTTGTGATTTGGCATCAAAAATCTGATTTTTGGACTATGTATCAAAGTTATGAGTTTGTAAAGCTAATCAACTAATAGATTGCTGGTTGTGTTGTTTGATTATTGGTTGATTAATTAAAATTTGAACAATTTAGCCATATTGTATCAAATAGTGAATTGTATTGAAAATTAGTCGCATTTGCATGCATATACATGTACTTACATTGAATAGGTCATAGCAAGGAGGCTAGAGAAGAGGAATAAAATTGTTTGCCCGACAAATAGGTACATGTTTACTGTATTTCTTGGGTTTTTGATGATTTTATGAGCCGATTGGCTAGCCACTTGGCTCTTTCCTTTTCTTTTTGGATTGGTGAGGGCCATGGGAGGCTATTTGAAATATCCCGAAACTCCCGGTGCAGGGGAGGTTATGACGAAATTTTTCGAAAATTTAGGGTGTTAGCCAAATTTTTGAAGAATTTGAAAAGTTCTTAGAAACTGAAAAGTTGAAGAACTTAAGCTGTAATGAAAAGAATGGAAGTTGAGTTGGTTTGTAAAACAACTTTCAGCTTCGTTCCTTTTCGAGGAAGAAAAGTTTTAGTGGGGGACATTGTAATAACCCGGAAATCTGAGCCAATTAAAATTTTTTATTTTGGCAATTTTAGCGAATTTTGAATATTTAAAGTGATTTATTTTAAATAATAACGATGAAAAATTTATTTTGAATAGAAGTAGAACGTATATATTTATACAGATCGTCGTCAGAATATAAATATTTTATTTTTAATATAAAAGGAATTGAAAATGGCGTGGTAGTTTGAAAATTCGATTTATAATTTGAAATGAATGCACACGATTCAAAATAAACCAGATTTTAGCGAAACCAAAATTATTAGAATATATTTGAAAATATCTTTCCAATGAATCCGAAAAATCAAAATTTCATAGCGGGGATAAAAAGTTATGTCCAATTGGAAATTCAGAATAGTCGCTATGGAATTCTGGCCCTTAAAAATGGAAATTTTGCAAATGACCTCGGTTTACGATGAAACCACTTTTGTTGGATCCGTGATGTCAAATTATTGCCAGATTCCAAAATTTGTAATTTTTCGAATCAATATGTGAGCATGGCGAAGTAAAACGTGTTTTAACAGTTTCAGTCAATTTCGATCGACCAGAAAATGACCATTTTTCAAACGATCTTGGAATTTGACGAAATTAGTTTTGTTAGAACCGTATCGTCGATACGAAGCTAGAAAATATTTTTCGGTAATTTTTAGAATCCGTATGGGGCCCCGGTAAATTGAAATGTGCGTTCAAATTCAATATATTGATTTATATTTTAATTCAAAGGAAAACTAATCATAACAGCCGAATTGGCTTACGATGCATATCACATTGTGTTCGGAATGGGGGTAATTAGCTAGGGGCGACGGTCGAAGGGTTCGATTTTGAGTTCGAAAGAAAATTTTACTTTTTGGGTATAAAATTAATTAAATAATTAATTATCAAGTCAACCCTTATTTCATTTCCCCCCCTCTTTCATTCAGATCAACGAAAGAAATTATAAAAAAAACCAAAAATTGCGCCTCCCCTAATCGCATGCCGCCGGCCACGTCGATCCGCCCACCACCTCCTTCTCAGTCCGCCGCCCTCCTCCTCTACGCCCTCTCCTCCTTCCTTTCTCCTTTTCTCTTCTGAAACAGCCCAAAACCCCCTGCCCCATGAAGAACCGCCACAGCTAGCAACAGAGCCACTTCCCCGACCTCCAACCAACCCGGCGCTGCCGTGGGACCCCCTTCTGACCACCTGCTCCAACCAAAAACTGACGTGAACCCCCCTCCTGAAACGCTGTAAGTTTTTTTTGTTTCATTGTTTTGTTTTATTTTATTTCTTTTTTTATTTTATTTTACTCTCTTTTAGAAAAACTATAGTCTTAAAAACTGATTTTTGTATTGAAAAAGAAGTAACTTTTAAAATGGAGAAGATTTGTTTTTTTAATTTGAAAGATATTTTTATTCTCATGAAAGCACAATTTTTGTTAAGTAGGAAAATTTGATTTTTAAAAACGAAAAGATTTGATTATTTTTAAATGAAAGATTTGATTATTTTTAAATGAAAGGTTCGATTTTTATATAAATGAAAGGCGATATTTTTATTTAATGAAAGGCGATATTTTTATGTAATGAAAGGCGATATTTTTATATATTGAAAGGCGATAATTTTATATAATGAAAGGAGACATTTTTATATAATGAAAGGCGATATTTTTATATATGTTGTAGCGAAATAAAAATTCGATTTTTACATATACGAAGTAACGATAAAAATTCGATTTATATATATATATATATTAGAAATAAGAATATAATTTTTATAACGAAGTAGCGATGTAAAAATATGATTTTTATATATAAAACTGAATAATAAAAATGTGATTTTTACTATGAACAGAGTGAAATAGATTGCGACGGAACCGACTGAGATCAAAACGAATCCGAACCGTTCATAAATAAAGAATGACGGAGTGGAACCCAAATGTGAGAACTCCTCACTTTTATTTATTTTCTAGTTGAAATATATACTAGGATGCAGACGGTGCTTAGCAGCACCCGACACCCGTTGCCCACAGACCACCAACGAATTGTGTGATTGTTTGTGTTGTGAAATTTGACTGTTGATTGTGATGTGAAAAATATATATATTCATGTGTTGAAATAACATAAATATATTCATGTGTTGAAATAAAATATATATTCATGTGTTGAAATAAAATATATATTCATGTGTTGAAATAAAATATATATTCATGTGTTGAAATAAAATATATATTCATGTGTTGAAATAAAATATATATATATTCATGTGTTGAAATAAAATATATATTCATGTGTTGAAATAAAATATATATTCATGTGTTGAAACAAAATATATATTCATGTGTTGAAGTAAAATATATATTCATGTGTTGAAATAAAATAAAATATATATTCATGTGTTGAAGTAAAATAAATATTCATTTACAAATCGAACGATTTGTTTATGTAACCGATTTGACTGATATTGATTGGGACGATAAATTTTACAGATCGCCTAACTGCACAAATAAAAATCTGTGTTTGTTGATCTAAAACCCCACACGGGTATTGGGATGATATTTGACGTACACTAATCCCGATTGTTTAGTTGTATGTCAATCGATGGGTTGACAGACTGTGTAAGCGTTAATTATTTATATTTAATGCTTATGCAGTTGTGTGGTGCACTCTGGATGACGGTTGATGATTTAACGTTGCTATTATATACATGTGTTGTAGGGAATCCATTTAATTAATGTTATATGGTAATTGATTGGGCCTCATTCCAATTTGGAAAATAAGGAATATTATAAAAGAAAATTCATGTGTTGAATAGAATAAAAATTCATGTGTTGAATAGAATAAAAATTCATGTGCTGAATAGAATAAAAATTCATGTGTTGAATAGAAGAAAATATTCATTTGTTGAATAGAATAATAAAGTTATTGAAATATATAAAGCCGTGTTGGTTAGATATGCGCCATTTTGATGCGAATGATATTTATATCGATTATATTCGTTATTATAATGATTATAGAAAAGGAAGTGATTTTAAAATATAACAATTTGAAAATATTATCATTTGTATATCGATGATGTGGAATATTCAATTTTGATTCGAAATTGAATATGAAGTTGAAATCATTTCGAAAATAAATTTAAAACGATTTATAAAATACGTTTTGAAAGGAAATCGACGATATATATAATAATTATATATATTATATATATAATGGCCTGAATAGAACGCGTCGCGCTGCGGCAGTTCGCGAATTTCGACCATTGACTTCGAATGGACGTTATGGGAGATCCGACCGTCGGATTCTCCTAAAACTGAAACCATGGGTTCGTATCAAAAAGAGCTTTCTAAATAATATTAGAGATTTGAAATCTAACGGTTGGATTTGGAATTATATCCAAATCAAATTTGGAAAAGGTCGCTGTAAGTGCAGTTCGATGGTCGTTGATGGAAATTGTAACGACCCAGATTTTTTGAACAGTTTATTTTAAATACTTAGTATGGTTTTAAATATTGAATTTACAATATAAATGGTATTTTATTGGGTTATCGATTAAATAATCGAAATACGAGAAGTTTGAAATAATTTAATTCAAAGATAAAACTTAACCGAAAACAATTCAGTCGACTAATATAAATTTTATACTGGATTAGAACGAAAAAAAAAATTTATTTAAATTTAATCATTTGAAATCGTTTTATATTTTTATCGAATTCAGTTTAAAAATCGAATCCCTTAAGTTCAGAATACCGTATAAACTTGGAAATATCGGTCGTTACGACGAGATAGGAATGCTGGGTTGCGAATGATGGGCCGTGAGATATTTTGGTTATAAAATTAAATAAAATCAAATCAGTATTTAATTCAAAGTTACTCTGTAAGGCCGACCTACTGTATTAAATCACGCAGACCTAAATAAAAATCGCGCATCCTATACTCTCCTCGAGCCAACAATACTGTCTTCCACTTACGATATCAAGGGAGGCAAAGATTTAATGGCCTTGTACTCCTTGTCTCCCACCGTCGCGTCTATAAAATGAGCAATATTCCCTTCGTTATTTCCATTCTCACAAACCAACTAAAAGCATTTCATCCCTTCTTCCTCTATCTCATTTTTCAGTCACCCTTGAAATCGAAAGCGAAGGTGGAAGCCTGTCTCGATCGGGCGTTCGAAAATCAGTGCGACTAGGTGGCTCGCACTCGAGTTTGGGGAAGGAACGGAGTTCGAATGTCCAGATGATTCAGTGAGGGTCGCGATGACCTAGGGAGCCAATTCCTTTCCTGTCGTAGGAGTTGTGGGTGCCAAGGGGGTTCGTCTGGGTTGCGGTTGAGTGATGCGCATGGAAGGGGAAGGGCTCGACAGTAGAGTTTTAGGGTTCAGTCTGTAGTGGTCGACGCTGAGGTGCTATCGCGATGGGTTATTCGCAGTGAAGCTTCATGGGTACGATGCAGAACTGGAGTTTGATTCTTGTACCAGGCGTAAATTTGGGGGTGAAGATGGGTTTATTTGAGTTCGACGTGGTGTCTGGGTGGGTTTACGGCGGGTAGCAGGGAGTAAGGCCATGAGTATAAGGTGATACAGTGAAGGGAAAAGAGGATGACTGCGAGTTGTTCGACAAAATGCCAAGGTGAAAAATTATCGTTTGAGCTGGTGCTATTCTTATGGGACTGTTCTGGGTTTAGTTCGTCGACCGGCCGAGTGGATTATGATAGCAGTAAGGTATACGTTTTACTATAATCTAAATTGCATAGAATAAATTATTTATTTATTTTTAGTTTAAAATAAATAGTCATTTAATCGATAATTAGAAATAAAATCGTAGGAACCCGATAAATTCAGTTAAGACGATTGAAGACGATTCATGGAAAGCAGGATATGGAAATAAAATGGATATTCGACAATGGAAAATCATTGGTGAGTAAATCTCACTCACCTTTTATTTATAATTATTTTTATTTCGTTAAAAATAATTGGTTGTTGCTTGTGTGAATGCTTTCTGGTTGTTTTATATATATTAGTTATTAAGGCAATTATATATATATATTGGGTTGATTGATTGGTTGGATTCCCGCAGTCTCATTAGCGGATGCCCGCAGTTTCATAGCGGATGATTACCCTATACGCCCCACGCTATGATTAGTGGATGACCTTCTATACCGCGATATTCTGCCACGAAGCAGAATGGGTATTATTTATGTGCTAACATCTGTGGATGCAGGAAAACAGGTTGGAGGAATCCAACTGGATTCCTCAAAAATATATTATCTATTTGTTTGTTGTTCTGTTTGATTTCATATATATTCATATATGATGTGTTAAAATCAAATGATTGGAAATTGATTGATTTGGTTGTTTAAATTATCACTAGGCTGAAGTGTTAATTTATATAAATATCATGAAAGGATATTGGAGATTTAAAAGGGAAAAATTCTATTTTTAAATAGAATTTGAAATTTAAATGGAAATAAAATCTAAACTTGTTTTTGAAAAATAAAACAAGTAGTTTCTTTTTAAACGAAGTTTATAAATAGTTCTTTTATAACGAAGTTATAAATGAAGTGGAAAGAATTATCATTTGATAATTCAGAAATAGAAATACAAGCATGAAATTGGAATTTGAAATGAAATTTCAAAATAAGATGTGAAATGAAATTTTTAAATATATAACTCAAATGAAATTTGAGTATAACATTTGAATTTTAAAAGGAGTTTAAATATTTGAAGTTTAAAAGGAGATTGAATATTAGAAATTCAAATAGAAGTTCAAATAGAATTTGAATAGACGAAACTAGAATGGAAAATAGAATTTGAATTCAAGGAATTAAAATAAAAATTTGAATTCAAAGGAATTCGAATAAAGAAATTCAAATAGAGTTTTGAATGTAGAATTTCAAAATAGAATTTGAAATAAACTTTGAAAAATAGGATTTTCAAAGTAGAATTGGAAATAGAATTTCAAATAGGTTTTCAAAATAAGAAATCCAAATGGTTTTGAAATGGAATTTGAATTCAGGGGAATTCAAATGGGTTTTAAATAATGGGTTTTAAATAAAGAGAATTCAAATGGTGTAAAAAAATGGGTTTGAATATTAGAATTCAAAATGAGTTTGAATATTAGAATTCAAATGGGGCTGGAAATGAATTTGAATATTAGAATTCAAATGGAAATGGAAAATGAAATTTGAATATAAGAGATTCAAATTGAATTCAGATAAAATTTAATCTATGGGATTTGAATATGAAATTCAAATGGGGTTTAAACTATGGAATTTTGAATATAGAATTCAAATAAAAGGTGAGATTGGAATTTGAATCAAGGGAATTCAAATAGAGTTAAAATGGAGTTGAATTTATTCTAAACGAAGTTTTAAAACGTTTATATATAATAAATATAATTTAAAACGAACTCGCCGCAGCGCTGCAGTTCGTAAATTGGCGACTCGAACTTCAATTGAGTATACAGAACTCAATTTGAGTCGGAATTCTTCGAAACAAGAAACGTCAGGACCGATTTGATAATAGTTTTCTAATGAAGGATAAAAATCTGGATTTCGTCGCATAGATTTTGAGTTATGTCAAAATCAAATTTTCAGAAAAGCAGCGCCAAAATCGTTTTAAAAACCATAATGGTTTATTTAATGTTATAAAAGGATTTTAAGCGAAAAGAATCCGAATTGTCTATTTAGAAAATTTCAGAGTTAAGTTGTAAAATATATGCGAATCCAAGTTGTGTAAATGAATATGATTTTTGAAACAGAAACCAGATTTTGATTTATTGAATAGAATTAACTAAATTGAATAGAAATTAGTTAATGAGTTTTCGAAGGGATATTGGGCTTTGAATAAGTGAATTCGATTTAAAAATTTATCTTCGAAATCGAAAAGGAAACTAGAATTGAAATGGAAACGCAATTTGGTTATGAACAAGCTAAATATTTTGTTTAAAAATGCTATTGTAACAACCCGTAAAATCTGGGCCAGTTTAAAATTTTTATTTTGGCAATTTTAGCGAATTTTGATTATTTAAAATGAATTATTTTAAATAATATCGACGAGAAACTTATTTTGAATAGAATTCGAACGTATATATTATACGCGTCGTCGTTAGAATATAAATATTTATATATAATTATAAATAGAATTAAAAATGGCGTGGTAGTTCGATAATTCGATTTCAAACTTCAATTGAATGTACCGGGTGCAAAACAATCCGGATTTTTGTGAAACCAAAAACATTAGGATCTAATTGATGATATCTTTCCAACGAAGTTGAGAAACTGAGATTTCACTTTATAAATGATGAGATATGTCCAGTTGAAATTTAGAAATAGTCGCTGTGGAATTTATATATATTTTAATATAATATAAGGCCCTTAAAAATAGCAATTTTGCAAACGACCTCGGATTTCGACGAAACCAGTTTTGTTGGGTCCGTGATGTTAAGTTATTGCTAGGTTTCAAATTTCATAATTTTTCAAATCAATATGTGAGCGTGGCAAAGGAAAACGCGTTTGACCAGTTTCAGTTGATTTTAATCGACTGGAAATTGGCCATTTTTCAAACGACCTCGGATTTCGACGAAACCAGTTTTGTTGGGTCCGTGATGTTAAGTTATTGCTAGGTTTCAAATTTCATAATTTTTCAAATCAATATGTGAGCGTGGCAAAGGAAAACGCGTTTGACCAGTTTCAGTTGATTTTAATCGACTGGAAATTGGCCATTTTTCAAACGATGTCGGAATTCGACGAAACTAGTTTTGTTAGGACCGTATCGTCAATACGAAGCTAGAAAATATTTTTCTGGAATTTTTCGAGTTAGTATGTGGCCCCGGTAATTTGAAATGTACGTTTAAAATTCAATATATAGAGTTATATGTTGATTTTGACGAAAACTGTTCGAAACGATCGAATCAGCTTACGGTACATATCCCATTGTGTTCGGAATGGGGGTAATTAGCTATGAACGACAGGTGGTGGGCCTCGTTTAGATGACGTATGTAAAAGTCAACTTTTAAAAATAATAAAATAAAAAAAAAATAAAAAAAAAGAAGAAGAAAACCCTCTCCCCCTTTTTAACCGTTCTGGCCCCCCCCTCGATTAAATTCATTCAAGGAAAAAAAAAAAAAAAGGGGCCCCGTCGCCTGTGCTCCAGGCGATTACCACCGCCGCCTCGACGCTCGCGCCACCGCCAGGCCCCCTCTGGCCATCGCAACTCCGCCACAAACCCCCATCCTCTCTCCTTTCCTCCGTTCGATCCCATGGGCCCCAATCCCGAAGCGGTTCGAAACCCTAGAGCAGCCCCCCCTGGAAGCCAGCGCCGCCTTGCCACCTTGCCGCCGACGAAGACGAGTCCCCCCCCTCTTCGCAGGCAGGTACGTTATTTTATTTCATTTTTTTTTTCTCTCTTTCCATTTTTATTTTTAATCTAAAAAATTTTCGATTTTTAAACAGAATTTAAAAACTGACTTTTATAATAGAATTTAAAACCAGATTTTTTTTAAAAAAAGAATAAAACCAGTTTTTTTTTAAAAAGAATAAAAGCAGATTTTTTTTAAAAAGAATAAAAGCAGTTTTTTTTAAAAAAGAATAAAAGCAGATGATTTTTAAAAGATATAAAAACTGATTTTTAAAAGGTATTGAAAACTGATTTTTAAAAGGTATTGAAAGATGATTTTTAAAAGATATAAAAACTGATTTTTAAAAGGTATTGAAAACTGATTTTTAAAAGGTATTGAAAACTGATTTTTTTTAAAGATATAAAAACTGATTTTTAGAAAAAGGTTTGAATACCAAAGACTTGATTTTTTTTTATAAGTCGAAGACTAGATTTTTATATATAGAACTTCGAGATAAAAATACGATTTTTATATATTGAACTTCGATAGAAAAATAGAATTTTTATAAATTGAACTTCGATAGAAAAATAGAATTTTTATAAATTGAACTTCGATAGAAAAATAGAATTTTTATATATTGAACTTCGATAGAAAAATGGAATTTTTATATATTGAACTTCGATAGAAAAATGGAATTTTTATATATTGAATAGCGAAATAAAAATTCGATTTTTATATATTGAATAGCAAAGTAAAAATTCGATTTTTATATATTGAATAGCAAAGTAAAAATTCGATTTTTATATATTGAATAGCAAAGTAAAAATTCGATTTTTATATATTGAATAGCAAAGTAAAAATTCGATTTTTTTATATATTGAATAGCGAAGTAAAAATGAGATTTTTACATATGTAGAGAATACGGGCGAAAGCGACAAAAAGGCGAGGTCGACGAAGAATTCTGCATTAGAAGTGCCGTGGAGCTAGGATAGCTATAATGTGAGAACTTCTCACTCAAATTCTATTTTTCTAGTTATATATATATACTAGGATGCAGACGGTGCTTATTAGAAGCACCCGACACCCGTCCACAGACCATGGACTTGTTTGTTTGACTGTTTGGTGATTGATTGTGATATTGGTTTGAATGTGGTTTGTGGTGTGAAAAATCGAATCGATAAATCGGTTAGGATTAGACGTGCGCCGTTATAAGGCGAAGGAGTAAGGCTAGGTTAGACCCTTACTCCAAATTTTGTGGTTTGCATAACGAAAGTGAATTTGATTGATGTGTGAATGGCGTGGGCCTTCACTAGACCGGGGATAAGGCTAGGCCTTGTCCCGTTTCTAGTATCGTGCCGTTATGCCGCCGAAATTTTCTAAAATAAGTTAGAAAAATAAAAATAGCATTTTATTTAAAGAATGAACTGAATAGAAATTCATATGTTAAAATAAAATGTGTTATCGTTAAAAATATAATTTTTAACGTGAATGTGAATAAATAAATATTCATTTACAAACCAGACGGTTTGTTTATGTACACCTATTTGAATGACGTTGATTGGGTCGATAAATTTTACACATCGCCTAACTGCACAAATAAAATATATGTTTGATTGTTTGAAACCCCACACGGGTGTTAGGATGAAATTTGAAGTTCACTCATCCTGATTGATTAAATATGTCGATCGATTGATTGACAGGCTGTTATAAGCGTTGAATATCTATATTTGATGCTTATACAGTGTAGTGCA
This sequence comes from Allium sativum, assembly GCA_030737875.1. Classification (NCBI taxonomy): domain Eukaryota; kingdom Viridiplantae; phylum Streptophyta; class Magnoliopsida; order Asparagales; family Amaryllidaceae; genus Allium; species Allium sativum. The sequence continues at coordinate 435,315,258 of CM060920.1, forward strand.
CTTTGGTTGATGGTTGATTATTTTCAATGCTGTTATATACATGTGTTGTATGAAAATCCATATAATTAATTTTATATGGTAATTGATTGGGCCTCATTCCAGCTTTGAAAAAGAAATATTTGAAAAAGAAATATTCGTAATAGAATATTTGAAAATAAAGGAATATATGAAGCCGTGTTGATTAGATTGACGCCATTTTGACGTGAACGATATTTATATCGATTTTTTGAAAACGATTTCGAAATGAATTGAATTGAAAACGATTTCGAAATGAATTGAATTGAAAACGATTTCGAAATGAATTGAATTGAAAACGATTTCGAAATGAATTGAATTGAAAACGATTTCGAAATGAATTGAATTGAAAACGATTTCGAAATGAATTGAATTGAAAACGATTTCGAAATGAATTGAATTGAAAACGATTTCGAAATGAATTGAATTGAAAACGATTTCGAAATGAATTGAATTGAAAACGATTTCGAAATGAATTGAATTGAAAACGATTTCGAAATGAATTGAATTGAAAACGATTTCGAAATGAATTGAATTGAAAACGATTTCGAAATGAATTGAATTGAAAACGATTTCGAAATGAATTGAATTGAAAACGATTTCGAAATGAATTGAATTGAAAACGATTTCGAAATGAATTGAATTGAAAACGATTTCGAAATGAATTGAATTGAAAACGAATTCGAATTGAATTGAAAGTAAATTGAAATGAATTCAAATTGAATTGAAATTTGAATTGAATAGAAGTGAGTTTTGAAACGAATCTATAAAGAAGAATTCAATTTTGCTTTGAATTGAAATGGAAGTTGAAATGGATTTTTGAAACGAATTCAAAACTATTTATATAATTCGTTTTAAATAAAAATCGACGAAATATATATTATATATATTATATATATAATATAAGGGCCTGAATAGAACGCGCCGCGCCGCGGCAGTTCGCGAATTTCGACCATTTATTTCAAACGAACATTACGGGAGATCCGACCGTCGGATTCTCCTAAAACCGGAACCGTTGGGTTCGTATCGAAAAGAGCTTTCTAACGAATATTAGAAATTTGAAATCTAACGGTTGGATTTGGAGATACGTCCAAATCAAATTCGAAAAAGGTCGCTGTAAGTGCAGTTCGATGGCCATTGTTGGAAATCGACTGTACGGGCCTTGATAAAATTATTAAAAATAGCAATAATTTGTGTAAAATCATAAGAAATGATTTGCGAAGATTTAGGATGAAAAACTCCATATTTGAAAAGATAAAAATAGATTTTTATCGAAATGAACTAGTTTTGAACTAGAATTATAATTCTATTTATTTTTAAATAAATAAATTGAATTCGAAAAGGGTTTTAAAGGTAACCAAAATTCCAATGATTGCATTGGAGTGGATTTGAATCGAAATTGTCTTCGGAATATTTCGATGTTGGAATTCGGGATTATACAGGTGTTGTTATGGAAATTTGAAAGATATATATTTATATCGTTATTTCCAATACGACATTTGTTAGTCGTAGAATTCGATATTGAATATAAGCCGATATATTTTCTATTCAGAGCCTTGTATTGAATATCGAATGTGATTTGGGTTTGTCGTGAATGGTGTCTTCACTAACACTGTTCTTGAACCCAGTTGAGAAAAGATTAAATCTTTTTATTTAGATTTAATGAAGTTTACCAATTAAATAATATTTAATTGGAATTGAATTGATATTGATTTTTGGGTTTATCGTGAACAGTGTTTTAAATAACACTCGTTCTTTAACCCGATAATTAATGGAAATGTGATTTGGGTTTGTCGTGAATGGTGTCTTCACTAACACTGTTCTTGAACCCAATTGAGAAAAGATTAAATCTTTTTATTTAGATTTAATGAAGTGTACCAATTAAATAACATTTAATTGGAATTGAATCGATATTGATTTTTGGGTTTATCGTGAACAGTGTTTTAAATAACACTTGTTCTTTAACCCGATAATTAATGGGATGTGACTTTGGGTTTATCGTGAACCGTGTTTTAAATGACACTGATTCTTTAACCCAGTCACAGATTAAAACTAAGTGGAGTTTTAATGAATCTTTAATTAGATTGAAAAGATCGAGGATGGAGTATCACCAGTTTTGCTCCAGGCGATAGTTAAATCTTTAATTAGATTTGAACGTGAAATTTAGAAACTAACTGTCGGTTAGCCAAGCAGAATGGTTTTCTGGATATTGATCTGATGTTGGTTTCGGCCTTCGGGGTTAATATTTGGGGAATTATTCTCTTGATTAATTTACGGTTAGTGACTAATGAATTGGAATGAGGCGTATGTTGTGTTTGTGTAACACTTATTTAAATATACGCGAGTTATTCGGAAAGACCGGGTTTATCCCATTCTGAATAACTGATACGACGATAAGTCGAAGATGAAGGCGATGGTCGAAGACCGGAGGTCTTCACATCGTTTGGGTGATAACTGATGATCTTGATTGGGCTGTACACCCAAGAAGATGGAAACAGTTGGTGATCGTCCAGACGTACTTGGAGATCGATGGATATGCGGGGTACTAGGTGCCTCCGGTTTCGTTCAGACCCAGAACGGACTTGTAAATGGACTGTGTGTCTGACATTGGATTTCATTCTGTGTGACTGATATCTGTTGCATAGGATGGTTTGCCTGTGTGGCATGCTAAGATGCAAATGATCAAGGCTTCTGTTGAAAAGCAAAGTCTTGTGGTTGATGATCAAAGCACGGCCTTTGTGGCGTAGCTTTGTGTAACGTTTGATTCGCGAGTTTCACACCCGGTATGAATCAAAAACGGGAGACGGACCTCAGGGAGGACTTGCGTTTCTTTCTAGCTAGAAGTGGCGTCAGTGGTTTTTCACGCCCTGACGAGTTTGACTTATGTGGTTGTTGCTGTTGCGAGGCGCCTCGGTTATATCGGTTTCGGCCGATGCTTCTGGTCGGCTGACGGACCAGACTTACACCCCATAGGGTGGGGAAACGTAGTGTTCAGGCATTTTAATCCACATCGGTGGACCGGCCCTGTCGCTCCAAGGGCCCACCTGAGTCTGGGTCCTGTGGCTCGGGCTAGACAGTCACGAATCGGTTGAGGACTATCTTTTGCCTCGGTTCATAGATGGAAACCCAATTTCCAAATACGTGACATTTGCGGTTTTATTTGTAAACCTATATATGGCGACATGATATATGGTACCCATGCCGCCTATGATTGATACTTATGATTTGAAGTTGTTTTATACACTGTACACTTATTATAGTATCAAATGATTTGTTTTAAACGTATCAAGCATTCTTTGGCTGTTATAAGGGAAAACCCTATCCCCCGGCTTGCGTTGCATTGTGTGATAGGACCTGGGTCTTATAACAGCTTCATTTTTCTTTATTTAGCATTGCGCTGTTGTTTTATGCACTGGCATTCTTGGGAGGAAACCCGTTCCGTGTTATACGGCGTGGTCCCTTGATTTACCTAACTTTGAAAATAAAGATTTATAACTGTTTTAGTTCTCACACCAGTCACATGACTGACCTGGAGTTTATTGTTTTAACCTAAACTCTGGGTGCCCTTATTTTGACACGGGCAGCTAGTAGTTTTGGTTTTGCAGATTTGTATTCACAGGATCCTGGTTTACAGCTGGAACGATATCCGGAAAGCTTTGTATCCGTATATCTCTTTCTAGTTGTATATTGTATTATTTTCCGCTGCTATGTATTTAAATGTAATTTAAATCTCTGATATTTCTGTGTAAATATTCATTTATACTCTGTACATTCTTGTAATCTGATGCATTGTTGTAATATACAGTGAAATGCTCTTCTGTATGCGTTCTGTTGTGACTTGTTCTCGAACTATCCGACGCTTTCCTTTACGGGGAAGTTACGGGTCTTTACAGCTATGTTCAAACAAAGAAGTGAAATAGGCAAAATGGTCGATTTAAAGAATAAATGGGCGAAACCGAATTCAAACGATTAGATGGTATTGAATTGAATTGGAAACAGGTAGACAGGTATGGGATGCAGTATATGAAGATTTTTAATGTATGTGCTCGACAAAAAGGTACATGTTTAATTCATATATGAGATTTTATGCGCCGTATCGGCAAGCCGCTTGGCTTTTTCCTTTTTCTTTTGATTGAGGAATATATCGGGAAGCTATTTGAAATTTCCCGATGCTCCCGATACAGGGGAGGTTATGGCGAAATTTTCCGGAGATTTAAAGAGTTAGAATATTTTTAAGAAATTTGACAATTAAAAATCTATATATCGATATATGTAGAATTCGATAAGGAAACGAAGTCAAAAATAGAATATTGTAAACAAAAAGGGAAATCTATAAATTAGAAATAGAAAGCGAACTTTATACATGTTTTGAAAAGGAACAATTGGATTGTATAGTGTGGTTATTCGAGGTAAGTGGTTTTGCCGTTTTGAAGTTGAGGATGTTTTCAGTTAAGGTCTGAGAGGTAATTTTACCCCAACTTGATTGATTTCATTTTTAATGGATAAATAGCGAGATCCAGTCTCGAAGAGAAGTGTTTGAAAAAGAGTTAGTTGAATAAATTATTTTGGGTTGTTGTAACAATGTTTTACACAACATTCGTTTTAAACCCAAGTGATGGAATTTTGGAAATATAACAAGTAAGTATTTCCTGAGTATTCTTAAATTAGTCGGGATAGAGATAAGTGATTGGAATTGTTCCAATTGCAAATAGAGATATTCTATAATATATAGAAAATAAAAGAAGTTGACATTTGGAAACGTTTTCCAGATGGCATAAGAGGCCAAGATTGATTATTGAAAATATTTGGGTAACAAATATTGATATGGAAATGGAGAAGAGATTTAATTAATGAAATATTAATTAAAGAGCCCAGTGATTTGTTTGACATGTTTGGATGAACACTTGTTTTTATTCGATAGTTAAATCACAGACTATCGAAGTTTTTGACCATCGTTGTCAATATGGAGAGACCGGTTGGATTATTATCCGAAGAACCACTCCGTATCGGCATTAGCGTTGCGAACCAAGTATGCTGAATATATTGAAGACGGAGTTAAGTGCAAGGGCTTTTCTGGTAATAGAAATAGTGCCTTCGGTTTCGTTCAATCCCAGAACGAACGTAAATGGACGAATGTCTGACAGAGTATTTCCAATGATCAAATGGGTTGGTCTGTATGAATGTATATGGTTGCAACGGATTTATCCCTTAGCATAATATCCAGAATATTTGTGCAAACTCAACTAGTGATTAACGGATCTGACGATGTGGCATTCAAAGTGATTGTGTTATCAATGAATGGTAAGTATGCGTAGCCTCAGGCCTCAACAACCCGGAAAGGACAAAAATCGGGCAGGCAGCATGGCTATGTGGGTCGCACCCATTAGGATGTATAATCACCTATCTAGAGGTTCATTTAATTTCTTATTCTATCGATTCTGCCCATTCGGGAAACGGTGGTTTGAGTCCAACCGTTGGTGATATACATTCGATACACTCAAGCGAAATGAGTGGTCGGTCATGTGTGGGCCGGGTTACAAGATGTTCTTGTTGAACCCAGTGTATTCCTCTCTAGAGATACACAGTCGGAAGGTGGTTCCATACCTTGTCATGTTGGAAATCCAATCTACAACAAGCGCCACGCGGTTTTTGATTTTACACTATATATGTAGAGCGTGAGATGCAAGCGTTCTGCTATTTGGTTATTTACTTGATGTAGACATTATTATAATATCATTGGATTTGATATCAAAGTGTTTTGGGTTATAGTAAGGTAAAAACCGTCCATGTTTATGTGTGGACTGGTCTTACTATTATCTTTTCTTTCGAAAAGGGTTTTGAAAGTTAAACAAGTGGTTGGAGTTTACTCACACCAGTCCCATGACTGACCCAGAGTTTATTCTGTTTTTTTGTTTTCCCTAAACTCTTGGGTGCCCAAATTTGTACGGGCAGTCAAGTGTTTCAGGCTTTTACAGATACACTTGGAGGAGCTTGAAGCAGGAGCCTTCAACGTTAGTTATTTAGAGTTACTTCCGCTGGATCAAATGTTATGTGTACTCTGATGATGGTATGTATATATGTACAAAACTGATTTGTATTTCAAGAGTTATATTATATAAAATATTTTATTCGTTCCGCTGTGAGTTGGTGATCTTTGTTTTTTCTTCTATTCTAATATTTCTTTCTTTCTATTTCTCATCCTCTAACTTCTTTCTAATAATGAGTCGTATTTCTGTGCAATTTGAGTTGGACGTGTGGTGTTTTAGTCAACTCAGATAGCACGGATTTTCGGGTCGTTTCAGAAATCGACTGTACGGGCCTTGATAAAATTATTAAAAATAGTAATAATTTGTTTAAAATAATAAGAAATGATTTGGAAAGAATTGGGATGAAAAACTCCATTTTTGAAAAGATAAAAATAGATTTTTTATCGAAATGAACTAGTTTTGAACTAGAGTTATAATCCATTTATTTTCAAAATAAGTAAAGTGGATTTGAAATGGTTTTGAAAATAACCAGAATTTCCAATATATAAAGTGGAAATGGATTTGAATCGAAATTGTCTTTGGAATATTTTGATGTTGGATTTCATGATTATACAGATATTGTTATGGAAACTTGAAAGATATATTGATATCTTTATTTCTAATACGATATTTGTTGGTCGTAGAATTTGATATTGAATATAAGCCGATATATTTTCTATTCAGAGCCTTGTATTTAATATCAAATGGGATTTGGGTTTGTCGTGAACGGTGTCTTCATTAACACTGTCCTTAAACCCAGTTGGGAAAAAGATTAAATCTTTTTATTAGATTTAATGAAGTATACCAATTAAATGATATTTAATTGGAATTGAATTTGAATTCATTTTGGGTATATCATGAACCGTGTTTTAAATGACATTGGTTCTTTAACCCAGTTAAAGACAGGGTATTGATTTTTGGGAAGATTAAAACTAAGTGGAGTTTTAATGAATCTTTAATTAGATTGAAATGATCGAGAATGGAGTATTACCAGTTTTGCTCCAGGCGATAGTTAAATCTTCAATTAGATTTGAACGTGAAATGGTAATTGAATTTACCGATAACACTGTGGTGTTAGATATGAAGTATAACCAGTTTTACTTCGTGGGATGAATAGGTTGGGATTGGGAAATTAAAACAAATGCTTACTTCAGTAAGGTTCGTTAATCCCGACTAGTTTGGATAAACCATAATTTGGTTTGAATTGATATTCAAAAGAAGATTAAAGAATAAATTTGAGGAATTTATCTTTGATAAAATTAATGGTAACCTTTTCCAAAGTGTAAGAATATTTGAATAAAAGAATATTCTGAATTGTAATGAGGCATATGTTGTGTTTGTATAACACTTGTTTACGCGGGTTATTCAGAAAGACCGGGTTTATCCTATTCTGAATAACTGATTCGACGATGTGTCGAGGATGAAGACAGTGGTTGAAGACCGGAGGTCTTCATGTCGTTTAGATAATTACCGATGATCTTGATTTGGCTGTACACCCAAGAGGAGGGAATCATTTGGTGATCGTCCAGACGTACTTGGAGATCGATGGATATGCGAGGTACAAGGTGCCTCCGGTTTCGTTCAGACCCAGAACGGACTTGTAAATGGACTGTGTGTCTGACATTGGATTTTATTCTGTGTTGATTGATTTCTATTAAATATATATCTGTTTGGCGGTAGAGAATTTATTCTCTTGCTTAATGCCCTTCTCTGAGACGTACGAGCTCAGAGGTTATATATCGATAGATATCAGTCACATGGCATGAATTGCCTGTGTGGCATGCTGAAATGCAAATGATCAAGGCTTCTGTTGAAAAGCAGAGTCTTGTGGTTGATGATCAAAGCACCGCCTGTGTGGCATAGCTTTGTGTAGCGTTAATTTGCGAGCCTCACACCCCGGTTGTGAACCAGAAACGGGAGAGGACATCAGGGAGGGCATGCGTTTCCTTCTAGCTAGGGTGGTGTCAGTGACCTACCAGCCCTGACATTTATATTATTTTCACCTGTGTGTTTGTTAGATTGCGAGGCACCTTAGATATATCGGTGACAATGTGGAGCCGATGGATCATTTGGCTCATTTACGCCCCCAAAGGGTGGGGAAACGCAGTGTTCAGGCATTTTAATCCACATTAGTGGACCGACCCTGTCGATCCAACGGTCACTCGAGCTCTGATCCTGAGGCTCGGGCTAGAGAGTCTCGAATCGGTGAGGACTATCTTTTGCCTCGGTTCACAGGTGGAAACCCAACTTCCAATACGTGACATTTGCAGTTTTGATTGTAGAGCCTAGTATGGCGACATGATATATGGTACCCATGCTGTCTATGATTGATATTTATGATTGAATTTGTTTTGACACTATACACTTATAATAGTATCAAATGATTTGTTTTTAACGTACCAAGCATGTTTGGCTATTATAAGGGAAAACCCTATCCTCCGGCTTGTGTTGTATTGTGTGATGGGACCTGGGTCTTATAATAGCTTCATTTTTCCAAAAAGCATTGCGCTGTTTTGTTATACGCACTGGTATTCTTGGGAGGAGACCCATTCCGTGTTATACAGCGTGATCCCTTGATATATCTGATTTAAAGTAGAGCTTTAAATAACTGTTTTAGTTCTCACACCAGTCCCATCACTGACCTGGAGTTTATTGTTTGAACCTAAACTCTGGGTGCCCTTATTTTGACACGGGCAGCTAGTAGTTTTAGTTTTTGTAGATTTATATTCACAGGATCTTGATATACAGCTGGAATGATATTCAGAAAGCTCTGTATCTGCATATTCCTTTCAGTTGTGTTTTGTATTATTTTCCGCTGATATGTAATTTATTGTAATCTCTGATATTTATTGAATGTATTTTATTTATTCACTCTGTATTTTCTTGTATTCTAATGGAATTGTTGTGATAAACAATGAAATGTTCTGCTGTTTGCGTTCTCATTTGTCTTATCCTCAAAGCAATCCGCTCTTTCCTTCAAGGGGAAGTTACGGGTTCTTACAACAATGCAGAAAGTTGACAAAACATTCGAGTGTTCACAATAGCCTTGAAAGCTTGATCATGATTAAAAAGCTCTATCCTAAATGTCCACAAAGTCATAGATCAAAGCCAGTGTTATTTGAATTAGTTGGGCAGTCCTTGCGCGTTAAGTTGAACGTCCTAGGATCGGTTCGGGTATGCATGTTACAATTGGTTCGGTGTTCACGTAGTAATCAAGCCAGTTTTCGGGTGCTTCACATTAGCAGACCGGTTCAGAACGAAGACAAGGGATGGGGTCGGATGGGAGGAATCAAGAGGAAGGTAAATCCTTCTGGATCGGTTGACCCCAACCCGAACAGTATCAGTGTCATGAGATCTGTCTGCTCATCTCAACCTCCTACCACGACATTAATTACTCCCTCCGACCCGAACCATTCCAACCCGCTGTCCTTAATAGCCACTCCTTATCTTCGTGGAGCATTCGACCCGAACCAACCCTTCTTCTCCATCTTATCCCTCTGGAGCATCCAACCCGAACCTACACCCACCTCTTCCTTCTTCTTCCTTTCCGCTCCTTCGTCTCCTACCCGGCCTCTTGCCAAAAAGCCAAATCAAAGCTAAGTTCTTTTGATTTGACGCTGCCAATGCTAATTTCAGGCCTCTCCCGCAAACGCTTCGAGGTGGCGACGAGGCCATCAACGACGGTAACGAGGAGGAGAAAGGCATGGCGTCGAGATAAACTAAATACCATGTTGGAATCGCTAAAATCATTCATGAATTTGAATAAAAATCAAGTAAAATGGAGTTAATTGGAGTTTGTAACCCACCTAGGTGTTCGATTCGAAGATTAAAGGAGAATTCTGAAGTTTTGGGAATTAGGGTTTAGTTTTTCACTTTTGTGCGAGATCTGAAAAAGATAGAAACGAAAGGAAGAAGAGAGGAATGGAGAAAATGGTAAACTTATATGAGTATGGAGTGGCCCTTTGTGTTCCTGCCAACGTGGCTCCGCTCAGAACGGAAGGCTGGCCCATGGACATTTGGCCCATTCGCTTAATGGTTTTAATATGCAAGTAAGGCCATACAGATCGGACCTGAACCCAAGTAGAACCTCAGACATTAATTCAACATATGAATTAGACTTAAAGAGAAACATACAAAATCTTACCTGGAGGAGCTGTTGGACATCAAGCAAAGTTCTCGAAATAATTAGAAACAACGGAAACAATTTATGCATTCTATTGTGTATATATAGACAACAAACGTTGGGACTTTACGGAGCGACACAACCCTACGAACGAATGGGAGTGACTATTCAATGATCCAAGTTCAGAAACCAATACACAGACAATTTCGAAGTACACTCCACCTTCGGTAGAAGTGCACTTCGAGGGGGCAAAATGTTAGCCTGCTTGTGAACTAGGCTCACAAAGTTAAAAGGGGAATTGATGAAGAGTATTGATCAGAAAAGCATAAAATGCGGGCTCGGGTTGGATCGGAGAACTCAAACCAAAACAGAATATGGCAGAGTTGGAATAAGAGGAACAAAGGAAGATTCAGATCGGGTCGAGGAAGCCCGATCCACACCCTTCCTTCTCCCAAACCGAGTGCCACTAAACAGCGGTTACACCCCACGACTCCAGAAACACGGAGAGGTTAGAGAGCCATCTCCCCACGTTCACCCACGTTGAAGTTATGCTGTCACCATCATGTTCTATACGAGCCCGATTTCTGTGGGATGTCCGCCACGTGTACTTGAACAGGAACCTCTTCAGAGAGGTTTTCCACCTATAAATATGCCTCCAAGGGGCATTTGAAAGGAATTTTTGGCAATTTCAGAACTGGGACCCTCTTGTCAACCGAATTTCATCACAATATTCGGATTACAATCATCTTTTATAGTATATTTTAAAGGAGATTGAGTGAATCCATGCATCGTATAAGTGAAATTGAGTGAGAATTACTATTGTATTTGCATTTAAATCATCAATCCAAAGAGTAGAAAGTGGACGTAGGCTCTTTAACGCCGAACCACTATAAATCGTGTGTCTCCCTTTGCTTTTTGATTTCATTTTATCATAACTATTGCTAATTTGGGTGTTAGAGCCATTTTTGGATCTAACACATTTAATGTGAATAAAGATTTAAATAAATAAATATTTTGCAAATAAAATATTATAAAGGAATTTGGTGTTTGAATTAGGAATTTAGATGGAACTACTAAAATTAGAAACTGACTGGAAATTAGTTGAGTTGAATGGCTTTCTGGGTATCGATCTGATGTTGGTTTCGGCCTTCGGGGTTTATAATTGGGAAGTTGTTCTCTTACTAGTTTACAGTTAGAGACTGATAGAGGTGGGAAGATATTGATGTGTGAATCAGAAATGGAAACGTTTTCCAAAGTTAATAACGTATATTTTCTGATTTTAGAAAATAAGGAATTTATGAATATATGGAAATGATAAATGGGAAAATAGGGAAATGAAATGATGATTGATTGGTAAGATTTCCATTTGGGAATATGACCATTTTTTGTACACATGTTTTCCTTTGATAGTTAAATCACAGACTATCAATTTTTTTGACCATTTCCAGTGCCAATACGGAGAGACCGGGATCAGATATATTATCTGAAAACCACTCCGTATGGCATTAGCATTGCGAATCAAATATGATGAAGATAATTGAAGTCGGAGTTATGCAAAGGCTGTTCAGTAAATCCTAGGTAGAAATTGCCTAAGATGGATTTAAAGAATAGTGCCTTCGGTTTGTCCAGTCCCAGGATGACCTGTATGGAAGAATGTATGACGGAGTATATTTAATAGATCGCGTAAGTTGATCTCTTTAAATGTATTTACGTTTGGTCGCCGAGGAATTCATTTCTCTTAGCTGTATACCCATGGTATTTTTGGGGAAATCAATTTGTGATTTGGTGGGTATGACGATGTGCATTCAAAGTAAATAAAGGTGTGATCTATACATTATAGCCTCTAGCCTCACAACCAGGAAATGGTACAAAATCGGGTAGGTCGCATGGCTAAGTGGTTAGCTGCCAATTAGGGTTTACTGTCAGCTAATCTAAAGAAATTCCATTTGCTTTTTTATTCTGTTTCGATGTTGCCCCTTTCGAGAAATGGTTTCCGATCCCAACCGTTGGTGATAATACATTTGGTACACTCAAGCGAAATGAGTGACCGGTCATATTAGCCGGGGTTACAAGATGTTCTTGTTGAACCCGGTGTATTCCTCTCTAGAGATACACTGTCGGAAGGTGGTCCCATATCTTGCCAGTTGGAATTCATTAACCAATAAGCGCCCACGGTTTTTTACTATATATTATTTATGTGGAACATGAGATGAAAGCGTTCCGCTAGATGATTATTGTATTGTGGTTGATAGACACTATCATAATATCAAGGGAGTTTTGATATAAAAGATCATTATTTTTGCAAAAGGATTTTTGATGTTAAATGAAATGTTTTGGATTCTCATAAGGGAAAAACCCGTTTCGTATTATACGGCGTGGTCTTATGAGATATCGTTATTTTCTCAAACTGTTTTAAATTGTTTACTCACACCAGTCCCATGACTGACCCGGAGTTTATTTTGTTTGGTTTCCCTAAACTCTTGGGTGCCCAAATTTGTACGGGCAGTCAAGTAGTCAGGATTTTACAGATATACTGAGAGCTTGGAGCAGGAGGCTTCAGGATTTTATAGCAATTGTTTATTTCCGCTGTGTTGTAAGTGTTGTACTCTGATAAATGTTATTGCATACATATAGTGGTTTTATTTCAAAGTTGTGTTATATTTTATTTGTTCCCCTGTGAGATTCGTGTTACTCTGATTCTGTGGTTGTAATCTTCTTCTTCTTCTATTCTAATTTTCTATCATATCTATTCTTACCCTCTAACTTCTTTCTATTAACTATCCGGTATTTCCGATGCTTGGATTGTCGACATTGATTTTATGTCGATCATTTTATAAAAATTGTTTTATATTGTGGACATTCATTGGTTGAGTAGTTTATAAATTTTGGTCGATCAGTTCGATCCACTATATCGGTAGGAGTTTATAAATACTCGAATACGATGAACTGACATGATATGTTTAGAAAGGAGGGTAAATGATATAATTTTACCCAAATCATATTTTGATATAAAAGTATGATTAATATTTGAAGTATTATCGTATATTGAATGTGTTGGTTTTGATTATAATCAGATAAGATTATAATTGAAACGGTTATGTAAATTACCAATCAAATTTCATATAAGTACTACAAAGTGAATTGAATCACAATTGAAATTAAAACTCTGGAAATTTGAATAAGTGTTTGTAAATGAATATAGATTGGATATAAGAGAATTTTGAAATCCTGGGAGATTTTAAATTGTTTTAAAGCATTGTAAATGGTATTTTGAAATGAATTTAAAAATGGAAGTGTTTAGATATGGTTTTGAAAGTGATATAGTATTGAAATCACTTCGATAGCTGGAAATAGATTCCGATGATGATCAAGACATCATCGGTGTTCATTTTCGAGTTGTAAGTGACGGATTACTACAAAAAAAATTGTTTTGGAAATGTTTTGTGAAAACAAGTTGTTTGAATTTTGAAAAGGATTATTTGATTTTTTTGAGAAAAGCAAAGTGGTTTAAGAACTCCCAGGAAAAAGAATGTTGAATTATAATGGACTGATCGTTAAAATTAAAAACAAGATAAATAATACTTGTGAAAGCAAACTGAAATTGAAATTAAATAATTAATGAATTTTATGGGTGAAACTTAATGAGGTTAAGTAAATTGGATTGATGAGTTAAGGATTTGGAATCGAGAATGAAACTCGATTTGAAATGAGATCTGTTTTGAATACAAGCGAATGAATTGATTGGAGTTGACTGAGATGACATCGGTATATGTTGAATTGGTAACAGATGCAAAAGGTATAATGATATGCCCGACAAAAAGGTACAAATTTATATTTCTATTGGATATGAAATTTATGAGCCGAATTGGCAAGCCGCTTGGTTGTTTGATTTTCTTTTGGGTTGGAGATGGCCCAGAGAGGCGAGTAGTAGTTGTACCGACTGACCTGTGCAAAGGAGGTGCTGGCGAAATTTTTCAGAAATTTAGGGAGTTAGAAAATTTTCAGGATTTTTTAAAATTTTAGTTAGTGAAAATAAATCAATAATTTAATTGAAATTAAATTGGTTTAGTTAAAACTGGAGTTAAGAAGTAAACAAATAATTTTTAACCCAGTTAATAAGGTTTGTTTTCTACCTTAGCAATTTCGAGGACGAAATTATTTTGAGGGGGAAAGAATGTAACGACCCATATTTTTAACGGTAAATAATTAATTCATTTAATTATTAAATAATGGTTTGGTAATATTAAATGGCATTTAATAAATAATATTTAATATTTAATTAATATAAATTCTAGAATAATATATTTATTTCCGGAATAATCGGAAATAACAGAATTCACAATATTATGTAAATTGGACAATTTAAAATATATAATTCAGTTTATAATTGAATTATATTAACAAATTTATTTATAAATGTCAGTTGAACGTATAATTTATATTATAATTATAATCGAGCTCGAAATGGAGCGGCAGTTCGTAATTTGGTGATTCGAAATTTAAACGAATATACAGAATCCGTTTTAAGTCGGATTTCTATGAAACAAGAAACGTTCAGAGCTGGTGAAGTATATTTTTCTAATGGAAGAGAAAAATCGAGATTTCATCATGTAGATTGTGAGTTGTGTCCAAACCAAATTTTTGAAAAGTCTCTATGGAATTCCTTTATAATTTATAACGATTTATATATATATATATATATATATTATAAATGGATATATATATTATAAATGGATTTTCAATATAAATTGAATACTGATTTAATCTGGATTTGAAATGTCGAGTTATAAATTCAGATTGGAATATTCTGGAGCTGTATGATATTCTATTGTGGATATATACTATTATAATTAATTTATTAATATTAAATTTAAATATATTAATATTTCAATGGTTTTATTTAGAGCTTTAAAAATAGCCAGTTTTGCAAATGACCTCCATTTTCGACGAAACTAATTTTGTTGGATCTGGAATATTAAATTATTGTTAAATTTCAATTTTCGTGATTTTTGGAGTCAGTATGTGATCATGTGGAATTTTAATGTCAAAAACAATCAATATTCTGACTTTAAAAATACGCTGTGTAAGCAAACGTACTCGGAATTCAACAAAACAAGTTTCATTGGGTCCGTAATGTCGAACTGTAGCTGCATGTCCATTTCCATCAATTTTGGATGTTGTATGTGATCATAGGAATTTTTAAACGATTAATAAAAATAACGATGCATTATAAATTAATAAAAGAATGAATATAAAAGTATTAAAACTTCTCTACAAGTACCCCTTACATTTCCTAAACCCTCAGACATTATTCCCTGGTCAATGATATTCGCAGCCACTAATTTTCCTTCCTCTAGAACAAATCGCAACTTCTAAATTACCAAACAAATGGGAAAAAATTCCATAAATCCTAAAACCAACTTTGTTTGCCTCCATTTGGTAAGAGCTCTACGCTCGTTGGGTTTTTCTTGAGTTCGTACTCAAGTTTTTCACCGTTGTTTTGAGTTGTGAGCTAGGGTTAACGATTTTGAGCGATTTAGCCATTAATGATTTGATACGAGTTCATATATGGATTTAGGAGATCAGATTGAGCTTCCGTACAAAATCTATGTAGTATCGGTGGTGAAAAGCTTCGATCGACGCTGTACAGGGCACGTGACATACTTGAAGTCGCGGTGAAAACATGAGATGCGAGTGTATGTTGGTTGGCATGGTTGGAGAGAGGTCGAGAAGGAGATTGAAATGGTAGTTTTGGTTTAGTTTTATATGAAGTGAAGGAGGGGATTTGAGGAGGTTTATATCGGCTATGGTAATTGCGTTTTATTGGAAAAGGGGTTCAATGTTGGAACTTTGGCTGGGCTTGCGAGTTGAGTTTGATTGTGATGGAAGTGAGGAGTGCTAAAAGAGAAGCGTTTTAGAGATTCTAATGTGATTTGTAGTAAATATGAGAGCGAGTAGTAGGGGTTTGAAAAAGATCGGACATGTGTTCTTTGTGGAGGTGAGTTCGGCAGGGAAGAAAGGCTCCCGCGCATGGGATTTTGAAATGGGTGATGGGCCATAATATAAGGTGAAGCCCAAATTATATATAAAAGAAAACTAAGTTTGTATTAAAGTTAAAATAGTGTACATTAAATTGTTAAATCAATAACATGTTCATATGTTAACGGAAATTAACAAAACATGATTTGTTGGGATCGTATGGACGGTGGCTACACAATGGAACTGACTAGGAGTGAATTGTTAATTCAAAGATTTTGACCATTTTCGTTGTCAATACGAAGAGACCAGGATCAGATATATTATCTGAAAACCAATCCGTATGGCATTAGCGTTGCGAATCAAATATAATGAAGATAACTGAAGACGGAGTTATGCAAGGGCTGTTCAGTAAATCCTAGGTAGAAATTGCCTAAGATGGATTTACAGAATAGTGCCTTCTTTTTGTCCAGTCAAGGACGACCTGTATGGAAGAATGTCTGACGGAGTATACTTAATAGATTGCATAAGTTGATCTTTTCAAACGTATTAACGTTTGGTGGAAGAGGAATTTGTTTCTCTTAGCTGTATACCCGTGGTATTTTTGGGGAAATCAATTTGTGATTTGGCGGGTATGACAATGTGGCATTCAAAGTAAATAAAGGTGTGATCTATATGTTATTGCATCTAGCCTCACAACCAGGAAATAGTATAAAATCGGGTAGGTCGCATGGATGAGTGGTTAGCTTCCAATTAGGGTGTATTGTCACCTGATCTAGAGAAATTCCATTTGCTTCTTTATTCTTTTTCAATCCTGTCCCTTTCGAGAAACGGTTGCCGATCCCAACCGTTGGTGATAATACATTCGGTACACTCAAGCCAAATGAGTGACCGGTCATGTTTAGCCTGGGTTACAAGATGTTCTTGTTGAACCTAGTGTATTCCTCTCTAGAGATACACTGTTGGAAGGTGGTCCCATACCTTGCCATTTGGAATTCATTAACCAATAAGCGCCCGTGGTTTTTGACTATATACTATGTATGTGGAACGTGAGATGAAAGCGTTCTGCTAGATGATTATTATATTGTAGTTGATAGGCACTATCATAATATCAAGGGAGTTTTGATATAAAAGATCATTGTTTCTTGCAAAAGGATTTTTGATGTTAAATGAAATGTTATGGATTCTCATAAGGGAAAAACCTGTTCTGTATTATACGGCGTGGTCTTATGAGATATCGTTATTTTCTCAAACTGTTTTAAATTGTTTACTCACACCAGTCCCATGACTGACCCAGAGTTTATTTTGTTTTGTTTTTCCTAAACTCTTGGGTGCCCAAATTTGTACGGGCAGTCAAGTAGTCAGGATTTTACAGATATACTGAGAGCTTGGAGCAGGAGGCTTCAGGATTTTATAGCAATTGTTTATTTCCGCTGTGTTGTAAGTGTTGTACTCTGATAAATGTTATTGTATACATATACTGGTTTTATTTCAAAGTTATGTTATATTTTATTTGTTCCGCTATGAGATTCGTGTTACTCTGATTCTGTGGTTGTAATCTTCTTCTTCTATTCTAATTTTCTATCTTATCTATTCTCACCCTCTAACTTCTTTCTATTAACTATCCGTTATTTCTGATGCTTGGATAGTTGACATTGAGTTTATGTCGATAACCAAGGTCGCCAATCCCCTGGGTCATTACAATAAGGCGCTGCCGATCCAACACTGGAATACACGACCAATTCAGAATAAAAATTACGACCTGTCCATCCAAACCAGCCCGACCGTTTCATCCACACAAGTCTGACTGATCCATCCATCCAATCCCGACCGATCCACCTTGCTGACTGATCCATAGCTTCCATACCGACTAATCATGGAAAGGTATGACTGAACTGTCCCGTTATCGATCCATCATGGAGCCGACCCATCATCATGACTGACCCATTGCTTCCGACCCATCAATTAGAGCTTCTGACCGACCCATCACCTGATGCCACCTGAGCGATCCATACACTAAAATGTATGACCAACCCACTTCTAACTGATCCATCTCACCTGGCCGATCCATGATCTTTTAATCCAACCGATCCATCGACTTTTCCCCAACCGATCCATCAACTTTTCCCCCGACCAATTCATTTCCAGGAAGATTCGATCCATCTCCAAACTCAGCCTAAACTTTTCCAAGCGACAATATCAATGAAATCAATTCATCCAATTCAACCATAAACATGTTATGAAATCACTAACGACTTAAAATGACAATTATCATCAATAATTATGTAAAATTTACCAAAATCATGATAAATGGACATATAAACTAAATTATGGATCTAACTTGCATAAACATATAAAACTATATGAAAATTACCGGTTTTAAGTTGCTAAATTAGATCCTATGGCGACTCATATGAAAATAAGGTTACCATGATGTAGATCTAGGAGAAATCAACTTAAAATGATGAAAACATGTTCATACAACTCGTATACTTGATTGAATCTACGTGAGAGATGCATATATCTCACGGAATCTCTAAAACAACTCAAAAACACATAGATCTAGATCCAGATAGCGAAGAATTTGCTCTAAACTCTTCGATTCGATGAACTTTCTCTTGGAATGGTGTAGATGTAGCTTCAAACGATGTAGATCTTCGATTCTCTAATGTAGATCTAAGCTCTAATGGTGGAAAAGTGTAAAAGATGGAGCAATGGAGGACCTCTAGCTCTTCCAAATGAGGGAATGGAGAAAGTAAACTATTCTCCATGCCTCTTACCCCCCTATTTTAGCCTTCCACGAACCCATTAATGGGTCTTTCCAAATCAAACCATTATGGCTTACAAAACCTGAACAATCAACTGTAAAACCTTAAAACAGTGATTCCTCCCAAACTGCTGAGCCAAACCTTTAATATGACCACTCTACAGAATGGGAGTCATCATTTCCTTTCTAATGAGACCGATCTCAGCACTTGATTCGATCCGAGTAAAAAGTTATGCCCTATACAAGACTGATAAGGGCAAAATGGTCACAAACAAAATTGGTAAAAATCATGGATATGTCTCACATCCCATAAACAACATATTAAGATATGAGAATGATTCAACCCTTAGGGAATAAAGTACATGTAAAATGCGGGCTGTTACAAGTAGCGTCGCGAAGGCAATGTCGATACGAGTTCAATGGGACTAACAACATCCAAATCCGACCTCGCATGAGTAATTTACAAGTTTAATAAAAATTTATAAAATCAAATTAGTAATTAAATTATAATTATCTTCTATAATTAATTAAATTATAATTATTTTCTACACAAACTTTCTTCCTCAATCAAAATCTATTCTTTCTCCTACCAATAGTAAAACCAAATCAACCATTGACGTGAGTTCTATTACTCAATTCTCCATCTCTATGCCATCGATCGAGCAGTCAACATAAACATAGAGCTCCACTTCGTGAGAAACACACACACACCACCATTATTAAACTTTCGGACCATAGCCCTAAGTTTCGAACTAACACGTCTCTCCCTTGCTACTATAACGTCACACTCCTCCATGTCTCACCGTAGTCCACTAAACTCAATTACAGTGTGCTATTGGCCAAGAGAAACTCAACTACAACATCTTATTTCGAATTAAACCCCGTAGTACTAAAAAAATCTTAATCGTAGATGAAAATTCCATGCGACATTAACTGTCAAGCTCTGCAAACACGACTGCACCTCAAAACAAACACAAGGATTCGAAGACCAACTCCATGTGAGCTTAAAGAAATCAAGTTTATAATTTTTAGTTTTTTATTGGATTTTAAAATGAATATTAGAAGAAGGGATTTGTACTTTATAATTTTCTTTGAACTTACATTATCATGATTTTAGGGAAAACAAAATGGCGGGTGAGTGAAATAAATTGAAGTTAGTGAGTTTAGCAAGTTAAGTTAGTATAAGTTATAGAGAAGTTTTCTATTCTGCGTTGCATAAAATTTATTTTTCATACGGTCTCCAATCAATACAAGAGTGGTACAATTAATATCAGACCAGTGACATCACTTTAAAAATATTAAAATATACACTAGTTATTGGATTTTGAAAAATCAGAAAAGCACTATTATTTCAACTATAAAAATCAAATTATTTTAGTTTAAATTTTCTAAGTTAAATGTTATGCGCTTCTAATACACATCATACAATAATTCTATTCGTCGGAAACATGACATTTTACAATAATTTATTATTCTAGATCCAATGAAACTGGTTTCAGTAAAATCTAAAATAGTTTGCAAAAATGATATTTTTCATATTAAAATATTATTTTATATTTCGATCCAAATCCATACTGATTGAATTTTAGATGATTCATCGGTCATTAACATTTTTTTTACTTTACACATATAGCTCACACAATTGATTTTTATTGGCAATAAGCATAAACGTGATTTCCATTTAGCTTGAATTTTCCGAGATATAAAATATAATTAAAACAACGTTAAAGAAATGTTTGTGATACAAGGGGTGTAAGGAAAGTGCCTCAATGAAAATGTGTTTAGTCATATTCCATAAAAAATTTAGATGGATGCAAATTGGGTAAGCATTAAGTTTGGAAATTGTTCGTACTAATCCGATAAAAAGACATATATGTTCAGACAATTAAAAACCTCAGACGTCTTCATACAAGTATATTTTTTATATACTTTATTTTGTCTTAGTCCTTGTTCTAAACGAGAATTATACGAACATCGACCATACGTCTTACATTCGCGGAACGAGTCGAGCATGAGGCAATTCGAATTATTTTTTCCAGCCCACTCGTCCACTGTAAGATGATACTGTAAAGAACTCATTTGAAGCCCCTTCCAACCGCATCCAACTTAATGCATTTTTGAATTAAACAAGAATGACAAGCTGATTTTGTGATTGGCGCTTGCGTATAAAGTAGAATTCATAAGACATACCATCGTTTATGCACGCATCGCTTGAGTGTAATTCATGTATCGATCACGGTAATATTGTTAATGTAGTACTTATATGTTTGATGTTAAAATTAAAACAATATTATGCCATGTATGATAAATTTGGCAAAATAAACAAATATAACTTAAAATTGTTATTATTGTTTCCATATATAAGTTATGTTATGTAGCTATGTATTTTTATGTCAAAATAGAAAATAATTTTATCATTTATGTTAGTATAAATACGGTATGCATGTTGAAATTGACATATTTTTATGGTTTCAATTAAATACAAAATTTTAATTGATCGGTTTTTTGTTCAAAGGTGTTAAATTTGAAATTATGCAGTTAACCTAAA
This sequence comes from Allium sativum, assembly GCA_030737875.1. NCBI lineage: Eukaryota > Viridiplantae > Streptophyta > Magnoliopsida > Asparagales > Amaryllidaceae > Allium > Allium sativum. The sequence goes on from CM060920.1 coordinate 435,336,713, forward strand.
ACATATAGACATAAATATAAATTGCAGAAGAATTGAGTAAAGCATTTTGAATAAATTATAAAGGACTATTTTTAGAAAGAAAATGTCAGTACTTTATAAAAGACATAAAATGACCACAAGGCTTTAGTTGTACGTGATCAAAACAAGTGAAAGGTACAAAACTCGCAATTTCAGAAACCCACTTGTAGTGAATAAATTACAACTAAATTAAACAAGCATCGAAAAGAAAAAGGATCAATCAGAACACCACAACCAGTTCAGAGTGAGGGTAACATGCCAAGCACATGAATTAAACAATCGATAAAAACAAATGGCACCAGGGCATAAATTATCAGCACCCTAAACACTCTAGTTCTAGAGGAAAGACAAAGGAGCACCAACAGACGGAGCTATTCATGAGGACATGATTCTTCATGGCCTGATTCATTCGTGAAGCTAAATAACATTTACTTTCAAATCTTGATGTATTTTTGTTGTAGACAGTAAAATATTAATTTCTTGCTATACAACCTCGGATCTAGTTTGAATTTTTATTGTTAAATCGATGGTTGCATCCTTCCGCCCAAATATGCCATACCAAAGTTATCAAACTTGCCTTCAATGATATTTGTTTGACGTCTGTCGCTGCAATTATAGCTTGTAACTAAAACAATATTCTCTAATAGCATGAAATACTAGAAATTACAAATGTTGAAAAATTGCATTATGGTGCACCATGTTTTTTTTTTGCATATGAACTTTCAGTGAATAAATAATCCCTGATTTCTACAAAATTGTTGCTTAGTTTACAAGTAACTCAGATGTTACTGTTCAAACGTCTTATTCTGTCCAGAGTGATTAATTTATTTAACAATGAAAAATATGCGCAACTATACACCTTAGGTGCATAGGTGTAATCACATATATGAGGATATCACGACATAAGGAGCTTCAACTCGTACATCATCCCATGCAGATTTCGTATTTAACTTTCCATTTTAAGAAGGAATTCACCATCAAAAGTTTGCCTTAATTTCCGTATCTGTGTTGATATGCTCTTTAATTTTCCAAATTATGGTAGGGAGTTAGTGATCTACACTGGAGGCATGGATTAAACCAAACATTAGTACCTCTTCCAATTGTAATGCTTTTATTTAGAGATCTAGAGGCATGGATTAAACCAAACATTAGTACCTCTTCCAATTGTAATGCTTTTATTTAGAAGATCTCTGCTATTTTCTCTTGCTTTGAGAATAATTTTCCATGTATTAAGTGAAAAGATCAGTAGCATCGAACAATATAGAAATATGTGTAATAATCCGAATGCAGAACACTTAATAGATAGCATATTAACTTTGATATATGCAAATAAATATTTAATGAGATAAATAATTAGAAATGATGTACAAGCAAACAAAATTAAAGCAATGAATAAAGGTAAGGAATACCAGAAATTTTATACTGTTTCAGAGCACCGTCCTGCGCTCAGTCCTAGATTTATTTTGGAATTTCTACTAATCAACAACCCCACTTAACCTAGAGGAATAAGTATTACAATACCAAAGCAGCATAACAGGGAACTGAGCAGCAGCACGAAATTTTGCCTCAGCAGCTGAAGAGGACTTCACTTGTTTGAGCGGAGGAATAGGACTTCAACTAACACAAATGTTTGTTTGACTTTTTTGTGTTCTAAATAACACTGATAAGTCACTATATAGTACATCCTTGCTAAAATCGTTTCCTTAAATACATACATACATACATATATATATGTATTGTTAAGTATACGATGAATTAAGAAGGAAAGTGATTTATAATCATAGAGTATTGAAAATGGAGAGCACAAGTGAATATTGCATAGAATAATTTCACAATCAAAGAATATTAAGATCAGGAAAGTACGGTGATTGAAACAAGTGATTCTGAAGTGTATTTATATTGTTACAAACGAAGAAGAAATTGCATGGATAAAATGAGATAAAACTTTCTCATTATTAATACACATCAATAGTACATAGCTATATATACACTTTGATCAACACATATTACAAGGAGTAAAATGAAAAATAGTGTTACATCAATGCCACTTGCATTTTTTTTCTTTGTTATCGCCTCCTGGTATCGACTTTATAACTTCTTGGTATCGTCTTCCTGTAACGTCTTTTTGGCTTCGATGTCGGTTTGTAATGTCTTCTTGTATCATCTTCTTGGTTTGTCTTCCTAGTATCGTCCTCTTAACTTTGCTATCAGCACCAAGCTGTTTGTTCCAGTAACTTGTTGCCAATAGCATATTTACACCAACCACAACACTATATACATGTTTACATATATAAAATCTCTACTCACAATTCTCCTCCTCAAGTTGGTGCATACAAATTCATCATACTCAACTTGCTACATAAATACTTGATTCTAGCACCATTCAGTGCTTTTGTAAACATATAAGTCATATACTCCTCAGTCTTGACATGCTTTGTTAGAACCGGTCCCTGTTGAACCTTCTCCCTAATGAAGTGACAATCCACTTCAATATTCTTCGTTCTCTCATGAAACAGCGGATTAGATGCAATATGCATCGCAACCCGATTGTCACAATAGAGAGTTATTGGTTTAACATTATTTATTCCAACTTCATGCACAAGATGATCTACCCACATCACTTCACAGATTGCCTTAGCCATAACTCTATATTTGGATTCAGCACTCGATCTAAAAATAACATTTGTTTCTTTCTTTTCCATGAAATCAAATCCCCTCCTAGAAATACACAAAACCCAGAAATGGATTCCCTATCCATCTTTGTCCCTGCCTAATCAGGATCATAGAAACATTCAACTCTTGCATGTCTATGATTCTTGTACTCAATTCCTTGCCCAACAGTTCCCTTAAGATAACTCAAAATATGTTTTGCTATGTCCCCAATGATACACAGTAGGAGATGACATAAACTGGCTCACAACACTGACATCAAAGCAATGCTAGGTTTTGTAATAGTTAGATAGTTTAATTTTCCTACCAATCTTTTCTTTGGATATTTGAACAACTCACCATTTTCTACAATGTCACAGTTTAATGGGTTAGGAATAGTGCTAGGTTTAACTCCTATATTTCCAGTCTCTTCTAGCAGATCGAGAACATACTTTCATTGAGACATGACAATACTACCATTTTCTCTTATAATTTCCACACCTAGGAAATACTTCAAGTCCCACAAATCTTTAGTATGAAACTGTTTGTAAATAATTGTTTTAAGAGATGAAATACCCAATTCATCATTGCAAGTTATCACAATATCATCAACATAAACAACAAGCAAAATTATATCAGATTTAGTATTCATATAGAAAACTGAATTATCACATCTATTCTTCACCATTCCAAAGATTTCCATTGCATTACTGAACTTTTCAAACCAAGCACTAGGACTATGTTTTTATCCATACAGTGTTTTTTCAATTTGTACACTAGACTACTCTTCTCTTGAGCAATGAATCCAGGGGGTTGAACCATGTAAACTTCTTCTTCTAATCACCATAAAGACATGCATTCTTTATATCAAGCTGATGTTGTTTCCAGTTATATGTTGTTGCTAATGGAATAAATATCTAAATAGAAGTTAACTTTTCTTCTGTGGTTATAGAATAATCCACTCCATAATTTTATGCATATCCTTTTGCAACTAAGTGTGCCTTCAATCTAGCAATTGAACTATCATAGTTTGCTTTCACAGTGAATACCCACTTACACCCAATAAGTCTCTTATTTCGAGGTAATTGAACTAAACTCCATGTTTCATTATATTCAAGAGCATTCATTTCCTCAACCATAGCAGCCTGCCATCGAGAATTTTTACATTACACCAAAACAACAAATTTGGCAAACGAAGATGCAGAGATTTGATAATGCTTTTAGCCATATCAAAGTTGATACTGCTCATAGTCATATCAACTTTCCTCTTGGCGATCCATACCTCCCCAAACACGTAAGATCTAACTGTTCAACAACAAAGCTCCAAATCAGTACATTTGATACGGTTTTGGACTGTATGAAATCCGTATCAAATTTTTCCACCGCTATTTTCTTTCTGGCACCATCTTGTTTTGACACTTCAAAACTTTCAATCGGCTTCCCTCTTTTTAATTTCGATGGTGACTGAAAACCCAAATTAGGGTTTTGGGACTCGGAGCACCATCTCTCTATGTTAGTAAACCATCCACCGTTGTCTCGTCAGCTCGCGCAGCCTTCAGCTGATCGACGAACCTTTAGTCCACCGCTTCCAACTTTCTCGTCACCATTGAAGGTGAGTATTAGCTTATAGTTTAATTGGAATTGGGTTTAAACTGATTTTAATTTGAATTTGAACTGGGTTTAATTTGAATTTCCATGCCTTTGTATAAAAATATAAATGATAGATATGTGCACGTCTACCTCAAATTCATGTTGCTATTGTGTTATTGGGTTTAAATTGGGTATTTTCAGACAGTTTTGTAATGTTGCAGTGTATTTGCTATCATTTGTGTCTATAAACCTGGTTTCATGGCATTTCATCTTGTATTCTGGTTCACACTATTATGAATCATGCTGCTACTTTGTTTTTAGTCCTGCTCCCATTCTTGAACTTAGTTATTTGTTCTTGAAAACTACCTTTTGGTAGGCTTGCTGTTGGGTATGCAATTTTGTACATACTGTGTACACTGTGTTATGCATGCCATTCAAATGCACTGTGATTTCTGACTAATAAGAACAATTACTTAACTTGGTCTTCTTTATCACTGCTACAGTGTATTGTATGTGACATTAACTTGTTTGAAAGGCTTTAAACATGTGCACACTGGACTTGTTTTGCCTTCTTTCTTTACCCTTTTTGTTGCATTCTTGTGTACAACCATTTTATGTTGTGCACTTTTACTTGTGCTGTGCCATTTTAACTGTTTATGATGATGTTGGAAATTTGATACTGGCTTGATCAACCCTGTGTTTGTGCACTTTAACTTGAGTTATTCATGTGTCTATTTTAGCATTTGAACCTGGCCTGCTTGTGTTCAATGTCATTGGCACCTAATTTGTATGTAGTGGCTGGACTGACCTATCATCTTGTACATGCATGTTGATTGGCTACTGTTTTGTTGTTCCTAAAGCTATGTGCCTTTTTTATGGTCTTGTACATTTTATCCTTGACCAAGAGTCACCCGGGTGATCAATGATGTATCTCCATTCTCTCTGTTTACCTGTACACTTGTATAGTACTATTGTAACAACCCAGCATTTTGGAACCAATTTAAAATTTTTATTTTAGAAATTTTAATGGATTTTAAATATTTAAACTAATTTATTTTAAATAAAAAGGACTAAAATTTTATTTTAATCGAAGTTATAACGAATTTTTTTAATTTAATTACAAAAGGAGTTTAAAATAGCACGGTAGCTTGAAAATTTGAATTTGAACTTTGACTGAATGTATATGATGCAATATAAGTCAGATTTTAGTGAAACCAAAAATATTTAAATCTGTTTGAAAATATCTTTCCAACAAATCTAAAAACTTGAGATTTCATAATGGGAATCAAAAGTTATGTCCAGTTTAAAATTCGGAATAGTCGCTGTAGAATTTATATATTTTTTAATATAATATATAGCCCTTAAAAATAGCCATTTTTCAAACAACCTCCGTTTTTGATGAAACCACTTTTGTTGGATCTGAAATGTCAAATCATTGCCAGGTTCCAATTTTCAGAATTTTTGGAATTAATATGTGAGCATGGTAAAAGAAAACGTGTTTTGTCAACTTTTGTCAAATTTAATCGACCTGAAAATGGCCATTTTTCAAACGGTCTCGAAATTCGATGAAATTAATTTTGTTAGGACCATATAGTCAAAACAAAGCCAGAAATAATTTTTCTGTAATTTTTAGAGTCAGTATGTGGCCCCGGTAAATTTAAATGTACGATCAAATTAAATGATTTATATTTTAAATTTAAGAAAAGTGGGCTGAGACGATCAAACGGGCTGACGGGACCTAGTCCATTGTCCGAAATAGGGGCCTTTGGCTAGGGGAGACATTAACTGGACTGGATTTGGAGTTCGTATAGATTAACTGGCTTTCTATTTGAATTAAATAATTAAATAAATATAAAATACACTATAAATACGGTACAAAATACTAAAACCCTAATTTAGTAATAGTAACCGCCACTCTCTCAATTTCAATGGCCGATATCATCCTATTTTCTTTTGTTAATTATTTATAATCCACCAAGAATTAAATCCCCATTATAAAACAATAATCGAAGTATTTTCCGAGAGCTTCAACATCATACAGTGATGATGGGATTTTACTGCACGGATCTCGAGCCATAAAGGGGCTGCGTTCGGGGAGCTTTTGTAACGACCTGTATTTTTGGCAGTCAAGTATTTAATTTAATTTATTATTTTAAATATTTTATTTGTAGTATCAATGAATTTTAATATTTAATTCGTTATTAAAAATGATATTTGAACGTTAAATTTATATTTAATATAAATCGAGCCCGAAACGGCGCTGTAGTTCGTAATGTTGAATTTTGAACTTTAATTGAATGTACAGGATCCGATATAAGTCAGATTTCTGTGAAACGAGAAATGATGGAACCGTGTTGATGATAAATTTCATATGGAAGAAAAAAATTTAGATTTCATGTTATAATTTGCTAGTTATGGCCAAATCAAATTTTGAAATAGTCGCTATGGAAAATCGTTATTAAAATATACGCGTTAAAATAGCCATTTTGCAAACGGACTCAGATTTCGACGAAATCAGTTTCATTAGAACCGTAACGTTAAATTATTGTACGGTGTTCAATGGCATGGCAAACCGATGTCGTGTGTGACCACGGTAGCCATAAACGCCCGTTCAATTTCTATAGCGCGTAATTAATTCAATAAAGGGCTATTTGGGTATAACTTGAACAGAAGATCGAATTAGTCCTCGAAACCAATTCCGTTGAGTTCGTATCGTCAATTATAGTTAGGATAGGTATATAGTTTGTTATTTTTGAAGTCCGGGTAATTTAGTGCCCAAAATGGCATTTCGGTGCGCGTAAAAATAGCCTACCGGGGAAACATTCTCAGAATGCGTCGAAACTAGTGTCGTTGGGTTTGTATTGATTAATTATAATAGGATTTCAAGGTTTCAAGTTGATTGGATTTATTCAGTGATCGTGCAAAAATTAAAGACGTGTTTATTTCTGGTTTTATAAAGGAAATTTCACCAAACGAAGTCTGAATCCGAAGAAACTTGTCCCACTAGGTCCGGAATACCTTTTTACACTAAGATACGCTTTTTTATCAGAAGACAGAAGTCGTTTGTAGTGGTTTTAATCAATTACTTTACCCATAAGTTTCGTTAAAAATAAAATATTAATTTTTGTTCCACTATATAAACACCTAAGGATGGATTTCTAACCCAAAATTCTATGAGCCTCTTCAGCCGCCATTTCAATACAACTAATGGTAGTAAGATCATCAAATTTTCCATCAAAGATTCACAAATCCATAGATCGATCTGGAAATTTTCTAAAGCAAAACCATTAAGCTCATCGAGCTCTCGCCGGTGAACGGCGGTGATCGAACTTGCCGTTGTCTACTGACCAGAATCCGTCTCGAGACGGGCGTCGGTTGAGGCGGATCTGAGGGCTGTAGACATCGAGGTAGCAGAGGTTGGTAGCAAAGGTTGTTGACATGGAGGCACCCATTTTAGCGGCTTCAGATGGGTCAACGGTGAACTAATGGAGGCGGGGCGGTGGAGTATTCCGGTCGAACGAAAGTGGGATGAGGAAACTGGAAGGGGTTGGCCTCGTTTCTGAGGAGCAACTCACGTTAATTGTAGTAAAGTTGACCCTTAATTTAGCATGAAATAATTGTTTCAAATCATAGTTAACTAAAAACATGGATTATAATTACAGGATACTAACACAACAAAAGGGAAAGTGTGGATATGTATTTGGAGTCGTTATTTTGGTGAACAATAAGAAGGACGTGAGAAATGAAAAGGGGTGGTGGCCTGCTAATCTACATGAAATGGCAGAGAAAGGGGTCGGTTTGTTTGCAGTTAACAGAACATGATAAACTTAATTTAATTTTTAATTAAGGGTAATATAATGTTAACCTATATGTTTATAGGTACTATATGAATTCGAACAAGGTGATTCTGGATACAACAACGGTGCAGAAGAACGATACAGAATATTTGATCAGCCAAATTATTCTTAAGCTAAGTGATTAAGCCATTAAACGTAATCGGTGTATTTAATCTTTAATTAGAAACTAGTTAAAAACTTAATTAAACGTCGTAACTTCATAATAGTTTAACTTGTGCAGGACAACTGAGGTGATGGACGCTTATCGGTCTGCTGATGGTTAATTAAAGTAATTAGTTATGATAATTTGTAAATAAAAGAAATAAATTGTTTAAATAAATCATAGAAACAGTAAACTTATTTATGATTTATACCAGAATTGGACCAAATGAAATGCGTTGGAACCGTAATTGAGAACACTGCAGTTTTGAGCAGTTTGGACGAATCTGGAAGCTATTGGAATCTTTAATTAAATTAAACACTTGTTTAATTTAATTGAAATGAACCGCTTCAGAAATAAATCAGATCAAGATGAGTTAAACTTACTCAGTATTTTTCCCCATTTATATTTTATATAAATTGGGTTTTTATTTTGTGTGCTCTGCTTGCTGTGGTTGACTGTTCGCTAGTTATATATCTGTTTATTGATTTAACTGATGAAATTAAACCGTCGTTTAATTTCAGTAAACTACCAAATCATTATCTTAATGATTGGTTCCAATAAAGGTAACCTACCTTGTTGGTCACGTTTATAAAATAAACGTGTTTAATAATTTGAAATTGTTTGAACTGATTGAATTGATTGGTTGATTGGTCGATATTAAATAGTTGTTGTTTACTGTATAGAAATTACCAGTTAAATGAAATGATCTGGTTTGTGATAACCGTTTTGAATACAGGGACGAACAGATTAGAGGGATCCAACGGGATTCCTCAAAAATATTATTTATTTTCATATTATCATATATGAACTATCGTGATTGGGTTATTGATTTTAGTAGTGATCATTGACTGAAAAGTCAACATGTGTTGTGTTTTAACCAATGGGCTATAATTGGTTAAGTAATCGGCAGTAAATGACCTAAAAGTAAATCGTTTTGTTTCTATTGATTCACCGTCAGGTAAGTCGATAGAGATAAAGTTATAAAATTTATTTTATAACTAGAGATAAAATTTATTTTATAACTAGAGATAAAATTTTGGAATTATTTAAATTAATTATATTATTAATTAATTTAAAACGAGAACAAGTTAGAATGGGTTAACGAAATAACCGTGCCTTGAGTTGACTAAAGGAACCATTGTAATTGGAATTGATTTTAAATTAGTTTGATTTGAATTAATCTAATAGAATAGTTTAGTGAATATTGTTTTAATTTTAAAGATCTTTAAAAAGGGAATTAATAATTATTTTAGTAAATAAAGGAATTAACTACGGAAGTAGTTAACTACCAAAGTAAATAATTATTTTAATTAATTTAGAGAATTACTTTTTAATTGAAATTCATTTAAAAGGTAATCGAAGTTGGAAGAAATCCAATTGGTATGTGAAAGGAGTTTGTGAACAGGTTTATTTTAAAACATGAGTTTTATAACAAAATGATAAAGAGTATTTTAAGCGAACAGGACAACTTAAAATAAATGTTACTAAATTAATTGAATTAAGTAAAAGGAGATTTAAGATAAAGGGTTTTATAATAAACAAAAGTTATAAAAAGGGGTTTGAGGTATTTTATCGTTAATTCTAAATTAACGTTACTTAAGAAGATGAGATTAAATACAACTGGAACTGAAATAAGGATTTCAAGTAGGAAATGATGAAATAAAATTGGAAAGATATTTGAAGAAGTGAAATTGGATAAAGAAGGGGGTCATAAGGTTATATAACCAAATCTGTTTTTAATGAAATGGTTTAAAAAGGGAAAGGGGTAAAAAGTGGTGTTTTAAAAAGAAGTTGCTAATTATTGAATTAAGAAAGATGGTTAAATCCGAGGAAGAGAATTTTAAAATAATAAAAAGGGTTTTGAAAACGAATTTTTTGAATATAATAGTTAAATGGAATTTGACTTAAGATTGGAATGAAGTATTGGTTTTGAATTACAACTTATATTTATCTTAAGGTATGAACGTTGTTGATCAAGGTCTGAGAGGTAACTAAAATACCCTAACTTGAACGACTTCGGGATTATCTGAGGATGATATAAGTTGTAATGGAAAAAGAGATTAGTAAAGTTTATTATTTCATTATAGAGATAATAACGCAACGTTGGTAATGAAGATTTGGAAAATATATAGTGAGAATTCCAAAGTGAAAAGGGAAATAAAAAGGGGTTGTATAACGATATCTTCGAATTAGAAAAGAGACATAAAGTTGAGTTTTATTCTATGAAAATAAGCGTTGGTTATTGTTTTCAAATAATGAAATAGAAGATATTTCATAATGTTATTTTACGCGAAATAAGTTGAAATGATTTGGAAATACTATATAATAATGTGGCTAATGTTTTGAAAGTTAGAAATAGAAAACCGACTATGATATATGGTTTTCCTAAGTATAAAAAATGGTTTTGTTGAAGAATAGTCTTATGTTAAATAAGAAGCGATAAAAAACTATATTTTTAATATCAAGAGATTTAAGAGTTTTGAATTTACATTTGTTTGAATTAAAAGGCCAAGTGGTGCTGAATACTGAACCAGTAAACTCACTGGATTGTCATGATTGAAACACTGTTTATTTTGATAGTTAAATCACCGACTGTCAAATCTGTCCAATACGATTGTTGGTACGGAAAGACCGGGATCGAATTTATCTTCGAAAAACCATTCCAACCAACAAATACGTGAAGAGATCAGAAGATGATCCAGATGGAGCATTGAAGACCGTAGATATTCATAAATGGAAGAACCGCTACTAATCTCCGGTTTAGCGGCCAAAGATAAACTGTGGTTCTGTCGTGGTTGGAATCTACGGGTTGCAAGGACTTCTCGCTACTGATCCATGGGGTGATTCCTTTATTGGATGCAGTAGGAGTGTACCTTCGGTTCATCCTGTTACTGGATGACTTGTATGGACGAATGTATGACAGAGTATTTCCTGAAACCACGTACGTTGATTTTTACAAATATACCGAGTGATGGCAAAGATGGGCACTTCTTTAAAACCCAGAATATATTTATGGACGTCAATTAGTGATTTGACGGATTTGACAATGTGGCATTCGAAGTGAATGGTGGCCAAAAAGTTAATCCAAACCTCAAGCCTCATCAACTGGGAAATGACAGAAATCGGGCAGGCAGCATGGCTATTTGGGTCGCTCCCATTACGGTGTATAATCACCTATCTAGAGAAATTTATTTTCATTCTTTAATCTATTTCGATGCTGTCCTTTCTTGGGAAACGGTGGGTCATTCCCAACCGTTAGTGATGTACATTCGATACACTCAAGCGAAATGAGTGGTCGGTCATGCGAGGGTCGGGTTGCAAGACGTTCTTATTGAACCCAGTGTATTCTCCTCTAAAGATACACTATCGGCAGGTGGTCCCATACCTTGTCATAGTCGGAATCCAATCTCCAATAAGTGCCCGCGGTTTTGATTGTATACTACATATGTGGAGCGTGAGATACAAGCGTCACTAGATTGATATTTACTTGTATTTAGACACTATTATAATACCAGACAAGATAGTGGTTTCAAAATGTTTTGGGTTATCGTAAGGTAAAAACCCTCCGTGTTTATGTGTGGATTTGGTCTTACGATTTTCCTGTTCTTTTGAAAGATTTTAACTTTAAAATTAGGTTGTGTGATAACCTTAAACTTAGTGTGTTTATCTCACTCTGGTTCACCAGACTGACCCGGTGTTTTTTAAATGCTTGGGTTAGCCTGGGGTGTACAGGTTCAGGTTATCGAATGCCGTGAAGTCCATAGACGAGCTGGAGATGTTCAGATGTATGCTATCATATAGCTACTATTCCATTGTGTGTTGCATATGGGAATAGGTTATTATAACTGTCCCATTGTGTGATGTACTCTGATATTGTAAGTATTTTTAAAGCTCTCAACAAAGATTTATTTCTGTATTATATTTTGTTCCGCTGCGATGTGAGACTCTGTGTTGTGTTCTTCTTCTTCTTCTATTCTAATAATTCTTTCTTTCTTATCTCACCCTCTAATTTCTTTCTAACAACTATCTAGTGTTTTCGGTGTTAGGGAGATCGGCATGAGTTACGGTAAAGGGATTTATGTCGATTTTCGAGGCCGAAATTCCTTGGGTCGTTACAGTGGTATCAGAGCTATTGGTTGACTCGATAGAGTTGAGGTTAGTAATACCCTAGATCGAGATTGAGTTTGTTATATATATGAGAGCGCGTATTTGTGATTTGATATAAAATTATTTTTGCAATTATTTTTGCCCAATCTATTTTATAATAAAAGTAATGATTTTCTCAATTTATTATAATATGGGAAATCGATTGATCTGTTAATGTTGATTTGAATGATGTGTTTGGATTGTGTTGTTGATTGCTTGAATATAAATCTGAAAATGATAGACTTGGTTTAAAACAAATGCGAAATAAATAAGTTGGATAAATCAATCCAGATTAATAAACCTGAATGGATAATTAAAGAAATAAATGAGGTGATTATAAATAATTATAATCTCGTGTGGATTAGATTGTCTGTAGAACTGGTTGGATCGTATGATATGGATATTTGCAACTAATTGATGTTGTTTTGGGGACTATTGAAATTCATTTGAGTTGAGAATAGGTGCAGCAATTCAGCTTTAAAATCCATCCAAAGAGAAATTCTGGAGTTAATTGAATCCAGTTTGAATAGAGCTGCAAAATAACTAACCAAGCTCGAATGTAAAATATCGTTTATCGCGTAATAACGCTCGCAAAAAGGTACGCCTATGCAGAATATGAAATTTTGGTTTTTATTTGGGTTTTGAGTTTGGTTTTCGAATTTTTCCGACCCTATTGGTCGATGTATATATATTTCTTGAACCGTCGATATTGCAGATGTCCTCCGTACAGGGGAGACTGCCAAAAAATTTCCAAAATTTAAGGTGTTAATTTTTTTTGAAGATTTATGGAAAATTCCTTTATTTGAAATAAATTGGTTTTAAAACCAATTGGATTAGTTTTGGAAACAAAATCGAGTTTTAAATTTTATTTTTGTAAAGTTAATGGGTTTATTACGTTCTTTCTTACCTTAGCAGTTTCGAGGACCAAATTATTTTAAGGGGGGGAAGAATGTAACAACCCGTATTTTTGGCAGTCAAGTATTTAATTTAATTTATTATTTTAAATATTTTATTTGTAGTATTAATGAATTTTAATATTTAATTCATTATTAAAAACGATATTTGAACGTTAAATTTATATTTAATATAAATCGAGCTCAAAACGGCGCTGCAGTTCGTAATATTGAATTTTGAACTATAATTGAATGTACAGGATCCGATATAAGTCGGATTTCTGTGAAACGAGAAACAATGGAACCGTGTTGATGATAATTTTCATATGGAAGAAAAAAATTCAGATTTCGTGTTATCATTTGCTAGTTATGGCCAAATCAAATTTTGAAATAGTCGCTATGGAAAATCGTTATTAAAATATACGTGTTAAAATAGCCATTTTGCAAACGGACTCAGATTTCGACGAAATCAATTTCATTAGAACTGTAACGTTAAATTATTGTACAATGTTGAATGGCATGGCAAACCGATGTCGTATGTGACCACGGTAGCCATAAACACCCGTTCAATTTCTATAGTGCGTAATTAATTTAATAAAGGGTTATTTGGGTATAACTTGAACAGACGATCGAACTAGGCCGCAAAACCAATTCCGTTGAGTTCGTATCGTTGATTATAGTCAGGATAGGTAAATAGTTTGTTATTTTTGAAGTCTGGGTAATTTAGTGCCCAAAATGGCATTTCGGTGCACGTAAAAATAGCCTACCAGGGAAACAGTCTCAGAATGCACCGAAACTAGTGCCGTTAGGTTTGTATTGATTAATTATTATAGGATTTCAAGGTTTCAAGTTGATTGGATTTATTCAGTGATCGTGGAAAAATTAAACACGTGTTTATTTCTGGTTTTATAAAGGAAATTTTTCCAAACGAAGTCGGAATTCGACGAAACTTGTTCCATTGGGTCTGGAATATTTTTTTACACTAAGATTAGCTTTTTTATCAGAAGACTGAAGTCGTTTGTAGTGGTTTTAATCAATTACTTTACCCCTAAGTTTCGTTAAAAATAAAATACTAATTTTTGGTCTACTATATAAACATCTAAGGATGGATTTCTGACCCTGAATTCTGTGAGCCTCTTCAGTCGCCATTTCATTACAACTAACGGTAGTAAGATCATCAAATTTTTCCCTCAAAGATTCACAAATCCACAAATCGATCTGGAAACTTTCTAAAGCAAAACCGTAAAGCTCATCGAGCTCTCACCGGTGAACGGCGGTGATCGAACTTGCCGTTGTCTACTGACCAGAATTCGTCTCGAGACGGGCGTCGGTTGAGGTGGATCTGAGGGCTGTAGGGGACATCGAGGTAGCAAAGGTTGCTGACATGGAGGCGCCCATTTCAGCGGCTTCAGATGGGTCAACAGAGAACTAACGGAGGCGGTCCGGTGGAGTATTCCGGTCGAACGAAAGTGGGATGAGGAAACTAGAAGGAGTTGGCCTCGCTTCTAAGAAGCAGCTCACATTAATTGTAGTAAAGTTGACCCTTAATTTAGCATTAAATAATTGTTTTAAATCATAGTTAACTAAAAACGTGGATTATAATTACAAGATACCAACACAACAATAGGGAAAGTGTGGATATGTAACACCCCATGTCCATTAATGTCACTCACAAAGGGAATGCATTAACTTCTATGGAGCGTTTTAAGTGTGTATAGAACAGAAACTTAACAACAAGACAGATATAAACAGTACTTAAAACTTAAAAATTTTATTCATTGCAGCGGTAAACACATAGGTTTGATTACATCATCAAAAACCAGAGTCAAAGTACATAATATCCATCTTGACTAAATCAGAGTACATAAATTGAAAGACATAACCCCAAAACAAAATAGCCATAAATAAGATAGGCTGAACTTTTACTTCAGCGATCCAAGCAACTTCAAAAAGAAAGAGGTACAGCTGACCAAAATAAAGCTCCATTGGTGCTAGTTCCACCCTGAGCACCTAGGGCGGGGGAGGGCGGAGGGGAGGAAGAAAAGAGGTGGAAACAAAGGGGGTCAGACATAAAGTCTGGCGAGTGCGATAACTTTAACAATATAATTATCAAAATAACTAGGCTAAGGCATAAGTTGGAAAATAAGGAAATGACTATGAACAATTGAGTATGGCAGAGCAAACTAAAGGAAATAAGATGAACAAAGATAACGTTTAAGGCGCACCTAGTTGCTATCAGAAAATTACTACGCAGCACCATACCAAACACCCTAAAAGTTAATCCCGCCTACAAGACTTAATAATGAAATTGGTAGTTTCGTGCACCCCTAGTTGCCTTCATAGGTGTCGCCTGCCCCTATCTCCACTATGTGTACCCACTACCCCCATTCGACCGGCTCCCTAACTCGTAGATACCCGTGCTGGCCCCACAGTGGGGTGTATCACTCCCCAAAGTGGCAACCCGATATCACCAACAATGCACGGCTTATACCCACATGATGCAACAACGTCTTACCTACCAGCCCGGGACCATACACGCATATGAACCCGTTGGACTTTCGTTGCCACCACTAACCCGTTTTGGCCTCTTACAGTCAAGCCCAGTACACGTGTCCCATCCTCGACTTGGGTCAAGCCCGCAAAGATACTTATGGGTTACTGGTTGAATCGGGCCCCCATTACTTGACACAAGCTATCCACCTAAGCTTGGTCCCATCTAGTACATCCCACTTAACCCTCTTCTTATTCATGTTCACTTACATGTTTCAATTTTGGTTAAGTGTTTCTTATCGTATTTCACAAGCCACCCAAGGCACCCACTTAACCCCCATGTCTAACCACATGTTTATCTGGTTAAGTGTTTCTTAATTCATTAACACCGTAACCTTGTAAAGACCTCCCACATTTGACTGGCATTTGTGGCAGCTAGATTTGTCGGGTGGGTCCGGGCTGTCTTACACCACAAACGAGCCTAACCTCGTGTCTTTACAACTGTTACGCATTTAATTTATGCCTAAGACCTCCCACATTAGACTAGCATTTGTGGCAGCTGGATTTGCCGGGCGGGTCCGGGCCGTCTTACACAACAAAAGAGCCTAACCTCGTGTCTTAGGCGATTGATTATATATAATTAATTATCCCCCAATTTGAATTAATTTCCCTATTCAAATTATCAATTAATTTCAAATTTAACTATGTCCATAATTGACTCAATTATGTCCATCTATTTATGGTATGCAAAATTATACCAATTATCATCATAAATTTATTTTATGCCATTTAAGGCATTTATGCCAATTCTCAATATTAAATCTTTTAATATTATCCCATTTCCTCACGTTGTACGTTCGTTCGTTTAATGCAAAATATACGTTAGACTCGAATAGTCTAACTTATGGAATAAAGAGGAAACATCACAACATACATATAAATGAAACTAGATCTAAACATAAGGGGTGAACTTGCATGTGTGAAATAAGGTTCTTCATCTAAAACTTTCATAGGCCAAAGTCATAGACTTGCATAAAACTACATATGTCATAGATCTAAATCTAAAGGTTTAAACTTGTTTAGGTAATAGTCACAAACTTGCATAAACCATGTATGTCATAGATCTAATCATAAGGTATAAACTTGCATAGGAAATAAACACAAACTTACATTACATGATTCATACTCCAAACATATATGTATATATATATATACACACTTGCATATGTGATTTATGCAACATAATCGATGGTGTAAACTTACATCTAAACATGTAAACTAGCATATAGAATTTTGTACACTATCATATAACTCACACATGTCATAGCCTAACTTTAGATCCAATTTACACATAAAATAGAAGTCATGAAACATGTAAGGTGGTATATAATTTTCATTAACTTGCATATGGTTCAAATCTAAATTAACATCTAGACTTGCATACATACATACATATGATTTAACATATGAATTAGTTCCAACAACATAACCAAACTAGCATATGAAACATCATTATGAATCATAGATTTACAACATAGATGATAGCACCACAGCTTTACAACATAGATAATAACATCATAGAATTTGCAACATAGATGATAGCATCATAGAATTCACAACATAGATAATGACATAATGGTCAATGATTCACAACATAACCATATAATCCCAAATCATAACTCAACCAAATTAAATTGTTAATTATCTTATTAAAGAATTCGAACTCACAACTCAAAGAAGGTCTTGAGTTCTGAAATCTGAGTTCAGAAATTGGTTTAGCTTTCCTTTGGAGAAGACAATTTGTTGCGGTTTAGATTAGAATTGAATTTGATTAGCTTTTCTTCCTCTCTAATTGGTGGCGGCTATTCTAGGTTGCAAGGTGACGGCATGGAGGCCATGATTCTAATTTTTTATTTATTTTAGGGTTTGAGTCTACATGTGTTTTTATAGAGTTTAGGATTAATTTAAGCCGTCCGATCAACCCAGAATTAACCCCAGCCATTCAGACCAGATCAGAAACCCTAATGACTCAGCATATAGTCATAAAAAGGTCATCAAACAAATCTGCCCAGGGGGCAGGTCGACCCCCAGGTCGACCTATGTGGGTAGGTTGACCCCCAGATCGACTGGCCCTGGCGGGAAATTTCCCGCCTAACCCATTCTGACTCTGAAATTCGAATTTTTGAAATCTGTTTAAATTTTAGTGAAACTTCTGATGGCCATAACTTCTTCATACGAAGTCCAATTCACGCAAACTCGGACTCTATATCAACCAGAATTCCGAGATGAACACAATGGCACAACCCATTTCCCTTAATTCTCACATCTGAGATTAGTTATTCTTTAATTAATTACTTTAGTGTTAATAAAAATACGGGGTGTTACATTCTCCCCTCCTTGAAGGATTTCGCCCCCGAAATCTCCAAGTTAAGGAGAATGCATATCCTAACATCCAATCAACCATCTACTCAACCATCAAACACAGGCATCCATTGTCCTTATATAATTCCTAATGTTGTATGAACATATGCAAGAAGTGTGTGTATATGTCCTTTATCTAATGCAAAATCAGTCGGTCTATTGATTCTGTTGACCTCCTTAATGCAAACAATGATAGTGCCATGCGTCCATGATGTATGCGAAAGAATCCTATCGATACGTATTATTTCTATGTGCACAACCATTCACCAAAATGCAGCACCCACATGATAGTACAACCATTATACATCCATTAACTTAAATACGTACACACATTTATATGCAATATGCAATATGAAGTGACTGAGCCGATCTAGTGCCTAAAGTGTGTGTATATGCATCCACGAGCAACCACTAGCAAGCAATTGCATCCACATGCATCCATCATACATAACATGTCTCAAACACATGTTTCAACCATAGGACTACCCTATCTAAAGGTCAAAGATACTAGCGAGAGGACATACTAAAGATAAAACAAGTACAAGCTAAGCGATAAAGGAGGAATTAAAAGACATACCCTCGAAAAGAAAAGGGTAAAATGAACGCATCTTCTCTTCCGTCTCCCAAGTAGCGTTGCTCTCATCATATCCCCATTGCACTTTGACTAGCTTGACCTCTCGATTCCTCAACTTCTTAATCTCCGACCCAAGAATGCACGTAGGAGCTCGTCGAATCGTCGCATTACGCTCTATCTCCACCTCTTTAAGCAAGCTCGGCTCTACCACTTCTGCGGTCTCATGCAAGCACTTCCCTAAATGTGATACACGGAATACATCGTGTACACCACTAAGTCTCTCGGGCAACTCCACTCTATGCGCCATCTGTCTAATCCTCTCCTTAATAGGAAACGACCCTACGAACCTTGATGCTAACTTCCCAACGGACCCAAAGCGAACAACATTCTGTAATGGAGACACCTTGACAAAGATCATGTCCCCAATATCAAACTTAAGATCTGTCCTCCTCTTGTCCATATAAGATTCCTTCCTATCTTGCGCCGTCTTCATCCTCCTTCGAATCAAATCAATCTTTTTCGAAGTCTCTCTAATCATATCGGGCCCAAGCAAGATCTTACCTGTAGATTCCTACCAACATGTAGGAAAACGACACGACCGTCCATAAAGAGCCTCGAACGGTGCCATACCAATGCTAGACTGAAAGCTATTATTATATGCAAACTCCACCAAAGGAAGATGTTCCTCCCATGTACCTCCGAAGTCTAAGACACACAACCTCAATAGGTCCTCTAGAATACGATTCACCCTCTCGGTCTGGCCATCCGTCTGAGGATGATATGCGGTGCTCAAACATAACTGAGTCCCAACCGCCTCTTGCAAGCTCTTCCAAAACTCGCTAGTAAAGATAGGATCGCGGTCGCTCACTATGCTAGAAGGAACACCGTGCAAACGAACTATCTCTCGAATGTATACGGAAGCTAACCATGGAGCAGTCCTCTTACTTTTCACGAGAATGAATTTGGCACTCTTAGTAAGTCTGTCTACCACGACCCAAATCCCCATATTACCCTTCTTCGATCTTGGTAACCCATCAATAAAGTCCATCGAGACACTTTACCACTTCCATTGTGGGACCTCCAATGGGTGAAGCAACCCACCGGGCTTCTTTTGCTCTGCTTTTACTTGTTGGCATACCAAGCATCTAGCGATAAACTCGGCCACATCCCTCTTCATACCGGCCCAAAAGTAAACTCGTCTCATGTCCATGTACATCTTGTCCCCGCCGGGATGAATGGTCATCTTCGAACGATGTGCATCATTAAGAATGGTCTTCCTCAAGTTCTCGTCTCGTGGTACACAAAGTCTACCGTCCCTACATAACCAACCCTTATCGTCTAGGGTATACCTACTAAGATGGCTCGATGACTCCCCCTTTTGAGCTTCTCTACTAACTCAACCAACTGTGGGTCATCTCGCTGTGCCTCACCAATCCGTCCCAAATGCGTAGGTCTGACCTCTAAGGATGCTAGCAAACTGGGTACATAGTCAGTGGAAGGTCTAAAGTCAAATGTAGAGATGAACTCTAAGCTTCGCCGCTCAACAAACAACGGACTCAAGGACAACCTTTTCCTACTTAAGGCATCTGCCACCACGTTACCCTTGCCAGGGGTATATGCTATCTCGAAATCGTAAGACGATAAGAATTCCGTCCACCTTTGCTGCCTTAAGTTCAAGTCCTTTTGAGAGAACAAGTATTTTAGCGATTTGTGGTCTGTGAACAATTCAAATTTCTCGCTAAGAAGATAATGGCGCCAAGACTTAAGCGCGAAAACAATAGCAGCCAACTTTAGGTCACATGTAGGGTAATTTCTCTCATGCACTCTCAACTGCCTTCCTCCATAGGCTATTACCCTTCCCTCTTGCATATAGACTGCACCTAGTCCTGTCCCACAAGCATCGGTATAAACGGTAAATGGCTTACTCCCATCTAGCAACACTAAGACTAGGGTTGTGGTCAAAGCTCTCTTTAAACGTTGGAACGCATCATCACAATCTACGTCCCATGTGAAAACTAAGTTCTTCTTCGTCAAGCGTGTTAATTAGGCTGATATTTTTGCAAAGTCTTTGATAAACTTCCTATAGTAGCCAGCCAACCCTAAGAAACTCCTCACCTCGGTAGCATTTTTAGGGACCTTCCAATCTTGGATGGCCACCACCTTCGTGGGATCCACAGCTATCCCTTCTTTGGAAACCACGTGCCCTAAGAATCGCACTTCCTTTCTCCAAAAGTGACATTTAGAAAATTTAGCTTTAAGGCTATGCACTCGAAGGGTCTCCAACACTTCCCTAAGATGTATGGCATGATCTTCCTCACTCTTAGAAAAGATCAAGATGTCGTCCACAAAGACTACCACGAATTTATTAAGGTACTCACTAAACACCCTACTCATCAAGTCAACAAAGTATGCGGGGGCATTTGTCAAACCGAAGGGCATCACAAGCCACTCGAAGAAGCCGTCTGGTGTCCTAAAGGCAGTCTTGTCTATGCTATTCTCAGCCACTCTCAACTGATGGAAACCCGTGGCTAAGTCCAACTGCGAAAACACTGAGGCGCCAACTAACTGATCGAAGAGATCGTCAATCCTCGGCAGTGGGTGCCTATTCCTCTTAGTAAGCCTATTAAGTTCTCTATAGTCCACACAAAGTCTAAGGGACTCATCTGCCTTTGTGGCAAATGCTACTAGAGCACCCCACTTCGATATAATGCGTCTTATGAACCCCTTCTCAAGCAATTATTTCACTTGCTTACTGAGTTCTCTTATCTCTCTTGGAGCCATGTGGCGCACTGGCAATGCAACTGGCTTTGCATTATCCACTAGATATATTTGAAAGTCTATCTCACGTTTTGGGGGTTAACCCCTCACCTTATCGAAGACATCAACATATTCACGGACAATACGAACAGAATGTAAATCATCATTGGATGCGTCAAGGGATTCTAGGTAGCTAAGCATGACTGGACCTCTAGGGTCACAAGAAATATCAAGGGTCTTTCCACAACGAGTCAACAATCTAACTACCCTTCTTTCACAATCTAGGATGGCCCCGTATCTAGTTAGCCAATCCATACCTAGAATCAAGTCGTAGCCCATGGAGCCAAGAACAAAGGCATTGCATTCAAACCCAACGCCCAAGATAGACACTCTCAAATCCCGACAAATAATTGAAAGATGAGCCGAACCACCAATAGGATTTGAGACTACTAAGTGATCTATAATTAAACTAGTATTTAGGTGCAGTGTTTCAACTAATGATGTAGAGATAAACAAATGTGATGTGCCAGAATCGAATAAAGTACGGATAGGATGATCAAACAGAAAAATTAAACTTTCAATGGAAATCGTTCTACCTCATTCTTGTAGAGGTGGGACCGCGAGATCCTGAACTTGCCCTCTTTCCTGCCCTGGTGCCATAAGAGCCTGCACCTATCCTCCCGAGGTAGACCCTGCCCTCTGCCCTTTCCTTGGGCAGTCCTTAATCAGACGTCCCGCTTCGCCACAGTGGAAACAGCCAGTCTTCTTTTTCTTCCTACAATCCTTGCTTAGATGGCCTGGTGTCCCACAGTTAAAGCATCTTTTCTTTCCCTTACCATTGTTACCTTTACCACATTTCTTGTTCTGTTGTTGATGTTGCAGTTTCTTTAGATCCCCTTTCTTCTCGGATGCCTTATTAGCATTGGTGCCCTTCTCTTCTTCATGCATAAGCGCCATGTCAACTAGTCTCTCAAAGGTAGCCCCCATGGGGATGTGGGTCATAGCTAACCCATGAAGCGGCTCGTTCAAACCCTTAACAAACCTCAGGGCCTTCTTTTCTAGTGTATTCACCAAGTCCAAGCCAAATCTCGCCAACTGATTGAATTTGTTGACGTATTCTTTCACTGATAGATTCCCTTGCTTCAACGCCAAAAATCTTTCCATATATAAATTCTCTTCAGCCTGTGAGAGAAACTTTGCCTCAAACCTCCGCCTGAAATCTGGCCATATATCAACTGGACGCTCTCCATTAGTGACCTCCCACCAAAACGAGGCATCATCCTTCATTAGCCCGGCAGCTAACTGGACCTTTCTTCCATCTTCCACTTCAAAGATCCCAAATAATTCTTCCACCTCCTTTAGCCAATTTCGAGCTTCAACATATGTCTCCATCCCGTGAAAAGGTTTTCCACCCATTGCCCTAAAGTCCTTACATATCTTTGCAAAACTATCGACACGAGGAGGAGGAGGAGCATTTGCTGGACCTGCGGTGGTGGCCCTAGTCTCCAAATACCTCCTAAACCGTCCTGGTATCGTTATTCCCTCGGGTATCTCGGGAATTCCAGACATGCTGAAACGAAAATGGAAAGATTCAATACAAAAGAACCGAAGGAAAGATATATGGCTCTTGGGGTTATGCTTTCTAAAATAAGCTTTTCTCTTGAAAATACTTTCTTTAAAACATACTTTTGAAGGTATTTCTTTATAAAAGTGTTTTTGAAAAACAGTTTTTCAAAATTCATATCTGTTCTGGTAACTTTCAGCTCTGATACCACGTGTAACACCCAACGTCCATTAATGTCACTCACAAAGGGAATGCATTAACTTCTATGGAGCATTTTAAGTGTGTATAAAACAGAAACTTAACAACAAGACAGATATAAATAGTACTTAAAACTTAAAAAATTTATTCATTGCAGTGGTAAACACATAGGTTTGATTACATCATCAAAAACCAGAGTCAAAGTACATAATATCCATCTTGACTAAATCAGAGTACATAAATTGAAAGACATAACCCTAACACAAAATAGCCATAAATAAGATAGGCTGAACTTTTACTTCAGCGATCCAAGCAACTTCTAAAAGCAGGAGGTACAGCTGTCCAAAATCAAGCTCCACTGGTTCCACCCTGAGCACATGGGGGGGAAAAGGAAGAAAAGAGGGTGAAACAAAGGGGGTCAGACATAAAGTCTGGCGAGTGCGATAACTTTAACAATATAATTATCAAAATAACTAGGCTAAGGCATAAGTTGGAAAATAAGGAAATGACTGTGAACAATTGAGTATGGCAGAGCAAACTAAAAAAAATAAGATGAACAAAGATAACGTTAAAGGCACACCTAGTCGCTATCAGATAACTACTACACTGCACCATACCAAACACCCTAAAAGTTGATCCCGCCTACAAGACTTAATAATGAAATTGGTAGTTTCGTGCACCCCAAGTTGCCTTCATAGGTGCCGCCTGCCCCTATCTCCACTAGGTTTACCCACTACCCCCATTCGATCGGCTCCCTAACTCGTAGATACCCATGCTGGCCCCACAGTGGGGTGTATCACTCCCCAAAGTGGCAACCCGATATCACCAACAATGCACGGCTTATACCTACACAATGCAACAACGTCTTACCTACCGGCCCGGGCCCACACACGCATATGAACCCAATGGACTTGCATTGTCACCGCTAACCCGTTTTGGCCTCTTACAGTCATGCCCAGTACGAGTGTCACGTCCTCGACTTGGGTCGAGCCCACAAAGATACTTATGGGTTACTGGTTGAAACGGGCCCCCATTACTTGACACAAGCCATCTACCTAAGCTTGGTCCCCTCTAGTACATCCCACTTAACCCTCTTCTTATTCATGTTCACTTACATGTTTCAATTTTCGTTAAGTGTTTTTAATCGTATTTCACAAGCCACCCAAGGCACCCACTTAACCCCTATGTCCCACCACATGTTTATCTGGTTAAGTGTTTCTTAATTCATTAACACCGTAACCTTGTAAAGACCTCCCACATTAGACTGACATTTGTGGCAGCTGGATTTGCCGGGCAGTCCGAGTAGTCTTACACCACAAATGAGCCTAACCTCCTGTCTTTACAACTGTTACGCATTTAATTTATGCCTAAGACCTCCCACATTAGACTGGCATTTGTGGCAACTGGATTTGCCGGGCGGGTCCGGGCAGTCTTACACCACAAAAGAGCCTAACCTCGTGTCTTAGGTGATTGATTATACATAATTAGTTATCCCCCAATTTGAATTAATTTCCCTATTCAAATTATCAATTAATTCCAAATTTAACTATGTCCATAATTGACTCGATTATGTCCATCTATTTATGGTATGCAAAATTATACCAATTATCATCATAAATTTATTTTATGCCATTTAAGGCATTTATGCCAATTCTCAAAATTAAATCTTTTAATATTATCCCATTTCCCCACGTAGTACGTTCGTTCATTTAACGCAAAATATACATTAGACTCGAATAGTCTAACTTATGGAGTAAAGAGAAAACATCACAACATACATATAAATGAAAGTAGATCTATACATAAGGGGTGAACTTGCATGTGTGAAATAAGGTTCTTCATCTAAAACTTGCATAGGCCAAAGTAACAGACTTGCATAAAACTACATATGTCATAGATCTAAAACTAAAGGTGTAAAATTGTTTAGGTAATAGTCACAAACTTGCATAAGCCATGTATGTCATAGATCTAATCATAAGGTGTAAACTTGCATAGGCAATAACCACAAACTTACATTACATGATTCAGACTCCAAACATATATATATATATACACTTGCATATGTGATTTATGCAACATAAACGATGGTGTAAACTTACATCTAAACATGTAAACTAGCATATAGAATTTTGCACACTAACATATAACTCACACATGTCATAGCCTAACTTTAGATCCATTTTACACATAAAATAGATGTCATGAAACGTGTAAGGTTGTATATAAATTTCATTAACTTGCATATGGTTCAAATCTAAACTAACATCTAGACTTGCATACATACATACATATGATTTAACATATGAATTAGTTCCAACAACATAACCAAACTAGCATATGAAACATCATTATGAATCATAGATTTACAAAATAGATGATAGCACCACAACTTTACAACATAGATAATAACATCATAGAATTTGCAACATAGATGATAGCATTTTATAATTTACAACACAGATAATGACATAATGATCAATGATTCACAACATAACCATATAATCCGAAATCATAACTCAACCAAATTAAATTATTAATTATCTTATTAAAGAAATCGAACTCACAACTCAAAGAAGGTCTTGAGTTCTGAAATATGAGTTCTGAAATTGGTTTAGCTTTCCTTTGGAAAAGACAATTTGTTGCGGTTTAGATTAGAATTGAATTTGATTAGCTTTTCTTCCTCTCTAATTGGTGGCGGCTATTCTAGGTTGCATGGTGACGGCATGGAGGCCATGATTCTAGTTTTTATTTAATTTTAGGGTTTGAGTCGGCATGTGTTTTTATAGAGTTTAGGATTAATTTAAGCAGTCCGATTAACCCAGAATTAACCCCAGCCATTCAGACCAGATCAGAAACCCTAATGACTCAGCATATAGTCATAAAAAGGTCATCAAACAAATCTGCCCAGAGGGGCAGGTCGACCCCCAGGTCGACCTGTATGGGTAGGTCGACCCCCAGGTCGACCTGGCCCTGGCGGGAAATTTCCCGCCTAGCCCATTCTGACTCTGAAATTCGAATTTTTGAAATCTATTTAAATTTTGGTGAAACTTCCGATGGCCATAACTTCTTCATACGAAGTCCAATTCACGCAAACTCGGACTCTGTCTCAACTAGAATTCATAGACGAACACAATGGTGCAACCCGTTTCCCTTAATTCTCACATCTGAGATTAGTTATTCTTTAACTAGTTACTTTAGTGTTAACAAAAATACGGGGTGTTACATTCTCCCCTCCTTGAAGGATTTCGCCCCCGAAATCTCCAAGTTAAGGAGAATGCATATCCTAACATCCAATCAACCATCTACTCAACCATCAAACACAAGCATCCATTGTCCTTATAAAATTCCTAATGCTATATGAACATATGCAAGAAGTGTGTGTATATGTCCTTTATCTAATGCAAAATCAGTCGGTCTACTGATTCAGTTGACCTCCTTAATGCAAACCATGATAGTGTCATGCATCCATGATGTATGCGAAAGAATCTTATCGATACGTATTATTTCTACATGTGTGCACAACCATTCACCAAAATGCAGTATCCATATGATAGTACAACCATTATACATCCCTTAACTTAAATATGTACACAAATTTATGTGCAATATGCAATATGAAGTGACTAAGCCGATCTAGTGCCTAAAGTGTGTGTATATGCATCCACGAGCAACCACTAGCAAACACTTGCATCCACATGCATCCATCATACATAACATGTCTCAAACACATGTTTCAACCATAGGACTACCCTATCTAAAGGTCAAAGATACTAACGAGAGGACATACTAAAGAAAAAACAAGTACAAGCTAAGCGATAAAGGAGAAATTAAAAGACATACCCTCGAAAAGAAAAGGGTACAATGAACGCATCTTCTCTTCCGTCTCCCAAGTAGCGTTGCTCTCATCATCTCCCCATTGCACTTTGACTAGCTCGACCTCTCGATTCCTCAACTTCTTAATCTACGACCCAAGAATGCACGTAGGAGCTCGTCGAATCGTCGCATCATGCTCTATCTCCCCTCTTTAAGCAAGCTCGGCTCTACCACTTCCGCGGTCTCATGCAAGCACTTCCTCAAATGTGATACATGGCATACATCGTGTACACCACTAAGTCTCTCGGGCAACTCCACTCTATACGCCATCTGTCCAATCCTCTCCTTAATAGGAAACGACCCCACGAACCTTGGTGCTAACTTCCCAACGGACCCAAAGCGAACAACATTCTGTAATGGAGACACCTTGACAAAGACCATGTCCCCAATATCAAACTCAAGATTTGTCCTCCTTTTGTCCGCATAAGATTTCTGCCTATCTTGCGCAATCTTCATCCTCCTTCGAATCAAATCGATCTTTTCCGAAGTCTCTCTAATCATATCATGCCCAAGCAAGATCTTATCTGTAGATTCCCACCAACATGTAGGCAAACGACACGGCCGTCCATAAAGAGCTTCGAATGGTGCCATGCCAATGCTAGACTGATAGGGGTATTTGGCTAGGGAACCTAGTCCACTGTGTCCGAAATAGGGGTATTTGGCTAGGGGAGACATTAACTAGACTGGATTTGGAGTTCGTATAGATTAACTGACTTTTTGTTTGAATTAAGTAATCAAATAAATATAAAATACACTATAAATATGGTTCAAAATACTAAAACCCTAATTTAGTAATAGTAACCGCCACTCTCTCGATTTCAATGGCCGATTTCATCCTATTTTCTTTTGTTAATTATTTCTAATCCACCAAGAATTAAATCCCCATTATAAAACAAAAATTGAAGTATTTTTCGAGAGCTTCAACATCATACAGTGATGATGGGATTTTACTGCACCGATTTTGAGATCTCAAGCCACAAAGGGGCTACGTTCGGGGAGCTTTTGTAACGACCCGTATTTTTGGCAGTCAAGTATTTAATTTAATTTATTATTTTAAATATTTTATTTGTAGTATTAATGAATTTTAATATTTAATTCGTTATTAAAAATGATATTTGAACGTTAAATTTATGCTTAATATAAATCGAGCTCGAAACGGCGCTGCAGTTCGTAATATTGAATTTTGAAATTTAATTGAATGTACATAATCCGATATAAGTCGGATTTCTGTGAAACAAGAAACGAAGGAACCATGTTGATGATAATTTTCATATGGAAGAGAAAAATTCAGATTTCGTGTTATAATTTGCTAGTTATGGCCAAATCAAATTTTGAAATAGTCGCTATGGAAAATCGTTATTAAAATATACGCGTTAAAATAGCTGTTTTGCGAACGGACTCAGATTTCGATGAAATCAGTTTCATTAGAACCGTAACGTTAAATTATTGTACGGTGTTAAATGGCGTGGCAAACCGATGTCGTATGTGACCATAGTAGCCATAAACGCCCGTTCAATTTCTATAGCGCGTAATTAATTCAATAAAGGGTTATTTGGGTATAACTTGAATAGACGATTGAATTAGTCCGCGAAACCAATTCCGTTGAGTTCGTATCGTCGATTATAGTCAGGATATGTATATAGTTTGTTATTTTTGAAGTCCGGGTAATTTAGTGCCCAAAATGGCATTTCGGTGTGCGTAAAAATAGCCTACTGGGGAAACAGTCTCAGAATGCGTCGAAACTAGTGCCGTTGGGTTTGTACTGATTAATTATTGTAGGATTTCAAGGTTTCAAGTTGACTGTATTTATTCAGTGATCGTGGAAAAATTAAACACGTGTTTATTTCTGGTTTTATAAAGGAAAATTTTCCAAATGAAGTCGGAATTCAACGAAACTTGTCCCATTGGGTCCGAATACCTTTTTACACTAAGATTAGCTTTTTTATCAGAAGACAGAAGTCGTTTGTAGTGGTTCTAATCAATTACTTTACCTGTAAGTTTCGTTAAAAATAAAATATTAATTTTTGGTCCACTATATAAACACCTAAGGATGGATTTCTAACCCTAAATTCTATGAGCCTCTTCAGCTGCCATTTCAATACAAATAATGGTAGTAAGATCATCAAATTTTCCCTCAAAGATTCGCAAATCCATAGATCAATCTGGAAACTTTCTAAAGCAAAACCGTTAAGCTCATCGAGCTCTCACCGGTGAACGGTGGTGATCGAACTTGCCGTTGTCTACTGGCCAGAATCCGTCTCGAGACAGGCGTCAGTTGAGGCGGATCTGAGGGCTGTAGGGGACATCGAGGTAGCAGAGGTTGGTATCAAAGGTTGTTGACATGGAAGTGCCCATTTTAGCGGCTTCAGATGGGTCAACGGTGAACTAACAATGGCGGGGTGGTGGAGTATTCCGGTCGAACGAAAGTGGGATGAGGAAACTGGAAGGAGTTGGCCTCGTTTCTAAGGAGCAGCTCACATTAATTGTAGTAAAGTTGACCCTTAATTTAGCATTAAATAATTGTTTCAAATCATAGATAACTAAAAACGTGGATTATAATTACAATATACCAACACAACAAAAGGGAAAGTGTGGATATGTATTTGGAGTCGTTATTTTGGTGAACAACAAGAAGGACATGAGTAATGGAAAGGGGTAGTGGCCTGCTAATCTACATGAAATGGCAGAGAAAGGGGTTGGTTTGTTTACAGATAACAGAACATGATAAACTTAATTTAATGTTAATTAAGGGTAATATAATGTTAACTTATATGTTTATAGGTACTATATGAATTCGAACAAGGTGATTCTGGATATTACAACGGTGTAGAAGAACGATACAGAATATTTGATCAGCCAAATTATTCTTAAGCTAAGTGATTAAGCCATTAAACGTAATCGGTGTATTTAATCTTTAATTAAGGAACTAGTTAAAAACTTAATTAAACACCATAACTTTATAATAGTTTAACTTGTGTAGGACAACTGAGGAGATGGACGCTTATCGGTCTGCTGATGGTTAATTAAAGTAATTAGTTTTGATAATTTGTAAATAAAAGAAATAAATTGTTTAAATAAATCGTAGAAACCGTAAATTATTTATGATTTATACCAGAATTGGACCAAATGAAATGCATTGGAACCGTAATTGAGAACATTGCAGTTTGGACGAAGTTGGAAGCTATTGGAATCTTTAATTAAATTAAACACTAGTTTAATTTAATTGAAATGAACCGCTTCAGAAATAAATCAGATCAAGGTGAGTTAAACTCACTCTGTATTTTTCCCCATTTATATTTTATATAAATTGGGTTTTTATTTTGTGTGCTCTGCTTGCTGTGGTTGACTGTTCGCTAGTTATATATCTGTTTATTGATTTAACTGATGAAATTAAACCGTCGTTTAATTTCCGTAAACTATAAAATTGTTATCTTAACGATTGGTTCCAATAAAGGTAACCTACCTTGTTGGTCACGTTTATAAAATAAACGTGTTTAATAATTTGAAATTGTTTGAACTGATTGAATTGATTGGTTGATTGGTCGATATTAAATAGTTGTTGTTTACTGTATAGAAATTATCAGTTAAATCGAATGATCTGGTTTGTGATAACCGTTTTGAATACAGGGACGAACAGATTGGAGGGATCCAACGGGATTCCTCAAAAATATTATTTATTTTCATATTATCATATATGAACTGTCGTGATTGGGTTATTGATTTTAGTAGTGATCATTGACTGAAAAGTCAACATGCGTTGTGCTTTAACCAATGGGCTATAATTGGTTGAGTAATTGGCAGTAAATGGCCTAAAAGTAAATCGTTTTGTTTATATTTATTCACCGTCAAGTAAGTCGATAGAGATAAAGTTATAAAATTCATTTTATAACTAGAGATAAAATTTTGGAATTATTTAAATTAATTATATTATTAATTAATTTAAAACGAGAACGAATTAGAATGGGTTAACGAAATAACCGTGCCTTGAGTTGACTAAAGCCAACTATTGTAATTGGAATTGATTTTAAATTAGTTTGATTTGAATTAATCTAATAGAATAGTTTAATGAATATTGTTTTAATTTTAAAGATATTTAAACAGGGAATTAATAAATATTTTAGTAAATAAAGGAATTAACTACGGAAGTAGTTAACTAACAAAGCAAATAATTATTTTAATTAATTTAGAGAATTACTTTTTAATTGAAACTCATTTAAAAGGTAATCGAAGTTGGAAGAAATCCAATTGGTATGTGAAAGGAATTTGTGAACAGGTTTATTTTAAAACCTGAGTTTTATAACGAAATGATAAAGAGAATTTTAAGCGAATAGGACAGCTTAAAATAAATTTTACTAAATTAATTGAATTAAGTAAAAGGAGATTTAACATAAAAGGGTTTTATAATAAACAAAAGTTATAAAAAGGAGTCTGAGGTATTATATCGTTAATTCTAAATTAACGTTACTTAAGAAGATGAGATTAAATACAATTGGAACTGAAATAAGGATTTCAAGTAGGAAATGATGAAATGAAATTGGAAAGAGATTTGAAGAAGTGAAATTGGATAAAGAAGGGGTCATAAGGTTATATAACCAAATCTGTTTTTAATGAAATGGTTTAAAAGGGAAAGGGGTAAAAAGTGGTGTTTTATAAAGAAGTTGCTAATTATTGAATTAAGAAAGGTGGTTAAATCCGAGGAAGAGAATTTCAAAATAATAAAAAGGGTTTTGAAATCGTATTTTTTGAATATAATAGTTAAATGGAATTTGACTTGAGATTGGAATGAAGTATTGGTTTTGGATTACAACTTATATTTATCTTAATGTATGAACGTTGTTGATCAAGGTCTGAGAGGTAACTAAAATACCCCAACTTGAATGACTTCCGGATTATCTGAGGATGATATAAGTTGTAATGGCAAAAGAGATTAGTAAAGTTTATTATTTCATTATAGAGATAATAACGCAACATTAGTAATGAAGATTTGGAAAATATATAGTGAGAATTCCAAAGTTAAAAGGGAAATAAAAAGGGGTTGTGTAACGTCATCTTCGAATTAGAAAGGAGACGTAAAGTTGAGTTTTATTCTATAAAAATAAGCGTTGGTTATTGTTTTCAAATAATGAAATAGAAGATATTTCGTAATGTTATTTTACGAGAAATAAGTTGAAATGATTTGGAAATACTATATAATAATGTGGCTAATGTTTTGAAAGTTAGAAATAGAAAACCGAATATGATATATGGTTTTCCTAAGTATAAAAAGTGGTTTTGTTGAAGGATAGTCTTATGTTAAATAAGAAGCGATAAAAAACTATATTTTTAATATCGAGAGTTTTAAGAGTTTTGAATTTACATTTGTTTGAATTAAAAGGCCAAGTGGTGCTGAATACTGAACCAGTAAACTCACTGGATTGTCATGATTGAAACACTATTTATTTTGATAGTTAAATCACCGACTATCAAATCTTTCCAATACGATTGCTGGTATGGAAAGACTGGGATCGAATTTATATTCGAAAACCATTCCGACCAACAAATACGTGAAGAGATCAGAAGATGATCGAGATGGAGCATTGAAGACCGTAGATATTCATAAATGGAAGAACCGCTACTAATCTCCGGTTTAGCGACCAGAGATAAACTGTGGTTCTGTCGTGGTTGGAATCTACGGGTTGCAAGGACTTCTCGCTACTGATCCATGGGGTGATTCCTTTATTGGATGTAGTAGGAGAGTACCTTCGGTTCATGCTGTTCCTGGATGACTTGTATGGACGAATGTATGACAGAGTATTTCCTGAAACCACGTACGTTGATTTTTACAAATATATCGAGTGGTGGCAAAGAGGGGCACTTCTTTAAAACCCAGAATATATTTGTGGACGTCAATTAGTGATTTGACGGATCTGACGATGTGGCATTCGAAGTGAATGGTGGCCAAAAAGTTAATCCAAACCTCAAGCCTCATCAACCAGGAAATAACAGAAATCGGGCAGGCAGCATGGCTATGTGTAACACCCCGTAATTCTGTAATGCTAAGATTCACAAATCATGGCAGAATTAAAAGTTAAAATCAAAATCAAGGGAAACGGGCTACGCCATTGCGTTCGTCTCGGAATTCTGCATGAAAACGAGTCCGAGTTTGCGTAAATCGGAGTCCGTATGAGGAAGATATGGCCTCCGGAAGATTCAGCGAAGTTCGAATTTCAAAACAGGTCAGAAAAGAGTTCAAATTCAAAAAACAGACCCAGAGCGGGCTGGGCGGGAAATTTCCCGCCCAGGACCCAGGTCGACCAGGGGGTCGACCTGGGAGTCGACCTGGCTACCCAGGTCGACTAGGGTGTCGACCTGGGGGTCGACCCCCCTGACCAGGTCGACTACCCAGTCGACCTGGGTGTCGACCTGCCCCCGAAAATCCAGTTTTCTGCACCTAGTTCGTTTCTCTGTATCGGGACGCCATTCTGACCAGATTCGTCCGCCTAGTCCTATTTAAACAGCCTTAGTCTCCTTCTCTATTCACAATTCCTTTCTATCCTTATGCTGCAAAGATTCTTGGTGAAACATGGCTTCTTCTCCTCCTCTTAAATAAATAAATAATATATATAAAATAAATCAAGACGACGAAGTGCTGCCCAAGTTTGTCAAATCAAGATTAAAGCTTCAAGATAAGAATCAAAGGCTAATTCAAACGGTTTCAAGCAACGTCGCACGAATCATAGCAACGTCATCTTTCTATTCTAATCTCTGTAAGTCAGTTATTTCTAGATTTGAACGTTTCTTTGTTCGTGACATGAAATTAAAGGAATAAAAGAGCATGCCAATTCTTTCTATTCGAATCCGTGCCTATTTCTTTGGACCTAATTAAGAACTGTTATGATTCGATGACCAATTAGGCCTTGCCTATGACTATGAACATTGCCTATGACTATGAACATTGCCTATGACTATGAATATTGCCTATGACTATGGACATTGCCTATGACTATGAACATTGCCTATGACTGTGACTGTGACTATGAGGATTATTCCCTTGACTAAGCATGTCTTTGATTAGGAAATTTAAACTATTGCCTATGACATAACAAGGACATATGTGATTAAACACCTGGGATTCATGACTAGGAAAGTGTTGCTTAAGTTTTGTGACTATAAAATGGGGTCTAAACCCGATTATCTATTCTGTCTATTCTTGGTTTTCTTTGGTTTTAGACCTTGGGAATTTACCTATTAAGTTAGGTCTACCCATGTTCTGAACCTACTCTGTCTATTCTTGGTTTTAGATCTTGGGAATTTACCTATTAAGTTAGGTCTACCCACACTCTTCAACCTACGTCGTAATCTATATGCCTGTGAACTACCATCTTAGGCCAGTTGTTATGTCCGTTCTATCATGGCATTTTGGTTCATTCCCTTTTATCGACGCATCTAGCTTTATTTACAATCTAGATTGAATCACGAACGGTGGAAATACGATTTGGGCAAAATATGAAATTTACCTAAAACATAGTTATAAACTTGGAAATTGACATAAATTGGGAACATGTATTATGGCATGTTCATAGAAATGCAAATTGGATAAATTTGACATGAATTAAAAGATGTGTAATTTGAATCTAATGTTGACGTGTAAATCTAGCATTTACATGAATAGTGAACTAGAGTAATAAGTCTAGAATTAGAATGTTGAATCGGAATTGGATTAGCTAGTTTGGCACGGCAAGTATATCGGCATAAATGTGAAATTGGCCATAATTGGGAATAACTGTCAGGTTTAGCAAAATCATAGTTAGTGACACTTAATTTGGTATAGTTTACATACCAAAGGGGCATAAATATGATATAGAGGGGAGAATGGGCCATAAGAAGAAATGTTGACAATTCACATTAAAAGAGTAATTAGGAAATAAGTAAATTAGGAATAATTTACTTATAGAATTTGGCCTGAATGAGGAAATATAAATTTAGAAAAATTAAAGGTTTCTTAACGACATCTCTTTTAATAATACGCCAGAAAGTTCTAGGGTGACAGAGAGGATAGTGTCTAGGCTTGGGTTTGGAAAATACAAGTTTCCTGCTCTCCCTGGCTATCCCTAACTGATCCGACGGACGGGATGGTTACTTTCAAAACCTGATTTGAAAACTAATCAAAACCCTTTGAACTTAGAAAACACGAATATGCCTAACCCGAGGTTAGACTGAGTTGCGATGTAAACCTGCCCGGAACCAACCGGCACTTTCAGTATTCGCAACAATATCTGTCTAATGTGAGTGGTTGCGGCTTTAATCTATTTAATTAAAGCTAGAATAAGAATGGTAGGGTTAATTTAACTAAGACACTTAACCAATTCAACAAGATAACCAAACCAATGGGTGGGGTTAGGTTCATACAGACACTTAACATAGTTAAGCTAGAATGGGAGGGTTAAGTCTATAGGAACACTTAACCAACTTAACACAGTCAAGCTAGAATGGGAGGGCTAAGTCCATAGGTACACTTAACCAAACTTATGGTAACAAGACCGGATTTGTAGGGGTTAAGTAACTAAGAAAACACTTAGCCAAATTAACCTGTTAACTAGACTAGAAGGTGGGGTTAAGTAAAGTTAATACACTTAGCCAAATTAACATGTTAACTAGACCAGAGGCTGGGGTAAAGTAAAATCTAATACACTTAGCCAATTTGATATGTTAGCTGGGCTAGACCGTAGGGGTTAAGTAAACTTGAACACTTAACCATCGGGTTGTGATAAAGGAATGGGGTTAAGTCTAAAACATGAAGGGATAATACTTAACCATTAATAATAACATGTTAGTTAAAACAGACGAGCAAGGTTAAGTTAAAAAGGAACACTTAACCAACACAGGGTGAGTGGGTAGGGTTAAGTAATAAATACTTAACCAATATAACTTGGTTTGTGGTAGGGTTAAGTCAACATGAGTTACTGATAACACTTAACCATTTTAACAGGGTAAATGAGGAGGGTTAAGTTAGCGTGGATTGACTATGACACTTAACCAATCCAAATTGATGGGAAAGAGAACTAAGTAAACCTTAGTTAAGAAAACAATGATTCTGGAAACTAAGTGGTAAATCTTAGTTAGTAAAACTAAGTAGTAATTCT
This sequence comes from Allium sativum, assembly GCA_030737875.1. Taxonomy (NCBI): domain Eukaryota; kingdom Viridiplantae; phylum Streptophyta; class Magnoliopsida; order Asparagales; family Amaryllidaceae; genus Allium; species Allium sativum. The sequence goes on from CM060920.1 coordinate 435,373,007, forward strand.
TAGTATAACACGGGAAGGAGCGAATGTCCGTCTGAGTAAAAAAAAAAAGGCTCCAACGAATTGGGTTACGAAGCCCGAGGCTTCGAGGGGACGTGAGGGTACTCTTGGTATCCCTCTGTGAGGCTGCAGATGATCCGCCTGGGCCCATAGAGGTTAAGGTCTGCATAGAAGAACCAGGGGTATGCCTTGGTTGCAACACATGGCAACCTAAAGACCAGGATGGACCGTCGTGATTCGGCGAGCAAACGGTAGCCCTGTGATAGCGACTCGTCGTCTACCATCCATCTTGAGTCAATCGAGATACGTGAAGCGGAAAGGCGGAGAACTCCAAAAGACCATATACTTGCTATCTAGTTATGGGTGAGGATGGCCATAGGATAGTGGGGCACCGGGGGCCGGCGTATAGTTCTCATTTTACAAGGTGTGCCTTTCATTAGTTGAGGGAGGGGTCAAGTGGGACCATAGCCACTGGAGTAAAACAGACCTTAGCATCTGCATCGGCAGATATCTGAAAGCTCCCGACCGAGTTCTGTATTCCTTGATTTGCCCTGTCATAGGACTCGGACCGCACATTACAGGACATGTGCATCTAGACAAGTGATAACGATTCGCGATACATGCGTGGGGAAGTATAGGAACATATACCACTCTAGGTAGTGCGTCCTAGACTTGGGGGCATCGTTCGTCAGGTAGCGTAATCCCTAGTTGGACTAGGTGGCATAAACCCTGAACTCGAGAAGCGTTCAGCAGATAGTGTAAACTCTAGTTAAATCTAGAAAGCAATTGATAGAAAACCCTAGATTAGATCTAGGTAATAAATAATAAATGTATGCCTAAAGGCAATGGAAACTACAGGGGTTGGGATCACGTTATCGTTACTAGTTGGAACACTAGTTAGGTGGTGCAGAGATATAGAAACCAGTATAACAAGTAAATAGCGAAGCGGCGTATTAGAGCATATCCATTTTATCTTAGCTTAGCATATCTTGTGATTATCTTGTCTAATCTTGCTGACCCTATCATCATGGTGTTATCTTGTATTCAGTTAATTCATGTCGTTTTGTTTTTCCATGTTCACATGCTAGAAGTTACTGAACTTACTCAGGCTTTATGTTTGACTCTGTTTTCCTTTCGTCTTCTTTTCTTCCGTTCCTCCCCCCCCCAGGTAGTAAAGGAGGGAATAGTATAGCTCAGGCTAGGTTGGACCGTCACTCTTTCCCAGCTTGAAGATTTGTCGAAGTTTTGCTTGGATTCTCTTTCTAGATGCTATGGCTGGCTCTTGCTAAAATTGGGGAATATAAATGTTGTTTTATGCTTCTTTATTTTGTAAGACAGATGATACTCTGATATTATAAAGAAATCATTGTACAAACTATTTTATCAATAAAGCAAAGTTTTATTTTCCGCTGTTTAATTTCTGTCTATCTTGTAATTTATCTGCATATTTTACCCTAAAATGCTCCACAGAACTTAGTGCATTCCCTTTGTGAGTGACACTAACGAACGTGGGGTGTTACAATATGTGGGTCGCTCCCATTAGGGTGTATAATCACCTATCTAGAGGAATTTCATTTCATTCTTTAATCTATTTCGATGCTGTCCCTTTTTGGGAAACGGTGGGTCGCTCCTAACCGTTGGTGATATACATTCGATACACTCAAGCGAAATGAGTGGTCGGTCATGTGAGGGCCGGGTTGCAAGACATTCTTGTTAAACCCAGTGTATTCGCCTCTAGAGATACACTATCGGCAGGTGGTCCCATACCTTGTCATAGTCGGAATCCAATCTCCAGTAAGCGCCCGCGGTTTTGATTGTATACTATATATGTGGAGCGTGAGATGCAAGCGTTCCGCCAGATTGATATTTACTTGTATTTAGACACTATTATAATATCAGACAAGATATTGGTTTCAAAATGTTTTGGGTTATCGTAAGGTAAAAACCGTCCGTGTTTATGTATGGATTTGGTCTTACGATTTTCCTGTTCTTTTGAAAGATTTTAACTTTAAAATCAGTTTGTGTGATACCCTTAAACTTAGTATGTTTATCTCACTCTGGTTCACCAGACTGACCCGGTGTTTTGTAAATGCTCGGGTTGGCCTAGGGTGTGCAGGTTCAGGTTATCAAATGCTGTGAAGTCCAGAGACGAGCTGGAGATGTTCAGATGTATGCTATCATATAACTACTATTCCGCTGTGTGTTGTATATGGGAACAGGTTATTATAACTGTTCCATTGTGTGATGTACTCTGATATTGTAAGTATTTTTAAAGTGCTCAATAAAGATTTATTTCTGTATTATATTTTGTTCCGCTGCGATGTGAGACTCTATGTTGTGTTCTTCTTCTTCTTCTTCTATTCTAATAATTCTTTCTTATCTCACCCTCTAATTTCTTTTTAATAACTATCCAGTGTTTTCGGTGTTAGGGAGATCGACATGAGTTACGGTAAAGGTATTTATGTCGATTTTCGAGGCCGAAATTCCATGGGTCATTACAGTTTTTGAAAAGGAATGGGGGCGGCGAGTGGATTAAGGCGCCAGGCGCGAGGATCTCCGGCAAAGCCGGCTGACGTGGCACTAGCGGATCAGATTCCGGCAGCTCTGAGGCTGAGCAATGTAAAGACTAGGACTGAACGATGGGTTACGGTTTTCTGAGGAAGGAAGACAACGGAGTAAAGAATTAGAGCGGCCTAATTTGAATTGCAAATGTAATTAGTAAAAGTAATTGTGTTTAATTTATAATTAAAGAATTAAAATGTTCAAAATGCCATAACTTTGTCATATTAAATCTGAATCAAACGGGATCAGTTGTGTTGGATCTGCAACAGCAAGATCTACATGATGGAACAATCTGAAACTGATTTGGAGCTCGTCTAAATTTTGGCAGAGTGGAAAGCTTTTGGTGAGATTTATCGATTTAAAATTAAAATTAATATATATATATTTATATTGATTGTGGTTGTGATATTAAGTCTATGCATCGTATAAAATTTAGATTGATTGACTGATTGTGGATATGATGATTCATTGAATTATGTTATGTTAAAAGAAAATTGTCATTTTATTAGTATATGTCGTGTTAAAAGAAAATTGTCATTTTATTAGTATATGTTATGTTAAAAGAAAATTGTCATTTTATTTAGAATAATGTCATGTAAAACAAAAATATCACTTTTGTTTAATTAGAATCAACAAAATTAAAATGTCCCTTTTTGTTGAATTAGAATCAACAAAATAAAAAGGTCCTTTTTGTTGAATTAGAATCAACAAAATAACAATGTCCCTTTTTGTTGAATTTGTATTCACATTAAAATACCATGTTTATGTTACATGTTAAAAACAGTAGAAATTGTAAACAAATAAAAATATTATTTTATTTGTCATGTTAATGTACAATTTGTAGTCACATTAAAACACCATGTTTATGTTACATGTTAAAAAGAGTAGAAATTGTAAATAAATAAAAACATTATTTTATTTGTCATGTTAATGTATAATTTGTAGTCACATTAAAATATCAAATTTATTGTTTCATGTTAAAAAGAGTAGAAATTGTAAACAAAATGTAGTGACCCGAAACTTCCCCGGTCTCCGAAGAGATGAGAAAGAACGAATTACTATGAGGACAAGACAAAATAGAACGCAGACGGAAGAACATTTCATTGCTATTACAACAATTCCATCAGATACAAGAATATACAGAGTATAAATGAATAAATTACATTCGATAAATATCAGAGATTACAATAATTACATAGCAGCGGAAAAATAATACAAAGCACAACTGAAGGTGATATACGGATATAGAGCTTTCCGGATATCATTCCAGCTGTAAACCAGGATCCTGTGAATATAAGTCTGCAAAACCGAAACTACTAGCTGCCCGTGCGGAAAATAGGGGCACCCAGAGTTTAGGTTAAAACAATAAACTCCAGGTCAGTCATGTGACTGGTGTGAGAACCAAAACAGTTATTTAAAGCTTTACTTTAAAAGAGAGTAATTCAAGGGACCACGCCGTATAACACGGAACGGGTTTCCTCCCAAGAATACTAGTGCATAGTATAAACAGCGCAATGCTTTTCGAAAAATGAAGTTGTTATAAGACCCAGGTCCCATCACACAATGCAACGCAAGCCGGAGGATAGGGTTTTACCTTATAACAGCCAAACATGCTTGATACGTTTAAAACAAATCATTTGATACTATAATAAGTGTATAGTGTCAAAACAATTTCAATCATAAATATAAATCATAGACGGCATGAGTGCCCCATCCCACTATGTCGCCATACTAGGCTCTACAAATAAAACCGAAATACACGTATTGGAAATTGGATTTCCGTCATGAGTTGAGGCAAGGGGCAAGCTCCTCTCCGCGTTCGAGACACTCTAGCAAATGCCTCAGGGTTACGCACTCTGGGCAACCCCGGATCCTCCAAGGCCGGTCCTCACTTACGTTAGAGGATTGGCAATTCCTGAACACATGTTTCCCGGTCCTTACAGACCTATAATCGAGGCGCCTCGCATTCCAACAACCACATAGGTGAAAAGTATATAAATGTCAGGGCTGGTAAGTCACTGGCACCACCATAGCTAGAAAGAAACGTCATGCACTCCTTGGGTCCTTATCCCGTTTTTGACTCATACCGAGGTGTGAGGCTCGCGAATTCACGTTATACACAAAGCTACGCCACAAAGGCCGTGCTTTGATCATCAACCACAAGACTTTGCTTTTCAACAGAAGCCTTGATCCATGCAACTCTGTGTGCCACACAGGCAATTCATGCCATGCGATTGATATCTATCGATATATAACCTCTAAGCTCGTACGTCTCAGAGAGGGGCGTTAAGCAAGAGAATAAATTCTCCGCCGCCAAACAGATATATATTTAACAGAAATCAATCAACACAGAATGAAATCCAATGTCAGACACACAATCCATTTACAAGTTTGTTCTGGGTCTGAACGAAACCGGAGGCACTTTCCTCGCATATCCATCCATCTCCAAGTACGTCTGGACGACCACCAACTATTTCCATCCTCTTGGGTGTACAGCCCAATCAGGATCGTCAGTAATTACCCAAACGATGTGAAGACTTTCGGTCTTCAGCCACCGTCTTCATCTTCGACATATCGTCGAATCGGTTATTCAGAATGGGTATAAACCCGGACTTTCCGAACAACCCGCGTATATTAAAACAAATTCTAGAAAACACAACATACGCCTCATTCCAATTCTGAATATTCTGTTATTTAAATATTCACATCTTTTGGGAAAGGTTCCCATTAATTTTATCCAAGATAAATTCTTTAAAATTTATTCTTTAATCTTCCTTTGGATGTCATTTCAAACCAAATTATGGTTTTTCAAACTAGTCGAGATTAGCGAACCACACCGAAGTAATTATTTATTTTATTTCCCAATCCCAACCTATTCATCCCATGAAGCAAAACTGGTAATACTCCATATTTAACACCACAGTGTTGTCGGTAAAATTAATTACCATTTCACGCTCAAATCCGATTAAAGATTCAACTATCGCTTTGGAGCAAAACTGGTGATACTCCATTCTCGCTTATTTCCTAAATTTGATAATTTAGATTATCCATTCACATTTCAATCTAGTTGCAGATTCATTAAAACTCCTTTTACTGGGTTAAAGAACTAGGTGTTATTTAAAACACAATTCACGACAAACCCAAATCACATTCTACTTATTATCGGGTTAAAGAACTAGTGTTGTTTAAAACACCGTTCACGATAAACCCATTTCAAATCCAATCAAATATATTAGAAATCCTGATTATTTAAAACCCCTTTTTAAATCTAATTTATTTATTTTAAAAATAATTGGGTTTTAAATTTAGTTCAAAACTAGTTCATTTCGATAAAAAACCATTTTTACCTTTTCAAATATGGAGTTTTTCACCCCATTTTTTCCCAAATCATTTCTTATGATTTTACACAATTTATTACTATTTTTAATAATTTTATCAAGGCCCGTACAGTCGATTTCCAACAACGGCCATCGAACTGCACCTATAGCGACCTTTTTCAAATTTGATTTGGACGTATCTCCAAATCCAACTGTTAGATTTCAAATTTCTAATATTCGTTAGAAAACTCTTTTCGATATGAACCCAACGGTTCCGGTTTTAGGAGAATCCGACGGTCGGATCTCCCGTAATGTCCGTTTGAAATAAATGGTCGAAATTCGCGAACTGCCGCGGCGCGGCGTGTTCTATTCAGGCCATTATATTATATATATAATATGTATAATATATATTTCGTCGATTTCTATTTAAAACGAATTATATGAATAGTTTTGAATTCGTTTCAAAAACAATTTCAACCTTTATTTCAAATTCAAATCAAAATGGAATTCTTCCTTATAAATTCGTTTAAAAATTCCTTCCTATTCAATTCAAATTTCAGTTCAATTTGAATTTGTTTCAATTCGCTTTCAATTCAATTTGAATTCGTTTTCAATTCAATTCAATTTCAAAGTCGTTTTCTATTCGATTCAATTCAAATTGGTTTTCTATTCGATTCAATTCAAATTGGGTTTCTATTCGATTCAATTCAAATTGGTTTTCTATTCGATTTAAATCAAATTCGTTTTCTATTCCATTTGAATTCAATTTGTTTTCTATTCAATTTAATTCAAATTGGTTTTATATTCCATTCATTTCCGTTTTCTATTCGAATCAAATTCATTATATATTCAATTGAAATCCAATTCGTTTTATATTCAATTCGAAGTCAAATTCGTTATATATTCGATTGAAATCCAATTCGTTTTATATTCAATTCGAAGTCAAATTCGTTATATATTCAATTGAAATCCAATTCGTTTTATATTCAATTTGAATTCAATTTGAATTTGAATTTCATTTCAAAATATGCGATTTCGAAATCACTTTTCAATATTCATTTTAAAATGAATAAAATCGATATAAACACCGTTCACGTCAAAATGGCACATCTCTAATCAACACGGCTTCATATAATTCTATTTTCAAATATTCTATTTCAAATATTTCTTTTTCAAATATTTCCTATTCAAATATTTCTATTTCAAAATATTTCGTTCAACACATGACTAATCTCAACGGGTGAGTACAGTCAACACATGAACCTTTATTTTATATTGATAAAGATGTAAATTTTATTATTAAAATATTTCGTTCAACACATGACTAATCTCAACGGGTGAGTACAGTCAACACATGAACCTTTATTTTATATTGATAAAGATGTAAATTTTATTATTAAAATATTTCGTTCAACACATGACTAATCTCAACGGGTGAGTACAGTCAACACATGAACCTTTATTTTATAATATTCTTAATTTTCTAAATTGGAATGAGGCCCAATCAATTACCATATGGCGTTAACTATATGGATTCCATATCACACATGCATATAATAGCATTGAAAAATAATCAACCATCAACCAAAGTGCACTACACTGTATAAGCATCAAATATAGACATCTAACGCTTATAACAGCCTGTCAATCAATCGATCGACATATTTAATCAATCAGGATGACTGAACTTCAAATTTCATCCCAACACCCGTGTGGGGTTTCAAACAATCAAACACAGATTTTTATTTGTGCAGTTGGGCGATGTGTAAAATTTATCGACCCAATCAATATCAGTCAAATCAGTGTAAATAAACAAATCGCCCGATTTGTTTATAGATATTTATTTATCCACTTCGCGTTAAAAATTATATTTTTAACGATAAAATATTTTATTTCAACACATGAATTTCTATTCAGTTCATTTATTCAATAAAATTGATATTTTTATTTTTCTAACATATTTTAGAAAATTTCGGCGGCATAACGGCACGATACTAGAAATGGGACAAGGCCTAGCCTTATCCCCGGTCTAGTGAAGGCCCACGCCATTCACACATCAATCAAATCAATTTCAATTCACCAAACACTTCAATTCAACCCAAATCATCTAACTAATTTATGCAATCAAACAGACAAGTCCATGGTCTGTGGACGATTGTGTCGGGTGCTACTAAGCACCGTCTGCATCCTAGTATATATATATATATATAGCTAGAAAATGAAATTGAAAGGTGAGAAATTCTCACCGATAGCTATCCAATACCACGACTCTTCTTTTATAGAAATCTTCTTCATTCTCGCCTTTTTATCATCTTCGTTGCCCGTAGCCACTACATATGTAAAAATCGAATTTTTACCTTGTTATTCAATATATAAAAATCAAATTTTTATCTCGCTATTCAATATATAAAAATCGAATTTTTATTATCACGCTATATGGATAAAAATTCCATTTTTACCTCGTTATCTTATATATAAAAATTCTATTTTTACCTCGTTATCTTATATATAAAAATTCTCCTTTTCAACTATAAATAATTCACCTTTTCTATAATATAAAAATTATATTTTTCTCGAAGTAAAAATCATATTTTTACTTCACTACTCATCTCAAAATATCGTCTTTTCATATTTAAAAATCAAACCTTTCAAAGTTAAACATCAAATTCCTTCATAGTTTAAAAATCAAATCTTTTATAGTTTAAAGATCTAATCTTTTCTAATTTAACTATATGGTAAAAATAATATTTTGATAACAGTGTTCATATCGATAAAGATTATATTTTTAATCTCTTACATTAATAAAAATCATATTTTTATGCTCTACACTATATAAAAATTATATTTCTATTTTCCACGTCTAATAAAAATCATATTTTTATTATCTTCCTTATATAAAAATTATACCTTTATCCCTTCCACGATATAAAAATTATATTTTTATCCTTGCCATATAATAAAAATTATATTTTTATTTCGCTAATCTTTTTTTATAAAGGCATAACCCTTTTATTTTTAAAATAAAAAAAATCAGTTTTGCATAACCAAATAAAAATCAAATTTTAACCTAACAAAGAGAATCAGTTTTAAAATCGAATAGAACGATAACTAAAAATTGAAAAATAAATAAATCAAAAAGAAAAAAAAAGAAACCGACGCCCTCGTCGATTAACCCCCTCCGTCCACCGCACCGTCGCTGAAGGCCCCCACCTCGCGCCTCTCCCTTCTGTTCACCGCACCCCTCCCCTTCAGCCTCTCGCACGCCAAAAACCGCCGCCCCTGAAGTCCTAACCGCGAGCCCCTGTCGGAGCCACCACCTGCGCCGACGCCAAGACACCTCCCCCCTCCACCTCGACCTCGCGACACAGCCCTCCCCCCTTTTTTTCGAGCACGGCAATCGATTTCCCCCTCCTCTCTGATTCCTGTAAGTTTTATTTTATTTTATTTATTCGTTTTAAAATTCATTTCAACTTCCATTTCAATTCAAAGCAAAATTTAGTCAAAAACGGGATAAGGACCCAAGGAGTGCATGACGTTTCTTTCTAGCTATGGTGGTGTCAGTGACTTACCAGCCCTGACATTTATATACTTTTCATCTATGTGGTTGTTGGAATGCGAGGCGCCTCGATTATAGGTCTGTAAGGACCGGGAAACGTGTGTTCAGGAATTGCCAATCCTCTAACGTAAGTGAGGACCGGCCTTGGAGGATCCGGGGTTGCCCAGAGTGCGTAACCCTGAGGCATTAGCTAGAGTGTCTCGAACGCGGAGAGGAGCTTGCCCCTTGCCTCGACTCATGACGGAAATCCAATTTCCAATACGTGTATTTCGGTTTTATTTGTAGAGCCTAGTATGGCGACATAGTGGGATGGGGCACTCATGCCGTCTATGATTTATATTTATGATTGAAATTGTTTTGACACTATACACTTATTATAGTATCAAATGATTTGTTTTAAACGTATCAAGCATGTTTGGCTGTTATAAGGTAAAACCCTATCCTCCGGCTTGAGTTGCATTGTGTGATGGGACGTGGGTCTTATAACAGCTTCATTTTTCGAAAAAGCATTGCGCTGTTTATACTATGCACTGGTATTCTTGGGAGGAAACCCGTTCCGTGTTATACGGCGTGGTCCCTTGAATTACTCTCTTTTAAAGTAAAGCTTTAAATAACTGTTTTGGTTCTCACACCAGTCATATGACTGACCTGGAGTTTATTGTTTTAACCTAAACTCTGGGTGTCCCTATTTTCCGCACGGGCAGCTAGTAGTTTCGGTTTTGCTGATTTATATTCACAGGATCCTGGTTTACAGCTGGAATGATATCCGGAAAGCTCTGTATCCGTATATCACCTTCAGTTGTGCTTTGTATTATTTTTCCGCTGCTATGTAATTATTGTAATCTCTGATTTTTATCGAATGTAATTTATTCATTTATACTCTGTATATTCTTGTATCTGATGGAATTATTGTAATAGCAATGAAATGTTCTTCCTTCTGCGTTCTATTTTGTCTTGTCCTCACAGTAATTCGTTCTTTCTCATCTCTTCGGAGACCGAGGAAGTTTCGGGTCACTACAAAAAAAAACATTATTTTATTTGTCATGTTAATGTATAATTTGTATTCACATTAAAATACCATATTTATGTTACATGTTAAAAAGAGTAGAAATTGTAAACAAATTAAAACATTATTTTATTTGTCATGTTAATGTATAATTTTTAGTCACATTAAAATATCATGTTTATCGTTTCATGTTAAAAAGAGTAGAAATTATAAATAGGGCTGCACAAAGTATGGGTTGGGTTGGGTTAGACCAAATACTTCATCCGACCCGCATAAGTATGGGTTTAAGGTAGTTCAACCCGTATCCGACCCTATATGAGTTTAGATATGGGTTGGGTTGAAGTATGGGTTAGGTCGGGTTTAGCAGGATTGGGTTGGGTTGCTTGAATATATTGAAAAATGAGAATATAAGGGAACTTTTTAAAAAAATAATATTAAAATATTTAGCATAATATATCAAATTTTTGCTCGCATGATGCATTTAAAATAACTGATTCATTATAAGACATATTTTAATAAAATTTCATTGTAAAACACATTATAATGAATTAATTTACTACATAGTAGAACAAATGTTTTATTTTAAAATACATTAAAATGCTCTTTAAAATATATTTTCCAAATTCTATTTAGTTTGGATAGACATGAAATATGTTTTTTTGTATATTTACTATAGAATACATAAATATTATTCTAGAATTATACTATTTTAATTTTAAATAGTTTGATATTAAATTAGTTTTTTAATATAGGGTTGGGTTGGGTTAAAATACGGTTGGATTCAACAAAATATCAAACCCGACCCGTATATAATATGGGCTACAAATTGTAACCCATATATGACCCGAACTAGGATGGGTTGGGTTTTGTTTATGTGGGTTGGTCGGGTTGGTGGGTTGGGTCGGATTGGATATGGGTTGTGTGCAGCCCTAATTGTAAATAAATAAGAACCTTATTTTTATTTGTCATGTTAATGAAAGAGTTGTCGACAAAACAGAATATCACTTTTATTTGTTTTGTTGAATTAGAATTGTCAACAAAACAAAAATGTCACTTTTATTTGTTTTGTTGAATTTGAATTGTCGACAAAACAAAAATGTCACTTTTATTTGTTTTTTTGAATTATAATTGTCGACAAGACAAAAATATCACTTTGATGTGTTTTGTTGAATTAGAGTTGTCAACAAAATTAAAATATTACTTTTATTTTTTTTGTTGAATTGGAATTGTCGACAAAACAAAAATGTCACTTTTATTTGTTTTGTTGAATTAGAATTGTCGAAAAGACAAAAATATCACTTTGATGTGTTTTGTTGAATTAGAGTTGTCAACAAAATTAAAATATAACTTTTATTTGTTTTGTTGAATTATAATTGTCAACAAAACAAAAATGTCACTTTTATTTGTTTTGTTGAATTCGAATTGTCAAAAAAACAAAAATGTCACTTTTATTAATTTTGTTGAATTAGAATTGTCGACAAGACAAAAGTATCACTTTGATGTGTTTTGTTGAATTAGAGTTCTCAATAAAATTAAAATATCACTTTTATTTGTTTTGTTGAATTAGAATTGTCAACAAAACAAAAATGTCACTTTTATTTGTTTTGTTGAATTAGAATTGTCGACAAGACAAAAGTATCACTTTGATGTGTTTTGTTGAATTAGAGTTGTCAACCAAATTAAAATATCACTTTTATTTGTTTTGTTGAATTAGAGATGTCGACAAAACAAAATGTCACTTTTATTTGTTGAGTTGAATTAGATTTGTCGACAAAACAAAAATTACCTTTTATTTTGTCACCCGAATTATAAACATGTACATATGACAAAATTTGTCCTTTTATTTTATCATTAGAACTAGAAAATATGTATGTGGACAAAAGTATATTTTTTTGTCACTAGAATTATAAAACATACATGTTGACAAAATTATCTTTTTATTTTGTCACTTGAATTTGAAAATATGTATATGGACAAAATTGTCTTTTTATTTTTGTTAGTAAATGTTACATGAAATAAAAATGTCATTTTATTAGGAATAATGCATGTGCATTAAAAATGTCATTAATTTAGAATAACGTCAGGTGAAATTAAAATGTCATTTCATTAGAAAATGTTATGCTCAAATAAAAATATGTCATTTCCTTAGAATATGTTGTGTCAAATAAAAATGTCATCTTGTTAGACAAGAACAAAAATAATTACAAGTAAAAATATAGGTTTTGTTGAAATTAAATTATAAATATTTATTTATAATTTAACAGTGAAAATTGGTTAAATAGAAACGGAATTATAATCAGTTAAATTTATTTACCAATGATGTATTTAACTAGATTGTAATGTTTGAAAACCCCACATGGGTATTGGGATGATATAAGTCATACACTAGTTCCAATATTTAGCTGTATGTTAATCGATGGATTAACAGTCTATGATGAGCGTTATTTATTTATTTTAATGCTCACACAGTGGTAAATCTCACTCTGGATGTGAATGGCTTGTTTAATGATTATTTATCATTATTGTTATATACCTGTGATGTATGAAATCCATATAACTGAAATTATATGGTGATTGATTGAGTCGCATTCCAATTCAAAATTCTTTTAAAGAATATTTTTAAATAAAGAACATTTTTATATAAAGAATATTTTAAAATAAAGAATCTTTTAAAATAAACAATATGTTAAAATAACGAATTTTATAAAATTATATTCAGCAAGGAATAAAATTATGATTTTACGTCCATCTTTGGATGGGCACAAAAATATAGAAATATGAAGCCGGGTTAAGAATAGAAACGCCATTTTTAACCTGAATTGGTTTATCAATCGATTTTGTATATTTTAAAATAAATATCGAAAAGAAGTGATTTCAAAATCTAATATTTTGGAAATATTAATATTATAATATAATAAAGATATAGCATATTCAATTTTGATTTAAAACCGAAAATGAAGTTAAAATCGTTTTAAAACGAATTTATAGATATTTTATAAAATACGTTTTAAATGGAAATCGATGAAATATATAATATATATATTAATTTAACGGCCTGAATAGAACATGCCGCGCAACGACCATTTACGAATTTCGACCATTAACTTCAAATTGATGTAATGGGATATTCGACCGTCGGATTCTCCTAAAGCCGAAATGTTGGGTTCGTATCGAAAAGAGCTTGAATATAAGAGTTTTGAAATCTAACGGTTGGATTTGGAATTATGTCCAAATCAAATTTGGAAAAGGTCGCTATGGATGCAGTTCGGTGGCCATTATAGGAAACCGACTGTATGGGCCTTAATAAAATTATTAAAAATATGGAAAATTTATGTAAAATCATAATTAATAATTTAGAAAGATTTTGGATAAAAAATTCCATATTTGAAAAGATAAAAATATATTTTTATCGAAATGAACTAGTTATTAACTAGAATAAATCTTTAGTTTGGATTTAATGGAGTTTTCCAATAATTAATATTTATTTGGAATTAAATTAAATAAATAGGAATTTTTAGTTTGTCGTGAATGGTGTCTTAAATAACACTGTTCTTAAACCCTGTATGAAAAGAATAAATCTTTTAATTAAGATTATTAGATTTTCCAATTATATTTAGTTATTGGAATAAAGCAAAATGTGAATTGGGTTTATCTTGAACTGTGTTTTAAACGACATATGTTCTTTAACCCAATTAACAGTGAAAATATAAATTGGAATTTATAAATCTTTTATTAAAATTTGAATGGAAATTTTCCAAAAGTAAAGAGTTTTCCAATTTAATATATAAAATTGGAATTGAGTGGGATTCTATTTAATAATAATCGAGATGAGCTTCTGTAAAAGAGGACCGTTACTATATATGGAATTTAAAAGGCTTTGTCGTTCTTCCATTTATACTATTAGTCTGATACAAAAATTTATATTGATTATATATTGATTTGATTTCTTTGAAAATTCCATATTTAAGGGAAGATGATTTTGGGTTTATCGTGAACTTTGTTTTAAATGACATTGGTCATTTAACCCAGTTAAAGACAAGATTAATTTCTTAAACTCGAATAATCATAAAGTAATGATTTTTGATATTAAAACCAAGTTGGAGTTTTAATGAATCTTTAAAAGAAGATTAAAGAATAAATTTAAAGAATTTATCTTTGATTAAATTAATGGGAACCTTTCCCTAATAATGTGAATATTTATTTAAAAGAATATTCTGAACTGGAATGAGGCGTATGATGTGCATTTATAGCTTTTTATTATTGATCATAAAATACGCGCGTTATTCGGAAAGACCGGGTTTAACCCATTCCGAATAATTACTACGACGATTGAGAGTCAAAGATGAAGACGGTGGTTGAAGACCGGAGGTCTTTACATCGTTTGGATGGTCACAGATGTCTTGATTGGGAGGCCACCCAAGACAAGGTAATAAGTGGTAATCGTTCAGACGTACTTGGAGATCGATGGATATGCGAGAACCTCTCTCCTGTATTGGACATATGGGACGAGGAATAAGGTGTCCCTGTAACACCCCGTATTTTCTGAGAATATTAAAATAAATAAATATGCAAAAAAGTTCAAAACAGCGAATTGGGAGGGGGAATAACCGAACCGGCCCATTTTTGAGGTCGACCCGAGCCTTGCTGGTCGACTAGGGGTTAATCCAGGGTGTTTGGCTGTCAACCCATGGGCTGATTCGCTCAAATGCAGATTTTGCATCTGATTGGTTCTCATGGTTCAGGGTTAATCTAATGGTCCTAAATAACTTCCTACACCTATATATACATCCCTAACCTAAACCTAAATCTCTTACACAATTCTCTAGCCTCCATTGCTCTCTTCTTCTCTAAAAAAATAAATCAATGGCGTCTCTACTCCGCTGAAACCTAAGCTAGGACTTGTGCTTCTTCTTCCTCCAATTCTGATTAGGATTAAAAGAGAACAACTACAACACCTTTTTCTTTTAGAATCCAACCAAGGCAAGTACAGTTATTTTCTAATATGAAATTTAATTATGATCCTAGCATGATAATGAATCTGAATCTAAGGTTATGTCTTTTTCTGTTTATCAGATCTGTTCTTTTGCTTTATTGTTATTATTCTGTTTGTCATGTATTTCTTCCTTCTTTCTTTCTTTTTGTTTGATAGTCAGGCTACCACGAGCCTGAGCCAAATCTCATAAGAGATGAACGTATAAATGCTAAATTTTGGGAAGAATATTGAATGAGACATATTCGGGCATAATTGATTTGTAACTAATTTGAGGACACAACGCATGTTGTAATTCTGGACATAAATTTGAGGCATATTGCATAAGATGACCCATGACTTGGAAGAAGAGGATTATTGTGACTTAAAACATAAAATAGGTTGCAACTTCGAAACATAAATCTAGGCATATAATTGAACATAGTTTTGAGGTATAAAGAATATTGGACATATGACATGGGATTTGGGGCGTAAAATTTAACTATGAACATGTAACTGATTTGGATGCATAGTACAAGTTGTAATTCAAGATCTAGATCTGGACATACTATACATATTATAGTCTGTAATTTGAAAAAAAAAGAGAATTAATTTGCATATGACTTAGGTGTAAAAATCTATATTAAGATTTGATAATCATTAAGTGTGAATACACCTAAATGGGGATTTTTGGATATGTGGCATGCATTGTAATTAATGGTTATATTTGGCATAATTTATGTGTGAATCATGATTGGGATTTTTGAGCATATTCTGTACTATGCAAATTTAACTAAAATTTGGGTATATGTCATATTATGAATCATGACCATGATTTAGGCATGTGAATTTAGGCCTAATTTATAATTAGGCAAGAATTGTCAATGAAACCTTAAGGAATGTTTTAGATCTAGTAAATCTGTTTAATCTATTGAATTGCCTAATCTGCTAAATCTGTTATCTGTTTAATCTGTTGAATTGCCTAAACTGCTAAAGATGTTGAAACGCCAAATCTTCTAATTATGTTAACTGCCTAATCTGCTAAATTTGTTGTGTCGCCTAATCTGTTAAATCTATTGAAAAGCTAAATAGTTGTAATTTGTAGGCAACCTAAGATTGAGTAAAACATGTTAATTTGATTAATCTGCTGCGACTTGAGAAGGAGTTAAATTTGTTAAATGAACATAGTTAGTCTGATATTTTCTATAAGGGAATAAAGTAGCTATGACACAAGGTTAGATTCCGTTTGCGGTGGAAGCCTGCCCGGAACCAATCGTCTTAACTAGCAACCGTAAACTGTCAGTCTAATGTGAGAGGTCGTAGGCATAACTAAAATATGCTTAGACACGAGGTTAGGTCTGGCTTGTGGCAGAAGTCTGCCCGGAACCGCCCGGCACATCCAGCAGCCACAAGCTAGCGACCTAATGCGAGAGGTCTGCGCATTAATAATTTATTAATGAAAATCTAAGATAAATATGATGTCTAAAACGTGTTGGCTGGATAGGGTTAAACCAACTGGACTAATGAATTTAACAAACCCGTTTTGTGCATCTGTAGGCCCAATACAAAGTTAGACAAATCTGTAAATCTGTTAAATCCGTATATCTGATCCGTTAGTCTGAAAACTTGTTAACTTAGTTGTCTGATCTGTGAACTAGTTGATCTGAACTCTGTATGTCTGAACTTGTAAACAAGTTAACCTGAAATCAGTTAGTCTGGGGATACAAGGTTAGGAGGGAAATTACTTGTGTCATCTGTTGATTGGGACCCATATTAGTCAGTAACCCTATCTGGTATCAAAAACTATGACCCAACAGTAGATAGGGTCCAGGCACGCTTACTGAACTAATTATAAGCGGTTCGTTCTGATAATGGCGAGGGGTGTTGATGGTACGTTCCAACCGGGTCATGTGCGTGCATGGATCCCGGTCTGCCTCTGAGGATGTAAGACGCCGTGACATCTGTAAGTATGTCTGTGTCATTCAAAGGTTGCCACTTTAGGGAGTGATACACCCTTCTGTGGGGCTGGCACAGGGTGTTTATGTATTAGGGAGCCGATCGCAGGGGATAGGACTTAGGCTCCACTTAGCTTTGTCTGTTTCTGTGGGGTACCGTCTGTTTTCTATTGGGTGGTAACACCTGTCTGTTTCTGCGTGGTACCGTCTGTTGGGGTGGTAAAGGCCTATTTACTAGTGTACACCTAATTCTACATTCTGTTTCCGTAGGGATTAATCTGTTTCTGTTTCTGTACCTTCTGTTCGGGTGGTAAAGTCCCATTATTAGCATTATGTTTCTGTACTTTCTGTTGGGTTGGTAAAGGCCCATTAATAGCATTCTCTTCTGTGGAAATTCTGTTCCCGTTTCTGTTTCAGTTTGGACATTGGGGTGACACCTAATCCTATTATACTAGTATTAGTGTAGTGAAGTGAAAAGTAATAGCTTATATCATCCTGTTTCTTCTGTTTAGTTTAAGTATATCTGTTACTCTTGTTGCTATCATCTCTTATCCAGCTTTATTTTCATGTTATGATTATTATTATCTATTCATATGTTGAAAGTCACTGGACTTGCCATACCTTTATGTCTGACCCTTGTTGTTTCGCCTCTTTTCTTCCGTTTCCCCCCAGGTTTCCAAGGAGGGAGTACTCTAGCTTGATCCGGATTCCTTCTGCTTGAAGTGCTTAAAGTATGGCTTGGCTCTTTATAGCTTCTGTTCTGTGGGGATTATGATTTTAAAGTTTTGTACTCTGATGGTTTTGAACAAGGCTGATATGTATGTACTTGAGTTTTTGGTAAAGTTGTAACCAAACTGTTTTCTGTTTTTTTTCCGCTGCAATAAAATTATAAAGTTTTTCAAGTACTATTTTATATCTGTCTTGTAACATTTTGTTCTGTTTACTAAAACGCTCCATCAAAGTTAAGGCATTCCCTTTGTGAGTGACCTTAACGGAGGTGGGGTGTTACACTTAGTATCAGAGCTGAAGGTTACCAGATTTGATAAAAAGTTTTGAAAACAATTTTCAAAAAGGTTTTAAAAAGGAAGTATTTTCAAAAGTAAAGCTAATTTTGAAAAACATAATCCCAAAAATCCATATATTTATCTTTTGATCCTCTGTTTGAATCTTTGTTTCCTTATTTCTCCGGGGCTCGCGGCTTTCTGGGATGTAACCTCATCGCGGCATGGTTCTGTAGGCTTGATAAGACTACGACACCGGTCAAAGGGCAAATAAGCGCCCGACTTCCATCTGTAGCCGCAGTAGTCTCACCTACGGCTAATTTTCTTTCGAGCTTTGTAGAATTTTCCTTGCGATGGAGGCCGCTTTCGAGGGACTTGTCAACGTGTTACACACGGATAGTAAAGATGAGAATGAGGGAGTTTGGCTAAGGAGCACAACCCAAGGATGAGAAACTCATGGATA
The DNA here is from genome assembly GCA_030737875.1 of Allium sativum. NCBI lineage: Eukaryota > Viridiplantae > Streptophyta > Magnoliopsida > Asparagales > Amaryllidaceae > Allium > Allium sativum. The sequence goes on from CM060920.1 coordinate 435,391,833, forward strand.
TGGACTTGGTTCACAAAGGAGGCAAAAAGGAAACACAAAAGACGGAAGAAAAGTATGAAGATAAAGGAGGAGAAAAGTGCTTTACTTATGGAAGCTTGACTCATCTGAACAAGGATTGCCGAAAGAGGAAGGACACTCACTTCAACTGTGGTGAGATGGGACACTTCACTAGGGACTGCCCGAAGAAACGGGGGCAAGGATAGAGGACATGACCTACTTCGGGAAGGCAGGCGAATGCTCTCATAGTTGGTGGATAAGATAGAAGTAGGAAAATTTATGTAGAGAGTTTAGTTTCCTTATCTGGTTATTGAGTTAGAACTCTTTCCGATTATGGCATTCTGATTCTGTAGTCGAGTCTCTGCACTTTAATACTAGTCTTGTTTTTGATCTGGTTATAGTCTCAAACCCCATAGGGGTTACGACTCATCTGTTGGTGATAGGTTGGGGTTTGAGGGTATCTGTGTTAGGCGTCAAGTCGATTGTAATGCACACATTCTGGGTTTTTGAGGGATATGGTGGGATTTTCCCATGCTTAGTTTTCTAAGAATCATTCGATAATCTGATATGTACTAGTAGTCTGTAAGCATCTGGATATTTCTGAAAAGGTTAAGATTTCCAATTTTGACATTGTCTAAAGAGGGTAATCCTCTGGGTGTTAACCTGATGTTGATCTCGGTCTTCGGGGTTGATACTTATGGGAATTATTCTCACAACCAATGTCTGATGGGAACCAAGTTTTTGTTTTATCTGTACTCGCTTCCATCACTCGACTGTATCCTATTGATCGAGTATTCAACCTATAGATAGGAATCCTATGGATGTAAACATGTGTTTGAGACATGTTATGTTTGATGGTTGCAAGTGGATGCAAGTGGTTGCTAGTGGTTGCTCGTGGATGCATATACACACACTAGGCACTAGATCAGCTCAAAAACACTCTCATATTGCATATGGATGTGTGTGCATTTTTCAAATTTTGTGGATGCAGAATGATTGACTCCTCACATGGATGTTGCATTTGGATTAATGGTTATGCACTCATATAGAAATGATGTGTATCAAATAGGATTTCTTGCATACATATTTGGACTCATGGCACTAACAAGATTTACATTAAGGAGGTCAACTGGATCAGTAGACCGCCTGATTTTTCATTAGATAAGAAACATATACACACACTTTGCATATGTTCATACGACATTAGAAACCTTTTAAGGACAATGGATGCCTGTGATTGAATGGTTGAGTAGATGGATGTTGGATGTTAGGATACATTCTTCTTAACTTGAAGGTTTCAGGGACGAAATCCTTTAAGGAGGGGAGAATGTAACACCCCGTATTTTCTGAGAATATTAAAATAAATAAATATGCAAAAAAGTTCAAAACAGCGAATTGGGAGGGGGAATAACCGAACCGGCCCATTTTTGAGGTCGACCCAAGCTCCGCTGGGTCGACTAGGGGTTAATCCAGGGTGTTTGGCTGTCAACCCGTGGGCCGATTCGCTCAAATGCAGATTTTGCATCTGATTGGTTCTCATGGTTCAGGGTTAATCTAATGGTCCTAAGTAACTTCCTACACCTATATATACATCCCTAACCTAAACCTAAATCTCTTACATAATTCTCTAGCCTCTATTGCTCTCTTCTTCTCTAGAAAAATAAATCAATGGCATCTCTACTCTGCTGAAACCTAAGCTAGGACTTGTGCTTCTTCTTCCTCCAATTCGGATTAGGATTAAAAGAGAACAACTACAACACCTTTTTCTTTTAGAATCCAACCAAGGCAAGTACAGTTATTTTCCGATATGAAATTTAATTATGATCCTAGCATGATAAAGAATCTGAATCTGAGGTTATGTCTTTTTCTGTTTATCAGATCTGTTCTTCTGCTTTATTGTTATTATTCTGTTTGTTATGTATTTCTTCCTTCTTTCTTTCTTTTTGTTTGATAGCCCGGCTACCACGAGCCTGAGCCAAATCTCATAAGAGATGAACGTATAAACGCTAAATTTTGGGAAGAATATTGAATGAGGCATATTTGGGCATAATTGATTTGTAACTAATTTGAGGACACAACGCATGTTGTAATTCTGGACATAAATTTGAGGCATATTGCATAAGATGACCTATGACTTGGAAGAAGAGGATTATTGTGACTTAAAACATAAAATTGGTTGCAACTTAGAAACATAAATCTGAGGCATATAATTGAACATAGTTTTGAGGTATAAAGAATATTGGACATATGACATGGGATTTGGGGCGTAAAATTTAACTGTGAACATGTAACTGATTTGGATGCATAGTACAAGTTGTAATTCAAGATCTAGATCTGGACATACTATACATATTATAGACTGTAATTTGAAAAAAAAAGAGAATTAATTTGCATATGACTTAGGTGTAAAAATCTATATTAAGATTTTATAACTATTAAGTGTGAATACACCTAAATGGGGAATTTTGGATATGTGGCATGCATTGTAATTAATGGTTATATTGGCCATAATTTATGTGTGAATCACGATTGGGATTTTTGAGCATATTCTGTACTATGCAAATTTAACTAAAATTTGGGTATATGTCATATTATGAATCATGACCATGATTTAGGCATGTGAATTTAGGCCTAATTTATAATTAGGCAAGAATTGTCAATGAAACCTTAAGGAATGTTTTAGATCTGGTAAATCTGTTTAATCTATTGAATTGCCTAATCTATTAAATCTGTTATCTGTTTAATCTGTTGAATTGCCTAAACTGCTAAATATGTTGAAACGCCAAATCTGCTAATTATGTTAAACTGCCTAATCTGCTAAATCTGTTGTGTCGCCTAATCTGTTAAATCTATTGAAAAGCTGAATAATTGTAATTTGTAGGCAACCTAAGATTGAGTAAAACATGTTAATTTGATTAATCTGCTGCGACTTGAGAAGAAGTTAAATTTGTTAAATGAACATAATTAGTCTGATATTTTCTATAAGGGAATAAAGTGGCTATGACACGAGGTTAGACTCCGTTTGCGGTGGAAGCCTGCCCGGAACCAACTGGCTTAACCAGCAACCGCAAACTGTCAGTCTAATGTGAGAGGTCGTAGGCATAACTAAAATATGCTTAGACACGAGGTTAGGTCTGGCTTATGGCGGAAGTCTGCCCAAAACCGCCCGGCACATCCAGCAGCCACAAGCTAGCGACCTAATGTGAGAGGTTTGCGCATTAATAATTAATTAATGCAAATATAAGATAAATATGATGTCTAAAACGTGTTGGGTGGATAGGGTTAAACCAACTGGACTAATGAATTTAACAAACCTGTTTCGTGCATCTATAGGCCCAATACAAAGTTAGACAAATCTGTAAATCTGTTAAATCCGTATACATGATCCGTTAGTCTGAAACCTTGTTAACTTAGTTGTCTGATCTGTGAACTAGTTGATCTGAACTCTGTATGTCTGAACTTGTAAACAGGTTAACCTGAAATCTGTTAGTCTGGGGACACAAGGTTAGGAGGAAAATTACTTGTGTAATCTGTTGTTTGGGACCCATATTAGTCAGTAACCCTTTCTGGTATCAAAAACTATGACCCAACAGTAGGTAGGGTCCAGGCACGCTTACTGAACTAATTATAAGCGGTTCATTCTAATAAAGGCGAGGGGTGTTGGTGGTTCGTTCCAACCGGGTCATGTGCGTGCATGGATCCCGGCCTGCCCCTGAGGATGTAAGACGCCATGACATCTGTAAATAGGTCTGTGTCATTCAAAGTTTGCCATTTTAGGGAGTGATACACCCTTCTATGGGGCTGGCACAGGGTATTTATGTATTAGGGAGCCGATCGCAGGGGATAGGACTTAGGGTACACTTAGCTCTATCTGTTTTTGTGGGGTACCGTTTTTTTTCTGTTGGGTGATAACACCTGTTTGTTTCTGCATGGTACTGTCTGTTGGGGTGGTAAAGACCCATTTACTAGTGTACACCTAATTCTACATTCTGTTTACGTAGGGATTAACCTGTTTCTGTTTCTGTACCTTCTGTTCGGGTGGTAAAGGCCCATTATTAGCATTATGTTTCTGTACTTTCTGTTGGGGTGGTAAAGGCCCATTAATAGCATTCTCTTCTGTGGAAATTCTGTTCCCGTTTCTGTTTCAGTTTAGACATTGGGGTGACACCTAATCCTGTTATACTAGTATTAGTGCAGTGAAGTGAAAAGTAATAGCTTATATCATCCTGTTTCTTCTGTTTAGTTTAAGTATATCTGTTACTCTTGTTGCTGTCATCTCTTATCCAGCTTTATTTCATGTTATGATTATTATTATCTGTTCATATGCTGAAAGTCACTGGAGTTGCCAGACATTTATGTCTGACCCTTGTTGTTTCGCCTCTTTTCTTCCGTCCCCCCCCCCTCCCAGGTTTCCAAGGAGGGAATACTCTAGCTTGATCCAGATTCCTTCTGCTTGAAGTGCTTGAAGTGATTAAAGTATCGCTTAGCTCTTTATAGCTTCTGTTCTGTGGGGAATATGATTTTAAAGTTTTGTACTCTGATGGTTTTGAACAAGGCTGATATATATGTACTTGAGTTTTTGGTAAAGTTGTAACCAAACTGATTTCTGTTTTTTTTTCTGTTGCAATAAAATTATAAATTTTTTCAAGTACTATTTTATATCTGTATTGTAACATTTTGTTCTGTCTACTAAAACGCTCCATCAAAGTTAAGGCATTCCCTTTGTGAGTGACGTTAACGGAGGTGGGGTGTTACAGTCCCCGTTTTCATTCAGACCTAGAACGGACTTGTAAATGGATGGTATGTCAGACGTTGTATTCCTTTATGCTGTATTCATCGATCTCTGCTAAATATATATCTGTTTGGTGACGGAGAATTTTATTCTCTTGCATAACACCCTTCTCTGAAACGTACGAGCTTAGAGGTTATATATTGGCAGAAATCAATGGTATGGTATGAATTGACAATGTGGCATGCTAAGATGCAAATGATCAAGGCTTTTGTTGAAAAGCAGAGCCTTGTGGTTGATGATCAAAGCACAGCTTTATTTAGCATAGCTTTGTGTTGTGATACTTCGCGAGCCTCACACCCCAATATGAACCAGAAACGGGAAGAAAGACTGCATGGTGGACATACGTTTCTTTCTAGCTAGAAGTGGTGTTAGGGCTTTACAAGCCCTGGTATTTTAACTTATGTGGATGATGGAATAAGGCGCCTCAGTTATTTGAGTCCCTAGTGGCTCTATATTTACGCCCCATAGGGCGGGGAACCGTATTGTTCAGGCACAACTAATCCACTAACATATTTGTGGACTGGCCCTGAAGATCCAAGGTGCAGTTGCGGCTGATCCTGAGGCATGGGCTAGAGTGTCTCGAATTCGGTAAGGACGATCCCTTGCCATGGTTCATGATGGAAATCCAACTTCCAATACGACCCATATGGTTTTGATTGTAAACCTATATATAGCGACATAGTATATGGTAGCTATGCCATCTATGATTGATACATTATGATTGAAATGTTTTTGAAACATATATACACACTAATAATAATATCAACTCCGTTTTATCGTATCAAGCATTTTTGACCATTATAAGGTTATACTCTATCCTTCGGTTTGCATTGCATTGTGTGATGGGACTTGAGTCTTATAATGGTTTCATTTTTCTGAAAAGCATTGCGTTGTTTAACGATTTACCTTATTTCATGCACTGGAAGTCCAATGAAGTAAACCCATTCCGCGTTAGCGGCATGGTCCTGTGATTCGCCATATTGTTAGATAAGTTAGGAAAGATTTCTTATACCAGTCCCATTACTGACTCGTAGTTTGTTTCACTTTGCAAATTTAGGTGCCCTCTTTTCACATGGGCAGTCGAGTGGCTTGTTTTGCTGATATTTCTTATTTGAGCTGGATTCTGGATCGAAGCTTAAAGCTGTGTATAAAGCAATGATAGTCTTCCGCTGCATAGTGTTAAGTTTATTGTAAATTAATCTTCCACTGTATTATTATATTCGATGTACTCTGATATATTCTGCACTCTGATGTAACATTATTATGATGTTAATAAAAGTCTTCTGTTATTTGTTCTGATGTATTGCATGCCCAAAGTTAGCGTATTCGGGATTCGAACGGTCTTAGTCGATTTTGCGATCGATTAGGTCCGGGCAAAATCCGAATCATTATAGTTCGTATCAGAGTTTTGGTTAGGTCAAATCTTTGGGGTACAACTCGTTAGAACTGAACAAAAGACTCATTAGAGATAGGAATAATAATGTCCTATAAAAGAATACTCATTAGAGATAGGATCAGTAGTATTCTAGAATGAGAAAAATCTTTATAGATGGGGTTTGTAATGCCCTAGATTGAGTTGAGAGTGACAAGTTTATTATTAACGTATTTGTGATTATATAAATAATCCGATTTTAGGAAATATGATTTTCGGAATATATAAAAGTTATATATATTTGATAAGTTAATCAACTAATAAAATTATATAAAAAATCTAAAAGTTGAGATAGGTTAGTTAAACAACTTTCAGCTTCGTTCCTTTTCGAGGACGAAAAGATTTTAACTGGGGGAGATTGTAACAACCCAGAATTTTGGAACCAATTTAAAATTTTTATTTTAGAAATTTTAATGGATTTTGAATATTTAAAATAATCTATTTTAAATAATAATGACTAAAAATTTGTTTTAATCGAAGTTAGAACGATTTCTTTTAATTTAATTATAAAAGGAGTTTAAAATAGCACGGCAGTTTGAAAATTTGAATTTGAACTTTGACTGAATGTGTAGGATGCAAAATAAATCAGATTTTAGTGAAACCAAAAATATTTAAATATGTTTAAAAATATCTTTCCAAGGAATCTGAAAACTTGAGATTTCATAACAGGAATCAAAAGTTATGTCCAGTTTAAAATTCAGAATAGTCGATGTAGAATTTATATATATTTTAATATAAGCCCTTAAAAATAGCCATTTTTCAAACGACCTCCGATTTCGACGAAACCACTTTTTTTGGATCCGGAATGTCAAATCATTGCCAGTTCCAATTTTCAGAATTTTTGGAATTAATATGTGAGCGTGGCAAAAGAAAACGTGTTTTGTCAATTTCAGTCAAATTTAATCGACCTGAAAATGGCCATTTTTCAAACTATCTCAAAATTGGATGAAATTAATTTTGTTAGAACCGTATAGTCAAAAGAAAGCCAGAAATAATTTTTCTTTAATTTTTAGAGTCAGTATGTGGCCCCAGTAAATTTAAATGTACGATCAAATTAAATAATTAAATGATTTATATTTTAAATTTAAGAAAACTGGGCTAAGACGATTAAACGGATTACGGGACCTAGTCCATTGTGTCCGAAATTGGGGTATTTGGCTAGGGGAGACATTAACTGGGCTGGATTTGGAGTTCGTACAGATTAACGGGCTTTTTGTTTGAATTAAATAATTAAATAAATATAAAATACACTATAAATACGGTTCAAAATACTAAAACCCTAATTCAGTAATTATAGACGCCGCCCTCTCTTGATTTCAATAGCCACTTTCATCCTAATTTCTTTAGTTAATTATTTCTAATCCACCAAGAATTAAATCCCCATTATAAAACAAAATTCGAAGTATTTTTTTTTTGACAGCAAAAGGTAGTGAATCTAATGATTCACGCCTAGAAATACCATATATATAGAGTTCAGTACAGTACAGGAAACATAGTATATGTACATCATTTACAAGCCAGCAACAAAAAGACAATCATCATAGCCTGACGCAGCAGGTACATAAGTAAACTTAAACATAAGAAGCATCATACATAAACAGCAACATGAAGCTAACCACTAATGTGCCTGCATTTGCGGTCGTGAACTCTTGCAGCGATGGTGTCTACGAACTTCTCCTTGTCCATCCCTACCCACAATAAAACATATTTAAGAATAATGAAGACAGTTTTATCAGGCGATTGCATCTTGAATTTGAACTTTCTAGAGTTTCTCTCATGCCATAATATCCAAGTATAAGCGAAGTTAAGTAGAACAAAAAGACTTTTTTTATGTGTGTTGTCTAAATTTGGTAAAAAAGTTAACCAAAAATGTTGTTGGCCTTTGATTGAGTCCCTCCAGTCTAAGTTTAAATCAAGGTACACGATACACTTCGTCCATACATAAAACGCAAAATCACATCTCCAGAAAACATGTTTGTAGTCTTCATCAGCTTCATCACAAAAAGCGCAACCGGTATTGACAACAAAACCCTTACGCCTTAGTCTGCAACCGGTATTCAGTCGATCATGAAGCACAATCCACATATGAATCTTAACCTTCAGCGGCACCTTCTTTGTCTTCCACATTCGATCAAACTCCAGTCTTCTACAACCCGAAAAGGTAACTAGCTTATAAACACTTCTAACCCGAAACACCTCCTTGCTATCATCTCCCATCCACACAAACTCATCTTTTCCTTTAGTTAAATGGACATTCGCCAACCACAAATATAGCTGGCAAAGTTGTTGAAGAGCATCACCAAAGACAAGTCGGCAGAAAGATAGTCTCCACTTAAAATCAGTAGCCTCAGAGTTATACATATCTCCAACAGAACAGTGTGTGTTACATGCAATTTCAAATAGCTCCTTCAATTCATCTTTCAATGGTATAGGTAATAGCCAAGAGTCATGCCATAATGATATGTTAAACCCATTACGAACCACCACTTTACTGCCAATCTTAATCCACTGCGAAAAACTCATAACCCCTTTCCAGAAAACAGAGCAGCGTGACCAGTCCCTATTACAGTCAAAAACACCCCCATAATAAACATTTATAATCCATTCTTTCCAAAGGGCCTTCTTTTCGCCAAGCATCAGCCACAACCATTTGCAAAGAAGTGCAACATTCATGTCTTTCAAATTAAGCACACCTAATCCACCTTGATCTTTAGCTTTACAAACCTGCCCCCAAGAAACGAGACAACTTAATTTCTTAGTCTCCTTCTCACTCGTCCAGAAAAAATTCCTTCGCATTGTATCAATCATGTCTATGGCCCATCCCGGACACCTAAAAAAGGAGAGCCAGTAAAGAGGCAAGGAGGAGAGAACTGAGTTTACCAGCACCAGTCTGCCTGCTCTAGAGAGGGATCGGCCTTTCCATCTAGCCATCTTCACATCAACTTTCTCAATGAGATGGATCCAGTCCTTTTTGAAAAGCTTCTTTGATCTAATGCACATACCCAGATAGTTTAAAGGGAAGTTGTCCTCCTTGCAGTTGAGCATCATTCCACAGTTCTTTGACAGCTCAGCATTGCAACCCAGAGTGTAGACGCTGCTCTTATGAAAGTTAATTTTCAAACCTGATAAACTCTCAAAAGCATACAACAAAAATTTGAGTGTAGCAATGTATTTACAATCAGGTTTACTAAAGATGATAGTTTCATCTGCATAGTGTAAAGAATTGATACCGCCCATCACATGCTCATCCCCAAAGCTCTGTAACATCCTACTAGCAGAACTAACCTTCAGAATTCAAGAGAAAACATCAGCCACCAGGTCAAAGAAGAGGGGGGATAAAGGATCCCCTTGCCTTAAACCCCTCTTCGAATAGATAGTACGGCCAGCAATACCATTCACACAAATATTGGATCTGCTCGAAGTCAAGATCATAAGAATCTAGTTAATCCACCTCATAGGAAAGCCCCTTGCAGTAAGAATGTCAATTAAGAATCTCCAATCCACTGTGTCAAAAGCCTTAGCAAAGTCCAGTTTGATGATAGCACATGGGACATTATACCTATCGCAATATGAGATTACCTCCTGAACCAGAACAACACCATCCAAAATAAATCTGCCTCTAATAAAAGCCGTTTGAGAGTGGTCAATTAAATCATCCAACTTTTTTTTCAACCTATTCTCCAACACCTTCGTGATTAATTTAGAAGTGGTATTTAAGAGACTAATAGGTCGGAAATCTGCCGCCGTAACATTTCCTTCTTTTTTAGGAATCAAAACAACATTTGCGTAGCTCAACAGCTCAAGTCTAATAGAGCCATCATACAGTTCTTCAAACAGTCTTAAAATATCCTTTCTCACCATTTTCCAATATCTTTTAATAAAGAAGTTAGGAAACCCATCAGGCCCTAGCGCCTTGTCACCAGGCATCTCATCAAGAGCAGACAAAATCTCTTCCTCTATAAAAGCGTTTTCAAGATCATCAAGTTTAATATCAGAAGGATAAAGTTTGCTCCAGTCCACCGTGCATCTGTTTTCAATCCTCTCCGCAAAAATGCTTTTATAAAACTCAGTGAAAATTTCGCTAAGTGTCTTCTGGTCCCCAATTTCTTCACCATCTTTCCAAATACTACTGATCATATTTGTTCTGCGTCTTCCATTTGCAATTCTATGAAAGTAACTTGTATTGTTGTCTCCTTCTTTGAGCCATTGAGATCTGAATCTTTGATGCCAATAAATCTCCTCTTGATCGATCACCTTCAACAGTTCCTTTTCTTTCTTCAAAAGCACAAACTTCTCTTCTTCATTCAAAAATCCTCTCTCTTCCAGAATGTTGAATTCCAGGATTTCTTTTTCAAGCGCTGCTTTTTTGATCTTGATATTACCAAACACCTCTTTGCTCCATTTAATCAAGAATTTACGTAACATCTTCAGTTTCCTACATAAGTTGCTGGCAGCATCGCCACGATCACCAAAACCATCCCATTTACCCACAAGCATTTCATCAAAATTGTTTTCCAGACACCACATCTTTTCAAATCTGAAAAAAACTTTTGTATTGACCAAGTCTCCAGTATCCAGCAAAATAGGGCAGTGATCCGATATAATCGAGGATAAACCCTTCTGAGAAGTAAGAGGATGTAAATCTTCAAAAGATGTATTGATGAAGAAACGATCTAACTTAACTAGGGTAGGTGGATTCCTCCGATCACTCCAGGTGTACCTTCTATTATTCAAGGGAAGGTCGATCAGGGCACAGTCATTGACAAACATCCTAAAGTCTTCCATATCTCCCAAGTGGTTTCCCTTACTATTACTTCTTTCATAGTCAAATCTAGTTACGTTGAAATCACCACCAATTACCCAAGGTCCATAAGACAAATTGTAAAACTCCATCCCTTCACTCCATAAGGTCTTCCTCTCAATTCTAGTATTAGGTCCATACACATTAGAAAAGAAGTATAACACTTTGCTTTTTCTACATTCCAACGCAACATGAAGACAGTGGGTCTGCTTAATCTCTTGTTTAAAGACCAAAGATTACTATTCCATCCAGTAAATAAACCCCCAGCACTCCCCACAGCAGGGATGAAACACCAAGAGTCAAGAACACCCCAACCCAGACTTCTAAAAATATTATCACCAGGAGTTTCAAGTTTTGTCTCTTGCAACAACACAATATCTGGCTTATTAGATTTTAAGTAATTTTTGACTCTAAGACACTTATCAAAAGTTCCTAGACCTCTAACATTCCATGTTATAATAATCATGGTACAACGTTTGCCCTCTCTAATTCTTTATTCTTAATGTCATTTATAACTTGGTCATTTAAAACGAGGCCAGAATTTCTAGCTAACTCATGCATTTTATCATAAGGTAAAGAGTTAAACAAGGCAGGGACATAAGTGCTACCTTCAAGCGGATGGTCCAACCTCCTAGCACTTCTACGCAGCATCACCACTCCCGCATCCAAAGCCTTTTTGCCTCTGGAAATGACTCTTCTTGTTGATGAACATTCTCCTGAAATAGCAACCTCCTTGCCTTTGCGTGAAGAGTAATCACCAGCTTCGTTGAGATCCATTGACTCTTCAGCACCACCACCATTTACTGAGTTACTATCTTCCAGTCTTTCAGCATCATTCATATTCCCCTGATTAATCACCTTGGCCGCACCCACAATTTTTCCCGCAACATCAAATTCAACTTGTATACCACCCTCGTAAATTACAATCTGGTTCCCCACGTCTCCTTCAGCACCCACTCCTGCTCCATCACCAGAGGAAATAATGATTGGGTTGCCACTTCCACCGTTCAAACCCCCATCATCGAAACCCTCGACATTATCAACAGCATTTCCATCAGCATTGCCATCACTAGAGTCATCAGCGTTACCATGTTCCTCATCATTACCCTCCTCATTCTCAGAACCAGCAATATAAACACCCCCAACCTGTCTCGCAGTATATGAAAGAGCCCTTAACCTCCCTTCACTATCCGTCGAAAAAACACGATTTTTAAATCTCAACACTTCATTAGTAGGAAAAGGTTCACCATCATCACTTTTCTCAATTAAAATTTTATGGAGAAATCCTTCAACAGGGAACCATTTTGATATAGGAAGGGCAATAGGATCTTCCACTAACAATTCAGCCTTCAACCATGAAAAATCAGGTACATGCAGTGCTCTGTATTGCACCCTGTGAACCTCCCCAATCTCCGCCAGAGCCGCCTTCAATACACTTAGTCTTCTACAAATCACTGGTGCATGTTTGATCAAAACCCATTGCTTCATCTTCTCCTTCTGGAGGCAGCCAAAGTCGGGCGACCACCTTCGCAATTGCAAAGATCCTTCATTTAGTCCAATAGCGTACTTCCAATTATCAGTAGTTAACATGAAAGGTGGAAACTTCACGATAAAGTTGTCTCCCATCTTCCTAATATTCCAATTCCAGAAAGGAGCCCTCACTCCAAATCTATTTTTGAGAATCCGCTCCATTTGTGCCATTGAGAAGGATCAACGCTCAATAGAAATCACAACCATCGAGCATGCCCAGTTGAATTCCCTTGGGAAATTCCTTGTAGAGATCGGCGCAGGAGAATTCGCCATTTTTGGAGGAAAAGGAAACGATGCTTTACAATTAAATCCTTTATGACCCATTTTTCGACATTTAAAACAAACCAGAGGATTACTATACGAACGCGCCCAGTGATCATTAGATCTGCATCAAAAACACCCCTTATTCGATTTAATGTTTATGAGAAAGGAGCCATAATTATCTCGGTTTCTAGATGATGATTCGAATTTAGTGCCTTGAGATTTAATTGGAAAAGTATTTATACGCTCAGATCTATTATTAAAAAAAGGATAACGCTTTACAGGTGGACGTTGAAGAATGTCCTTGTACATAGGGGGAGGATCTTTGTCTTGTCTGCCTTTGTTTGTATATGGATCTGAATTTTGCTTACCAAACGAAGATGCTAAGGAAGAGAAAGCATTTTTCAATTCGAGTTTTGAATTCTCTAAGACGGATCTGAAGGACGCCATGGCTATTTTTTGATCTAATTATTATTCCCAGTGAAATATATCCAAAATTCGAAGTATTTTCCGAGAGCTTCAACATAATACGGTGATGATGGGTTTTTACTGTATTGATGTTGAGATCTCGAGCCACAAAGGGGCTGCGTTCGGGGAAGTTTTGAAAGGGAATGGGGGTGGCGAGTGGATCAAGGCGCCAGGCGCGGGGAGCTCTGGCGAAGCTGGCTGACGTGGCACTGGCGGATCAGATTCCGATGGCTCTGAGGCTGAGCAATGTGAAGACCTAGGATTGAATGATGGGTTACGGTTTTCTGAGTAAGGAAGACGACGGAGTAAAGAATTGGAGCGGCCTAATTTGAATTGCAAATGTAATTGGTAAAAGTAATTGTATTTAATTTATAATTAATGAATTCAAATGTTCAAAATGCCATAACTTTATCATATTAAATCAGAATCAAACGAAATCACTTGCGTTAGATCCGCAACAGTGAGATCTACATGGGAACAGTCTGAAACTGATTTGGAGCTCGTCTAAATTTTGGTAGAGTGGAAAGCTTTCGGTGAGATTTCTCGATTTAGAATTAAAATTAAAAAATATATATATAGAAATATATATATATATGTTTATATATATATTTATATTGATTGTGGTTGTGATATTAAGTCTATGCGCCGTGTAAAATTTAGATTGATTGACTGATTGTGGTTATGATGATTCGTTGAATTATGTTATATTATAAGAAAATTGTCATTTTATTAGTATATGTTATGTTAAAAGAAAATTGTCATTTTATTAGTATATGTTATGTTAAAAGAAATTTGTCTTTTATTTAGAATAATATCATGTAAAACAAAAATATCACTTTCATTTGTTTTGTTGAATTAGAAACAGCAAAATTAAAACGTCCCTTTTTGTTGAATTAGAATCAACAAAATAAAAAGGTCCTTTTTGTTGAATTAGAATCAACAAAATAACAATGTCCCTTTTTGTTGAATTTGTAGTCACATTAAAATACCATGTTTATGTTACATGTTAAAAAGAGTAGAAATTGTAAACAAATAAAAACATTATTTTATTTGTCTTGTTAATGTATAATTTGTAGTCACATTAAAAAACCATGTTTATGTTACATGTTAAAAAGAGTAGAAATTGTAAACAAATAAAAACATTATTTTATTTATCATGTTAATGTATAATTTGTAGTCACATTAAAATACCATGTTTATGTTACATGTTAAAAAAGTAGAAATTGTAAACAAATAAAAACATTATTTTATTTGTCATGTTAATGTATAATTTGTAGTCACTTTAAAATATCATGTTTATTGTTTCATGTTAAAAAGAGTCGAAATTGTAAAAAAATAAAAACATTATTTTATTTGTCATGTTAATGTATAATTTGTAGTCATATTAAAATACCGTGTTTATGTTACATGTTAAAAAGAGTAGAGATTGTAAAAAAAATAAAAACATTATTTTATTTGTCATGTTAATGTATAATTTGTAGTCACATTAAAATATCATGTTTATTGTTTCATGTTAAAAAGAGTAGAAATTGTAAACAAATAAGAACTTTATTTTTATTTGTCATGTTAATGTAAGAGTTGTCGACAAAACAGAATATCACTTTTATTTGTTTTGTTGAATTAAAATTGTCAAAAAAACAAAAATGTCACTTTTATTTGTTTTGTTGAATTAGAATTGTCGACAAAACAAAATTGTCACTTTTATTTGTTTTGTTGAATTAGAATTGTCGACAAGACAAAAATACCACTTTGATGTGTTTTGTTGAATTAGAGTTGTCAATAAAATTAAAATTTCACTTTTAATTGTTTTGTTGAATTAGAATTGTCAACAAAACAAAAATGTCACTTTTATTTGTTTTGTTGAATTAGAATTGTCGACAAAACAAAAATATCACTTTTATTTGTTTTATTGACTTTGAATTGTCGACAAGACAAAAATATTACTTTGATGTGTTTTGTTGAATTAGAGTTGTCAACAAAATTAAAATACCACTTTTATTTGTTTTGTTGAATTAGAATTATCAACAAAACAAAAATGTCACTTTTATTTGTTTTGTTGAATTAGAATTGTCGACAAAACGAAAATGTCACTTTTATTTGTTTTGTTGAATTATAATTGTCGACGAGACAAAAGTATCACTTTGATGTGTTTTGTTGAATTAGAGTTGCCAGCAAAATTAAAATATCATTTTTATTTTTTTTGTTGAATTAGAATTGTCAACAAAACAAAAATGTCACTTTTATATATTTTGTTGAATTAGAATTGTCGACAAGACAAAAGCGTCACTTTTATTTTTTTTGTTGAATTAGAATTGTCGACAAGACAAAAGTATCACTTTGATGTGTTTTGTTGAATTAGAGTTGTCAACAGAATTAAAATATCACTTTTATTTGTTTTGTTGAATTAGAGTTGTCAATAAAACAAAATGTCACTTTTGTTTGTTGAGTTGAATTAGAATTGTCGGCAAAACAAAAATTATCTTTTATTTTTTCACCCGAATTATAAACATGTACATATGACAAAAATATGTATGTGGACAAAAGTCTTTTTTTTTGTTACTAGAATTATAAAACATACATGTTGACAAAATTGTCTTTTTATTTTGTCAGTTGAATTTCAAAACATGTATATGGACAAAATTGTCTTTTTATTTTTATTAGTAAATGTTACATGAAATAAAAATGTCATTTTATTTAGAATAATGTCTTGTGCATTAAAAATGTCATTTATTTAGAATAACATCCGGTGAAATTGAAATGTCATTTTATTAGAAAATGTAATGTTCAAATAAAAATATGTCATTTACTTAGAATATGTTGTGTCAAACAAAAAATGTCATCTTCTTAGACAAGAATAAAATTAATTACTAGTCAAAATATAGGTTTTGTTGAAATTAAATTATAAATATTTATTTATAATATAACAGTGAGAATTGGTTAAATAGAAAATAATTCAAACCGAATTATAATCGGTTGAATTTATTTACCAATGATGTATTGAAATAAATTGTGATGTTTGAAAATCCCACACGTGTATTGGGATGATATTTGTCATACACTAGTCCCAATATTTAGCTGTATGTCAATCGATGGATTGACAGTCTATGATGAGCGTTACTTATTTATTTTAATGCTCATACAGTGGTAAATCTCACTCTAGATGTGAATGGGTTGTTTAATGATTATTTATCATTATTGTTATATACTATGATGTATGAAATCCATATAACTGAAATTATATGGTGATTGATTGAGTCGCATTCCGATTCAAAATTCTTTTAAAGAATATTTTTAAATAAAGAACATTTTTATATAAAGAATATTTTAAAATAAAGAAAATTTTGAAATAACGAATATTATAAAATTATATTCAGTAAGGAATAAAATTATGATTTGTTGACAATTTTTTTATAAATTGTAAATCACAGACTCTATTTAATTTTTTCATGGCCACGTCTGCTGCTCACCCACTCCCGCCCAATCACATCCATCCGCCCATCCCCTCCCTACCTCGAGCCACGCCCCTGTCGTACCTCTCTCTGTCAACCCGCCTCCGCAGCCTCCTGACCCTCCACCTACCGCTCCTGCCCGCCCTCTCGCATCAAACCCCTCCCTTACCCTACCCAACGCCAGTGCTTTTCCCAGTGACCAAGTTAGTCAACAGCCTTGGACTTCCTTTCTTTTCAAGCGTATGCCGCTGAACACGGGGAAATACACACCTGTTGACATTACCCCGGTGATTGTCGATTAAACTTTAAAACTTGTTGAAGGCATGTCTGAATCTGGCTCTGAAGTATGGTGTGATTTCCTGGTGGGGTTCTTCCTCGATTAACCCCTATCGTACACGGCTGTTATCAATAAGTTACTGCCGATATGGAGACTGAGAGGTACGGTGAAGGTAAGATTTGATGGTGTCCTATTTCTCTTCAAATTCTCTAATGCATATGACAGACTGAGGATTCAACAAGCGGATCCGATTATACTGTATAACAAGCTCTTTATAATAAAACCATACGACCCTTCGATTAGCAACGTCCGTGGTAAGATAAAGTCCGTCCCGGTTTGGGTTAGACTTTATAACATTCCTTTGTTTGCTTGGTCGAACTTTGGGATAAACTGGTTATCCTGTAGACTTGGGAAGCTTCTTTGTATGGATGCTAAGACGGAGAGTAGAGAGCGGATTCAACATGCAAAATGTCTTATCGAAATTGATCCTGATAAAGAGTTGGTGAATGACTTTCTAGCGGAAACTCTAGAAGGAGGGGTGCAAAGAATTTACGTCGAGTACTTATGGAAACCGGACATATGTGTAACATGTAAAGCTTTTGGCCACCGAACCGAGAACTGCGACAAGAGTGACAAAGCCGAAGACATGGAGAAAGAAGACAATCAACCTAAGAGGAAGGAACAAGAGAACAACACGGCACCGCAGCGAGAGCAATTGACATACAAGGCACCTGCTCTAGTGTACAACAACAATCAGAGATGGCAAAGGGTTGTAAAAAGAAAAAACAATCACTCAAATACTAATGCATGAAGGGGAAATGAAAATCTTACGAACGGAGCGACGTCAAGTACAGTTAACGCTACTCTAGCGAATGGGGCAGCCGAAAACAAAAATGAACTAGAGACTAACAACAGATTTGGAGCACTAGAAGGGGTGAACTTGAGATTGAAATAGTTGAACATGAAGAAGAACAGACAAACACAATTGAACTTGAGAAACAGAGTGAGGCAGGAAAAAATAAGGAGTATATTCTCCCTCTCCAAGAATCAACTCCACAAGAAAATGTGACGCCCATTCACGTTAATGTGACTAGTACGCAAAAAGTTGACGACAGAGTTAAAGATCCTATCGAAACAAGTGAAGCAATCAAAATCTACAACATGATCAATGACCTGGTTAAGGAAGGTGCACAACGTCAGAGAAATGAAATGAGAGAAAAAGATTCAACAGCCAGCCCAAATATATCCAAAAGCAATCCTATTGTAAATGAGAAAGACAATAATGACAATGTGCAAGCACATGCAGAAATCACCACAATTACCACAACATTCAATTCCCATGCAAGTCCCATCCTCAGTCATGATCCTCTTATAATCCAACCCGTGCAAAAAGAAACCCCTACTCCCCTGCCTACCCAACCAAATATAAATGAAGAGCCACCACCTTTACCTTCTAACAGTGTCATAACTCCAAAGAAAAACCCTTATGCCAACCTGATTCCTCCGCTCGCATTTAAATCCCCTCCATCGGACTCATTTATCCCTATTAACCACCATAAGACCAAAGGAAAAAAGAAGAGCACTTCTGCTACGGCACCTAGTGTGTACGGGCTAAGAAGCACGACAAGAGGCGTATCCATCCCCCCCACAGTTTAAATATGTTGAAAAGCCTTAGTGTATGGAACATACGAGGCTGTCACAAAGAAACGAAGCTTGATCAATGTAAAAACATCATTGCTGAAAATAATCTCTGTTTATTTGCCATAGTAGAAACTAAACTCAACCTAGCTCTAACCCTGAAAGCAGCGAAATACATTAACCCTGAATGGCATCTGATACACAACCTGGCCGAGGCTTCTTACGGCATAATTGCTCTCCTTCACAATCCCTTGTTAATCCAAATAACTCCGATCACCACTACTTCTCAAATGATCCACTGCAAAGCCGTCCTCCTTTCCTACAATATCCCTTTCAACCTGACAGTGGTATATGCTGCTAATCATAATAATGCCCGTCAATTTCTACTTAACCAAATCCCCTCCCTTCGTCAATCTTTGCTCCCTTGGATAATTATGGGAGATTTCAATTGTTGCTTTGACGTCTCTCAAAGAACTGGTGGCAACATGTTGTCTACGTCTGAAATATCTCCTCTCAAGAATGCCATTGATAGTAGCGACCTACATAACATAAGGAGAACTGGCCTTCCATTCTCTTGGAACAACAAGAGTAGATCGGGGCCTAGAACCTTCTCTCTTATCGACCACGCATTCTGTAGTCCGTAAACTTTTAACGTTTGGCCAACCATCACCTATGATCTTCCCCCTCCATTGCTATCCGACCACTCGCCAATAATCGTACGCCTCGGCGGACATGTCATGAAAAATCCCTCTAGTTTCAAATTTTTTAACCCTTGGGTCGGTGAACCCGATTTTCTAGAGGTTTTTCTAGAAGCTTGGGGGAGACCGGCTTATGGTAACCCAGTTTTTATTTTGCAGCAAAAATTAAAGGCAGTCAAAAACGCTCTTCGTGAATGGTCTTCAAAGAGATTCGGCAAAGGAAACAAGCTTTCGACATTCTGGAAAGTTAAGCTAGAAGAAATACAGACTGTGATGATGAATGACCCTGCTAACCCTGACCACTCTGCCACTGAAATTCTAATCACAAAAAGATATCAAGAGGCGCTGGACACTGAAGTAGCTATGACAAGACAAAAAGCGCGCATCAAATGGAAGCTAGAAGGTGATGTCAACAGTGCATTCTTTCACAACAGCCTTAAGGACAAGCAAAGAAAAGGTAACCTCCAGGCTGTCGTAGATAAGGATGGTAAGTATGTTAACACCCATGACGAAGTTGAGGATGCATTCATAAACTACTTTACTGATGTAATGGGGAACAAGGAAAATTTTTGCGCTGACATCGAATCAATTGACCCGTATCTCCTACCGAAGTTACCAAATAATGCCAATATCACCTTGTGTGATGAAGTCACTGTTGAAGAAGTCAAGAATGCTATGTTTTCCCTCAACAGTAATTCTTCATGCGGTCAGGATGGGTTTAACGCCTTTTTTTATCAAAAATGTTGGTCTCACATCCATCTCATAGTTTGCAATGCTATTATGCACTTCTTCAAGACTGCGCGTATGAATTCTTCCTTTAACAACACAAATATCGCTCTCGTCCCGAAGTCTAATAATGCTTCATTCGTCTCTGACTACCGTCCGATATTATGCTGTAATACAATCTACAAATGCCTCTCCAAAATTATTGCTTCAAGACTCAAGGCGGTGATGTCTCCGCTCATATCAGCCAATCAAGCGGCGTTTTTACCGGGGAGAAGTATTCTTGATAATGTGCTCTTATCGCATGAGCTTCTGAATGGATACACTAGCAGTAACATCTCTCCCCGCGCTATGTTTAAACTGGATATCATGAAAGCCTTTGACACTCTCCATTGGGATTCCATTGTTCGGGTCTTGAGCTACATGAATTTTCCGCAATCTTTTGTAACATGGATATACGCCTGCATATCGACGCCTATGTTCTCAATTTTGCTAAACGGGGGGCCAGTTGGTCATTTTGCTAGCAAGAGAGGTATCCGTTAGGGAGATCCTCTCTCCGCTTACCTATTCATCCTCATAATGGAAAAGCTAACTCGCATGATTAACCGACAAATCGATACAGGGTTATTTAAGCTCCATCCCAAATGTGTTGAACCAAGGATTTCGTCTCTCATGTTCGTTGATGATCTCATGATCTTCTGCACTCCGGATACGGGAACTATTGATAGCATATTCGATACCTTACACTGGTTCTATGAAATGACAGGCCTACGGGTAAACCTCTCGAAATCCGCACTGAAGACTGCTGGTCTATGCAACCTTCAACTGAACGTAATCTATGCCAAAACTGGACTTGATAGCTCAACTGACACCATATCGTACCTTGGTCTTCCTCTAACAACCGCCAAAATAACCACCAATCAATGCATGCCACTTTTCTCTAGGATAACTGCAAGACTGAAGTACTGGACCACGAGGACGCTGAGCCAAGCTGGCCGGCTAACTATGATCAAATCAGTGGCTTTCTCCATGCAGGTCTATTGGGCGATGTAATAACCCAGAAAATCTGGGCCAGTTTGAAATTTTTATTTTGGCAATTTTAATGGATTTTGAATATTTAAAATGAATTATTTTAAATAATATTGACGTGAAATTTATTTTGAATATAATTCGAACGTATATATTTATATACGTCGTCGTTAGAATATAATAATTATAAAAGGAATTGAAAATGGCGCGGTAGTTCGATAATTCGATTTCAAATTTCAATTGAATGTACCGGGTGCAAAACAAACCGGATTTTAGCGAAACCAAAAATAATAGGATCTAATTGATAATATCTTTCCAACGAACTCGGAAAATCGAGATTTCATAGAGGGAATCAAAAGATATGTCCAGTTGAAAATTCTGAATAGTCACTATGGAATTCAGGCCCTTAAAAATGGGAATTTTGCAAATGACCTCGGATTTCTACGAAACCACTTTTGTTGGGTCCGTGATGTCAAATTATTGTTAGATTCCAAATTTCATAATTTTGTGATTTAATATGTGAGCGTGGCAAAGGAAAACGTGTGTGACCAGTTTCAGTTGATTTTAATCGACCGGAAAATGGCCATTTTTCAAACGGTCTCAGAATTCGACGAAACTAGTTTTGTTAGGACCGTATCGTCAATACGAAGCTAGAAAATATTTTTCTGGAATTTTTCGAGTCAGTGTGTGACCCCAGTAAATTGAAATGCTCGTTCAAATTCAATATATAGAGTTATACATTGATTTTGATGAAAACGGATCGAAACGATCGAATCAGCTTACGATACATATCCCATAGTGTTCGGAATGGGGGTAAAACGCTAGGGACGACAGTTGGCGGGTTTGATTTTGAATTCAAAATAGAAAGTTGCTTTTTGAATTTAAAAATAAATTAAATAATATAAAATAATTAACTCCTCTCTCTCCCTCTTCCTTTAATTTCTGCCCCCCCGTTCGATTTAGTTCGATCAGAAGAAAAAAAACAAATCCCTAAATTGCTCCGTCGCCCCCCCTCGATCTCGCCGTCCGCGCCTCCGTCCACCCTCCGCCATCATGCGCCACCGCCGTGGCAACCCCCTCCCTCTCCTTCCCGTCGCTCTCTCCTCCCCTTCTAACCCAAATGAACCCGCGACCCCCTTAAAGCCGACGACGCCCACCGCTCCACCGCCACCGCCGAGACCACTGAGTCGCCACCCCTCAACCGCGAAGCAGCTCCGCCCCACCAGACTACGACCGTGACCCTCCACCATCTGAAACCGTGAGTTTTAATTTATTTTTATTTAGTTTTATTATAAATCTGAATTATTTTTTTTATTATTTTCAGTTCTAAATTGTGTAAAGGCTAGATTTTTAGAAAATATAAAGATTATATTTTAATAACACAAAAGTTCGATTTTTATATGCTAAAAAGTTTTGATTTTTTTTTTTTATGATAAAGTTGCGATTTTCATCATGTACATCATTAGATTTTTAAAATAGAAAAGATTAGATTTTTAAAATAGAAAAGATTAGATTTTTAAAATAACGAAAGGTTTGATTAGCGAAATATTTATAATTGAAAAGGCGAAATATTTATAATTGAAAAGGCGAAATATTTATAATTGAAAAGGCGAAATATTTATAATTGTAAAAATGGGATTTTTATATATTAAATAGCGAAGTAAAAATTCGATTTTTATATATTGAATAGCGAAGTAAAAATTCGATTTTTATGTATTGAATAGTAAAGTAAAAATTCGATTTTTATATATGTAGTGGCTACGGGCAACGAAGGTGACAAAAAGGCGAGAACGACGAAGATTTCTATAAATGAAGTGTCGTGAAGTTGGGATAGCTATTAGTGAGAATTTCTCACTCTTCAATTTCTTTTTCTAGTTATATATATACTAGGATGCAGACGGTGCTTAGCAGCACCCGACACCCGTCATCCACAGACCATGGATGGCTTGTTTGTTTAATTGTTTGGTTGTGTAGTTGGTTAGATTATTTGGTTTGAATTGAATTGTTTGGTGAAATGGAATGGATGTGATTGATGTGTGAATGGCCTGGGCCTTCACTAGACCGGGGATAAGGCTAGGCCTTGTCCCGTTTCTAGTATCGTGCCGTTATGCCGCCGAAATTTTCTAAAATAAATTAGAAAAAAATAAAGATATCATTTTATTTAATAAATGAACCGAATAGAATATTCATAGGTTGAATAAAATAATTTGATCGTTGAAAATATAATTTTTAACGTGAACGAGAATAAATAAATATTCATTTACAAACCGGACGGTTTGTTTATGTACACCTATTTGAAGGACATTGATTGGGATGATAAATTTTACACATCGCCCAACTGCACAAATAAAATATGTGTTTGATTGTTTGAAACCCCACACGGGTATTGGGATAAAATATGGCATACACTAATTCCAATGATTAGTTGTATGTCGATCGATGGATCGATAGGCTGTTATAATCGTTAGATATCTATATTTGATGCTTATACAGTGTAGTGCACTTTGGATGATGGTTGATTATTTATCGTTGCTATTATATGCATGTGTTGCATGGAATCCATATAATTAACTTTATATGGTAATTGATTGGGCCTCATTCCAATTTAGAAGATAAAGAATATTATAAATTAAAGGTTCATGTGTTGACTGTACTCATCCGTTGAGATTAGTCATGTGTTGAACGAAATATTTTAACAAGAAAATTTACATCTTTATCATTATAAAATAAAGGTTCATGTGTTGACCGTACTCATCCGTTGAGATTAGTCATGTGTTGAACGAAATATTTTAACAATAAAATTTACGTCTTTATCATTATAAAATAAAGGTTCATGTGTTGATCGTACTCATCCGTTGAGATTAGTCATGTGTTGAACGAAATATTTAGATTCACGTATTGAATAGTATAAATATTCATTTGTTGAATAGAATAACAGAATTATTGAAGTATATAAAGCCGTATTGATTAGAGATGCGCTATTTTGACGCGAACGATATTTATATCGATTATATTCGTTTTTAAATTTGAATTGAATCGAATAGAAAACCAATTTGAATTGAATCGAATAGACCAATTTGAATTGAATCGAATAGAAAACCAATTTGAATTGAATCGAATAGAAAACCAATTTGAATTGAATCGAATAGAAAACCAATTTGAATTGAATTGAATAGAAAACGAATCGAATTTGAATTGAATAGAAAACGAATCGAATTTGAATTGAATAGAAAACGAATCGAATTCGAATTGAATAGAAAACGAATCGAATTCGAATTGAATAGAAAACTAATTTGAATTGAATTGAATAGAAAACGAATTTGAATTGAATTGAATAGAAAATGAATTCAAATTGAATTGAAATTTGAATTGAATTTTAAAACGAATCTATAGGGAAAAATTCAATTTTGATTTGAATTGGAAATAGAAGTTGAAATGTTTTTGAAACGAATTTAAAACTATTTATAAATTTTGTTTTAAATAGAAATCGATGAAATATATATTATATATATATATATAATATAATGGCCTGAATAGAACGCGCCGCGTCGCGGCAGTTCGTGAATTTCGACCATTGATTTTGAACGGACATTACGGGAGATCCGACCGTCGGATTCTCCTAAAACCGGAACCATTGGGTTCGTATCGAAAAGAGATTTCTAACGAGTATTAGAAATTTGAAATCTAATGGTTGGATTTGGAGATACGTCCAAATCAAATTTGAAAAAGGTCGCTATAAGTACAATTCGATGGCCGTTGTTGAAAATCGACTGTACAGGCCTTGATAAAAATATTAAAAATATTAATAATTTGCGTAAAATCATAAGAAATGATTTGGGAAAAATTGGGATGAAAAACTCCATATTTGAAAAGATAAAAATAGATTTTTATCGAAATGAACTAGTTTTGAACTGAAATTAAAACCCATTTATTTTTAAATAAATAAATTGGATTTGAAATGGGTTTTAAATAGAATTGATTTGTGGGTTATCGTGAACAGTGTTTTAAATAACACTAGTTCTTTAACCCGATAATAAATAGAATGTGATTTGGGTTTATCGTGAACTGTGTTTTAAATGACACTAGTTCTTTAACCCAGTAAAAGGAGTTTTAATGAATCTGCAATTAAATTGAAATGTGAATTGATAATTTAAATTATCAAATTTAGAAAGTGAGCGAGGATGGAGTATTACCAGTTTTGCTCCAAAGCGATAGTTAAATCTTTAATTAGATTTGAACGTGAAATGGTAATTAATTTTACCGATAACACCACGGTATTAGATATGGAGTATTACCAGTTTTGCTTCATGGGATGAATATGTTGGGATTGGGAAATAAAATAAATAATTACTTCGGTGTGGTTCGCTAATCTCGACTAGTTTAGAAAACCTTAATTTTGTTTGAAACGACATCCAAAGGAAGATTAAAGGATAAATTTTAAAGAATTTATCTTGGATAAAATTAATGGGAACCTTTCCCTAAGAATGTGGAATTTAGAAACTAGCTGTAGGTTGGCTAAGAAGAATGGTTTCCTGGGTATTGATCTGATGTTGGTTTCGGCCTTCGGGGTTAATGTTTGGGAAATTGTTCTCTTGTTGATTTACGGTTAGTGACTAATGAATTGGAATGAGGCGTATGTTGTGTTTGTGTAACATTTGTTTTTAATATACGCTGGTTGTTCGGAAAGACCGGGTTTATACCCATTCTGAATAACCGATTCGATGATAAGTCGAAGATGAAGACGGTGGTTGAAGACCGAAAGTCTTCACATCGTTTGGGTGATTACTGATGATCTTGATTGGGCTGTACACCCAAGATGAGGGAATCAGTTGGTGGTCGTCCAGACGTATTGGGAGATCGATGGATATGCGAGGAAAGTGCCTCCGGTTTCGTTCAGACCCAGAACGAACTTGTAAATGGATTGTGTGTCTGACATTGGATTTTATTCTGTGTTGATTGATTTCTGTTAAATATATATCTGTTTGGTGGCGGATAATTTATTCTCTTGCTTAACGCCCTTCTCTGAGACGTACGAGCTTAGAGGTTATATATCGATAGATATCAATCGCATGGCATGAATTGCCTGTGTGGCATACTGAGTTGCATGGATCAAGGCTTCTGTTGAAAAGCAAAGTCTTGTGGTTGATGATCAAAGCACGACCTTTGTGGCGTAGCTTTGTGTATAACGTGAATTCGCGAGCCTCACACCTCGGTATGAGTCAAAAACGGGATACGGACCGTTGGGAGAACACGACGTTTCTTTCTAGCTTTGGTGGTGTCAGTGACTTACCAGCCCTGACATTTATATACTTTTCACCTTTGTGGTTGTTGGAATGAGGCGCCTCGATTATAGGTCTGTAAGGACCGGGAAACGTGTGTTCAGGAATAAATAATCCTCTAACGTAAGTGAGGACCGGCCCAACCGATCCACTGGCTGCCCAGAGTGTGTAGTCCTGAGCATTTGCTAGAGTGTCTCGAAGCGGAGAGGAGCTTGCCCCTTTCCTCGACTCATGATGGAATCCAATTTCCAATACGAGATATTTCGGCTTTATTTGTAGAGCCTAGTATGGCGACATAGTAGCATGGGATGCTATGCCGTCTATGATTTATATTTATGATTGAAATTGTTTTGACACTATACACTTATTATAGTATCAAATGATTTGTTTTAAACGTACCAAGCATGTTTGGCTGTTATAAGGTAAAACCCTATCCTCCGGCTTGCGTTGCATTGTGTGATGGGACCTGGGTCTTATAATAGCTTCATTTTTCGAAAAAGCATTGCCCTGTTTATTCTATGCACTGGTATTCTTGGGAGGAAACCCGTTCCGTGTTATACGGCGTGGTCCCTTGAATTACTCTCTTTTAAAGTAAAGTTTTAAATAACTGTTTTAGTTCTCACACCAGTCACATGACTGACCTGGAGTTTATTGTTTTAACCTAAACTCTGGGTGCCCTTATTTTCTACACGGGCAGCTAGTAGTTTTGGTTTTGCAGATTTATATTCACAGGATCATGGTTTACAGCTGGAATGATATCCGGAAAGTTCTGTATCCGTATATCACCTTCAGTTGTGCTTTATATTATTTTCCGCTGCTATGTAATTTATTGTAATCTCTGATATTTATCGAATGTAATTTATTCATTTATACTCTGTATACTCTTGTATCTGATGGAATTGTTGTAATAACAATGAAATGTTCTTCCGTCTGCGTTCTGTTCTGTCTTGTCCTCACAGTAATTCGTTCTTTCTCATCTCTTCGGAGACCGAGGAAGTTCGGATCGCTACAGTTGGTATCAGAGTTTTGGTTTAAAGAGCTCGAGAAAAAGACACATTAGAACCGAACGAATTAGAATTACTCGTTAGAGATAGGATCAGTAGTATCCTAGAACGAGTGTGAAGAGTATATTTTTCAAATGAAAACAAATTTTGTTTTGAAATTTAAATCGTTTTAAACGTATTTGAATATTTATTTGTATTGTATTTGGACAATCGAGTATATAAAGATTTTGTATATACGCGTCATGAACGTATATTCGAAGTTTTAAAATACTGGATAGATATAGAATTACACTCTAGTCGCCCGGAGATGATGTTGATAATGGCCATGGCATCATCAATATTTATGTTCGTGTTTCGAAGGTGTGATTTCTATATATTTCCATTAGACTGGTGTGAGAACCAAAACTTATATAGATAGATTTATTGTTGTGAATTTGCATCAAAAACATGATTTTCAGTATATAGATCAAATTTATGAATTTGAAACGTTAATCCACTAATTGATCGATGATTGTGTTGTTTGATTATTGTTGCCTAATTGAATTTTGAACCATTATGCCTAATTGAATCAAATATTGAATTGTATTGAAATTGGTCGCATTTGCATGCATATACATGTATATCATTGAACAGGTCATAGCAAGGAGGCTAGAGCAGAGAATAAAATTTGTTTGCCCGACAAATAGGTACTTGTTTACTATAATTTACTGTTTTGTTTGGGCGATGATGATTTTATGAGCCTATTGGCTAGCCGCTTGGCTTTTTCTTTTTCTTTTTGAGATCAGAAGGCCTATATGGCAATTTCGGGATTTTCCCGTGGCTCCCGGTGCAGGGGAGGTTATGGCGAATTTTTTTGAAAATTAGGGTGTTAGCCAAATTTTTGAAGAATTTGAAAATTCTTAGAAACTGAAAAGTTGGAGAATGGAAGCCAGATAGAACGTAGAGTTTCTTAATCAAACCACCTTTGACTTTGTTCCTTTTCGGGGACGAAAAGTTTTAAGTGGGGGAGATTGTAATAACCCGGAAAATCTGGGCCAGTTTAAAATTTTTATTTTGGCAATTTTAGTGGATTTTGAATATTTAAAATGAATTATTTTAAATAATATCGACGTGAAATTTATTTTGAATATAATTCGAACGTATATATTTATATACGTCGTCGTTAGAATATAATAATTATATATAATTATAAAAGGAATTGAAAATGGCGCGGTAGTTCGATAATTCGATTTCAAATTTCAATGTACCGGGTGCAAAGCAAACCGGATTTTAGCGAAACCAAAAATAATAGGATCTAATTGATAATATCTTTCCAACGAACTCGGAAAATCGAGATTTCATAGCGGGAATCAAAAGATATGTCCAGTTGAAAATTCTGAATAGTCGCTATGGAATTCAGGCCCTTAAAAATGGGAATTTTGCAAACGACCTCGGATTTCGACGAAACCACTTTTGTTGGGTCCTTGATGTCAAATTATTGTTAAATTCCAAATTTCATAATTTTGCGATTCAATATGTGAGCGTGGCAAAGGAAAACGTGTGTGACCAGTTTCAGTTGATTTTAATCGACTGGAAAATGGCCATTTTTCAAACGGTCTCAGAATTCGACGAAACTAGTTTTGTTAGGACCATATCGTCAATACGAAGCTAGAAAATATTTTTCTGGAATTTTTCGAGTCAGTATGCGACCCCAGTAAATTGAAATGCTCGTTCAAATTCAATATATAGAGTTATACGTTGATTTTGACGAAAACGGATCGAAACGATCGAATCAGCTTACGATACATATCCCATTGTGTTCGGAATGGGGGTAAAACGCTAGGGACGACAATTGGCGGGTTTGATTTTGAATTCAAAATAGAAAGTTGCTTTTTGAATTTAAAAATAAATTAAATAATATAAAATAATTAACTCCTCTCTCTCCCTCTTCCTTTAATTTCTCCCCCTCCCCCCCGTTCGATTTAGTTCAATCAGAAGAAGAAGAAAAAGAAAACAAATCCCTAAATCGCTCCGTCGCCCCCCCCCCCTCGATCTCACCGTCCGCTTCTCCGTCCACCCTCCGCCAGCGTGCGCCACCGCCGTGGCAACCCCCTTCCTCTCCTTCCCGTCGCTCTCTCCTCCCCTTCTAACCCAAATGAACCCGCGATCCCCCTGAAGCCGACGACACCCACCGCTCCACCGCCACCGCCGAGACCACTGAGCCGCCACCCCTCAACCGCGACGCAGCTCCGCCCCACCAGACTCTGACCGTGACCCTCCACCATCTGAAACCGTGAGTTTTAATTTATTTTTATTTAGTTTTATTATAAATCTAAATTAATTTTTTTTTATTTTCAGTTCTAAATTGTGTATGGACTAAGTGTAAAGACTAGATTTTTAGAAAATATAAAGATTATATTTTAATAACACAAAAGTTCGATTTTTATATGCTAAAAAGTTTTGATTTTTTTTTTATGATAAAGTTGTGATTTTCATCATGTACATCATTAGATTTTTAAAATAGAAAAGATTAGATTTTTAAAATAGAAAAGATTAGATTTTTAAAATAGCGAAAGGTTTGATTAGCGAAATATTTATAATTGAAAAGGCGAAATATTTATAATTGAAAAGGTGAAATATTTATAATTGAAAAGGCGAAATATTTATAATTGTAAAAATGCGATTTTTATATATTGAATAGCGAAGTAAAAATTCGATTTTTATATATTGAATAGCGAAGTAAAAATTCGATTTTTATGTATTGAATAGTAAAGTAAAAATTCAATTTTTATAGATGTAGTGGCTACGGGAAACGAAGGTGACAAAAAGGGGAGAACGACGAAGATTTCTATAAATGAAGTGTCGTGAAGTTGGGATAGCTATTGGTGAGAACTTCTCACTCTTCAATTTCTTTTTCTAGTTATGTATATACTAGGATGCAGACGGTGCTTAGCAGCACCCGACACCCGTCATCCACAGACCATGGATGGCTTGTTTGTTTAATTGTTTGGTTGTGTAGTTGGTTAGATTATTTGGTTTGAATTGATTTGTTTGGTGAAATGGAATGGATGTGATTGATGTGTGAATGGCGTGGGCCTTCACTAGACCGGGGATAAGGTTAGGCCTTGTCCCGTTTCTAGTATCGTGCCGTTATGCCGCCGAAATTTTCTAAAATAAACTATAAAAAAATAAATATATCATTTTATTTAATAAATGAACCGAATAGAATATTCATAGGTTGAATAAAATAATTTGATCGTTGAAAATATAATTTTTAACGTGAACGAGAATAAATAAATATTCATTTACAAACCGGACGGTTTGTTTATGTACACCTATTTGAAGGACATTGATTGGGATGATAAATTTTACACATCGCCCAACTGCACAAATAAAATATGTGTTTGATTGTTTGAAACCCCACACGGGTATTGGGATAAAATATGGCATACACTAATCCCAATAATTAGTTGTATGTCGATCGATGGATCGACAGGCTGTTATAAGCGTTAGATATCTATATTTGATGCTTATACAGTGTAGTGCACTTTGGATGATGGTTGATTATTTATCGTTGTTATTATATGCATGTGTTGCATGGAATCCATATAATTAACTTTATATGGTAATTGATTGGGCCTCATTCCAATTTAGAAGATAAAGAATATTATAAAATAAAGGTTCATGTGTTGACCGTACTCATCCGTTGAGATTAGTCATGTGTTGAACGAAATATTTTAACAAGAAAATTTACATCTTTATCATTATAAAATAAAGGTTCATGTGTTGACCGTACTCATCCGTTGAGATTAGTCATGTGTTGAACGAAATATTTTAACAATAAAATTTACATCTTTATCATTATAAAATAAAGGTTCATGTGTTGACCGTACTCATCCGTTGAGATTAGTCATGTGTTGAACGAAATATTTAGATTCACGTATTGAATAGGATAAATATTCATTTGTTGAATAGAATAACGGAATTTGTAACACCCCACGTCCATTAATGTCACTCACAAAGGGAATGCATTAACTTCTATGGATGTTTTAGGTGAATATAGAACAGTAAAATTTCAACAAGACAGATATAAAATAGTACTTGGAAATTTAAAAACTTTATTTTAATTGCAGCAGAAGTCAAAACATGTTTGATTACATCATAACACCATAATCAAAGTCAAGTACAATATCTATCTTGATAAAACAAGTACATAATCCCATTACATAAATAGCCATTAAAAAGAAAGATAACAAGCTGGACTTTACTTCAGCAGTCCAAGCTTTCCAAGAGATAAGCAATCCAATCAGACTCCACTGAAACTTGGCCCAACCTGAGGACCTGAAGGGAGAAAAGGATATAAAAGAGGGGGGGGGGTCAGACATAAAGTCTGGTGAGTATGATAATTCTACAATACTATTATCAAAATAACTGGACTAAGGCATAAGCTGGAAAACAAGGAAATGTCTATGAAAGAGCAGATTAAGGACATAGACAATCGCTAAAGGAAACGTTATAGGCGCTCCTAAATACTAAAGGATAAACACTATACTGCACCACACCAGTCACCCTAAAGATTGATTCCACTTAGCTTCACTTAGAAACTTTCTTAATGGCTTTACGTACTCCTAGCTGACTACATAGGTGCCGCCTGCCCCTATCTACACTAGGTGTACCCCACTTTCCATTTTTCGATCGGCTCCCTACTCGTAGATACCCGTGCTGGCCCCACAATGGGGTGTATCATTCCCCTAAAGTGGCAACCCGATATAACGGAGATGCACGGCTTATATCTACACGATGCAACAACGTCTTATCTACCAGCCCGGGTCCACACACGCATATGAAACCCGTTGGACTTGCATTGCCACCGCTCCCTGTTTTGGCCTCTTATAGTCAAACCCAGTATGCGTGTCCCGTCCTCGACTTGGGTCGAGCCCACAAAGATACGTTTTGGGATACTGGTTGAAATGGGCCCCCATTATTTCCCACAAGCATTCCACCTAAGCTTGTCCCATTAGTCCATCCACTTAACCCACTTAGTCATGTTCATTTACATGTGTATTTGGTTAAGTCTAATCGTATTTCATATGCCTCTAAAGGCAACCACTAGATTCCTCATGCCACCCAAGGCACCTACTTAACCCCCATGTCCCACCTTACATGATTATCTGGCTAAGTATTTCTTAATTCATTAAGGCCATAACCTCATAAAGACCTCTCACATTAGACTGGCATTTATGGCAGCTGGATTTGCCAGGCGGGTCCGGGCAGTCTTACACCACAAAAGAGTCTAACCTCGTGTCTTTACAACTGCTATGCTTTAGTTTGGGCCTAGGACCTCTCACATTGGGCCGACATTTGTGACTACTGGATTTGTCGGGCGGGTCCGGGCAGGTTTACGTCACAAACGGGTCCAACCTCGTGTCCTAAGCATTGATTATTATTAATAATCCACTTTCCCCAATTTTAATAATTCCCTACTTGAATTATTAATTAATTCCAAATTTAACAATGTCCATAATTGACTCAATTATGGACATCCATTTAAGGCATGCAAAATCATATCAATTGCACCCCAATTTATTAATTTCCTAATATTACCCCTACCCCACGTTTGAACGTTTATTCGCAAAATGTATGCTAGACCCTATTACTCTAACTCATAGCATAAAAGAAAATATTCACAACAACAACATATATATGTGACTAAATAAATCATAACAAGGGGTAAAACTTGCATACATTACAACTTGCATAAGGTTATACATGTCATGGATCTAAGGGTGTCAACTTATTCATAATTCACATAATATGATTTTGATCAAATTTCATAAACTTGTATAGGACATGTGTGAATCAACATCATTAACAATATGGTTTTATATGGGTACACCTAACTCAATAGGCAAATTCCCAAAAATCAAAATTCATTTAATCATAGATTCATGTATATGGGTACACCTAACTTAATAGGCAAATTCCCATATTCAAGATCCAATTAATTTGTAGATTCATGTATATGGGTACACCTAACCCAATAGGCAAATTCCCATAATCAAGATCTATAAAAAAACATAATTTTTAAACATGATCCAATTCGCATAAATACTAACATCATGATTTTACAACTTGTATGATTCAACACAACTTAACATGACATCATTATCATATAACATAAGTATTTCAACATATGTGATAATATGAGATCTACAACATATATAAGATTTACAACATAGCATATCATAATTTGCAACATAGCATGATATGATTTATAACATAGCATAGCATGATTAATCACATATGACATAGCATAGGATTATTTACAACATAATCACTACAACATAACAACATATATATGATAACATAATAGCATAACAAGAGATCCACAACATAATTTACAAATACATAACAATTCATATCACTTTCTTGTGATCCATTCATAACTTAATCAAATTATTTTATAATAATATTGTGAGATTCATCATACTCACACTTTTAAAGAAGAGAAATAGAAAGAGAGAGAGCTTTTGATTTGATTTGAGTAGATTTAGTTTGTAGATTAGGCCTTCTTCTTCTTTAGTTTGTGACGGCTATGCTAAACTCCATGGCAACGGCATGTCGGTAGCTCTCCAATTTTTCAAGTGATTTAGGGTTAGAGTCTACCCACTTATTTATAGATGTTAGGTTTCATTTAGGCCATTAGATTTAACCTAGAAATAACCGCAGCCATTCAGAACAGATGGGGTTTATCTTATTGACTCAGCAATGAGTCAGAAGTGACTCAGCAAACACTCAGCAAATTAATAAACTTCTATTCATGTTTACATTAACTGCCCATATATATATAAATATATATATATATATACACACGCACCTATTCATGAATTCAAATTAATCCATAATTAACTTATGACCATTTCTACACATTAATTTTCCAATTAATGTCTTAATTCCATTTTTCGCCTTTTAAGGCAATTCACATATCTCAAATTTGTTATATGCCTTTTTAAGGCTATTTCGTGCAAATTCTCAATATTAATTCTTTTAATTTGTGAATATTAGTATTAACAGAAATACGGGGTGTTACATTCTCCCCTCCTTAAGGGATTTCGACCCCGAAATCTTCAAGTTTATATCCTATCATCAACCATCTACTCAATCAACAAACACTGGCATCCATTGTCCTTATAAACTTCTAATGCTTTCATGTTTAAATGCACAGTGTGTGTCTATGTCCGTATCTAATGCAAAATCAGGCGGTCCACTGATTCAGTTGACCTCCTTGATGTAATTCATGATAGTGCCATGCATCCATTATGTATGCAAAAGATCCTAATTGCTTACAAACTACTTCTATATGCGTGCACATCCATTCAACCGAATGCAGCATCTATATGATGGTACAACCATTATACATCCATTATACTAAATACATTCATTTATGCAATATGCAATATGTAGTGACTGAGCCGATCTAGTGCCTAAAGTGTGTTTATATATGCATCCACGAGCAACCACTAGCAACCACTTGCATCCATTTTGCATCCATCATACATAACATGTCTCAAACACATGTTTCAACCATAGGATTATCCTAACTAAAGGTCAAAGATACTAATGAGAGGACATACTAAAGATAAGATAAGATAAGCTAAGCGATAAAGGAGAAATTAAAAGACATACCCTCAAAAAGAAAAGGGTATAGCGAACGCATCTTCCCTTCTGTCTCCCAAGTAGCATTGCTCTCATCATCTCCCCATTGCACTTTAACTAGTCTGACCTCTCGATTTCTCAACTTTTTGATCTCCGACCCAAGAATGCATGTAGGAGCTCGTCTAATTGTTGCATCACGCTCTATTTCTACCTCTTTAAGCAAGCTCGGCTCTACCACCTCCGCGATCTTGTGCAAACACTTTCTCAAATGTGATACATGGAATACGTCGTGTACTCCACTAAGTTTCTCAGGCAACTCCACCCTATACGCCATCTTCCCAATCCTGTCTTTTATAGGAAACGGCCCTACAAACCTTGGCGCTAATTTCCCAACGGACCCAAAGCGAACAACATTCCGTAACGGAGACACTTTGATAAAAACCATGTCCCCAATGTCAAACTCAAGATCTGTCCTCCTCTTATCAGCATACGATTTCTGCCTATCTTGTGCTGCTTTCATCCTCCTTCGAATCAAATCAATCTTCTCCGAGGTTTCCCTAACCATATCGGGCCCAAGTAGGATTTTATCGGTAGATTCCCACCAACATGTAGGCGAACGGCAAGGCCTTCCATAAAGAGCTTCGAAAGGTGCCATGCCAATACTAGACTGAAAGCTATTATTATATGCGAATTCTACCAACGGAAGGTGCTCTTCCCATGTACCCCCAAAGTCTAGGATACAAAGCCTTAAAAGATCCTTTAGAATACGATTCACCCTCTCGGTCTGGCCGTCCGTCTGAGGATGATATGCGGTGCTCAAACATAGCTGAGTCCCTACCGCCTCTTGTAAACTCTTCCAAAATTCGCTAGTGAAGATGGGATCACGGTCGCTTACTATACTAGAAGGAATACCGTGCAACCGAACTATCTCTTTAATGTATACAGAAGCCAACCACAGAGCAGTCCTCTTACTTTTCACGGGAATAAAATGGGCGCTCTTAGTAAGTCTATCTACTATAACCCAAATCCCCGTATTACCCTTCCTTGATCTTGGTAATCCATCCACAAAATCCATTGAGACGCTTTCCCATTTCCATAGTGGAACTTCCAATGGGTGAAGCAACCTACCGGGTTTCTTTTGTTCCGCTTTTACTCGTTGGCACACCAAGCATCTAGCGACGTACTCGGCCACATCCTTTTTCATACCGCCCAAAAGAAAACCCGCTTCATATCTTTGTACATCTTGTCTCCGCCGGGATGAATGGTCATCTTTGAGCGATGAGCATCATCAAGAATGGCCTTCCTTAAGTCTTCGTCTTGTGGTACACAAAGTCTATTATCCCTTCGTAACCAACCCTTATCGTCTAGGGTATACCTACGAAGATGGCTAGACGACTCCCCTCCTTTGAGCTTTTCTACTATCTCAACCAACTGGGGGTCGTCTTGCTGTGCCTCACCAACTCGTCCTAGAAGTGTAGGTCTAACCTCCAAGGATGCTAACCAACCAGGTACTATGTCAACGGAGGGTCTAAAGTCAAACATGGAGATGAATTCTAAGCTTCGTCGTTCAACAAACAACGGACTCAAGGACAACCTTTTCCTACTTAAGGCGTCTGCTACCACGTTACCCTTGCCCGGGGTATATGCTATTTCAAAATCGTAGGAGGCTAGGAATTCCATCCACCATTGCTGCCTTAAATTCAAATCCTTCTGAGAGAATAAGTATTTTAATGATTTGTGGTCAGTGAACAGTTCGAATTTCTCACCAAGAAGATAGTGACGCCAAGTCTTAAGCGCGAAAACAATTGCGGCTAACTCAAGGTCATGCGTAGGGTAATTCTTTTCATGAACCCTCAACTGCCTTCCACCATAGGCTATTACTCTTCCCTCTTGCATGAGGACCGCGCCAAGTCCCGTCCCACAAGCATCAGTATAGACGGTAAACGGTTTATTCCCGTCTGGCAGCACTAAGACTGGGGCTGAAGTTAAGGCTCTCTTTAAACGTAGGAACGCATCATCACAATCTTCGTCCCACGTAAAAACCAGGTTCTTCTTCGTTAACCGTGTTAATGGAGCTGATATTTTTGCGAAGTCTTTGATAAACTTCCTATAATAGCCAGCCAACCCCAAGAAACTTCTTACTTCGGTTACATTTTTAGGGACCTTCCAATCTTGGATGGCCACCACCTTTGCGGGATCCACTGCTATCCCTTCCTTGGAAACCACGTGCCCTAAGAACCGTACTTCTTTCCTCCAGAAGTGACACTTAGAAAATTTTGCCTTAAGGTTATGCGCTCGAAGGGTTTCCAACACTTCCCTAAGATGTAGGGCATGCTCTTCTTCATTCTTAGAAAAGACTAAGATGTCATCCACAAAGACTACCACGAATTTGTTAAGGTACTCCCTAAACACCCTACTAATCAAATCAACAAAATATGCGGGGGTGTTTGTCAAACCAAAGGGCATCACTAGCCATTCATAGAATCCATCAGGAGTCCTAAAAGCAGTCTTATCTATACTATCCTCAGCCACTCTCAGTTGATGAAAGCCAGTGGCTAAGTCTAACTGCGAAAACACTGAGGCGCCAACTAACTGATCAAAGAGATCGTCAATCCTCGGCAGTGGGTGTCGGTTCTTTTTAGTAAGCTTGTTTAGTTCTCTATAGTCCACACAAAGTCTAAGGGACCCATCCGCCTTTGTAGCAAATACTACTGGAGCACCCCACTCTGATATACTACGTCTTATGAACCCCTTCTCAAGCAACTCCTTCACTTGCTTATTGAGTTCCCTCCTTTCACAAGGAGCCATGTGGCGTACTGACAAAGATACGGGTTTAGCATTATCCACAAGATAAATTCGAAAGTCTATCTCCCGCTTTGGAGGTAAGCCCTTCACCTCCTTAAACACATCCGGATATTCCCGGACCACCTCTACCGTTCGCAGATTCTCTACAGACGCGTCAAGCGATTCAAGATAACTTAGCATAACGGAATTTATGGGACTACAAAAGATGTCGAGAGCATTACCAAGGTGAGTCACAAGCCTAACTACTCTCCTTTCACAATCAAGAATGGCCCCATTTCTAGATAACCAATCCATTCCTAAAATTAGCCCATAGCCCGTGAAGCCCAATACATAAGCATCACATCTAAATTCAACGCTAAGTATAGAGATTTTCAAATCCAAACATATCATGGTCAAATGAGCCGAACCCCCAATTGGATTTGAAACAACCAAGGGATCCTCTACTAAACTGGTGTTCAAGTGCAGTAATTCAACTAATGATGCAGAGATAAACGAATGAGATGCGCCAGAATCGAATAAGGTACGGACAGGATGATCAAACAGAAAAACTAAGCTTTCAACAGAAATTGTTCTACCTCTTTCTTGCAGCGGTGGGGCCGCAATAGCCTGAACTTGCCCCCTTGCCTGCCCTGGTGCCATAAGAGCCTGGACCTGTCCTCCCGAGGTAGACCCTGCCCTCTGCCCCTTCTTTGGGCAGTCCTTCACCAAATGTCCCGCATCTCCACAATGAAAACAACCAGTCTTCTTTTTCTTTCTACAATCTTTGCTGAGATGGCCAGGCGTCCCACAATTGAAGCATCTCTTCTTCCCTTTGCCATTATTGTTTTTACCACCCTTCTTATTTTGCTGTTGGGGTTTCTTCTGATCCCCTTTCTTTTCAACTGCCTTATCCTCATGCATAAGTGCCATTTCTACTAGCCTTTCAAAGGTGGCTCCCATAGGGATGTGGGTCATAGCCAACCCTTGCAATGGTTCATTCAAGCCTCTAACGAACCTCAAAGCTTTCTTCTCTGGTGTGTTCACCAACTCCAAGCCAAACCTTGCTAACTGATTAAATTTATTGACATACTCCTTCACTGATAAGCTCCCTTGCTTTAATGTCAGGAATTTTTCCATATTTAAATTCTCCTCTGCCCTTGAAAGAAACTTTGCCTCAAACCTTCGTCTGAAATCCGCCCATGAATCAACTGGACGTTCCCCGTTAGTGACCTCCCACCAAAACGAGGCCTCTCCCTTCATTAACCAAGCAAC
This sequence comes from Allium sativum, assembly GCA_030737875.1. Classification (NCBI taxonomy): domain Eukaryota; kingdom Viridiplantae; phylum Streptophyta; class Magnoliopsida; order Asparagales; family Amaryllidaceae; genus Allium; species Allium sativum. The sequence continues at coordinate 435,430,902 of CM060920.1, forward strand.
TAAACGGACTTTCCTCCCATCTTCCACTTCAAAGATATCCAACAATTCCTCAGTCTCCTTAAGCCAGTCTCTGGCCTCCACAAACGTCTCAGTCCCTTGAAAAGTTTTTCCTCCCATAGCCTTAAATTCCTTGCACGTCTTTGCAAAAGTGTCAACACGAGGAGGAGGAGGAGGAGGAATGGGTGCAACTGGGGGTGGAGGAACATCTGCTGGGCCTGCAGTGGTGTCCCTAGCCTCCAAATATCTCCTAAACCACCCTGGAATCGTCACACCTTCTGGGAGATTAAGATCTTCAGCCATGTTGAAACGAAAAAGGAAAGATTCAAAATGGAGAATTCGAAAGATAAAGATAAGGATATGGCTATTTGGGATTATGTTTTTCATAAAAACTTTCTCTAAATAACATGTTTTTGAAAGCACTTCTTCCAAAAATACTTTAGAAAAATATTTTTCTAAAAATTTTATCTGTTCTGGTAACCTTATGCTCTGATACCACGTGTAACACCCCACGTCCATTAATGTCACTCATAAAGGGAATACATTAACTTCTATGGAGGTTTTAGGTGAATATAGAACAGTAAAATTTCAACAAGACAGATATAAAATAGTACTTGGAAATTTAAAAATTTTATTTTAATTGCAGCAGAAGTCAAAACATGTTTGATTACATCATAACACCATAATCAAAGTCAAGTACAATATCTATCTTGATAAAACAAGTACATAATCCCATTACATAAATAGCCATTAAAAAGAAAGATAACAAGCTGGACTTTACATCAGCAGTCCAAGCTTTCCAAGAGATAAGCAATCCAATCAGACTCCACTGGAACTTGGCCCAACCTGAGGACCTGAAGGGAGAAAAGGATGAAAAAGAGTGGGGGGGGGGGGTCAGACATAAAGTCTGGCGAGTATGATAATTCTACAATACTATTATCAAAATAACTGGACTAAGGCATAAGCTGGAAAATAAGGAAATGTCTATGAAAGAGCAGATCAAGGACATAGACAATCGCTAAAGGAAACGTTATAGGCGCTCCTAAATACTAAAGGATAAACACTATACTGCACCACACCAGTCACCCTAAAGATTGATTCCACTTAGCTTCACTTAGAAACTTTCTTAACGGCTTTACGTACTCCTAGCTGACTATATAGGTGCCGCCTGCCCCTATCTCCACTAGGTGTACCCCACTTTCCATTTTTCGATCGGCTCCCTACTCGTAAATACCCGTGCTGGCCCCACAGTGGGGTGTATCATTCCCCTAAAGTGGCAACCCGATATAACGGAGATGCACAACTTATACCTACACGATGCAACAACGTCTTACCTACCAGCCCAGGTCCACACACGCATATGAAACCCGTTGGACTTGCGTTGCCACCGCTCCCTGTTTTGGCCTCTTATAGTCAAACCCAGTATGCGTGTCCCGTCCTCGACTTGGGTCGAGCCCACAAAGATACGTTTTGGGATACTGGTTGAAATGGCCCCCCATTATTTCCCACAAGCATTCCACCTAAGCTTGTCCCATTAGTCCATCCACTTAACCCACTTAGTCATGTTCATTTACATGTGTATTTGGTTAAGTCTAATCGTATTTCAAATGCCTCTAAAGGCAACCACTAGATTCCTCATGCCACCCAATGCACCTACTTAACCCCCATGTCCCACCTTACATGATTATCTGGCTAAGTATTTCTTAATTCATTAAGGCCATAACCTCATAAAGACCTCTCACATTAGACTGGCATTTATGGCAGCTGGATTTGCCGGGCGGGTCCGGGCAGTCTTACACCACAAAAGAGTCTAACCTCGTGTCTTTACAACTGTTATGCTTTAGTTTGGGCCTAGGACCTCTCACATTGGGCCGACATTTGTGACTACTGGATTTGTCGGGCGAGTCCGGGCAGGTTTACGTCACAAACGGGTCCAACCTCGTGTCCTAAGCATTGATTATTATTAATAATCCACTTTCCCCAATTTTAATAATTCCCTACTTGAATTATTAATTAATTCCAAATTTAACAATGTCCATAATTGACTCAATATGGACATCCATTTAAGGCATGCAAAATCATATCAATTGCACCCCAATTTATTAATTTCCTAATATTACCCCTACCCCACGTTTGAACGTTTATTCGCAAAATGTATGCTATACCCTATTAGTCTAACTCATAGCATAAAAGAAAATATTCACAACAACAACATATATATGTGACTAAATAAATCATAACAAGGGGTAAAACTTGCATACATTACAACTTGCATAAGGTTATACATGTCATGGATCTAAGGGTGTCAACTTATTCATAATTCACATAATATGATTTTGATCAAATTTCATAAACTTGTATAGGACATGTGTGAATCAACATCATTAACAATATGGTTTTATATGGGTACACCTAACTCAATAGGCAAATTCCCAAAAATAAAAATTCATTTAATCATAGATTCATGTATATGGGTACACCTAACTTAATAGGCAAATTCCCATATTCAAGATCCAATTAATTTGTAGATTCATGTATATGGGTACACTTAACCCAATAGGCAAATTCCCATAATCAAGATCTATAAAAAAAACATAAACTTTAAACATGATCCAATTCGCATAAATACTAACATCATGATTTTACAACTTGTATGATTCAACACAACTTAACATGACATCATTATCATATAACATAAGTATTTCAACATATGTGATAATATGAGATCTACAACATATATAAGATCTTCAACACAGCATATCATAATTTGCAACATAGCATGATATGATTTACAACATAGCATAGCATGATTAATCACATATGACATAGCATAGGATTATTTACAACATAATCACTACAACATAACAACATATATATGATAACATAATAGCATAACAAGAGATCCACAACATAATTTACAAATACATAACAATTCATATCACTTTCTTGTGATCCATTCATAACTTAATCAAATTATTTTATAATAATATTGTGAGATTCATTATACTCACAATTTTAAAGAAGAGAAATAGAAAGAGAGAGAGCTTTTGATTTGATTTGAGTAGATTTAGTTTGTAGATTAGGCCTTCTTCTTCTTTTGTTTGTGACGGCTATGCTGAACTCCATGGCAACGGCATGTCGGTAGCTCTCCAATTTTTCAAGTGATTTAGGGTTAGAGTCTACCCACTTATTTATAGATGTTAGGATTCATTTAGGCCATTAGATTTAACCTAGAAATAACCGCAGCCATTCAGACTAGATGGGGTTTATCTTATTGACTCAGCAATGAGTCAGAAGTGACTCAGCAAACACTCAGCAAATTAATAAACTTCTATTCATGTTTACATTAACTTCCCATATATATATAAATATATATATATATATACACACGCACCTATTCATGAATTCAAATTAATCCATAATTAACTTATGACCATTTCTACACATTAATTTTCCAATTAATGTCTTAATTCCATTTTTCGCCTTTTAAGGCAATTCACATATCTCAAATTTGTTATATGCCTTTTTAAGGCTATTTCGTGCAAATTCTCAATATTAATTCTTTTAATTTGTGAATATTAGTATTAACAGAAATACGGGGTGTTACAGAATTATTGAAGTATATAAAGCCGTATTGATTAGAGATGCGCTATTTTGACGTGAACGATATTTATATCGATTATATTCGTTTTTAAATTTGAATTGAATCGAATAGAAAACCAATTTGAATTGAATCGAATAGAAAACCAATTTGAATTGAATCGAATAGAAAACCAATTTGAATTGAATCGAATAGAAAACCAATTTGAATTGAATTGAATAGAAAACGAATCGAAATTGAATTGAATAGAAAACGAATCGAATTTGAATTGAATAGAAAACGAATCGAATTTGAATTGAATAGAAAACGAATCGAATTTGAATTGAATAGAAAACGAATCGAATTCGAATTGAATAGAAAACGAATCGAATTCGAATTGAATAGAAAACGAATCGAATTTGAATTGAATAGAAAACGAATCGAATTCGAATTGAATAGAAAACGAATCGAATTCGAATTGAATAGAAAACGAATCGAATTCGAATTGAATAGAAAACGAATCGAATTCGAATTGAATAGAAAACGAATTTGAATTGAATTGAATAGAAAACGAATTTGAATTGAATTGAATAAAAAATGAATTCAAATTGAATTGAAATTTGAATTGAATTTAAATGAATTTTAAAACGAATCTATAGGGAAAAATTCAATTTTGATTTGAATTGGAAATAGAAGTTGAAATGTTTTTGAAACGAATTTAAAACTATTTATAAAATTTGTTTTAAATAGAAAACGACGAAATATATATTATATATATATATAATATAATGGCCTGAATAGAACGCGCCGCGCCGCGGCAGTTCGTGAATTTCGACCATTGATTTTGAACGGACATTACGGGAGATCCGACCGTCGGATTCTCCTAAAACCGGAATCGTTGGGTTCGTATCGAAAAGAGCTTTCTAATGAGTATTAGAAATTTGAAATATAACGGTTGGATTTGGAGATACGTCCAAATCAAATTTGAAAAAGGTCGCTATAAGTGCAATTCGATGGCCGTTGTTGAAAATCGACTGTACGGGCCTTGATAAAATTATTAAAAATATCAATAATTTGCGTAAAATCATAAGAAATGATTTGGGAAAAATTGGGATGAAAAACTCCATATTTGAAAAGATAAAAATAGATTATTATCGAAATAACTAGTTTTGAACTAAAATTAAAATCCATTTATTTTTAAATAAATAAATTGGATTTGAAATGGGTTTTAAATAGAATTGATTTGTGGGTTATCGTGAACAGTGTTTTAAATAACACTAGTTCTTTAACCCGATAATAAATAGAATGTGATTTGGGTTTATCGTGAACTGTGTTTTAAATGACACTAGTTCTTTAACCCAGTAAAAGGAGTTTTAATGAATCTGCAATTAAATTGAAATGTGAATTGATAATTTAAATTATCAAATTTAGAAAGTGAGCGAGGATGGAGTATTACCAAATTTGCTCCAAAGCGATAGTTAAATCTTTAATTAGATTTGAACGTGAAATGGTAATTAATTTTACCGACAACACCACGGTGTTAGATATGGAGTATTACCAGTTTTGCTTCATGGGATGAATAGGTTGGGATTGGGAAATAAAATAAATAATTACTTCGGTGTGGTTCGCTAATCTCGACTAGTTTAGAAAACCATAATTTGGTTTGAAACGACATCCAAAGGAAGATTAAAGGATAAATTTTAAAGAATTTATCTTGGATAAAATTAATGGGAACCTTTCCCTAAGAATGCGGAATTTAGAAACTAGCTGTAGGTTAGCTAAGAAGAATGGTTTCCTGGGTATTGATCTGATGTTGGATTCGGCCTTCTGGGTTAATGTTTGGGAAATTGTTCTCTTGTTGATTTACGGTTAGTGACTAATGAATTGGAATGAGGCGTATGTTGTGTTTGTGTAACATTTGTTTTTAATATACGCTGGTTGTACGGAAAGACCGGGTTTATACCCATTCTGAAAAACCGATTCGACGATAAGTCGAAGATGAAGACGGTGGTTGAAGACCGGAAGTCTTCACATTGTTTTGGTGATTACTGACGATCTTGATTGGGCTGTACACCCAAGATGAGGGAATCAATTGGTGGTCGTCCAGACGTATTGGGAGATCGATGGATATGCGAAGAAAGTGCCTCCGGTTTCGTTCAGACCCAGAACGAACTTGTAAATGGATTGTGTGTCTGACATTGGATTTTATTCTGTGTTGATTGATTTCTGTTAAATATATATCTGTTTGGCGGTGGAGAATTTATTCTCTTGCTTAACGCCCTTCTCTGAGACGTACGAGCTTAGAGGTTATATATCGATAGATATCAATCGCATGGCATGAATTGCCTATGTGGCATACTGAGTTGCATGGATCAAGGCTTCTGTTGAAAAGCAAAGTCTTGTGGTTGATGATCAAAGCACGGCCTTTGTGGCATAGCTTTGTGTATAACGTGAATTCGCGAGCCTCACACCTCGGTATGAGTCAAAAACGGGATACGGACCGTTGGGAGAACACGACGTTTCTTTCTAGCTTTGGTGGTGTCAGTGACTTACCAGCCCTGACATTTATATACTTTTCACCTTTGTGGTTGTTGGAATGAGGCGCCTCGATTATAGGTCTGTAAGGACCGGGAAACGTATGTTCAGGAATAAATAATCCTCTAACGTAAGTGAGGACCGGCCCAACTGATCCACTGGCTGCCCAGAGTGTGTAGTCCTGAGCATTTGCTAGAGTGTCTCGAAGCGGAGAGGAGCTTGCCCCTTGCCTCGACTCATGACGGAATCCAATTTCCAATACGAGATATTTCGGCTTTATTTGTAGAGCCTAGTATGGCGACATAGTAGCATGGGATGTTATGCCATCTATGATTTATATTTATGATTGAAATTGTTTTGACACTATACACTTATTATAGTATCAAATGATTTGTTCTAAACGTACCAAGCATGTTTGGCTATTATAAGGTAAAAGCCTATCCTCCGGCTTGCGTTGCATTGTGTGATGGGACTTGGGTCTTATAATAGCTTCATTTTTCGAAAAAGCATTGCGCTGTTTATTCTATGCACTGGTATTCTTGGGAGGAAACCCGTTCCGTGTTATACGGCGTGGTCCCTTGAATTACTCTCTTTCAAAGTAAAGTTTTAAATAACTGTTTTAGTTCTCACACCAGTCACATGAGTGACCTGAAGTTTATTGTTTTAACCTAAACTCTGGGTGCCCTTATTTTCTACACGGGCAGCTGGTAGTTTTGGTTTTGCAGATTTATATTCACAGGATCCTGGTTTACAGCTGGAATGATATCCGGAAAGCTCTGTATCCGTATATCACCTTCAGTTGTGCTTTATATTATTTTCCGCTGCTATGTAATTTATTGTAATCTCTGATATTTATCGAATGTAATTTATTCATTTATACTCTGTATATTCATGTATCTGATGGAATTGTTGTAATAACAATGAAATGTTCTTCCGTCTGCGTTCTGTTCTGTCTTGTCCTCACAGTAATTCGTTCTTTCTCATCTCTTCGGAGACCGAGGAAGTTCGGATCGCTACAGGCGGGGACCTTTATCTTGCCCGCTAAGCTTGTAAATATGATAAGATCGGCAATCATGAGGTACCTATGGACTGGCAAAATAGACGGCAAGTATCTCGCTCCAATCGCCTTTAAAAAAACTGAAAATCCAATAAGTAGTGGGGGGCTTGGAATTGTAAACGTGACTAACTGGAACAAGGATGCTTTTATAAAACACATCGACACTTTTCTGAAACAGGATGCAAGTGTTTGGGTAAAATGGTCGAAAGCACATGTCATTAAGGGACGGAATTTTTGGTCCATGGCACAGCCGCAAAAGATTTCGTGGACATGGAGAAGCCTCTTCAAGCTCCGTACGACAGTTCTTCCTCTGTTCTGGTTTAAAGTTAATCAAACCGCCAACGTTAGCCTCTGGAATGACCCATGGATCTCGACTGGAACTATACTGAATAGAGTATTAGCCGACCTAGAAATCGATGTCAGCGGCATTAGCAGAAATGCGCTGGTAAGCCACTATATAACGGAAGAGACAATTGTTCTTCCTACTACGTCGGTGCCACATTTAAACCAATTAAGGAGTGTAGCGCACAACTTAAAAGTGGGTGGAGTAGCTGATTGCGTTACACAGTGGGGTGAAGAGGGTAAACAGTTCAACATTAAGGGGATATACTCAAAATTAATGTGCCATAATAGCTTGCCAGAGTGTGGATGGCACAAGAAAATTTGGAATGCTGATAACGCCGCTAAGGAGAACCTCCTACTTTGGAAAATAATTAGCAAAGCAACTCTAACCAAAGACAAGCTGATATCACATGGCATGTTGATAGACCCTACGTGCTTGTTATGTTCTGAGAAAGCTGAGAGTACAAGCCACCTTTTTTTCGAATGTAATATGACATACAACATTTGGTTTCAACTGATGCAGGCCATCTCCAGACGAGGAACCAGTCATGATAGCGGCATTGATTGGAGGAACTTGAAGAAACAGACGAGCAGGAGTAGTAACAAGGGTAGACTCATATGTTATGTGCTAAAGAAGTTCCTTACCACAATCTGGCGTGAAAGAAACTACCAAGTTTTCCGTCCATCCGAGGCTAAGACCGATGATCAACTGGGTAGAAGTGTAAAGTGCGAGGTCAGGAACGGGCTGAAACACTTGAGCTTTACCTTTGATCCAGGGATTTCGCGGCGTCTGCTTTAAGCTTTAATCAAAAAACCAGTAGCTTGTTGTGTTTTCTTTGTTTTCCTTTTTTGTAGTGTACCGAGTTCCTACGTTTTCTTGTGTGTGTTGTACTCCCCCCTCTTCCCCGGTACATTAATAAAGTGGTAGGGGTCCACTCAACCCCGTCGGCCTTGCCAATTTTTTTTTATGGTTTTACGTCCATCTTTGGATAGGCAAAAAAACATAGAAATATGAAGCCGGGTTAAGAATAGAAATGCCATTTTTAACCCAAATGGGTTTATCAATCGATTTTATTTATTTTAAAATAAATATCGGAAAGAAGTGATTTCAAAATTTAATACTTTGAAAATATTAATATTATAATATAATAAAGATATAGGATATTCAATTTTGATTTAAAATTGAAAATGAATTTAAAATCGTTTTAAAACGAATTTATAGATATTTTATAAAATATGTTTTAAATGAAAATCAACGAAATATATATAACATATATATATATTAATTTAATGGCCTGAATAGAACGCGCTGCGCAGCGACCGATCGCGAATTTTGACCATTAACATCAAATTGATGTAACGAGAGATCCGACTGTCGGATCTCCAAAAACTGAAACCATTGGGTTCGTATCGAAAAGAGATTTTCAACCAATATAAGATTTTTGAAATCTAATGGTTGGATTTGGAATTATGTCCAAATCAAATTTGGAAAAGGTCGTTATCGATGCAGTTCGGTGGCCATTATAGGAAACCGACTGTACAGGCCTTAATAAAATTATCAAAAATATGGAAAATTTATGTAAAATAATAATTAATAATTTAGAAAAGTTTTGGATGAAAAATTCCATATTTGGAAAGATAAAAATATATTTTTATCGAAATGAACTAGTTATTAACTAGAATAAATCTTTAGTTTAGATTTAATGGAGTTTTCCAATTAATTAATATTTATTTGGAATTAAACTAAATAAATTGGATTTTTGGGTTTGTCGTGAATGGTGTCTTAAATAACATTGTTCTTAAAACCCATATAAAAAGAATAAATCTTTTAATTAAGATTATTAGAGTTTCCAATTATATTTAGTAATTGGAATTAAGCGAAATGTGAATTGGGTTTATCGTGAACTGTGTTTTAAACGACATTTGTTCTTTAACCCAATTAACAGTGAAAATATAAATTGGAATTTATAAATCTTTTATTAAGATTTAAATGGAACTTTTCCAAAAGTAAATTTTTTCCAATTTAATATATTAAATTGGAATTGAATGGAGTTCTATTTAATAATAATCGAGATGAGCTTCTGTAAAAGAGGACCGTTACTATATATGGAATTTAAAAGGCTTTGCCGTTATTCCATTTATATTATTAGTCTGATACAGAAATTTATGTCGATTATATATTGATTTGACTTCTTTGAAAATTCCATATTTAAGGGAATATTATTTTGGGTTTATCGTGAACTGTGTTTTAAATGACATTGGTCCTTTAACCTAGTTAAAGACAAAATTAATGTCTTAAAGTCGAGTAATCATAAAGTAATGATTTTTGATATTAAAACCAAATTGGAGTTTTAATGAATCTTTAGAAGAAGATTAAAGAATAAATTTAAAGACTTTATCTTTGATTAAATAAATGGGAACCTTTCCCTAATAATAGGAATATTTATTTAAAAGATTATTCTGAACTGGAATGAGGTATATGATGTGTAATAACCTGAGAATTCGGGCAGCAAATATTTAAATATCAAGGTTATTTAAATATTTAATCTTGGACTTAATGGTTTTATAACCTTGATTAAATCCCTTTATAAATAATAATTAAAGAGAAGAAAACATGTTGTTGAGTTTTTGTTTACAAAGATAAGCGATTAAAAGAAAAATCGATAATGTGACTAAAAACTGTTTTATCAATAAACGAGGTTTTTCTTATTAAAAGTTGTTGGAATATTATGTCCATGTAGTAACATTAGAAGAACACATATATGTGTATGTAAATATTATAGAAGTAACATACAAATGGTATATGTGTACATGTTCTAGAAAATGAGAAATGGCTTAAAATGATAGGGACATGTGTCATAAAATCAAAGGTGCACATGTCATGAGAATTAAGGAGGTAAAGACACATATACGCATTAGGTGTCCATGTGTAGAATCCCCTTAAGACACATAAGAGGGAATGTGTCTACATCCTAAAGAATGCATGAATAAGTAGTGGACAATTGTCTAAAGCTAAATTACCAAACTAGCCTTGAAAATTACTATGTAAAGGGATGAAATATTCACTTCATTTCATACATTCACAAGTTGAAAACAAATGCAAGAGAAGGAGTAGAAGTTTAGGATAAACTTAGAGGATAAATACAAGATGAAGATATAAGTATAAGGTGAGAAAAATTATTTAAGTTTATATATTCATTTCATATTTTGAAGAAAAGTTGAGAAATTTATGATTGAATAATTGAACTTGAAACCGTGAAAATGACGTTCGGTATTTTGGGCATAACTTTTGCAATTCTTGATGAAATAATGACTTCTCTATCAATTTGGAAAGCTAATTCAAAGGAATACAACTTTCACCTAAGGTACTTTTCTCTAATTTGGCCATTTGCATACCTAAAAACTGGATGCAAAGTGAGGTATAAATCAGCCCGAAATTGAAATGTTAAAAATGCCTCATGATGTTTGATTTTATATATCAAATTGATAAATGATTTTGAGGTTTTCTTTTGATGATAATTAAGTAGACTAAGAGAGATTCTTACTATAGAAAATTTGGAGTCAAAATCTATTTTTATCATAGAGAAACAACGTGAAACATTTTGCCCAAAAACAGGCTAAAATCTGATTTTCGGAACATTTTAATAGCACTCCGAAACGCTATATTTTCTATTAATGAAGCACGAAACCAAGCCAGAACCTTTCTATAGCCCCCAGAAACGCTGTAGTAGCTGATTTTAGTCCAGAATCATTATAAACCATCCAGAACTTGTCATAGCACTTCTGAAAGCGTTGTCTTTTCTCTGAGTTGACTACAAAGTATTTTAAACGAGTAGAACTTTTCATAGCATGACTAAAATGTTGTTATAGATGTTTGAGTATAAAATCATGGTATACGAGTTTAAACGAAGTATGAAGAGTATTTAAAAGAGGTATGGAGAATGTTTAAATGAGATATGATTAGTGTTTCAATGAGGTATGAATAGTGTGTAAACGAGGTATGAATACTGTTCAATCGAGGAATGAATAGTATGTGATTAAACGAGGCATGATTAGTGTTTTCCGACGTAATGAATGGTATTGAACTTAACTATTTCAGTTTAATCTTTATCTTCCAAAACATATGTTAGAGAGATATAAAGATGTTTTGAGATTGTTTATAAAGGAGTTTGTTTTCATAACGAAATGGATTAGTATTTAAGATACAAGTTGTTATCATTTGAAAGGAAGTTTTATAAGAAATATGTAGATATTTTTCAAAATAAAAGACTGGAACGTTCTAGGGTGACAGAGAGGATTGTGTCTAGGCTTGGGTTTGGAAAATATAGTTTCCTGCTCTCCCTGGCTATCCCTAACTGATCCGACGAACGGGATGGTTAATTCAAAATTATTTGAAAAGTAATTTAAGATTACTTTTGAAAATCTCTACATTATACAAAGAGTATTTTGAAAGTAAACAATGATGATGATTTTAAATGTTTTGTGTAATAAGAACTACGTTGGCTTGATCCTATATCTAATACCCAATTATATAAAGGTACGTAGGTAGCCACAACGGGTAGTGACGCTGCTGCTTTATTAATAAAAAATAAATTTTTTTGTTGATATTACAAAATAGAGCTATCATTGTTGGCTAGCTTTTTGACCAAGCCACCAAGGTTCACACACAAGAAGGAAATATGGAGCTTCACTCTTCTCAATCCCCTGAAGTTCGATCGCGGTCACTCACTCTTCCACGGATCGCAATGCCATATCGGATCGCGACCCCCAATGCGACCCGATCCACTCTTGTTAGCCCGATCCGACCTGAGCTATAGGAACCAGAAAATGAAGGCTATGACTAATTCAACCACGATCCGAGAATGTAGGATCTCGCGACACCTGTCCACAACTATCATATTGACCAATTCTCCATCAAGCTACGAACCAGTCCGAGATTCTCAAGATTTGTGCCATGTATGACCGCGATCCGCCTAAAGAAATCAGCTATAAATAGCCCAGAACTTAGCATTTTTGGGGATCTTTTGGCAATTAAGAAACCTGATTCCACCATTATCATATCTCCATTGTTTCTATTTAAAGTTATCTCGAAATTATTGAGAGAATCACAGTTGTAAGGGTGAGATTGAGTGAAATCATTGATTGTACCTGCATTCAGCATATAATCAACAACATATAAAGTGGACGTAGGCTCGTTAACGCCGAACCACTATAAATCTCGTGTCTTTTCTGCTTTTTCTTTATATTTCAGCTATAATTCTTTATAGATTGGAACAACTTGGGTGTTAGACCCAATTTTGGATCTAACATTTTGGTGCTTTCACTGAGAAAGAATTTTTAGTACATTGGATCGTTGTTTCGTTGTTTGGATACTCAAGTCCGAAAAAAACAGTCCAAAACTCCACTGTTTCAGTTTTCTGAAGATTCCAGCGAAATTCAGATATCATGGCTGGAAAGAAGTCTAAGCAAGTACGAGCTTCGCAGGAGAACGAAGCTGAAAATGAAGCAATTAAAGAAAGTGTGCACGAGCAGCCTGAGGAGGAGGTCACGGATCGCCGAGATGAGGGGGCGAACCGATCCGTTGAGGGGATCGCGATCCAACCAGCTGAAGGAGTTGCCACACGCTCCCATGACCTCGTCTTGAAACGTCCCCATAACACTTCCACGATCCGATCCCGGGGGGTGCTCCGAGCCATCGAGGTAAGGATCCTGCGATCCAAAAAGACAAACAGACTACGACCCGACCCGGAAAGGAGGTTATGGCTCGATCCGTGCTGGTACATCTGCTCGACCTGGCTCAAGCTCTTTAAGTATAAGAGAGAATGTTGGCGACCAATTTGACCCTTCTACCCCGACTACTGAAGGGGATCTCTCTCGCATTATTGACATATGGGAAAGATTATTTGACGAGTTAGCTGCTCAGCGGCAAGAGAGTTCAGTATTGCGACAGAATCTGACTGCTATGGACAGGCGAATTGACGACCTCATAAGGCAGAGGGTTTCCTCACCAACCCGTCTTCCTTCTCCGGAACACACATCCTCGTCTGAGGAGCCCCGAAGAAACAGACGTTGGCCCCCGCTAGAAAGGGCTGAGAACATAGAGCAACTTCGATCTCGGGAAGAGGAAGTGCTTAACCAGGGAACTAGCAATCGTAACTTGAATGAACCTGCTTTACCGCTGAGGAATGGAAACGTGGTTGGCCCTGCTCAGAATCGACCCAATCCACCCGCTCGTCGCTTAGTTGACCTCGGCAACAGGGGGCAAGGAAGCTCCACCCGAATCCCAGACTTTGTAGCTGCACGTCAAAGAAATGCTGAAGAAGCCCATCGGGCAAGAAGTGCCGATCCTGAGTCCACCTTGACCCGGGCAGATGTTGAAGCAATGATCAGGGAAAACATGATAGCTAGCCGAGGGTATAGGGATGAAGATTGGGGCATGGATCGTAGTCATACGCCTTTTACCGATGATATATTGGAGGTCACATTCACGAGACGTTTTAATATGCCGACAATGAATCGCTATGCGGGCAAATCTGACCCAATCCAGCATCTGATGCGATATTCCTGGTCCATGAATGCCGCCGTAGCTACGGACGAGATAAAGTAAGGCATTCCCTATATTTCTGGAAGATATGGCATTAGTGTGGTTCACCCGCTTGCCAGCTCGGTCGATATCCAGTTTCAGGGAATTGAGTGAGAAGTTCGTGAACCAATTCCGCCTTCACGCTCAGAGATCTAAGAATGTGATTGAGCTGTCTCTTATTAAGCAGCGACCGGACGAAAGCTTAATGGCCTTAATTGACGGTGTCGATAAGGATACCGAGTTTGGAAGATATATGGCCGGCAAACCACCTTCGACCAGAGAAATATTTTATGAAAAAGCTAACGTCCGTTTACGACAGGAAGAGATATATGCTAATCGAAAAAGGAAGGCTATTGATAAGGAAGATATCCAGAGCAATGTGGCCATCAAGAAGACAGGAGATAGCTCAGGAAAGGTTGAAGTCAATGTTGGGAATAAAAATCAAGGAAATGGTCGCCAACCGGGAAACAATAATAGCAATAATCGGAAGAGAAACCGAGGAAATGATTCTCAGAGAAGATCTCGACCCAGGCCATTTGAGAGTTTCACACCGTTAAATGATACATTGGAGAATATCTTCATGGATACCTATAATGTCCTTCCATACAAAAGGCCTCCCCCGAGAGAGTCGACAGACAAAGAGCGCGAAACCGGAAAGTTCTGTCTATTTCACCAAATCCATGGTCATTCCACAAATGAATGTCGTCACCTGAGAGACTCGGTCGAGAGGCTACTCCGAGAAGGAAAACTCGATGAGTACGGGGTCACTCCCAGAGACAGAGGGCAAGCCGCATCGATACCAAACCAAAATCAAAACCAGAATCAGAATCAGAGCCAGCCTACTCCTCGGCTGACCCCTCAACAAAAAGGGAAGAACATCGTCATTAACACCATAGTAGGAGGGCTTCATCTGGCCGGGCATAGCTTTAGGGCAATGGACCAGTATGTCAATGCAGCTAAACAACCCCTCATGGCAGGAGAAGGCAGTAGCCCTGAGGACATTGCCCCAGTCAAACAACAGAAGACAATGACTGATGACATCATCTTTCACGACATAGATAGCATTGGTGTTCACTCCCCAACTGAGGATCCCTTGGTAATCACAGCCACAATTGGTCCGGCCATAGTCCATAAAGTTCTGGTAGATAACGGAAGCTCGGTCAACATTTTGTTCAAGAAAACGTTCGACCAAATGAAACTTGAGCCGAAGGATTTAAAACCATGCGAAGGGTGGATATGTGGATTCAATGGAGCCTCAACTGCTCCAATGGGACATGTAGAGTTGTCGGTAACCCTTGGGGAAGGGGAGCGCCAGAGAGTAAGAATCCTTCCTTTTGTGGTTCTGCACGTCGAATCCCCATACAACGCATTTTTAGCCCGACCGGCCCTAGCAAAGTTCAGAGCTTGTATAGCCCCTTGGTGTTTATTAATGAAGTTCCCGACTGAAGCTGGTATAGGTATAATAAGAGGAGATCAAGTCGTGGCCCGAGCATGCTACATTGCAGAGTTGAAGATGCTCCGCAAAGGAAAAGATGTAGAGACCGAAGGTGCTTCCTCCCCGGCAAGGGAGGAAACGTTATATCAACTAAAGAAAATAACTATGGGAGAGTCGCCCAGAGAACTGCCCGAGGATATAGATCCCAGAGAGGACGAAAAGCCTGGGGGCAGAATGACGACTCCCAATTAAACAACTGTGGATATTCCAATCGATGATGGAGACCCAGAGAAGGTCCTGAAGATTGGATCCCAATTAGACCCTATTCGAGCCAGAGAGCTAACGGATTTCTTAAAAGCCAATTTAGATGTATTCGTTTGGACCCACTCGGATATGTGTGGGATATCTCCTTCGATCATGAGTCATTCGCTAAGCATCAACCCGAAGCATCCTCCTGTCAAACAGAAAAGGCGAACGCTTAGCCCGGAGAGGTCAGCTGCTTTGAAAGAGGAAGTTGAGAAATTGAGAAGTAATGGGTTCATCAAAGACTCAACATATCCAGATTGGATTTCCAACCCGGTCTTGGTAAAAAAGGCCAATGGAAAGTGGCACACCTGTATTGACTTCTCAGACCTGAATAAAGCCTGCCCAAAGGACAGTTTTCCGTTGCCAAGAATTGACCAGCTGGTGGATTCGATAGCTGGCCATGAACTCCTCTCTTTCATGGATGCTTATTCGGGGTACAATCAGATCCCTATGCATGTCCCAGACCAAGAACACACAAGCTTCATTACAGATTTGGGATTGTATTGCTATGTAGTGATGCCTTTTGGCTTGAAGAACGCCGGTGCTACATATCAGCGATTGGTCAATAGGATGTTTAACAACCAGATTGGGAAGACGATGGAGGTGTATGTCGATGACATGTTAATGAAGTCCAAACAATCATCCGACCATACTGCCGATTTAGCAGAAATGTTTGAAATTCTCCGGAAGTATGGAATGAAATTAAACCCTTTGAATTGTTCATTTGGGGTAGCATCGCGAATTTTTTTAGGATTTATCATCAATTCGCGTGGGATTGAGATTAATCCAGACTAGATCGCAGCAATCTGGAATATTCAGAAACCTAAACAGATTAAAGATGTGCAAAGCCTCGCAGGGAAAGTAGCGGCATTGAGTAGATTTATCTCCAAAGCTATAGATAAATGTGTCCCGTTCTTCGAATTAATAAAGCGAGGAAAGCGCAACTTTGAATGGACCCCTGATTGTATTGAAGCATTCCAGAATCTCTTGAATCATTTAGAAAACCCCCCGATTTTGTCTAAACCCGTAGATCATGAAGAATTATTCGTATATTTAGCGGTGTCATCCAATGCGATCAGTTCGGCTTTGGTTAGAGAAGAAGATAAGGTGCAAAGACCAGTATATTATGTGAGTAAGAAGTTGGCGGCAGCTGAACGAAATTATCCAAGGATAGAAAAGCTTGCGTACAGTTTGTTGATTGCATCAAGGAAGCTTCGCCACTATTTTCAAGCTCACCCGATTACTATATACACTGATCACCCATTAAAACAAGTTCTTCAAAGGCCAGAGGCTTCGGGAAGATTACTTAAGTGGAACATTGAACTAAGTCAGTTCGATTTGAATTTTCAACCCAGGCGATCAATAAGGGGGCAAGTGCTGGCAGACTTCATAGTAGAGTTTACCATCCCAGAAGATGACACAATAAGCGAAGAAGTCGATCCTTCAAGGCTGCTCCTCGATCCCAGTGCCTGGAAGTTGTTCACTAACGGAGCAAAGAACGATAGACGATCTGGTGCCGAAGTGGTGCTCGAAACTCCAGCAAAACGGCCGATATACTATGCTCTCAGATTGGAGTTCTGCGCCACTAACAACGACTCAGAATACGAAGCCCTAATTGCTGGTTTGAAACTCGCAAAGGAGTTGAAGATTGCGAAGTTAGACATCTTTTGCGACTCCAAAATAGTTGTGAACTAGGTCATAGGAAAATTCCAAGCCAAAAGTCCTAGGCTGATATCATATTTAGAAAAAAGTGGAAAGTTGCTGGATGGTTTTGACCATCACACCATATCCCACATTCCTCGAGCAGAGAACCAAAAAGCAGATAAATTGGCGAAAATGGCCAGTTCTGACAGTCCTGAAAATACAGAACTGGTCCCGATGGAAGTCTTACAGTCACCTAGTATAGATCAGATGGAAGTTGATCCGGTACTAGATGTTGAACCTAAAAGGGAGTCGTCGATGACTCCTTTGAAGAATATCCTAATGTATGGAACGCTCCCTACGAAGAAAATTGAGAGGCGTGCAATAATTCGGAAGGCCTCTCGATAATGTGTTGCTAGAGGGAGTCCTGTATAGACAAGGATTTTCAATGCCCCTCCTCCGGTGTATTGCTCACAGCGATATTCAGCGCGTATTACAAGAAGTACATGAAGGCGAATGTGGAGATCACACAGAAGGCCAAACGTTGGTGAAGAAAATAATACGATATGGTAATTTCTGGCCAACCATAAATAAGGATGCGGCCAAATACGCGCAACGTTGTGACGCGTGCCAGATATTTTCTAAGATCCATAGGGCCCCATCAAGCCAGCTGAAGATGGTGACGAGTCCGTGTCCCTTTGATATGTGGGGAATTGATATCATTGGAAGCCTCCCCATAGCAAAGGGCGGAGCAAAATTCGTTATCGTAGCCGTGGATTATTTTACCAAATGGGTAGAAGCAGAGCCATTAACCACAATAACAACCAAGCGAGTAATCAGCTTCGTTGTTAGAAACATCATATGCCGATTTGGGATCCCAAGAATCGTCATAACGGATGATGGAACTTAGTTTGACAGCACCGAGTTTAGAGATTTTTGCCGGAAATACCACATCGAGAAAAGGTACACCTCTGTGGCACATCCGCAAGCGAACGGCCAAGTGGAGACGGCAAATAAAGCGATTAAATCCATCTTGAATAACAGATTGAAGCGAGCCAAGGCCATGTGGGTCGATGAATTGCTCTTGGCTCTGTGGGCCTATAGAACGACCTATAAATCGGCAACGGGCCATACACCATTTTCTCTCGCCTTTGGAACTGAAGCGGTCATCCCGGTCGAGTTAGAAGTACTTTCTCACCGAGTCACCTATTATGACCCGATGACCAACAATGAGTTGCTCCTTGAATCCCTGGACACGATCTAAGAGAAGAGGGACGAAGCCGATTTACGCGCCTTATGACATAAGCGGCAGATAGCTCGATATTACAACAAGAAAGTACGAGCACGAACCTTTGAACCCGGAGACTTGGTTCTAAAACGTGTCTTCCCATACTCAGTGCATATGGGTCCGAAATGGGAAGGACCATATTCCATCCTGCGAAGACTTGATAATGGAACCTTCAAGCTAGCAACCATAGATGGAGACGAAATCCCCAGAGTGTGGAACACCCAGCATTTGCGGCCTTACCTGACGTGAAATTGTCAGTTTCATTCTTTTGTTTTTAGGACCATGTAAAAAGGCATGACTTGCCTAGAATAGTCTGGTTACTTGAACAAAAGATTATAAAGTGGACGTAGGTCATGATTCGACCGAACCACTATAAAAATATCGTGTGTCATTTACCTTTACTGCACCATTACCTATTTGCTTTATCTCGATTAATATAAATTATTGTTGTTTTTTGGGTTTGTCACAGATTATGCAGCAATATTGGAACATCCAATGCATTGTGCCATAAGGTGAAAGAGGAACCATAATCGAGGACCACAAGGTGTGGCAAAGTAAATCACCCCACGATCAAACTCTAACTCCTCAGAATCAGGAGAGAGTATAAAGGACGCGAAGATGACGTCCACAAGGCGTGAAGGTGCACCATGATAAAACCGCCTTGCCACCACTCTAACTGTGAAGTCCCGTAACTTCCCCGGTGAGGAAAGCGCGGATAGTTCGAGAACAAACCACAACAGAACGCAGATGAAAGAACATTTCATTGTATATTACAACAATGCATCAGATTACAAGAATATACAGAGTATAAATGAATAAATATTACACAGAAATATCAGAGATTTAAATTACATTTAAATACATAGCAGCGGAAAATAATACAATACACAACTAGAAGAGATATACGGATACAAAGCTTTCCGGATATCATTCCAGCTGTAAACCAGGATCATGTGAATATAAATCTGCAAAACCAAAACTACTAGCTGCCCGTCGAAAATAAGGGCACCCAGAGTTTAGGTTAAAACAATAAACTCCAGGTCAGTCATGTGACTGGTGTGAGAACTAAAACAGTTGTAAATCTTTATTTTAAAGTTCGGTAAATCAACGGACCACGCCGTATAACACGGAACGAGCTTCCTCCCAAGAATACCAGTGCATATAAGTAAACAACGCAATGTTTTTTCTAAAAATGAAGCTATTATAAGACCCAAGTCCCATCACACAATGCAACGCAGCCGGAGGATAGGGTTTTCCCTTATAATAGCCAAACATGCTTAGTACGTTTAAAACAAATCAATTGATACTACTATAAGTGCATAGCGTGTAAAACAACTTCAAATCATAAGTATCAATCATAGACGGCATGGGTACCATATATCATGTCGCCATACTAGTTCTACAATTAAAAACGCAATACACGTACTGGAAATTGGATTTCCATCATGGTGGCTCCTAATTCGAAAGATCGATCGCGTAGTGCAATTCCCCACGGCTTACGTCCCAGCAAAAGAAAACACCGTCTGCACATCCGCACATTTGGGACCAGAGTATCACCGCGGCTTACGTCCCAGCGAGAGAAAACACCGCTTACTCTATATATCCCTGAGCACTAGGCTCATCTCGGTCGATCGAATCCACGACACCACTAAGGTGCCCATCCACTAAAAAGCATACTGATCAAACCATCAGTTTACCACCATACCGGGATGTGAGGCTCGCGAATCAACGCTATACACAAAGCCATGCTATATCAGCTGCGCTTTGATCATCATCCACCAAACTTTGCTTTTCAACAAAAGTATGGATCACTGCATCTCAGCATGCCACACTATCAATCCATATCGTACCACTGATTTCTGCCAATATATAACCTCTGAGCTCGTATGTCTCAAAGAAGGGCGTTAAGCAAGAGAATAAATTCTCCGCCGCCAAACAGATATATATTTAGCAGAGATCAACGAATACAATATAAAGGAATACAATGTCAGACACACCATCCATTTACAAGTTCGTTCTGGGTCTGAACGAAACCGGAGGCACTTTCCTCGCATATCCATCCATCTCCAAGTACGTCTGGACGACCACCAACTATTTCCATCCTATTGGGTGTACAGCCCAATCAAGATCGTCAGTAATTATCCAAACGATGTGAAGACTTCCGGTCTTCAACCACCGTCTTCATCTTCGACATATCATCGAATCGGTTATTCAGAATGGGTATAAACCCGGCCTTTCCGAACAACCCGTGTATATTAAAAATAAATGTTACACAAACACAACATACGCCTCATTCCAATTCATTAGTTACTAACCGTAAATTAGTAAGAGAGCAATTCCCCAAATATTAACCCCGAAGGCCGAAACCAACATCAGATCAATATCCAGGAAACCATTCTTCTTAACTAACCTTCAGCTAGTTTCTAAATTTCAATTCTTAGGGAAAGGTTCCCATTAATTTTATCCAAGATAAATTCTTTAAAATTTATCCTTTAATCCTCCTTTGGATGTCATTTCAAACCAAATTATGGTTTTCCAAACTAGTCGAGATTAGCGAACCATAGCGAAGTAATTATTTAATCTATTTCTCAATCCCAACCTATTCATCCCATGAAGCAAAACTGGTAATAATCCATATTTAACACCACAGTGTTATCGGTAAAATTAATTACCATTTCACGTTCAAATCTGATTAAAGATTTAACTATTTCTTTGGAGCAAAACTGGTGATACTCCATCCTCGCTCATTTTCTAAAGTTGATAATTTAAATTATCAATCCACATTTCAATTTAATTGAAAATTCATTAAAACTCTTTTTACTGGGTTAAAGAACTAGTGTCATTTAAAACACAGTTCACGATAAACCCAAATCACATTCTATTTATTATCGGGTTAAAGAACTAGTGTTATTTAAAACACAGTTCCCAATAAACCCATGAATCAATTCTATTTAAACCCATTTCAAATCCAATTTATTTATTTAAAAATAAATGGGTTTTAATTTCAGTTCAAAACTAGTTCATTTCGATAAAAATCTATTTTTATCTTTTCAAATATGGAGTTTTTCATCCCAATCTTTCCCAAATCATTTCTTATGATTTTACACTAATTATTACTATTTTTAATAATTTTATCAAGGCCTGTACAGTCGATTTCCATCAACGGCCATCGAACTGCACTTACAACGACCTTTTCCAAATTTGATTTGGACGTATCTCCAAATCCAACCGTTAGATTTCAAATTTCTAATATTCGTTAGAAAGCTATTTTCGATACGAACCCAACATTTCCGGTTTTAGGAGAATCCGACGGTCGGATCTCCCGTAATGTCCGTTCGAAATCAATGGTCGAAATTCGCGAACTGCCGCGGCGCGGCGCGTTCTATTCAGGCCATTATATTATATATATAATATATATTTCATCGATTACTATTTAAAACGAATTTTATAAATAGTTTCATATTTGTTTCAAAAACATTTCAACTTCCATTTCAAATTCAAATCAAAATTGAATTTTCTATTATAAATCCTTTACTTTCATTTCTATTTGATTTCAATTCAAATCAAATTCGTTTTCTATTCAATTCAAATCAAATTCGTTATATATTCAATTGAAATCAAATTCTTTTTATATTCAATTGAAATCGAATTCGTTTTATATTCAATTGAAATCGAATTCGTTTTCTATTCAATTCGAATTCAATTCATTTTCTATTCAATTCAAATTCAATTGGTTTTCTATTCAATTCAAATTCAATTCGTTTTCTATTCAATTCAAATCAAATTCGTTATATATTCAATTGAAATCAATTTCGTTTTATATTCAATTGAAATCGAATTCGTTTTATATTCAATTGAAATCGAATTCGTTTTATATTCAATTGAAATCGAATTCGTTTTCTATTCAATTCGAATTCAATTCATTTTCTATTCAATTCAAATTCAATTGGTTTTCTATTCAATTCAAATTCAATTCGTTTTCTATTCAATTCAAATCAAATTCGTTATATATTCAATTGAAATCAAATTCGTTTTATATTCAATTCGAATTCAATTCGTTTTCTATTCAATTCAAATTGGATTTCTATTCGATTCAATTCAAATTGGTTTTCTATTCGATTCAATTCAAATTGGTTTTCTATTCGATTCAATTCAAATTTAAAAATGAATATAATCGATATAAAAATCGTTCGCGTCAAAATAGCGCATCTCTAATCAATACGGCTTTATATATTTCAATAATTCCTTTATTCTATTCAACAAATGAATATTTATTTTTGTCAACACACGACTAATCTCAACGAATGAGTACTATCCACGTGTGACTATTTTTGTTAAAATATTTCGTTCAACACATGACTAATCTCAACGGATGAGTACAGTCAACACATGAACCTTTATTTTATAATATTCTTTATTTTCTAAATTGGAATGAGGCCCAATCAATTACCATATAAAGTTAATTATATGGATTCCATTCAACGCATGTATATAATATCAACGATAGATAATCAACCATCAACCAAAGTGCACTACACTGTATAAGCATCAAATATAGATATCTAACGCTTATAACAGCCTTTCAATCAATCGATCGACATACTACTAATTATTGGGATTAGTGTATGCCGTATTTTATCCTAATACCCGTGTGGGGTTTCAAACAATCAAACGCAAATTTTATTTGTGTAGTTGGGCGATGTGTAAAATTTATCGACCCAATCAATATCAGTCAAATCAGTGTATATAAACAAATCGGTCGATTTGTTTATAGATATTTATTTATTCACGTTCACGTTAAAAATTATATTTTTATCGATAAAATATTTTTAACTATACAAATATTTTATTTTCTTTCAACACATTAATTTTTTGTTCATTTACCCAATAAAATGATATTTTTATTTTTCTAACTTATTTTAGAAAATTTCGGCGGCATAACGGCACAATACTAGAAACGGGACGAGGCCTAGCCTTATCCCCGGTCTAGTGAAGGCCCACGCCATTCACACATCAATCAAATCCATTCAATTCACCAAAAAATTCAATTCAAACCAAATAATCTAACCAACTACACAACCAAACAAACAAGTCCATGGTCTGTGGACGATTGTGTCGGGTGCTACTAAGCACCGTCTGCATCCTAGTATATATATATAACTAGAAAAGAAATTGAAGAGTGAGAAATTCTCACCAATAGCTATCCAATACCACGACTCTTCATTTATAGAAATCTTCATCGTTCTCGCCCTTTTATCACCTTCGTTGCCCGTATTCTCTACATATATAAAAAATCACATTTCTATTTCGAAATTTAAATTATAAAGATCATATTTTTATACGGTGTTTATATATATATAACTGAAAATAAAATTCACTGTTATTTACATTGATTTGTATATAGACTCAATGTGAATTTACATACAAATCATGTTTTTAAATCAATGCTAATTTTATTTTTAAAATCATGTTATTCTATTTTTAAAACATCATGCTATTTTAAAACAATGCAAATTCTATTTTTAAAACAATGCAACTTTTATTTTTAAAACAATGCAACTTCTATTTTTAAAACATCATATTTTTACATCAAGTCTATTTCTATAAACATCATATATATATATATATTGTCATTTCTATTTCGAAAACAACACATTTTTATATCATGCTATATTTAATTAAAAACTGATTTTTAAATGATGTTTTTAACATAAAAACTGCTCTCTTTTTTTTTTTTTTAAATAATGTATTTAACATAAAAAAAACTACTGTTATATATAATGTATTTAACATAAAAAAAACTATTGTTATTACCTTTCTTCCTCGACGTTCTAATTCTGGAACTCGCTCGCCGCTTAGGGCTCCATTTTTCACGATAATCAAGGCGCCGAATATTGATCAGGAAATGCCCCGACGACGCCCTTCGCAAGAGCCATCTCCACATAGCACAGTTCCCAATTCGAACCCCCTCCCTCTCGAAAAACGGATGTGAACGGCTCAGCTTTAGGACGAGATTTCTCGCGATTTTCAATCTGAAAATCGATCATACTATATAGGCAGATAGATCTCACCTAGGTTGATAAAATTTGCATTGGAGATTCGTTAATTTGTTGCGTGGATTGTTAGAAAGGAGGAGGAGAAGAATTGAAGATTTTCGTCGTTCGTTTGGTTAGAGGCGGCCTTGAAATGAGTTGACCACGGTAAATGAAGATAAGGGTTTGACTAGGGTTATTTATATTTATATTGAATTTAATTTAATTCTAAAATAACCGGTTTAATCTCTGAACTCCAAATCAAACTCAACGAATGCCGCCCCTAGCTAAATACCCCTCATTCCGAACACAATGGGATATGTATCGTAGGCTGATTCGACTGTTTCGACCAGTTTTCGTCAAAATCAAAATATAACTCTATATATTGAATTTGAACGCGCATTTCAATTTACCGGGGTCACATACTAACTCTAAAAATTCCCGAAAAATATTTTCTAGCTTCGTATTGACGATACGGTCCTAACAAAACTAGTTTCATCGAATTCTGAGACCGTTTGAAAAATGGTCATTTTCCAGTCGATTAAAATCAACTAAAACTGGTCAAGCGCGTTTTCCTTTGCCACGCTCACATATTGATTCAAAAAATTATGAGATTTAAAACCTAGCAATAATTTGACATCACGGATCCAACAAAAGTGGTTTCGTTGAAATCCGAGGTCGTTTGCAAAATGGCTATTTTTAAGGGCCTGAATTCCATAGCGACTATTCAGAATTTTCAACTGGACATATCTTTTTATCCCCGCTATGAAATTTTGATTTTTCGGATTCGTTGGAAAGATATTATCAAATAGATCCTATTATTTTTGGTTTCACTAAAATCCGGTTTGGTTTGCACCCGGTATGCTCAATTGAAGTTTGAAATCGAATTATCGAACTACCGCGCCATTTTCAATTCCTTTTATAATTATAAATAAATATTTATATTCTATCATCGATTCAAACGAATATATACGTTCGAATTATATTCAAAATAAATTTCTCGTCGATATTATTTAAAATAATTCATTTTAAATAATCAAAATTCGCTAAAATTGCCAAAATAAAAAATTTAAATTGGCCCAGATTTTCGGATTGTTACAATCTCCCCCACTTAAAACTTTTCGTCCCCGAAAAGGAACAAAGTCGAAAGTGGTTTGATTAATCAACTCTACGTTCGATCTGGCTTTCATTCTCCAACTTTTCAGTTTCTGAGAATTTTCAAATTTTAAAAAATTTGGCTAACACCCTAAATTTTCGAAAAATTTCGCCATAACCTCCCCTACACCGGGAGCCACGGGAAAATCCCGAAATTGCCATATAGGCCTTCTGATCTCAAAAAGAAAAAGAAAAAGCCAAGCAGCTAGCCAATCGGCTCATAAAATCATCATCACCCAAACAAAACAGTAAATTATAATAAACATGTACCTATTTGTCGGGCAAACAAATTTTATTCTCTGCTCTAGCCTCCTTGCTATGACCTGTTCAATGTAAGTACATGTATATGCAAGCAAATGCGACCAATTTTCAATACAACTCACTTTTTGGTACAATTTGACTAAATGGTTCAAAATTATCAAACAAATAAACAAACAACACAACCATCAATCAATTAGTGAATTAACGTTTCAAATTCGTAACTTTGATATATATTCTAAAAATCAGATTTTTGATGCAAAATCACAACAATAAGCCCTATCTAATTTTGGTTCTCACACTAGTCAATAGGAAATATATAGAAATCACGCTTTCGAAACTCGAATACCAATTATGATGATGTCTAGACTATCATCAGAATCGTCTCCGGGCGACTAGAGTGAGATTCTATATCTATCCAGTATGTTAAAAATTCAAATACACGTGGATCAGACGTATAGCAAAGTCTATATATACTGGACTGTCCAAATTCAAACATAGTAACTAAGCAAATACGAATAGTTGATTTAAATTTTCAAAACAAAATTGTTTTCATTTTCAAAAATATACTCTTCACACTCGTTCTAGGATACTACTGATCCCATCTCTAACGAGTCATTCCATTGGATATTACTAATCCAATATCTGATGAATTCTTTCGTATGGTTCTAATGTGTCTTGTTCTCTGAGCTTTGTAAACCAAAGCTCTGATACCAACTGTGAAGTCCCGTAACTTCCCCGGTGAGGAAAGCGCGGATAGTTCGAGAGCAAACCACAACAGAACGCAGACGAAAGAACATTTCATTGTATATTACAACAATGCATCAGATTACAAGAATATACAGAGTATAAATGAATAAATATTACACAGAAATATCAGAGATTTAAATTACATTTAAATACATAGCAGCGGAAAATAATACAATACACAACTAGAAGAGATATACGGATACAAAGCTTTCCGGATATCATTCCAGCTGTAAACCAGGATCCTGTGAATATAAATCTGCAAAACCAAAACTACTAGCTGCCCGTCGAAAATAAGGGCACCCAGAGTTTAGGTTAAAACAATAAACTCCAGGTCAGTCATGTGACTGGTGTGAGAACTAAAACAGTTGTAAATCTTTATTTTAAAGTTCGGTAAATCAACGGACCACGCCGTATAACACGGAACGAGCTTCCTCCCAAGAATACCAGTGCATATAAGTAAACAACGCAATGCTTTTTCTAAAAATGAAGCTATTATAAGACCCAGGTCCCATCACACAATGCAACGCAGCCGGAGGATAGGGTTTTCCCTTATAATAGCCAAACATGCTTAGTACATTTAAAACAAATCATTTGATACTACTATAAGTGCATAGCGTGTAAAAAAACTTCAAATCATAAGTATCAATCATAGACGGCATGGGTACCATATATCATGTCGCCATACTAGTTCTACAATTAAAACCGCAATACACGTATTGGAAATTGGATTTCCATCATGGTGGCTCCTGATTCGAAAGATCGATCGCGTAGTGCAATTCCCCACGGCTTACGTCCCAGCAAGAGAAAACACCGTCTGCACATCCGCACATTTGGGACCAGAGTATCACCGCGGCTTACGTCCCAGCGAGAGAAAACACCGCTTACTCTATATATCCCTGAGCACTAGGCTCATCTCGGTCGACCGAATCCACGACACCACTAAGGTGCCCATCCACTAAAAAGCATACTGATCAAACCATCAGTTTAACACCATACCGGGATGTGAGGCTCGTGAATCAACGCTATACACAAAGCCATGCTATATCAGCTGCGCTTTGATCATCATCCACCAAACTTTGCTTTTCAACAAAAGTCTGGATCACTGCATCTCAGCATGCCACACTATCAATCCATATCGTACCACTGATTTCTGCCAATATATAACCTCTGAGCTCGTATGTCTCAGAGAAGGGCGTTAAGCAAGAGAATAAATTCTCCGCCGCCAAACAGATATATATTTAGCAGAGATCAACGAATACAATATAAAGGAATACAACGTCAGACACACCATACATTTACAAGTTCGTTCTGGGTCTGAACGAAACCGAAGGCACTTTCCTCGCATATCCATCCATCTCCAAGTACGTCCGGACGACCACCAACTATTTCCATCCTCTTGGGTGTACAGCCCAATCAGGATCGTCAGTAATTATCCAAACGATGTGAATACTTCTGGTCTTCAACCACCGTCTTCATCTTCGACATATCGTCGAATCGGTTCTTCAGAATGGGTATAAACCCGGCCTTTCCGAACAACCCGCGTATATTAAAAATAAATGTTACACAAACACAACATACGCGTCATTCCAATTCATTAGTTACTAACCGTAAATTAGTAAGAGAGCAATTCCCCAAATATTAACCCCGAAGGCCGAAACCAACACCAGATCAATATCCAGGAAACCATTCTTCTTAACTAACCTTCAGCTAGTTTCTAAATTTCAATTCTTAGGGAAAGGTTCCCATTAATTTTATCCAAGATAAATTCTTTAAAATTTATCCCTTAATCTTCCTTTAGATGTCATTTCAAACCAAATTATGGTTTTCCAAACTAGTCGAGATTAGCGAACCATACCGAAGTAATTATTTAATCTATTTCTCAATCCCAACCTATTCATCCCATGAAGCAAAACTGGTAATAATCCATATTTAACACCACAGTGTTATCGGTAAAATTAATTACCATTTCACGTTCAAATCTGATTAAAGATTTAACTATCGCTTTGGAGCAAAACTAGTGATACTCCATCCTCGCTCATTTTCTAAAGTTGATAATTTAAATTATCAATCCACATTTCAATTTAATTGAAAATTCATTAAAACTCTTTTTACTGGGTTAAAGAACTAGTGTCATTTAAAACACAGTTCACGATAAACCCAAATCACATTCTATTTATTATCGGGTTAAAGAACTAGTGTTATTTAAAACACAGTTCACGATAAACCCATGAATCAATTCTATTTAAACCCATTTCAAATCCAATTTATTTATTTAAAAATAAATGGGTTTTAATTTCAGTTCAAAACTAGTTCATTTCGATAAAAATCTATTTTTATCTTTTCAAATATGGAGTTTTTCATCCCAATCTATCCCAAATCATTTCTTATGATTTTACACTAATTATTACTATTTTTAATAATTTTATCAAGGCCCGTACAGTCGATTTCCATCAACGGCCATCGAACTGCACTTACAACGACCTTTTCCAAATTTGATTTGGACGTATCTCCAAATCCAACCGTTAGATTTCAAATTACTAATATTCGTTAGAAAGCTCTTTTCGATACGAACCCAACGGTTCCGGTTTTAGGAGAATCCGACGGTCGGATCTCCCGTAATGTCCGTTCGAAATCAATAGTCGAAATTCGCGAACTACCGCGGCGCGTTCTAATCAGGCCATTATATTATATATATAATATATATAATATATATTTCGTCGATTACTATTTAAAATGAATTTTATAAATAGTTTCAAATTTGTTTCAAAAACATTTCAACTTCCATTTCAAATTCAAATCAAAATTGAATTTTCTATTATAAATCCTTTACTTTCATTTCTATTTGATTTCAATTCAAATCAAATTCGTTTTCTATTCAATTCAAATCAAATTCGTTATATATTCAATTGAAATCAAATTCGTTTTATATTCAATTGAAATCGAATTCGTTTTATATTCAATTGAAATCGAATTCGTTTTCTATTCAATTCGAATTCAATTCATTTTCTATTCAATTCAAATTCAATTGGTTTTCTATTCAATTCAAATTCAATTCATTTTCTGTTCAATTCAAATCAAATTCGTTATATATTCAATTGAAATCAAATTCGTTTTATATTCAATTGAAATCGAATTCGTTATATATTCAATTGAAATCGAATTCGTTTTATATTCAATTGAAATCGAATTCGTTTTCTATTCAATTCGAATTCAATTCGTTTTCTATTCAATTCAAATTCAATTGGTTTTCTATTCAATTCAAATTCAATTCATTTTCTATTCAATTCAAATCAAATTCGTTATATATTCAATTGAAATCAAATTCGTTTTATATTCAATTCGAATTCAATTCGTTTTCTATTCAATTCAAATTGGATTTCTATTCTATTCGATTCAATTCAAATTGGTTTTCTATTCGATTCAATTCAAATTGGTTTTCTATTCGATTCAATTCAAATTGGTTTTCTATTCGATTCAATTCAAAATTAAAAACGAATATAATCGATATAAAAATTGTTCGCGTCAAAATAGCGCATCTCTAATCAATACGGCTTTATACATTTCAATAATTCCTTTATTCTATTCAACAAATGAATATTTATTTTTGTCAACACACGACTAATCTCAACGAATGAGTACTGTCCACGTGTGACTATTTTTGTTAAAATATTTCGTTCAACACATGACTAATCTCAACGGATGAGTACAGTCAACACATGAACCTTTATTTTATAATATTCTTTATTTTCTAAATTGGAATGAGGCCCAATCAATTACCATATAAAGTTAATTATATGGATTCCATTCAACGCATGTATATAATATCAACGATAGATAATCAACCATCAACCAAAGTGCACTACACTGTATAAGCATCAAATATAGATATCTAACGCTTATAACAGCCTGTCAATCAATCGATCGACATACTACTAATTATTGGGATTAGTGTATGCCGTATTTTATCCCAATACCTGTGTGGGGTTTCAAACAATCAAACGCAGATTTTATTTGTCCAGTTGGGCGATGTGTAAAATTTATCGACCCAATCAATATCAGTCAAATCAGTGTATATAAACAAATCGGTCGATTTGTTTATAGATATTTATTTATTCACATTCACGTTAAAAATTATATTTTTAACGATAAAATATTTTTAACTATATAAATATTTTATTTTCTTTCAACACATTAATTTTTTGTTCATTTACCCAATAAAATGATATTTTTATTTTTCTAACTTATTTTAGAAAATTTCGGCGGCATAACGGCACGATACTAGAAACGGGACGAGGCCTAGCCTTATCCCCGGTCTAGTGAAGGCCCACGCCATTCACACATCAATCAAATCCATTCAATTCACCAAACAATTCAATTCAAACCAAATAATCTAACCAACTACACAACCAAACAAACAAGTCCATGGTCTGTGGACGATTGTGTCGGGTGCTACTAAGCACCGTCTGCATCCTAGTATATATATATAACTAGAAAAGAAATTGAAGAGTGAGAAATTCTCACCAATAGCTATCCAATACCACGACTCTTCATTTATAGAAATCTTCATCGTTCTCGCCCTTTTATCACCTTCGTTTCCCGTATTCTCTACATATATAAAAAATCACATTTCTATTTCGAAATTTAAATTATAAAGATCATATTTTTATACGGTGTTTATATATATAAAACTGAAAATAAAATTCACTGTTATTTACATTGATTTGTATATAGACTCAATGTGAATTTACATACAAATCATGTTTTTAAATCAATGCTAATTTTATTTTTAAAATCATGTTATTCTATTTTTAAAACATCATGCTATTTTAAAACAATGCAAATTCTATTTTTAAAACAATGCAACTTTTATTTTTAAAACAATGCAACTTCTATTTTTAAAACATCATATTTTTACATCAAGTCTATTTCTATAAACATCATATATATATATTCATTTCTATTTCAAAAACAACACATTTTTATATCATGCTATATTTAATTAAAAACTGATTTTTAAATGATGTTTTTAACATAAAAAATGCTCTCTCTTTTTTTAAATAATGTATTTAACATAAAAAAACTACTGTTATATATAATGTATTTAACATAAAAAAAACTACTGTTATTACCTTTCTTCCTCGACGTTCTAATTCTGGAACTCGCTCGCCGCTTAGGGCTCCATTTTTCACGATAATCAAGGCGCCGAATGGTGATCAGGAGATGCCCCGACGACGCCCTTCGCAAGAGCCATCTCCGCCTAGCACAGTTCCCAATTCGAACCCCCCTCCCTCTCGAAAAACGGATGTGAACGGCTCAGCTTTAGGACGAGATTTCTCGCGATTTTCAATCTGAAAATCGATCATACTATATAGGCAGATAGATCTCACCTAGGTTGATAAAATTTGCGTTAGAGATTCGTTAATTTGTTGCATGGATTATTAGAAAGGAGGAGGAGAAGAATTGAAGATTTCCGCCGTTCGTTTGGTTAGAGGCGACCTTGAAATGAGTTGACCATGGTAAATGAAGATAAGGGTTTGACTAGGGTTATTGAAGTTATTGATCGGGAGGAGAATCTTATGACCAGCCCAGTTTTGGGATCGATTTCAGAGATAGGGGGCACGTATACTGGGTCTTGTTCCCCTTTCATAAGAAACAACTGCTTCTCTTCCTTATCCTGTTTATCAGCCAAGGTTTCATCACCACCACCCTTGATTTCATCTGTAATAACAACGTCATCCTCTTCATCCCTGTGACCACCGTCCGTGTCCTTCAAAGCAGCAATAAACTCGGCATCTGCAGGAACATCAGTGTTGGGTACCATAGGTGCTACGGTTACCTATTCACCACCCTCAGTTTGCTTTGAAATCTCAGAAATTTCAGCATCAGTGCCTGAGGAGATGTCAACTTTCTCAGCCTCCGCCTTCTTTTCTTCCCTTTTCTCGGTCAATGTGTCACCTGTATTATTGTAATGACCCGCATTTTTCAATGGTATAATAATTTATTTATTTAATTATTAAATTAGTGATTTAGAAATTCAATGGTCGTTTAATTAAATAATGGTGAATATTTAATTAAAATAATAAATTAAATAATATATTTAATTCTGAAATAATCAGGATTGGCTGAAATGGCGATATGGTGTGAACTGGATCATCTGTGATATTTAATTCAGTTTAGAATTGATTTAGAATAACAAATATATTATTTAAACGACAGTTTGAATGTATAATTATATTATAATTAAAATCGAGCTCGAAATGGCGCTGCAGTTCGTTATTTGGTGACTCGAACTTCAATTGAATATACAGAAGCCGTTTTAGCTCGGATTTCTGTGAAATAAGAAACGTTAGGAGCTGGTGAAGTATATTTTTCTAATGGAAGAGAAAAATCGGGATTTCGTCGTGTAGATTTTGATTTATGTCCAAATTAAATTTTAGAAAAGTCGCTGTGGAATTCCTTTATAATTTATAAAGGAATTATTTATATTTTAAAAAGGAATTTCATTATAAATCGAATATCGATTTAATCGGGATTTGAAATATCGAGTTAGAAATTCATATAGGAATATTCTAGAGCTTTATGATATTCTACTGTGAATATATATGATAATATTTATTTTTTAGCATTAAATGTAAATGTTTTTAAATATATTTATATATTTAAAAGGGTTATTTAGAGCTTTAAAAATAGCCAGTTTTGCAAACGACCTCAGAATTCGACGAAACTAATTTTGTTGGATCCGCAATGTCAAATTATTGTTAGATTTCAATTTCTGTGATTTTTAGAGTCAGTATGTGGCCATACGGATTTTTAGAGTGAAAAACAGTCGATACTTTGACAGTTAAAAATACGATGTGTGAGCAAACAGAGTCGGAATTCGACGAAACCAGTTCCGTTGGGACCGTAATGTCGAACTCTAGCTGCATGTCCAGTTTCGTGATTTTTGGGTATCATATGTGGTCACAGGAATTTTTAAAGACGAATACAAACAGCTTTAAGTTAAATATTAACTAAATAATCGAATATAAAAATATTATTTCTCCTCCTATAAATAATCCTTAACATCTCAACCCTAACTTTTCATTTCACTTTTCCGCCGCATCTCTTTTCTTCTTGAAAACTTCAAAACGTGAAATCCTCCTTTCAAAAATCGATATAAAATCGAATCAAATTCCTAAAATCTCGAAATGAACTTCGTTGGATTCAGTATCAAGAGAGCTTCATCTCGGTAGTCTTCGATTTGCGTGCGGTGCTGCTTGGCAGATCTCAAGTTTTGTCCAGAGCGAGCTAGGGCTTCGATCTTTGGATCGAGACAAGCATCAGTTGACGGTTTTGTTGTTATTGTGGGATCTGTTGTGAGATCGAGGAGGAGTTGGAGTTGGGATCTTGTTAAGAGGGAGGCTGGGGTTTTTCCGCAGATGTTCAAACGATAATTGGGAAGGAGGAGGTATCGATGAACTCGGCGTAATGGAGTTCGAACCAAATACTGAAGAACGGAAGTGTAGATGGGCGCGCGAGTTGCAGTATGATGGCACGAGGAGGATGAGGAGTACACAGTGATGGTAATAAAAGGGGTCGGCCATGGTTCAGTGAGAAGGGCTGCGTGTGTTTAACGGTGAAGAGGAGGGGGAGTATGGGGTTGTCTGGTTTTGCTGGAAGGAAGATGTATATGGGTTCTATGTTGAGAAGGGGGGAGCGACGTACTGGATTGTGTTGAATACGGGAAGGGGCATGTTGGGATG
This sequence comes from Allium sativum, assembly GCA_030737875.1. NCBI lineage: Eukaryota > Viridiplantae > Streptophyta > Magnoliopsida > Asparagales > Amaryllidaceae > Allium > Allium sativum. The sequence continues at coordinate 435,465,603 of CM060920.1, forward strand.
GAGAGTGGATTGTTTTTGGGTGTTGATGGCTGTTAAATGCTGAAATGGTGTACAGGGGTATGAAGGAAGGAGTGAACATTTTTGTATAAGTTTTGTGGAAGGAAGTAATGCACAGATGTGCAGTTTTGTGATAGGAAGCGAGAAGGGTATGGTGCGAGTGCCTTGCTGAAGTTCTCCTTAGACATGTACTTTGTTTCCAAATTTTTGTTGAGTAAAGATTGGAAATTTCTGTTGTGAAGGGTTCGAAGGGATTTTAGAAGAAAGGAGATGCTGGAAAATGGATGGTGCGTGTACTGAAATTGACGTAGGAAGTAACGTGAAGGATGTATGAGGTGAGGAGGTCTTGACGGGGTTGAGAAAGGGTAGAAATCAAAAGCGGGTATGGGCTTGTGAACTTGGACGGGCCGGCGATATTTGAGTGGGTGAGGCTCGAATTCAAATTAATTTAAGTCAATTTAAATTAAGTATTGTATAAGTTTGTTAGTATTATAACAAGCATAATTATCTCATCTTATATCAGAATCAGACGAAGTCGATAACATTGGAATCGTAACGACGATATAAACGTTGTAGAACTGATTTGGAATGGAGTGGAGCTCGTCACAATTTATAGCGAAATAAATTGTATGATCAGAATCAACAACCGTAAATCGTTATTTAACGATCAACGGACAATGTGAATAAAACTCACCAACTCTTAACAGTTATATTTTTATAACGTACTTTTAGAACTGTTAGATATTGATTGACTGTTGTGTGTAGATTGGTTTATTGAATTGCTAGTCAGTTAGTTGAAATTATATATATATACCATTAAATATATATGTTGATGTTGCTTATCAGAACATTTCATATTGGAATGAAGTTAATGTTTATTATATGGTTTAACATCTGTGATGCAGGGAAACAGGTTGGAGGGACCCAACTGGGTTCCTCAATATATAAAATACTATTTTGTTTCATATATTGTGATATGTGATGTGTTATATAATCTGTACTGATTATGTGTGCTTAGTTGATAGTAATCATGGTTATACGGTATTTTAAATACCATACGAAATACTGGGAAGTAAAAAGGGAATTTTCAAAGTTATATTGAAAATGAATTTATTTATAAAATCGAAGGATTTTATAAAAGGAACATTTATTTAGAAATGAATAGGATGTTGTTAAATGGAAATCATTTATAAAGGAGTAGGATGTTATAAAAAGGAAACCATTTTAAAAAGGAAAACGTTATGAAAAAGAAACGTTGTAAAAAGGAAAGCTATAAAGTAAAGGAACGCTGTTAAAAGTAAATCTTTATAAATGAATAAACGCTGTTAAAAGGAAATCTTTTTAAATGGATAAACGTTGTAACACCCCACCTCCGCCAGTGCCACTCTTGCAAGGACACTAGCTTTGGAGGGGCGTTTAAACAAGGTAAACATGCATGCATAAATCACAAGACAGAACATATAAGTAAAACAGAGTAGTAAAGCAGCGGATAAAACTTGCATTTCCAAAACCACAGTTAAGTTACAATAAAGTACTTAGTCATTATTTTCCAACAAACAAAGTCTAGATAAAAGCATAAACTGAAAAACTGAAATACATAAAGTACTATCCCCAAAATGAAGTGATAAACCATAGCTAGCTCAATGTCCAAAACTGTACATGAGCAAATCCAGTAAGCAAGCTGTAAAGATCCAAGCTAAGCTCCAATGTTCCCACCCTGAGAACCTGAGGGGGGGGGGAAACGGAAGAAAAGAGGCGAAAGAAAACAGGTCAGTCAAAAAGACTGGTAAGCCCTACTACTATCTGTCTATGAACTAGTAAAGTTAACTGGCATGAGAAGCTGAGATGAACATAAGGATAACAACATACTGGCATGATGATTAACTAACAAGATAAATAAAGGTGTCATCGCATAATTAAGGTTAAGTTTTGCACCACGGGTGTACTAGCATTCTAACATGTCAAGTAAAAACAAGAATTGATCCCTTGGCCCAAGCTTGGCCCATCATCATGAGGTGACCTAAATTAAGGTCCAACTACTCGGTCTAGTCGATCGGCTCCCTATAAGCCTAACTCGTCAAGTGTCGGTGTCATGCGGCTTAATCATGTAATGTAGTTGACTATGCAGGGTCCACCCTAGGGTGTATCTGGCCCTACGGTGTAACCCTCTGACACCATACCATGATGCACAGTCCAAACCTACCGTTGCCCGTGTTCAACTCCGGACTTGATGTGCACGACCATGGTCCGCCTGAACAACCGGGGCAATATTCAGCCGTCTCTTTTGGTCTCTTACAATCAGCCCAGTAATCGTGCCCCACCCTAGCCTAGTCCTAGGGTCTTATGATACTATCTAGAAGGTTACTGCTGAAAAGGACCACGCAACTAGGGTTTCTTAACGGGTTAAATGTGGTTAACCCGATCCAAACGTGGGTTAAATTGGTTAAGAGTACCCAAGGCTCCTGACTTAACCGCGATTAACCCATCAAGCCCAAATTGGTTAAGTATTAAGTGGACCATGACTTAACCCTAATCAGGAGGCATTCATTAACTTAATGCGCTTTAACCTCTCACATTAGACTTTGTTGTGGTTACTAGTTAAGCCGGGCGGGTCCGGGTAGCTTTACACCACAACTAGGTCTAACCTCGGTTTCGAGCACAACATGACCAACTTCTCACATTGGGTCCTTATTGTTTGTAGCTACTAGTTAAGCTGGGCGGGTCCGGGTAGATTTATGCTACAAACTCAACCCAACCTCGAGTTGGCCACTCTCATATTTTCTAAGTGTCATGTCCATTATGTTTCCAAAACATAATTACAAGTTAACATATCACGTTATGTTATAAAAACCATGTTTTTGTCATAATGTTACCCAACCCCAACGTAATCCCATCGTTTACATAATCGCAATAACGCATAAAGGATAAAATAGGGAACTTGGCATAATCATGACAAAAAGGTGTTGAAGCCACAAGTTTATCATGGTGGCATATGAAATGTACATATGTTCATATACTTGCATATTGCATTATTAGGCTTCAAAAGCATGCATAAAACCAAACTTAGCATATGAGTGATACATGGTGATAAATGACATGTAGAAGTTGCTAGAAGTTCGCATTTAGCCTCACATGCAAGTTATCATAAGGGATATGATAACTTTCATGTTGCCAAAATGCAAACTTCAACATAAAGCTTGAAGCTTTAAGCTCACAACTTCAAGTTTAACTTGCATAACATGATAACATGATCAACCCAAACTTGCATAACATAGCAACATGTGTCATACATAATGATTAAACCCACTTGCATAATGATCATCCAAACTTGCATATAATGATCAACCAAACTTGCATATAATGATCAACCAAACTTGCATATAACGATCAACCAAACTTGCATATAATGATCAACCAAACTTGCATATAATGATCAACCAAACTTGCATATAATGATCAACCAAACTTGCATATCATAATGATCAACCCCAAACTTGCATCATTTATTTAACTTTAGAGTTAATAAAAAGAAAGTAGAAAAGGGCTTACAATGCTATGAAGACACAAATAAATATTTATTATAAAGATTGAGACGAAGCCCTTATGCAAGCACCAAAAACCCAAATATGCAAGCTCCAAATGAAAACCCTTGAGCCAATTCAATAAAAACCCTTGCTTTGAAATAGAAATGTTGCAACTTGACTTGAATGCAAGCTAAGAACACTCATACAAGTTTGAAAACACTTGTATGAACTCAAAATCTCTCATAGAAATTAACTTAGAAATTTTAGCATGAGAGTGGAGGCCATGAGAGGAACAAATTTGACATAGTTTAGTTGTAGGATTGAATAATGGTGATTTAGGCTAGGTTTGGGGTCCTTTTATAGAGGATTAGGATAGTATTAGCCATAGGATTAACCCTAGATTCAATCCAAGCCATCAAAGCATGTCTTGGGGAAGAAGTCAAGTGTAGGAACCATCTAGGGCCTTTAGATTAAAGCTGAACCATGAGAACCATTCAAATGCAAAATCTGCATTTGAGCGAATCGGCCCACGGGTTGACAGCCAACACCCTGGATTAACCCCTAGTCGACCCAGCGGGCTCGGGTCGACCTCAAAAATCGGTCGGTTCGGTTATTCCCCTCTCCCAATTCGCTGTTTTGAACATTTTTGCATATTTATTTATTTAATTTTCAATTATATATATATATCAATATATATATATTTCTCTGCGCAACCCATTTCACTTAATTAAGTATACTTTAATTTGTGAATTTTTCGTGAAACTTCGCGAGGCCATATCTTGATCATACGGACTCCGATTTTCGAAAACTCGGACTCTATTTCGCGTATTTTTCCGAGACGAACGCAATGGCACAGCCCGTTTCCTTTGATTCAGATTTTACAGTTTAATTCTGCCTCCATTTATGTTATAACATGTTATTCAAAAATACGGGTTGTTACATTCTCCCCTCCTTAAAGGATTTCGTCCCCGAAATCTCCAAGTTAGGAAGAACGTATCCTACCATCCATCATCCATATACTCAAAACATCATCCACGAGCAATCATTGTCCTTAAAAGGTTCTAAATGCTGTATGATCATATGCAAAGGTGTGTGTATATGTACTTATCTAATGCGAAAATCAGGAGGTTACTGATTCAGTAAACCCCCTTAATGCAAAATATGTTAGTGAAATGAGTCCATATGTATGCAAATTCCTAACATAATTTATAATCTCTACATGAGTGCACATAACATTCATCCATATGCAACATCCACGTGATAGCATAACAAGTTTTCATCCATGAATAAGCATAAACACTCATGCATATGCGGTATGAAAGTGTGTGAGCCGATCTTAGTGCCTAACGTGTATTATGCATCCACGAGTATCCACTTGCAAACACTTGCAACCACTTGCAAACATCAAACATAACATGTTTCAAATACATGTTTCAACCAAGGGTTTCTACCTAAGGTTCTCATGACAAGATTTACGAAACAAGATAAACTAGATAAGCATGGATAGCAAAGGGAAGATATACCAATCTAGGAAAAGAGATTGAAAATGTATCCTCCAAGAGAAATGGATAAAGCACGCGCCTCTTCTCCTTGGTTTCCCAAGTTGCGTCTCCCTCTGTTTCACTCCATTGCGCCTTAACAAGCTTAACTTCTTTGCTTCTTAGCTTCTTTGTCTTCATTTCCATGATACGAATCGGAGCTCGACTCGGGGTTGCTTCATCCTCTACCTCCATGTCTTCAAGAATACTTGGTTCAACCACTTTGGCGGGTCTGTGCAAACACTTCCGGAGATGCGAGACATGAAAGACATTATGCACTCCGGCCAGCTTCTCGGCAATTCCACCTTATAAGTCATCTTCCCGACTCTTTCTATAGTAGGGAAGGGTCCTACGATCCTTGGTGTCAGCGAACCATATTTCGCAAAGGAGAAATCTTCACAAAGACCATATCTCCAATTTTAAATTCCAAGTCTGTCCTTCGCTTGTCTTCATAGGATTTCTGTCTGTCTTGGGCCGTTCTTATCCGTCTTCGAATCAATTCAACCCGCTCGGATGTGTCCCTTATCATGTCGGGCTCAATTATAAGCTTATCCGTCGTCTTCCCACCAACATGTTGGTGGCTTGCACGGCCTCCCATACGAAGCTTCAAATGGTGCCATCCCTATGCTGGCTTGATAGTTATTATTATAAGCAAACTCTACAAGAGGAAGGTGGTCTTCCCAAGTACCACCGAAGTCGAGAACACAAAACCTCAAAAGATCTTCTAGCACTCTATTCACCCTTTCGGTTTGGCCATCCGTCCGGGGGTGATAGGCTGTACTCAGATTCAATCGCGTACCCATTGCTTCTTGCAAACTGTTCCAGAACTGGCTAGTGAAAATTGGGTCACGATCGCTAACTATGCTAGAAGGAACTCCATGCAGCCGCACTATCTTTTGAAGATAAACAGATGCTAGCCGTGATACGGTCCTCTTGCTTTTCACCGGAATAAAATGGGCTCTCTTTGTAAATCTATCAATTATTACCCATATCCCATAAAGCCCAAATAGTTTGGTGGCGAACTTCTTCACCCCAACCATATATCCCACAAACAGGCTAGCCATACTCCTTAGGGGGTTTGTAACAGAACTAAGATTGAGGATAGGACTGAGAGGATATACTTAAAAGGTAGCATGCGAGTAAGCTCTACGGAACAATAGGGATCAAGGATATACTCTTAGAAAGAGATTAAATGCGCGTATCTAGACTTCAATCTTCTAAGCCGCATTTTCTTGTGCTTAATCCCATCGTTCCCTGACCGTCTTCTATCTTCGCAATTCCGTAGTTCTTAATTCTTGTTCCCAAAATATGAGTTAGAACTCATTTCACCGTTGCTTCTCGTTCCACTTCCACTTATTCTTTGCCTAAAATACTTGGCTTAAACATAACTGCGTGCTCATGGTTCATGCAAGCTTTCCAAGATTCGCTAGTGAATCTTGGATCTCATTTACATACTATACGGTATCCCACGCAGAAAACTATCTCTTGAAAACAGTGCCAATCCACGTTGCCAAACTGGAGCTGAGGTAAGGGCTCTCTTGAGCCTTTGAAAAGCAAGCTCACACTCCAAGTCCCATGCACAGACTAAGTTTTTCTTCGTCAACTTAGTAAGAGGGGCTGAAATCTTAGCGAAGTCCCTGATGAACTTCCTATAGTAGCCCGCCAAACCGAGAAAGCTTCTTACTTCGGTTGCATTCCTAGGAGTCTTCCAGTCTTGAACCACAACCACTTTCGTGGGATCCACCGCTACGCCTTGCTTAGAGACTATATGTCCAAGAAACCGAACTTCCCTTCCCCAAAAATGACATTTGGAGAACTTGGCTTTCAACTGATGCGCTCTAAGCGTATCCATCACTTCCTTGAGATGCCTTGCATGTTCTTCCTCGTCCTTTGAGAAGATCAGAATATCATCCACGAAGACAACAACAAACTTGTTGAGGAACTCCCTGAACACCCTACTCATCAAGTCTACGAAGTAGGCGGGTGCATTAGTCAATCCGAATGGCATGACAAGCCATTCAAAGAATCCATCCGGAGTCCTAAACGCAGTTTTATCAATGCTATCCTCAGCTACTCTAAGCTGATGGAATCCGGTGGCTAGATCGAGCTGAGAGAAAACAGAAGCACCTACAAGCTGGTCAAAGAGATCATCAATCCTCGGTAATGGGTGCCTATTCTTCTTTTTCAGCTTGTTCAACTCTCGATAATCAACACATAGACGAAGCGAACCATCCGCCTTAGTAGCGAATACCATCGGAGCACCCCATTCGGAAATGCTTCGTCTAATAAAACCCTTCTCAAGCAGCTCCTTGATTTGCTTATTGAGCTCCCTTCTCTCACGAGGGGCCATGTGCCTAACGGGCAATGATACTGGCTTGGCATTATCGACTAGATAAATGCGGAAATCTATCTCTCGTTTAGGGGGTAACCCCCTAACTTCTTCAAAGACATCAGGATAGTCTCGGACCACCCTTACAGATTGCAGATCATCGATGGACGAGTCGAGAGATTCAAGATAACATAACATGACGGGACCTCTTGGGTTACAAGAAATTTCTAGGGTATTACCGAGGCGAGTCATGAGCCTCACTACCCTATGCTCACAGTCAAGAATGGCTCCATAACTGGACAACCAATCCACCTCCAAAATCAACCCGTATCCCATAAACCCGAGAACCTAAACATTACACATGAATTCTATGCTCAAGATAGAGATTTTCAAATCCAAACAAATCACAGGTAGATGGGCGAAACCCCCAATTGGATTTGAAACACAAACGGGATCCTCAACTAAGCTAGTACTTAGGTGCAAACTTTCAACAATATCAGAAGAGATAAAACTATGCGATGCGCCAGAATCAAATAAGGTGCGAACAGGAAAATTAGAAATGTAAACATGAATTTCTATAAAAACTCTACCTCGATCAAAAGCTGGAAGAGCGAGGAGAGCCTGCAATTGCCCTCCAAAGGGTCCTGCTTGCTGAGTTTGCCTCTTCCCTTGTCCTAACTTTTTCGGGCAGTCCTTGCTATAGTGTCCAGACTCTCCGCAATGAAAACACTCGCCTAACCTCCTCTTCTTCTTCCTGCAATCTTTGGCTATGTGCCCCTTGATCCCACAAAAGTTGCATTTCCTCTTCTTATTGTTCTTGTCTCTTTTCTCGGTATCTTCCTTCTTGCCTTGGGACTCATTTGCCTTGACCTCCTTCTTGCCACTCTTATCTTCTTCTTGAAGCAGGGCCGTATTTACCAAACTCTCGAAGGTCGCCCCCAGAGGTATATGAGACATGGCAAAACCGCGCAATGGCTCATTCAATCCTAAAGCAAAGTGTAGGGCCTTCTTCCGAGCTGTGTTTACCAATTCTAGGCCGAACTGAGCAAGTTGATTAAACATATCCACGTATTCCCTAACTGTCATGTCCCCTTGCTTTAAAGATAGGAATCTCTCCATCTGAAGATTCTCTTCTGTCGATGATAGGAACTTTAGTCCAAACCTTCTCCTAAAGTCATCCCAAGTCTCAATGGGTCTAGTAGTGGTGGTGACTACCCACCAATAAGCAGCTTCCCCTTTCAATAGCCATACCGCCAACAGAACTTTCCTACGATCTTCCACATCAAAGATAGCAAAGAGGTCTTCAGTTTCCTTTAACCAGTTTCTTGCCTCCACAGGAGTCTCCGTTCCGACAAAATTCTTGCAACCCATCGCCTTAAAGTCTTTGCAAAGCTTTGCGAAATCCTCTTGCGGATGCTGAGGGGGAGGAGGAACCTCAGCTACGGGAGGAGGAGAGATGTTAGCGACGGGGGAAGGAGGAGGAATGTTCGCGGGGCCGGCTTCATTCGCCCTTGCCTCCATAAATCTCCGGAACCAGACGGGTACTTGAACGCCTTCCGGGATGTTAAAGCGATCGGCCATACTAAAAAAGGAAAAAGATAGATTCAGAACGAAGAAACGAAGGATAGTGCTATGGCTTTTGGGGAATAGCCTTTTTAAAATAACTAGACTTTTCTTGGAAAATACTTAATTGGTTTTGAAAATAGTTTTTTTTTCAAAAGGTAAGTTTCAAAAACACTTTTGCTCAAATCTTGTAAACCTTATGCTCTGATACCAAATGTAACACCCCACCTCCGCCAGTGCCACTCTTGCAAGAACACTAGCTTTGGAGGGGCGTTTAAACAAGGTAAACATGCATGCAGATATCACAAGACAGAACATAAAAGTAAAACAGAGTAGTAAAGCAGCGGATAAAACTTGCATTTCCAAGACCACAATTAAGTTACAATAAAGTACTTAGTCATTATTTTCCAACAAACAAAGTCTAGATAAAAGCATAAACTGAAAAACCGAAATACATAAAGTACTATCCCCAAAATGAAGTGATAAACCATAGCTAGCTCAATGTCCAAAACCGTACATGAGCAAATCCAGTAAGCAAGCTGTAAAGATCCAAGCTAAGCTCCAATGTTCCCACCCTGAGAACCTGAGGGGGGGGGGGGAAATGGAAGAAAAGAGGCGAAAGAAAACAGGTCAGTCAAAAAGACTGGTAAGCCCTACTACTATCTGTCTATGAACTAGTAAATTTAACTGGCATGAGAAGCTGAGATGAACATAAGGATAACAACATACTGGCATGATGATTAACTAACAAGATAGATAAAGGTGTCATCGCATAATTAAGGTTAAGTTTTGCACCACGGGTGTGTACTAGCATTCTAACATGTCAAGTAAAAACAAGAATTGATCCCTTGGCCCAAGCTTGGCCCATCATCATGAGGTGACCAGGTCCAACTACTCGGTCTAGTCGATCGGCTCCCTATAAGCCTAACTCGTCAAGTGTCGGTGTCATGCGGCTTAATCATGTAATGTAGTTGACTATGCAGGGTCCACCCTAGGGTGTATCTGGCCCTACGGTGTAACCCTCTGACACCATACCATGATGCACAGTCCAAACCTACCGTTGCCCGTGTTCAACTCCGGACTTGATGTGCACGACCATGGTCCGCCTGAACAACCGGGGCATCATTCAGCCGTCTCTTTTGGTCTCTTACAATCAGCCCAGTAATCGTGCCCCACCCTAGCCTAGTCCTAGGGTCTTATGATACTATTTAGAAGGTTACTGCTGAAAAGGACCACGCAACTAGGGTTTCTTAACGGGTTAAATGTGGTTAACCCGATCCAAACGTGGGTTAAATTGGTTAAGAGTACCCAAGGCTCCTGACTTAACCGCGATTAACCCATCAAGCCCAAATTGGTTAAGTATTAAGTGGACCATGACTTAACCCTAATCAGGAGGCATTCATTAACTTAATGTGCTTTAACCTCTCACATTAGACTTTGTTGTGGTTACTAGTTAAGCCGGGCGGGTCCGGGTAGCTTTACACCACAACTAGGTCTAACCTCGGGTTCGAGCACAACATGACCAACTTCTCACATTGGGTCCTATTGTTTGTAGCTACTAGTTAAGCCGGGCGGGTCCGGGTAGATTTATGCTACAAACTCAACCCAACCTCGAGTTGGCCACTCTCATATTTTCTAAGTGTCATGTCCATTATGTTTCCAAAACATAATTACAAGTTAACATATCACGTTATGTTATAAAAACCATGTTTTTGTCATAATGTTACCCAACCCCAACGTAATCCCATCGTTTACATAATCGCAATAACGCATAAAGGATAAAATAGGGAACTTGGCATAATCATGACAAAAAGGTGTTGAAGTCACAAGTTTATCATGGTGGCATATGAAATGTACATATGTTCATATACTTGCATATTGCATTATTAGGCTTCAAAAGCATGCATAAAACCAAACTTAGCATATGAGTGATACATGGTGATAAATGACATGTAGAAGTTGCTAGAAGTTCGCATTTAGCCTCACATGCAAGTTATCATAAGGGTTATGATAACTTTCATGTTGCCAAAATGCAAACTTCAACATAAAGCTTGAAGCTTTAAGCTCACAACTTCAAGTTTAACTTGCATAACATGATAACATGATCAACCCAAACTTGCATAACATAGCAACATGTGTCATACATAATGATTAAACCCACTTGCATAATGATCATCCAAACTTGCATATAATGATCAACCAAACTTGCATATAATGATCAACCAAACTTGCATATAATGATCAACCAAACTTGCATATAATGATCAACCAAACTTGCATATCATAATGATCAACCCCAAACTTGCATCATTTATTTAACTTTAGAGTTAATAAAAAGAAAGTAGAAAAGGGCTTACAATGCTATGAAGACACAAATAAATATTTATTATAAAGATTGAGACGAAGCCCTTATGCAAGCACCAAAAACCCAAATATGCAAGCTCCAAATGAAAACCCTTGAGCCAGTTCAATAAAAACCCTTGCTTTGAAATAGAAATGTTGCAACTTGACTTGAATGCAAGCTAAGAACACTCATACAAGTTTGAAAACACTTGTATGAACTCAAAATCTCTCATAGAAATTAACTTAGAAATTTTAGCATGAGAGTGGAGGCCATGAGAGGAACAAATTTGACATAGTTTAGTTGTAGGATTGAATAATGGTGATTTAGGCTAGGTTTGGGGTCCTTTTATAGAGGATTAGGATAGTATTAGCCATAGGATTAACCCTAGATTCAATCCAAGCCATCAAAGCATGTCTTGGGGAAGAAGTCAAGTGTAGGAACCATCTAGGGCCTTTAGATTAAAGCTGAACCATGAGAACCATTCAAATGCAAAATCTGCATTTGAGCGAATCGGCCCACGGGTTGACAGCCAAACACCCTGGATTAACCTTTAGTCGACCCAGCAGGCCCGGGTCGACCTCAAAAATCGGCCGGTTCGGTTATTCCCCTCTCCCAATTCGCTGTTTTGAACATTTTTGCATATTTATTTATTTAATTTTCAATTATATATATATATATATATATCAATATATATATTTCTCTGCGTAACCCATTTCACTTAATTAAGTATACTTTAATTTGTGAATTTTTCGTGAAACTTCGCGAGGCCATATCTTGGTCATACGGACTCCGATTTTCGAAAACTCGGACTCTATTTCGCGTATTTTTCCGAGACGAACGCAATGGCACAACCCGTTTCCCTTGATTCAGAATTTACAGTTTAATTCTTCCTCCATTTATGTTATAACATGTTATTCAAAAATACGGGTTGTTACAAACGTTATAAAAAGGGAAGTCTTTATAAGGTAGGAGTTATCGAATATTAGTTATTCGAATAGAGAAAAAGAGTTACCGAATATGGTTTATTCGAAAGGAGTTAAGTGGTAAGAGTTAAAGGAAATTAGAAACTGACTAGAGATTATTTAAATTGAACGGTTTCCAGAGTATCGATCTGATGTTGGTTTCGGCCTTCGGGATTTATACTTAGGGAATTGTTCACTTACTAATTTACAGTTAGGGACTAATGATTTTGAAAAGTTAATGAAACGTGAATGAGGATTGGAAATGTTTTCCAATGTTAAGAACGTATATTTTCTAAATATAGAAAATAAGGAATGTAGATATATATATATATGTATGTATATGTATATATATGTTTTGATGATTGGATCGATAATTCCATTTGGAATTTAGACCGTTGTTTGTACACCGACATGTTTTCATTGATAGTTAAATCACAGACTATCAAAGTTTGACCATTTTAACGTTGTGAATATGAAGAGACCTGTTGGATTCTTATCCAAAGAACCACTCTATATTGGCACAAGCGTTGCGAATATGCCAAAGATAATTGAAGACGGAGTAAAGTGCAAGGGCTGTTGTATAAGTCTTAGATAACAGTGACTAAGATGGATGTACTGAATAGTGCCTTCGGTTTTGTTCAGTCCCAGAACGAACGTATATGGATGAGTGTCTGACAGAATATTTCCAATGATCGAATGGGTTGGTCTGTGTAAATACATATGGTGGCAACGGATTTATTCCCTTAGCATAACATCCAGAATATTCAAGTAGTGATTAACGGATCTGACAATGTGACATTAAATGTGATCGTGTTATCAATGACTGGAAAGTAGTCGTAGACTCTGGCCTCAAAACCAAGAAATGACAAAAATCGGGCAGGTAGCGTGGCTAAGTCGGTCGCACCGAAGTAGGGTGTATAATCACCTATCTAGAGAATATTCATTTGCTTCTTTAATCTATCAATGTTGTCCCATATACATACGGGAACGGTTGCTGATCCCAACCGTTGGTGATGTACATTCGATACACTCAAGCGAAATGAGTGGTCGGTCATGTGTGGCTGAGTTGCAAGATGTTCTTGTTGAACTCCAGTGTATCATTCCTAGAGTGTACTGATTGGAAGGTGGTTCTATACCTTGTCATAGTTGTAAATCCATTACCCAATACGTGCTTGCGGTTTTGATTGTATACTATATATGTAGAACGTGAGATGAAAGCGTTTCTGCTAGATGATTATTACATTGCGGTTGATAGACATTATTATAATATCAAAAGGTTTTTGATATAAAGATAATTTGGATTCTCATAAGGGAAAAAACCATTTCGTTATACGGCGTGGTCTTATGAGATATCGTTTACTTGTTTAGACTGTTTAAAAATTGTTTTACTCATACCAATCCCATGACTGACCCGGAGTTTATTTGTTTTGTTTTCCCTAAACTCTTGGGTGCCTAAATTTGTATGGGCAGTCAAGTAGTCGGGATTTTTCAGATACACTTGGAGAGCTTGGAGCAGGAGGCTTCAAGATTCTATAGCTATTATTATTTCCGCTGTGTTGTAAGTGTTGTACTCTGAAATGTTATTGTATACATATACTGTTTGTATTTCAAAAGTTATGTTATATTTTATTCGTTCCGTTGTGAGATTCGTGTTACTCTGATGTTGATGTTCTTCTTCCTCTTCTATTCTATAAGTTTCTATCTTATCTATTCTCAACCTCTAAATTCTTTCTATTAATTTCCTGATTTCCAGTGTAATTTGGGTTGGACTTGTGTTATTTAGTCAGCTCAAATTGGACCGGATTTTCGGGTCATTACAGTTGGTATCAGAGCTTTAGGTTAAGTATTACCTTGGCTCTGTGGCGTACCTCAGTAGAGATGGGATTAGTAATATCCTAGATTGAGTTCGAGTGTATATATACGAGTGAACGTATTTGTTAATTAATATAAACTTTGTTTTATATTGTGGAGCTTTATTGGTCGAGTGGCTTATGAATTCTGGTCGATGGTGGGGCACCACAATATCGATAAGGGTTTCTAAACACTCGAATACAATGGGTCGACACGGTATGTTTTGAAAGCGGGTGAATGAAGTAATTTTACCCGAATTAGATTTTGATATAAAGAATGGTTAAGAATTGAATCATTATAGTATATTGGATGTGTTGGTTGTTATTTAATCGAATGAGATTATAATTGAAATGGTTATATAAATGACCAAGTAGAATTCATATAAGTATAATATATGAGAATTTTAAAATCCTGGGAGATTTTAAATGTGTTTACAAACATCGGAAGGATATTTTGAAATAGTTTCAAAATGGGAAATGTTTAAGAATGGTTTTGAAAATGTTATAGTATTGAACTCACTTCGATAAACTGGGAAATAATTCTGATGATGGTGTACACATCATCAGTGTGATTTTCAAGTTCTAAGTGACGGATTATTACCAAATGTTTTGTTTTTGAATTGTTTAAGGAAAAAAGTTGTTTAGAAATTCAAAGGTTTTGAATTGGTATTATGATTTCAAATTGATTTAAAATAAACCCAGGGATTTAAATTCCAGAATGAGATGGTAAAAGTGAATAATAAACTAAAATTTAACTTGAACTAAGTTAAATAAAATTGGATTTGATTAGTGAATAATCTGAAATGGTATTGGAATTGGTGAGTAAAAATTTTGAAAATCGAGAATGGAACTCGAGTTAAGAATGAGATGTGATTTGTGGATATAAACTGTTTGGAGTTGATTGGTATGGCATGATATATGCAGAATTGGTAACAGGTAGATGGGATATAATAATATGCCCGACAAAAGGTACAAGTTTATAATTCACATGAGTTTGAGATTTTGATGAGCCGAATTGGCAAGCCGCTTTGCTGTTTGATTTTCTTTTGGGTTGGAGAAGGCCTAGAGAGGCATGTTGTGGTTTTACCGATAGGGTTGTACAAAGGAGGTTATGGCGAAATTTTTCGAAAGGTTAAGACGTTAGAAAATTTTCAGGATTTTTGAAAATTTTCGTTGATAAGAATTAATTAATAATTTAATTGAAATTAAATTGGTTTAGTTAAAATTGAAGTTAAGGAATAAACAAATGATCTTTAACCTGTCAATAGGGTTTGTTTTCTACCTTAGCAATTTCGAGGACGAAATTATTTTAAGTGGGGAAGAATGTAATGGCCCGCATTTTTCAACGGTATAATAATTTATTTATTTAATTATTAAATTAGTGATTTAGAAATTCAATGGTCGTTTAATTAAATAATGTTGAATATTTAATTAAAATAACAAATTAAATAATATATTTAATTTTGAAATAATCAGGATTGGCTGAAATGGCGATATGGTGTGAACTGGATCATCTGTGATATTTAATTCAGTTTAGAATTGATTTAGAATAACAAATATATTATTTAAACGACAGTTTGAACGTATAATTATATTATAATTAAAATCGAGCTCGAAATGGCGCTGCAGTTCGTTATTTGGTGATTCGAACTTCAACTGAATATACAGAAGCCGTTTTAACTCGGATTTCTGTGAAATAAGAAACGTAAGGAGCTGGTGAAGTATATTTTTCTAACGGAAGAGAAAAATCGGGATTTCGTCGTGTAGATTTTGATTTATGTCCAAATCAAATTTTAGAAAAGTCGCTGTGGAATTCCTTTATAATTTATAAAAGAATTATTTATATTTTAAAAAGGAATTTCATTATAAATCGAATATCGATTTAATCGGGATTTGAAATATCGAGTTAGAAATTCATATAGGAATATTCTAGAGTTGTATGATATTCTGCTGTGAATATATATGATAATATTTATTTTTTAGCATTAAATTTAAATGTTTTTAAATATATTTATATATTTAAAAGGGTTATTTAGAGCTTTAAAAATAGCCAGTTTTGCAAACGACCTCAGAATTCAACGAAACTAATTTTGTTGGATCCGCAATGTCAAATTATTGTTAGATTTCAATTTCCGTGATTTTTAGAGTCAGTATGTGGCCGTACGGATTTTTAGAGTGAAAAACAGTCGATACTTTGACAGTTAAAAATACGATGTGTGAGCAAAGAGAGTCGGAATTCGACGAAAACTGTTTCATTGGGACCGTAATGTCGAACTCTAGCTGCATGTCCAGTTTCGTGATTTTTGGGTATCATATGTGGTCACAGGAATTTTTAAAGACGAATACAAACAGCGTTAAGTTAAATATTAACTAAATAATCGAATATAAAAATATTATTTCTCCTTCTATAAATAATCCTTAACATCTCAACCCTAACTTTTCATTTCACTTTTCCGCCGCATCTCTTTTCTTCTGGAAAACTTCAAAACGTGAAATCCTCCTTTCAAAAATCGATATAAAATCGAATCAAATTCCTAAAATCTCGAAATGAACTTCGTTGGATTCGGTATCAAGAGAGCTTCATCTCGGTAGTCTTCGATTTGCGTGCGGTGCTGCTTGGCAGATCTCGAGTTTTGTCCAGAGCGAGCTAGGGCTTCGATCTTTGGATCGAGACAAGCATCAGTTGACGGTTTTGTTGTTATTGTGGGATCTGTTGTGAGATCGAGGAGGAGTTGGAGTTGGGATCTCGTTAAGAGGGAGGCTGGGGTTTTTCCGCAGATGTTCAAACGATAATTGGGAAGGAGGAGGTATCGATGAACTCGGCGTAATGGAGTTCGAACCAAATACTGAAGAACGAAAGTGTAGATGGGCGTGTGAGTTGCAGTTTGATGGCACGAGGAGGATGAGGAGTACACAGTGATGGTAATAAAAGGGGTCGGCCATGGTTCAGTGAGAAGGGCTGCGTGTGTTTAACGGTGAAGAGGAGGGGGAGTATGGGGTTGTCTAGTTTTGCTGGAAGGAAGATGTATATGGGTTCTATGTTGAGAAGGGGGGAGCGACGTACTGGAGTGTGTTGAATACGGGAAGGGGCATGTTGGGATGGAGAGTGGATTGTTTTTGGGTGTTGATGGCTGTTAAATGCTGAAATGGTGTACAGGGGTATGAAGGAAGGAGTGAACATTTTTGTATAAGTTTTGTGGAAGGAAGTAATGCACAGATGTGCAGTTTTGTGATGGGAAGCGAGAAGGGTATGGCGCGAGTGCCTTGCTGAAGTTCTCCTTAGACATGTACTTTGTTTCCAAATTTTTGTTGAGTAAAGATTGGAAATTTCTGTTGTGAAGGGTTCGAAGGGATTGTAGAAGAAAGGAGATGCTGGAAAATGGTTGGTGCGTGTACTGAAATTGACGTAGGAAGTAACGTGAAGGATGTATGAGGTGAGGAGGTCTTGACGGGGTTGAGAAAGGGTAGAAATCAAAAGCGGGTATGGGCTTGTAAACTTGGATGGGCCGACGATATTTGAGTGGGTGAGGCCTGAATTCAAATTAATTTAAGTCAATTTAAATTAAGTATTGTATAAGTTTGTTAATATTATAACAAGCCTAATTATCTCATCTTATATCAGAATCGGACGAAGTCGATAACATTGGAATCGTAACGACGATATAAACGTTGTAGAACTGATTTGGAATGGAGTGGAGCTCGTCACAATTTATAGCGAAATAAATTGTATGATCAGAATCAACAACCGTAAATCGTTATTTAACGATCAACGGACAATGTGAGTAAAACTCACCAACTCTTAACAGTTATATTTTTATAACGTACTTTTAGAACTGTTAGATATTGATTGACTGTTGTGTGTAGATTGGTTGATTGAATTGCTAGTCAGTTAGTTGAAATTATATATATATATATACCATTAAATATATATGTTGATGTTGCTTATCAGAACATTTCATATTGGAATGAAGTTAATGTTAATTATATGGTTTAACATCTGTGATGCAGGAAAACAGGTTGGAGGGACCCAACTGGTTTCCTCAATATATAAAATACTGTTTTGTTTCATATATTGTGATATGTGATGTGTTATATAATCTGTACTGATTATGTGTGCTTAGTTGATAGTAATCATGGTTATACGGTATTTTAAATACCATACGAAATACTGGGAAGTAAAAAGGGAATTTTCAAAGTTATATTGAAAATGAATTGTTTATAAAATCGAAGGATTTTATAAAAGGAACATTTATTTAGAAATGAATAGGATGTTGTTAAATGGAAATCATTTATAAAGGAGTAGGATGTTATAAAAAGGAAACCATTTTAAAAAGGAAAACGTTATGAAAAAGAAACGTTATAAAAAGGAAAGCTATAAAGTAAAGGAACGCTGTTAAAAGTAAATCTTTATAAATGAATAAACGTTGTTAAAAGGAAATCTTTTTAAATGGATAAACGTTATAAAAAGGGAAGTCTTTATAAGGTAGGAGTTATCGAATAGAGTCAAAAAGGAGTTATCGAATATTAGTTATTCGAATAGAGAAAAAGAGTTATCGAATATAATTTATTCGAAAGGAGTTAAGTGGTAAGAGTTAAAGGAAATTAGAAACTGACTAGAGATTATTTAAATTGAATGGTTTCCAGAGTATCGATCTTATGTTGGTTTCGGCCTTAGGGATTTATACTTAGGCAATTGTTCACTTACTAATTTACAGTTAGGGACTAATGATTTTGAAAAGTTAATGAAACGTGAATGAGGATTGGAAATGTTTTCCAATGTTAAGAACGTATATTTTCTAAATATAGAAAATAAGGAATGTAGATATATATATATATATGTATGTATGTATATGTATATATATGTTTTGATGATTGGATCGATAATTCCATTTGGAATTTAGATCGTTGTTTGTACACCGACATGTTTTCATTGATAGTTAAATCACAGACTATCAAAGTTTGACCATTTTAACGTTGTGAATATGGAGAGACCGGTTGGATTCTTATCCGAAGAACCACTCTGTATTGGCACAAGCGTTGCGAATATGCCAAAGATAATTGAAGACGGAGTAAAGTGCAAGGGCTGTTGTATAAGTCTTAGGTAACAGTGACTAAGATGGATGTACTGAATAGTGACGAGTGTCTGACAGAATATTTCCAATGATCGAATGGGTTGGTCTGTGTAAATATATATGGTGGCGACGGATTTATTCCCTTAGCATAACATCCAGAATATTTGAGCAAATCAACTAGTGATTAACGGATCTGACAATGTGACATTAAAAGTGATCGTGTTATCAATGACTGGAAAGTAGTCGTAGACTAAGGCCTCAACAACCAAGAAATAACAAAAATCGGGCAGGTAGCATGGCTAAGTCGGTCGCACCGAAGTAGGGTGTTGTAACACCCCGTAATTCTGTAACACTAAGATTCGCAAATCAAGGAAGAATTAAAAGTTAATATCGAAATCAAGGGAAACAGGCTGCACCATTGCGTTCGTCTCGGAAAAATACGCGAAATAGAGTCCGAGTTTTCGAAAATCGGAGTCCGTATGACCAAGATATGGCTCGTCAAAGTTTTCAGAAAATTCCAAGTTCAAAACAGTTTAAAATAGAGTTAAATTCAAATTCAAACGCGCAGGGGGCAGGGCGGGAAAATTCCCGCCCAGGTCAAGTCGACAGGGGTGTCGACTGCGCAGTCGACACCAACCCCCCCCCCATGTCGACTGCCCAGTCGACATGGGTGTCGACCTGCCCGCTTTTTCCAGCTTTCTGCACTTGGTTTGTTCTGCTGTATTTGGTCACGTTTTCTGACCAGGTTCGTCCGCCTAACACTATATAAACAGCCCTGGTCTTCTTCTCTATTCACAATTCTTTTCTATCCTTATGCTGCCTCTGAGAAAATATAAAAATAAGAAGATAATACAAAAATCCAAGACAAGGTTATGCTGCTCAAGTTGTCTAGAAGAGATTCAAAGCTTCAAGATAAGGATTAAAGGCTAAACGTCGCACGAATCATAGAAATGCCTACTTTTTTTTCTAATCTAAATTTCTGTAAGTCAGTTATTTCTAGATTTGAACGTTTTGTTTTTATTCGTGACATGAAATTAAAGGGATAAAAGACTATGCCTAATCTTTCTACTTGAATCAGTGCTTGTACCTTTGGACCT
This sequence comes from Allium sativum, assembly GCA_030737875.1. NCBI lineage: Eukaryota > Viridiplantae > Streptophyta > Magnoliopsida > Asparagales > Amaryllidaceae > Allium > Allium sativum. The sequence continues at coordinate 435,485,879 of CM060920.1, forward strand.
AATTAAGAACTATTGTGATTCGATGACCAATAAGACTGTGACGGTGAAACTATGGACTTTGGAACCATATGCCTTGGAACTATGAACATAAGCCTTTGATTTTGGGACATAAAACATTGCCTATGACTATGAATATTTCCTATGACTGTGAACGTTGCCCATGACTATGAACATCGCCTAAGACTGTGATTCATTGAACTGTGAGGATTATTGCCTATGACTATGAACATTTCCTATGACTATGAACGTTGCCTATGACTATGAACATCGCCTATGACTATGATTCATTGAACTGTGAGGATTATTGCCTATGACTATGGATATAAGATTATTATTTATGCCCATGACATTGTAGTTACAAAACCATGTTGTTTAACAAACTGACATTATTTTGGATCTAGGCCTGACTTTCTATTCAGTTTATTCTTGGTTATCTTTGGTTTTAGACCTTGGGAATTTACCTATTAAGTTAGGTCTACCCATGTTCTTGAACCTCTGTCTCTATTCTGTCTATTCTCGGTTTTAGACCTTGGGAATTTACCTATTTAGTTAGGTCTACCCATGTTCTTGAACCGACGTCGTTATTCAATCCTTTTTATGCCAGTTATTATGTCTATCTTTTGCATAGCATCTTTAGTTCATTCCCTATTTGCTACGAATCTAGATTTATCTATAATCTAGATTGAAACACGATTATACGAACGGTGGGAATGCGATTTGGGGCAAAAATATGAAATTCACTAAAACATAGTTATAAACTTGGAAATTGGCATAAATTGGGAACATGTATTAGGGCATGTTCATAGAAATGCAAATGGGATAGATTTGACAGGAATTATAGGATTGTGTAATTTGAATCTAGTATTGACATGTAAATCTAGCATTTACATGAATTGTGAACTAGAGTAATAAGTCTAGTTTGACATGAATTAGAATGTTAAATCAGAATTGGATTAGCTAATTTGGCTCGAAAAGTATATTGGCATAAACTTGAAATTGGTCATAATTGGGAGTAATTGTCAGGATTAGCAAAATCATGGTTAGTGACACTTCATTTGGTATGGTTTACATACCAAAAAGCATAAACATGATATAGAGGGGAAAATGGGCCGTAAGAATAAATGTTGACAACTTACATTAAAAGAGTAATTGGGAAATAAGTAAATTAGGACTAATTTACTTATAAAATTTGTCCTAAATGAGGAAATGTTAAAGGTTTGTTAACGACATCTCTTTTAATAATAAACCAGAAAGTTCTAGGGTGACAGAGAGGATAGTGTCTAGGCTTGAGTTTGGAAATACAGGTTTCCTGCTCTCCCTGGCTATCCCTAACTGATCCGACGGACGGGATGGTTACTTTCAAAACCTGATTTGAAAATTAATCAAAACCCCTTGAACTAGAAAACACGAATAGGCCTAACCCGAGGTTAGACTGAGTTGCGATGTAAACCTGCCTGGAACCAACCGGCACATCCAGTAATCGCAACAATATCTGTCTAATGTGAGTGGTCGTGGCTTTAATTTATTTAGTTAAAGCTAGAACAAGAATGCTAGGGTTAAGTTAACTAAGACACTTAACCAACTCAACATGATAACAAGACTGGTAGGTGGGGTTAGGTTCATACAGTTAAGCTAGAATGGGAGGGTTAAGTCCATAGGAACACTTAACCAACTTAAGCACAGTTAAGCTAGAACGGAGGGCTAAGTCCACAGGGACACTTAACCAAACTCATGGTAACAAGACAAGATTTGTAGAGGTTAAGTAACTAAGAAAACACTTAGCCAAATTAACATGTTAACTAGACTAGAGGTTGGGGTTAAGTAAGATTTAATACACTTAGCCAATTTGATATGTTAGCTGGGCTAGACCGTAGGGTTAAGTAAACTTGAACACTTAACCATCAGATTGTGATAAAAGAATAGGGGTAAGTCTAAACATGAAGGGATAATACTTAACCATTAACAACATGTTAGTTAAGACAGACGGGCAAGGTTAAGTTTAAAAGGAACACTTAACCAATACATGGTGAATGGGTAGGGTTAAGTAATAAGAAATACTTAACCAATGTAACTTGGTTTGTGGTGGGGTTAAGTCAACATGAATTACCGATAACACTTAACCAGTATAACAGGATGAATGAAGAGGGTTAAGTTGACTTGAATTGACCAATGACACTTAACCAATCCAAATTGACGGGAAAGGGAACTAAGTAGTAAACCTTAGAGAACAACGATTCTGGAAACTAAGTGGAAAATCTTAGTTAGTAAAACTAAGTAGTAATTCTTAGTATAACACGGGAGGGAGCGAATGTCCGTCTGAATAGAGAGAAGGCTCCAACGAATTGGGTTACGAAGCCCGAGGCTTCGAGGGGACGAGAGGGTACTCTTGGTATCCCTCTGCGAGGCTGCAGATGATCCGCCTGGGCCCACAGAGGTTAAGGTCTGCGTAGAAGAACCAGGGGTATGCCTTGGTTGCAATACATAGCAACCTAAAGACTAGGATGGACCGACGTGATTCGGCGAGCAAACGGTAGCCCTGTGATAGCAACTCGTCGTCTACCATCCATCTTGAGTCAATCGAGATACGTGAAGCGGAAAGGCGGAGAACTCCAAAAGACCATATACTTGCTATCTAGTTATGGTTGCAGATGGCCATAGGATAGTGGGGCACCGGGGGCCGGCGTATAGTTCTCATTTTACAAGGTGTGCCTTTCATTAGTTGAGGGAGGGGTCAAGTGGGACCATAGCCACTGGAATAAAAACAGACCTTAGCATCTGCATCGACAGATATCTGAAAGCTCCCGACCGAGTTCTGTATTCCTTGATTTGCCCTGTCATAGGACTCGGACCGCACATTACAGGACATGTGCATCTAGACAAGCGATAACGATTCGCGATACATGCGTGGGGAAGTATAGGAACATATACCACTCTAGGTAGTGTGTCCTAGACTTGGGGGCATCGTTCGACAGGTAGCGTAATCCATAGTTGGACTAGGTGGCATAAATCCTGAATCCGAGAAGCGTTCAGCAGATAGCGTAAACTCTAGTTAAATCTAGAAAGCACTTGATAGAAAACCCTAGATTTGATCTAGGTAATAAATAATGAATGTATGCCGGAAGGCAATGGAAAATACAGGGATTGTGATCACGTTATCGTTACTAGTTGGGACACTAGGTAGGTGGTGCAGAGATATAGAAATCAGTATAACAAGGAAATAGCGAAGCGGCGAAGTATTAGAGCGAAGCGGCGAAAGTATTAGAGCGTATCCAGTTTATCTTATCTTAGCATATCTTGTGATTACCTTGTCCAATCTTGTTAACCCTATCGTCATGGTGTAATCTTGTATTCAGTTAATTCATGTCGTTTTGTTTTTCCATGTTCACATGCTAGAAGTTACTGAACTTACTCAGGCTTTATGTCTGACTCTGTTTTTCTTTCGTCTTCTTTTCTTCCGTTTCCCCCCCAGGTAGTAAAGGAGGGAATAGTATAGCTCAGGTTAAGTGGACTGTCACTCTTCCCCAGCTTGAAGATTTGTCGAAGTTTTGCTTGGATCCTCTTCTCAGATGCTATGGCTGGCTCTTGCTAAAATTGGGGAATATAAATGTTGTTTTACGCTACTTTATTTTGTAAGACAGATGATACTCTGATATTGTAAAGAAATCATTGTACAAACTATTTATCAATAAAGCAAAGTTTTATTTTCCGCTGTTTAATTTTTGTCTATCTTGTAATTTATCTGCATCTTTTACCCTAAATGCTCCATAGAACTTAGTGCATTCCCTTTGTGAGTGACACTAACGGACGTGGGGTGTTACATGTGGTATCAAAGCTGAAGGTTACCAGATCAGATGAAGGATCTGAAAAATTATTTTCAAAACGTTTTTTTTTAAAGAAGCATTTTCAAAAGAAAAGATTTGTTTAAAAGCATATTCCTCAAAAGCCATACGCACTATCTTCTCTTCCTCTGTTTAAATTCTTGTCTCCTTCTTTCTTGAGTCTCTGGGGCTCCTGGCTTTCTGGGAGGTAACCTCATCGAAGGGCAAAGTAGTGCCCGGCTTCCATCCATAGCCGTAGTTGTTTCATCTACGAGCAGTTTTCTTTCGAAGCTTATAGGGTTTTCCGGACGATGGAGGCAGTTTTCGAGAGATTTGTCAACATGACTACACACGGAAGGGGATGAGGAGTTTGGCTAGGGAGCACAACCCTAGGATGAGGAATTCATGGATGTAGACTTGGCTCACGAAGGAGGAAGGGATTATAAAACCTAAGACAAGAGGAAGTATCTTTACTATGGCAGAATATGGCATATAATTAAGAACAAAGGACAAGATTTTCAGAAGGGCAAGTACATGCTTTCACCACTAAGCGTACCTAGGAGAAAGGTAGTAAAGTTCTGTTGGAAGAGTCTAGCTTTTCTGTTTGTACTCTTTCTTTTGGTTTTAGCACTTCGCATTTGTTTATATCCACTTCCCTAGTTGAGTCTCTGCACCATAGTACTTGTATAGTAGAAAGATCCCACTAGAGTCTCAAATCCAATTGGTGGTCCGACCAGTCTATTTTTAGTAGGGATTTGAGGATAGCTATCGAGTTTGCTTATATCATCTCACGTAGGTCGTCTAAATTCGAAGGAGATATTCCTGGGATGCTTGTCTGATATTGGTTTAGGCCTTTGGGGCTTGTACTTGAGGAATGTCGAGTTCGACTAGGGTAGTTTGCGTGAGAAATGAATAGTTGTGGCAGGCACTCTAGAAAGTGTGTAGTGACCTTTTTACCCTCATAGTTATAGCGTGATGGATAAGCTAAGAGGAGAGACCTCTAATCATCTTAGTACATACACTTGGTATCATAGTTGACATCTGTTTACTTTAGAGATGGAGGTCAGAAACTTCACAATCGTGAAGTTAAATTAGTTAAGACACAGTGGAGTAAAGCTTAAGAAGGCTAGATACTAGCGTCATGCCCTTTTTCCTTAAGGGTGCATCCTTGATTTCTTTGTTTAGGAGCTTTACGCATAATTGTTTCTCTCTTTCCAAAGTATATCCTCTAGGACGTATCATCGATCCTTAGGTAGAAGCCAATGGATGTAAACATGTATTTGAAACATGTTATGGTTGAATGGTTGCAAGTGGTTGCAAATGGTTGCTCGTGAATGCATATGCATACGTATTAGGCACTAGATCAAGTTCGGACGCTTTCATATTGCATTACAGATATGTATTTGTTTGTAAGTTGAACTTAATATGTTATCATATGGATGTTGCATATGGATGAATGGCTGTGCACGCATGTAGTATTTACATCACTAGGGATGCTTGCATACATGATTGGACGCATGGCACTGACATGATTCGCATTTAGGAGGTCAACTGAATCAGTAGACCGCCTGATTTTACATTAGATAAAGACATATACACACACTATGCATATGAACATGAAAGCATTAGAAATCTTTTAAGGACAATGAATGCCAGTGAGTGAATGGTTGAGTAGATGGGTGATTGGATGGTAGGACACATTCTTCCTAACTTGGAGATTTCGGGGACGAAATCCTTTTAAGTGGGGGAGAGTGTAACACCCCGTAATTCTGTAACACTAAGATTCACAAATCAAGGAAGAATTAAAAGTTAAAATCGAAATCAAGGGAAACAGGCTGCGCCATTGCGTTCATCTCGGAAAAATACGTGAAATAGGTCCGAGTTTTCGAAAATCGGAGTCCGTATGACCAAGATATGGCCCGTCAAAGTTTTCAGAAAATTCCAAGTTCAAAACAGTTTAAAATAGAGTTAAATTCGAATTCAAACGCGCAGGGGGCAGGGCGGGAAAATTCCCGCCCAGGTCAAGTCGACAGGGGTGTCGACTGCGCAGTCGACACCACCCCCCCCATGTCGACTGCCTAGTCGACATGGGTGTCGACCTGCCCGCTTTTTCCAGCTTTCTGCACCTGGTTCGTTCTGCTGTATTTGGTCACGTTTTCTGACCAGGTTCGTCCGCCTAACACTATATAAACAGCCCTGGTCTTCTTCTCTATTCACAATTCTTTTCTATCCTTATGCTGCCTCTGAGAAAATATAAAAATAAGAAGATAATACAAAAATCCAAGACAGGGTTATGCTGCTCAAGTTGTCTAGAAGAGATTCAAAGCTTCAAGATAAGGATTAAAGGCTAAACGTCGCACGAATCATAGCAACACCTCCTTTCTTTTCTAATCTAAATCTCTGTAAGTCAGTTATTTCTAGATTTGAACGTTTTGTTTTTATTCGTGACATGAAATTAAAGGGATAAAAGACTATGCCTAATCTTTATACTTGAATCAGTGCTTGTACCTTTGGACCTAATTAAGAACTATTGTGATTCGATGACCAATAAGACTGTGACGGTGAAACTATGGACTTTGGAACCATATGCCTTGGAACTATGAACATAAGCCTTTGATTTTGGGACATAAAACATTGCCTATGACTATGAATATTTCCTATGACTGTGAACGTTGCCCATGACTATGAACATCGCCTAAGACTGTGATTCATTGAACTGTGAGGATTATTGCCTATGACTATGAACATTTCCTATGACTATGAACGTTGCCTATGACTATGAACATCGCCTATGACTGTGATTCATTGAACTGTGAGGATTATTGCCTATGACTATGGATATAAGATTATTATTTATGCCCATGACATTGTAGTTACAAAACCATGTTGTTTAACAAACTGACATTATTTTGGATCTAGGCCTGACTTTCTATTCAGTTTATTCTTGGTTATCTTTGGTTTTAGACCTTGGGAATTTACCTATTAAGTTAGGTCTACCCATGTTCTTGAACCTCTGTCTCTATTCTGTCTATTCTCGGTTTTAGACCTTGGGAATTTACCTATTTAGTTAGGTCTACCCATGTTCTTGAACCGACGTCGTTATTCAATCCTTTTTATGCTAGTTATTATGTCTATCTTTTTCATAGCATCTTTAGTTCATTCCCTATTTGCTACGAATCTAGATTTATCTATAATCTAGATTGAAACACGATTATACGAACGGTGGGAATGCGATTTGGGGCAAAATATGAAATTCACTAAAACATAGTTATAAACTTGGAAATTGGCATAAATTGGGAACATGTATTAGGGCATGTTCATAGAAATGCAAATGGGATAGATTTGACAGGAATTATAGGATTGTGTAATTTGAATCTAGTATTGACATGTAAATCTAGCATTTACATGAATTGTGAACTAGAGTAATAAGTCTAGTTTGACATGAATTAGAATGTTAAATCAGAATTGGATTAGCTAATTTGGCTCGAAAAGTATATTGGCATAAACTTGAAATTGGCCATAATTGGGAGTAATTGTCAGGATTAGCAAAATCATGGTTAGTGACACTTCATTTGGTATGGTTTACATACCAAAAAGCATAAACATGATATAGAGGGGAAAATGGGCCGTAAGAATAAATGTTGACAACTTACATTAAAAGAGTAATTGGGAAATAAGTAAATTAGGATTAATTTACTTATAAAATTTGTCCTAAATGAGGAAATGTTAAAGGTTTGTTAACGACATCTCTTTTAATAATAAACCAGAAAGTTCTAGGGTGATAGAGAGGATAGTGTCTAGGCTTGAGTTTGGAAATACAGGTTTCCTGCTCTCCCTGGCTATCCCTAACTGATCCGACGGACGGGATGGTTACTTTCAAAACCTGATTTGAAAATTAATCAAAACCCCTTGAACTAGAAAACACGAATAGGCCTAACCCGAGGTTAGACTGAGTTGCGATGTAAACCTGCCCGGAACCAACCGGCACATCCAGTAATCGCAACAATATCTGTCTAATGTGAGTGGTCGTGGCTTTAATTTATTTAGTTAAAGCTAGAACAAGAATGCTAGGGTTAAGTTAACTAAGACACTTAACCAACTCAACATGATAACAAGACTGGTAGGTGGGGTTAGGTTCATACAGTTAAGCTAGAATGGGAGGGTTAAGTCCATAGGAACACTTAACCAACTTAAGCACAGTTAAGCTAGAACGGAGGGCTAAGTCCACAGGGACACTTAACCAAACTCATGGTAACAAGACAAGATTTGTAGAGGTTAAGTAACTAAGAAAACACTTAGCCAAATTAACATGTTAACTAGACTAGAGGTTGGGGTTAAGTAAGATTTAATACACTTAGCCAATTTGATATGTTAGCTAGGCTAGACCGTAGGGTTAAGTAAACTTGAACACTTAACCATCAGATTGTGATAAAAGAATAGGGGTAAGTCTAAACATGAAGGGATAATACTTAACCATTAACAACATGTTAGTTAAGACAGACGGGCAAGGTTAAGTTAAAAAGGAACACTTAACCAATACATGGTGAATGGGTAGGGTTAAGTAATAAGAAATACTTAACCAATGTAACTTGGTTTGTGGTGGGGTTAAGTCAACATGAATTACTGATAACACTTAACCAGTATAACAGGATGAATGAAGAGGGTTAAGTTGGCTTGAATTGACTAATGACACTTAACCAATCCAAATTGACGGGAAAGGGAACTAAGTAGTAAACCTTAGAGAACAACGATTCTGGAAACTAAGTGGAAAATCTTAGTTAGTAAAACTAAGTAGTAATTCTTAGTATAACACGGGAGGGAGCGAATGTCCGTCTGAATAGAGAGAAGGCTCCAACGAATTGGGTTACGAAGCCCGAGGCTTCGAGGGGACGTGAGGGTACTCTTGGTATCCCTCTATGAGGCTGCAGATGATCCGCCTGGGCCTACAGAGGTTAAGGTCTGCGTAGAAGAACCAGGGGTATGCCTTGGTTGCAATACATGGCAACCTAAAGACTAGGATGGACCGGCGTGATTCGGCGAGCAAACGGTAGCCCTGTGATAGCAACTCGTCGTCTACCATCCATCTTGAGTCAATCGAGATACGTGAAGCGGAAAGGAGGAGAACTCCAAAAGACCATATACTTGCTATCTAGTTATGGTTGCGGATGGCCATAGGATAGTGGGGCACCAAGGGCCGGCGTATAGTTCTCATTTTACAAGGTGTGCCTTTCATTAGTTGAGGGAGGGGTCAAGTGGGACCATAGCCAGTGGAATAAAAACAGACCTTAGCATCTGCATCGGCAGATATCTGAAAGCTCCCGACCGAGTTCTGTATTCCTTGATTTTCCCTGTCATAGGACTCGGACCGCACATTACAGGACATGTGCATCTAGACAAGCGATAACGATTCGCGATACATGCGTGGGGAAGTATAGGAACATATACCACTCTAGGTAGTGTGTCCTAGACTTGGGGGCATCGTTCGACAGGTAGCATAATCCCTAGTTGGACTAGCTGGCATAAATCCTGAATCCGAGAAGCGTTCAGCAGATAGCGTAAACTCTAGTTAAATCTAGAAAGCACTTGATAGAAAACCCTAGATTTGATCTAGGTAATAAATAATGAATGTATGCCGGAAGGCAATGGAAAATACAGGGATTGGGATCACATTATCGTTACTAGTTGGGACACTAGGTAGGTGGTGCAGAGATATAGAAATCAGTATAACAAGGAAATAGTGAAGCGGCGAAGAATTAGAGCGAAGCGGCGAAAGTATTAGAGCGTATCCAGTTTATCTTATCTTAGCATATCTTGTGATTACCTTGTCCAATCTTGTTGACCCTATCGTCATGGTGTAATCTTGTATTCAGTTAATTCATGTCGTTTTGTTTTTCCATGTTCACATGCTAGAAGTTACTGAACTTACTCAGGCTTTATGTCAGACTCTATTTTTCGTTCGTCTTCTTTTCTTCCGTTTCCCCCCAGGTAGTGAAGGAGGGAATAGTATAGCTCAGGTTAACTGGACTGTCACTCTTCCCCAGCTTGAAGATTTGTCGAAGTTTTGCTTGGATCCTCTCTCAGATGCTATGGCTGGCTCTTGCTAAAATTGAGGAACATAAATGTTGTTTTACGCTTCTTTATTTTGTAAGACAGATGATACTCTAATATTGTAAAAAAATCATTGTACAAACTATTTATCAAAAAAGCAAAGTTTTATTTTCTGCTGTTTAATTTTTGTCTGTCTTGTAATTTATCTGCATCTTTTACCCTAAATGCTCCACAGAACTTAGTGCATTCCCTTTGTGAGTGACACTAACGGACTTGGGGTGTTACACGTGTATAATCACCTATCTAGAGAATATTCATTTGCTTCTTTAATCTATCAATGTTGTCCCATATATATACGGGAATGGTTGCTGATCCCAACCGTTGGTTATGTACATTCGATACACTCAAGCGAAATGAGTGGTCGGTCATGTGTGGCTGAGTTGCAAGATGTTATTGTTGAACTCCAGTGTATCGTTCCTAGAGTATGCTGATCGGAAGGTGGTTCTATACCTTGTCATAGTTGGAAATCCATTACCCAATACGTGCTTGCGGTTTTGATTGTATACTATATATGTAGAACGTGAGATGAAAGTGTTTCTGCTAGATGATTATTATATTGTGGTTGATAGACATTATTATAATATCAAAAGGTTTTTGATATAAAGATAATTTGGATTCTCATAAGGGAAAAACCCGTTCCGTTATACGGCATGGTCTTATGAGATATCGTTTACTTGTTCAGACTGTTTAAAAATTGTTTTACTCATACTAGTCCCATGACTGACCTGGAGTTTATTTGTTTTGTTTTCCCTAAACTCTTGGGTGCCTAAATTTGTACGGGCAGTCAAGTAGTCGGGATTTTTCAGATACACTTGGAGAGCTTGGAGCAGGAGGCTTCAAGATTCTATAGCTATTATTATTTCCGCTGTGTTGTAAGTGTTGTACTCTGAAATGTTATTGTATACATATACTGTTTGTATTTCAAAAGTTATGTTATATTTTATTCGTTCCGCTGTGAGATTCGTGTTACTCTGATGTTGATGTTCTTCTTCCTCTTCTATTCTATAAGTTTCTATCTTATTTATTCTCACCCTCTAAATTCTTTCTATTAATTTCCTGATTTCCAGTGTAATTTGGGTTGGACTTGTGTTATTTAGTTAGCTCAAATTGGACCGGATTTTCGGGTCATTACAATTATGAGAGGCACATGTTAGTAACTCAATGGGCTGCTCCGCATAACGGCGAAAAGTCATAACTGCTTTGACAAATTGCGGAGAAAATATGGAAATACCTTCAGCTGACATTTCATCCAAGTTTACAGCAGACGCTCCGACAGCTGGAGGAATTGGGTGCAAGGGAATTAACGGATCGTCAGGACTATACTCCTCAACTTTGGGAGCCTTGAGTTCCGCCGCTGAGCTCGAGCCCTCGTCAAGTTTGCTTTTGGCCTTGGTCTTCTCCTTCTCAACCTCTTCTTGGATTAGGCGTCTCTCCTCCTCCAAATCCTCGGGCTCTTTTCCTTTGAGGAGTCTCTGCATTAGCTAGCCTTCATCAATCTCATTGACCTTCAATCGCTGTTTCTCATCCTCGACAATTGCATCCCATATGTTGGCAAGAGTAACATGATAATCTAGGATCCAAGAAATGTCCCGAGTTTTGATGACTTGGCCTAAGAAGTCGAATACCAACTCTCTAAAACCTTCTATCTCTTTTTCATCTTCGGCAAGCTTGTCAGTAGTGATGGAAGCCGATTCAAGAATGCTGTTAGCATTAGTCTCAGCAAGAACTGCTCGCCCCTCAGCCTGAACAAGTCGGTCACTCAAGGCCTCCTTTTCTTTTTCGGCAGCTGCGAGACTGTTTTTCAAGTCCGCTTTCTCCTTCTCCCAAGCAGCCTTTTCAACATCAAAACGGCTCAGTGCTGTCTTCAAAACAGTATTGGCCATTTTAAGATCCTCTATTTCCTTTTTCAGAGACAGTCGTTCTTGGCTATTAGAGTCTAACTCGCTATGAAAACGCTTCCTAGCTTCCTCCAATTCTGTCTTATAGTTCTCTGCGTCTCGCTGAGCTAAAACCAGACGGGCCTGTGCATCTTCCAAGTCTTTTTCCATGTTGCTTCTGGCCCTGTTATTATTCTCAATTCTCACCTTGGATCTAGCCGTGTCTGTTTGTAGGCGACGGACGGATGGCATTTGAAAGGTTAACGGCGTGCTTCTTCATTACCTCGTACTGTTTGGCTACATGGCACACATATCCTATCACCTCAGTATCCTAGTCCCTGGGAACCGGCTCAAGATCTGGTACAAACATCATCCTCTCAAAGAAAATATCTGGGAATTCCTTACGCAAGCGCGCCAATTTAGCCTGATTTTCGGGGCCATGGATAGCATCTCGTGCAACGAGACCGTCGGAGTCGTGATCGTCAGGGGAGACCAGAGCTTCTTTTCATTTCTTCACGATCTTGCCCTCGTCTTTATTTTTGTCCTCTGACTCGCGCTGTTTCTTGGAAGATTGGACGTGAGAAGGAGTACTTTTTGGAGGGGTTAAGTCCCTAGGAAGCTACTTACCATCAGCCGGTGGTAGTGGACGACTGTGATGTTTCCCGGAACCATGCCTGGAAGGAGATCGAGATCGTGTAGAATAAGTTTGAGGAGGGTCGCGAGGCCGATAACTATCCCTTCCTCGACTATCACTGCGAGTAGGATTTGGATTTGAATGAAGACTGGGTGTGCCTTTACGGAGGGAGCGATGAGAATAAGATCGTTTGTAAGTCATCTTACCTACAAAAGAAACAAGTACACATTAAAACCTCGAATACTGATGGTTTAAAAGTGTGGGGTCAAACAGTGCATGTGATTTGTGCATCCCATATAATTCCCCCTAACAGACCAGGGCCCGAAGTTAGGCTCATCTAGATGGTTTCTGGTTCCTCAACTGGAGCATTTGTTTCCTCAGAGATAGGAAAAAATGGCTCCCCTCCGAAATCTTCTTGTGTATATACATCGTCGGGTATAGGAATTCTGCTTAATTCTTGAATAACTGCTCCTCTGTTAAGTCATCGGGAGCGGCAGGCTCAACCGGTAGTGAGGCCCTTAAGGGAGAATCCTTCGAAGAGGCTGGGATTTCCTTAGGCTCCCCAGCCTGGGCCTCATCTTCTCCATATACATTTAAATCTTCATCATCTTGGTCAATCATCGGTGAAGGGCTCCTATGAAGTCTGGTTCTCTCGGCTGCTTGTGATGTCCCTTCTCCTTCAGTCGAGGGCACATACTTGTAAGGTTTGCCATCTGCTCCAAGTCCAAATCTTATGTCCAGAAGGTGATGCCTATGAAGATTCTCGTCAGTAATACATTTCTTGATCCTTAAGAAGTCCGACTCGCTTTTAAGAAGAAGGGATAGTCGATTGCTGTACACTGAGCCTTCTATCTTCGCAAAAGTGTGATATGTATAGAAAAAAGAAGCATGTTAGCGCTCCGATTTCTTAAACAGGTTATTCATTCGAAGGCTAGAAATTTACTTGATTTAAGCCATCTTCTCGCACACCCAGCCTGTCGCTTTATATAAAACCAATCGGCCCTGGGATCCCCTATGTTGCTGTAACCATCAGACAAGACCTTCATGTTGGCTACCGACTCGAAGAAAGAAAAATTTGGGGTTGCTGTAGAACGATGCTTGAAAAGGTAGTAGAACTTCAAGTCTTTAAATGTGAGCTTAGTTTGCAGGATTTCTGCATACGCAATGTATAAAGTGTATAAAGCTGCATAGGCATTGGGATGAAGCTGCATCGGAACAATACCCAATCGTTTTAGGGTTTCAATGACGATTGGAGGAAACGGAGGAATGGCGCCTACTCCACACATGAGTCGACTGACCGTCATATACCCTTCCGGAGCGAGATGAGGCCTATCTTCCCTCCCGGGTGCCTTCACATCATCCCAGGGGATCCCGTGTTTTAAGAAAATTTTCTTAAGTTTTATGTCGTCCAGTTTGGAAGCTAAAGAGTCATTGAATTTCTCAGTTTCTAGAACACCAAGAATCTCATCGGGAGCTCGGTCATCCACTTCGAACTCCTCATCAAGCGAGGTACTCTCAGATGAATCCGATTCTGTTTCTGCCTCATATTCGGATTCAGAATCCTCACCCTTTGGATTAATTGGAAGAACCTTGGGGCTATGGTGCTCAGACATCTCGGGGTCTATTTCTGTTTCAGATCTTGAAGGAGAACGATTACCCGACATTACTGTTTAGGCGAGTAAACATGAGAAATTAGAATATAATTACCCGTCCCCTGTGTGTGCTAGTACAAGTGTGCGCCTGTGCATGCATTAAAGAAAAGCATAAAAATTAGCATGATTATCGAAGTATTAGTCGTCATATGCAGTCAAGTTATGCTGTTGTCCAGTTCAGAAAGTCTTAAGGGCTCTAGCCTAACTGTCCATTGATATACCAGAATCAAGTTGCATTACTTATTTGGTAAGTTCATCGGATCGTTCATCAACTGGATTGCAAAAATAAGGCCCGGATCGTGACATGTCTCGGGATCGTGATACGCCTTTGGATCGCGAAGCAGATGGGGTCGCGAATCGAGCCAGGCCGTGAAGCAAGGATCGGATCGTGGTATGTTTCTCACGATCCAGGTCTTCCTGCCCTCTCGTGAACCAGTAACCCATTCATCATCGCGACCCGATCTGCTCATTAAATCCCACTCCTCTCATCTGCCACCACGATCCACTGCCACGTCCGTGCCACAACCCAGCCTGACATGCTCCTTCTTCTCCTTCCTTATCCCTCCTCTCCTCCTCCGAGCTCGAACAACAAGATCCATGGCACCTCATCAGCCTCCAGAACCTCGAACGCCACACAACTCCTCCGCTCTCCCCTCTCAAACCAGCGAAAACCCAAGGAAAATGAGAGAGAAATCGTACGAAAGCATTCTCAAATATAATTACCTTTCTTAAATCAGGAAACAAGTGGATTTTCGAAGAGTTAAAAGCTGGGGTTTTTACTCAGGGGAGCTGGCGGCGCAACAATAAACGGAGAAAGAAAGGAAGAGGAGGGAAGGGACCGGTCTATATAGCCAAAGAAAGAAACCGTTGGTCTCCCCTTTTTTATCATATATGGCTCGTGGAGCCTGACGGGCCGCAACGCGTTGAAAAGCCCACCATGGTCCATGACGCGAAGTGATCCCCTCTAGATGTGTTGCACAGTTTATCGCGATCCGTGGTGAGAAATGACGATCTGAGCCCCAACATGATTGATGGATCGGAAAGATAATGTTCCAAGTTCACAGGAATACAACAAGCTATAAATTACTATTTTCTACAATTAGTTCTAAGTCTTACCCGGCGATTTAGTAGCGATATTTCCGAAAAACTCTAGAGATGAGAATTGTCCAATGAACACAGAAATAATTGAAGATCGAGCTGGATATTTATACCAGTCAAAGAAAGCAACTTTCTGAAGTAACATGACATTTCAGACAGACGCGATGTAACACCCCACGTCCATTAATGTCACTCACAAAGGGAATGCATTAACTTTCATGGAGGTTTTAAGTGAATATAGAACAGAAAAATTACAACAAGACAGATAATAAGTAGTACTTGGGAATCTAAAATTTCATTTTATTGCAGCGGAAATTAAACATGTTTGTTACATCATAAAACCATAAATCAGAGTCAAGTATAATATCCATCTTGATAAAACAAAATACATAATCCCATTACATAAATAGCCATTAAAGAAGATAACAAGCTGGACTTTACTTCAACGGTCCAAGCTTTTCCAAAAGAGAGATAAAGCAATCCAATCAAACTCCGCTAGAGCTGTGTCCACCCTGAGGACCTAGAGGGAGAAAAAGGATAGAAATGGAGGGGGTCAGACATAAAGTCTGGCGAGTATGATAATTCTAACAATACTATTATCAAAACAACTAGACTAAGTCATAAGCTGGAAAACAAGGAAATGTCTATGAACTATTGGGTATGGAAGAGCAGATAAAGATAACGTTAAAGGCACACCTAATTACTAACGAATAATTACTACACTGCACCACACCAGTCCCCCTCAAAGTTTGATCCCGCTTGCTTCACTTAGAAATTATATAAATAGCTTCGTGTACCCCTAGCTGACTACATAGGTGTCGTCTGCCCCTATCTCCACTAGGTGTACCCCACTACCCATTTTCGATCGGCTCCCTACTCGTAGATACCCGTGCTGGCCCCACAGTGGGGTGTATCACTCCCTTAAAGTGGCAACCCGATACAACTTGAGAATGCACGGCTTATACCTACACGATGCAACAACGTCTTACCTACCAGCACAGGTCCACACACGCATGTAAAACCCGTTGGACTTGTGTTGCCACCGCTACCCCGTTTGGCCTCTTATAGTCAAACCCAGTATGCGTGTCCCGTCCTCGACTTGGGTCGAGCCCACAAAGATACGTTTGGGATACTGGTTGAAATGGGCCCCCACAAACTATCCACCTAAGCTTGTCCCCACTAGTATATCCCACTTAACCCTCTTAGTCATGTTCATTTACATGTGTGTTTGGTTAAGTCTTACTAATCGTATTTCAAATGCCACTAAGGGCACCCACTAGATTCCTTATGCCACCCAAGGCACCTACTTAACCCCCATGTCCCACCTTACATGTTTATCTGGTTAAGTATTTCTTAATTCATTCAGGCCATAACCTCATAAAGACCTCTCACATTAGACTGGCATTTATGGCAGCTGGATTTGCCGGGCGGGTCCGGGCAGTCTTACACCATAAAAGAGTCTAACCTCGTGGCTTCACAACTGTTATGCTTTAATTTGGGCATAGGACCTCTCACATTGGGTTGACATTTGTGACTACTGGATTTGTCGGGCGGGTCCGGGCAGGTTTACGTCACAAACGAGTCCAACCTCGTGTCCTAAGCATTGATTATCACTTATAATCTTTTACCCCAGTTTTGAATATATCCCTATTCAAATCAATAATTACTTCCAATTTTAATGATGTCCATGATTGACTCAATTATGGCCATCCACTTATGGTATGCAAAATCATATCAATTGCACCCAGATTTCTTAATATTAAATCCTTAATATTACCCTTACCCCACGTTATACGTTCGCTTATTCAACGCAAAATATACGTTAGTCTCGAATAGTCTAACTCATAGCACAAAGATAAATTATCACAACATATAGACAAATAAAATAGATCTAATCATAACAGGGGTGAAACTTGCATAAAACTACACATGTTAAGGATCTAAAGGTGTCAACTTGTTAAATGTCACAATTTACATGATATGATCATAACCCAAAATCATGTATAAACTTGCATATGGGGTTTTATGCAGCATAATGAGTGTGTGAACTAGCATCTAACACATAGAACTCACCCATGTCATAGCATAATTCTAGATCTAAATAGATGTCATGGCACATGTTCATAATCTTTACTAATCAATCTAAACTTGCATACATGATTTGTCATCAACATAGCCCAAATAATATCAACATTATGACTTGATTAACATGAACTAATTAGCATAGATAATAACATATGACTTTATAACATATATGATTTATCACAATTTAGCATAGAAAATTACAACCTATACAATATCATCATATCATGATTTACAACATATAGGGTATCATCATCACATAACATAGGATTTACAACATACATGATAGCATAAGGTTTACAACAACATATATGACAATTCACATCATTTTCTTATGATCCATATCATATCTTAATCTAATTAATTTAATAATAATCTTGTTAAGATCATCATACTCACAATTAGAGAAGAAAGAGAGTCTTGATTTGCTTTAGAGTTGAGTAGAATTAGAGTTTTGATTAGCTTTCTTCCTTCTTAGTTGGCGGCGGATAGACTGAGTTCCATGGCGGCGGTATGACGGTGGCTATTCTATTTTTCATGTGAATTAGAGTGAGAGACTACCTAGGTATTTATAGAGTTTAGGATTTATTTAGACCGTCAGATCAACTCAGAACTAAACTGAACCGTTAAATTTGCCAACTCAGCCCTAAAGACACATCAGCAGCTCAAGATTGGGCTCAGTCAAACCCTAGCCGACTGGACCAGGTCGACACCCAGGTCGACTGCCCAGTCGACCTTGGGGGGGTGTCGACTCCCCAGTCGACCTGGGGTGCTGGGCGGGAAATTTCCCGCCTAGCCTGATTTGACTCCGAATTTGAAATTTAAATTTTCTGAAATCTGTTTTGAATTTTCTGAAACTTTCGATGGCCATATCTCCTTCATACGAAGTCCAAATCACGCAAACTCGGACTTTATTTCAACCAGAATTCCGAGACGAACACAATGGCGCAACCTGTTTCCCACAATTCTCACGTCTGAGATTAGTTATTCTTTAATTTGTGAATATTATTATGAAAAGAATTACGGGGTGTTACATTCTCCCCTCCTTGAAGGATTTCCCCCGAAATCTTCAAGTTAAGAGGAATGATATCGTAACATCCAATCGTCCATCTACTCAACCATCAAACACAGGCATCCGTTGTCCTTATAGACTTCTAATGCTTTCATGTTTAAATGCACAGTGTGTGTATATGTCTATATCTAATGCAAAATCAGGCGGTCCACTGATTCAGTTGACCTCCTTAATGCAAATCATGATAGTGCCATGCGTCCATTATGTATGCAAAAGTTCCTTAATGCTACATATTATCTCTATATGCGTGCACAATCATTATCTGAATGCAGCATCCATATGATAATACAATCATCATACATCCATTTTCCTAAATACAGCCATTTATATGCAATATGCAGTATGAAATGACTGAGCCGATCTACTGCCTAATAGTGTGTGTATATGCGTCCACGAGCAACCACTAGCAAACACTTGCATCCACTTTGCATCCATCATACATAACATGTCTCAAACACATGTTTCAGCCACAGGATTATCCTAATTAAAGGTCAAAGATACTAGCGAAAGGATACTCTAAAGGTAAGATAAGTACAAGCTAAGAGATAAAGGAGAAATTAAAAGACATACCCTCAAAAGAAACCCGGTATGAAGAAAGGTGTGCCAACAAGTAAAAGCGGAGCAAAAGAAACCCGGTGGGTTGCTTCACCCATTGGAGGTTCCACTATGGAAGTGGGAAAGTGTCTCGATGGACTTTGTGGATGGATTACCGCGATCAAGGAAGGGTAATACGGGGATTTGGGTTATAGTAGATAGACTTACTAAGAACGCCCATTTCATTCCCGTGAAGAGTAAGAGGACTACTCCATGGTTAGCTTCTGTATACGTCCGAGAGATAGTTCGTTTGCATGGTGTTCCTTCTAGCATAGTAACGACCGCGATCCTATCTTCACTAGCGAATTTTGGAAGAGCTTGCAAGAGGCGGTAGGGACTCAGTTATGTTTGAGCACCGCATATCATCCTCAGACGGACGGCCAAACCGAGAGGGTGAATCGTATTCTAGAGGACCTATTGAGGCTATGTATCCTAGACTTTTGGGGTACATGGGAAGAGAATCTTCCATTGGTGGAGTTCGCATATAATAACAGCTTTCAATCTAGCATTGGCATGGCACCTTTCGAAGCTCTTTACGGACGACCTTGTCGTTCACCTACATGTTGGTGGGAATCTACGGATAAGATCTTACTTGGGCCCGATAATATTAGGGAGACTTCGGAGAAGATCGACTTGATTCGAAGGAGTATGAAAGCAGCGCAAGATAAGCAGAAATCTTATGCAGATAAGAGGAGGACAGATCTTGAGTTTGATGTTGGGGACATGGTCTTTATCAAAGTGTCTCCATTACGGAACGTTGTTCGCTTTGGGTCCGTTAGGAAGTTAGCACCAAAGTTCGTAGGGCTGTTTCCTATTAAGGAAAGGATTGGCCAGATGGCGTATAGAGTGGAGTTGCCTGAGAGACTTAGTGGTGTACACGACGTATTCCATGTGTCACATTTGAGGAAGTGCTTGCACGAGACCACGGAGGTGGTAGAGCCGAACTTGCTTAGAGAAGTGGAGATAGAGCGTGATGCGACGATTCGACGAGCTCCTACGCGCATTCTTGGGTCAGAGATTAAGAAGCTGAGAAATAGAGAGGTCAAACTAGTCAAAGTACAATGCGGAGATGATGAGAGCAACGCTACTTGGGAGACAGAAGAAAAGATGCGTTCGTTGTACCCTTTTCTTTTTGAGGGTATGTCTTTTAATTTCTCCTTTATCGCTTAGCTTGTACTTATCTTACCTTTAGAGTATCCTCTCGCTAGTATCTTTGTCCTTTAGTTAGGATAATCCTATGGTTGAAACATGTGTTTGAGACATGTTATGTATGATGGATGCAAGTGTTTGCTAGTGGTTGCTCGTGGACGCATATACACACACTATTAGGCACTAGATCGGCTCAGTCACTTCATACTGCATATTGAATATAAATGGGTGTATTTAGTAAAATGGATGTATGAGGATTTGTTTTTATCATATGGATGCTGCATTCAGATGATGATTGTGCACGCATATAGAGATAATATGTAGCATTAAAGAACTTTTGCATACATAATGGACGCATGGCACTATCATGATTTGCATTAAGGAGGTCAACTGAATCAGTGGACCGCCTGATTTTGCATTAGATATGGACATATACACACACTGTGCATTTAAACATGAAAGCATTAAAAGTCTATAAGGAAAATGGATGCATGTGTTTGATGGTTGAGTAGATGGACGATTGGATGTTAGGATATACATTCTTCTTGACTTGAAGATTTCCGGGACGAAATCCTTTAAGGATGGGAGAATGTAACACCCCGTAATTCTATTGATATTAATATTCACAAATTAAAGAATAACTAATCTCAGACGTGAGAATTGTGGGAAACGGGTTGCGCCATTGTGTTCGTCTCGGAATTATGGTTGAAATAGAGTCCGAGTTTGCGTGAATTGGACTTCGTATGAAGAAGTTATGGCCATCGGAAGTTTCAGAAAATTCAAAACAGATTTCAGAAAATTCAAAATTCGAAGTCAAACAGGCTAGTCGGGAATATTCCCGCCAACACCCCAGGTCGACTGGGCAGTCGACACCCCCCCTAGGTCGACTGGGCAGTCGACCTGGGTGTCGACCTGGTCCAGTCGGCTAGGGTTTAGCTGAGCCCAATCTTGAGCTGCTGATGTGTCTTTAGGGCTGAGTTGGCAAATTAAACGGTTCAGGTTAGTTCTGAGTTGATCTGACGGCCTAAATAAATCCTAAACTCTATAAATACCTAGGTAGTCTCTCACTCTAATTCACATGAAAAATAGAATAGCCACCGTCATACCGCCGCCATGGAACTCAGTGTAGCCGCCGCCAACTAAGAAGGAAGAAAGTTAATCAAAACCCTAATTCTACTCAACTCTAAAGCAAATCAAGACTCTCTTTCTTCTCTAATTGTGAGTATGATGATCTTAACAAGATTATTATTAAACTAATTAGATTAAGTTATGAATGGATTATAAGAAAATGATGTGGATTGTCATATATGTTGTTGTAAACCTTATGCTATCATGTATGTTGTAAATCCTATGTTATGTGATGATGATACCCTATATGTTGTTAATCATGCTATGATTATATTGTATAGGTTGTAATTTTCTATGCTAAATTGTGATAAATCATACATGTTATAAAGTCATGATGTTATTATCTATGCTAATTAGTTCATGTTAATCAAGTCATAATGTTGATATTATTTGGGCTATGTTGATGACAAATCATGTATGCAAGTTTAGATTGATTAGTAAAGATTATGAACATATGCCATGACATCTATTTAGATCTAAAATTATGCTATGACATGGGTGAGTTCTATGTGTTAGATGCTAGTTCACACCATCATTATGTTGCATAAAACCCCATATGCAAGTTTATACATGAATTTGGGTTATGATCATATCATGTAAATTGTGACATTTAACAAGTTGACACCTTTAGATCCTTAACATGTGTTGTTTTATGCAAGTTTCACCCCTATTATGATTAGATTTATTTTATTTGTCTATATGTTGTGATAATTTATCTTTGTGCTACGAGTTAGACTATTCGAGTCTAACGTATATTTTGCATTGAATAAGCGAACGTATAACGTGGGGTAGGGGTAATATTAAAGATTTAATATTAAGAAGTTGGGGTGCAATTGATATGATTTTGCATACCATAAGTGGATGGCCATAATTGAGTCAATTATGGACATCATTAAAATTGGAAGTAATTAATGATTTGAATAGGGATATATTCAAAACTGGGGTAAAAGATTATAAGTGATAATCAATGCTTAGGACACGAGGTTGGACTCGTTTGTGACGTAAAACTGCGCGGACCCGCCCGGCAAATCCAGGGTCACAAATGTCAGCCCAATGTGAGAGGTCCTAGGCCCAAACTAAAGCATAACGGTTGTAAAGACACGAGGTTAGACTCTTTTATGGTGTAAGACTGCCCGGACCCGCCCGGCAAATCCAGCTGCCATAAATGCCAGTCTAACGTGAGAGGTCTTTATGAGGTTATGGCCTGAATGAATTATGAAATACTTAACCAGATAAACATGTAAGGTGAGACATGGGGGTTAAGTAGGTGCCTTGGGTGGCATGAGGAATCTAGTGGGTGCCCTTAGTGGCATTTGAAATACGATTAGTAAGACTTAACCAAACACACATGTAAATGAACATGACTAAGAGGGTTAAGTGGGATATACTAGTGGGGACAAGCTTAGGTGGATAGTTTGTGGGGGCCCATTTCAACCAGTATCCCAAACGTATCTTTGTGGGCTCGACCCAAGTCGAGGACGGGACACGCATACTGGGTTTGACTATAAGAGGCCAAACGGGGTAGCGGTGGCAACACAAGTCCAACGGGTTTTACATGCGTGTGTGGACCTGTGCTGGTAGGTAAGACGTTGTTGCATCGTGTAGGTATAAGCCGTGCATTCTCAAGTTGTATCGGGTTGCCACTTTAAGGGAGTGATACACCCCACTGTGGGGCCAGCACGGGTATCTACGAGTAGGGAGCCGATCGAAAATGGGTAGTGGGGTACACCTAGTGGAGATAGGGGCAGACGACACCTATGTAGTCAGCTAGGGGTACACGAAGCTATTTATATAATTTCTAAGTGAAGCAAGCGGGATCAAACTTTGAGGGGGACTGGTGTGGTGCAGTGTAGTAATTATTCGTTAGTAATTAGGTGTGCCTTTAACGTTATCTTTATCTGCTCTTCCATACCCAATAGTTCATAGACATTTCCTTGTTTTCCAGCTTATGACTTAGTCTAGTTGTTTTGATAATAGTATTGTTAGAATTATCATACTCGCCAGACTTTATGTCTGACCCCCTCCATTTCTATCCTTTTTCTCCCTCTAGGTCCTCAGGGTGGACACAGCTCTAGCGGAGTTTGATTGGATTGCTTTATCTCTCTTTTGGAAAAGCTTGGACCGTTGAAGTAAAGTCCAGCTTGTTATCTTCTTTAATGGCTATTTATGTAATGGGATTATGTATTTTGTTTTATCAAGATGGATATTATACTTGACTCTGATTTATGGTTTTATGATGTAACAAACATGTTTAATTTCCGCTGCAATAAAATGAAATTTTAGATTCCCAAGTACTACTTATTATCTGTCTTGTTGTAATTTTTCTGTTCTATATTCACTTAAAACCTCCATGGAAGTTAATGCATTCCCTTTGTGAGTGACATTAATGGACGTGGGGTGTTACACGTGGTATCAGAGCTTAAGGTTACCAGAACAGATAAATTTTTTTGAAAAACTATTTTTCTAAAGTATTTTTGGAAGAAGTGTTTTCAAAACATGTCTTGATGAGTAATTTAAAGAGGAATGTTTTTATGAAAAACATAATCCCCAATAGCCATATCTTTATCTTTCGAATTCTCCATTTTGAATCTTTCCTTTTTCGTTTCAGCATGGCTGAAGATCTTAACCTTCCGGACGGTGTAATGATACCACGATGGTATAGGAGGTTATTAGAGGCTAGGGCCGCTGCAGGTCCAACCAATGTTCCTCCACCACCAGTTGCACCCGCTCCTCCTCCTCCTCGCGTTGACGTGCAAGGAATTTAAGGCTATGGGTGGAAAACCTTTTCAAGGGTCAGAAACGTTTGCGGAAGCTAAAGATTGGCTTAAGGAGGTAGAAGAATTGCTAGAAATCTTTGAAGTGGAAGAAGGGAGGAAGGTCAAATTAGCAGCTTGGTTAATGAAAGGAGAGGCCTCGTTTTGGTGCGAGGTCACTAATGGGGAGCGTCCTGTTGATTCTTGGGCGGATTTCAGACGTAGTTTTGAGGCGAAGTTTCTCTCGAGGGCGAAAGAGAATCTATATATGGAAAGGTTCTTGACATTGAAGCAAGGAAGCCAATCAGTGAAAGAATATGTCAACAAATTTAATCTGTTAGCAAGGTTTGGCTTGGACTTAGTGAACACGCCGGAGAAGAAGGCTCTGAGGTTCGTTAATGGATTGAATGAACCGTTGCAAGGGTTGGCTATGACCCACATCCCTATGGGGGTCACCTTTGAGAAGCTAGTAGACATGGCACTCATGCACGAGGAGAAAGGCGCTAATGCTAATAAGGCACCCGAGAAGATTTCTATACTTAGCTCTAATACCACGTGTAAGACCCCATTTAACGAACTATTAAAGGGTCGAAATCCTTTAAGGAGGGGAGAATGTAATACCCCGTAATTCTTTTAATAATAATATTCACAAATTAAAGAATAACTAATCTCAGACGTGAGAATTGTAGGAAACGGGTTGCGCCATTGTGTTCGCCTCGGAATTCTGGTTGAAATAGAGTCCGAGTTTGTGTGATTTGGACTTCGTATGAAGGAGATATGGCCATCGGAAGTTTTAGAAAATTCAAAACAGATTTCAGAAAATTTAAAAATCAAAATTCGAAGTCAAACAGGCTAGGCGAGAAATTTCCCGCCCAGCACCCAGGTCGACTAGGGAGTCGACTGGGCAGTCGACACCCCAGGGACTAGGTCGACTGCGCAGTCGACCTGGGTGTCGACCTGGTCAGGTCGGCTAGGGATTGACTGAGCCCAATCTTGAGCTACTGATGTGTCTTTAGGGCTGAGTTGGCAAATTTAACGGTTCAGTTTAGTTCTGAGTTGATCTGACGGTCTAAATAAATCCTAAACTCTATAAATACCTAGGTAGTCTCTCACTCTAATTCACATGAAAAATAGAATAGCCACCGTCATACCGCCGCCATGGAACTCAGTCTAGCCGCCGCCAACTAAGAAGGAAGAAAGCTAATCAAAACTCTAATTCTACTCAACTCTAAAGCAAATCAAGACTCTCTTTCTTCTCTAATTGTGAGTATGATGATCTTAACAAGATTATTATTAAATTAATTAGATTAAGATATGATATGGATCATAAGAAAATGATGTGAATTGTCATATATGTTGTTGTAAACCTTATGCTATCATGTATGTTGTAAATCCTATGTTATGTGATGATGATATCCTATATGTTGTAAATCATGCTATGATGATGTTGTATAGGTTGTAATTCTCTATGCTAAGTTGTGATAAATCATACATGTTATAAAGTCATGATGTTATTATCTATGCCAATTAGTTCATGTGTAAACTTGCATATGTGGTTTATGCAATATAATGATGATGTGAACTAGCATCTAACACATAGAACTCACACATCTCTCACACTAGACTGGCATTTATGGCAGCTGGATTTGCCGGGCGGGTCCGGGCAGTCTTACACCATAAAAGAGTCTAACCTCGTGTCTTTACAACTGTTATGCTTTAATTTGGGCCTAGGACCTCTCACATTGGGCTGACATTTGTGACTACTGGATTTGTAAGACTTAACCAAACACACATGTAAATGGAAGTTAATGCATTCCCTTTGTGAGTGACATTTCCTTCACTTGCCTATCATGTACGTTGTAAATCCTATGTTATGTGATGATGATATCCTATATGTTGTAAATCATGCTATGATGATGTTGTATAGGTTGTAATTCTCTATGCTAAGTTGTGATAAATCATACATGTTATAAAGACATGATGTTATTATCTATGCCAATTAGTTCATATTAATCAAATCATAATGTTGATGTTATTTGGGCTATGTTAATGACAAATCATGTATGCAAGTTTAGATTGATTAGTAAAGATTATGAACATATGCCATGAGATCTATTTAGGTCTAGAATTGTGCTATGACATGTGTGAGTTCTATGTGTTAGATGCTAGTTCACATCATCATTATGTTGCATAAACCACATATGCTAGTTTACACATGAATTTGGGTTATGATCATATTATGTAAGCTGTGACATTTTTACCAAACAAGTTGACACCTTTAGGTCCATAACATGTGTAGTTTTATGCAAGTTTCACCCCTATTATGATTATATCTATTTTATTTGTCTATATGTTGTGATAATTTATCTTTGTGCTATGAGTTAGACTATTCGAGTCTAACGTATATTTTGCGTTGAATAAGAGAACGTATAACGTGGGGTAGGGGTAATATTAAGGATTTAATATTAAGAAATTGGGGTGCAATTGATATGATTTTGCATATCATAAGTGGATGGCCATGATTGAGTCAATTATGGACATAATTAAAATTGGAAGTAATTAATGACTTGAATAGGGATATATTCAAAACTGGGGTAAAAGATTATAAGTGATAATCAATGCTTAGGATACGAGGTTGGGCTCGTTTGTGACGTAAACCTGCCCGGACCCGCCCGGCAAATCCAGTAGTCACAAATGTCGGCCCAATGTGAGAGGTCCTAGGCCCAAACTAAAGCATAACAGTTGTAAAGGCACGAGGTTAGACTCTTTTATGGTGTAAGACTGCCCGGACCCGCCCGGCAAATCCAGTCTAATGTGAGAGGTCTTTATGAGGTTATGGCCTGAATGAATTATGAAATACTTAACCAGATAAACATGTAAGGTGGGACATGGGGGTTAAGTAGGTGCCTTGGGTGGCATGAGGAATCTAGTGGTTGCCTTTAGTGGCATTTGAAATACAATTAGTAAGACTTAACCAAACACACATGTAAATGAACATGACTAAGAGGGTTAAGTGGGATGTACTAGTGGGGACAAGCTTAGGTGGATAGCTTGTGGGGGCCCATTTCAACCAGTAACCCAAACGTATCTTTGTGGGCTCGACCCAAGTCGAGGACGGGACACGCATACTGGGTTTGACTATAAGAGGCCAAAACGGGGTAGCGGTGGCAACGCAAGTCCAACGGGTTTCATATGCGTGTGTGGAGCCGGGCTGGTAGGTAAGACGTTGTTGCATCGTGTAGGTATAAGTCGTGCATTCTCAAGTGGTATCGGGTTGCCACTTTAGGGGAGTGATACACCCCACTTTGGGGCCAGCACGGGTATCTACGAGTAGGGAGCCGATCGAAAGTGGGTAGTGGGGTACACCTAGCGGAGATAGGGGCAGGCGGCACCTATGTAGTCAGCTAGGGGTACACGAAGCTATTTATATAATTTCTAAGTGGAGCAAGTGGGATCAACCTTTTGGGTGACTGGTGTGGTGCAGTGTAGTAATTATTCATTAGTAATTAGGTGTGGCTTTAACGTTATCTTTATCTGCTCTTCCTTACCCGATAGTTCATAGACATTTCCTTGTTTTCCAGCTTATGCCTTAGTCTAGTTACTTTGATAATAGTATTGTTGGAATTATCATACTCGCCACACTTTATGTCTGACCCCCTCTATTTCTATCTTTTTCCCCCTCCAGGTCCTCAGGGTGGGCCCAGCTCTAGTGGAGCTTGATTGGATTGCTTTATCTCTCTTTTGGAAAGCTTGGACCGTTGAAGTAAAGTCCAGCTTGTTATCTTCTTTAATGGCTATTTATGTAATGGGGTTATGTATTTTGTTTTATCAAGATGGATATTGTACTTGACTCTGATTTATGGTTTTATGATGTAACAAACATGTTTAATTTCCGCTGAAATAAAGTTTTAGATTTCCAAGTACTACTTATTATCTGTCTTGTTATAATTTTTCTGTTCTATACTCACTTAAAACCTCCATGGAAGTTAATGCATTCCCTTTGTGAGTGACATTAACGGACGTGGGGTGTTACACGTGAAAAACATAAGCTTAGTTTTTCTGTTTCATCATCATGTCCGTACCTTATTCGATTCGGGTGCATCGCATTCGTTTATCTCTACATCATTAGTTGAATCACTGCACTTAAACACCAGTTTAGTAGAGGATCCCTTAGTTGTTTCGAATCCAATTGGGGGCTCAGCTTATTTGTCCATGATGTGTTTGGATTTGAAAATTTCTGTACTTAGCGTTGAGTTTAGATGTGATGCTTATGTTTTGGGCTTCACGGGCTATGGGCTAATTTTAGGAATGGATTGGTTATCCAGAAATGGGGCCGTTCTTGATTGTGAAAGGAGAGTAGTTAGGCTCATGACTCGCCTTGGCAACACTCTCGAAATCTTTTGTAATCCCATAAATTCCGTTATGCTAAGTTATTTAGAATCGCTTGACGCGTCGATGGAAAATCTACGATCTGTTAGAGTGGTCCGAGAATACTCGGATGTGTTTGAGGAGATGAAGGGCTTGCCTCCGAAGCGGGAGATAGATTTTCGAATATATCTTGTGGATAATGCAAAACCAGTATCTTTTCCAGTACGCCACATGGCTCCCTGTAACACCCCGAATTTTCTATTAACACTAAAGTTGCTAAAATATAAAAATATTAATAAGTGTGTAAGAGAGGGGATGTATCTAATATGAATATAAAAATATTAATAAGTGTGTAAGAGAGGGGATGTATCTAATATGAATATAAAAATATTAATAAGTGTGTAAGAGAGGGGATGTATCTAATATGAATATAAAAATATTAATAAGTGTGTAAGAGAGGGGATGTATCTAATATGTATATAAAAACAATAATAAGTGTGTAAAAGGGGGGATGTATCTAATGTGTACATTGTAGAATATATATATATATATATGGGCAGTTAATGCAAACATGAATAGAATTAATTTGCTGAGTGTTTGCTAAGTCACTTCTGACTCATTGCTGAGTCAACAAGATAAACCCCATCTTGTCTGAACGGCTGCGGTTATTTCTAGGTTAAATCTAATGGCCTAAATGAATTCTAAAATCTATAAATAAATGGGTAGACCCTAGACCTAAATCACTTGTAAAATTAGAGAAGCTACCGTCATGCTGCTGCCATGGAGTTCAGCATAGCCGTCACAAACTAAGAAGAGGAAGCCTAATCATCTACAACTAAATCTACACAAATCAAATCAAAAGATCTCTCTTTCTCTAATTCTTTTCTTTTGTTGGTGAGTATGATGATTCTCACAAGACTATTACAAACTAATTTGACTCAGTTATGAATGGATCACAAGAAAGTGATGTGATTTGTAATTGTAAATTCTATATATTGTGGATCTCTTATTATGTTATTATGTTGTCGTATGATGTAAATTATATATGCTATGTCATGCTATGTTGTAAATTCTCTTATGCTATGTCGTGCTATGTTGAGAATCATGTCAAGCTATGTTATACTATCATACTATGCCATGTTATAAATCATGCTATATTATGTTGAAAAATCATGATGTTGTTGGATCATGCTTAAAGTTATGTTTTTTTTCTTAATTTAAATGGATCTTGTTTATGGGAATTTGCCTATTAGGTTAGGTGTACCCATAAACTTGAAACTATAATTAAATAAAACTTGATTATGGGAATTTGCCTATTGAGTTAGGTGTACCCATATAAAACCATGTTGTTAAAAAATTAGATGATGTTGATTCACACATGTTCATATGTAAGTTTATGAAAATTGATTGAGATCATATTAGGTGAATTTTGAACAAGTTGACACCTTTAGATCCATGACATGTATAATCTATGCAAGTTGGACATATGCAAGTTTCACCCCTTATTATGATTCGTTTGGTCACATATACATGTTGTTATTATGATAATCTCTTTTATGCTATGAGTTAGGCTATTCGAGTCTAACATATATTTTGCGAATAAACGTTCAAACGTGGGGTAGGGGTAATATTAGGAATTAATAAATTGGGTGCAATTTTGTAAGATGTTGCATACCATGAATGAATGTCCATAATTGAGTCAATTATGGACATTGTTAAAAATTGGAAGTAATTAATAATTCAAGTAGGGAATTATTAAAATTGGGGGAAAGTGGATTATTATTAATAATCAATGCTTAGGACACGAGGTTGGACCCGTTTGTGATGTAAACCTGCCCGGACCCGCCCGGCAAATCCAGTAGTCACAAATGTCGGCCCAATGTGAGAGGTCCTAGGCCCAAACTAAAGCATAACAGTTGTAAAGACACGAGGTTAGACTCTTTTATGGTGTAAGACTGCCCGGACCCGCCCGGCAAATCCAGCTGCCATAAATGCCAGTCTAATGTAAGACTGCCCGGACTCTTCTATTCAGGCCATTATATTATATATATAATATATATTTCATCGATTACTATTTAAAACGAATTTTATAAATAGTTTCATATTTGTTTCAAAAACATTTCAACTTCCATTTCAAATTCAAATCAAAATTGAATTTTCTATTATAAATCCTTTACTTTCATTTCTATTTGATTTCAATTCAAATCAAATTCGTTTTCTATTCAATTCAAATCAAATTCGTTATATATTCAATTGAAATCAAATTCTTTTTATATTCAATTGAAATCGAATTCGTTTTATATTCAATTGAAATCGAATTCGTTTTCTATTCAATTCGAATTCAATTCATTTTCTATTCAATTCAAATTCAATTGGTTTTCTATTCAATTCAAATTCAATTCGTTTTCTATTCAATTCAAATCAAATTCGTTATATATTCAATTGAAATCAATTTCGTTTTATATTCAATTGAAATCGAATTCGTTTTATATTCAATTGAAATCGAATTCGTTTTATATTCAATTGAAATCGAATTCGTTTTCTATTCAATTCGAATTCAATTCATTTTCTATTCAATTCAAATTCAATTGGTTTTCTATTCAATTCAAATTCAATTCGTTTTCTATTCAATTCAAATCAAATTCGTTATATATTCAATTGAAATCAAATTCGTTTTATATTCAATTCGAATTCAATTCGTTTTCTATTCAATTCAAATTGGATTTCTATTCGATTCAATTCAAATTGGTTTTCTATTCGATTCAATTCAAATTGGTTTTCTATTCGATTCAATTCAAATTTAAAAATGAATATAATCGATATAAAAATCGTTCGCGTCAAAATAGCGCATCTCTAATCAATACGGCTTTATATATTTCAATAATTCCTTTATTCTATTCAACAAATGAATATTTATTTTTGTCAACACACGACTAATCTCAACGAATGAGTACTATCCACGTGTGACTATTTTTGTTAAAATATTTCGTTCAACACATGACTAATCTCAACGGATGAGTACAGTCAACACATGAACCTTTATTTTATAATATTCTTTATTTTCTAAATTGGAATGAGGCCCAATCAATTACCATATAAAGTTAATTATATGGATTCCATTCAACGCATGTATATAATATCAACGATAGATAATCAACCATCAACCAAAGTGCACTACACTGTATAAGCATCAAATATAGATATCTAACGCTTATAACAGCCTTTCAATCAATCGATCGACATACTACTAATTATTGGGATTAGTGTATGCCGTATTTTATCCTAATACCCGTGTGGGGTTTCAAACAATCAAACGCAAATTTTATTTGTGCAGTTGGGCGATGTGTAAAATTTATCGACCCAATCAATATCAGTCAAATCAGTGTATATAAACAAATCGGTCGATTTGTTTATAGATATTTATTTATTCACGTTCACGTTAAAAATTATATTTTTATCGATAAAATATTTTTAACTATACAAATATTTTATTTTCTTTCAACACATTAATTTTTTGTTCATTTACCCAATAAAATGATATTTTTATTTTTCTAACTTATTTTAGAAAATTTCGGTGGCATAACGGCACAATACTAGAAACGGGACGAGGCCTAGCCTTATCCCCGGTCTAGTGAAGGCCCACGCCATTCACACATCAATCAAATCCATTCAATTCACCAAAAAATTCAATTCAAACCAAATAATCTAACCAACTACACAACCAAACAAACAAGTCCATGGTCTGTGGACGATTGTGTCGGGTGCTACTAAGCACCGTCTGCATCCTAGTATATATATAACTAGAAAAGAAATTGAAGAGTGAGAAATTCTCACCAATAGCTATCCAATACCACGACTCTTCATTTATAGAAATCTTCATCGTTCTCGCCCTTTTATCACCTTCGTTGCCCGTATTCTCTACATATATAAAAAATCACATTTCTATTTCGAAATTTAAATTATAAAGATCATATTTTTATACGGTGTTTATATATATATAACTGAAAATAAAATTCACTGTTATTTACATTGATTTGTATATAGACTCAATGTGAATTTACATACAAATCATGTTTTTAAATCAATGCTCATTTTATTTTTAAAATCATGTTATTCTATTTTTAAAACATCATGCTATTTTAAAACAATGCAAATTCTATTTTTAAAACAATGCAACTTTTATTTTTAAAACAATGCAACTTCTATTTTTAAAACATCATATTTTTACATCAAGTCTATTTCTATAAACATCATATATATATATATATATATATTGTCATTTCTATTTCGAAAACAACACATTTTTATATCATGCTATATTTAATTAAAAACTGATTTTTAAATGATGTTTTTAACATAAAAACTGCTCTTTTTTTTTTAAATAATGTATTTAACATAAAAAAAAACTACTGTTATATATAATGTATTTAACATAAAAAAAACTATTGTTATTACCTTTCTTCCTCGACGTTGTAATTCTGGAACTCGCTCGCCACTTAGGGCTCCATTTTTCACGATAATCAAGGCGCCGAATATTGATCAGGAAATGCCCCGACGACGCCCTTCGCAAGAGCCATCTCCACCTAGCACAGTTCCCAATTCGAACCCCCCTCCCTCTCGAAAAACGGATGTGAACGGCTCAGCTTTAGGACGAGATTTCTCGCGATTTTCAATCTGAAAATCGATCATACTATATAGGCAGATAGATCTCACCTAGGTTGATAAAATTTGCATTGGAGATTCATTAATTTGTTGCGTGGATTGTTAGAAAGGAGGAGGAGAAGAATTGAAGATTTTCGTCGTTCGTTTGGTTAGAGGCGGCCTTGAAATGAGTTGACCACGGTAAATGAAGATAAGGGTTTGACTAGGGTTATTTATATTTATATTGAATTTAATTTAATTCTAAAATAACCGGTTTAATCTCTGAACTCCAAATCAAACTCAACGAATGCCGCCCCTAGCTAAATACCCCTCATTCCGAACACAATGGGATATGTATCGTAGGCTGATTCGACTGTTTCGACCAGTTTTCGTCAAAATCAAAATATAACTCTATATATTGAATTTGAACGCGCATTTCAATTTACCGGGGTCACATACTAACTCTAAAAATTCCCGAAAAATATTTTCTAGCTTCGTATTGACGATACGGTCCTAACAAAACTAGTTTCATCGAATTCTGAGACCGTTTGAAAAATGGTCATTTTCCAGTCGATTAAAATCAACTAAAACTGGTCAAGCGCGTTTTCCTTTGCCACGCTCACATATTGATTCGAAAAATTATGAGATTTAAAACCTAGCAATAATTTGACATCACGGATCCAACAAAAGTGGTTTCGTTGAAATCCGAGGTCATTTGCAAAATGGCTATTTTTAAGGGCCTGAATTCCATAGCGACTATTCAGAATTTTCAACTGGACATATCTTTTTATCCCCGCTATGAAATTTTGATTTTTCGGATTCGTTGGAAAGATATTATCAAATAGATCCTATTATTTTTGGTTTCACTAAAATCCGGTTTGGTTTGCACCCGGTATGCTCAATTGAAGTTTGAAATCGAATTATCGAACTACCGCGCCATTTTCAATTCCTTTTATAATTATAAATAAATATTTATATTCTATCATCGATTCAAACGAATATATACGTTCGAATTATATTCAAAATAAATTTCTCGTCGATATTATTTAAAATAATTCATTTTAAATAATCAAAATTCGCTAAAATTGCCAAAATAAAAAAATTTAAATTGGCCTAGATTTTCGGATTGTTACAATCTCCCCCACTTAAAACTTTTCGTCCCCGAAAAGGAACAAAGTCGAAAGTGGTTTGATTAATCAACTCTACGTTCGATCTGGCTTTCATTCTCCAACTTTTCAGTTTCTGAGAATTTTCAAATTTTCAAAAATTTGGCTAACACCCTAAATTTTCGAAAAATTTCGCCATAACCTCCCCTACACCGGGAGCCACGGGAAAATCCCGAAATTGCCATATAGGCCTTCTGATCTCAAAAAGAAAAAGAAAAAGCCATGCAGCTAGCCAATCGGCTCATAAAATCATCATCACCCAAACAAAACAGTAAATTATAATAAACATGTACCTATTTGTTGGGCAAACAAATTTTATTCTCTGCTCTAGCCTCCTTGCTATGACCTGTTCAATGTAAGTACATGTATATGCAAGCAAATGCGACCAATTTTCAATACAACTCACTTTTTGGTACAATTTGACTAAATGGTTCAAAATTATCAAACAAATAAACAAACAACACAACCATCAATCAATTAGTGAATTAACGTTTCAAATTCGTAACTTTGATATATATTCTAAAAATCAGATTTTTGATGCAAAATCACAACAATAAGCCCTATCTAATTTTGGTTCTCACACTAGTCAATAGGAAATATATAGAAATCACGCTTTCGAAACTCGAATACCAATTATGATGATGTCTAGACTATCATCAGAATCGTCTCCGGGCGACTAGAGTGAGATTCTATATCTATCCAGTATATTAAAAATTCAAATACACGTGGATCAGACGTATAGCAAAGTCTATATATACTGGACTGTCCAAATTCAAACATAGTAACTAATCAAATACGAATAGTTGATTTAAATTTTCAAAACAAAATTGTTTTCATTTTCAAAAATATACTCTTCACACTCGTTCTAGGATACTACTGATCCCATCTCTAACGAGTCATTCCATTGGATATTACTAATCCAATATCTGATGAATTCTTTCGTATGGTTCTAATGTGTCTTGTTCTCTGAGCTTTGTAAACCAAAGCTCTGATACCAACTGTGAAGTCCCGTAACTTCCCCGGTGAGGAAAGCGCGGATAGTTCGAGAGCAAACCACAACAGAACGCAGACGAAAGAACATTTCATTGTATATTACAACAATGCATCAGATTACAAGAATATACAGAGTATAAATGAATAAATATTACACAGAAATATCAGAGATTTAAATTACATTTAAATACATAGCAGCGGAAAATAATACAATACACAACTAGAAGAGATATACGGATACAAAGCTTTCCGGATATCATTCCAGCTGTAAACCAGGATCCTGTGAATATAAATCTGCAAAACCAAAACTACTAGCTGCCCGTCGAAAATAAGGGCACCCAGAGTTTAGGTTAAAACAATAAACTCCAGGTCAGTCATGTGACTGGTGTGAGAACTAAAACAGTTGTAAATCTTTATTTTAAAGTTCGGTAAATCAACGGACCACGCCGTATAACACGGAACGAGCTTCCTCCCAAGAATACCAGTGCATATAAGTAAACAACGCAATGCTTTTTCTAAAAATGAAGCTATTATAAGACCCAGGTCCCATCACACAATGCAACGCAGCCGGAGGATAGGGTTTTCCCTTATAATAGCCAAACATGCTTAGTACATTTAAAACAAATCATTTGATACTACTATAAGTGCATAGCGTGTAAAAAAACTTCAAATCATAAGTATCAATCATAGACGGCATGGGTACCATATATCATGTCGCCATACTAGTTCTACAATTAAAACCGCAATACACGTATTGGAAATTGGATTTCCATCATGGTGGCTCCTGATTCGAAAGATCGATCGCGTAGTGCAATTCCCCACGGCTTACGTCCCAGCAAGAGAAAACACCGTCTGCACATCCGCACATTTGGGACCAGAGTATCACCGCGGCTTACGTCCCAGCGAGAGAAAACACCGCTTACTCTATATATCCCTGAGCACTAGGCTCATCTCGGTCGACCGAATCCACGACACCACTAAGGTGCCCATCCACTAAAAAGCATACTGATCAAACCATCAGTTTACCACCATACCGGGATGTGAGGCTCGTGAATCAACGCTATACACAAAGCCATGCTATATCAGCTGCGCTTTGATCATCATCCACCAAACTTTGCTTTTCAACAAAAGTCTGGATCACTGCATCTCAGCATGCCACACTATCAATCCATATCGTACCACTGATTTCTGCCAATATATAACCTCTGAGCTCGTATGTCTCAGAGAAGGGCGTTAAGCAAGAGAATAAATTCTCCGCCGCCAAACAGATATATATTTAGCAGAGATCAACGAATACAATATAAAGGAATACAATGTCAGACACACCATACATTTACAAGTTCGTTCTGGGTCTGAACGAAACCGGAGGCACTTTCCTCGCATATCCATCCATCTCCAAGTACGTCTGGACGACCACCAACTATTTCCATCCTCTTGGGTGTACAGCCCAATCAGGATCGTCAGTAATTATCCAAACGATGTGAATACTTCTGGTCTTCAACCACCGTCTTCATCTTCGACATATCGTCGAATCGGTTATTCAGAATGGGTATAAACCCGGCCTTTCCGAACAACCCGCGTATATTAAAAATAAATGTTACACAAACACAACATACGCCTCATTCCAATTCATTAGTTACTAACCGTAAATTAGTAAGAGAGCAATTCCCCAAATATTAACCCCGAAGGCCGAAACCAACATCAGATCAATATCCAGGAAACCATTCTTCTTAACTAACCTTCAGCTAGTTTCTAAATTTCAATTCTTAGGGAAAGGTTCCCATTAATTTTATTCAAGATAAATTCTTTAAAATTTATCCTTTAATCTTCCTTTAGATGTCATTTCAAACCAAATTATGGTTTTCCAAACTAGTCGAGATTAGCGAACCATACCGAAGTAATTATTTAATCTATTTCTCAATCCCAACCTATTCATCCCATGAAGCAAAACTGGTAATAATCCATATTTAACACCACAGTGTTATCGGTAAAATTAATTACCATTTCACGTTCAAATCTGATTAAAGATTTAACTATCGCTTTGGAGCAAAACTGGTGATACTCCATCCTCGCTCATTTTCTAAAGTTGATAATTTAAATTATCAATCCACATTTCAATTTAATTGAAAATTCATTAAAACTCTTTTTACTGGGTTAAAGAACTAGTGTCATTTAAAACACAGTTCACGATAAACCCAAATCACATTCTACTTATTATCGGGTTAAAGAACTAGTGTTATTTAAAACACAGTTCACGATAAACCCATGAATCAATTCTATTTAAACCCATTTCAAATCCAATTTATTTATTTAAAAATAAATGGGTTTTAATTTCAGTTCAAAACTAGTTCATTTCGATAAAAATCTATTTTTATCTTTTCAAATATGGAGTTTTTCATCCCAATCTATCCCAAATCATTTCTTATGATTTTACACTAATTATTACTATTTTTAATAATTTTATCAAGGCCCGTACAGTCGATTTCCATCAACGGCCATCGAACTGCACTTACAACGACCTTTTCCAAATTTGATTTGGACGTATCTCCAAATCCAACCGTTAGATTTCAATTTTCTAATATTCGTTAGAAAGCTCTTTTCGATACGAACCCAACGGTTCCGGTTTTAGGAGAATCCGACGGTCGGATCTCCCGTAATGTCCGTTCGAAATCAATGGTCGAAATTCGCGAACTACCGCGGCGCGTTCTAATCAGGCCATTATATTATATATATAATATATATAATATATATTTCGTCGATTACTATTTAAAATGAATTTTATAAATAGTTTCAAATTTGTTTCAAAAACATTTCAACTTCCATTTCAAATTCAAATCAAAATTGAATTTTCTATTATAAATCCTTTACTTTCATTTCTATTTGATTTCAATTCAAATCAAATTCGTTTTCTATTCAATTCAAATCAAATTCGTTATATATTCAATTGAAATCAAATTCGTTTTATATTCAATTGAAATCGAATTCGTTTTATATTCAATTGAAATCGAATTCGTTTTCTATTCAATTCGAATTCAATTCATTTTCTATTCAATTCAAATTCAATTGGTTTTCTATTCAATTCAAATTCAATTCATTTTCTGTTCAATTCAAATCAAATTCGTTAAATATTCAATTGAAATCAAATTCGTTTTATATTCAATTGAAATCGAATTCGTTATATATTCAATTGAAATCGAATTCGTTTTATATTCAATTGAAATCGAATTCGTTTTCTATTCAATTCGAATTCAATTCGTTTTCTATTCAATTCAAATTCAATTGGTTTTCTATTCAATTCAAATTCAATTCAATTCAAATCAAATTCGTTATATATTCAATTGAAATCAAATTCGTTTTATATTCAATTCGAATTCAATTCGTTTTCTATTCAATTCAAATTGGATTTCTATTCGATTCAATTCAAATTGGTTTTCTATTCGATTCAATTCAAATTGGTTTTCTATTCGATTCAATTCAAATTGGTTTTCTATTCGATTCAATTCAAAATTAAAAACGAATATAATCGATATAAAAATTGTTCGCGTCAAAATAGCGCATCTCTAATCAATACGGCTTTATACATTTCAATAATTCCTTTATTCTATTCAACAAATGAATATTTATTTTTGTCAACACACGACTAATCTCAACGAATGAGTACTGTCCACGTGTGACTATTTTTGTTAAAATATTTCGTTCAACACATGACTAATCTCAACGGATGAGTACAGTCAACACATGAACCTTTATTTTATAATATTCTTTATTTTCTAAATTGGAATGAGGCCTAATCAATTACCATATAAAGTTAATTATATGGATTCCATTCAACGCATGTATATAATATCAACGATAGATAATCAACCATCAACCAAAGTGCACTACACTGTATAAGCATCAAATATAGATATCTAACGCTTATAACAGCCTGTCAATCAATCGATCGACATACTACTAATTATTGGGATTAGTGTATGCCGTATTTTATCCCAATACCCGTGTGGGGTTTCAAACAATCAAACGCAGATTTTATTTGTCCAGTTGGGCGATGTGTAAAATTTATCGACCCAATCAATATCAGTCAAATCAGTGTATATAAACAAATCGGTCGATTTGTTTATTGATATTTATTTATTCACATTCACGTTAAAAATTATATTTTTAACGATAAAATATTTTTAACTATATAAATATTTTATTTTCTTTCAACACATTAATTTTTTGTTCATTTACCCAATAAAATGATATTTTTATTTTTCTAACTTATTTTAGAAAATTTCGGCGGCATAACGGCACGATACTAGAAACGGGACGAGGCCTAGCCTTATCCCCGGTCTAGTGAAGGCCCACGCCATTCACACATCAATCAAATCCATTCAATTCACCAAACAATTCAATTCAAACCAAATAATCTAACCAACTACACAACCAAACAAACAAGTCCATGGTCTGTGGACGATTGTGTCGGGTGCTACTAAGCACCGTCTGCATCCTAGTATATATATATAACTAGAAAAGAAATTGAAGAGTGAGAAATTCTCACCAATAGCTATCCAATACCACGACTCTTCATTTATAGAAATCTTCATCGTTCTCGCCCTTTTATCACCTTCGTTTCCCGTATTCTCTACATATATAAAAAATCACATTTCTATTTCGAAATTTAAATTATAAAGATCATATTTTTATACGGTGTTTATATATATAAAACTGAAAATAAAATTCACTGTTATTTACATTGATTTGTATATAGACTCAATGTGAATTTACATACAAATCATGTTTTTAAATCAATGCTAATTTTATTTTTAAAATCATGTTATTCTATTTTTAAAACATCATGCTATTTTAAAACAATGCAAATTCTATTTTTAAAACAATGCAACTTTTATTTTTAAAACAATGCAACTTCTATTTTTAAAACATCATATTTTTACATCAAGTCTATTTCTATAAACATCATATATATATATATATTCATTTCTATTTCAAAAACAACACATTTTTATATCATGCTATATTTAATTAAAAACTGATTTTTAAATGATGTTTTTAACATAAAAAATGCTCTTTTTTTTTTAAATAATGTATTTAACATAAAAAAACTACTGTTATATATAATGTATTTAACATAAAAAAACTACTGTTATTACCTTTCTTCCTCGACGTTCTAATTCTGGAACTCGCTCGCCGCTTAGGGCTCCATTTTTCACGATAATCAAGGCGCCGAATGGTGATCAGGAGATGCCCCGACGACGCCCTTCGCAAGAGCCATCTCCGCCTAGCACAGTTCCCAATTCGAACCCCCCTCCCTCTCGAAAAACGGATGTGAACGGCTCAGCTTTAGGACGAGATTTCTCGCGATTTTCAATCTGAAAATCGATCATACTATATAGGCAGATAGATCTCACCTAGGTTGATAAAATTTGCGTTAGAGATTCGTTAATTTGTTGCATGGATTATTAGAAAGGAGGAGGAGAAGAATTGAAGATTTCCGCCGTTCGTTTGGTTAGAGGCGACCTTGAAATGAGTTGACCATGGTAAATGAAGATAAGGGTTTGACTAGGGTTATTTATATTTATATTTAATTTAATTCTAAAATAGCCGGTTTAATCTTTGAACTCCAAATCAAACTCAACGACTGTCGCCCCTAGCTAAATACCCCTCATTCCAAACACAATGGGATATGTATCGTAGGCTGACTCGACTGTTTTGACCAGTTTTCGTCAAAATCAAAATATAACTCTATATATTGAATTTGAACGCGCATTTCAATTTACTGGGGTCACATACTAACTCTAAAAATTCCCAAAAAATATTTTCTAGCTTCGTATTGACGATACGGTCCTAACAAAACTAGTTTCATCGAATTCTGAGACCGTTTGAAAAATGGTCATTTTCCAGTCGATTAAAATCAACTAAAACTGGTCAAGCGCGTTTTCCTTTGCCACGCTCACATATTGATTCGAAAAATTATGAAATTTAAAACCTAGCAATAATTTGACATCACGGATCCAACAAAAGTGGTTTCGTTGATATCCGAGGTCGTTTGCAAAATGGCTATTTTTAAGGGCCTGAATTCCATAGCGACTATTCAGAATTTTCAACTGGACATATCTTTTTATCCCCGCTATGAAATTTTGATTTTTCGGATTCGTTGGAAAGATATTATCAAATAGATCCTATTTTTTTTGGTTTCACTAAAATCTGGTTTGGTTTGCACCCGGTATGCTCAATTGAAGTTTGAAATTGAATTATCGAACTACCGCGCCATTTTCAATTCCTTTTATAATTATAAATAAATATTTATATTCTATCGTCGATTCAAACGAATATATACGTTCGAATTATATTCAAAATAAATTTCTCGTCGATATTATTT
Organism: Allium sativum; assembly: GCA_030737875.1. Lineage (NCBI taxonomy): Eukaryota > Viridiplantae > Streptophyta > Magnoliopsida > Asparagales > Amaryllidaceae > Allium > Allium sativum. The sequence continues at coordinate 435,527,394 of CM060920.1, forward strand.
AAAATAATTCATTTTAAATAATCAAAATTCGCTAAAATTGCCAAAATAAAATTTTTAAATTGGCCCAGATTTTCGGATTGTTACACTAACCCGCTGAAGGATCGGGAGAGTATAAAGGCGCCAGAGATTTAGCGCCCCCAGAATTTCTACCTCGCTGAAGGATTGGAGAGCAGACCTAAAACGAGCTCGAACACTTACCCACTGAAGGATCGGGAGAGTATAAAATTGTTAGAAATTTAGCGCTAAAAGAATCCTTTCCCCCCACCTTTCATAATAGGGGACAACACACATGACTCTAATCAATCATTAATAAGCCCTGGCCAGGCATCATATTAGATGATTGATTGGGGGCATATACACACACATCACATCTCTGCACAGAAATTTTAAAATTTTGCTAATGCGATTCATGATTTAATTTTCAATTAATTATGGTTTAAATATTTGTGGCTAATGCGATAAATTAAAATTGTCGGTTCGCAGGTTTAGTTCCCCTTTTTATGTGACTGATTTGTCTTGAAGGGAAACTCTTGTTCATATCACGACAAGGATGAAAGTCAAGGACGAACTTGGAATCACTGCATTGCATATTAAATTAAAGGCAACAAAAATCAATTTTCATTTACTAAGATACAGGGATACAAGATAAGATAGATAAACAAAAGTGAGGGCCATTATCACAATTACATTTTCTGGCCAGTGGAAATTCTAAAAGTCCTAAGAACAAAATATGAACTAACATCTGCATCCTGCTCATCCTTGGGGGGCTACTTTGGCTTCTTGCTCTTCTTCTGCTTCCCCGACTCCTCCTTGTCAACATCCGAACGATCACCTTTTTTCCTCTTCCTCTTATCAACAAGAGGCTCTGGCGAAGAACTAGAAGATTGAGAGGCGAGTTGTGAAGTTATTGATCGGGAGGAGAATCTTATGACCAGCCCAGTTTTGGGATCGATTTCAGAGATAGGGGGCACGTATACTGGGTCTTGTTCCCCTTTCATAAGAAACAACTGCTTCTCTTCCTTATCCTGTTTATCAGCCAAGGTTTCATCACCACCACCCTTGATTTCATCTGTAATAACAACGTCATCCTCTTCATCCCTGTGACCACCGTCCGTGTCCTTCAAAGCAGCAATAAACTCGGCATCTGCAGGAACATCAGTGTTGGGTACCATAGGTGCTACGGTTACCTATTCACCACCCTCAGTTTGCTTTGAAATCTCAGAAATTTCAGCATCAGTGCCTGAGGAGATGTCAACTTTCTCAGCCTCCGCCTTCTTTTCTTCCCTTTTCTCGGTCAATGTGTCACCTGTATTATTGTAATGACCCGCATTTTTCAATGGTATAATAATTTATTTATTTAATTATTAAATTAGTGATTTAGAAATTCAATGGTCGTTTAATTAAATAATGGTGAATATTTAATTAAAATAATAAATTAAATAATATATTTAATTCTGAAATAATCAGGATTGGCTGAAATGGCGATATGGTGTGAACTGGATCATCTGTGATATTTAATTCAGTTTAGAATTGATTTAGAATAACAAATATATTATTTAAACGACAGTTTGAATGTATAATTATATTATAATTAAAATCGAGCTCGAAATGGCGCTGTAGTTCGTTATTTGGTGACTCGAACTTCAATTGAATATACAGAAGCCGTTTTAGCTCGGATTTCTGTGAAATAAGAAACGTTAGGAGCTGGTGAAGTATATTTTTCTAATGGAAGAGAAAAATCAGGATTTCGTCGTGTAGATTTTGATTTATGTCCAAATTAAATTTTAGAAAAGTCGCTGTGGAATTCCTTTATAATTTATAAAGGAATTATTTATATTTTAAAAAGGAATTTCATTATAAATCGAATATCGATTTAATCGGGATTTGAAATATCGAGTTAGAAATTCATATAGGAATATTCTAGAGCTTTATGATATTCTACTGTGAATATATATGATAATATTTATTTTTTAGCATCAATTGTAAATGTTTTTAAATATATTTATATATTTAAAAGGGTTATTTAGAGCTTTAAAAATAGCCAGTTTTGCAAACGACCTCAGAATTCGACGAAACTAATTTTGTTGGATCCGCAATGTCAAATTATTGTTAGATTTCAATTTCTGTGATTTTTAGAGTCAGTATGTGGCCATACGGATTTTTAGAGTGAAAAACAGTCGATACTTTGACAGTTAAAAATACGATGTGTGAGCAAACAGAGTCGGAATTCGACGAAACCAGTTCCGTTGGGACCGTAATGTCGAACTCTAGCTGCATGTCCAGTTTCGTGATTTTTGGGTATCATATGTGGTCACAGGAATTTTTAAAGACGAATACAAACAGCTTTAAGTTAAATATTAACTAAATAATCGAATATAAAAATATTATTTCTCCTCCTATAAATAATCCTTAACATCTCAACCCTAACTTTTCATTTCACTTTTCCACCGCATCTCTTTTCTTCTTGAAAACTTCAAAACGTGAAATCCTCCTTTCAAAAATCGATATAAAATCGAATCAAATTCCTAAAATCTCGAAATGAACTTCGTTGGATTCAGTATCAAGAGAGCTTCATCTCGGTAGTCTTCGATTTGCGTGCGGTGCTGCTTGGCAGATCTCAAGTTTTGTCCAGAGCGAGCTAGGGCTTCGATCTTTGGATCGAGACAAGCATCAGTTGACGGTTTTGTTGTTATTGTGGGATCTGTTGTGAGATCGAGGAGGAGTTGGAGTTGGGATCTTGTTAAGAGGGAGGCTGGGGTTTTTCCGCAGATGTTCAAACGATAATTGGGAAGGAGGAGGTATCGATGAACTCGGCGTAATGGAGTTCGAACCAAATACTGAAGAACGGAAGTGTAGATGGGCGCGCGAGTTGCAGTATGATGGCACGAGGAGGATGAGGAGTACACAGTGATGGTAATAAAAGGGGTCGGCCATGGTTCAGTGAGAAGGGCTGCGTGTGTTTAACGGTGAAGAGGAGGGGGAGTATGGGGTTGTCTGGTTTTGCTGGAAGGAAGATGTATATGGGTTCTATGTTGAGAAGGGGGGAGCGACGTACTGGAGTGTGTTGAATACGGGAAGGGGCATGTTGGGATGGAGAGTGGATTGTTTTTGGGTGTTGATGGCTGTTAAATGCTGAAATGGTGTACAGGGGTATGAAGGAAGGAGTGAACATTTTTGTATAAGTTTTGTGGAAGGAAGTAATGCACAGATGTGCAGTTTTGTGATAGGAAGCGAGAAGGGTATGGTGCGAGTGCCTTGCTGAAGTTCTCCTTAGACATGTACTTTGTTTCCAAATTTTTGTTGAGTAAAGATTGGAAATTTCTGTTGTGAAGGGTTCGAAGGGATTTTAGAAGAAAGGAGATGCTGGAAAATGGATGGTGCGTGTACTGAAATTGACGTAGGAAGTAACGTGAAGGATGTATGAGGTGAGGAGGTCTTGACGGGGTTGAGAAAGGGTAGAAATCAAAAGCGGGTATGGGCTTGTGAACTTGGACGGGCCGGCGATATTTGAGTGGGTGAGGCTCGAATTCAAATTAATTTAAGTCAATTTAAATTAAGTATTGTATAAGTTTGTTAGTATTATAACAAGCATAATTATCTCATCTTATATCAGAATCAGACGAAGTCGATAACATTGGAATCGTAACGACGATATAAACGTTGTAGAACTGATTTGGAATGGAGTGGAGCTCGTCACAATTTATAGCGAAATAAATTGTATGATCAGAATCAACAACCGTAAATCGTTATTTAACGATCAACGGACAATGTGAATAAAACTCACCAACTCTTAACAGTTATATTTTTATAACGTACTTTTAGAACTGTTAGATATTGATTGACTGTTGTGTGTAGATTGGTTTATTGAATTGCTAGTCAGTTAGTTGAAATTATATATATATATATACCATTAAATATATATGTTGATGTTGCTTATCAGAACATTTCATATTGGAATGAAGTTAATGTTTATTATATGGTTTAACATCTGTGATGCAGGGAAACAGGTTGGAGGGACCCAACTGGGTTCCTCAATATATAAAATACTGTTTTGTTTCATATATTGTGATATGTGATGTGTTATATAATCTGTACTGATTATGTGTGCTTAGTTGATAGTAATCATGGTTATACGGTATTTTAAATACCATACGAAATACTGGGAAGTAAAAAGGGAATTTTCAAAGTTATATTGAAAATGAATTTATTTATAAAATCGAAGGATTTTATAAAAGGAACATTTATTTAGAAATGAATAGGATGTTGTTAAATGGAAATCATTTATAAAGGAGTAGGATGTTATAAAAAGGAAACCATTTTAAAAAGGAAAACGTTATGAAAAAGAAACGTTGTAAAAAGGAAAGCTATAAAGTAAAGGAACGCTGTTAAAAGTAAATCTTTATAAATGAATAAACGCTGTTAAAAGGAAATCTTTTTAAATGGATAAACGTTGTAACACCCCACCTCCGCCAGTGCCACTCTTGCAAGGACACTAGCTTTGGAGGGGCGTTTAAACAAGGTAAACATGCATGCAGAAATCACAAGACAGAACATATAAGTAAAACAGAGTAGTAAAGCAGCGGATAAAACTTGCATTTCCAAAACCACAGTTAAGTTACAATAAAGTACTTAGTCATTATTTTCCAACAAACAAAGTCTAGATAAAAGCATAAACTGAAAAACTGAAATACATAAAGTACTATCCCCAAAATGAAGTGATAAACCATAGCTAGCTCAATGTCCAAAACTGTACATGAGCAAATCCAGTAAGCAAGCTGTAAAGATCCAAGCTAAGCTCCAATGTTCCCACCCTGAGAACCTGAGGGGGGGAAACGGAAGAAAAGAGGCGAAAGAAAACAGGTCAGTCAAAAAGACTGGTAAGCCCTACTACTATCTGTCTATGAACTAGTAAAGTTAACTGGCATGAGAAGCTGAGATGAACATAAGGATAACAACATACTGGCATGATGATTAACTAACAAGATAGATAAAGGTGTCATCGCATAATTAAGGTTAAGTTTTGCACCACGGGTGTACTAGCATTCTAACATGTCAAGTAAAAACAAGAATTGATCCCTTGGCCCAAGCTTGGCCCATCATCATGAGGTGACCTAAATTAAGGTCCAACTACTCGGTCTAGTCGATCGGCTCCCTATAAGCCTAACTCGTCAAGTGTCGGTGTCATGCGGCTTAATCATGTAATGTAGTTGACTATGCAGGGTCCACCCTAGGGTGTATCTGGCCCTACGGTGTAACCCTCTGACACCATACCATGATGCACAGTCCAAACCTACCGTTGCCCGTGTTCAACTCCGGACTTGATGTGCACGACCATGGTCCGCCTGAACAACCGGGGCATCATTCAGCCGTCTCTTTTGGTCTCTTACAATCAGCCCAGTAATCGTGCCCCACCCTAGCCTAGTCCTAGGGTCTTATGATACTATCTAGAAGGTTACTGCTGAAAAGGACCACGCAACTAGGGTTTCTTAACGGGTTAAATGTGGTTAACCCGATCCAAACGTGGGTTAAATTGGTTAAGAGTACCCAAGGCTCCTGACTTAACCGCGATTAACCCATCAAGCCCAAATTGGTTAAGTATTAAGTGGACCATGACTTAACCCTAATCAGGAGGCATTCATTAACTTAATGCGCTTTAACCTCTCACATTAGACTTTGTTGTGGTTACTAGTTAAGCCGGGCGGGTCCGGGTAGCTTTACACCACAACTAGGTCTAACCTCGGGTTCGAGCACAACATGACCAACTTCTCACATTGGGTCCTTATTGTTTGTAGCTACTAGTTAAGCTGGGCGGGTCCGGGTAGATTTATGCTACAAACTCAACCCAACCTCGAGTTGGCCACTCTCATATTTTCTAAGTGTCATGTCCATTATGTTTCCAAAACATAATTACAAGTTAACATATCACGTTATGTTATAAAAACCATGTTTTTGTCATAATGTTACCCAACCCCAACGTAATCCCATCGTTTACATAATCGCAATAACGCATAAAGGATAAAATAGGGAACTTGGCATAATCATGACAAAAAGGTGTTGAAGCCACAAGTTTATCATGGTGGCATATGAAATGTACATATGTTCATATACTTGCATATTGCATTATTAGGCTTCAAAAGCATGCATAAAACCAAACTTAGCATATGAGTGATACATGGTGATAAATGACATGTAGAAGTTGCTAGAAGTTCGCATTTAGCCTCACATGCAAGTTATCATAAGGGATATGATAACTTTCATGTTGCCAAAATGCAAACTTCAACATAAAGCTTGAAGCTTTAAGCTCACAACTTCAAGTTTAACTTGCATAACATGATAACATGATCAACCCAAACTTGCATAACATAGCAACATGTGTCATACATAATGATTAAACCCACTTGCATAATGATCATCCAAACTTGCATATAATGATCAACCAAACTTGCATATAATGATCAACCAAACTTGCATATAACGATCAACCAAACTTGCATATAATGATCAACCAAACTTGCATATAATGATCAACCAAACTTGCATATAATGATCAACCAAACTTGCATATCATAATGATCAACCCCAAACTTGCATCATTTATTTAACTTTAGAGTTAATAAAAAGAAAGTAGAAAAGGGCTTACAATGCTATGAAGACACAAATAAATATTTATTATAAAGATTGAGACGAAGCCCTTATGCAAGCACCAAAAACCCAAATATGCAAGCTCCAAATGAAAACCCTTGAGCCAATTCAATAAAAACCCTTGCTTTGAAATAGAAATGTTGCAACTTGACTTGAATGCAAGCTAAGAACACTCATACAAGTTTGAAAACACTTGTATGAACTCAAAATCTCTCATAGAAATTAACTTAGAAATTTTAGCATGAGAGTGGAGGCCATGAGAGGAACAAATTTGACATAGTTTAGTTGTAGGATTGAATAATGGTGATTTAGGCTAGGTTTGGGGTCCTTTTATAGAGGATTAGGATAGTATTAGCCATAGGATTAACCCTAGATTCAATCCAAGCCATCAAAGCATGTCTTGGGGAAGAAGTCAAGTGTAGGAACCATCTAGGGCCTTTAGATTAAAGCTGAACCATGAGAACCATTCAAATGCAAAATCTGCATTTGAGCGAATCGGCCCACGGGTTGACAGCCAACACCCTGGATTAACCCCTAGTCGACCCAGCGGGCTCGGGTCGACCTCAAAAATCGGCCGGTTCGGTTATTCCCCTCTCCCAATTCGCTGTTTTGAACATTTTTGCATATTTATTTATTTAATTTTCAATTATATATATATATATCAATATATATATATTTCTCTGCGCAACCCATTTCACTTAATTAAGTATACTTTAATTTGTGAATTTTTCGTGAAACTTCGCGAGGCCATATCTTGATCATACGGACTCCGATTTTCGAAAACTCGGACTCTATTTCGCGTATTTTTCCGAGACGAACGCAATGGCACAGCCCATTTCCTTTGATTCAGATTTTACAGTTTAATTCTGCCTCCATTTATGTTATAACATGTTATTCAAAAATACGGGTTGTTACATTCTCCCCTCCTTAAAGGATTTCGTCCCCGAAATCTCCAAGTTAGGAAGAACGTATCCTACCATCCATCATCCATATACTCAAAACATCATCCACGAGCAATCATTGTCCTTAAAAGGTTCTAAATGCTGTATGATCATATGCAAAGGTGTGTGTATATGTACTTATCTAATGCGAAAATCAGGAGGTTACTGATTCAGTAAACCCCCTTAATGCAAAATATGTTAGTGAAATGAGTCCATATGTATGCAAATTCCTAACATAATTTATAATCTCTACATGAGTGCACATAACATTCATCCATATGCAACATCCACGTGATAGCATAACAAGTTTTCATCCATGAATAAGCATAAACACTCATGCATATGCGGTATGAAAGTGTGTGAGCCGATCTTAGTGCCTAACGTGTATTATGCATCCACGAGTATCCACTTGCAAACACTTGCAACCACTTGCAAACATCAAACATAACATGTTTCAAATACATGTTTCAACCAAGGGTTTCTACCTAAGGTTCTCATGACAAGATTTACGAAACAAGATAAACTAGATAAGCATGGATAGCAAAGGGAAGATATACCAATCTAGGAAAAGAGATTGAAAATGTATCCTCCAAGAGAAATGGATAAAGCACGCGCCTCTTCTCCTTGGTTTCCCAAGTTGCGTCTCCCTCTGTTTCACTCCATTGCGCCTTAACAAGCTTAACTTCTTTGCTTCTTAGCTTCTTTGTCTTCATTTCCATGATACGAATCGGAGCTCGACTCAGGGTTGCTTCATCCTCTACCTCCATGTCTTCAAGAATACTTGGTTCAACCACTTTGGCGGGTCTGTGCAAACACTTCCGGAGATGCGAGACATGAAAGACATTATGCACTCCGGCCAGCTTCTCGGCAATTCCACCTTATAAGTCATCTTCCCGACTCTTTCTATAGTAGGGAAGGGTCCTACGATCCTTGGTGTCAGCGAACCATATTTCGCAAAGGAGAAATCTTCACAAAGACCATATCTCCAATTTTAAATTCCAAGTCTGTCCTTCGCTTGTCTTCATAGGATTTCTGTCTGTCTTGGGCCGTTCTTATCCGTCTTCGAATCAATTCAACCCTCTCGGATGTGTCCCTTATCATGTCGGGCTCAATTATAAGCTTATCCGTCGTCTTCCCACCAACATGTTGGTGGCTTGCACGGCCTCCCATACGAAGCTTCAAATGGTGCCATCCCTATGCTGGCTTGATAGTTATTATTATAAGCAAACTCTACAAGAGGAAGGTGGTCTTCCCAAGTACCACCGAAGTCGAGAACACAAAACCTCAAAAGATCTTCTAGCACTCTATTCACCCTTTCGGTTTGGCCATCCGTCCGGGGGTGATAGGCTGTACTCAGATTCAATCGCGTACCCATTGCTTCTTGCAAACTGTTCCAGAACTGGCTAGTGAAAATTGGGTCACGATCGCTAACTATGCTAGAAGGAACTCCATGCAGCCGCACTATCTTTTGAAGATAAACAGATGCTAGCCGTGATACGGTCCTCTTGCTTTTCACCGGAATAAAATGGGCTCTCTTTGTAAATCTATCAATTATTACCCATATCCCATAAAGCCCAAATAGTTTGGTGGCGAACTTCTTCACCCCAACCATATATCCCACAAACAGGCTAGCCATACTCCTTAGGGGGTTTGTAACAGAACTAAGATTGAGGATAGGACTGAGAGGATATACTTAAAAGGTAGCATGCGAGTAAGCTCTACGGAACAATAGGGATCAAGGATATACTCTTAGAAAGAGATTAAATGCGCGTATCTAGACTTCAATCTTCTAAGCCGCATTTTCTTGTGCTTAATCCCATCGTTCCCTGACCGTCTTTTATCTTCGCAATTCCGTAGTTCTTAATTCTTGTTCCCAAAATATGAGTTAGAACTCATTTCACCGTTGCTTCTCGTTCCACTTCCACTTATTCTTTGCCTAAAATACTTGGCTTAAACATAACTGCGTGCTCATGGTTCATGCAAGCTTTCCAAGATTCGCTAGTGAATCTTGGATCTCATTTACATACTATACGGTATCCCACGCAGAAAACTATCTCTTGAAAACAGTGCCAATCCACGTTGCCAAACTGGAGCTGAGGTAAGGGCTCTCTTGAGCCTTTGAAAAGCAAGCTCACACTCCAAGTCCCATGCACAGACTAAGTTTTTCTTCGTCAACTTAGTAAGAGGGGCTGAAATCTTAGCGAAGTCCCCGATGAACTTCCTATAGTAGCCCGCCAAACCGAGAAAGCTTCTTACTTCGGTTGCATTCCTAGGAGTCTTCCAGTCTTGAACCACAACCACTTTCGTGGGATCCACCGCTACGCCTTGCTTAGAGACTATATGTCCAAGAAACCGAACTTCCCTTCCCCAAAAATGACATTTGGAGAACTTGGCTTTCAACTGATGCGCTCTAAGCGTATCCATCACTTCCTTGAGATGCCTTGCATGTTCTTCCTCGTCCTTTGAGAAGATCAGAATATCATCCACGAAGACAACAACAAACTTGTTGAGGAACTCCCTGAACACCCTACTCATCAAGTCTACGAAGTAGGCGGGTGCATTAGTCAATCCGAATGGCATGACAAGCCATTCAAAGAATCCATCCGGAGTCCTAAACGCAGTTTTATCAATGCTATCCTCAGCTACTCTAAGCTGATGGAATCCGGTGGCTAGATCGAGCTGAGAGAAAACAGAAGCACCTACAAGCTGGTCAAAGAGATCATCAATCCTCGGTAACGGGTGCCTATTCTTCTTTTTCAGCTTGTTCAACTCTCGATAATCAACACATAGACGAAGCGAACCATCCGCCTTAGTAGCGAATACCATCGGAGCACCCCATTCGGAAATGCTTCGTCTAATAAAACCCTTCTCAAGCAGCTCCTTGATTTGCTTACTGAGCTCCCTTCTCTCACGAGGGGCCATGTGCCTAACGGGCAATGATACTGGCTTGGCATTATCGACTAGATAAATGCGGAAATCTATCTCTCGTTTAGGGGGTAACCCCCTAACTTCTTCAAAGACATCAGGATAGTCTCGGACCACCCTTACAGATTGCAGATCATCGATGGACGAGTCGAGAGATTCAAGATAACATAACATGACGGGACCTCTTGGGTTACAAGAAATTTCTAGGGTATTACCGAGGCGAGTCATGAGCCTCACTACCCTATGCTCACAGTCAAGAATGGCTCCATAACTGGACAACCAATCCACCTCCAAAATCAACCCGTATCCCATAAACCCGAGAACCTAAACATTACACATGAATTCTATGCTCAAGATAGAGATTTTCAAATCCAAACAAATCACAGGTAGATGGGCGAAACCCCCAATTGGATTTGAAACACAAACGGGATCCTCAACTAAGCTAGTACTTAGGTGCAAACTTTCAACAATATCAGAAGAGATAAAACTATGCGATGCGCCAGAATCAAATAAGGTGCGAACAGGAAAATTAGAAATGTAAACATGAATTTCTATAAAAACTCTACCTCGATCAAAAGCTGGAAGAGCGAGGAGAGCCTGCAATTGCCCTCCAAAGGGTCCTGCTTGCTGAGTTTGCCTCTTCCCTTGTCCTAACTTTTTCGGGCAGTCCTTGCTATAGTGTCCAGACTCTCCGCAATGAAAACACTCGCCTAACCTCCTCTTCTTCTTCCTGCAATCTTTGGCTATGTGCCCCTTGATCCCACAAAAGTTGCATTTCCTCTTCTTATTGTTCTTGTCTCTTTTCTCGGTATCTTCCTTCTTGCCTTGGGACTCATTTGCCTTGACCTCCTTCTTGCCACTCTTATCTTCTTCTTGAAGCAGGGCCGTATTTACCAAACTCTCGAAGGTCGCCCCCAGAGGTATATGAGACATGGCAAAACCGCGCAATGGCTCATTCAATCCTAAAGCAAAGTGTAGGGCCTTCTTCCGAGCTGTGTTTACCAATTCTAGGCCGAACTGAGCAAGTTGATTAAACATATCCACGTATTCCCTAACTGTCATGTCCCCTTGCTTTAAAGATAGGAATCTCTCCATCTGAAGATTCTCTTCTGTCGATGATAGGAACTTTAGTCCAAACCTTCTCCTAAAGTCATCCCAAGTCTCAATGGGTCTAGTAGTGGTGGTGACTACCCACCAATAAGCAGCTTCCCCTTTCAATAGCCATACCGCCAACAGAACTTTCCTACGATCTTCCACATCAAAGATAGCAAAGAGGTCTTCAGTTTCCTTTAACCAGTTTCTTGCCTCCACAGGAGTCTCCGTTCCGACAAAATTCTTGCAACCCATCGCCTTAAAGTCTTTGCAAAGCTTTGCGAAATCCTCTTGCGGATGCTGAGGGGGAGGAGGAACCTCAGCTACGGGAGGAGGAGAGATGTTAGCGACGGGGGAAGGAGGAGGAATGTTCGCGGGGCCGGCTTCATTCGCCCTTGCCTCCATAAATCTCCGGAACCAGACGGGTACTTGAACGCCTTCCGGGATGTTAAAGCGATCGGCCATACTAAAAAAGGAAAAAGATAGATTCAGAACGAAGAAACGAAGGATAGTGCTATGGCTTTTGGGGAATAGCCTTTTTAAAATAACTAGACTTTTCTTGGAAAATACTTAATTGGTTTTGAAAATAGTTTTTTTTCAAAAGGTAAGTTTCAAAAACACTTTTGCTCAAATCTTGTAAACCTTATGCTCTGATACCAAATGTAACACCCCACCTCCGCCAGTGCCACTCTTGCAAGAACACTAGCTTTGGAGGGGCGTTTAAACAAGGTAAACATGCATGCAGATATCACAAGACAGAACATATAAGTAAAACAGAGTAGTAAAGCAGCGGATAAAACTTGCATTTCCAAGACCACAATTAAGTTACAATAAAGTACTTAGTCATTATTTTCCAACAAACAAAGTCTAGATAAAAGCATAAACTGAAAAACCGAAATACATAAAGTACTATCCCCAAAATGAAGTGATAAACCATAGCTAGCTCAATGTCCAAAACCGTACATGAGCAAATCCAGTAAGCAAGCTGTAAAGATCCAAGCTAAGCTCCAATGTTCCCACCCTGAGAACCTGAGGGGGGGGGGGGGAAACGGAAGAAAAGAGGCGAAAGAAAACAGGTCAGTCAAAAAGACTGGTAAGCCCTACTACTATCTGTCTATGAACTAGTAAATTTAACTGGCATGAGAAGCTGAGATGAACATAAGGATAACAACATACTGGCATGATGATTAACTAACAAGATAGATAAAGGTGTCATCGCATAATTAAGGTTAAGTTTTGCACCACGGGTGTGTACTAGCATTCTAACATGTCAAGTAAAAACAAGAATTGATCCCTTGGCCCAAGCTTGGCCCATCATCATGAGGTGACCTAAATTAAGGTCCAACTACTCGGTCTAGTCGATCGGCTCCCTATAAGCCTAACTCGTCAAGTGTCGGTGTCATGCGGCTTAATCATGTAATGTAGTTGACTATGCAGGGTCCACCCTAGGGTGTATCTGGCCCTACGGTGTAACCCTCTGACACCATACCATGATGCACAGTCCAAACCTACCGTTGCCCGTGTTCAACTCCGGACTTGATGTGCACGACCATGGTCCGCCTGAACAACCGGGGCATCATTCAGCCGTCTCTTTTGGTCTCTTACAATCAGCCCAGTAATCGTGCCCCACCCTAGCCTAGTCCTAGGGTCTTATGATACTATCTAGAAGGTTACTGCTGAAAAGGACCACGCAACTAGGGTTTCTTAACGGGTTAAATGTGGTTAACCCGATCCAAACGTGGGTTAAATTGGTTAAGAGTACCCAAGGCTCCTGACTTAACCGCGATTAACCCATCAAGCCCAAATTGGTTAAGTATTAAGTGGACCATGACTTAACCCTAATCAGGAGGCATTCATTAACTTAATGTGCTTTAACCTCTCACATTAGACTTTGTTGTGGTTACTAGTTAAGCCGGGCGGGTCCGGGTAGCTTTACACCACAACAAGGTCTAACCTCGGGTTCGAGCACAACATGACCAACTTCTCACATTGGGTCCTATTGTTTGTAGCTACTAGTTAAGCCGGGCGGGTCCGGGTAGATTTATGCTACAAACTCAACCCAACCTCGAGTTGGCCACTCTCATATTTTCTAAGTGTCATGTCCATTATGTTTCCAAAACATAATTACAAGTTAACATATCACGTTATGTTATAAAAACCATGTTTTTGTCATAATGTTACCCAACCCCAACGTAATCCCATCGTTTACATAATCGCAATAACGCATAAAGGATAAAATAGGGAACTTGGCATAATCATGACAAAAAGGTGTTGAAGTCACAAGTTTATCATGGTGGCATATGAAATGTACATATGTTCATATACTTGCATATTGCATTATTAGGCTTCAAAAGCATGCATAAAACCAAACTTAGCATATGAGTGATACATGGTGATAAATGACATGTAGAAGTTGCTAGAAGTTCGCATTTAGCCTCACATGCAAGTTATCATAAGGGATATGATAACTTTCATGTTGCCAAAATGCAAACTTCAACATAAAGCTTGAAGCTTTAAGCTCACAACTTCAAGTTTAACTTGCATAACATGATAACATGATCAACCCAAACTTGCATAACATAGCAACATGTGTCATACATAATGATTAAACCCACTTGCATAATGATCATCCAAACTTGCATATAATGATCAACCAAACTTGCATATAATGATCAACCAAACTTGCATATAATGATCAACCAAACTTGCATATAATGATCAACCAAACTTGCATATCATAATGATCAACCCCAAACTTGCATCATTTATTTAACTTTAGAGTTAATAAAAAGAAAGTAGAAAAGGGCTTACAATGCTATGAAGACACAAATAAATATTTATTATAAAGATTGAGACGAAGCCCTTATGCAAGCACCAAAAACCCAAATATGCAAGCTCCAAATGAAAACCCTTGAGCCAGTTCAATAAAAACCCTTGCTTTGAAATAGAAATGTTGCAACTTGACTTGAATGCAAGCTAAGAACACTCATACAAGTTTGAAAACACTTGTATGAACTCAAAATCTCTCATAGAAATTAACTTAGAAATTTTAGCATGAGAGTGGAGGCCATGAGAGGAATAAATTTGACATAGTTTAGTTGTAGGATTGAATAATGGTGATTTAGGCTAGGTTTGGGGTCCTTTTATAGAGGATTAGGATAGTATTAGCCATAGGATTAACCCTAGATTCAATCCAAGCCATCAAAGCATGTCTTGGGGAAGAAGTCAAGTGTAGGAACCATCTAGGGCCTTTAGATTAAAACTGAACCATGAGAACCATTCAAATGCAAAATCTGCATTTGAGCGAATCGGCCCACGGGTTGACAGCCAAACACCCTGGATTAACCCCTAGTCGGCCCAGCAGGCTCGGGTCGACCTCAAAAATCGGCCGGTTCGGTTATTCCCCTCTCCCAATTCGCTGTTTTGAACATTTTTGCATATTTATTTATTTAATTTTCAATTATATATATATCAATATATATATTTCTCTGCGTAACCCATTTCACTTAATTAAGTATACTTTAATTTGTGAATTTTTCGTGAAACTTCGCGAGGCCATATCTTGGTCATACGGACTCCGATTTTCGAAAACTCGAACTCTATTTCGCGTATTTTTCCGAGACGAACGCAATGGCACAGGCCGTTTCCCTTGATTCAGATTTTACAGTTTAATTCTTCCTCCATTTATGTTATAACATGTTATTCAAAAATACGGGTTGTTACAAACGTTATAAAAAGGGAAGTCTTTATAAGGTAGGAGTTATCGAATATTAGTTATTCGAATAGAGAAAAAGAGTTACCGAATATGGTTTATTCGAAAGGAGTTAAGTGGTAAGAGTTAAAGGAAATTAGAAACTGACTAGAGATTATTTAAATTGAACGGTTTCCAGAGTATCGATCTGATGTTGGTTTCGGCCTTCGGGATTTATACTTAGGGAATTGTTCACTTACTAATTTACAGTTAGGGACTAATGATTTTGAAAAGTTAATGAAACGTGAATGAGGATTGGAAATGTTTTCCAATGTTAAGAACGTATATTTTCTAAATATAGAAAATAAGGAATGTAGATATATATATATATATGTATGTATATGTATATATATGTTTTGATGATTGGATCGATAATTCCATTTGGAATTTAGACCGTTGTTTGTACACCGACATGTTTTCATTGATAGTTAAATCACAGACTATCAAAGTTTGACCATTTTAACGTTGTGAATATGAAGAGACCTGTTGGATTCTTATCCAAAGAACCACTCTATCTAGAGAATATTCATTTGCTTCTTTAATCTATCAATGTTGTCCCATATACATACGGGAACGGTTGCTGATCCCAACCGTTGGTGATGTACATTCGATACACTCAAGCGAAATGAGTGGTCGGTCATGTGTGGCTGAGTTGCAAGATGTTCTTGTTGAACTCCAGTGTATCATTCCTAGAGTGTACTGATTGGAAGGTGGTTCTATACCTTGTCATAGTTGTAAATCCATTACCCAATACGTGCTTGCGGTTTTGATTGTATACTATATATGTAGAACGTGAGATGAAAGCGTTTCTGCTAGATGATTATTACATTGCGGTTGATAGACATTATTATAATATCAAAAGGTTTTTGATATAAAGATAATTTGGATTCTCATAAGGGAAAAAACCATTTCGTTATACGGCGTGGTCTTATGAGATATCGTTTACTTGTTTAGACTGTTTAAAAATTGTTTTACTCATACCAATCCCATGACTGACTCGGAGTTTATTTGTTTTGTTTTCCCTAAACTCTTGGGTGCCTAAATTTGTATGGGCAGTCAAGTAGTCGGGATTTTTCAGATACACTTGGAGAGCTTGGAGCAGGAGGCTTCAAGATTCTATAGCTATTATTATTTCCGCTGTGTTGTAAGTGTTGTACTCTGAAATGTTATTGTATACATATACTGTTTGTATTTCAAAAGTTATGTTATATTTTATTCGTTCCGTTGTGAGATTCGTGTTACTCTGATGTTGATGTTCTTCTTCCTCTTCTATTCTATAAGTTTCTATCTTATCTATTCTCACCCTCTAAATTCTTTCTATTAATTTCCTGATTTCCAGTGTAATTTGGGTTGGACTTGTGTTATTTAGTCAGCTCAAATTGGACCGGATTTTCGGGTCATTACAGTTGGTATCAGAGCTTTAGGTTAAGTATTACCTTGGCTCTGTGGCATACCTCAGTAGAGATGGGATTAGTAATATCCTAGATTGAGTTCGAGTGTATATATACGAGTGAACGTATTTGTTAATTAATATAAACTTTGTTTTATATTGTGGAGCTTTATTGGTCGAGTGGCTTATGAATTCTGGTCGATGGTGGGGCACCACAATATCGATAAGGGTTTCTAAACACTCGAATACAATGGGTCGACACGGTATGTTTTGAAAGCGGGTGAATGAAGTAATTTTACCCGAATTAGATTTTGATATAAAGAATGGTTAAGAATTGAATCATTATAGTATATTGGATGTGTTGGTTGTTATTTAATCGAATGAGATTATAATTGAAATGGTTATATAAATGACCAAGTAGAATTCATATAAGTATAATATATGAGAATTTTAAAATCTTGGGAGATTTTAAATGTGTTTACAAACATCAGAAGGATATTTTGAAATAGTTTCAAAATGGGAAATGTTTAAGAATGGTTTTGAAAATGTTATAGTATTGAACTCACTTCGATAAACTGGGAAATAATTCTGATGATGGTGTACACATCATCAGTGTGATTTTCAAGTTCTAAGTGACGGATTATTACCAAATGTTTTGTTTTTGAATTGTTTAAGGAAAAAAGTTGTTTAGAAATTCAAAGGTTTTGAATTGGTATTATGATTTCAAATTGATTTAAAATAAACCCAGGGATTTAAATTCCAGAATGAGATGGTAAAAGTGAATAATAAACTAAAATTTAACTTGAACTAAGTTAAATAAAATTGGATTTGATTAGTGAATAATCTGAAATGGTATTGGAATTGGTGAGTAAAAATTTTGAAAATCGAGAATGGAACTCGAGTTAAGAATGAGATGTGATTTGTGGATATAAACTGTTTGGAGTTGATTGGTATGGCATGATATATGCAGAATTGGTAACAGGTAGATGGGATATAATAATATGCCCGACAAAAGGTACAAGTTTATAATTCACATGAGTTTGAGATTTTGATGAGCCGAATTGGCAAGCCGCTTTGCTGTTTGATTTTCTTTTGGGTTGGAGAAGGCCTAGAGAGGCATGTTGTGGTTTTACCGATAGGGTTGTACAAAGGAGGTTATGGCGAAATTTTTCGAAAGGTTAAGACGTTAGAAAATTTTCAGGATTTTTGAAAATTTTCGTTGATAAGAATTAATTAATAATTTAATTGAAATTAAATTGGTTTAGTTAAAATTGAAGTTAAGGAATAAACAAATGATCTTTAACCTGTCAATAGGGTTTGTTTTCTACCTTAGCAATTTCGAGGACGAAATTATTTTAAGTGGGGAAGAATGTAATGGCCCGCATTTTTCAACGGTATAATAATTTATTTATTTAATTATTAAATTAGTGATTTAGAAATTCAATGGTCGTTTAATTAAATAATGTTGAATATTTAATTAAAATAACAAATTAAATAATATATTTAATTCTAAAATAATCAGGATTGGCTGAAATGGCGATATGGTGTGAACTGGATCATCTGTGATATTTAATTCAGCTTAGAATTGATTTAGAATAACAAATATATTATTTAAACGACAGTTTGAACGTATAATTATATTATAATTAAAATCGAGCTCGAAATGGCGCTGCAGTTCGTTATTTGGTGATTCGAACTTCAACTGAATATACAGAAGCCGTTTTAACTCGGATTTCTGTGAAATAAGAAACGTAAGGAGCTGGTGAAGTATATTTTTCTAACGGAAGAGAAAAATCGGGATTTCGTCGTGTAGATTTTGATTTATGTCCAAATCAAATTTTAGAAAAGTCGCTGTGGAATTCCTTTATAATTTATAAAAGAATTATTTATATTTTAAAAAGGAATTTCATTATAAATCGAATATCGATTTAATCGGGATTTGAAATATCGAGTTAGAAATTCATATAGGAATATTCTAGAGTTGTATGATATTCTGCTGTGAATATATATGATAATATTTATTTTTTAGCATTAAATTTAAATGTTTTTAAATATATTTATATATTTAAAAGGGTTATTTAGAGCTTTAAAAATAGCCAGTTTTGCAAACGACCTCAGAATTCAACGAAACTAATTTTGTTGGATCCGTAATGTCAAATTATTGTTAGATTTCAATTTCCGTGATTTTTAGAGTCAGTATGTGGCCGTACGGATTTTTAGAGTGAAAAACAGTCGATACTTTGACAGTTAAAAATACGATGTGTGAGCAAAGAGAGTCGGAATTCGACGAAAACAGTTTCATTGGGACCGTAATGTCGAACTCTAGCTGCATGTCCAGTTTCGTGATTTTTGGGTATCATATGTGGTCACAGGAATTTTTAAAGACGAATACAAACAGCGTTAAGTTAAATATTAACTAAATAATCGAATATAAAAATATTATTTCTCCTCCTATAAATAATCCTTAACATCTCAACCCTAACTTTTCATTTCACTTTTCCGCCGCATCTCTTTTCTTCTGGAAAACTTCAAAACGTGAAATCCTCCTTTCAAAAATCGATATAAAATCGAATCAAATTCCTAAAATCTCGAAATGAACTTCGTTGGATTCGGTATCAAGAGAGCTTCATCTCGGTAGTCTTCGATTTGCGTGCGGTGCTGCTTGGCAGATCTCGAGTTTTGTCCAGAGCGAGCTAGGGCTTCGATCTTTGGATCGAGACAAGCATCAGTTGACGGTTTTGTTGTTATTGTGGGATCTGTTGTGAGATCGAGGAGGAGTTGGAGTTGGGATCTCGTTAAGAGGGAGGCTGGGGTTTTTCCGCAGATGTTCAAACGATAATTGGGAAGGAGGAGGTATCGATGAACTCGGCGTAATGGAGTTCGAACCAAATACTGAAGAACGGAAGTGTAGATGGGCGTGCGAGTTGCAGTTTGATGGCACGAGGAGGATGAGGAGTACACAGTGATGGTAATAAAAGGGGTCGGCCATGGTTCAGTGAGAAGGGCTGCGTGTGTTTAACGGTGAAGAGGAGGGGGAGTATGGGGTTGTCTGGTTTTGCTGGAAGGAAGATGTATATGGGTTCTATGTTGAGAAGGGGGGAGCGACGTACTGGAGTGTGTTGAATACGGGAAGGGGCATGTTGGGATGGAGAGTGGATTGTTTTTGGGTGTTGATGGCTGTTAAATGCTGAAATGGTGTACAGGGGTATGAAGGAAGGAGTGAACATTTTTGTATAAGTTTTGTGGAAGGAAGTAATGCACAGATGTGCAGTTTTGTGATGGGAAGCGAGAAGGGTATGGCACGAGTGCCTTGCTGAAGTTCTCCTTAGACATGTACTTTGTTTCCAAATTTTTGTTGAGTAAAGATTGGAAATTTCTGTTGTGAAGGGTTCGAAGGGATTGTAGAAGAAAGGAGATGCTGGAAAATGGTTGGTGCGTGTACTGAAATTGACGTAGGAAGTAACGTGAAGGATGTATGAGGTGAGGAGGTCTTGACGGGGTTGAGAAAGGGTAGAAATCAAAAGCGGGTATGGGCTTGTAAACTTGGATGGGCCGACGATATTTGAGCGGGTGAGGCCTGAATTCAAATTAATTTAAGTCAATTTAAATTAAGTATTGTATAAGTTTGTTAATATTATAACAAGCCTAATTATCTCATCTTATATCAGAATCAGACGAAGTCGATAACATTGGAATCGTAACGACGATATAAACGTTGTAGAACTGATTTGGAATGGAGTGGAGCTCGTCACAATTTATAGCGAAATAAATTGTATGATCAGAATCAACAACCGTAAATCGTTATTTAACGATCAACGGACAATGTGAGTAAAACTCACCAACTCTTAACAGTTATATTTTTATAACGTACTTTTAGAACTGTTAGATATTGATTGACTGTTGTGTGTAGATTGGTTGATTGAATTGCTAGTCAGTTAGTTGAAATTATATATATATATATACCATTAAATATATATGTTGATGTTGCTTATCAGAACATTTCATATTGGAATGAAGTTAATGTTAATTATATGGTTTAACATCTGTGATGCAGGAAAACAGGTTGGAGGGACCCAACTGGTTTCCTCAATATATAAAATACTGTTTTGTTTCATATATTGTGATATGTGATGTGTTATATAATCTGTACTGATTATGTGTGCTTAGTTGATAGTAATCATGGTTATACGGTATTTTAAATACCATACGAAATACTGGGAAGTAAAAAGGGAATTTTCAAAGTTATATTGAAAATGAATTGTTTATAAAATCGAAGGATTTTATAAAAGGAACATTTATTTAGAAATGAATAGGATGTTGTTAAATGGAAATCATTTATAAAGGAGTAGGATGTTATAAAAAGGAAACCATTTTAAAAAGGAAAACGTTATGAAAAAGAAACGTTATAAAAAGGAAAGCTATAAAGTAAAGGAACGCTGTTAAAAGTAAATCTTTATAAATGAATAAACGTTGTTAAAAGGAAATCTTTTTAAATGGATAAACGTTATAAAAAGGGAAGTCTTTATAAGGTAGGAGTTATCGAATAGAGTCAAAAAGGAGTTATCGAATATTAGTTATTCGAATAGAGAAAAAGAGTTATCGAATATAATTTATTCGAAAGGAGTTAAGTGGTAAGAGTTAAAGGAAATTAGAAACTGACTAGAGATTATTTAAATTGAATGGTTTCCAGAGTATCGATCTTATGTTGGTTTCGGCCTTAGGGATTTATACTTAGGCAATTGTTCACTTACTAATTTACAGTTAGGGACTAATGATTTTGAAAAGTTAATGAAACGTGAATGAGGATTGGAAATGTTTTCCAATGTTAAGAACGTATATTTTCTAAATATAGAAAATAAGGAATGTAGATATATATATATATATATATATATGTATGTATGTATATGTATATATATGTTTTGATGATTGGATCGATAATTCCATTTGGAATTTAGATCGTTGTTTGTACACCGACATGTTTTCATTGATAGTTAAATCACAGACTATCAAAGTTTGACCATTTTAACGTTGTGAATATGGAGAGACCGGTTGGATTCTTATCCGAAGAACCACTCTGTATTGGCACAAGCGTTGCGAATAAGCCAAAGATAATTGAAGACGGAGTAAAGTGCAAGGGCTGTTGTATAAGTCTTAGGTAACAGTGACTAAGATGGATGTACTGAATAGTGCCTTCGGTTTCGTTCAGTCCCAGAACGAACGTATATGGACGAGTGTCTGACAGAATATTTCCAATGATCGAATGGGTTGGTCTGTGTAAATATATATGGTGGCGACGGATTTATTCCCTTAGCATAACATCCAGAATATTTGAGCAAATCAACTAGTGATTAACGGATCTGACAATGTGACATTAAAAGTGATCGTGTTATCAATGACTGGAAAGTAGTCGTAGACTAAGGCCTCAACAACCAAGAAATAACAAAAATCGGGCAGGTAGCATGGCTAAGTCGGTCGCACCGAAGTAGGGTGTTGTAACACCCCGTAATTCTGTAACACTAAGATTCGCAAATCAAGGAAGAATTAAAAGTTAATATCGAAATCAAGGGAAACAGGCTTCACCATTGCGTTCGTCTCGGAAAAATACGCGAAATAGAGTCCGAGTTTTCGAAAATCGGAGTCCGTATGACCAAGATATGGCCCGTCAAAGTTTTCAGAAAATTCCAAGTTCAAAACAGTTTAAAATAGAGTTAAATTCAAATTCAAACGCGCAGGGGGCAGGGCGGGAAAATTCCCGCCCAGGTCAAGTCGACAGGGGTGTCGACTGCGCAGTCGACACCACCCCCCCCCCATGTCGACTGCCCAGTCGACATGGGTGTCGACCTGCCCGCTTTTTCCAGCTTTCTGCACTTGGTTTGTTCTGCTGTATTTGGTCACGTTTTCTGACCAGGTTCGTCCGCCTAACACTATATAAACAGCCCTGGTCTTCTTCTCTATTCACAATTCTTTTCTATCCTTATGCTGCCTCTGAGAAAATATAAAAATAAGAAGATAATACAAAAATCCAAGACAAGGTTATGCTGCTCAAGTTGTCTAGAAGAGATTCAAAGCTTCAAGATAAGGATTAAAGGCTAAACGTCGCACGAATCATAGAAATGCCTCCTTTTTTTTCTAATCTAAATCTCTGTAAGTCAGTTATTTCTAGATTTGAACGTTTTGTTTTTATTCGTGACATGAAATTAAAGGGATAAAAGACTATGCCTAATCTTTCTACTTGAATCAGTGCTTGTACCTTTGGACCTAATTAAGAACTATTGTGATTCGATGACCAATAAGACTGTGACGGTGAAACTATGGACTTTGGAACCATATGCCTTGGAACTATGAACATAAGCCTTTGATTTTGGGACATAAAACATTGCCTATGACTATGAATATTTCCTATGACTGTGAACGTTGCCCATGACTATGAACATCGCCTAAGACTGTGATTCATTGAACTGTGAGGATTATTGCCTATGACTATGAACATTTCCTATGACTATGAACGTTGCCTATGACTATGAACATCGCCTATGACTATGATTCATTGAACTGTGAGGATTATTGCCTATGACTATGGATATAAGATTATTATTTATGCCCATGACATTGTAGTTACAAAACCATGTTGTTTAACAAACTGACATTATTTTGGATCTAGGCCTGACTTTCTATTCAGTTTATTCTTGGTTATCTTTGGTTTTAGACCTTGGGAATTTACCTATTAAGTTAGGTCTACCCATGTTCTTGAACCTCTGTCTCTATTCTGTCTATTCTCGGTTTTAGACCTTGGGAATTTACCTATTTAGTTAGGTCTACCCATGTTCTTGAACCGACGTCGTTATTCAATCCTTTTTATGCCAGTTATTATGTCTATCTTTTGCATAGCATTTTTAGTTCATTCCCTATTTGCTACGAATCTAGATTTATCTATAATCTAGATTGAAACACGATTATACGAACGATGGGAATGCGATTTGGGGCAAAATATGAAATTCACTAAAACATAGTTATAAACTTGGAAATTGGCATAAATTGGGAACATGTATTAGGGCATGTTCATAGAAATGCAAATGGGATAGATTTGACAGGAATTATAGGATTGTGTAATTTGAATCTAGTATTGACATGTAAATCTAGCATTTACATGAATTGTGAACTAGAGTAATAAGTCTAGTTTGACATGAATTAGAATGTTAAATCAGAATTGGATTAGCTAATTTGGCTCGAAAAGTATATTGGCATAAACTTGAAATTGGTCATAATTGGGAGTAATTGTCAGGATTAGCAAAATCATGGTTAGTGACACTTCATTTGGTATGGTTTACATACCAAAAAGCATAAACATGATATAGAGGGGAAAATGGGCCGTAAGAATAAATGTTGACAACTTACATTAAAAGAGTAATTGGGAAATAAGTAAATTAGGATTAATTTACTTATAAAATTTGTCCTAAATGAGGAAATGTTAAAGGTTTGTTAACGACATCTCTTTTAATAATAAACCAGAAAGTTCTAGGGTGACAGAGAGGATAGTGTCTAGGCTTGAGTTTGGAAATACAGGTTTCCTGCTCTCCCTGGCTATCCCTAACTGATCCGACGGACGGGATGGTTACTTTCAAAACCTGATTTGAAAATTAATCAAAACCCCTTGAACTAGAAAACACGAATAGGCCTAACCCGAGGTTAGACTGAGTTGCGATGTAAACCTGCCTGGAACCAACCGGCACATCCAGTAATCGCAACAATATCTGTCTAATGTGAGTGGTCGTGGCTTTAATTTATTTAGTTAAAGCTAGAACAAGAATGCTAGGGTTAAGTTAACTAAGACACTTAACCAACTCAACATGATAACAAGACTGGTAGGTGGGGTTAGGTTCATACAGTTAAGCTAGAATGGGAGGGTTAAGTCCATAGGAACACTTAACCAACTTAAGCACAGTTAAGCTAGAACGGAGGGCTAAGTCCACAGGGACACTTAACCAAACTCATGGTAACAAGACAAGATTTGTAGAGGTTAAGTAACTAAGAAAACACTTAGCCAAATTAACATGTTAACTAGACTAGAGGTTGGGGTTAAGTAAGATTTAATACACTTAGCCAATTTGATATGTTAGCTGGGCTAGACCGTAGGGTTAAGTAAACTTGAACACTTAACCATCAGATTGTGATAAAAGAATAGGGGTAAGTCTAAACATGAAGGGATAATACTTAACCATTAACAACATGTTAGTTAAGACAGACGGGCAAGGTTAAGTTTAAAAGGAACACTTAACCAATACATGGTGAATGGGTAGGGTTAAGTAATAAGAAATACTTAACCAGTGTAACTTGGTTTGTGGTGGGGTTAAGTCAACATGAATTACCGATAACACTTAACCAGTATAACAGGATGAATGAAGAGGGTTAAGTTGACTTGAATTGACTAATGACACTTAACCAATCCAAATTGACGGGAAAGGGAACTAAGTAGTAAACCTTAGAGAACAACGATTCTGGAAACTAAGTGGAAAATCTTAGTTAGTAAAACTAAGTAGTAATTCTTAGTATAACACGGGAGGGAGCGAATGTCCGTCTGAATAGAGAGAAGGCTCCAACGAATTGGGTTACGAAGCCCGAGGCTTCGAGGGGACGAGAGGGTACTCTTGGTATCCCTCTGCGAGGCTGCAGATGATCCGCCTGGGCCCACAGAGGTTAAGGTCTGCGTAGAAGAACCAGGGGTATGCCTTGGTTGCAATACATAGCAACCTAAAGACTAGGATGGACCGACGTGATTCGGCGAGCAAACGGTAGCCCTGTGATAGCAACTCGTCGTCTACCATCCATCTTGAGTCAATCGAGATACGTGAAGCGGAAAGGCGGAGAACTCCAAAAGACCATATACTTGCTATCTAGTTATGGTTGCAGATGGCCATAGGATAGTGGGGGCACCGGGGGCCGGCGTATAGTTCTCATTTTACAAGGTGTGCCTTTCATTAGTTGAGGGAGGGGTCAAGTGGGACCATAGCCACTGGAATAAAAACAGACCTTAGCATCTGCATCGACAGATATCTGAAAGCTCCCGACCGAGTTCTGTATTCCTTGATTTGCCCTGTCATAGGACTCGGACCGCACATTACAGGACATGTGCATCTAGACAAGCGATAACGATTCGCGATACATGCGTGGGGAAGTATAGGAACATATACCACTCTAGGTAGTGTGTCCTAGACTTGGGGGCATCGTTCGACAGGTAGCGTAATCCCTAGTTGGACTAGGTGGCATAAATCCTGAATCCGAGAAGCGTTCAGCAGATAGCGTAAACTCTAGTTAAATCTAGAAAGCACTTGATAGAAAACCCTAGATTTGATCTAGGTAATAAATAATGAATGTATGCCGGAAGGCAATGGAAAATACAGGGATTGTGATCACGTTATCGTTACTAGTTGGGACACTAGGTAGGTGGTGCAGAGATATAGAAATCAGTATAACAAGGAAATAGCGAAGCGGCGAAGTATTAGAGCGAAGCGGCGAAAGTATTAGAGCGTATCCAGTTTATCTTATCTTAGCATATCTTGTGATTACCTTGTCCAATCTTGTTGACCCTATCGTCATGGTGTAATCTTGTATTCAGTTAATTCATGTCGTTTTGTTTTTCCATGTTCACATGCTAGAAGTTACTGAACTTACTCAGGCTTTATGTCTGACTCTGTTTTTCTTTCGTCTTCTTTTCTTCCGTTTCCCCCCCAGGTAGTAAAGGAGGGAATAGTATAGCTCAGGTTAAGTGGACTGTCACTCTTCCCCAGCTTGAAGATTTGTCGAAGTTTTGCTTGGATCCTCTTCTCAGATGCTATGGCTGGCTCTTGCTAAAATTGGGGAATATAAATGTTGTTTTACGCTACTTTATTTTGTAAGACAGATGATACTCTGATATTGTAAAGAAATCATTGTACAAACTATTTATCAATAAAGCAAAGTTTTATTTTCCGCTGTTTAATTTTTGTCTATCTTGTAATTTATCTGCATCTTTTACCCTAAATGCTCCATAGAACTTAGTGCATTCCCTTTGTGAGTGACACTAACGGACGTGGGGTGTTACATGTGGTATCAAAGCTGAAGGTTACCAGATCAGATGAAGGATCTGAAAAATTATTTTCAAAACGTTTTTTTTAAAGAAGCATTTTCAAAAGAAAAGATTTGTTTAAAAGCATATTCCTCAAAAGCCATACGCACTATCTTCTCTTCCTCTGTTTAAATTCTTGTCTCCTTCTTTCTTGAGTCTCTGGGGCTCCTGGCTTTCTGGGAGGTAACCTCATCGAAGGGCAAAGTAGTGCCCGGCTTCCATCCATAGCCGTAGTTGTTTCATCTACGAGCAGTTTTCTTTCGAAGCTTATAGGGTTTTCCGGACGATGGAGGCAGTTTTCGAGAGATTTGTCAACATGACTACACACGGAAGGGGATGAGGAGTTTGGCTAGGGAGCACAACCCTAGGATGAGGAATTCATGGATGTAGACTTGGCTCACGAAGGAGGAAGGGATTATAAAACCTAAGACAAGAGGAAGTATCTTTACTATGGCAGAATATGGCATATAATTAAGAACAAAGGACAAGATTTTCAGAAGGGCAAGTACATGCTTTCACCACTAAGCGTACCTAGGAGAAAGGTAGTAAAGTTCTGTTGGAAGAGTCTAGCTTTTCTGTTTGTACTCTTTCTTTTGGTTTTAGCACTTCGCATTTGTTTATATCCACTTCCCTAGTTGAGTCTCTGCACCATAGTACTTGTATAGTAGAAAGATCCCACTAGAGTCTCAAATCCAATTGGTGGTCCGACCAGTCTATTTTTAGTAGGGATTTGAGGATAGCTATCGAGTTTGCTTATATCATCTCACGTAGGTCGTCTAAATTCGAAGGAGATATTCCTGGGATGCTTGTCTGATATTGGTTTAGGCCTTTGGGGCTTGTACTTGAGGAATGTCGAGTTCGACTAGGGTAGTTTGCGTGAGAAATGAATAGTTGTGGCAGGCACTCTAGAAAGTGTGTAGTGACCTTTTTACCCTCATAGTTATAGCGTGATGGATAAGCTAAGAGGAGAGACCTCTAATCATCTTAGTACATACACTTGGTATCATAGTTGACATCTGTTTACTTTAGAGATGGAGGTCAGAAACTTCACAATCGTGAAGTTAAATTAGTTAAGACACAGTGGAGTAAAGCTTAAGAAGGCTAGATACTAGCGTCATGCCCTTTTTCCTTAAGGGTGCATCCTTGATTTCTTTGTTTAGGAGCTTTACGCATAATTGTTTCTCTCTTTCCAAAGTATATCCTCTAGGACGTATCATCGATCCTTAGGTAGAAGCCAATGGATGTAAACATGTATTTGAAACATGTTATGGTTGAATGGTTGCAAGTGGTTGCAAATGGTTGCTCGTGAATGCATATGCATACGTATTAGGCACTAGATCAAGTTCGGACGCTTTCATATTGCATTACAGATATGTATTTGTTTGTAAGTTGAACTTAATATGTTATCATATGGATGTTGCATATGGATGAATGGCTGTGCACGCATGTAGTATTTACATCACTAGGGATGCTTGCATACATGATTGGACGCATGGCACTGACATGATTCGCATTTAGGAGGTCAACTGAATCAGTAGACCGCCTGATTTTACATTAGATAAAGACATATACACACACTATGCATATGAACATGAAAGCATTAGAAATCTTTTAAGGACAATGAATGCCAGTGAGTGAATGGTTGAGTAGATGGGTGATTGGATGGTAGGACACATTCTTCCTAACTTGGAGATTTCGGGGACGAAATCCTTTTAAGTGGGGGAGAGTGTAACACCCCGTAATTCTGTAACACTAAGATTCACAAATCAAGGAAGAATTAAAAGTTAAAATCGAAATCAAGGGAAACAGGCTGCGCCATTGCGTTCATCTCGGAAAAATACGTGAAATAGGTCCGAGTTTTCGAAAATCGGAGTCCATATGACCAAGATATGGCCCGTCAAAGTTTTCAGAAAATTCCAAGTTCAAAACAGTTTAAAATAGAGTTAAATTCGAATTCAAACGCGCAGGGGGCAGGGCGGGAAAATTCCCGCCCAGGTCAAGTCGACAGGGGTGTCGACTGCGCAGTCGACACCACCCCCCCCATGTCGACTGCCTAGTCGACATGGGTGTCGACCTGCCCGCTTTTTCCAGCTTTCTGCACCTGGTTCGTTCTGCTGTATTTGGTCACGTTTTCTGACCAGGTTCGTCCGCCTAACACTATATAAACAGCCCTGGTCTTCTTCTCTATTCACAATTCTTTTCTATCCTTATGCTGCCTCTGAGAAAATATAAAAATAAGAAGATAATACAAAAATCCAAGACAGGGTTATGCTGCTCAAGTTGTCTAGAAGAGATTCAAAGCTTCAAGATAAGGATTAAAGGCTAAACGTCGCACGAATCATAGCAACACCTCCTTTCTTTTCTAATCTAAATCTCTGTAAGTCAGTTATTTCTAGATTTGAACGTTTTGTTTTTATTCGTGACATGAAATTAAAGGGATAAAAGACTATGCCTAATCTTTATACTTGAATCAGTGCTTGTACCTTTGGACCTAATTAAGAACTGTTGTGATTCGATGACCAATAAGACTGTGACGGTGAAACTATGGACTTTGGAACCATATGCCTTGGAACTATGAACATAAGCCTTTGATTTTGGGACATAAAACATTGCCTATGACTATGAATATTTCCTATGACTGTGAACGTTGCCCATGACTATGAACATCGCCTAAGACTGTGATTCATTGAACTGTGAGGATTATTGCCTATGACTATGAACATTTCCTATGACTATGAACGTTGCCTATGACTATGAACATCGCCTATGACTGTGATTCATTGAACTGTGAGGATTATTGCCTATGACTATGGATATAAGATTATTATTTATGCCCATGACATTGTAGTTACAAAACCATGTTGGTTAACAAACTGACATTATTTTGGATCTAGGCCTGACTTTCTATTCAGTTTATTCTTGGTTATCTTTGGTTTTAGACCTTGGGAATTTACCTATTAAGTTAGGTCTACCCATGTTCTTGAACCTCTGTCTCTATTCTGTCTATTCTCGGCTTTAGACCTTGGGAATTTACCTATTTAGTTAGGTCTACCCATGTTCTTGAACCGACGTCGTTATTCAATCCTTTTTATGCTAGTTATTATGTCTATCTTTTGCATAGCATCTTTAGTTCATTCCCTATTTGCTACGAATCTAGATTTATCTATAATCTAGATTGAAACACGATTATACGAACGGTGGGAATGCGATTTGGGGCAAAATATGAAATTCACTAAAACATAGTTATAAACTTGGAAATTGGCATAAATTGGGAACATGTATTAGGGCATGTTCATAGAAATGCAAATGGGATAGATTTGACAGGAATTATAGGATTGTGTAATTTGAATCTAGTATTGACATGTAAATCTAGCATTTACATGAATTGTGAACTAGAGTAATAAGTCTAGTTTGACATGAATTAGAATGTTAAATCAGAATTGGATTAGCTAATTTGGCTCGAAAAGTATATTGGCATAAACTTGAAATTGGCCATAATTGGGAGTAATTGTCAGGATTAGCAAAATCATGGTTAGTGACACTTCATTTGGTATGGTTTACATACCAAAAAGCATAAACATGATATAGAGGGGAAAATGGGCCGTAAGAATAAATGTTGACAACTTACATTAAAAGAGTAATTGGGAAATAAGTAAATTAGGATTAATTTACTTATAAAATTTGTCCTAAATGAGGAAATGTTAAAGGTTTGTTAACGACATCTCTTTTAATAATAAACCAGAAAGTTCTAGGGTGATAGAGAGGATAGTGTCTAGGCTTGAGTTTGGAAATACAGGTTTCCTGCTCTCCCTGGCTATCCCTAACTGATCCGACGGACGGGATGGTTACTTTCAAAACCTGATTTGAAAATTAATCAAAACCCCTTGAACTAGAAAACACGAATAGGCCTAACCCGAGGTTAGACTGAGTTGCGATGTAAACCTGCCCGGAACCAACCGGCACATCCAGTAATCGCAACAATATCTGTCTAATGTGAGTGGTCGTGGCTTTAATTTATTTAGTTAAAGCTAGAACAAGAATGCTAGGGTTATGTTAACTAAGACACTTAACCAACTCAACATGATAACAAGACTGGTAGGTGGGGTTAGGTTCATACAGTTAAGCTAGAATGGGAGGGTTAAGTCCATAGGAACACTTAACCAACTTAAGCACAGTTAAGCTAGAACGGAGGGCTAAGTCCACAGGGACACTTAACCAAACTCATGGTAACAAGACAAGATTTGTAGAGGTTAAGTAACTAAGAAAACACTTAGCCAAATTAACATGTTAACTAGACTAGAGGTTGGGGTTAAGTAAGATTTAATACACTTAGCCAATTTGATATGTTAGCTAGGCTAGACCGTAGGGTTAAGTAAACTTGAACACTTAACCATCAGATTGTGATAAAAGAATAGGGGTAAGTCTAAACATGAAGGGATAATACTTAACCATTAACAACATGTTAGTTAAGACAGACGGGCAAGGTTAAGTTAAAAAGGAACACTTAACCAATACATGGTGAATGGGTAGGGTTAAGTAATAAGAAATACTTAACCAATGTAACTTGGTTTGTGGTGGGGTTAAGTCAACATGAATTACTGATAACACTTAACCAGTATAACAGGATGAATGAAGAGGGTTAAGTTGGCTTGAATTGACTAATGACACTTAACCAATCCAAATTGACGGGAAAGGGAACTAAGTAGTAAACCTTAGAGAACAACGATTCTGGAAACTAAGTGGAAAATCTTAGTTAGTAAAACTAAGTAGTAATTCTTAGTATAACACGGGAGGGAGCGAATGTCCGTCTGAA
This sequence comes from Allium sativum, assembly GCA_030737875.1. Taxonomy (NCBI): domain Eukaryota; kingdom Viridiplantae; phylum Streptophyta; class Magnoliopsida; order Asparagales; family Amaryllidaceae; genus Allium; species Allium sativum. Next base: position 435,559,050 of record CM060920.1, read on the forward strand.
TAGAGAGAAGGCTCCAACGAATTGGGTTACGAAGCCCGAGGCTTCGAGGGGACGTGAGGGTACTCTTGGTATCCCTCTATGAGGCTGCAGATGATCCGCCTGGGCCTACAGAGGTTAAGAGTCTGCGTAGAAGAACCAGGGGTATGCCTTGGTTGCAATACATGGCAACCTAAAGACTAGGATGGACCGGCGTGATTCGGCGAGCAAACGGTAGCCCTGTGATAGCAACTCGTCGTCTACCATCCATCTTGAGTCAATCGAGATACGTGAAGCGGAAAGGCGGAGAACTCCAAAAGACCATATACTTGCTATCTAGTTATGGTTGCGGATGGCCATAGGATAGTGGGGCACCAAGGGCCGGCGTATAGTTCTCATTTTACAAGGTGTGCCTTTCATTAGTTGAGGGAGGGGTCAAGTGGGACCATAGCCAGTGGAATAAAAACAGACCTTAGCATCTGCATCGGCAGATATCTGAAAGCTCCCGACCGAGTTCTGTATTCCTTGATTTTCCCTGTCATAGGACTCGGACCGCACATTACAGGACATGTGCATCTAGACAAGCGATAACGATTCGCGATACATGCGTGGGGAAGTATAGGAACATATACCACTCTAGGTAGTGTGTCCTAGACTTGGGGGCATCGTTCGACAGGTAGCATAATCCCTAGTTGGACTAGCTGGCATAAATCCTGAATCCGAGAAGCGTTCAGCAGATAGCGTAAACTCTAGTTAAATCTAGAAAGCACTTGATAGAAAACCCTAGATTTGATCTAGGTAATAAATAATGAATGTATGCCGGAAGGCAATGGAAAATACAGGGATTGGGATCACATTATCGTTACTAGTTGGGACACTAGGTAGGTGGTGCAGAGATATAGAAATCAGTATAACAAGGAAATAGTGAAGCGGCGAAGAATTAGAGCGAAGCGGCGAAAGTATTAGAGCGTATCCAGTTTATCTTATCTTAGCATATCTTGTGATTACCTTGTCCAATCTTGTTGACCCTATCGTCATGGTGTAATCTTGTATTCAGTTAATTCATGTCGTTTTGTTTTTCCATGTTCACATGCTAGAAGTTACTGAACTTACTCAGGCTTTATGTCAGACTCTGTTTTTCGTTCGTCTTCTTTTCTTCCGTTTCCCCCCCAGGTAGTGAAGGAGGGAATAGTATAGCTCAGGTTAACTGGACTGTCACTCTTCCCCAGCTTGAAGATTTGTCGAAGTTTTGCTTGGATCCTCTTCTCAGATGCTATGGCTGGCTCTTGCTAAAATTGAGGAACATAAATGTTGTTTTACGCTTCTTTATTTTGTAAGACAGATGATACTCTAATATTGTAAAAAAATCATTGTACAAACTATTTATCAAAAAAGCAAAGTTTTATTTTCTGCTGTTTAATTTTTGTCTGTCTTGTAATTTATCTGCATCTTTTACCCTAAATGCTCCACAGAACTTAGTGCATTCCCTTTGTGAGTGACACTAACGGACTTGGGGTGTTACACGTGTATAATCACCTATCTAGAGAATATTCATTTGCTTCTTTAATCTATCAATGTTGTCCCATATATATACGGGAATGGTTGCTGATCCCAACCGTTGGTTATGTACATTCGATACACTCAAGCGAAATGAGTGGTCGGTCATGTGTGGCTGAGTTGCAAGATGTTCTTGTTGAACTCCAGTGTATCGTTCCTAGAGTATGCTGATCGGAAGGTGGTTCTATACCTTGTCATAGTTGGAAATCCATTACCCAATACGTGCTTGCGGTTTTGATTGTATACTATATATGTAGAACGTGAGATGAAAGTGTTTCTGCTAGATGATTATTATATTGTGGTTGATAGACATTATTATAATATCAAAAGGTTTTTGATATAAAGATAATTTGGATTCTCATAAGGGAAAAACCCGTTCCGTTATACGGCATGGTCTTATGAGATATCGTTTACTTGTTCAGACTGTTTAAAAATTGTTTTACTCATACTAGTCCCATGACTGACCTGGAGTTTATTTGTTTTGTTTTCCCTAAACTCTTGGGTGCCTAAATTTGTACGGGCAGTCAAGTAGTCGGGATTTTTCAGATACACTTGGAGAGCTTGGAGCAGGAGGCTTCAAGATTCTATAGCTATTATTATTTCCGCTGTATTGTAAGTGTTGTACTCTGAAATGTTATTGTATACATATACTGTTTGTATTTCAAAAGTTATGTTATATTTTATTCGTTCCGCTGTGAGATTCGTGTTACTCTGATGTTGATGTTCTTCTTCCTCTTCTATTCTATAAGTTTCTATCTTATTTATTCTCACCCTCTAAATTCTTTCTATTAATTTCCTGATTTCCAGTGTAATTTGGGTTGGACTTGTGTTATTTAGTTAGCTCAAATTGGACCGGATTTTCGGGTCATTACAATTATGAGAGGCACATGTTAGTAACTCAATGGGCTGCTCCGCATAACGGCGAAAAGTCATAACTGCTTTGACAAATTGCGGAGAAAATATGGAAATACCTTCAGCTGACATTTCATCCAAGTTTACAGCAGACGCTCCGACAGCTGGAGGAATTGGGTGCAAGGGAATTAACGGATCGTCAGGACTATACTCCTCAACTTTGGGAGCCTTGAGTTCCGCCGCTGAGCTCGAGCCCTCGTCAAGTTTGCTTTTGGCCTTGGTCTTCTCCTTCTCAACCTCTTCTTGGATTAGGCGTCTCTCCTCCTCCAAATCCTCGGGCTCTTTTCCTTTGAGGAGTCTCTGCATTAGCTAGCCTTCATCAATCTCATTGACCTTCAATCGCTGTTTCTCATCCTCGACAATTGCATCCCATATGTTGGCAAGAGTAACATGATAATCTAGGATCCAAGAAATGTCCCGAGTTTTGATGACTTGGCCTAAGAAGTCGAATACCAACTCTCTAAAACCTTCTATCTCTTTTTCATCTTCGGCAAGCTTGTCAGTAGTGATGGAAGCCGATTCAAGAATGCTGTTAGCATTAGTCTCAGCAAGAACTGCTCGCCCCTCAGCCTGAACAAGTCGGTCACTCAAGGCCTCCTTTTCTTTTTCGGCAGCTGCGAGACTGTTTTTCAAGTCCGCTTTCTCCTTCTCCCAAGCAGCCTTTTCAACATCAAAACGGCTCAGTGCTGTCTTCAAAACAGTATTGGCCATTTTAAGATCCTCTATTTCCTTTTTCAGAGACAGTCGTTCTTGGCTATTAGAGTCTAGCTCGCTATGAAAACGCTTCCTAGCTTCCTCCAATTCTGTCTTATAGTTCTCTGCGTCTCGCTGAGCTAAAACCAGACGGACCTGTGCATCTTCCAAGTCTTTTTCCATGTTGCTACTGGCCCTGTTATTATTCTCAATTCTCACCTTGGATCTAGCCGTGTCTGTTTCTAGGCGACGGATGGCATTTGAAAGGTTAACGGCGTGCTTCTTCATTACCTCGTACTGTTTGGCTACATGGCACACATATCCTATCACCTCAGTATCCTAGTCCCTGGGAACCGGCTCAAGATCTGGTACAAACATCATCCTCTCAAAGAAAATATCTGGGAATTCCTTACGCAAGCGCGCCAATTTAGCCTGATTTTCGGGGCCATGGATAACATCTCGTGCAACGAGACCGTCGGAGTCGTGATCGTCAGGGGAGACCAGAGCTTCTTTTCATTTCTTCACGATCTTGCCCTCGTCTTTATTTTTGTCCTCTGACTCGCGCTGTTTCTTGGAAGATTGGACGTGAGAAGGAGTACTTTTTGGAGGGGTTAAGTCCCTAGGAAGCTACTTACCATCAGCCGGTGGTAGTGGACGACTGTGATGTTTCCCGGAACCATGCCTGGAAGGAGATCGAGATCGTGTAGAATAAGTTTGAGGAGGGTCGCGAGGCCGATAACTATCCCTTCCTCGACTATCACTGCGAGTAGGATTTGGATTTGAATGAAGACTGGGTGTGCCTTTACGGAGGGAGCGATGAGAATAAGATCGTTTGTAAGTCATCTTACCTACAAAAGAAACAAGTACACATTAAAACCTCGAATACTGATGGTTTAAAAGTGTGGGGTCAAACAGTGCATGTGATTTGTGCATCCCTTATAATTCCCCCTAACAGACCAGGGCCCGAAGTTAGGCTCATCTAGATGGTTTCTGGTTCCTCAACTGGAGCATTTGTTTCCTCAGAGATAGGAAAAAATGGCTCCCCTCCGAAATCTTCTTGTGTATATACATCGTCGGGTATAGGAATTCTGCTTAATTCTTGAATAACTGCTCCTCTGTTAAGTCATCGGGAGCGGCAGGCTCAACCGGTAGTGAGGCCCTTAAGGGAGAATCCTTCGAAGAGGCTGGGATTTCCTTAGGCTCCCCAGCCTGGGCCTCATCTTCTCCATATACATTTAAATCTTCATCATCTTGGTCAATCATCGGTGAAGGGCTCCTATGAAGTCTGGTTCTCTCGGCTGCTTGTGATGTCCCTTCTCCTTCAGTCGAGGGCACATACTTGTAAGGTTTGCCATCTGCTCCAAGTCCAAATCTTATGTCCAGAAGGCGATGCCTATGAAGATTCTCGTCAGTAATACATTTCTTGATCCTTAAGAAGTCCGACTCGCTTTTAAGAAGAAGGGATAGTCGATTGCTGTACACTGAGCCTTCTATCTTCGCAAAAGTGTGATATGTATAGAAAAAAGAAGCATGTTAGCGCTCCGATTTCTTAAACAGGTTATTCATTCGAAGGCTAGAAATTTACTTGATTTAAGCCATCTTCTCGCACACCCAGCCTGTCGCTTTATATAAAACCAATCGGCCCTGGGATCCCCTATGTTGCTGTAACCATCAGACAAGACCTTCATGTTGGCTACCGACTCGAAGAAAGAAAAATTTGGGGTTGCTGTAGAACGATGCTTGAAAAGGTAGTAGAACTTCAAGTCTTTAAATGTGAGCTTAGTTTGCAGGATTTCTGCATACGCAATGTATAAAGTGTATAAAGCTGCATAGGCATTGGGATGAAGCTGCATCGGAACAATACCCAATCGTTTTAGGGTTTCAATGACGATTGGAGGAAACGGAGGAATGGCGCCTACTCCACACATGAGTCGACTGACCGTCATATACCCTTCCGGAGCGAGATGAGGCCTATCTTCCCTCCCGGGTGCCTTCACATCATCCCAGGGGATCCCGTGTTTTAAGAAAATTTTCTTAAGTTTTATGTCGTCCAGTTTGGAAGCTAAAGAGTCATTGAATTTCTCAGTTTCTAGAACACCAAGAATCTCATCGGGAGCTCGGTCATCCACTTCGAACTCCTCATCAAGCGAGGTACTCTCAGATGAATCCGATTCTGTTTCTGCCTCATATTCGGATTCAGAATCCTCACCCTTTGGATTAATTGGAAGAACCTTGGGGCTATGGTGCTCAGACATCTCGGGGTCTATTTCTGTTTCAGATCTTGAAGGAGAACGATTACCCGACATTACTGTTTAGGCGAGTAAACATGAGAAATTAGAATATAATTACCCGTCCCCTGTGTGTGCTAGTACAAGTGTGCGCCTGTGCATGCATTAAAGAAAAGCATAAAAATTAGCATGATTATCGAAGTATTAGTCGTCATATGCAGTCAAGTTATGCTGTTGTCCAGTTCAGAAAGTCTTAAGGGCTCTAGCCTAACTGTCCATTGATATACCAGAATCAAGTTGCATTACTTATTTGGTAAGTTCATCGGATCGTTCGTCAACTGGATTGCAAAAATAAGGCCCGGATCGTGACATGTCTCGGGATCGTGATACGCCTTTGGATCGCGAAGCAGATGGGGTCGCGAATCGAGCCAGGCCGTGAAGCAAGGATCGGATCGTGGTATGTTTCTCACGATCCAGGTCTTCCTGCCCTCTCGTGAACCAGTAACCCATTCATCATCGCGACCCGATCTGCTCATTAAATCCCACTCCTCTCATCTGCCACCACGATCCACTGCCACGTCCGCGCCACAACCCAGCCTGACATGCTCCTTCTTCTCCTTCCTTATCCCTCCTCTCCTCCTCCGAGCTCGAACAACAAGATCCATGGCACCTCATCAGCCTCCAGAACCTCGAACGCCACACAACTCCTCCGCTCTCCCCTCTCAAACCAGCGAAAACCCAAGGAAAATGAGAGAGAAATCGTACGAAAGCATTCTCAAATATAATTACCTTTCTTAAATCAGGAAACAAGTGGATTTTCGAAGAGTTAAAAGCTGGGGTTTTTACTCAGGGGAGCTGGCGGCGCAACAATAAACGGAGAAAGAAAGGAAGAGGAGGGAAGGGACCGGTCTATATAGCCAAAGAAAGAAACCGTTGGTCTCCCCTTTTTTATCATATATGGCTCGTGGAGCCTGACGGGCCGCAACGCGTTGAAAAGCCCACCATGGTCCATGACGCGAAGTGATCCCCTCTAGATGTGTTGCACAGTTTATCGCGATCCGTGGTGAGAAATGACGATCTGAGCCCCAACATGATTGATGGATCGGAAAGATAATGTTCCAAGTTCACAGGAATACAACAAGCTATAAATTACTATTTTCTACAATTAGTTCTAAGTCTTACCCGGCGATTTAGTAGCGATATTTCCGAAAAACTCTAGAGATGAGAATTGTCCAATGAACACAGAAATAATTGAAGATCTAGCTGGATATTTATACCAGTCAAAGAAAGCAACTTTCTGAAGTAACATGACATTTCAGACAGACGCGATGTAACACCCCACGTCCATTAATGTCACTCACAAAGGGAATGCATTAACTTTCATGGAGGTTTTAAGTGAATATAGAACAGAAAAATTACAACAAGACAGATAATAAGTAGTACTTGGGAATCTAAAATTTCATTTTATTGCAGCGGAAATTAAACATGTTTGTTACATCATAAAACCATAAATCAGAGTCAAGTATAATATCCATCTTGATAAAACAAAACACATAATCCCATTACATAAATAGCCATTAAAGAAGATAACAAGCTGGACTTTACTTCAACGGTCCAAGCTTTTCCAAAAGAGAGATAAAGCAATCCAATCAAACTCCGCTAGAGCTGTGTCCACCCTGAGGACCTAGAGGGAGAAAAAGGATAGAAATGGAGGGGGTCAGACATAAAGTCTGGCGAGTATGATAATTCTAACAATACTATTATCAAAACAACTAGACTAAGTCATAAGTTGGAAAACAAGGAAATGTCTATGAACTATTGGGTATGGAAGAGCAGATAAAGATAACGTTAAAGGCACACCTAATTACTAACGAATAATTACTACACTGCACCACACCAGTCCCCCTCAAAGTTTGATCCCGCTTGCTTCACTTAGAAATTATATAAATAGCTTCGTGTACCCCTAGCTGACTACATAGGTGTCGTCTGCCCCTATCTCCACTAGGTGTACCCCACTACCCATTTTCGATCGGCTCCCTACTCGTAGATACCCGTGCTGGCCCCACAGTGGGGTGTATCACTCCCTTAAAGTGGCAACCCGATACAACTTGAGAATGCACGGCTTATACCTACACGATGCAACAACGTCTTACCTACCAGCACAGGTCCACACACGCATGTAAAACCCATTGGACTTGTGTTGCCACCGCTACCCCGTTTGGCCTCTTATAGTCAAACCCAGTATGCGTGTCCCGTCCTCGACTTGGGTCGAGCCCACAAAGATACGTTTGGGATACTGGTTGAAATGGGCCCCCACAAACTATCCACCTAAGCTTGTCCCCACTAGTATATCCCACTTAACCCTCTTAGTCATGTTCATTTACATGTGTGTTTGGTTAAGTCTTACTAATCGTATTTCAAATGCCACTAAGGGCACCCACTAGATTCCTTATGCCACCCAAGGCACCTACTTAACCCCCATGTCCCACCTTACATGTTTATCTGGTTAAGTATTTCTTAATTCATTCAGGCCATAACCTCATAAAGACCTCTCACATTAGACTGGCATTTATGGCAGCTGGATTTGCCGGGCGGGTCCGGGCAGTCTTACACCATAAAAGAGTCTAACCTCGTGGCTTCACAACTGTTATGCTTTAATTTGGGCATAGGACCTCTCACATTGGGTTGACATTTGTGACTACTGGATTTGTCGGGCGGGTCCGGGCAGGTTTACGTCACAAACGAGTCCAACCTCGTGTCCTAAGCATTGATTATCACTTATAATCTTTTACCCCAGTTTTGAATATATCCCTATTCAAATCAATAATTACTTCCAATTTTAATGATGTCCATGATTGACTCAATTATGGCCATCCACTTATGGTATGCAAAATCATATCAATTGCACCCAGATTTCTTAATATTAAATCCTTAATATTACCCTTACCCCACGTTATACGTTCGCTTATTCAACGCAAAATATACGTTAGTCTCGAATAGTCTAACTCATAGCACAAAGATAAATTATCACAACATATAGACAAATAAAATAAATCTAATCATAACAGGGGTGAAACTTGCATAAAACTACACATGTTAAGGATCTAAAGGTGTCAACTTGTTAAATGTCACAATTTACATGATATGATCATAACCCAAAATCATGTATAAACTTGCATATGGGGTTTTATGCAGCATAATGAGTGTGTGAACTAGCATCTAACACATAGAACTCACACATGTCATAGCATAATTCTAGATCTAAATAGATGTCATGGCACATGTTCATAATCTTTACTAATCAATCTAAACTTGCATACATGATTTGTCATCAACATAGCCCAAATAATATCAACATTATGACTTGATTAACATGAACTAATTAGCATAGATAATAACATATGACTTTATAACATATATGATTTATCACAATTTAGCATAGAAAATTACAACCTATACAATATCATCATATCATGATTTACAACATATAGGGTATCATCATCACATAACATAGGATTTACAACATACATGATAGCATAAGGTTTACAACAACATATATGACAATTCACATCATTTTCTTATGATCCATATCATATCTTAATCTAATTAATTTAATAATAATCTTGTTAAGATCATCATACTCACAATTAGAGAAGAAAGAGAGTCTTGATTTGCTTTAGAGTTGAGTAGAATTAGAGTTTTGATTAGCTTTCTTCCTTCTTAGTTGGCGGCGGATAGACTGAGTTCCATGGCGGCGGTATGACGGTGGCTATTCTATTTTTCATGTGAATTAGAGTGAGAGACTACCTAGGTATTTATAGAGTTTAGGATTTATTTAGACCGTCAGATCAACTCAGAACTAAACTGAACCGTTAAATTTGCCAACTCAGCCCTAAAGACACATCAGCAGCTCAAGATTGGGCTCAGGCAAACCCTAGCCGACTGGACCAGGTCGACACCCAGGTCGACTGCCCAGTCGACCTTGGGGGGGTGTCGACTCCCCAGTCGACCTGGGGTGCTGGGCGGAAAATTTCCCGCCTAGCCTGATTTGACTCCGAATTTGAAATTTAAATTTTCTGAAATCTGTTTTGAATTTTCTGAAACTTCCGATGGCCATATCTCCTTCATACGAAGTCCAAATCACGCAAACTCGGACTTTATTTCAACCAGAATTCCGAGACGAACACAATGGCGCAACCTGTTTCCCACAATTCTCATGTCTGAGATTAGTTATTCTTTAATTTGTGAATATTATTATGAAAAGAATTACGGGGTGTTACATTCTCCCCTCCTTGAAGGATTTCCCCCGAAATCTTCAAGTTAAGAGGAATGATATCGTAACATCCAATCGTCCATCTACTCAACCATCAAACACAGGCATCCGTTGTCCTTATAGACTTCTAATGCTTTCATGTTTAAATGCACAGTGTGTGTATATGTCTATATCTAATGCAAAATCAGGCGGTCCACTGATTCAGTTGACCTCCTTAATGCAAATCATGATAGTGCCATGCGTCCATTATGTATGCAAAAGTTCCTTAATGTTACATATTATCTCTATATGCGTGCACAATCATTATCTGAATGCATCATCCATATGATAATACAATCATCATACATCCATTTTCCTAAATACAGCCATTTATATGCAATATGCAGTATGAAATGACTGAGCCGATCTACTGCCTAATAGTGTGTGTATATGCATCCACGAGCAACCACTAGCAAACACTTGCATCCACTTTGCATCCATCATACATAACATGTCTCAAACACATGTTTCAGCCACAGGATTATCCTAATTAAAGGTCAAAGATACTAGCGAAAGGATACTCTAAAGGTAAGATAAGTACAAGCTAAGCGATAAAGGAGAAATTAAAAGACATACCCTCAAAAGAAACCCGGTATGAAGAAAGGTGTGCCAACAAGTAAAAGCGGAGCAAAAGAAACCCGGTGGGTTGCTTCACCCATTGGAGGTTCCACTATGGAAGTGGGAAAGTGTCTCGATGGACTTTGTGGATGGATTACCGCGATCAAGGAAGGGTAATACGGGGATTTGGGTTATAGTAGATAGACTTACTAAGAACGCCCATTTCATTCCCGTGAAGAGTAAGAGGACTACTCCATGGTTAGCTTCTGTATACGTCCGAGAGATAGTTCGTTTGCATGGTGTTCCTTCTAGCATAGTAACGACCGCGATCCTATCTTCACTAGCGAATTTTGGAAGAGCTTGCAAGAGGCGGTAGGGACTCAGTTATGTTTGAGCACCGCATATCATCCTCAGACGGACGGCCAAACCGAGAGAGTGAATCGTATTCTAGAGGACCTATTGAGGCTATGTATCCTAGACTTTTGGGGTACATGGGAAGAGAATCTTCCATTGGTGGAGTTCGCATATAATAACAGCTTTCAATCTAGCATTGGCATGGCACCTTTCGAAGCTCTTTACGGACGACCTTGTCGTTCACCTACATGTTGGTGGGAATCTACGGATAAGATCTTACTTGGGCCCGATAATATTAGGGAGACTTCGGAGAAGATCGACTTGATTCGAAGGAGTATGAAAGCAGCGCAAGATAAGCAGAAATCTTATGCAGATAAGAGGAGGACAGATCTTGAGTTTGATGTTGGGGACATGGTCTTTATCAAAGTGTCTCCAATACGGAACGTTGTTCGCTTTGGGTCCGTTAGGAAGTTAGCACCAAAGTTCGTAGGGCTGTTTCCTATTAAGGAAAGGATTGGCCAGATGGCGTATAGAGTGGAGTTGCCTGAGAGACTTAGTGGTGTACACGACGTATTCCATGTGTCACATTTGAGGAAGTGCTTGCACGAGACCACGGAGGTGGTAGAGCCGAACTTGCTTAGAGAGGTGGAGATAGAGCGTGATGCGACGATTCGACGAGCTCCTACGCGCATTCTTGGGTCAGAGATTAAGAAGCTGAGAAATAGAGAGGTCAATCTAGTCAAAGTACAATGCGGAGATGATGAGAGCAACGCTACTTGGGAGACAGAAGAAAAGATGCGTTCGTTGTACCCTTTTCTTTTTGAGGGTATGCCTTTTAATTTCTCCTTTATCGCTTAGCTTGTACTTATCTTACCTTTAGAGTATCCTCTCGCTAGTATCTTTGTCCTTTAGTTAGGATAATCATATGGTTGAAACATGTGTTTGAGACATGTTATGTATGATGGATGCAAGTGTTTGCTAGTGGTTGCTCGTGGACGCATATACACACACTATTAGGCACTAGATCGGCTCAGTCACTTCATACTGCATATTGAATATAAATGGGTGTATTTAGTAAAATGGATGTATGAGGATTTGTTTTTATCATATGGATGCTGCATTCAGATGATGATTGTGCACGCATATAGAGATAATATGTAGCATTAAAGAACTTTTGCATACATAATGGACGCATGGCACTATCATGATTTGCATTAAGGAGGTCAACTGAATCAGTGGACCGCCTGATTTTGCATTAGATATGGACATATACACACACTGTGCATTTAAACATGAAAGCATTAAAAGTCTATAAGGACAATGGATGCCTGTGTTTGATGGTTGAGTAGATGGACGATTGGATGTTAGGATATACATTCTTCTTGACTTGAAGATTTCCGGGACGAAATCCTTTAAGGATGGGAGAATGTAACACCCCGTAATTCTATTGATATTAATATTCACAAATTAAAGAATAACTAATCTCAGACGTGAGAATTGTGGGAAACGGGTTGCGCCATTGTGTTCGTCTCGGAATTATGGTTGAAATAGAGTCCGAGTTTGCGTGAATTGGACTTCGTATGAAGAAGTTATGGCCATCGGAAGTTTCAGAAAATTCAAAACAGATTTCAGAAAATTCAAAATTCGAAGTCAAACAGGCTAGTCGGGAATATTCCCGCCAACACCCCAGGTCGACTGGGCAGTCGACACCCCCCTAGGTCGACTGGGCAGTCGACCTGGGTGTCGACCTGGTCCAGTCGGCTAGGGTTTAGCTGAGCCCAATCTTGAGCTGCTGATGTGTCTTTAGGGCTGAGTTGGCAAATTAAACGGTTCAGGTTAGTTCTGAGTTGATCTGACGGCCTAAATAAATCCTAAACTCTATAAATACCTAGGTAGTCTCTCACTCTAATTCACATGAAAAATAGAATAGCCACCGTCATACCGCCGCCATGGAACTCAGTGTAGCCGCCGCCAACTAAGAAGGAAGAAAGTCAATCAAAACCCTAATTCTACTCAACTCTAAAGCAAATCAAGACTCTCTTTCTTCTCTAATTGTGAGTATGATGATCTTAACAAGATTATTATTAAACTAATTAGATTAAGTTATGAATGGATTATAAGTAAATGATGTGGATTGTCATATATGTTGTTGTAAACCTTATGCTATCATGTATGTTGTAAATCCTATGTTATGTGATGATGATACCCTATATGTTGTTAATCATGCTATGATTATATTGTATAGGTTGTAATTTTCTATGCTAAATTGTGATAAATCATACATGTTATAAAGTCATGATGTTATTATCTATGCTAATTAGTTCATGTTAATCAAGTCATAATGTTGATATTATTTGGGCTATGTTGATGACAAATCATGTATGCAAGTTTAGATTGATTAGTAAAGATTATGAACATATGCCATGACATCTATTTAGATCTAGAATTATGCTATGACATGGGTGAGTTCTATGTGTTAGATGCTAGTTCACACCATCATTATGTTGCATAAAACCCCATATGCAAGTTTATACATGAATTTGGGTTATGATCATATCATGTAAATTGTGACATTTAACAAGTTGACACCTTTAGATCCTTAACATGTGTTGTTTTATGCAAGTTTCACCCCTATTATGATTAGATTTATTTTATTTGTCTATATGTTGTGATAATTTATCTTTGTGCTACGAGTTAGACTATTCGAGTCTAACGTATATTTTGCATTGAATAAGCGAACGTATAACGTGGGGTAGGGGTAATATTAAAGATTTAATATTAAGAAGTTGGGGTGCAATTGATATGATTTTGCATACCATAAGTGGATGGCCATAATTGAGTCAATTATGGACATCATTAAAATTGGAAGTAATTAATGATTTGAATAGGGATATATTCAAAACTGGGGTAAAAGATTATAAGTGATAATCAATGCTTAGGACACGAGGTTGGACTCGTTTGTGACGTAAAACTGCGCGGACCCGCCCGGCAAATCCAGGGTCACAAATGTCAGCCCAATGTGAGAGGTCCTAGGCCCAAACTAAAGCATAACGGTTGTAAAGACACGAGGTTAGACTCTTTTATGGTGTAAGACTGCCCGGACCCGCCCGGCAAATCCAGCTGCCATAAATGCCAGTCTAACGTGAGAGGTCTTTATGAGGTTATGGCCTGAATGAATTATGAAATACTTAACCAGATAAACATGTAAGGTGAGACATGGGGGTTAAGTAGGTGCCTTGGGTGGCATGAGGAATCTAGTGGGTGCCCTTAGTGGCATTTGAAATACGATTAGTAAGACTTAACCAAACACACATGTAAATGAACATGACTAAGAGGGTTAAGTGGGATATACTAGTGGGGACAAGCTTAGGTGGATAGCCTGTGGGGGCCCATTTCAACCAGTATCCCAAACGTATCTTTGTGGGCTCGACCCAAGTCGAGGACTGGACACGCATACTGGGTTTGACTATAAGAGGCCAAACGGGGTAGCGGTGGCAACACAAGTCCAACGGGTTTTACATGCGTGTGTGGACCTGTGCTGGTAGGTAAGACGTTGTTGCATCGTGTAGGTATAAGCCGTGCATTCTCAAGTTGTATCGGGTTGCCACTTTAAGGGAGTGATACACACCACTGTGGGGCCAGCACGGGTATCTACGAGTAGGGAGCCGATCGAAAATGGGTAGTGGGGTACACCTAGTGGAGATAGGGGCAGATGGCACCTATGCAGTCAGCTAGGGGTACACGAAGCTATTTATATAATTTCTAAGTGAAGCAAGCGGGATCAAACTTTGAGGGGGACTGGTGTGGTGCAGTGTAGTAATTATTCGTTAGTAATTAGGTGTGCCTTTAACGTTATCTTTATCTGCTCTTCCATACCCAATAGTTCATAGACATTTCCTTGTTTTCCAGCTTATGCCTTAGTCTAGTTGTTTTGATAATAGTATTGTTAGAATTATCATACTCGCCAGACTTTATTTCTGACCCCCTCCATTTCTATCCTTTTTCTCCCTCTAGGTCCTCAGGGTGGACACAGCTCTAGCGGAGTTTGATTGGATTGCTTTATCTCTCTTTTGGAAAAGCTTGGACCGTTGAAGTAAAGTCCAGCTTGTTATCTTCTTTAATGGCTATTTATGTAATGGGATTATGTATTTTGTTTTATCAAGATGGATATTATACTTGACTCTGATTTATGGTTTTATGATGTAACAAACATGTTTAATTTCCGCTGCAATAAAATGAAATTTTAGATTCCCAAGTACTACTTATTATCTGTCTTGTTGTAATTTTTCTATTCTATATTCACTTAAAACCTCCATGGAAGTTAATGCATTCCCTTTGTGAGTGACATTAATGGACGTGGGGTGTTACACGTGGTATCAGAGCTTAAGGTTACCAGAACAGATAAATTTTTTTGAAAAACTATTTTTCTAAAGTATTTTTGGAAGAAGTGTTTTCAAAACATGTCTTGATGAGTAATTTAAAGAGGAATGTTTTTATGAAAAACATAATCCCCAATAGCCATATCTTTATCTTTCGAATTCTCCATTTTGAATCTTTCCTTTTTCGTTTCAGCATGGTTGAAGATCTTAACCTTCCGGACGGTGTAATGATACCACGATGGTATAGGAGGTTATTAGAGGCTAGGGCCGCTGCAGGTCCAACCAATGTTCCTCCACCACCAGTTGCACCCGCTCCTCCTCCTCGCGTTGACGTGCAAGGAATTTAAGGCTATGGGTGGAAAACCTTTTCAAGGGTCAGAAACGTTTGCGGAAGCTAAAGATTGGCTTAAGGAGGTAGAAGAATTGCTAGAAATCTTTGAAGTGGAAGAAGGGAGGAAGGTCAAATTAGCAGCTTGGTTAATGAAAGGAGAGGCCTCGTTTTGGTGCGAGGTCACTAATGGGGAGCGTCCTGTTGATTCTTGGGCGGATTTCAGACGTAGTTTTGAGGCGAAGTTTCTCTCGAGGGCGAAAGAGAATCTATATATGGAAAGGTTCTTGACATTGAAGCAAGGAAGCCAATCAGTGAAAGAATATGTCAACAAATTTAATCTGTTAGCAAGGTTTGGCTTGGACTTAGTGAACACGCCGGAGAAGAAGGCTCTGAGGTTCGTTAATGGATTGAATGAACCGTTGCAAGGGTTGGCTATGACCCACATCCCTATGGGGGTCACCTTTGAGAAGCTAGTAGACATGGCACTCATGCACGAGGAGAAAGGCGCTAATGCTAATAAGGCACCCGAGAAGATTTCTATACTTAGCTCTAATACTACGTGTAAGACCCCATTTAACGAACTATTAAAGGGTCGAAATCCTTTAAGGAGGGGAGAATGTAATACCCCGTAATTCTTTTAATAATAATATTCACAAATTAAAGAATAACTAATCTCAGACGTGAGAATTGTAGGAAACGGGTTGCGCCATTGTGTTCGCCTCGGAATTCTGGTTGAAATAGAGTCCGAGTTTGTGTGATTTTGACTTCGTATGAAGGAGATATGGCCATCGGAAGTTTTAGAAAATTCAAAACAGATTTCAGAAAATTTAAAAATCAAAATTCGAAGTCAAACAGGCTAGGCGAGAAATTTCCCGCCCAGCACCCAGGTCGACTAGGGAGTCGACTGGGCAGTCGACACCCCAGGGACTAGGTCGACTGCGCAGTCGACCTGGGTGTCGACCTGGTCAGGTCGGCTAGGGATTGACTGAGCCCAATCTTGAGCTACTGATGTGTCTTTAGGGCTGAGTTGGCAAATTTAACGGTTCAGTTTAGTTCTGAGTTGATCTGACGGTCTAAATAAATCCTAAACTCTATAAATACCTAGGTAGTCTCTCACTCTAATTCACATGAAAAATAGAATAGCCACCGTCATACCGCCGCCATGGAACTCAGTCTAGCCGCCGCCAACTAAGAAGGAAGAAAGCTAATCAAAACTCTAATTCTACTCAACTCTAAAGCAAATCAAGACTCTCTTTCTTCTCTAATTGTGAGTATGATGATCTTAACAAGATTATTATTAAATTAATTAGATTAAGATATGATATGGATCATAAGAAAATGATGTGAATTGTCATATATGTTGTTGTAAACCTTATGCTATCATGTATGTTGTAAATCCTATGTTATGTGATGATGATATCCTATATGTTGTAAATCATGCTATGATGATGTTGTATAGGTTGTAATTCTCTATGCTAAGTTGTGATAAATCATACATGTTATAAAGTCATGATGTTATTATCTATGCCAATTAGTTCATGTGTAAACTTGCATATGTGGTTTATGCAATATAATGATGATGTGAACTAGCATCTAACACATAGAACTCACACACCTCTCACACTAGACTGGCATTTATGGCAGCTGGATTTGCCGGGCGGGTCCGGGCAGTCTTACACCATAAAAGAGTCTAACCTCGTGTCTTTACAACTGTTATGCTTTAATTTGGGCCTAGGACCTCTCACATTGGGCTGACATTTGTGACTACTGGATTTGTAAGACTTAACCAAACACACATGTAAATGGAAGTTAATGCATTCCCTTTGTGAGTGACATTTCCTTCACTTGCCTATCATGTACGTTGTAAATCCTATGTTATGTGATGATGATATCCTATATGTTGTAAATCATGCTATGATGATGTTGTATAGGTTGTAATTCTCTATGCTAAGTTGTGATAAATCATACATGTTATAAAGTCATGATGTTATTATCTATGCCAATTAGTTCATATTAATCAAATCATAATGTTGATGTTATTTGGGCTATGTTAATGACAAATCATGTATGCAAGTTTAGATTGATTAGTAAAGATTATGAACATATGCCATGAGATCTATTTAGGTCTAGAATTGTGCTATGACATGTGTGAGTTCTATGTGTTAGATGCTAGTTCACATCATCATTATGTTGCATAAACCACATATGCAAGTTTACACATGAATTTGGGTTATGATCATATTATGTAAGCTGTGACATTTTTACCAAACAAGTTGACACCTTTAGGTCCATAACATGTGTAGTTTTATGCAAGTTTCACCCCTATTATGATTATATCTATTTTATTTGTCTATATGTTGTGATAATTTATCTTTGTGCTATGAGTTAGACTATTCGAGTATAACGTATATTTTGCGTTGAATAAGAGAACGTATAACGTGGGGTAGGGGTAATATTAAGGATTTAATATTAAGAAATTGGGGTGCAATTGATATGATTTTGCATATCATAAGTGGATGGCCATGATTGAGTCAATTATGGACATAATTAAAATTGGAAGTAATTAATGACTTGAATAGGGATATATTCAAAACTGGGGTAAAAGATTATAAGTGATAATCAATGCTTAGGATACGAGGTTGGGCTCGTTTGTGACGTAAACCTGCCCGGACCCGCCCGACAAATCCAGTAGTCACAAATGTCGGCCCAATGTGAGAGGTCCTAGGCCCAAACTAAAGCATAACAGTTGTAAAGGCACGAGGTTAGACTCTTTTATGGTGTAAGACTGCCCGGACCCGCCCGGCAAATCCAGCTACCATAAATGCCAGTCTAATGTGAGAGGTCTTTATGAGGTTATGGCCTGAATGAATTATGAAATACTTAACCAGATAAACATGTAAGGTGGGACATGGGGGTTAAGTAGGTGCCTTGGGTGGCATGAGGAATCTAGTGGTTGCCTTTAGTGGCATTTGAAATACAATTAGTAAGACTTAACCAAACACACATGTAAATGAACATGACTAAGAGGGTTAAGTGGGATGTACTAGTGGGGACAAGCTTAGGTGGATAGCTTGTGGGGGCCCATTTCAACCAGTAACCCAAACGTATCTTTGTGGGCTCGACCCAAGTCGAGGACGGGACACGCATACTGGGTTTGACTATAAGAGGCCAAAACGGGGTAGCGGTGGCAACGCAAGTCCAACGGGTTTCATATGCGTGTGTGGAGCCGGGCTGGTAGGTAAGACGTTGTTGCATCGTGTAGGTATAAGTCGTGCATTCTCAAGTGGTATCGGGTTGCCACTTTAGGGGAGTGATACACCCCACTGTGGGGCCAGCACGGGTATCTACGAGTAGGGAGCCGATCGAAAGTGGGTAGTGGGGTACACCTAGCGGAGATAGGGGCAGGCGGCACCTATGTAGTCAGCTAGGGGTACACGAAGCTATTTATATAATTTCTAAGTGGAGCAAGTGGGATCAACCTTTTGGGTGACTGGTGTGGTGCAGTGTAGTAATTATTCATTAGTAATTAGGTGTGGCTTTAACGTTATCTTTATCTGCTCTTCCTTACCCGATAGTTCATAGACATTTCCTTGTTTTCCAGCTTATGCCTTAGTCTAGTTACTTTGATAATAGTATTGTTGGAATTATCATACTCGCCACACTTTATGTCTGACCCCCTCTATTTCTATCTTTTTTTCCCCTCCAGGTCCTCAGGGTGGGCCCAGCTCTAGTGGAGCTTGATTGGATTGCTTTATCTCTCTTTTGGAAAGCTTGGACCGTTGAAGTAAAGTCCAGCTTGTTATCTTCTTTAATGGCTATTTATGTAATGGGGTTATGTATTTTGTTTTATCAAGATGGATATTGTACTTGACTCTGATTTATGGTTTTATGATGTAACAAACATGTTTAATTTCCGCTGAAATAAAGTTTTAGATTTCCAAGTACTACTTATTATCTGTCTTGTTATAATTTTTCTGTTCTATACTCACTTAAAACCTCCATGGAAGTTAATGCATTCCCTTTGTGAGTGACATTAACGGACGTGGGGTGTTACACGTGAAAAACATAAGCTTAGTTTTTCTGTTTCATCATCATGTCCGTACCTTATTCGATTCGGGCGCATCGCATTCGTTTATCTCTACATCATTAGTTGAATCACTGCACTTAAACACCAGTTTAGTAGAGGATCCCTTAGTTGTTTCGAATCCAATTGGGGGCTCAGCTTATTTGTCCATGATGTGTTTGGATTTGAAAATTTCTGTACTTAGCGTTGAGTTTAGATGTGATGCTTATGTTTTGGGCTTCACGGGCTATGGGCTAATTTTAGGAATGGATTGGTTATCCAGAAATGGGGCCGTTCTTGATTGTGAAAGGAGAGTAGTTAGGCTCATGACTCGCCTTGGCAACACTCTCGAAATCTTTTGTAATCCCATAAATTCCGTTATGCTAAGTTATTTAGAATCGCTTGACGCGTCGATGGAAAATCTACGATCTGTTAGAGTGGTCCGAGAATACTCGGATGTGTTTGAGGAGATGAAGGGCTTGCCTCCGAAGCGGGAGATAGATTTTCGAATATATCTTGTGGATAATGCAAAACCAGTATCTTTTCCAGTACGCCACATGGCTCCCTGTAACACCCCGAATTTTCTATTAACACTAAAGTTGCTAAAATATAAAAATATTAATAAGTGTGTAAGAGAGGGGATGTATCTAATATGAATATAAAAATATTAATAAGTGTGTAAGAGAGGGGATGTATCTAATATGAATATAAAAATATTAATAAGTGTGTAAGAGAGGGGATGTATCTAATATGAATATAAAAATATTAATAAGTGTGTAAGAGAGGGGATGTATCTAATATGTATATAAAAACAATAATAAGTGTGTAAAAGGGGGGATGTATCTAATGTGTACATTGTAGAATATATATATATATATATATGGGCAGTTAATGCAAACATGAATAGAATTAATTTGCTGAGTGTTTGCTAAGTCACTTCTGACTCATTGCTGAGTCAACAAGATAAACCCCATCTTGTCTGAACGGCTGCGGTTATTTCTAGGTTAAATCTAATGGCCTAAATGAATTCTAAAATCTATAAATAAGTGGGTAGACCCTAGACCTAAATCACTTGTAAAATTAGAGAAGCTACCGTCATGCTGCTGCCATGGAGTTCAGCATAGCCGTCACAAACTAAGAAGAGGAAGCCTAATCATCTACAACTAAATCTACACAAATCAAATCAAAAGATCTCTCTTTCTCTAATTCTTTTCTTTTGTTGGTGAGTATGATGATTCTCACAAGACTATTACAAACTAATTTGACTCAGTTATGAATGGATCACAAGAAAGTGATGTGATTTGTAATTGTAAATTCTATATATTGTGGATCTCTTATTATGTTATTATGTTGTCGTATGATGTAAATTATATATGCTATGTCATGCTATGTTGTAAATTCTCTTATGCTATGTCGTGCTATGTTGAGAATCATGTCAAGCTATGTTATACTATCATACTATGCCATGTTATAAATCATGCTATATTATGTTGAAAAATCATGATGTTGTTGGATCATGCTTAAAGTTATGTTTTTTTTTCTTAATTTAAATGGATCTTGTTTATGGGAATTTGCCTATTAGGTTAGGTGTACCGATAAACTTGAAACTATAATTAAATAAAACTTGATTATGGGAATTTGCCTATTGAGTTAGGTGTACCCATATAAAACCATGTTGTTAAAAAATTAGATGATGTTGATTCACACATGTTCATATGTAAGTTTATGAAAATTGATTGAGATCATATTAGGTGAATTTTGAACAAGTTGACACCTTTAGATCCATGACATGTATAATCTATGCAAGTTGGACATATGCAAGTTTCACCCCTTATTATGATTCATTTGGTCACATATACATGTTGTTATTATGATAATCTCTTTTATGCTATGAGTTAGGCTATTCGAGTCTAACATATATTTTGCGAATAAACGTTCAAACGTGGGGTAGGGGTAATATTAGGAATTAATAAATTGGGTGCAATTTTGTAAGATGTTGCATACCATGAATGAATGTCCATAATTGAGTCAATTATGGACATTGTTAAAAATTGGAAGTAATTAATAATTCAAGTAGGGAATTATTAAAATTGGGGGAAAGTGGATTATTATTAATAATCAATGCTTAGGACACGAGGTTGGACCCGTTTGTGATGTAAACCTGCCCGGACCCGCCCGGCAAATCCAGTAGTCACAAATGTCGGCCCAATGTGAGAGGTCCTAGGCCCAAACTAAAGCATAACAGTTGTAAAGACACGAGGTTAGACTCTTTTATGGTGTAAGACTGCCCGGACCCGCCCGGCAAATCCAGCTGCCATAAATGCCAGTCTAATGTAAGACTGCCCGGACTCTTCTATTCAGGCCATTATATTATATATATAATATATATTTCATCGATTACTATTTAAAACGAATTTTATAAATAGTTTCATATTTGTTTCAAAAACATTTCAACTTCCATTTCAAATTCAAATCAAAATTGAATTTTCTATTATAAATCCTTTACTTTCATTTCTATTTGATTTCAATTCAAATCAAATTCGTTTTCTATTCAATTCAAATCAAATTCGTTATATATTCAATTGAAATCAAATTCTTTTTATATTCAATTGAAATCGAATTCGTTTTATATTCAATTGAAATCGAATTCGTTTTCTATTCAATTCGAATTCAATTTATTTTCTATTCAATTCAAATTCAATTGGTTTTCTATTCAATTCAAATTCAATTCGTTTTCTATTCAATTCAAATCAAATTCGTTATATATTCAATTGAAATCAATTTCGTTTTATATTCAATTGAAATCGAATTCGTTTTATATTCAATTGAAATCGAATTAGTTTTATATTCAATTGAAATCGAATTCGTTTTCTATTCAATTCGAATTCAATTCGTTTTCTATTCAATTCAAATTCAATTGGTTTTCTATTCAATTCAAATTCAATTCGTTTTCTATTCAATTCAAATCAAATTCGTTATATATTCAATTGAAATCAAATTCGTTTTATATTCAATTCGAATTCAATTCGTTTTCTATTCAATTCAAATTGGATTTCTATTCAATTCAATTCAAATTGGTTTTCTATTCGATTCAATTCAAATTGGTTTTCTATTCGATTCAATTCAAATTTAAAAATGAATATAATCGATATAAAAATCGTTCGCGTCAAAATAGCGCATCTCTAATCAATACGGCTTTATATATTTCAATAATTCCTTTATTCTATTCAACAAATGAATATTTATTTTTTTCAACACACGACTAATCTCAACGAATGAGTACTATCCACGTGTGACTATTTTTGTTAAAATATTTCGTTCAACACATGACTAATCTCAACGGATGAGTACAGTCAACACATGAACCTTTATTTTATAATATTCTTTATTTTCTAAATTGGAATGAGGCCCAATCAATTACCATATAAAGTTAATTATATGGATTCCATTCAACGCATGTATATAATATCAACGATAGATAATCAACCATCAACCAAAGTGCACTACACTGTATAAGCATCAAATATAGATATCTAACGCTTATAACAGCCTTTCAATCAATCGATCGACATACTACTAATTATTGGGATTAGTGTATGCCGTATTTTATCCTAATACCCGTGTGGGGTTTCAAACAATCAAACGCAAATTTTATTTGTGCAGTTGGGCGATGTGTAAAATTTATCGACCCAATCAATATCAGTCAAATCAGTGTATATAAACAAATCGGTCGATTTGTTTATAGATATTTATTTATTCACGTTCACGTTAAAAATTATATTTTTATCGATAAAATATTTTTAACTATACAAATATTTTATTTTCTTTCAACACATTAATTTTTTGTTCATTTACCCAATAAAATGATATTTTTATTTTTCTAACTTATTTTAGAAAATTTCGGCGGCATAACGGCACAATACTAGAAACGGGACGAGGCCTAGCCTTATCCCCGGTCTAGTGAAGGCCCACGCCATTCACACATCAATCAAATCCATTCAATTCACCAAAAAATTCAATTCAAACCAAATAATCTAACCAACTACACAACCAAACAAACAAGTCCATGGTCTGTGGACGATTGTGTCGGGTGCTACTAAGCACCGTCTGCATCCTAGTATATATATAACTAGAAAAGAAATTGAAGAGTGAGAAATTCTCACCAATAGCTATCCAATACCACGACTCTTCATTTATAGAAATCTTCATCGTTCTCGCCCTTTTATCACCTTCGTTGCCCGTATTCTCTACATATATAAAAAATCACATTTCTATTTCGAAATTTAAATTATAAAGATCATATTTTTATACGGTGTTTATATATATATAACTGAAAATAAAATTCACTGTTATTTACATTGATTTGTATATAGACTCAATGTGAATTTACATACAAATCATGTTTTTAAATCAATGCTAATTTTATTTTTAAAATCATGTTATTCTATTTTTAAAACATCATGCTATTTTAAAACAATGCAAATTCTATTTTTAAAACAATGCAACTTTTATTTTTAAAACAATGCAACTTCTATTTTTAAAACATCATATTTTTACATCAAGTCTATTTCTATAAACATCATATATATATATATATATATATATATATATATTGTCATTTCTATTTCGAAAACAACACATTTTTATATCATGCTATATTTAATTAAAAACTGATTTTTAAATGATGTTTTTAACATAAAAACTGCTCTTTTTTTTTTTAAATAATGTATTTAACATAAAAAAAAACTACTGTTATATATAATGTATTTAACATAAAAAAAACTATTGTTATTACCTTTCTTCCTCGACGTTGTAATTCTGGAACTCGCTCGCCGCTTAGGGCTCCATTTTTCACGATAATCAAGGCGCCGAATATTGATCAGGAAATGCCCCGACGACGCCCTTCGCAAGAGCCATCTCCACCTAGCACAGTTCCCAATTCGAACCCCCCTCCCTCTCGAAAAACGGATGTGAACGGCTCAGCTTTAGGACGAGATTTCTCGCGATTTTCAATCTGAAAATCGATCATACTATATAGGCAGATAGATCTCACCTAGGTTGATAAAATTTGCATTGGAGATTCGTTAATTTGTTGCGTGGATTGTTAGAAAGGAGGAGGAGAAGAATTGAAGATTTTCGTCGTTCGTTTGGTTAGAGGCGGCCTTGAAATAGTTGACCACGGTAAATGAAGATAAGGGTTTGACTAGGGTTATTTATATTTATATTGAATTTAATTTAATTCTAAAATAACCGGTTTAATCTCTGAACTCCAAATCAAACTCAACGAATGCCGCCCCTAGCTAAATACCCCTCATTCCGAACACAATGGGATATGTATCGTAGGCTGATTCGACTGTTTCGACCAGTTTTCGTCAAAATCAAAATATAACTCTATATATTGAATTTGAACGCGCATTTCAATTTACCGGGGTCACATACTAACTCTAAAAATTCCCGAAAAATATTTTCTAGCTTCGTATTGACGATACGGTCCTAACAAAACTAGTTTCATCGAATTCTGAGACCGTTTGAAAAATGGTCATTTTCCAGTCGATTAAAATCAACTAAAACTGGTCAAGCGCGTTTTCCTTTGCCACGCTCACATATTGATTCGAAAAATTATGAGATTTAAAACCTAGCAATAATTTGACATCACAGATCCAACAAAAGTGGTTTCGTTGAAATCCGAGGTCGTTTGCAAAATGGCTATTTTTAAGGGCCTGAATTCCATAGCGACTATTCAGAATTTTCAACTGGACATATCTTTTTATCCCCGCTATGAAATTTTGATTTTTCGGATTCGTTGGAAAGATATTATCAAATAGATCCTATTATTTTTGGTTTCACTAAAATCCGGTTTGGTTTGCACCCGGTATGCTCAATTGAAGTTTGAAATCGAATTATCGAACTACCGCGCCATTTTCAATTCCTTTTATAATTATAAATAAATATTTATATTCTATCATCGATTCAAACGAATATATACGTTCGAATTATATTCAAAATAAATTTCTCGTCGATATTATTTAAAATAATTCATTTTAAATAATCAAAATTCGCTAAAATTGCCAAAATAAAAAATTTAAATTGGCCTAGATTTTCGGATTGTTACAATCTCCCCCACTTAAAACTTTTCGTCCCCGAAAAGGAACAAAGTCGAAAGTGGTTTGATTAATCAACTCTACGTTCGAACTGGCTTTCATTCTCCAACTTTTCAGTTTCTGAGAATTTTCAAATTTTCAAAAATTTGGCTAACACCCTAAATTTTCGAAAAATTTCGCCATAACCTCCCCTACACCGGGAGCCACGGGAAAATCCCGAAATTGCCATATAGGCCTTCTGATCTCAAAAAGAAAAAGAAAAAGCCAAGCAGCTAGCCAATCGGCTCATAAAATCATCATCACCCAAACAAAACAGTAAATTATAATAAACATGTACCTATTTGTCGGGCAAACAAATTTTATTCTCTGCTCTAGCCTCCTTGCTATGACCTGTTCAATGTAAGTACATGTATATGCAAGCAAATGCGACCAATTTTCAATACAACTCACTTTTTGGTACAATTTGACTAAATGGTTCAAAATTATCAAACAAATAAACAAACAACACAACCATCAATCAATTAGTGAATTAACGTTTCAAATTCGTAACTTTGATATATATTCTAAAAATCAGATTTTTGATGCAAAATCACAACAATAAGCCCTATCTAATTTTGGTTCTCACACTAGTCAATAGGAAATATATAGAAATCACGCTTTCGAAACTCGAATACCAATTATGATGATGTCTAGACTATCATCAGAATCGTCTCCGGGCGACTAGAGTGAGATTCTATATCTATCCAGTATATTAAAAATTCAAATACACGTGGATCAGACGTATAGCAAAGTCTATATATACTGGACTGTCCAAATTCAAACATAGTAACTAATCAAATACGAATAGTTGATTTAAATTTTCAAAACAAAATTGTTTTCATTTTCAAAAATATACTCTTCACACTCGTTCTAGGATACTACTGATCCCATCTCTAACGAGTCATTCCATTGGATATTACTAATCCAATATCTGATGAATTCTTTCGTATGGTTCTAATGTGTCTTGTTCTCTGAGCTTTGTAAACCAAAGCTCTGATACCAACTGTGAAGTCCCGTAACTTCCCCGGTGAGGAAAGCGCGGATAGTTCGAGAGCAAACCACAACAGAACGCAGACGAAAGAACATTTCATTGTATATTACAACAATGCATCAGATTACAAGAATATACAGAGTATAAATGAATAAATATTACACAGAAATATCAGAGATTTAAATTACATTTAAATACATAGCAGCGGAAAATAATACAATACACAACTAGAAGAGATATACGGATACAAAGCTTTCCGGATATCATTCCAGCTGTAAACCAGGATCCTATGAATATAAATCTGCAAAACCAAAACTACTAGCTGCCCGTCGAAAATAAGGGCACCCAGAGTTTAGGTTAAAACAATAAACTCCAGGTCAGTCATGTGACTGGTGTGAGAACTAAAACAGTTGTAAATCTTTATTTTAAAGTTCGGTAAATCAACGGACCACGCCGTATAACACGGAACGAGCTTCCTCCCAAGAATACCAGTGCATATAAGTAAACAACGCAATGCTTTTTCTAAAAATGAAGCTATTATAAGACCCAGGTCCCATCACACAATGCAACGCAGCCGGAGGATAGGGTTTTCCCTTATAATAGCCAAACATGCTTAGTACATTTAAAACAAATCATTTGATACTACTATAAGTGCATAGCGTGTAAAAAAACTTCAAATCATAAGTATCAATCATAGACGGCATGGGTACCATATATCATGTCGCCATACTAGTTCTACAATTAAAACCGCAATACACGTATTGGAAATTGGATTTCCATCATGGTGGCTCCTGATTCGAAAGATCGATCGCGTAGTGCAATTCCCCACGGCTTACGTCCCAGCAAGAGAAAACACCGTCTGCACATCCGCACATTTGGGACCAGAGTATCACCGCGGCTTACGTCCCAGCGAGAGAAAACACCGCTTACTCTATATATCCCTGAGCACTAGGCTCATCTCGGTCGACCGAATCCACGACACCACTAAGGTGCCCATCCACTAAAAAGCATACTGATCAAACCATCAGTTTACCACCATACCGGGATGTGAGGCTCGTGAATCAACGCTATACACAAAGCCATGCTATATCAGCTGCGCTTTGATCATCATCCACCAAACTTTGCTTTTCAACAAAAGTCTGGATCACTGCATCTCAGCATGCCACACTATCAATCCATATCGTACCACTGATTTCTGCCAATATATAACCTCTGAGCTCGTATGTCTCAGAGAAGGGCGTTAAGCAAGAGAATAAATTCTCCGCCGCCAAACAGATATATATTTAGCAGAGATCAACGAATACAATATAAAGGAATACAATGTCAGACACACCATACATTTACAAGTTCGTTCTGGGTCTGAACGAAACCGGAGGCACTTTCCTCGCATATCCATCCATCTCCAAGTACGTCTGGACGACCACCAACTATTTCCATCCTCTTGGGTGTACAGCCCAATCAGGATCGTCAGTAATTATCCAAACGATGTGAATACTTCTGGTCTTCAACCACCGTCTTCATCTTCGACATATCGTCGAATCGGTTATTCAGAATGGGTATAAACCCGGCCTTTCCGAACAACCCGCGTATATTAAAAATAAATGTTACACAAACACAACATACGCCTCATTCCAATTCATTAGTTACTAACCGTAAATTAGTAAGAGAGCAATTCCCCAAATATTAACCCCGAAGGCCGAAACCAACATCAGATCAATATCCAGGAAACCATTCTTCTTAACTAACCTTCAGCTAGTTTCTAAATTTCAATTCTTAGGGAAAGGTTCCCATTAATTTTATCCAAGATAAATTCTTTAAAATTTATCCTTTAATCTTCCTTTAGATGTCATTTCAAACCAAATTATGGTTTTCCAAACTAGTCGAGATTAGCGAACCATACCGAAGTAATTATTTAATCTATTTCTCAATCCCAACCTATTCATCCCATGAAGCAAAACTGGTAATAATCCATATTTAACACCACAGTGTTATCGGTAAAATTAATTACCATTTCACGTTCAAATCTGATTAAAGATTTAACTATCGCTTTGGAGCAAAACTGGTGATACTCCATCCTCGCTCATTTTCTAAAGTTGATAATTTAAATTATCAATCCACATTTCAATTTAATTGAAAATTCATTAAAACTCTTTTTACTGGGTTAAAGAACTAGTGTCATTTAAAACACAGTTCACGATAAACCCAAATCACATTCTATTTATTATCGGGTTAAAGAACTAGTGTTATTTAAAACACAGTTCACGATAAACCCATGAATCAATTCTATTTAAACCCATTTCAAATCCAATTTATTTATTTAAAAATAAATGGGTTTTAATTTCAGTTCAAAACTAGTTCATTTCGATAAAAATCTATTTTTATCTTTTCAAATATGGAGTTTTTCATCCCAATCTATCCCAAATCATTTCTTATGATTTTACACTAATTATTACTATTTTTAATAATTTTATCAAGGCCCGTACAGTCGATTTCCATCAACGGCCATCAAACTGCACTTACAACGACCTTTTCCAAATTTGATTTGGACGTATCTCCAAATCCAATCGTTAGATTTCAAATTTCTAATATTCGTTAGAAAGCTCTTTTCGATACGAACCCAACGGTTCCGGTTTTAGGAGAATCCGACGGTCGGATCTCCCGTAATGTCCGTTCGAAATCAATGGTCGAAATTCGCGAACTACCGCGGCGCGTTCTAATCAGGCCATTATATTATATATATAATATATATAATATTTCGTTATATATATAATATATATAATATATATTTCGTCGATTACTATTTAAAATGAATTTTATAAATAGTTTCAAATTTGTTTCAAAAACATTTCAACTTCCATTTCAAATTCAAATCAAAATTGAATTTTCTATTATAAATCCTTTACTTTCATTTCTATTTGATTTCAATTCAAATCAAATTCGTTTTCTATTCAATTCAAATCAAATTCGTTATATATTCAATTGAAATCAAATTCGTTTTATATTCAATTGAAATCGAATTCGTTTTATATTCAATTGAAATCGAATTCGTTTTCTATTCAATTCGAATTCAATTCATTTTCTATTCAATTCAAATTCAATTGGTTTTCTATTCAATTCAAATTCAATTCATTTTCTGTTCAATTCAAATCAAATTTGTTATATATTCAATTGAAATCAAATTCGTTTTATATTCAATTGAAATCGAATTCGTTATATATTCAATTGAAATCGAATTCGTTTTATATTCAATTGAAATCGAATTCGTTTTCTATTCAATTCGAATTCAATTCGTTTTCTATTCAATTCAAATTCAATTGGTTTTCTATTCAATTCAAATTCAATTCATTTTCTATTCAATTCTAATCAAATTCGTTATATATTCAATTGAAATCAAATTCGTTTTATATTCAATTCGAATTCAATTCGTTTTCTATTCAATTCAAATTGGATTTCTATTCGATTCAATTCAAATTGGTTTTCTATTCGATTCAATTCAAATTGGTTTTCTATTCGATTCAATTCAAATTGGTTTTCTATTCGATTCAATTCAAAATTAAAAACGAATATAATCGATATAAAAATTGTTCGCGTCAAAATAGCGCATCTCTAATCAATACGGCTTTATACATTTCAATAATTCCTTTATTCTATTCAACAAATGAATATTTATTTTTGTCAACACACGAATAATCTCAACGAATGAGTACTGTCCACGTGTGACTATTTTTGTTAAAATATTTCGTTCAACACACGACTAATCTCAACGGATGAGTACAGTCAACACATGAACCTTTATTTTATAATATTCTTTATTTTCTAAATTGGAATGAGGCCCAATCAATTACCATATAAAGTTAATTATATGGATTCCATTCAACGCATGTATATAATATCAACGATAGATAATCAACCATCAACCAAAGTGCACTACACTGTATAAGCATCAAATATAGATATCTAACGCTTATAACAGCCTGTCAATCAATCGATCGACATACTACTAATTATTGGGATTAGTGTATGCCGTATTTTATCCCAATACCCGTGTGGGGTTTCAAACAATCAAACGCAGATTTTATTTGTCCAGTTGGGCGATGTGTAAAATTTATCGACCCAATCAATATCAGTCAAATCAGTGTATATAAACAAATCGGTCGATTTGTTTATAGATATTTATTTATTCACATTCACGTTAAAAATTATATTTTTAACGATAAAATATTTTTAACTATATAAATATTTTATTTTCTTTCAACACATTAATTTTTTGTTCATTTACCCAATAAAATGATATTTTTATTTTTCTAACTTATTTTAGAAAATTTCGGCGGCATAACGGCACGATACTAGAAACGGGACGAGGCCTAGCCTTATCCCCGGTCTAGTGAAGGCCCACGCCATTCACACATCAATCAAATCCATTCAATTCACCAAACAATTCAATTCAAACCAAATAATCTAACCAACTACACAACCAAACAAACAAGTCCATGGTCTGTGGACGATTGTGTCGGGTGCTACTAAGCACCGTCTGCATCCTAGTATATATATATAACTAGAAAAGAAATTGAAGAGTGAGAAATTCTCACCAACAGCTTTCCAATACCACGACTCTTCATTTATAGAAATCTTCATCGTTCTCGCCCTTTTATCACCTTCGTTTCCCGTATTCTCTACATATATAAAAAATCACATTTCTATTTCGAAATTTAAATTATAAAGATCATATTTTTATACGGTGTTTATATATATAAAACTGAAAATAAAATTCACTGTTATTTACATTGATTTGTATATAGACTCAATGTGAATTTACATACAAATCATGTTTTTAAATCAATGCTAATTTTATTTTTAAAATCATGTTATTATATTTTTAAAACATCATGCTATTTTAAAACAATGCAAATTCTATTTTTAAAACAATGCAACTTTTATTTTTAAAACAATGCAACTTCTATTTTTAAAACATCATATTTTTACATCAAGTCTATTTCTATAAACATCATATATATATATATATTTTCATTTCTATTTCAAAAACAACACATTTTTATATCATGCTATATTTAATTAAAAACTGATTTTTAAATGATGTTTTTAACATAAAAACTGCTCTCTCTTTTTTTAAATAATGTATTTAACATAAAAAACTACTGTTATATATAATGTATTTAACATAAAAAAAAACTACTGTTATTACCTTTCTTCCTCGACGTTCTAATTCTGGAACTCGCTCGCCGCTTAGGGCTCCATTTTCACGATAATCAAGGCGCCGAATGGTGATCAGGAGATGCCCCGACGACGCCCTTCGCAAGAGCCATCTCCGCCTAGCACAGTTCCCAATTCGAACCCCCCTCCCTCTCGAAAAACAGATGTGAACGGCTCAGCTTTAGGACGAGATTTCTCGCGATTTTCAATCTGAAAATCGATCATACTACATAGGCAGATAGATCTCACCTAGGTTGATAAAATTTGCGTTAGAGATTCGTTAATTTGTTGCGTGGATTATTAGAAAGGAGGAGGAGAAGAATTGAAGATTTCCGCCGTTCGTTTGGTTAGAGGCGACCTTGAAATGAGTTGACCATGGTAAATGAAGACAAGGGTTTGACTAGGGTTATTTATATTTATATTTAATTTAATTCTAAAATAACCGGTTTAATCTTTGAACTCCAAATCAAACTCAACGACTGTCGCCCCTAGCTAAATACCCCTCATTCCAAACACAATGGGATATGTATCGTAGGCTGACTCGACTGTTTTGACCAGTTTTCGTCAAAATCAAAATATAACTCTATATAT
Organism: Allium sativum; assembly: GCA_030737875.1. Taxonomy (NCBI): domain Eukaryota; kingdom Viridiplantae; phylum Streptophyta; class Magnoliopsida; order Asparagales; family Amaryllidaceae; genus Allium; species Allium sativum. The sequence continues at coordinate 435,591,346 of CM060920.1, forward strand.
TGAATTTGAACGCGCATTTCAATTTACCGGGGTCACATACTAACTCTAAAAATTCCCAAAAAATATTGTCTAGCTTCGTATTGACGATACGGTCCTAACAAAACTAGTTTCATCGAATTCTGAGACCGTTTGAAAAATGGTCATTTTCCAGTCGATTAAAATCAACTAAAACTGGTCAAGCGCGTTTTCCTTTGCCACGCTCACATATTGATTCGAAAAATTATGAAATTTAAAACCTAGCAATAATTTGACATCACGGATCCAACAAAAGTGGTTTCGTTGATATCCGAGGTCGTTTGCAAAATGGCTATTTTTAAGGGCCTGAATTCCATAGCGACTATTCAGAATTTTCAACTGGACATATCTTTTTATCCCCGCTATGAAATTTTGATTTTTCGGATTCGTTGGAAAGATATTATCAAATAGATCCTATTTTTTTTGGTTTCACTAAAATCTGGTTTGGTTTGCACCCGGTATGCTCAATTGAAGTTTGAAATTGAATTATCGAACTACCGCGCCATTTTCAATTCCTTTTATAATTATAAATAAATATTTATATTCTATCGTCGATTCAAACGAATATATACGTTCGAATTATATTCAAAATAAATTTCTCGTCGATATTATTTAAAATAATTCATTTTAAATAATCAAAATTCGCTAAAATTGCCAAAATAAATTTTTTAAATTGGCCCAGATTTTCGGATTGTTACACTAACCCGCTGAAGGATCGGGAGAGTATAAAGGCGCCAGAGATTTAGCGCCCCCAGAATTTCTACCTCGCTGAAGGATTGGAGAGCAGACCTAAAACGAGCTCGAACACTAACCCACTGAAGGATCGGGAGAGTATAAAATTGTTAGAAATTTAGCGCTAAAAGAATCCTTTCCCCCCACCTTTCATAATAGGGGACAACACACATGACTCTAATCAATCATTAATAAGCCCTGGCCAGGCATCATATTAGATGATTGATTGGGGGCATATACACACACATCACATCTCTGCACAGAAATTTTAAAATTTTGCTAATGCGATTCATGATTTAATTTTCAATTAATTATGGTTTAAATATTTGTGGATAATGCGATAAATTAAAATTGCCGGTTCGCAGGTTTAGTTCCCCTTTTTATGTGACTGATTTGTCTTGAAGGGAAACTCTTGTTCATATCACGACAAGGATGAAAGTCAAGGTCAACCAAGACGAATCATCCCCTTATACCGTTATGTTGGCTACTTAGGAGGTTGCGCAGAGATGCAAGGAACTTGGAATCACTGCATTGCATATTAAATTAAAGGCAACAAAAATCAATTTTCATTTACTAAGATACAGGGATACAAGATAAGATAGATAAACAAAAGTGAGGGCCATTATCACAATTACATTTTCTGGCCAGTGGAAATTCTAAAAGTCCTAAGAACAAAATATGAACTAACATCTGCATCCTGCTCATCCTTGGGGGGCTACTTTGGCTTCTTGCTCTTCTTCTGCTTCCCCGACTCCTCCTTGTCAACATCCGAACGATCACCTTTTTTCCTCTTCCTCTTATCAACAAGAGGCTCTGGCGAAGAACTAGAAGATTGAGAGGCGAGTTGTGAAGTTATTGATCGGGAGGAGAATCTTATGACCAGCCCAGTTTTGGGATCGATTTCAGAGATAGGGGGCACGTATACTGGGTCTTGTTCCCCTTTCATAAGAAACAACTGCTTCTCTTCCTTATCCTGTTTATCAGCCAAGGTTTCATCACCACCACCCTTGATTTCATCTGTAATAACAACGTCATCCTCTTCATCCCTGTGACCACCGTCCGTGTCCTTCAAAGCAGCAATAAACTCGGCATCTGCAGGAACATCAGTGTTGGGTACCATAGGTGCTACGGTTACCTATTCACCACCCTCAGTTTGCTTTGAAATCTCAGAAATTTCAGCATCAGTGCCTGAGGAGATGTCAACTTTCTCTGCCTCCGCCTTCTTTTCTTCCCTTTTCTCGGTCAATGTGTCACCTGTATTATTGTAATGACCCGCATTTTTCAATGGTATAATAATTTATTTATTTAATTATTAAATTAGTGATTTAGAAATTCAATGGTCGTTTAATTAAATAATGGTGAATATTTAATTAAAATAATAAATTAAATAATATATTTAATTCTGAAATAATCAGGATTGGCTGAAATGGCGATATGGTGTGAACTGGATCATCTGTGATATTTAATTCAGTTTAGAATTGATTTAGAATAACAAATATATTATTTAAACGACAGTTTGAATGTATAATTATATTATAATTAAAATCGAGCTCGAAATGGCGCTGCAGTTCGTTATTTGGTGACTCGAACTTCAATTGAATATACAGAAGCCGTTTTAGCTCGGATTTCTGTGAAATAAGAAACGTTAGGAGCTGGTGAAGTATATTTTTCTAATGGAAGAGAAAAATCGGGATTTCGTCGTGTAGATTTTGATTTATGTCCAAATCAAATTTTAGAAAAGTCGCTGTGGAATTCCTTTATAATTTATAAAGGAATTATTTATATTTTAAAAAGGAATTTCATTATAAATCGAATATCGATTTAATCGGGATTTGAAATATCGAGTTAGAAATTCATATAGGAATATTCTAGAGCTTTATGATATTCTACTGTGAATATATATGATAATATTTATTTTTTAGCATTAAATGTAAATGTTTTTAAATATATTTATATATTTAAAAGGGTTATTTAGAGCTTTAAAAATAGCCAGTTTTGCAAACGACCTCAGAATTCGACGAAACTAATTTTGTTGGATCCGCAATGTCAAATTATTGTTAGATTTCAATTTCTGTGATTTTTAGAGTCAGTATGTGGCCATACGGATTTTTAGAGTGAAAAACAGTCGATACTTTGACAGTTAAAAATACGATGTGTGAGCAAACAGAGTCGGAATTCGACGAAACCAGTTCCGTTGGGACCGTAATGTCGAACTCTAGCTGCATGTCCAGTTTCGTGATTTTTGGGTATCATATGTGGTCACAGGAATTTTTAAAGACGAATACAAACAGCTTTAAGTTAAATATTAACTAAATAATCGAATATAAAAATATTATTTCTCTTCCTATAAATAATCCTTAACATCTCAACCCTAACTTTTCATTTCACTTTTCCGCCGCATCTCTTTTCTTCTTGAAAACTTCAAAACGTGAAATCCTCCTTTCAAAAATCGATATAAAATCGAATCAAATTCCTAAAATCTCGAAATGAACTTCGTTGGATTCAGTATCAAGAGAGCTTCATCTCGGTAGTCTTCGATTTGCGTGCGGTGCTGCTTGGCAGATCTCATGTTTTGTCCAGAGCGAGCTAGGGCTTCGATCTTTGGATCGAGACAAGCATCAGTTGACGGTTTTGTTGTTATTGTGGGATCTGTTGTGAGATCGAGGAGGAGTTGGAGTTGGGATCTTGTTAAGAGGGAGGCTGGGGTTTTTCCGCAGATGTTCAAACGATAATTGGGAAGGAGGAGGTATCGATGAACTCGGCGTAATGGAGTTCGAACCAAATACTGAAGAACGGAAGTGTAGATGGGCGCGCGAGTTGCAGTATGATGGCACGAGGAGGATGAGGAGTACACAGTGATGGTAATAAAAGGGGTCGGCCATGGTTCAGTGAGAAGGGCTGCGTGTGTTTAACGGTGAAGAGGAGGGGGAGTATGGGGTTGTCTGGTTTTGCTGGAAGGAAGATGTATATGGGTTCTATGTTGAGAAGGGGGGAGCGACGTACTGGAGTGTGTTGAATACGGGAAGGGGCATGTTGGGATGGAGAGTGGATTGTTTTTGGGTGTTGATGGCTGTTAAATGCTGAAATGGTGTACAGGGGTATGAAGGAAGGAGTGAACATTTTTGTATAAGTTTTGTGGAAGGAAGTAATGCACAGATGTGCAGTTTTGTGATAGGAAGCAAGAAGGGTATGGTGCGAGTGCCTTGCTGAAGTTCTCCTTAGACATGTACTTTGTTTCCAAATTTTTGTTGAGTAAAGATTGGAAATTTCTGTTGTGAAGGGTTCGAAGGGATTTTAGAAGAAAGGAGATGCTGGAAAATGGATGGTGCGTGTACTGAAATTGACGTAGGAAGTAACGTGAAGGATGTATGAGGTGAGGAGGTCTTGACGGGGTTGAGAAAGGGTAGAAATCAAAAGCGGGTATGGGCTTGTGAACTTGGACGGGCCGGCGATATTTGAGTGGGTGAGGCTCGAATTCAAATTAATTTAAGTCAATTTAAATTAAGTATTATATAAGTTTGTTAGTATTATAACAAGCATAATTATCTCATCTTATATCAGAATCAGACGAAGTCGATAACATTGGAATCGTAACGACGATATAAACGTTGTAGAACTGATTTGGAATGGAGTGGAGCTCGTCACAATTTATAGCGAAATAAATTGTATGATCAGAATCAACAACCGTAAATCGTTATTTAACGATCAACGGACAATGTGAATAAAACTCACCAACTCTTAACAGTTATATTTTTATAACGTACTTTTAGAACTGTTAGATATTGATTGACTGTTGTGTGTAGATTGGTTTATTGAATTGCTAGTCAGTTAGTTGAAATTATATATATATATATATATACCATTAAATATATATGTTGATGTTGCTTATCAGAACATTTCATATTGGAATGAAGTTAATGTTTATTATATGGTTTAACATCTGTGATGCAGGGAAACAGGTTGGAGGGACCCAACTGGGTTCCTCAATATATAAAATACTGTTTTGTTTCATATATTGTGATATGTGATGTGTTATATAATCTGTACTGATTATGTGTGCTTAGTTGATAGTAATCATGGTTATACGGTATTTTAAATACCATACGAAATACTGGGAAGTAAAAAGGGAATTTTCAAAGTTATATTGAAAATGAATTTATTTATAAAATCGAAGGATTTTATAAAAGGAACATTTATTTAGAAATGAATAGGATGTTGTTAAATGGAAATCATTTATAAAGGAGTAGGATGTTATAAAAAGGAAACCATTTTAAAAAGGAAAACGTTATGAAAAAGAAACGTTGTAAAAAGGAAAGCTATAAAGTAAAGGAACGCTGTTAAAAGTAAATCTTTATAAATGAATAAACGCTGTTAAAAGGAAATCTTTTTAAATGGATAAACATTGTAACACCCCACCTCCGCCAGTGCCACTCTTGCAAGGACACTAGCTTTGGAGGGGCGTTTAAACAAGGTAAACATGCATGCAGATATCACAAGACAGAACATATAAGTAAAACAGAGTAGTAAAGCAGCGGATAAAACTTGCATTTCCAAAACCACAGTTAAGTTACAATAAAGTACTTAGTCATTATTTTCCAACAAACAAAGTCTAGATAAAAGCATAAACTGAAAAACTGAAATACATAAAGTAGTATCCCCAAAATGAAGTGATAAACCATAGCTAGCTCAATGTCCAAAACTGTACATGAGCAAATCCAGTAAGCAAGCTGTAAAGATCCAAGCTAAGCTCCAATGTTCCCACCCTGAGAACCTGAGGGGGGGGAACGGAAGAAAAGAGGCGAAAGAAAACAGGTCAGTCAAAAAGACTGGTAAGCCCTACTACTATCTGTCTATGAACTAGTAAAGTTAACTGACATGAGAAGCTGAAATGAACATAAGGATAACAACATACTGGCATAATGATTAACTAACAAGATAGATAAAGGTGTCATCGCATAATTAAGGTTAAGTTTTGCACCACGGGTGTACTAGCATTCTAACATGTCAAGTAAAAACAAGAATTGATCCCTTGGACCAAGCTTGGCCCATCATCATGAGGTGACCTAAATTAAGGTCCAACTACTCGGTCTAGTCGATCGGCTCCCTATAAGCCTAACTCGTCAAGTGTCGGTGTCATGCGGCTTAATCATGTAATGTAGTTGACTGTGCAGGGTCCACCCTAGGGTGTATCGGGCCCTACGGTGTAACCCTCTGACACCATACCATGATGCACAGTCCAAACCTACCGTTGCCCGTGTTCAACTCCGGACTTGATGTGCACGACCATGGTCCGCCTGAACAACCGGGGCATCATTCAGCCGTCTCTTTTGGTCTCTTACAATCAGCCCAGTAATCGTGCCCCACCCTAGCCTAGTCCTAGGGTCTTATGATACTATCTAGAAGGTTACTGCTGAAAAGGACCACGCAACTAGGGTTTCTTAACGGGTTAAATGTGGTTAACCCGATCCAAACGTGGGTTAAATTGGTTAAGAGTACCCAAGGCTCCTGACTTAACCGCGATTAACCCATCAAGCCCAAATTGGTTAAGTATTAAGTGGACCATGACTTAACCCTAATCAGGAGGCATTCATTAATTTAATGCGCTTTAACCTCTCACATTAGACTTTGTTGTGGTTACTAGTTAAGCCGGGCGGGTCCGGGTAGCTTTACACCACAACTAGGTCTAACCTCGGGTTCGAGCACAACATGACCAACTTCTCACATTGGGTCCTTATTGTTTGTAGCTACTAGTTAAGCTGGGCGGGTCCGGGTAGATTTATGCTACAAACTCAACCCAACCTCGAGTTGGCCACTCTCATATTTTCTAAGTGTCATGTCCATTATGTTTCCAAAACATAATTACAAGTTAACATATCACGTTATGTTATAAAAACCATGTTTTTGTCATAATGTTACCCAACCCCAACGTAATCCCATCGTTTACATAATCGCAATAACGCATAAAGGATAAAATAGGGAACTTGGCATAATCATGACAAAAAGGTGTTGAAGCCACAAGTTTATCATGGTGGCATATGAAATGTACATATGTTCATATACTTGCATATTGCATTATTAGGCTTCAAAAGCATGCATAAAACCATACTTAGCATATGAGTGATACATGGTGATAAATGACATGTAGAAGTTGCTAGAAGTTCGCATTTAGCCTCACATGCAAGTTATCATAAGGGATATGATAACTTTCATGTTGCCAAAATGCAAACTTCAACATAAAGCTTGAAGCTTTAAGCTCACAACTTCAAGTTTAACTTGCATAACATGATAACATGATCAACCCAAACTTGCATAACATAGCAACATGTGTCATACATAATGATTAAACCCACTTGCATAATGATCATCCAAACTTGCATATAATGATCAACCAAACTTGCATATAACGATCAACCAAACTTGCATATAATGATCAACGAACTTGCATATAATGATCAACCAAACTTGCATATAATGATCAACCAAACTTGCATATAATGATCAACCAAACTTGCATATCATAATGATCAACCCCAAACTTGCATCATTTATTTAACTTTAGAGTTAATAAAAAGAAAGTAGAAAAGGGCTTACAATGCTATGAAGACACAAATAAATATTTATTATAAAGATTGAGACGAAGCCCTTATGCAAGCACCAAAAACCCAAATATGCAAGCTCCAAATGAAAACCCTTGAGCCAATTCAATAAAAACCCTTGCTTTGAAATAGAAATGTTGCAACTTGACTTGAATGCAAGCTAAGAACACTCATACAAGTTTGAAAACACTTGTATGAACTCAAAATCTCTCATAGAAATTAACTTAGAAATTTTAGCATGAGAGTGGAGGCCATGAGAGGAACAAATTTGACATAGTTTAGTTGTAGGATTGAATAATGGTGATTTAGGCTAGGTTTGGGGTCCTTTTATAGAGGATTAGGATAGTATTAGCCATAGGATTAACCCTAGATTCAATCCAAGCCATCAAAGCATGTCTTGGGGAAGAAGTCAAGTGTAGGAACCATCTAGGGCCTTTAGATTAAAGCTGAACCATGAGAACCATTCAAATGCAAAATCTGCATTTGAGCGAATCGGCCCACGGGTTGACAGCCAACACCCTGGATTAACCCCTAGTCGACCCAGCGGGCTCGGGTCGACCTCAAAAATCGGCCGGTTCGGTTATTCCCCTCTCCCAATTCGCTGTTTTGAACATTTTTGCATATTTATTTATTTAATTTTCAATTATATATATATATATCAATATATATATATTTCTCTGCGCAACCCATTTCACTTAATTAAGTATACTTTAATTTGTGAATTTTTCGTGAAACTTCGCGAGGCCATATCTTGATCATACGGACTCCGATTTTCGAAAACTCGGACTCTATTTCGCGTATTTTTCCGAGACGAACGCAATGGCACAGCCCATTTCCTTTGATTCAGATTTTACAGTTTAATTCTGCCTCCATTTATGTTATAACATGTTATTCAAAAATACGGGTTGTTACATTCTCCCCTCCTTAAAGGATTTCGTCCCCGAAATCTCCAAGTTAGGAAGAACGTATCCTACCATCCATCATCCATATACTCAAAACATCATCCACGAGCAATCATTGTCCTTAAAAGGTTCTAAATGCTGTATGATCATATGCAAAGGTGTGTGTATATGTACTTATCTAATGCGAAAATCAGGAGGTTACTGATTCAGTAAACCCCCTTAATGCAAAATATGTTAGTGAAATGAGTCCATATGTATGCAAATTCCTAACATAATTTATAATCTCTACATGAGTGCACATAACATTCATCCATATGCAACATCCACGTGATAGCATAACAAGTTTTCATCCATGAATAAGCATAAACACTCATGCATATGCGGTATGAAAGTGTGTGAGCCGATCTTAGTGCCTAACGTGTATTATGCATCCACGAGTATCCACTTGCAAACACTTGCAACCACTTGCAAACATCAAACATAACATGTTTCAAATACATGTTTCAACCAAGGGTTTCTACCTAAGGTTCTCATGACAAGATTTACGAAACAAGATAAACTAGATAAGCATGGATAGCAAAGGGAAGATATACCAATCTAGGAAAAGAGATTGAAAATGTATCCTCCAAGAGAAATGGATAAAGCACGCGCCTCTTCTCCTTGGTTTCCCAAGTTGCGTCTCCCTCTGTTTCACTCCATTGCGCCTTAACAAGCTTAACTTCTTTGCTTCTTAGCTTCTTTGTCTTCATTTCCATGATACGAATCGGAGCTCGACTCAGGGTTGCTTCATCCTCTACCTCCATGTCTTCAAGAATACTTGGTTCAACCACTTTGGCGGGTCTGTGCAAACACTTCCGGAGATGCGAGACATGAAAGACATTATGCACTCCGGCCAGCTTCTCGGCAATTCCACCTTATAAGTCATCTTCCCGACTCTTTCTATAGTAGGGAAGGGTCCTACGATCCTTGGTGTCAGCGAACCATATTTCGCAAAGGAGAAATCTTCACAAAGACCATATCTCCAATTTTAAATTCCAAGTCTGTCCTTCGCTTGTCTTCATAGGATTTCTGTCTGTCTTGGGCCGTTCTTATCCGTCTTCGAATCAATTCAACCCTCTCGGATGTGTCCCTTATCATGTCGGGCTCAATTATAAGCTTATCCGTCGTCTTCCCACCAACATGTTGGTGGCTTGCACGGCCTCCCATACGAAGCTTCAAATGGTGCCATCCCTATGCTGGCTTGATAGTTATTATTATAAGCAAACTCTACAAGAGGAAGGTGGTCTTCCCAAGTACCACCGAAGTCGAGAACACAAAACCTCAAAAGATCTTCTAGCACTCTATTCACCCTTTCGGTTTGGCCATCCGTCCGGGGGTGATAGGCTATACTCAGATTCAATCGCGTACCCATTGCTTCTTGCAAACTGTTCCAGAACTGGCTAGTGAAAATTGGGTCACGATCGCTAACTATGCTAGAAGGAACTCCATGCAGCCGCACTATCTTTTGAAGATAAACAGATGCTAGCCGTGATACGGTCCTCTTGCTTTTCACCGGAATAAAATGGGCTCTCTTTGTAAATCTATCAATTATTACCCATATCCCATAAAGCCCAAATAGTTTGGTGGCGAACTTCTTCACCCCAACCATATATCCCACAAACAGGCTAGCCATACTCCTTAGGGGGTTTGTAACAGAACTAAGATTGAGGATAGGACTGAGAGGATATACTTAAAAGGTAGCATGCGAGTAAGCTCTACGGAACAATAGGGATCAAGGATATACTCTTAGAAAGAGATTAAATGCGCGTATCTAGACTTCAATCTTCTAAGCCGCATTTTCTTGTGCTTAATCCCATCGTGCCCTGACCGTCTTTTATCTTCGCAATTCCGTAGTTCTTAATTCTTGTTCCCAAAATATGAGTTAGAACTCATTTCACCGTTGCTTCTCGTTCCACTTCCACTTATTCTTTGCCTAAAATACTTGGCTTAAACATAACTGCGTGCTCATGGTTCATGCAAGCTTTCCAAGATTCGCTAGTGAATCTTGGATCTCATTTACATACTATACGGTATCCCACGCAGAAAACTATCTCTTGAAAACAGTGCCAATCCACGTTGCCAAACTGGAGCTGAGGTAAGGGCTCTCTTGAGCCTTTGAAAAGCAAGCTCACACTCCAAGTCCCATGCACAGACTAAGTTTTTCTTCGTCAACTTAGTAAGAGGGGCTGAAATCTTAGCGAAGTCCCTGATGAACTTCCTATAGTAGCCCGCCAAACCGAGAAAGCTTCTTACTTCGGTTGCATTCCTAGGAGTCTTCCAGTCTTGAACCACAACCACTTTCGTGGGATCCACCGCTACGCCTTGCTTAGAGACTATATGTCCAAGAAACCGAACTTCCCTTCCCCAAAAATGACATTTGGAGAACTTGGCTTTCAACTGATGCGCTCTAAGCGTATCCATCACTTCCTTGAGATGCCTTGCATGTTCTTCCTCGTCCTTTGAGAAGATCAGAATATCATCCACGAAGACAACAACAAACTTGTTGAGGAACTCCCTGAACACCCTACTCATCAAGTCTACGAAGTAGGCGGGTGCATTAGTCAATCCGAATGGCATGACAAGCCATTCAAAGAATCCATCCGGAGTCCTAAACGCAGTTTTATCAATGCTATCCTCAGCTACTCTAAGCTGATGGAATCCGGTGGCTAGATCGAGCTGAGAGAAAACAGAAGCACCTACAAGCTGGTCAAAGAGATCATCAATCCTCGGTAACGGGTGCCTATTCTTCTTTTTCAGCTTGTTCAACTCTCGATAATCAACACATAGACGAAGCGAACCATCCGCCTTAGTAGCGAATACCATCGGAGCACCCCATTCGGAAATGCTTCGTCTAATAAAACCCTTCTCAAGCAGCTCCTTGATTTGCTTACTGAGCTCCCTTCTCTCACGAGGGGCCATGTGCCTAACGGGCAATGATACTGGCTTGGCATTATCGACTAGATAAATGCGGAAATCTATCTCTCGTTTAGGGGGTAACCCCCTAACTTCTTCAAAGACATCAGGATAGTCTCGGACCACCCTTACAGATTGCAGATCATCGATGGACGAGTCGAGATATTCAAGATAACATAACATGACGGGACCTCTTGGGTTACAAGAAATTTCTAGGGTATTACCGAGGCGAGTCATGAGCCTCACTACCCTATGCTCACAGTCAAGAATGGCTCCATAACTGGACAACCAATCCACCTCCAAAATCAACCCGTATCCCATAAACCCGAGAACCTAAACATTACACATGAATTCTATGCTCAAGATAGAGATTTTCAAATCCAAACAAATCACAGGTAGATGGGCGAAACCCCCAATTGGATTTGAAACACAAACGGGATCCTCAACTAAGCTAGTACTTAGGTGCAAACTTTCAACAATATCAGAAGAGATAAAACTATGCGATGCGCCAGAATCAAATAAGGTGCGAACAGGAAAATTAGAAATGTAAACATGAATTTCTATAAAAACTCTACCTCGATCAAAAGCTGGAAGAGCGAGGAGAGCCTGCAATTGCCCTCCAAAGGGTCCTGCTTGCTGAGTTTGCCTCTTCCCTTGTCCTAACTTTTTCGGGCAGTCCTTGCTATAGTGTCCAGACTCTCCGCAATGAAAACACTCGCCTAACCTCCTCTTCTTCTTCCTGCAATCTTTGGCTATGTGCCCCTTGATCCCACAAAAGTTGCATTTCCTCTTCTTATTGTTCTTGTCTCTTTTCTCGGTATCTTCCTTCTTGCCTTGGGACTCATTTGCCTTGACCTCCTTCTTGCCACTCTTATCTTCTTCTTGAAGCAGGGCCGTATTTACCAAACTCTCGAAGTTCGCCCCCAGAGGTATATGAGACATGGCAAAACCGCGCAATGGCTCATTCAATCCTAAAGCAAAGTGTAGGGCCTTCTTCCGAGCTGTGTTTACCAATTCTAGGCCGAACTGAGCAAGTTGATTAAACATATCCACGTATTCCCTAACTGTCATGTCCCCTTGCTTTAAAGATAGGAACCTCTCCATCTGAAGATTCTCTTCTGTCGATGATAGGAACTTTAGTCCAAACCTTCTCCTAAAGTCATCCCAAGTCTCAATGGGTCTAGTAGTGGTGGTGACTACCCACCAATAAGCAGCTTCCCCTTTCAATAGCCATACCGCCAACAGAACTTTCCTACGATCTTCCACATCAAAGATAGCAAAGAGGTCTTCAGTTTCCTTTAACCAGTTTCTTGCCTCCACAGGAGTCTCCGTTCCGACAAAATTCTTGCAACCCATCGCCTTAAAGTCTTTGCAAAGCTTTGCGAAATCCTCTTGCGGATGCTGAGGGGGAGGAGGAACCTCAGCTACGGGAGGAGGAGAGATGTTAGCGACGGGGGAAGGAGGAGGAATGTTCGCGGGGCCGGCTTCATTCGCCCTTGCCTCCATAAATCTCCGGAACCAGACGGGTACTTGAACGCCTTCCGGGATGTTAAAGCGATCGGCCATACTAAAAAAGGAAAAAGATAGATTCAGAACGAAGAAACGAAGGATAGTGCTATGGCTTTTGGGGAATAGCCTTTTTAAAATAACTAGACTTTTCTTGGAAAATACTTAATTGGTTTTGAAAATAGTTTTTTTTTCAAAAGGTAAGTTTCAAAAACACTTTTGCTCAAATCTTGTAAACCTTATGCTCTGATACCAAATGTAACACCCCACCTTCGCCAGTGCCACTCTTGCAAGGACACTAGCTTTGGAGGGGCGTTTAAACAAGGTAAACATGCATGCAGATATCACAAGACAGAACATATAAGTAAAACAGAGTAGTAAAGCAGCGGATAAAACTTGCATTTCCAAGACCACAATTAAGTTACAATAAAGTACTTAGTCATTATTTTCCAACAAACAAAGTCTAGATAAAAGCATAAACTGAAAAACCGAAATACATAAAGTACTATCCCCAAAATGAAGTGATAAACCATAGCTAGCTCAATGTCCAAAACCGTACATGAGCAAATCCAGTAAGCAAGCTGTAAAGATCCAAGCTAAGCTCCAATGTTCCCACCCTGAGAACCTGAGGGGGGGGGGGGAAACGGAAGAAAAGAGGCGAAAGAAAACAGGTCAGTCAAAAAGACTGGTAAGCCCTACTACTATCTGTCTGTGAACTAGTAAAGTTAACTGGCATGAGAAGCTGAGATGAACATAAGGATAACAACATACTGGCATGATGATTAACTAACAAGATAGATAAAGGTGTCATCGCATAATTAAGGTTAAGTTTTGCACCACGGGTGTGTACTAGCATTCTAACATGTCAAGTAAAAACAAGAATTGATCCCTTGGCCCAAGCTTGGCCCATCATCATAAGGTGACCTAAATTAAGGTCCAACTACTCGGTCTAGTCGATCGGCTCCCTATAAGCCTAACTCGTCAAGTGTCGGTGTCATGCGGCTTAATCATGTAATGTAGTTGACTATGCAGGGTCCACCCTAGGGTGTATCTGGCCCTACGGTGTAACCCTCTGACACCATACCATGATGCACAGTCCAAACCTACCGTTGCCCGTGTTCAACTCCGGACTTGATGTGCACGACCATGGTCCGCCTGAACAACCGGGGCATCATTCAGCCGTCTCTTTTGGTCTCTTACAATCAGCCCAGTAATCGTGCCCCACCCTAGCCTAGTCCTAGGGTCTTATGATACTATCTAGAAGGTTACTGCTGAAAAGGACCACGCAACTAGGGTTTCTTAACGGGTTAAATGTGGTTAACCCGATCCAAACGTGGGTTAAATTGGTTAAGAGTACCCAAGGCTCCTGACTTAACCGCGATTAACCCATCAAGCCCAAATTGGTTAAGTATTAAGTGGACCATGACTTAACCCTAATCAGGAGGCATTCATTAACTTAATGCGCTTTAACCTCTCACATTAGACTTTGTTGTGGTTACTAGTTAAGCCGGGCGGGTCCGGGTAGCTTTACACCACAACTAGGTCTAACCTCGGGTTCGAGCACAACATGACCAACTTCTCACATTGGGTCCTATTGTTTGTAGCTACTAGTTAAGCCGGGCGGGTCCGGGTAGATTTATGCTACAAACTCAACCCAACCTCGAGTTGGCCACTCTCATATTTTCTAAGTGTCATGTCCATTATGTTTCCAAAACATAATTACAAGTTAACATATCACGTTATGTTATAAAAACCATGTTTTTGTCATAATGTTACCCAACCCCAACGTAATCCCATCGTTTACATAATCGCAATAACGCATAAAGGATAAAATAGGGAACTTGGCATAATCATGACAAAAAGGTGTTGAAGTCACAAGTTTATCATGGTGGCATATGAAATGTACATATGTTCATATACTTGCATATTGCATTATTAGGCTTCAAAAGCATGCATAAAACCAAACTTAGCATATGAGTGATACATAGTGATAAATGACATGTAGAAGTTGCTAGAAGTTCGCATTTAGCCTCACATGCAAGTTATTATAAGGGATATGATAACTTTCATGTTGCCAAAATGCAAACTTCAACATAAAGCTTGAAGCTTTAAGCTCACAACTTCAAGTTTAACTTGCATAACATGATAACATGATCAACCCAAACTTGCATAACATAGCAACATGTGTCATACATAATGATTAAACCCACTTGCATAATGATCATCCAAACTTGCATATAATGATCAACCAAACTTGCATATAATGATCAACCAACTTGCATATAATGATCAACAAAACTTGCATATAATGATCAACCAAACTTGCATATAATGATCAACCAAACTTGCATATCATAATGATCAACCCCAAACTTGCATCATTTATTTAACTTTAGAGTTAATAAAAAGAAAGTAGAAAAGGGCTTACAATGCTATGAAGACACAAATAAATATTTATTATAAAGATTGAGACGAAGCCCTTATGCAAGCACCAAAAACCCAAATATGCAAGCTCCAAATGAAAACCCTTGAGCCAGTTCAATAAAAACCCTTGCTTTGAAATAGAAATGTTGCAACTTGACTTGAATGCAAGCTAAGAACACTCATACAAGTTTGAAAACACTTGTATGAACTCAAAATCTCTCATAGAAATTAACTTAGAAATTTTAGCATGAGAGTGGAGGCCATGAGAGGAACAAATTTGACATAGTTTAGTTGTAGGATTGAATAATGGTGATTTAGGCTAGGTTTGGGGTCCTTTTATAGAGGATTAGGATAGTATTAGCCATAGGATTAACCCTAGATTCAATCCAAGCCATCAAAGCATGTCTTGGGGAAGAAGTCAAGTGTAGGAACCATCTAGGGCCTTTAGATTAAAACTGAACCATGAGAACCATTCAAATGCAAAATCTGCATTTGAGCGAATCGGCCCACGGGTTGACAGCCAAACACCCTGGATTAACCCCTAGTCGACCCAGCAGGCTCGGGTCGACCTCAAAAATCGGCCGGTTCGGTTATTCCCCTCTCCCAATTCGCTGTTTTGAACATTTTTGCATATTTATTTATTTAATTTTCAATTATATATATATATATATATCAATATATATATTTCTCTGCGTAACCCATTTCACTTAATTAAGTATACTTTAATTTGTGAATTTTTCGTGAAACTTCGCGAGGCCATATCTTGGTCATACGGACTCCGATTTTCGAAAACTCGAACTCTATTTCGCGTATTTTTCCGAGACGAACGCAATGGCACAGCCCGTTTCCCTTGATTCAGATTTTACAGTTTAATTCTTCCTCCATTTATGTTATAACATGTTATTCAAAAATACGGGTTGTTACAAACGTTATAAAAAGGGAAGTCTTTATAAGGTAGGAGTTATCGAATATTAGTTATTCGAATAGAGAAAAAGAGTTACGGAATATGGTTTATTCGAAAGGAGTTAAGTGGTAAGAGTTAAAGGAAATTAGAAACTGACTAGAGATTATTTAAATTGAACGGTTTCCAGAGTATCGATCTGATGTTGGTTTCGGCCTTCGGGATTTATACTTAGGGAATTGTTCACTTACTAATTTATAGTTAGGGACTAATGATTTTGAAAAGTTAATGAAACGTGAATGAGGATTGGAAATGTTTTCCAATGTTAAGAACGTATATTTTCTAAATATAGAAAATAAGGAATGTAGATATATATATATATATATATATATATATATATATGTATGTATGTATATGTATATATATGTTTTGATGATTGGATCGATAATTCCATTTGGAATTTAGACCGTTGTTTGTACACCGACATGTTTTCATTGATAGTTAAATCACAGACTATCAAAGTTTGACCATTTTAACGTTGTGAATATGAAGAGACCTGTTGGATTCTTATCCAAAGAACCACTCTATATTGGCACAAGCGTTGCGAATATGCCAAAGATAATTGAAGACGGAGTAAAGTGCAAGAGCTGTTGTATAAGTCTTAGATAACAGTGACTAAGATGGATGTACTGAATAGTGCCTTCGGTTTTGTTCAGTCCCAGAACGAACGTATATGGATGAGTGTCTAACAGAATATTTCCAATGATCGAATGGGTTGGTCTGTGTAAATACATATGGTGGCAACGGATTTATTCCCTTAGCATAACATCCAGAATATTCAAGTAGTGATTAACGGATCTGACAATGTGACATTAAATGTGATCGTGTTATCAATGACTGGAAAGTAGTCGTAGACTCTGGCCTCAAAACCAAGAAATGACAAAAATCGGGCAGGTAGCATGGCTAAGTCGGTCGCACCGAAGTAGGGTGTATAATCACCTATCTAGAGAATATTCATTTGCTTCTTTAATCTATCAATGTTGTCCCATATACATACGGGAACGGTTGCTGATCCCAACCGTTGGTGATGTACATTCGATACACTCAAGCGAAATGAGTGGTCGGTCATGTGTGGCTGAGTTGCAAGATGTTCTTGTTGAACTCCAGTGTATCATTCCTAGAGTGTACTGATTGGAAGGTGGTTCTATACCTTGTCATAGTTGTAAATCCATTACCCAATACGTGCTTGCGGTTTTGATTGTATACTATATATGTAGAACGTGAGATGAAAGCGTTTCTGCTAGATGATTATTACATTGCGGTTGATAGACATTATTATAATATCAAAAGGTCATTGATATAAAGATAATTTGGATTCTCATAAGGGAAAAAACCATTTCGTTATACGGCGTGGTCTTATGAGATATCGTTTACTTGTTTAGACTGTTTAAAAATTGTTTTACTCATACCAATCCCATGACTGACCCGGAGTTTATTTGTTTTGTTTTCCCTAAACTCTTGGGTGCCTAAATTTGTACGGGCAGTCAAGTAGTCGGGATTTTTCAGATACACTTGGAGAGCTTGGAGCAGGAGGCTTCAAGATTCTATAGCTATTATTATTTCCGCTGTGTTGTAAGTGTTGTACTCTGAAATGTTATTGTATACATATACTGTTTGTATTTCAAAAGTTATGTTATATTTTATTCGTTCCGTTGTGAGATTCGTGTTACTCTGATGTTGATGTTCTTCTTCCTCTTCTATTCTATAAGTTTCTATCTTATCTATTCTCAACCTCTAAATTCTTTCTATTAATTTCCTGATTTCCAGTGTAATTTGGGTTGGACTTGTGTTATTTAGTCAGCTCAAATTGGACCGGATTTTCGGGTCATTACAGTTGGTATCAGAGCTTTAGGTTAAGTATTACCTTGGCTCTGTGGCGTACCTCAGTAGAGATGGGATTAGTAATATCCTAGATTGAGTTCGAGTGTATATATACGAGTGAACGTATTTGTTAATTAATATAAACTTTGTTTTATATTGTGGAGCTTTATTGGTCGAGTGGCTTATGAATTCTGGTCGATGGTGGGGCACCACAATATCGATAAGGGTTTCTAAACACTCGAATACAATGGGTCGACACGGTATGTTTTGAAAGCGGGTGAATGAAGTAATTTTACCCGAATTAGATTTTGATATAAAGAATGGTTAAGAATTGAATCATTATAGTATATTGGATGTGTTGGTTGTTATTTAATCGAATGAGATTATAATTGAAATGGTTATATAAATGACCAAGTAGAATTCATATAAGTATAATATATGAGAATTTTAAAATCCTGGGAGATTTTAAATGTGTTTACAAACATCGGAAGGATATTTTGAAATAGTTTCAAAATGGGAAATGTTTAAGAATGGTTTTGAAAATGTTATAGTATTGAACTCACTTCGATAAACTGGGAAATAATTCTGATGATGGTGTACACATCATCAGTGTGATTTTCAAGTTCTAAGTGACGGATTATTACCAAATGTTTTGTTTTTGAATTGTTTAAGGAAAAAAGTTGTTTAGAAATTCAAAGGTTTTGAATTGGTATTATGATTTCAAATTGATTTAAAATAAACCCAGGGATTTAAATTCCAGAATGAGATGGTAAAAGTGAATAATAAACTAAAATTTAACTTGAACTAAGTTAAATAAAATTGGATTTGATTAGTGAATAATCTGAAATGGTATTGGAATTGGTGAGTAAAAATTTTGAAAATCGAGAATGGAACTCGAGTTAAGAATGAGATGTGATTTGAGGATATAAACTGTTTGGAGTTGATTGGTATGGCATGATATATGCAGAATTGGTAACAGGTAGATGGGATATAATAATATGCCCGACAAAAGGTACAAGTTTATAATTCACATGAGTTTGAGATTTTGATGAGCCGAATTGACAAGCCGCTTTGCTGTTTGATTTTCTTTTGGGTTGGAGAAGGCCTAGAGAGGCATGTTGTGGTTTTACCGATAGGGTTGTACAAAGGAGGTTATGGCGAATTTTTTCGAAAGGTTAAGACGTTAGAAAATTTTCAGGATTTTTGAAAATTTTCGTTGATAAGAATTAATTAATAATTTAATTGAAATTAAATTGGTTTAGTTAAAATTGAAGTTAAGGAATAAACAAATGATCTTTAACCTGTCAATAGGGTTTGTTTTCTACCTTAGCAATTTCGAGGACGAAATTATTTTAAGTGGGGAAGAATGTAATGGCCCGCATTTTTCAACAGTATAATAATTTATTTATTTAATTATTAAATTAGTGATTTAGAAATTCAATGGTCGTTTAATTAAATAATGTTGAATATTTAATTAAAATAACAAATTAAATAATATATTTAATTCTGAAATAATCAGGATTGGCTGAAATGGCGATATGGTGTGAACTGGATCATCTGTGATATTTAATTCAGTTTAGAATTGATTTAGAATAACAAATATATTATTTAAACGACAGTTTGAACGTATAATTATATTATAATTAAAATCGAGCTCGAAATGGCGCTGCAGTTCGTTATTTGGTGATTCGAACTTCAACTGAATATACAGAAGCCGTTTTAACTCGGATTTCTGTGAAATAAGAAACGTAAGGAGCTGGTGAAGTATATTTTTCTAACGGAAGAGAAAAATCGGGATTTCATCGTGTAGATTTTGATTTATGTCCAAATCAAATTTTAGAAAAGTCGCTGTGGAATTCCTTTATAATTTATAAAAGAATTATTTATATTTTAAAAAGGAATTTCATTATAAATCGAATATCGATTTAATCGGGATTTGAAATATCGAGTTAGAAATTCATATAGGAATATTCTAGAGTTGTATGATATTCTGCTGTGAATATATATGATAATATTTATTTTTTAGCATTAAATTTAAATGTTTTTAAATATATTTATATATTTAAAAGGGTTATTTAGAGCTTTAAAAATAGCCAGTTTTGCAAATGACCTCAGAATTCGACGAAACTAATTTTGTTGGATCCGCAATGTCAAATTATTGTTAGATTTCAATTTCCGTGATTTTTAGAGTCAGTATGTGGCCGTACGGATTTTTAGAGTGAAAAACAGTCGATACTTTGACAGTTAAAAATACGATGTGTGAGCAAAGAGAGTCGGAATTCGACGAAAACAGTTTCGTTGGGACCGTAATGTCGAACTCTAGCTGCATGTCCAGTTTCGTGATTTTTGGGTATCATATGTGGTCACAGGAATTTTTAAAGACGAATACAAACAGCGTTAAGTTAAATATTAACTAAATAATCGAATATAAAAATATTATTTCTCCTCCTATAAATAATCCTTAACATCTCAACCCTAACTTTTCATTTCACTTTTCCGCCGCATCTCTTTTCTTCTGGAAAACTTCAAAACGTGAAATCCTCCTTTCAAAAATCGATATAAAATCGAATCAAATTCCTAAAATCTCGAAATGAACTTCGTTGGATTCGGTATCAAGAGAGCTTCATCTCGGTAGTCTTCGATTTGCGTGCGGTGCTGCTTAGCAGATCTCGAGTTTTGTCCAGAGCGAGCTAGGGCTTCGATCTTTGGATCGAGACAAGCATCAGTTGACGGTTTTGTTGTTATTGTGGGATCTGTTGTGAGATCGAGGAGGAGTTGGAGTTGGGATCTCGTTAAGAGGGAGGCTGGGGTTTTTCCGCAGATGTTCAAACGATAATTGGGAAGGAGGAGGTATCGATGAACTCGGCGTAATGGAGTTCGAACCAAATACTGAAGAACGGAAGTGTAGATGGGCGTGCGAGTTGCAGTTTGATGGCACGAGGAGGATGAGGAGTACACAGTGATGGTAATAAAAGGGGTCGGCCATGGTTCAGTGAGAAGGGCTGCGTGTGTTTAACGGTGAAGAGGAGGGGGAGTATGGGGTTGTCTGGTTTTGCTGGAAGGAAGATGTATATGGGTTCTATGTTGAGAAGGGGGGAGCGACGTACTGGAGTGTGTTGAATACGGGAAGGGGCATGTTGGGATGGAGAGTGGATTGTTTTTGGGTGTTGATGGCTGTTAAATGCTGAAATGGTGTACAGGGGTATGAAGGAAGGAGTGAACATTTTTGTATAAGTTTTGTGGAAGGAAGTAATGCACAGATGTGCAGTTTTGTGATGGGAAGCGAGAAGGGTATGGCGCGAGTGCCTTGCTGAAGTTCTCCTTAGACATGTACTTTGTTTCCAAATTTTTTTTGAGTAAAGATTGGAAATTTCTGTTGTGAAGGGTTCGAAGGGATTGTAGAAGAAAGGAGATGCTGGAAAATGGTTGGTGCGTGTACTGAAATTGACATAGGAAGTAATGTGAAGGATGTATGAGGTGAGGAGGTCTTGACGGGGTTGAGAAAGGGTAGAAATCAAAAGCGGGTATGGGCTTGTAAACTTGGATGGGCCGACGATATTTGAGTGGGTGAGGCCTGAATTCAAATTAATTTAAGTCAATTTAAATTAAGTATTGTATAAGTTTGTTAATATTATAACAAGCCTAATTATCTCATCTTATATCAGAATCAGACGAAGTCGATAACATTGGAATCGTAACGACGATATAAACGTTGTGGAACTGATTTGGAATGGAGTGGAGCTCGTCACAATTTATAGCGAAATAAATTGTATGATCAGAATCAACAACCGTAAATCGTTATTTAACGATCAACGGACAATGTGATTAAAACTCACCAACTCTTAACAGTTATATTTTTATAACGTACTTTTAGAACTGTTAGATATTGATTGACTGTTGTGTGTAGATTGGTTGATTGAATTGCTAGTCAGTTAGTTGAAATTATATATATATATATACCATTAAATATATATGTTGATGTTGCTTATCAGAACATTTCATATTGGAATGAAGTTAATGTTAATTATATGGTTTAACATCTGTGATGCAGGAAAACAGGTTGGAGGGACCCAACTGGTTTCCTCAATATATAAAATACTGTTTTGTTTCATATATTGTGATATGTGATGTGTTATATAATCTGTACTGATTATGTGTGCTTAGTTGATAGTAATCATGGTTATACGGTATTTTAAATACCATACGAAATACTGGGAAGTAAAAAGGGAATTTTCAAAGTTATATTGAAAATGAATTTGTTTATAAAATCGAAGGATTTTATAAAAGGAACATTTATTTAGAAATGAATAGGATGTTGTTAAATGGAAATCATTTATAAAGGAGTAGGATGTTATAAAAAGGAAACCATTTTAAAAAGGAAAACGTTATGAAAAAGAAACGTTATAAAAAGGAAAGCTATAAAGTAAAGGAACGCTGTTAAAAGTAAATCTTTATAAATGAATAAACGTTGTTAAAAGGAAATCTTTTTAAATGGATAAACGTTATAAAAAGGGAAGTCTTTATAAGGTAAGAGTTATCGAATAGAGTCAAAAAGGAGTTATCGAATATTAGTTATTCGAATAGAGAAAAAGAGTTATCGAATATAATTTATTCGAAAGGAGTTAAGTGGTAAGAGTTAAAGGAAATTAGAAACTGACTAGAGATTATTTAAATTGAATGGTTTCCAGAGTATCGATCTTATGTTGGTTTCGGCCTTCGGGATTTATACTTAGGCAATTGTTCACTTACTAATTTACAGTTAGGGACTAATGATTTTGAAAAGTTAATGAAACGTGAATGAGGATTGGAAATGTTTTCCAATGTTAAGAACGTATATTTTCTAAATATAGAAAATAAGGAATGTAGATATATATATATATGTATGTATGTATATGTATATATATGTTTTGATGATTGGATCGATAATTCCATTTGGAATTTAGATCGTTGTTTGTACACCGACATGTTTTCATTGATAGTTAAATCACAGACTATCAAAGTTTGACCATTTTAACGTTGTGAATATGGAGAGACCGGTTGGATTCTTATCCGAAGAACCACTCTGTATTGGCACAAGCGTTGCGAATATGCCAAAGATAATTGAAGACGGAGTAAAGTGCAAGGGCTGTTGTATAAGTCTTAGGTAACAGTGACTAAGATGGATGTACTGAATAGTGCCTTCGGTTTCGTTCAGTCCCAGAACGAACGTATATGGACGAGTGTCTGACAGAATATTTCCAATGATCGAATGGGTTGGTCTGTGTAAATATATATGGTGGCGACGGATTTATTCCCTTAGCATAACATCCAGAATATTTGAGCAAATCAACTAGTGATTAACGGATCTGACAATGTGACATTAAAAGTGATCGTGTTATCAATGACTGGAAAGTAGTCGTAGACTCTGGCCTCAACAACCAAGAAATAACAAAAATCGGGCAGGTAGCATGGCTAAGTCGGTCGCACCGAAGTAGGGTGTTGTAACACCCCGTAATTCTGTAACACTAAGATTCGCAAATCAAGGAAGAATTAAAAGTTAATATCGAAATCAAGGGAAACAGGCTGCACCATTGCGTTCGTCTCGGAAAAATACGCGAAATAGAGTCCGAGTTTTCGAAAATCGGAGTCCGTATGACCAAGATATGGCCCGTCAAAGTTTTCAGAAAATTCCAAGTTCAAAACAGTTTAAAATAGAGTTAAATTCAAACGCGCAGGGGGCAGGGCGGGAAAATTCCCGCCCAGGTCAAGTCGACAGGGGTGTCGACTGCGCAGTCGACACCACCCCCCCCCCCATGTCGACTGCCCAGTCGACATGGGTGTCGACCTGCCCGCTTTTTCCAGCTTTCTGCACTTGGTTCGTTCTGCTGTATTTGGTCACGTTTTCTGACCAGGTTCGTCCGCCTAACACTATATAAACAGCCCTGGTCTTCTTCTCTATTCACAATTCTTTTCTATCCTTATGCTGCCTCTGAGAAAATATAAAAATAAGAAGATAATACAAAAATCCAAGACAAGGTTATGCTGCTCAAGTTGTCTAGAAGAGATTCAAAGCTTCAAGATAAGGATTAAAGGCTAAACGTCGCACGAATCATAGAAATGCCTCCTTTTTTTTCTAATCTAAATCTCTGTAAGTCAGTTATTTCTAGATTTGAACGTTTTGTTTTTATTCGTGACATGAAATTAAAGGGATAAAAGACTATGCCTAATCTTTCTACTTGAATCAATGCTTGTACCTTTGGACCTAATTAAGAACTATTGTGATTCGATGACCAATAAGACTGTGACGGTGAAACTATGGACTTTGGAACCATATGCCTTGGAACTATGAACATAAGCCTTTGATTTTGGGACATAAAACATTGCCTATGACTATGAATATTTCCTATGACTGTGAACGTTGCCCATGACTATGAACATCGCCTAAGACTGTGATTCATTGAACTGTGAGGATTATTGCCTATGACTATGAACATTTCCTATGACTATGAATGTTGCCTATGACTATGAACATCGCCTATGACTGTGATTCATTGAATAGTGAGGATTATTGCCTATGACTATGGATATAAGATTATTATTTATGCCCATGACATTGTAGTTACAAAACCATGTTGTTTAACAAACTGACATTATTTTGGATCTAGGCCTGACTTTCTATCCAGTTTATTCTTGGTTATCTTTGGTTTTAGACCTTGGGAATTTACCTATTAAGTTAGGTCTACCCATGTTCTTGAACCTCTGTCTCTATTCTGTCTATTCTCGGTTTTAGACCTTGGGAATTTACCTATTTAGTTAGGTCTACCCATGTTCTTGAACCGACGTCGTTATTCAATCCTTTTTATGCCAGTTATTATGTCTATCTTTTGCATAGCATCTTTAGTTCATTCCCTATTTGCTACGAATCTAGATTTATCTATAATCTAGATTGAAACACGATTATACGAACGGTGGGAATGCGATTTGGGGCAAAATATGAAATTCACTAAAACATAGTTATAAACTTGGAAATTGGCATAAATTGGGAACATGTATTAGGGCATGTTCATAGAAATGCAAATGGGATAGATTTGACAGGAATTATAGGATTGTGTAATTTGAATCTAGTATTGACATGTAAATCTAGCATTTACATGAATTGTGAACTAGAGTAATAAGTCTAGTTTGACATGAATTAGAATGTTAAATCAGAATTGGATTAGCTAATTTGGCTCGAAAAGTATATTGGCATAAACTTGAAATTGGCCATAATTGGGAGTAATTGTCAGGATTAGCAAAATCATGGTTAGTGACACTTCATTTGGTATGGTTTACATACCAAAAAGCATAAACATGATATAGAGGGGAAAATGGGCCGTAAGAATAAATGTTGACAACTTACATTAAAAGAGTAATTGGGAAATAAGTAAATTAGGATTAATTTACTTATAAAATTTGTCCTAAATGAGGAAATGTTAAAGGTTTGTTAACGACATCTCTTTTAATAATAAACCAGAAAGTTCTAGGGTGACAGAGAGGATAGTGTCTAGGCTTGAGTTTGGAAATACAGGTTTCCTGCTCTCCCTGGCTATCCCTAACTGATCCGACGGACGGGATGGTTACTTTCAAAACCTGATTTGAAAATTAATCAAAACCCCTTGAACTAGAAAACACGAATAGGCCTAACCCGAGGTTAGACTGAGTTGCGATGTAAACTTGCCCGGAACCAACCGGCACATCCAGTAATCGCAACAATATCTGTCTAATGTGAGTGGTCGTGGCTTTAATTTATTTAGTTAAAGCTAGAACAAGAATGCTAGGGTTAAGTTAACTAAGACACTTAACCAACTCAACATGATAACAAGACTGGTAGGTGGGGTTAGGTTCATACAGTTAAGCTAGAATGGGAGGGTTAAGTCCATAGGAACACTTAACCAACTTAAGCACAGTTAAGCTAGAACGGAGGGCTAAGTCCACAGGGACACTTAACCAAACTCATGGTAACAAGACAAGATTTGTAGAGGTTAAGTAACTAAGAAAACACTTAGCCAAATTAACATGTTAACTAGACTAGAGGTTGGGGTTAAGTAAGATTTAATACACTTAGCCAATTTGATATGTTAGCTGGGCTAGACCGTAGGGTTAAGTAAACTTGAACACTTAACCATCAGATTGTGATAAAAGAATAGGGTTAAGTCTAAACATAAAGGGATAATACTTAACCATTAACAACATGTTAGTTAAGACAGACGGGCAAGGTTAAGTTTAAAAGAAACACTTAACCAATACATGGTGAATGGGTAGGGTTAAGTAATAAGAAATACTTAACCAATGTAACTTGGTTTGTGGTGGGGTTAAGTCAACATGAATTACCGATAACACTTAACCAGTATAACAGGATGAATGAAGAGGGTTAAGTTGACTTGAATTGACTAATGACACTTAACCAATCCAAATTGACGGGAAAGGGAACTAAGTAGTAAACCTTAGAGAACAACGATTCTGGAAACTAAGTGGAAAATCTTAGTTAGTAAAACTAAGTAGTAATTCTTAGTATAACACGGGTGGGAGCGAATGTCCGTCTGAATAGAGAGAAGGCTCCAACGAATTGGGTTACGAAGCCCGAGGCTTCGAGGGGACGAGAGGGTACTCTTGGTATCCCTCTACGAGGCTGCAGATGATCCGCCTGGGCCCACAGAGGTTAAGGTCTGCGTAGAAGAACCAGGGGTATGCCTTGGTTGCAATACATAGCAACCTGAAGACTAGGATGGACCGACGTGATTCGGCGAGCAAACGGTAGCCCTGTGATAGCAACTCGTCGTCTACCATCCATCTTGAGTCAATCGAGATACGTGAAGCGGAAAGGCGGAGAACTCCAAAAGACCATATACTTGCTATCTAGTTATGGTTGCGGATGGCCATAGGATAGTGGGGCACCGGGGGCCGGCGTATAGTTCTCATTTTACAAGGTGTGCCTTTCATTAGTTGAGGGAGGGGTCAAGTGGGACCATAGCCACTGGAATAAAAACAGACCTTAGCATCTGCATCGACAGATATCTGAAAGCTCCCGACCGAGTTCTGTATTCCTTGATTTGCCCTGTCATAGGACTCGGACTGCACATTACAGGACATGTGCATCTAGACAAGCGATAACGATTCGCGATACATGCGTGGGGAAGTATAGGAACATATACCACTCTAGGTAGTGTGTCCTAGACTTGGGGGCATCGTTCGACAGGTAGCGTAATCCCTAGTTGGACTAGGTGGCATAAATCCTGAATCCGAGAAGCGTTCAGCAGATAGCGTAAACTCTAGTTAAATCTAGAAAGCACTTGATAGAAAACCCTAGATTTGATCTAGGTAATAAATAATGAATGTATGCCGGAAGGCAATGGAAAATACAGGGATTGTGATCACGTTATCGTTACTAGTTGGGACACTAGGTAGGTGGTGCAGAGATATAGAAATCAGTATAACAAGGAAATAGCGAAGCGGCGAAGTATTAGAGCGAAGCGGCGAAAGTATTAGAGCGTATCCAGTTTATCTTATCTTAGCATATCTTGTGATTACCTTGTCCAATCTTGTTGACCCTATCGTCATGGTGTAATCTTGTATTCAGTTAATTCATGTCGTTTTGTTTTTCCATGTTCACATGCTAGAAGTTACTGAACTTACTCAGGCTTTATGTCTGACTCTGTTTTTCTTTCGTCTTCTTTTCTTCCGTTTCCCCCCCAGGTAGTAAAGGAGGGAATAGTATAGCTCAGGTTAAGTGGACTGTCACTCTTCCCCAGCTTGAAGATTTGTCGAAGTTTTGCTTGGATCCTCTTCTCAGATGCTATGGCTGGCTCTTGCTAAAATTGGGGAATATAAATGTTGTTTTACGCTACTTTATTTTGTAAGACAGATGATACTCTGATATTGTAAAGAAATCATTGTACAAACTATTTATCAATAAAGCAAAGTTTTATTTTCCGCTGTTTAATTTTTGTCTATCTTGTAATTTACCTGCATCTTTTACCCTAAATGCTCCATAGAACTTAGTGCATTCCCTTTGTGAGTGACACTAACGGACGTGGGGTGTTACATGTGGTATCAAAGCTGAAGGTTACCAGATCAGATGAAGGATCTGAAAAATTATTTTCAAAACGGTTTTTTTTAAAGAAGCATTTTCAAAAGAAAAGATTTGTTTAAAAGCATATTCCTCAAAAGCCATACGCACTATCTTCTCTTCCTCTGTTTAAATTCTTGTCTCCTTCTTTCTTGAGTCTCTGGGGCTCCTGGCTTTCTGGGAGGTAACCTCATCGAAGGGCAAAGTAGTGCCCGGCTTCCATCCATAGCCGTAGTTGTTTCATCTACGAGCAGTTTTCTTTCGAAGCTTATAGCGTTTTCCGGACGATGGAGGCAGTTTTCGAGAGATTTGTCAACATGACTACACACGGAAGGGGATGAGGAGTTTGGCTAGGGAGCACAACCCTAGGATGAGGAATTCATGGATGTAGACTTGGCTCACGAAGGAGGAAGGGATTATAAAACCTAAGACAAGAGGAAGTATCTTTACTATGGCAGAATATGGCATATAATTAAGAACAAAGGACAAGATTTTCAGAAGGGCAAGTACATGCTTTCACCACTAAGCGTACCTAGGAGAAAGGTAGTAAAGTTCTGTTGGAAGAGTCTAGCTTTTCTGTTTGTACTCTTTCTTTTGGTTTTAGCACTTCGCATTTGTTTATATCCACTTCCCTAGTTGAGTCTCTGCACCATAGTACTTGTATAGTAGAAAGATCCCACTAGAGTCTCAAATCCAATTGGTGGTCCGACCAGTCATTTTTAGTAGGGATTTGAGGATAGCTATCGAGTTTGCTTATATCATCTCACGTAGGTCGTCTAAATTCGAAGGAGATATTCCTGGGATGCTTGTCTGATATTGGTTTAGGCCTTTGGGGCTTGTACTTGAGGAATGTCGAGTTCGACTAGGGTGGTTTGCGTGAGAAATGAATAGTTGTGGCAGGCACTCTAGAAAGTGTGTAGTGACCTTTTTACCCTCATAGTTATAGCGTGATGGATAAGCTAAGAGGAGAGACCTCTAATCATCTTAGTACATACACTTGGTATCATAGTTGACATCTGTTTACTTTAGAGATGGAGGTCAGAAACTTCACAATCGTGAAGTTAAATTAGTTAAGACACAGTGGAGTAAAGCTTAAGAAGGCTAGATACTAGCGTCATGCCCTTTTTCCTTAAGGGTGCATCCTTGATTTCTTTGTTTAGGAGCTTTACGCATAATTGTTTCTCTCTTTCCAAAGTATATCCTCTAGGACGTATCATCGATCCTTAGGTAGAAGCCAATGGATGTAAACATGTATTTGAAACATGTTATGGTTGAATGGTTGCAAGTGGTTGCAAATGGTTGCTCGTGAATGCATATGCATACGTATTAGGCACTAGATCAAGTTCGGACGCTTTCATATTGCATTACAGATATGTATTTGTTTGTAAGTTGAACTTAATATGTTATCATATGGATGTTGCATATGGATGAATGGCTGTGCACGCATGTAGTATTTACATCACTAGGGATGCTTGCATACATGATTGGACGCATGGCACTGACATGATTCGCATTTAGGAGGTCAACTGAATCAGTAGACCGCCTGATTTTACATTAGATAAAGACATATACACACACTATGCATATGAACATGAAAGCATTAGAAATCTTTTAAGGACAATGAATGCCAGTGAGTGAATGGTTGAGTAGATGGGTGATTGGATGGTAGGACACATTCTTCCTAACTTGGAGATTTTGGGGACGAAATCCTTTTAAGTGGGGGAGAGTGTAACACCCCGTAATTCTGTAACACTAAGATTCACAAATCAAGGAAGAATTAAAAGTTAAAATCGAAATCAAGGGAAACAGGCTGCGCCATTGCGTTCATCTCGGAAAAATACGCGAAATAGGTCCGAGTTTTCGAAAATCGGAGTCCGTATGACCAAGATATGGCCCGTCAAAGTTTTCAGAAAATTCCAAGTTCAAAACGGTTTAAAATAGAGTTAAATTCGAATTCAAACGCGCAGGGGGCAGGGCGGGAAAATTCCCGCCCAGGTCAAGTCGACAGGGGTGTCGACTGCGCAGTCGACACCCCCCCCCCCCCCATGTCGACTGCCTAGTCGACATGGGTGTCGACCTGCCCGCTTTTTCCAGCTTTCTGCACCTGGTTCGTTCTGCTGTATTTGGTCACGTTTTCTGACCAGGTTCGTCCGCCTAACACTATATAAACAGCCCTGGTCTTCTTCTCTATTCACAATTCTTTTCTATCCTTATGCTGCCTCTGAGAAAATATAAAAATAAGAAGATAATACAAAAATCCAAGACAGGGTTATGCTGCTCAAGTTGTCTAGAAGAGATTCAAAGCTTCAAGATAAGGATTAAAGGCTAAACGTCGCACGAATCATAGCAACACCTCCTTTCTTTTCTAATCTAAATCTCTGTAAGTCAGTTATTTCTAGATTTGAACGTTTTGTTTTTATTCGTGACATGAAATTAAAGGGATAAAAGACTATGCCTAATCTTTATACTTGAATCAGTGCTTGTACCTTTGGACCTAATTAAGAACTGTTGTGATTCGATGACCAATAAGACTGTGACGGTGAAACTATGGACTTTGGAACCATATGCCTTGGAACTATGAACATAAGCCTTTGATTTTGGGACATAAAACATTGCCTATGACTATGAATATTTCCTATGACTGTGAACGTTGCCCATGACTATGAACATCGCCTAAGACTGTGATTCATTGAACTGTGAGGATTATTGCCTATGACTATGAACATTTCCTATGACTATGAACGTTGCCTATGACTATGAACATCGCCTATGACTGTGATTCATTGAACTGTGAGGATTATTGCCTATGACTATGGATATAAGATTATTATTTATGCCCATGACATTGTAGTTACAAAACCATGTTGTTTAACAAACTGACATTATTTTGGATCTAGGCCTGACTTTCTATTCAGTTTATTCTTGGTTATCTTTGGTTTTAGACCTTGGGAATTTACCTATTAAGTTAGGTCTACCCATGTTCTTGAACCTCTGTCTCTATTCTGTCTATTCTCGGTTTTAGACCTTGGGAATTTACCTATTTAGTTAGGTCTACCCATGTTCTTGAACCGACGTCGTTATTCAATCCTTTTTATGCTAGTTATTATGTCTATCTTTTGCATAGCATCTTTAGTTCATTCCCTATTTGCTACGAATCTAGATTTATCTGTAATCTAGATTGAAACACGATTATACGAACGGTGGGAATGCGATTTGGGGCAAAATATGAAATTCACTAAAACATAGTTATAAACTTGGAAATTGGCATAAATTGGGAACATGTATTAGGGCATGTTCATAGAAATGCAAATGGGATAGATTTGACAGGAATTATAGGATTGTGTAATTTGAATCTAGTATTGACATGTAAATCTAGCATTTACATGAATTGTGAACTAGAGTAATAAGTCTAGTTTGACATGAATTAGAATGTTAAATCAGAATTGGATTAGCTAATTTGGCTCGAAAAGTATATTGGCATAAACTTGAAATTGGCCATAATTGGGAGTAATTGTCAGGATTAGCAAAATCATGGTTAGTGACACTTCATTTGGTATGGTTTACATACCAAAAAGCATAAACATGATATAGAGGGGAAAATGGGCCGTAAGAATAAATGTTGACAACTTACATTAAAAGAGTAATTGGGAAATAAGTAAATTAGGATTAATTTACTTATAAAATTTGTCCTAAATGAGGAAATGTTAAAGGTTTGTTAACGACATCTCTTTTAATAATAAACCAGAAAGTTCTAGGGTGATAGAGAGGATAGTGTCTAGGCTTGAGTTTGGAAATACAGGTTTCCTGCTCTCCCTGGCTATCCCTAACTGATCCGACGGACGGGATGGTTACTTTCAAAACCTAATTTGAAAATTAATCAAAACCCCTTGAACTAGAAAACACGAATAGGCCTAACCCGAGGTTAGACTGAGTTGCGATGTAAACCTGCCCGGAACCAACCGGCACATCCAGTAATCGCAACAATATCTGTCTAATGTGAGTGGTCGTGGCTTTAATTTATTTAGTTAAAGCTAGAACAAGAATGCTAGGGTTAAGTTAACTAAGACACTTAACCAACTCAACATGATAACAAGACTGGTAGGTGGGGTTAGGTTCATACAGTTAAGCTAGAATGGGAGGGTTAAGTCCATAGGAACACTTAACCAACTTAAGCACAGTTAAGCTAGAACGGAGGGCTAAGTCCACAGGGACACTTAACCAAACTCATGGTAACAAGACAAGATTTGTAGAGGTTAAGTAACTAAGAAAACACTTAGCCAAATTAACATGTTAACTAGACTAGAGGTTGGGGTTAAGTAAGATTTAATACACTTAGCCAATTTGATATGTTAGCTAGGCTAGACCGTAGGGTTAAGTAAACTTGAACACTTAACCATCAGATTGTGATAAAAGAATAGGGGTAAGTCTAAACATGAAGGGATAATACTTAACCATTAACAACATGTTAGTTAAGACAGACGGGCAAGGTTAAGTTAAAAAGGAACACTTAACCAATACATGGTGAATGGGTAGGGTTAAGTAATAAGAAATACTTAACCAATGTAACTTGGTTTGTGGTGGGGTTAAGTCAACATGAATTACTGATAACACTTAACCAGTATAACAGGATGAATGAAGAGGGTTAAGTTGGCTTGAATTGACTAATGACACTTAACCAATCCAAATTGACGGGAAAGGGAACTAAGTAGTAAACCTTAGAGAACAACGATTCTGGAAACTAAGTGGAAAATCTTAGTTAGTAAAACTAAGTAGTAATTCTTAGTATAACACGGGAGGGAGCGAATGTCCGTCTGAATAGAGAGAAGGCTCCAACGAATTGGGTTACGAAGCCCGAGGCTTCGAGGGGATGTGAGGGTACTCTTGGTATCCCTCTATGAGGCTGCAGATGATCCGCCTGGGCCTACAGAGGTTAAGGTCTGCGTAGAAGAACCAGGGGTATGCCTTGGTTGCAATACATGGCAACCTAAAGACTAGGATGGACCGGCGTGATTCGGCGAGCAAACGGTAGCCCTGTGATAGCAACTCGTCGTCTACCATCCATCTTGAGTCAATCGAGATACGTGAAGCGGAAAGGCGGAGAACTCCAAAAGACCATATACTTGCTATCTAGTTATGGTTGCGGATGGCCATAGGATAGTGGGGCACCAAGGGCCGGCGTATAGTTCTCATTTTACAAGGTGTGCCTTTCATTAGTTGAGGGAGGGGTCAAGTGGGACCATAGCCAGTGGAATAAAAACAGACCTTTGCATCTGCATCGGCAGATATCTGAAAGCTCCCGACCGAGTTCTGTATTCCTTGATTTTCCCTGTCATAGGACTCGGACCGCACATTACAGGACATGTGCATCTAGACAAGCGATAACGATTCGCGATACATGCGTGGGGAAGTATAGGAACATATACCACTCTAGGTAGTGTGTCCTAGACTTGGGGGCATCGTTCGACAGGTAGCATAATCCCTAGTTGGACTAGCTGGCATAAATCCTGAATCCGAGAAGCGTTCAGCAGATAGCGTAAACTCTAGTTAAATCTAGAAAGCACTTGATAGAAAACCCTAGATTTGATCTAGGTAATAAATAATGAATGTATGCCGGAAGGCAATGGAAAATACAGGGATTGGGATCACATTATCGTTACTAGTTGGGACACTAGGTAGGTGGTGCAGAGATATAGAAATCAGTATAACAAGGAAATAGTGAAGCGGCGAAGAATTAGAGCGAAGCGGCGAAAGTATTAGAGCGTATCCAGTTTATCTTATCTTAGCATATCTTGTGATTACCTTGTCCAATCTTGTTGACCCTATCGTCATGGTGTAATCTTGTATTCAGTTAATTCATGTCGTTTTGTTTTTCCATGTTCACATGCTAGAAGTTACTGAACTTACTCAGGCTTTATGTCAGACTCTGTTTTTCGTTCGTCTTCTTTTCTTCCGTTTCCCCCCCAGGTAGTAAAGGAGGGATTAGTATAGCTCAGGTTAACTGGACTGTCACTCTTCCCCAGCTTGAAGATTTGTCGAAGTTTTGCTTGGATCCTCTTCTCAGATGCTATGGCTGGCTCTTGCTAAAATTGAGGAACATAAATGTTGTTTTACGCTTCTTTATTTTGTAAGACAGATGATACTCTAATATTGTAAAAAAATCATTGTACAAACTATTTATCAAAAAAGCAAAGTTTTATTTTCCGCTGTTTAATTTTTGTCTGTCTTGTAATTTATCTGCATCTTTTACCCTAAATGCTCCACAGAACTTAGTGCATTCCCTTTGTGAGTGACACTAACGGACTTGGGGTGTTACACGTGTATAATCACCTATCTAGAGAATATTCATTTGCTTCTTTAATCTATCAATGTTGTCCCATATATATACGGGAATGGTTGCTGATCCCAACCGTTGGTTATGTACATTCGATACACTCAAGCGAAATGAGTGGTCGGTCATGTGTGGCTGAGTTGCAAGATGTTCTTGTTGAACTCCAGTGTATCGTTCCTAGAGTATGCTGATCGGAAGGTGGTTCTATACCTTGTCATAGTTGGAAATCCATTACCCAATACGTGCTTGCGGTTTTGATTGTATACTATATATGTAGAACGTGAGATGAAAGTGTTTCTGCTAGATGATTATTATATTGTGGTTGATAGACATTATTATAATATCAAAAGGTTTTTGATATAAAGATAATTTGGATTCTCATAAGGGAAAAACCCGTTCCGTTATACGGCATGGTCTTATGAGATATCGTTTACTTGTTCAGACTGTTTAAAAATTGTTTTACTCATACTAGTCCCATGACTGACCTGGAGTTTATTTGTTTTGTTTTCCCTAAACTCTTGGGTGCCTAAATTTGTACGGGCAGTCAAGTAGTCGGGATTTTTCAGATACACTTGGAGAGCTTGGAGCAGGAGGCTTCAAGATTCTATAGCTATTATTATTTCCGCTGTGTTGTAAGTGTTGTACTCTGAAATGTTATTGTATACATATACTGTTTGTATTTCAAAAGTTATGTTATATTTTATTCGTTCCGCTGTGAGATTCGTGTTACTCTGATGTTGATGTTCTTCTTCCTCTTCTATTCTATAAGTTTCTATCTTATTTATTCTCACCCTCTAAATTCTTTCTATTAATTTCCTGATTTCCAGTGTAATTTGGGTTGGACTTGTGTTATTTAGTTAGCTCAAATTGGACCGGATTTTCGGGTCATTACAATTATGAGAGGCACATGTTAGTAACTCAACGGGCTGCTCCGCATAACGGCGAAAAGTCATAACTGCTTTGACAAATTGCGGAGAAAATATGGAAATACCTTCAGCTGACATTTCATCCAAGTTTACAACAGACGCTCCGACAGCTGGAGGAATTGGGTGCAAGGGAATTAACGGATCGTCAGGACTATACTCCTCAACTTTGGGAGCCTTGAGTTCCGCCGCTGAGCTCGAGCCCTCGTCAAGTTTGCTTTTGGCCTTGGTCTTCTCCTTCTCAACCTCTTCTTGGATTAGGCGTCTCTCCTCCTCCAAATCCTCGGGCTCTTTTCCTTTGAGGAGTCTCTGCATTAGCTAGCCTTCATCAATCTCATTGACCTTCAATCGCTGTTTCTCATCCTCGACAATTGCATCCCATATGTTGGCAAGAGTAACATGATAATCTGGGATCCAAGAAATGTCCCGAGTTTTGATGACTTGGCCTAAGAAGTCGAATACCAACTCTCTAAAACCTTCTATCTCTTTTTCATCTTCGGCAAGCTTGTCAGTAGTGATGGAAGCCGATTCAAGAATGCTGTTAGCATTAGTCTCAGCAAGAACTGCTCGCCCCTCAGCCTGAACAAGTCGGTCACTCAAGGCCTCCTTTTCTTTTTCGGCAGCTGCGAGACTGTTTTTCAAGTCCGCTTTCTCCTTCTCCCAAGCAGCCTTTTCAACATCAAAACGGCTCAGTGCTGTCTTCAAAACAGTATTGGCCATTTTAAGATCCTCTATTTCCTTTTTCAGAGACAGTCGTTCTTGGCTATTAGAGTCTAGCTCGCTATGAAAACGCTTCCTAGCTTCCTCCAATTCTGTCTTATAGTTCTCTGCGTCTCGCTGAGCTAAAACCAGACGGGCCTGTGCATCTTCCAAGTCTTTTTCCATGTTGCTCCTGGCCCTGTTATTATTCTCAATTCTCACCTTGGATCTAGCCGCGTCTGTTTCTAGGCGACGGATGGCATTTGAAAGGTTAACGGCGTGCTTCTTCATTACCTCGTACTGTTTGGCTACATGGCACACATATCCTATCACCTCAGTATCCTAGTCCCTGGGAACCGGCTCAAGATCTGGTACAAACATCATCCTCTCAAAGAAAATATCTGGGAATTCCTTACGCAAGCGCGCCAATTTAGCCTGATTTTCGGGGCTATGGATAGCATCTCGTGCAACGAGACCGTCGGAGTCGTGATCGTCAGGGGAGACCAGAGCTTCTTTTCATTTCTTCACGATCTTGCCCTCGTCTTTATTTTTATCCTCTGACTCGCGCTGTTTCTTGGAAGATTGGACGTGAGAAGGAGTACTTTTTGGAGGGGTTAAGTCCCTAGGAAGCTACTTACCATCAGCCGGTGGTAGTGGACGACTGTGATGTTTCCCGGAACCATGCCTGGAAGGAGATCGAGATCGTGTAGAATAAGTTTGAGGAGGGTCGCGAGGCCGATAACTATCCCTTCCTCGACTATCACTGCGAGTAGGATTTGGATTTGAATGAAGACTGGGTGTGCCTTTACGGAGGGAGCGATGAGAATAAGATCGTTTGTAAGTCATCTTACCTACAAAAGAAACAAGTACACATTAAAACCTCGAATACTGATGGTATAAAAGTGTGGGGTCAAACAGTGCATGTGATTTGTGCATCCCATATAATTCCCCCTAACAGACCAGGGCCCGAAGTTAGGCTCATCTAGATGGTTTCTGGTTCCTCAACTGGAGCATTTGTTTCCTCAGAGATAGGAAAAAATGGCTCCCCTCCGAAATCTTCTTGTGTATATACATCGTCGGGTATAGGAATTCTGCTTAATTCTTGAATAACTGCTCCTCTGTTAAGTCATCGGGAGCGGCAGGCTCAACCGGTAGTGAGGCCCTTAAGGGAGAATCCTTCGAAGAGGCTGGGATTTCCTTAGGTTCCCCAGCCTGGGCCTCATCTTCTCCATATACATTTAAATCTTCATCATCTTGGTCAATCATTGGTGAAGGGCTCCTATGAAGTCTGGTTCTCTCGGCTGCTTGTGATGTCCCTTCTCCTTCAGTCGAGGGCACATACTTGTAAGGTTTGCCATCTGCTCCAAGTCCAAATCTTATGTCCAGAAGGCGATGCCTATGAAGATTCTCGTCAGTAATACATTTCTTGATCCTTAAGAAGTCCGACTCGCTTTTAAGAAGAAGGGATAGTCGATTGCTGTACACTGAGCCTTCTATCTTCGCAAAAGTGTGATCTGTATAGAAAAAAGAAGCATGTTAGCGCTCCGATTTCTTAAACAGGTTATTCATTCGAAGGCTAGAAATTTACTTGATTTAAGCCATCTTCTCGCACACCCAGCCTGTCGCTTTATATAAAACCAATCGGCCCTGGGATCCCCTATGTTGCTGTAACCATCAGACAAGACCTTCATGTTGGCTACCGACTCGAAGAAAGAAAAATTTGGGGTTGCTGTAGAACGATGCTTGAAAAGGTAGTAGAACTTCAAGTCTTTAAATGTGAGCTTAGTTTGCAGGATTTCTGCATACGCAATGTATAAAGTGTATAAAGCTGCATAGGCATTGGGATGAAGCTGCATCGGAACAATACCCAATCGTTTTAGGGTTTCAATGACGATTGGAGGAAACGGAGGAATGACGCCTACTCCACACATGAGTCGACTGACCGTCATATACCCTTCCGGAGCGAGATGAGGCCTATCTTCCCTCTCGGGTGCCTTCACATCATCCCAGGGGATCCCGTGTTTTAAGAAAATTTTCTTAAGTTTTATGTCGTCCAGTTTGGAAGCTAAAGAGTCATTGAATTTCTCAGTTTCTAGAACACCAAGAATCTCATCGGGAGCTCGGTCATCCACTTCGAACTCCTCATCAAGCGAGGTACTCTCAGATGAATCCGATTCTGTTTCTGCCTCATATTCGGATTCAGAATCCTCACCCTTTGGATTAATTGGAAGAACCTTGGGGCTATGGTGCTCAGACATCTCGGGGTCTATTTCTGTTTCAGATCTTGAAGGAGAACGATTACCCGACATTACTGTTTAGGCGAGTAAACATGAGAAATTAGAATATAATTACCCGTCCCCTGTGTGTGCTAGTACAAGTGTGCGCCTGTGCATGCATTAAAGAAAAGCATAAAAATTAGCATGATCATCGAAGTATTAGTCGTCATATGCAGTCAAGTTATGCTGTTGTCCAGTTCAGAAAGTCTTAAGGGCTCTAGCCTAACTGTCCATTGATATACCAGAATCAAGTTGCATTACTTATTTGGTAAGTTCATCGGATCGTTCGTCAACTGGATTGCAAAAATAAGGCCCGGATCGTGACATGTCTCGGGATCGTGATACGCCTTTGGATCGCGAAGCAGATGGGGTCGCGTATCGAGCCAGGCCGTGAAGCAAGGATCAGATCGTGGTATGTTTCTCACGATCCAGGTCTTCCTGCCCTCTCGTGAACCAGTAACCCATTCATCATCGCGACCCGATCTGCTCATTAAATCCCACTCCTCTCATCTGCCACCACGATCCACTGCCACGTCCGCGCCACAACCCAGCCTGACATGCTCCTTCTTCTCCTTCCTTATCCCTCCTCTCCTCC
Organism: Allium sativum; assembly: GCA_030737875.1. Classification (NCBI taxonomy): domain Eukaryota; kingdom Viridiplantae; phylum Streptophyta; class Magnoliopsida; order Asparagales; family Amaryllidaceae; genus Allium; species Allium sativum. Next base: position 435,630,160 of record CM060920.1, read on the forward strand.
TCCGAGCTCGAACAACAAGATCCATGGCACCTCATCAGCCTCCAGAACCTCGAACGCCACACAACTCCTCCGCTCTCCCCTCTCAAACCAGCGAAAACCCAAGGAAAATGAGAGAGAAATCGTACGAAAGCATTCTCAAATATAATTACCTTTCTTAAATCAGGAAACAAGTGGATTTTCGAAGAGTTAAAAGCTGGGGTTTTTACTCAGGGGAGCTGGCGGCGCAACAATAAACGGAGAAAGAAAGGAAGAGGAGGGAAGGGACCGGTCTATATAGCCAAAGAAAGAAACCGTTGGTCTCCCCTTTTTTATCATATATGGCTCGTGGAGCCTGACGGGCCGCAACGCGTTGAAAAGCCCACCATGGTCCATGACGCGAAGTGATCCCCTCTAGATGTGTTGCACAGTTTATCGCGATCCGTGGTGAGAAATGACGATCTGAGCCCCAACATGATTGATGGATCGGAAAGATAATGTTCCAAGTTCACAGGAATACAACAAGCTATAAATTACTATTTTCTACAATTAGTTCTAAGTCTTACCCGGCGATTTAGTAGCGATATTTCCGAAAAACTCTAGAGATGAGAATTGTCCAATGAACACAGAAATAATTGAAGATCTAGCTGGATATTTATACCAGTCAAAGAAAGCAACTTTCTGAAGTAACATGACATTTCAGACAGACGCGATGTAACACCCCACGTCCATTAATGTCACTCACAAAGGGAATGCATTAACTTTCATGGAGGTTTTAAGTGAATATAGAACAGAAAAATTACAACAAGACAGATAATAAGTAGTACTTGGGAATCTAAAATTTCATTTTATTGCAGCGGAAATTAAACATGTTTGTTACATCATAAAACCATAAATCAGAGTCAAGTATAATATCCATCTTGATAAAACAAAATACATAATCCCATTACATAAATAGCCATTAAAGAAGATAACAAGCTGGACTTTACTTCAACGGTCCAAGCTTTTCCAAAAGAGAGATAAAGCAATCCAATCAAACTCCGCTAGAGCTGTGTCCACCCTGAGGACCTAGAGGGAGAAAAAGGATAGAAATGGAGGGGGTCAGACATAAAGTCTGGCGAGTATTATAATTCTAACAATACTATTATCAAAACAACTAGACTAAGTCATAAGCTGGAAAACAAGGAAATGTCTATGAACTATTGGGTATGGAAGAGCAGATAAAGATAACGTTAAAGGCACACCTAATTACTAACGAATAATTACTACACTGCACCACACCAGTCCCCCTCAAAGTTTGATCCCGCTTGCTTCACTTAGAAATTATATAAATAGCTTCGTGTACCCCTAGCTGACTACATAGGTGTCGTCTGCCCCTATCTCCACTAGGTGTACCCCACTACCCATTTTCGATCGGCTCCCTACTCGTAGAAACCCGTGCTGGCCCCATAGTGGGGTGTATCACTCCCTTAAAGTGGCAACCCGATACAACTTGAGAATGCACGGCTTATACCTACACGATGCAACAACGTCTTACCTACCAGCACAGGTCCACACACGCATGTAAAACCCGTTGGACTTGTGTTGCCACCGCTACCCCGTTTGGCCTCTTATAGTCAAACCCAGTATGCGTGTCCCGTCCTCGACTTGGGTCGAGCCCACAAAGATACGTTTGGGATACTGGTTGAAATGGGCCCCCACAAGCTATCCACCTAAGCTTGTCCCCACTAGTATATCCCACTTAACCCTCTTAGTCATGTTCATTTACATGTGTGTTTGGTTAAGTCTTACTAATCGTATTTCAAATGCCACTAAGGGCACCCACTAGATTCCTCATGCCACCCAAGGCACCTACTTAACCCCCATGTCCCACCTTACATGTTTATCTGGTTAAGTATTTCTTAATTCATTCAGGCCATAACCTCATAAAGACCTCTCACATTAGACTGCCATTTATGGCAGCTGGATTTGTCGGGCGGGTCCGGGCAGTCTTACACCATAAAAGAGTCTAACCTCGTGGCTTCACAACTGTTATGCTTTAATTTGGGCATAGGACCTCTCACATTGGGTTGACATTTGTGACTACTGGATTTGTCGGGCGGGTCCGGGCAGGTTTACGTCACAAACGAGTCCAACCTCGTGTCCTAAGCATTGATTATCACTTATAATCTTTTACCCCAGTTTTGAATATATCCCTATTCAAATCAATAATTACTTCCAATTTTAATGATGTCCATGATTGACTCAATTATGGCCATCCACTTATGGTATGCAAAATCATATCAATTGCACCCAGATTTCTTAATATTAAATCCTTAATATTACCCTTACCCCACGTTATACGTTCGCTTATTCAACGCAAAATATACGTTAGTCTCGAATAGTCTAACTCATAGCACAAAGATAAATTATCACAACATATAGACAGATAAAATAGATCTAATCATAACAGGGGTGAAACTTGCATAAAACTACACATGTTAAGGATCTAAAGGTATTAACTTGTTAAATGTCACAATTTACATGATATGATCATAACCCAAAATCATGTATAAACTTGCATATGGGGTTTTATGCAGCATAATGAGTGTGTGAACTAGCATCTAACACATAGAACTCACCCATGTCATAGCATAATTCTAGATCTAAATAGATGTCATGGCACATGTTCATAATCTTTACTAATCAATCTAAACTTGCATACATGATTTGTCATCAACATAGCCCAAATAATATCAACATTATGACTTGATTAACATGAACTAATTAGCATAGATAATAACATATGACTTTATAACATATATGATTTATCAAAATTTAGCATAGAAAATTACAACCTATACAATATCATCATATCATGATTTACAACATATAGGGTATCATCATCACATAACATAGGATTTACAACATACATGATAGCATAAGGTTTACAACAACATATATGACAATTCACATCATTTTCTTATGATCCATATCATATCTTAATCTAATTAATTTAATAATAATCTTGTTAAGATCACCATACTCACAATTAGAGAAGAAAGAGAGTCTTGATTTGCTTTAGAGTTGAGTAGAATTAGAGTTTTGATTAGCTTTCTTCCTTCTTAGTTGGCGGCGGATAGACTGAGTTCCATGGCGGCGGTATGACGGTGGCTATTCTATTTTTCATGTGAATTAGAGTGAGAGACTACCTAGGTATTTATAGAGTTTAGGATTTATTTAGACCGTCAGATCAACTCAGAACTAAACTGAACCGTTAAATTTGCCAACTCAGCCCTAAAGACACATCAGCAGCTCAAGATTGGGCTCAGTCAAACCCTAGCCGACTGGACCAGGTCGACACCCAGGTCGACTGCCCAGACGACCTTGGGGGGGTGTCGACTGCCCAGTCGACTCCCCAGTCGACCTGGGGTGCTGGGCGGGAAATTTCCCGCCTAGCCTGATTTGACTCCGAATTTGAAATTTAAATTTTCTGAAATCTGTTTTGAATTTTCTGAAACTTCCGATGGCCATATCTCCTTCATACGAAGTCCAAATCACGCAAACTCGGACTTTATTTCAACCAGAATTCCGAGACGAACACAATGGCGCAACCTGTTTCCCACAATTCTCACGTCTGAGATTAGTTATTCTTTAATTTGTGAATATTATTATGAAAAGAATTACGGGGTGTTACATTCTCCCCTCCTTGAAGGATTTCCCCCGAAATCTTCAAGTTAAGAAGAATGATATCCTAACATCCAATCGTCCATCTACTCAACCATCAAACACAGGCATCCGTTGTCCTTATAGACTTCTAATGCTTTCATGTTTAAATGCACAGTGTGTGTATATGTCTATATCTAATGCAAAATCAGGCGGTCCACTGATTCAGTTGACCTCCTTAATGCAAATCATGATAGTGCCATGCGTCCATTATGTATGCAAAAGTTCCTTAATGCTACATATTTTCTCTATATGCGTGCACAATCATTATCTGAATGCAGCATCCATATGATAATACAATCATCATACATCCATTTTCCTAAATACAGCCATTTATATGCAATATGCAGTATGAAATGACTGAGCCGATCTACTGCCTAATAGTGTGTGTATATGCGTCCACGAGCAACCACTAGCAAACACTTGCATCCACTTTGCATCCATCATACATAACATGTCTCAAACACATGTTTCAGCCACAGGGTTATCCTAACTAAAGGTCAAAGATACTAGCGAAAGGATACTCTAAAGGTAAGATAAGTACAAGCTAAGCGATAAAGGAGAAATTAAAAGACATACCCTCAAAAGAAACCCGGTATGAAGAAAGGTGTGCCAACAAGTAAAAGCGGAGCAAAAGAAACCCGGTGGGTTGCTTCACCCATTGGAGGTTCCACTATGGAAGTGGGAAAGTGTCTCGATGGACTTTGTGGATGGATTACCGCGATCAAGGAAGGGTAATACGGGGATTTGGGTTATAGTAGATAGACTTACTAAGAACGCCCATTTCATTCCCGTGAAGAGTAAGAGGACTACTCCATGGTTAGCTTCTGTATACGTCCGAGAGATAGTTCATTTGCATGGTGTTCCTTCTAGCATAGTAACGACCGCGATCCTATCTTCACTAGCGAATTTTGGAAGAGCTTGCAAGAGGCGGTAGGGACTCAGTTATGTTTGAGCACCGCATATCATCCTCAGACGGACGGCCAAACCGAGAGGGTGAATCGTATTCTAGAGGACCTATTGAGGCTATGTATCCTATACTTTTGGGGTACATGGGAAGAGAATCTTCCATTGGTGGAGTTCGCATATAATAACAGCTTTCAATCTAGCATTGGCATGGCACCTTTCGAAGCTCTTTACGGACGACCTTGTCGTTCACCTACATGTTGGTGGGAATCTACGGATAAGATCTTACTTGGGCCCGATAATATTAGGGAGACTTCGGAGAAGATCGACTTGATTCGAATGAGTATGAAAGCAGCGCAAGATAAGCAGAAATCTTATGCAGATAAGAGGAGGACAGATCTTGAGTTTGATGTTGGGGACATGGTCTTTATCAAAGTGTCTCCATTACGGAACGTTGTTCGCTTTGGGTCCGTTAGGAAGTTAGCACCAAAGTTCGTAGGGCCGTTTCCTATTAAGGAAAGGATTGGCCAGATGGCGTATAGAGTGGAGTTGCCTGAGAGACTTAGTGGTGTACACGACGTATTCCATGTGTCACATTTGAGGAAGTGCTTGCACGAGACCACGGAGGTGGTAGAGCCGAACTTGCTTAGAGAGGTGGAGATAGAGCGTGATGCGATGATTCGACGAGCTCCTACGCGCATTCTTGGGTCAGAGATTAAGAAGCTGAGAAATAGAGAGGTCAAACTAGTCAAAGTACAATGCGGAGATGATGAGAGCAACGCTACTTGGGAGACAGAAGAAAAGATGCGTTCGTTGTACCCTTTTCTTTTTGAGGGTATGTCTTTTAATTTCTCCTTTATCGCTTAGCTTGTACTTATCTTACCTTTAGAGTATCCTCTCGCTAGTATCTTTGACCTTTAGTTAGGATAATCCTATGGTTGAAACATGTGTTTGAGACATGTTATGTATGATGGATGCAAGTGTTTGCTAGTGGTTGCTCGTGGACGCATATACACACACTATTAGGCACTAGATCGGCTCAGTCACTTCATACTGCATATTGAATATAAATGGGTGTATTTAGTAAAATGGATGTATGAGGATTTGTTTTTATCATATGGATGCTGCATTCAGATGATGATTGTGCACGCATATAGAGATAATATGTAGCATTAAAGAACTTTTGCATACATAATGGACGCATGGCACTATCATGATTTGCATTAAGGAGGTCAACTGAATCAGTGGACCGCCTGATTTTGCATTAGATATGGACATATACACACACTGTGCATTTAAACATGAAAGCATTAAAAGTCTATAAGGACAATGGATGCCTGTGTTTGATGGTTGAGTAGATGGACGATTGGATGTTAGGATATACATTCTTCTTGACTTGAAGATTTCCGGGACGAAATCCTTTAAGGAGGGGAGAATGTAACACCCCGTAATTCTATTGATATTAATATTCACAAATTAAAGAATAACTAATCTCAGACGTGAGAATTGTGGGAAACGGGTTGCGCCATTGTGTTCGTCTCGGAATTATGGTTGAAATAGAGTCCGAGTTTGCGTGAATTGGACTTCGTATGAAGAATTTATGGCCATCGGAAGTTTCAGAAAATTCAAAACAGATTTCAGAAAATTCAAAATTCGAAGTCAAACAGGCTAGTCGGGAATATTCCCGCCAACACCCCAGGTCGACTGGGCAGTCGACACCCCCCCTAGGTCGACTGGGCAGTCGACCTGGGTGTCGACCTGGTCCAGTCGGCTAGGGTTTAGCTGAGCCCAATCTTGAGCTGCTGATGTGTCTTTAGGGCTGAGTTGGCAAATTAAACGGTTCAGGTTAGTTCTGAGTTGATCTGACGGCCTAAATAAATCCTAAACTCTATAAATACCTAGGTAGTCTCTCACTCTAATTCACATGAAAAATAGAATAGCCACCGTCATACCGCCGCCATAGAACTCAGTGTAGCCGCCGCCAACTAAGAAGGAAGAAAGTTAATCAAAACCCTAATTCTACTCAACTCTAAAGCAAATCAAGACTCTCTTTCTTCTCTAATTGTGAGTATGATGATCTTAACAAGATTATTATTAAACTAATTAGATTAAGTTATGAATGGATTATAAGTAAATGATGTGGATTGTCATATATGTTGTTGTAAACCTTATGCTATCATGTATGTTGTAAATCCTATGTTATGTGATGATGATACCCTATATGTTGTAAATCATGCTATGATTATATTGTATAGGTTGTAATTTTCTATGCTAAATTGTGATAAATCATACATGTTATAAAGTCATGATGTTATTATCTATGCTAATTAGTTCATGTTAATCAAGTCATAATGTTGATATTATTTGGGCTATGTTGATGACAAATCATGTATGCAAGTTTAGATTGATTAGTAAAGATTATGAACATATGCCATGACATCTATTTAGATCTAGAATTATGCTATGACATGGGTGAGTTCTATGTGTTAGATGCTAGTTCACACCATCATTATGTTGCATAAAACCCCATATGCAAGTTTATACATGAATTTGGGTTATGATCATATCATGTAAATTGTGACATTTAACAAGTTGACACCTTTAGATCCTTAACATGTGTTGTTTTATGCAAGTTTCACCCCTATTATGATTAGATTTATTTTATTTGTCTATATGTTGTGATAATTTATTTTTGTGCTACGAGTTAGACTATTCGAGTCTAACGTATATTTTGCATTGAATAAGCGAACGTATAACGTGGGGTAGGGGTAATATTAAAGATTTAATATTAAGAAGTTGGGGTGCAATTGATATGATTTTGCATACCATAAGTGGATGGCCATAATTGAGTCAATTATGGACATCATTAAAATTGGAAGTAATTAATGATTTGAATAGGGATATATTCAAAACTGGGGTAAAAGATTATAAGTGATAATCAATGCTTAGGACACGAGGTTGGACTCGTTTGTGACGTAAAACTGCGCGGACCCGCCCGGCAAATCCAGGGTCACAAATGTCAGCCCAATGTGAGAGGTCCTAGGCCCAAACTAAAGCATAACGGTTGTAAAGACACGAGGTTAGACTCTTTTATGGTGTAAGACTGCCCGGACCCGCCCGGCAAATCCAGCTGCCATAAATGCCAGTCTAACGTGAGAGGTCTTTATGAGGTTATGGCCTGAATGAATTATGAAATACTTAACCAGATAAACATGTAAGGTGAGACATGGGGGTTAAGTAGGTGCCTTGGGTGGCATGAGGAATCTAGTGGGTGCCCTTAGTGGCATTTGAAATACGATTAGTAAGACTTAACCAAACACACATGTAAATGAACATGACTAAGAGGGTTAAGTGGGATATACAAGTGGGGACAAGCTTAGGTGGATAGCTTGTGGGGGCCCATTTCAACCAGTATCCCAAACGTATCTTTGTGGGCTCGACCCAAGTCGAGGACTGGACACGCATACTGGGTTTGACTATAAGAGGCCAAACGGGGTAGCGGTGGCAACACAAGTCCAACGGGTTTTACATGCGTGTGTGGACCTGTGCTGGTAGGTAAGACGTTGTTGCATCGTGTAGGTATAAGCCGTGCATTCTCAAGTTGTATCGGGTTGCCACATTAAGGGAGTGATACACCCCACTATGGGGCCAGCACGGGTATCTACGAGTAGGGAGCCGATCGAAAATGGGTAGTGGGGTACACCTAGTGGAGATAGGGGCAGATGGCACCTATGTAGTCAGCTAGGGGTACACGAAGCTATTTATATAATTTCTAAGTGAAGCAAGCGGGATCAAACTTTGAGGGGGACTGGTGTGGTGCAGTGTAGTAATTATTCGTTAGTAATTAGGTGTGCCTTTAACGTTATCTTTATCTGCTCTTCCATACCCAATAGTTCATAGACATTTCCTTGTTTTCCAGCTTATGCCTTAGTCTAGTTGTTTTGATAATAGTATTGTTAGAATTATCATACTCGCCATACTTTATGTCTGACCCCCTCCATTTCTATCCTTTTTCTCCCTCTAGGTCCTCAGGGTGGACACAGCTCTAGCGGATTTTGATTGGATTGCTTTATCTCTCTTTTGGAAAAGCTTGGACCGTTGAAGTAAAGTCCAGCTTGTTATCTTCTTTAATGGCTATTTATGTAATGGGATTATGTATTTTGTTTTATCAAGATGGATATTATACTTGACTCTGATTTATGGTTTTATGATGTAACAAACATGTTTAATTTCCGCTGCAATAAAATGAAATTTTAGATTCCCAAGTACTACTTATTATCTGTCTTGTTGTAATTTTTCTGTTCTATATTCACTTAAAACCTCCATGGAAGTTAATGCATTCCCTTTGTGAGTGACATTAATGGACGTGGGGTGTTACACGTGGTATCAGAGCTTAAGGTTACCAGAACAGATAAATTTTTTTGAAAAACTATTTTTCTAAAGTATTTTTGGAAGAAGTGTTTTCAAAACATGTCTTGATGAGTAATTTAAAGAGGAATGTTTTTATGAAAAACATAATCCCCAATAGCCATATCTTTATCTTTCGAATTCTCCATTTTGAATCTTTCCTTTTTCGTTTCAGCATGGCTGAAGATCTTAACCTTCCGGACGGTGTAATGATACCACGATGGTATAGGAGGTTATTAGAGGCTAGGGCCGCTGCAGGTCCAACCAATGTTCCTCCACCACCAGTTGCACCCGCTCCTCCTCCTCCTCGCGTTGACGTGCAAGGAATTTAAGGCTATGGGTGGAAAACCTTTTCAAGGGTCAGAAACGTTTGCGGAAGCTAAAGATTGGCTTAAGGAGGTAGAAGAATTGCTAGAAATCTTTGAAGTGGAAGAAGGGAGGAAGGTCAAATTAGCAGCTTGGTTAATGAAAGGAGAGGCCTCGTTTTGGTGCGAGGTCACTAATGGGGAGCGTCCTGTTGATTCTTGGGCGGATTTCAGACGTAGTTTTGAGGCGAAGTTTCTCTCGAGGGCGAAAGAGAATCTATATATGGAAAGGTTCTTGACATTGAAGCAAGGAAGCCAATCAGTGAAAGAATATGTCAACAAATTTAATCTGTTAGCAAGGTTTGGCTTGGACTTAGTGAACACGCCGGAGAAGAAGGCTCTGAGGTTCGTTAATGGATTGAATGAACCGTTGCAAGGGTTGGCTATGACCCACATCCCTATGGGGGTCACCTTTGAGAAGCTAGTAGACATGGCACTCATACACGAGGAGAAAGGCGCTAATGCTAATAAGGCACCCGAGAAGATTTCTATACTTAGCTCTAATACCACGTGTAAGACCCCATTTAACGAACTATTAAAGGGTCGAAATCCTTTAAGGAGGGGAGAATGTAATACCCCGTAATTCTTTTAATAATAATAATAATATTCACAAATTAAAGAATAACTAATCTCAGACGTGAGAATTGTAGGAAACGGGTTGCGCCATTGTGTTCGCCTCGGAATTCTGGTTGAAATAGAGTCCGAGTTTGTGTGATTTGGACTTCGTATGAAGGAGATATGGCCATCGGAAGTTTTAGAAAATTCAAAACAGATTTCAGAAAATTTAAAAATCAAAATTCGAAGTCAAACAGGCTAGGCGATAAATTTCCCGCCCAGCACCCAGGTCGACTAGGGAGTCGACTGGGCAGTCGACACCCCAGGGACTAGGTCGACTGCGCAGTCGACCTGGGTGTCGACCTGGTCAGGTTGGCTAGGGATTGACTGAGCCCAATCTTGAGCTACTGATGTGTCTTTAGGGCTGAGTTGGCAAATTTAACGGTTCAGTTTAGTTCTGAGTTGATCTGACGGTCTAAATAAATCCTAAACTCTATAAATACCTAGGTAGTCTCTCACTCTAATTCACATGAAAAATAGAATAGCCACCGTCATACCGCCGCCATGGAACTCAGTCTAGCCGCCGCCAACTAAGAAGGAAGAAAGCTAATCAAAACTCTAATTCTACTCAACTCTAAAGCAAATCAAGACTCTCTTTCTTCTCTAATTGTGAGTATGATGATCTTAACAAGATTATTATTAAATTAATTAGATTAAGATATGATATGGATCATAAGAAAATGATGTGAATTGTCATATATGTTGTTGTAAACCTTATGCTATCATGTATGTTGTAAATCCTATGTTATGTGATGATGATATCCTATATGTTGTAAATCATGCTATGATGATGTTGTATAGGTTGTAATTCTCTATGCTAAGTTGTGATAAATCATACATGTTATAAAGTCATGATGTTATTATCTATGCCAATTAGTTCATGTGTAAACTTGCATATGTGGTTTATGCAATATAATGATGATGTGAACTAGCATCTAACACATAGAACTCACACACCTCTCACACTAGACTGGCATTTATGGCAGCTGGATTTTCCGGGCGGGTCCGGGCAGTCTTACACCATAAAAGAGTCTAACCTCGTGTCTTTACAACTGTTATGCTTTAATTTGGGCCTAGGACCTCTCACATTGGGCTGACATTTGTGACTACTGGATTTGTAAGACTTAACCAAACACACATGTAAATGGAAGTTAATGCATTCCCTTTGTGAGTGACATTTCCTTCACTTGCCTATCATGTACGTTGTAAATCCTATGTTATGTGATGATGATATCCTATATGTTGTAAATCATGCTATGATGATGTTGTATAGGTTGTAATTCTCTATGCTAAGTTGTGATAAATCATACATGTTATAAAGTCATGATGTTATTATCTATGCCAATTAGTTCATATTAATCAAATCATAATGTTGATGTTATTTGGGTTAACCAGATAAACATGTAAGGTGGGACATGGGGGTTAAGTAGGTGCCTTGGGTGGCATGAGGAATCTAGTGGTTGCCTTTAGTGGCATTTGAAATACAATTAGTAAGACTTAACCAAACACACATGTAAATGAACATGACTAAGAGGGTTAAGTGGGATGTACTAGTGGGGACAAGCTTAGGTGGATAGCTTGTGGGGGCCCATTTCAACCAGTAACCCAAACGTATCTTTGTGGGCTCGACCCAAGTCGAGGACGGGACACGCATACTGGGTTTGACTATAAGAGGCCAAAACGGGGTAGCGGTGGCAACGCAAGTCCAACGGGTTTCATATGCGTGTGTGGAGCCGGGCTGGTAGGTAAGACGTTGTTTCATCGTGTAGGTATAAGTCGTGCATTCTCAAGTGGTATCGGGTTGCCACTTTAGGGGAGTGATACACCCCACTATGGGGCCAGCACGGGTATCTACGAGTAGGGAGCCGATCGAAAGTGGGTAGTGGGGTACACCTAGCGGAGATAGGGGCAGGCGGCACCTATGTAGTCAGCTAGGGGTACACGAAGCTATTTATATAATTTCTAAGTGGAGCAAGTGGGATCAACCTTTTGGGTGACTGGTGTGGTGCAGTGTAGTAATTATTCATTAGTAATTAGGTGTGGCTTTAACGTTATCTTTATCTGCTCTTCCTTACCCGATAGTTCATAGACATTTCCTTGTTTTCCAGCTTATGCCTTAGTCTAGTTACTTTGATAATAGTATTGTTGGAATTATCATACTCGCCACACTTTATGTCTGACCCCCTCTATTTCTATCTTTTCCCCCTCCAGGTCCTCAGGGTGGGCCCAGCTCTAGTGGAGCTTGATTGGATTGCTTTATCTCTCTTTTGGAAAGCTTGGACCGTTGAAGTAAAGTCCAGCTTGTTATCTTCTTTAATGGCTATTTATGTAATGGGGTTATGTATTTTGTTTTATCAAGATGGATATTGTACTTGACTCTGATTTATGGTTTTATGATGTAACAAACATGTTTAATTTCCGCTGAAATAAAGTTTTAGATTTCCAAGTACTACTTATTATCTGTCTTGTTATAATTTTTCTGTTCTATACTCACTTAAAACCTCCATGGAAGTTAATGCATTCCCTTTGTGAGTGACATTAACGGACGTGGGGTGTTACACGTGAAAAACATAAGCTTAGTTTTGCTGTTTCATCATCATGTCCGTACCTTATTCGATTCGGGCGCATCGCATTCGTTTATCTCTACATCATTAGTTGAATCACTGCACTTAAACACCAGTTTAGTAGAGGATCCCTTAGTTGTTTCGAATCCAATTGGGGGCTCAGCTTATTTGTCCATGATGTGTTTGGATTTGAAAATTTCTATACTTAGCGTTGAGTTTAGATGTGATGCTTATGTTTTGGGCTTCACGGGCTATGGGCTAATTTTAGGAATGGATTGGTTATCCAGAAATGGGGCCGTTCTTGATTGTGAAAGGAGAGTAGTTAGGCTCATGACTCGCCTTGGCAACACTCTCGAAATCTTTTGTAATCCCATAAATTCCGTTATGCTAAGTTATTTAGAATCGCTTGACGCGTCGATGGAAAATCTACGATCTGTTAGAGTGGTCCGAGAATACTCGGATGTGTTTGAGGAGATGAAGGGCTTGCCTCCGAAGCGGGAGATAGATTTTCGAATATATCTTGTGGATAATGCAAAACCAGTATCTTTTCCAGTACGCCACATGGCTCCCTGTAACACCCCGAATTTTCTATTAACACTAAAGTTGCTAAAATATAAAAATATTAATAAGTGTGTAAGAGAGGGGATGTATCTAATATGAATATAAAAATATTAATAAGTGTGTAAGAGAGGGGATGTATCTAATATGAATATAAAAATATTAATAAGTGTGTAAGAGAGGGGATGTATCTAATATGAATATAAAAATATTAATAAGTGTGTAAGAGAGGGGATGTATCTAATATGTATATAAAAACAATAATAAGTGTGTAAAAGGGGGGGATGTATCTAATGTGTACATTGTAGAATATATATATATATATATATATGGGCAGTTAATGCAAACATGAATAGAATTAATTTGCTGAGTGTTTGCTAAGTCACTTCTGACTCATTGCTGAGTCAACAAGATAAACCCCATCTTGTCTGAACGGCTGCGGTTATTTCTAGGTTAAATCTAATGGCCTAAATGAATTCTAAAATCTATAAATAAGTGGGTAGACCCTAGACCTAAATCACTTGTAAAATTAGAGAAGCTACCGTCATGCTGCTGCCATGGAGTTCAGCATAGCCGTCACAAACTAAGAAGAGGAAGCCTAATCATCTACAACTAAATCTACACAAATCAAATCAAAAGATCTCTCTTTCTCTAATTCTTTTCTTTTGTTGGTGAGTATGATGATTCTCACAAGACTATTACAAACTAATTTGACTCAGTTATGAATGGATCACAAGAAAGTGATGTGATTTGTAATTGTAAATTCTATATATTGTGGATCTCTTATTATGTTATTATGTTGTCGTATGATGTAAATTATATATGCTATGTCATGCTATGTTGTAAATTCTCTTATGCTATGCCGTGCTATGTTGAGAATCATGTCAAGCTATGTTATACTATCATACTATGCCATGTTATAAATCATGCTATATTATGTTGAAAAATCATGATGTTGTTGGATCATGCTTAAAGTTATGTTTTTTTTTCTTAATTTAAATGGATCTTGTTTATGGGAATTTGCCTATTAGGTTAGGTGTACCCATAAACTTGAAACTATAATTAAATAAAACTTGATTATGGGAATTTGCCTATTGAGTTAGGTGTACCCATATAAAACCATGTTGTTAAAAAATTAGATGATGTTGATTCACACATGTTCATATGTAAGTTTATGAAAATTGATTGAGATCATATTAGGTGAATTTTGAACAAGTTGACACCTTTAGATCCATGACATGTATAATCTATGCAAGTTGGACATATGCAAGTTTCACCCCTTATTATGATTCATTTGGTCACATATACATGTTGTTATTATGATAATCTCTTTTATGCTATGAGTTAGGCTATTCGAGTCTAACATATATTTTGCGAATAAACGTTCAAACGTGGGGTAGGGGTAATATTAGGAATTAATAAATTGGGTGCAATTTTGTAAGATGTTGCATACCATGAATGAATGTCCATAATTGAGTCAATTATGGACATTGTTAAAAATTGGAAGTAATTAATAATTCAAGTAGGGAATTATTAAAATTGGGGGAAAGTGGATTATTATTAATAATCAATGCTTAGGACACGAGGTTGGACCCGTTTGTGATGTAAACCTGCCCGGACCCGCCCGGCAAATCCAGTAGTCACAAATGTCGGCCCAATGTGAGAGGTCCTAGGCCCAAACTAAAGCATAACAGTTGTAAAGACACGAGGTTAGACTCTTTTATGGTGTAAGACTGCCCGGACCCGCCCGGCAAATCCAGCTGCCATAAATGCCAGTCTAATGTGAGAGGTCTTTATGAGGTTATGGCCTTAATGAACTAAGAAATACTTAACCAGATAATCATGTAAGGTGGGACATGGGGGTTAAGTAGGTGCCTTGGGTGGCATGAGGAATCTGGTGGTTGCCTTTAGAGGCATTTGAAATACGATTAGACTTAACCAAACACACATATAAATGAACATGACTAAGTGGGTTAAGTGGGATGGACTAATGGGGACAAGCTTAGGTGGAATGCTTGTGGTAAATAGTGGGGGCCCATTTCAACCAGTATCCCAAAACGTATCTTTGTGGGCTCGACCCAAGTCGAGGACGGGACACGCATACTGGGTTTGACTATAAGAGGCCAAAACAGGGAGCGGTGGCAACGCAAGTCCAACGGGTTTCATATGCGTGTGTGGACCCGGGCTGGTAGGTAAGACGTTGTTGCATCGTGTAGGTATAAGCCGTGCATGTCCGTTGTATCAGGTTGCCACTTTAGGGGAGTGATACACCCCACTGTGGGGCCAGCACGGGTGTCTACGAGTTAGGGAGCCGATCGAATAATGGGAAGTAGGGTACACCTAGTGGAGATAGGGGCAGGCGGCACCTATGTAGTCAGCTAGGGGTACGTAAAGCCATTGGGAAAGTTTCTAAGTGAAGCTAAGTGGGATGAATCTTTAGGGTGACTGGTGTGGTGCAGTATAGTGTTTATCCTTTAGTATTTAGGAGCGCCTATAACGTTGCCTTTAGCTATTGTCTATGTCCTTAATCTGCTCTTCATAGTCATTTTCTTGTTTTCCAGCTTATGCCTTAGTCCAGTTATTTTGGTAATAGTATTGTAGAATTATCATATTCACCAGACTTTATGTCTGACCCCCTCTTTTCCATCCTTTTTCTCCCTTCAGGTCCGCAGGTTGGGCCAAGTTCTAGTGGAGTCTAGTTGGATCGCTTATCTTCTGGAAAGCTTGGACTGCTGAAGTAAAGTCCAGCTTGTTATCTTTCTTTTTAATGGCTATTCATGTAATGGGATTATGTACTTGTTTTATCAAGATAGATATTGTACTTGACATTGAATATGGTGTTATGATGTAATCAAACATGTTTTGACTTCTGCTACAATGAAATAAAGTTTTTGAATTTCCAAGTACTATTTTATATCTGTCTTGTTGTAATTTTACTGTTCTATATTCACTTAAAACCTCCATGGAAGTTAATGCATTCCCTTTGTGAGTGACATTAATGGACGTGGGGTGTTACACGTGGTATCAGAGCATAAGGTTACCAGAACAGATAAAAAAAATTTTAGAAAAATATTTTTTTTTCTAAAGTATTTTTGGAAGAAGTGCTTTCAAAAAAAAAAAAACATGTTATTTAAAGAGAGTTTTTATGAAAAACATAATCCCAAATAGCCACATCCTTATCTTTATCTTTCGAATTCTCCATTTTGAATCTTTCCTTTTTCGTTTCAGCATGGCTGAAGATCTTAATCTCCCAGAAGGTGTGACGATTCCAGGGTGGTTTAGGAGATACTTGGAGGCTAGGGCCACCACTGCAGGCCCAGCGGATACTCCTCCACCCCTAGTTGCACCCATTCCTCCTCCTCCTCCTCCTCCTCGTGTTGGCACTTTTGCAAAGACGTGCAAGGAATTCAAGGCTATGGGAGGAAAAACTTTTCAAGGGACTGAGACGTTTGTGGAGGCCAGAGATTGGCTTAAGGAGACTGAGGAATTGTTGGATATCTTTGAAGTGGAAGATGGGAGGAAAGTCCGTTTAGCTGCTTGGTTAATGAAGGGAGAGGCCTCGTTTTGGTGGGAGGTCACTAACGGGGAACGTCCAGTTGATTCATGGGCGGATTTCAGACGAAGGTTTGAGGCAAAGTTTCTTTCAAGGGCAGAGGAGAACTTAAATATGGAAAAATTCCTGGCACTAAAGCAAGGGAGCTCATCAGTAAAGGAATATGTCAATAAATTTAATCAGTTAGCAAGGTTTGGCTTGGAGTTGGTGAACACGCCAGAGAAGAAAGCTTTGAGGTTCGTTAGAGGCTTGAATGAACCGTTGCAAGGGTTGGCTATGACCCACATCCCTATGGGAGCCACCTTTGAAAAGCTAGTAGAAATGGCACTTATGCATGAGGATAAGGCAGTTGAAAAGAAAGGGGATCAGAAGAAACCCCAACAGCAAAATAAGAAGGGTGGTAAAAACAATAATGGCAAAGGGAAGAAGAAATGCTTCAATTGTGGGACGCCTGGCCATCTCAGCAAAGATTGTAGAAAGAAAAAGAAGACTGGTTGTTTTCATTGTGGAGATGCGGGACATTTAGTGAAGGACTATCCAAAGAAGGGGCAGAGGGCAGGGTCTACCTCGGGAGGACAGGTGCAGGCTCTTATGGTACCAGGGCAGGCAAGGGGGCAAGTTCAGGCTATTGCGGCCCCACCGCTGCAAGAAAGAGGTAGAACAATTTCTGTTGAAAGCTTAGTTTTTCTGTTTGATCATCCTGTCCGTACCTTATTCGATTCTGGCGCATCTCATTCGTTTATCTCTGCATCATTAGTTGAATCACTGCACTTGAACACCAGTTTAGTAGAGGATCCCTTGGTCGTTTCAAATCCAATTGGGGGTTCGGCTCATTTGACCATGATATGTTTGGATTTGAAAATCTCTATACTTAGCGTTGAATTTAGATGTGATGCTTATGTATTGGGCTTCACGGGCTATGGGCTAATTTTAGGAATGGATTGGTTGTCTAGAAATAGGGCCATTCTTGATTGTGAAAGGAGAGTAGTTAGGCTTGTGACTCGCCTTGGTAATGCTCTCGACATCTTTTGTAATCCCATAAATTCCGTTATGCTAAGTTATCTTGAATCGCTTGACGCGTCTGTAGAGAACCTGCGATCGGTAGAAGTGGTCCGGGAATATCCGGATGTGTTTGAGGAGGTGAAGGGCTTACCTCCAAAGCGGGAGATAGACTTTCGAATTTATCTTGTGGATAATGCTAAACCCGTATCTTTGCCAGTGCGCCACATGGCTCCTCGTGAAAGGAGGGAACTCAATAAGCAAGTAAAGGAGTTGCTTGAGAAGGGGTTCATAAGACGTAGTATATCGGAGTGGGGTGCTCCAGTAGTTTTTGCCACAAAGGCGGATGGGTCTCTTAGACTTTGTATGGACTATAGAGAACTAAACAAGCTTAATAAAAAGAACCGACACCCACTGCCGAGGATTGACGATCTCTTTGATCAGTTAGTTGGCGCCTCAGTGTTTTCGCAGTTGGACTTAGCCACTGGCTTTCATCAACTGAGAGTGGCTGAGGATAGTATAGATAAGACTGCTTTTAGGACTCCTGACGGATTCTATGAATGGCTAGTGATGCCCTTTGGTTTGACAAACGCCCCTGCATATTTTGTTGATTTGATGAGTAGGGTATTTAGGGAATACCTTAACAAATTCGTGGTAGTCTTTGTGGATGACATCTTAGTCTTTTCTAAGAATAAAGAAGAGCACTCCCTACATCTTAGGGAAGTGTTGGAAACCCTTCGAGCGCATAACCTTAAGGCAAAATTTTCTAAGTGTCACTTCTGGAGGAAGGAAGTACGGTTCTTAGGGCACGTGGTTTCCAAAGAAGGGATAGCAGTGGATCCCGCAAAGGTGGTGGCCATCCAAGATTGGAAGGTCCCTAAAAATGCAACCGAAGTAAGAAGTTTCTTGGGGTTGGCTGGCTATTATAGGAAGTTTATCAAAGACTTCGCAAAAATATCAGCTCCATTAACACGGTTAACGAAGAAGAACCTGGTTTTTACGTGGGACAAAGATTGCGATGATGCGTTCCAACGTTTAAAGAGAGCCTTAACTTCAGCCCCAGTCTTAGTGCTGCCAGACGGGAATAAACCGTTTACCATCTATACTAATGCTTGTGGGACGGGACTTGGCGCGGTCCTCATGCAAGAGGGAAGAGTAATAGCCTATGGTGGAAGGCAGTTGAGGGTTCATGAAAAGAATTACCCCACGCATGACTTAGAGCTAGCCGCAATTGTTTTCGCGCTTAAGTCTTGGCGTCACTATCTTCTTGGTGAGAAATTCGAACTGTTCACTGACCACAAATCATTAAAATACTTATTCTCTCAGAAGGATTTGAATTTAAGGCAGCAACGGTGGATGGAATTCTTAGCCTCCTACGATTTTGAAATAGCATATACCCCGGGCAAGGGTAACGTGGTGGCAGACGCCTTAAGTAGGAAAAGGTTGTCCTTGAGTCCGTTGTTTGTTGAACGACAAAGCTTAGAATTCATCTCTATGTTTGACTTTAGACCCTCCGTTGACTTAGTACCCGGTCTGTTAGCATCCTTGGAGGTTAGACCTACACTTCTAGGACGGGTTGGTGAGGCACAGCGAGACGACCCACTGTTGGTTGAGATAGTAGAAAAGCTCAAAGGGGGGGAGTCGTCAAGCCATCTTCGTAGGTATACCCTAGACGATAAGGGTTGGTTACGAAGGGATAATAGACTTTGTGTACCACAAGACGAAGACTTAAGGAAGGCCATTCTTGATGATGCTCATCGCTCAAAAATGACCATTCATCCCGGCGGGGATAAGATGTACAAAGATATGAAGCGGGTTTTCTTTTGGGCCGGTATGAAAAAGGATGTGGCCGAGTACGTCGCTAGATGCTTGGTGTGCCAACGAGTTAAAGCAGAACAAAAGAAACCCGGTGGGTTGCTTCACCCATTAGAAGTTCCACTATGGAAATGGGAAAGCATCTCAATGGATTTTGTGGATGGATTACCAAGATCAAGGAAGGGTAACACGGGGATTTGGGTTATAGTAGATAGACTGACTAAAAGCGCCCATTTTATTCCCGTGAAAAGTAAGAGGACTGCTCTGTGGTTGGCTTCTGTATACATTAAGGAGATAGTTCGTTTGCACGGTATTCCTTCTAGTATAGTAAGCGACCGTGACCCCATCTTTACTAGCGAATTTTGGAAGAGTTTACAAGAGGTGGTAGGGACTCAGCTATGTTTGAGCACCGCATATCATCCTCAGACAGACGGCCAGACCGAGAGGGTGAATCGCATTCTAGAGGATCTTTTAAGGCTTTGTATCCTAGACTTT
Source organism: Allium sativum (assembly GCA_030737875.1). Lineage (NCBI taxonomy): Eukaryota > Viridiplantae > Streptophyta > Magnoliopsida > Asparagales > Amaryllidaceae > Allium > Allium sativum. Next base: position 435,650,118 of record CM060920.1, read on the forward strand.
GGGGGTACATGGGAAGAGCACCTTCCGTTAGTAGAATTCGCATATAATAATAGCTTTCAGTCTAGTATTGGCATGGCACCTTTCGAAGCTCTTTATGGAAGGCCTTGCCGTTCGCCTACATGTTGGTGGGAATCTACCGATAAAATCCTACTTGGGCCCGATATGGTTAGGGAAACCTCGGAGAAGATTGAGTTGATTCGAAGGAGGATGAAAGCAGCACAAGATAGGCAAAAATCGTATGCTGATAAGAGGAGGACAGATCTTGAGTTTGACATTGGGGACATGGTTTTTATCAAAGTATCTCCGTTACAGAATGTTGTTCGCTTTGGGTCCGTGGGGAAATTAGCACCAAGGTTTGTAGGGCCGTTTCCTGTAAAAAAACAGGATTGGGAAGATGGCATATAGGGTGGAGTTGCCTGAGAAACTTAGTGGAGTACACGACGTATTCCATGTATCACATTTGAGGAAGTGTTTGCACAAGACCGCGGAGGTGGTAGAGCCGAGCTTGCTTAAAGAGGTGGAAATAGAGCGTGATGCAACAATTAGACGAGCTCCTACATGCATTCTTGGGTCGGAGATCAAAAAGTTGAGGAATCGAGAGGCCAGACTGGTTAAAGTGCAATGGGGAGATGATGAGAGCAACGCAACTTGGGAGACAGAAGAGAAGATGCGTTCGTTGTACCCTTTTCTTTTTGAGGGTATGTCTTTTAATTTCTCCTTTATCGCTTAGCTTATCTTATCTTATCTTTAGTATGTCCTCTCATTAGTATCTTTGACCTTTAGTTAGGATAATCCTATGGTTGAAACATGTGTTTGAGACATGTTATGTATGATGGATGCAAAATGGATGCAAGTGTTTGCTAGTGGTTGCTCGTGGATGCATATATACACACACTTTAGGCACTAGATCGGCTCAGTCACTTCATATTGCATATATATGGATGTATTTAGTATAATGGATGTATAATGGTTGTACCATCATATGGATGCTGCATTCGGTTGAATGGGTGTGCACGCATATAGAAGTAGTATGTAAGCAATTAGGATCTTTTGCATACATAATGGATTCATGACACTTACATAATTTGCATTAAGGAGGTCAACTGAATCAGTAGACCGCCTGATTTCGCATTAGGTAAGGACATGTACACACACTTGCATATGATCATAAAGCATTAGAAGTCTTTTAAGGACAATGGATACTTGTGTATGATGGATGAGTAGATGGACGTTTGGATGGTAGGATATACATTCTTCCAGACTTGAAGATTTCGGGGACGAAATCCTAAAAGGAGGGGAGAATGTAACACCCCGAATTTTCTATTAACACTAAATTTGCTAAAATATAAAAATATTAATAAGTGTGTAAGAGAGGGGATGTATCTAATATGAATATAAAAATATTAATAAGTGTGTAAGAGAGGGGATGTATCTAATATGAATATAAAAATATTAATAAGTGTGTAAGAGAGGGGATGTATCTAATATGAATATAAAAATATTAATAAGTGTGTAAGAGAGGGGATGTATCTAATATGTATATAAAAACAATAATTAGTGTGTAAAAGGGGGGGATGTATCTAATGTGTACATTGTAGAATATATATATATATATATGGGCAGTTAATGCATACATGAATAGAATTAATTTGCTGAGTGTTTGCTAAGTCACTTCTGACTCATTGCTGAGTCAACAAGATAAACCCCATCTTGTCTGAACGGCTGCGGTTATTTCTAGGTTAAATCTAATGGCCTAAATGAATTCTAAAATCTATAAATAAGTGGGTAGACCCTAGACCTAAATCACTTGTAAAATTAGAGAAGCTACCGTCATGCTGCTGCCATGGAGTTCAGCATAGCCGTCACAAACTAAGAAGAGGAAGCCTAATCATCTACAACTAAATCTACACAAATCAAATCAAAAGATCTCTCTTTCTCTAATTCTTTTCTTTTGTTGGTGAGTATGATGATTCTCACAAGACTATTACAAACTAATTTGACTCAGTTATGAATGGATCACAAGAAAGTGATGTGATTTGTAATTGTAAATTCTATATATTGTGGATCTCTTATTATGTTATTATGTTGTCGTATGATGTAAATTATATATGCTATGTCATGCTATGTTGTAAATTCTCTTATGCTATGTCGTGCTATGTTGAGAATCATGTCAAGCTATGTTATACTATCATACTATGCCATGTTATAAATCATGCTATATTATGTTGAAAAATCATGATGTTGTTGGATCATGCTTAAAGTTATGTTTTTTTTCTTAATTTAAATGGATCTTGTTTATGGGAATTTGCCTATTAGGTTAGGTGTACCCATAAACTTGAAACTATAATTAAATAAAACTTGATTATGGGAATTTGCCTATTGAGTTAGGTGTACCCATATAAAACCATGTTGTTAAAAAATTAGATGATGTTGATTCACACATGTTCATATGTAAGTTTATGAAAATTGATTGAGATCATATTAGGTGAATTTTGAACAAGTTGACACCTTTAGATCCATGACATGTATAATCTATGCAAGTTGGACATATGCAAGTTTCACCCCTTATTATGATTCATTTGGTCACATATACATGTTGTTATTATGATAATCTCTTTTATGCTATGAGTTAGGCTATTCGAGTCTAACATATATTTTGCGAATAAACGTTCAAACGTGGGGTAGGGGTAATATTAGGAATTAATAAATTGGGTGCAATTTTGTAAGATGTTGCATACCATGAATGAATGTCCATAATTGAGTCAATTATGGACATTGTTAAAAATTGGAAGTAATTAATAATTCAAGTAGGGAATTATTAAAATTGGGGGAAAGTGGATTATTATTAATAATCAATGCTTAGGACACGAGGTTGGACCCGTTTGTGATGTAAACCTGCCCGGACCCGCCCGGCAAATCCAGTAGTCACAAATGTCGGCCCAATGTGAGAGGCCCTAGGCCCAAACTAAAGCATAACAGTTGTAAAGACACGAGGTTAGACTCTTTTATGGTGTAAGACTGCCCGGACCCGCCCGGCAAATCCAGCTGCCATAAATGCCAGTCTAATGTGAGAGGTCTTTATGAGGTTATGGCCTTAATGAACTAAGAAATACTTAACCAGATAATCATGTAAGGTGGGACATGGGGGTTAAGTAGGTGCCTTGGGTGGCATGAGGAATCTGGTGGTTGCCTTTAGAGGCATTTGAAATACGATTAGACTTAACCAAACACACATATAAATGAACATGACTAAGTGGGTTAAGTGGGATGGACTAATGGGGACAAGCTTAGGTGGAATGCTTGTGGTAAATAGTGGGGGCCCATTTCAACCAGTATCCCAAAACGTATCTTTGTGGGCTCGACCCAAGTCGAGGACGGGACACGCATACTGGGTTTGACTATAAGAGGCCAAAACAGGGAGCGGTGGCAACGCAAGTCCAACGGGTTTCATATGCGTGTGTGGACCCGGGCTGGTAGGTAAGACGTTGTTGCATCGTGTAGGTATAAGCCGTGCATGTCCGTTGTATCAGGTTGCCACTTTAGGGGAGTGATACACCCCACTGTGGGGCCAGCACGGGTATCTACGAGTTAGGGAGCCGATCGAATAATGGGAAGTAGGGTACACCTAGTGGAGATAGGGGCAGGCGGCACCTATGTAGTCAGCTAGGGGTACGTAAAGCCATTGAGAAAGTTTCTAAGTGAAGCTAAGTGGGATGAATCTTTAGGGTGACTGGTGTGGTGCAGTATAGTGTTTATCCTTTAGTATTTAGGAGCGCCTATAATGTTGCCTTTAGCGATTGTCTATGTCCTTAATCTGCTCTTCATAGACATTTTCTTGTTTTCCAGCTTATGCCTTAGTCCAGTTATTTTGGTAATAGTATTGTAGAATTATCATATTCACCAGACTTTATGTCTGACCCCCTCTTTTCCATCCTTTTTCTCCCTTCAGGTCCGCAGGTTGGGCCAAGTTCTAGTGGAGTCTAGTTGGATCGCTTATCTTCTGGAAAGCTTGGACTGCTGAAGTAAAGTCCAGCTTGTTATCTTTCTTTTTAATGGCTATTCATGTAATGGGATTATGTACTTGTTTTATCAAGATAGATATTGTACTTGACATTGAATATGGTGTTATGATGTAATCAAACATGTTTTGACTTCTGCTACAATGAAATAAAGTTTTTGAATTTCCAAGTACTATTTTATATCTGTCTTGTTGTAATTTTACTGTTCTATATTCACTTAAAACCTCCATGGAAGTTAATGCATTCCCTTTGTGAGTGACATTAATGGACGTGGGGTGTTACACTCCCCGTGAAAGGAGGGAACTCAATAAGCAAGTGAAGGAGTTGCTTGAGAAGGGGTTCATAAGACGAAGTATATCGGAGTGGGCTGCTCCAGTAGTATTTGCCATAAAGGCGGATGGGTCCCTTAGACTTTGTGTGGACTATAGAGAACTTAATAAACTTACTAAGAAAAACAGACACCCACTGCCGAGGATTGATGATCTCTTCGATCAGTTAGTTGGTGCCTCAATGTTTTCGCAGTTGGACTTGGCTACTGGTTTCCATCAGTTGAGAGTGGCTGAGGATAGCATTGAGAAGACTGCCTTTAGGACTCCAGACGGTTTCTATGAATGGCTAGTGATGCCCTTCGGTTTGACAAACACCCCCGCATACTTTGTTGATTTGATGAGTAGGGTGTTTAGGGAGTACCTTAACAAATTCGTGGTAGTCTTTGTAGATGACATCTTGATCTTTTCTAAGGATGAAGAAGAGCATGCCCTAAATCTTAGGGAAGTGTTGGAGACCCTACGAGCGCATAACCTTAAAGCTAAATTTTCTAAGTGTCACTTCTGGAGGAAGGAAGTACGATTCTTAGGGCACGTGGTTTCCAAAGAAGGGATAGCTGTGGATCCCGCGAAGGTGGTGGCCATCCAAGATTGGAAGGTCCCTAAAAATGCTACCAAAGTGAGAAGTTTCTTGGGGCTGGCTGGCTACTATAGGAAGTTTATCAAAGACTTCGCAAAGATATCAGCTCCATTGACATGCGTGACGAAGAAGAACCTAGTTTTCACATGGGACGTAGATTGTGATGATGCGTTCCAACGTTTGAAGAGAGCTTTGACTTCAGCCCCAGTCTTAGTGCTGCCAGACGGGAGTAAGCCGTTTACTGTTTATACCAATGCTTGTGGGACAGGTCTAGGCGCAGTCTTAATGCAAGAGGGTAGGGTAATAGCCTATGGTGGAAGGCAGTTGAGAGCGCATGAGAAAAATTACCCTACACATGACCTAGAGTTGGCCGCTATTGTTTTCGCGCTTAAGTCTTGGCATCATTATCTTCTTGGCGAGAAATTCGAATTGTTCACTGACCACAAATCTTTAAAATACTTATTCTCTCAGAAGGACTTGAACTTAAGGCAGCAAAGGTGGATGGAATTCTTAGCATCCTACGACTTCGAGATAGCATATACCCCTGGCAATGGTAACGTAGTGGTAGATGCCTTAAGTAGGAAAAGGCTGTCCTTGAGTCTGTTGTTTGTTGAACGGCGAAACTTAGAATTCATCTCTATGTTTGATTTTAGACCTTCCGCTGACTTTGTACCCGGTTTGCTAGCATCCTTAGAGGTCAGACCTACGCTTTTGGGATGGATTGGTGAGGCACAGCGAGACGACCCACGGTTGGTTGAGTTAGTAGAAAAGCTCAAAAGAGGGGAGTCATCAAGCCATCTCTGTAGGTATACCCTAGATGATAAGGGTTGGTTACGTAGGGATAATAGACTTTGTGTACCTCGAGACGAAGGTTTGAGGAAGGCTATTCTTGACGAAGCACATCGTTCGAAGATGACCATCCATCCCGGCGGGGACAAGATGTACATGGACATGAGACGAGTTTACTTTTAGGTCGGCATGAAGAAAGATGTGGTCGAGTATGTCGCTAGATGCTTGGTGTGCCAACAAGTAAAAGCGGAGCAAAAGAAACCCGATGGGTTGCTTCACCCATTGGAGGTTCCACTATGGAAGTGGGAAAGTATCTCAATGGACTTTGTGGATGGATTACCGCGATCAAGGAAGGGTAATACGGGGATTTGGGTTATAGTAGATAGACTTACTAAGAGCCCCCATTTCATTCCCGTGAAGAGTAAGAGGACTGCTCCATGGTTAAGTTCTGTATATGTCCGAGAAATAGTTCGTTTGCACGGTGTTCCTTCTAGCATAGTGAGCGACCGCGATCCTATTTTCACTAGCGAATTTTGGAGAAGCTTACAAGAAGCGGTAGGGACTCAGTTATGTTTGAGCACCGCATATCATCCTCAGACGGACGGCCAGACCGAGAGGGTGAATCGTATTCTAGAGGACCTATTGAGGCTATGTATCCTAGACTTTGGGGGTACATGGGAAGAGCATCTTCCATTGGTGGAGTTCGCATATAATAACAGCTTTAAGTCTAGCATTGGCATGGCACCGTTCGAAGCTCTTTATGGACGACCTTGTCGTTCACCTACATGTTGGTGGGAATCTACTGATAAGATCTTACTTGGGCCCGATATGATTAGGGAGACTTCGGAGAAGAACGACTTGATTCAAAGGAGGATGAAAGCAGCGCAAGATAGGCAGAAGTCTTATGCGGATAAGAGGAGGACAGATCTTGAGTTTGATGTTGGGGACATGGCCTTTATCAAAGTGTCTCCATTACGGAACGTTGTTCGCTTTGGGTCCGTTGGGAAGTAAGCACCAAGGTTCGTAGGGTCGTTTCCTATTAAGGAAAGGATTGGGCAGATGGCGTATAGAGTGGAGTTTCCTGAGAGACTTAGTGGTGTACACGACGTATTCCATGTGTCACATTTGAGGAAGTGCTTGCACGAGACCGCGGAGGTGGTAGAGCCGAACTTGCTTAGAGAGGTGGAGATAGAGCGTGATGCGACGATTCGACGAGCTCCTACGCGCATTCTTGGGTCAGAGATTAAGAAGCTGAGAAATCGAGAGGTCAAACTAGTCAAAGTACAATGGGGAGATGATGAGAGCAATGCTACTTGGGAGACGGAAGAAAAGATGCGTTCGTTGTACCCTTTTCTTTTTGAGGGTATGTCTTTTAATTTCTCCTTTATCGCTTAGCTTGTACTTATCTTACCTTTAAAGTGTCCTCTCGCTAGTATCTTTGACCTTTAGTTAGGATAATCCTATGGTTGAAACATGTGTTTGAGACATGTTATGTATGATGGATGCAAGTGTTTGCTAGTGGTTGCACGTGGACGCATATACACACACTATTAGGCACTAGATCGGCTCAGTCACTTCATACCGCATATTGCATATAAATGGATGTATTTAGTAAAATGGATGTATGAGGATTTGTTTTTATCATATGGATGCTGCATTCAGATGATGATTGTGCACGCATATAGAGATAATATGTAGCATTAAGGAACTTTTGCATACATAATGGACGCATGGCACTATCATGATTTGCATTAAGGAGGTCAACTGAATCAGTGGACCGCCTGATTTTACATTAGATATGGACATATATACACACTGTGCATTTAAACATGAAAGCATTAGAAGTCTATAAGGACAATGGATGCCTGTGTTTGATGGTTGAGTAGATGGACGATTGGATGTTAGGATATACATTCTTCTTGACTAGAAGATTTCGGGGTCGAAATCCTTTAAGGAGGGGAGAATGTAACACCCCGTAATTCTGTTAATATTAATATTCACAAATTAAAGAATAAATAATCTCAGACGTGAGAATTGTGGGAAACGGGTTGCGCCATTGTGTTCGTCTCGGAATTCTGGTTGAAATAAATTCCGAGTTTGCGTGAATTGGACTTCGTATGAAGAAGTTATGGCCATCGGAAGTTTCAGAAAATTCAAAACAGATTTCAGAAAAATTTTAAAATTCAAAATTCGAAGTCAAACAGGCTAGGCGGGAAAATTCCCGCCCAGCACCGCAGGTCGACTGGGGAGTCGACACCCCCCCCCCCCCCCCAGGTCGACTGGGCAGTCGACCTAGGTGTCGACCTGTCCAGGCGGCTAGGGTTTGACTGAGCCCAATCTTGAGCTGCTGATGTGTCTTTAGGGCTGAGTTGGCAAATTAAACGGTTCAGGTTAGTTCTGAGTTGATCTGACGGCCTAAATAAATCCTAAACTCTATAAATACCTAGGTAGTCTCTCACTCTAATTCACATGAAAAATAGAATAGCCACCGTCATACCGCCGCCATGGAACTCAGTGTAGCGGCCGCCAACTAAGAAGGAAGAAAGCTAATCAAAACCCTAATTCTACTCAATTCTAAAGCAAATCAAGACTCTCTTTCTTCTCTAATTGTGAGTATGATGATCTTAACAAGATTATTATTAAACTAATTAGATTAAGTTATGAATGGATTATAAGTAAATGATGTGGATTGTCATATATGTTGTTGTAAACCTTATGCTATCATGTATGTTGTAAATCCTATGTTATGTGATGATGATATCCTATATGTTGTAAATCATGTTATGATGATATTGTATAGGTTGTAATTTTCTATGCTAAATTGTGATAAATCATACATGTTATAAAGTCATGATGTTATTATCTATGCCAATTAGTTCATGTTAATCAAGTCATAATGTTGATATTATTTGGGCTATGTTGATGACAAATCATGTATGCAAATTTAGATTGATTAGTAAAGAATATGAACATATGCCATGACATCTATTTAGACCTAGAATTATGATATGACATGGGTGAGTTCTATGTGTTAGATGCTAGTTCACACCATCATTATGTTGCATAAAACCCCATATGCAAGTTTATACATGAATTTGGGTTATGATCATATCATGTAAATTGTGACATTTAACCAAACAAGTTGACACCTTTAGATCCATGACATATGTAGCTTTATGCAAGTTGTAGTTTTTTCCTATGCAAGTTTAGGTGTTGTACATCTATCACACAAGCAAGTTTCACCCCTATTATGATTAGATCTATTTTATTTGTCTATATGTTGTCTTTGTGCTATGAGTTAGACTATTCGAGTCTAACGTAAATCTTGCGTTGAATAAGCGAACGTATAACGTGGGGTAGGGGTAATATTAAGGATTTAATATTAAGAAATTGGGCTGCAATTAATATGATTTTGCATACCATAAGCGGATGGCCATAATTGAGTCAATTATGGACATCATTAAAATTGGAAGTAATTAATGATTTGAATAGGGATATATTCAAAACTGGGGTAAAAGATTATAAGTTATAATCAATGCTTAGGACACGAGGTTGGACTCGTTTGTGACGTAAACCTGCCCAGACCCGCCCGGCAAATCCAGTGGTCACAAATGTCAGCCCAATGTGAGAGGTCCTAGGCCCAAACTAAAGCATAACAGTTGTAAAGACACGAGGTTAGACTCATTTATGGTGTAAGACTGCCCGGACCCGCCCGGCAAATCCAGCTGCCATAAATGCCAGTCTAATGTGAGAGGTCTTTATGAGGTTATGGCCTGAATGAATTAAGAAATACTTAACCAGATAAACATGTAAGGTGGGACATGGGGGTTAAGTAGGTGCCTTGGGTGGCATGGGGAATCTAGTGGTTGCCTTTAGTGGCATTTGAAATACAATTAGTAAGACTTAACCAAACACACATGTAAATGAACATGACTAAGAGGGTTAAGTGGGATATACTAGTGGTGACAAGCTTAGGTGGATAGCTTATGGGGGCCCATTTCAACCACTAACCCAAACGTATCTTTGTGGGCTCGACCCAAGTCGAGGACGGGACACGCATACTGGGTTTGACTATAAGAGGCCAAACGGGGTAGCGGTGGCAACGCAAGTCCAACGGGTTTCATATGCGTGTGTGGACCCGGGCTGGTAGGTAAGACGTTGTTGCATCGTGTAGGTATAAGCCGTGCATTCTCAAGTTGTATCGGGTTGCCACTTTAGGGGAGTGATACACCCCACTGTGGGGCCAGCACGGGTATCTACGAGTTGGGAGCCGATCAAAAGTGGGTAGTGGGGTACACCTAGTGGAGATAGGGGCAGGTGGCACCTATGTAGTCAGCTAGGGGTACACGAAGCTATTGATATAATTTCTAAGTGAAGCAAGCGGGATCAACGTTTAGGGTGACTGGTGCAGTGCAGTGTAGTAATTATTCGTTAGAAATTAGGTGTGCCTTTAACGTTATCTTTATCTGCTCTTCCATGCCCAATAGTTCATAGACATTTCCTTGTTTTCCAGCTTATGCCTTAGTCTAGTTATTTTGGTAATAGTATTGTTAGAATTATCATACTCGCCAGACTTTATGTTTGACCCCCTCCATTTCTATCCTTTTTCCCCCTCCAGGTCCTCAGGTTGGGCCCAGCTCTAGTGGAGTTTGATTGGATTGCTTCATCTCTCTTTGGAAATCTTGTACCGCTGAAGTAAAGTCCAGCTTATTATCTTCTTTAATGGCTATTTATGTAATGGGGTAATGTATTTTGTTTTAGCAAAATGGATATTGTACTTGACTCTGATTTATGGTTTTATGATGTAACAAACATGTTTAATTTCCGCTGCAATAAAATGATGTTTTAGATTTCCAAGTACTACTTATTATCTGTCTTGTTGTAATTTTTCTGTTCTATAATCACTTAAAACCTCCATGGAAGTTAATGCATTCCCTTTGTGAGTGACATTAATGGACGTGGGGTGTTACACGTGGAAAATCTAGCTAGGAGAAAGGCGCTAATGCTAATAAGTCCAAATCACGCTAATGCTAATATGGCCCCATTTTTGCAATAAAATAAATCTAATAACATCATGACTCCCCAGTCGACCTGGCTCTGATACCACGTGTAACACCCCACGTCCATTAATGTCACTCACAAAGGGAATGCATTAACTTCCATGGAGGTTTTAAGTGAGTATAGAACAGAAAATTTACAACAAGACAGATAATTAGTAGTACTTGGGAATCTAAAACTTCATTTTATTGCAGCGGAAATTAAACATGTTTGTTACATCATAAAACCATAAATCAGAGTCAAGTACAATATCCATCTTGATAAAACAAAATACATAATCCCAATACATAAATAGCCATTAAAGAAGATAACAAGCTGGACTTTACTTCAACGGTCCAAGCTTTTCCAAAAGAGAGATAAAGCAATCCAATCAAACTCCGCTAGAGCTGGGTCCACCCTGAGGACCTGGAGGGAGAAAAAGGATAGAAATGGAGGGGGTCAGACATAAAGTCTGGCGAGTATGATAATTCTAACAATATTATTATCAAAATAACAAGACTAAGGCATAAGCTGGAAAACAAGGAAATGTCTATGAACTATTGGGTATGGAAGAGCAGATAAAGATAACGTTAAAGGCACACCTAATTACTAACGAATAATTACTACACTGCACCAAACCAGTCACCCTCAAAGTTTGATCCCGCTTGCTTCACTTAGAAATTATATAAATAGCTTTGTGTACCCCTAGCTGACTACATAGGTGCCGTCTGCCCCTATCTCCACTAGGTGTACCCCACTACCCATTTTCGATCGGCTCCCTACTAGTAGATACCCATGCTGGCCCCACAGTGGGGTGTATCACTCCCCTAAAGTGGCAACCCGATACAACTTGAGAATGCACGACTTATACCTACACGATGCAACAACGTCTTACCTACCAGCCCGGGTCCACACACGCATATGAAACCCGTTGGACTTGCGTTGCCACCGCTACACCGTTTGGCCTCTTATAGTCAAACCCAGTATGCGTGTCCCGTCCTCGACTTGGGTCGAGCCCACAAAGATACGTTTGGGATACTGGTTGAATGGACCCCCACAAGCTATCCACCTAAGCTTGTCCCCACTAGTATATCCCACTTAACCCTCTTAGTCAAGTTAATTTACATGTGTTTGGTTAAGTCTTACTAATCGTATTTCAAATGCCACTAAGGGCACCCACTAGATTCCTCATGCCACCCAAGGCACCTACTTAACCCCCATATCCTACCTTACATGTTTATCTGGTTAAGTATTTCTTAATTCATTCAGGCCATAACCTCATAAAGACCTCTCACATTAGACTGGCATTTATGGCAGCTGGATTTGCCGGGCGGGTCCGGGCAGTCTTACACCATAAAAGAGTCTAACCTCGTGTCTTTACAAATGTTATGCTTTAATTTGGGCCTAGGACCTCTCACATTGGGCTGACATTTGTGACTAATGGATTTGCTGGGCGGGTCCGGGCAGGTTTACGTCACAAACGAGTCCAACCTCGTGTCCTAAGCATTGATTATCACTTATAATCTTTTACCCCAGTTTTGAATATATCCCTATTCAAATCATTAATTACTTCCAATTTTAATGATGTCCATAATTGACTCAATTATGGCCATCCACTTATGGTATGCAAAATCATATCAATTGTACCCCCAATTTCTTGATATTAAATCCTTAACATTACCCCTACACCACGTTATACGTTCGCTTATTCAACGCAAAATATACGTTAGACTCGAATAGTCTAACTCATAGCACAAAGATAAATTATCACAACATATAGACAAATAAAATAGATCTAATCATAATAGGGGTGAAACTTGCATAAAACTACACATGTTAAGGATCTAAAGGTGTCAACTTGTTAAATGTCACAATTTACATGATATGATCATAACCCAAATTCATGTATAAACTTGCATATGGGGTTTATGCAACATAATGATGGTGTGAAATAGCATCTAACACATAGAACTCACCCATGTCATAGCATAATTCTAGATCTAAATAGATGTCATGGCATATGTTCATAATCTTTACTAATCATCTAAACTTGCATACACGATTTGTCATCAACATAGCCCAAATAATATCAACATTATGACTTGATTAACATGAACTAATTAGCATAGATAATAACATCATGACTTTATAACATGTATGATTTATCACAATTTAGCATAGAAAATTACAACCTATACAATATCATCATAGCTTGATTTACAACATATAGGGTATCATCATCACATAACATAGGATTTACAACATACATGATAGCATAAGGTTTACAACAACATATATGACAATTCACATCATTTTCTTATGATCCATATCATATCTTAATCTAATTAATTTAATAATAATCTTGTTAAGATCATCATACTCACAATTAGAGAAGAAAGAGAGTCTTGATTTGCTTTAGTGTTGAGTAGAATTAGAGTTTTGATTAGCTTTCTTCCTTCTTAGTTGGCGGCGGCTAGACTGAGTTCCATGGCGGCGGTATGACGGTGGCTATTCTATTTTTCATGTGAATTAGAGTGAGAGACTAACTAGGTATTTATAGAGTTTAGGATTTATTTAGACCGTCAGATCAACTCAGAACTAAACTGAACCGTTAAATTTGCCAATTCAGCCCTAAAGACACATCAGCAGCTCAAGATTGGGCTCAGTCAAACCCTAGCCGACTGGACCAGGTCGACTGCCCAGTCGACTCCCCGGTTGACCTGGGGTGCTGGGCGGGAAATTTCCCGCCTAGCCTGATTTGACTCCGAATTTGAAATTTAAATTTTCTGAAATCTGTTTTGAATTTTCTGAAACTTCCGATGGCCATATCTCCTTCATACAAAGTCCAAATCACGCAAACTCGGAATCTATTTCAACCAGAATTCCGAGACGAACACAATGGCGCAACCCGTTTCCCACAATTCTCAAGTCTGAGATTAGTTATTCTTTAATTTGTGAATATTATTATTAAAAGAATTACGGGGTGTTTCACACGACCACTAATTTGCATCTCCCTGTGAAAAGACGTCTATGCGATTTCGAAGCATGTTCCATCCTCGATAAAACATACTTCGAGGGGGCAAAATGTTGGCTAGCTTTTTGACCAAGCCACCAAGGTTCACACACAAGAAGGAAATATGAAGCTTCACTCTTCTCAATCCCCTGAAGTTCGATCGCGGTCACTCACTCTTCCACGGATCGCAATGCCATATCGGATCGCGACCCCCTATGCGACCCGATCCACTCTTGTTAGCTCGATCCGACCCGAGCTATAGGAACCAGAAAATGAAGGCTATGACTAATTCAACCACGATCCGAGAATGCAGAATCTCGCGACACCTGTCCACAACTGTCATATTGACCAATTCTCTATCAAGCTACGAACCAGTCTGAGATTCTCGAGATTTGTGCAACGTATGACCGCGATCCGCCTAAAGAAATCAGCTATAAATAGCCCAGAACTTGGCATTTTTGGGGATCTTTTTGCAATTGAGAAACCTGATTCCACCATTATCATATCTCCATTGTTTCTATTTAAAGTTATCTCGAAATTATTGAGAGAATCACATTTGTAAGGGTGAGATTGAGTCAAATCATTGATTGTACCTGCATTCAGCATATAATCAACAACATATAAAGTGGACGTAGGCTCGTTAACACCAAACCATTAAAAATCTCGTGTCTTTTCTGCTTTTTCTTTATATTTCAGCTATAATTCTTCATAGATTGGACAACTTGGGTGTTAGACCCAATTTTGGATCTAACAATCATAAAATGGCAATTCGCGTATTTGGGTTATAAACTTTAAACGTTTATACCTTTTGGAATTTAAATCGGATTTTCACCAAACAAAGAACATTTTATTTATATTGACAAAAGCTTTCAAATGAGTGAAAGCAGATTTTAATTTCGGGGTATAATTTTCAGGTTATGTTTCAAACTATTTCGGAAAAGAATGCTATAAGTGCAATTATCGACCGTAACCATAAACAGTTATTTTTAATGTTTTAAAAATATGGAAAAATATTGTAAAATTATTATAAATTATGTAAGAGCAGATTGAATTGGATTGGTGCATTTTTCATGTTTATTATTTAAATCATGCTAATGTGTTTATCAAGTGTGCAGGAATGAATATCGATGTCCATCTTATTAGAGTTGCACAATGGTACATTTACGGTAATTGTGTTTAATTTAAGCACAACCAGTTAATTAGATAAGTGGCATTTATTTAAAAAAAAATTATGTAGAGCAATTATTGATATTGTATGCTTATCAAATAAATGAAAACTATCACTGTTTGTTGTTTTTGGACGCACGGCGTTTTCGGAAATTTTGATTGGTTGGAAATTCTGGGGCGTTACAAAGTGGTATCAGAGCTTAGGTTAGGTGCCTAAATAAAATTTCATATAAGAATAGAAAATCATTTTTTAGAAATTTTAAAATGAAGTTACCTTAATTTGGTGAATAAAAGTGGATAAGGTAAGGCACCATTCCTCTGACCAGGTATATGAGTAATATTTATTTGTTTAACTTTTGTTTATGAATAATGTGTGGATTCAAGTATAAGCATCACATAAAGAGGTTTAACGAAGTTGTAAGTGCATATGACAAGCTAAAAAGTAACGAAGAAATGAATGAAGCGGCTTGCAAAGGAAGGAATGTTGCAGCTTGAAATGGATGCAATAGAGTGGCTTAAGAGGAATGAGGTATTGCAACTTATCGAGGAATGAGTTAAATGAGCTTGGGCAAATAAACTTGAGGAAGACCAGGAGGAGTAAAATTGAGCACTACATTCATGCCAAATCAAGATGAGAAATTTTGATATAATAAGATATTAGAATTGTTTTGCATTATGGTGTTAGCTTAAAAAGCTGCTGAAACATCTCTCAGCAATTCAGTCATAACTATTGATTCCTTGACTTGGGTTTAGACAAAGTTAATCTTATTGGGAAGCTAGATTAATTATCTAGAATACTTACAGCATATTTTGAAATTTTGAAAGTTTGTTATATCAAAACATTTTTGCAAACTGAATTATGTGTTTGACAAAAAAGAGGGGAGGGTTATACTTAAGATGATTTTTGAAGTTGAAAGTATGGATTTTCCAAAATAAAATGGTTATCCATATGAAAGTAACAATTACAAAGTATAAAAGTACTTTGAGAATACTTTGTTTAAACTTATAAAAGATTTTGGGGGATTATTTCATCAATGATGGATACCTTCGGGTGACGATGACGATGTGCGGTATAAGACAATAGATCTTGGGTAGTGCACTATTACTCTATGTTGGCATCGAGCCAAGTAGAGTACATCCTATTTGATGACGGGATGCCGACATAAGACAATAGATCTTGGATAGTGTAACTATTACTCTATGTTGGTATCGAGCCGAGTAGAGTACATCCTATTTGATGACGGGATGCCAGCCGCAATAGGATAAAATATCCTAAATTGAGTGTGGATCCACTTTGATGAATATGATCCTACTTTTGACAAAAGATTTTTTATAAAACTTATTTGACTTAATTAAAATATTGATTAGAGTCTATTACTCTTGGTACATTTTGATGGGTACTGCAACAAGGAGAGTACAACATAATTGATGAGTTGACTTTGATGAATATAATCATTAAATTTATTATTTGAGATGTCTATTTTGAAAATATTACTCTTTGGTACATTTCGATGGGTACCACAATATGGAGAATACATCCTTATTTGATAATGATGATGAGGATGCTGAGTCGGATTAGCTGGAGTATGATGAATCTTTGGTACATTTGGATGGGTACCGCACAAGAAGACTTGCAGGATTGCTAAGATATGGATCACAAATTGAGAATTCCAGGTACGTCTTGAAATTTTGATTTATGAAATTGTTTCGAAGTATACTTTCAAGAAAAATGTCCTGCATACTAAGAGTTTTATTTGTAGAATAATTGGTTTTCTTTTGATCAAGTATAGCTGATTAAAATAGAAATGTGTTTATTTTATGCTCTTATATCTTATCTTTTGTGTATAAATAAATATTACTTGGGTATCGTTTTGTTACTTTTACAGATATTCCAACCTAGCCCGCATGCAACCAGAAAAGTAGAGAAATGGAGATCAGATTGCTATATATTTACATTTTGAAGAATTGTAGATGAAGATCCCACATCTAGTTGTTGTTGGACAAGATTGATAAAAAGGCCATGCACATCTCAATCAAGGAGGCTTGTCAAAGAACCAAGAGAAAAAGAAGAAAGGCCAAAAATTTAATAGATTTAACTAAGGCCCATTTGAGATTCCCATTGTAAACTGATTAGTGATGTAATGGCTAGGCCCAATTGTAATTAGGGTTAAGGTTTGGTTATCCCCTATAAATACCCTTGTAATGTCATTGTAGCCACCATCCTATCCTATTCTGAACCATATTTTCTCTTCTTCTTCATTAATAAAGTTTTTAGTTCTATTTTATTTTTCTGCATTTTTCTTTTTCTTAGCAATCGGTGTTGTCTTCACAATTAGTTTTGGAAGAACACCAATTGTATTTTACATTTTTTTGTCAGTGATTAGTCGTTTGATTAGTTTCAACGACAATCCTAATCTACTTTTTGTTATTTTTCTTTTCCTGCAATTTTAATTCCTGCACTTTATTTCTGTTTTGCATTTTAATTTCCAATTGATAATTGTGATTTGATCGTCGGTTCAATTAGATTTGTTCTGAATCGGATCGCAATTCAATTTTTATTGTTTTCAAAACCAACCTCGAAAATCGTCTAACTCGCCCAAGAGATTAAATAAATAATTTGATTTTAATCTACCTTCTTATGTTCGACCTGTATGCTACACACCTGTACGCTTGCAGTATTTAATTTAAAATTCACGCTTTTCTGATTCATTAGGAAAGCGATGAACAAGTTTTTGGCGCCGTTGCCGGGGAGGTAACGATTAAATTTTATTATTTATTTAATTTCTGATTCGTGTTAATTTTTATTTTTTATTTTATTTTTCTTTTGTTTTCCTGTATATATATTAAAAAAAATCTTGAGTGGTTTGATTTGGTATTACATATTGATACTATAATCTCCATAACAAGAGAAAAAAAAACACGTCTCAAAATTCCTTGATTTTTCCCGTTTTCATCTACTTTCCTTCTTATATTTCTCATCTACAAGTCCCTTCCTTTTCTTACAAACCTCTTTTCCACTTAAAAAAAATTTAACTCGCCTTTTCTTTTTCAATTTCTTTCCCAATCTTCTTTTTAATTATTTTCCTTTTTCTTTTCATTACAGAATCTTTCCTTTCCTTCTTACAATTAAAAAAAATACAAATTTCCTATATTTCTTCACTGCCGAGACCTTTTTACCATCTGCATCAACTCCTCTTCCTTGCCACAGAACAAACCATCTCCTAACCCAATACCATCCAAACTCATACCCCTCACGCAATACCAGCCTACCTGAAACTCCATCAACATCCTCTCCACCACTTCTACTAGCCCGAATTTCCCAATAGCCGGATTCTCGAACCATCTTACTGCAACAGTCACAACCATATTCAAAGAAACCAGCACCCAACCCCTAACACAAATCGCAAAATCGATACCCACGTTCACGGTCCATAACCTACCAAGTTTCACCACTCCACCAATTCAAATCATCTCCACTACGGTAACCGCTCCTTGCAGCAACCTCACTCCTGTTTTCATCTTCAAATACAAACCAGCTTTCATCACGAAAATTCCCACCTCCACGCATAAATAACATCTGCCATCACGCCAAAAACCGAATCACCCCACCAAACAATCTGCGTTGCACAACCATTCACGAAAACCAAATACCACGGTCATCTACACAACTCCATCACGCCCAAAAGCCATCACCAACCTTTCAGCCTACACAAACCTGTCAGTCCCCCATCACATACGATTGTTACATCTTCATCAATTCGCCAATCATAGCCATAAACTTCCTCCTTTACGCAGTCAACTCCTTTACGCACAACCAATCTCCTCTCGAAAACCCATCACAATCCCTCATCAGATAGTCCATACTTCAATTGCCTATATCCTTCCCCTCGTTCATGGAATTCATCATCTTCTGCCGCTAGTCCCTTATACCCCTTCAGCAAAAAGCAACCGATTTGAAGCATCAGAACTAGTTAGCAGCCGGACATCTACTCACAACCACAAAATCATCCTATCCTATTCTAAACCATATTTTCTTTTCTTCTTCATTAATAAAGTTTTTAGTTCTCTTTTATTTCTGCATTTTTCTTTTTCTTAGCAATCGGTGTTGTCTTCACAATTAGTTTTGGAAGAACACCAATTGTATTTTACATTTTTTTGTTAGTGATTAGTCGTTTGATTAGTTTCAACGACAATCCTAATTTACTTTTTGTTGTTTTTATTTTCCTGCAATTTTAATTTCTGCACTTTATTTCTGTTTTGCATTTTAATTTCCAATTGATAATTGTGATTTGATCGTCGGTTCAATTAGATTTGTTCTGAATCGGATCGCAGTTCAATTTTTATTGTTTTCAAAACCAACCTCAAAAATCGTCTAACTCGCCCAAGAGATTAAATAAATAATTTGATTTTAATCTACCTCCCTGTGTTCGACCAGTATGCTACACACCTGTACGCTTGCAGTATTTAATTTAAAATTCATGCTTTTCTGATTCATTAGGAAAGCAACGAACAAGTTTTTGGCGCTGTTGCCGGGGAGGTAACGATTAAATTTTATTATTTATTTAATTTTTGATTCGTGTTAATCAATAGCATAGAATTTCGGGGATGAAATTCCTTTCAAGTCGGAAAGAATGTAACAACCTGAGAATTCGGGCAGCAAATATTTAAATATCAAGGTTAATTAAATATTTAATCTTGGATTTAATGGTTTTATAACCTTGATTAAATCCCTTTATAAATAATAATTAAAGAGAAGAAAACATGTTGTTGAGTTTTTGTTTACAAAGATAAGTGATTAAAAGAAAAATCGATAATGTGAATAAAAACAATTTTATTAATAAACGAGGTTTTTCTTATTAAAAGTTGTTGGAATATTATGTGCATCTAGTAACGTTAGAAGAACACATATATGTGTATGTACATATTATATAAGTAACACACAAATGGTATATGTGTACATGTTCTAGAAAATGAGAAATGGCTTAAAATGATAGGGACATGTGTCATAAAATGAAAGGTGCACATGTCATGAGAATTAAGGAGGTAAAGACACATATACACATTAGGTGTCCATGTGTAGAATCCTCTTGAGACACAAAAGATGGCATGTGTCTACATCCTAAAGAATGCATCAATAAGTAGTGGACAAGTGTCCAAAGCTAAATTACCAAACTAGCCTTGAAAACTACTATATAAAGGGATGATATATTCACTTTATTTCATACATTCACAAGTGGAAAACAAATACAAGAGAAGGAGTAGAAGTTTGGGATAAGCTTAGAGGATAAATACAAGATGAAGATACAAGTATAAGGTGAGAAAAATTATTTAAGTTTATATATTCATTTCATATTTTGAAGAAAAGTTGAGAAATTTATGATTGAATAATTGAACTTGAAACCCTGAAAATGACGTTCGGTATTTTGGGCATAACTTTTGCAATTCTTGATGAAATAACGACTTCTCTATCAATTTGGAAAGCTAATTCAAAGGACTACAACTTTCACCCAGGGTACTTTTCTCTAATTAGGCTGTTTGCATACCTGAAAACTGGATGCAAAGTGATGTAAAAATCAGCCCGAAATTGACATGTTAAAAATGCCTCATGATGTTTGATTTTATATATCAAATTGATAAATGATTTTGAGGTTTTCTTTTTATGATAATTAAGTGGACTAAGAGAGATTCTTACTGTAGAAAAATTGGAGTCAAAATCTATTTTTGTCATAGAGAAACAGTGTGAAACATTTTGCCCAAAAACAGGCTAAAATCTGATTTTCGGAACTTTTTAGTAGCACTCCGAAACGCTATCTTTTCTATTAATGAAGCACGAAACCAAGCCAGAACCTTTCTATAGCACCCAGAAACGCTGTAGTAGCTGATTTTAGTCTAGAATCATTATAAACCATCCAGAACTTGTCATAGCACTTCTGAAAATATTGACTTTTCTCTGAGTTGACTACGAAGTATTTTAAACGAGAACTTTTCATAGCATGACTAAAATGTTGTTATAGATGTTTTGAGTATAAAATCATGGTATACGACTGTAAACGAAGTATGAAGAGTATTTAAAAGAGGTATGGAGAATGTTTAAATGAGATATGATTAGTGTTTCAACGAGGTATGAATAGTGTGTAAACAAGGTATGAACACTGTTCAATCGAGGAATGAATAGTATGTGATTAAAGGAGGCATGATTAGTGTTTTTCGAGGTAATGAATGGTATTGAACTTAACTATTTCAGTTCAATCTTTATCTTCCCAAACATATATTAGAGAGATATAAAGGTGTTTTGAGATTGTTTATAAAGGAGTTTGTTTTGCATAAAGAAATGGATTAGTGTTTAAAATAAAAGATGTTATCATTTGAAAGGAAGTTCTATAAGAAATATGTAGATATTTTTCAATATAAAAGACTGAAACGTTCTAGGATGACAGAGAGGATAGTGTCTAGGCTTGGGTTTGGAAAATATAGTTTCCTGCTCTCCCTGGCTATCCCTAACTGATCTGACGAACAGGGTGGTTAATTCAAAATTATTTGAAAAGTAATTTAAGATTACTTTTGAAAATCTCTACAGGATACAAAGAGTGTTTTGAAAGTAAACAATGATGATGATTTTAAATGTTCTGTGTAAACAAGAACTACGTTGGCTTGATCCTATATCTAATACCCAATTAGATAAAGGTACGTAGGCAGTCACAAGGGATAGTGACGCAGCTGCTTTATTAATAAAAAAATATTTTTTTGTTGATATTTCAAAATAGAACTATCATAAAATGGCAATTCGCGTATTTGAGTTATAAACTTTAAACGTTCATAACTTTTGGAATTTAAATCGTATTTTCACCAAACAAAGAACATTTTATTTATATTGACAAAAGCTTTCAAATGAGTGAAAGCAGATTTTAATTTCGGGGTATAATTTTCAACTTATGTTTCAAACTGTTTCGGAAAAGAATGCTATAAGTGCAATTATCGACCGTAACCATAAATAGTTATTTTTAATGTTTTAAAAATATGGAAAAATATTGTAAAATTATTATAAATTATGTAAGAGTGGGTTGAATTGGATTGGTGCATTTTTCATGTTTATTATTTAAATCACGCTAATGTGTTTATCAAGTGTGCAGGAATGAATATCGATGTCCATCTTATTAGAGTTGCACAATGGTAGATTTACGGTAATTGTGTTTAATTTAAGCACAAACAGTTAATTAGATAAGTGGCATTTATTTTAAAAAAAAATATGTAGAGCAATTATTGATATTGTATGCTTATCAAATAAATGGCAACTATCATTGTTTGTTGTTTTTGGATGCACGGCGTTTTCGGCAATTTTTACTGGTTGGAAATTCCGGGGCGTTACATGATGTGTTTTTATAGTATTTTATTATTGATCATAAAATACGCAAGTTATTCGGAAAGACCGGGTTTAACCCATTCCGAATAATTACTACGACGATTAAGAGTCGAAGATGAAGATGGTGGTTGAAGACTAGAGGTCTTCACATCGTTTGGATGGTCACTGATGTCTTGATTGGGAGGCCACCCAAGATAAGGTAATAAGTGGTGATTGTCCAGACGTACTTGGAGATCGATGGATATGCGAGAACCTCTCTCCTGTATTGGACATATGGGATGAGGAATAAGGTGTCTCCGGTTTCGTTCAGACCCAGAACGGACTTGTAAATGGATGGTATGTCTGATGTTGTATTCATATATGTTGTATTCGTCGATCTCTGCTAAATATATATCTGTTTGGTGGCGGAGAATTTTATTCTCTTGAATAACACCCTTCTCTGAGACGTACGGGCTTAGATGTTATATATTAGCAGAAATCAATGGTATGGTATGGATTGACAATGTGGCATACCAAGATGCAAATGATCAAGGCTTTTGTTGAAAAGCAGAGCCTTGTGGTTGATGATCAAAGCACAGCTTTATTTAGCATAGTTTTGTGTAGCGATACTTCGCGAGCCTCACACCCTGGTATGAACCAGAAACGGGAGGATGGACTGCAGGGAGGACATACGTTTCCTTCTAGCTAGAAGTGGTGTTAGGGATTTACAAGCCCTGATATTTTTACTTATGTGGATGATGGAATGAGGCGCCTTGGTTATTTGAGTCCCTAGTGGCTCTATATTTATGCCCCATAGGGCGGGGAGACGTATTGTTCAGGCATAACTAATCCACTAACATATTTGTGAACTGGCCCTAAAGATCCAAGGTGCATTTGCGGCCGATCCTGAGGCACGGGCAAGAGTGTCTCGAATTCAGTAAGGACGATCCCTTGCCTTGGTTCATGATGGAAATCCAACTTCCAATACGACCCATATGGTTTTGATTGTAAACCTATATATGGCGACATAGTATATGGTAGCTATGCCGTCTATGATTGATACATTATGATTGAAATGTTTTTGAAACATATATACACACTAATAATAATATCAACTCTGTTTTATCATATCAAGCATTTTTGACCATTATAAGGTAAAACTCTATCCTCCGGTTTGCGTTACATTGTGTGATGGGACTTGAGTCTTATAATAGTTTCATTTTTCTAAAAAGCATTGCGTTGTTTAACGATTTACTTTATTTCATGCACTGGAAGTCCAATGGAGTAATCATGTTCCGCGTTAGAGGCGTGGTCCTGTGATTAACCATATTGTTAGATAAGTTAGGAAAGATTTCTCATACCAGTCCCATGACTGACTCGTAGTTTGTTCAACTTTGCAAACTCGGGTGCCCTCTTTCCACATGGGCAATCGAGTGGCTTGTTTTGCAGATATTTCTTATTTGAGCAGGATTTTGGATCGAATCTTAAAGCTGTGTCCAGAGCAATGATAGTCTTCTGCTGCATTATGTTAAGTTTATTGTAAATTAATCTTCCGCTGTATTATTATATTCGATCTACCTCTGATATATTCTGTATTCTGATGTAACATTATTATGATGTTAGTAAAAGTCTTCTGTTATTTGTTCTGATGTATTGTATGCTCAAAGTTAGCGTATTCAGGATTCGAACGGTCTTAGTCGATTTTTCGATCGATTAGGTCCGGGCAAAATCCGAATCATTACAACTATGGGATTTTGCACTTGAGTTGTTAAGCTTGTGCTTGCTTGTTTGTGGTTTGTCTTGTATTGTACCCGCTCCTCGCGCGTCGTGCTGTCATGATCATTTTGCTTCCGCATGAACCTACTCCTAACTGGTCATGCACCATTGTTATTCGATGTTTCCATGGCCTTGTGTATTTATGTTGAATGGTTGTGTTGGTCATTCTATTTTGAAAGTGCCCAATATTGTTTCTGTACATGCTTGATGATCTTAAACCTAAATTGTTGGTAGTTGGCTATTTAATGGCTTGTGCATGTGTCAACATTGTTGCCATATGCATGCTTGGCCATTGTCCTTGGTCTTGAATCACCTTTTGACTATCGAACTTGGCACTGCCGCACCATTTCTATTGTGCTGTGGCATTGTGGCATGATGTGTATGCTGCTATGCACAACCTTGCTTGTGTGCAATGTGTTGCTTCATTTATATGTGCTTGTAATTTAATGCACCTCTGGTCCATTTGTATGTTGCTCTTGTTATGCCAATTTTGTGGAAGCTTGCATTTGTTGTTTTGGTTCTCTCTGACTTTGACTTGATCACTTGATCATTTGCTCTTGACCTTGATCATGTGAATATATATGTATGTGCATGTGTGCCTATGTTGTATATGTTTGTATGTGTGTTATATATGTGTGCAGTGTATGTGTGTGTGTGTTGTATATGTATATTCTGACTCGTTCTTGTTCTAATGCAAATTAGATTGCAAGTATAGACGAAGATGATACATGTCTATTCTGTTTAAGAATTTACTGAGTGACCCACCAACGAAGCCTCACCAAGCTAAAGGCTTTAACTCTCTAGTTAAAAATTACTGGGTGATAAACCAGGTGGATGCACTTTAGCTCACGCCGCCGGTTCAAGTATTTATCCTAACTTATGCATATTTAACTAAGCGCCAGGACTAGAAAAGGGAATGATATCAAGTGTTGAATGCTTTTTCCTAAGATTTAGTGAAGCAGCATATGGCACTTGATATTATCTCCTTTGCTAGTCCTGGCACTTAGTTAAATGCATAAGTTAGTATGAATACCTAAACCAGGTGTGTGATCTAAAATACATCCACCTGGTTGATCACCTAGTAAATTCTTAACCAGAAAGTTAAACCTTCGGCTTGGTGAATGGATTAGTTGCTGATCGAAATGGTCGATTGCCGAAGTTGAAAAGCGGAGAGTGGTTGCTGAAGTCGCTAAAATACCGAGTTTACCTTATTTATTGTAATCTAATTATAAAACACATTATATATGAAACAATATCTATCTTCTTTATCGAATGTAATGAAACAAACGTATCTTCTTTATTGTAATGTAAAGAAACAGCATGTATCTTCTTATTGTAATGTAACGAAACAACATGTATCATTATATATTGTAATGTAATGAAATATTTTGTACAATTGTTTCGTTTACTGTTATAATATGTCAAATAGTGTTTGTATGATACTTACTATCCTTTTGTATATATTCGTATCTATAGATAATTTAGATATGGTTTATATCCGTATCTAGTCTACTAATAATTTAAATACAGGTTAAAGTTGTATGTTATGTGCAACGAGATATGGTTTACAGCCGTATCTATTTAAATTTTAGATATGGCTGAGAGTCGTATCGAATTTTGATTTTGATATGGCTTATAGGCATATCTAATATTTAAACAAGCCATTTTTTTATACGGGTTATAGACGTGCCTAAGTGCATTAGATACGATCCAAAACACAACTAATTTTCATATATGGTGTGATAATGTTTCCTCAACAGTTCTAGGTATAGAAACAAATTCAGGAGAAGTGATAAGTGGATAAGTTGTGGAGATAAATGTTTATACGAGACAAATGAAGAAATAGGATATGTGCACTAATGTTGTCCCTTTCGTGGAGCAATAGGAAGATCAGTTTCAGGATAAAAAGTAGAAACATGTTCATATTCAAATGGGAGGATAGTATCAGATGTTGATGGAGCTGTATCATGAGAAGGAGATAAATTAATTTCAACAGAATCATTTATATTATTCTCTTCTTGTACAAAATGTGATATTTCATATATAAGAAAAACATCATTCTCCCCCTGACTGCCCTGACTTTGATAAGATAAGCTTGATGATGACTGAAAGAATGGTGTTTCTTCAATGAAAGTGACATCAATAGATATAAGATATTTATTTAGAGAGGGACATAAACACATGTATCCTTTTTGCAAACGAGAATAACAAAGGAATATACACTTGACAGATTTTGGATCAAGTTTAGAAATTTGTGGTCTGGCATCTCGAACAAAACATGTACACCTTAATATTTTTTTTGGCTTAATAGGATATAGTGATTTGTATGGAAAGAGAATTGAGTATGATATATCACTCTTAAGAACAGTTGAAGGTATACGATTTATTGAAAGAAACATGCTGTGGAAATAACATCAGCCCAGAAACTTTTAGGTGCATTCATATAAAATAACAATGCCCGTGCTTTCTCAAGCAAATGTTTTTTCTTTCTTTCAGCAACTCCATTTTGAGATGTTGTGTCAACACAAGATGTTTCATGTACCATTCCATTTTGTCTTATGTAAGTTTGAAATAAACTCGAAGTATACTCTTTTGCATTATCACTCTTTAGTGTTTTAACAAAAACACTAAATTGATTTTTGATTTCAGCACGGAATGAACAAAATATTGAATACAATTCGGAACTACTTTTCATAAGAAGCAACCAAGTCACACGTGAATAATCATCCACAAAGGTAATAAAGTATCCAAACTTTGGTTTAGAAAGCACAGATGATGGACCCCAAATATCAGAATGAACAAGCTCAAACGGACAATTAGCTCTTTTATTTAGTCTAGAACTTAAACTGACTCGACGATATTTTGCATATTGACATGATTCACAATTTAATGACTGTTATGAGTTAAACTGTGGACATAATTTCTTTAAAAAGGTAGAGATGGATGACCTAATTGATAATGTGTCTTTAAAGCATGAGAAATAACAAGCATGTAGTTTTCGATCTACAACTTGAGTATCAAGTATAAACAGTCCCTTTGACTCATGACTTTTACCATTAATTTGCTGAGTCACAGGATCCTGAAATATATAATAAGATGGAAAGAATGAGATTGAACAATTTAACTTTTGAGCTAATTGACTGACTGAGAGTGAATTGAAAGCTAATTTGGGTATGTACAATGCACGTGTTAATGGAAAATGTAAATGGATTGAACTAATAGTTCCAAATCTGTGAATATTAGAGGAAGAACCATCAGCTAGAGTGATATCATATGTAGAATTTTGTGTTTGAAAATTCGAGAAGAAGAGACCATTACCTGTCATATGATCTATAGCATTAGAATCAATGACCCATTGAGTCTTTCCTGAATTAGCAAAGCGACTATTATTTGCAATTGTTGACACTGTTGGTGTTCACTTGTTGATATTGTTTTGATAATCAAAAAACTTTGCATACTTGTCAGCAGAAACCAACATATTCTTATTAGTAGCTTGATCTTGTACTTTTTTAACATTAGTTACCTGCGTATTTGCTACTTGCCTTTGCTTATTTTGCAATTTCCAACACTTAAATTTTGTACGTGAAACGTCTTAGATTTTTATCCATTCAATATTGAATATTTAAATTTATTTTAAATTTTGATTTGAAATAATAAATGGATTTTTAATATGAGTTGTCAATTTAATATCGAATATATCGAGTTGTCGTAATATGAAAACAACAACAATTGGATTTTAAGTTAAAAATGAATCTAAATGACTCATTCGATCAATATAAATTCTATTTGAATATAAACGATAATAATAATTTATTATCGAAGATTTATGTGTTTCAAAATTAAATTTTATTTATATTGATTTAATATGGTAACTCTATATATATGATCGAAATAAAGTTCGAAATCTGTTCTGTTGAGTGCAAAGTAGCGAATAACGTTGAGAACGTTTGTTGTTGTATCTCGATTGGAGTTCAGGTGCCTAAAATATATTATTATACTTCAGATCTTTACAAATTTTTAATTAGCCGACCTAAGATTTGTACGATAGCCGACCTACTAACTTCTTTCCATTTGTTTTTTAAATATGCGATGCCTCTCCCCTTTTCTTTCTTTCATTTTAATTCTCCAGGCATTTTAATCCTCTAGGCAATGAAATTAACTCGCACCCTCATTCCCTTTCAAATCGATCGGAGCTTCAAAAAAATGTCGCTCCACCATTTTCTTATTTTCCTCATTATTTTGCCGATCGATCAAAAGCTTCTGAAAGGAAAAAATGGCCGCTTCTCTTTAATCTTCTTCAAATTTAAGTAGGCTAAAATCGTAACAAAAATCCAACAATTCTTGATTTGTTGGCTTCCTTTCCTCCAATACTTCAATTCCATACACACATATTCTAGTGCGATGCTTTTTGGGGGTTTGGGTTTTTTTTACAGCAATGCCTAGGGTTGCCTTTAATGGAAGCTATACGTGGAGTTTGGGAGAATCCAGGATGGCGTCGAGGTTTAGGGGTTGAAGTGCATCAGGTGGAGGAGTTTCAAGTATTCTGGTAATGTAGGGTTCACATTTTTTCTTCTTCACTTACTGCTGCGATGTTGGTGTTAGAAAGTGGAGTATTGGAGGATATCGGATCTATTGATTTGAGGTATTCATATTATTTTTATTTTGTGCGATGTCAAATGGTTTACAATAGAACTGATGGAGTAAAGGCTAATGGGGTTTTGAGGTTCGGTAGTTTAGGCCTGTGTTGTGGTGTTCAACAATGGTTATCGGAGGTGGTTTGTTAATGGTAATTCAGGGCTGGACAGTGAATGCAGAGGGATTTTGAGGTGTGTAGTGTGGTTCGAATGTGTTGGGGACGAACTGTGTGATTGAGTTCGACAGTAATAAATATGCGTGCAGTCTATGTTTTGTTTTGGGCAAATGGAAGCTCAACCATGACTGAATGAGGCTGATTTGCAATAGAGATGGGTCGGTGTTTTTATAGGATTTGCTTCGTCGGTTGGTCAAGTAAATTGAAGTAGTATTAAGGTATATATTTTTTTACCGCATTTTTAAAATACGTAGAACAATTTATTTATTTATTTATTATAGTAGTTATTTCAATAAATAAATGTTAACTGATAAATTAAAATTAAATACCTATGGTAAAGATATCATTCAAAATTCATTGGAGTAGATTCGAAGTCGAGTCGATATGGAATTAAACCGGATATTCACCAAATAAAAATCAAGTAAATCTCACTCAGAGTTTTATATTTAAATTTAACTTTATCGTTAAAAATAAACTGTTGATTGCTTGGATGCATGAATGAATTATTGAATCATCGTGGCTATATATATAGTATATGTATATATATATATATATATATATATATATATATATATATATATATATATATATATTGGATATTTCCCCACAGTACCATTAGCGGATTCCCGCAGTACCATTAGCCAGTACCATTAGCAGATGATTTCCCTATGCGCACCATAGTATATATAGTGGATGACCTTCTATTCCATGATATCCTACCTTGAAGCAGGAAAAGTATTTATGTTGTCTAACATCTGTGGATGCAGGGAAACAGGCTGTAATGATCCAGCTGGATTCGTCAAATTTATTTATTTTTGTTTACATATTTATATATGTGTGATGTGTTGAAATGGATTGATGGTTTGTGTGTTTGGATGTTTGAATATCACTGGCCCTAGATATTGATATTTAAAAATACCATAAAAGTGGATTTTTAGATTTAAAAAGGAAATTTTATTTTTTGAAATAGAATTTAAATTTTCGAATAGGCTAGGAAAAATATTAATTTGTTTTTAATAAAAACAAGTAGCTGAATTTATAAACAATGTTTATAAGTGAATAGAAAAATTATCGTTGGATAATTTAGAAATGTACACTCAAGCATAATTTAAAAAGGAAAATTTATTTTCCAAAGTAGATTTCAAATGGAATTTGAAATAGAGACTTGTTTAATATTTAAAAAAAAGGGTAATTTATATGCGGCATTTATAAATGAATTAGAAAATTTATCATTTGATAATTTATAAATTCAAATTCAAGTATGAAACTAAAAGGGGATTTATAACTGGGAATCGTTTCGGGAAAAGGAAACGATGGAATCATTTCAGACGATCGGAATGTAATTGAGTTGAAATAAATCCATTTGGATTTATGATAGAATTCGAGTATGTTAAATTTATAAATTATTCTTAGGAATAACATTTGAATTTTATTTAGTAGGAACTTAAATTTAAAATTTTAAGAGGTTGGTATCTTTGACATTTAAAAATATAAAATTATATTCTATGATATAAAGATAAGTTATAGTAATAAATATTTTCAAACAACAAATGAAAATAAACGTTGAGATTTAGAAGGGAAATAAAATATTCCAAAATGGGAATCGAGTTTTGAATATATTATTAAAATGGATGTTGGTTTTAGTAAGGAAGTTAATTTTTAAATATGATGAAGTAATATTCATCAGATAATTTGGAAATAGTTTTTTCCAAAGTAAGTATTGCCTATAAAACCATATTTTTTGAAATAAAAGGTGAGATTTAAATCGAGTTTTCATATTACAAACTTATATCTATCTCGAGATAAGAACATTGTCGGTCAAGGTCAGAGAGGTAAATAAAATATCCCAACTTGAACGACTTCACTATTATCAAGGGATGATATTAGTTTGTAATGGTAAAGGATGTTGAATTAATTGATTATTCCCAAAAAGAACTTTATAATTGGAATTCGATTATATCGAATTTTATAAATAATTTAATTCCAGGCAGATTGGAAATGAATATAGAATTTGAGTTTTGAATTCGTAGCCGAGTTATGAATGTGGAAATAAATAATCGACAAGTTTGAATAATCCGAATTGTTAAGTTAGATTTGGGATAACGGGATTAATTTATTTAAAAATATTGAAATAAAAGTTGGAATTGATTTTATAAACGAAGTTTAAACATTTATATTTAATATAATTAAAACAAGCTCGTCGTAGTGTGGTAGTTCGTAATTTGACGATTCAAACTTCAATTGAGTATATATAACTCAATATAAGTCAGAATTCGATGAAACAAGAAACGCCCGGATCTGTTGAATGATAATTTTCTAATGGAAGAGAAAATTCTAAATTTCATCTCATATATTTTGAGTTATGTCAAAAACAAATTTCCAGTAAAACAACGCAAAAATCGTTTATAAAACTATAAAGATTTATTAAATGAAATCGAAGGATTTTAAGTAATATAAATTTGAATTTTCATTATAAAAATCCTGACTTAAGTTATAAAATAAATATGAACTCAAGCGGAGTGAAAAAAGTGATATTTGATATAAAAATCAGATTTTGGATTTATAGAATAACATTAACTAATTTGTAAAGCAAATTAGTTCATAGAGTTTTGATCGAAATTAACATAGGATAAGTGAACTAGAGTTGTAACTTAGAACTTGAAGTTAAATACGAAACTCTAGTTAGAATTGGGATTCGATTTATATATAAGTGAATGAGAATTTATGTGAACATGATATGTCCAAACCAGAAACCTATTAGGCACAAGAGCTAATTAAAGAAGTGGTTAGCGAATTTTGTTAAAAATGATTGGATTGACTATAATGAATGGGAAATGGGCGTATATATGTTAAACGGGCATGAAATGAAGAGGATGAAGATTATATTTTAAGTGCCTAAAAAAAGGTACAAGTTTAAACTCCATGTGAAATTTTATGACCCTATTGGGAAAGCCACTTGGCTTTTTGATTTTCTTTTTGAATGGAAAGGGCCTAGAGAGGCGATTTGTAGTTGTACCGATTAATTCGTACAAAGGAGGTGCTAGCGAAATTTTCCAAAAATTTAAGGAGTTAGAATATTTTTAAGAAATTTTGATAACTAGAAATCAATATATATATAGCATGTCGAAAGGAATTTTGGAAGTGGTTTAATTAATGAAATATTAAAAGGACCAGTGATTGTTGATGGATGTTTTGTTTTCCTTGATAGTTAAATAACCGGCTATCGAAGTTTTTGACGATCGTTGTCAGTATTTTGACCATTGTTGTCAGTACGGAGAGACCGATTGGATTTACTATCCGAAAATCACTCCGTATAGGCATAGGCGTTGCAAATTAGATATGCTGAAAATAATTGAAGACGGAGTAAATTGCAAAGGTTGTTCTACTAATCCTAGGTAGAAATTGCCTAAGATGGATTGATAGAGTAGTCCCTTTGGTTTGTCCAGTCCCAGGGAAACCTGTATGGTTGAATGTCTGACAGAGTATGCCTAACGGATCACATAAGATGATCTTTTCAAGGTATTAGGTCTGATGGTAGAGAAATTCGTTTCTCTTAGGTTTTTATGCCCGTAATATTTTTGGGAAGGTCAACTAGTGATTTGACGGGCTTAACGATGTGGCATTCAAAAGTGAATGGTAGTCAGATGTTCTAAAAAGATAAACGTAGCCTCAAGCCTCACAACTAGGAAATGACAAAAATCAGGAAGGCAGCATAACTAGTTGGGTCATACCCAAGCGGGGTGTATTATCATCGATCTAGAGAAAATTCAATTCTTCTTCTTTCGCTTCTGTATCTTACGAATTACGGTTGGATGGAAAACAAATGTGGGTGATAATACATTCAGTACACTCAAGCTAAATGAGTGACCGGTCATGTGTGGCGGGATTGCAAAATGTTCTTGTTGAACCCCAGTGTATCCCCTCTAGTGTACACTCATCGGGAGGTGGTCTCATACCTTGTCATGGTTGAAATCCAATCTCCAATAAGCGCCCTGCCGTTTTTGATTTTATACTGTGTATGTAGAGAGTGAGATGCAAGCATTCTACTAGATGGTTATTTATTTGATTTGACATTATTATAATATCGCTGGATTTTGATATTAAAAACTTTTTGGTTATAATATCTCCTACCCAATTTTAGCTGCAACCAGTACTCATTTGCTTGGTTTCATTCCTAACGTTTCATTAATGTTTGACTATTGGCAAAGCAGTCTGTTTGATGCTGCGCTTGGTTCCTTCTTACCTATATATTGTTGGTGTGTATGGAAAGAGAGAAATGCAGTTGTATTTAGCAAACAATTGAAGCATTTTCAAGGATTATGCAGACTTATTATCTACTACTTTCAATCGTGGACAGGTCAATCATCCTCTGCTCGATTCAGGCTTGCTTTACCTGTCAATAATAGTCCCGCTGAATCTATTAGTTCTAACTTTGGTGATTCGAGTCCTGATCTACATTAAGATGGTTCTTAGTTATGTCTTCTTGGTTTGGTTATGTCTTTAGTGGGTACTTATTTTGGCTTGTCTGTGTATATGATGTGGTAGTATGACTCTATGTTGCTTTGTTGTAGTATTATCTAGCTTTGGGTATTTTGTTGTTGTTGAACTACTATCTTGCAAATTTTAAGCCACCAATTACGCTTGTTAACAGGTTTATATTTATATATATTTTAATATAATGCTTAACCGGCTGTGTAGTCTTGCGATACACATCCGTCCTACTCAAAAAAAAAACCATCTATATTTATATGCGGACCGGATTTATGATTGCCCTTTCTTTCAATGGAGTTTGCTCACACAAGTCCCATGACTGACCCAGAGCTTATTTTGTTTGTTTTTCCCTAAACTCTTGGGTGCCCAAATTTGTACGGGAAGTCAAGTGGTTCAGGCTTTTACAGATACACTTGGAGGAGCTTGAAGCAGGAGGCTTCACCGTTAGTTATTTAGAGTTGTTTCTGCTGTGATGTATACATGTTGTACTCTGATATGGTATGTATATTCAATACAGATCTGTATTTCAAAGTTATGATACATGATATTATATTTTGTTCAGTTCCGCTGTGAGATTCTGATATTTCTTTAGTTCTTCCATTTTTTCTTCTTTAACCCATAATGACTCATAATTCTATGTTATTTAAGTTGGACATGTGTGGTATTTAGTTAGTAGTATGGATTTGCGGGCCTTTACATTTGTTATCAGAGCTTAGGTTGAGCGAACACCTAGGCTTTAGTGGGGGTTTACTTATTAGAGATAGGGTCAATAGTACCCTAGAATGAGTTGAGTGTATATATATGAGAGAGCGTATTTGTTAGTTGATATAAAAATTGTTTTATATTTTGTTGGCTTGTTTGTTGAGTGGTTTACGAACTCTGGTTGATCGTGGGATGCCACGACAACGGTAGGAGTTTTCTACACAATTGAACAGAAAAGTTTGACATAATATTGTTTAAAGTGGGTAAATGAAATAATTTTACCCTAAATTGTATTTTGATATAAAAGTGGATAATTTTCTGAAATTATTTATATATGGACGTGTTGGTTGTTATTATAATCAAATGAGATTATAAAAATTGGAATGGTTATATATAATGTGTATGTGAATAATTTATACAAATGAGATGAAATGGAATTGGATTCAAAGAAAAATTGGAATTTATGTCCCGGAAAGTTGAAAAATATTTTTCCAAAGTATATTAAAATAATATAGCATTGTTTTGGAAGGATTTTTGAATAAAAATCCTCACTTCAGCCGCAGGAAAATAACTCCGATGATGAAGCGCGCCATCATCGGTGTTCATTTTCGAGTTTTTAAGTGATGGATTGCTACCATAGTGAGACTTCTAAAGAAATTCATTTTAGAAAATAAGTTGTTTGGAAAATTCAAGTGTTTTGAATTTGTGATGATTATAAATATATCTATATGATTTTAAAAAGGGGTCTAAAATAAAAACCGGGAATTTGAATTCTAGAATCTAAAATTCAACTTATGCAAGTTAAATAAATTGAATTGGTAAAAGTGAACTAGAAGAATTGATTTGAAATCAATTAAATTTAGCCAGAAAAAAGTGGTTATTATATTAATCAGAGAATATCAAATATACATAGAAAAATTTTCATTGTCATAAACATAATAAACATATTGATTAGAATCAGTATGAATAAATTTGAATGCATATGAATGAAATACGGGTTGAACATAAAAGCTTTGATTGTAAATCATTCGAATTGAATGAATGTAAGCACATATAATATGCAATATGAATGAAATGAGGGATAAACTAAATATCGGAACTTGTATTAGCCAGCAAGTGCTAAGTATACTTGATATGACTTGTTTGGATTTGAAGTTGTGTGTTTAATTAATTAAATGAAAGCCATTGGAATCTCACATTTATGTAACTGATTAGTTTAAATTGAGTAAGAACAAGTATATGGAACTACCTGGATTGATTTTGGATATGCATAATGCTTATATGCTAAGCATGCACGCTTAATAAAAACTTACATAAGATACGCCTACGCCAAAATATCAAATTAGGATATATGAACTGTTTTCCGACCATGTGGGTCGATGTATACTTTTTCATCTCTTTTGATATATTACAAAAGCTCCATCGTACAGGGGAGACTTTTCCAAAAAAATCCAAAATTTAGGGAGTTAGAAAAATTTTCAAAAGAAAATTTGAATTTTTTTGTAAAGATAAAAGAGATGATTTTCAAATTGAATTCAATTTGAAGGTTTTTGAATGAGAGCTAGGAAATTAAATATTTTCAGGAAAACTTAAAATTATATGAGACTTGAGTTATAAAATATGAAATACTGAGTTACAACAAAGTGGGTTTCTAAAAAGTTAACGGGTCCGTATCGTTTCTTCTACATTAGTAATTTTCGGGGCAAAATTCTTTTAAGGGTGAAGGAATGTAACATCTCGGATTTTTAGCCATTTGATGTTGAATATTTAAATTTATTTTAAATTTTGATTTGGAATAATAAATGGAGTTTTAATATGGAGTTGTCAATTTAATATTGAATATACCGAGTTATCGTGATATGAAAACTAAAATAATTGGATTCTAAGTTAAAACTGAATCTAAACGACTCATTCGATCAAAAAAATTCTATTCGAATATAAACGATAATAATAATAATTTATTATCAGGGATTTATTTGTTTTGAATTTATAATTTATTTATATCGATTTAATATGGTTACTCTATATATATGATCGAGATAAATTTCGAAGTCTATTCTGTCGAGTGCAGAACAACGAATAACGTTGGGAACGTCATTGCTGCGTCTCGATTCATGTTCAGGACCCTAAAATATATTATTATAAACTGAATGGATAAGATCAAAATCAAATCATACTAAACAAAAATCACTTCAGATCTTTTCAAATTTTTAATCAGCCGACCTAAGATTTGTACGATAGTCGACCTACTAAGTACTTTCCATTAGTTTTTAAATACGCGATGCCTCTCCCCTTTTCTTTCTTTCATTTAATCCTCCAGGCAACGAAATAAAATTACACCCTCATTCCCTTGCCAATCGATCGAAGCTTCAACAAAGTGTCGCTCTACCATTCTCTTATTTTCCTCATTATTTTGCCGATCGTTCGAAAACTTCATAAAGAAAAAAATGGCCTTTCTTTTTAATCTTCTTCAAATTCAAGTAGGCTAAAATCGTAACAAAAATCCAAAAATTATTGGTTTGTTGGCTTCCTTTCCTCCAATACTTCAATTCCATACACACAGATTCTGGTATGATGCTTTTTGAGGGTTTGGGATTTTTTTACAGCGATGCCTAGGGTTGTCTCTAATGGAAGCTACAATTGGAGTTTGTGAGAATCGAGAATGGCGTCGAGGTTCAAGGGTTGAAGCTTATCAAGTGGAGGAGTTTCAGGTATTTCCAGTAATGTGAGGTTCGTATCTTTTCTTCTTTACTTACTGTTGTGATGTTGGTGTTCGAAAGTGGAGTATTGGAGGATATCGGATCTGTTGATTTAAGGTGTTCAGACTATTTTTATATTGTGTGATGTCAAATGGTTTGCAACAGGATTGATGGAGTTAAGGCTAATGGGGTTTTGAGGTTCGACGGTTTAGGCCTGTGTTGTGGTGTTCAACAATTGTGATCGGAGGTGGTCTATCAATGGTAATGCATGGCTGGACAGTGAGGGCTGAGGGATTTGAGGTGTGTTGTGTGGTTCGAATGTATGGGGGACGAATTGCGTGACTGGAGTTCAACAGTAATATATATATGTGTGCGGTCTATGTTTTGTTTTGGGAAGATGGAAGCTCAACCATGATTAAATGAGGTTGATTTGCAATAGAGATGGGTCGGTGTTTTTATAGGATTTGCTTCGTCGGTTGGTCAAGTAAATTGAAGTAGCGGTAAGGTATATATATTTTTTACCGAAATTTTAAAATACATAGAACAATTTATTTATTTATTGTAGTAGTTATTTAAATAAATAAATGTTAACTGATAAATTAAAATTAAATAATTATAGGTAAAGATTTCATTCGAAATTCATTCGAGTAGATCCAAACTCGAGTCGATAGGGAATTTAAACGGGATATTCGCCAAATAAAAATCAAATGAGTAAATCTCACTCAGAGTTTTATATTTAAATTTATTTTTATCGTTAAAAATAAATTTTTGGTTGTGTGGATACATGAATGAATTATTGTAGCTATTATATATATTATTTATATTTAGGCTTGGTGGTTGTGGCTATTATATATATATATATATATATACACTGGATATTTTCCCGTAGTACCATTAATGGATGATTTCCTTATGCATCCCACAATATATATAGTGGATGACCTTCTATACCACGATACCTGCCTTGAAGCAGGATAGGTATTATTTATGTTGTCTAACATCTGTGGATGTAGGGAAATATGTTAGGGGGATCCAATTGGATTTCTCAAATTTATTTATTTTTGTTTACATATTTATGTTTGTGTGATGTGTTGAATTGGACTGATGGTTTGTGTGTTTAAATGTCACTGGCCCTAGATATTGATATTTAAAAATACCATAAAAAGGGATTTTTAGATTTAAAAATGAAATTTTATTTTTTTGAAATAGAATTTTATTTTTTTGAAATAGAATTTAATTTTTCAAATAGGCTAGGAAAAATATTAACTTTTTTTAATAAAAACAAGTAGCTAAATTTATAAACGATGTTTATAAGTGAATAGGAAAATTATCATCGGAAATGTATATTCAAGCATGATTTTAAAAAGGAAAATTTAGTTTCTAAAGTAGATTTCAAATGGAATTTGAAATGGAGACTTGTTTAATATTTAAAAAACAAGTGTAATTTATATAGGCATTTATAAATGAATATGAAAATTTATCATTTGATAATTTATAAATTTAAATTCAAGTATGAAATTGAAAGGGGATTTATAAGTGGGAGTTGTTTCGAGAAAAGGAAACAATGGAGTCCTTTCCGATGATCGGAATGTAATTGAATTGAAATTAATCCATTTGGGCTTATGACCAGAATTCGAGTATGTCAAATTTATAAATTATTCTTAGGAATGACATTTGAATTTTATTTAGTAGGAACTTAAATTTAAAACTTTAAGAGGTTGATATGTCCAACATTTAAAAATATGAAAATATATTCTATGCTTATAAATATAACTTATAGTAATAAAATATTTTCTAACGACAAATGAAAATAAACACTGAGATTTAGAAGGGAAATAAAATATTCCAAAATGGGAATCGAGTTTCGAATAGATTATTAAAATGGATGTCGGTTTTAATAAGGAAGTTAATTTTTAAATATGATGAAGTAATATTCATCAGATAATTTGGAAATAGATTTTTCCAAAGCAAGTATGGCTTATAAAACCATACTTTTTGAAATAAAAGGTGAGATTTAAATCGAGTTTTTTGTATTACAAGCTTTTTTCTATCTCAAGAAGAGAGCGTTGTCGGTCAAGGCCTGAGAGGTAAATAAAATACCCCAACTTGAACGACTTCATTGTTATCAAGGGATGATATTAGTTTGTAATGGTAAAGGACGTTGATTTAATTGATTATTCGCATAAAAGAAATTTTTAATTGGAATTCATGTAACAACCCGTAAAACCTGAGCCAGTTTAAAATTTTTATTTTGGCGATTTATATGAATTTTGAATATTTAAAATGAATTATTTTAAATAATAATGTCGAAAAATTTATTTTGAATATAATTCGAACGTATATATTTATACGCGTCGTCGTTAGAATATAAATATTTTATTTTAATTATAAAAGGAATTGAAAATGGCGCGGTAGTTCGATAATTCGATTTCAAACTTCAATTGAACATACCGGGTGCAAAACAAACCAGAATTTAGCGAAACCAAAAATAATAGAATCTATTTGAGAATATCTTTCCAACGAATTCGAAAAATTGAAATTTCATAGCGGGAATCAAAAGTTATGGCCAAATGAATTTTTAGAATAGTCGCTATGGAATTTTGGCCCTCAAAAATAGCCATTTTGCAAACGACCTCGGATTTCGACGAAACCACTTTTGTTGGATCCGTGATGTCAAGTTATTGCTAGATTCCAATTTTCATAATTTTTCGAATCAATATGTGCGCGTGGCGAAGGAAAACGTGTTTGACCAGTTTTAGTTGATTTTAATCGACTAGAAATTGGCCCTTTTTCAAACGGTCTCAGAATTTGACGAAACCAGTTTTGTTAGGACCGTGTCGTCAATGCGAAGCTAGAAAATATTTTTCTGGAATTTTTCGAATCCGTATGCGACCCCGGTAATTTGAAATGTACATTTAAAATTCAGTATAATGATTTAAATGTAAATTAAACGAAAACTGATCATAACGGTCGAATGGACATGCGGTACATATCCCATTATGTTCGGAATGGGGGTATTACCCTAGGGGTGACAGTCGTTGGGCTCGATTTGGGATTCGAAAGAAAAGTCAACTTTAAAGGGGCAATTAAATAATTAAATAATTAATATATAAACTTTGGCCCCCCTTCTTCTCTTCAGACCAGTCAAAGAAAAAAAAACACGCCCTAGCCCATCGATCCGCCGCCCCCCTCACCTTGCCACCGCCGCTGATAGGCATCGCCCCCCTCCCCCTCTAAGCTCCGACCTCCTCCTCGCCGATTCGCTCCCCTCTAGCCTTCCTCTTCTTCTACCCGCGCTTTCCCCTTTCTCCAATTGAAACCAGCCAACCCCTCAACCTCCGCTCCATTCTCCCTCTCCTCCCTCGCATTCGCTTCTCTCCTTGCTGAAGACCGGGCCTCCGCCGAGCCCACCACCCCCCTACAATGGCGCGTGCAGAAGTTTTTCCCAATCGATGAAATGGGTTTGCGGTTCCTGAATGGTAACGAAGAAGAAAGAGCGGTTACAGCAAAACAGTGAGCTTCTTGTTTATTGTTTTTTTACCTTAAGTAATTTGTTTAATAACTTTTGTATTTA
Organism: Allium sativum; assembly: GCA_030737875.1. Classification (NCBI taxonomy): domain Eukaryota; kingdom Viridiplantae; phylum Streptophyta; class Magnoliopsida; order Asparagales; family Amaryllidaceae; genus Allium; species Allium sativum. Next base: position 435,690,440 of record CM060920.1, read on the forward strand.
AATAGAAATTTAATAATATATATATATATATAGAATATAGAAGGAAATCAATTTTATTTAGATATAAGGGTGTAAAGGTTCGATTGTATTTATATGATAAAGATTCGACTTTTGATTAAATAAAAATATGATTTTTATTTAAGTAGAGTGATAAAAATACGATTTTTATATTTTTAGAATAATAAAATATGATTTTTATATAATGTAGAAGTTAAAAATATAATTTTTATAATATAGAAAGAATAAAAATATAATTTTTATTATAATAGAATATTAAAAATATGATCTTTATATAATAGAAGATATAAAAATACTATTTTTATATAAGTAGTGTAATGAAAATAGAATTTCTATATAATAGAGAATATAAAAATATTATTTTTATATAGTTAACGAAATAAAAATCTGATCTTTCTTATATGTATGTTGAAATAAAAATGAGATTTTTATAGTGATGAAATGAAAAGGCGAAATCTTTATATTTGAAAAGGCGAAATCTTTTTATTTGAAAAGGCGAAATCTTTATGTAGAGAATAGTGTGATAAAAATATAATCTTTAGTATATGAACACCGTTGTAAAAATAGAATTTTTATCTATATAGTAGCGATGTAAAAATAGAATTTTTATCCATATGGAGTGATTATAAAAATATGATTTTTATATATGTAGTGGCTATAGGCAACGATAGTGATGAAAGGCGATCATGGCGAAGATTTCTTCATGGGAAGAGTCGTGGAGTTGGTTTAGCTAGCTGGTGAGAACTTCTCACTCTAAATTTCTTTTTCTAGTTATATTATTATATATACTAGGATGCAGACGGTGTTTAGTAGCACCCGACACCCGTCGTCCACAGACCATGGACGGCTTGTTTGTTTGTTTGATATTGATGTGTAGTTGATTGTGGTATATGAAATGAAATAAATAAATATTTATAAACAAATCGGCTGATTTGTTTATATACACTGATTTGACTGATATTGATTGGGATGATAAATTTTACACATCGCCCAACTGCACAAATAAAAATCTGTGTTTGTTGATTTGAAACCCCACACGGGTATTGGGATAAAATACGACATACACTAATCCCAATAATTAGTTGTATCTCGATCGATTGATTGACAGGCTGTTATAAGCGTTAGATATCTATATCTGATGCTTATACAGTGTAGTGCACTTTGGATGATGGTTGATTATTTATCATTGCTATTGTATACATGTGTTGTATGGAATCCATATAGTTAACGCTATATGGTGATTGATTGGGCCTCATTCCAATTTAGAAAATAAAGAATATTATAAAATAAAGGTTCATGTGTTGACAGTACTCATCCGTTGAGATTAGTCATGTGTTGAACGAAATATTTTAATAATAAAATTTACATCTTTATCATTATAAAATGAAGGTTCATGTGTTGACAGTACTCATTCGTTGAGATTAGTCATGTGTTGAACGAAATATTTTAATAATAAAATTTACATCTTTATCATTATAAAATAAAGGTTCATGTGTTGACCGTACTCATCCGTTGAGATTAGTCATGTGTTGAACGAAATATTTTAACAATAAAATTTATATCTTTATCATATATAAAATTAGAAACTAACTGGAAAATAGATAAGATGAGTGGTCTCCAGTATATTGACCTGATGTTGGTTTCGGCCTTTGGGGTTAATATTCAGGGAATCATTCTCTTACTAATTTACGGTTGGACTCTGATTTGAAATCAAACGATAGATGCCATAATTTTTATAAAATATATTAAATAACAAAAATAGTCACACGTGGACAGTACTCATTCGTTGAGATTAGTCATGTGTTAACAAAAATATAGTCATGTATTGAAAGAAATATAGATTCATTTGTTGAATAGAATAACGAAGTTATTGAAAAATATAAAGCCGTGCTGATTAGAGATGCGCTATTTTGACGCGAACGATACTTATATCGATTATATTCGTTTTTATAATGAAAATTGAAAAGAGATAAAAATCGAATATTTAAAACAGGAATTCGAATTAAATTGAATAGAAAACGAATTTGAATTAAATTGAATAGAAAATGAATTCGAATTAAATTGAATAGAAAACGAATTCGAATTAAATTGAATAGAAAACGAATTCGAATTAAATTGAATAGAAAACGAATTCGAATTGAGCTGAATAGAAGACGAATTTGAATTGAATTGAATTGAATTGAATTGAATTGAAAAGGAATCGAATTCGAATTGAATTGGAATTTGAATTGAATTGAAATGAATTTAAAACGAATTTATAAGGGAAAATTCAATTTTGATTTGAATTTGAATTGGAAGTTGAAATTGTTTTTGAAACGAATTTAAAACTATTTATAAAATTCGTTTTAAATAGAAATCGACGAAATATATATTATATATATAATATAATGGCCTGTATAGAACGCGCCACGCCGCGGTAGTTCGTAAATTTCGACCATTGACTTCGAACGGAAATTACGAGAGATCCGACCGTCGGATTCTCCTAAAACCGGAACCGTTGGGTTCGTATCGAAAAGAGCTTTCTAACGAATATTATAAATTTGAAATCTAACGGTTGGATTTGGAGATACGTCCAAATCAATTTTGGAAAAGGTCGTTGTAAGTGCAGTTCGATGGCCGTTGATGGAAATCGACTGTACGGGCCTTGATAAAATTATTAGAAATAGTAATAATTTGTGTAAAATCATAAGAAATGATTTGGGAAAAATTGGGATGAAAAACTCCATATTTGAAAAGATAAAAATAGATTTTTATCGAAATGAACTAGTTTTGAACTAAAATTAAAACCCATTTATTTTTAAATAAATAAATTGGATTTGAAATGGGTTGAAAATAGAATTGATTTGTGGGTTTATCGTGAAGGGTGTTTTAAATAACACTTGTTCTTTAACCCGATAATAAATAGAATGTGATTTGGGTTTGTCGTGAACTGTGTTTTAAATGACATTAGTTCTTTAACCCAGTAAAGGGAGTTTTAATGAATCTGCACTTAGATTGAAATGTGAATTGATAATGAAAATTATCAAATTTGGAAAGTGAGCGAGAATGGAGTATCACCAGTCTTGCTCCAAAGCGATAGTTAAACCTTTAAATAGATTTGAACGTGAAATGGTAATTAATTTTACCGATAACACCGTGGTATTAGATATGGAGTATTACCAGTTTTGCTTTATGGGATGAATAGGTTGGGATTGGAAAATAAAATAAATAATTACTTCGGTGTGGTTCGCTAATTTCGACTAGTTTGAAAAACCATAATTTGGTTTGATATGACATCCAATGGAAGATTAAAGAATAAATTTTAAAGAATTTATCTTTGATAAAATTAATGCTAACCTTTCCCTAAGAATTGAAATTTAGAAACTAGCTGTAGTTTAGTTAAGAAGAATGATTTCCTGGGTATTGATCTTATGTTGGTTTCGGCCTACGGGGTTAATATTTGGGGAATCGTTCTCTTGCTAATTTACGGTTAGTGACTAATGAATTGGAATGAGGCGTATGTTGTGTTTGTGTAACATTTGTTTGTTATATACGCGGGTTGTTCAGAAAGGCCGGGTTTATACCCATTCTGAATAACCGATTCGACGATATGTCGAAAGATGAAGACGGTGGTTGAAGACCGGAAGTCTTCACATCGTTTGGATAATTACTGATGATCCTGATTGGACTGTACACCCAAGAGGAGGGAAATAGTTGGTGGTCGTCCAGACGTACTTGGAGATCGATGGATATGCAAGGAAAGTGCCTCCGGTTTCGTTCAGACCCAGAACGAACTTGTAAATGGACTGTGTGTCTGACATTGGATTTTATTCTATGTTGATTGATCTCTATTAAATATACATCTGTTTGGCGGCGGAGAATTTATTCTTTTGCTTAACGCTCTTCTCTGAGACGTACGAGCTCAGAGGTTGTATATCGATGGACATCAGTCGCATGGCATGAATTGCCTATGTGGCACGCCTAAGTGGCAATTGATCAAGGGTTCTATTGAAAAGCAAAGTCTTGTGGTTGATGATCAAAGCACGGCCTACGTGGCAGCTTTGTGTATAACGTGAATTCGCGAGCCTCACACCTCGGTATGAGTCAAAAACGGGATACGGACCGTTGGGAGAACACGACGTTTCTTTCTAGCTTTGGTGGTGTCAGTGACTTACCAGCCATGACATTTATATACTTTTCACCTTTGTGGTTGTTGGAATGAGGCGCCTTGATATTAGGTCTGATAGGACAGGGAAACGTGTGTTCAGGAATTGCCAATCCTCAAACGTAAGAGAGGACCTGCCCAACCGATCCAAGTGGCTGCCCAGAGTGTGTAGTCCTGAGCATTTGCTAGAGTGTCTCGAAAAGGAGAGGAGCTTGCCCCTTGCCTCGACTCATGACGGGAATCCAATTTCCAATACGTGTATTTCGGTTTTATTTGTAGAGCCTAGTATGGCGACATAGTGGGATGGGGCGCTTATGCCGTCTATGATTTATATTTATGATTGAAATTGTTTTGACACTATACACTTATTATAGTATCAAATGATTTGTTTTAAACGTACCAAGCATGTTTGGCTATTATAAGGGAAAACCCTATCCTCCGGCTTGCGTTGCATTGTGTAATGGGACCTGGGTCTTATAATAGCTTCATTTTTCGAAAAAGCATTGCGTTGTCTTCTCTATGCACTGGTATTCTTGGGAGGAAACCCGTTCTGTGTTATACGGCGTGGTCCCTTGAATTACTCTCTTTTAAAGTAAAGTTTTAAATAACTGTTTTAGTTCTCACACCAGTCACATGACTGACCTGGAGTTTATTGTTTTAACCTAAACTCTGGGTGCCCCTATTTTCGACACGGGTAGCTAGTAGTTTTGGTTTTGCAGATTTATATTCACAGGATCCTGATTTACAGCTGGAACGATGCTCGGAAAGCTCTGTATCCGTGTATTACTTTCAGTTGTGTTTTCTATTGTTTTTCCGCTGCTATGTAATTTATTGTAATCTCTGATATTTATCAAATGTAATTTATTCAATTATACTCTGTATATTCTTGTATCTGATGGAATTGTTGTAATAACAATGAAATGTTCTTCCGTCTGCGTTCTTTTGTGTGTTGTTCTCAACGTATCCGCTCTTTCCTTCACGGGGAAGTAACGGGTTCTTACAGTGGTATCAGAGCTTTGGTTTACAGAGCTCGAGAACAAGACACATTAGAACCATACGAAAGAATTCATCAGATATTGGATTAGTAATATCCAATTAGAATGACTCGTTAGAGATAGGATCAGTAGTATCCTAGAACGAGTGTGAAGAGTATATTTTTAATTGAAAACAATTTTGTTTTGAAAGTTAAATTCAAGTATACGTATTTGAATATTTATTTGTATTGAATTTGGACAATCCAATATATAAAGATTTTGCATATACGCGTCATGAACGTATATTCGAAGTTTTAATATACTGGATAGATATAGAATCACATTCTAGTCGCCCGGGGGATGGTACTGATAATTGTCATGACATCATCAGTATTTATGTTCGTGTTTCGAAGGTGTGATATCTATATATTTCCATTAGACTGGTGTGAGAACCAAAACTTACATAGATTTATTTGTTGTGATTTGGCATCAAAAACATGATTTTCTGTATATGTATCAAATTATGAATTTGAAACGTTAATCCACTAATTGATTGATGGTTGAGTTGTTTGTTAATTTGTTTGATAATTTTGAACCATTACGCATAATAGAATTAAATATTGAATTGTATTGAAAATTGGTCGCATTTGCTTGCATATACATGTACTTACATTGAACAGGTCATAGCAAGGAGGCTAGAGCAGAGAATAAAATTTGTTTGCCCGACAAATAGGTACATGTTTACCATAAGTTACTGTTTTGTTTGGGTGATGATGATTTTATGAGCCGATTGGCTAGCCTCTTGGCTTTTTCTTTTTCTTTTTGAGATCAAAAGGCCTGTATGGCAATTTCGGGATTTTCCTGGTGCTCCCGGTGTAGGGGAGGTTATGGCGAAATTTTTCAAAAATTTAGGGTGTTAGCCAAATTTTTGAAAATTTTGAAAAGTTCTTAGAAACTGAAAAGTTGAAGAACTTAAGCCGTAAAGAAAATACTGGAGGTTGAGTTGATTAGTTAAACAACTTTCGGCTTCGTTCCTTTTCGGGGACGAAAAGTTTTAAGTGGGGGAGATTGTAACAACCCGTAAAATCTGAGCCAGTTTAAATTTTTTATTTTGGCGATTTATATGAATTTTGAATATTTAAAATGAATTATTTTAAATAATAATGTCGAAAATTTAATTTTGAATATAATTCGAACGTATATATTTATACGCGTCGTCGTTAGAATAAAAATATTTTATTTTAATTATAAAAGGAATTGAAAATGGCGCGGTAGTTCGATAATTCGATTTCAAACTTCAATTGAACATACCGGGTGCAAAACAAACCGGAATTTAGCGAAACCAAAAATAATAGAATCTATTTGAGAATATCTTTCCAACGAATCCGAAAAATCGAAATTTCATAGCGGGAATCAAAAGTTATGACCAAATGAATTTTTAGAATAGTCACTATGGAATTCTGGCCCTTAAAAATAGCCATTTTGCAAACGACCTCGAATTTCGACGAAACCACTTTTTTTGGATCCATGATGTCAAGTTATTGCTAGATTCCAATTTTCATAATTTTTCGAATCAATATGTGGGTGTGGCAAAGGAAAACGCGTTTGACCAGTTTCAGTTGATTTTAATCGACTGGAAATTAGCCCTTTTTCAAACGGTCTAAGAATTTGACGAAACTAGTTTTGTTAGGACCGTATCGTCAATACGAAGTTAGAAAATATTTTTCTGGAACTTTTCGAGTCCGTATGTGACCCCGGTAATTTGAAATGTACTTTAAAATTCAGTATAATGATTTAAATGTAAATAAAATGAAAACTGATCGTAACGGTCGAATGGACCTGCGGTACATATCCCATTGTGTTCGGAATGGGGGTATTACCCTAAGGGCGACAGTCGTTGGGCTCGATTTGGGATTCGAAAGAAAAGTCAACTTTAAAGGGGCAATTAAATAATTAATATATAAACTTTGCCCCACTCCCCTTCTTTTCTTCAGACCAGTCAAAGAAAAAAAAGAAAAAAAACACGCCCTAGCCCATCGATCCGCCGCCCCCTCACCCTGCCACCGCCGCTGACAGGCATCGCCCCCCTCCCCCCTCTAAGCTCCGACCTCCTCCTCGCTGATTCGCTCCCCTCTAGCCTTCCTCTTCTTCTACCCGCGCTTTCCCCTTTCTCCAATTGAAACCAGCCAACCCCTCAACCTCCGCTCCATTCTCCCTCTCCTCCCTCACATTCGCTTCTCTCCTTGCTGAAGACCGCGCCTCCGCCGAGCCCACCACCCCCCTACAATGGCGCGTGCAGGAGTTTTTCCCAATCGATGAAATGGGTTTGCGGTTCATGAATGGTAACGAAGAAGAAAGAGCGGTTACAGCAAAACAGTGAGCTTCTTGTTTATTGTTTTTTTACCTTAAGTAATTTGTTTAATAACTTTTGTATTTAAATAGAAATTTAATAATATATATATAGAATATAGAAGGAAATCAGTTATATTTAGATATAAGGGTGTAAAGGTTCGATTGTATTTATATGATAAAGATTCGACTTTTGATTAAATAAAAATATGTTATTTAAGTAGAGTGATAAAAATACGATTTATATATTTTTAGAATAATAAAATATGATTTTTATATAATGTAGAAGTTAAAAATATAATTTTTATAATACAGAAAGAATAAAAATATAATTTTTATTATAATAGAATATTAAAAATATGATCTTTATATAATAGAAGATATAAAAATACTATTTTTATATAAGTAGTGTAATAAAAATAGATTCTCTATATAATAGAGAATATAAAAATATTATTTTTATATAGTTAACGAAATAAAAATCTGATCTTTCTTATATGTATGTTGAAATAAAAATGAGATTTTTATAGTGATGAAATGAAAAGGCGAAATCTTTATATTTGAAAAGGCGAAATCTTTATATTTGAAAAGGCGAAATCTTTATATTTGAAAAGGCGAAATCTTTATGTAGAGAATAGTGTGATAAAAATATAATCTTTAGTATATGAACACCGTTGTAAACATAGAATTTTTATCTATATAGTAGCAATGTAAAAATAGAATTTTTATCTATATGGAGTGATTATAAAAATATGATTTTTATATATGTAGTGGCTACGGGCAACGATAGTGATGAAAGGCGATCACGGCGAAGATTTCTTCATGGGAAGAGTCGCGGGGTTGGTTTAGCTAGCTGGTGAGAACTTCTCACTCTAAATTTCTTTTTCTAGTTATATTATTATATATACTAGGATGCAGACGGTGTTTAGTAGCACCCGACACCCGTCATCCACAGACCATGGACGGCTTGTTTGTTTGATATTGATGTGTAGTTGATTGTGGTATATGAAATGAAATAAATAAATATTTATAAACAAATCGGCCGATTTGTTTATATACACTGATTTGACTGATATTGATTGGGATGAAAAAATTTACACATCGCCCAACTGCACAAATAAAAATCTGTGTTTATTGATTTGAAACCCCACACGGGTATTGGGATAAAATATGACATACACTAATCCCAATAATTAGTTGTATGTCAATCGATTGATTGACATGCTGTTATAAGCGTTAGATATATATATATATCTGATGCTTATACAGTGTAGTGCACTTTGGATGATGGTTGATTATTTATCGTTGCTATTGTATACATGTGCTGTATGGAATCCATATAGTTAACGCTATATGGTGATTGATTGGGCCTTATTCCAATTTAGAAAATAAAGAATATTATAAAATAAAGGTTCATGTGTTGACAATACTCATCCGTTGAGATTAGTCATGTGTTGAACGAAATATTTTAATAATAAAATTTACATCTTTATCATTATAAAATAAAGGTTCATGTGTTGACAGTACTCATTCGTTGAGATTAGTCATGTGTTGAACGAAATATTTTAATAATAAAATTTACATCTTTATCATTATAAAATAAAGGTTCATGTGTTGACCGTACTCATCCGTTGAGATTAGTCATGTGTTGAACGAAATATTTTAACAATAAAATTTATATCTTTATCATATATAAAATTAGAAACTAACTGGAAAATAGATAAGATGAGTGGTCTCCAGTATATTGACCTGATGTTGGTTTCGGCCTTCGGGGTTAATATTCAGGGAATCGTTCTCTTACTAATTTACGGTTGGAGTCTGATTTGAAATCAAACGATAGATACCATAATTTTTATAAAATATATTAAATAACAAAAATAGTCACACGTGGACAGTTCTCATTCGTTGAGATTAGTCATGTGTTGACAAAAATATAGTCATGTATTGAAAGAAATATAGATTCATTTGTTGAATAGAATAACGAAGTTATTGAAAAATATAAAGCCGTGTTGATTAGAGATGCGCTATTTTGACGCGAACGATACTTATATCGATTATATTAGTTTTTATAATGAAAATTGAAAAGAGATAAAAATCGAATATTTATAACAGGAATTCGAATTAAATTGAATAGAAAACGAATTCGAATTAAATTGAATAGAAAACGAATTCGAATTAAATTGAATAGAAAACGAATTCGAATTAAATTGAATAGAAAACGAATTCGAATTAAACAGAATAGAAAACGAATTCGAATTGAATTGAATAGAAAACGAATTTGAATTGAATTGAAAAGGAAACGAATTCGAATTGAATTGAATTGGAATTTGAATTGAAATGAATTTAAAACGAATTTATAAGGGAAAATTCAATTTTGATTTGAATTTGAATTGGAAGTAGAAATTGTTTTTGAAACGAATTTAAAACTATTTATAAAATTCGTTTTAAATAGAAATCGACGAAATATATATTATATATATTATACATATAATATAATGGCCTGAATAGAACATGCCGCGCCGCGGCAGTTCGTAAATTTCGACCATTGATTTCGAATGGACATTACGGGAGATCCGACCATCGGATTCTCCTAAAACCGGAACCGTTGGGTTCGTATCGAAAAGAGCTTTCTAACGAATATTAGAAATTTGAAATCTAACGTTTGGATTTGGAGATACGTCCAAATCAAATTTGGAAAAGGTCGCTGTAAGTGCAGTTCGATGGCCGTTGATGGAAATCGACTGTACGGGCCTTGATAAAATTATTAGAAATAGTAATAATTTGTGTAGAATCATAAGAAATGATTTGGGAAAAATTGGGATGAAAAACTCCATATTTGAAAAGATAAAAATAGATTTTTATTGAAATGAACTAGTTTTGAACTAAAACTAAAACCCATTTATTTTTAAATAAATAAATTAGATTTGAAATGGGTTGTAAATAGAATTGATTTGTGGGTTTATCGTGAAGGGTGTTTTAAATAACACTTGTTCTTTAACCCGATAATAAATAGAATGTGATTTGGGTTTGTCGTGAACTGTGTTTTAAATGACATTAGTTCTTTAACCCAGTAAAGGGAGTTTTAATGAATCTGCAATTAGATTGAAATGTGAATTGATAATGAAAATTATCAAATTTGGAAAGTGAGCGAGAATGGAGTATCACCAGTCTTGCTCCAAAGCGATAGTTAAATCTTTAATTAGATTTGAACGTGAAATGGTAATTAATTTTACCGATAACACCATGGTATTAGATATGGAGAATTACCAGTTTTGCTTCATGGGATGAATAGGTTGGGATTGGGAAATAAAATAAATAATTACTTCGGTATGGTTCGCTAATCTCGACTAGTTTGAAAAACCATAATTTGGTTTGATATGACATCCAATGGAAGATTAAAGAATAAATTTTAAAGAATTTATCTTTGATAAAATTAATGGGAACCTTTCCCTAAGAATTGAAATTTAGAAACTAGTTGTAGGTTAGTTAAGAAGAATGGTTTCCTGGGTATTGATCTGATGTTGGTTTCGGCCTTCGGGGTTAATATTTAGGGAATCGTTCTCTTGCTAATTTACGATTAGTGACTAATGAATTGGAATGAGGCGTATGTTGTGTTTGTGTAACATTTGTTTGTTATATACGCGGGTTGTTCAGAAAGGCCGGGTTTATACCCATTCTGAATAACCGATTCGACGATATGTCGAAAGATGAAGACGGTGGTTGAAGACCGGAAGTCTTCACATCGTTTGGATAATTACTGATGATCCTGATTGGGCTGTACACCCAAGAGGAGGGAAATAGTTGGTGGTCGTCCAGACGTACTTGGAGATCGATGGATATGCGAGGAAAGTGCCTCCGGTATCGTTCAGACCCAGAACGAACTTGTAAATGGACCGTGTGTCTGACATTGGATTTTATTCTATGTTGATTGATCTCTATTAAATATACATCTGTTTGGCGGCGGAGAATTTATTCTTTTGCTTAACGCCCTTCTCTGAGACGTACGAGCCCAGAGGTTGTATATCGATGGACATCAGTCGCATGGCATGAATTGCCTGTGTGGCACGCCTAAGTGGTAATTGATCAAGGCTTCTGTTGAAAAGCAAAATCTTGTGGTTGATGATCAAAGCACGGCCTACGTGGCAGCTTTGTGTATAACGTGAATTCGCGAGCCTCACACCTCGGTATGAGTCAAAAACGGGATACGGACCGTTGGGAGAACACGACGTTTCTTTCTAGCTTTGGTGGTGTCAGTGACTTACCAGCCCTGACATTTATATACTTTTCACCTTTGTGGTTGTTGGAATGAGGCGCCTCGATATTAGGTCTGATAGGACCGGGAAACGTGTGTTCAGGAATTGCCAATCCTCAAACGTAAGAGAGGACCGACCCAACCGATCCAAGTGGCTGCCCAGAGTGTGTAGTCCTGAGCATTTGCTAGAGTGTCTCGAAACGGAGAGGAGCTTGCCCCTTTCCTCGACTCAAGACGGAAATCCAATTTCCAATACGTGTATTTTAGTTTTATTTGTAGAGCCTAGTATGGCGACATAGTGGGATGGGGCGCTTATGCCATCTATGATTTATATTTATGATTGAAATTGTTTTGACACCATACACTTAGTATAGTATCAAATGATTTGTTTTAAACGTACCAAGCGTGTTTGGCTATTGTAATGGAAAACCCTATCCTCCGGCTTGCGTTGCATTGTGTGATGGGACCTGGGTCTTATAATAGCTTCATTTTTCGAAAAAGCATTGCGTTGTCTTCTCTATGCACTGGTATTCTTGGGAGGAAACCTGTTCCGTGTTATACAGCGTGGTCCCTTGAATTACTCTCTTTTAAAGTAAAGTTTTAAATAACTGTTTTAGTTCTCACACCAGTCACATGACTGACCTGGAGTTTATTGTTTTAACCTAAACTCTGGGTGCCCCTATTTTCGACACGGGCAGCTAGTAGTTTTGGTTTTGCAGATTTATATTCACAGGATCCTGATTTACAGCTGGAACGATGCTCGGAAAGCTCTGTATCCGTGTATTTCTTTCAATTGTGTTTTCTATTGTTTTTCCGCTGCTATGTAATTTATTGTAATCTCTGATATTTATCAAATGTAATTTATTCAACTATACTCCGTATATTCTTGTATCTAATGGAATTGTTGTAATAACAATGAAATGTTCTTCCGTCTGCGTTCTTTTGTGTGTTGTTCTCAACGTATCCGCTCTTTCCTTCACGGGGAAGTAACGGGTTCTTACAATTCATTTATATCGAATTTTATAAATAATTTAACTCCAGGTGGATAGGAATTGAATATAGAATTTGAGTTTTGAATGAATTCATAGCCGAGTTATGAATACGGAAATAAATAATTAATCGACAAGTTTGAATAATCCGAATTGTTAAGTTAGATTTGGGATAACGGGCTTAATTTATTTTAAAATATTGAATAATAAGTTGGAATTGATTTTATAAACGAAGTCTAAACATATATATTTAATATAACAAAAACGAGCTCGCCGTAGTGCCGTTGTTTGTAATTTGACGATTCAAAATTCAATTGAGTATATATAACATAATATAAGTCGAAATTTGATGGAACAAGAAACGCTCGGATCTATTGATTTCCAGAAAAACAACGCAATAATCGTTTATAAAACTATAACGATTTATTAAATAAAATCGAAGGATATTAAGTAATATAAATTTGAATTTTCATTATAAAAATCCTGAATTGATTTATGAAATAAATATGAACTCAACAGGAGTGAATAAAGTGATTTTTGATATAAAAATCAGATTTTGGATTTATGGAATAACATTAACTAATTTGTAAAGCAAATTAGTTAATGGAGTTTTGATCGAAATTAACATAGGATAAGTGAACTGGAGTCGTAACATTGAACTTGAATACGAAACTCGAGTTAGAATTGGAATTCGATTTGTACATAAGCGAATAAGAATGTATGTGAACATGATATGTCCAAACCAAAAACGTATTAGGCACAAGAACTAATTAAAGAAGTGATTAGCAAATTTTGTTAAAAATGATTGGATTGATTGGAATGAATGGGAAATGGGCGTATATATGTTAAACAGGTATGGAATGAAGAGGATGAAGATTATATTTTGAGTGCCTGACAAAAAGGTACACGCTTAAATTCCATATGAGATTTTATGTGCCTATTGGGCAGACTGGTTGGCTTTTTGATTTTCTTTTTGAATGAAAAGGGCCTAGAGAGGCGATTTGTAGTTGTACCGATTGAGCCATACAAAGGAGAAGCTGGAAAAAATTTCCGTAAATTTAAGGAGTTAGAATATTTTTTAGAAATTTTGATAACTAGATTTCAATATATAAAGCATATCGAAAGGAATTTGGGAAGTGGTTTAATTAACGAAATATTAAAAGGGTCAATGATTGTTTATGGATGTTTTGTTTTCTTTGGTAGTTAAATAACCGACTATCAAAGTTTTTGACCATCATTGTCAGTAAGGAGAGACCGGTTGGATTTATTATCCGAAAACCGCTCCATATAGGCATAGGTGTTGCGAATTAGATACGCTGAAAATAATTGAAGATGGATTAATATGCAAGGGCTTTTCTGTTAATCCTTGGTAGAAATTTCCTAAGATGGATTGATAGAATAGTTCCTTCGGTTTGTCCAGTCCCAGGGAAACGTTAATGGACGAATGTATAAGAAAGTATGCCTAACGGATCACATAAGACGATCTTTTGAAGGTAATACGTCTGGTGGCGGAGAAATTCGTTTCTCTTAGCTTTTTATACCCATAACGTTTTTGGGATGGCCAATTAGTGATTTGATGGGTTTGACGATGTGGCATTCAAAAGTGAATGGCGGTCAGATGTTTAGAAAAGATAAGCGTAGCCTCAAGCCTCACAACGAGAAATGACAAAAATTGGGCAGAAAGCATGGCTAATTAGGTCATACCCAAGCAGGGTGTATTATCACCGATTTAGAGAAAATTCAATTATTCTTCTTTCTCTTTTGTATCTTACGGATTACGATTGGATAACTAATAACCATGGGTGATAATACATTCGGTACACTCAAGCTAAATGAGTGATCGGTCATGTGTGGCCGGGTTGCAATATGTTCTTGTTGAACCCCAGTGTATCTCCTCTAGAGTACACTGATCGGGAGGTGGTCCCATACGTTGTCATAGTTGGAATCCAATCTCCAATAAGCGCCTTGCGGTCTTTGATTTTATACTATGTATGTAGAGCGTGATATGCAAGCGTTCTGCTAAATGGTTATTTATTTGATTAGACATTATTATAGTATCACTGGATTTTGATGTCAAAAATGTTTTGGTTATCGTAATGCAAAAACCATCTGTATTTGTATGTGGATCGATCTTACAATTACCCTTTCTTTCAAAAGGATTTTTAAAGTTAAACAATATGGTTGGAGTTTACTCACACCGGTCCCATGACTGACCCAAAGTTTATTTTGTTTGTTTTACCCTAAACTCTCGGGTGCCCAAATTTGTACGGGAGGTTAAGTGTTTCAGGCTTTTACAGATACATTTGGAGGAGCTTGAAGCAGGAGGCTTTACCGTTAGTTATTTAGAGTTGTTTTTGCTATGATGTGTATGTATTGTACTCTGATATGGTATGTATAAACAATACAGATTTGTATTTCAAAGTTATGATATATTATATTTTGTTCAGTTCCGCTGTGAGATTCTGATATTTCTTTAGTTCTTCTATCTTTTCTTCTTAAACCTACAATGACTCGTAATTATGTGTTATTTAAGTTGGATGTGTGTGGTATTTAGTCAACTCAGGTAGTACAGATTTACGGGCCTTTACAGTATGTCCTGGTTTTTCACGGTAAGCACATGACTTAGCATTCACCACTTGATTCTCATGAGCAGATACACCGGTGTCCTTCTTCTATACATTTTGATTTTGCTTCCATAGCACATATCTGTTATTCGTTCCTACCAAACCACTGTTATGATGAGCATTCTTACTTGCGATTGAACTTGAAGTTTAGTTTAAGAATTGTTCTAAACACATCATGCAATCAGATAACATCGGATCCAGAAAGAACTTGAGCTTTAGTAGATTCATACTCCGATGGAAGACCTACCAAAAAACTCATAATAGCCATTTGCTTTCTCTGCTTCTACTGCACTTTAATATCAGCACTGATAGGAAGTAATAGATGAAACTCTTCATAAGTCTTCTTGAATGTCATCAGGTAATTCACCAGTGAGTGATCTTGTTTTTCCACTCGATAAAAAGACTTGCAAATCTCATATATCCGATTTAAAATTCCTTTTCCAGAATATAAAAACTCCAAATAATCCATAAGTTCTTTCACAAACTCACAATGATTCACCAAACTGATAACATCACTCTTAATTGTATTTTGGATCAGAAGAAACAAATGAGCATCTTCTCAAAGCCAAATCACTGCTTCCTTGTCAGATGGATCGATTTCAGGTGGATCTTCAATTAGATGATTATCACTATCTATACCTCGTAAATACAATCGAATGGTTCTACTCCAATCAAAGTAATTTGATTCACTCAACTTGTGCTCAGTTATCTTAGATATCATCAGCATGACCTCCATCACTGGTTTAGTCTCTGCATGGTTCATGAATGAGATTGAGAGATAGATTTGAGATTAGAAATTAATTCAAAAATCATTACTTTCATACCATGTTACAAACGAAGAAGAAACTGCATGGATAAAACGAGATAAAATTTTCTCATTATTATTACACATCAGCAGTACATAGCTATATACACACTTTGGTCAACACATATTACAATGAATAAAATGGAAAACAATATTACATCTATGCCACTTGCATTTTTTCCTTGGTATCATCTCCTGGTAACGACCTCATCATTTCTTGGTATCGCCTCCTGGTATCGACTTCATTACTTATTAGTATCGTCTTCATGTATCATTTTTTGGCTTCGGTATCGGTTTGTAATGTCTTCTGGTATCGTCTTCTTAGTTTGTCTTCTGGTATCGTTTTCTTGGCTTCGGTATCAGCTTGTATCATCTTCTTGTATCGTCTTCATGGTTTGTCTTCCTAGTATCGTCTTCTTGGCTTCGGTGTCGACACCAAGCTGTTTGTTCCAACATCTTGATGCCAATAGCATATTTACATATATACATATCTACATATATACAACCTCTACTCACAACAATATTAAATAAAAAGCTGCAATCATTCGTAAACAGTTTAATTAAAAGATATAGTCATGACTGCTAAATTAAAGACTTATGATTCTTTAAAAAGTCAAAACTTTTCGGTTCAGGCAACTAAATTTAGAATTCAGCTGGCTAAAAAATGGCTATAATTTAAAATAGTGTGCATATGCACAAAGACATGTCATTCAGCTGACTGATTCAAGGATTCAACCAGTTGATTCAAGGATCCAGCGTACTGATTCAAGGATTCAACTGGCTGAATGCTCAAACTAAAAAGTTTGCTGGCTGAATTTTTGAATCAATCGACTGTTGCACATGATTTTGTGCACATGTGCTTCAACCTTTAATAATTAATACACACACACATTATATGAGAGATTTAACTTTAAATCTAATTAAATACTAACTCGATTACAATAATAATAGACTAGTATATCCTATTGTCGATTCTTCTTGTGTTTAAGTTGTATTCTTCTTCTTTTCTCCTGTAATAAACGTTAGTGAACGATATTGTCGATATATAATTATCATAGTCAAAATATAGCTCAAGAATGGAGGTTTTAACAATCTCCTCCTTTTTGATACACCCCTAATTAGTAAGAGAAAATGCTAATCAGTTACCTTAAATCCCTTCCGTTTATCTCCCCATGGACAGTTGCATGTATGGATCCTTAGGTCGCAACAGCACTTACTCCAAATTTGAGGTTGATTTGCACTGATCTTCCCTTGATGAGATTCGACTAATGAAAGTAAGGTATAGTGAAGGATTGAAAAGAGAGTGCCATTGGTTGGGAAGATAAACTATTCTATGAAATGACTAATGGGATGTCCCATTAGCTCCTACAACCTCTCTTGTGCAATAATCCTGAAATGAGCTTTGGACCATTTCCCTTCTGATCAAATAACTCATTTAAGCTGTCTAAACTCTATTAAATCTTAAACCAAAAATATCTCTCAAAAGGTAAGTCTATCTCTGAAACGACCCAAACCTCCCCGTAAGGGACAACCCAGATTGAGTTGAGAACACGACAATCAGAACACAAACAGAAGAACATTTCATTGCTTATTACAACATTTACATCAGAGTACAAGAATATAACAAAGTATGAATAAATAATATACAGCAAAAAAATAACTGAGATTTAAATAGATTACATCGTAGTGGGAAAATAATACATAACTCAATTGAAAGAAATACACGGATATAGAGCTACCCGAATATAGCTTCAGCTGTAAATCCAGGATCTTGAAAAAAGGAATATCTGCAAAAACCCAACTACAAGCCGCCCGTGTGGAAAATAGGGGCACCCAGAGTTTAGGTTAAAACAATAAACTCCAGGTCGGTCATGGGACTGGTGTGAGAACTAAAACAATTATTAGCTTGATTTTAAAGTTAGATAAATCAAGAGACCACGCCGTATAACACAGAACGAGTTTAAACCCAAAAATACCAGTGCATAAAACATACAGCGTAATGCTAAATAGAAAAACGAAGCTATTATAAGACTCAGGTCCAATCACACAATGCAACGCAAGCTGGAAGATAGAGTTTTTACCTTAAAAAGCCAAAAATGCTTGGTACATGACATTTCATATTTTATTACTACTATAAGTGAAGAAATCAACTTCAAATATAAATGTATCAATTATAGGCGGCGTAGGTACCCATATATTACGTCGCCATACTAGGCTCTACAATTGAAACCAAAAAGACACGTATTGGAAATTGGATTCCATTTATGAATAAAGGCAAGGGATCATATCCATCGGCCCCGTAGTAACCGATATATCCGAGGTACCTCGCTATCCATCAAATAATAAGCAACATCCATAGGAGTAAAATGTCTAGGCTCCATACCATGACACCACTCCTAGCTAGAAAGAAACACATGTTCTCCCTGCAGTCCTCTCCCATTTCTGGTTCATACCGGGGTGTGAGGCTCGCGAATTAATGCTGCACAAAGCTATGCTATTTAAACCGTGATTTGATCATCAACCACAAGACTCTGCTTTTCAACAGAAGCCTTGATCATTTGCATCTCAGCATGCCACACAGGCAATTCACGCCATGCCACTGATAACTATCGATATATAACCTCTGAGCTTGTACATCTCAGAGAAGGGTGTTAAGCAAGAGAATAAATTCTCCGCCACCAAACAGATATATATTTAATAGATTTCAATCAAAACAGAATAAAATCCAATGTTAGACACACATCCATTTACTAGTTCGTTCTGGGTCTAAACAAAACCGGAGGCACCTTATTCCTGGTCCTATATGTCCAATACAGGAGAGAGAGGCCCTCGCACATCACGTCGATCTCCAAGTTCATCTGGACGATCATAACTTATTACCTTGTCTTGGGTGTACATCCCAATCAAGACATCAGTAATCCTCCAAACGATGTGGAAGATCTTCGGTCTTCAACCACCATCTTCATTATCGACATTGTCGTATTAATTATTCGGAATGGGATAAACCCGGTCTTTCCGAATAACTCGCGTATTTTATAAACAGGTGCTATAAAAACACAATATACACGTCATTCCAGTCCAGAATATTCTTTTATTCAAATATTCACATCATTAGGGAATGGTTCCCGTTAATTTTATCAAAGATAAATTCTTTAAATTTATTCTTTAATCTTCCTTTGGATATCAATTCAAACCAAATTAAGGTTCTCCAAACTAGTCGGGATTAGCGAACCTTACCGAAGTAATCATTTATTTTATTTCCCAATCCTAACCTATTCATCCCAAGGAGCAAACCCGGTAATACTCCATATCTAACACCACGGTGTTATCGGTAAATTTAATTACCTTTTATTTTTCAAATCTAATTAAAGATTTAACTATCGCTTAGAGAAAAACTGGTAATACTCCATTCTTGGTCATTTCTCAAATTTGATAATTTAAATTATCACGCTCAAATCTCAATCTAATTAAAGATTCATTAAAACTTTACTTGTTTTTAATCTTCCAACAATCATTATTAATGATTATTTAACTTTGGGAAATCAAACATGTCACATCGACAATCTACACCGTACCATTGATTTCTGCCGATATATAACCTCTGAGCTCGTACGTCTCAAAGAAGGGTGTTAAGCAAGAGAATAAACTCTCCGCCACCAAACAGATAAATATTTAGCAGAGATCAACAAATACAGTTCGAAATACAACGTTGGACATGTAATCTTGTCTTTAACCGGGTTTAAGAGTTGATGTCGTTTAAAACACAGTTTACGATAAACCCAAAATCACATTCTATTAATTATGGAACCTTCACGGAAAAACAGATCAATATATAATTGATATCAATTTTCGTATCCGACTAATAATATAAATGGAATAACAACAAAGCCTTTTAAATTTCATATATATTAACAGTCTTCCTCCACAGAAGCTCACTTTGATTATTATCAAACCGAATTCCATTCCATTCCAATTTAATATATTAACTTGGAAAACTTTACTCTAGAAAATTTCTGTTAAATATTAATAAAAAGATTCATAAATTCCAAATAGCATTTCATTGTTAATTGGATTAAAGAACGAATGTCGTTTAAAACACAGTTCACGATAAACCCAATTCACGTTTCATTTTATTCCAATTACTAAATATAACTGGAAACTATAATAATCTTAATTAAAAGATTTATTCTTTTCACACGGGGTTTAAGAACAGTGTTATTTAAGACACCATTCACAACAAACCCTGAAATCCAATTCCTTTATTCAATTCCAATTAAATATTAATTAATTGGAAAACTTCACTAAATCTTAATTAAAAGATTTATTCTTTTCTCAACTGGGTTTAAGAACAGTGTTAATGAAGACACCATTCACGACAAACCCAAAATCCAATTTGATCTTAAATATAAGGCTCTGAATATAAATTATATTGGCTTATATTCAATATCAAATTCTGAAACCAATGGATATCGTATTGGGAATAACGATATATGTATCTTCCAAATTCACATAACAATATCCCTATAATCACGGAATCCAATATCGAAATATTCCGAAGATTATTTCCGTTCCAAATCCATTTCAATTTATTCGTGGCAAAATTTTGGTTATTTTAAAACCATCTTCAAAGTCCAATTTATTTTATTTAAAACCCATGGGATTATTACTCTAGTTAATAGCTAGTTTATTTTTGATAAAAATATATTTTTATCTTTAAAAATATGGAATTTTTCATCCAGATTCTTTCCAAATCATTTATTATGATTTTATACAAATTATTAATATTTTAATATTTTTAATAATTTTATCAAGTACCATGCAGTCGATT
Source organism: Allium sativum (assembly GCA_030737875.1). Taxonomy (NCBI): domain Eukaryota; kingdom Viridiplantae; phylum Streptophyta; class Magnoliopsida; order Asparagales; family Amaryllidaceae; genus Allium; species Allium sativum. The sequence goes on from CM060920.1 coordinate 435,711,423, forward strand.
TCCAATAACGCCCATCGAACTGCATCCATAGCGACCTTTTCCAAATTTGATTTGGACATAATTCCAAATCCAACCATTGGATTTCAAATCTCTTATATTCGTTGGAAAGCTCTTTTCGATATAAACCCCAATGGTTCCGGTTTTAGAAGAATCCGACGGTCGGATCTCCCGTAATGTCAGTTCGAAGTCAATGGTCGAAATTCGCAAACGGTCGCTGCGTTGTACGTTCAATTCAGGCCATTAAATATATAATATATATATATATTATATTTCGTTGATTTCCATTTAAAATGTATTTTATAAATCATTTTAAATTCATTTTACAAACGATTCCAACTTCATTTTCAATTTTAAACTAAAATTGAACATTTCATATCATTAATATATAAATGATAATAATTTCAAAATATCCGATTTTGAATTCATTTCCTTTTCGATACTCATTATAAAAATGAATAAATTCGATATAAATATCGTTCGCGTCAAAGTAGCGCATATCTAATCAATACGGCTTCACACATTTTAATATTTTCGTGTCCATCCAAAATCGGACATCAAAATCACATTTTAATCCGTTACTGAATATTATTTTAAAATATTTCTTATTTTAAAATATTAATTATTTTAAAATATTCTTTATTTCTGAATTAGAATCAGACACAGTCAATTACCATATAATGTTATTTATATGGATTTCGTACACACATGTGCACAACCATAATGCTACACAATCAACCATCATCCTAAGTGCAATTTACAACTATATAAACGTTAAAAATAAATAATTAACACTCATCACAGCCTGTCAACCCATCGATTAACATACAACTAAATATTGGGTTTAGTGTATGTCCAATATCATCCCAATACCCGTATGGGGTTTTCAAACAACAAATACTGAATATTATTTGTGCAACTGGGCGATGTGTAAAATTTATCGACCGAATCATTATCAGTTAAATGGGTGTACATAAACAAATCATCCGATTTGTAAATGAATATTTATTTTTATTGCAGGAGAATTTTATGTCGTTCACATATACGTTAAAATTATATTTTTAATGATAAAATATTTATTTCAACACATGAATATTTTATATAATTTATACATTCAATAAAAATGATACTTTTATTGTTCGAACATGTTATTCAATACATGAATATTTTATATAGTTTATACATTCAATAAAAACAATATAGTCAATTCAATCTAAACAAACAATCAGGGTTTGTACAATAAACGGTGTCGGGGGCTACTAATCCCCATCTGCATCCTAGTATATAATAACTGTAATTAATTAGAGTGAGAGAGAGTTCACACCTTTGGTTTACACTCCGTCATTTTTTACTGGACGGTTTGGATTCTGCTTTGTTTCCAAACAGTTCCATCGCAATCTGTTTCACGCGGTTTATATTAAAAATCATATTATTAACAACGCTCTATATATATTTATAAAAGCAATGCTATATATATTTTTAAAAACAATATTTTTAACTCTAAGCTATTTATATGAAAATCAGATTTTTATATTGCTATTTCTATTCCAAAAACAATGCTTTTTCTATTTTAAGAATCACATTTTTATTACGCTATATACATATATATCACATTTTTATACAATGTTATATACATTAAAAGTCATATTCTTATTCATGCTATATTTATTAAAAATCATATTTCTAATATCATGCTATATTTATTAAAAATCATATTTTTAAGTTTTTAACACAATGATATTTTTAAAACAATGTATATAATTTAAAAATCATATATTTGTAACAAAGGTATTTATATAAAAATCATATTTTTATTCTAAAACTATATATATAGTAATCATATTTTATAATGCTATTATATATTAAAAACAATTTTATTCATATAAAAATGTGAAATTTAAAACAATTTTACTCATATAAAAGTCGGAAATTTTAAAGCAATTTTATTCATATAAAAATCTGAAATTTTAAAGTAATTTTATTCATATAAAAATCTGAAATTTTAAATTAATTTTATTCATGGTTTAAAAATTAATTACACGGTTTAAAAAAAATACACTGCGTCTTCTTCTTCGTTTGACCCCCATCTGTACACCATCGAAAACTGTTCCTCTGCTAGGATTCCATACCGCTCATCGACCAAGGCACCAGAGTCCGATCAGGGACTGTCACCCAGACCACCTTGCCGTCGCCCTTCACCGCCGTGGACCTCAGGCAGTTCGTCGTCTTGTTGACGCTAGAAATTGGCTTCGAATGGCTCCACTTCGTGAGAGGAATTCGCAAGAAATAAAACGCCATTTTTGATCATGACCGGTAGAGATGCAGATCCTGCATAGCTCTTCGGTTTTGAAATTACAAATTTCTGAAATTATTACTTGGATCGAAAACAAATTTGGGGAAAAAGTTTGAAGGTTTTAATCATTAGTTTTTAAGAAAGGGAGGTTGCTGCTTTTATTCTATTGACCACGGTTTGAAATATGGACAAGTAACAAGGGTTTTTGACCCCTTTTTAGATAATTTTATATTATTTTATTCATACTTTATTCGTTTAACTTCCCAGGCTCGAAACGAGACCCAACGGCTGTCCCCCTAGCTAAATACCCTCATTCCAGACACAATGGGATATGTTTCGTAAGCCAATTCTATTGTATTGATCAGTTTCCATTAAAATTATAATATAAATCAATATATATTGAATTCAAACGTACATTTTAATTTACCGGGGCCACATACTGACTCCAAAAATTACAAAAAAATGAATTTAGACATGTTTTGACGATACGGTTCTAACAAAACTAATTTAGTCGAATTTGGAGACCGTTTGAAAAATGGTAATTTTTCAGTCGATTAAATTCAAACTGAAATTACCATACGCATTTAAATCCACCATTTTCACATATTAATTCAAAAAAAAATGGAATCAAGCAATAATTTGACATTCCGGATCCAACCAAAGTGGGTCAAAAACGGAGATCGTTTCCAAAATAGCTATTTTTAAGGGCTATATATTATATTAAATTCCATAGCGACTATTTTAAATCTTAAACTTGACATAACTTTTTGTCCCGTTATGAAATCTAAATTTTTCACATTTTTTAAAAAGATATAATTAAACAGATTCAAATATTTCTGGTTTTACCGAAATCCGATTTATTTTGAATCCTGTACATTCAGTTGAAATTTGAAATCGAATTTTCAAACAACCACGCCATTTCAGGCTCGTTTTATAATTAAAATAAATTTATTCGTTCTAACTTCAATTAAAATAAATTTTTAGTCGTTATTATTTAAAATAAATCATTTTAAATATTCAAAATCCATTAAAATTACAAAAATAAAAATTTTAAATTGGTTCTGAAAATCCGGGTTGTTACAATCTCCTTTAGGAGACCACTCTAGGAGAAGGAAAATCATCATCTAAAGTCAGTGGAAGTGGTTTCATATCATAAATCCCTTAAAACAAAAGCCATGGATGAAACAAAATTGGTCAAATTTAAGGCAATCACAAAAAATTCAACATAAATAATGAAAGTGCAAAATGAAACAAATATCCATTTTCCAGAATTATAGAATAGTATGACATCATATGTAAGTAATATTAATATCTTATAGCCTTCCGATACGTAGAGTACCAAATCGTTACACAAATACTATTCGATGGTAGGAGGTCGCCGGTTATTTATTAGCAACCTGGAAAATCAAGAGAAACTTATAGGAGAATTTGTTGCACTTCCACATAGATTAAAGACACCAGCAATTAATACCTTTTATTTTATATTGTAGTTACCACATCATACTCTATAACATGTCCTAATCTTTTAATATATATTATTGTTGTGTATCTCGTTAAGTGAGATATTTCTAGGTATATGTTGTCGTCGTCACAGGTCATTTAAGTTATTTGCATAATCTTGTAATTATATTCTACAATTTATGTATAAACATATCTTGTTTACTATACAAAATGTTTTTCCATCATCATTAATTTACATGTGTAATATATATACATATAGTAATTATTCATTAATTATTCAATTCGTTTATTATATATAAAGTAATCAATGCACGCAAAACTTGATTTTTTTTATTTTTAAAATTATTACATAAATGTAGAAACTCAGGAAGAAATATAAGATTTTTTATTAATTTTCTATATTTTAATAATTAATATTATTTCGGTCAAACTACATTTATTTTTTTAAAATGATATTTTAGTTCAAAAATTCATTAAAAAAATTGTAACTTATGTTTCGTAATCTAAGTTTTTTGGGAATTTTAAATTTAAATTTGTAATAACCAGTTATTTCTTATTAATTAAATATGACAGAAGCTACTGTTAAATATATAAATAAATAACACTAAATTACAAAATTATTTTTTTCTATAAGTCACGTCTAATTTTAATCTTGAAATATTTTAAAACCATATATATATATATATTAAATAATACATATATATATATATTATCTATGCATGTAAGTTTGTACTTTATTTTATGTTATAACCTTTTTATATGCATATATGTATTAATCAATAAATTATTATTATTATTATATACATATGTATAAATAAGGGAACAAGTATAATTTTTATGAAACAAATTTATGTATACACACATATACATATACACGCGCGCGCACACACCCATACACATACTTGGTATTATAAAATATATATAAACATACATACACATATTTAGGTAGTTTACGATACATACAAAATTAGTTTATGTGTCAATTGCAATGAAAAACTCAACATCTATATACAACCATATTATACCCTTCACATATATTATGTGTAATAACCCGAAAATCTGGGCCAGTTTAAAATTTTTATTTTGGCAATTTTTGCGAATTTTGATTATTTAAAATGAATTATTTTAAATAATATCAACGGAAAATTTATTTTGAATATAATTCGATCGTATATATTTATACGCGCCGTCGTTAGAATATAAATAATTATATATAATTATATAAGGAATTGAAAATGGCGCGGTAGTTCGATAATTCGATTTCAAACTTCAATAGAATGTACCGGGTGCAAAACAATCCGGATTTTAGTGAAACCAAAAATAATGGAATCTAATTGATAATATCTTTCCAGCGAATCCGAAGAATCGAGATTTCATAACGGGAATCAAAAGATATGTCCAGTTGAAAATTCTGAATAGTCGCTATGGAATTCAGGCCCTTAAAAATGGACATTTTGCAAATGACCTCGGATTCCGACGAAACCAGTTTTGTTGGGTCCGTGATGTAAAGTTATTGCTAGATTCCAAATTTCATAATTTTACGAATCAATATGTGAGCGTGGCAAAGGAAAACGCGTTCGACCAGTTTCAGTTGAATTTAATCGACTGGAAATTGGCCATTTTTCAAACGACCTCAGAATTCGACGGAACTAGTTTTGTTAGGACCGTATCGTCAATACGAAGCTAGAAAATATTTTTCTGGAATTTTTCTAGTTAGTATGTGACCCCGGTAATTTGAAATGTACGTTTAGAATTCAATATAGTGATTTAAATGTAAATTTAACGGAAACTGATTCAAACGATCAAATCAACCTACGATACATATCCCATTGTGTTCGGAATAGGGGTAAAACGCTAGGGACGATAGTCGTTGGGTGGGATTTCGTGTCCGAGGAAAAAGTCAACCTCTTGGGAAAATTAAATTAAAATAAAATAAATATAATATATAAAAAAAAACCCACTACCCTCCCTTTCCCTTTCTCGTTTCAGAGAATAATAAAAAAAAAATCTGAATCTTCAGATCTCGATGGCGATGGACGCCCCTCCCGCCGCTCCGTTCCCCCGATGCCTCCGCCTGCCAAAGCCACCGCCTCCTCCAGCAGCTCGCCCCCCCCCCTTTTTCTTCCTCTCTCCCCTTCTTCGAGCGATGACGTCGCACCCCAGGGCCCACGCTCAGACTTCGCCGCCGCCTCCAAGGAAAGACCGCCGCCCTCCCCAAGCCAGCGACAACTCCTTCACCGCCTCCCTGTCCTCCGTCGAACCCCCCTACAGCCCCACGACCAAAACCCTAGCCGCAGCAGCACCTGAACCGCCACTTCCCCGATCCCCTTTATTTGCAAACAGTGAGTTATTTTTATTTGTTTATTTACATTTAATTTATTTACTGTTTTTATATGTGTAAATAGCTTATAGAAATTTGATTTGAGATTTATATATATAAATAGCAGAATAAAAATATAATTTTTATGATATAGATAAAAATATGATTTTTATATTTTTAAAGTATTAAAAATATAAGCTTTATTATGTAGAAGAATTAAAGATATAATTTTTATATAAGGAGGATAATCAAAATATGATTTTTATATTTTTAAAGTAATAAAAATATGATTTTTATATTTTTAAAGTATTAAAAATATAGTCTTTACTATATAGCGATTATTAAAAACTGATTTTTGTTTATATAAAAAACTGATTTTTGTTTATATTAAAAATATGATTTTTGTTTATATTAAAAACTGATTTTTGTTTATATTAAAAACTGATTTTTGTTTATATTAAAAACTGATTTTTGTTTATATTAAAAAATGATTTTTGTTTATATTAAAAACTGATTTTGTTTATATTAAAAACTGATTTTTGTTTATATTAAAAACTGATTTTTGTTTATATGAAAAACTGATTTTTGTTTATATGAAAAACTGATTTTTGTTTAGTTTAAAACTGAGAAAGATTGGATTTTTGAACACATGAAAAGATTAGATTTTTATGTCATAAAAATATATGATTTGCTAATAAAAACTTATAGAAAAATTTGATTTCTAATTCATAGAAATGCTTTGTTTTTTTAATTGGAAATGATGATTAAATTTTTTTATATATTGAATAGCAAAGTAAAAATTCGATTTTTTATATATTGAATAGCAAAGTAAAAATTCGATTTTTACATATGTAGAGAATACGGGCAACGAAGATGACAATGGGCGAGAATGAAGATGATTTCTATTAAAGAAGGGTCAAGATGGTTGGATAGCTATTTGTGAGAATTTCTCACCTTTCACTTTCTTTTCTCTAGTTATATATATATACTAGGATGCAGACGGTGCTTAGTAGCACCCGACACAATCGTCCACAGACCATGGACTTGTTTGTTTGGTTGCATAGATTAGTTAGATGATTTGATTTGAAATTGAATTATTTGGTGAAATGAATGGATTTGATTGATGTGTGAATGGCGTGGGCCTTCACTAGACCGGGGATAAGGCTAGGCCTCGTCCCGTTTCTAGTATCGTGCCGTTATGCCGCCGAAATTTTCTAAAATATGTTAGAAAATAAAAATATCATTTTATTGTGTAAATGAATAATAGAAATTCATATGTTGGAATAAAATGTTTTATCGTTAAAAATATAATTTTTAACGTGAATATGAATATAGTGAAAGTGAATAAAATAAAATATTCATTTACAAACCAGACGGTTTGTTTATGTACACCTATTTGAAGGACATTGATTGGGACGATAAATTTTACACATCGCCCAACAGCACAAATAAAATATGTGTTTGATTGTTTGAAACCCCACACGGGTGTTAGGATGAAATTTGAAGTTCACTCATCCTGATTGATTAAATATGTCGATCGATCGATTGACAGGCTGTTATAAGCGTTAGATTACTATATTTGATGCTTATACAGTGTAGTGCACTTTGGTTGATGGTTGATTATTTTTCAATGCTATTATATACATGTGTTGTATGGAATCCATATAATTAACTTTATATGGTAATTGATTGGGCCTCATTCCAATTTGAAAAAAATAAAGAATAATATAAAATAAAGGTTCATGTGTTGACAGTACTCATCCATTGAGATTGGTCATGTGTTGAACGAAATATTTTGATAATAACAACTATTTTGAAAAAGAAATATTTGCAATAGAATATTTGAAAATAGAAATTTATGAAGCCGTATTGATTAGATTGACGCCATTTTTACGTGAACGATATTTATATCGATTTTAAAACGATTTCGAAATGAATTGAATTGAAAACGATTTCGAAATGAATTGAATTGAAAACGATTTCGAATTGAATTGAAAACGATTTCGAAATGAATTGAATTGAAAACAATTTCGAAATGAATTGAATTGAAAACGATTTCGAAATGAATTGAATTGAAAACGATTTCGAAATGAATTGAATTGAAAACGATTTCGAATTGAATTGAAAGCGAATTGAAATGAATTCAAATTGAATTGAAATTTGAATTGAATAGAAAATGAATTTTAAAACGAATTTATAAAGAAGAATTCAATTTTGATTTGAATTGAAAAGGAAGTTGAAATTGCTTTTGAAACGAATTTAAAACTATTTATATAATTCGTTTTAAATAGAAATCGACGAAATATATATTATATATATTATATATATATAATATAATGGCCTGAATAGAACGCGCCGCGCCGCGGCAGTTCGCGAATTTCGACCATTGACTTCGAACGGATATTACGGGAGATCCGACCGTCGGATTCTCCTAAAACCGGAACCGTTGGGTTCGTATCGAAGAGAGCTTTCTAACGAATGTGAGGAATTAGAAATCTAACGGTTGGATTTGGAATTATGTCCAAATCAAATTCGAAAAAGGTCGCTGTAAGTGCAGTTCGATGGCCGTTGAAGGAAATCGACTGTACGGGCCTTGATAAAATTATTAAAAATAGTAATAATTTGTGTAAAATCATAAGAAATGATTTGTGAAGATTTGGGATGAAAAACTCCATATTTGAAAAGATAAAAATAGATTTTTATCGAAGTGAACTAGTTTTGAACTAGAATTATAATTCTATTTATTTTTAAATAAATAAATTGAATTTGAAATGGTTTTGAAAATAACCAGAATTTCCAATGATTGCATTGGAATGGATTTGAATCGAAATTGTCTTCGGAATATTTCGATGTTGGATTTCGTGATGATACAGATATTGTTATGGGAATTTGAAAGATATATATATATATCGTTATTTCCAATACGATATTTGTTAGTCATAGAATTTGATATTGAATATAAGCCGGTATATTTTCTATTCAGAGCCTTGTGTTTAATATCAAATGTGATTTGGGTTTGTCGTGAATGGTGTCTTCACTAACACTGTTCTTGAATCCAGTTGAGAAAAGATTAAATCTTTTTATTTAGATTTAATGAAATGTACCAATTAAGTAATATTTAATTGGAATTGAATTGATATTGATTTTTGGGTTTATCGTGGACAGTGTTTTAAATAACACTCGTTCTTTAACCCGATAATTAATGGAATGTGATTTTGGGTTTATCGTGAACCGTGTTTTAAATGACACTGATTCTTTAACCCAGATAACGATTAAAACTAAGTGGAGTTTTAATGAATCTTTAATTAGATTGAAAAGGTGTTAGAATGGAGTATCACCAGTTTTGCTCCAGGCGATAGTTAAATCTTTAATTAGATTTAAACGTGAAATGGTAATTGAATTTACCGATAACACCGTGGTGTTAGATATGAAGTATAACCAGTTTTACTTCATGTGATAAATAGGTTGGGATTGGGAAATAAAATAAATGATTACTTCGGTGTGGTTCGCTAATCCCGACTAGTTTGAATTGATATTCAAAGGAGATTAAAGAATAAATTTAAAGAATTTATCTTGGATAAAATTAATGGGAACTTTTCCCAAAGTATAGGAATATTTGAATAAAAGAATATTCTGAATTGGAATGAGGCGTATGTTGTGTTTGTGTAACACTTTTATAATATATACGCGAGTTATTCAGAAAGACCGGGTTTATCCCATTCTGAATAACTGATTCGACGTGGTGTCGAAGATGAAGACGGTGGTCGAAGACCAGAAGTCTTCACGTCGTTTGGGTGATTACTGATGATCTTGATTGGGCTGTACACCCAAGAAGATGGAAACAGTTGGTGATCGTCCAGACGTACTTGGAGATCGATGGATATGCGGGGTACTAGGTGCCTCCGGTTTCGTTCAGACCCAGAACGGACTTGTAAATGGACTGTGTGTCTGACATTGGATTTTAGTCTGTGTGATTGATCTCTATTAAATATATATCTGTTTGGCGGCGGAGGATTTATTCTCTTGCTTAACGCCCTTCTCTGAGACGTACGAGCTCAGGGGTTATATATTGATGGATATCAAACGCATGGAGTGAATTGCCTATGTGGCATGCCTAAGTGGCAATTGATCGAGGCTTCTGTTGAAAAGCAAAGTCTTGTGGTGATGATCAAAGCACGGCCTTTGTGGCGTAGCTTTGTGTAACGTTTACTTCGCGAGTTTCGCACCCCGGTTGTGAACCAAAAACGGGAGAGGACCTCAGGGAGGGCATGCGTTTCTTTCTAGCTAGGGTGGTGTCAGTGACCTACCAGCCCTGACATTTATATACTTTTCACCTGTGTGGTTGTTGCTGTTGCGAGGCGCCTCGGTTTGATCGGACGATCCGGGTCCGATGGAGTCATTCGTTGGCTCATTTACGCCCCAAAGGGCGGGGAAACGCATGTTCAGGCATTTTAATCCACATCGGTGGACCGGCCCTGACGATCCAAGGGTCACTCGAGCTCTGATCCTGAGGGGCGGGCTAGAGCGTCTCGAATCGGTTGAGGACTATCTTTTGCCTCGGTTCAAAGATGGAAATCCAATTTCCAAATACGTGACTCTGCGATTTTGATTGTATAACCTATATATGGCGACATAGTGGTATGGGGCATTCATGCCGCCTATGATTGATACTTATGATTTGAAGTTGTTTTATACACTATACACCTGTAATAGTATCAAATGATTTGTTTTAAACGTATCAAGCATTCTTGGCTATTATAAGGTAAAAACCCTATCCTCCGGCTTGCGTTGCATTGTGTGATGGGAACTGGGTCTTATAATAGCTTCATTTTTCTTTATTTAGCATTGCGCTGTTTGTTTTATGCACTGGTATTCTTTGGAGGAAACCCGTTCCGTGTTTTACGGCGTGGTCCCTTGATTTACCTAACTTTAAGATAAAGATTAATAACTGTTTTAGTTCTCACACCAGTCACATGACTGACCGGGAGTTTATTGTTTTAACCTAAACTCTGGGTGCCCTTATTTTGACACGGGCAACTAGTAGTTTTGGTTTTGCAGATTTATATTCACAGGATCCTGGTTTACAGCTGGAACGATATCCGGAAAGCTTTGTATCCGTATATCTCTTCTAGTTGTGTATTGTATTATTTTCCGCTGCTATGCATTTATTGTAATTTAAATCTCTGATATTTCTGTGTAATATTTATTCATACTCTGTATATTCGTGTAATCTGATGCATTGTTGTGATATACAATGAAATGTTCTTCTATATGCGTTCTGTTGTGGCTTGTTCTCGAACTATCCGACGCTTTCCTTTACGGGAAAGTTACGGGTTTTCACAGTTGGCATCAGAGCTTTGGTTTACAGAGCTCGAGAACAAGACACATTAGAACCATACGAAAGAATTCATCAGATATTGGATTAGCAATATCCAATGGGAATGACTCGTTAGAGATAGGATCAGTAGTATCCTAGAACGAGTGAGAAGAGTATATTTTTCAAAATAAAAACAAAATTTGATTTGAAATATAAATCAATTATTCGTATTTGATTATTTATTTATATTGATGTGGACAATCCAGTATATATAGATTTTGCGTATACGTCTGATCCGCGTGTATTCGAAGTTTTAATATATTGGATAGATATAGCATCACACTCTAGTCGCCCGAAGATGGTACTGATGATTGTCATGACATCATCAGTATTTATGTTCGTGTTTCGAAGGTGTGATTTTCTATATAATTCCATTAGGCTGGTGTGAGAACCAAAACTTATATATAGCTAGAACACATTGTTGTGAATTGGCATCAAAAACAAGATTTTCAGTATACATATCAAAATTATGAATTTGAAACGTTAATCCACTAATTGATTGATGTTAGTGTTGCTTGTTTAGTTGTTGGTTAAAATTTTAAACCATTATGCCTAATTGAATCAAATATTGAATGATATTGAAAATTGGTCGCATTTGCTTGCATATACATGTACTATCATTGAACAGGTCATAACAGGGAGGCTAGAGCCGAAGAATAAAATTTGTTTGCCCGACAAATAGGTACATGTTTACTACATAATTTACTGTTTTGTTTGGGTGATGATGATTTTATGAGCCTATTGGCTAGCCGTTTGGCTTTTTCTTTTTCTTTTTGAGATCTGAAGGACCGGGGAAGCTATTTGAAATTCCCCGATGCTCCCGGTGCAGGGGAGGTTATGGCGAAATTTTTCGAAAATTTAGGGTGTTAGCCAAATTTTTGAAATTTTTGGAAATTCTCAGAAACTAAAAGATTGGAGAATGAAAGCCAGATCGAACGTAGGGTTAATTAATCAAACCACTTTCGACTTTGTTCCTTTTCGGGGACGAAAAGTTTTAAGTGGGGGAGATTGTAATAACCCGAAAATCTGGGCCAGTTTAAAATTTTTATTTTGGCAATTTTTGCAAATTTTGATTATTTAAAATGAATTATTTTAAATAATATCAACGGAAAATTTATTTTGAATATAATTCGATCGTATATATTTATACGTGCCGTCGTTAGAATATAAATAATTATATATAATTATATAAGGAATTGAAAATGGCGCGGTAGTTCGATAATTCGATTTCAAACTTCAATAGAATGTACCGGGTGCAAAACAATCCGGATTTTAGTGAAACCAAAAATAATGGAATCTAATTGATAATATCTTTCTAGCGAATCCGAAGAATCGAGATTTCATAACGGGAATCAAAAGATATGTCCAGTTGAAAATTCTGAATAGTCGCTATGGAATTCAGGCCCTTAAAAATGGACATTTTGCAAATGACCTCGGATTCCGACGAAACCAGTTTTGTTGGGTCCGTGATGTAAAGTTATTGCTAGATTCCAAATTTCATAATTTTACGAATCAATATGTGAGCGTGGCAAAGGAAAACGCGTTCGACCAGTTTTAGTTGAATTTAATCGACTGGAAATTGGCCATTTTTCAAACGACCTCAGAATTCGACGGAACTAGTTTTGTTAGGACCGTATCGTCAATACGAAGCTAGAAAATATTTTTCTGGAATTTTTCTAGTTAGTATGTGACCCCGGTAATTTGAAATGTACGTTTAGAATTCAATATAGTGATTTAAATGTAAATTTAACGGAAACTGATTCAAACGATCAAATCAACCTACGATACATATCCCATTGTGTTCGGAATAGGGGTGAAACGCTAGGGACGACAGTCGTTGGGTGGGATTTCGTGTCCGAGGAAAAAGTCAACCTCTTGGGAAAATTAAAATAAAATAAATATAATATATAAAAAAAAACCCACTACCCTCCCTTTCCCTTTCTCGTTTCAGAGAATAAAAAAAAAATCCGAATCTTCAAATCTCGATGGCGATGGACGCCCCTCCCGCCGCTCCGTTCCCCCGATGCCTCCGCCTGCCAAAGCCACCGCCTCCTCCAGCAGCTCGCCCCCCCCCCCCTTTTCTTCCTCTCTCCCCTTCTTCGAGCGATGACGTCGCACCCCAGGGCCCACGCTCAGACTTCGCCGCCGCCTCCAAGGAAAGACCGCCGCCCTCCCCAAGCCAGCGACAACTCCTTCACCGCCTCCCTGTCCTCCGTCGAACCCCCCTACAGCCCCACGACCAAAACCCTAGCCGCAGCAGCACCTGAACCGCCACTTCCCCGATCCCCTTTATTTGCAAACAGTGAGTTATTTTTATTTGTTTATTTACATTTAATTTATTTACTGCTTTTATATGTGTAAATAGCTTATAGAAATTTGATTTGAGATTTATATATATAAATAGCAGAATAAAAATATAATTTTTATGATATAGATAAAAATATGATTTTTATATTTTTAAAGTATTAAAAATATAATCTTTATTATGTAGAAGAATTAAAGATATAATTTTTATATAAGGAGGATAATCAAAATATGATTTTTATATTTTTAAAGTAATAAAAATATGATTTTTATATTTTTAAAGTATTAAAAATATAGTCTTTACTATATAGCGATTATTAAAAACTGATTTTTGTTTATATAAAAAACTGATTTTTGTTTATATTAAAAATATGATTTTTGTTTATATTAAAAACTGATTTTTGTTTATATTAAAAACTGATTTTTGTTTATATTAAAAACTGATTTTTGTTTATATTAAAAACTGATTTTGTTTATATTAAAAACTGATTTTTGTTTATATTAAAAACTGATTTTTGTTTATATGAAAAACTGATTTTTGTTTATATGAAAAACTGATTTTTGTTTAGTTTAAAACTGAGAAAGATTGGATTTTTGAACACATGAAAAGATTAGATTTTTATGTCATAAAAATATATGATTTGCTAATAAAAACTTATAGAAAAATTTGATTTCTAATTCATAGAAATGCTTTGTTTTTTTAATTGGAAATGTTGATTAAATTTTTTTATATATTGAATAGCAAAGTAAAAATTCGATTTTTTATATATTGAATAGCAAAGTAAAAATTCGATTTTTACATATGTAGAGAATACGGGCAACGAAGATGACAATGGGCGAGAATGAAGATGATTTCTATTAAAGAAGGGTCAAGATGGTTGGATAGCTATTTGTGAGAATTTCTCACCTTTCACTTTCTTTTCTCTAGTTATATATATATACCAGGATGCAGACGGTGCTTAGTAGCACCCGACACAATCGTCCACAGACCATGGACTTGTTTGTTTGGTTGCATAGATTAGTTAGATGATTTGATTTGAAATTGAATTGTTTGGTGAAATGAATGGATTTGATTGATGTGTGAATGGCGTGGGCCTTCACTAGACCGGGGATAAGGCTAGGCCTCGTCCCGTTTCTAGTATCGTGCCGTTATGCCGCCGAAATTTTCTAAAATATGTTAGAAAATAAAAATATCATTTTATTGTGTAAATGAATAATAGAAATTCATATGTTGGAATAAAATGTTTTATCGTTAAAAATATAATTTTTAACGTGAATATGAATATAGTGAAAGTGAATAAAATAAAATATTCATTTACAAACCAGACGGTTTGTTTATGTACACCTATTTGAAGGACATTGATTGGGACGATAAATTTTACACATCGCCCAACAGCACAAATAAAATATGTGTTTGATTGTTTGAAACCCCACACGGGTGTTAGGATGAAATTTGAAGTTCACTCATCCTGATTGATTAAATATGTCGATCGATCGATTGACAGGCTGTTATAAGCGTTAGATAACTATATTTGATGCTTATACAGTGTAGTGCACTTTGGTTGATGGTTGATTATTTTTCAATGCTATTATATACATGTGTTGTATGGAATCCATATAATTAACTTTATATGGTAATTGATTGGGCCTCATTCCAATTTGAAAAAAATAAAGAATAATATAAAATAAAGGTTCATGTGTTGACAGTACTCATCCATTGAGATTGGTCATGTGTTGAACGAAATATTTTGATAATAACAACTATTTTGAAAAAGAAATATTTGAAATAGAATATTTGAAAATAGAAATTTATGAAGCCGTATTGATTAGATTGACGCCATTTTGACGTGAACGATATTTATATCGATTTTAAAACGATTTCGAAATGAATTGAATAGAAAACGATTTCGAAATGAATTGAATTGAAAACGATTTCGAATTGAATTGAAAACGATTTCGAAATGAATTGAATTGAAAACGATTTCGAAATGAATTGAATTGAAAACGATTTCGAATTGAATTGAAAGCGAATTGAAATGAATTCAAATTGAATTGAAATTTGAATTGAATAGAAAATGAATTTTAAAACGAATTTATAAAGAAGAATTCAATTTTGATTTGAATTGAAAAGGAAGTTGAAATTGCTTTTGAAACGAATTTAAAACTATTTATATAATTCATTTTAAATAGAAATCGACGAAATATATATTATATATATTATATATATATATAATATAATGGCCTGAATAGAACGCGCCGCGCCGCGGCAGTTCGCGAATTTCGACCATTGACTTCGAACGGATATTACGGGAGATCCGACCGTCGGATTCTCCTAAAACCGGAACCGTTGGGTTCGTATCGAAGAGAGCTTTCTAA
The DNA here is from genome assembly GCA_030737875.1 of Allium sativum. Lineage (NCBI taxonomy): Eukaryota > Viridiplantae > Streptophyta > Magnoliopsida > Asparagales > Amaryllidaceae > Allium > Allium sativum. Next base: position 435,727,551 of record CM060920.1, read on the forward strand.
CGAATGTGAGGAATTAGAAATCTAACGGTTGGATTTGGAATTATGTCCAAATCAAATTCGAAAAAGGTCGCTGTAAGTGCAGTTCGATGGCCGTTGAAGGAAATCGACTGTACGGGCCTTGATAAAATTATTAAAAATAGTAATAATTTGTGTAAAATCATAAGAAATGATTTGTGAAGATTTGGGATGAAAAACTCCATATTTGAAAAGATAAAAATAGATTTTTATCGAAGTGAACTAGTTTTGAACTAGAATTATAATTCTATTTATTTTTAAATAAATAAATTGAATTTGAAATGGTTTTGAAAATAACCAGAATTTCCAATGATTGCATTGGAATGGATTTGAATCGAAATTGTCTTCGGAATATTTCGATGTTGGATTTCGTGATGATACAGATATTGTTATGGGAATTTGAAAGATATATATATATATCGTTATTTCCAATACGATATTTGTTAGTCATAGAATTTGATATTGAATATAAGCCGGTATATTTTCTATTCAGAGCCTTGTGTTTAATATCAAATGTGATTTGGGTTTGTCGTGAATGGTGTCTTCACTAACACTGTTCTTGAATCCAGTTGAGAAAAGATTAAATCTTTTTATTTAGATTTAATGAAATGTACCAATTAAGTAATATTTAATTGGAATTGAATTGATATTGATTTTTGGGTTTATCGTGGACAGTGTTTTAAATAACACTCGTTCTTTAACCCGATAATTAATGGAATGTGATTTTGGGTTTATCGTGAACCGTGTTTTAAATGACACTGATTCTTTAACCCAGATAACGATTAAAACTAAGTGGAGTTTTAATGAATCTTTAATTAGATTGAAAAGGTGTTAGAATGGAGTATCACCAGTTTTGCTCCAGGCGATAGTTAAATCTTTAATTAGATTTAAACGTGAAATGGTAATTGAATTTACCGATAACACCGTGGTGTTAGATATGAAGTATAACCAGTTTTACTTCATGTGATAAATAGGTTGGGATTGGGAAATAAAATAAATGATTACTTCGGTGTGGTTCGCTAATCCCGACTAGTTTGAATTGATATTCAAAGGAGATTAAAGAATAAATTTAAAGAATTTATCTTGGATAAAATTAATGGGAACTTTTCCCAAAGTATAGGAATATTTGAATAAAAGAATATTCTGAATTGGAATGAGGCGTATGTTGTGTTTGTGTAACACTTTTATAATATATACGCGAGTTATTCAGAAAGACCGGGTTTATCCCATTCTGAATAACTGATTCGACGTGGTGTCGAAGATGAAGACGGTGGTCGAAGACCAGAAGTCTTCACGTCGTTTGGGTGATTACTGATGATCTTGATTGGGCTGTACACCCAAGAAGATGGAAACAGTTGGTGATCGTCCAGACGTACTTGGAGATCGATGGATATGCGGGGTACTAGGTGCCTCCGGTTTCGTTCAGACCCAGAACGGACTTGTAAATGGACTGTGTGTCTGACATTGGATTTTAGTCTGTGTGATTGATCTCTATTAAATATATATCTGTTTGGCGGCGGAGGATTTATTCTCTTGCTTAACGCCCTTCTCTGAGACGTACGAGCTCAGGGGTTATATATTGATGGATATCAAACGCATGGAGTGAATTGCCTGTGTGGCATGCCTAAGTGGCAATTGATCGAGGCTTCTGTTGAAAAGCAAAGTCTTGTGGTGATGATCAAAGCACGGCCTTTGTGGCGTAGCTTTGTGTAACGTTTACTTCGCGAGTTTCGCACCCCGGTTGTGAACCAAAAACGGGAGAGGACCTCAGGGAGGGCATGCGTTTCTTTCTAGCTAGGGTGGTGTCAGTGACCTACCAGCCCTGACATTTATATACTTTTCACCTGTGTGGTTGTTGCTGTTGCGAGGCGCCTCGGTTTGATCGGACGATCCGGGTCCGATGGAGTCATTCGTTGGCTCATTTACGCCCCAAAGGGCGGGGAAACGCATGTTCAGGCATTTTAATCCACATCGGTGGACCGGCCCTGACGATCCAAGGGTCACTCGAGCTCTGATCCTGAGGGGCGGGCTAGAGCGTCTCGAATCGGTTGAGGACTATCTTTTGCCTCGGTTCATAGATGGAAATCCAATTTCCAAATACGTGACTCTGCGATTTTGATTGTATAACCTATATATGGCGACATAGTGGTATGGGGCATTCATGCCGCCTATGATTGATACTTATGATTTGAAGTTGTTTTATACACTATACACCTGTAATAGTATCAAATGATTTGTTTTAAACGTATCAAGCATTCTTGGCTATTATAAGGTAAAAACCCTATCCTCCGGCTTGCGTTGCATTGTGTGATGGGAACTAGGTCTTATAATAGCTTCATTTTTCTTTATTTAGCATTGCGCTGTTTGTTTTATGCACTGGTATTCTTGGGAGGAAACCCGTTCCGTGTTTTACGGCGTGGTCCCTTGATTTACCTAACTTTAAGATAAAGATTAATAACTGTTTTAGTTCTCACACCAGTCACATGACTGACCGGGAGTTTATTGTTTTAACCTAAACTCTGGGTGCCCTTATTTTGACACGGGCAGCTAGTAGTTTTGGTTTTGCAGATTTATATTCACAGGATCCTGGTTTACAGCTGGAACGATATCCGGAAAGCTTTGTATCCGTATATCTCTTCTAGTTGTGTATTGTATTATTTTCCGCTGCTATGCATTTATTGTAATTTAAATCTCTGATATTTCTGTGTAATATTTATTCATACTCTGTATATTCGTGTAATCTGATGCATTGTTGTGATATACAATGAAATGTTCTTCTATATGCGTTCTGTTGTGGCTTGTTCTCGAACTATCCGACGCTTTCCTTTACGGGAAAGTTACGGGTTTTCACATTATGTTATAAATGCGCACACACAGATATAAATATATGATACATTTATAAAACAAATAAATTTAAATAAATTTATGTTGCAAAATATTTAAATTTAAATAAAATAATGATTTTACTTAAACCTAATTTACAAATATTCTAAACGAATTAGACTCCATAGGCCTTGTAAAGTTCAATATGATTAAAAAAAGTAATAACTTACCCATAACTTCCGCTGTGGGTAGTCTAGTTCCAATAAATAGCCATTCACGCTAGAAAAGCAGTCTATGTCATTTTCTCCTTTCTCTTTTAATACTCACCCGTTATTATTTAGAAGTTGACAACGTATCCATTGTACAGAGCAACATGAAAAACTTTTTATTTTAGGACCATCGGACATGTGAAATCAACAAGGAAAGCAATGGAATTTTCAATATGTTAGAGGTTGGTTATGTTTTATGTGAGAATTTGAAGTTGGCCAAGTTCATTAAAAAAACAACTGAGTTCATGAATGCGGTTTATTCTTAGAAACCACACACTCATTCTAGGTAAAAGTATAAGTCCAACACCAACTTAACATGTACAAAGCAACACCCATATCAACCATTCTAATCCAATTGCAAGCTCCACTAAGTCTAAGAATCACCAAATTCAATAATCACAAATCTCCATTTTGACCCTACATTCTCTTACTTCAACTTTTGGATTCAATTCAAGGTATTTCAAGAATTAGGTATTCAAAGTGCATTTGGATCTGAATCAGGTGGAGAGTTTTTTGGGTAGTGACACCTAGGTCAGACTGTCAGTAGCGGCTTGAGGTAGAAGCAACAACGGATTTTGGTGGAGGAAGATGAACAATGTCGGTTTAGGCGACTTTTGGAGCCTGATATACTAAGTTAAAAACAAGGAAAAAAGCGAACGAGAAGAGTCAGATTGTAAGGTTTAAGTAGAAATTTTTTAGCAAAAATTCTTTTTAGCGTATGAATCCGTACCCAGTCCTACCTTGACTTGATACTGAGTTATAAGTCCATACTACACCGTTTCAACTTTGTATGCATAATCATTTCACTATTCTGAAGCACTTTGGAACTTGCAGAATCTAAATTACAACGTTATTATGGACAATGATGACCCAAATCAATATCCCAACAGTTAACTGACAAGTCAAAAACAATTCTCAAAACAGTTTAGCATGATCAACTAGATCTCTCAATTTAGAAGCTCAATGATAGTAAATTCCAAAGTATGCCTTGTTTTCGACGGAGGCATACTTTGAGGGGGAAATGTTAACTGGGTTTTTACCCGAGTAGGATTCTAAAGGAGATAACACATCAGGATTAAGACAAAATGACTTAAAACTCGACCCTGACTACTCAAGAAAGATGGAAAAGGACCTTAAGAAAAATGGGACAAAAATATTCCAAGTACATGACTTAGATTTGGGTCATCTCATGACATAATACCAAATCAAATGAGTATGATGCAAGTCATCCTATCCTATTTTATATTGACTTATAAATTCACCCAGTTTCATAACATTCCAATCATCCTAGAGTACATGAAGACTCATCTTGTCAAAAATGTAGTTCAAACTAATTCATTTATGAAAAATCAACAGAACAACTCATCAAGATATGTAATTACACTAATTCCACCAAATGAGGCAAGACAATTAATACAAAAAGATTAGCGAAAAATAATATAAGATTGTGACTCGGTATCGAGTCATAGGCATGACTCAATGCCGAGTCATAATAATAACTCACATGAAATTAATAATTTTGGTGTGGTATTGAGATGGATATAGAAGTTCTATGATGGCAAAAGTCTGCCCCAGTTTGCTTATTTAATCATATAAATATAGCATCACCTGCAACATAACGTGATCTTCTGAACAAACTGCTGAAATCCATTGAAATCATCCTCTAATTTTCTTTTCCCACACAACCATCATCAATGAATGTTACAATGATTCTCCAGTCAACACTTAAACTTATGGATTGTTAACCTGGTTTTTAGCTGAACAAAGTTTAAAGAAGTCAAAACGTCGAGGCTGAATCAGAATCACTAGAAACTTGGCCAAAGCACTGAGGAGAAGCAAGAATTGGCATCAAGAAGAATTAACCAAAAATCAATTAGGTATTTATATTGGATCCGACCCATTTCCTTCGGATCGATGCTAATCTAAAGTCGTGGACCATGACACTTTGATACTTGTCCTATCTAACACCATCTAGTCCCAATAGCCCGTTCTCCAAAATCGGTAGCAATCTGCTAGTCTAACTCAAATAATTGATGGCCCATCCAATTCAAAAGGCAGTTCGAGTCAATCCAAGTATGAAGTACTATCAAATAAAGTCTAAAAGCTACAAAACTTAACATGAGGCATTGCGAAAAAATAAGAAAGATAAAAAATATATATTCCGTTAGTCCCAAATACTAGGGAATTTCTGTTCGACATGGGCGGTACCAACCTAACTCTTATGGGTAGATGTCGATCAGAATTTATAGCTCGTATAGGTGTATGAATTTCTATTGTGTCTTCCTGCTCTCCGTACGAGTCTTCTAGTGTAGAAGCATGACCCTAATCATCTCTTAACTTTTACAAATACTAGACAACCTATGACCAAAAGAGGATTAGATTCTCCCTGCCTATAGGCTAGTGAAATAATTCTTCAAGCTACTCCTATTGGACAACAATCACTAAGAAGACTATTATGATATATTTTGATCAGCCTTTGTACTTGTTATTCATCTCCATTCAATCAAATGTACTATAGACTAATTGTAATTGACATAAGGAGAACAATCAAACTTGTTAAGTAAAAAAGGCTTAATTAAAACCGAAAACACTATAAATCTATGTCTACTCTCTTTCTCGTTTTCATTTATTTTACTTATCTGTTGCTAGATCTGCATATATCATATCTAAAATATCTACATAGGCTCATGCTTTCATTCTCACTTGGTTTATGCCATTTTTGATGTAAATATGACACAATATTTTGTATTCAATCCATAAGCAGACTCAATCATGCAAAGTCCCTCAGATGATAAAAAAAACTTATTAAGTTGAGGTAAGCTTCATTAATAGCTGAACCACTATAAAAGTTCTCGTCATCTCTTTTTTTTCTTTTTTTAAACTTGATCTATTTGCTGCTAGATTGATGTCTTTAATTCCTATTTGGTATTGATTCCATTTTTTTGGTTAATACATGGTTTCTTCAGAAACGTTATACGTACCTCGATACAGAGAATCTGAAGATGACTTGTCTTGTGTTTGGTATTCTAAATTTGTTCTTACACCATCATCAGATGAGGAAGTCCCCACCTTTAACATAGCATTCTATCAGTAATTCTGCTAGTAATAACCTTTTGGTTGATATGACATAACAACCTATATCCCTTTACTCCTCTTCTATAACCTAGAATAATATACTTCCAAGCTCTAAGCTCCAACTTTCCTCTCATGTATGTTAGTTCGGAAATCTAACGCTCTGTGAAATGAATAATTAACAGGCTCTCCTTTCCAGATTTTTTTCGAAAACTTTAGGTTTATGGCAGTAAAAGGTGTGCGGTTGGTGAAAAACGCTGCCATAGATAAAGCTTACGTCCCAAATCCCTTTTTTATCTTAACAACCAAACTGAGATAATGAGTTCTCTGCAATGATATCTAATTTATTCTTTCTGCAATTCCATTGGATTGGGGGGTCGCTAGGTTTGCTGCAGTGCCTCTTAATGCATGCGAACTCACAAAACTACTGAATTCCTGTGATACAAATTTATTGCCATTTTATGAAAGGATAACTTCTGACTTCTTTCTTGACTGGTTCTAAACCATAGATTTTTACTTTTGAAATTTGGCAAAGGTTTCACACTTAAACGAGAAGAAGTATACCGAAACTATACGAGAGAAATAAGAACTTACTCCTCATAAAGCCAAGCTTTGAATATTATAATCCATCAGTCAAACCTAGCTTTCTAACCTCATCCAAACTATGTTCGCCAATATTTTCATTCCTTAAGTTCCACAATCTAAATAATCTAAATCAACTGAAGTAACAGAAGATGATTTATAGGCTATAGTAATGTCCTTCAATAAATAAAGATTTCCTACCATAATACCTTTCATAACGATCATAGAACCCTTTTCATTCTCTCTCTTTCAAGTATAATCTTTAATTGAAGCCTACTCAAATCCCCATAGAAATCAAATTTCTCCTCAAATTAGATACATTTCTACCATCGGTAATAGTATGAATTACATGGTTAAACATTCTGATCTTCATACTACCAACACCAACTATAAAGTAGAAGACAACGTTGCCCATTAGAATCTCTCCTCCGTCAATCTCAAAGTATGTAGAAAAGTAGTTCCTATCAGGTACCATATGATAAAGTGCGCTAGAATCAATAACCCATAAGTTGCACTTGGAAGATCCTAAAGTTGTAAACACATCTGTTTCTCTCTATCTAGTTTCTCTACTATAGATGTTGAAGCTTGCTTTGGGTCTTTTCTTCTTCCTTCGAGCTTGCAAAATCAAATTATAATGTGCCATAACTTCTTCCAATAATGACAAATTATTCTCTTAGGCCTATTAGATTAAGACCTTGAATTACTTACCATTCGTTGACTTACATTGACTTTTACCTCTCTGAGTAGATAAGCCTTCTGAATAACTTCCTGATCTAGTTCTCACTAATGTATCTCTCAACCCTTCATTATGGAGATCGGCCTTAACATTTGACAGATTAATCTTACTATGAGCATATATCATGGAGTTAACAAAAATAGTATACTCCTTTGGCAAGGAATATGTAACGACCCGGATTTTCGGCGACTTTGGTTATCGACGTAAGCCCGACGTCGATAACCAAAACATCGAAAAATCCCGGTAGTTAATGAAAGAAATTAGAAGGTGAGAATAGATAAGATAGAAGCTTAGAATAGAAGAAGAAGAAGAACACAACATCAGAGTAACACGAATCTCACAGCGGAACGAATAACATATAATAGGAAACATAACTTTGAAATATAACAGTTATGTATACAATAGCACTTATCAGAGTACAGCACTTACAACACAGCGGAAATAACTATAGCTATATGATCTTGAAGCCTCCTGCTCCACGCTCTTCCAGTATATCTGTAAAACCCGACTACTTGACTGCCCGTACAAATTTAGGCACCCAAGAGTTTTGGGAAAACAAAATAAAACTCCGGGTCAGTCATGGGACTGGTGTGAATAAACTCAAATCATTTAAACAGGTATATGATATCTCATAAGACCACGCCGAGAATACGGAACGGGTTTTTACCTTATGAGAATCCAAACATCTTTGCAAAGCAATGTCATTCTGATATTATAATAATGTCTAAGTACAAATAAATATCAGTCTAGTAGAAACGCTTGCATCTCACGTTCTACATATATCGTATACAATCAAAATCGCAAGCACGTATTGGATGATTGGGTTTCCAACTATGACAAGGTATGGAATCACCTTCCGATCAGTGTACTCTAGGAACGATACACTGGAGTTCAACAAGAACATCTTGTAACTCAGCCACACATGACCGACCACTCATTTCGCTTGAGTGTATCGAATGTACATCACCAACGGTTGGGATCAGCAACCGTTCCCGTATATATATGGGACAGCATTGATAGATTTAAGAAACAAATGAATATTCACTAGATAGGTGATTATACACCCTACTTCGGTGCGACCGACTTAGCCATGCTGCCTGCCCGATTTCTGTCATTTACCGGTTGATGAGGCTAGAAGCTACGCTTTATCATTACATCAGATTCACTTCGAATGCTACATTGTCAGATCCATCGAAAATCACTAATTGACGACTACAACCATACATTACATGTCAGCTAAAAGAAGTTTCCTTCTCCGCTTCCACTCTTGGTATAGTTGAAGAAATCAATGTACGAAATCGTCTAGAAATACTCTGTCAAACATCCATCTTCATTCACTTAGAATGTCACATCGTCATACCCGCCAAATCACAAATTGACTTATCCAAAAATAACACGGGTATACAGCTAAGAGAAACGAATTCCTCCGCCACCAAACGTGAATACGTTTGAACAGATCAACTTACGCGATCCATTGGATATACTCCGTCAGACCTTTGTCCATACAAGTTGCCCTGGGACTGGACAAACCGAAGGCACTATTCTGTAAACAGGATAGCCCTTGCATTTTACTCCGTCTTCAATTATCTTTGGCATATATGATTCGCGACGCTTATGCCAATACAGAGTGGTTCTATGGATAATAATCCAACCGGTCTCTCCATATTAACAACGTTAAAATGGTCAAAACTTCGATAGTCGGTGAGTTAACTATCAAAGAAAAACAAGTGTGCAAACAACGATATTATTTCCAAATGGAAATTATATCGAACAAACATCATTTAACATAAATCTCTTAGGTTCATTTATTTACTTATCTCCTGTTTCCCTATATTCTAAATTCTTATTTTTCTTTTATCAGAAAACATTTCTGATTCTCGTTTGGAAAACATTTCCAAAACTCCTTTACGATCAAACCTTACCATTTCTTAGTTAAGAAGGAAGTCACTCACGTTGGGGTATAATTACCTCTCAGACCTTAACTGAACAACGTTATAACTTCGAAATGGTCAAAGTTTATCTTTTAATCTTTAACAACTTCTTTACGCCTTTCTCGGATTCAATTTTACTAGTCCACTTCTATATTTAAAACATTGGTTATAACGATAACGTTATAATCCCTACTTTCGAATTATCTAACTTTAATTATAACTTCTATTCTTATTAGTGAATACTTAACCTAACACTTATTTATTTATAAATAAATAAATCTCTATTTAAACACTGGAAAGTATAAGTACTTACCCGAATTCGATATAAACGAATTCGCCGATTAACTCTCTTCGAGAACTTTCTATTTGATTAACTCTTCTTCGAATAACCTATATTCGATTAACTCCTTCTCGAATAAACGATATTCGATAATCTCTCTTCGAATAACTAATATTCGATGACTCTTCCTTTTCAAATATCTCATATTTGAAAATCTCACTTCGATTAAACTATAATCGATAACTCCTTTCGATGAAACTAACATCGATACTCCTTTCAATGAAACTAACATCGATACTCCTTTCGATGAAACTAATCGATAACTCCTTTCGATAAAACTAACATCGATACTTCTTTCGATGAAACTAACATCGATACTTCTTTCGATGAAACTAACATCGATACTCCTTTCAATGAAACTAACATCGATACTTCTTTCGATGAAACTAACATCGATTTATTTACTCGACGAACTTAACTCGACTAACTTAACTTACTTGGTTCGACCAATTCGATTCAATTTACTAGGCTCGACTAACTTGGTTTATTTAACTCAACTTGATTTACTCCTATCGAATAACTAATATTCGATTTAACTCCATTTAACTCTATTCGAATAACTACTATTCGATTAACTCTATTTAACTCCATTCGCTTGACTCTAGATCGCAGCGATCACAATGGTTACGCCTGATTCCCTCAGGAAACATCCGACCGCCTTAGGCTATCTGCAGCCCTGCGAATTACGCTAGCAGTCATACAAGATGGCAACTTACCCTGAATACTATGTTTGACTAACTCTGTTCTCAAATAACTATATTTGATTAACTCTAGTTCGTTGTAACTCTAATCAATTAACTCTAACTAATTAACTCCAACTGGTTAACTCTAACTGATTAACTCTAACTGGTTAACTCTATTTGACTAACTCGACTTGACTAACCCCTTTCGAATAACATATTCGATTAACTAACTTTCGAATACCATATTCGATTAACTCCTTTCGAATGTCTATATTCGATTAACTAACTTCGAATACCATATTCGATTAACTAACTTCGAATGTCTATATTCGATTAACTAGCTTCGAATACCATATTCGATTAACTAACTTCGAATACCATATTCGATTAACTAACTTCGAATACCTATATTCGATTTAACTAACTTCGAATACCATATTCGATTAACTCCTTTCGAATGTCTATATTCGATTAACTAACTTCGAATACCATATTCGATTAACTAACTTCGAATGTCTATATTCGATTAACTAACTTCGAATACCATATTCGATTAACTAACTTCGAATACCATATTCGATTAACTAACTTCGAATACCATATTCGATTAACTCCTTCGAATGTCTATATTCGATTAACTAACTTCGAATACCATATTCGATTAACTCCTTTCGAATACCATATTCGATTTACATTATTCACTTTATAAAGATTTCCTTTTTAACAACGTTTTATTCATTTGAAAAGATTTACTTTTAAATAACTGTTCTACCCTTTAAAAATGATTTCCCTTTTTATAATGTTTCCTTTCCAGTTCTATTTGTAAATGGTTTACAAATATTCCCTTTTCAAATTTATTCTTGAAATATTCTAACTCCTTAAATTCCCGGGAAAATTCGCCATAACCTCCTTTGTATCGGGAGCATCGGGAAAATCCCCAAACTCGCCACACAGGCCTTTCCATTCAAAAAGAAATGTTTTGAATTTATTTCTTTTTTCAAATATCTCCTCTTTATAAATATCCCAATTTATAAACATTTCTTATTTATAAATATTCCACTTTATAAATATCGCTTATTTATAAATATCCCATTTTATAAATATGCTATTTTCAATATCACTTTGAAAATTCCCTTATCTACATTCCAGTATGTCATGGTATTCAATCATATCAAATCACGATGTTCAATATCGTCCATACACACAATCAACAACAGGTTATAATTCACATCATATATCAAAATATATGAAAAACAATAAAATAACTGTTGAGGAATCCAGTCGGATTCCTCCAACCTGTTTCCCTGCATCACAGATGTTAGACAATATAGATACATCAATTTCATCCCAACATGAAATATACTGATAATCAGAATCCATATTTGATTGACGGTTTTCTATATATAACTATATCTACGTTTTCAATCAAATCTATTTAACAGTCCAATTTAACAGTCCAATTTAACAATCAATACACAGCAATCAATCATTAAAAATAAAGTACAGTTTATACAAATATAAACTGAACTGAGTTAGTGAGATTTACTCACAGTTTCGCGTTAACCGTTGAATAACGGTTTGCGTTTATTTGATTCAGTCGGACAATTTATTTCTCCATAAATTGTAACGAGCTCCATTCCACTCCCTGTCAGTTCCAGTGCGTAGTGTCCGTCCATACGATCCCAACGCAACTTACGGTTCGTGATTCTGACCTCGTATGGATAAGATATCATATTTATAAGTTGTGTACAATATTTAAATTAAAATAAAAACTAAATAAACATTTAAGTGGGCTTTACCACTTCCTATTCAGCCCAATACCCCTTTGAACCAAACCCGTACGTTGGCCTTCTTCCCCAATTTGATACCGCACCTCCAGTATTTGTACTCGGCCATTCCCAAGCTTCCCATCACCTCGTTCTACCTTTTCCCTTAGCCGAACTTCAAACTGAAACCACAACCTTACTCCACTTCAAAAATGTAACAACCCCATCACCAAAACACCAAACTCGAAACACCCCTGACCATTCCGTCGACAGCGTTTCTCGCGTGACCCTGGACATCGCGCGACATCACTTCACACCGAATACCACAAAAACTTGCCGACACACCCCATTTTACTTCCTCATTCCAGAACCAGGCTCAAAAACCAACATCCAGGCTTCTATTTTCCAAAAGCGTGAACCCTAGGTCACGCTTCACAAATTTCCAACGAACGAGAAGGCGTCGAACACAGCAATAACCACATAGGATTGAAGAGGAAGCTGATGTGAACTTAAATACACTTGCTTTGGATTTTAGAGAGTTTTATTTGAATTTCTATGATTTGTTTTGCTCACCATTTCTTTTGCTGTAAAAAGAATGTGGCGGATATTTTAGTTGACTGTTGGAGGAGTTGAATTAGGTTAAGGGAGGTAGTTAAGGAGTATTTATAGGCAAACAAAATATCTAGATATTTTATAGAGGGAATATCCCCGGTATATTCTCATTTATATATTCATCTCTGCACTCTAAAAATCCGTACGGTCACATATGATACCTAAAAATCACGAAACTAGACATGTAGGTAGAGTTCGACATTACGGTCCCAACGAAACTGGTTTCGTCGAATTCCGACTTCGTATGCTCACACAGCGTATTTTTAACTGTCAAAACACTGACTGTTTCTCACTCTAAAAATCCGTACGGTCACACAGTGTCTCTAAAAATCACGAAACTTGGAGTCTAACAAAAATTTGACATTGCGGATCCAACAAAATTAGTTTCGTCGAATTCCGACTTCGTTTGCAAAAGTGGCTATTTTTAACGCTTTGGATGACCCATTTAAATATATAAATATATTTAAATATAATTAAATTAAATATAAATAAATTTATATTATCGTATATCTTCACATATGATATCGTACAGCTCCAGAATATCATATCATAATTTATAGTTTGATATTTCAGATTTTAGATTTATCGATATTCAGTTTATACTAAAAATCCATTTATAACGTATATAAAGCGTCGCAAATTATAAAGGAATTCCACAGCGACTTTTTCTGAAATTTGATTTGGACATATCTCAAAATCTACACGACGAGATCCCGATCTTTCTCTTCCACTAGAAAGATATACTCCACCAGCTCCACACGTTTCTTGTTTCACAGAAATCCGGCTTAAAACGAATCCTGTACATTCTGTTGAAGTTCAAATCGCCAAATAGCGAACTACCGCGTCGTTACGCGCTCTATTTTAATTATATTATAATTATACGTTCAAACTGTCGTCGATTGAATATAATCGTTATTATATTTCGAATCGAAACTCCACCAAATCTCGTATGCTATTCAATTCACATGATATTGTGAATTTCACTATTTCCGATTATTTCGACATTATAATATATTATTATATTATAATTATTAATTAAATATTCAATATTATTTAATTAAACGATCATTAACTTCTCTAAACCACCAATTATATAATTAAATAAATTAATTATATATCTCTAAAAATGCGGGTCATTACATTCTTCCCCACTTAAAATAATTTCGTCCTCGAAATTGCTAAGTTAGAGGACGACCCTGTCTATTGGAATTCCTAAGATTTGTTTACCCCTTATTTCTCATTTCAACTGAACCAATTAATATTGATTAAAATATTTATTCATTCCGACTAACTAAAATTTTCAAAAATTCTGAAAATTTTCTAACACTTTAAATTTTCGGAAAATTTCGCCAGCGTTTCCTTTGTACGGGGTTACCGGAAAAATTCAAACCTTGCCACACAGGCCCTCTCCAATCCCAAAGAAAATCAAACAGCCAAGCGGCTTGCCAAATCGGCTCATAAATTCCAAACTCATATAGAATATAAACTTGTACCTTTTTGTCGGGCATATCGCTGTATCCCTGCTATTCGTTACCACTTCTGCATATAACAATGCATTACCAACTTGATCTCCAATCAGTTCATTCTCAAAACCAAATCATTAGCTTATACCTAAGTTGGATTCTATTTCAACTCGAGTTCCATTCTCGATTTCAACTCTTAACTCATCAATTCAATTCTATCCTAGATTATTCTAAAATCAAATCAAGTTTTATTTAACTTGGTTCAAGTTAAATTCCAATTTATTTATTCAATTTTTACCATCTCAATCTCATTAACTTCATAAGTTAAATTCTAATTCCATAACTTAAATTCCTGGGTTTCTTTTAAATCAATTTGAAATAACAATACCAATTCAAAACATTTGAATTTCTAAACAACTTGTTTTCTCAAAACAATTCAAAAAACAAAACCTTTGGTAGTAATCCACCACTTAGAACTCGAAAATCACACCGATGATACTGCGCAGTCATCATTGGAATTATTTTCCAGCGACACAAGTGATTTCAATACTATATCATTTTCAAAATCATTACCAAATACTTCCATTTTGAAAACATTTCAAAATCTCCCAGGAACTTAAAATTTCCTTATTTTAATTCCAAACCTGATTTAAATTCAGATTTAATTCATCTTATTTCATATACTTTACTTATATGATTCTGATTAGTTATTATATAACAATTTCACATGTTATAATCTTATCTAATTAAAATCACTACCAACACATCCTATATATGATAATATATCACATATCCATACTGTGTCGGTCCATCGTATTCAAGTGTTTATTTACTCCTACCGATACAGTGGATCAAACTGATCGACCAGAACTCATAAACAACTCAGCCAATGAATCTCCACAATATAAAACCATTTTTATATCAAATACAAATACGCACTCGTATATATACACTCAAACTCAATCTAGGGTATTACTAACCCTATCTCTACCGAGTCACGCCACAGAGCCAAGTAATTCTTAACCTCGCTCTGATACCAACTGTAACGACCCGGATTTTCGGCGACTTTGGTTATCGACGTAAGCCCGACGTCGATAACCAAAACATCGAAAAATCCCGGTAGTTAATGAAAGAAATTAGAAGGTGAGAATAGATAAGATAGAAGCTTAGAATAGAAGAAGAAGAAGAACACAACATCAGAGTAACACGAATCTCACAGCGGAACGAATAACATATAATAGGTAACATAACTTTGAAATATAACAGTTATGTATACAATAGCACTTATCAGAGTACAGCACTTACAACACAGCGGAAATAACTATAGCTATATGATCTTGAAGCCTCCTGCTCCACGCTCTTCCAGTATATCTGTAAAACCCGACTACTTGACTGCCCGTACAAATTTAGGCACCCAAGAGTTTTGGGAAAACAAAATAAAACTCCGGGTCAGTCATGGGACTGGTGTGAATAAACTCAAATCATTTAAACAGGTATATGATATCTCATAAGACCACGCCGTGAATACGGAACGGGTTTTTACCTTATGAGAATCCAAACATCTTTGCAAAGCAATGTCATTCTGATATTATAATAATGTCTAAGTACAAATAAATATCAGTCTAGTAGAAACGCTTGCATCTCACGTTCTACATATATCGTATACAATCAAAATCGCAAGCACGTATTGGATGATTGGGTTTCCAACTATGACAAGGTATGGAATCACCTTCCGATCAGTGTACTCTAGGAACGATACACTGGAGTTCAACAAGAACATCTTGTAACTCAGCCACACATGACCGACCACTCATTTCGCTTGAGTGTATCGAATGTACATCACCAACGGTTGGGATCAGCAACCGTTCCCGTATATATATGGGACAGCATTGATAGATTTAAGAAACAAATGAATATTCACTAGATAGGTGATTATACACCCTACTTCGGTGCGACCGACTTAGCCATGCTGCCTGCCCGATTTCTGTCATTTACCGGTTGATGAGGCTAGAAGCTACGCTTTATCATTACATCAGATTCACTTCGAATGCTACATTGTCAGATCCATCGAAAATCACTAATTGACGACTACAACCATACATTACATGTCAGCTAAAAGAAGTTTCCTTCTCCGCTTCCACTCTTGGTATAGTTGAAGAAATCAATGTACGAAATCGTCTAGAAATACTCTGTCAAACATCCATCTTCATTCACTTAGAATGTCACATCGTCATACCCGCCAAATCACAAATTGACTTATCCAAAAATAACACGGGTATACAGCTAAGAGAAACGAATTCCTCCGCCACCAAACGTGAATACGTTTGAACAGATCAACTTACGCGATCCATTGGATATACTCCGTCAGACCTTTGTCCATACAAGTTGCCCTGGGACTGGACAAACCGAAGGCACTATTCTGTAAACAGGATAGCCCTTGCATTTTACTCCGTCTTCAATTATCTTTGGCATATATGATTCGCGACGCTTATGCCAATACAGAGTGGTTCTATGGATAATAATCCAACCGGTCTCTCCATATTAACAACGTTAAAATGGTCAAAACTTCGATAGTCGGTGAGTTAACTATCAAAGAAAAACAAGTGTGCAAACAACGATATTATTTCCAAATGGAAATTATATCGAACAAACATCATTTAACATAAATCTCTTAGGTTCATTTATTTACTTATCTCCTGTTTCCCTATATTCTAAATTCTTATTTTTCTTTTATCAGAAAACATTTCTGATTCTCGTTTGGAAAACATTTCCAAAACTCCTTTACGATCAAACCTTACCATTTCTTAGTTAAGAAGGAAGTCACTCACGTTGGGGTATAATTACCTCTCAGACCTTAACTGAACAACGTTATAACTTCGAAATGGTCAAAGTTTATCTTTTAATCTTTAACAACTTCTTTACGCCTTTCTCGGATTCAATTTTACTAGTCCACTTCTATATTTAAAACATTGGTTATAACGATAACGTTATAATCCCTACTTTCGAATTATCTAACTTTAATTATAACTTCTATTCTTATTAGTGAATACTTAACCTAACACTTATTTATTTATAAATAAATAAATCTCTATTTAAACACTGGAAAGTATAAGTACTTACCCGAATTCGATATAAACGAATTCGCCGATTAACTCTCTTCGAGAACTTTCTATTTGATTAACTCTTCTTCGAATAACCTATATTCGATTAACTCCTTCTCGAATAAACGATATTCGATAATCTCTCTTCGAATAACTAATATTCGATGACTCTTCCTTTTCAAATATCTCATATTTGAAAATCTCACTTCGATTAAACTATAATCGATAACTCCTTTCGATGAAACTAACATCGATACTCCTTTCAATGAAACTAACATCGATACTCCTTTCGATGAAACTAATCGATAACTCCTTTCGATAAAACTAACATCGATACTTCTTTCGATGAAACTAACATCGATACTTCTTTCGATGAAACTAACATCGATACTCCTTTCAATGAAACTAACATCGATACTTCTTTCGATGAAACTAACATCGATTTATTTACTCGACGAACTTAACTCGACTAACTTAACTTACTTGGTTCGACCAATTCGATTCAATTTACTAGGCTCGACTAACTTGGTTTATTTAACTCAACTTGATTTACTCCTATCGAATAACTAATATTCGATTTAACTCCATTTAACTCTATTCGAATAACTACTATTCGATTAACTCTATTTAACTCCATTCGCTTGACTCTAGATCGCAGCGATCACAATGGTTACGCCTGATTCCCTCAGGAAACATCCGACCGCCTTAGGCTATCTGCAGCCCTGCGAATTACGCTAGCAGTCATACAAGATGGCAACTTACCCTGAATACTATGTTTGACTAACTCTGTTCTCAAATAACTATATTTGATTAACTCTAGTTCGTTGTAACTCTAATCAATTAACTCTAACTAATTAACTCCAACTGGTTAACTCTAACTGATTAACTCTAACTGGTTAACTCTATTTGACTAACTCGACTTGACTAACCCCTTTCGAATAACATATTCGATTAACTAACTTTCGAATACCATATTCGATTAACTCCTTTCGAATGTCTATATTCGATTAACTAACTTCGAATACCATATTCGATTAACTAACTTCGAATGTCTATATTCGATTAACTAGCTTCGAATACCATATTCGATTAACTAACTTCGAATACCATATTCGATTAACTAACTTCGAATACCTATATTCGATTTAACTAACTTCGAATACCATATTCGATTAACTCCTTTCGAATGTCTATATTCGATTAACTAACTTCGAATACCATATTCGATTAACTAACTTCGAATGTCTATATTCGATTAACTAACTTCGAATACCATATTCGATTAACTAACTTCGAATACCATATTCGATTAACTAACTTCGAATACCATATTCGATTAACTCCTTCGAATGTCTATATTCGATTAACTAACTTCGAATACCATATTCGATTAACTCCTTTCGAATACCATATTCGATTTACATTATTCACTTTATAAAGATTTCCTTTTTAACAACGTTTTATTCATTTGAAAAGATTTACTTTTAAATAACTGTTCTACCCTTTAAAAATGATTTCCCTTTTTATAATGTTTCCTTTCCAGTTCTATTTGTAAATGGTTTACAAATATTCCCTTTTCAAATTTATTCTTGAAATATTCTAACTCCTTAAATTCCCGGGAAAATTCGCCATAACCTCCTTTGTATCGGGAGCATCGGGAAAATCCCCAAACTCGCCACACAGGCCTTTCCATTCAAAAAGAAATGTTTTGAATTTATTTCTTTTTTCAAATATCTCCTCTTTATAAATATCCCAATTTATAAACATTTCTTATTTATAAATATTCCACTTTATAAATATCGCTTATTTATAAATATCCCATTTTATAAATATGCTATTTTCAATATCACTTTGAAAATTCCCTTATCTACATTCCAGTATGTCATGGTATTCAATCATATCAAATCACGATGTTCAATATCGTCCATACACACAATCAACAACAGGTTATAATTCACATCATATATCAAAATATATGAAAAACAATAAAATAACTGTTGAGGAATCCAGTCGGATTCCTCCAACCTGTTTCCCTGCATCACAGATGTTAGACAATATAGATACATCAATTTCATCCCAACATGAAATATACTGATAATCAGAATCCATATTTGATTGACGGTTTTCTATATATAACTATATCTACGTTTTCAATCAAATCTATTTAACAGTCCAATTTAACAGTCCAATTTAACAATCAATACACAGCAATCAATCATTAAAAATAAAGTACAGTTTATACAAATATAAACTGAACTGAGTTAGTGAGATTTACTCACAGTTTCGCGTTAACCGTTGAATAACGGTTTGCGTTTATTTGATTCAGTCGGACAATTTATTTCTCCATAAATTGTAACGAGCTCCATTCCACTCCCTGTCAGTTCCAGTGCGTAGTGTCCGTCCATACGATCCCAACGCAACTTACGGTTCGTGATTCTGACCTCGTATGGATAAGATATCATATTTATAAGTTGTGTACAATATTTAAATTAAAATAAAAACTAAATAAACATTTAAGTGGGCTTTACCACTTCCTATTCAGCCCAATACCCCTTTGAACCAAACCCGTACGTTGGCCTTCTTCCCCAATTTGATACCGCACCTCCAGTATTTGTACTCGGCCATTCCCAAGCTTCCCATCACCTCGTTCTACCTTTTCCCTTAGCCGAACTTCAAACTGAAACCACAACCTTACTCCACTTCAAAAATGTAACAACCCCATCACCAAAACACCAAACTCGAAACACCCCTGACCATTCCGTCGACAGCGTTTCTCGCGTGACCCTGGACATCGCGCGACATCACTTCACACCGAATACCACAAAAACTTGCCGACACACCCCATTTTACTTCCTCATTCCAGAACCAGGCTCAAAAACCAACATCCAGGCTTCTATTTTCCAAAAGCGTGAACCCTAGGTCACGCTTCACAAATTTCCAACGAACGAGAAGGCGTCGAACACAGCAATAACCACATAGGATTGAAGAGGAAGCTGATGTGAACTTAAATACACTTGCTTTGGATTTTAGAGAGTTTTATTTGAATTTCTATGATTTGTTTTGCTCACCATTTCTTTTGCTGTAAAAAGAATGTGGCGGATATTTTAGTTGACTGTTGGAGGAGTTGAATTAGGTTAAGGGAGGTAGTTAAGGAGTATTTATAGGCAAACAAAATATCTAGATATTTTATAGAGGGAATATCCCCGGTATATTCTCATTTATATATTCATCTCTGCACTCTAAAAATCCGTACGGTCACATATGATACCTAAAAATCACGAAACTAGACATGTAGGTAGAGTTCGACATTACGGTCCCAACGAAACTGGTTTCGTCGAATTCCGACTTCGTATGCTCACACAGCGTATTTTTAACTGTCAAAACACTGACTGTTTCTCACTCTAAAAATCCGTACGGTCACACAGTGTCTCTAAAAATCACGAAACTTGGAGTCTAACAAAAATTTGACATTGCGGATCCAACAAAATTAGTTTCGTCGAATTCCGACTTCGTTTGCAAAAGTGGCTATTTTTAACGCTTTGGATGACCCATTTAAATATATAAATATATTTAAATATAATTAAATTAAATATAAATAAATTTATATTATCGTATATCTTCACATATGATATCGTACAGCTCCAGAATATCATATCAGAATTTATAGTTTGATATTTCAGATTTTAGATTTATCGATATTCAGTTTATACTAAAAATCCATTTATAACGTATATAAAGCGTCGCAAATTATAAAGGAATTCCACAGCGACTTTTTCTGAAATTTGATTTGGACATATCTCAAAATCTACACGACGAGATCCCGATCTTTCTCTTCCACTAGAAAGATATACTCCACCAGCTCCACACGTTTCTTGTTTCACAGAAATCCGGCTTAAAACGAATCCTGTACATTCTGTTGAAGTTCAAATCGCCAAATAGCGAACTACCGCGTCGTTACGCGCTCTATTTTAATTATATTATAATTATACGTTCAAACTGTCGTCGATTGAATATAATCGTTATTATATTTCGAATCGAAACTCCACCAAATCTCGTATGCTATTCAATTCACATGATATTGTGAATTTCACTATTTCCGATTATTTCGACATTATAATATATTATTATATTATAATTATTAATTAAATATTCAATATTATTTAATTAAACGATCATTAACTTCTCTAAACCACCAATTATATAATTAAATAAATTAATTATATATCTCTAAAAATGCGGGTCATTACAGAATATAAGAGGATCATTGCCTGAGCCTTGTTTGTAATATCTGTTATGATTTGTGACATTCAATCATATATGGAGAAGACGGTGTGTGAACCGAAGTTCAAAGGGAGACTATGTAGCAGTTGAAGGTGCACCAGAGCTTCAGCTCAGACGTTTGAACCCTATATGCCAAGTGTCTCAATTGTCAGTGTTTTTATCCTAAGGGTTTGTACAGACGTCTGATCTCGTCCGAGGTTAGTTTTCTGTATTTGTTGACCGAGTTTTATGAGTTATTTACTTTGAGATATTTTATGGCCCAACTAGGTATTGACCTAGTTTTTCTATTTGCCTATATAAACATTTCATTAGAGTTAGATCTAGGAGTATTGAAAAAGAGGAAAAACTTGTTTTTATTTTTTAGGGATTGCGATATCTTCTCAATTTTAGGTCTTTTTTTGTAATCAATTGGTGGATTAATAATGGTTTGTTTGGAGGAATTCGTTTGTCATTGTTTTCTTCTTTCCTCTTTTAAAATCAAATTGTGTAGAGATCCCATTGAAACCTAACAATATCAAAATCTGTTTCCTTTAGATTCATAATCAAATTGGTCAAAGCATAAATATGTTCCATAAAATTAGCTATAATATTCATTTTAAGTGAATATATTTATTGTTGGAGATAATCCGATTTATGAGATACTTGTCCTGATATGCCTATGATAATGCATTCCACATTTCCTTCATCGTCTCCTCCTAAGAGAGTTCTTTAAGAACTTCATCTAAAAGTCCCAACTGGACTATTATAAAAGCTTCATCCTCCATCTCTCCCAAAATATCTGCTTCAAAGTACTTTAATTTCTCAGATGTAGAAATAACCTTAAAATTCTTCTCCTTATTTAGTACTGTCTTCATCTTCATCTTATAAGTTCCAAAATCTCATTTTTCATTGAAACATGTAATAACGCTATTAATACTAGGTCTACCAATAGAATTCCTAAAAGTTTCTATTGATACCCAATCAGAATAAGAAATACTTGCTCTAATACCAAACTAAGTGAAAAACTGATTTGCAAAAAACATTTGTTTGAAATTTATTTTGTGGAAAATAGAGAAAAGGCCAAACTTAGCAAAAAAGTTGATCAAAAGTATGCTAAGTTTGGAATTTAGCCAAAAAGGCAACTTTTAGTGCAAAGTGGAAAATGTAGTAGCCCCCCTGAAATCCACCTTTGCACTAGAAAGTGGACTTGTGGCCAAATAACAAACTTTGCATATTTTTGGCCAAAAAATATGCAAAGTTTGTCCTTCTCCCTAAAATCCTCTTTATTTTTAGTTAGCATGAATACCAATGCAACTTAAATTCAAATATTTAATCACATAAATAAGAGAGATACAAAAAATAACGTGGTTCAGATATAAGAATCATACGTCCATGGAGACCCAACAAACCACCTTCATTCAATCACCAAAGAGTATAAGCCAATTCTATGATTAGAAAATTATAAGATGCAGAAACACCCTCCAATTAATCACCCATTTGAAGAAATTACAAAATAAAGCACTTAAAATAGAAAGCCACTAAATTGATTTAGCTAGGATTTCGATTAATTACAATTACTAGAAATTTAATTTTCACACATGATTAGGGAAACGATAATGAAGCTAGTATATAGATGCTTTAATTGCTATATATCATCGAATCACACTAAAAGAATTTGTATCATCAACATAGAAGATATCTTCACCGGTTGAAGAATCAGCCCTCCAAAACTTAACTCAGTGAAACCCAAAGAAGACTTTAACACACACATCGCAAACATCTAACTATAAAGATCAAACATGTGACGAATATCTCGAAAAACCCATACGTGTTAGCTCAAACGTCTGACCAAAAAGGTCAGACATCTGACAGGGAAATCCTTCTGAGATAACTTAGACATTTGACATAGGAAGTCAGACGTCTTCCCTCCTATTAAAGGTAATTTATCTTCTGATCTATTACATCTTCTTCTGCATCCTTCCTTGAATTGACTTCATGTCTTTTCCAGTACAAAGCTTTACACCATATCTTCAATCCAAAGCACTCATAGACACATAATTGAATAACATACCAACAACATCTGTTTGTATAACTAAGATACCTAAATTTTATCGAAATATTTATTTACTTCAGCAACATTAATTTTTAAGTTTCAAAATGAATAATAACATTCATGGAATAAATTAAAAATTCAAATAATAACATATACATTTTTAATAAATATTGAACCTCTAGATAGATACATAATTTCAAGATTATAGTCTGCACTTTGTCATGCTAAATCTTAGCTAAACAGGTACAATCCTCAAAAACCTGTGTACACCATGTATATTATTTACAATCTTTTTGTTATTGATTTTCCTGTAAGATTGTGATAAATTTTATAAACTTAGAGTATTGAATAATTTGTAGATTGTTTCACTTGATCCAGTGTTGGTTTTCTTCCCAGTTCTTTGGTTTTTTACTTGATAATTGAAACGACGAGGAAGTAGTAACTGGAAAATGGGAGGATGACTGACTTCAGCATTTGGAAAGTTTTAATGTTAATAATTTCCATTTAATTTGTTATGTCATATTTCAATGTTCCAAACTCTCTTTATTATAATATCAACATCTGTGTTGTTGTCTTATCGCGATGGCTAACAATACAAAAAAATAAAAAATTCAATGCTCTGTTTATTATGTTATTGTAGAAAATATCGTGTTGAAGTTTTATTGTAAATTAAGTTCTTATTTTTTAAATAACAGAAAATGCACCTTGCACTTTTTCTAACATGCATTCAAAGGAACTTGTGGTTTTTAGAAAAAGATTTTAAATTCTATAAAATTTGATAACATCTAAAAAAACATAGTTACTTACTAAAATTATACTTAAATAACAATTATATTATCCATGAATAAAGAAATTTTATTTTTAAAATTTGAAAAAACTTTGGAAAACGCAAGATAGCTTGAACTTTCTATTAGAGAACTACAAGCTATTCTATGCTTCTAAAAAATATGGGTCTTATTTACATATTCTTTGCTACAAAGACTTTTCTAGAATTACATCAGAAATAAAGAGTTGATATAGAAACCACATAACTTTTTAATATTTTTCGGAAGTTCCTGTATGTTTTAATTTGGTTGTAATACGTTCTAATAATATGTAAACTAATATGTAACTTTTTCCGTTATTTGATAATGGTAACATATGAGTGATGCCATCCTTTTTATGTTTTCCATATAAGCACATAGTTACTTGAATTGAGTAATAGTGTATGAGTTATTTTATTCATAATTATCTCTTGAATCAATATTTTCACCTTATAACTTAAAATTTGATTAGCCCGTGTGCTTAGTTATTTATAGGTATATTACATAATTACTTTAGTCTTTTTCAGTATGGTGCATAAATGTTTTTTGTGTAGATGCAAACAATGACATACAATTATGTTTCCTAGATAATTAATTTCGTATATTCAAAATGAAAATAATATTTCAATGTAAAGCACATATTGGAAACAATGGCTATTCTTGAGTTAATCATAAAAAATATACTCAACTCAAGCTTTTTTTTTTTTTAAAAAAAAGACGTAGTCAGCAAGAGGAGCACAACTTCAAACTATTTTCAATCGGTAGTCCATCTTACTAGTATTGCTCATAAGAAAACAAAGGTAATTAAAACTAGAAAAGAATATTGTAGTTTCTTATTTCTCTTTTTATATATAAATAAATCAACATTATTAATTATAACTACGAATATACTTGTGTGTGTTATGCCACACATTTCACAAGATAGTGATTTTTTATAAAGTTTAGTCAAATTTTTACATTGAAGTCATGCGTAATTAGTTTTAATTTCTATTTCTAGGTTGTAACATCTAATTTTATGTTAATTATAATTTTATTTCTATTGTTAGTTAACAAAGGTCAGATTTCTAGAATAAATTTATTTGTTAGATCCTATTTTAAGCGACTTGATCGATTGATATTTATAGAGGTACGTTTTGAGTTGGTAATTTTTTTATGTTAGGTCATAATTTTAAGTAATATTAAGTATTGATTTGGTAATATTTATACATAAACGCTTTGAATCAGTAAAGTAAGTTATTTGTTATATCTTATTCTTAAGTGATAGCAAGATTTTGATAATATATAAACGAATATTTTTGGTATCTCATGTTGATACCCAAAAAGAGCAATACAAATATTAGGCCTATTAATGAATAATTTTATGTGTAGATGGTGTGATATCTTAAACCAAAAATATTTTCAAACATCTGATATTTGCATTCGTGGATACAGAGGATACTAGATAATTGTGATATCCTCTAACGATCGATAAATCAAGATTTTTTTTTTTTTTTTTTAGTTTAGCAGTAACTTCGTCCAATATCTTGATAGTAAATAGTTTTGAGGGGTTAATATAAATTTGTGGCACAAAGTGCAAAATCAAGGAATTTGTGTTACGAAAGAGAAGCCGCGAAACCGCTGAAAATTCTTCAAGTGGCATTTACGTAAATATGCAGAACACCAGCCCTTCTAACGAGGTCAAACTCGATAAAATTCCAGTTTTGCCGCAATTATTATATTCTTAAATTTTCGTTCATTTATGGTTCAGCTACAAGGAAAACATAATAAAATCTGAGACTAAAAAGAGCTCTGGGTTGAAAAGAGAGAAATATAGTTATTTGCAAGGATTTCATAATCAATGGAATTTCTTCGAATGTTATCAAATCCATCGATTAACTGGGAAGAAGAATCATACCCAGACCATTCTGATTTCATTCTACTTCCTTTCCTGGTTGTCTTCTTTCCTGTAGCCAGATACTTGCTCGATAGATTTGTGTTCGAGGTAAAAGCAAAGAACCATCTTTTTAGTATTTCTCTATGATATATCTGATAATCGTGGTAATATTGGTTTTTTAATTGGTTTTAATGAGCTGGGTATGCTTGAATGTTTAGATTCAAATTAACTTCTAAATTTATTCCGTTTTGTTATTAGTGGCTCGATAGTGCAAGGAGTTTAATATCACTAATTTGAAAATGCTAACTTGTGGTGAGCCTGTTGACTGTAAATTTTGTTAAGATTGGGAAATCTGGGCTTTGTGATCAATTATTCACTTATTGCATTTTTTTCCCTTCTTCAAGACTGTATGTTAACCGTATAAATGAGGTCAGTTTTATTCAACAGTATTTAAGCATGGGATAGCATATGAGACACCTTGTCACTGAGTGCTATGTATCCCTTACGCCTGTCCACAGCTCATGTTTTTAATTACTTGAACTAAGTAATATTAGCCACGTAATGGTGGAGAACCGACCTTTCAATTACATAATCTTGAATAAAGTTAATATTGTATTTTTTCCCCAATAATTTTAGTTAAAACTCAAGTAATAATATGCTGAATATAATAATTTAAAGTTGGTGATGTAAGTAAATATTTGTAGTGAGATCTAAGTAAACTGCATCGGAGAGATTCAAGCAGATATGTTCTTTGTTTTTTAGTTTATGCAGCTTGAATTTGCAAACATATGGTAGACAAGCCTCTCCAATAATCGGTTTGATTATTTATAATGTTATTTGTTCAACACATTCTGGGTAATGAGATATGATACGATTGCAGTTGAACTTCGTTCAGAACAACGTGCTCTACAAACACGATTTGAATATTGTATTATCATCGTTGCTTTAATTTTTTGTAAAAATTGTTATGTTTTTTATGATGCATAAAGCAAGTCCTCGTCTGTCAACGGTTGGATAGGTATTCCATGCCATTTTCAAATATCAGACATTTAAACCTGTACACGATGGACATCGTAATGTGATGTATTCCCCACAATCAATAAATCTGAGACCCTTACTAAAAAGGTAAGTTTTATTTTCATCTACCATACAATTCAGTTCATTCACCCATCTTTCAAGTGTAAATTAACCTTTACAGTATTTTTCCCATAGACTCATACTTCTCTTTGTTCTTCCTGATATTCCTTTTCTTCTTATATTCACTCTGCTTGTATGAGTTGCATTCTCCTTATTTGCAATCTTCAATGAAACTCTCCAAGATATTCTTTCCTCTTTGCAGAGATTTTCAATTACTGCTCTGCAACCATCTAGTGTGCTAATTACACAAAAGTAGTTCTTCTGTGATAAAGGAGTCTTTTCTCCGGTGATGTTCAGTGAACATTTTGATGCCTGGTAGATTTTATTTGAACTAAGGAGTTGGTTTTGAGAACAATCATACCCTTTTTGAGTTATAATTTGTCACCTCGAAATATACATCTTCCTCTCCTTTCTTTTGACTTGTGTTATAATGCCTAAGTAACAGAATCAAAAAAAGAAAAAGAACAATTGTTAGTTTGTTTATGGTCTTTAGCTAGCAAGTAGGGGATAAGATCTATAAAGTGGCGAAGGCAGTTTCAGTTCATGGAGAAGCTGTCAGTAGCAACCAGTGATGCAAATTTCAGAGCAGGATAAACATTTTAATTTAAGATTTTGTAAGAGATATGGTTCACAAGCTTGATAAATTAATTGAGAGGTATACTACAGCATTTATTTCCCAGACTATTAATACAAGTCAATATCAACAGTAAAATGATCATTCAATGTTCAGATTTTATTTGCTGTTTCACAGCAGTAAATTACGATTTACACAACTACTGTACACATGTTTCCATGGATATAAATTTATGTTCACGAAAGGGAGAAGGGAAAAAAAAAATCAGTAATCTATTTCTTGATTTATTAATCCACATGCGGATGGAATTAATTTTTTTTGGTGGATTAACTTAAATGTAGGTTAATTGATGAAAGTGGTTGACTGATATAAAAGCTACCAATTAAATAATTTTGGTTCAATATTAGATCTTTCATTCCTAATGCTTAAAAAAATTTGTTGATAAATGTTGATGTTTGATTTGGTCAATCGAATGCCACCACCTAATTCGTACGAAATTTAGGTAATGATCACAAAATAACAATATGAATCCAAACACATAATGCATAAATGTAAAATGACAATGAGATTTATAGTGGTTCGGCAAGTGTGCCTACATCCACTATGACGTAATCACTTGTTTATATTGCTTGATTACAATTACACCCCGGATTGTTTATAAGAATGAGGAGTAAAAGAAGTTGTAGTTTGGCAGTAGCAATGTCCTTGCGTATGAGTGCCATAAGCCAAGAGAAAATCTCAGGAAAATTCTCAAAAATGTCCAAATGATGTTGTATTCATAGCTGCTACAGAGCTTGGGTCGACCAAGAGGGAAGGAGCAAAAATAGGATCTCTAGAAGACCATTTCCAGAGGAAGAAACTGGATCGCCCAACCCTATATGATTCGAATCTGTACCAATCTGGATCCGATCCAGATCATCCAGATCGGTATGGTACCGATCCGGGACGACCGATCTGGAGCGACCAATTCGGATATGCGCTAAGTCCAGCACTTGTTTTGCCTAAATGAATCCATGTGAGTTAAACTGATTCCTTGTAGGTAAATGCATGTTCCATGCCAACTCCAAACGATTGCTTGCACGGATCCAATGTGTGGTGTCCTGACCGATCACACATGGCGTGGGCTCGTATACTGATCCAGGGCACTGTGAGCTCAGCCGATCCGAAGTTGCGTGAGGCCATGAGGCTGATCCGAGTCTATTGGAGCGGTGCTGATCCAAGGCGATATTAGCCGATCTGAGTCCATTTTGGCCTATCCGAGGCCAAAGTAGGAATGCTGATCGGGGGCAACGGGCCATGCCAATCTGGATTAAAGCCATCAAAAATCCTTAGTATTCGTGATATCCGTCGCTTCAATCAAGTTTTTCCGAGTTCATATAAGTCCATGCTTAAATCCCAAACGATCCAGTAATCAGAAATCCAAATTGTGAGGGCCTTGTAAAAAGATGTATCAACAATAAAAAATAATTTTGAGCAACAAATATTCATTTATAAACACGGAACATGAATTATTACTATTGTCAACCACTATCATTCTATCAAGAACTTAAATTATTACCTTAATACATAAAACTTTCTTGATAACAACTATACAAATGATTTTTCAGACGTAGAGATCCTTAGTATTCGTGATATTCGTTTATTTTTTATGCTCTCTTATTTTTTCATTAGTATGGAAAGAGTTTGGATTTTTCGGATATCCATTGGCAAACATATTCTAAAATCGACTAATTAAAAATT
Source organism: Allium sativum (assembly GCA_030737875.1). NCBI lineage: Eukaryota > Viridiplantae > Streptophyta > Magnoliopsida > Asparagales > Amaryllidaceae > Allium > Allium sativum. Next base: position 435,757,384 of record CM060920.1, read on the forward strand.
ATATGCAATGACCATGACCCTCATTGATGCATTTGAATAACTGATCATCGATATAGTTGATTGCATATCCATGGACTATCTTAAAAATGACAGACAATATTGAATTTTGTGAAAAAATTCTGTAGATCGTCCCAAAAAAAATCCCATATACAATTTTTGTTTCTGTGATGTATTTTATGGAATTTGTTTCCCCTCGCAAACCCTTCTCCCGAAAATGGCTTAAACCTGACTGAAGCAGTAGTTCAATAAGACGTTCATCTTTTTGTTACCCTTACTCTGAAACTTGCGTATGAAATGGAACTTCAGATATTAAAATTCCAAATCATATAGGTTGCATTCTTCATTTAATGCTCTAACATAGGGTTTTTACATATTAACCATTCACCGTGTAATCATATTCAATTGTTCGTACAATTACCATCTATTACGATAACAATTAAAGATTTAAAACAGTGGTAAACTATATCAATCGTACCATATTATATTTCACAGCAGAGCATGGAACTTGATTGTATAAGTTAAAGGAATAGCTTGCACACTAATGATATGCGGCTTTCGTGCGTGTATGTATATTTGAACAAAGTTTCATCTGTCCTTTATTGCTATAGTAAGATAAAAAAGTCAATGTACTAGTATAGAGTATAGGTACAAAATAAATAAATAACCCAGCCCAAAGGTCCATCACACAATATGCATGTCGTATGTTTAGTAATATAAATTACTGGAAAAATTTGTACACTAATGATAGGTGGCTTTCATGCATTAGTAACATGTGCATGCGTGATCTATTTTACAGACCAAATTAGTTCATGAAAAAGGAGAGTTGAAACTGCAAGTATTATTAGCGATAATGTATGTAATTTATAGTAATATGTGTATGTATACATAAATTTTCGAATTTGATACAATGGTTAATCATGTTAAGCGGTTATAAAACAGCAAAGAAGTTTTATTACCTGACAAAAACGATTGTGGCCATGGATGTATTCATCTTTTATAGAAAAGCTGAGATAGCAAGTTTCTCGTCCAGTTTAAATAAACTATAATTACGAAAATGTTAAATGTAACTGCACAGTATACTTTTGCTTCCCAAGTTATCATAGCCTTCTATAGTAACATGATGTGTTTGGCTCAAGAAATTGCTTTCAAATTTTGATTTTGATTGCGGTTCCTCTGGGGATGTGTTTTGAATGTTTTTTGTTTATATGCTTTCTTGAATTTTGTTATTTCCTTAGTTAAGTATCCAGATTCTATTGTGCATAATATTATATCTTTTTTGGTTATTATTATACTCAATTTTGATTGTTTACCTAGCCTTGTGTTTGCATCATTTATAACATATTTATGAGGTATCACCGAAGCACTTTAGTCTTAATCATTTAGATGCTATATTATAAACTAATAAAATTTGGGTATATATTATAATGTCAGTGAAGTTTCAGACCAGTCAGCCCCAATTCGGGATGTAGGTTATGCTACAATATATGTTTTAACTTTGGCGATGCCTTTAAAAAAAAATTAATTATGCATTGTTAGGTAGTCAAATGTAGTTTATCATGTTAGAAAATGCTGACAGTCTTCTCTAAGCCAGAATGTTATTCAAGACTAAGCAATAGATAAACCATTTCTTATGGTTGCCATTTCATTTTTTTGTAGAAAGTGGCACGAAGATTTATTTTTGGAAGAGATCATGTAAAATTGGATTTTGAAGCAGAAGACAGAAGAAAGAAAATAAACAAATTCAAAGAATCTGCTTGGAAATTTGTATATTTTCTCTCTGGAGAGTCTTTAGCTATATTAGTTACGTATAATGAGCCATGGTTCAGAAATACAAGATACTTTTGGGTTGGACCCGGCAATCAAGTATGGCCTGACCAAAAGATTAAGTAATATTTGTTTAAACAATCCTCGCCTTGTTTGCATATATTGATCATTTTATTCATGCACTCTCAATACGAGTGTACCAATTGAAGCACTTTACCTTAATGCAGATTAAAACTTAAAGCGGTGTACATGTATGCTGCTGGATTTTATACATATTCCATAGGGGCTTTGATGTTTTGGGAAACGAGGCGGTCTGATTTTGGAGTGTCCATGTCTCATCATTTGGCTACCGCTGTTCTTATAGTGTTGTCTTATATATTCAGGTTTTTCTCCTTCCTTTCTAGGTTATGTGCAGTTCCTGTTTGTTTGCTATATTTGTTTAATTGTGTTTTCTCATGTCCAACATTACAGGTTTGCTCGGGTTGGTTCCATAGTTTTAGCTCTTCATGATGCATGCGATATCTTTCTGGAATTCGGCAAAATGTCCAAGTATAGTGGCTACGAGCCACTTGCTGTTGTTTCATTTCTTCTATTCGTTGCTGCTTGGTTATCATTGCGTCTCATTTACTTCCCATTTTGGATTCTTCGAAGTACAAGGTAAGCATGTCCTAGATGCAGGTTATCTGTGTAGTTGCTCCCTTACTTTACTAATTGGTATGAACATTCAAACCCGGTTCTTATTTATTAATAATTATTAACTGGATTTATTATCAAGAAGTACAAGCTAAAAACTCAAAATTGCAAAGAAACAAATAAAATAATTCTTCTGTCAATAGAATGCAATAACGATTCTTAGGTTGCGAAAAATCATGTTGCAACAAAACTTCGCTTCATGATTACTTTAGTTTTTTTTTTTTTTTCCTTAGTCCAGATTGAATGCATAAGTTACATAGCACTTGCTATTTTTCCAAAATCATCTTTCCAAAAAGGAGGGAAAAAAATGTTTCTACCTTTCCATCTTTAACAGTTCTTGTTCTTTATTGCAGTTATGAAGTCATATTGACCCTGAACAAGGAAAAACACAAGGTCGATGGACCCATATACTATTATGTATTCAATACTCTTCTATTTTCGCTACTTGTGCTGCACATCTATTGGTGGGTTTTGATATGTCGAATGCTCGTAAAACAAGTCCAATCAAAAGGGCACATCAGCGATGATGTTAGATCCGGTGAGCTCAATTTTTCTGATTTATCTTGTTAATTTTAACACTTTTCCAGTCTACAAATTTTTCATCGACTCATGTATCGAATCTTATAATACTTATTTTCATATGTAGATTCCGAGGGAGAAGATGAGGAACATGAAGATTGATACAATATTGCATGTTGATATGTCCACTTTCTGATTTGGTCATTGTATTTTGCCCACTGTTATATGTTCATATGGTCTGCATAATTGGTCTACTTTCAGCTTTTAGCACGGTTTTCTCCTCATTTAATTTTGTTTTCTTTAAATTTCGTGGATAGAAAGCTCTGTACTTTATTAATCTTAGAGTGACTTTTGTGTTTGTTCATTTGTATATCAATTGTTAAGATATATGTGAAATAAACTAACGTTAGAGAAGTGATTGTTATATACGAATGATTTGAGAACAATGCATGTATGCTTATAATCTTCATCTTTGTTTAACGTTCATTTAAAAATGCATCATATATTGCATTTTATTTACTCTACAAAATTTAGTTAAGCTGTCTGTTGTTATGTATAATTTTTGTATCATGCTATTCAATGACCTATGTCTTGTTATAACTCTTCAAATTTGAAAAAGGATACAGAGTTCTCAAAGACATTAATGGCGTCCACAAATCACATCAATCCTCTCTTCTTTCAGGAAATTCTAATAAGTTCGAAGCTTTACAGCATGATCAGACATGCTGTTACCCTCATCTTGTCTCTCCGTCCACTTCTAGCCATGATCCTTTTCTTGCACTCAAAGATAAACCGCTAAATATAGATGATGAAGGATTCACTTTAGTCAAAAACAAGAAGAGAAACACTCCTGTTTCTTCACAGAAAGCATCGGTCCAAGATAAACAAAAAAAACTAGATAGTGTTCGGTTTTGAGTTTTTAGTTTTCAGGATTAATTATGAAAATCGGAAAGATTTGAAGAATAATAGATGTGACGGATCAAAGGCGGAGAGTGTGGTGGAGAGGACCGCGGGATTGTGGATAGATGAATTTGTTATCATCCTTCTGTTGTTTCTCAAAATATAGAAAATAATAAAATGTTGTTTTGGTTTTATGTGTTAACTTCGTTTTGTAAAACGATCATTTTCACGATTTGTGTGCATCGTCGGTACTTTTGTATGTACAAAACTCAAAATTAGAAAATGTAAACCAAACGCACCCTTAGTTTTTCTCAATCAAGAAATAGACAAGAAACCACCGCAAAACCAAAAACAAGCTTGAACTTGAATCAAAATTCAACTTCAGACAGAAACAATGGACCTACACGTGCAAAGTGGGTCAAAAAAACTATCACAGATTCAAGAACTGATCAATATCAAGGCAAACTATCAGGAAATTTTTCAAGGAAATCATCCACTTGGTATGATATGATTAAAACATGGGGTGTTCGTTCTGAATCTGATTTAGAGTATGTTGCTCCTATCTCTATTAATGAGAAGAAGATCATTGTCATGAAAGGGGCTATAAGTAAACGAACAACAAACAAATCGGATCAGTCCAAAGGCCAACATATCATCATTTCAAGACTTACATCTCAAGAATGTGGGACCCATCAGGTGCTTTTGAAATTTTCGCTAGAAATAGTGGTTTCTTCGTAATTAAATTTGCTAAGAATGAAGACTCTGAAAAAGTATTATAGGGAGGCACATATTTTATAAACACAAAACTCATTATCTTGAAAAAAAAATGGAGCAACTCAATTAAATTTGATAAAGATTTACTTTCAACAATGCCTATTTGGATTATACTCCCTGGTTTAAATACCAAATTATGGGATAGAGAAACTTTTAGTGCTATAGCCAACATAGTGGGAAAACCATTAAAGTTAGATCAATATATTGCTAGAGAAACTATATTAAGTTTTGCTAGATTTTAGTTGAAATTAATGCTGACTCAAACCTCCCTAGTGAAGCTACTATTTCTGTGTGTGATGGAGAAATTATTTCACAATCAATAGAATATTAGTGGGTTCCGCAAAGAAGTAAGTTCTGTAAATGCTTCGGTCCAGAAATTGAAATATATGATGCAATCAAATGGCAGTAGAGAAATTGTTAATACCCAAGGTATTGATTTTAATGACAACAACCATATAAACATTACTACTAACATATCTTTTAAGTTGTGCAGTTATATCATATATATTATGGAGATATTTTTAGAAATAAATAAGAGTACAAAAGAAGAATTATAAAAGAAAGTTAACCGGAGCAATGTAAGAATAACAGAAGAAGGATAATCAAAGCAACTGAAGGCTAAAACCTATTAGAGAAGTATTTGAAGTGATGAGGAGTTGGTTGAGCCCTAGAATATCTTACTAAGGTCACATGGCAATTATACTAGAAGACAATCAACCATTGACCTCAACCGAATTACCAAAATCCACAGATATAAGGAAATTTGAAGTGTAGAAAATTTGAAACACTTATAAGTGGTGTTATTCATATTTTGCAACACTTACATGTCGACATACAAGTTTTGGTATGTTGACATATAATGGTTTTCTACATTTTCAACTTTCAAATTAAGAAGTTATTTCCCTCCACCCTTTCACCAAAGACACTTCCTTTCAACCACTATTTAAAGGCTCCTGGAAACGAATTTTAACACCAAATTTTTACATTTACTTCTACTCCTTCTTCCCCATTATATACAAATCCATTGAATGCTATGCAATTATTCTTACAAATCTGCTTTCTTTCACTCCAATTCTTCGTTGATTTGCAAGCCACACAATATCAAAGAATTGTACTTGAATTTACATCACTCTCTCTGATTTCATCCTATTTCCTCAAAGATATATTTCCATTGGAGGTCAATTTGATTATTGTACCAAATCTGCAAGAATCTGTAATGAAGATACGACTACTTGTTATTGTTAGATTTTGTGATACAATATTCCCATTTGCAAAAGATTTGGAAGATAGTATTGATTATGATGATACAATATTTCCATTTAGAGAAGATTTGGGAAATATTGTTAATTTGAGTAATATAATATTTCCAATTGCAAAAGATTTGGAAGATATCAGAAAATTTATTGCCTCTTTTTTTGTAAAATTAGATAGGACAATAAATTATCTACATAAGTGGAAGAATATGAAAAAGTTTTTTTTTAGGATATTGAAGTAAGGAATTAATTCTCTGATTGGTTTATTAAATAAGGAATTTTACCTGGAGCTAAATTAGAGAATTAATTGGGCATTGATTTATAACTGTAAATCAATTACTTCAACCCCAAGTATTAATCCTCATATAAGGATAGGGATTAGGTAAATGTATGCATCATCTCTAAAAAATTATATTTCTTCTCTATTATCAGTCTTGTAATATTTTCTTATTTAGAAAAGTAATAAATCTCCTCTCCCCAAGTGGATGTACACTGACAAGACGTTAGTGGAACCACTATAAGTCTCTTGTGTTTTTTCTTTTATTGCTTGATCCGTGATTGTTTTGCTGGTGATTATCTGTTGTTTATTTTGCCTCACCATCAATCTGTTCCTATTTGTTTGTCCGCAAGGTTGGGTTTTATTCCTAAGGCATTTTTGGGAAACTTTGCCCCAACAATTGGTATCAGAGCTACGAGGTTGATTGAGAAAGGGTGTTAGGCACTACGGCTAGAAATGAGGAGAATTCAACAATTGTATCAAGGTCATATGTCAAAGGAACAACGATATGCATTTACTACTTTACAATTAGCAATGGGAGAAAATATAATTTCAGAGATTAGCGGTGGGACCACGGCTAAGGACATTTGGACCAAGCTGAAAAAATTCTATTTAAAAAGTCATTAACTAACCGTCTGATTTTGCTAAAGACATTTTTCACCATGCGGATGAGAGAGGGTACTTCAGTGAAGACACATCTAAGCTTCTTTGATGATCTCGTGATGAAGATGAAGACTATTGACTTGAAAGTAGATAAGGAGCAAATAGCAATGATTCTTTTGTGTTCTCTTCCAAAGCGGTACATAGGTTTCGCTAACAGTCTTATCTATGCCAGAGATACACTAATAGTAGATGATGTGAAGGCAGGTCTTTTATCTAAGGACTTGAGGGATCAAATGAAGGGGTTGATTGAACGTAGAGGAGGAAGCCATACAGAAGCTTTATTAGCAGGTATGGAGAAAGAGGAGAAGAAGAAAATAAAGTCAAGAGATGGGAAGTGCTACATTTGCAAGAAATCAAGCCATTGGAAGAGAGATTGTCCGGACTTAAAGAAAAATTGAAGCTGGAAATTCATCGGTTGCGGTGGAGGAATTTTTGTCTAATGATTTGTTGACAGAAGTAGTATCAGATGTATCAGACCATTGGGTGCTAGTTACGGGGGCGTCTTTTCATATGACACCTAATAAGAATTATTTAAGTTCTTTTAAAAGAAAAAGAGGGAATTGATTCTTATGGGAAATGATGCTAATTGTAGAGTCATAGGAAAATGTATTGTGCAGATTCACATATATGACGGGGTAATACGCACCTTGACAGGTGTCCTTTATGTTCCAGGCCTTCGGAAGTCAGTGGCATCTCTTAGGCAGTTGGCATCCAAGGGATGCGAGATGACTATTGATAAGGATAGTCTAAGGGTTTCTAAGGGTGCATTTGTAGTGATGAAGGGAGATATGCTTCATAATTGTATCTCCTGAGGGGAAGCAATGTACTCGGAGAGTCAAGAGTTGGAGTCTACAGTTTTCGTGGAAAAGATGTCAAAGCTAGGCATACGAGAAGAGATTTTGAGTTTCTACATAGGCAGAATATGATCAAAAGGGCAAGCTTCAACAAGGTGGGATTTTGCCAAAAGGATGTGCTTGATAAGAGGAAGAAGGGACTGTCTGAAGTTGGTCAGAGATCAAAGGAGAAAGCAGTAGATATGCATAAGTCTTTGCAATTGCTAAGTTCGGGCGTTGCTCGAGCTGGAATCGCTTATCGAACTGCTAGGTGACATGCGGTGGCACGGTGTGGGGAGAGAGTTGAGATGGTTCATGGAGACATTTGTTTTCATGGTGAAGATTGATAGGTCTTACATGAAGGGGGTACATTGAACACTTTGTTGGTAGCGGTGGCGTTGCCGGAGTTTGTTGACAAAGTGTAATGGGTGATGGCCATGTCGAAGCTCATTGTGGTAAGTAACTATGGTGTCTTGTCTGAGAAGATGCTTAGAGTAAGAGGATGTAGATAGAGTTGATATGCTTTCAAGGAAATATAGTACCAAGGTGGAGATTGTTATATTTCGTGATACAATATTTCCATTTGTAGAAGATTTGGAAGATATTATTGATTATGGTAATACAATATTTCCATTTAGAAAAGATTTGGGATATATTGTTAATTTGAGTAATATAATATTTCCAACTGCAGAAGATTTGGAAGATATCAGAAAATTTATTGCCTCTTTTTTTGTAAAATTAGATAGGGTAATAAATTACCTACATAAGTGGAAGAATATGAAGAAGTTTTTTTTTGGGGGGATATTGAAGTTAGGAATTAATTCTCTAATTGGTTTATTAAACAAGGAATCTTATCAGGAGCTAAATTGGAGAATTAGTTAGGCATTAATTTATAACCGTAAATCAATTACTTTAACCCCAAGTATTAATCCTTACATAAGGATAGGGATTAGGTAAATGTATGCATCATCTCTAAAAAGTTGTATTTCTTCTTCTTCTTCTTTATTATCAGTCTTGTAATATTTTCTTATTTAGAAAAGTAATAAAATCTCCTCTCCTCAAGTGGACATACACTAACAAGACGTTAGTGGAACCACTATAAATCTCTTGTGTTCTTTCTTTTATTGCTTGATCCGTGATTGTTTGATTGGTGACTATTTTTTGTTTGTTTTGCCTCACCATCGGTCCGTTCCTATTTGTTTTTCCGCAAGGTTGGGTTTTACTCCCAAGGCATTTTTGGGAAACTTTGCCCCCAATAGTTATTGCTTGTTGCTATTGATAAGGAGAAGGTGTACCTTGTAGCTCGTAAAATCAAGATTGTAAAGGTGTTCTTTTCACCCATGGAAAGCAAGTGATTATAGTGAAATTCTACATGGTGGAGTGCAGGACCAGATGTAGGATTGGTTAATTCGAACCAGTATAAAAATCCTAGTGTTATTTACTTTACTGCATTTTATTTTATTACTTATTTCATTCTGATTGCAATTTGAATATATATATAGTAAATACACTCCACTCCTCTAGTGTTTGAATAGTCTTAAGATCCATTAACACTGTGTTGTAAGCACCTTAATTCCCTAACAATTGGTATTAGAGCATTGGTTTTAAAAAATTAATCAACTGCCTTTTGAAAAGTATAAATGGCTAGTGACATCTTTATTAATTCTTTTGTAGAAGGGCTATCTACCACTAGTCCCCCTCTATTTGATGGTAGTATTTATGCTTATTAAGCTTATAGGATGATGTTTTATTTACAGTCTAATTGTTTAGATATCTGGAACATTACCTAAGTAGAATATAAAGAGCCTCAGACTGAATATTCAAAATGGACACTTGACCAAAAGACACAAACACTTAATAATTCTAAGGTCGTGAACAATTTATTTTGTTTTTTTAGATAGAAAGGAATTTAATTGAGTGTCTATTTGTAATTCTGAATATGAAATTTGGAGGACATTGCAAGTCACATATGAAGGCACTAGTAAAGTAAAATAGACAAAGATATATATGCAAACTCACCACTTTCAAATCTTTCAAATGAAACCAAATGAGTCTATTTCTGATATGTATTCTAGATTTCAAGATATAATACATGCCTTAATATCACAAGGAAAGAAAGTTACTAAAGAAGACCAAGTCAGAAAGATCTTAAATTCTTTTTCTAGTGAATGAGATCAAAAGACTCTGGCAATTGAAGAAGCTAGTGATATTAGTACTATGAAAATAGAAGAATTAATTGATAATCTAATATCATATGAAGTAAAGTTGCAAGTTAGAAAAAAAATCAAGAAAATGAGAAGAAATCATCGAAATTTAATGCTATGATCGACAATGATGAACCAGATGATGATACTGTTGGTAATGATATCGAGTTTATTACCAAGAAGATCAAGAAAGTCTTGAAGTATTGGATAACGAAGAACTTCGAAAAACTAACAACAATAATTCCAGAAATGGAAATGTTGTTAAATGTTTCGATAAACCCGGTTATTTGAAAAGAGACTGTCCCAACTTGAAGAAACCCAAGCATATTTTAAATCCTTTCAATAAGGAGAGGAAAAAGGCACTCAACGCAAAATGGGATGATTCAGATACATCATCAAGTGATAGCGATTCATAAACCACCAACGTGTGCTTCATGGTAATGAACGACTAGGTATGGAATTTTAAATTAATAAATTACTAAAGTTTTAAATGATATGCATCAGAGCTATGAAATACTTAGGAAAGAGTTTACGATAATAGTTTGGCAGAAATAGATAGATTAAAAATATCTATGAAAAGCTAAGTAAAGAAAAACAATGTCTAGAAGATGAAATTGAAATATTCAATGGTCATAAAAATAGAAAGGATTTAACAATTAGAAGTATTAAAAAACTGAAAAGTGAAAATGAGTCCTTTAAATCAGAAAATCTTTCAATGAATTCATAGATCACTGATCTGAATGACAAAATAACATCTCTAGACAATGTTATTCTTAACCATAGTAAGAATTTTGATAAAATGAAAAATGACAGTGATAAATTAAGAAAAGGATGGATAATCTAGAAAAAATATTATCTGCATCTAAACATACTAGGAATAAACATGGACTTGGATATACGCATACGGCTAAATCAAATAAAAATAGTACTCAATGTACTAATTTTGTTAAGGCTACTAAGTTCAAACCTAAACCTAGGAAATTAAAGTTAAATCCTCCAAATAGGTTCATTAACTTATGGGTTCCAAAAAGGTTGGATAATGCTGAAAAAGAAAAATATATTGATGATTTTATTTATAAAGTTTATTTATCAAATAATTATATTTTGAAAGGGCATTCAAACTCTTCATGGGTTTGGCATCCCAAAACTTAACCCCATGGACCCTAAAGTAGAAAGGGTACTAGTGTGCATATTTACAATTTTGCAGGTACCAAATAGCACATGGTCAAAGCATACATTGAATAAATATGAAAAGGATTTGTTATTGGCATCAGCAAAGCTGGTAACTCTAAAATTCATCAAATTATTTGATAATGTTTATTTCATTTTTTTATTTCCCCTCTTGTGTTTTATTTATATGCAAACTCTACATATTGTCTAGCAGTAAATTAAACAATTCATTTTATTCTTTTTGTTGATGACAAAGGAGGAGAAAAGGTATAAATATACCAACCAAAACGATGGGGGGAGTGCATAGAGTTAGGGGGAGTCAAATATAAAAGCATTTTATTTTATCTTCCAAATATTTATATGGTTGTCATCATCAAAAAGGGGGAGATTATTAATACCCAAGGTATTGATTTTGATGACAACAACCATATAAACATTACTACTAACATATCTTTGAGTTATGCAGTTACATCATATATATTATGGAGATATTTTTAGAAATAAACAAGAGTACAAAAGAAGACTATAAAAGAAGGTTAATCAGAGCAATGGAAGAATAACCAAAAAAGGATAATCAAAGCAATCAAAGACTAAAACCTATTAGAGAAGTGTTTGAAGTGATGAGGAGTTGGTTGAACCTTAGAATATCTTGTTAAAGGTCTCATGGAAACTATAATTGAAGACAATCAACCATTGACCTCAACCGAATCCCCAAAATCCATAAATATAAGGAAATTTGAAGTGTAGAAAATTTGAAACACTTATAAGTGTTGTTGTTCATATTTTGCAACACTTATATGTCAACATACAAGTTTTGGTTGTCGACATATAATGGTTTTCTATATTTTCAACTTTCAAATTAAGAAGTTATTTCCCTCCACCCCTTCACCAAAGACACTTCCTTTCGACCACTATTTAAAGGCTCCTGGAGACGAAGTTTAACCCTAAAATTTTACATTTTCTTCTACTCCTTCTTCTCCATATATTTTCTATACAAATCCATTGAATACTATCCAATTATTCTTGCAAATCTACTCTCTTTCTCTCCAGTTCTTCATTGATTTGCAAGCCACACAATATAAGAGAGTTTACTTGAATTTACACCATTCTCGCTCTGATTTCATCCTATTTCCTCAAAGAATTCAAAGATATATTACCATTGTAGGACTATACGATTATTGTACCAAATCTGCAAGAATACGTATTGAAGATACGACTACTTGCTATTGCTTGTTGTAGTTGATAAGGAGAAGGTGTATCCTGTAGCTTGTAAAATCAAGATTGTAAAGGTGTTCTTGTCACCCGTGGAAAGCAAGCGATTATAGTGAAATTCTGTACGATGGAGTGTAGAACTGGATATAAGATTGGTTAATCTGGACCAGTATAAATATCCTAGTGTTATTTACTTTACTGTGTTTTATTTTATTACTTATTTCATTATAATTGCAATTTGAATAGATATAGCAAATGCAATTCACTCCTCTAGTGTTTGAACAGCCTTCAAATCCATTAACATTGTGTTGTAAACACCTCAATTCCTCAATAGAAACAAAACCCAATTAGAAATTTAAAATAGAAATGCAGAAGAAAAATGGCCGTTGTATACCCTCAACGCACAACTCTAATGATGTTTCAAAGGAAAAAGAATAAACAAATATGGAAAACAATACCGAAGAGCGGGAAACTGAAAATCAAACAATGACTTAGAAATAAAATCAAGAAATTGTATCCATCCAGTTTGCAGAATTTGATCCGTCTTTAAATATCGATTAAGAATCCCTCAAAATTGAAATAGAGAAATCTATCTCTTTGGAAATCAACAAAGCAAATTCTAGTAAAGACATGGTAATAGAAGACAGTGATGAAACAAAAGAAGTGGAAACAATTTCTTAAAGTAAATCAACATAAAATATACCAATTATGAATGAAGAGACCCTTCTATCTGAAGCCACAAAAATCATTTTCAATTCTCCTTCAGTTAAAAAGTCATCAAAGACCAAATATAAAAAGAAAAAAAAAGAAAAACAAAGAAATTGAGTGAGATTAATCCCAACTCCAATAAAGCAGACAGCAGCAAAATAAATATTACTACTGGCAATGATTTTAAAAACAAATACATTGCAAAAAATCCAAAGTGGAAAGCTCAAGTCAATGTAATAAATAAAGACTCATACAAGAAATCTACGAAAAAAACAAGGAAAAGAAGCAAAATTTAAAGCTTTTATGTGATTTATAACCTTTATCGTATCTTTTATTATATAATGACGATAATTTCTTGAAATGTTAGGGGGTTGAATTCCCCTGAAAGGCGGTTAGATTTATCGATTTTGATTTACACTTTTACGCGTACCATCATTGCCATGTCAAAGCATAAATTAAATGATAATAATATTAATGCCCTTTATTAATTGTTTTCTAACTGGAAATTATTTAATATGGATGGTAATGGAAGAGTGATAATGGCATAAGATTCTAATATTTAGGAATTAGATAAATATTTCATGGACTTTCAGTATCCGCTGCTACTTTAAGAAAAAAGGTGGACTTCATCTAAATGTTACTTTTGTTTATGCCTCAAACAGTGATAATGATAAAATATTTTTTATGGAGTTACTTAGATCTCTTAGATAATAAAACCATCAATGCTTGGGTTGTTTTAGGTGATTTCAACATTGTTATGCGTATAATAGAAAAAAGAGAGTTCTGTTATTCCTTTTAAAAGATTAGAATTCTTTTCTAATTTTTTATTATTAAAAACAGGTTTAATTGAACACTTTATTTTTGATAATAAATTTACTTGGAAGTCAGGGGAGTTTAGAAACATTCACTGCAGGTTGGATAGGATTCTTGTTAATCAAAATTTTGTTAACAACTTCCCTAATTATAAATGTTCAACTTTAGCTCAAGGTACTAGTGATCAAACCCCCTTACTTATAGCTTTAACTTCTGATCATAATGGTAATGCAATTTTTTCTTTTCGTTTCAAGAATGTGTGGATATATGACACAAAGTATAAAATTATTATTAGCAAAAACCTTAATCTTAGGTATTCTGGAACTGTTCAATTTAAATTTAAAAGCTTTTTGCAAAACACTAAAGGGAACATCAAAATTTGCAACAAGCATAAGAAGAATAAGAAATTTAGCAATCTTAGACAGAAATGTTTGAGGTTGTAAGACAAATAAAACTATGAAGGCTCAAACCATTTGAATGCTAACAATTTTTTTTAGTATTCAAAAAGATTTAATCAGTGAGCTGCATACTGATGCTATGAATTTAAGACAGAAAGCCAAGGTGGACGGGCTTAAAAGTGGTGGTACACCTAGTAAATTTTTCTATGTCAAAATGTCTAGTAGAAAGTAAGCTATTGACATATGAAAATTTCTAAATGTAAAAGGTGAGGTCATGAATGACTTTGATAAGATTAAAGATGAAGCCATTTTCTATTTTACAAATTTTTACAATTCCAACGATAACATAGATAACTTCCTCTCTATTCTCTGTTGGTACAAAATTTGTATTGCTTTCAAATAGTAATAAAATTCTGTTAGCCCAGACTGATTTGGATACAATTTAAAAAAATATTAATGCTAAAGATGATAAAAGCCCAGGTCCAGATTGGTTTGGGGCTAAATTGTATAAGACACTGAGATGATATTTAAACATCTCTTTTTGATGTTGTTAACGAATTTTTCTTATCTGGTAAAATTCTTAAAAGCATGAATCATACATTTGTCGCTATAATCCCTAAAGTGAAAGTCCCTAATTGTATTGGGACTACAAACCTATAGCTTGTTGCAATTTTATTTACGAAATCATTGCTAATATCCTTAGTAATAGGATTAGGATTTTTTTTCTCAAAGTACCTTATTTCTGAAAATCAATCTGCCTTTATTCCTGGCAGACTAATTGCTAAAAATACTTTATTAGCTCATGAGATGCTTAGGGATTTCAACAATAATGATAAGAATAAATTATGAAATAAAATGGATCTTCAAAAAGCCTTTGATAAAATTAATAAACTTTTCATCATTCATATGATGAAGCAGTTTGGATTTGATGATCATTTTTCTAATATGGTTAAGGAGTGCATTTGTAATGTATCATATTTCATTCTTATAAGTGGCTCCTCATGTGGCTTTGTACACAGTAATAGAGGAATTAGGCAGGGGGTCCACTTTCCCCTTGCTTATACACTTTTGTTATGTAATACTTTACATAACCGATGGACATGGAGCTTCTTAATGAAAATATTACGCCTATCAACAATATTTCTCCATGCATCTCCCATCTATTGTAGCAATAGAGAGGATATTTTAAACTTGCTAAAGTTTTAGAAGGGTGTCCTCCCTGTTAAATATCTGGGCTTACCGTTGAGTACAAATTAGATCAAGGATGCCGATTGTGCCAAGCTTCATGATATGATTCATAGCAAAATAGATCATTGGTTTAGTAAGTTTCTATCTATAGCAGGTAGATTAGAACTTACTCACACGGTCATTACAGTCATTATCCTATATTGGATACAATCTCATAACATTCCTACTAAGGCTATGGATAAAATAGAAAAAACTTGTGCTAATTTCATTTGGAAAGACAAAAGTCATAAAATTGCTTAGAGTATTATAACCAAAACAAAAGAAGCAGGGTGTTTAGGCCTTAGAAATTTTAAGGACTTAAGTAATGCATGAAATTTAAAGATTTTTTGGAAATTCATTGATGGTAAATCTCTTTGGGCTAGGTGGATGAAAGCTAAATACACGAGGAAGATTTTTTTTGGAGCATGCGCATTGAGAATCATTATTCCTTTATTTGGAAAAACATTCTAAGAAATTGGTAAACTGGATCCTAATTAATTAAGGGAAAATTCAAGAATGGTAAAAATGCTAGTTTATTGTTCGAACCATGGATATCTGGTATATCTATTATTAACGTATTAGGCTGGAACAATCTTTATCTTGTAGGTGTAGATGAATTCAAAATTAATAGTATAATTCATAATTCTTCCTATAATACCATTTTTCATCCAACCGTAACGACCCACTTTTTCAGTACAGTTTAATCCGACATGCAACGACACATGTCAACTCAAAATGTACAAAAAAGTGTATAATTAGGAGAAAGAAATTAGATGGTGAGAAATGAAAGAAAGAAATGTTAGAATAGAAGAAGAAGACCAATAACAAAGAATCAGAGTAGAAATAGAACCTCATAACGGAATGGACAAAATATAATATATCAACAACTCTTTACTCAAAAGAAAATCGTATATATATATGATTACATATTAGAGTACAACATTAGATCAATAACACAGCGGAAATAAATTTATACTAGTAATTACGGAATTACGTCTAAACTCTAGCTCCTCTTCTGAAGGTTTAAGCAAATACTAATTCAACCTAGAAATGCACTCGGCCTGACCGAGCCAATTTTGCAACAAGCAAAATCACATGGATTGTCAGTCTGGTAGACTTTCAGTGATAAAACTCATAACATAAACAATTTGTTTAGCATTAGAAAATCCTTTGAAACAAAATGATAATCGTAAGACAAGGTCACCATCTAGGATAACCCAAAACATAGACAGTTTTACCTTACGATAACCCAAAACATTTTTGATATCAAATCCAGTGATATTATAATATTGTCTACATCAATTAAATAACCATCTAGGAGAATGCTTGCATCTCCCGCTCCACATACTTAGTATATAATCAAAAACTGCCTGGTGATTATTGGAGATTGGATTTCCAACATGACAAGGTCACCTTCCGATCCGTTTACTCTAAAGAGGATACACTGAGGTTTAACAAGAAAATCTTGCAACCCAGCCCCTCATTCAACTTGAGTGTACTAGATATATTTTCACCCACGGTTGCCCAACCATCGTTTCCCGTAAGATACAGAAGCGAAAAAAATAAATGATTTTTCTCTAAATGGTGACAATATACTCTTATGAGAATGACCCACATAGCCATGCTGCCTGCCCGATTTCAGTAATTTCTCGCTGATGAGGTCTGAGGTCACGATTACCTTTCACGGAACATTACATCAATTCTTTGAATGCCACATCATCAAATCCATCAAATCACTAATTGACGTCCACAAATATACTCTGGGTGTTAAGCTAAAAGTAGTTTCCTTCTCCGCCACCAAGCTTGATATATTTATAAAAATCAATTTACGTGAGTTTCAGGAAATGCTCTGTCAAACATTCATCCGTACAAGTCATCCAGCAACATGATGAAATGAAGGCACCCTCCTACCGCATCCTACATAAGAATCACCCCAAGGATCAGTAACGAGTAGTCCTTGCAATCTGTAGATTTCAACCACGACAAAATTACAGTTTAATTCTGAGAGCTAATCAGAGATTATAAGTAGTTCTTCCGTTTTGTGAAGATCTATGGTCTTCAATTCTCCATCTTTATTAGCATCTCAGAAAGTTAGTTTCGAACGAAATGTTGGTTCGAAGTGGTTTTGGGTCTAGTTCCATCCTGATCTCTTCGAACTAACATGTCAAAAGTCCAATAGGATATTTCATTGATAGTCGGGTTTTTAGCTATCAAATCAAAATAATACGATCAAGTACATCAGCAGCTTAGGCCTTTTTAATTTAAAATCATTCATTAAAATTCTTTATCGATCTTTGAAAATTATTTCATTGATTTAAAATTGATTCCATTTACTTATCATGACAAATCATCTTTATTTCCGTTATTTGGAAACAATGACTATATTCTTAACTCTTAAGAATAATGTATTTAGAAAATTCCTCTTTATTTCCTTTACTTCCAAAATATTGCTATACTTTCATAAAACTTATTTTATTTCCTTAACTTTGGAAATATCAATATATATTATTAATTCAATGGCACAAATCCAATTATAAATTTTTATACAGTACAAAACAATGTCAAGCGACATATTTATTATTATATAACCCAAAGCGGCTTTAACAAACTTCAAATTCAAAGATTACAATTTGATACTGACACTTATTGAAATATAATTAATTTCAAATATTTACCTCTGTTTCCAACCCAATATAACCCTTTTCCATTACCTCTGAAAAACCATCACCATTTACTTATTTTTTAGAATAAGTGTATTACAAACCATACTATTTTCATTATCTAGAAAATAGTGTTATATATCTAACCAAATGGTATAAATATAGTCACACTTCAAACTTGGGCCTAACAATGTTAAATTAAACATTGTTTACTTTAAAACCTAATAGTTTTGATTACATTTCAAAATCTTGCAAATAATGTTGCAATATTCCTTTTATGGAAATAATAAACTAATTTCAACATCCTTTACCATTACAAACTAATACCATTGCTTGTTAATAGTGAAGTCGTTCAAGTTAGGGTATTTTATTTACCTCTCAGGCCTTGATCGACAATTTGAGATAGATAAAAGTCCATAACTCGAAAACCCATATTATTTATAACCAAGTCTTATTTTCTATTTTATTTGAAATATGGTTTTATAAACCATATCCTTACTTATGAAAACATCTATCGATTATAACCATTTTTAACTTAATTCGTTGATTAGGAAATTGTTTACTAAAATATTAACCATTCTTTTTAAACCTCTTTACACAATTCCATTTATAACTTGGATGATAACACATTTACTAAATACTTTACCCAAAACCATTTAACATCATATTATAAAACTAAAAATTTGGATTTTATAACTAAAATCCTTTGTCAACTTCTTTAGCCAAATCCATGTAACGTTCTTTATCGTTGCCTCTTTGACAATTTTCTTCCGATTCGATTCATTATACTTAAATTCATTTTATTAAGTAAACATCTCTTTAAATTATATTTTGCTTTTATTTCCCTTTTATAAACTCTTCCAACAAAATTTAGATGTTTATTATAAAATCTCTTTAAGAACTTTCACGCATATCTAATTTAAATCCCATTACAACTCGGTTATCGTCTTTAATGAATCTCATATAAGAAGAATCACTTTGATTGTTAAAATAATAATTAACTTCATCATTTACTGAAGTAAAAGTAGTTTAATTCATTATTAATTATTATTTTTAAATTAATATTATTAAACAATGACTAACTACATTAATGGTTGTCAAAAATATTTAAACATCATTAAATAAAAAGGTAAGATATAATTTAAGAAATCTTTTAAATTTAAACAACTTTTTACTAAACTATTTTAATTAGATTAATTGAAAACAAATTAATCTAATAATCACTTTCAATCGAAATAGTAGACTTAGCCAATCTGAAATCATCAGTTAACTTGTTAACTGGTTTCAATTACTTCTTCCTATTAGATTGATATAGTTAATCTATTAATATTTCTTAACTATTTTCTTAACAATTATCCCTAATTATTAACTTGTAGGTTAATTACCACTTTATCCATTTACAAAACTTATTCGAATATAGAATTCTAATCATATAATCGTTTTATAATACTTTTATAAAAATCAGTTTATAAATATCGATTTATTTCTAGAACTTCACTGGTATATAGAACATAAAATATAATTAGAAATCTAGCTTCAGTTATAAAATTATAATTTATAACTTAACTTCGTAAATTCGCCTGACGACAAATCAATGTCTTAACAAAAAGGTCGTTGCTGCCAATCCCTTAATCAATACCATATATTGATTAAAAACACAACAACGTTGAATTTTAATTCAACATTGAACATCCAAACAGGTTTACAATGTCACTTAGGTTTAAAAGATCATATATAAATAATATGAAAACAAACAACATTCAAAATATTTGAGGAATCCGGTTGGATCCCTCCAACCTGTTCTTCCCTACATCACAGTTCATATCATTTTATAACTGCATATGAGATAGAAGTTTAATTTAATTCATCTAAGATAACAGAAATATAAATATTGACACCGTTAAACACAAAACAACAATAATCACCCAATGCATCCAATCAACCAATTTAAACGATCAATGATGAATATGAATTTTATCACATCATAGGATTCCAGAAAGAGTGAGTTAACTCACCATTAGTTTTTGATTTGACGATTCGATGAATTCAGGTCGTTTCATTTAATTTTAAACAATCGTTTAAAATTAAATGAAATTCCGATTGTTATTAAATGAAATTCCGATTGCTTCCACTTACTTCCGATTCCAACCAAACTATTGGAGAATGGAATGTTGATGATGTTTTGATGACAACAACCTTGTTTCAATCATTATCATTATTGATTATAAAATATATACTAACACTTCTATCAAGAATATATATATATATATATGTATATGCAGGTTAAAAATATTGAAGTCTGTACAGTAAAGAGATTCAAGATTTCAAAGGAGAATCAAGACTCATGAGTATCAAGATATCAAGAGTCCGAGATTATCAGAGTAATAAAGTCTAGTTATTATGTAAAACTCTGAATAGCACTCCAACTCTGTTTTCAAAATATTTCTTTTTCAATTATTTTTAAATTGATTTCAAACTCTTTTCAAAAATGATTTTTAATCATTTATGGATTTTAAACTTATGATTTCAAATATATATATATTATAAAGTTTTATAATTATATATGTTTATAATTATATTATTTTATATAGTTTTTTAATCACATGTTTAAATCATATTTTATTATGTTTTTGTACTTGAAAATGTTATTTTAACAACTAGTTTTATTTTAGGAATTTCTAGAATAAATATATTAGTATAAATACTTTAAAAATGATTTAAATTTAAATATATAACATATATGTTGACATACATGAATTTACATGTCGATATATAATTGAAATATTTTTTTAATTTGAAATAGTTGTGTCTTTACATTTTAAAACGTTTCGGAAACAGTTGTGTCCTTTGGAACACTATGTAAAGGCCTTAATTTTGAATTTTTTTTATAACTTATCTTCTAGTTCTTTCTCCCTTAACATAACACCATTATTATTTTCAAATTTCTAATATTATACACTTATATTCTGCCGAATTCAAAACAAATTATATCGTTCTTCTTTTAAATTCATTATTCATCAAATACTCTATGTTTGGAAGTGCTACCCAAGAGTTCTATGGCAATTGTAATAAAAAATAGTGAGGGTGTTTTCCCTTATAGCCCGTAAACCAAGGAAAAGGATAGGGTGTGTTCCTTGTATCCCATAAATCAAGGAAAATGATAGGTTGTGTTCCTTGTAGCCTGTAAATCAAGGAAAAGGAGCGGTGTTAGCTTTGCATCCATAAAATCAAGGACGTTGCAATTGGATACTGATATTAATAAAACTCTATGCAATTCAGCGTTGCACGGGACTGGACGTAGGAGCAATCTGAACCAGTATAAAAATCTGGTGTGTTCTTCCCTTTGTTGCATCTTACTTTTATTTATATCTGCATCTATGATTTTTTCTATTGTGATATTCATTCTGTGATTCATATAATAGTTCAAGTAATTGATAATTGGTTAAGATTCTATAAATTCTTTAAAACACTATTCACCCCCTTCTAGTATTAGTTTTGCCTTAAGATACTTGATTCTCAACCCTAACAATTGGTATCGGAGCATAGGTTTTCAAAATTTCATCATCTTAATTTTGGAAATATTAAATGGCAACCAACACTAGAATTGCTAATAGTAATAGTTCTTTTATACAGGGTCAGTCCATTGTTAGACTACCACTATCTAATGGTAATAATTATTCTTATTGGGCATGTAGAATGAAAATATATTTACAATCTATAGAATTAGACACTTGGAATATCACACAAACTGAATATGTTGAACCCACTACTAATTATGCACAATGGACTGATGAACAAAAGGCCTCTGTGCAAAATAATTCTAAGGCTATGAATATGTTATTCTGTTCATTAGGTAGAAATGAATTTAATAGAATATCAGTTTATAAATCTGCTTACGAAATATGGAAAACCTTGCAAGTTACTCACGTAGGAACAAATAAAGTTAAACAAACAAAGATATCAATGTTAACTAATCAGTTTGAGTTATTTAAAATGAATCAGAATGAATCTGTCTTCGATCTGTACAGCAGGTTCCAGAAAATCATGCATTCGTTAATGGCTTTGGGGAAAACTTATTCTGAAGAAGATAAAGTCAGAAAAATCCTTAATTTTTCAACTCCAGAGTGGGATCAGAAAACACTAGTAATTGAAGAGGCCAATGATATTAGTGAAATGAAGACTGAGGAGTTAATCGGGAATTTGATGTCATTCGAAGTACAGTTACAAAAAGAAAGGAGAATAAGTCGTTAGAAAAGAAATCTATAGCGTTCACAGCAACAACTGATGGTTTTGATTCAACAGTGAGGGTGATGAATAAATTTCCTTATTGACAAGCAATTTCATAAAAAAATTGAAAAATAGAAGGAGAAATAACTTTCAGAAAAATAATCAAGGAAGTTCAGGAAAAATACCACGAATGGTAGATGCTACAATTGTAAAGAACCAAGCCATATAAAAAGGTTGTATCCATATCCTGATAGATCGAATCAACAAACAAACAATGATTCGTCAAAAAAGAGGAAAATATAATATGTAGCAAATTTAGATGATTCAGATTCATCATCCATTTACGAAGAGCCATAGGAAATTCAAATATGTGCTTCACAACAATTCAGGAACCAGAAAATATCGAAGCAATGGATCTAAAAATCAGGTACGTCTTAATTAATAATTTTTGGTTGAAATGGTTGAATGGATGCTTGTTTGCTTGCCTTGTTTGAAAATTTAAATTTTAAAATTTAAATTTGAAATTTGAAATTCAAAATAATAATATAATAATAAAAATTTATTCTAAAAGGTTTTTAAAATTAATACCTCATGAAATAACTAAACAAAGAATACAAAATATTAAAATAATATTACGAAGTCAAAAAGAAAATTGAATTTTTGATTGACACATATATATCGACATACATGAATATACATGTCGACATATGCACCAGAATTTGAAATTCAATTTTGAATTTCAAATGTTTAAACTTTCAAACTTCCCACCTCCTTTTCACCAACTCCTAAGGTTTGAAAAGGCGTCCTTCTATTCAGAAAAGATGTGTCCCTTTGGTCTCTATTTAATCATCTATTCAATAATACTCTTTCTACCTCTCATTCAAAATTCAAAACTATTTTCTTCATTCTATACTCTTCAAAACTATTCTCTAATGGCTTCCTCAAGTACTCCAAAGACCACGAGACTTACTAAGACTCTCAAGGGTCATCTCTATAACAACCCGGAGGCTATCTAAGCATACATCGATTATGTTATGAATGGAAAAACATGGGAACATTTTCTGTTTTTGAAGATTTTGCAGTATGTGATGTTCCTACTCTTTTGAATCAAAATAAGTTTCAAGTTTGGTCAATTCTCGGGATAACGATGAAGTATATTACCCAAATCTTGTCAAAAAGTTTTAAGAGAATTTAAATCAAGGATTTTATGAAGGAAATGAAAACCAAGTTTGGAGTAGCGTGAAAGGCACTCAGATTATTTTGGATAGTGATGTTTTGGGAACTATTTTGAATTGCAAGAAAATGGGTGCAAATTTTTCAGATTTCGAAATTGATGAACATGATTTGGAAACTTTTCACCATATTTTTGAAAGCGATGAACATATGGAATTCAAAAATCCTTTTCCCCCCCCCCAAAAGCAAGAATTGTAAACCTTCTTCTTCAACACACTCTTACTCCCCATTTCAGAAATTTTAATAATCCTACTCTCAAGGTCCAAAAAGCTCCTTTTGCCATCTTTGGCACTTATGATATAAATTGGTATGAAGTGATTTTAAGAGAATTCAAACCAAAAGGGATGTCAACAAAAGAAAACACTCTCTATCATGGAATTTACCTTACCCGAATCTTTAAATATTTTGGAGTGGATTTCAAAGGAGAGGAATTTGTCTCTAGAAAGGTCTTTATTTCGGGAAATATATCCCTTTTGCAAATTCCAATCATTTTCAAATCGTATGAATCATATGCCGAAAAGCAAGCTAGATTGGTAAAAGAAGGAAATAAAATAGATATCAAAGGAAATGAATCCTCCATGGAAAGTATATAATTTCTCACTTCAAGTAGAGCCATATCCAAAGAAGCAAATTTTCAAAACTAAGTCAAATTAGCCAATTAAAACAAGGGTACGTCGACATATAACTGCTATAAATTTAAAATTGTTCAAATTTGAATTCTTTGATAAACGAATTCCAGACTCTATATATATCATTTTCTTCCAATAAAAAACTCATTTTACTTCTTTATTTTTTCTTTAACCATTCTCTCTCTATATAATCAAACTAATGGCTACTTCTATTCATGATCTAAGTGAAAATCTTGATGAGAATATTCTATCTATCATTCTTCACAATCAACGTCATTTGGAATTAAGTCAGATAAAATGATTGAACAACAAGAAAAACACTTTGATGTTATCCATTGTATGATCTCTTCTCTTTCCAGACATGAAGATAACAACATCACTAGAGCACCTCTCACCAAAGACAACGAAGACTGGGAAGTCGCAAGAGTGTATCCAATCATCTATGGAGATGGATGGGTCGAAATTCCAAGAGATGTATGAATAAATAACTTATTTGATTTATTTGTATGTTTGTTATATGGTATGCTTTCGAATTTAAAGTTAAAAAATTTATTAATGATTAGCCTTGTAAATATTGTATGGATTGGTTGTTTGGTTTGAAATATACAATGGTTGTATTGATTATACTCTTGTATATTTAACTTTGTAGAATTACAATAGCATAGTCATAAATTTAGGGGAAGATATAAGAAAATTATAGATTTAGAGGGAGTTATAAGAAAAAGAATAGATTCAGGGGTCTTATATATAGAATTAGTCACTAATATCATTGATAGTATAAATTTAGGGGGAGTATAGATAGACATACTTTTTGTTGATGACAAAGAGGGAGAAATTATAAAATAGGTATAGTTTAAGGGGCAGTTAGAAGAAATTCATGATGAAAGGGGGAGTAATCGAAGAATCAGATTAACAGGTAATATCAAGTATGAATATTTTATAAATCAAGGTTGTCATTATCAAAAAAGGGGAGATTATTGAAGAATGGATTGTTGATAATGTCATGATGACAACAATCTCGTTTCAATCATTATTGATTACAAAATATATATTAACACTTTTATCAAGAGAATATATATATATATATATATGTATGTATGTATGTATGTATGTACATGCAGGATTTATATGCAGGTTAAAAATATTGAAGATTGTATAGTTAAGAGATTCAAGATTACAAAGGAGAATCAAGACTCATGAGTATCAAGATATCAAGAGTCCAAGATTATCTGAGTAATAGCTAATGCTTATGATCGTATGTCCTGGTTTTTCATCATCAAGGTCCTAAGGGCTTTCGGGTTTCCCGAACCCCTATCGATCTTATCTGGAGGCTCATTTTCAACTGTTGGTATCCGTTCTCATCAATGGATCAGCCAACGGGTACTTCAAAGCGGGTAGGGGACTTCGTCATGGAGATCCTATTTCCCCTTCTCTGTTCCTTATCACCGCTGAGGCTTTTGTACGTGGTTTACATTCCCATACGATAGCAAATCCGATTCATCGCTTTGGCATCACTTCGGCTGCCCGTTCATTTCTTCCTTATCCTTTGCTGGCGACATTATCATTCTCACGAATGGTAGCCGTCGCTCAGTCTGTCGCCTTATCTGCCTCATTCAACAATACGAGAGGTGTTCAGGCCAACTCGTTAATACTGCTAAAAGTTGCTTCGTTCCAGCAAGTGACTTTTCTATGGTTAGATATTCGTGGATTGAAACCTTCACTGGTTTCAAAGCTGCGCCCCTTCTCTTACCATACCTCGACATTGTACTTTACAGAGGTCATAAGCTCAACGCCATTTTCGACCCCCTGACCGATAGGTCCCGGGGCAAGATCATCACGTGGAATGCGACGCTTCCCTCTCAAGTAAGAAGACGGTTCTCATAAAGCCAGTGCTTGACTCTATAGGATCGCACATATTCGCCGTTATGACTCCTACCGCTTCTTTCTTCCGGTCGTACCGGTCCTTGGCTTCGTCCTTTTTCTAGGGGAAAAAGGTCAACGCTAACCGTCATCATTGGGTTTCATGGGACGTCGTTTTTTGTCCCAAAAGTGAAGACGGCTTGGGCGTTCGAAATCCAAAGGATATGGTATAGCTTTTTCTTGTAAGCTATGGGCTTGGTTCGACACGAACGACTCCTTATAGGAGACGTTCCTTCAAGCCAAATACCGCAGACTTCAGGCTTCGATCTTCACCAGTGTCCCATCTTATGCTAATGAGACATGGGAACGGATGAAATCCATAAAGGCTTTTTCGGATTCACGTGGAGGAAGATCCGGATGGCACAATAGTCCCTTTTCAGTTAGGGCGGCGTGGAGCTCGGAGAAGGTGCCAGCTCCACGTCTCCTACTCTTCTCTTTCAGTTGGGATGTTCGTATTCCCTCAAAGGTCTCTCTTTTTATGTGGAGGACCCTACACGATGTGCTTCTGATTGACGACAATATAAATAGGATTGGCATCCCTTTTGTGCCCCGTTGAAGGTGATGTTGGTCTAGTGACACGGAATCTATAACTCACTTGTTCTTCCTTGGTTTCTCAGCCAAAGTTGTTTGGAATTACTTTGGGAACTTGGTTGGTCTTCGAGGTAATGCGTATTCTCAGGCAGTTTTACTGAGTTTCTGGTGGAACGAAAACTCAGGTAAATCTGTTAGATCGATCCTCTTTCGGTCGATCCCTTGCCATGTCTATGGCATATCTGGTGCTCGAGAAATAAAGCAATTTTGGATGAGGTACCTATGATTTCTACTTTCATCAACCTAAAGGTAAGGAATGATGAGTTCCTTGCATATCGTGCCAGACCTTTTAGAGATTCAATTGTTCCCAATCGAGACGGTTGGCTGGAACCTTTGATATTACATCGGTCCCAATTACCCCTTGAGAGGGGGTTGGTTGAATTTTTTTTTCCTCTGGGATTGGTGGGATCCGTCCCACCATCCCTTCATCACCTATCACCCCCTTCCCCCTAAGCACTGGTATGGTTTGTTATTGCTATAGGGCCTAGATATAAAGGTATACTGGATCGCTGGGCTAAGGATCGCTTGGAGCTGGAGTAGCTATCTTGCTTTTTGAAGTTATTGGACGGACTGGGTTCTGGCATCATCTGTTCTTAGAGTTGATCGGCCTTTTTCATGTTCAGAACCTTGTTTAGCGGGGTATGTTGTTGGGATGGATACTTGTTTAGTCGGTTGTCGTTCCGCTTATCAATGGAGTTGGCCTTGCTGGTTGTTTGTTTCACTATGGTCTTCATCCGATTTGTGTACTTGCATCTCTTTTTGTTTTTTATGTTCTGCATTGGCTTTTGTATGCTGCACTATTTGGCATGTTGTGTGCACAGATCATGTAGCCATTTCTATAGATCTGTTTTTGTGAGTCAATGAAGAATGGCTAGATTCTCCTTTTTATTATAGATATTTCCTTTAAAAAAATATTATCAGAGTAATATAGTCTAGTTATTATGTAAAACTCTGAATAGCACTCCAACTCTGTTTTCAAGTTAAATTATTTTTAAATTGATTTTAAACTATCTTCAAATTGATTTCAAACTCTTTTCAAAAATGATTTTTAATCATTTAAGGATTTTAAACTTATGATTTCAAATATATATATATATATATATATACACTATAAAGTTCTATAATTATATATGTTTATAATTGTATATATCTTTTAATTATATTTTTAAATCATATTTTATCATGTTTTTATACTTGAAAATGTTATTTTAACAACTAGTTTATTTTAGGAATTTCTAGAATAAATATATTTGTTTAAATACTTTAAAAATGATTTAAATTTAATTACATAATATACATGTCGACATATAACTGAAATATTTTTAAATTTTAAATAGTCGTGTCTTTTCATTTTAAAATATTTTAGAAAGAGTTGTGTCCTTTGGAACACTATATAAAGGCCTTAATTTCAAAAAAAAATTATAACTTATTTTCTCCTTCTTCCTCCCTTAACATACCACCATTATTCTTCTCAAATTTCTAAGATTATACCCTTATACTCTACTAATTTCAATACAAATTATTTCATTCTTCTTATGTTTTAATTCTCTATCAAATACTCTCTGTTTGGAAGTCCTACTCAAGAGTTCTAGGGCAATTATAATAAAAAATAGCGATAATGTGTTCCATGTAGGCCGTAAATCAAGAAAAAGGAGCGGTGTTAACCTTATAGCCGTGAAATTATGGGTGTTGTAATTGGATACTGATATTAATTAAATTCTATGCAATTCAGCGTTGTGTAGCGCTGGACTTGGAGCGATCCGAACCAGTATAAAAATCTGGTGCGTTTCTTCCTTTTCTGCATTTTACTTTTGTTTATATCTGCATCTGTGAATTTTTTTTTGTGATATTCATTCTGTGATCCAAATAGTAGTTTAGGTAATTGATAATTGGTTAAGATTTCTGTAAATTCTTTAAAACACTATTCACCGCCCTCTAATGTTAGTTTTGCCTTAAGATCCTTGATTCTCAACCCCAACACAAACTAGCTTGACTGCGCAGTATTCTTCACTGCGATTCCAAAGTAACTTGTTTCGCGCAATTCTGTAATGAATATATATGCACGTTATAAGTTTTAACTTAAATTAAAATAAATAAATTTCTTAACCATGTTATTAGTTTAGTTAATTACGTTAATAACTGTATTTAATGTTTATTAATATGCGCATAATCTTCCTTTCATCGTTATCAAGTCCGATCCCCTATTCGAATAAAAACCCATCCTCCTCAAATCCACATCGTCGTTGATCCTGACCCCTAGACGCCGACTGATCCCTACCGCCACCTTAGCCCTTCCATGTAGCGCCACCGCCGATCAACATGGCCCTCCACGTCGCCTCCTTTATCGGGAAAACAACCTTGAATGAAATCCATTCATACCTCAAAATTGACCATCTCCGATCACCAATCGATACCATACTTTGCCAGGACTTCCGCCTCCCTCCCACCAACATTTAATCTTCGGACCCCACGATTTATCATTGACCAAAGCTACCGGATTTTGACGAAACAGAAAAATCACTTCCAAAAACATACAACCACATTTATCTATGAACCGCGACCACTTTCGACCACCACAGGTCACCAGACCGGTGCCAAAACTTTGACCTCTCTCCTCTCCACAACTCTCCTTCAGACCATATCACCGGAAAGTGACTACAATGCACGAATTTCGTGGAAATACGAAACTCCATTTTCTCGTTGTCTTCGATGATTCCGGCCACCTCAAACCAGTGTTGGCCGCCAAATTTTACCAATAGGTCTCCTTCAACATCCTCTCCAACTTCCTCCAATTCCTCACCATTTGAGAGATATAATTTAAAATGTGGAAGCGGGTTTAAATGTAAATTGTGGCTGATTGATTTGGGAATTGAGGGTTATGGTTAGAGTACTTATATAGAGGAAATTTATATTATTTTATATTGAAGTCTAACGTTATTTTCTTTGAAAACGACTAACGATATTTTGGATTATTATTATTTTATTAGCTCGTGCCTATCGCCATTTCTGATTGATGTTTATTTATTCGTATGATCACATATGAACTTCGATTGCGATGAAAATGGGAATCATGCGATAGTTTGACATTCCGGACCCAATGAAACTTGTTTTGTCGAAATCCGAGTCTGTTAGCTCAAACAATGCTTGTAGTGACCCGAACTTCCCCGTCCCCGAAGAGAAGAGAAAGAACGAATTACATTGAGGACAAGACAAAATAGAACGCAAACAGAAGAACATTTCATTGTATATTACAACAATTCCATCAGATACAAGAATATACAGAGTATAAATGAATAATATACACATTTGATAAATATCAGAGATTCAAATTACATTTAAATACATCGCAGCGGAAAATAATACAAAACACAACTGAAAGTAATACACGGATACAGAGCATTCCGAGCATCGTTCCAACTGTAAATCAGGATCCCGTGAATATAAATCTGCAAAACCAAAACTACTAGCTGCCCGTGTGGAAAATAGGGGCACCCAGAGTTTAGGTTAAAACAATAAACTCCAGGTCAGTCATGTGACTGGTGTGAGAACTAAAACAGTTATTAATCTTTATTTTAAAGTTCGGTAAATCAAGGGACCACGCCGTATAACATGGAACGGGTTTCCTCCCAAGAATACCAGTGCATAAAACAAACATCGCAATGCTAAATAAAGAAGAATGAAGCTATTATAAGACCGAGGTCCCATCACACAATGCAACACAAGCCGGAGGATAGGGTTTTTACCTTATAATAGCCAACGCATGCTTGATACGTTTAAAACACATTATTTTGATATTACTATAAGTGTATAGTGTCAAAACAATTTCAATCATAAATATCAATCATAGGCGGCATAAGTGCCCCATCCCACTATGTCGCCATACTAGGCTCTACAAATAAAACCGCAATACACGTGTTGGAAATTGGATTTCCCTCATGAGTCGAGGCAAGGGGCAAGCTCCTCTCCGATTCGAGACACTCTAGCAAATGTCTCAGGACCCCACTATGGTCCTTGGATCTTCAGGGCCGGTCCTCTCTTACTTTTGAGGATTATTTATTCCTGAACACACGTTTCCCGGTCCTAACAGACCTATATCTGAGGCGCCTCGCATCCAACAACCACACAGGTGAAAAGTATATAAATGTCAGCCAGTTTAAGCACTGACACCACCCATAGCTAGAAAGAAACGTCGTGCTCTCCCTGTAGTCACTATCCCGTTTTTGACTCATACCGAGGTGTGAGGCTCGCGAATTCACGTTATACACAAAGCTACGCCACACAGGTCGTGCTTTGATCGTCAACCACAAGACTTTGCTTTTCAACAGAAGCCTTGATCAATTGCCACTTACGCGTGCCACACTGGCAATTCACTCCATGCGACTGTTGTCCATCGATATACAACCTCTGAGCTCGTATGTCTTAGAGATGGGCGTTAAGCAAGAGAATAAATTCTCCGCCGCCAAACAGATGTATATTTAATAGAGATCAATCAACACAGAATAAAATCCAATGTCAGACACACAGTCCATTAACAAGTTCGTTCTGGGTCTGAACGAAACCGGAGGCACTTTCCTCGCATATCCGTCGATCTCCAGGCACGTCTGGACGATCACCAACTGTTTCTCTCCTCTTAGGTGTACAACCCAATCGAGATCATCAGCAATCACCCAAACGATGTGAAGATTTCCGGTCTTCAACCACCGTCTTCATCTTCGACTTATCACCGAATCAGTTATTCAGAATGGGTATAAACCAGGCCTTTCTGAATAACCCACGTATATAATAAACAAATGTTACACAAACACAACAAACGCCTCATTCCAATTCAGAATATTCTTTATTCACAAAATCACATTCATAGGGAAAGGTTCCCATTAATTTTATCAAAGATAAATTCTTCTAAATTTATTCTTTAATCTTCCTTTGGATATCATTTCAAACCATATCATGGTTTTCCAATCTAGTCGGGATTAGCGAACCACACCGAAGTAATTATTTATTTTATTTCCCAACCCCAACCTATATATCCCATGGAGCAAAACTGGTAATACTCCATATCTAACACCACGGTGTCATCGGTAAAATTAATTATCATTTCACGTTCAAATCTAATTAAAGATTTAACTATCGCTTTAGAGCAAAACTGGTGGTACTCCATTCTCGATCACCTTTCAGATTTGATAATTTAAATTATCAATTCACATTTCAATCTATTTAAAGATTCATTAAAACTCCACTTAGTTTTAATCTTTTCAAAAATCAATATCCTGTCTTTAATTGGGTTAAAAAATCAATGTCATTTAAAACACGATTCACGATAAACCCAAAACCAATTTAAATTCAATTCCAATTAAATATTATTTAATTGGTACACTTCATTGAATCTAAATAGAAAGATTTAATCTTTTTCTCAACTGGGCTTAAGAACAGTGTTAATGAAGACACCATTCACGACAAACCCAAATCACATTTGATATTAAATACAAGGCTCTGAATAGAAAATATATCGGCTTATATTAAATATCAAATAAAAAGTGAATTTTCCATTATAAATTCGTTTTAAATTCATTTCAAATTGATTTCAATTCAATTTCAATCCTGTTCAATTCAAAATATTCGATTATGAAATCACTTTTCAATATTCATTATAAAACGAATAAAATCGATAAAAATATCGCTCGCGTCAAAATAACGCATCTCTAATCAACACGGCTTTATATTTTTTTCAAAAACTTCTTTATTCTATTCAACAAATGAATATTTATTCTATTCAACACATGAATCTATATTTCTTTCAACACTTGACTAATCTCAACAAATGAGTACTGTCAACACGTGACTATTTTTGTTATGTAATATATTTTATAAAATTTTGATAAAGATGTTAATTTTTATTGTTAAAATACTTCGTTCAACACATGAATCTATATACTTTTTTCAACACATGACTAATCTCAACACATGAGTACTGTCAACGCATGAATCTTATTTTACAATATTCTTTATTTTCTCAATTGGAATGAGGCCCAATCAATTACCATATAATGTTAATTATATGGATTCCATACAACACATTTATATAATAGCAACGATAAATAATCAACCATCATCCAAAGTGCACAACACAACTGTCTGTCAACCTATCGATCGACACACAACTAATTATTGGGACTAGTGTACGCCAAATATCATCCCAATACCCGTGTGGGGTTTCACATCAACAAACACTGAATATTATTTGTGCAGTTGGACGACATGTAAAATTTATCGTCCCAATCAATATCAGTTAAAACAGTGTACATAAACAGACCGTCTAGTTTGTAAATGAATATTTTATTTTATTCACACACACGTTAAAAATTATATTTTTAAAGATAAAATATATTATTTCAACACATGAATTTCTATTCAGTTCATTTACACAATAAAATGATATTTTTATTTTTCTAACTTATTTTAGAAAATTTCGGCGACATAACAACACGATACTAGAAACGGGACAAGGCTTAGTCTTATCCCCGGTCTAGTAATGGCCCACGCCATACACATATCAATCAAACCAATTTCAATTCACCAAACAACCAAATTTAGATCAAATAATCTAACCAACTACACAACCAAACAAACAAGTCCATGGTCTGTGGACAATGGTGTCGGGTGCTACTAAACACCGTCTGCATCCTAGTATATATTTATAACTAGAAAAGGAAATTTAAAGTGAGAAGTTCTCACTGACTAGCTAAACCAAACGCCACGACTCTTCTTATGTAGAAATCTTCGTCGTGCTCGCCTTTTTGCCAATTTCACTGCCCGTAGTCACTACATATATAAAAATCACATTTTTATATTGTTGCTACGTATATAAAAATCACATTTTTATACTACTACTATATAGATAAAAATTCTATTTTTATACCGCTGTTCATATAGTAAAGATCAAATCTTTACTATCTATATAATATAAAAATCGTATTTTTATTATCTCTACTATATAAAAATCATATTTTTATATACTTCATTCTTCAAAAACTATAGAAGCTTTAAAACGGAGAAAACTCACATTTTTTCGAACGTTCGGATTTGCTGTTCTGGTTCCAGAATTTGCAAACGAGCTTCAATCTTCACACCATCTTTTTCTCTAGCATAAATTCCGAACAACTTTCGCCTAGTGGTCTTCCTTCCGGAAATGTGCCATTTCGCCGGAAATCGCGAAAAGACAGCATTTTGACAGTGTTTGAACAACAGACTTCGGACGCGTTTTCCCGACAACTCCGCAATGCAAAATGGGACTATCATATACCAAATCGAAGAGAAAATTGTGCTCTTCGACTTTGGTCTTGAGGAACTTTGGCTAGAAACGCACGGTTTGGGAGTTATTCGCGAAATAAGGACAGGGTGTTTTGTGCAAAACGGGAAATTAGTGAAAAATGTGATTTTTGAGGAGGGGCCCACGACCGGAATTGGGTGGCCTGAGGGGGCGCCGGACCTGACTGGAGGTGGGGAGGCGGCTAAGGGGCAGCGGCGGCGGCGGCGGTGCCCGTGGTGGTGGTTTGGGTCATTGGGCTTGCTAGTTGAAAGAGGGAAAGAGGAGGAAGAAGAAGAGGCGAAGGAGAGGAAGAGGAGGAGGAGGAGGGGGCGTGCGGCGACAGACGGCGGTGGTGGAGGTGGGGGAGAGATGCGACAGCCAAGGGAAAGGGGGAGGAGGCCATTTTTGAGTTTTTTGAAGAAGAGAGAGAAGTGAGAATATGAAGAGAGAAATGGAGTAAAAATGATTATATGCTAGTTTCTCGCCTATCGCCTGAACGCTAACGATCTTCAATCGCCGCGGATTTTGAACACGACATAGTAGACGTGAAGACGAGTCCAACGAAACAAGTTTCGTCGAATTCCGAGTTCGTTTGACCGTCCGTTAAAAATCACAAAAATGCTCAGATAAGCTCTAAAAATGCGATTTTGGCGCACCTTTTCTTTTTGCACGCTCACATGCTAACTACAAAAATCATGCCCTCATGGATTTAACCATTATTACACGATACAAATTCAGAAAAAAAAGTAGAATCGAATTCCGAGGTCGTATCAATAATGTTCCTTTGTCAAATGACTGCCCGTTTTTGAACAAATGGTTTTGCTTCGCACGGCCACATACTGACTCTGTTCGACGCGCACTTTGGAACTCAAAAATAATTTGTCATTGTGAATTCAGAAAAATTTATCTTGTCGAATTCTGAGCTCATATGCAAAATTTCACTTTTTTAGGGCTATGTTTTGCTAACCGAAGAGCTCAAGCCAATTGCCACTATTCCGGATATCGGAATATATTGAAGCTTATACTTTTCGGAATTCTAAACGGCATTTTGAAGTCAATGGAAGTGGTTTCGAGTCCAAATTCATCCGTATGCAAAATTGACTTTTTGGGCCATGTATAATTTACATAGCGACTATTCTGAATTTTCAACTGGGCATAACTTTTGATTCCCGCTATGAAATTTTGATTTTTCAGATTCGTTGGAAAGATATTCTCAACTAGATTCTATTATTTTTGGTTTCGCTAAAATCCGGCTTATTTTGCACCCGGTACATTCAATTGAAGTTTGAAATCGAATTATCGAACTACCGCGCCATTTTCAATTCCTTTTTTATATATAAATAATTATTTATATTCTAACGACGAACTATATAAATATATACGTTTGAATTATATTCAAAATAAATTTCTCGTCAGTATTATTTAAAATAATTCATTTTAAATATTCAAAATTCGTTAAAATTACCAAAATAAAAATTTTAAATTGGCTCGCATTTTCCGAGTTGTTACAATCTCCCCCACTTAAAACTTTTCGTCCCCGAAAAGGAACGAAGCCGAAAGTTGTTTTTAAAAACCAACTCAACGTTCATTCTGGCTTCCATTCTCCAACTTTTTAGTTTCTGAGAATTTTCAAATTCTTCAAAAATTTGGCTAACACCCGGAATTTTCGAAAAATTTCGCCATAACCTCCTTTGTACGGGGAGGGGTTTGGAAATTTATTGGGTCGTATTAGGTACCCAATAAATCCTATAAAGCATACACATATTTATAGTGATATATTCTGGTGTTTACAGGGGAGCGTGTATAGACAATAACTCCAGAGAATAAATTCTCGTCACCCTATCAAAGCCTGAGGGAGTGTGTATTTTAGTTGCTCCAGAGAATAAATTCTCGTCACCTCGTCCCGTGTGGGAAATAAATAATCCATGTGCCGTATCTAATGACTAGAGAGACGTGATTATTGTCAACTCCAGACCCGTGTGGGGTTTTTATTAATATGGAAATTTTGCCGTTACAATTTTATATTGTCCATATCAGTCATCAATTCAACCTGTTATATATAGTCCATATATGTCATCAATTCAACCTGTAATATATAGTCATCGCCATACAAGTCTCTCGCTCGTATGGTAAATCTTCCACCTCGTCACACAAGCTCCAAACGCTTGTGTGGTATATGATGAAGTATGCGATATTAAGAAGTATGCCATCTCCAGGAAGTATGCCATGCAGTGTAGTTCAAAATTAATTGTTACTATCCTATGGCGACATTTATTAATTACACACAGAATAACCAGCACTCCGCATCCAATGGCACTCACAGGAGTTGATATAATAATAAAAGTGCGCATCCAACTCATTAAGGTTTACCTATTTGTCGGGCACGCAAATAAATTCTTTACTCAATAGCTAATCCATTTACCTGTTCAAACATATATATGTATATGCATGCTTTTGCAAACAATTTACAATACAATTCAATATTTGGTTCAATTAGGCTAAATAGTTAAAAATATCAACCAAATAAACAAACAACACAACCATCAATCAATTAGTTGATTATCGTTTCAAATTCATAAATTTGATATATATACAGAAAATCATGTTTTTGATGCCAATTCACAACAAATAATCCTAAGTAAATTTTGGTTCTCACACCAGTCTAATGGAAATATATAGATATCACACCTTCGTCACTCGAACATAAATACTGATGATGTCTTGACAATTATCAGTACCATCTCCGGGCGACAAGAATGTGATTCTATATCTATCTAGTATATTAAAACTTCGAATATACGTTCATGACGCGTATACGCGAAATCTTTATATACTCGATTGTCCAAATCAATATAAATAAATTATTCAAATACGTATAAAACGATTTAAATTTCAAAACAAAATTGTTTTCATTTGAAAAATATACTCTTCACACTCGTTCTAGGATACTACTGATCCTATCTCTAACGAGTCATTCTAATTGGATATTACTAATCCAATATCTGATGAATTCTTTCGTACGGTTCTAATGTGTCTTGTTCTCGAGCTCTGTAAACCAAAGCTCTGATACCAACTGTAGTGACCCGAACTTCCCCGTCCCCGAAGAGAAGAGAAAGAACGAATTACTTTGAGGACAAGACAAAATAGAACGCAAACAGAAGAACATTTCATTGTATATTACAACAATTCCATCAGATACAAGAATATACAGAGTATAAATGAATAATATACACATATGATAAATATCAGAGATTTAAATTACATTTAAATACATCGCCGCGGAAAATAATACAAAACACAACTGAAAGTAATACACGGATACAGAGCTTTCCGAGCATCGTTCCAGCTGTAAATCAGGATTCTGTGAATATAAATCTGCAAAACCAAAACTACTAGCTGCCCGTGTGGAAAATAGGGGCACCCAGAGTTTAGGTTAAAACAATAAACTCCAGGTCAGTCATGTGACTGGTGTGAGAACTAAAACAGTTATTAATCTTTATTTTAAAGTTCGGTAAATCAAGGGACCACGCCGTATAACACGGAACGGGTTTCCTCCCAAGAATACCAGTGCATAAAACAAACAGCGCAATGCTAAATAAAGAAAAATGAAGCTAATATAAGACCCAGGTCCCATCACACAATGCAACACAAGACGGAGGATAGGGTTTTTACCTTATAATAGCCAAAGCATGCTTGATATGTTTAAAACACATTATTTTGATATTACTATAAGTGTATAGTGTCAAAAGAATTTCAATCATAAATATCAATCACAGGCGGCATAAGTGCCCCATCCCACTATGTCGCCATACTAGGCTCTACAAATAAAACCGCAATACACGTATTGGAAATTGGATTTCCGTTATGAGTCGAGGCAAGGGGCAAGATCCTCTCCGATTCGAGACACTCTAGCAAATGTCTCAGGACCCCACTATGATCCTTGGATCTTCAGGGTCGGTCCTCTCTTACTTTTGAGGATTAGTTATTCCTGAACACACGTTTCCCGGTCCTAACAGACCTATATCCGAGGTGCCTCGCATCCAACAACCACACAGGTGAAAAGTATATAAATGTCAGTCAGTTTAAGCACTGACACCACCCATAGCTAGAAAGAAACGTCGTGCTCTCCCTGTAGTCACTATCCCGTTTTTGACTCATACCGAGGTGTGAGACTCGCGAATTCACATTATACACAAAGCTATGCCACACAGGTCGTGCTTTGATCATCAACCACAAGACTTTGCTTCTCAACAGAAGCCTTGATCAATTGCCACTTACGCGTGCCACACTGGCAATTCACTCCATGCGACCGATGTCCATCGATATACAACCTCTGAGCTCGTACGTCTCAGAGAAGGGCGTTAAGCAAGAGAATAAATTCTCCACCGCCAAATAAATGTATATTTAATAGAGATCAATCAACACAGAATAAAATCCAATGTCAGACACACAGTCCATTAACAAGTTCGTTCTGGGTCTGAACGAAACCGGAGGCACTTTCCTCGCATATCCATCGATCTCCAGGCACGTCTGGACGATCACCAACTGTTTCTCTCCTCTTGGGTGTACAACCCAATCAAGATCATCAGCAATCACCCAAACAATGTGAAGATTTCCGGTCTTCAACCACCGTCTTCATCGACTTATCGCCGAATCGGTTATTCAGAATGGGTATAAACCCGGCCTTTCTGAATAACCCACGTATATAATAAACAAATGTTACACAAACACAACAAACGCCTCATTCCAATTCAGAATATTCTTTTATTCACAAAATCACATTCTTAGGGAAAGGTTCCCATTAATTTTATCAAAGATAAATTCTTCAAAATTTATTCTTTAATCTTCCTTTGGATATCATTTCAAACCATATCATGGTTTTCCAATCTAGTCGGGATTAGCGAACCACACCGAAGTAATTATTTATTTTATTTCCCAACCACAACCTATATATCCCATGGAGCAAAACTGGTAATACTCCATATCTAACACCACGGTGTCATAGGTAAAATTAATTACCATTTCACGTTCAAATCTAATTAAAGATTTAACTATCGCTTTAGAGCAAAACTGGTGGTACTCCATTCTCGATCACCTTTCAGATTTGATAATTTAAATTATCAATTCACATTTCAATCTATTTAATGATTCATTAAAACTCCACTTAGTTTTAATCTTTTCAAAAATCAACATCCTGTCTTTAACTGGGTTAAAGAATCAATGTCATTTAAAACACGATTCACGATAAACCCAAAACCAATTTAAATTCAATTCCAATTAAATATTATTTAATTGGTACACTTCATTAAATCTAAATAGAAAGATTTAATCTTTTTCTCAACTGGGCTTAAGAACAGTGTTAATGAAGACACCATTCACGACAAACCCAAATCACATTTGATATTAAATACAAGGCTCTGAATAGAAAATATATCGGCTTATATTCAATATCAAATAAAAAGTGAATTTTCCATTATAAATTCGTTTTAAATTCATTTCAAATTGATTTCAATTCAATTTCAATCCTGTTCAATTCAAAATATTCGATTATGAAATCACTTTTCAATATTCATTATAAAACGAATAAAATCGATAAAAATATCGCTCGCGTCAAAATAACGCATCTCTAATCAACACGGCTTTATATTTTTTTCAAAAACTTCTTTATTCTATTCAACAAATGAATATTTATTCTATTCAACACATGAATCTATATTTCTTTCAACACTTGACTAATCTCAACAAATGAGTACTGTCAACACGTGACTATTTTTGTTATGTAATATATTTTATAAAATTTTGATAAAGATGTTAATTTTTATTGTTAAAATACTTCGTTCAACACATGAATCTATATACTTTTTTCAACACATGACTAATCTCAACACATGAGTACTGTCAACGCATGAATCTTATTTTACAATATTCTTTATTTTCTCAATTGGAATGAGGCCCAATCAATTACCATATAATGTTAATTATATGGATTCCATACAACACATTTATATAATAGCAACGATAAATAATCAACCATCATCCAAAGTGCACAACACAACTGTCTGTCAACCTATCGATCGACACACAACTAATTATTGGGACTAGTGTACGTCAAATATCATCCCAATACCCGTTTGGGGTTTCACATCAACAAACACTGAATATTATTTGTGCAGTTGGGCGACGTGTAAAATTTATCGTCCCAATCAATATCAGTTAAAACAGTGTACATAAACAGACCGTCTGGTTTGTAAATGAATATTTTATTTTATTCACACACACGTTAAAAATTATATTTTTAACGATAAAATATATTATTTCAACACATGAATTTCTATTCAGTTCATTTACACAATAAAATAATATTTTTATTTTTCTAACTTATTTTAGAAAATTTCGGCGACATAACGGCACGATACTAGAAACGGGACAAGGCTTAGTCTTATCCCCGGTCTAGTAATGGCCCACGCCATACACATATCAATCAAACCAATTTCAATTCACCAAACAACCAAATTTAGATCAAATAATCTAACCAACTACACAACCAAACAAACAAGTCCATGGTCTGTGGACAATGGTGTTGGGTGCTACTAAACACCGTCTGCATCCTAGTATATATTTATAACTAGAAAAGGAAATTTAAAGTGAGAAGTTCTCACCGACTAGCTAAATCAAACGCCACGACTCTTCTTATGTAGAAATCTTCGTCGTGCTCGCCTTTTTGCCAATTTCACTGCCCGTAGTCACTACATATATAAAAATCACATTTTTATATTATTGCTATGTATATAAAAATCACATTTTTATACTACTACTATATAGATAAAAATTCTATTTTTATACCGCTGTTCATATAGTAAAGATCAAATCTTTACTATCTATATAATATAATAATCGTATTTTTATTATCTCTACTATATAAAAATCATATTTTTATATACTTCATTCTTCAAAAACCATAGAAGCTTTAAAACGGAGAAAACTCACATTTTTTCGAACGCCCGGATTCGCTGTTCTGGTTCCAGAATTTGCAAACGAGCTTCAATCTTCACACCATCATTTTTTTAAGCTTAAACGCGCCATTCCGAACAACTTTCGCCTAGTGGTCTTCCTCCCGAAAATGTGCCATTTCGCCGGAAATCGCGAAAAGACAGCATTTTGACAGTGTTTGAACAGCAGACTTCGGACGCGTTTTCCTAACAACTCCGCAATGCAAAATGGGACTATCATATACCAAATCGAAGAGAAAATCGTGCTCTTCGACTTTAGTTTTGAGGAACTTTGGCTAGAAACACACGGTTTGGGAGTTATTCGCGAAATAAGGACAGGGTGTTTTGTGCAAAATGGGAAATTAGTGAAAAATGTGATTTTTGAGGAGGAGGGGCCCACGACCGGAAATGGGTGGCCTGAGTGGGGCGCCGGACCTGATTGGAGGTGGGGAGGCGGCTAAGGGGCAGCGGCGGTGGTGGTGGTTTGGGTCATTGGGCTTGCTAGTTGAAAGAGGGAAAGAGGAGGAAGAAGAAGAGGCGGAGGAGAGGAAGAGGAGGAGGAGGAGGGGGCGTGCGGCGGCCGACGGCGGTGGTGGAGGTGGGGGAGTAATGCGGCAGCCAAGGGAAAGGGGGAGGAGGCCATTTTTGAGTTTTTTAAAGAAGAAGAGAGAAGTGAGATTATGAAGAGAGAAATGGAGTAAAAGTGATTATATGCTAGTTTCTCGTCTATCGCCTGAACGCTAACGATCTCCAATCGCCGCGGATTTTGGACACGACATAGTAGACGTGAAGACGAGTCCAACGAAACAAGTTTCGTTGAATTCCGAGTTCGTTTGACCGTCCGTTAAAAATCACAAAAATGCTCAGATAAGCTCTAAAAATACGATTTTGGCGCACCTTTTCTTCTTGCACGCTCACAAAAATCATGCCCTCATTGATTTAACCATTATTACACGATACGAATCCAAAAAAAAAGTAGAATCAAATTCTGAGGTCGTGTCAATAATGTTCCTTTGTCAAATGACTGCCCGCTTTTGAACAAATGGTTTTGCTTCGCACGGCCACATACTGACTCCGTTCGACGCGCACTTTGGAACTCAAAATTTTTTTGTCATTGTGAATCCAGAAAAATTTATCTTATCGAATTCTGAGCTCATATGCAAAATTTCACTTTTTAAGGGCTATGTTTTGTTAACCGAAAAGCTCAAGCCAATTGCCACTATTCCGGATATCGGAATATATCGAAGCTTATACTTTTCGGAGTTCTAAACGGCATTTTGAACTCAATGGAAGTGGTTTCGAGTCCAAATTCATCCGTATGCAAAATTGACTTTTTGGGCTATGTATAATTTACATAGCGACTATTCTGAATTTTCAACTGGGCATAACTTTTGATTCCCGCTATGAAATTTCGATTTTTCAGATTCGTTGGAAAGATATTCTCAACTAGATTCTATTATTTTTGGTTTCGCTAATATCCGGTTTATTTTGCACCCGGTACATTCAATTGAAGTTTGAAATCGAATTATCGAACTACCGCGCCATTTTCAATTCCTTATATATATATAAATAATAATTATATTCTAACGATGAACTATATAACTATATACGTTTGAATTATATTCAAAATAAATTTCTCGTCAATATTATTTAAATAATTCATTTTAAATATTCAAAATTCGTTAAAATTGCCAAAATAAATTTTTTAATTTTGCTCGCATTTT
Source organism: Allium sativum (assembly GCA_030737875.1). Classification (NCBI taxonomy): domain Eukaryota; kingdom Viridiplantae; phylum Streptophyta; class Magnoliopsida; order Asparagales; family Amaryllidaceae; genus Allium; species Allium sativum. The sequence goes on from CM060920.1 coordinate 435,800,071, forward strand.
CCGGGTTGTTACAATGCTAGTTTGAGTTCAAATTATTGATTTATTTGTATTTTAAATTTGCACACGCTCACTTAACAGCTTTTATTGGTGCAAAACTTGAAATATAGCAATAATTACCTATACAGATTTGATAAAATTTATTTTGTTAAAGTCCATGGTCGTTTGAAGTAGAGCTTTAAGGTCCAAGTTAAATCGAAATTAATTAATTTCAAAACAACTCAATATAATAATAATGATAATTTATTATTATTGAATATATAAATGTTCAAATAGAATTTCATATAGCTTCAAAATACACTACTTCAAAATTTAAACTTAACATATTGAATTCAAGTTAAATCGATATTCAATATATAAAAATCCTTTTATTTTATTAAACAAATCGTTATGGTTTATAAATGAATCTGTAGCGACTTTCTGAAAATTTGATTTGGACATAATTCAAAATCTACAATATGAAAACTCGAATTTTCTCTTTTATTAGAAAATTATAATCCAATAGATTCGGATGATTTTTGTTTCCGAGAATTCAGACTTACGTTGGACCTTGTATATCCATTTAAAGTCCAAAACATAAAACTACGAAGTACCGCGATGTTGCAACTCGTTTTTAATTAAATATAAATTTATATGTTTAAACATCGTTTAATAAAAGAATTCACTATTATAATTTAAATATAACTTAATTAAATATTTCTATATTGTCCAAATCGTACTATATTGCAAATCCAACTAATTCCGACTATTCAGGAATTCAATTTATTATTTTATTATTAAAATTATTTTAAATATTCAAAATCATTGAACTCAAGTTATTTAAATTTCAAATGAACATTTAAAACCATTTTTAAATGTTCAATTAAACGGTTAAAAATCTAGATTGTTACATTCCTCCCCCTTAAAAGAATTTCATCTTCAAAATTAGTATAGCAGACCCAGTAACTTTTCAATATCTATTTTTTAAAATCTTCTGTTCAAATAATCCTATTAGTTTTAACTGAAAAACTAGTTCATTTCTGTTAAAAAAATTATTTCAAATATTTTGAAAAAATTTCTAACACCTTAAACTTTTTTTGGCAGAGTCTCCCCTGTATGGAGGGACTTCTGCGATATTGCAGGAACAACAAATATATATATATATATATATACACACACACACACACACACACACACACACATCGACTCATACGGTCAAAAAATCCAATTCAAAATCCAAATTTTGATTTTTGCATAAGTGTAACTTATGCGAGGGTTGTTACGAATAAGCAATAAGCTATGATTGGGCTTGCTCAATATGCAGCTGTAACCAACTATATCCATTCAACTTCAAAACTAGTCATTATAGGCTTAAAGATGAATTAGGCCCTGCACCTGTTATTAACTTATGAATTTCCATTAGTTCATAATCATGCCATTGGTTCAAACATTCAAATTATCCACTTCAATCTATTCAACTCACATGAAACCTATTCATTATCAATTTATTTGCAATCCATTTGAATACATAATCGATTCTTTTATATACCATTCAAATTCATTATACTGGAATTAATTTTAATTTATTCATCTTAATCAAGTTCATTCACTTTTTAAATCTATACTTATGTCATTTATTTCAACCATACAATTCAACTGATTCTAAATGCAAATTATATTAGAATATGGGTTTAAGTGCATTCCTATTGATTTAAGTTCACTTCCATTTCAAAACTCAAGTTCAATTACCATACCATCTATTTAAATTAAATATTCATATTTCACACTTTAAATCTTCTTTTCGTTAAACCATTCCAAATTTGAATTACATTTAAATCAAGATTGGTTGATTAACAATATTATAATAATTTTAGAAAATTGTATTTTTTACCATCTTAACAAAATATACTGGCAAAAATAATTTTTATATTCAGTTACAGATACGCGCTCTCATATATATTTATACACTCAAACTCAATCTAAGGTATTACTAACCCCAACTCTATCGAGTTATGCCATAGAGCCAAGGTTGTCACTTAGCCTTATGCTCTGATGCCACATGTAACGACTCACTTTTTCCGTGCAATTTAAGTCGACATTTAACGACACATGTCAACTCAAAATGCACAGAAAAGCAGATATTTAGGAGAAAGAAATCATAGGGTGAGAAGAAAAAAAGAAAGAAATATTAGAATAGAATAAGAAGAAGGAGATCAACAATACAAAATCAGAGTAGAAATATAACCTCACAACGGATGGACAAAATTTAATATATCAACAATTCTTTACTCAAAAGAAAACTGTATATATATATATATATGTATATATGATTACAATATTAGAGTACAATATTGGAGTACAATATTAGATCAACACAATACACACAGCGGAAATAAATTTATACCAGTAAATACAGGATTATGTCTCGACTCCAGCTCCTCTTCTAAAGCTTTAAGCAAATCCTAATGCAATCTGGAAATGCACTCGGCCTGACCAAGCCCATTTTCGATAAGCAAAATCACATGAACTGTCAGTCTGGAAGACTTTCGATGATAAACTCATAACATAAACAATTTGTTTGACTTTAGAAAATCCTTTGAAAGAAAATGATAATTGTAAGACCAGTCCACACATAAACGCTGACAGTTTTTAACTTACGATAACCAAAACATTTTTGATATTAAATCTGATGATATAATAATAGTGTATATATCAAATAAATAACCATCTAGCATAATGCTTGAATCTCACGCTCCATATTCTTGGTATATAATCGAAAACCGCATGGCGCTTATTAGAGATTGGATTTCCAACATGACAAGGTATATAAACACCTTCCGATCAGTGTACTCTGGAGAGGATACACTGGGGTTCAACAAGAACATCTTGCAACCCGGCCACACATGATCAGCTACTCATCCAACTTGAGTGTACCGAATATATTGTCAGCCACGGTTGCGCAACTACCGTTTCCTGTAAGATACAGAATTGAAAGAAACCAATGAATTTTCTCTAGATGGTGACAATACACCCTAATGGGAATAACCCACATAGTCATGTTGCCTGCCCGATTTCTGTCATTTCCTAGTTGATGAGACTTGAGGTCACACTTAACTTTCATAGAACATCACATCAATTCTTTGAATGCCACACATCGTCAAATCCATCAAATCACTGATTGACGTTTACAAATATGCTTTGCGTGTTAAGCTAAAAAAGGTTTCCTTCTCTGCCACCAAACTCGGTATACTTGTAAATCCACATACGCGAGTTTCAGGAAATACTCTGTCAGACATTCGTCAATACAAGACATTCAGGAACAGGATGAACCGAAGGCACACTCCTACTGCATCTTACATAGGAATCACCCTAAGGATCAGTAGCGAGTAGTCCTTGCAATTTATAAATTCCAACCACGACAGAACCACATTTTATTTCTGGGAGCTAATATGAGATTATAAGTAGTTGTTCCATTTTATAAAGGTTTATGATCTTCAATTCCCTATCCTTACAAGCATCTCAACAAGTTAGTTTCGAATGAAACGTTGGTTCCAAGTGGTTTTTGGTTTAGTTCCATCCTGATCTCTTTAAACTAACATGTCAAAAGTCCAATAAGATATTTCGTTGATAGTCAGGTTTTTAGCTATCAAATCAAAATAGTATGGTCAAGTACATCAATAGCTCAGACCTTTTTAATTGAAAATCATTTATTAAAATTCTATATCGATATTTGAAACTTATTTCATCGATTTAAAATCGATTCCATTTACTTATCACGACAAATCATCTTTGTTTCCGTTATTTGGAAACAATAACTATATTCTTAATTCTTAAGAATGTATTTAGAAATTTCCCCTTTATTTCCTTTACTTCCAAAATATTGTTGTACTTTCATAAAACTTATTTTATACTTTGTAAATATCAATATATATTATTCATTCAATGGCATAAATCCAATTATAAATTTTTATACAGTCTAAAACAATGTCAAGCCACATATTTATTATTATATAACCCAAAGCGGCTGTATCAAACTTCAAACTTCAAACTTCAAAGATTACAATTTAATACTAACACTTATGGAAATATAATTAATTTCAAATATTTACCTCCGTTTCCAACCCAATATAACCCTTTTCCTTTACTTCGGAAAAACCATCACCATTTACTTATTATCCAAAATAAGTGTATTTCAAAACATACTATTTCCATTATCCAGAAAATAGTGCTATATATCTATCCAAATGGTATAAATATAATCATACTTCAAACTTGGGCCAAACAATGTTAAATTATACATTGCTTACTTTAAAACCAAATAGTTTTAATTACATTTCAAAATCTTCCAAATAACATTTCAATACTCCTTTTATGGAAATAATAAACTAATTTCAACATCCTTTACCATTACAAACTAATACCATCCCTTGGTAATAGTGATTTCATTCAAGTTGGAGTATTTTATTTATCTCTTAGACCTTGATCGACAATGTTCTTATCTTGAGATAGATAAAAGTTCGTAACTTAAAAACCCATATTACTTATAACCAAAACTTAATTTCTATTTTATTTAAAATATGGTTTTATAAACTATATCCTTACTTATGAAAATCTCTATCTATTATAACCATTTTTGACTGAATTCGTTGATTAAGTAAATTGTTTACTAAAATATTAACCTTTCGTTTTAAACCTCTTTATGTAATTCCATTTATAACTTGGATGATAACACATTTATTAAATACTTTACCGAAAACCATTTAGCATCATATTATAAAACTAAATCTTTGGATTTTATAACTAAAATCCCTTTACCGACTTCTTTACCCAAATCCATTTAACATTCTTCATCTTTTCCTTTTCAACATTTTTCTTCTGATTCGAATCATTGTACTTAATTCAATTTATTAAGTCAACACCTCTTTAAAATTATACTTTAGCTGTAATTTCCCTTTTATAAACTCTTCCCATAACATTTGGGTTTTTATTATAAAAACTCCTTACAGAACTTTCACAAATATCCAAGTTAAATCCCATTACAACTCGATTACTATCTTAAATGAACCCAATTTAAAAAGTAATCTCTTTAATTATTAAAATACTAATTAACTTCATCATTTACTAAAGTAGAAGTAGTTTGCTTCGTTATTAATTTAAAATATATTATTTTTTAAATGAATATTATTAAACAATCACCTGCTACATTAATGGTTATCAAAAATCTTTAAACGTCATTAAATAAAAGTTAAATTATAATTTAAGAAATCTTATTAAATTTAAACAAATATTTACTAAACAACCTGAAATCATCAGTTAACTTGTTTCAATTGCTTCATCCGATTAGATTAATACAATTAATCTAATAATATTTCCTAAGTGTTTACTTAACAGTAATTCCCAATTATTAACCCATAGGTTAATTACTGCTTTACCCGTTTACAAAACTTATTTAACCATAGAATTATATAATCATTTTATAATACTTTTGTAAAAAAACACTTTATAAATATCGATTTATTTATAAAACTTCATTGGAATATTAAAGATAAAACATAATTGGAAATCTTGCTTTAGTTATAAAATAAATTTATAACTTTACTTCTTCGATTCGTCTGATGGCAAATCAATGTCTTAACAAAAAGGTGGACTTTAGGCCATCTGCTGCCGATCGCTTAACCAATACCATCAATTGATTAAAAACACAACAATGTTGAATTTTAGTTCAACATTCAACTTCCAACATCCAACATCCAAACAGGTTTCCACCATCACTTGGGTTTAACAGATCATATATAAATAATGTGAAAATCAACAACATAAAAAATATTTGAGGAATCCGATTGAATACCTCCAACCTGTTTTTTCTTACATCACAATTCATATTATTATATAACTGCATATGAGATAGAATTTAATCTACTTCATCCAAGGTAACGGAAATATAAACATCGACAACCATTATACACAAAACAATAATAATCACCCAAGGCATCTAATCAACCTATTTAAACTTTCAATGCTGAATATAAATTTTATTACATCATAGGATTCCAGAAAGAGTGATTTAACCCACTATTAGTTTTCAACTTGACGATTCGACGAATTCAGGTCGTTTCATTTAAATTAAAATAAACTTTTAAAATTAAACGAAATTCTGATTCCAACCAAACCAACTTGACTGCATGGTATTCTTCACTGCGATTCCAACATAACTTTTTCACGCAGTTCTGTACACGCATGAAAAATATAAGCATGTTATAAGTTTTAACTTAAATTGAAATAAATAAATTTCTCAACATGTTATTAGTTTAGTTAATTTCTTTAATAACCATGTTTAACATTAATTAATCCACCTGTAATCTTTCTTCCTTCGTTCTCAAGCCCGATCCCCTATTCGAATAAAAACCCGTCCTCCTTAAATCCACGTCCCCGCCGATCCTGACACCCAGACGCTAACCAACCCTTAACCTGCCACCTTAGCCCTTCCATGCAGCGTCGCTGGCGGTCAGCATGGTCCTCCACGCCGCGTCTTTGCTCGGGAAAACAACCTTGATTGAAATCCGTTCGTACCCCAAAATCGACCATCTTCGAACACCAACCGATACCAAAATTTTGTTAGGACCTCCGCCTCCCTCTTGCCAACATTTCATCTTTAGACCCCTTGACCTATTATCGAGCAGAGGCGACGGATTTTGATGAAGCACGAAACTCACTTCCGAAAGCATACGACCACATTCCTCTATGAACCGCAACCACCTCCGACCACCATAGGTCACTATAGCGGTGCCAAAACCTCGGCCTCTCTCCCCTCTGCGACTCTCCTTCAGACCATATCACCTGAAAGTGATTACAATGCACGAATTTTGAGGAAATCTGAAACTCCCTTTTATCACTGTCTTCGACGATTCCAACCATCTCATACCACCGTTAGCCATCAAACTTTACCAGTAAGTTATCCTCAATATCCTCTCCAACTTCCTAGCTAACAACTTCCTACAATTCCTCACCATTTGAAACATATAATTCAAAATGTGAGAACATGTTTCAATGCAAATTATGGATGATTGATTTGGGAATTGAGGGTTTTGGTTAGGGTGTTTATATAGAGGAGATTTATACTATTCTACATTGAAGTGAATAACGATATTTCTTTGAAAACAACTAACGATATTTTGGATTATTATTATTTTATTAGCTCATACCTATCGTCTTTTTCGATTAATGTTTATTTATTTGTATGATCATTTACGAACTCTGATTGTGATGAAAATGGGCATCATGATATAGTTTGTCATTTCGGACCCAATGAAACTTGTTTCATCGAAATCCGAGTCCGGTTGCTCAAACAACGCTTGTTTGAGTTTAAATTATTGATTGATTTATATTTTAAATTTGCACACGCTCACATAACAGCTCTGATTGGCGCGAAACTTAAAATCTAGAAATAATTAGCCATTATAGATTTAATAAATTTTGTTTCTTTGAAATCCGAGGTCGTTTGTAGAAGAACTCTTTTTGAGGACCAAATTAAATCGAAATAAATTGGTTTTAAATAACTCAACATAATAGTAATAAATTATTATTATCGAATGTACATATTCAGATAGAATTTTATATAGCTTCAAAATACCCTACTTCAAATTTTAAACTTAACATATTGAATTCAAATTAAACCGATGTTCAATATATGTAAAATCATTTTATTTTATTCAATAAATTGTTATGGTTTATAGACGATGCCATAACGACTTTCTGAAAATTTGATTTGGACATAACTCATTATCTACTATATGAAAACTCGATTTTTCTCTTTCATTAGAAAACTATAATCCAATAGATTCGAACGATTCTTGTTTCAAAGAATTCCGAGTTATATTGGATAATGTATATCCATTTAAAGTTCAAAACGTAAAACTACAAACTACTGCGATGCAACAGCTCATTTTTAATTAAATATAAATTTATACGTTCAAACGTCGTTTAACGAATGAATTCGTTATTGTAATTCAAATCTAACTTAATTAAATATTTCTATGTTGTCCAATTCATACTATATTGCAAATCCAACTAATTTCGACTATTCCAGAATTTAGTCTATTATTTTATTATTTAAATTATTTTAAATATTCAAAATCATTGAACTCAAGTTATTTAAATTTCAAATCAACTTTTAAAGTCATTTTTAAATGTTCAATTAAATGGTTAAAAATCCATGTCGTTACACAACCGCTCAGATGTTTAATTCCTATGTCAATAAAATTGTTTTTGATAACAACGTAAATGAGGACAGCTGGGAATGGAGGCCCAATATCAAGGAAAAATTCTCATTTAAAAATATAAGAAACTACATCAAAGCGAATGAAAGTGAAGTTGACTGGCATAATGTAATATATAGAATAAAGCCAATTGTCCTAAGATGGCACACTGCTCTTATTTTGCAGTTATAAACAGACTTCCCCACTATAGATAGGTGTGTTAAGTGGTATAGTCAAGGGAGTAATATTTGTTTATTCTGTAAATCAGAGGTCAAAAATATTTATCATCTTTTCTTTGGGTGTTTTTATTCTTTACGTACATGACATGTAGCCAAAAACAAGTTGAATATAAATCAACGCACTCAAATATAAGGGAAAACATTAGGCAATTCAAAAATTCTTCAAAGGAATTAAAACTCCTTTTAATAAAGCTTGCATTATGCTCACCAAAAGACTTCACAGTGGAGTTGAATCAAGCAGTATTCAAACCTGAAAAGCAGTTAAAACAGAATTCAATATTCCTTCTGCTAAATTCAATAAAAGCATCAACCATCTCAAGCTTAATATCAAAACTGTTTTTATTAGATAATTATTAGGAGAGAGTGAAGGATTACCTTCTTAGTAACAAAAATTCTAATGAAATTTCTTGTGGTAGAGATAACCTAAAGATAAAATTATCAATACAAGGAGAGCCACACATCACTCTAAGTATCCTTCGCATGACTTCCTAATTGGGGATAAGCACAATATCAATCAAGACAGATATCAAGCCTGCAAAGGGAGTAATATCAACATGTTTAATTTGAATTATTCTAATATGGAATATAATGAAAATGCTGCTCATGCTTTACCTAAAATGTGCAAGGTGAAATATAATATCTCTAACAGTGTTCCAGATAGAGCTATGCTGAAGGGGAAATGCATCCACTAAGATAACCTAATTGACTCTCTTATCGAAGACTCAAAATACAAATCGAAGACCTATAAGGGAAGTAACAAGGCAAAATTACAACTTTTTCCTAATTATATGATAATTAAAGAGATTAAGGAGAGATTTTACATGATTTTGTCAAGAAATTGCACAAGATCTCTAATAGTGATTCTGGTGAACTAGTTAGAAGCAATATGATGTCTAACCATCAATTTAATATATCTAATAAAAGTATAAATTAATATCTATAGTTTAGCATGCTGGATAATTAATTACACCCCTTATTTGAGAAGTACATAGGGGAGAGCAATGCTAGCCATGATTTGGGTGTTTCACATATCGGAGAGTAGGGAGATGGCAGGAATTATAATAGCCCCGCTGATATTCACAAAGACACTGACAAATCTGGTATGCCAGATCAGCCTAATAGCAGCATTCCCGAAGATAAAGGCGTCTGTAGCTCAAGGAAATATTTTGACAAGAAAAGGCATTGATCCGAGAGCTGGAAGCCTCCTTTATTGCTCAGATCGGTGAAGAAGAAAATGATTTTGTTTATGTTTGAGTTGTTTAGGGTTTTGCGTTCCCTTTGTTGTATTGTTTATATCGGCAAGGGTAGAGCGGATACAACTACTTTTACCACTTCATGTTGGTTGGGCTCTCTTTTTTTATCAGTTCTTTTTTTTTTGACAAAAACATGTCTTGTTATAGCTCTAGAGGTTCAACATTTTTTTTTGAATCAAATGGTACTTAGACTACATGAAGGAAGATTGCATATCATTTGAGTTGGCCAAAAATACAAACAACATTACAACAAATACTATACAAACAAGAGACAAATGCCAACTCAAAACAGTAAACACTACAAAAACACAACAAAGACTCTTAAACACAAGAACAGACAAAGATCACCACTACAAGACAATAGTAGAACTGAAAACGAAGGCCCAAAAAGTCCAAAAAGAAAAACCCAGCAATCCGGAGACGATCCAAGCAGCAGCAGAAATTGAACCACCCAAAGAAGCAAGCATCACATACCGAAAATTATCACAGCAACACGGCCAAGACAAAGAAACCACCAGCAAAACCACATATATACCCATCTAAATACTAAAAGCCAGATAAAAAGCCAAACAGAACAAACAACCACAACCAAACAAGTTATGTTTTGGAAATTCCCACCCATGACACCACTATGAATACAGCCATCTTATTTTCTTTTCTTAGACTTGGACCTGGTTTAACACTGTGACATTAGTTTAACCCACTCGGAGTTTGTTTCAACTAGCGGCTCATCATACACCAGACTTCCTATACTTTTGAATTGTCCAGCTTTGTACTTAACTTTTCTCCTCTTGAAGCTATTTGAAGAACTATCAGATTCACCCATTAAAACTTCATTTACAACTAATTCATCTCTAAATGGGTCTTCACTGCTGTTTACTAAATGATTATCATCCACAAATTTATATCTAGACTTATCAAAATCTTTGTCAACTTCTTTACTCTGCCCATTACATTCTTAAATGAAACAATTATTAGCTGATAATTCTTTAGAATGATCACAAATATCCATCACATGGTTTTATCTACACGCATACCTGCAGAAGGGTTACATTCAATTTCCTGATTCTTTTTATGTAAGACAGGAGCATTCTCACCATTACCAACAATTTCAGTTTCCTGATTCAAGGATGTACCACTAGCAGTAATATTCATATCTTCATCTTGAATACCCATCTTACCATCTAACTCCCTTACATTGTTTAAATTAGAACTATTCTTTGAGACCCAGACTCTAGTGGATTTACACATATCAGAAGTATGACCAAACACTTTACAAGTTGAGCATGCATAGGGCACCCATTCATAAATCATCCTTTGCCAAACTATTTCTCCATTTTCATATTGAATTGGAATTGTTTTAGGAAAATGAAAGTCTATGCTTATCTCAACTAAAATTTTAGCATAGGAAACTATGCATGCATTCTCTGCAAAACTGTCTATACAAAGAGGCTGACCCATTATAGAAGCAATCTTACTGGTTGCTTCCACTGACCAGAAATCAAGATCTAAATTTGGCAATTTAACCCAAATAGGAATGGAAGTAAGAAATTCCTTAGTTAACTTCATTCCAGGCACCCACCTCTTTATAAAAATTAGGACTTGTATCAAAAATTATCTCAATATCCTCAGCTAGTTCGCATTTAATTATGAAAAATCCATTATCTCTCGAAAATAGCTGATAATTCCCTTTCAATTTCCATTTCCTATCTATATGAGCTTTCAAGAAATTGTAATACGGTTTGTTTCCATAAACATAAAATACGATCGAGTTATTTCATTTTTTCCTTGCCTTATTAACTAAATTATCACTAATAACTGCGAACTTAAGATTATCTCGAGTGAAAGGCTCATAATATTCAAGTTGAATTACATTCTGATGCATGTTGTTCTCAGTAACAGCTTCGATCCACTTCTTAGTATAAATAGAATTAGTTAAAGTGGAACTTGCCTGAGTATTTTGCAGAAAATCTAGAAAATCTACTTTAGATCCCCAATCTGGACTACGAGGTTTCCGTGAATCGATGAACGACCTCCCCTTGCATGTAGTTGGGTTGGAGAGAGATCAGGAGGTTTAGCCGTTCTGTGGTCAGAATCTAAACGAGCGATTACTGTGGATTGAGAATTCGGAGACAAAAATGAAGCCATGACTCTTTTTTTTTTTTTTTTTCCCCTTTCTGTGTTTATCATGAATATTTTTGATTTCTTCAGCATTATTTTGTTTTCAATGAAATTTCCTGTAAGTTTGGGAAATTTGATAATTAAGCCCATATCAACATGATGAGAATACTAATCCAGCATGCAAATGCCAGGGATATCATCACACAAGGCTTACAAATGAGTCGTGCCTATTTTTAACGTGTGTACAATGTGAATTATAACAATAGTTGTCACGGTTAGAAGAAAACGAACTGAGCAATGAACATGCAATTATACCAATTCTCTTTTCTTCACCAAACTCAAATAAACCTTCTACAGAACTGTATTTCTTGATTATTTATTTATTTTATTTTTATAAAACAATTTATAATCATACAGAAAAATCATAACGATGGTTGGAGTTGCTTGTAAGTTATAATTTTGAATCATTGATTAATTCAGAAGTAGTAATAACATTCTATCTTTAATAATGTATATAGTACAGATCATGACATGGGAATGTTTTACTTATGCTTTGCAAACTTATTATATCCACATTATTGGTGAACTTCAAGCCACCAAATAATTCCAAACCCACACTTTACATCTCACTACAATCTGCACAACTTCAAATTTAAGCTTAAAATATTGGAATAACACTTTAAAAAATACACTTGCATTTGAGAGAAGAAAATCTGAGGTTGAAGACTGACTTGGACGTGTTATAGCTAGATAGCTCCTACCAAATTTCACCAAACATTAGTTGATCTCCTCTTGACTCTTAAAACTGCTTCCTTTTCATGCACATTCATATTAGGCTTCGCTTAAGTATATAAGACATGCTGTAGCCATACTTAGCCTCACGACGACAGCAAAAGTAGGGCGAGAAAAGGAAGAGGAAAAGGAAAAGAAATCATAATGGCATTCATTCCTTTCATCACAACAGTGTTTTCAATAGTACTGTATTTATGTAACATCTCTGTAGCTCAGGATCAGTCACAACTTAGTCTGAGTTATTATGCGAAGACTTGCCCCGATTACGAAAGAATCGTACGTGCAGAAATGGACTGTGCAGTTCATGAGGATCCTCGCAATGCAGCTGCCATGCTTCGCCTTCACTTTCATGACTGTTTTATTCAGGTCTGTATTTTAAACATTTTTCAGACTTGTAATATGAAAGATGAGTATTCATGGTGTGCAAATAACTGTTCTGTGATTACTTGCAACTTTTGGGCATACATTGTAATAACACTCATTCTGCATTATATTTTTCAAACTGTAAGCGAAGTTGTTTAAATTTTAAGACTAATACCATTCATCAGCATTCAAACTTATTATTTGGAACAAACTCAACCATATAAAACTGCAGGGATGTGATGGATCGGTGTTACTAGATGACACATATTCGATAAAAGGTGAAAAGGAAGCATCACAGAACTTGAATTCATTAATCGGGTTCGAGCTTGTGGATCGAATCAAAACCCAACTGGAGTCCAAATGCCCAGGAACCGTGTCCTGTGCCGACCTTCTTGCTGTAGCCGCCAGAGATGCAGTTGCTCTTGTATGTTACTTCATAAATTATATTCACGTTTTATTATTGTTATGAGATAATGACTTTTCATTATTTAACATAAATTTTGGGTACGTAATGCAGGTTGGAGGACCATACTGGGATGTACCAGTGGGCAGGAAAGATTCTAAGACAGCGAGCTTGGAATTAGCAAATGCAGACTTACCAACCCCTAATCAAGGCTTGGTTGCTCATATTACCAAGTTTTTGCAGAAGGGGCTCTCTGTTACAGATTTAGTTGCACTTTCTGGTATGCATACTCGAATTAATCACAAAAGAACTCTTTTGAACTAAAATAAGCTAAAGGCATTATCATACCAAGTTATGTTTAGTACAGAGAGAGTTATCACTGCTATAATATAGGTGCAGACTGGCATTCTTCTAAATACATATTATGGATCATTTATGTTGAAATTTACAGGAGCACATACAATTGGAATGGCAAGATGTGTGAGTTTCAGAGACAGAATCTACGGAGACTTCCAACTGACGTCGCGTTTTAATCCATTTTCGGAGTTGTACTTGAGCAAGCTAAGGTCTACATGCCCCGTAGCCGGAGGTGATGATAATACAACTCCCTTGGACAATGTGACCCCTGTGCTTTTCGACAATGCCTACTATGAGTCCATTGTGAAAGGTGACTCTCTGTTGAGTTCAGATCAGCAGCTGTATTCGAGTATTGTAGGAGTAGAGACAGCCGAGCTTGTGAAGAAATATGCTAGAGATCCGATCGCCTTTTTTAACCAGTTTTCTGATTCCATGGTCAAAATGGGGAATATTACAAATCCTGTGGGAGGTGAAGTCAGGAGTAACTGCAGATTTGTGAACACATAATAGAAACTATGTTTTTGATGCAAGTATTTATATTGGTGGTATTTTATGATTTATTCTGGAAATTTTACTTGATACCTGTAATTTGTTTATTTTCTGGAGATATACATGTATACAAGATTGATAAGCCCACACTTTAGTTTCCTAAATAAAGTCTTTTGCTGATTGTCTCGTTTCCTTACGTACCTTAAAATCTTCAAATGCTTCAATGATGTTGAACTTTGAGAATCATTTCAGCATGTTAAGGCAGGTACAGTGGAAATAAGGGTAAAATGGTGATCAATCCCTTGCATTGCAGCGGAAAAACTTAATTATAGATTCATGCTGCTGTGCAGAAAAATAAATAGATTGATAAATTCTTCAGTCAAATCACAACTATTCCAAAAGTAACACTAAACAACTGTAAAAGAGAGAATGACACAACAGATGTATAGTAGTTTCACTATGATCGAGATACGGATCCGTGCACTTTGAGTTACTTTCAGTAAACAAAAAGATTGTATAAAGATTACAAAAAAGAAAAGGAAAAAAAGGGGTGACACATCTATTTAACTAGTGTTACAGTTTATTTTTCTTTATTGACTGATATCATTCCTTTCTACCTTACTTGGATGATGAACTTCATGGCCTGTCTATTATAATATTCTCTACAGGGCCCTTTGTTGACGTCAAAAGTTGATCACTATTGACAGCCAACCCCAAATCGTGTGAATAACACACGAACAATGATTACAAAGTGCAAAAAAAAATAAAAAGAACAGGGGACATGCAAAACTTTTTATAGTGGTTCGACAAAAAACTGTGCCTATGTCCACTTTAGATGCATTGATCTTCTATTGATTACAAGTATAAAGCTTTTTCTGTCTGAGGAAAGAAGAGAAAATGACTATTTTTTTAATTTTATTTTTGGGTTGGCCGTGAGAGTTGGAGATCTTAAGGGAAGAGGAGAGTATCCCAAGAGATGCCTTAAGAATCTGAAGTCCAGCCGAAGTCTTTTTCTTCTTTGAGCTTTGAGGTATTTATAGGTGAAAACATGGACTGATCGGGTCGCCACGTGACCTTCCTCTTTTTTCGGAGCTTGGACACGTGGAGCTCGATCATTGATAGCAATAGCGGCGGTAGGGACTCATTCCACTGCTCATTAATAGTATCCTCGGAAGTAGCGACTTACGTGACCATCGTGGTGAGGTGTATCAAAAGTAGAGCTCTGTTCTGATATGATTGACCGCATTTATTGCCTTAAAGCTGGATTGAGCATTTGAATGACTCGGCTGGATGTTTCCATGCAAATCCGAGATACTCGGTCAATGCGCCTTTTATGCGAGTGATTTTCTCGGTTGACTGTGAGAGCAAATCTTCCGGAGTGAGTTATCAGATGGTAGGAACTGGCTCCGGCTGACATCTGAAGAAGGCATGTTCTGGACCGAGCTTTGACTGGGCTTCCTGGAGCATGAATTATCCGAGTTGGCTGATTGCACATTGCTGAAGGACGCAGTTCTGGATATTGGGCTTCGATCTGATCCGTGTTAGCTTTTGCCAAAAAAGATGGTTAACACTTTGCCCCTCAGAATACATCTTCTTCGGTAGAGGGAGGTGTGTTCTGAAATATGATCTGAAGCACAATTGCTCGAGCAGCTATGGTCACACCGGACCATATTAAGGCCGAAAATCTGACGGTTCTGATGGTTGCATTAAGGCTGAAAAACCGACAATCGAGGTAGATCGTATTAAGGCCAGAAAACCAACAATCATTGAGAGTCGTATTAAGGCCGAGATGATGATCACTGACTTTGATTGTGAGATTTAGGACCTGCAAAGATACAATAAGTCATTCTCGGTTTGAAGAAGGCTTCAGTCTCGATGGGTCGAGTATTGAATATACCCGACCTAGAGTCATGGGTGAGCATTTATTTCACTTGGCTTTGAAGGGTGGCGAGTATTAACCATACTCGGCTTACAGTGGTGGCGAGTATTAACCATACTCGGCATACAGAGGTGGCGAGTATTAACCATACTCGGCTTACAGATGTGGCGAGTATTAACCATACTCGGCTTGTGGCAATTGTTTTTTATGCTCGACACATGTAAGATTATTGTGCCCAGCGAGCGATAAACGCTCTTGGTCGAGAGAAGGGAGACGAGTATAATCCATACTTGGCTTAAGACTTTTACCATACTCGGCTTGTGGTGTAGGTTTGAATATGGTGGTAGGCTTTGATCGTGTGCTATGGACGATGGCTCAACACTGACCATATTCGAGTTAGTAAGCGCTAGTCAGGCTTGACTTAAATCATACAAACATAACCCATGTTTGTGAAAAAGAAAAGATGATTGCTTGTTAAGGCATTATTACAAGAAAACAGAAATAAATCCTAAGAGGATGACTGTCGATTCCAGAGCATGCCTAGGAGCTAAATCCTAACCCCGTACATGTGTATATCAACATATCCTTTTTATTGAACGAAAACTAAAAAACAAGAAATATTAATTAATAATGATGTCGTGCGTGCTAGACTCAGGGTCTTTTTCGTTTCTAGGAGCTCGAGGATCGACCTGAGGAGCTTGGGCAAAAGATTGTGGCGACAAGGCCGGTGCATTTTTCTTGACATATTCGGAAAGCTCCCCTCACCTGACTCGATCCTCGATGAGATCGCGCAGATGCCAGCATTAATTGGTGCTATGACCAGCTACGTTGTGGAATATGCAGTGCTTGCCGGAATCGAGCTCCATCTGGGTTGGTTCTTGTCGAGGGGGTCTTGGAAAAGGCAGGGACCCTCGTATGCCGAGTAGAGAAGAGTTGAGCTCGGTGTACTGGTCGTACTTATTTTCTCTCTGAGGTCGTATGTTGCGTTCATTCTTTTCTGAGGCCTTTCCTTTTTCTTTATTCTAGCCATTAGTGTTGGACGGACCTCCTTGTTTGGTGGCGAGGACCTCGAGGCTCTCCTTCTCAATGCTGGCATCTTCCAGTCGGAGGAATCGCTCGGCCTCAGCATATAAATCTTCTATATCCTTGGGGATCTCTGGTTAAAAAGATTGAGAATTCTGATCGATTCTAAACTCCTGCAATGGCGGCCATTAGCACCATCGACGGTTCCGATCAATTGACTGATGCTTCGGTCGCGTTGAATCTCTCGAGGAAGGATCGAAGTGTTACCCCTGGTCACTGCTTGATGGTGGTCAGAAACATGACACTCTTCGGTCGGGAGATATGTACACTGAACTGTTCGATGAAATGGGTGACCAGCGTGTTCTAGTTGCCGATTGACTCCATTGTTAGCTGCCGAAACCACATTCCACCAATATCTGTGAGGAAGAGTGGGAAACACTTGGCCATGACGTTGGTCGATGCGCCAAGCACTTCCATATGGCGCATATATCGCATGAGATGTATGATTGAGTCTGCCCGACCGTTGTAGGGCTCGATAGCTGAAAACTTGAAGTCCGGAGGGTTCCGAGAGTTTCTGATTTCCATGGTGAAGGGGCTGCAGTGGATATTATCTATATCATGCTGAGAAGAGGTGCCCCGAGTGAAACGTCGGATGATGCTTGCAAGCTGGCTTCCATCTCCGAGGAGTCGCTGCCATGAATCCAACTCTGCATTCGGGAGAGTTCCAACACCGGGCTCCAACGAAAGCATGTTCAGAAAGGTGGCCGCTGGTTGGGCTCGACCTCCGAGAGTTGAGTGAAGGTGCGGGTGAAGATGAGCTTCGGCTGGTGGTTCTGGGAAGAATGGCCCCTCTTGAACCTGACGAGGATTGGATCGAGCCGTACCCATGAGAGAAGGTCCGGGCTGATCTGGCATAGCATGTGATGTTCGGAGCTCGGGACTGCCCCTGGTTGGAGCGAGGCTGGAAGGGTATACAGTAGCGTTGTCTTCCGCTCTGGTAAGGACCGGTATGGTAAAGTGGTCTTGCTGGTTCAATGGGAAGGCCTCACCAGCTCTTTGTTGAAGGGAAAGAGTGGTTAGACTAGTATGTGGTAAGATTTCGGGCTTTAACGGAAATGGCATTGATTCTGATTGGCCCGGTGGTCGCTCGATAGGTTCGAGGGGTCGAACTGTCCCCAAGAGTGGAGGAAAAGTGGCCG
This sequence comes from Allium sativum, assembly GCA_030737875.1. Lineage (NCBI taxonomy): Eukaryota > Viridiplantae > Streptophyta > Magnoliopsida > Asparagales > Amaryllidaceae > Allium > Allium sativum. The sequence goes on from CM060920.1 coordinate 435,818,420, forward strand.
AACGACCTAGATCTTGATCGCGAGCCTCCTGTGGATCTGCAGCTGCGGCTGCGCTGGTTGTTGGAAGCGATACACCTGGCCGTGATTGGTCAGGAGATGGAGCCGAACCAGGAGGAAGCAAAGGTGGGATCTGATCAGTGGCCTGATTGGGTGCAAACCGAAGACCAGTTGTTGCCCCAGTCCCGGTTGGTAGAGGAATTGTTGTTGAAACGTTTAACCCCATCTCCACTCGACCGAGAAGGTGAGCCACCAACTGCTGTTGTTGTTTGAGGAGTTTACCCTAAGATGTCATATGATCTCTGGATTCGGCCATGATCTTATCTATGTCGTCCCGGGTAACATATTGGGACACGTCTTCATGAGAGGAGGCTTCCAGATTTGCTTCTGCAGCGTGTGTATCGGCTGCATCGGCATTTGTGGGATGGGAAGATGTTACATCTTTCTTCCGCTTGTTCGCCATGGATTGAAACTAGCAGAAGGTCGGAGGGTATGTGGGTGCACTTTCCCCTACCTGGCGCGTCAAAGTGTTGACGTCAAAAGTTGGTCAATAGTGACAGCCAACCCCCAGCCGTGTGAATGACACACGAACAATGATTATAAAATGCAAAAAAGTAAAAAAGAACAGGGGACATGCAAGACTTTTTATAGTGGTTCGGAAAAATACTATGCCTGCGTCCACTTTATATGTATTGATCTTCTTTTGATTATATGTACAAAGATTTTTCTGTTTGAGGAAAGAAGAGAAAATGGCTATTTTTTATTTTTTTATTTTTTTTGAGTTAGCCGTGAGAGTTGGAGATCTTAAGGGAAGAGGAGAATATCCCAAGAGAAGCTTTAAGAATTTGAAGTCCAACCGAAGTCTTTTACCTATTTGATCTTTGAGGTATTTATAGGTGAAAACGTGGACTGAGCGGGCCGCCACGTGGCCTTCTCTTTTTTCGGAGGTTGTTATGATTTTGATATTTTATGGGTGTAAATAATATTTAGTGATTTAATTTGTGAAATTTGACGGTGAAAACATAATTGAGTAGCTTAATATAACGATAATTGATGTCATAATAGTAAAATTTTGTTTATAAGTTCATATGAATTTTATTTTGACTATTTAAAATTAATAAACCGTTAAATTTAATTTACTGGTTACTTGGTGAATAATGAATATTTTATTTATGTTAATGAATAGACAAAATTTGTCATTTTGCAAATGATCTCAGAATTCGACATAATTCATTTTTTTTTGGATTCAGAATGTCAAAATATTGTCAGGTGTAAAATTTCAAGTTATTTGAAATTAGTATGTAAGCATAGTGAAGCTAAACGCGTTTTGTAAAGGTAAGTTGAAATTTATACGTTGTTTAATTTTAAATATTACATTACTGAAGGAACATGCTATAGACTTTAGAATTAGGTCTTCTAACCTATTTCATTGCGTCCGGAATGCGTCAAAACCCCTAAATTGACCTTTTGTTCAGCCCGTTTGGAGCCCGTTTGGTCTGAAAACTATATAAACATGTTTTAGCTGAAAATAATATTAAAATATTCACTTAGAACCCTAATTTACATCAGCCACCATGTTTAATTTCGATGGCCATGAGAATTCGAATCTTCCTTCCTCATTTTCTCCTTCGATTCTTAACGAAATTCAGAAGTTTAAGAATCAAATCGTAGCTCTCGAGAAGATCTTCAGATCCGTACGGTTGATTGACATTAAAGGCGAACCAAATCGCCGGAAAGTGGCAAAGTCTGACCGTCATTTTGACGCATGGTGGGACCAGAGAGAGGAGGCGCGGGTTCCAAGGGGACAGGTGAAGGTGGAGTTCGTTAAGGTGAGTTCAAGGGTGTTGGAGTGATCGAATTTCGTTGAGTATCGGCGGAGAAATTGGTGGTCAAAATTCACGGTTTTGTGTTCGACTAATATCACTGGAACGGACGTGCAAAGAAGAAGAAGAGGGAATGTTGAAGCTGACGTGGCATGTTTTTTCCATCCTTTTTGGTCCATTTTCGTTTTTTATTTTAATTTAAATTTCAGCCACTAAAACTTGCATAACTTCTTCATACGAATTCAGAATGACACGCAGTTTATTGCGTTGGAATCGTATCGACGAGCTCTTCGCGATGGCGCTGGTTTGAACTAGTTCTGAGACTGTCAAATTTTGGGCTAAAAATTGGATTTCAACCTCGTTTAAAGCCAAGGTGAGTGATTAAACCCACTCACGCATAACTAAAGTATTCTAATATTAGTTAAATTAATATTATGTCATAATATGATTGTATGGATTGATGTTTGACTGTTTAAATTTGCATATTTACATTTATTTGTATCGATAGTGCAGTTAATTTTGACTGTTAAATATAATTTGCAGTTAAGTAAAAATTCGACATTTAATTACTGTTTAAACCTGACATCTAAAATTTTGTAAGTTTATATGATATTGGACTGTTTTGTATGATGTGATGAATGGCTTGAATTTGATATGTTTGATATATTGATGTAAATTGTGTGAACTTACCTGTTATTCACATTTATTCGTATATGACCATTATTCGTGCTGATTAATCCCAACCATTACCCTAGATGTTACGGGCATCGAATAAACCTGGGATTAATCATTAAAATGAATTAAGAACGTAGGTTGAAATGATAAATACCTATGACCCTGAGTTGAATTGAAATGATATATATCCTTTCCCAAAATACTAAAATTAAAATTTAAGTATCACTTGGCCATAGGATAGAAAATTATATATGGACACCGGTCGGTTAAATAAAAATTTGTTTTAACCATGAATTTAGAAATGTTGTTTAAAGATGATAAGGATGATGTTTTATAAATTGATTTCTTTTGAACTTGAACTTTGAGTTTTGAAATATAAGCAAAAGATAAATAATTTAGTGTTGTAACCGAAGCTATAAAAATGAAATTTAATGTGAATCGAATTTATTGAATTTGAATTGTTTCACCCACCTTTGAAATTTATTATGAATCAACATTGATTTAAATTATATATGAATTGTAAACTTGATATTTGTTATAAAATTGAAATCATTGAAACTGAGAATCTGATTTGGAATGTAACTATTTGAATTAATTTGATCGAATTGAAATGAATGTAAATTGGAAGTTTAATCGATGGAATTATTGAGAATTGAGTTAGTTGAATTGAAAATTGAAATATGACTTCAAGTTTGATTGAAAATGTTAGAGAAACGATTCTAATTCCAACTATAGTATTTCAAATCATTTTATAAACTATTTTAATAATAATTTTTTTTCTTCTTTATAAACTATTTTACTTTATTTCTATTTTATTTTATAAATTATTTTAAATAAATCATTTTATAATTAACTATTTATTTTATAAATTACTTAATGTTTTAACTATATATTTTAATAAATTTGATAAATTCTATTTTAATTACAAACTATTTATTTTCGAACTATTTCAATTATATATCTAAATTATTTTAAATATACTATTAACTATTTTAATATTCAAATTATTAAAGTTGGAATTGTTTCAAGATTTTAATCGGTTTAAATGGAGATTTTAGTATAAACAATATTCTATCTTGAATATTGAATGATTTTGAAACTCTAATATTTTGATATGAAGTATGTACCTCTTTGAAATGTAAAAGAACTGACCAGTGTGAAAAATGTAAACGATTGGTTGTTAAAGAGACCGGGATCGGATATTGTCATACTCTCTGCCAATACCGAAAACCACTTTAACAACTGTGTACGCGGTGGAGTTCCATAAATGGTGTTGGATGGATTTGGAGGCGATCACTTGATTTAAAGAAAGAGAACGATAATGGATATCCTTGACCTTCGGATCATAATTAACATGACTAAAACAGGGCTATACCGAGACCAAGTTGCAGTTAGCGAAGATTTTCCTTGCTTGAAGATACATTTAAGAAGATGGAGATGGAGCTCAACAGACGCATTTAAAATTATTATTCCGCTGCAAAATATATTAACATACAACATACCAATATATTTTGCAGCGGAATAATAATTTTAAATGTGTCTGTTGAGCTCCATCTCCATCTTCTTAAATGTATCTTCAAGCAAGGAAAATCTTCGATAACTGCAACTTGGTCTTGGTATAGCCCTGTTTTAGTCATTTTAATTATGACCCGAAGGTCAAGGATATCCATCATCGTTCTCTTTCTTCAAATCCAGTGATCGCCTCCAAATCCATCCAACACCATTTATGGAACTCCACCGCGTACACAGTTTTTAAATTGGTTTTCGGTATTGGCAGAGTGTATGACAATATCCGATCCCGGTCTCTTTAACAACCAATCGTTTACATTTTTCACATGGGTCAGTTCTTTTACATTTCAAAGAGGTTCATACTTCATATCAAAATATCAGAGTTTCAAAATCATTCAATATTCAAGATAGAATATTGTTTATACTAAAATCTCCATTTAAACCGATTAAAATCTTGAAACAATTCCAACTTTAATAATTTGAATATTAAAATAGTTAATAGTATATTTAAAATAATTTAGATATATAATTGAAATAGTTTGAAAATAAATAGTTTGTAATTAAAATAGAATTTATCAAATTTATTAAAATATATAGTTAAAACATTAAGTAATTTATAAAATAAATAGTTAATTATAAAATGATTTATTTAAAATAATTTATAAAATAAAATAGAAATAAAGTAAAATAGTTTATAAAGAAGAAAAAAAATTATTATTAAAATAGTTTATAAAATGATTTGAAATACTATAGTTGGAATTAGAATAGTTTCTCTAACATTTTCAATCAAACTTGAAGTCGTATTTCAATTTTCAATTCAACCAACTCAATTCTCAATAATTCCATCGATTAAACTTCCAATTTACATTCATTTCAATTCGATCAAATTAATTCAAATAGTTACATTCCAAATCAGATTCTCAATTTCAATGATTTCAATTTTATAACAAATATCGAGTTTACAATTCATATATAATTTAAATCAATGTTGATTCATAATAAATTTCAAAGGTGGGTGAAACAATTCAATTTCAATAAATTCGATTCACATTAAATTTCATTTTTATAGCTTCAGTTACAACACTAAATTATTTATCTTTTGCTTATATTTCAAAACTCAAAGTTCAAGTTCAAAAGAAATCAATTTATAAAACATCATCCTTATCATCTTTAAACAACATTTCTAAATTCATGGTTAAAACAAATTTTTATTTAACCGACCGGTGTCCGTATATAATTTTCTATCCTATGGCCAAGTGATACTTAAATTTTGATTTTAGTATTTTGGGAAAGGATATATATTATTTCAATCCAACTCAGGGTCAAAGTATTTATCATTTCAACCTACGTTCTTAATTCATTTTAATGATTAATCCCGGGTTTATTAGATGCCCGTAACATCTAGGGTAATGGTTGGGATTAATCAGCACGAATAATGGTCATATATGAATAAATGTGAATAACAGATAAGTTCACACAATTTATATCAATATATCAAACATATCAAATTCAAGCCATTCATCACATCATACAAAACAGTCCAATATCATATAAACTTACAAAATTTTAGATGTTAGGTTTAAACAGTAATTAATTGTCGAATTTTTACTTAACTGCAAATTATATTTAACAGTCAAAATTAACTGCACTATCGATACAAATAAATGTAAATATGAAAATTTAAACAGTCAAACATCAATCCATACAATCATATTATGACATAATATTAATTTAACTAATATTAGAATACTTTAGTTATGCGTGAGTGGGTTTAATCACTCACCTTGGCTTTAAACGAGGTTGAAATCCAATTTTTAGCCCAAAATTTGACAGTCTCAGAATCAGTTCAAACCAAGCGCCATCGCGAAGAGCTCGTCGATATGATTCCAACGCAACAAACCGCGTGTCATTCTGAATTCGTATGAAGAAGTTATGCAAGTTTTAGTGGCTGAAATTTAAATTAAAATAAAAAACGAAAATGGACCAAAAAGGATGGAAAAAACATGCCACGTCAGCTTCAACATTCCCTCTTCTTCTTCTTTGCACGCCCGTTCCAGTGATATTAGTCGAACCCAAAACCGTGAATTTTGACCACCAATTTCTCCGCCGATACTCAACGAAATTCGATCACTCCAACACCCTTGAACTCGCCTTGACGAACTCCACCTTCACCTGTCCCCTTAGAACCCGCGCCTCCTCTCTCTGGTCCCACCACGCGTCAAAACGACGGTCAGACTTTGCCACTTTCTGGCGATTTGGTTCGCCTTTAATGTCAATCAACCGTACGGATCTGAAGATCTTCTCGAGAGCTACGATTTGGTTCATAAACTTTTGAATTTCGTTAAGAATCGAAGGAGAAAATGAGGAGGGAAGATGTGACGGCCCGCCCTGCACCAGCCTGCATTTCCTTCGAAAGTGCATTGTACACATGCCCGACTAGCACGGGACGGTCGTCAGATGGAAGGAAAGAAGGGAATTAACTAATCAAGAACCTGTAGAATGTATCACAGCGCATGGAGTAAAATATAATAATAATAACATACTTGACATAAAACAGGTGAGACAGTGCATAAGCTGATAACTAAAATCAACATCATCATCAGAGCAGCGGAAATCCAAATACAGCTTATTACAACTTTTCAAATTTACTGTCTCTAAACAAAAGGAAGCTAAAGTAGAAGATGCACCACCAATGCCCAAGCAGTGATCCTCAACAACACATGGAGAATACTATATATATATTACGTGGAAGCCTCCTACTCGTCTCCGGATCATCTACCCGTGCATCACCAGCTAACCTGTCTCTAGTCTGCTCGTGTGAGCACCCAGAGTAATAAGAAGAGACATAAAACTATGGGTCAGACATAAAGCCTGGTATGAGCGATAAGCATATAAACAGAACAATAACAGGTATACTAAAGCATACCTGAACCTGGACCTGCAACCAAAGAGTTAGTACCACATACCGTACAATACTCTAAGGTGCCATAACAGGTAGTGTAAGAATACGGGGGTGGGGGTGTGCATATCATAATGATAGCAAACAAATCATCCATAGCAACCATCCTCACATCTCTCACTCAGTGCATAAAGCATACGATGTCTACCACTGTCAATCACTAGACCCATCGAAGTAGTGACGGAGTTCAACTTGTACAACTACTGCTACTACCAAGCTTACCACATGGAGTCATGACCAAATCTTTACAAATGACCCCACTTCATTGGTTTATAGCCTTTTAGTCGTACCTAGGCCATTTCAGCCCTGAATCCGTTCACGTACTTCCCATACATAGTGATCCAAATTCATAAACATCGACTGCCCCTTGGCACACGTCCCGCAGCAAAGCCCAATCATGAAGTGAACTCATCGGTTCCCAACTGGATCCTGAGCTCTAACTTCCCATATTAGACTACCTTTACATCTCGGGTTATTGGTCAATACTGGGTCGGGTTGGGTTCCCCTCCTAGCCATCGGTTCGGGTCGGGTCCTCTACTTTGAATTGGCTCTGTTCGCAGTCTTCCCCTGTAGCGGTTCGGTTCGGGTCCACAGCGTAGCATCGGTTCGGGTCGGGCGTCCCACTTCGGCTCGGGTCGGGTATCGTCCTTCCGGTCGGGTCGGGTGCCATCTCCCTTCCAGTTCGTGCTTCCGCTCCGGTCCGCTCCCTCGTTCTTCACGTGCTCCGATCCGATCCCTCCTTCTTCATCTGATCCGATCCTAGTTCTCCTAGTTCAATTAGCGTGGCCTTCCCTCTTGCCAGTTCTCCCAAGTGTCAAGTTCCGATCCGAGCCCTTCGTCCCTAAGTCGGTCTGATCCCCAGCTTAACCAACATGTCCTTCCTTTTTTCCAAGCCTCTTTTGTGCCAGACTTCAGTTCGGGTCGGGTTCCTTGCCCAGATCTCCAATCCGATCCGAGCCCATATCCGATCCGATCCGAAACCCTGCACAACTTTCTGCAACTTTTTCCAGCAACTTGTTTACGCCATTCGACGACGTTTTCGACAAATCTAACTATACTAATCAATCACAAATCATGTCAAACAGTCAAAGCAACATGGCAAACTAACCACAAACACCAAAACAATGAATTCATATGTCAAAATGGATCAAATATACCCAAAACCCCATAATTTCCCTTAAACATGTTTAAGCAAAACTGATCATAGGGTTAACAAAACTTAATCAAACTAAACTAAATTTCTACCAGAGGCATAAAATATTATTTTCGAATTTATAGACATTTTTCCAGAATTTATTAGTGTATAAATTCGCTAATCTTCACTAATTACCCTTAATTAACTGTAATTAGTGTCAAAACGATGCTAATCACTCACCTTGGCCACAAACGAAATTCTAAGAACTGAAACCTTGCTGATTTGGGCGAATACTGATGTCTAACAGCAGCTCTAGCCTTGCTTTCGTGTTTCCTCTCCTTAATTTGTTGTAGATTAAGCCAAAACTTGATTAGAAAGTGATTTGGGGATGTTTCTAGATGTTGGCGGCCATTGTTAGAGTTCCAAGAATGAAAGTGGCGGCTGAAAGAAATGTTTTCTAACCCTGATCAGCCCCTATACATCTCAAATCCCGAAATCCCCTTTGGGCCTAGCTGCTACTTACCCGGTTAAGCCCAATTAAGCTGTTTTTCACCATCTGAAACTTGTTTCAGCCATATCTCCCAAACGGTGAGTCCGTTTGGCTAATGCGACCACTCTACGGAATTGTAAACCATCATCCGGAGCCAATGGAATTGGTTTCAGGTCAAAATTCCTTTCCAGTCAAAAGTTATGGCCAAAACAGTACTAACTAGGGGTAAAATGGTCATTTAAAAATTGGGAAAAATCATGAACATGGGAAATGACCCCAATAGTCGTCTCCCAAAGTTACATGACAATACGACTTCGTATGTGAAAGAAATAAATATTCTACGATCCTATGATGCGTAGAATACGGGTCGTTACACTCACCCCCCCCCCCTCCCTTAAGAAATTTCGTCCCCGAAATTCCTTAACCCAAAACATACAAAAGATCCCGCATGCCTAACAGCCACATACAACAACCAAACATGCAAAGCAAGCAAACAAGCCTATCCTAGCATGCGGAAAACTAAATCGAAGTTAAAATCTCACCAGGCAAAGAGTTCTGGATATGTCTTCCTAATGTTCTCCTCTGTCTCCCAAGTACAATCATTCTCGTCCTCGCTCTACTGAACCTTGACTAGCTTCACTGCCTTCCTTCGAAGTTGCTTCATGTCGTGCTCGACAATACGGCCCGGCTTGCAGTTCCCAACCGCCTCGGGTTCTACTTCGAAGTCCTCTAACTGATCAGGTGAAATAGTCATATCTGAGTCATGGACGAACTTCCTTAGTTGGGGAACATGAAATACATTGTGAACTCCCGCCATCTTCTGTGGTAAGTCAATTCTATATGCCAAATTCCCGACTGGTTCAAGAATAGGGAATGGGCCAACAAATCTTTGTGCCAACTTGCCTTTCCTACCAAATCGTATTACGCTCTTCAACGGAGAAATCTTGACAAACACCAAGTCACCAACGGAGAATTTCAAGTCTCTTCTCCTCTTATCAGCATAAATCTTCTGCCTATCTTGGGCAGCTTTCATTCGTTGTTGAATGATCTTGATCTTGCCTGAAGTTTCCCTCACCACATCTGGTCCAAGCATAAACTTCTCGCCAGTCTCTATCCAACATGATGGTGAGTTGCACGGTCTCCCGTATAAAGCTTCAAACGGAGCCATACCGATACTGGATTGGTAGCTATTGTTATATGCAAACTCTACTAGATGCAAATGGTCATCCCATGATCCACCAAAATTCAATACACAAGCTCTCAAGAGATCTTCCAAAATACGATTCACCCTCTCCGTTTGACCGTCGGTCTGAGGATGATATGCGGTACTGAGATGTAGCTCTGACCCTAGAGCCTCTTGTAAGCTCTTCCAAAACCCACTAATGAACAACGGGTCTCGGTTACTCACAATGCTTTTAGGTACCCCATGAAATCTCACTACCCACTTCATATACAATTCTGCCAACTTGGCTGCCGTTCTGGTCGATTTGACTAGTATAAATCTTGCACTTTTAGTCAATCGATCCACAATTACCCAAATGCTATCATGTCCTGATCTATTCCTTGGTAAACCATCGATGAAATCCATCAAGACTTGCTCTCATTTCCATTCGGGAATCTCTAATGGTTGCAACAACCCACTAGGCTTCTTTTGCTCGGCTTTAACTAGCTGGCAATTCATGCATTTGGATATAAACCTCCCAATGTCTCTTTTCATCCCTTCCCAGTAGTAGGTCTGCTTCATGTCTCGATACATCTTGTTACCACCGGGGTGTATAGTCAGTTTTGAGTGATGACATTCTCTAAGCACTTCATCTCTTAATCCATTGACATTGGGTACAACAAGCTTTCCACTCTTTCTAAGCCATCCATCTCGATCAAGCCCATACTTGTTCATCTCCTCATCGATACCCATCTCTAACTTGGAGATGATTTCCAATAGGTTAGGATCGTCTCTCTGACTAGAGCTGATCCGCTCAATCAAAGTGGGTCTGATCGTCAAGCTTGCTAACATTTCTGGATTCAATTCGCACTTTGGTCTGAAATCATACCCAGTGATGTACTCCAGTTGCTTCCATTCTAGAAACATAGCCCCTAAGCTGGCATGTCTCCTACTCAATGCATCAGCCACCACATTGCCCTTTCCCGGTGTATATGCGATGTCAAAATCATAGGAAGCCAAGAATTCTAACCACCTTTGTTGCCGGAGATTTAGATCCTTCTGGGAGAAGAGATACTTCAACGACTTATGATCTGTAAACAACTCAAATCTTTCTCCCAAGAGATAGTGTCTCCACATATTTAACGCGAACACGATCGCTGCCAATTCCAAATCATGGGTAGGGTATCTTCTCTCGTGCGGTTTCAATTGCCGACTTGCATAGGCTACAACCCTACCGCCTTGCATCAATACAGCACCCAGTCCGGTACCACAGGCATCCGTGTATACCGTCATCTCTTCATTCCCCTTAGGAATGACTAACACTGGTGCGCTTGTCAACTTGTCCTTTAGACTCTTGAATGCATTCTCGCACCTTTCATCCCAGACAAAAGCTTGATTCTTCTTGGTCAACTGGGTCAATGGTGCTGCTATCTTGGAGAAACCTTGGATAAACTTACGATAATATCCAGCTAACCCCAAGAAACTTCTTACATCTGTTGCATTCTTGGGCGTGGACAAATCCTGTACTGTAGCCACTTTCGCAGGGTCCACGGCAATACCATTCTCGGAAACAACATGGCCCAAGAACCTCACTTCCCTCTTCCAGAAGTGACACTTAGAAAACTTTGCTTTCAATTGGTGTTTTCTTAACACCTCCATCACTATTCTTAAATGTTCCTTGTGTTCTTCCTCTGTCCTCGAGTAGACAAAAATATCAACAACGAACACAAGGACAAACTTATTCAACTGATCTCTGAATACCCTATTCATAAGATCCACAAAATATGTTGGGGCATTGGTCAGCCCAAATGGCATGACCAACCACTCATAAAATCCAGACGGCGTTCGAAATGCCGTTTTAGCTATACTCTCAGCTTCCACTCTAAGCTGATGAAAACCTGTCGCGAGATCCAACTAAGAAAATACTCTCGCGCCACTCAACTGATCGAACAAATCATCTATCTGCGGTAGAGGATACTTATTCTTCCTCGTCACTTTATTCAACTCGCGGTAGTCTACACACAAACGAAGGGAACCATCCGCCTTGGTAGCAAACACAACTGGTGCTCCCCATTCAGAAACACTCCTTCTGATAAATCCCTTCTTCAAAAGATCGCTGACTTGCACCTCGAGCTCTCGCTGCTCCCTTGGTGCCATACGACTAAGTGGCATCACTATAGGTCTGGCATCTTTTACCAAATCAATACGGAACTCAATCTCTCGGTGTGGTGGAAGCCCGGTCACTTCTTCGAAAACATCCGGATACTGGCCAACCACGGGCAAACCTGACAACTCACTATGCGGAATGTCGAGGGAGTTTAGAAAACTAGCCAATACCCCCTTACTGGGTAGACCACCAAACACTATCCTCCGTCCATCATCCGCTCTAGCTGTCACCAAAAAGCCCTCACAGTCTACCACCACCCCGTATCTTCGGAGCCAATCTACTCCCAAAATAATGTCAAACCCAGTAAAGCCCAAAACAAAGCAATCACAAGCAAACATGCATCCATGACTCGATAAGACCACATTACGACAAATCATGCTAAGGCTAGTCGAACCACCAATCGGGTTCGTCACTACTAAAGGTCTATCGACAATCTCGGGCTCCAATCCTAACCTATCTACCAGGTCACTAGATATGAAAGAACTGGAAGCTCTGGTATCAAACAAAACTCTAACAGGAACATCATAAACAGAAAGCATACCTTGAATGACGACATTCTTTCCCTTCCTTGTCGCTGTTGGGGCATTCGACGAAGAAGGAATAGCGTTAAGGGCGTAGGCTTTCACCATTTGCCTTTCTTTAGGGGGTTGCAGACACTTGTCCTTGTGATGTCCCATTTGGCCACAGTTGAAGCACTTCCTATCCGCTGGCTTGGCCCGACAATTACTAGCATAATGTCCCTTCTTCCCACAGCTGAAGCACTCAACATCTTGCTTATTCTTTTTCTTCTGACCATCCTTATTCTGATTCTGCTTTCTCTTATTCTGGGAACCACCCTTGCCTCCACCACTTGCTTGTGGTTTTGGCTCTTCTGCAGATGCAACCTCAGTCTTCGGCTTAGGGTAGAGACTTTCTGATCTCAATGCTTTTCCCACAATCAATTCAAACGTCTCATCGATGTGGTTAATAAGCCTTTCCCCCAAGTACTGATCCAAACCAGTTATGAATTTCTCATTCTTCTTCTCGGCAGTATCAATAAGAGATAACTCATACTTTGACAAAGTGTCGAATTCAGCAATATACTCCGAGACAGCTCTGCCATTCTGCTTGAGCTCTAAGAATTTCTTAAACAGCACTGACTTCTGAGCAGCTGGAATGAACTTCTCGCTAAAGCGAGCCTTAAACTGCTCCCAAGTAATCTGATCTTCGGGAGTAGCTGCCTTTATAGCATTCCACCAATTCATTGACCGCCCTTGCAGCTGACGGGACACTAGCTTTCTCTTCATCGCATCCTCGATGCCCAAATCCTCGAAGATACGTTCGCATCAATCCAACCAATCCTGAACATCCGTAGCCGACTCCGTTCCGTGGAACGGCTTCCCACCAAGGCTAGTATAATCCTTATTCAGCTTGGCGAAGTCGACTCTCGGCGCCTGCACTATTGGACCACCACCATTTCCACCATTTGGAGCTGCCCTCTGCACATCCCTAAGCATCTCCCTCATGAGGTCAGTAAACATCGTCCTCATGTCAGAAGCATTCCCATTATTGGCCCCTCTACCGGTACCTCAACATATCGGCTCATCGTCAATCTATAAAGGGAAACGATTAACGACCCCATAGTGGTGCTAGTGCAGCACGACTTCATTCTTATACTACTAATAGTATATATATAGCTTTTAAAAACCAAAATAATCACAAATACGCTCTCTCGTATACGTATATTATCTCTCCCTGATAACTTCCCTAGGTTAACTACGCAACCTAGAGCTCTGATACTAAGTGTGACGGCCCGCCCCGCACCAGCCTGCATTTCCTTCGAAAGTGCGCTGTACACATGCTCGACTAGCACGGGACGGTCATCAGAAGGAAGGAAAGAAGGGAATTAAATAATCAAGAAACTGTAGAATGTCTCACAGTGCATGGAGTAAAATATAATAATAATAACATACTTGACATAAAACAGGTGTGACAGTGCATAAGCTGATAACTAAAATCAACATCATCATCAGAGCAGCGGAAATCCAAATACAGCTTATTACAACTTTTCAAATTTACTGTCTCTAAACAAAAGGAAGCTAAAGTAGAAGATGCACCACCAATTCCCAAGCAGTGATCTTCAACAACACAGGGAGAATACTATATATATATATTATGTGGAAGCCTCCTACTCGTCTCCGGATCATCTACCCGTGCATCACCAGCTAACCTGTCTCTAGTCTGCTCGTGTGAGCACCTAGAGTAATAAGAAGAGATATAAAACTCTGGGTCAGACATAAAGCCTGGTATGAGCGATAAGCATCTAAATAGAACAATAACAGGTATACTAAACCATACCTGAACCTGGACCTGCAACCAAAGAGTTAGTACCACATACCGTACAATACTCTAAGGTGCCATAACAAGTAGTGTAAGAATACGGGGGTCGGGCGTGCATGTCATAATGATAGCAAACAAATCATCCATAGCAACCATCCTCACATCCCTCACTCAGTGCGTTAAGCATACGATGTCTACCACTGTCAATCACTAGACCCATCGAAGTAGTGACGGAGTTCAACTTGTACAACTACTGCTACTACCAAGCTTACCACATGGAGTCATGACCAAATCTTTACAAATGACCCCACTTCATTGGTTTATAGCCTTTTAGTCGTACCTTGGCCATTTCAGCCCTGAATCCATTCACGTACTTCCCGTACATAGTGATCCAAATTCATAAACATCGACTGTCCCTTGGCACACGTCCCGCAACAAAGCCCAATCATGAAGTGAACTCATCGGTTCCCAACTGGATCTTGAGCTCTAACTTCCCATATTGGACTACCTTTACATCTCGGGTTATTGGTCAATACTGGGTCGGGTTGGGTTCCTCTCCTAGCCATCGGTTCGGGTCGGGTCCTCTACTTTGAATTGGCTCTGTTCGCAGTCTTCGCCTGTAGCGGTTCGGTTCGGGTCCACAACGTTGCATCGGTTCGGGTCGGGCGTCCCACTTCGGCTCGGGTATCCTCCTCCGGGTCGGGTCGGGTGCCATCTCCCTTCCAGTTCGTGCTTCCGCTCCGGTCCGCTCCCTCGTTCTTCACGTGCTCCGATCCGATCCCTCCTTCTTCATCTGATCCGATCCTAGTTCTCCTAGTTCAATTAGCGTGGCCTTCCCTCTTGCCAGTTCTCCCAAGTGTCAAGTTCTGATCCGAGCCCTTCGTCCCTAAGTCGATCCGATCTCAGCTTAACCAACATGGCCTTCCTTTTTGCCAAGCCTCTTTTGTGCCAGACTCCAGTTCGGGTTGGGTTCCTTGCCCAGATCTCCACTCCGATCCGAGCCCATATCCGATCCGATCCGAAACCCTGCACAACTTTCTGCAACTTTTTCCAGCAACTTGTTTACGCCATTCGACGACGTTTTCGACAAATCTAACTATACTAATCAATCACAAATCATGTCAAACAGTCATAGCAACATAGCAAACTAACCACAAACACCAAAACAATGAATTCAAATGGATCAAATATACCCAAAACCCCATAATTTCCCTTAAACATGTTTAAGAAAAACTGATCATAGGGTTAACAAAACTTAATCAAATTAAACCAAATTTCTACCAGAGGCATAAAATATTATTTTCGAATTTATAGACATTTTTCCAGAATTTATTAGTGTATAAATTCGCTAATCTTCACTAATTACCCTTAATTAACTGTAATTAGTGTCAAAATGATGCTAATCACTCACCTTGGCCACAAGCGAAATTCTCAGAACTGAAACCTTGCTGATTTGGGCGAATACTGATGTCTAACAGCAGCTCTAGCCTTGCTTTCATGTTTCTCTCCTTAATTTGATGTAGATTGTAACACCCCACCTCCGCTAGGGTCACTCACAAAGGGAATGCACTAGGTTTGGTGAAGCATTATCGAGGTAAACATACACAGAAATATTACAAGACAGAACATATTTAAAACAGCGGAAGTAAAACAAATTTAATTACCTTGTAAAATAAGGTCTTAAAGCCTTCTACATCAGAATACATCAAAACCTGTCTTGCAATAGTAAAGAAGCATAAAACCATTTCATAAATTATTCCCCAAGTAAAACAGTAAAGTAGCCATAGCCAAGAAAAGTCCAAGCCATGCGTGATGACCTTCAAGCAGAAGAAGTCCGAACTAGATAACAGTGTTTCCTCCCTGAAACCTGGGGGGGGGGGGACGGAAGACAAAGAGGCGAAAGAAAACGGGGTCAGTCATAAAGACTGGTAAGTCCTATCTACTTCCAGCATAAAAACAGGTAAATGTAACATGACATGCATAAATTGAAAGTAAACATAAGGAAGCCGACAAGATAGATAAGCTAAACCAAGATAACTGGATGAACTACTATAGCAAGATAAACTAAGGTATCATGATAAACTATGGTGTCAAGATAAATCAAGGTATTATCACCTCGTCAGGTTTCTATCAAGTATACTATCCCAAGATATCTATCATGTATATCATCCCACGGTACCTATCATGTACAACATCCCAAGGTATTTATCATGTATATTTGCTCTGCACCCCTCGTACTAGTATCCCAACCCGCGTCATGTGTTTACTATGAATGTCCTTTGCCCAATGTCATGTAATGGTCCATGTCAACCTAATATATATAGAATATGTAGGTTTTCCCCAACTCGTATGTTTCTTTCCATGTATAAGTTCAGTCCTTTGCCGTAGGCCATACGGGCTTTCTCATGTGAACGTTTTATCCTTGAGGTTATTTTGGACTGCTACCCTTGATCTTGTTATGTTTCCTTACCATGAACTATCGCGCGTTCCCTTAGGATTTATGCCACCTAGGACCACTAGGGATTATGCTACCTAATGAACGTTTCCGTGTCTCGGTTTGGGTTTTGGCCACCTAGGACCACTAGGGATTATGCCACCCGTCAACCGCGCCCTTTTATCCCACGTATGTATCGTGAACCGTTTTCCATGTCTAGACGCACATGTTCCTCAATGTGCCATCCGAGTTCCGTGCCAGGGCAAATCAAGAAATACGGAACTCGGTCGGGAGCTTTAAGTCATCTGCTGATGCAGATATCAAAGTCTGTTTTTGTACCCATGGCTATGGTCCCACGTGACCCCTCCCTCAACTACTGAAAGGCAATCCAAGAAAAATCATGTATGAGAACTACACTACGGCCCATCGATGCCCACTTCCAGATAGCCGACCTTACCCATAACTCGATAGCAAGTATATGGTCTGTTGGGAGTTCCCTGCCTTTCCGTACGTACACGATTGACTAAAGATGGTAGGTAGTCGGCGACATGCTATCCAGGGCAAAATCAAGTATCGTCGACTCCACGCTAATCCATCCCAGTCTTTAGGTCGCTCGCATAGCAACCAAGGCATACTCTTGGCTGTTCTACCGCAGACCTTAACCCCTGTGAGGCCGGGTTTCATGGACCATCTGCCACCTCACAGAGGGATACCAAGAGTACCCTCACGTACCCCGAAGCTACCGCTTCGCCACCCAGTTCGCTGGAGCTTTTTATCCAAGTCAGATAAGTTGCTCCTCCTCGTATACTAAGCGATGACCTACCGTATCAGGTTACTCATCTATTTATGAACTAGTCCCATGTCCTTGGCTAAGAATTATTACTTAGTTATTCTTAACTAAGGTTTACCACTTAGCTTCTCTTCCCGCTATCCTTGTTAACCACGATTTTCAACCTAGTCCCCTGATCTAGGGTTTTGCCAAATGGGTTAAGTGTTGTTATCCAAGTTCATGATTTAACCCGCCTACGAATCTTGTCAAGATTGGCTAAGTACTCAAGTTCAAGGTTTAGCCCTACAAGTTGGTTAAGTGTACTAAGAAGCTCATGACTTAACCCTATCAAGTCAAATTGGTTAAGTATTTATTTGTCTTAACCCTACCAGATTATCATGTTAGATTGATTAAGCATAGATTATCTTAATCCCATCAGATTATCGAGTCGGATTGGTTAAGTATAGGTTTACTTAACCCCATCCACTAATCGTATTACAATGGTTAAGCCTAATTTAAAAGGTCTTGTGACTTAACCCTACCAGGTCCACATATTAGATTGGTTAAGTGTAGGTAACTTAACCTCGTCAAATCATCACGTATAATTGGTTAAGTATAAGTTACTTAACCCCATTAAATTATCATGTTAAATTGGTTAAGTATTGGTTACTTAACCTCATTGAATTACCAAGTTTAGATTGGTTAAGTGTTTAACTTAACCTCATCAAATTACCGTGTTTAGATTAGTTAAGTATAGGTTACTTAACTCCATCTAATTACCGTGTTTAGATTAGTTAAGTCTAAGTTACTTAACCCCATCTAATTACCGTGTTTAGATTAGTTAAGTCTAAGTTACTTAACCCCATCCCCTAATTGTCTTATATGGTTAAGTGTCATTAAGAAACCAAGTCCGGTTTCACTTAACCTACCCATTCGTGTCATATCGGTTAAGTGTCATTAGTCAAAATTACTTAACCTTTCCATGTGGCATTAATTAGATTAATGCACCTCAACCTCTCACATTAGACTTTGTTGTGGTTACTAGTTAAGCCGGGCGGGTCTGGGTAGATTTACACCACAACCTAGTCTAACCTCGTGTTTTAAGTGCTATGTGACCAACTACTCACACTGGGTCCTATTGTTTGTAGCCACTAGTTAAGCCGGGCGGGTCCGGGTAGATTTATGCTACAAACTCAACCCAACCTCGAGTTGGCCACTTTCATGTTTGGTCTAGTGTCTTATTACACTTACAACCCACCCATGTCTAGTTCAAGTTCCATGTTTTCCCACGTGTCATGACCATATTTAAATGTATCATGAATGTCATGTTTTCATATAAACCCCATGTCAAGTTTTTCATGTCATACCCACGTTCTTCCTAAACTACCCAAACGTATTTCCAACCCAAGTGGAAGCGAGTCACATAGTGGGGTATTATGCCAATATATTGGCCACAAACATGCATAGTATCATAAGGAAATTTGGCCATAAACATGCATAGTATCATAAGGAAATTTGGCCATAAACATGCATAGTATCATAAGGAAATTTGGCCATAAACATGCATAGTATCATAAGGGAATTTGGCCACAAACATACCTATTATCATAACGGGATTTGGCCATCAACATGCATGATGTCATAACGGGATTTGGCCACACATAAACATGATATCATAAGGGGGTTGGTTTCATTTACATGCATAAGCCCCGAAGTCCAATTTATGCAACTATCTCACAAGTCAAAGTGGCTCTAAGTGTTCATGCTATCATACTACAAGTAAAGGTCCAATCTTGCATGGCAAACTAAGTCCAATGCAACATGAATAGCATGGTTTAGTCGCTAAAACATAACCCAAAGTCATATGTTCATGATAAAGGAGCAAACTAGGCTCGCATAGATTATAGCATTCATGTTTAACCACATTTTATTCCATGCCATGATTAAACTACCGTTAACATCTCGAAGTAGCTAGAACTTACATAGCGAGGCTTAGGGAAGGAGTATGCATCGTCGTGACGAAGAAAGGTGGCTCCTTTGACGAAGAACCGCCATGAAATCGCCGTAGCAACGTTGATCGAGCCTCGACTTGGTGTAGCAAGCTTGCACCTTTCAATTCGGATCCGATTTGCATGCATAGTCTCTTGGAGTTGGAGATGGAGGCCATGATCACTCGGCATTTGGGCAGCACTTCGTGGCATGAGTGAATTATGAGGGGTTTAGGGTAGGCTTAGGGTCTTTCTATAGAGATTAGGAGTAGTTTAGGCCGTTAGATTAACCCTAGGATAGATCCAAACCCTCGAAAATCGTCATAAGCCTCCAAAACAGGACCCAGGAGCCAAAACAGGTGCACCAGGCCGACTTGGCCGACCAGGCAGGTCGACCCCCAGGTCGACCCTGGGGTCGACTCCCCAGTCGACCTGGTCCCACCCAGGTCGACACCCAGGTCGACACCCAGGTCGACCCCCTGGTCGACCTGGTCTGGGCGGGATTTTTCCCGCCTACCCTGATTTTCTGAAATTTTGAACCTGTTTTGAATTTGAATTTTTCGTGAAACTTCGCGAGGCCATATCTCGTTCATACGGACTCCGATTTACGAAATTTCGGACTCTATTTCGCGTATTTTTCCGAGACGAACGCAATGGTGCAACCCGTTTTCCCTGATTCAGATTTGATAATTTAATTCTGCCTTGATTCTTGTCTTAATCATGTTGTTAAAATTCGGGTTGTTACATAGATTAAGCCAAAACTTGATTAGAAAGTGATTTGGGGATGTTTCTAGATGTTGGCGGCCATTGTTAGAGTTCCAAGAATGAAAGTGGCAGCTAAAAGAAATGTTTTCTAACCCTAATCAGCCCCTATACATCTCAAATCCCGAAATCCCTTTGGGCCTAGCTGCTAATTACCTGGTTAAGCCCAATTAAGCTGTTTTTCACCATCTGAAACTTGTTTCAGCCAAATCTCCCAAACGGTGAGTCCGTTTGGCTAATGCGACCACTCTACGGAATTGTAAACCATCATCCGGAGCCAATGGAAGTGGTTTCAAATCAAAATTCCTTTTCAGTCAAAAGTTTTGGCCAAAACAGTACCAACTAGGGGTAAAATGGTCATTTAAAAATTGGGAAAAATCATGAACATGGGAAATGACCCCAATAGTCGTCTCCCAAAGTTACATGACCATACGACTTCGTATGTGAAATAAATAAATATTCTACGATTCTATGATGCGTAGAATACGGGTCGTTACAGAAGATTCGAATTCTCATGGCCATCGAAATTAAACATGGTGGCTGATGTAAATTAGGGTTCTAAGTGAATATTTTAATATTATTTTCAGTTAAAACATGTTTATACAGTTTTCAGACCAAACGGGCTCCAAACGGGCTGAACAAAAGGTCAATTTAGGGGTTTTGACGCATTCCGGACGCAATGAAATAGGCTAGAAGACCTAATTCTAAAGTCTATAGCATGTTCCTTCAGTAACGTAAAATTTAAAATTAAACAACGTATAAATTTCAACGTACCTTTACAAAACGCGTTTAGCTTCACTACGCTTACATACTAATTTCAAATAACTTGAAATTTTAAACCTGACAATATTTTGAAATTCTGAATCCAAAAAAAATGAATTATGTCGAATTCTGATATCATTTGCAAAATGACAAATTTTGTCTGTTCATTAACATAAATAAAATATTCATTATTAACCAAGTAACCAGTAAATTAAATTTAACGGTTTATTAATTTTAAATAGTCAAAATAAAATTCATATGAACTTATAAATCAAAATTTTACTATTATGACATCAATTATCGTTATATTAAGCTATTCAATTATGTTTTCACCGTCAAATTTCACAAATTAAATCACTAAATATTATTAACACCCATAAAATATCAAAATCATATTAAATTAAATAATATAATTTATCGCAAAACTTGGGATGTTACATTCTCCCCCACTTAAAAACTTTTCGTCCTCGAAAAGGAACGTAGAAATGAAGTGACAAAATAAAATTGAAATAATATAAGATTTCTAGTAAACATAGAAAATTTAACTTATACAAAACTCAAATTTTCACAAAATTTTCTAAGTCATAAATTCACGAAAAATTTCGGCAGAGTCTCCTTTGTACGGTTAGGTCTGGAAAACAATAATATATAATAATTCCAAATATACATCTCATCTCAATGATGAGGCATCCCAAAATGGGGAAAATAATATCAAACGCCAAAATACGATATATAAATTCGATATACGTACCTTTCATCTGCGTTATTAGCGATTTATTTATTTTTAAGCAAGCAAAAGCAAATGTTTATGCACAAGTAACTTCAATGCAAGCAAATTGTCTTCATTACCTACTAACACTCAACAACATATAAAAGAAATAATAGTTATATGTTTACAGTAAATACACATGAATTAGCAAATGCAACTAAAACACAAATAAAATATCCCATCAAATATATTCATTCAACCAAGCAAGCATACAAAATTTTGCAATGTCACTTTTTATTAGCATGATTTCATTTGTTTACTTCGCTTTTAAACAATTCATATTTTCATTTGTTATATTTCATTTCTCATTCATTTCCAATGTCAATGCTTGGTTTATTATATATTACCTTCTACCATTTTCAGTTTATTTACGTTCATTCATTAAACCTCTGAATTGATTCACTTCAGTTTTATCACATATATGCTTATTCACTTATAATTATTTTAATCAATTCAGTTGAGTCATTATTATATTTTTCTCTTATTTAAATCTCATTTACCTTTTAATTTTCTTACATCCATTTAATTGAAATGCAACAAATTCTAATGCTAATTTCCACTTGCTCGCTCCATTAATTTCATCATTTTGACTCAAGTTAATTATAATCCAAATTCCTAAAAGATTTCAATTTACCATCAAATTCATTTTACATTTCTTAAGTAAACATCTATTTCATCATTTCGACTCAAGTTAATTATAATCCAAATTCCTTATTCGCATAACAATTTAACTTTATATTTTGGTAAATCATATACAAGCTATAGAAAAATGAGTATTATTCAAGTTCAATAGTTGACCAAGTATTTCCTACTCCAATGGCTTCTTACCTTAATTTCTTTTCCTTTTCTTAGGCATATTTCTTTATTTCACCATTTGTAGGTTTATGTAATTTCTAGTTTAATTCATTTCATTTGTTTTCAAATCATTATTTATTTGAGAACTTAAGAATTTAACTTCAGGTTTAATTCTTAAACAACTTCCAAAATATTATATCTTTTATATAAACCATATTATAAAAGATTTAAATAAAGTTCAATTCTGTAAAACAAAGTACAAAAGTATTAAATGTCTCCCTACTTAAACTCTTGAAATAAACATCGATGATGCGTGCACTCATCACCGAAATCATTTTCAAGGAAAAGAGGGTATACACTTTTTTCCCCATAATTCTTTTAAAACAATTTCAATATGAAACACTTTTTAAAATATAAATATATTATTTCAAACCATTTGCAAAACGATATTACAAAACCACCCGAAATTAAATTCTCAGATTCATATTTAATTTCTAATTTCATTACCAATTAATTTTAATATTGGCTTTTTCTTAAACCGTTCAATAATCAATGGTTCTAATTATTAATTAATCGAATGATAAATGATGAAAAAATTAATATTATCATCAACAAAATCAAAATTCATATATCTTCAAAAAAAAATTCTATATATATAAAATATAATTCAAAACCATATTATGTCAATAATCCATGTTCGAGTGTTTAGAAATCCCTATCGATGCCTTGGCGTCCCATGTACCGACCAGAATTCATAAATAGTCAACAGAACAACCAACACAAATAAAAAACCATTTATATCAAAATACAAATACGCTCTCTCATATACACTCAAACTCATTCTAAGGTATTACCACCCTATCTCTAATGAGTTAATCCCAAATAGAGCCAAGGTTTACGCTAAACCAAAGCTCTGATACCAAATGTAACATCCCCATATTTTAGACCGTTCAAATCGACAACGATCCTCAACTGTCGATTTAAACGAATTAAAAATACGGATAGTTATTGGGATTAAAATAAGAAGAAGGAGAAAGAAGAAACAAATACAGAATCTCGCAGCGGAAGGACAAAATATAGTAAATAAATAATAGTTCATGAAGTACATTTTATTATATTTACGACAATTATCAGAGTAAATTAACATACAACATACCAATATATTTTGCAGCAGAATAATAATTTTAAATGCGTCTGTTGAGCTCCATCTCCATCTTCTTAAATGTATCTTCAAGCAAGGAAAATCTTCGCAAACTGCAACATGGTCTCGGTATAGCCCTGTTTTAGTCATTTTAATTATGACCCGAAGGTCAAGGATATCCATCATCATTCTCTTTCTTCAAATCCAGTGATCGCCTCCAAATCCATCCAACACCATTTATGGAACTCCACCGCGTACACAGTTGTTAAAGTGGTTTTCGGTATTGGTAGAGAGTATGACAATATCCGATCCCGATCTCTTTAACAACCAATCGTTTACATTTTTCACACTGGTCAGTTCTTTTACATTTCAAAGAGGTTCATACTTCATATCAAAATATCAGAGTTTCAAAATCATTCAATATTCAAGATAGAATATTGTTTATACTAAACTCTCCGTTTAAACCGATTAAAATCTTGAAACAAATCCAACTTTAATAATTTGAATATTAAAATAGTTAATAGTATATTTAAAATAATTTAGATATATAAATGAAATAGTTTGAAAATAAATAGTTTGTAATTAAAATAGAATTTATCAAATTTATTAAAATATATAGTTAAAACATTAAGTAATTTATAAAATAAACAGTTAATTATAAAATGATTTATTTAAAATAATTTATAAAATAAAATAGAAATAAAGTAAAATAGTTTATAAAGAAGAAAAAAAAATTAAAATAGTTTATAAAATGATTTGAAATACTATAGTTGGAATTAGAATCGTTTCTCTAACATTTTCAATCAAACTTGAAGTCATATTTCAATTTTCAATTCAACCAACTCAATTCACAATAATTCCATCGATTAAACTTCCAATTTACATTCATTTCAATTCGATCAAATTAATTCAAATAGTTACATTCCAAATCAGATTCTCAATTTCAATGATTTCAATTTTATAACAAATATCGAGTTCACAATTCATATATAATTTAAATCAATGTTGATTCATAATAAATTTCAAAGGTGGGTGAAACAATTCAATTTCAATAAATTCGATTCACATTAAATTTCATTTTTATAGCTTCAGTTACAACACTAAATTATTTATCTTTTGCTTATATTTCAAAACTCAAAGTTCAAGTTCAAAAGAAATCAATTTATAAAACATCATCCTTATCATCTTTAAACAACATTTCTAAATTCATGGTTAAAACAAATTTTTATTTAACCGACCGGTGTCCATATATAATTTTCTATCATATGGCCAAGTGATACTTAAATTTTGATTTTAGTATTTTGGGAAAGGATATATATCATTTCAATCCAACTCAGGGTCATAGGTATTTATCATTTCAACCTACGTTCTTAATTCATTTTAATGATTAATCCTGGGTTTATTCGATGTCCGTAACATCTAGGGTAATGGTTGGGATTAATCAGCACGAATAATGGTCATATATGAATAAATGTGAATAACATGTAAGTTCACACAATTAACATCAATATATCAAACATATCAAATTCAAGTCATTCATCACATCATAAAAAACAGTCCAATATCATATAAACTTACAAAATTTTAGATGTCCGGTTTAAATAGTAATTAAATGTCGAATTTTTACTTAACTGCAAATTATATTTAACAATCAAAATTAACTGCACTATCGATACAAATAAATGTAAATATGCAAATTTAAACAGTCAAACATCAATCCATACAATCATATCATGACATAATATTAATTTAACTAATATTAGAATACTTTAGTTATGCGTGAGTGGGTTTAATCACTCATCTTGGCTTTAAACGAGGTTGAAATCCAATTTTTAGCCCAAAATTTGACAGTCTCAGAATCAGTTCAAACCAGCGCCATCGCGAAGAGCTCGTCGATACGATTCCAACGCAACAAACCGCGTGTCATTCTGAATTCGTATGAAGAAGTTATGCAAGTTTTATTGGCTGAAATTTAAATTAAAATAAAAAACGAAAATGGACCAAAAAGGATGGAAAAAACATGCCACGTCAGCTTCAGCATTCCCTCTTCTTCTTCTTTGCACGTCCGTTCTAGTGATATTAGTCGAACCTAAAACCGTGAATTTTGACCACCAATTTCTCCGCCGATACTCAACGAAATTCGATCACTCCAACACCCTTGAACTCGCCTTGACGAACTCCACCTTCACCTGTCCCCTTGGAACCCGCGCCTCCTCTCTCTGGTCCCACCACGCGTCAAAACGACGGTCAGACTTTGCCACTTTCCGGCGATTTGGTTCGCCTTTAATGTCAATCAACCGTACAGATCTGAAGATCTTCTCGAGAGCTACGATTTGGTTCATAAACTTTTGAATTTCGTTAAGAATCGAAGGAGAAAATGAGGAAGGAAGATTCGAATTCTCATGGCCATCGAAATTAAACATGGTGGCTGATGTAAATTAGGGTTCTAAGTGAATATTTTAATATTATTTTCAGTTAAAACATGTTTATACAGTTTTCAGACCAAACGGGCTGAACAAAAGGTCAATTTAGGGGTTTTGACGCATTCCGGACGCAATGAAATAGGTTAGAAGACCTAATTCTAAAGTCTATAGCATGTTCCTTCAGTAACGTAATATTTAAAATTAAACAATGTATAAATTTCAACGTACCTTTACAAAACGCGTTTAGCTTCACTACGCTTACATACTAATTTCAAATAACTTGAAATTTTAAACCTGACAATATTTTGACATTCTGAATCCAAAAAAAATGAGTTATATCGATTTCTGAGATCATTTGCAAAATGACAAATTTTGTCTGTTCATTAACATAAATAAAATATTCATTATTCACCAAGTAACCAGTAAATTAAATTTAACGGTTTATTAATTTTAAATAGTCAAAATAAAATTCATATGAACTTATAAATCAAAATTTTACTATTATGACATCAATTATCGTTATATTAAGCTATTCAATTATGTTTTCACCGTCAAATTTCACAAATTAAATCACTAAATATTATTTACAACCATAAAATATCAAAATCATATTAAATTAAATAATATAATTTATCGCAAAACTTGGGATGTTACAGAGGTTGGACACGTGGAGCTCGATCATTGGTAGGAATAGCAGCGGTAGGACCCATTCCACTACTCCTTAATAGTATCCTCGGAAGTAGCAGCTTATGTGGCCATCGTGGTGAGGTGTATAAAAAGTATAGCTCTATTCAAATATGATCAACCATCTTTATTGCCTTAAAAGCCGGACTGAGCATTTGAATGACTCAGCGAGATGTTTCCATGCAGATCCGAGATACTCGGTCGATGCCCCTTTTATGCGAGCGATTTTCTCGGTTGACTGGGAGAGCGAATCTTCCAGAGTGAGTTATCAGCTAGTAGGAACTGGCTCGTGCCGACGTACGAAGACAATATGTTCTGGACCGAGCTTTGACTGGGCTTCCTGGAGCGCGAAATATCCGAATTGGCTGATTGCGCATTGCTGAAGTGTGCATTTCTGGATATTGGGCTTCAAACTGATCTGCGGTAACTTTTTCCGAAAAAGATGGTTAACACCCTTAGATGTGAGTGGATGCATACAAAAATTTAAATAAGGTAATATTGTAACCCAATAAAGTTTACACAAATTTAAATTAGCAAAGTTTCCATATATTCCAAAAGTACAAACCAGGAAAGTTTGTATATTTTCAATTTTGAAAATTAGGAAATTTTTATATATTTGAACATCATGAAAAAACATTCAATACTCTCTGATTTGGATTATCTCAACTGACGCCTACTACAAGCTCTACCTTAAAACATATCCAATCTGTTCCAACTTGATCACCCCATCACACTTTGTCAATAAGTTCCAACAAGACATGCCCGGCCAACAAAGTGTTAAAAGTACTCAAAACAAAAGTAAAAAATCTCCTATCAGGAAGCTATGCAATTAATACACTTAGCATATTCAATGTGGAGGAGGTGCAAAAGTCGTAGCGGTGTAGAACGAGGATATAGTCGATATATAGTAGATGACTTTAAAATTACATATAAAACTTGTATATAATGTTTTTACAAATATATAAATGACATATAAATGAAAAAATAACATTTAGTTGAATTATAATTAACACATTCTTAATTTTAAATTAAAAGTGTGAAAATATGTCAAAAAAGCATAAACTTTATTTAACTAAATTTAATAAGATATTATAGTACTTTTGTTTTCTAAAATAGATGCTAGAAAAATCAATTGAAAAAACAATTTCATAACTTTTATAATATATAAATTTCCTTTTCAATTCATTTTATTTTAAAGAATATACAACGAAAATAGCAGAATATAACAGAAATAACAAGATAAATCATGAATAACTACATACAGCGGTGCTTAAACTGGAAATACTATTTTTCGGGTTATTTGGAAAAATCATAGCAATAGAAGTCCACTATGAGATATAGTGGAGGTAATAATAGGATATTAACTACACATGCAAGAAGTATATGACATCTTTTATCTCTTCAGTAACAAGAATACTATACTTTCTAGCTTTAATTATGTTAGCAAATAAATGATCAAAGAAGCAAGCAAAAACAGTAGCACACACAGGATTTAACATGGAAAACCTTTTTTTGGGAAAAAACCACGGGAGAAAGGCAGATTTTATTAATTTTTACTGGAGTTTTACACGGTGCTTTTCATACAAAAATTAGCAGAAAACTATATTCGTAGTTCATGCAGCAGAAGAGGGAAAATATCACCACGTGTGGTGGAAAATATCACAACATGAGGTGGCTGAAAATATCACAACGTGAGAGTAAAATTAGGATCTACATGATCCTTTAGGTGGCTGAAAATATCACAACGTGAGAGTAAAATTAGGATCTACATGATCCTTTAGGTTTGCATCAGCTGGACCAGTTCTAATGAGAACATCGGATCACAAATTAATAATTTCCACCTTGAGACGAATTCTCATCTTGAAGTAGAAAGATGAACTACAAAGACGAACTCCTTCAACAAATAAATATCTGCCTTGCTCCAGTTGTCCCTAAAGACTATATTGTAACGCCAACCAAGCTTGAGCAATGCTCAAACTTAGTAATTGGAACTGGCTTTGTCATTATATCAGTGGTATTGTCATGAGTACTTATCTTGCAAACTTTAACACCACCTTTAGCAATAACATCTCGGATGTAGTGATACCTAACATCTATATGTTTACTTCTCTCATGAAACATTTGATCCTTTGTAAGACATATAACACTTTGGCTATTAGAAAATATAGTAATGCAAGATGTATCTCCACAAAGCTCAAAGTATAAACCTCTCAGCCAAGTAGCTTCTTTACATGTTTCAGAAATAGCCATATACTCGGCCTCAGTAGTAGATAATGCTACGGTAGTCTGCATGGTTGCTTTCCACTCACATCACAATCACCAATGGTGAAAACAAAGCCTGTTAATGATCTCCTTCTATCCAAATCACCGGCGAAGTCAGAATCCACATAACCAACAAGTTCATCTTTAGATTTACCAAACTACAAACAAACATTTGCAGTCCCATGAAGATATATGAAAATCCATTGAACTGCTTTCCAATGCTCTCTTACAGGATTAGCCATGAATCTACTGGCAACACTCAAAGCATGTGATAAATCAGGATGCGAACAAACCATGGCATACATAAGTGAACCGACTGCACTAGAATAGGGAACTCTAGACATATACTCAATATCTTCATATGATTGTGGACACATGGGTGATGACAATTTGAAATGTGCAGCAAGAGGAGTACTTACTGGCTTGACATCAAGCATATTAAAATGGAAGCACTTTTCTAACATACCCACTCTGACTTAGGTATAATTTTCCAGAAGTTCTATCTCTTGATATCTCCATGCCAAGAATCTTCTTAGCATCCCCCAAATCTTTCATTTCAAACTCTCTACTCAACTGCCCTTTCGAATTTTCAATTTCTGCCTTGTCTTTTGAAGCAATCAACATATCACCGACATAACGTAGCAAATAAATGGCTGAATGAGTAGTAATTTTCAAATAGAAACAACTATCATAATTGGACATTTTAAAACCTTAAGATAGCATAAAAGTGTCAAATCTTTTACACCACTGCCTATGCGACTGTTTCAATCTGTAAAGAGATTTCTTTAATTTACAGACAAGGTTTTCTTTTCCAGGCATGATAAAACCCTCAGGTTGATGCATATAAATATCCTCTTCTAATTCTCCATGTAAGAATGCAGTTTTTATATCTAACTGTTGAAGTTCATAATCATGCATAACAACAATACTGAGTAAAATGCGAATTGAGCTATGTTTCACAATAGGAAAAAAAACTTCATTATAGTCAATACCTGGAATCTGACTGTAACCTTTTGCAACTAATCTTGCTTTGTACCTTGTCTCGTCATTTGGCGAAATACCTTCTTTTCTCTTGAAAACCCATTTGCAATGAATAGGTTTCTTCTCTTTAGGCAACTTGATTAAGTCCCAAGTGTCATTTCTTTCAAGTGACTTCATCTCATCATACATGGCAGCCATCCACTTGTCAGAATCACTAGAGATAACAGCTTCAGAATATGAAGAAGGTTTGGCAATACCTTCTATTTCTTCTGCTACAGCACACGCAAAAGCAACAACACTTTCTTCCTTAATAAAGCTCCTTACTGGTTTTGGATTCCTTCTAGGTCTGCTTGTTGCAATAGATTGCTGCGGTGGTTGCATAACTACTGGAGGATCCTCAACAATGGATGCTTCATCCTGTCACTCAATTTCTGCGTTTGATGTAACATCTGAATCAATAATATACTCCACCTGGACATTTGATTTCTGCTCACTCTCAACAAGATCGTTAGTAGATGGAATATCATGTACCATAGCAGATTCATTAAACACAACATTTCTGCTAATTACAACCTTACTTGTTTCAGCATTCCATAATTTATAGCCTTTAACACCAGACTTATAACCAAGAAAAATGCACTGAATAGCTCTTGACTCTAGCTTTCCATTATCAACATGAACATAAGCAATGCATCCAAATACTCTTAATTCAGAATAATTTGCTGGAGAACCAGACCATACCTCGATCGGAGTTTTCTTGCCGATAACGACAGAGGGAGAGTGGTTGATGAGATAACAGGCTGTGGAAGCAGCTTCGACCCAAAAACGCCTATCCAAACCTGCGTTTGACAACATGTAGCGAGCCATAAAAATGATAGTCCCGTTCATACACTCGGCCCCCGTTTTGTTGAGGAGTGTGAGATACGGTGTAGTGCCTAACAATACCTTAAGCCTTGCAAAATGAGTTAAATTCATTTGAACAAAACGCCATCCCATTATCAGTCTGAAGCTTCTTTACCTTCCTTTCAGTTTGTCTTTCAACCATAGTCTTCCACTCTTTGAAAACTAAAAAAGCTTCTGATTTATGCTTCAAAAAATAAGGCCAGACTCTCCAAGAATAATCATCAACAATTTTCATCATGTAACAAGCACTACCAATGGATGCTTTCCTAGACGGTCCCCATAAATCCGAATGCACATAATCTGGAATGCCTTCTGTTGTATGAACTGAAGTATTTAACTTCACTCTCTTATGCTTATCAAAAATGGAATGCTCACAGAACTTCAGCTTGCCTGCGTTGTACCCGTCAAGAAGTCCTCTCTTGTTCAACTCTGACAGACCTAATTCACTCATATGCCCAAGACGCATATGCCAAAGGTTAGTAGTATTACAATCAGAAATACTATTTGAGATAACAAGGGTAGCATTACCTGAAATTGTAGCTCCTTGAAGATAATAAAGGCCATTAGTTTGCCTAAGATTACCCTTTATTACAATAAGAGAACCATTTGTAACTTTTAGGATACCACCACCACCTGAATATTTGTACCCTTTGTCATCAAGAGCACTTAAAGAAATCAGATTTCTCTTCATCTTGTGAATGAATCGAACATCTGTTAAAATTCTGATTGTGCCATCAAACATCTTGATCTGAATAGAACCAATTCCCGCTACTTTACATGCTGAATCATCACCCATTAAAATTGAGCCAACATCATTTATGGGTTCTAAGGTTGTAAACCAATCTCTATTTGGACATATATGGAAAGTGCAAGCGGTGTTAAGTATCCATTCATCCTTAATCTTAGGACATCTAGCAAACACAGTAATAACAAGCACCTCATTATCAGAACTACCATTACGAGCACAATTGGCATTAACTTCATCTTCTTTATTATCCTTTAGTTTATATGTGCTATTTCTCTTTTCCTTGTTCTGTAGCTTATAACATTCGGATATTTCATGTCCATCCCTCTTACAATATTTGCAAGACTTGTATTTGCCTTTAGATTTAGATCGACCTTTATAGGCATTTGAACCTTTACGTCGAGATTCATTATTTGAACTTTTCTCCTTTGTCCTAACACGAACAGACAAGCTTTCAGCTTGAGAGCTTGATCCATTTGAAGACATCAGTTGTTTCATTTTCTCTTTGGAGTGCAAAGCTTCATAAACGTCATTTAGAGTGAGAGTATCATGACTATATAATATGGTATCTTTGGAATTTGAGTAAGAGCTGGGCAAAGAACACAACAGGATTAAACCCAAATCTTCATCATCATATTTGACTTCCATTGTAGCCAAGTCAGAAACAATCTCTTTAAAATCAGAAATATGGTCTAGCAAATTACCTCCCTCTTGCAATTTGTGCAGGAATAATTTTTGTTTGAGATGCATCTTACTTGTGAGATCCTTGGTCATGCAAATTGACCCTAGTTTCAGCCAAATAGAAGCAGCTATCTTTTTGTTCAAAACTTCTTGCAAAATATTATTGTGTAGATGAAGCTGAATTTGAGACAAAGCCTTCCGATCCCTTCTCTTCTCATCATCGGTCCATATTTCAAACCTCTTATTCCCGAATCCATCCAAATGCATCATCATAATCAGCTTGTGCGAGCAACTTCGCATCTTCACTTGCCATAATGAGAATCAAGTGTTCCAATCTAATAGCGGAAGATCATACTTTAACGATGCCATGGTGAATGAACCCGAGCTCTGATACCACCTGTTAGCAAATAAATGATCAATGAAGAAAGAAAATACAATAGCACACATACATAGGATTTAACGTGGAAAACCCTTTTCGAGAAAAAAACCACAGGAGAAAGGAAGACTTTATTAATCTTTACTGGAGCTTTACACGGTGCTTTTCATACAAAAATTAGCAGAAAACTATATTCATAGTTCATGCAGCAGAGGAGGGGAAAATATCACCACATGAGGTGGAAAATATCACAACATGAGGTGGTTGAAAATATCACTATGTGAGAGTAAAATTAGGATCTATATGATCCTTTAGGTGGCTAAAAATGTCACAACATGAGAGTAAAATTAGGATCTACATGATCATTTTGGTTTGCATTAGCTGGACCACTTCTAATGAGAACTTCAGATCACAAATTAACAAACTAGGCTACCTCACTCTCCTCATGGGTGTCAATGGCACTAATGTTGTAGTAAGCAAATAAGTTGGAGTAATACTTGAATTTATCAACTGATAACACTTTTGTAGATATGTCTGATGCATTGTCCTTTGTGTTGATCTTCTCAAAACAAATCACCCGTTTTTCGTTCATGGTAAAAAAGAGTGACCTTGTTACTTCTGCATGCTTTGTTCTCGTATTGAAATACAAGTTCTTAACTACATGATATGGTATAACCATCATGATTCATCACCACACTATCATGAGAAAAGCCTATATGACACCGTGGACTTCCTTAGTTGCTTCAATCATCCATCAAGTCTGCTTCTGTAGTAAATAATGCAACCATAGACCACAACACTGGTCTCTATAACAATTCGCATTTTAGCGGATCTAGATTTTCGCTAATTTAAAAACCCAAGTCCATTAAAATATGGATTGTTGATTTCGTACCCTTCAAAGAGAAATCATATCAGAGCACTGATGACCATAACTCACAGTGAAATAAGTAAATATAACATATCAATAAAATTGCTAATTAAAAATAGACATCTCAAATGTCGAGAGCCTCGACCAGACAACTCCTCCAAATCAATACCAATGCATCCATTTCTAGATCCTGTAGATTGTTATGAGGAGGATGGTCAAAAAAAAGTTCCGGTGACTACTATATTTTGCATCTTGTACATAACACTAGCTTATATCGATTGTTTATCATTTTATATCATGACAAATCATATTATTAGTTGTCACAACTCCATCATTGTGCACAAATCGTATCCATCTACACCATA
This sequence comes from Allium sativum, assembly GCA_030737875.1. Classification (NCBI taxonomy): domain Eukaryota; kingdom Viridiplantae; phylum Streptophyta; class Magnoliopsida; order Asparagales; family Amaryllidaceae; genus Allium; species Allium sativum. Next base: position 435,852,364 of record CM060920.1, read on the forward strand.
CATGCACAACCCTCCCCTTACTAACCCTAGACACAGATATATAATATATATATGTCCGACTCTAGTAATGGATCGAGATACTATTCCCACTAGTATCAACTGCTTCACACCTAATAAGGATCCATCTCCTAGTTATATTATCATCGACATATCAACCAAGAAAATCACACTGTGTTCCTTGACGACCTTTACTCTGCAAGATTTAGTCCATAAGGTACTAATACTGAAGATATTTTTTCCATGTCTGCCCGCCTTTTGCATACTCTTGTATGCTTCTTATATTGTGGATTTCGGGCTTCATGCATCACCAATATGTCCATGTTCCGAAGGAGTATCTGTATAAGTTAACTAGCCTTTCCTATCAAATAAACAACTACAGTGTCACATAACCCAACTAAATCAGTCTTGGTAGCCGTAAGAGGCGAGGTGTAACCTTGTCTTTTCGATTGACCGCGAGAGACCGATGACGAACTCGATATATATGCTACTCGTACATTTAGTCATGGTACTTATGTACGCCAGCCTTTGGCGTAACCTTGTTGAAACTTGTTTTTGTATCCAAGCACCCTGGATTTTTCATACCCTGTTGCACAATTTATATCTTACTTATTGTCTATTTAGATTGCCTGGTTCAATCAAGACAATAAAACCGCTCTAAACTTTGAAGCATATCTACTTTGACTATGCACCTTTAGTCGCCTAAACGAACCGGAAAACAACACCATGCACTAATCACAACATTAAAATATCTTTTGTTAACTTTCCAATAGAGATATTACAAACTACCCCTCATCAAAGAGCCTAATGTCCCATCCAAATATTGTATATGCAACCCATATCAGTACCACACCAATTGACATCCACAACATTTCACACAATCGAGCTGAGTACAAGATCAAATACAAAATGTGGCAGCCACGGGACTCAAAGTCCACCACCTTAGAAAGAAACATCAAATACTAAACACTGTGCTAAATGATCTTTGCGTTAACTTTCTGAGGAATGTTACACCTTGCCTCTTCATATTTCATTACTTCTCAAACTATGAACGTTTTAGTTTCATTCCAGTCTTATTATTCAACTTCTCAGATTTAACACATTCTAAAAAAAATTTGAAATTAAACTTTATAAAATTTTCATTAATACCCTAAATTTTCATATCTTACCCAAAAGAGGCAATTTATGTGGTGTTTGTGCTTATTAAAATTTCTGTTTTTTATTTATCAAAATAGATAATACAAGTTATGATAATCATCCATATTTTATACATCTTTTTCTTTTTTAAGTATATACTTATTTCTTGCTATTTCAAACATGACACTTTTGTTAAGATTAAACTTGATAATGTATGAAAATCTCCTTGTAAATTTATAAATTTCAATAAACAAAATATCTATGAAACCCCAAGATTAAATATTGTATTTCCAGCTTCATTCATCAACATCAAATAAGTTGGAAATTCTAATGATTAGGTTGTTTATAACAGAAAAAATTGTTTTTGTCAAATAAAATAAAATTCTTATTATTATGTTTTTTTAAAATTTATATTCGACATAGAAACTAATCATTCTAATAATTATGAAATTTTAATACACAATGTATAAAATTGGAAACCATTAAAACAAGGAAGTACTCAAATTAACTAATAAATTTCCATAAGAAAATAAATAAATAAAATCATTTCATATCGCAGGAATTAGCTTGCAATTTAATTTAAGTTGCCAGGCATATTGGAAGAGATCTGCAATGATGTAATCTAATATTGTAAAAACATATAATATTCCCACCCACCTTCAATTAAATCTCCAAATATCTAAATCTTACCCAAATCCAAACCATATTATCTATATTCACTATTTTGACTCTCTATTCGGATCTAAAAATAACAATTTATGCAAATATATTAGAAATTGGATTTGAGGGAAAAAATATTTGGATTCAAATATGTTAATCCGAATCAAATCTAAAAGTTTACCTTTTGATGTAGCAATCTAATTTGAACCTAATTTTCTATTCTAAGTCATCTTCTATTTCTTTTCCAAGTGTTTACGTGTGATTCATATATACTTTTATGTATTTAGAAGTTTTCGGTGGAGAAAGGAAAATGGAAGAATCCTCGCGCTCGTTAGAAAAATAATGGGTCGGAAATGAATTCCTATACCATTTTCTGAAGAGGATCAATTCGACTCTAAACATCACATGCAATTCAATTTGATCTAGGCCATGCGACCATTATTTAGTGTTGCATCAGAAATCCTTCTGGTCAACAAACTGTAACCTATAGTCAAATGCTCATGGTTGATGCTTTCGTGGTCACGGTCGAACAGTATGGGCCAGTCTTGCACATTTCTAATGTCCCTTGTTTTGTTTTATTTCTTACCTTTATTATTAAAATAACATTCTATTAACGTTATCCATTGCCTAAAATATTTTTCTTAACCGTTATTCACTTTTAAGACATTAGTCACTTCATCTGTTCATTTTGAACTTTTTGTAATTACATATATAAACATATTCAACTAAAATTTAAACGTTGATGACCTTTTCATTTAAACTCCAATTGGAAAATTTTAGATATGAAAATTGATCAAAAGATCACCATGCAACCCACAATGTAAGTTTCATAGAATGATGTGTATTTCCAATTTTAATCCAAAGCTTCTATTGGGAAAAACCTAAGAACAATTTTAAAGCCTTTCTCTCTAGTTTTCTTTAATCAATCTATTTTATGAAATTTGAAATGTGAATCTAAATTGGAAAATATTTTATTCCTTTCATGTTAAAGTTAATTAGATTTTGAGTATTCTGGGAATGTGTGCATGAAGTTGTTATTGCTAATCACATTAATGTTGAGATTAAGTTCTCTTTACATGCACAAAGAGGGGAACACATCTGGATGAATATCTATTAATAGATAATGTATCAAAAGGAAGAAATCGAAAATAAACTGTATTACTTTATTGAGTTTGTGTATATTCATTTTACATGTAAAATTAAAGATGATGTAGGCTTATTGTTAACATGGAAACTGATTCTTCCAAGTACGACACCCAAATCACAGAGAAAATCAAACAGTCATAGAGAAAATCACAAACAAACAGAAGAGGAAAGCGACATGTAAGATTCTTATAGTGGTCTAGCAATTAGGCCTACATCCACTTAATTTAATCTACCTTTTATTATATGGTATGATTACAATACAGTTGATTTTTTATGAAAGAAACATAGAGAAAAGAAAATGAGTTAATAGCAGCAAAGTCCTTGCTAATATCGGCCAGAGCCCAAAAAAAGTTTTTTGAAATGATGCCCTAGAGGTGTATTTATAGATGAGGCAACAATCCAGTTCGACCATGCCACATGGCAACAATTCAGTTTGGCCATGCCACGTGGCAACATCTCCGAAGTTGTAGGAGTAGTAGGGTGGACCACGTCTGGGTAGTGGAGTAGTGGGACACGTCACTAGGACGTGTCCAGAATCTGGTTTAACATGATCGAACCGACTGGCTCGACATAATCGAGCTGGATTGGCCGATCTAGGGGAGTTGCTTCCTTTGGTTGTTTCTGCTTCCTCCAATGCTTTTTGATCGATGTGGGCCCATACAAAACCGAGATAGCCGAACTGGCCTCCTTGCCGACTCAGAATTTTGGTCAAGCCAAAGTCCAAGTATTCAAACTCCATGTCTTCGAGAGCATTTTGGCATCAACAAAGTATATCTATGCTCGCTTAAGCCCATGCCCAAGCCCATGCCCAAGCCCATGCCCAAGCCCTAAGCACTTTGACAGTCAGAAATCCTGAATGTGCCTGCCTTGTAAAAAGACGGGTCAATACTTGCCCCCCAACGTGTTTTCTGTGAAAGACATGTTTTGGATAATCCAGTAATTCATAGGAAACCAAAAGAAGTCCAAATAGAAATCCAATATCCAAAGGCCAGAAATCCACGATCCCGTCAGATCGTAATATTAGAGAATCAGAAATTCATGGTTTTACCGGACTATATTAATAGAAAACCACGATCGCTCTGGATCATATTACCAGAAAGCCACAATCACTTCGGGTTGTATTAGAATATAATCAGAAATCTAGAATTCTGATGGAATCCCATGTTATTTTCGCTTCGTAATATAACAAAAAACCACTAGAATTTGATGATCTCGTTGGGTCATAAAATGAGAGAAATCCAAATTCAGTAAATCCATATCCTCGCTGGGCCAATCCAATGGGAGTATAGTCATACCTAAAAATAAACAAAGAGAACTATTTTACCAAGTCCTGGAAAAATTGTTCAACCTCTTCAAGCATAATCCATGTATAGAAATCCATACTGAGTATAGTCATACTCGAGTTACAACTGAATTGTCTTTCTAAGTCCTGATAAGACAGTTTAAACCTTCAAGTATAATCCATACTTGGAAATCTGAATCAAGTATGGTCCTTATCCAGGCCATGATCAAGTGATCTTGTCAAGTCCTGACAAAACAACTAAGACCCTCAGGCATAGTCCATGCTTAGAAATCCATTATCAAGTGACCTTGCCAAATATTGAAGAGATAGCCCAATCCTCAAACATGGTCCATGTTTGGAAATCCATTTATTAAGATTCATAACCATTATAGAATTACAAAAAAGCTCATTGGATGTAGAGCACACCTAGGAGTATGATCCTGACCCTGTATGTGTGTAAGCCAACTTTAGTCTTTTTATTTCCAATTACATATACATTATTTTCAAAGGAGGATTGTTTATTTTCGGTACAGAGCATGCCTAGGAATTAAGTCCTAATTATGAACATGGTTGAGCCGATGTAGCCATCAAAAAATAGAAAATCCAACGAAAGCCAAATATCTAGCAAATCCCATGATCTGGTGAGTTAGATATCCACGAATCCATAGGAAACCAGATCAGTTGATGATCAGTCCTCACGAGCCTGATTCTGGAATGTTCACTCTTTGGGAAGAAGTAGGTGTACTTACCTATTCCATTACTACAGTCTGATTTCTAACATACTATATAGCTCACTATGTCTGACACGCTTTTCAATTTATAACACAAATGCTTGCATTTGCTCATTGAATAACCACCCAGTTCATGAAACAGGCAGTGTTTTCCAGAATTCAGTTCTTTTTGAGTGGTTCCCACTTAGAAGGCTTCTTAAATGGGGCTACTTCGTGGATGTCCATGTAAATGTCCTCCAATGAGGAATTGAGTTTAGTATATCTGGAAAACTTGGTCTCTCTCCACAGTTGAGCATTTCGATCGTTCATGACTGGGGCTTTTCCCATTCCCTTATACTTTTCTCTGCTAGGTTCAAATGATCCTTAGTCCTTAGTCATATTAATCTCAATAATCTCCTTCTTGACTCTCACATCTTTTTCATGTAGAAATCTATCTACTTCAAAATAGAACTCGCCAACTTCCCTTGGCAAATCCCACTGTAAACAGATTTTAAAATTCGACATATCCAAAATACCAGATGTAGCAGCCATAAGCACCATGGACGATTCCGGTTGATCAACTGACACTACCGCTGCATTGAAACTTTCCAGAAAAGAGTTCAAGGTCTTTTTGGTTCCCTGCTCGATAGAAATGAGAGTCATCACGTTTTTGATTTGTGAGATATGGACCCTGAATTATTCAACAAACCTTATGACTAGTATTCCAACTACTGATTGATTCTGATTCTAGCTATCAAAACCACATAGCAACAATATTAGTGAGATAAAGAAGGAAGCATTTAGCCTTGACGTTACATATAGCGCATATAGGGAATCAAGTGTACGGTAGGATCCTTCCTGCCATCATATGCCTCCAAGATAGTATTTTGAAATCTGGCAAGCTTCCGGAATTCCTGATACTCCGGGGGAAAGGAATGCAATTAATACAATCCATGTCTGTTTGAGATGCCCACCTCTAGTAAATCATCGAATCACGTCCATTGTTCGATTTCCATCGCCAAATAGTTGTTTCCAACTTTCCAAACCAACATGCAATCCAATAACCATTTGGCACCTATTCACAGCATTCATATCTGTATCATCCATACCCCCAGGATCTGGTTTGGCATAGTCGAATCGAGATTCCTACACAATGAAGTTTTATCTATTCAAAGCAACATGTGGTCCAGCCACATTTCTAATGCCATCATTCAAGATATTTTGAACCGAAGCGTCGCGATTCACTTCTCCATCTTCGGGGTGGCTGCCCTTGCCACATCCTATTTGACACTCATGCTAGACCGAGCTGAAATTACCACCAAGCTAGATCTCGGCATAGTTTTTGGCGAGTTGTTGCTGCATTGTTGGCTCCTGTCCCAATGACCAAGCCTTGACCTCCTGGACTTCCAAATCCATCGATTCTCGTGAAGAATTTTCTCATCATCTCCTCCTGCACATGATCTCCGTGCGGGCTTGCAATCCCTTGATGACCTCGTCCGTCTCATCCCGGGATTGTAATTGGAGGGATTACTAGCAGGGGAAGCTTCCTGACTTCCTTCATTCCATGTACCTTCGGCACAAGCGAAAGTACCATCCTTTTCCATTTAATATTGAACATTTAAATTTATTTTAAATATTGAATTGGAAATATAGATGAATTTTATTATGGGATTTATCGATTTAATAATCGATATACAATTTAATATCGAAGACATTGAATTTTAGTAACATGAAAACAAAATATAATTAAATTCGAAGTAAAAATTGAATCAAAACGGTTCTACCGATTAATATAAATTCTATTTGAATTAAAACGATAATTATTATTTAGTATCGATGACTTTAATTGTTCAAAATCGATTTGTATTTTAATCGATTTAATTTGACCCTTAGAAACAGTGATTTTCAAGCAGCCTTAGAATTTAACGAAACCAGTTCCATCATATCCGTAATAGTGTATTAGTTTCAGTTTTAAAATTTAGTAGCATTTGGATTTGTCATTTAATCATATGATCATAAAACATCTAGAAACAATATAACTGAATTGAATTTAATCATAAATTTAAATTGTTGTTTCCTCTATACAGTCGATTAAATTCAAAATCTATTCCATTGAGTCCAGGGTAGCGAATAACATTGGAAACATCGGTCGTTACGATTAAATAGTGGTTCATAATTGCAAGTTATGGACCACATGATACTTTCAAATATTACATTAAATAAAAAAAATCAAGATATTATAAAAAAATCTATCCAGGCTAACCATAGTACATTGCAACTACCATCGTGCTACCCTATATCCTTCCTCAAGACAAATAATTTGTCTCCCATCTTCCATATCAAAGAAACAGAATTATTAATGGCATTTGTACGTTGGTTTCCTAGCACGCCTATTAATTCAAGACAAAGCCTTCATTAATTCCCATTTGCTTAAACCAGAAAAAATTCCAATCTTTACTTCGTTTATTTTTCCCGTTCTTGCCAATTCGCTTCATTCCTTCTTTCCAGTCATGCGATAAATTGAATTCACCGATTCAAAAAAAGAGAGGGAGCATCGAACGATGAAATCGAACTCGTTGTCGATGGCTTAAGAGACCATCATTCAACACGAGGGAGGATTTTTCCATGTGTAACTGGAGGAGAATCTGAGTAAATGGGCGCCGATCGAGGGGCGCGACGTGAGGGTAGCTCAAATTTGAGAGGGGCAGTGTCTGGAGATTTATTGTGAAATCGCGATTCAAAATCGCGTGATTTCCTAAAGCTCGATGGATGCGCTCACGAATTTAGGAAGAAGAGGGGATCATAGAGATATCAAAGGAGGTAGAGCTATTATCAAAGAGTTCTGAGGGATGCAATATGGTGACCGGTTTAGTGGTTTACTTTAGTGACAGTCGCGATTTGTATTGTTGGTCGGAGCTGTGTAAATTTAGGGATAATGCGATGTCTGATGGTTGAATGTGTGATGTGGGGAGTTCGAGTGATGGATTGGGTGTGGGATATTGATGGAAGAGTTAGTCTGGATAGTGGAGTTGAGGCGTTGCAGTGACACGGTAGTGATATAGCAGCAGCATGCCAGTGAGTCAAAAGGAATTAGGATAGCCAATGTAGTGTTCGATGAAATGCCAAAGAGGTAGAGGTCGGTTTTTAGGGCTGATTGTAATGGTAGAGGAACGGTGATTTGTTTAGTTCGCTTCATAATTGGTCAAGAGCAGCAAGGTATATGTTTTTATTAATTTAAAATACATAGGAATATTCTTAGATAACCCATACTGGTCCGCACCCATCACCTCGTCTCTACCTCATGGTTTACAACTAGCCATCTTTCCCTTTATCTGCTTCTGGTCCACGACAGCAAGACCGAAGCACACTCGACTCCCCGTTTCACCGCCTGCTCGGTTCAATTCTTGGCGCCTTCGACCTCTTTTTGCATTGGAGGATATATGGAACTATTTACATATAAAAGGGTGGAATATACTACACATACATACGGTTACTGGAGGAAAGTAATGCATGAAGTCATGAGCAAGTGCTGCGTAAGCTGGCTTGCAGTGATATGAGAATGTGACAGAACAAATTTGGAGAGCAAAAGTATGGTGAGAACATTATTTGAATTTATTTTCAAATGAGTAGGAACCGTAAATTTTAATTAGTAATGAACACCGACTGCTTATGAATGGTTGCTATTGTTGTGATGATTTCAATGGATGCTTGTGTAAGTTAGAAACAATAAAACACTTAGTGCTATTTACCGTGACGCTTGCGCACAACTTTGATGGTTGTTTAAATCTTGCAATATTGTTTTCATATGTATTGATTTTGTTGTATCACACATCATGATTGTGGAGATATATGGGTAATCGATTTAAATCTCCTTCTCATATGAATGCCGATTAATTAATTTAATAAATAAAAATTTAAAAGTAAAATTTTGAATTTAGACATTAAAATAATTGAAATCTAAGTCATGAATGTGTAAACGATTTTTATAACAACAAAACGATTTCGGAAATATATTAGAAGTTTGTTTTGGACTCTTAGAAATTGAAACAAGTTTGGAATCTAACTAAAAATTTGATTGTGAGTTATATTTGTCTATGTAAATGTTTAACTTCATAACCATCCATAAGCATTGAAATTTATTTATAAAAACAAAATCTTGGTTTGAATATTTAACCTAATATTAGTTTTAATAAATGCATTTGGTACATTTTTAAAGGACCATTGTAAGTTTAAAACAATTAGACAAGTTTGGTAATACTATATCTATTATTCCAATGCAAATTTAAATTTCAGTTTTATTTAAAATTATAAAACTTTAATTATGTTTTTAAAAAGGATTGGAAAATTTTAAGTTTTGAACCATTAACAAAAAATATATATGTATATATTAACAACATCCCTTCATATAACAAATATATATACACACAAAACCATTCTAGGATGACAGAGAGGATAGTGTCTAATGCTTGGGTATGGAAAATACAGTTTTCTGCTCTCCCTGGCTATCCCTAACTGATCCGACGGACATGATGGTTATTTCAAATCTAAATTGAAATTTAATTAAAATCCTTTGAATTGAGAATGAATGTGGAATTTAATTTAAAGCTTATTAGAATTTAAACAATCTTGAAATTTAATCAGCGTAGTTTATTTTGAAATTTTGAATGGTTTTTGAACCGATCGGTTAAGCGACTATTTTATGGCACTTAAGTAACGATTTAACACTTCCCCAAAACAACTTGAATTTGCAAAATGTATGGAACAAGAACAATCTTTCCAAAGAGGCTTCTTAAATATTTTAGGAGGTTTCAAAGTGATAAATATGTGTGAATAAAACTCTAAATCCAAATTTAGATTTGTTATAAATGATAACAATAAATGGAAAATATGAATATGGGATTTGTAAAGGAGAAATGAGATGGTAATGAGATTTTAAAGAAATTGTAATGAATTCAATCTCATTATAAATGACTTGATAACCACTTGAAGGAGATTTGAATTGAAACCGATATAGTCCACAACTTTGTTTTCAAGTACGCCTATTACTTGGGAAGAGCGGGATACGTCCGAAAACAATTCCAAGTAATAATACGATGCTATGAAGCAAAATTGAAGATTCGGAAATGACAAATGGAGATCGAGAATCTTTGGATTATTTGAATGGATTGTTGATGTCTCAAATCGGGCTGATCACCTGGTATGAAGTTATAAGTGGCATAAGGTCTGAATATATTTGAAGATTTTCAGATTTTGTTCTGTTCAGACCCAGAATGGACTTGTATGGATTGTGTCTGAGAATGTAATTGACTACATGGTACTGATTTCTGTTGATACATATCGGATTTGAGGAAATTAATTATTCCCATCTCTAAGTTTTACGTGTTTAGAGGTTATATGTGGATTGGAATCAGTGATATGTTGTGAATTGGCAATGTGGCATATTCAAGTTATGGAATGAGCTAATGATGATCAAAGCACGGCTTATTGAAGCGTAGCTTTGTGTATACAGTGACATCGACAAGCCTCACACCTCGGATGATGAGAAACTGGCGGTTAGGTTGTTGACATATACATGATTTTGTGATTGGTAGCTGCAGCGGAGGTACCTCTTGAGAATTTGGGAATAGGGTATGTTCGGGGGGTCCATATCTTGACGAAAACCGTTGATCTACCTCGTGATTGGTGTCTGTGTCTGGACGAAAAAGTCGTGTTACACTTCGCTCGTATTCCGATTGATCTTTCAAGTCAGGAATCATCAAGTTGGAAACCCAAACTCCAATACGCGCCCTACTGTTTTGTTAATGTGTGTATATATATATATATATATATATAAATATGGCAACATAGTAGGATGGGGTACTATGCCGTCTAAGATCAATACATTTATTTTAAAAAAAATCTACACTATGCACTAATAATAATATCAAAGAGGATTTTCACATATGAAAGTATTTTTGGTTATCATAAGGCAAAACTCGCCCATCTGGTGTGCGCTTGCATTGTGTGATATGGGACGAGCTTATGATAGCTTCATTTTCCAAAAGTCATTGCGATTTTATATGCATGGGTATTCACATGGAGTAAACCCGTTCCGCATTAGCGGCATGGTCCTGTGAATTTCTCCACTTTAAAATAAAACCTAACGAAAATAACTGTTTTATGTTCTCACACCAGTCCCATGACTGACCTGGAGTTTTTTGTTCCTTCCTAAACTCTGGGTGCCCACTAATTTCCATACGGGCAGCTAGTGCTTTATTTTTTCAGTTATAGATCTTTGAAGAAAGATTGGAGCACTTCTGAGTTGGAGCTTCGAGCTGGAGTTTTAGCTATATCATATCGCTTCTTCCACTGAGAGTGTATTTATGTTTTCCAGTACTGTATATTGTAACTTTAATATTCCATGTAACTTTGTTGTAACATTTGTATGGTGTAATGAAAATGTCTTTTATTTTGTTCAATATATGTTAGTACCCATAACAATCCGCCTTTATGAACGGTTTAAGTTGGTTTAATTAACGGCAAAAACTAGGCAAAAATTCGGGTCATTGCATGTTCTTGCCAAGGTTGAAAGGACATGTATTCTAATGTTGGTCGGTTGGGATCAATATCCTGAGTCTTAGATTTTTCGGATCAATTTCTTTGACACTCAAATAACCGGTATGACATTCAAGAAGAATGCATGTTATGTAGGCATCGTAATGAATCGTCTTATACTTCCATTTTTGAGTAATATCCACCCACTCATCAAGGATTACCTTGGCCTAATCGACTTGCTTGTTTGAGTATATAGCATATGATGCATGAAAGTCACGTTTGTAAACATTCTCATAACTTCCTTTTCAAGGTTGAATTGTTCGGACTAAGATACGATTTAAGAGACATGCTTGGGTATGAAGATGGGTGGACGTAAGATCTTTTATGTTAACTAAATTGTCGGATAAAAACTTATGGGATACTTCATCACGTTCTTCCATGTTAACTTTGATAGAGTTAATATCTAAACCTTACCATGCATAATGTAATATTTACCCTAGCTGTTGGATAGGTTGAATAAGAATTTGTTTCCCACAAACCATAGACCAAATTTTAGAAAATAAGCAATTAATTAAAATTAGCTTGGATTTGAGATGTTTTTTTGTAAAAAGTTTAAGCCAACACTGAACCAATTCATTCTATTTCTAGGAGCTTGGTGGTCCAAATTTAAATTGGCCAAGAAAAGTTTAACAAGCAAATGGTAAATTTTAACATTATTGACATTGTATTCGACTAATGGTTCGAAATTGAAATGTCTAGCGTATTGTAAACGATGATAATGAGAGAAAGCATCGAATTTTACAAAAGCACCTTCAAAGAATTTTGAGTTTTTCATAGCTTTGTACATTTCCTTAGTAATGTCTTTCCATAGCCGTTATTGGATTTGATCGTCGGATGGAGGCTCGGATTCTTGTTGTCCTGTGCGTTTTGGTCTACTTGCCATTGATTTTGATTGAGTAGAAGAGTTGATTTTTGAATTTTATGAAATAATGGAGACTTGTGTTTTTTAGTGAATAGGGGAAAAGTAAATAATGAGTAGTAGAAATGAAGAGAAACGTGAATAAGTAGGGTCGTGACTTTTTTAAAAAATCCACTTAGCAAGAAAAAGACGTTTGAAAATTAAAAATAGACATTTGTTTTAGTTAAATTTTCAAACAATGTCAAAACAATTCACTTTTACCCATTTTCAGACGTTTGTTTTTAGTGATTCAGACGTCTGAATCTAGAATGAAATTAAAGTTCGTATCAGTATTCATACGTCTGATTTGGTTAAATGGACGTTGTTTGTTCGTAAAATTTTCTTTCTTGACTTTAAACTTTGTGAATTCTATCTTATTAATATATATATATATATATATTAATGTGATTGCGGATTTCTTTCATTATCTTTTATATTTTTTGAATTCAAAGTTTATTACATAATATTTTTTTAACATGTTGATTAAAAATAAACAACAATATGAATAGCACAACACTAATTCTTGGAAGACAATGTCCTCTTTGTTGTTGATTCTTTACTTCCCTCATTAGCCATGTTGTTCTTGTCTCATGTATTTGGCTATAAAAGGTCTTTGTGGTGAAACCCAGGGATTTATTGGATCATTTGGTGTACGATACGAGGATGGATCAAAAGGATTAACCGGTTGTAGTAAATGTTCACTTACATATTTCTTCTTTGAGCTACAGAATTTTAAACCAATTTGTTTGAGAAAGCTCAAACGTTTAGCCATGACCTTTTGTTCTAAATACAATTCTATTTTAAGATCTATCTGCTGCCGTTGGTAATGATGTGTAACATCCCATATTTTTAGTGGTTAGATATTTAATATATCTTATTATATTAAATGTTTAATTAGAATTACTAATTAATTTATAATATATAATTTGTTTATTAAAACGAAGTTCAAAATGTATAAATTTATATTTAAACTAAAACGAATTCGTAACGTCGTGGTAGTTCATAATACTAAGTTTTGAACTTCAGTTGAATATATGGAATCCATTTTAAGTTGGAATTCTTTGAAACAACAATCGTCTGAATCTATTTGATTATAATTTCCTAATGAAAGTGAAAAATCGAGATTTCATCTTATAAATTGTAAGTCATGTCTAAAATCAAATTTTCGAATAGTCGCTATGGATTTGTTTATAAACGATAACGTTTATTTAATAAATTTAAAAAGGAATTTTATATATTTTGAATATCGTTTAACATGAAATTTTTAAACGATGAGTTATAATTATATATTGGTTGGATTTGAAGCTATATATTATTTCATTTGGATATATACAACAATAATAATTTATTTATTATTAATTTGGGATTTTTTGGAATTTTAGAATATTTAATCGTTATTATTTAAGCCTTAGAAATAGCTATTTTCCAAACGACCTCCATTTTTGACGAAACGAATTTTACTGTAATTTGTATGACTAGTTATTGTTAGATTTCTAGGTTGGAGCCAATCAGAGTTGTTTGTAAGCGCATTCAATTTTAATATGAACCGATATATATATTGGAATTAAAATAACGTTGTTTTGCAAATGGAGACGGAATTCCATGAAATTAATTTCATTGGGACTAGAATGTCAAGACGTAACGATGTATTTATCTTTGTTGAGTTCAGAGTTGGTGTTTGGCGGTGCGTACATTTAATAGTAGCATAAATAACGGTAGGAATTTATTAACCATGTGCAAACACGGTAATATATACGTGACTTAAGACATAAGTAACTTTGAAAAATGAGCCTACCTTATTTGTTCATATAACATACACTATTTTATTCTTTCCATTGTGCCTACATGATGTGCCTTGTACCCTAAAAACAACTACCCTATGTCATGTTACACATTACCATGCCATGTTCAATTTGAATTAATTTCTTTAGCTTAGTTACACATATTGTAAATCCCCATCAAAATGAAAACACATTACCATGGCATGTTCAATTTGAATTAATGAAACTAAGAAAAACATACAAAACCCTGTTCTTCTGAATCAGAACACATGCCTCACTCTATGCATGGCCCCATCCTAAATATTAAAATACACTGCACCCATTGAAAAACAATCGATCTTACCCTATAACTTTTCCAACGTACCTACACTTTCTCTGGAACCCTAAAAATAACTAAAACCTACCACCTGGCACATACCATCTACTGAAGAACGAAAGGAAGCTTCAGCTCTTCCACCTTCAGTACGACACTGCATCCCTAAGTCATCTACAACACATGGTTAAGAAAATATAGGACACGACGTCGTAGTTATCAGCTTCTTTCGTGTGTGTGTGTATATAGGGTGTGCCTCCTTCTATTCTTGCTTTCCATAATAAATACTACTGCCATTAAATAAATTACCGTAAGCTTTAAAAAAGGACTCGAGACAAACTGGTGAAGGTGGAGCATAGGTATGCGGTGGTGAACTGATGTACGAGAGTCGGTAAGGCGGTGGGTTGCTCGATGAAGTACGGGTCAGGAAACATAGGAACCGAAGGGAAGAGGAGGTGGATTGGGCAACTGGGCTCTGACTAGTGGGAGAAAGAAAGGTCCGGAGGTCGATGGGAAGGTGAATGATGGAGCTCGGTATGGCTAAGGCGGTAGTAGCGAAGTGAGAGGGGAAAGGAGATGCGGTGAACACAGAAGCAGGGATGAAGATGGGAAGTTCGAAAAAAAAAATGAGGGGGGGGGGACTGTATGGAGATGGAAGCAAAAATATGGGACGTGGGGAAGAAGCATGCACAAGCAGCGATTTTGGAAATAGAAGAAATAAGGGGGAAGAGGCCGATTAGGAATGTTTGGGCTTTGGCATTTATTAAAAAAAAGGAAGTGGGTCGGATTTTGCTGAAGGCTTGACATGGTGTGTTGTTTAAATGGCGAAGTGGAATTTAAGGCAGCATGGTACACTGGTTGAAATGATGAGTAGAAGCATGTTTGAAGACAGGAAATAGGTTGGGCCAGTTTTCATTTATAAAAAGTAACTAGCGGGTCATTTATATTTTGAATTCAAAGAAATTAGTTAACCCAAAATTAAACGTTAAGTGGTTTTTAATTAAGGTATATAATTTATTTTAAACCATAACCTATACTTCATATAACGTGTTCTATAGTAACAGAATATAGCAAAACAAACATCGTTGGAACTGTATTGGCGAGCACACCATTATGGAATTGGTTTGGGCAAAGATGGAACCAGCCGAAGTTTCTAACTAAATTAAGCGTATGTTTTAATTTAATTAAATCGAATCGTTTTAACATCGAATGAAGATCGAGGTGAGTATAACTCACTTAGTTGTCCCACTTATATTTATATAAGTCGGGTTTATTGTTTATATGCTATGTTTGCTAATGGCTGGATGATTTGATGATTGTTTGAATATACGATGAATATTTTTACATAACTGAAATAAATTAAAAGTTCGTTTTATTTAATCAAAACCAATCGTTATTTTTAACGATTGTTTCCAAATGAGATAACGTACCTCATTGGTTACGTTTATAATAATATGAACGTATTAAATTAAATTGGGTGCTTGAATTATTATTATTAGTTTATCGTTATCAGTTGAATTGATTATTTATGTTTATTATAACAGGTAATATATTACCATATTGAATGGTTTGCTTTAATGTATTTGGATGCAGGGAAAAACAGGTTGGAGGAATCAAACTGGATTCCTCAAATTTATGGTTTATTTTCATATTACAATTATATGAACTGCTTAACCAGTCTGATTTGATGATTGATTTAATCATTGGTTGTTGAATCTGAATTCAACGTTTGTTTTGTTGTTAACCAATGGGCAATATTGGTTAGGTAACTAACAACAGTTGGCCTAGAAATCCATAAATATTGATTTACCCTTAGGTGAATTGATGGAAATGAAGTTAGAAATTTATTTTATAACTGAAGATAGATTTTTAAATCTAATTTGAAATAAAGTTTATTAAATGGATTTATTTATTATTTAAGTTTATAAGGAATAATAAATGATTTTATAAAGCAAATTCTTATGTATATAAACAAGTAAGCACATATTAACCTAAAGTTAATAATTGGAATTAATTGTTTTTAAGAAATAATTGAATTGGGTTTATATTGAAATTGATTATTATTTAAAAATAATTAAAGTAAGCGAGATTAATTAAATTAATTATATTATTAATTAATTTAAGTGGAAGGACCAGTTGGAATGGGTTAACAAGTTAGCTATGTTAAGTTGAATAAGTCAACTGCTTAAATGGGATTTGATTATTAAATCTGTTATAAATAGAATTGTAAAGGATAAAATAAATCATTTTTATAATATTGATTTTTTTTATTATTTATTTAATAATAATCAAAGTGATGATTGTGGAATAAAAATATTTGGAAGTTTATAAAGTATTAAAACTCGATTATTAGTTAAATGAGTTTTCAAGTAAATTTATACTAACAATAATACATAAGTAGGTTTAAATTGAATTCTCCTTGGAATTTTAGTTAACTGGATTTCATAAAAGCCAAGCTGGATGAAGATATAAAAAACCAAGTTTATTGGAAAGTACTGTAAATGATTGAAATGAGTTAATAAAGTTATAAACCTTGAAACGATTTAGGTAATAAATGAAGGGTTAGAAGTATAAGATATAAAATGGAAATCGAAATAGAAACCAAAGTGAATTGAAGTTGGTTGGGCGAATTAAGATAAGGGTTCAATCCTAAATCGCGTATTTCAAACAAGAGATAAAGTTTTAATAAGGTATACCCAAAATAAGTTTGAAGTAAGTTTTTAATGAAATTTTTATATGGGATTTAACTTATATTAGAATCAAGGTTTATTTATAATATTTTTAATGATATACTGAGTATGATAAGGAATTTGATGTAGTTTTTAAAGAAATTGGAACTTGTTGTACGTTGGTTGAGTTGAGTAACTTTCGAGGTGTCAATCTGATGTTGGTTTCGAGATTTATTCACTTATCAATTTACAATGAGGATTTAATAGAGTAGAAGTGGAACGATAATTGGATGTTCTTATATTAAGTAAGATAAGGAAAATGTTTTCCTAATATTGAAGATATTAGAGTTTTAAATTTACGACTGGTTAATCAAAGAGGCCAAGTGATGTTGAATACTGAACTAGTAAATTTATTTTATTTTTATGGATGAATGTTTGTTAATTTGATAGTTAAATAACCGACTATCAAGTCTGGACAATTATCGACTGTTGGTACGGAATGACCGGGATCGAAATTTATATTCGAAAACCATTCCGACCAACGAATACGTAAATATGGAAGATATCAAATGATAATCTAGATGGAGCATTAAAAGACCGTGGATCTTCATTAAACGACACTACTACTTAAAATCTCTGGTTGTCCCCTTGAGATACACTGTAGTTCTATCATGGTTGAAATCTATGGATTGCAAGGACTACTAGCTACTGATCTATAGGGTGATTCCTAGGATGCGGTAGGAGGGTGCCTTTGGTTCATTTTGTTCCTAGATGACTTGTATAGACGAATGTATGACAAAGTATTTCCAAAGGAATCACGTAGTTGACTTCCTCAAACGAATTCTGTTGGTGGCAGAGGAATTCATTCTTGCTACTTAGACACCCAAAGTATTTTTGCAGACGTCAATTAGTGATTTTCTGACGGATCTATGATGTGGCATTCAAAGTGAATGGTGGTCATATGTTCTAAAAAGAAGATTTAAACCTTAAGCCTCTTCAACCGGGAAATAGTATAAAATCGGGTAGGTCGCATGGCTAAGTGGATCACTCCCATTAGGGTGTATTGTCACCATCTAGAAAATATTCATATTTGTTCTTTTTTTTCTTCTTCTATGTCTCCTGGAAACGGTTATGTTGCTAGCAACCGTAGGTGGTAATATATTTGGAACATTCAACCGAAATGAATGGTCGGTCATGTTTAGCCATGGTTGAAAGATGTTCTTGTTGAATCCTAGTGTATTTTCTTTAGAGGTAAACTGTCGGAAGGTAGTCCCATACCTTGCAATAGTTGGAAATCCATTCTCCGATAAGAGCCCATTATTTTGATTATATACTGTATATGTAGAATGTGAGATGCAAGCATCTTACTACATGGTTATTTATTGGATTTGGACACAATTATAATATCAGAATAGTTAGATATAAGAATTGTTTTGGGTTATCGTAAGGTAAAAACCCGTTTGTGTTTATGTTTGGGCTGGTCTTATGATTATCCTTTTCTTTCAAAAGGAGTTTTTAAAAACTAAAATCAAGTTGGATGTTATTTATAAACTTAGTGAGTTTTCTCACATTTGTTCACCAGACTGATCCTGGCGTTTGTAATTCTCGGATCAGACCGAATTTAAAGGTTCAGGTTATCGAATGCTGTGAAGTCCGGAGATGAGTTGGTGAAGTCCAAACATATGATTTATATTCTGTATTCCGTTGTGTGTTGTATATGAGGGCAGGTTGTTATAACTGTCCAGGTGGATTGGTATACTCTAATGATTGTAAGTATCATTTCAAGCTTTCAATAGAGATTTATTTCTATATTATATTTTATTCCGCTGCGATGTGAGACTCTGTATTTTGTTGGTTAATTGGTTCCTTTTGTTTTTTTCTATTATAATATATCTTTCTTTCTTATCTCACCCTCTAATTTCTTTCTATTAACTCTTTGTTGTTTTCGATACTTGAGTTCTGGTAAGTAATACGGGTTTATGTATTATTGTTGGAATTCGGGCGTCGAATTCCTTGGGTCATTATATGATGAATTTCATCAATCTTCTTTTCATGTCAGAAGAGATAATAAAGCACGTTTGGCTTTCTTAGATTTCGGTGTATACCTAGTTCAATAATTTTCCCATTTATAGATGGGCTCATGATTTGGTGTTGGCATAAGAAGATGTCGTGTTTCCGCTGAGCTATCAGTGGAGAAAGTTATGTTGAAGGATAAAGAAAATTGATTTGTTGGAAGACATTTTCATATGAGCCTAAATTTCTTTTGTTTGAAAAAATTGTTAATTTGAGTTATCGTATATATAGGCTTGAAACAAACTAATATGTTTGCGGTGCAGAATTATTTGAGGTTTAGAACCAAATATTAAATTAGTGGTTAATAGTTATTTTAAATGAATGGTTTCAAAAGCATTAAGTTTATGTCTAATTATGATGTTAACAATTCAAGTACATAGCTCAAATGGTTAAGGCATCATACTCATAATCAAGTAACCCAAGTTTGAGTAAAAATTTGTCAAGATGCTAAAAAAAAATTGTTTTTGCAAAAAATTTATATTTTATTGCTATGTACTTCAATATCTTTCTTACATATGTATACACACACACATATATATGTAATAGTTTTAAACATCTTTAAGTGAGATTATTCCTAATTCTCGACGTAGTTTGATAAATGAACTTTCTAGTGGTAGTTTAGTAAAAATGTCTGCCATTTGATTTCCAGTACAAATATGTTCTAAATTAATAATTTCTTTTTTGATATTGTCTTGTAGAAAGTGATGACGAATATCAATATGTTTTGTTCATGAATGATTTACTAGATTTTTAGGCAAATTTATTGCACTTGTATTATCGCAGTAAATAGTTGATTTAGATAAATTTATTCCAAAATCTCTGAGTGTTTATTGCATATATATAACTTGAGCACAAGCTAAAGCTGCAGATATATACTATGCTTCACATGTTGAGAGTGATACACAATTTTGTTTCTTATTAAACCAAAAAAGAAGTGATTTTCCAATGAAATGGCATGTACCACTTATACTTTTCCTATCGGTCCGAGATCCACCAAAATTAGCATCATTGAAGGATACTAATTCAAATGGGCATTCCTTCGGATAGAAAAGACCGAAGTCCTTGGTATTGTTAAGATATCGCAGAATCCGTTTTACCGCCCTTAAATGTGTTTTTTTTAGGATTTGCTTGGAATCTAGTACATAAACATACACTCATCGTGATGTCTGGTCGACTCGCAATTAAATAATGTAAAGATCCTATCATAAATCTGTATAATTTTTTGTTAACATTCTTACCGTTGTCATCTCAATCGAGATGAGTTGTAGTACTCATAGGGTAGGTTTTCTAAAAGTTTTTTCCATTCCAAATCATTTAATTAGGTTATTGCAATATTTTTCTTGTTTTATAAATATACCATTTGATAATTGTTTAATTTGTAGTCCGAGAAAGTAAGATAACTCTCCCATGTGTGACACTTCAAATTCTTTAGTCATTATATTTGAAAATTCCTTACATAATTCATCATTAATTGAATCGAATATAATGTCATCTACATATATTTGGATAATAAAAATATCATCATTAGCATTTTTTATAAACAAAGTTTTATTAGCTTTTCCGACTCAAGATCCTGAATTAAGTAAATTACTCTTAAGTCTGTCATACCAAGCATGTGGTACTTTTTTTAGAACATATAGGGCTTTCTTAAGTTTATATACACAATCCAGATAGTTTTCATGAATAAATAAGGAGGTTGTTCGACGTATACATTTTCTTTAATAAAACAATTTAAAAATGCACTTTTAACATCCATCTAGTAAAGTTAAAATTATAAAGACAAGCATAAGCTAATAAAATTCGTATTGCTTCCAGTCTTGCAACATGAGCAAATGTTTCGTCGTAATCGTTTCCTTCTTCTTGATTATAACCTTGTGCTACTAATCTTGCTTTATTTTTAGTAATATTTCCTAGTTCATCTGCTTTGTTTTTATATACTCATTTTGTTCCTATAACCGATTGATTATCAGGATGAGGAACTAATTCCCAAACATTATTTCATTCGAACTGATTTAACTCCTCTTGCATGGCAATAATCCATAGTCGTCTACTGAAGCTTCTTTTGGGTTTTCAGGCTCAATAGCCGAAAGAAAAGCAACATGTCGCATTTAGTTTAGTGACTTCTCGTTCGAACTTGTGAATCAATTTCTCCAATTATATTTTGTGTAGGAAGATCTCGTAAGATTCTATGAGGAGATCGTATTTGATTATTAGTGTTATGATTAATATTTTCATAATTTTCAAAATTTATGTTTTTTGTGTTAATAATAATTTCTTCATCATCTTTGAAAAATGTATTTTCATTAAAGTTCTCATCAATAGATACATGTAATGTTTCTTCTATAATATTTTTTTGTTTATGATATGCCTTACTTCATTCAGAGTAACCTACAAATATTCCGTGATCGGCTTTTGGATCAAAATTTCCAAGTTGGTCTTTTGTGTTTAGAATAAAACATTTTGACCCAAGATTTTAAAAATAAGAAATATTAGGTTTTCTTCCATTAAAGAGTTCATATGAGGTATTTTTAGTTAAAGGTCGTATGGAAATACGATTTTATACATAACAAGAAGTTGCAACAGCTTCTGCCCAAAAATGTTTTGGTAATGTACTTCCATTTAACAAAGTTCTTGCGCATTCTTGCACTATTCTATTTTTCCATTCTACAACTCCATTTTGTTGAGGAGTTCTAGGAAATGAAAAATTATGATTTATTCCTTTCTTTTTACAAAAT
This sequence comes from Allium sativum, assembly GCA_030737875.1. Lineage (NCBI taxonomy): Eukaryota > Viridiplantae > Streptophyta > Magnoliopsida > Asparagales > Amaryllidaceae > Allium > Allium sativum. The sequence continues at coordinate 435,874,359 of CM060920.1, forward strand.
AATTCAAGTGACTCATTTTTAAACGCACCTCCATTATCACTCCAAATATTTTCGACTTTTGAATTTTTATATTTTGAATTCTTTTGACAAAATTCTTAAAATGATCGAAAGTATCACTTTTGTTTTTCATAAAGATTGTCCACGTGTATCTAGAGAAGTCATCAGCTATTATAAGACCATATCGATTATGATTAATGGATTGAGCCAATGTAGGTCTGAATATATCCATATGTAATAATTCTATTGGTTGCAAAGTTAATTGACTTTCTTAGATTTAAAAGACAATATAGTTAGTTTTCCTAACTCACAATCATCGCAAAGATTATTTTTTTCTAAAATTTATCTTTAGTAAGCCTTTTACTAATTCATTTTTCGAAAGTCCTCGAGTAGATTTAAAATTGATATGACAAAATCTTTTGTGCCATAACGAAGGATCATTATCTTTGGCTATTAAACACTTATATTTCTTATGATTAATTTTCGTATTTAAAGCATAAATATTTCTATCTCTATTTCCTTCAAAAATTAGATTTTAATTTTGATAAAATATATTACATTTATCTTATGAAAAAGTAATTTTAAAACCTTTGTCGCATAGTTCTGTAATGTGTAATAAATTATGCTTTAAAAATTTAAATAATGAGACATTTGTAATAAGGGGGCAAATTTGATATACCGTAGTTGCACACATCTCCGTTGCCAATGAGATAGCCTTCTGAGTCATCTCCTAAAGTAACAGAGTCGTCATCAAAGTATGTAATGTTAGTAAGCGTATCTTTGTCTCCGGTTATGTGATTTGAGAAACCACTATCTAATATCCATTTTCTCTTTTTAAGTGGGACCTGCAAAAAAATGTTTAAAAATACATTTGTACCCACTTTTTAATAGGGTCCTAAGAGTTAGATCTTAGGAAACCAACCCAAGTGGGTTCAGTATCCCTCTTACAAAGACAGTTTTTATTGTTATGAACAGTTTCCATAAATAATTTGATATATGTTCCTAATTAAAATACTGTTTGTGTTTGGAACCAATACTTTGATTTCCTTTTTTTTTTAATGTGTTTTAGTACATTTTGTGATGCCTCATTTTCCAATACTACATTATGTTTTGGATCATGTTTCCTCTTAAGATAAGCATTTTTCTTTGGAGGAATTTTGACTCCTTTTTAAAACCTAACCCATTTTTATTGATAGAAGATTGATAATTTTCTATAATTCTAGATGAATTCTCTCTTTCTTTGTTAAAGTTAGAAACATTTTTAGTAATACTGTCTACTCTGGTTTGCAGACAAGTATTTTCTAAATCTACTTGCTTAATTTTAGTTTTCAAATTGTGATTTTCAGAGATAAAAGAATCATTCTTTGCCTTTTGAATTTCATTTTCTTGACTCAAAAGTGAAAGTTGATTTTCTGAATTCGAGAGAGATTCTTGAGCCTTTTCAAGTTCTTCTTCCAGAATTTTCTTTTCGTTTTTTAGATATCCCTTTCAGATTCAGCTTTATTCTGATTTTCATGTGTCTCTTTATGTTTTTTTGAGAATTTTTATAGTATTTAAAAATCCAGTGTTTACTTCTATTAAATCATCATAAGATAGGTCACTGACCTTGGTTTCTTGAGCCATGAAGTACACATTTGCTTGTTCATTGTTGTTGTCGCTATCACTATCCGATGAATCTGAATCATCCCATGTTACAAAGAAAGCCTTCTTTTTGAACTTATCTTTCTTGTTCTTGTTATTGAAGGTTTTCTAATTTTCTTCCTTTTGTTCTGGACAGTCTTTGTGCATGTGTCCTTGGTTGTGACAATTAAAACATTCTATACTTGAGGATGAGGGTTTATTTGAGAAATTCTTTTGAAATTATTTTTTATTCCCTTTTCTATATCTTAAGAATTTCTTAAAATTTTTGGCGATAAATGCTAGATCCTCGTCTTCTGATTCTAATTCTTCCTTTTCAGCATGAAAAGCTACATTCTTTTTCTCTTGTGCTTGGTCCTTCTTGGCTTGGAGGTTTACTTCATAGGACATGAGGTTACCTATTACTTCTTCTGGTTTCATTGTTGATAGGTCGTTCGCTTCCTCAATGGCTAAAACCTTTCTCTCCCATTCGTCGCTAAGGAGTTTAGCACCTTTGATACAATATCAAAGTCACTATATTTTTCTCCTAACCCTATATGTAACACCTCATAATTTGTTAACATTAAAGAGGATAAATTAAATTATAATTAATTTAATATTCGGAATTAAGGGAAACAGACTGCGCCATTGCGTCCGATTGGAAATTTTGGCCAAGATAGACATTTGGTTTGCGTAAAACAGACACCGTATGAAGAAGTTATGGAGGTTTGAAATTTGTATACGCACGGAAGGATTTTTCAGATATATATATATAGTCCAGAAAATCAAAATTCAGTTCAAATTTCAAAAATTATGTTGGCGGCAAAACTCCCGCCCCAGGGGTGTCGACCCCTAAGCAGGGGGTCGACCCCGGGGTTGACACCATAAAGGGCGGTCGACCCCCTACGGATGAGGTGGCAGTCATTTTAGAGGGCTGACAGCTATATATAGAGGTCCCTTTTCTCTGTTTTCTTCATTGAGAATCCATGGGGGCCAAACTCTGCCGGTGTCTGAACTGAATTGGATATGTTATCTTCTACAACTATCAACTAAAGCAAATCAAACTTAGAGATTCAAGCATAGATCTACAACCCAACAAGCTTCTTTTCTAGTTCTATCTTCTTAGTCAAACACTGTGAGATCTAGGTTACTTTTAGATTTATACGACGAAAAGTATAACGTGATAGTACTGTGATTTGGATCTGTCTTGAATCATAGACCTATGTTATTCTTGGATCCCAAACTTTATTATGCTAGATCTATTTTTATAGATCTAATTCACTTGTGATTAGTTTATCATGTCATCTTTGTAGATCTGAACCTTTGTCAAGTTTGTGGTTAATTTAGGATTATCATTATATGGACAACTGAACCTTTGTTTAGATCTAGATAATTAAGTTGTGATTAATTGAGCTAAATTATTATTGGACATATGAACTCATATTTGGATCTGTTCATCCTATGTATATTGGATCTAGTTTTATCGTTACCCTTTTTACTATATCAGTTTTCAGGTCCACCTTATTATGCCTATTACTTTTCTATGTCAGTATATATGTTTATGTCTCTTTTAGAATGATCACTATTGTCATTATTCCCATCACTTTTCCCTTTTTATGACTAGGCTACTTTCTAGCCTAGAAGCCACCGAATATATGCGAATGCGTTAGTTAGGGAACGGGGGAAAAAAGGTTAGAATTGGCATAATTGAAATAATGTTTGTATGAATTAGACATATAATTCAAAATGGGGAAAAAGCGACATAGTCACCTATAAAGACATAGGTAAGAAATTGGATAAGGATGAAATGTCTAATAATTACAATTAGAAATTGTAATTGCACTTATGACATGAGGTAGGTTGCATTAGTGGTGGAAGTCTGCTCGGACCCGATCGACATATCCAGCAGCCACTAATGTTGAACCTAATGTGAGAGGTCTAAGTGCATAAATACGAATCGAGCTAAGACATGAGGTTAGGCCCAACTCGTGGAATATGACTGCCGTGACCCGACCGGCATGTCCAGCATCCACAAGTTGCAGGCCTAATGTGGGAGGTCTAGCCCATTATAAACCATTAATGGACATGGAAATAAATTGGACTATTAACCTAATCTAATCCACAAGGGATTGTGTGACTAAGAACTGAAGTTAGGGTTAAGTAAAATTGGTTGGACAGTGGGTGGGTTAAGCAAATCTAGAGGGAGTGGGTAATATTTACACAGGTAAGCCCACAAAACTTAACCCAATAAGTTTATGTATTAAAGACACCTAGAGGTATACATAACCAGTGGAAATAATAAAGTTATGTAATTAAAGACACCTTTTAGGGTAAGCATAACTTGTAGACATGATAGGGTTATGTAATTAAAGACGCCTACTGGTATACATAGCCAAAGAAAACCTAGTGGGGGATACAAGACAAGGGGGAGAGCTTGTATCATATTGTGTGGGATCTGTTTCATCCAGTAACACGAAGTAGGTATCAAAACATGTACCCGTACTAGGTCGGAGAAGGGGCACGCTTACTGGACTAATTGTAAGAGCTCCAAACATGGAGGACGGTGTGGGCGGCGCAAATCGATCGGGCTATGTGCGTGCATGAGCCGGGCAGAGGGGGATAAGACAACCGTGACACCTGTAGATATGGTGTTGTGCATATCAGTGATGGGTTGCCACTTTAGGACGTGATACATCCTACGGTGGGGCCAGCACAGAGTATCTATGTGGATTAGGGAGCCGATCGATTAGGGTACATTTGGACATATGCCTATGTCTACCACCTTATATTGGAAGGGATCATCTCATTCTGGATATACTAGTAATCATGCTGAGTAATCATTAGTGAAGCGTATAGACCTTATCATGACTATCTCGTCACACCTGCCTTTTATGAATTAATCTCTCAACCACTTTATATGCCTGTCATGCTACTTTTATTTATTTACTTTCTAAAAGTAACTAGACTCTCCAGACTTTATGTCTGACCCTTTTTGTTCCTCTTCTTTCTTCCGTCCCTCCTAGGTTCGCAAGGAGGATATTCTCAGGCTTAGTCAAGACTCGTTATCATCTTGCTAGAAGCTTCTTTCGAAGTATGGCTCAAGTTCATATCTTTACTATGGATTAGCTCTTTTTCTTGGTGAATTATGTTATGCTTTTTATATTTATGTACTCTGATGGTACAAGAGAGAAGTTATATTGTTATAATGGTTTTTATGACTTATGGTATTTTGGACCACGTGGTATGATTTATGTTTGAAATAAAAATTTGAATTTCAATTGCTATCTTATTTATATTTGTCTTCTAATTATTCTATGACTGTTTACCTATAACGCTTCACAGAACTTAATGCATTCCCTTAGTGAGTGACATTAACGGACATCGGGTGTCACACTTGGTATCAGAGCGAGGTTACCAGATTAGATAAAAGTTTTTGGGAAACTATTTTCAAAAAGGTTTTAAAAGAAAGTATTTTCAAATGAAATGTCTGTTTTGAAAAGCATATCTCTCCAAAGCCATATGTAGTATCCTTCGGTCCTTTGTCTAAATCTCTTTCCTTTTTCTTTTCAGCATGTTTGGGGAACCTAATATTCCTAATATCCCGGAGGGCGCCACGATGCCCGGATGGTTCCGTAGGTATCTAGAGGCCACGACACCTACCAAAGGCCAAGGAAACGTTCCTCCCCAGCTGCACCAGTCATTCCTCCTCCTCCCCCTCCAAGAGCAGATAATTTTGCTAAGATCTGCAAAGACTTATGTGCTATGGGAGGGAAGCCATTCCATGGGAACGAGACATTCATAGAAGCTTCGAGCCCGGAATTAACTCAAGGAGACTGAAGACTTGTTCGTAATGTTTGAAGTAGAGGATCGAAGAAAAATTCAATTAGCTGCTTGGCTATTGGAGGATGAAGCTTCATTTTGTTGCGAGGTAACCCAAGCAGGCAGTCCGGTGGAAATTTGGGATGACTTTAGATAGAGATTTGAGATGAAATTCCTTTCTCAAGCTGAGAAGAGCATGCAGATGGAGAGGTTCTTAGCACTCAAACAAGGTAACTTGACGGTGAAAGAGTATGTGAACAAATTTAACCAAATGACAAGATTTGGACTGGAACTGGTAGACATGCTGCATAAGAAGGCTGTGCAGTTTGCTAAAGGGCTAAATGAACCCCTTCATGGGTTAGCCTTGTCCCATATTCCAATGGGAGCCACCTTTGAAAGACTTGTTGATATGGCCTTAATGTATGAGGAAGAGAAAGTGGAAAAGAAGGAAGTTAAAGTTGAAGAAATAATGCAAAATAAGATGATATGGCCCAAGAAAGGACAACAACAACAGCAACAACATAAGAAACGAGGAAAGAATGACAAGGGTAAGGAGAAAAGGAAGTATCACAGTTGTGGGAAAGAATGTCACTTGATCAAGGACTGTAAACGAAGGAAAAACACTTGCTTTAATTGTGGAGAAGTAGGACACTTTGCTACGGAGTGCCTGAAGAAACATGGATCACAGGGACAAGGGAAAAGGGCAGGAACTTCTGGAGGGTATTTGAATGCTCTCACGATCAGTACTCCTAATAGAGGTAGAAAATTTTCTGTGGAAGGTTTAATTTCTCTTTCAAACGATCCTATTAGAACACTTTTTGATTCTGGCGCTTCACATTCATTTATATTTAGTTCTATGGTCGAATCTCTGCACTTAATTACTAGTACGGTAGTGGATCCCGTAGTTGTTTCAAACCCCATGGTGGTTCAGCTCATTTATCTATGATTTGCCGAGGTTTGAAAATATCTGTGTTGGGCGTCGTGTTTGAATGCGATGCGTATGTGCTCGGGTTTATGGTCTATGGGTTGATTTTAGGAATGGATTGGCTTAACACGTATGGTGCCATTCTGGATTGTGAGAAGAGGGTCGTTAGGCTTCTAACTTGTCATGGTAGGATCCTTGAGATTTCTTGTGACCAACAAGGGTTTGTTATGCTTAGTTTCCTAGAGTCTCTTGATGCATCCATAGATGACTTACAATCTGTTCCAGTAATCCGAGATTATTCTGATATTTTTGAGGAGGTCTAGGACTTACCTCTGAGGCACGAGATCGATTTTCGCATATATCTGGTAGACAATGCAAAGCCAGTTGCATTACTAGTGCGCCATATGGCTCCGAGAGAAAGGAAGGAGTTGAGTAATCAAGTAGGGGAACTGCTTGAAAAAGGGTTTATCAGACGAAGCCTATCTGAATGGGGTGCTTCAGTAGTATTCGCAACTAAGGCGGACGGATCACTTCGTTTGTGCGTGGACTATAGAGAATTGAACAAACTCACAAAGAAGAATAGGCACCCACTTCCGAGGATAGATGACTTGTTTGACCAGCTTGTCGGTGCCTCGGTATTCTCTCAGTTGGACTTGGCCATGGGGTTTCTTCAGTTGAGGGTGGCTAAGGAAACTATAGACAAGACTGATTTTAGGACTCCGGATGGTTTCTTTGAATGTCTAGTAATGCCTTTTTGGATGACAAATGCACCCGATTATTTTGTCGATCTAATGAGTAGGGTGTTCTGGGAATTCCTGAATAAGTTTGTCGTAGCCTTTTATTGATGATATTTTGATCTTCTCCAAAAGCGAAGAGGAACATGCCCAGCATTTGAGAGAAGTTTTGAAAACTTTCCGTGACCATCAGCTTAAGGCAAAGTTCTCCAAATGTCATTTTTGGAGAAAGGAGGCGAGATTCTTAGGGCGTGTAGTCTCCAAAGAAGGGATAGTTGTGGATCCCGCCAAAGTAGTTGCAGTGCAAGATTGGCATATTCCTAAAAATGCAACAGAGGTGAGAAGCTTTCTTGGATTGGAAGGTTATTATAGGAAGTTCATTAAGGAATCGCGAAGATATTAGCCCCTCTCACTAGGCTGACGAAGAAGAACTTACCATTTTCATGGGATATAGATTGTGATGTAGCTTTCCAATGTCTGAAGAGGGCTCTTACAACAGCCCCAGTCTTGACTCTACCCATTGGGAACAAAGTGTTTACGGTTTACGCCGATGCATGTGGTACAGGGCTTGGTGCGGTTCTGATGCAAGAAGGAAAGGCAGTGTGTTATGGGGGTAGACAGTTGAGAGTCATGAGAAAAACTACCCCAACCATGATCTAGAGCTAGCTGCCATAGTATTCACGCTAAAGACATGGCATCATTATTCACTTGGAGAGAAGTTCGAGTTATACACCGATCATAAATCTCTCAAGTATCTGTTCTCACAGAAGGATCTTAATTTAAGGCAACAAAGGTGGATAGAATTCTTAGATTCTTATGATTTCGAAATCGCTTATACCCCAGGCAAGGGTAATGTGGTGGCTAACGCACTAATTAGGTAGAGGATGACCTTGAGTCCTCTGTTTGTGGAGAGGAAGAGCTTGGAGTTTATATCAACCTTTGACTTCAGACCCTCCATCGAGATTTTGCCTGATTTGTTTGCATCATTAGAAGTACGACCAACTCTTATGGATCAGATAGGAGCTTCGCAGCAAGGTGACCCACAAATTTTAGACATCATGGATAAGCTTAGAAAAGGGGAGATTTCTAGTCACCTTAGTTGATATACCATAGATGAAAAGGGGTGGTTGCGACGAGATGGAAGGTTATGTGTCCCTCAAATGGGAAGCTTAATAAAGGCAATCCTAGAAGAAGCCCACCATTCTAAGATGACAGTTCATCCAGGCGGCTATAAGATGTACAGAGACATAAAAAGGGTTTTCTTTTGGGATGGGATGAAGAAAGATGTGGATGAATTTGTTTCTCAATGTTTAGTTTGACAGCAAGTTAAAGTTGAGCAAAAGAAGCCCGGTGGTTTACTTTATCCTTTGAAGGTTCCACAATGGAAGTGGGAGAGAGTCTCCATGGACTTCATAGATGGTTTGCGTAGATCAAAGAAAGGCAACACCAGCATTTTGGTAGTAGTGGATTGATTCACCAAGAGCGCTCATTTCATTCCAGTGAAGTGTAAGAGGACGGCATCATGGTTGGTAGTGATTTACGTTTGTGAGATAGTTCGTCTTCATGGATTACCTTCCAGTATCGTAAGCGATCATGACCCCATATTTACTAGTGAATTTTGGAGGAGCTTGCAAGAAGAATTAGGTACACAGTTGTGTTTGAGCATCGCTTATCATCCTCAGACCGATGGGCAGACGGAGAGGGTGAACAGAATTCTTGAAGATCTTTTAAGGCTATGTATCCTAGACTTCGGAGGGACTTGGGAAGTGCATCTTCCTTTAATAGAGTTTGCCTATAGCAATAGCTATCAAGCCAGCATCGGAATGGCACCCTTCGAATCATTGTACGGACGACCCTGTAGATCATCAACTTGTTGGTGAGAATCTATAAAAAAATTATTACTTAGGCCAGATATGGTTAGAGAAACGTCCAAAAAGATTGACCTTATTCGACGACGGATGAAGACGGCCCAAGATAGGCAGAAATCCTATGCAGACAAGAGAAGGACTGACATCGAATTTGAAGTAGGAGACTTAGTTTTTATCAAGGTATCACCTCTAAGGAATGTGCTTCGCTTCGGATCTGCAGGGAAGTTGGCACCCAGGTTTGTGGGACCATTTCCCATAACCGAGAGGATTGGTTAAATGTCCTATAGAGTAAAGCTTCAAGAAAATTTATCTGATGTTCATGATGTTTTCCATGTTTCTAATCTATGAATGTGTTTGCATGACACTGCAGAAGTTGTTGAGCCAAGCATATTGGAAGAAGTGGAAGTAGAGCGGGAGGCGACAGTCAGATGAGTCCCTACCCGTATTATTGGATCAGAAGTTAAGAAGCTACACAATATAGAAATCAAGTTAATAAAGGTTCAATGGGGAGATAACCCAGAGGATGCAACTTGGGAGACCGAAGACAAGATTCGTGCTTCGTACCCTTTTCTTTTCGAGGGTATGTTCTTAACTCCTTTTCTAAAGTTTATCTATACATGTTTCTATCATTTGAGTATGTCCAATCAATAGTATTCTCTACCTTTAAGTAGTAATCTTATGGATGTAAACATGTGTTTGAGACATGTTATGTTTGATGGATGCAAGTGGATGCAAGTGTTTGCTAGTGGTTGTCTATTGATGCATATACACACACATTAGGCATTAGATCGGCTCAATACTCTCATACTGCATATGGATGTGTGTGCATTTTTATTTTCTTTTAATGGGTGAAAATGGATGTATTATCAAATAGATGTTGCATTCGGACGAATAAGTGTGCACACATATAGAACTTTCAGATTATATAGGATTATTTGCATACATATTGGATTCATGGCACTAACATACATTGCATTAAGGAGGTCAACTAAATCAGTAGACCGCCTGATCTTTGCATAAAAATAAGGACATATACACACACACCTTTGCATATATTCATATAAGCATTAGAAATCTTTAAGGACAATGTATGCCAGTGATTGATGGATGAGTAGATGGATTATGGATGGTAGGATATGCATTCTTCTCAACTTGGAGATTTCGGGGACAAAATCCTTTAAGCAGGGGGAATGTAACACCCCGTAATTTGTTAACATTAAAGAGGATAAATTAAATTATAATTAATTTAATATTAGGAATTAAGGGAAATGTACTGCGCCATTGCGTCCATCTCGAAATTCTGGCCAAGATAGACATTCGATTTGAGTAAAACAGACACCGTATGAAGAAGTTATGGAGGTTTGAAGTTTGCATATGTGCAGAAGGATTATATATATATAGAGAGAGAGTCCAGAAAATCAAAATTCAGTTCAAATTTCAAAAATTACGTTGGTGGCAAAACTCCCGCCCCAACGGTGTCGACCCTTTAAGGGGGGTCGACCACCGTAGGGCTAAGGTGGCAGTCGTTTTAGAGGGCTGGCAGCTATATAATGGTCCCTTTTCTCTGTTTTCTTCATTGAGAATCCATGGAGGCCAAATTCTGCCGGTGTCTGAACTGAATTGGATACATTATCTTCTACAACTATCAACTAAAGCAAATCAAACTTAGAGATTCAAGCGTAGATTTACAACCCAACAAGCTTCTTTTCTAGTTCTATCTTCTTAGCCAAACATTGTGAGTTCTAGGTTACTTTTAGATTTAAATGACTAGAAGTATAACGTGATAGTGCTGTGATTTGGATTTGTCTTGAATCATAAACCTATGTTATTCTTGGATCTCAAACTTTATTATGCTAGGTCTATTTTTACAGATCTAATTCACATGTGGTTAGTTTATCATGTCACCTTTGTAGATATGAACATTTGTCAAGTTTGTGGTTAATTTGGGATTATCATTATATGAACAATTGAACCTTTGTTAGATCTATATCATCAAGTTGTGATTAATTGAGATATGTTATTATTGAACATATGAATTCTTATTTGGATATGTTCATCCTATGTATATTAGATCTAGTTTTATCGTTACCTTTTTTACTAGATCTGTTTTCATGTCCACCTTATTATGCCTATTACTTGTCTACGCCAGTATATATGTTTATGTCACTTTTAGAATGATCATTATTGTCATTATTCCCATCACTTTTCCCTTTTTATGACTAGGCTACTTTATAGCCTAGATGCCGCCAAATATATGTGAATGCGTTAGTTACGGAACAGGGGAAAAAGGTTAGAATTGGCATAATTGAGGTAATGTTTACATGTATTGGACATATAATTCAAAATGGTAAAAAAGGGGCATAATCACCTATAAAGACATAGATAAGAAATTAGATAACGACGAATTGTCTAATAATTACAATTAGAAATTGTAATTGCACTTATGACACGAGGTTCGGTTGCATTAGTGGTGGAAGTCTGCCCGGACCCGACTGGCATATCCAGCAGCCACTAATGTTGAACCTAATGTGAGAGGTCTAAATGCACAAATATGAATCGGGCTAAGACACGAGGTTAGGCCCAACTCGTGGAAGAAGACTATCGGGACTCGACTGGCATATCCAGCATCCACAAGTTGCAGGTCTAATGTGGGAGGTCTAGCCCATTATAAACCATAAATGGACACGGAAATGAATTCGACTACTTAATATAATCTAATCCATAAGGGATTGTGTGACTATTAACTAAAGTTAGGGTTAAGTAAAATTGGTTGGACAGTGGGTGCGTTAAGCAAATCTGGAGGGGGTGGGTAATATTTACACATATAGGCCCACAAAACTTAACCTGATAAAGTTATGTAATTAAAGACACCTAGTGGTTAACATCACCAGTGGAAATAATAAAGTTATGTAATTAAAGACACCTTTTAGGGTAAGCATAACTTGTAGAAATGATAGGGTTATGTAATTAAAGACACATAGTGGTATACATATCCAGTGGAAATAATAAAGTTATGTAATTGAAGACAACTTTTAGGGTAAGCATAACTTGTAGAAATGATAGGTTTATGTAATTAAAAGACACCTAGTGGTATACATAGCCAAAGAAAACCTAGTGGGGAATACAAGACAAGAGGGAGAGCTTGTATCATATTGTGTGGAATCCGTTTCATCCAGTAACCCAGAGTAGGTATCAAAACATGTACTCCGTACTAGGTCGGAAAAGGGGCACACTTACTGGACCAGGCCATGTGCGTGCTTGAGCTGACCAGAGGGGGATAAAACAACCATGACACCTATAGATATGGGACTGTGCATATCAGCGAGGGGTTGCTACTTCGTCACACCTTATATTGGAAGGGATCATCTCATTCTGGATATACTAGTAATAGTGAAGGGTAATCATTAGGGAAGCATATACACCTTATCCTGTCTACCTCGTCACACCTGCCTTTTATGAATTAATCTCTCTTCCACTTTATATGCCTGTCGTGCTACTTATATTTATTTACTTGCTAAAAGTAACTAGACTCGCCAGACTTTATGTCTGACCCTTTTTGTTCCTCTTCTTTCTTCCGTCCCCCCTAGGTTCGCAGGGAGGGAATTCTCAAGCTTGGTCAAGACTCAGTTATCATCTTGCTAGAAGCTGCTTTCGAAGTATGTCTCAAGTTCTTATCTCTACTATGGCTTAGCTCTTTTTCTTAGAGAATTTTGTTTTGCTTTTTATATTTATGTACTCTGATGGTACAAGTCAGAATTTATGCTGTTGTAATGGTTTTTGTGACTTATGGTATTTTGGACCACACAATATGATTTATGTTTGAAATAAAAATTTGAATTTCTGCTGCTATCCTATTTATATCTGTCTTGTAATTATTCTATGACTGTTTACCTATAACGTTTCACAGAACTTAATGCATTCCCTTAGTGAGTGACATTAACGGACGTGGGGTGTCACACTATAAGAGCATGAATAATGTTTTGAAATCTAGAGTACATGTTGTTTATAGATTCATTTTGCGTTATTTTAGAATTCTGGAACTGGTTTTTGAGCATTGAGGTTTTTATTTGTTTGACCTTGCTTGTTCCCTCATGAATGGTTCTGAGTATTTCCCATATCTTGTGTGTAGTAGTGTAGATGCTAACACGATTAAATTCATTTCTATCCAAAGCATAGAATAGCATATTCATAGCTTTAGCATTTGCACTAACTTCATTTTTCTGATTGGTTGTCCATAAAGAGTAACCAATTATGGGTGTTTTGAATTCCGTTTGAGTTCCATTCCAAGTGTCAATGCTAGTTGCTTGCATATAGATTCTCATTCTTGTTGCCTAGTAACTATAGTGTAAGCCATTAAATAGTGGAGGTCTTTGGGTAGATTGTCCTTCAGCAAAAGTAGAGGTATAGGTAGTAGTTGTGTTGGTACTTGTGTTATTCTCCATATTATCAATATACCAAATAACGATGTTACAGTTATAGGATGTCCTTTCTCTGATACCAATAGAAAGAGTCTACGCACCAATAGGATCGTATAATATGGAATATAAGCAAGAAGTGTGTAGATAGCAGAATACCATCAATAATAAAAAGTGACACAAAGATTTTTATACTGGTTCGAACCTTCGTTCTACGTCCAGTCCCAGATTCACTTATGAAATTTCACAACTAACATCCCTCACTTAACCCGGAGGAATAGGTCTACAACTACCCGAACGGGATTTCTTGCCACAACCGCTGAAGGGGACTTTGACCATACAAAAGTTTTGTTGCCTACTTGTGTTCTAAGTTACACTGATATGTCAAATTAATGTACACCTTTCCTATAATCTTTCCTTGATGATAATAGTGTAGCTTGTGAAGGAATAAGGAAGATTGAAAATGATTTGTAATCACAAATATGTAGAAATAAAGTGTGCTTGCAAGTATGATTGTAATAGATCAGAATGGAAGAATTAGAATGAAATTCGTGAAGAAAATGTTTGTTTGAAACTCTATTTATAATATACAAATTACTGCAATCATTCATGAAGAGATTCGATGATTAGATATGAATTAACAGTTGTGACTCTTCGTTGAATAGTAGCTTCCATTCGTATTCAGAGATATGAAATAAAAAATGTAGACACCTTTTTTTTAAATAAATACACAAATAGCAAGGAAATAGGCTATTTCGGTACAGATTCAAACATCAGAAATATTTAGGTCAGACGTCTAAATATTGTCTTGAACATAATTTTTGTTTCAGTAGACAAACGTCTGAATTAAAAATTTCAGACGTTTGTTTGCTGTAACATGCCTATGTCTTGAGCATGTATAATAGAAAATCATATAATTCAAAAAATGTGCATGTGTGTGTATCACCAAGGAAAATTTTAACAAAATCTGTACTAATACATACAGATCCTAAACAAATATTATTTTCAATTGAGCTCTTGAATCCGCTTATAGATTTTCTTCCTGTAAAACAAAGTTAGTCGATATACATATGTACATGTATAGCTATCATAATCAAATGCTATAAAGCGGAATCCAACATAAAATATGGAAATAATGATAGATAAAATTACATGTAAATATGGACCTAAATAAAAATGCATACTTAACTATAAAATATTAATTAATCCTTTAATGTGAATTGAATTTGCATATAATACGTCTAGGTACGTAGTACGAATTTAGAATATTTAAATACAAACAGGCAACAATTATAGTAAATTAAATTTAAAGTTATAATAGAAAGACAATGACCCAAGTATAATAATCGATGTCTGAATTATTATAGAAAGACAATGATCCTAGTATAACGCTTAACGTGTGAACTATAATAAAAATATAATGTCCCAAGTATAATACTCGTATTGTGGATTATAATATAAATACAATGACACATGTATAATACTTGATGTATGAATTATAACCTAAGTTATAATAGATGGCAATGACAATCATTGTAAATTGATATTGAAAAGCTATAAAGGCTTATCTTGATAGTTAGTAGGATTTGAAGGAAATTTAGGCTTTCCTTATAAATCGAACTTAAATAATAAAATCTAAGTTAAAGTGAAAAGATTACAATAGACCAAAGAAATGGCCTGAGAATAATAATGGTTATGTGGATCAAAACTTATAACTTAAGTTATATTAAAATGAAAATGACAAAGAGAAAAATTATAAATAGATATAGTAAAACTATAATGGCCTATTCCTGATACTTGGTAGGATTTTGGGAAGGAAAACCTAGGCTTTCCTACAAAATAAATCTTATAGGCAAAGACTTAGTAGGGACCAAGTTTGCGAGCACGTTTAAACGACATGGATCAAAAACGTAGGAGATGGAAATAAGAGGTCAAAAATCTAAAGACTTAATGTGGATCGAGGTGAGAACGCAAGTGGATTATTATTTGGGGCCTGTCCAAATAAAGAGAGGGCACGCATGTCGAATACAGAAATAAGTAGCTACAGAAAAAATGAGATTGAAGGAAGTGCGTCCTAACGATGTTCAAGTGTGTAGGCATTAGAGCAGAAAATAAGGTGCTTTAGGCTCTCATGCATAAGTGAGGTTCCTATTTGGGCTGGATTCATAAACAACTTCAGATATGAAAATAATGGGTTGTTAAAGGCATGACCTAATCAAACAATGTTTGTTCGATGCGAACAATGGAGTTGGAAATAAGAGGTAAATTATTATTACAAAAAGTAGTGCAAGGCGTTTTTGTTAAGTCATTACATGAGACTATGCCTTTTTTCAGGAATCATACAGTGAAAAGGAATAGAGGTCCGATAGGCCGACCATTGGGTAGATTAAGAATATTTTTTATGCTAGAACTTATGTTGCAGGCAATCATCCGAAGTAAAAAAGAACGAGCATAAAAGTGGACTTAAGACTATTTGCACCTTTTTCTTTTCAAAGTTAATTTCTCATTCATAAGACTTTTATGCTTGACCCTCTCCATTTTTCCTCCACTTAATTGTGTAGGGAAGTAACATATTTCCCTGTAGATTCGGAGCATTGCTACGACGATCCACCCTTATTATGTATTATCGTCTTTACTTTGCTTTCATCTTTGGATTTTATGTACTTGGATTTGAGAGAGGGATATTTTGATATATTTTGTACTTTGATCTTATGGTGGTTTAAGATTTGGATATTTTGACATTGTATTTGGTTATGCTTACTAAAATAATGCTTTGCTAAAGATTTTGCATAAATTATTTACTTCCATTGTGTTATTATTATTTAAGTCATCTACTAATATATTTGTTTCTTACAGATTTTTCTATACTGATGATCAATACTCATTGATATGACCATGATCAGGGTATGTCATGGAGGGTGGGTTGTCACAAAGCACCTTTCGTATACTTCTTTTGACTCAGTCCCAAAACTCCTAACTTTCTATCTTTAAAGATTTCCATATCAAAAATGTTATTTTATTCTTTACAGACCTTCAATTCAAATTTCTCTTTCAAATGCATGTTCAATCGATTTAATATATTTTCTATCCTTGGAATCAATTAGCATGTCCTCCATGTTCAAGAGAAACTACACGCAATCATCGTTCTCCATGTTTAAAGCCCTACCCTGAGACTCACCATAATAAAGAGCATTACAGAGTAATGCTGGCTATCAGAGCAGAGAATAGGGCTTGTTATGAGCGACCATCCGTAGTCTTGCATTAGACGAATATAAAATATGTCGATTGAGTGTATAAATTTTTTCTTTCTAACCTGATATGGATCGACATACTCAATTCATGTCTAATAAAGATATAAAGTGGTTAAGGATATTATTTGAAACAGAGTATGAATACAAACATATACAACTGATCATAAAGTAGATCACATATATTTACATACAACGGAATTATAACAATACATGTGTACATCCTCAAATGGTACAAAAACAATATATATATATGCAATGAATCTTAAATGAGTATACATCATATGCCTCAAACACTTGACTCAAGTAATAGCTTCAAAAATGTTAAGCTAAGTGAAAGTGAAGCAAGTTTGGATCTACTAATACACCTAAAACAACCCGGTCTGACCCGAGTATAAACACATGGGTCAATCTAGCTTAAACATATCAGTAGTAATATGATAAGGAAAAAACACTGTCATTTAAGATGATAATTCCTTTTTATAAATAAAGGAATCACATAATCACAAATTAACTCAAGACACATGTAACGATCCTTGATTTACCATTCCTTTTGTAGTAAAAATTCTTTTAATTCCAACTCAACCAAATCTTAGTATTTATGATTTTTATTTAAATTCGTGATACACACATAGCGTTTAAATTTTTAGAATATTAATTGGGAAGATAAAATGAAAATATTATGTAATTCGACGTAGCGATCAGTTTGTAAATTATAACAATGAAAATAATAAATTTCTGAAATCTAATTTATTTTGACATATAAGTATTGTATAAAAATTCTTAATGAAAACATCATCGTCCGTTTCGTAAAATTCCGAGTTGGGTAGTTTCATTTAAGTCAATTTAACGGTAGCGACAATCGGTATGGCGTAAACAGTAAATTTTCGCTCGAGCATTAAAGCAACCAATTTAAGTGTGCTATCGCGTTCATATCAGCAAACCGGACACAACGGTATTTTGTTTCGTCTGCTGGGGCATTTGGTTTTGAAATGTACGGTGTTTACGATATGTGTGAACAGTGTTTACTATTCGTATATAACTTATATAAGTTATATAAATAGTATGCGTATACGGTCTACTTACGGGAAAAAAAATACTAAACTATAAAAAGATGAAACGAATAAGAAGAAAAAAAATCATGCAACAAAATGAAATATGATTTGCATGGGACAAAAGAGAAATAAACGCTTTAAAAAGAAATGAATGCATGGAATTACAATAATACATGCAACAATATGTCGGCATGACACAATTGCATGGCACGTTGGTAAAGGAATGCGCCTGGAACAAAATCTGATTCTTTCTTCTTCAAAGACGGGTGTACCGTATTGTAAAATAATAATAATAATACAAAGATGAAAAATGAATGGGAACCAATGCAACAGGAATGCCAAAAAGGCATGGCATGCAATGACTGAGTGCATGAGACAATTGCATGGCATGCTTATTTGGATTGAAAAATTATTACATGTAAGTTTCTTTAAAAAATAATCCAAATGAATAAAATGGTGCAATACGAAGCTTTGAACTGATATGCATCAGTGGCAAGTTAGAGCTATTCTTAGGCAAGTTATATCCCATGTCTACCAAACCGGTTATATATATTTATAAAAAGAAAGTACGAAACAACATTAGAAACAGACAACTCTCTTCCCCATTTTCCAACTGCAGCCGCCACCCATTAAAAAAGCAAAGTAGACAGAAAGAAAAGAAGGGGAGCGAAGCTACCGCGCGTCCGAAACAAGTGCAACAGTCCAACATCAATTCAAGAGCATTGGATCTTCGCTGCATAGTCAATGTGAGTATTTGTCACTCACGCCTAACATCCATCAAGTTGATACATAAATATATGTTAAAAATATATATGCTGTGTGTGTAAAACTGGTTGCATAAAATAATAATAGTGGCTTGCGAATTGAGTATGTTGGGTAATATAAATAGAAAGGGTTGATCTCGTATATAACTACTATGACATATTACTGGGTAGTGGCGTATTAAAATTAGAGGACGGTTGCACTTTAATGAGAATTTGATTGGTGGGTATGTGAACATTTGCTATATAATAAGGTTACCAATCACTTTGCCATATTTCTTAATGTTAACCTGTGCACGTGTAGAGACATGAATATGTATTAGTAAGCTGATGGGTAGCCAAATAGAGCCTTGTTACCATTCGCTAAGTAGACAAAATACACATGTAAATTCTTGTTGATATTGGTTATACTGACACATATATTTTTATACAATGTCATATGAATTGTTGCAAGTTGATGGTAGCAAATTACATTAGATATATTAACTGATTTGTTATAAAATAAAACAGAACATATGTTAAATAAGAAGCCATTAGAGAGAACAAAAATGATAGAGGAGAGACTTTTATTTCTATCACTTCAAGTGTGTACAATTTCTATTACATTGGCTCCTTTATATATAAGCTTTGGAGCTGATGTTAGACTATTCCTATGATGTGGGACTAAATAGAATATTATAAGAGCATATTCACCCATATATATTACAACACTCCTCCTTGAATATGCGTCTTCAAAATCTTGAATGATCTGCTAACTTGAAGTTGTCCCTTTTAAAACACATATGATGATTGCTCCACCTTATAACTATTTTGCTTGCATATATCTGTTCAGTTGATACAACTATTGTCTGTAGCCTTCAAAACTCTATCAAGAAAACCCAATGGGAAAAATCTTAAACGAGAAAAACAGTACAACGTCTGAAATTATGAATATCATATTAAAATGATATTCCTTAAAGGAGTTTGATGCTTTAGGATCAAAACAATGCCTCATTAAAAACTTTTTTATGAAAAACCCTGCAGGAAAAATTATAAACAAGGAAAAGAGTGCAAATTCATTTCATCTTTAGGTAACATGTTTTACAATGTTACACCAAGGGTTGATACTTCAGGATCAAGATAATGCCTCATTAAAAACCTTACTAACAAAAACTCAGTGGAAAAAATATTAGTGAAGGAAAAGAGTGCATTATATCATAATTTTATATGTTCCCCCTTATTTATAACTCATTGTTCAATTAGTCTATTGATGTGGTCGACGCATGACAATTTTGTACATCATCTTCTAGAATATTGGTTTGGAAATTGCCTTTGAGAATAGATCCATTCGCTTTTCTTAAAACTAGATTTGTTTCTCCTCTTTCTTGTTATCCTTTCATTCGTGTATGAAGAGAGATTTAGAAGAAATATGCTCCATCCTATCACCCATGATACAATTCACTTGAATCTGAACCATGCAATTGCCTTGTCTTTATAATTAATAGTTTACTGCATCAAAAGATGTTTGATACTTCTGGATCAAAATGTTGCCTCGTCAAAACCTTACTAAGAAAAACCGATGGGAAAAATCTTAGTGAAGGAAAAAGAGTACAATATAAAATGTCATATTTACTACGTCAAAAGTAGTATGATACTTCTGGATCAATGTAATACCTCATTAAAACCTTAATAAGAAAAACCAGCGGGAAAATCTTAAATAAGGAAAAAGAGTACATTATAACTTATTTTGGTATGTTACTTTTGGGTTGATACTTCTGAATTATGACCCATGCCTCATTAAAACCTTACTAAGAAAACCCAATGGGGAAAAACTTAGTTAAGGAAAAAGAGTGCATTATAACATACTTATGGATGTTGTCCCTGATTTAATACTTTCCTCTGAATTTGTATTCTTCTTTCAATAACTCAAATTGCTTACAAATCCTTCTTAATGAAGTTTTTCTTTTAAAATTTCATGTGCATTTCCATGCTTCAGGCATATTTTCTTATTTAAAACATCTTCCTTTTGTGACTTGTATGTTATTAATATTCATTTATGAATACACTTTATGTGCTTATAATTTTCTATTTCAATCGGACTTCAATGTTGCAATACGTATTTGATGAATAAGAGAACTTTCATTACTAAGCATGAAGTAATCTACTCATCTTGAAGTATATCAAGATTTTAATTACAACAATACTTAGAAGAATCAAGATTTTATTACAACAACACTAAGTAGGAAGTAATCTACTCACCTTGAAGTATATCAAGGTTTTCATTACAACAATACTCAGAAGAATGTTGTAATCTATCATCCATGTTATTGGTATTCTTTATAATAACAAATGTTATTTATGTTCTTCAGGAATGCAACGAACCAAAGATTTTCGACCTTGAAAATCTTCACAAACATACCATGTCGAAAACACAAGAACGTTATTAGAAAGAATATTAGAGGGTGAGGTAAGAAAGAAAGAATTATTAGAATAGAAGAAGAAGAAACACATCACAACACAACACATAGTCTCACATCGCAGCGGAATAAAATATAATATAGAAATAAATCTTTACTAAGAGCTTTAAAAATAGTTACAATCATAAGAGTACATCACACATCTGGACAGTTATAATAATCTGCCCTCATATACAATCACACAGCGGAATATATATAATATCATACGTCGGAACTCTTCCATCTCGTCTCTTCATAGCATCTGAAAACCTGAAACTGTACAACTCGATCTAACCCAAGCATTTTAAAAACACCGGATCAGTTTGGTGAACCAGAGTGAGAAAAACACACTAAGTTTAAAGGTATCACACAACTTGATTTTAACATCAAATTTTTTTCTAAAGAAATGGATAATTGTAAGACCGAATCCACATATAAATATGGATGACTTTTACCTTACAATAACCCAAAACATTATTGAAAACAATATTACTTTAATATTATGATAGTGTCTAAACACAAATAAATATCAATCTAGTGGAACGCTTGCATCCCACGCTCCACATATATAGTATACAGTCAAAACTGCGGGCTCTTATTGGAGAATGGATTTCCTGGCAAGGTATGTGTAACACCCCACATCCGTTAATGTCACTCACAAAGGGAATGCATTAAGTTTCGTGGAACATTATAAGTAAACAGAACATAATATTACAAGACAGATAAAGTAGTACTTGAAAATTTTATAACTTTATTGCAGCAGTAACAGAAATAAGCTTGGTTACATCTTCAAAACAACAAAATTAAGTACATAATATCAGTCTTGTACAAAAGACTTCAAAGTACATAATTTTAAAGCCATAATCCCTAACAGAAAATGCCATAAATAAGCAAAATCAAAGACAAGCAATACATCTTTCAACTTCAAGCTGGAAGAAAGAGATATCCGAACTAAGCTTGCGTATTTCCTCCCTGAGAACCTGGGGGGAAACGAAAGAAAAGAGGCGAAATAAACTAGGTCAGACATAAGTCTAGTGAGTCCAATGACTTTCAGCATATAAACAGACAATAGTATCATGACATGAAAATAAAATTGGATGAAAGATAACAGGAAACAGAATAACATGTATAAACGAGATAAATGGAACAGAGCAGAATAATCTAGACCAAGCTAGGCTTCTCACTTACTTTTCCCTGCACCAATACTAGTATAACAGAATTAGGTGTTGCCCTAATGTCGAAACAGAAACAGAATGATCTCTTTCGAAGATGGATGCTAGTAATGGGCCTTTACCACCCTAACAGAGACAGACGGTACAGAAACAGAATGCTAGTAATGGGCCTTTAACACCCTAACAGAGACAGACGGTACAAAAACAGAATGCAAGTAATGGGCCTTTATCAACCTAACAGAGACAAACGGTACAGAAGTAGAATGCTAGTAATTAGGTGTACACTAGTGATGGGCCTTTACCACCCCAACAGACGGTACCACACAGAAACAGACAGGTGTTACCACCCAACAGGAACAGACGGTACCCCACAGAAACGAACAGAACTAGGTGTACCCTAAATTTTATCCCAAGCGACCGGCTCCCTAATACATAAATACCCTGTGTCGGCCCCACAGAAGGGTGTATCACTCTCTTAAGTGGCAACCTACAGAAAAGCACCGAACTATTTACAGATGTCACAGCGTCTTAACTTCCCCAGAGCAGACCGGATCCATACACGCACATGACCCGGTTGGAACGCGCCATCAACACCCTTCGCCATTATCAGAATGAACCTCTTATAATTAGTTAAGTAAGTGTGCCCTAACCCCTACATAGTGCCGGGCCACCGTTTGATACCAGAAAGGGTTACCGACTAATATAGGTCCTACACAACAGATGGCACAAGTAAATACCCCTCCTAACCTTGTGTCCCCAGACTAACAGATTTCAGATTAACTAGTTTACAGATCAGACATACAAATTAATAAGTTCACATATTAACAGATCAGATTTACGGATTAACAGACTTTCAGATTAACATATCAGATGTACGGATTAATAGACCTACAAATTAACATGTTTCACTTAATCTTGCATTAAGCCTATAGATTTACGAAATTGGTTTGTCAGACTCATCCATCCAGTTGACTTAACCATATCCACTTATCAAATCAATATGTATTATTGGTTAAGCTTGCCTTAACCCTATCCACTTATTCATGTAATATTGGTTAAGCTGTCATCTTACTCTGGTTAACTTAACCCCACCCACCTAAGATGTTTTAGGTATCATATTCATCTTTGATCATCATTAATAAGCTATTAATGCATAGACTTCTCACATTAAGTCGATAGCATGTGGCCGCTGGATGTGCGGAGGTTCCCGGCAGACTTATGCCACAAGCTAGACTTAACCTCATGTCTAAGCATCTTTTAGTTATGCCTACGACCTCTCACATTAGACTGACCGTTTGCGGTTGATGGTTAAGCCGGTTGGTTCCGGGCAGGCTTCTACCGCAAACGGAGTCTAACCTCGTATCTCAGCATGCTTATCTTAGCCAATTTATTCACATACATCGTAGGCTTTCCAATTACAGTATTCAGTTTCAACAGATTAAACAGGCTCCACAGACTCTTTTACTGTTCCATTAACATATTTCATTTAATCATAAAGTAAGCCTACAAATTTGCATGCCCAAATTACTGTCATAATTCACAGTATAACATTTGCCCCAAGTTTTAGTTAAATTGCACAGTACAGATTATGCCCCAAAAACTCCAGTCATGATTCATAATACAAGTTATGCCAAATTATCGGCTTTGATTACAGTGTATGCCAATTACCCAAAATCCCAATTTAGACATGTTCATATTTAACAGTTATCCCTATTTCAATATAGGTTTTCATGCCTAAGTCATATATCACCATACACGATAATCCCCTTCTTCCAAATCATAAATCATCATATAAAGTATGCCCCAAATTTAGGTCTTAAATTACAACATGAGTTATTCCCTCAAATCAATTACATGTTTACAATTCAATTTATGCCCCATTTGCATATCATTCAATATTTTCCCAAAATTTTCCCACGTCATTCGTACGTATAATTCAACGTAAAATATAATTAGGCTCGAAGTTAGCCTAATCTCATGAATAAAAGGAAAAGAAGAGAAGGGAAGAGAATCATCAAAACTGGCATAAAATAGACATATGAAGTATGAGCGGGCATAGAACAAGAAAATAGATCCAATGGGTATAGAAGGATAGCTCTAAACAGAAGTAGGCATAATCTCAGATTCATATTTAGTAACGCTATCAGGATCACAATTAAATTTCATTTCTAAAAGTAACATGAACTCACCATGGCTGGATCTAAAAGAAGAGAAATAGGTGTTGTACTTGTAGATCTATTCTTATCTTCCAATATGAATACTCTTATTCTGATTTGCTTTAGCATAGAAGAAAGACTAGTTTAGGTTTGTCCAGCATGGAGGCTCCATGAATTAATGTATTGTGAATTAGATTTAGGTCTAGGTATGTTTATATAGGTGTATGTGATGAATAAAGGCCTTTAGATATGAATAGAATTCATCTAAATCATTCAGATTAAAAAGACACACCACTCAGGCAACCAGAAGAGGCCACGTCAGCCCTAAAACTCAAAAATCGTCATTAATCAATAAAAATGCGCAATGTGTGCAACATGATGTGCAGCAGCAGGGGTGTTGACACCCACACGTCATATATATATATATATATATCTATATATCATTTTTTTTTTATTATATATATATATATATTTATTTATTTTTCTTTTTAACCATCTTTTCGATTAATCATCCAATTGGCCCTTTTCACACTAAACCGCTTTTTAATTGAACTACGTTCACACTAGGTCACTTTTTAGCCATTCCCCTAAAACAAAAATATGGCACTGGCGGGGATTGAACTCAGAACCTCTTGCGTGCAAGTCACATGTACTAACCAAATGAGATACTAAGTCTTTTGCTAACAAGACTTAGGGCAATGCTCACATTATTCTCTCATTCCTCTTTTTCCTATTTTGCTGCAATATTTAATTTAAAGATATCTTCTTCATTTCAAATCAGTTTTCTACAAACTATAGGTCTAAATTGTCTAGAAAACCGCCACGAATGCAATGACGCTAATTTCATGACCAAATTCTGGAGGCTCTTCAAATTCTTCTTTTTATTTCTTTTTTAAATGTTCGCATGCATTTCTTCGCATTTCATGTATTACATGTAATTTCTTTTATTTATCTTTTTCTTCATTTCACCGCATTAACTTATTACATGCAATTTTATTGTCATTATTTAATTTCTCTCTCAAATATATCTGTGTATACAATATATATACATATTTCCACATTTTTAATTTCATTAAAAATGTGGGGTGTTACATTCTCCCCTCCTTAAAGGATTTCGTCCCCGAAATCTTCAAGTTTAGAAGAATGTATCCTACCATCCATCGTCCATCTACTCATCCATCATCCACAAGCATTCATTGTCCTTAAAAGATTTCTATTGCCATATGAACATATGCAAAAGTGTGTGTACATGTCCCCTATCTAATGCAAAAGATCAGGTGGTCTATGAGAGTGTATGCGTGTACTTGCCGAGTGTAATACACACAAGGATCGTGTAATATGACAAATAATATTCAAGTATAAAGTAATAGCTAATCGCAGATAAGCAAATATAGTAAATGCAGTAAAAAAAAGGAAAAATCACACCAGGGATTTTTATACTGGTTCGGAGCACCGTCCTACGTCCAGTCCCAGACCTCTCTCTGGATTTTCACTAACAACTCCACTTCACCCGGAGGAACAGGTATACAACACTACTTGATTTACGGGCCACAAGCTTACCCACTTGATTTCACGGGCTACAAGCTTACCAACTTGATTTCATGGGCTACAAGCTTACCCACATAGGACTTCAACAATTACAAGAGTTTGACTTCTAAACGTGTTCTTGTTTCAACACTGATTAGTCAATAATTGAGTACACCCTTCCTATAATCTTATCCTCAAATATGATTTGATGTTTGTGAAGATTTGGAAGTAGATTATCGTATTGAATCACAAGAATATTAAATAAGCTTGGAGATTCAAACGATAGAATATTGAATATGAGTGCTTTTTGAATGCCAAATAGAATGCAAAATAGATCAGAGAATAGAGAGTGAAATTCGGTGTTTTGGACGAATGAAATATGATGTATTTATAATGATTGAGAAGTTATAATCATTAGTTAAAAGTTGCAATCAAAAGAGATGATTCCTGATGAAGAAAAATGGATGCAACCTTTTATGAAAGAAGATGACTCTTCAAAGATATGCTTTGTTATTCAAAAAGCTGTTGACAGGTAAAATGTACAGGTAGACAGGTTTTTGACCGTTACCTTTAAAAAACTGTTGATAGGTTAATTTTTACAGTTAGACAGGTTTCATTTGAAATCCTGTTGACAAGTTAAAAATAACCTGTTGACATGTTTTTGTCAACTTGCTACAGAAAAGAGTTTTCATGAATATTTTTTAAAAACAATGAGAAATATGATTATTTGAGGATAGATTTTAACATTTATAACTCTAAATAACCAACTTCTAACCTATGAAAAAACATTAATTCTTCTTTTTGTCATCGATTCTTCTTTTTGCTGGTCATGAAGCTTCTTCTTGTCATTAATCAAAATAATCATTGAAATCTTTGACTCAACATTCCCCCCTTTTTGATTGATGACAATATTGCTTGATATTTCAATCTCCATTGCTATCTCCCCCTGTTTATATGCTCCCCTTGAATTATATAACTAAATCTCTACAAGGAATGTTAGTAACATTTTCTCCCCCTTTGTCATCGACAAAAAGGGTACACAACAGTGCATGTAACAACATTATGTAGATAAAACATAGAACATCACACATAGATTATAACATATATTACAAACCATACCAGACCAAACATACCAAACTAAGTTATGTAGCATACATACTTAATTAAAACACAGCACTAATTATGTACAAGTGCTGATATAAGTGTTTGAAATTAAAAGCATAACATCACAAAATATAGATAGAAGGAACTACTAGGATGGTCAATTCGAATTGGTTTCTTCTTCTTCTTCTGTGTCTCCTTCTTCTTCACTTTCTTCCTCGTCTCCGTATTGTTCTTCCTCTTTTCCACCTTCTTCAATATGTGACGTTCCATGACCACGACCATTTTGGGTACTTGCTCCAGAACTAGTGCCCTCCTCCGAAGTTGACCATGCGAATGTAGGAGGCATTGGACGTTTTCCCGGATCTTGAGCAAGTGTGGTAGAGGATAAGGCACAAGAAATTGCTTCCCAAATTATACCAAAGAAAGACTTGAGTTTATTAAACCGCTTATCGAGTTTAGTGTCCAAACGATCAAGCTTATTATCGGTTCTTCTAAGTCTTGCTTCTAGTAAAAATTGATTCTTTGCAATTTGCTCTTGAAATTCTTTTGTTGACGAAGTAGGTGGAGGAATTCTAACGTCTTCCGGTCTTTGCTTAGTAATTTGTGAGGAAGAAGCCTCTGGAGGACCTTGGTGTACATATTGCTCAAAAGGAATAATGTTTAAGTATGGCTTGGGAAGTTTCATTCTCTTCTTTGATGCTTTATTAATACACTTAGGCTTTGAAATTTTGAACTCGGGAGATGGAATTCCGCAATCCATTAGGAGGCGCATAATATATTCGTTGTAAAACAGATGTGGTCGAGAAAGTTTGTTTACCATTGAAATCTCATCAAAAATCATTTCAACCCAATTAACGCTGATATCTCCATAAATAGCGTATAATGCCTTAAAATTCTCTCTGTAAATGGCGTCAAAATTTCCGGTCCTTGGTAATAAAGAATGCGTGATGCAAAGATGAAGAATTCTAGCTGGGGGTCTTAAATTGATTCCTTTTGTACTTGACTTATGATCTTCAATGAACAAGTGACTAATTTTTATCTCTAATATGAATAGGACAGAAATCACTAGAGAATTTAATACCACTATTTGGAGAATGAAGAACTTGTCCCATTTTATCTTTGGAGATAAAAACATGTTGCCCACAAACTACTGACCATAAACAATCGGATGGGTTATCCGGTTTAAATTTCTCTAGGTTGAGATTAGCGTAGAACAACTTAATCATTATATGATTAATTTCTACGTTGTTGTCATCAAAATTAAGGAGAGAATCAATACCTGCTCTATTCGCTATATTTTTAACATCATAGAGAAAGAAATCAAAGAACTTTATGAAAGATCCTTGATGAATGGTGTAATCCTTCATCTTATTCCATCTTTTCACAGCAATAGGATCCATTAACCAGTGTTTAATGTGTGAATCGATAGGTTGGAGATGTGAAGAAGAAGAAGATGTTTTTGTTTTCTTATGTTTTGGAGCCATTGGAATATGAATTGAAATGAAATTGAAGAGATTAGGGCTAATAGGAATGGGTAATTTGAGTTTAAAGGGAGTTGAAAACGAAATGGTGTGTTGGATTTGAGTGTGAGCCGACGTTTCTATATATATAAAACAGATTTATTCGCGACTGATCGATGGGAAATAATTCACATGTCGGTAGGTAAAGTTTCTGGTTAGAAATCGGTCGACAGGAGGGAATAGGGCGGTCGACAGGAAATGTTTCTGGTTTGAAATTGAAAACAGAAATCGGTCGACAGGAGGGAATAGGGTGGTCGACAGGAAATGTTTCTGGTTTGGAAAAAAATAGTTTAAACATAAACCGGTCGACAGGAAATTCTATACCGGTCGACCTAATTTTTCTCTGGTTTTAATTTTATGAACAGCGGTCGACAGGTGTAGTGCAGACGGTCGACAGGAAAACTCTATGGATTGCAATGTAATAAAAAAGGACGACAGGTTATTTTAACCGGTCGACAGGTACTATATATTTTTGTTTTTCTCACTTCTATTGTTTATATATTCGAACTCTATTAAAACTTTATTATAAAATATAATAAATTATGAGGAATAAAACATAAATACAACAAATAAAACAATATAAATGATCTCCTTAAATACGATATATAGAAATTATTTTCTTGGTTCCCAAGGAGAGTATATATCTTTTGCACCTTCATTTTTACTGAAATTCCTATCCCATGTATTTGGTGTTCTCGATGACGATGGCATATGTTAGGGCTCATGAACGTTGTGATTATTAGAGCTACAGAAGAATGAAGCTATTTGTTCGAGATACGTGAGCTGAGAAGATGTTAACTTCTTCTCGTAATACATCTCCCTCTGGAGATCAACTTGATGCTTTTGATAATGGTGTATCTCATCTATTTTCTCTCGTGTACGTGG
Organism: Allium sativum; assembly: GCA_030737875.1. NCBI lineage: Eukaryota > Viridiplantae > Streptophyta > Magnoliopsida > Asparagales > Amaryllidaceae > Allium > Allium sativum. Next base: position 435,903,597 of record CM060920.1, read on the forward strand.
AGAACAAAATAACGCTTTCTTGCAACGTTTTGAGTTAGGTGTGGTGCCAGGTGTACGTGAGTTTTGATGGAAACCAGGAGGATGTTCCGGTGTCTTCGGGGAGTAGTGCTCGTCTGATTCGGAGCTAGTTATGGTGATGTGTGATCTTTGAGCGCATTCGTCGTAAATATGAGCCATTACAATATGAATGAAGATTGAGAGGATGAATTCAGAAAGCACTCAACGAAGAGGTATATATAAGACAACTTCTATTTTTAGAAGAGGTCCATATTAATCTCACCACAAAATACCACTTTATTTTAGGAGAGAAAATAGTTAAGTGATAACTATTTGTATTAGATAGAAAAGAACTCTGCAACGTTTAAAATATACAGTTTAATTTTCAAGTTCCTTTCTAGATAATAAGCCTAGCTCTCTACGTAATTTTATGAAACTTGATTCGAGTAGAGGCTTGGTAAATATATCAACTAGTTGATTCTCCATGCTTACATATTCGAGATTTATATTTCCTTTTTCAATATTATCTGTAACACCCCACGTCCACTAATGTCACTCACGAAGGGAATGCACTAACTTCCATAGAGGTTATAAGTGAATATAGAACAGAAAAATTACAACAAGACAGATAGTAAATAGTACTTGGAAATCTAAAACTTCATTTTATTGCAGCGGAAATTAAACATGTTTGTTACATCATAAAACCATAGATCATAACCAAGTACAATATCCATCTTCATAAAAACAAAATACATAATCCCATTACATAAATAGCCATTAAAAAGATAACAAGCTGCACTTTACTTCAACAGTCCAAGCTTTCCAAAGAGAGATGAAGCAATTCAATCAAACTCCACTAGAGCTGGGCCCAACCTGAGGACCTAGAGGGGGAAAAAGGATAGAAATAGAGGGGGTCAGACATAAAGTCTGGCGAGTATGATAATTCTAACAATACTATTATCAAAATAACTAGACTAAGGCATAAGCGGGAAGACAAGTAAATGTCTATGAACTATTAGGTATGGGATAAGCAGTGAAAGATAACGTCAAAGGCACACCTAATTACTAACGAATGATTGCTACACTGCACCGCACATTACTACACGACATCGCACATAACTACACTGCACCGCACCAGTCACCCTAAAGGTTGATCCCACTTGCTTCACACAGAAACTTTATAAATAGCCTTGCGTACCCCTAGCTGACTACATAGGTGCCGTCTGCCCCTATCTCCACTAGGTGTACCCCACTACCCACTTTCGATAGGCTCCCTACTCGTAGATACCCGTGTTGGCCCCACAGTGGGGTGTATCACTCCCCTAAAGTGGCAACCCGACACAACTTGAGAATGCACGGCTTATACCTACACGATGCAACAACGTCTTACCTACCAGCCCGGGTCCACACATGCATACGAAACCCGTTGGACTTGCGTTGCCACCGCTCCCCGTTTTGGCCTCTTACAGTCAAACCCAGCATGTGTGTCCCGTCCTCGACTTGGGTTGAGCCCACAAAGATACGTTTGGGATACTGGTCGAAATGGGCCCCCAAAAGCTACCCACCTAAGCTTGTCACTAGTATATCCCACTTAACCCTCTTAGTCATGTTCATTTACATGTGTGTTTGGTTAAGTCTTACTAATCGTATTTCACATGCCACTAAGGGCACCCCCTAGATTCCTCGTGCCACCCAAGGCACCTACTTAACCCCCATGTCCCACTTTACATGTTTATCTGATTAAGTATTTCTTAATTCATTCAGGCCATAACCTCATAAAGACCTCTCACATTAGACTGGCATTTATGGCAGCTGGATTTGTCGGGCGGGTCCGGGCAGTCTTACACCATAAAAGAGTCTAACCTCGTGTCTTTACAACTGTTATGCTTTAGTTTAGGCCTAGGACCTCTCATATTGGGCTGACATTTGTGACCACTGGATTTGCCGGGCGGGTCCAGGCAGGTTTACGTCACAAACGAGTCCAACCTCGTGTCCTAAGCATTGATTAACACTTAAATCTTTTACCCCAGTTTTAATAATTCCCTATTCAAATTATTAATTAAGTCAACTTTTAATGATGTCCATAATTGACTCAATTATGGCCATCCACTTATGGCATGCAAAATCATATCAATTGCACCCCAACTTTTGAATATTAAATCCTTAATATTACCCCTACCTCACGTTTATACGTTCGCTTATTCAACGCATAATATAGGCTAGACTTGTACAGTCTAACACCTAGCACAAAGATAAATTATCACAACATATAGACAACTAAAATAAATCTAATCATAATAGGGGTGAAACTTGCATAAACTACACATGTTAAGGATCAAAAGGTAACAACTAATTAAATGTCTCAATTTACATGATATGATCATAGCCCAAATCTATACATAAACTTGCATATGGGGGGTTTTAGGCAACATAATGATGGTGTGAACTAGCATAGGATATCACATATGTCATAGCATAATTCTAGATGTCATAATAGATGTCCTGGTATATGTTCATAACTTTTCTAATCAATCTAACTTGCATATGTGACTTGTCATATAGATCAACATAACCCAAACATGATGATTTAATTAATATGAACTAACTAGCATAAATGGTAACATCATGGCCTTTTAACATGTATGATTCATCACAACTTAGCATAGAAACTTTTCACATACATAACATCATCATAGCATGATTTACAACATATAAGATATCATCATCACATAACATTGGATTTACAATATACATGATAGCAAAAGGGGTTTACAACAACATATATGATAATTTACATCATCTACTCATAATCCATTCTTAACTCAACCTAAATAAGACGATAATAATCTTGTTAAGATCATCATACTCACAATTTAGAGAAGAAAAGAGAGGGTTTTGCTTTGCTTTAGGGTTGAGAGAATTAGAATTGAATTTGCTTTTCTTCTTTCTTAGTTGGCGGCGGCTCCATTGATTTCCATGGCGATGGTATGACGGTAACTATTCTATTTTAATTAGGTTTAGGGTTAGCATTAGGATGTATTTATAGGTGTAGGAAGTTATTTAGGACCACTAGATTAACCCTGAACCATGAGAACCAATCAAATGCAAAATCTGCATTTGAGCGAATCGGCCCACGGGTTGACAGCCAAACACCCTGGATTAACCCCTAGTCGACCCAGCAAAGCTCGGGTCGACCTCAAAAATGGGCCGGTTCGGTTATTTCCCCTCCCAATTCGCTGTTTTGAACTTTTTCGCATATTTATTTATTTAATTTTTAATTTTTTATATATATATATATATATATCAATATATATATATTTCTCTGCGCAACCCATTTCACTTAATTCTTTTCTAAAAATTAAGTATACTTTAATTTGTGAATTTTAATGTTATAAAATTACGGGGTGTTACATTCTCCCCTCCTTAAAGGATTTCGTCCCCGAAATCTCCAAGTCAAGAAGAATGTATATCCTACCATCTAATCGTCTATCTACTCAACCATCAAACACCAGCATCCATTGTCCTTAAAAGACTTCTAATGCTTTAATGTTTATATGCACAGTGTGTGTATATGTCCATATCTAATGCAAAATTAGGCGGTCTACTGTTTCGGTCGACCTCCTTAGTGCAATTCATGATAGTGCCATGCGTCCAATATGTATGCAAAAGATTACTAATGATACATATTAATTCTATATGCGTGCACAACCATCCACCCGAATGCAACAACTATATGATAATACAACCATTATACATCCATTTTACTAAATACATCCATATATATGCAATATGCAATATGAAGTGACTGAGCCGATCTGGTGCCTAATAGTGTGTGTATATGCATCCACGAGCAACCACTAGCAAACACTTGCATCCACTTTGCATCCACCATACATAACATGTCTCAAACACATGTTTCAACCATAGGATTATCCTAACTAAAGGTCAAAGATACTAGCGAGAGGATATACTAAAGATAAGATAAGTACAAGCTAAGCGATAAAGGAGAAATTAAAAGACATACCCTCAAAAAGAAAAGGGTATCGTGAACGCATCTTCTCTTCCGTCTCCCAAGTAGCGTTGCTCTCATCATCTCCCCATTGCACTTTGACTAGTCTGACCTCTCAATTCCTCAACCTCTTGATCTCCGACCCAAGAATGCGCGTAGGAGCCCGTCGAATTATCGCATCACGCTCTATCTCCACCTCTATAAGCAAGCTCGGCTCTACCACTTCCGCGGTCTCGTGCAAGCACTTCCTCAAATGTGACACATGGAATACGTCATGTACACCACTAAGTCTCTCGGGCAACTCCACTCTATACGCCATCATCCAATCCTCTCCTTAATAGGAAACGGCCCTACAAACCTTGGTGCTAATTTCCAACGGACCCAAAGCGAACAACGTTTCGTAATGGAGACACTTTGACAAAGACCATGTCCCCAACTTAAAACTCGAGATCTTTCCTCCTCTTATCCGCATAAGATTTCTGCTTATCTTGCGCTGCTTTCATCCTCCTTCGAATCAAGTCGATCTTCTCCGAAGTCTCCCTAATCATATCGGGCCCAAGTAAGATCCTATCCGTAGATTCCCACCAACATGTAGGTGAACGACAAGGTGGTCCATATAGAGTTTCGAATGGTGCCATACCAATGCTGGATTGAAAGCTATTATTATATGCGAACTCAACCAATGGAAGATGCTCTTCCCATGTACACCCAAAGTCTAGGATACATAGCCTCAACAGATCCTCTAGAATGCGATTCACCTCTCAGTCTGGCCGTCCGTTTGAGGATGATATGCGGTGCTCAAACATAACTGAGTCCCTACGCCTCTTGTAAGCTTCTCCAAAATTCGCTAGTGAAAATAGGATCGCGGTCGCTCACTATGCTAGAGGGAACACTGTGCAAACGAACTATTTCTCGGACATATACAGAAGCTAACCATGGAGCAGTCCTCTTACTCTTCACGGGAATGAAATGGGCGCTCTTAGTAAGTCTATCTACTATAACCCAAATCCCCGTATTACCCCTCCTCGATCGTGGTAATCCATCCACAAAATCCATCGAGATGCTCTCCCACTTCCATAGTGGAACCTCCAATGGGTGAAGCAACCCACCGGGTTTCTTTTTCTCCGCTTTTACTTGTTGGCATACTAAGCATCTAGCGACATACTCGGCCACGTCTTTCTTCATGCCGGCCCAAAAGTAAACTCTCTTCATGTCTTTGTACATCTTGTCCCCGCCAGGATGAATGGTCATCTTCGAATGATGTGCTTCGTCAAGAATAGTCTTCCTTAGGTCATCGTCTTTTGGTACACAAAGCCTACCGTCCCTACGTATCCAACCCTTATCATCTAGGGTATACCTACGGAGATGGCTTGATGACTCCCCTCCTTTGAGCTTTTCTACTAACTCAACTAACTGTGGGTCGTCTCGCTGTGCCTCGCCAATCCGTCCCAAAAGTGTAGGTCTGACCTCCAAGGATGCTAGCAAACCGGGTACGAAGTCAACGGAAGGTCTAAAGTCAAACATCGAAATGAATTCTAAACTTTGCCACTCAACAAACAAAGGACTTAAGGATAATCTTTTTCTACTTAAGGCATCTGCCACTACGTTACCCTTGCCAGGGCTATAGGCTATTTCGAAGTCGTAGGACGCTAAGAACTCCATCCACCTTTGCTGCCTTAAGTTCAAGTCCTTTTGAGAGAATAGGTATTTTAAAGACTTGTGGTCAGTGAATAATTCGAATTTCTCGCCAAGAAGATAATGACGCCAAGACTTAAGCGCGAAAACAATAGCGGACAATTCTAGGTCATGTGTAGGATAATTTTTCTCATGCGCTCTCAACTGCCTTCCACCATAGGCTATTACCCTACCCTCTTGCATTAAGACTGCGCCTAGTCCTGTCCCACAAGCATCAGTATAAACGGTAAACGACTTACTCCCGTCTGGAAATACTAAGACTGGGGCTGAAGTCAAAGCTCTCTTCAAACGTTGGAACGCATCATCACAATCTACGTCCCATGTGAAAACTAGGTTCTTCTTCGTCAAGCGTGTCAATGGAGCTGATATCTTTACGAAGTCTTTGATAAACTTCCTATAGTAGCCAGCCAACCTTAAAAAACTTCTCACTTCGGTAGCATTTTTGGGAACCTTCCAATCTTGGATGGCCACCACCTTCGCGGGATCTACAGCTATACCTTCTTTGGAAACCACGTGCCCCAAGAACCGTACTTCCTTCCTCCAGAAGTGACACTTAGAAAATTTAGCCTTAAGCTTATGCGCTCGAAGAGTCTCCAACGCTACCCTAAGATGTAGGGCATGCTCTTTTTCATCCTTAGAAAAGATCAAGATGTCATCTACAAAGACTACCACAAATTTGCTAAGGTACTCCCTAAACACCCTACTCATCAGATCAACAAAGTATGCGGGGGCGTTTGTCAAACCGAAGGGCATCACTAGCCATTCATAGAAACCGTCCGGAGTCCTACAGGCAGTCTTGTCTATGCTATCCTCAGCCACTCTCAACTGATGGAAACCAGTGGCTAAGTCCAACTGCGAAAACACTGAGGCGCCAACTAACTGATCGAAGAGATCGTCAATCCTCGGCAGTGGGTGTCTGTTCTTCTTAGTAAGCTTATTAAGTTCTCTATAGTCCACACAAAGTCTAAGGGACCCATCCGCCTTCGTGGCAAATACTACTGGTGCACCCCACTCCGATATACTTCTTCTTATGAACCCCTTCTCAAGCAACTCCTTCACTTGCTTACCGAGTTCCCTCCATTCACGTGGAGCCATGTGGCGTACTGGCAAATATACTGGTTTCGCACTATCCACAAGATATATTTGAAAATCTATCTCCCGCTTCGGAGGCAAGCCCTTCACCTCCTCAAACACATCCAAATATTCTCGGACCACTCTAACAGATCGTAGATTTTCCTCAGACGCGTCAAGCGATTCTAGATAACTTAGCATAACCGAATTTATGGGATTACAGAAGATTTCGAGAGTGTTGACAAGGCAAGTCACGAGCCTAACTACTCTCCTTTCACAATCAAGAACGGCCCCATTTCTGGATAACCTATCCATTCCTAAAATTAGCCCATAGCCCGTGAAGCCCAACACATAAGCATCACATCTAAATTCAACGCTAAGTATGGAAATTTTCAAATCCAAACACATCATAGACAAATAAGTTGAGCCCCCAATTGGATTCGAAACAACTAAGGGATCCTCTACTAAACTGGTGTTTAAGTGAAGTGATTCAACTAATGATGTAGAGATAAACGAATGTGATGCGCCCGAATCGAATAAGGTACGGACAGAATGATCAAACAAAAAAACTAAGCTTTCAACAGAAATGGTTCTACCTCGTTCTTGCAGCGGTGGGACCGCGAGAGCCTGAACTTGTCCCCTTGCCTGCCCTGGTGCCATAAGAGCTTGCACCTATCCTCCCGGGGTAGCTCCTGCCCTCTGCCCCTTCTTTGGGCAGTCCTTCACTAAATGTCCCGCATCGCCACAATGAAAACAGCCTGTCTTCTTTTTCTTTCGGCAATCCTTGCTGAGATGGCCTGGTGTTCCACAGTTAAAGCACTTCTTCTTTCCCTTGCCATTATTGTCTTTTCCACCCTTCTTGTTTTACTGTTGTGGTTTCTTCTGATCCCCCTTCTTCTCGGGTGCCTTATCATCTTTAGCGCTTTTCTCCTCATGCATGAGCGCCATTTCTACTAACTTCTCAAAGGTGGCCCCCATCGGGATGTGGGTCATAGCCAACCCTTGCAATGGTTCATTCAAGCCATTCACGAACCTCAGTGCCTTCTTCTCCAGCGTGTTCACTAAGTCCAAGCCAAACCTTGCTAACTGATTAAATTTATTGACATATTTTTTCACTGATGAGCTTCCTTGCTTCAATGTCAAGAACCTTTCCATATATAGATTTTCTTCCGCCCTTGAGAGAAACTTCGCCTCGAACCTACGTCTGAAATCCGCCCAAGAGTCAACAGGACGCTCCCCATTAGTGACCTCCCACCAAAACGAGGCCTCTCCCTTCATGAACCAAGCTGCTAAACGAACTCTCTTCCCTTCTTCTACTTCAAAGATTTCTAGCAATTCTTCCACCTCCTTAAGCCAATCTCTAGCTTCCACAAACATTTCTGACCCTTGAAATGGTTTTCCACCCATAGCCTTGAATTCCTTGCACGTCTTTGCAAAAGTATCTACGCGAGGAGGAGGAGGAGGAACGGGTGCAACTGGTGGTGGAGGAACATTGGCTGGACCTGCAGCGGCCCTAGCCTCTAATAACCTCCTATACCATCCTGGTATCGTTACACCGTCGGGTAGATTAAGTTATTCAGCCATGCTGAAACGAAAAAGGAAAGATTCAAAATGGAGAATTCGAAAGATAAAGATATGTGGCTATTGGGGATTATGTTTTTCTTAAAAACTTTTCTCTTTAAATTTCTCATTAAAACATGTTTTTGAAAGCACTTCTTCCAAAAATAACAATTTTTCTAAAGTATTTTTATCTGTTCTGGTAACCTTAAGCTCTGATACCACGTGTAACACCCCACGTCCATTAATGTCACTCACGAAGGGAATGCATTAACTTCCATGGAGGTTATAAGTGAATATAGAACAGAAAAATTACAACAAGACAGTTAGTAAATAGTACTTGGAAATCTAAAACTTCATTTTATTGCAGCGGAAATTAAACATGTTTGTTACATCATAAAACCATAGATCATAACCAAGTACAATATCCATCTTCATAAAAACAAAATACAAAATCCCATTACATAAATAGCCATTAAAAAGATAACAAGCTGGACTTTACTTCAACGGTCCAAGCTTTCCAAAGAGAGATGAAGCAATTCAATCAAACTCCACTAGAGCTGGGCCCAACCTGAGGACCTGGAGGGGGAAAAAGGATAGAAATAGAGGGGGTCAGACATAAAGTCTGGCGAGTATGATAATTCTAACAATACTATTATCAAAATAACTAGACTAAGGCATAAGCTGGAAGACAAGTAAATGTCTATGAACTATTAGGTATGGGATGAGCAGTGAAAGATAACGTCAAAGCCACACCTAATTACTAAAGAATGATTGCTACACTGCACCGCACATTACTACACTGCACCGCACATTACTACATTGCACCGCACCAGTCACCCTAAAGGTTGATCCCACTTGCTTCACACAGAAACTTTATAAATAGCCTTGCGTACCCCTAGCTGACTACATAGGTGCCGTCTGCCCCTATCTCCACTAGGTGTACCCCACTACCCACTTTCGATCGGCTCCGTACTCGTAGATACCTGTGCTGGCCCCACAGTGGGGTGTATCACTCTCCTAAAGTGGCAACCCGATACAACTTGAGAATGCACGGCTTATACCTACACGATGCAACAACGTCTTACCTACCAGCCCGGGTCCACACACGCATACGAAACCCGTTGGACTTGCGTTGCCACCGCTCCCCGTTTTGGCCTCTTACAGTCAAACCCAGCATGCGTGTCCCGTCCTCGACTTGGGTCGAGCCCACAAAGATACGTTTGGGATACTGGTCGAAATGGGCCCCCACAATCTACCCACCTAAGCTTGTCACTAGTATATCCCACTTAACCCTCTTAGTCATGTTCATTTACGTGTGTGTTTGGTTAAGTCTTACTAATCGTATTTCACATGCCACTAAGGGCACCCCCTAGATTCCTCGTGCCACCCAAGGCACCTACTTAACCCCCATGTCCCACTTTACATGTTTATCTGGTTAAGTATTTCTTAATTCATTCAGGCCATAACCTCATAAAGACCTCTCACATTAGACTGGCATTTATGGCAGCTGGATTTGTCGGGCGGGTCCGGCCAGTCTTACACCATAAAAGAGTCTAACCTTGTGTCTTTACAACTGTTATGCTTTAGTTTAGGCCTAGGACCTCTCACATTGGGCTGACATTTGTGACCACTGGATCTGCCGGGCGGGTCCGGGCAGGTTTACGTCACAAACGAGTCCAACCTCGTGTCCGAAGCATTGATTAACACTTAAAATCTTTTACCCCAGTTTTAATAATTCCCTATTCAAATTATTAATTAAGTCAACTTTTAATGATGTCCATAATTGACTTAATTATGGCCATCCACTTATGGCATGCAAAATCATATCAATTGCACCCCAACTTTTTAGTATTAAATCCTTAATATTACCCCTACCCCACGTTTATACGTTCGCTTATTCAACGCATAATATAGGCTAGACTTGTATAGTCTAACACCTAGCACAAAGATAAATTATCACAACATATAGACAATTAAAATAAATCTAATCATAATAAGGGTGAAACTTGCATAAACTACACATGTTAAGGATCAAAAGGTGTCAACTTGTTAAATGTCTCAATTTACACGATATGATCATAGCCCAAATCTATACATAAACTTGCATATGGGGTTTTTAGGCAACATAATTATGGTGTGAACTAGCATAGGATATCACATATGTCATAGCATAATTCTAGATGTCATAATAGATGTCTTGGTATATGTTCATAACTTTTCTAATCAATCTAACTTGCATATGTGACTTGTCATATAGATCAACATAACCCAAACATGATGATTTAATTAATATGAACTAACTAGCATAGATGGTAACATCATGGCCCTTTTAACATGTATGATTCATCACAACTTAGCATAGAAACTTTCAACATACATAACATCATCATAGCATGATTTACAACATATAAGATATCATCATCACATAACATTGGACTTACAATATACATGATAGCAAAAGGGGTTTACAACAACATATATGATAATTCACATCATCTACTCATAATCCATTCATAACTCAACCTAATTAAAACGATAATAATCTTGTTAAGATCATCATACTCACAATTTAGAGAAGAAAAGAGAGGGTTTTGCTTTGCTTTAGGGTTGAGAGAATTAGAATTGAATTTGCTTTTCTTCTTTCTTAGTTGGCGGCGGCTCCATTGATTTCCATGGCGATGGTATGACGGTAACTATTCTATTTTAATTAGGTTTAGGGTTAGCATTAGGATGTATTATAGGTGTAGGAAGTTATTTAGGATCATTAGATTAACCCTGAACCATGAGAACCAATCAAATGCAAAATCTGCATTTGAGCGAATCGGCCCACGAGTTGACAACCAAACACCCTGGATTAACCCCTAGTCGACCCAGCAAAGCTCGGGTCGACCTCAAAAATGGGCCGGTTCGGTTATTTCCCCTCCCAATTCGCTGTTTTGAACTTTTTCGCATATTTATTTATTTAATTTTTAAATATATATATATATATATCAATATATATATATTTCTCTACGTAACCCATTTCACTTAATTCTTTTCTAAAAATTAAGTATACTTTAATTTGTGAATTTTAATGTTATAAAATTACGGGGTGTTACATTCTCCCCTCCTTAAAGGATTTCGTCCCTGAAATCTCCAAGTCAAGAAGAATGTATATCCTACCATCTAATCGTCCATCTACTCAACCATCAAACACCAGCATCCATTGTCCTTAAAAGACTTCTAATGCTTTCATGTTTATATGCACAGTGTGTGTATATGTCCATATCTAATGCAAAATTAGGCGGTCTATTGATTCAGTCGACCTCCTTAGTGCAATTCATGATAGTGCCATGCGTCCAATATGTATGCAAAAGATTCCTAATGATACATATTAATTCTATATGCGTGCACAACCATCCACCCGAATGCAGCAACTATATGATAATACAACCATTATACATCCATTTTACTAAATACATCCATATATATGCAATATGCAATACGGAGTGACTGAGCCGATCTGGTGCCTAATAGTGTGTGTATATGCATCCACGAGCAACCACTAGCAAACACTTGCATCCACTTTGCATCCACCATACATAACATGTCTCAAACACATGTTTCAACCATAGGATTATCCTAACTAAAGGTCAAAGATACTAGCGAGAGGATATACTAAAGATAAGATAAGTACAAGCTAAGCGATAAAGGAGAAATTAAAAGACATACCCTCAAAAAGAAAAGGGTATCGTGAACGCATCTTCTCTTCCGTCTCCCAAATAGCGTTGCTCTCATCATCTCCCCATTGCACTTTGACTAGTCTGACCTCTCGATTCCTCAACCTCTTGATCTCCGAACCAAGAATGCGCGTAGGAGCTCGTCGAATTATCGCATCACGCTCTATCTCCACCTCTCTAAGCAAGCTCGGCTCTACCACTTCCGCGGTCTCGTGCAAGCACTTCCTCAAATGTGACACATGGAATACGTAATGTACACCACTAAGTCTCTCGGGCAAATCCACTCTATACGCCATCCGTCCAATCCTCTCCTTAATAGGAAACGGCCCTACAAACCTTGGTGCTAATTTCCCAACGGACCCAAAGCGAACAACGTTTCGTAATGGAGACACTTTGATAAAGACCATGTCCCCAACTTCAAACTCGAGATCTGTCCTCCTCTTATCCGCATAAGATTTCTGCCTATCTTGCGCTGCTTTCATCCTCCTTCGAATCAAGTCGATCTTCTCCGAAGTCTTCCTAATCATATCGGGCCCAAGTAAGATCTTATCCGTAGATTCCCACCAACATGTAGGTGAACGACAAGGTCGTCCATATAGAGCTTCGAATGGTGCCATACCGATGCTGGACTGAAAGCTATTATTATATGCGAACTCAACCAATGGAAGATGCTCTTCCTATGTACCCCCAAAGTCTAGGATACATAGCCTCAGCAGATCCTCTAGAATGCGATTCACCCTCTCAGTCTGGCCGTCTGTCTGAGGATGATATGCAGTGCTCAAACATAACTGAGTCCCTACCGCCTCTTTTAAGCTTCTCCAAAATTCGCTAGTGAAAATAGGATCGCGGTCGCTCACTATGCTAGATGAACACTGTGCAAACGAACTATTTCTCGGACATATACAAAAGCTAACCATGGAGCAGTCCTCTTACTCTTCACGGGAACGAAATGGGCGTTCTTAGTAAGTCTATCTACTATAACCCAAATCCCCATATTACCCCTCCTCGATCGCGGTAATCCATCCACAAAATCCATCTAGACGCTCTCCCACTTCCATAGTGGAACCCCCAATGGGTGAAGCAACCCACCGGGTTTCTTTTGCTCCGCTTTTACTTGTTGGCATACCAAGCATCTAGCGACATACTCGGCCACGTCTTTCTTCATGCCGACCCGAAAGTAAACTCTCTTCATGTCTTTGTACATCTTGTCCCCGCCGGGATGAATGGTCATCTTCGAAAGATGTGCTTCGTCAAGAATAGTCTTCCTTAGGTCATCGTCTTTTGGTACACAAAGCCTACCGTCCCTACGTAACCAACCCTTATCATCTAGGGTATACCTACGGAGATGGCTTGATGACTCCCCTCCTTTGAGCTTTTCTACTAACTCAACTAACTGTGGGTCGTCTCGCTGTGCCTCGCCAATCCGTCCCGAAAGTGTAGGTCTGACCTCCAAGGATGCTAGCAAACCGGGTACGAAGTCAACAGAAGGTCTAAAGTCAAACATCGAAATGAATTCTAAACTTTGCCGCTCAACAAACAAAGGACTTAAGGATAATCTTTTTCTACTTAAGGCATCTGCCACTACGTTACCCTTGCCAGGGCTATAGGCTATTTCGAAGTCGTAGGACGCTAAGAACTCCATCCACCTTTGCTACCTTAAGTTCAAGTCCTTTTGAGAGAATAGGTATTTTAAAGACTTGTGGTCAGTGAATAATTCGAATTTCTCACCAAGAAGATAATGACGCCAAGACTTAAGCGCGAAAACAATAGCGGACAATTCTAGGTCATGTGTAGGATAGTTTTTCTCATGCGCTCTCAACTGCCTTCCACCATAGGCTATTACCCTACCCTCTTGCATTAAGACTGCGCCTAGTCCTGTCCCACAAGCATCAGTATAAACGGTAAACGACTTACTCCCGTTTGGCAATACTAAGACTGGGGATGAAGTCAAAGCTCTCTTCAAACGTTGGAACGCATCATCACAATCTACGTCCCATGTGAAAACTAGGTTCTTCTTCGTCAAGCGTGTCAATGGAGCTGATATCTTTACGAAGTCTTTGATCAACTTCCTATAGTAGCCAGCCAACCCCAAAAAACTTCTCACTTCGGTAGCATTTTTGGGAACCTTCCAATCTTGGATGGCCACCACCTTCGCGGGATCTACAGCTATACCTTCTTTGGAAACCACGTGCCCCAAGAACCGTTCTTCCTTCCTCCAGAAGTGACACTTAGAAAATTTAGCCTTAAGCTTATGCGCTCGAAGAGTCTCCAACCCTTCCCTAAGATGTAGGGCATGCTCTTTTTCATCCTTAGAAAAGATCAAGATGTCATCTACAAAGACTACCACAAATTTGTTAAGGTACTCCCTAAACACCCTACTCATCAGATCAACAAAGTATGCGGGGGTGTTTGTCAAACCGAAGGGCATCACTAGCCATTCATAGAAACCGTCCGGAGTCCTAAAGGCAGTCTTGCCTATGCTATCCTCAGCCACTCTCAACTGATGGAAACCAGTGGCTAAGTCCAACTGCGAAAACACTGAGGCACCAACTAACTGATCGAAGAGATTGTCAATCCTCGGCAGTGGATGTCTGTTCTTCTTAGTAAGCTTATTAAGTTCTCTATAGTCCACACAAAGTCTAAGGGACTCTTCCGCCTTCGTGGCAAATACTACTGGAGCACCCCACTCTGATATACTTCGTCTTATGAACCCCTTCTCAAGCAACTCCTTCACTTGCTTACCGAGTTCCCTCCTTTCACGTGGAGCCATGTGGCGTACTGGCAAAGATACTGGTTTCGCATTATCCACAAGATATATTCGAAAATCTATCTCCCGCTTCGGAGGCAAGCCCTTCACCTCCTCAAACACATCCGAATATTCTCGGACCACTCTAACAGATCATAGATTTTCCTCAGACGCGTCAAGCGATTCTAGATAACTTAGCATAACCGAATTTATGGGATTACAGAAGATTTCGAGAGTGTTGCCAAGGCGAGTCACGAGCCTAATTACTCTCCTTTCACTATCAAGAACGCCCCATTTCTGGATAACCAATCCATTCCTAAAATTAGCCCATAGCCCGTGAAGCCCAACACATAAGCATCACATCTAAATTCAACACTAAGTATGGAAATTTTCAAATCCAAACACATCATAGACAAATAAGCTGAGCCCCCAGTTGGATTTGAAACAACTAAGGGATCCTCTACTAAACTGGTGTTTAAGTGCAGTGATTCAACTAATGATGTAGAGATAAACGAATGTGATGCGCCCGAATCGAATAAGGTACGGACAGAATGATCAAACCGAAAAATTAAGCTTTCAACAGAAATGGTTCTACCTCGTTCTTGCAGCGGTGGGACCGCGAGAGCCTGAACTTGTCCCCTTGCCTGCCCTGGTGCCATAAGAGCCTGCACCTGTCCTCCCGAGGTAGCTTCTGCCCTCTGCCCCTTCTTCGGGCAGTCCTTCACTAAATGTCCCGCATCGCCACAATGAAAACAACCTGTCTTCTTTTTCTTTCGGCAATCCTTGCTGAGATGGCCTGGGGTTCCACAGTTAAAGCACTTCTTCTTTCCCTTACCATTATTGTCTTTTCCACCCTTCTTGTTTTGCTGTTGTGGTTTCTTCTGATCCCCCTTCTTCTCGGGTGCCTTATCAGCTTTAGCGCTTTTCTCCTCATGCATGAGCACCATTTCTACTAACTTCTCAAAGGTGGCCCCCATCGAGATGTGGGTCATAGCCAACCCTTGCAATGGTTCATTCAAGCCATTCACGAACCTCAGCGCCTTCTTCTCCGGCGTGTTCACTAAGTCCAAGCCAAACCTTGCTAACTGATTAAATTTATTGACATATTCTTTCACTGATGAGCTTCCTTGCTTCAATGTCAAGAACCTTTCCATATATAGATTTTCTTCCGCCCTTGAGAGAAACTTCGCCTCGAACCTACGTCTGAAATCCGCCCAAGAGTCAACAGGACGCTCCCCATTAGTGACCTCCCACCAAAACAAGCCCTCTCCCTTCATGAACCAAGCTGCTAAACGAACTCTCTTCCCTTCTTCTACTTCAAAGATTTCTAGCAGTTCTTCCACCTCCTTAAGCCAATCTCTGGCTTCCACAAACATTTCTGACCCTTGAAATGGTTTTCCACCCATAGGCTTGAATTCCTTGCACGTCTTTGCAAAAGTATCTACGCGAGGAAGAGGAGGAGGAATGGGTGCAACTGGTGGTGGAGGAACATTGGCTGGACCTGCAGCGGCCCTAGCCTCTAATAACCTCCTATACCATCCTAGTATCGTTACACCGTCGGGTAGATTAAGATATTCAGCCATGCTGAAACGAAAAAGGAAAGATTCAAAATGGAGAATTCGAAAGATAAAGATATGTGGCTATTGGGGATTATGTTTTTCTTAAAAACTTTTCTCTTTAAATTTCTCATTAAAACATGTTTTTGAAAGCACTTCTTCCAAAAATAACTATTTTTCTAAAGTATTTTTATCTGTTCTGGTAACCTTAAGCTCTGATACCACATGTAACACCCCACGTCCATTAATGTCACTCACGAAGGGAATGCATTAACTTCCATGGAGGTTATAAGTGAATATAGAACAGAAAAATTACAACAAGACAGTTAGTAAATAGTACTTGGAAATTTAAAACTTCATTTTATTGCAGCGGAAATTAAACATGTTTGTTACATCATAAAACCATAGATCATAACCAAGTACAATATCCATCTTCATAAAAACAAAATACATAATCCCATTACATAAATAGCCATTAAAAAGATAACAAGCTGGACTTTACTTCAACGGTCCAAGCTTTCCAAAGAGAGATGAAGCAATTCAATCAAACTCCACTAGAGCTGGGCCCAACCTGAGGACCTGGAGGGGGAAAAAGGATAGAAATAGAGGGGGTCAGACATAAAGTCTGGCGAGTATGATAATTCTAACAATACTATTATCAAAATAACTAGACTAAGGCATAAGCTGGAAGACAAGTAAATGTCTATGAACTATTAGGTATGGGATGAGCAGTGAAAGATAACGTCAAAGCCACAACTAATTACTAACGAATGATTGCTACACTGCACCGCACATTACTACACTGCAACGCACCAGTCACCCTAAAGGTTGATCCCACTTGCTTCACACAGAAACTTTATAAATAGCCTTGCGTACCCCTTGCTGACTACATAGGTGCCGTCTGCCCCTATCTCCACTAGGTGTACCCCACTACCCACTTTCGATCGGCTCCGTACTCGTAGATACCGGTGCTGGCCCCACAGTGGGGTGTATCACTCCCCTAAAGTGGCAACCCGATACAACTTGAGAATGCACGGCTTATACCTACACGATGCAACAACGTCTTACCTACCAGCCCGGGTCCACACACGCATACGAAACCCGTTGGACTTGCGTTGCCACCGCTCCCCATTTTGGCCGCTTATAGTCAAACCCAGCATGCGTGTCCCGTCCTCGACTTGGGTCGAGCCCACAAAGATACGTTTGGGATACTGGTCGAAATGGGCCCCCACAAGCTACCACCTAAGCTTGTCACTAGTATATCCCACTTAACCCTCTTAGTCATGTTCATTTACATGTGTGTTTGGTTAAGTCTTACTAATCGTATTTCACATGCCACTAAGGGCACCCCCTAGATTCCTCGTGCCACCCAAGGCACCTACTTAACCCCCATGTTCCACTTTACATGTTTATCTGATTAAGTATTTCTTAATTCATTCAGGCCATAACCTCATAAAGACCTCTCACATTAGACTGGCATTTATGGCAGCTGGATTTGCCGGGCGGGTCCGGGCAGTCTTACACCATAAAAGAGTCTAACCTTGTGTCTTTACAACTGTTATGCTTTAGTTTAGGCCTAGGACCTCTCACATTGGGCTGACATTTGTGACCACTGGATTTGTCGGGCGGGTCCGGGAAGGTTTACGTCACAAACGAGTCCAACCTCGTGTCCTAAGCATTGATTAACACTTAAAATCTTTTACCCCAGTTTTAATAATTCCCTATTCAAATTATTAATTAAGTCAACTTTTAATGATGTCCATAATTGACTCAATTATGGCCATCCACTTATGGCATGCAAAATCATATCAATTGCACCCCAACTTTTTAATATTAAAGCCTTAATATTACCCCTACTCCACGTTTATACGTTCGCTTATTCAACGCATAATATAGGCTAGACTTGTATAGTCTAACACCTAGCACAAAGATAAATTATCACAACATATAGACAATTAAAATAAATCTAATCATAATAGGGGTGAAACTTGCATAAACTACACATGTTAAGGATTAAAAGGTGTCAACTTGTTAAATGTCTCAATTTACATAATATGATCATAGCCCAAATCTATACATAAACTTGCATATGGGGTTTTTAGGCAACATAATGATGGTGTGAACTAGCATAGGATATCACATATGTCATAGCATAATTCTAGATTTCATAATAGATGTCTTGGTATATGTTCATAACTTTTCTAATCAATCTAACTTGCATATGTGACTTGTCATATAGATCAACATAACCCAAACATGATGATTTAATTAATATGAACTAACTAGCATAGATGGTAACATCATGGCCTTTTTAACATGTATGATTCATCACAACTTAGCATAGAAACTTTCAACATACATAACATCATCATAGCATGATTTACAACATATAAGATATCATCATCACATAACATTGGATTTACAATATACATGATAGCAAAAGGGGTTTACAACAACATATATGATAATTCACATCATCTACTCATAATCCATTCATAACTCAACCTGATTAAAACGATAATAATATTGTTAAGATCATCATACTCACAATTTAGAGAAGAAAAGAGAGGGTTTTGCTTTGCTTTAGGGTTGAGAGAATTAGAATTGAATTTGCTTTTCTTCTTTCTTAGTTGGCGGCGGCTCCATTGATTTCCATGGCGATGGTATGACGGTAACTATTCTATTTTAATTAAGTTTAGGGTTAGCATTAGGATGTATTTATAGGTGTAGGAAGTTATTTAGGACCATTAGATTAACCCTGAACCATGAGAACCAATCAAATGAAAAATCTGCATTTGAGTGAATCGGCCCACGGGTTGACAGCCAAACACCCTGGATTAACCCCTAGTCGACCCAGCAGAGCTCGGGTCGACCTCAAAAATGGGCCGGTTCGGTTATTTCCCCTCCTAATTCGCTGTTTTGAACTTTTTCGCATATTTATTTGTTTAATTTTTTATTATATATATATATATATATATATATCAATATATATATTTCTCTGCGCAACCCATTTCACTTAATTCTTTTCTAAAAATTAAGTATACTTTAATTTGTGAATTTTAATGTTATAAAATTACGGGGTGTTACATTATCTCTCAGAAAATGATGTCGAATGTCGATATGTTTAGTCCGAGATTGGTTAACCGGGTTTTTGGATAAGTTTATCGCACTTGTGTTATCACAATATATGATTGACTTTGATAAATTTATTCCAAAGTCTTTAAGTGTTTGTTGCATATATAAAACTTGTGTACATGCAAGAGCCGCTTATATATACTCTGCTTCACACGTCGAAAGTGAAACACAATTTTGTTTCTTACTAAACCAAGAGACAAGTGATTTTCCAATAAAATGGCACGTACCACTTGTGCTTTTTCTATCCATTCGAGATCCTCCAAAATCAGCATCACTATATGATACTAACTCAAATGAACAATCTTTTGGATAGAAAAGACCAAAATCTTTGGTATTATTAAGATAGCGAATTATACGTTTCACTGCTCGTAAGTGTGATTCTTTAGGATTGGCTTGAAATCGTGCACATAAACAAACACTCATCATAATATCAGGATGACTAGCCGTTAAATATAAAAGAGAACCTATCATACTACGATATGTCTTTTGGTCTAGACTTTTTCCATTCTCATCGTTTTCAAGATGAGTAGATGTACTCATAGGAGAAGTTTTTCCGGAAGTATTTTCAAGTCCACATCTTTTAACAAGATTTCCACAATATTTTTCTTGATTTATGAAAATACCATTCGGAAGTTGTTTAATTTGAAGACCAAGAAAGTATGATAATTCTCCCATATGTGACATTTCAAATTCTTTGGTCATAATATCTGCAAATTCTTTACAAAGTTTTTCATTTGTTGATCCAAAGATTATATTGTCCACATATATTTGAATAACCAATATGTCTTTTTGCGAATGTTTAATAAATAATGTTTGATCAACCTTCCCTATATGAAAACCTGAATCAATAAGATAACTTCGTAAACGTTCATACCAAGCACGCGGTGCTTGTTTTAAGCCGTACAAAGCCTTTTTAAGTTTAAATACATGATCCGGATATTTTTCATGTTTAAATAAAGGAGGTTGTTCAACATATACTCTTTCTTTTATAAACCCATTTAAGAATGCACTCTTGACATCCATCTGATATAATTTAAAATTGTGATCGCAAGCAAAAGATAATAAAATTCTAATAGCCTCTAGTCTTGCGACAGGTGCGAATGTTTCTTCATAATCGGTAACTTCTTCTTGATTATAACCTTGTGCTACTAACCGTGCTTTATTTCTAGTGATATTCCCTTGTTCATCAGCCTTATTTTTATAAACCCATTTAGTTCCTATAACCGATTGGTCAGTTGGTCTTGGAACAAGTTCCCATACATCATTGCGCTCGAACTGATTTAGCTCTTCTTGCATGGCAATGATCCAGTAGTCGTCGGTAGCAGCTTCCTTAGGATTTTTCGGTTCGATATTCGAAATAAACGCAACATGACCCATTTGATTAAGTTGACTCCTTGTCCTAATCTGTGAGGTTACTTCTCCAATAACATTTTGAACCGGGATCTCTTAGAATTCTTGGAGGAGATCTAAACCTAGGTGGAGAAGGTGCCACAGCAGGTTGAGGAATATCTTCAATAATTTCTGAGTCAGAGTCATTATTTGTGATGGTAGGATTATTAGTGACTATATTTTCTTCGTCATTTGATATATTATGAGATGGCTTATAGAATTCGTCAAAAGATACATGAAGTGATTCTTCAATAGATTTAGTTCTCTTATTGAATATACGATAGGCCTTGCTTCGTTCCGAATATCCGATAAATATACCTTTATCGGATTTTGGATCAAATTTTCCCAGATGGTCTTTCGTATTTAAAATAAAACATTTAGAACCGAAGACTTGGAAATATGAGATATTTGGGTTTTTCTGATTAAATAGCTCATAAGATGTATTTTTCGTGAGAGGTCGAATAGATACACGATTCAAAACATAACACGCAGTTGCAACAGCTTCTGCCCAAAAATGTTTTGGTAAAGCGGATCCATTTAATAATGTTCTTGCACATTCTTGTAAAGTCCAATTTTTCCGTTCTACAACTCCATTTTGTTGTGGAGTTCGAGGAAACGAAAAATTATGATTGATACCTTTCTTTGTACAGAAATGTTCAAATTCATTATTTTCGAACTCTCCGCCATGATCACTTCTTATATTCTTAACCTTAAGTCCTTTTGACTTTTGAATTTTTCTTGACGAAGGATTTGAAATGATTAAACGTGTCACTTTTATTTTTCAAGAAAATTACCCATGTATAACGAGAATAATCATCAACAATTATAAACACATACCGACTATGATTTATTGACTGAACCTGTGTTGGTCCGAATAAATCCATATGTAATAACTCAAGTGGTTGTAATGTTGATATGACTTTTTTTGATTTGAAAGATGATTTAGTCAATTTTCCTAGTTGACATGCATCACAAATATTATTAACCGTAAAGCTCATTTTGGGTAGTCCTTTAACTAGATCATTTTTGGCTAGCTTGTCAATAGTTCTGAAGTTTATGTGACAGAAACGTTTGTGCCATAGCCATGGATCATTATCATTTGCTACAAGACACATATCTGAATTATGATTGATGTTCATATTCAGAATATAGATATTTTTTTCTCTATATCCTTCAAAAACTAGATTTCGATCTTTATATAAAATACTACATTTATTATCCGAAAAAGAAATGATAAAACCTTTGTCGCACAGTTGACTAATACTTAGTAAATTATGTTTTAAATTTTTAACTAGCATGATATTAGTAATAAGAGGTAAGTTAGATGTACCATAATTGCTCACGTTGCCTTTGCCGATGATATAGCCTTTTGAATTATCTCCAAAAGTGACAGAGCTACCATCTGAATAAGTGATATTTGTTAATAAGCTCTTGTCACCAGTCATATGCTTCGAGCAACCACTGTTCAGTATCCACTTTCCTCTTTTCTTAAGTGGGACATGCAAAAAATAGAATTAATATCATGGTACCCACTTTTTATACGGTCCTAAGAGTCAGGTCTTAGGAGTCCAAACCCATACGGGTCCGGTATCCCGTTTATATAAATAATTGTAATTATGATGCATAGTATTCAAAAAAATTTGAATGTACTTGTTCCTAATTAAATTGTTATTTGTTTTAGGAACCCATATTTTAATATTCTTGATATTTTTCTTTTGAAATTTTACAACTGATTTTGGTTTGGAATATAACAAACTAAGATTTTTCTTAGCTTTGGTTTCTTGCACCTTTTTCTTTCTTTTATTACCAAGATGTTTCTTGGTATCTTGTTTCTTATACCCCCAAACCATGTTTATTTGTAGCAGACTATGAACTTTCAATAATCTTTGCCAAATTTTCTCGACCTTTATTGAAGTTAGAAACATTTTGAGTAATGTCATCTAACTTAGTTTCAAAGCTAGCTTTTTCTAGGTCTAGAATTTTGACTTTTGCCCTAAGCTCATGATTTTCAGTAGTAAGAGCATCATTTTTCTCTTTTTGAGTTTCAATTTCTTGACTCAAAAGAGTTAATTAAGAATTAATATTAGATGATGACTCTTGAAAATTTTCAAGTACCTCCTCTAATATTTTCTTCTCATCTTTTAGCATATCACGCTCCAACTCTGCTCTACGTAAGTCTGCTTGAGCTTGTTTGCATTGTCGTTTCATATCTTTGAATTTATATATCAATTCAGCATTTATATCAAGAACTTCTTCAAAAGAAGGAATTTGTACCTCATCTTCTTTCGCCATAAAACATACATTTGCTTGTTCATCGTCTGAGTCGCTTTCACTATCAGATGAAGATGAGTCTGAATCATCCCATGTTACTGAAAATGATCGTTTCTTTTACTTGTCCTTCTTGTGTCTGAATTTTTCATTTTATGTCTTCTTCTTTTGCTCCGGACAATCATTTTGCATATGTCCCTTCTTGTGACAGTTGAAGCATTCTACATTTGATGAAGATGGTTTATTTGATCCGAACTTCTTTCTGTTGTAACGACTAGCCTTTCATTGCTTTAAGAATTTCTTGAATCCTTTTGCAATGAATGCTAGATCTTCATCTTCAGAATCTGAGATGTCTTCACCCTTTTCGGCCTGAAATGCTACATTTTTCTTTTCCTTCTTTTTGTTCTTTTCTAGCTTGCAGGTTAGCTTCATAGGACATAAGATTTCCTATCAGTTCATCTAGCTTCATGGTGGAAAGATCATTAGCTTCTTCTATTGCTAATATTTTTCCTTCCCATTCATTAGTCAGAGAATGCAGGACTGTTGAAACTACATCAAAATCAGAATATTTTTGCCCTAATAAAATAAGTGCATGATGAATGGTTTGAAACCGTGAATACATCTCATTGATTGTTTCACTTGGCTTCATTTTGAAAATTTGAAATTGACTTTTCAACATAGCTATTTTGGCTTGTTTAACCTTGTTAGTACCTTCATGAGTGGTTTTTAGCGTTTGCCAAATTTGATAAGCAGTGGTGCAAATACTAACACGGTTATATTCATTTTGGTCTAATGCACAAAACAACATATTTATTGCTTTTGTATTTACGGCTGCTGCCGTTTTCTCAGCCGGTGTCCATTCTAAATACTCAGTTGTTGGATTTACTATTTCTTTCTGAGTTGCATTCCAAGCATCATAGTTAGTTGATTGCATGTAAAAAGCCATACGTGTTGCCCAATAACTATAGTTAAGACCATTAAAGAAAGGAGGTCTTTGTGTCGATTGACCTTCAGTGTAAGCGGTGTTAGTGCTACTACTTGAGTTATTTGCCATATTCCTAGAATATATCAAATAACTGTGTTACGGTTATAAGATGACCATGCTCTGATACCAATTGAGAGCGTATGCGTGTACTTGCTGAGTATAATACACACAAGGATCGTGTAATATGACAAACAATATTCAAGTATAAAGTAATAGCTAATCGCAGATAAGCAAATATAGTAAATGCAGGAAAAAAAGGAAAAATCACACCAGGGATTTTTATACTGGTTCGGAGCAATGTCCTACGTCCAGTCCCAGACCTCTCTCTGGATTTTCACTAACAACCTCACTTCACCCGGAGGAACAGGTATACAACACTACTTGATTTACGGGCCACAAGCTTACCCTGTTACCCATTTGATTTAGCGGGCTACAAGCTTACCCACTTGATTTCACGGGCTACAAGCTTACCCACACAGGACTTCAACAATTACAAGAGTTTGACTTCTGAACGAGTTCTTGTTTCAACACTGATTAGTCAATAATTGAGTACACCCTTCCTATAATCTTATCCTCAAATATGATTTGATGTTTGTGAAGATTTGGAAGTAGATTATCGTATTGAATCACAAGAATATTAAATAAGCTTGGAGATTCAAACGATAGAATATTGAATATGAGTGCTTTTTGAATGCCAAATAGAATGCAAAATAGATCAGAGAATAGAGAGTGAAATTCGGTGTTTTGGATGAATGAAATATGATGTATTTATAATGATTGAGAAGTTATAATCATTAGTGAAAAGTTACAATCAAAAGAGATGATTCCTGATGAAGAAAAATGGATGCAACCTTTTATGAAAGAAGACGACTCTTCAAAGATATGCTTTGTTTTTCAAAAAGCTGTTGACAGGTAAAATGTACAGGTAGACAGGTTTTTGACCGTTACCTTTAAAAAGCTGTTGACAGGTTAATTTTTACAGGTAGACAGGTTTCATTTGAAATCATGTTGACAAGTTAAAAATAACCTGTTGACATATTTTTGTCAACTTGCTACAGAAAAGAGTTTTCATGAATATTTTTTAAAAACAATGAGAAGTATGATTATTTGAGGGTAGATTTTAACATTTATAACTCTAAATAACCAACTTCTAACCTATGAAAAAACATCAATTCTTCTTTTTGTCATTGATTCTTCTTTTTGTCGATCATGAAGCTTCTTCTTGTCATTAATTAAAATAACCATTGAAATCTTTGACTCAACAGTCTACTGATTTAGTTGACCTCCTTAATGCGAATTATGTTAGTGCCATGCGTCCAACATGTATGCCATTATTCCTAATGCACTTTATAACTTCTATATGAGTGCACAACCATTCATTCATATGCAACATCCATGTGATGAGTCAACCATTTTGCATCCATAAAAGTTGAAAATGCACACACATCTATATGCAGTATGAGAGTGTTTTTGAGCCGATCTAGTGCCTATTGTGTGTATATGCATCCACGAGCAACCACTAGCAACCACTTGCATCCACTTGCAACCATCAAACATAACATGTCTCAAAAACATGCTTACACCCATTATTTTCTACCTAAAGCTTGAAGACTCGATCGATAGGATACAGTCGAGTGATAGAAGTAAGTACAAATAAAAGAAAACTTTGTTCCTATGAGGCAATGTCAAAACTAGAAATCTATCTCACGCCTCAAGATAAGACCTTAACCTTGTCAAGAACATCCGGACACTTACAGGCTACGGGTTCATATCGCAGATTATCAGTTGATTCCAGGAAACTAAGCATGATTGACCCTTTTGGGTTATCAGAAATCCCTTTCTAAAACAAGCCATATCCCACAAAGATCGGAACATACGCATCACAGTCAACTCAACGCCTAACACAGATACCCTCAAACCGCAACCTATCACAAACAGATGAGCCGTAACCTTATGGGGTTTGAGACTATAATGAGATCAGAAACAAGACAAGTATTATTGTGCAGAGACTCAACTACAGAATCAAAATGCCAGAATCAAAAAGAGCTCTAACTCAACAATCAGATATGGAAATTAAACCTTCTACAGAAATTTTCCTACCTCTATCCTGTCCACGAGCCACGAGAGGATTCACCTGCCCTCCAGAAAATCCTTCCCTTTGCCCTTGTCCTCGTTTCTTCGATTAGTCCTTAGTGAAGTGTCCCATTTCACCACAGTTGAAGCAAGCGCCCTTCCTCTTTCTGCAATCCTTGTTCAGATGACTCAAGCCTCCACAAATAAAGCACTTTTTCTCCTTCTTATTCTCAGGATTTTCATCCTTCTTTTGTTGTTGTTGTGCTTTCTTTGGATCCCCTTTCTTATCCTGTGCCTTGTCTACATTAGCACCTTTCTCCTCTTCATGCATCAGCGCCATGTCAACAAGATTCTTGAAAGTAGCCCCTATTGGAATATGGGACATAGACAACCCGTGTAATGGTTTATTCAGACCCTTGGCAATTCTCAAGGCCTTCTTATGTGGTGTATTAACTAATTCCATACCAAACCTTGCTAACTGGTTAAACTTATTAATGTACTCCTTCACAGGCAAAGTCTCTTGTTTCAAACCCAAGAACCTCTCCATGTATAAACTCTCTTCTGCTTGTGAAAGAAATTTCAACTCGAACCTTTGTCTAAAATCCATCCTCGTCTCCAACGCATGTCCCCCATTAGTCACTTCCCACCAAAATGCAGCTTCATCCTTCATCAACCAAGCAGCTAGCTGAACTTTCCTTCCATCGACTATCTCAAAGATACCAAACAAATCCTCTACTTCCTTGAGCCAGTTACGAGCCTCAACAAACGTCTCAATCCCATGAAAAGGTTTTCCGCCCATCGCACAGAATTCTTTGCATATCTTAGAAAAAGCATCTACGTGGGGAGGAGGAGGAGCGGCTGTAGCTGGGGGAGGAGGAACATTCGCTGCGCCTGCAGTAGTAGCCCTAGCCTCCAAATACCTTCTGAACCAGGCTGGTATCGGTACGCCTCGGGTATATCGGGTTCCCCAGACATGCTAAAAGGAAAAAGGAAGAGATTCATAACAGAGAATCGAAAGATAGATATATGGCTTCTGGGGATTATGTTTTTCAAAATAAACTTTCCTTTTGAAAATACTTCCTTTTTAAAATAGTTTTGAAAATAGTTTTCAAAAACTTTTGTCTAATCTGGTAACCTTCAACTCTGATACCACATGTAACACCCACGTCCGTTAATGTCACTCACAAAGAGAATGCATTAAGTTTCGTGGAATGTTATAAGTAAACTAAATAGAATATTACAAGACAGATAAAGTAGTACTTGAAAAATTTATAACTTCGTTGCAACAGTAACAGAAATAAGCTTGGTTACATCTTCAAAACAACAAAACCAAGTACATAATATCGGTCTTGTACAAAAGCCTTTAGAGTACATAATTTCAAAGCCATAATCCTCAATAGAAAATGTCATAAATAAGCAGAATCAAAGCCAAGCAATACATCTTTCAACTTCAAGCTGAAAGAAAGTGTAACACCCCACACCCGCTAAGGTCACTCACTAAGGGAATGCCTTAACTTCGGTGGAGTATTTTAAGTGAATATAGAACAGAAAAATTACAACAAGACAGATATAAGTAATACTTAAAATCTAAAACATCATTTCATTGCAGCAGAAGATAAACATGTTTGGTTACATATTAAAACCAACTAAAACAAGAGTCAAGTACTAAATATCCATCCTGATAAAACATAAGTACATAATCCCACTACATAACTAATAGCCATAATAGAAAAGATAAACTGGGCTTTACATCACGGTCCAAGCTCCAAAAGATAGATAAAGCAATCTGATCAAAGCGCACTAGTGCTAGGCCCACTCTGAGAACCTGAGGGTTGGGAAAAAGATAAAAACAACGGGGTTAGACATAAGTCTGGGTGAGCCCTATAACTTTAACAATACAATCATTAAAGTAATTAGGGTATGATATAAACTTGGTACGGTGATGACTGGGGATAAATGCCTAACTAAGCAGCCAACTAGACATAGGATGAACTAAGATAACGGTAAAGACGCATCTACCCATCCAAGAGTAATTACTAACTGCACCACACCAGTCATTCCTACTTAAAGGTTGATCCCACCCAAGGACTTAGAAAATTTAACTAGTAGTTTCGTGTACCCCTAGCTGACTACATAGGTGTCGTCTGCCCCTATCTCCACTAGGTGTACCCACTACTTCCCCAAGCGATCGGCTCCCTAACGTAGATACCCGTGCTGGCCCCACAGTGGGGTGTATCACTCCCCAAAGTGGTAACCCGATACAATCAACGGTGCACGGCTTATACCTACACGATGCAACAACGTCTTACCCACCAGCCCGGGTCCACACACGCATATGAAACCCGTTGGACTTGCGTTGCCACCACTAACCCGTTTTTGGCCTCTTATAGTCAAGCCCAGTACGCGTGTCCCGTCCTCGACATGGGTCGAGCCCAATAAGATACATATGGGTTACTGGTTGAAATGGGCCCCCACAAGCTACCCACCTAAGCTTGTCCCTTTTTCTAGTGCATCCCACTTAACCCTTTAATCATGTTTAATTACATGTTTCCACTTGGTTAAGTATTCTAATCGTATTTTCTATTGCCACCCAAGGCAACCCACTAGATTTCCACATGCCACCCAAGGCACTTACTTGATTTCCACATGCCACCCAAGGCACCCACTTAACCCCTCATGCCCCAATGCATGCTTATCTGGTTAAGTGTTTCTTAATTGATTAAGAACGTAACCTTTGTAAAGACCTCTCACATTAGACTGTCTTTTATGGCAGCTGGATATGCCGGTTGGTTCCGGGCAGCCTTACGCCATAACAGAGTCTAACCTCGTGTCTTTACACTTGTCACGTATTTAGTTTATGCCTAAGATCTCTCACATTGGGCCAATCATTTGTAGCCGCTGGATTTGCCGGTCGGTTCCGGGCAGTCTTATGCTACAAAAAGGGTCCAACCTCGTGTCTTAGTCGATTAATTACACCTAATTAATCACCCCCATAATTTGTATTAATTATCCCTAATTAATTACAAATTTAACGATGTACATAATTGACTCAATTATGTCCATCCACTTTGTGGTATGCATAATCATACAAACTTCACACCATTTTATTAACATGAATATTAACCCCATCGTTTCCCACGTAATACGTTGACGTGACATACTTAAAAGGGTAGATTCATCACAAATACAATGGGTTCAACTTAGCATAACATTAGCATCAACATGGGTTTTAAAGGTGTCAACTTGCATATATGACCATAGCATCAAACCCAACTAGCATAAATAATCAACCCAACTTGCATGAATCACATATGTCATAAAGAGGGTAACTCGCATAAGTTACTTATGTCATACAAAGGGGTAAACTTGCATATGTATGTATGACATACAAAGGGGTTAACTTGCATATGTATGCATATCATACAAAGGTGTAAACTTGCACATGTTACTTGCATATAATCAAACACCAAACTTGCATAACATGTCATATATGAACTTGCATATAATCAAACACCAAGCTTGCATAACATGGTGTCATAATGGATCAATGTTTATCATAGTGATTTGCATAACATAACATCATGAACACATAGCATAAAACTTGCATAACTAGCATCATGAACATATAGCATAAAACTTGCACAACTAGCATCATGAACTCATAGCATATGACTTGCATAACTTGCATAACATCATGAACACATAGCATATGACTTGCATAACTTGCATAACATCATGAAAACATAGCATATGACTTGCATAACTTGCATAACATCATGAACACATAGCATATGACTTGCATAACTTGCATAACATCATGAACACATAGCATATGACTTGCATAACTTGCATAACATCATGAACACATAGCATATGATAACATAACTTGCATTGATCCACATACATAACCATAACCTCATTATATCCTATCATAATTAGTTTAGCAATTGCTTGCTAAAGGCATAGAAACTCACAACTTGTTGATTAGCACTCCTATGAAGAAGATTAAGTTGCTAGAGTTGATTAGAAGTTGATTTGAGAAGCTATCTTCTTCTACAATTTGATGGAGGCTCCTTCAAGTTGCATTTTGACGGCATAACGACGTTGTATCTATTTTTAGTATGAATTAGGGTAGTCTCAGGGTGTATTTATAGAACTAGGATGTAGTTTAGGCCCTTAGATTAACCCTAGATTAGGTTAGAGCCGTCAGATTTCATCACAAGCCCCAAAACACAGCCCAAACCCCTTTAGATTGCACCCAGGCCAAACTGGCCGATAGGGGGGTCGACCCCTTGGGGGGGTCGACACCCATGTTGACCCCTGTGTCGACACCCTCTGTCTGGCGGGAATTTTCCCGCCTCTTCTGATATTTGAAATTTGAATATTTTAAATCTGTTTTGAATTTTCTGAAACTTCGGATGGCCATAACTGGGTCATACGGACTCCGATTTTAGAAAACTCGGACTCTATTTCGCGTATTTTTCCGAGACGAACGCAATGGCATAGCCCGTTTCCCCTAATTCAGATTTTAAAATTTAATTCTGCCCTGATTTATATTATAACAAGTTATTCAACATACGGGGTGTTACATTCTCCCCTACTTAAAGGATTTCGTCCCCGAAATCTCTAAGTCAAGAAGAACGTATCCTACCAACCAAACAACCATCTACTAAACCATCAAACACTGGCATCCATTGTCCTTAACGTTTCTAATGTTGTATGATCATATGCAAAAAGTGTGTGTCTATGTTTCCTGTCTAATGCAAAATCAGGAGGTCTACTGATTCAGTTGACCACCTTAATGCAAACCATGATAGTGCCATGCATCCAATATGTATGCGAAAGAACCCTATCGACACATACTATTTCTACATGTGTGCACAACCATACACCAAAATGCATCATCCATATGATAACACCACCATTATACATCCATTAATATAGCTACCTACACACAATTATATGCAATATGCAATATGAAGTGACTGAGCCGATCTAGTGTCTAAAGTGTGTGTGTATGCATCCACGAGCAACCACTAGCAAACACTTGCATCCACACGCATCCATCAATCATAACATGTCTCAAACACATGTTTCAACCATAGGTTTACCCTATCTAAAGGTCAAAGGTACTAATGAGAGGACATACTAAAGATAAGATAAGTACTAGACAAACGATAAAGGAGAAGTTAAAAGACATACCCTCAAAAAGGAATGGGTACAATGAACACATCTTCGCTTCTGTCTCCCAAGTAGCATTGCTCTCATCCTCTCCCCATTGCACTTTGACTAGTCGAACCTCTCTGTTTCTCAACTTCCTAATCTCTGACCCAAGGATGCGGGTAGGAGCTCGTCGAATAGTCGCATCACGCTCTACCTCCACTTCTCTAAGCAAGCTCGGCTCTACCACCTCTACGGTCTCATGTAGGCACTTCCTCAAATGTGACACATGGAATACGTCATGTACCCCACTAAGTCTCTCGGGTAAATCCACTCTATATGCCATCCGTCCAATCCTTTCCTTAATAGGAAACGGTCCTACAAATCTTGGTGCTAACTTCCCAACGGACCCAAAGCGAACAACATTCCGTAATGGAGATACTTTGACAAAGACCATGTCCCCAACATCAAACTCCAGATCCGTCCTCCTCTTATCCGCGTAAGATTTCTGCCTATCTTGCGCTGCTTTCATCCTTCTTCGAATCAAATCAATCTTTTCCGAAGTCTCTCTAACCATATCAGGCCCAAGCAAGATCTTATCCGTAGATTCCCACCAACATGTAGGTGATCGACAAGGCCTTCCATAAAGAGCTTCAAAAAGAGCCATATCAATACTCAACTGAAAGCTGTTATTATATGCGAACTCCACTAATGGAAGATGCTCTTCCCATGTACCTCCAAAATCTAAGATACATAGCCTCAAAAGGTCTTCTAGAACACGATTCACCCTCTCGGTCTGGCCGTCCGTCTGAGGATGATATGCAGTGCTCAAACACAACTGAGTCCCTACTGCCTCTTTCAAACTTTTCCAAAACTCGCTAGTGAAGATAGGATCTCGATCATTCACTATGCTAGAAGGTAACCCATGCAATCGAACTATCTCTCGAAGGTAAACTGAAGCTAGCCATGGAGCAGTCCTCTTGCTCTTCACGGGTATGAAATGGGCGCTCTTAGTAAGTCTGTCTACCACAACCCAAATTCCCGTATTACCCTTCCTCGATCTCGGTAACCCATCAATAAAATCCATCGAGACGCTATCCCACTTCCATTGCGGAACTTCCAATGGGTGAAGCAACCCACCATGTTTCTTTTGCTCCGCTTTCACTTGTTGGCACACCAAGCATCTAGCGACATACTCGACCACATCTTTCTTCATACCGGCCCAAAAGAAAACTCGCTTCATGTCTTGGTACATCTTGTCCCCACCGGGATGAATGGTCATCTTCGAACGATGCGCATCATCAAGAATAGCCTTCCTCAAACCCTCGTCTTGCGGTACACAAAGTCTACCGTCTCTACGCAAGCACCCCCTATCGTCTAGGGTGTACCTACTCAAATGGCTGGACGACTCCCCCCTTATGAGCCTCTTTACCAACTCAACCAACTGTGGGTCGTCCCGCTGTGCCTCGCCAATCCATCCCAAAAGAGTAGGTCTGACCTCTAAAGATGCTAGCAAACTGGGTACAAAGTCAACAGAAGGTCTGAAATCAAACATCGAGATAAATTCCAAGCTTCGTCGTTCCACGAACAATGGACTTAAGGGCAACCTTTTTCTGCTCAAGGCGTCCGCCACCACGTTACCCTTGCCAGGAGTATACGCTATCTCGAAATCATAGGATGCTAAGAACTCCATCCACCTTTGTTGTCTTAAGTTCAAATCCTTCTGAGAAAACAAGTACTTCAATGATTTGTGGTCAGTGAACAATTCGAACCTCTCTCCAAGAAGATAATGGCGCCAAGTCTTAAGCGCAAAAACAATAGTGGCCAACTCTAAATCATGGGTAGGGTAATTTTTCTCATGCTTTCTCAACTGCCTTCCCCCATAGGCTATTACCCTTCCCTCTTGCATTAAGACTGCGCCTAGTCCTGTCCCACAAGCATCAGTATAAACAACAAATGGCTTACTCCCATCTGGCAACACTAAGACTGGAGCTATGGTTAAAGCTCTCTTTAACCTTTGGAACGCATCATCACGATCTACGTCCCATGCGAAGACTAGACTCTTCTTTGTCAAGCGAGTTAATGGGGCTAATATCTTCGCGAAGTCCTTGATAAACTTCCTATAGTAGCCAGCCAACCCCAAGAAACTCCTCACCTCGGTAGCATTCTTCGGAAACTTCCAATCTTGGATGGATACTACCTTCGCGGGATCCACAGCTATCCCTTCCTTAGAGACCACGTGCCCTAAGAACCGCACTTCCTTCCTCCAAAAGTGACATTTAGAGAATTTAGCCTTAAGGCTATGTGCTCGAAGAGTCTCTAACACTTCCCTAAGATGTAGGGCATGCTCTTCTTCACTCTTAGAAAAGACTAAGATATCATCCACAAAGACCACCACGAACTTATTAAGGTACTCCCTGAACACCCTACTCATCAAATCAACAAAGTATGCAGGGGCGTTAGACAAACCAAATTGCATCACAAGCCACTCATAGAAACCATCCGGAGTCCTAAAGGCAGTCTTGTCTATGCTATCCTCAGCCACTCTCAACTGATGAAACCCCGTGGCCAAGTCCAACTGCGAAAATACTGAGGCGCCAACCAACTGATCAAAGAGATCATCAATCCTCGGCAATGGGTGTCTATTCTTCTTTGTGAGCTTGTTGAGTTCTCTATAGTCTACACAAAGTCTGAGGGACCCATCCGCCTTCATGGCAAAAACTACTGGAGCACCCCACTCCGATATACTTTGTCTTATGAACCCCTTCTCAAGCAACTCCCCTACTTGCTTATGGAGTTCCCTCCTCTCACGAGGAGCCATGTGGCACACTGGTAAAGATACTGGTTTAGCATTGTCCACCAGATATATTCGGAAGTCTATCTCCCGCTTCGGAGGTAAGCCCTTCACCTCCTCAAACACATCCGAGTATTCCCGGACCACTCTAACAGATCGCAAACTCTCGACCGAAGCGTCAAGCGATTCAAGATAACTTAGCATAACAGAATCCATGGGATTACAAGAGATCTCGAGAGTGTTACCCAAGCGGGTCATGAGCCTAACAACTCTCCTTTCACAATCAAGAACGACACCATTACTGGATAACTAGTCCATGCCCAAAATCAACCCATAGCCCGTGAAGCCCAAAACAAAAGCATCACATCTAAACTCAACGCTAAGTATGGAAATCTTCAAACCCAAACATATCATGGACAAATAAGTGGAGCCCCCAATTGGGTTTGAAACAACCAAGGGATCATCTACTAGACTGGTGTCTAAGTGCAGTGACTCAACTAATGATGATGAGATAAACGAATGTGATGCGCCAGAGTCAAACAAAGTACAGACATGATGATCAAACAGAAAAACAAGACTTTCAAGGGAAATAGTTCTACCTCTTTCCTGAATCGGTGGAACCGCGAGAGCCTGAACTTGCCCCCTTGCCTGACCTGGTGCCATAAGAGCTTGCACCTGTCCCCCTGAGGTAGATTCCGTCCTTTGCCCCTTCTTAGGGCAGTTCTTCACTAGATGCTCTGCTTCGCCACAGTGGAAGCAGCCCGTCTTCTTCTTCTTCCGACAATCTTTGCTTAGGTGGCCTGGTGTCCCACAATTGAACCACTTCTTCTTTCCCTTGCCACCGTTGCCTTTCCCACCCTTGTTTTGCTGTTGCTGTTGAGGTCTCTTCTGATCTCTTTTCTTCTCGGGTGCCTTATTAGCATTGGGACCCTTCTCTTCCTCATGCATGAGTGCCATGTCTACTAGCTTCTCAAGGTGGCCCCCATAGGGATGTGAGTCATAGCCAATCCATGCATTGGTTCATTCAAGCCCTTAACGAACCTCAAAGCCTTCTTCTCCGGTGTATTCACCATATCTATGCCAAATCTTGCAAGCTGATTAAACTTGTTGACATATTCCTTTACTGATAGGTTTCCTTGCTTTAGAGTCAAGAACCTTTCCATATACAGATTTTCTTCCGCCCTTGAAAGAAACTTTGCCACAAACCTTTGCCTGAAATCTGCCCAACAGTCAACAGGGCGCTCTCCATTAGTGACCTCCCACCAGAATGAGGCCTCTCCCTTCATTAACCAAGCAGCTAACTTGACTTTCTTTCCTTCTTCCATCTCAAAGATATCTATCAAGTCTTCCACCTCCTTTAGCCAATCCCTAGCTTCCACAAAAGTTTCTGATCCTTGAAAAGGTTTCCCTCCCATAGCCTTAAATTCCTTGCAAGTTTTAGCAAAAGTATCCGTGCGAGGAGGAGGAGGGGGAGGAAGATCGGGTGCTACTGTTGGTGGAGGAACATTTGCTGGACCCGTAGTGGCGGCCCCAGCCTCCATCAATCTCCTATACCATACTGGTATCGTCACACCCTCCGGAAAGTTAAGATCCTCAGCCATGCTGAAACGAAAAAGGAAAGATTCAAAACGGAGAATTCGAACGATAAAGATATGGCTATTGGGGATTATGCTTTTCTTTCAAAAACTTTTCTCTTAAAAGACATGTTTTTGAAAATACTTCTTCCAAAAATGTTTTTAGAAAAATAGTTTTTTCTAAAAGTTTTATCTGTTCTAGTAACCTTCAGCTCTGATACCACGTGTAACACCCTACACCCGCTAAGGTCACTCACTAAGGGAATGCCTTAACTTCGGTGGAGTATTTTAAGTGAATATAGAACAGAAAAATTACAACAAGACAGATATAAGTAATAATTGAAATCTAAAACATCATTTCATTGTAGCAGAAGATAAACATGTTTGGTTACATATCAAAACCAACTAAAACAAGAGTCAAGTACTAAATATCCATCCTGATAAAACATAAGTACATAATCCCACTACATAACTAATAGCCATAATAGAAAAGATAAACTGGGCTTTACATCACGGTCCAAACTCCAAAAGATAGATAAA
The DNA here is from genome assembly GCA_030737875.1 of Allium sativum. Taxonomy (NCBI): domain Eukaryota; kingdom Viridiplantae; phylum Streptophyta; class Magnoliopsida; order Asparagales; family Amaryllidaceae; genus Allium; species Allium sativum. The sequence continues at coordinate 435,939,868 of CM060920.1, forward strand.
GCTATCTGATCAAAGCCCACTAGTGCTAGGCCCACTCTGAGAACCTGAGGGTTGGGAAAAAGATAAAAACAACGGGGTCAGACATAAGTCTGAGTGAGCCCTATAACTTTAACAATACAATCATTAAAGTAATTAGGGTATGATATAAACTTGGTACGGTGATGACTTGGGATAAATGACTACACTAAGCAGCCAACTAGACATAGGATGAACTAAGATAACGGTAAAGACACATCTACCCACCCAAGGGTAATTACTAACTGCACCACACCAGTCATTCCTACTTAAAGGTTGATCCCACCCAAGGACTTAGAAAATTTAACTAGTAGTTTCGTGTACCCCTAGCTGACTACATAGGTGCCGTCTGCCCCTATCTCCACTAGGTGTACCCACTACTTCCCTAAGCGATCGGCTCCCTGTAACAACCCGTAAAATGCGAGCCAGTTTGAATTTTTTATTTTGGCAATTTTAGCGAATTTTGATTATTTAAAATGAATTATTTTAAATAATATCGACGAGAAATTTATTTTGAATATATTTAGAACGTATATAAGTCGTCTTTAGAATATAAATAATTATATATAATTTTAAATAGAATTGAAAATGGCGCGGTAGTTCGATAATTCGATTTCAAATTTCAATTGAATGTACCGGGTGCAAAACAATCCGGATTTTAGTGAAACCAAAAATATTAGGATCTAATTGATGATATCTTTCCAACGAATCTGAAAAATCAAGATTTCATAGCGGGAATCAAAAGATAAATCCAGTTGAAAATTCTGAATAGTCGCTATGGAATTCAGGCCCTTAAAAATAGACATTTTGCAAACGACCTCGGATTTTGACGAAACCAGTTTTTTTGGGTCCGTGATGTTAAATTATTGCTAGGTTTTAAATTTCATAATTTTTCGAATCAATATGTGAGCGTGGCGCAGTTAAACGCGTTTGACCAGTTTCAGTTGATTTTAATCGACTGGAAAATGGCCATTTTTCCAACGGTCTCAGAATTCGACGAAACTAGTTTTGTTAGGACCGTATCGTCAATACGAAGCTAGAAAATATTTTTCGAGAATTTATAGAGTTAATATGTGACCCCGGTAATTTGAAATGTACGTTTAAAATTCAATATAGCGATTTAAATGTAAATCCAACGGAAACTGATCGAAATAGTCGAATCAGCTTACGATACATATCCCATTGTGTTCGGAATGGGGTGAAACGCTATGGACGACAGGCGGTGGACCTCGTTTAGAGGTCATATGTAAAAGTCAACTTTTTTTTATAATTAAAATAAATTAAAAATTAAATCCTCTCTTCTCTCCCCCTATTTCTCTCTGGCCCCCCCTGTTTTTCACGTTCAAATCATTTCAGGTTTCGAAATAAAAAAAAAGAGAGGAAAAGGAAAATCGCGCCTGCCCTAGCCGGAGCCGCCACCGTCGAGGTTCGCCGCGCCGCCCCCCCCCCCCCCTTGAAGCCGCCGCCACCCTCCACTCGTCAACCCTCCCCCTCGCGTGAACCCAGAAACCCCGATCCACTACCGCGCCCTAGCTCGCGCCGACCCCCTGACCAACCACCGCACCCCCTCTCTTGCCTCAGCCACGTCGACAGACCCCCCTTCCCCCTTCGATCGACGAACCACCTCAGAAACCGCCACCATCCCAGTGAGTTTTCCTTTTATTATTTTATTTATATTTATTTATTTTTAGTTTTATTATATACGTATATAATTAAAATCTGAAATTTATATGTATGCATATGGAAAAAGATTAGATTTTTGTTATAGTAAAGACGTGATTTTTAATATAGTAAAGACGTGATTTTTAATTAAGTAAAGACGTGATTTTTAATGAAGTAAAGACGTGATTTTTAATATAGTAAAGACGTGATTTTTAATGAAGTAAAGACGTGATTTTTAATGATGTAAAGACGTGATTTTTAATGATGTAAAGGCGAGATTTTTAAATTAGTAAAAATGGGATTTTTATATATTGAACATCGAAGTAAAAATGTGATTTTTATATATTGAACATCGAAGTAAAAATGTGATTTTTATATATTGAATAGCGAAGTAAAAATTTGATTTTTACATATGTAGTGGCTACGGGCGAAGAAAGTGATAAGAGACGAGAACAGTGAAGATTTCCTGCATTTGAAGTGCCGTGGAGTTAGGATAGCTATTGGTGAGAATTTCTCACCTTTCAATTTCTTTTCTAGTTATATATATATATACTAGGATGCAGACGGTGTTTAGTAGCACCAGACACCCGTCATCCACAGACCATGGATGACTTGTTTGTTAAATTGTTTGGTTGTGTGGTTAGTTAGAATATTTTGTTTGAATTGAATTGTTTGGTGAAATGAATTGATTTGATTGATGTGTGAATGGCGTGGGCCTTCACTAGACCGGGGATAAGGCTAGGCCTCGTCCCGTTTCTAGTATCGTGCCGTTATGCCGCTGAAATTTTCTAAAATAAGTTAGAAAAATAAAGAAATCATTTTATTTAATAAATGAACCGAATAGAATATTCATAGTTTGAATAAAATATTTTGGTCGTTAAAAATATAATTTTTTTTCGTGAATGTGAATAAATAAATATTCATTTACAAACCGGACGGTTTGTTTATGTACACCTATTTGAAGGACATTGATTGGGACGATAAATTTTACACATCGCCCAACTGCACAAATAAAAGGCTGTGTTTGATTGCTTGAAACCCCACACGGGTATTGGGATGATATTTGACGTACACTAATCCCGATTGTTTAGTTGTATGTCGATCGATTGATTGACAGGCTGTTATAAGCGTTGAATATTTATATTTGATGCTTATACAGTGTAGAATGCACTTTGGATGATGGTTGATTATTCATCGTTGTTGATATATACATGTGTTGTAGAAAATCCATATAATTTACATTATATGGTAATTGATTGGGCCTCATTCCAGTTTTAAAATCGAAATATTTGAAAAAGAAATATTTGAAATAGAATATTTGAAAACAGGAATATATGAAGCCATATTGATTAGATTGACGCCATTTTGACGTGACCGATATTTATATCGATTTTACTCATTTTAAAATGAATATTGAAAAGTGATTTCGAAATCGCATATTTTGAAAACGATTTCGAAATGAATTGAATTGAAAACGATTTCGAAATGAATTGAATTGAAAACGATTTCGAAATGAATTGAATTGAAAACGAATTCAAATTGAATTGAAAGTGAAATTGAAATGAATTCAAATTGAATTGAAATTTGAATTGAATAGAAATGAATTTTAAAACGAATTTATAAAGAAGAATTCAATTTTGATTTGAATTTGAAACGGAAGTTGAAATTGCTTTTGAAACGAATTTAAAACTATTTATATAATTCGTTTTAAATAGAAATCGACGAAATATATATTATATATATTTTATATATATTTTATATATAATATAATGGCCTGAATAGAACGCGCCGCGCCGCGGCAGTTCGTGAATTTCGACCATTTATTTCAAACGGACATTACGGGAGATCCGACCGTCGGATTATCCTAAAACCGGAACCGTTGGGTTTGTATCGAAAAGAGCTTTCTAACGAATATTAGAAATTCAAAATCTAACGGTTGGATTTGGAGTTACGTCCAAATCAAATTTGAAAAAGGTCGCTGTAAGTGCAGTTCGATGGCCATTGATGGAAATCGACTGTACGGGCCTGGATAAAATTATTAAAAATAATAATAATTTGTGTAAAATCATAAGAAATGATTTAGAAAGGATTGGGATGAAAAACTCCATATTTGAAAAGATAAAAATAGTTTTTATCGAAATGAACTAGTTTTGAACTAGAATTATAATTCTATTTATTTTTAAATAAATAAATCGAATTTGAAAAGGGTTTTAAAAATAACCAGAATTTCCAATGATTGCATTGGAATGGATTTGAATCGAAATTGTCTTCGGAATATTTCGATGTTGGATTTCGTGATTATACAGATGTTGTTATGGAAATTTGAAAGATATATATATTTATATCGTTATTTCCAATATGATATTTGTTAGTCGTAGAATTTGATATTGAATATAAGCCGGTATATTTTCTATTCAGAGCCTTGTGTTTAATATCAAATGTGATTTGGGTTTGTCGTGAATGGTGTCTTGACTAACACTGTTCTTGAACCCAGTTGAGAAAAGATTAAATCTTTTTATTTAGATTTAATGAAGTGTACCAATTAAATAATATTTAATTGGAATTGAATTGATATTGATTTTTGGGTTTATCGTGGACAGTGTTTTAAATAACACTCGTTCTTTAACCCGATAATTAATGGAATGTGACTTTGGGTTTATCGTGAACCGTGTTTTAAATGACACTGATTTTTTAATCCAGTTAACGATTAAAACTAAGTGGAGTTTTAATGAATCTTTAATTAGATTGAAATGATCGAGAATGGAGTATCACCAGTTTTGCTCCAGGCGATAGTTAAATCTTTAATTAGATTTGAACGTGAAATGGTAATTGAATTTACCGATAACACTGTGGTGTTAGATATGAAGTATTACCAGTTTTACTTCATGGGATGAATAGGTTGGGATTGGGAAATTAAAACAAATGACTACTTCGGTAAGGTTCGTTAATCTCGACTAGTTGAATCGAAATTCAAAAGAAGATTAAAGAATAAATTCAAGAAATTTATCTTGGATAAAATTAATGGGAACCTCTCCCTACGAATGTGAAATTTAGAAACTAACTGTCGGTTAGCCAAATAGAATGGTTTTCTGGATATTGATCTGATGTTGGTTTCGGCCTTCGGGGTTAATATTTGGGGAATTATTCTCTTGATTAATTTACGGTTAGTAACTGATAAATTGGAATGAGGCGTATGTTGTGTTTGTGTAACACTTATTTAAAATATACGCGAGTTATTCGAAAAGACCGGGTTTATCCCATTCTGAATAACTGATACGACGATAAGTCGAAGATGAAGACGATGGTCGAAGACCGGAGGTCTTCACGTCGTTTGGGTGATTACTGATGATCTTGATTGGGCTGTACACCCAAGAAGATGGAAACAGTTGGTGATTGTCCAGACGTACTTGGAGATCGATGGATATGCGGGGTACTAGGTGCCTCCGGTTTCGTTCAGACCCAGAACGGACTTGTAAATGGACTGTGTGTCTGACATTGGATTTTAGTCCGTGTGATTGATCTCTACTAAATATATATCTGTTTGGCGGTGGAGAATTTATTCTTTTGCTTAACGCCCTTCTCTGAGACGTATGAGCTCAGGGGTTATATACTGATGGATATCAAACGCATGGAGTGAATTGCCTGTGTGGCATGCTTAAGTGGCAATTGATCGAGGCTTCTGTTGAAAAGCAAAGTCTTGTGGTGATGATCAAAGCACGGCCTTCGTGGCGTAGCTTTGTGTAACGTTTACTTCGCGAGTTTCACACCCCGGTTGTGAACCAAAAACGGGAGACGGACCTCAGGGAGGGCATGCGTTTCTTTCTAGCTAGGGTGGTGTCAGTGACCTTCCAGCCCTGACATTTATATACTTCTCACCTGTGTGGTTGTTGCTGTTGCGAGGCGCCTCGGTTTGATCGGACGATCCGGGTCCGATGGAGTCATTCGTTGGCTCATTTACGCACCAAAGGGCGGGGAAACGCAGTGTTCAGGAATTTTAATCCACATCGGTGGACCGGCCCTGACGATCCAAAGGCTTGACTGAGTACTTGCCTGAGGGGCGGGCTAGAGCGTCTCGAATCGGTTGAGGACTATCTTTTGCCTCGGTTCATAGATGGAAATCCAATTTCCAAATACGTGACATTTGCGGTTTTATTTGTAAACCTATATATGGCGACATAGTGGCATGGGACACTCATGTCGCCTATGATTAATACTTATGATTTGAAGTTGTTTTATACACCATGCACTTATAATAGTATCAAATGATTTGTTTTAAACGTATCAAGCATTCTTTGGCTGTTATAAGGGAAAACCCTATCCCCCGGCTTGCGTTGCATTGTGTGATAGGACCTGGGTCTTATAACAGCTTCATTTTTCTTTATTTAGCATTGCGCTGTTTGTTTTATGCACTGGTATTCTTGGGAGGAAACCCGTTCCGTGTTATACGGCGTGGTCCCTTGATTTACCTAACTTTAAAAACAAAGATTAATAGCTGTTTTAGTTCTCACACCAGTCCCATGACTGACCTGGAGTTTATTGTTTTAACCTAAACTCTGGGTGCCCCTATTTTGACACGGGCAGCTAGTAGTTTTGGTTTTGCAGATTTATATTCACAGGATCGTGGTTTACAGCTGGAACGATATCCGGAAAGCTTTGTATCCGTATATCTCCTTCTAGTTGTGTATTGTATTATTTTCCGCTGCTATGTATTTAAATGTAATTTAAATCTCTGATATTTTTGCGTTGTATAATATTCATTTATACTCTGTATATTCTTGTAATCTGATGCATTGTTGTAATATACAGTAAAATGTTCTTTTGTGTGCCTTTTGTTGTGGCGTGTTCTCGAACTATCCGCGCTTTCCTTTACGGGGAAGTTACGGGTTTTCACAGTTGGTATCAGAGCTTTGGTTTACAAAGCTAGAGAACAAGACACATTAGAACCGTACGAAAGAATTCATCAGATATTGGATTAGTAATATCCAACGGGAATGACTCGTTAGAGATGGGATCAGTAGTATCCTAGAACGAGTGTGAAGAGTATATATTTCTAATGAAAACAAATTTTTCTTTGAAAATTTAAATCAACTATTCGTATTTAATTATTTGTTTATATTGATTTTGGACAGTTCAATATATAAAGAATTTGCATATACGCCTTGCAAACGTATATTCAAAGTTTTAATATATTGGATAGATATAGCATCACACTCTAGTCGCCCGAAGGTGATATTGATGATAGCGATCGCATCATCAACATTTATGTTCGAGTTTCGAAGGTGTGATTTTCTATATATTTCCATTAGACTGGTGTGAGAACCAAAACTAATATATCTAGGATACAATGTTGTGATTTGGCATCAAAACATGATTTTCTTTATATATATCAAAATTATGAATTTGAAACGCTAATCAACTAATTGATTGATGTTTGTGTTGTTTGTTTATTTGTTTGCCAATTTTGAACCATTATGCCTAACTGTATCAAATATTGAATTGTATTGAAAATTGGTCGCATTTGCTTGCATATACTTGTACTTACACTGAACAGGTAATAGCAAGGAGGCTAGAGCCAGAGAATAAAATTTGTTTGCCCGACAAATAGGTACATGTTTACTACATAATTTACTGTTTTGTTTGGGTGATGATGATTTTATGAGCCTATTGGCTAGCCGCTTGGCTTTTTCTTTTTCTTTTTGAGATTAGAAGGACCGGGGAAGCTATTTGAAATTCCCCGATGCTCCCGGTGCAGGGGAGGTTATGGCGAAATTTTTCAAAAATTTAGGGTGTTAGCCAAATTTTTGAAATTTTTGAAAATTCTCAGAAACTGAAAAGTTGGAGAATGGAAGCCAGATCGAACGTAGAGTTGATTAATCAAACCACTTTCGACTTTGTTCCTTTTCGGGGACGAAAAGTTTTAAGTGGGGGAGATTGTAACAACCCGTAAAATGCGAGCCAGTTTGAAATTTTTATTTTGGCAATTTTAGCGAATTTTGATTATTTAAAATGAATTATTTTAAATAATATCGACGAGAAATTTATTTTGAATATATTTAGAACGTATATATTATATACGTCGTCTTTAGAATATAAATAATTATATATAATTTTAAATAGAATTGAAAATGGCGCGGTAGTTCGATAATTCGATTTCAAATTTCAATTGAATGTACCGGGTGCAAAACAATCCGGATTTTAGTGAAACCAAAAACATTAGGATCTAATTGATGATATCTTTCCAACGAATCCGAAAAATCAAGATTTCATAGCGGGAATCAAAAGATAAGTCCAGTTGAAAATTCTGAATAGTCGCTATGGAATTCAGGCCCTTAAAAATAGACATTTTGCAAACGACCTCGGATTTCGACGAAACCAGTTTTGTTGGGTCCGTGATGTTAAATTATTGCTAGGTTTTAAATTTCATAATTTTTCGAATCAATATGTGAGCGTGGCGCAGTTAAACGCGTTTGACCAGTTTCAGTTGATTTTAATCGACTGGAAAATGACCATTTTTCCAACGGTCTCAGAATTCGACGAAACTAGTTTTGTTAGGACCGTATCGTCAATACGAAGCTAGAAAATATTTTTTGAGAATTTATAGAGTTAATATGTGACCCCGGTAATTTGAAATGTACGTTTAAAATTCAATATAGCAATTTAAATGTAAATCCAACGGAAACTGATCGAAATAGTCGAATCAGCTTACGATACATATCCCATTGTGTTCGGAATGGGGGTGAAACGCTATGGACGACAGGCGGTGGACCTCGTTTAGAGGTCATATGTAAAAGTCAACTTTTTTTTATAATTAAAATAAACTAAAAATTAAATCCTCTCTTCTCTCCCCCTATTTCTCTCTGGCCCCCCCTGTTTTTCACGTTCAAATCATTTCAGGTTTCGAAATAAAAAAAAAAAGAGGAAAAGGAAAATCGTGCCTTCCCTAGCCGGAGCCGCCACCGTCGAGGTTCGCCGCGCCGCCCCCCTTGAAGCCGCCGCCACCCTCCACTCGTCAACCCTTCCCCTCGCGTGAACCCAGAAACCCCGATCCACTACCGCGCCCTAGCTCGCGCCGACCCCCTGACCAACCACCGCACCCTCTCTCTTGCCTCAGCCGCGTCGACAGACCCCCCCTTCGCCCTTCGATCGACTAACCACCTCAGAAACCGCCACCATCCCAGTGAGTTTTCCTTTTATTATTTTATTTATATTTATTTATTTTCAGTTTTATTATATACGTATATAATTAAAATCTGAAATTTATATGTATGCATATGGCAAAAGATTAGATTTTTGTTATAGTAAAGACGTGATTTTTAATATAGTAAAGACGTGATTTTTAATGAAGTAAAGACGTGATTTTTAATGAAGTAAAGACGTGATTTTTAATATAGTAAAGACGTGATTTTTAATGAAGTAAAGACGTGATTTTTAATGATGTAAAGACGTGATTTTTAATGATGTAAAGGCGAGATTTTTAAATTAGAAAAAATGGGATTTTTATATATTGAACATCGAAGTAAAAATGTGATTTTTATATATTGAACATCGAAGTAAAAATGTGATTTTTATATATTGAATAGCGAAGTAAAAATTTGATTTTTACATATGTAGTGGCTACGGGCGAAGAAAGTGATAAGAGACGAGAACAGTGAAGATTTCCTGCATTTGAAGTGCCGTGGAGTTAGGATAGCTATTGGTGAGAATTTCTCACCTTTCAATTTCTTTTCTAGTTATATATATATACTAGGATGCAGACGGTGTTTAGTAGCACCCGACACCCGTCATCCACAGACCATGGATGGCTTGTTTGTTAAATTGTTTGGTTGTGTGGTTAGTTAGAATATTTTGTTTGAATTGAATTGTTTGGTGAAATGAATTGATTTGATTGATGTGTGAATGGCGTGGGCCTTCACTAGACCGGGGATAAGGCTAGGCCTCGTCCCGTTTCTAGTATCGTGCCGTTATGCCGCCGAAATTTTCTAAAATAAGTTAGAAAAATAAAGAAATCATTTTATTTAATAAATGAACCGAATAGAATATTCATAGTTTGAATAAAATATTTTGGTCGTTAAAAATATAATTTTTTTTCGTGAATGTGAATAAATAAATATTCATTTACAAACCGGACGGTTTGTTTATGTACACCTATTTGAAGGACATTGATTGGGACGATAAATTTTACACATCGCCCAACTGCACAAATAAAAAGCTATGTTTGATTGCTTGAAACCCCATACGGGTATTGGGATGATATTTGACGTACACTAATCCCGATTGTTTAGTTGTATGTCGATCGATTGATTGACAGGCTGTTATAAGCGTTGAATATTTATATTTGATGCTTATACAGTGTAGAATGCACTTTGGATGATGGTTGATTATTCATCGTTGTTGATATATACATGTGTTGTAGAAAATTCATATAATTTACATTACATGGTAATTGATTGGGCCTCATTCCAGTTTTAAAATCGAAATATTTGAAAAAGAAATATTTGAAATAGAATATTTGAAAACACGAATATATGAAGCCGTATTGATTAGATTGACGCCATTTTGACGTGTCCGATATTTATATCGATTTTACTCATTTTAAAATGAATATTGAAAAGTGATTTCGAAATCGCATATTTTGAAAACGATTTCGAAATGAATTGAATTGAAAACGATTTCGAAATGAATTGAATTGAAAACGATTTCGAAATGAATTGAATTGAAAACGAATTCAAATTGAATTGAAAGCGAAATTGAAATGAATTCAAATTGAATTGAAATTTGAATTGAATAGAAATGAATTTTAAAACGAATTTATAAAGAAGAATTCAATTTTGATTTGAATTTGAAACGGAAGTTGAAATTGCTTTTGAAACGAATTTAAAACTATTTATATAATTCGTTTTAAATAGAAATCGACGAAATATATATTATATATATTATATATATAATATAATGGCCTGAATAGAACGCGCCGCGCCGCGGCAGTTCGTGAATTTCGACCATTTATTTCAAACGGACATTACGGGAGATCCGACCGTCGGATTATCCTAAAACCGGAACCGTTGGGTTCGTATCGAAAAGAGCTTTCTAACGAATATTAGAAATTCAAAATCTAACGGTTGGATTTGGAGTTACGTCCAAATCAAATTTGAAAAAGGTCGCTGTAAGTGCAGTTCGATGGCCATTGATGGAAATCGACTGTACGGGCCTGGATAAAATTATTAAAAATAATAATAATTTGTGTAAAATCATAAGAAATGATTTAGAAAGGATTGGGATGAAAAACTCCATATTTGAAAAGATAAAAATAGTTTTTATCGAAATGAACTAGTTTTGAACTAGAATTATAATTCTATTTATTTTTAAATAAATAAATCGAATTTGAAAAGGGTTTTAAAAATAACCAGAATTTCCAATGATTGCATTGGAATGGATTTGAATCGAAATTGTCTTCGGAATATTTCGATGTTGGATTTCGTGATTATACAGATGTTGTTATGGAAATTTGAAAGATATATATATTTATATCGTTATTTCCAATACGATATTTGTTAGTCGTAGAATTTGATATTGAATATAAGCCGGTATATTTTCTATTCAGAGCCTTGTGTTTAATATCAAATGTGATTTGGGTTTGTCGTGAATGGTGTCTTGACTAACACTGTTCTTGAACCCAGTTGAGAAAAGATTAAATCTTTTTATTTAGATTTAATGAAGTGTACCAATTAAATAATATTTAATTGGAATTGAATTGATATTGATTTTTGGGTTTATCGTGGACAGTGTTTTAAATAACACTCGTTCTTTAACCCGATAATTAATGGAATGTGACTTTGGGTTTATCGTAAACCGTGTTTTAAATGACACTGATTCTTTAATCCAGTTAACGATTAAAACTAAGTGGAGTTTTAATGAATCTTTAATTAGATTGAAATGATCGAGAATGGAGTATCACCAGTTTTGCTCCAGGCGATAGTTAAATCTTTAATTAGATTTGAACGTGAAATGGTAATTGAATTTACCGATAACACTGTGGTGTTAGATATGAAGTATTACCAGTTTTACTTCATGGGATGAATAGGTTGGGATTGGGAAATTAAAACAAATGACTACTTCGGTAAGGTTCGTTAATCTCGACTAGTTGAATCGAAATTCAAAAGAAGATTAAAGAATAAATTCAAGAAATTTATCTTGGATAAAATTAATGGGAACCTCTCCCTATGAATGTGAAATTTAGAAACTAACTGTCGGTTAGCCAAGTAGAATGGTTTTCTGGATATTGATCTGATGTTGGTTTCGGCCTTCGGGGTTAATATTTGGGGAATTATTCTCTTGATTAATTTACGGTTAGTAACTGATAAATTGGAATGAGGCGTATGTTGTGTTTGTGTAACACTTATTTAAAATATACGCGAGTTATTCGAAAGACCGGGTTTATCCCATTCTGAATAACTGATACGACGATAAGTCGAAGATGAAGACGATGGTCGAAGACCGGAGGTCTTCACGTCGTTTGGGTGATTACTGATGATCTTGATTGGGCTGTACACCCAAGAAGATGGAAACAGTTGGTGATCGTCCAGACGTACTTGGAGATCGATGGATATGCGGGGTACTAGGTGCCTCCGGTTTCGTTCAGACCCAGAACGCACTTGTAAATGGACGGTGTGTCTGACATTGGATTTTAGTCCGTGTGATTGATCTCTACTAAATATATATCTGTTTGGCGGCGGAGAATTTATTCTTTTGCTTAACGCCCTTCTCTGAGACGTATGAGCTCAGGGGTTATATACTGATGGATATCAAACGCACAGAGTGAATTGCCTGTGTGGCATGCCTAAGTGGCAATTGATCGAGGCTTCTGTTGAAAAGCAAAGTCTTGTGGTGATGATCAAAGCACGGCCTTCGTGGCGTAGCTTTGTGTAACGTTTACTTCGCGAGTTTCACACCCCGGTTGTGAACCAAAAACGGGAGACGGACCTCAGGGAGGGCATGCGTTTCTTTCTAGCTAGGGTGGTGTCAGTGACCTTCCAGTCCTGACATTTATATACTTCTCACCTGTGTGGTTGTTGCTGTTGCGAGGCGCCTCGGTTTGATCAGACGATCCGGGTCCGATGGAGTCATTCGTTGGCTCATTTACGCCCCAAAGGGCGGGGAAACGCAGTGTTCAGGAATTTTAATCCACATCGGTGGACCGGCCCTGACGATCCAAAGGCTTGACTGAGTACTTGCCTGAGGGGCGGGCTAGAGCGTCTCGAATCGGTTGAGGACTATCTTTTGCCTCGGTTCATAGATGGAAATCCAATTTCCAAATACGTGACATTTGCGGTTTTATTTGTAAACCTATATATGGCGACATAGTGGCATGGGACGCTCATGTCGCCTATGGTTAATACTTATGATTTGAAGTTGTTTTATACACCATGCACTTATAATAGTATCAAATGATTTGTTTTAAACGTATCAAGCATTCTTTGGCTGTTATAAGGGAAAACCCTATCCCCCGGCTTGCGTTGCATTGTGTGATAGGACCTGGGTCTTATAACAGCTTCATTTTTCTTTATTTAGCATTACGCTGTTTGTTTTATGCACTGGTATTCTTGGGAGGAAACCCGTTCCGTGTCATACGGCGTGGTCCCTTGATTTACCTAACTTTAAAAACAAAGATTAATAGCTGTTTTAGTTCTCACACCAGTCCCATGACTGACTCGGAGTTTATTGTTTTAACCTAAACTCTGGGTGCCCCTATTTTGACACGGGCAGCTAGTAGTTTTGGTTTTGCAGATTTATATTCATAGGATCCTGGTTTACAGCTGGAACGATATCCGGAAAGCTTTGTATCCGTATATCTCCTTCTAGTTGTGTATTGTATTATTTTCCGCTGCTATTTATTTAAATGTAATTTAAATCTATGATATTTTTGTGTTGTATAATATTCATTTATACTCTCTATATTCTTGTAATCTGAAGCATTGTTGTAATATACAGTGAAATGTTCTTTTGTGTGCCTTTTGTTGTGGCGTGTTCTCGAACTATCCGCGCTTTCCTTTACGGGGAAGTTACGGATTTTCACACTCCCTAACGTAGATACCCGTGCTGGCCCCACAGTGGGGTGTATCACTCCCCAAAGTGGCAACCCGATACAATCAACGATGCACGGGTAATACCTACACGATGCAACAACGTCTTACCTACCAGCCTGGGTCCACACACGCATATGAAACCCGTTGGACTTGCGTTGCCACCGCTAACCCGTTTTTGGCCTCTTATAGTCAAGCCCAGTACGCATGTCCCGTCCTCGACATGGGTCGAGCCCAATAAGATACATATGGGTTACTAGTTGAAATGGGCCCCCACAAGCTACCCACCTAAGCTTGTCCCTTTTTCTAGTGCATCCCACTTAACCCTTTAATCATGTTTAATTACATGTTTCCACTTGGTTAAGTATTCTAATCGTATTTTCTATTGCCACCCAAGGCAACCCACTAGATTTCCACATGCCACCCAAGGCCCTTACTTAATTTCCACATGCCACCCAAGGCACCCACTTAACCCCTCATGCCCCACTGCATGCTTATCTGGTTAAGTGTTTCTTAATTGATTAAGAACATAACCTTTGTAAAGACCTCTCACATTAGACTGTCTTTTATGGCAGCTGGATATGCCGGTCGGTTCCAGGCAGCCTTACGCCATAACAGAGTCTAACCTCGTGTCTTTACACTTGTCACGTATTTAGTTTATGCCTAAGACCTCTCACATTGGGCCAATCATTTGTAGCCGCTGGATTTGCCGGTCGGTTCCGGGCAGTCTTATGCTACAAAAAGGGTCCAACCTCGTGTCTTAGTCGATTAATTACACCTAATTAATCACCCCCATAATTTGTATTAATTATCCCTAATTAATTACAAATTTAACGATGTACATAATTGACTCAATTATGTCCATCCACTTTATGGTATGCATAATCATACCAACTTCACACCATTTTATTAACATGAATATTAACCCCATCGTTTCCCACGTAATACGTTGACATGACATACTTAAAAGGGTAGATTCATCACAAATACAATGGGTTCAAGTTAGCATAACATTAGCATCAACATGGGTTTTAAAGGTGTCAACTTGCATATATGACCATAGCATCAAACCCAACTAGCATAAATAATCAACCCAACTTGCATGAATCACATATGTCATAAAGAGGGTAACTCGCATAAGTTACTTATGTCATACAAAGGGGTAAACTTGCATATGTATGTATGACATACAAAGGGGTTAACTTGCATATGTATGCATATCATACAAAGGTGTAAACTTGCACATGTTACTTGCATATAATCAAACACCAAACTTGCATAACATGTCATATATGAACTTGCATATAATCAAACACCAAACTTGCATAACATGGTGTCATAATGGATCAATGTTTATCATAGTGATTTGCATAACATAACATCATGAACACATAGCATAAAACTTGCATAACTAGCATCATGAACATATAGCATAAAACTTGCACAACTAGCATCATGAACTCATAGCATATGACTTGCATCACTTGCATAACATCATGAACACATAGCATATGACTTGCATAACTTGCATAACATCATGAACACATAGCATATGACTTGCATAACTTGCATAACATCATGAACACATAGCATATGACTTGCATAACTTGCATAACATCATGAACACATAGCATATGATAACATAACTTGCATTGATCCACATACATAACCATAACCTCATTATATCCTATCATAATTAGTTTAGCAATTGCTTGCTAAAGGCATAGAAACTCACAACTTGTTGATTAGCACTCCTATGAAGAAGATTAAGTTGCTAGAGTTGATTAGAAGTTGATTTCAGAAGCTATCTTCTTCTACAATTTGATGGATGCTCCTTCAAGTTGCATTTTTACGGCATAACGATGCTGTATCTATTTTCAGTATGAATTAGGGTAGTCTTAGGGTGTATTTATAGAATTAGGATGTAGTTTAGGCCCTTAGATTAACCCTAGATTAGGTTAGAGCCGTCAGATTTCGTCACAAGCCTCAAAACACAGCCCAAACGCCTTCAGATTGCACCCAGGCCAAACTGGCCGACAGGGGGGTCGACCTCTGGGTCGACACATGGGTCGACCCCTTGGGGGGGGGGGGTCGACACGCATGTCGACCCCTGTGTCGACACCCTCTGTCTGGCGGGAATTTTCCCGCCTCTTCTGATATTTGAAATTTGAATATTTTAAATCTGTTTTGAATTTTCTGAAACTTCGGATGGCCATAACTGGGTCATACGGACTCCAATTTTCGAAAACTCGGACTCTATTTCGTGTATTTTTCCGAGACGAACGCAATGGCATAGCCCGTTTCCCCTGATTCAGATTTTAAAATTTAATTCTGCCCTGATTTATATTATAACAAGTTATTCAACATACGGGGTGTTACAGAAAGAGATATCTAAACTAAGCTTGTGTATTTCCTCCCTGAGAACCTAGGGGGAACGGAAGAAAAGAGGCGAAACAAACTAGGTCAGACATAAGTCTGGTGAGTCCAGTGACTTTCAGCATATAAACAGATAATAGTATCATGACATGAAAATAAAACTAGATGAGAGATAACAGGAACCAGAATAACAGGTATAAACGAGATAAACGGAACAGAGCAGAATAATCTAGACCAAGCTATGTTTCTCACTTACTTTTCCCTACACCAATACTAGTATAACAGAATTAGGTGTTGTCCTAATGTCTAAACAGAAACAGAACGATCTCTTCAGAAACAGGATGCTAGTAATGGGCCTTTACCACCCTAAGAGAGATAGACGGTACAGAAACAGAATGCTAGTAATGGGCCTTTAACACCCTAACAGAGACAGATGGTACATAAATAGAATGCTAGTAATGGGCCTTTAACACACTAACAGAGACAGACGTTACAGAAACAGAATGCTAGTAATTAGGTATACACTAGTGACGGGCCTTTACCACCCCCAACAGACGGTACCACACAGAAACAGACAGGTGTTACCACCCAACAGGAACAGACGGTACCCCATAGAAATAGATAGAACTAGTTGTACCCTGAATTCTACCCCAAGCGATCGGCTCCCTAATACATAAATACCTTGTGTCGGCCCCAAGAAGGGTGTACACTCCCTAAAGTGGCAACTTACTGAAAGACACAGGTCTATTTACATATGTCACGGCGCCTTAACTTCCCTAGAGCAGACCAGATCCATGCACGCACATGACCCGGTTGGAACGCGCCATCAACAACCCTTGCCATTATCAGAATGAACCTCTTATAATTAGTTCAGTAAGCGTGCCCGGACCCCTACCTAGTGTTGGGTCACCGTTTGATACCAGAAACGGTTACTGACTAATATGGGTCCTACAAAAAAGATGACATAAGTAAATACCCCTCGTAACCTTGTGTCCCCAGACTAATAGATTTCAGATGTAGAGATTTCAGATTAACTAGTTTACAGATCAGACATACAAATTAATAGGTTTACATATTAACAGATAAGATTTACGGATTAACAGACTTTCAGATTAACATATCAGATGTACGGATTAATAGACCTACAAATTAACATGTTTCACTTAATCCTTAACTTCCCTAGAGCAGACCAGATCCATGCACGCACATGACCCGGTTGGAACGCGCCATCAACAACCCTTGCCATTATCAGAATGAACCTCTTATAATTAGTTCAGTAAGCGTGCCCGGACCCCTACCTAGTGTTGGGTCACCGTTTGATACCAGAAACGGTTACTGACTAATATGGGTCCTACAAAAAAGATGACACAAGTAAATACCCCTCGTAACCTTGTGTCCCCAGACTAATAGATTTCAGTTGTAGAGATTTCAGATTAACTAGTTTACAGATCAGACATACAGATTAATAGGTTTACATATTAACAGATCAGATTTACGGATTAACAGACGTTCAGATTAACATATCAGATGTACGGATTAATAGACCTACAAATTAACATGTTTCACTTAATCTTGCATTAAGGCTATAGATTTACGAAATGGGTTTGTCAGATTCATCCATCCAGTTGACTTAACCCCATCCACTTATCAAATCAATATGTATTATCGGTTAAGCTTGCCTTAACCCTATCCACTTATTCATGTAATATTGGTTAAGTTGTCATCTTACTCAGGTTAACTTTACCCCACCACCTAACATGTTTTAGGTATCATATTCATCTTTGATCAACATTAATAAGCTATTAATGCACAGACCTCTCACATTAAGTCGATAGCTTGTGGCCGCTGGATGTGCGGCGGTTCCCGGCAGACTTCTGCCACAAGCTAGACTTAACCTCATGTCTAAGCATCTTTTAGTTATGCCTACGACCTCTCACATTAGACTGACCGTTTGCGGTAGATGGTTAGGCCGGTTGGTTCCGGGCAGGCTTCTACCGCAAATGGAGTCTAACCTCGTATCTCAGCATGCTTATCTTAGCCAATTTATTCACATACATCGTAGGCTTTCCAATTACGGTATTCAGTTTCAACAGATTAAACAGGATCCACAGACTCTTTTACTGTTCCATTAACATATTTCGTTTAATCATAAAGTAAGCCTACAAATTTGCATGCCCAAATTACTATCATAATTCACAAAATAACATTTGCCCCAAGTTTTAGTTAAATTGCACAGTACAGGTTATGCCCCAAAAACCCCAGTCATGATTCATAATACAAGTTATGCCAAATTATCGGCTTTGATTACAGTGTATGCCAATTACCCAAAATCCCAATTTAGACGTATTCATATTTAACAATTATCCCTATTTCAATATAGGTTTTCATGCCTAAGTCATATATCACTATACATAATAATCCCCTTCTTCCAAATCATAAACCATCATATAAAGTATGCCCCAAATTTAGGTTTTAAATTACAACATGAGTTATTCCCTCAAATCAATTACATGTTTACAATTCAATTTATGCCCCATTTGCATATCATTCAATATTTTCCCAAATTTTTCCCATGTCATTCGTACGTATAATTCAACGTAAAATATAATTAGGTTCGAAGTTAGCCTAATCTCATGAATAAAAGGAAAAGAAGAGAAGGGAAGAGAATCATCAAAACTGGCATAAAATAGACATATGAAGTATGAGCGGGCATAGAACAAGAAAATAGATCCAATGGGTGTAGAAGGACAGATCTAAACAGAAATATGCATAATTTTATATTCAGATTTATTAACAATGTCAGGATCACAATTAAATTTCATTCCTGAAAGTAGCATGAACTCACCTTGGTTGGATCTAAAAGAAGAGAAATAGGTGTTGTAGTTGTAGATCTATTCTTATCTTCCAATATGAGTACTCCTATTCTGATTTTCTTTAGCATAGAAGAAAGACTAGTTTAGATTTGTCCAGCATGGAGGCTCCATGAATTAGTGTATTATGAATTAGGTTTAGGTCTAGGTTTGTTTATACAGGTGTATGTGATGAATAAAGGCCTTTAGATCTGACTAGGTGTAACAACCCGAAAATCTGGGCCAGTTTAAAATTTTTATTTTGGCAATTTTTGCGAATTTTGATTATTTAAAATGAATTATTTTAAATAATATCGACGAGAAATTTATTTTCAATATTCAATTCAACGTGTATATATTATACGCGTCGTCGTTAGAATAGAAATATTTATATATAATTATAAATAGAATTGAAAATGGCGCGGTAGTTCGATAATTCGATTTCAAACTTCAATTGAATGTACCGGGTGCAAAACAATCCGGATTTTAGTGAAACCAAAAATAATGGAATCTAATTGATAATATCTTTCCAACGAATCCGAATAATCAAAAGTTCGTAGCGGGAATCAAAAGATATGTCCAGTTGAAAATTCTGAATAGTCGCTATGGAATTCAGGCCCTTAAAAATGGACATTTTGCAAAAGACCTCGGATTTCGATGAAACCAGTTTTGTTGGGTCCGGGATGTAAAGTTATTGCTAGGTTTCAAGTTTCATAATTTTTAGAATCAATATGTGAGCGTGGCAAGAGAAAACGCATTTGACCGGTTTTAGTTGATTTTAATCGACTGGAAATTGGCCATTTTTCAAACGGTCTCAGAATTCAACGAAACTAGTTTTGTTAGGACCGTATCGTCAATACGAAGCTAGAAAATATTTTTATGGGATTTATAGAGTTAGTATGTGACCCCGGTAATTTGAAATGTACGTTTAAAATTCAATATAGTGATTTAAATGTAAATTAAACGGAAACTGATTCAAATGGTCAAATCAGCTTGCGATACATATCCCATTGTGTTCGAAATGGGGGTAAAACGCTATGGACGACAGGCGGTGGGCCTCGTTTCGAGGTCGTATGTGAAAGTCAACTTTTAGAAATTAAATAATATAAAATAAAATAAAATAATAATAAAAAAAATATTCCCTCCTCCCCTTTTATCCTCCTGGCCCCCCCGTTCGTTTTAATTTCAAACTAAGAATAAAAAAAAAAAAAAGAGAACCGAATCCCTAATCGACGTTGACCACCGCTACACCCTCCGGCTCAGGCGTCCACAACTCCACCTCCTCCCAAGTCGTCGACGATGATCCCCTCCTTCCTCTGGAACCCGCTGCAACTTCGGAAGTCGCGCCCAAATCGCGAGGCCATCGAGGCGTCGAGTTCAACCGTGGGTGGTGGCGCCGGAGCAGGGAAGAATGGCGGAGGTCGTGGCGGCATCAAATTGAGGCCTCGCGCCTCGAGATGCGTGAAATCTGAAGCCCTAGGGGTTGAGAGTCTTCGACAGGCAACGTCCAGAACTGGAAGGAGGAAAGGGTAATTAAAACTTTGTTTTATTTATTTAGAAACATTATTTTTGAATCTGAAAACATTATTTTTAAATCTGAAAATGTGGTCTTTAAAATTGAAATTTGAAAATAAAAATAAGCATTGTTTTTGAAAAAAGAGATTTTAAAAACTGATTTAAAAATTTGAAAACTGGATTTTTAAAAGATTTAAAAACTGTATTTAAAAAGAATAAAAAAAGAGATTTTTAAAGGTGAAAAGGCGAGCTTTTTAATATGGAAAAAGATTAGAACTTTGAAAGGTGAAAAGATAGGATTTTTATTTGGTAAAAGGTATGATCTTTATATTTTTAAAAGTGATTAAAAATATGATTTTTATATTTTTAAAGTATTAAAAATATAATCTTTACTATATAGAAATATTAAAATATGGTTTTTATATTTTTAAAGTATTAAAAATATAATCTTTATAGGATAGAGAACATAAAAATATCATCTTTGTGTATGTAGCAAAATAAAAATCTGATTTTTATTTTATATACGTTGAAATGAAGTGTTTATTTTTATAAAGGCGAAACCTTTATTTTTGAAAAGGGCGAAATCTTTATATGAAGAATAAGGTGATAAAAATATAATCTTTATCTATATAGAGCGTGATAGTAAAAATATGATTTTTATATATTGAATAGCATAGAAAAAATTCGATTTTTAAATATATGAAGTGATTATAAAAATAGGATTTCTAAATTGAAAGGGAATAAATAAAAATGTGATTTTTATTTTAAAGACATCGAAATATAAAAATGTGTGATTTTTATATATATAGTGACTACGGGCAACGAAGATGCGATAGCGATGAAGTTTTCTATCAGTGAAGTGCCGTGGAGCTAGGATAGCTAAAAGTGAGAATTTCTCACCTTTCAATTTCATTTCTATTTATATATATATATATATATATACTAGGATGCAGACGGTGCTTAGTAGCACCCGACACAATCGTCCACAGACCATGGACTTGTTTGTTTGGTTGCATAGCTTAGTTATATGATTTGATTTGAATTTGGTTGTTTGGTGATTTTGATTGATGTGTGAATGGCGTGGGCCTTCACTGGACCGGGGATAAGGCTAGGCCTTGTCCCGTTTCTAGTATCGTGCCGTTATGCCGCCGAAATTTTCTAAAATAAGTTAGAAAATAAAAATATCATTTTATTGAAAGAATGAACTGAATAGAGATTCATATGTTGGAATAAAATGTTTTGTCGTTAAAAATATAATTTTTAACGTGAATGTGAATAAATAAATATTCATTTACAAACCAGACGGTTTGTTTATGTACACCTATTTGAAGGACATTGATTGGGACGATAAATTTCACACATCGCCCAACTGCACAAATAAAATATGCGTTTGATTGTTTGAAACCCCACACGGGTGTTGGGATGAAATTTGAAGTTCACTCATCCTGATTGATTAAATATGTCGATCGATTGATTGACAGGCTGTTATAAGCGTTAGATATCTATATTTGATGCTTATACAGTGTAGTGCACTTTGGTTGATGGTTGATTATTTTTCAATGCTATTATATGTGGGTAATGCATGAAAATCCATATAATTAACTTTATATGGTAATTGATTGGGCCTCATTCCAATTTGAAAAATAAAGAATATTATAAAATAAAAGTTCATGTGTTGACAATACTCATTCATTGAGATTGGTCATGTGTTGAACGAAATATTTTGATAATAAAATTTACATCTTTATCAATATAAAATAAAAGTTCATGTGTTGACAGTACTCATCTATTGAGATTGGTCATGTGTTGAACGAAATATTTTGATAATAACAACTATTTTGAAAATAGAAATTTATGAAGCCGTGTTGATTAGATTAACGCAATTTTGACGTGAACGATATTTATATCGATTTTATTCATTTCGAAATGAAATGAATTGAAAACGATTTCGAAATGAATTGAATATATAACGATTTCGAAATGAAATGAATTGAAAACGATTTCGAAATGAATTGAAAACGAATTCAAATTGAATTGAAAACAAATCGAAATGAATTCAAATTGAATTGAAATTTGAATTGAATAGAAATGAATTTTAAAACGAATTTATAAAGAAGAATTCAATTTTGATTTGAATTGAAAAGAAAGTTGAAATAGCTTTTGAAACGATTTTAAAACTATTTATATAATTCGTTTTAAATAGAAATCGACGAAATATATATTATATATATTATATATATAATATAATGGCCTGAATAGAACGCGCCGCGCCTCGGCAGTTCGTGAATTTCGACCATTTATTTCAAACGGGCATTACGGGAGATCCGACCGTCGGATTCTCCTAAAACCGGAACCGTTGGGTTCGTATCGAAAAGAGCTTTCTAACGAATGTTAGAAATTAGAAATCTAACGGTTGGATTTGGAATTATGTCCAAATCAAATTTGAAAAAGGTCGCTGTAAGTGCAGTTCGATGGCCATTGATGGAAATCGACTGTACGGGCGTTGATAAAATTATTAAAAATAGTAATAATTTGTGTAAAATCATAAGAAATGATTTAAGAAGAATTGGGATGAAAAACTCCATATTTGAAAAGATAAAAATAGATTTTTATCGAATTGAACTAGTTTTGAACTAGAATTATAATTCTATTTATTTTTAAATAAATAAATTGAATTCGATAAGGGTTTTAAAAATAACCAAAATTTCCAATGATTGCATTGGAATGGATTTGAATCGAAATTGTCTTCGGAATATTTCGATGTTGAAATTCGTGATTATACAGGTGTTGTTATGGAAATTTGAAAGATATATATATTTATATCGTTATTTCCAATACGACATTTGTTAATCGTAGAATTTGATATTGAATATAAGCCGGGATATTTTCTATTCAGAGCCTTGTATTTAATATCAAATGTGATTTGGGTTTGTCGTGAATGGTGTCTTCATTAACACTGTTCTTGAACCCAGTGGAAAAAGATTAAATCTTTTTATTTAGATTTAATGAAGTGTACCAATTAAATAATGTTTAATTGGAATTGAATTGATATTGATTTTTGGGTTTATCATGGACAGTGTTTTAAATAACACTCGTTCTTTAACCCGATCATTAATGAAATGTGATTTTGGGTTGTCGTGAACGGTATCTTCAATAATACAGTTCTTAGACCTAAAGGAGTTAAGAAAATCAGAAACTAACTGGAGATTAGTTAAGTTGAATAGTTTCCAAGGTATTGATCTGATGTTGGTTTCGGCCTTCGGGATTAATACTTAGGGAATTGCTCACTTGCTAATTTACAATTAGGGACTGATTGAAATGTGATGTGATTTTGGGTTTATCGTGAACCGTGTTTTAAATGACACTGATTCTTTAACCCAATCACAGATTAAAACTAAGTGGAGTTTTAATGAATCTTTAATTAGATTGAAATGATCGAAAATGGAGTATCACCAGTTTTGCTCCAGGCGATAGTTAAATCTTTAATTAGATTTGAACGTGAAATGGTAATTGAATTTACCGATAACACTGTGGTGTTAGATATGAAGTATAACCAGTTTTACTTCATGGGATGAATAGGTTGGGATTGGGAAATTAAAACAAATGATTACTTCGGTAAGGTTCGCTAATCCCGACTAGTTTGAATTGAAATTAAAAAAGAAGATTGAAGAATAAATTCAAGGAATTTATCTTGGATAAAATTAATGGGAACCTTTCCCTATGAATGTGAATATTAGAAACTAACTGTCGGTTAGCTAAGCAGAATGGTTTTCTGGATATTGATCTGATGTTGGTTTCGGCCTTCGGGGTTAATATTTGGGGAATTATTCTCTTGATTAATTTACGGTTAGTGACTAATGAATTGGAATGAGGCGTATGTTGTGTTTGTGTAACACTTATTTAAAATATACGCGAGTTATTCGGAAAGACCGGGGTAATCCCATTCTGAATAACTGATACGACGATAAGTCGAAGATGAAGACGATGGTCGAAGACCGGAGGTTTTCACGTTGTTTGGGTAATTACTGATGATCTTGATTGGGCTGTACACCCAAGAAGATGGAAACAGTTAGTGATCGTCCAGACGTACTTGGAGATCGATGGATATGCGGGGTACTAGGTGCCTCCGGTTTCGTTCAGACCCAGAACGGACTTGTAAATGGACTGTGTGTCTGACATTGGATTTTAGTCTGTGTGATTGATCTCTATTAAATATATATCTGTTTGGCGGCGGAGAATTTATTCTCTTGCTTAACGCCCTTCTCTGAGACGTACGAGCTCAGGGGTTATATATTGATGGATATCAAACGCATGGAGTGAATTGCCTGTGTGGCATGCCTAAGTGGCAATTGATCGAGGCTCCTGTTGAAAAGCAAAGTCTTGTGGTGATGATCAAAGCACGGCCTTTGTGGCGTAGCTTTGTGTAACGTTTACCTCGCGTGTTTCACACCCGGTATGAACCAAAAACGGGAGACGGACCTCAGGGAGGACTTGCGTTTCTTTCTAGCTAAAAGTGGCGTCAGTGGTTTTACACGCCCTGACGAGTTTGACTTATGTGGTTGTTGCTGTTGCGAGGCGCCTCGGATTGATCGGTCGTTCTCGAACCGATGGAGTCACTTGATGGCTCATTTGCGCCCCAAAGGGCGGGGAGACGTAGTGTTCAGGCATTTTAATCCACATCGGTGGACCGGCCCTGACGATCCAAGGGTCACTCGAGCTCTGATCCTGAGACATGGTAGGCTAGATTGTCTCGAATCGGTTGAGGACTATCTTTTGCCTCGGTTCATAGATGGAAATCCAATTTCCAAATACGTGACATTTGCGGTTTTAGTTGTAATCCTATATATGGCGACATAGTGGGATGGGGCGCTTATGCCGCCTATGATTGATACTTATGATTTGAAGTTGTTTTATACACTATGCACTTATTATAGTATCAAATGATTTGTTTTAACCGTATCAAGCATTCTTTGGCTGTTATAAGGGAAAACCCTATCCTCGGCTGCGTTGCATTGTGTGATGGGACCTGGGTCTTATAACAGCTTCATTTTTCTTTATTTAGCATTGCGCTGTTTGTTTTATGCACTGGTATTCTTGGGAGGAAACCCGTTCCGTGTTATACGGCGTGGTCCCTTGTTTTACCTAATGATTTAAAATAAAGATTAATAACTGTTTTAGTTCTCACACCAGTCACATGACTGACCTGGAGTTTATTGTTTTAACCTAAACTCTGGGTGCCCCTATTTTGACACGGGCAGCTAGTAGTTTTGGTTTTGCAGATTTATATTCACAGGATCCTGGTTTACAGCTGGAACGATATCCGGAAAGCTTTGTATCCGTATATCTACTTCTAGTTGTGTATTGTATTATTTTCCGCTGCTATGTATTTAAATGTAATTTAAATCTCTGATATTTCTGTGTTATATTCATTTATACCCTGTATATTCTTGTAATCTGATGCATTGTTGTAAAATGCAATGGAATGTTCTTCTGTCTGCGTTCTGTTGTGGTTTGTTCTCAACGATAGGGCGTTTCGAGCGGCCTGGATCGGTTTAGCGACTGGTTCGGACCGAGCGAAATTCCTTCTCGTCACACTAGGATTCATCTAAACCATTCAGATTAAAAAGACACATCACTCAGCCAATCAGAAGAGGCCACGTCAGCCCTAAAACTCAAAAATCGTCATTAACCAATAAAAATGCGCCATGTATGCAACATGATGCGTAGCAGAAGCGGTGTTGATACCCACACGTCATTTATATATATATATATATATCATTTTTATTTTTATTATATATATATATTTATTTATTTATTTTTCTTTTTAACCATCTTTTCAATTAATCCTCCAATTGGCCCTTTTCAGACTAAACCGCTTTTTAATTGAACAGCGTTCACATTAGGCCACTTTTTAGCAATTCCCCTAAAACAAAAATATAGCACTGGCAGGGATTGAACTCAGAACCTCTTGTGTACAAGTCACATGTACTAACCAAATGAGATACTAAGTCTTTTGCTAACAAGACTTAGGACAATGCTACACATTATTCTCTCATTCCTCTTACTCATATTTTGCTGCAATATTAAATTTAAAGATATCTTCTTCATTTTAAATAAGTTTTCTACAAACTATAGGTCTAAATTGACTAGAAAATCGCCACGAACGCAATGACGCTAATTTCATGATCAAATTCTGGAGGCTCTTCAAATTCTCCTTTTTGTTTCTTTTTTAAATGTTCGCATGCATTTCTTCGAATTTCATGTATTGGATGTAATTTCTTTTATTTATCTTTTTCTACATTTCACTGCATTAATTTATTACATGCAATTTTATTATCATTATTTAATTTCTCTCTCAAATATATCTATGCATACAATATATATACATATTTCCACATTTTTAATTTCGTTAAAAATGTGGGTTGTTACAGTACGAGACCACCTTCTCGACAATGTACCTCTGGAGATGAATACATTGGGGTTCAACAAGAACATCTTGCAACCTAGGCTAAACATGACTAGCCCCTCACTATACTTTGAGAGTACCAAATATATCATTACAACAGTTGGCGGCTAGCCAACTGAACTGATAACATACATACAAAAATAAAAAGGGAAAACTGAAGGCATTTGATTTCACCAAATTAGGTAATGATATACCCTTCTGATGGGTGCGACCCACACAACCATGCGACCTACCCGATTTTATGTCATTTCCTGGTTGATGAGGCTAGAGGTTAAGTTTATCCTTCAGAACAACACATCTCCATCCACTTTGAATGCCACATCGTCAGATCAGCTAGATATCACTAATTGATATCCACAAAAATACTCAAATTGATAAGAGAATGTGCACTTCTCCGCCATCAACTTGGTACATTTGAAGAAATCAATGTACGTGATTCCTTTGGAAATGCTCTGTCGGACACTCGTCCATACAAGTCATCCAGGAACAGGTTGAACCGATGGCACTCTCCTACTACATCCAATATAGAAATCACCCCATGGATCATTAACGAGAAGTCCTTGCAATCCGAAGATTTCGATTACGATAGAATCACACGTTATCATAACTCTGGTGGACCAGACCAGAGAAATTCAACAAGTAACTCTTCTGCTTATAAAGATAACGGTCTTCAATGCTCCATCTCAAACGTCTTCTGATAACTTCACATATTTATTGGTCAGAATGGTTTTCGAATATAAATTCAATCCCGGTATTTCCGTACCAACAAGCGTATAGGTCTGATTTGATAGTCGGTGATTTAACTATCAAGTATAGGCAAGATTTGAAAGTCGATTATTTAACTATCAAATACACTTAAATAAACAACCATTCATTCATAAATATAAAAATGAATTCA
Source organism: Allium sativum (assembly GCA_030737875.1). NCBI lineage: Eukaryota > Viridiplantae > Streptophyta > Magnoliopsida > Asparagales > Amaryllidaceae > Allium > Allium sativum. The sequence continues at coordinate 435,967,726 of CM060920.1, forward strand.
TTGATTCAGTGCCCAACATCATTTAGCCTCTTTAATTAACCGTCTATTAATTAAATTCTTGTAAATCTTCCAATATATGGAATATCACATTTGCTTCTTATTATTGAATAAGAACATTCTCAAAACCATTCATTCAACTTATAATTTTTCCAATACAGTTTATAAAATCACTCACAGAAATCATCACTTATATTTCCCTCAACTCTTCTCGTTTAAAAACTCTATTTAAAATCTCAACCACATTTACTTAGTTATTTAAGTGCACTCTTATTTAAAATTCCTATAATTACAGTAAAAATTCAATAAATATGAGGCCTTCACATTTTACTAGACCTCTTCCTAACGGATCCCCTGAATCTTGTTTCGTTAAATTTGGAGTTTGTTTGGCCAGTCTTCTATTCGTTTAAAGTTACCTCTGTCTAAATTCTCTAAACAATTAAATAGAAACAAAGGCATTTTTGGCCACCAAAGTCACATATGACATCGGTTTTCCCTGAAATTTGATTTTCTTATAATAATTTCATGATACGTTTCTTATTTCACATAAATTTGACTTAAAACGGATTTTGTATATCCAGTTAAAGTTCAAAACTCAATATTGCGAACTGTCGCGCCATTTCGAGCTCGTTTTAATTTAAATATAAATTAACGTTCAAACTTCGTTTTAATAAACGAATTCAATATTAAAAACCAATAATAATCCAAAATAAATATTTAAAATTATAAATTAAATTAAATGTTTGGCTACAAAAATACGGGACATTACATTCTTCCCCCCTTAATAGAATTTCGTCCCAGAAATTACTAAGGTGGGAAAAATGTTATAAGCCCATCAACTTTAAATTCTAATTTATTATTAATCAAAACCAATTCATATAATCAGTATAAATTTTCAAAAATATCAAAAAAATTCTAACACATTAAATTTTCGGAAAAGTTCGGTAGAGTCTCCCCTGTACGGAGTGACATCTGCGATATCGCAGGAACAAATAATATATATACATCGACTCATACGGTTGGAAAAAAAAATCAAAAACCCAATATTTATATTTCCGCATAGGCGTACCTTTTACGAGCGCTATTGAGCATAATTGCTCAATTTAATTGCAATATATTCAACCAAATCAATCTCAAAGCTTTCCAACACAATGCACTTAACTCAGTTTAACATGTAAGCAACAATTTCATGAAATATTTAAATAGCACTTCATTTATCAACAAGTATAACTACGCAAATCCCCAAAGCGTCACTCATTAAAAAGCTATATGCAAATACAGGTTTTAATCATCCAGGTTAATACATATGTCGTTCCATTCCAATTTATAATATGGGAATTCAATTTTCAATTTATTTAACTTAGTATTAAACCATTGATGAATCATATTCAATTTATCCACAAACAACCAACAAACGATACACAACATATTTAACCAAATCAACTGAATTTATATTTACTATTTACATTTACTTGTTTTAACATATTGGAATATCAATCGATTAATCTCCAATTGGTTTCTCTTTAATTAATATTCATTCAAATTCCAAATTTTGAATTTATTTCATTAATTTTAATAACATTCTTAATTTAATTCCACTAAACCAAGTTAAGTTTCAAATTCAAATTTTCAATCCATTTTGGATATCATTCCAATCAATCCAAATGCATAAAATACACCAATATCTCAATAATTTAGTAAATTATTTCCTTTACTATACAAAAATATAGTTTGGGTAAAATTATTTCATTTACCCATTTACAAAAATATATTGTATCCAATGCCAGTTCAATGCTTCTCAACAGTTGAACTGATCAAATAACACAATGCAAAACATTTATATATAAAATTTACAAATATACGCTCTCATATGTATACACTCAACTCAATCCAGGGTATTACTAACCCCATCTCTATCGAGTTATACCACAGAGCCAAGGTTATTACTAAACCTTATGCTCTGATACCACTGTAATGGCCCAAGGATTTTCGACCGTGAAAATCGAAACAAACATACCATGTCGAAAACAAAGGAACGTTATTAGAAAGAATATTAGAGGGTGAGGTAAGAAAGAAAGAATTATTAGAATAGAAGAAGAAGAAACACATCAAAACAAAACACATAGTCTCACATCGCAGTAGAACAAAATATAATATAGAAATAAATCTTTACTGAGTTCTTTAAAAATACTTACAATCATAAGAGTACATCACACATCTGGACAGTTATAATAATCTGTCCTCATATACAATCACACAGCGAAATATATATAATATCATACGTCGGAACTCTTGCAGCTCGTCTCTTCATAGCATCTGAAAACCTGAACTTGTACAACTCGATCTAACCCGAGAATTTAACAAATGCCGGATCAGTCTGGTGAACCAAAGTGAGAAAAATACACTAAGTTTAAAGGTATCACACAACTTGATTTTAACGTCAAAATCTTTTCGAAAGAAAAGGATAATCGTAAGACCGAATCCACACATAAATACGGACGGTTTTTACCTTACAATATCCCAAAACATTATTAAAAACAATATTATTCTAATATTATATAGTGTCTAAATACAAACAAATATCAATCTAGTGGAACGCTTGCACCTCACGCTCCACATATATAGTATACAATCAAAACTGGGGGCTCTTATTGGAGAATGGATTTCCTGGCAAGGTATGGGACCACCTTCCTGAGAATGGACCTCTGGAGATGAATACATTGGGGTTCAACAATAATATCTTGCAACCCAGGCTAAACATGACCGGCCCGTCACTATACTTTGAGAGTACCGAATATATCACTACATGGTTGGGGGCCAGCCAACCGAACCTATAGCATACGTACAAAAATAAAAAGGGACAACCGAAGGCATTTGATTTCACCAGATCAGGTATTGATATACCCTTTTGATGGGTGCGACCCACATAGCCATGCGATCTACCCGATTTTATGCCATTTCCTAGTTGATGAGGCTAGAGGTTAAGCTTATCCTTCAGAACACTGCATCTCCATCCACTTTGAATGCCACATCGTCAAATCCGCTAGATATCACTTATTGATATCCACAAAAATACTCAAATTGATAAGAGAATGTGCACTTCTCCGCCATCAACTTGGTATGTTTGAAGAAATCAATGTACGTGATTCCTTTGGAAATACTCTGTCAAACACTCGTCCATACAAGTCATCAAGGAACAGGATGAACCGATGGCACTTTCCTACTACATCCAATATAGGAATCACCCCATGGATCAGTAACGAGAAGTCCTTGCAATCTGAAGATTTCAATTACGACAGAATAACACGTTATCATAACTTTGGCGGACCAGACCAGAGAAATTCAACAAGTAGCTCTTCCGCTCATAAAGATCAGCGGTCTTCAATGCTCCATCTCGAACGTCTTCTGATAACTACACGTATTTATTAGTTAGAATGGTTTCCAAATATAAATTCGATCTCGGTCTTTCCGTACCAATAAGCGTATAGGTCAGATTTGATAGTCGGTGGTTTAACTATCAAGTATAGGCAAGATTTGATAGTTGATTATTTAACTATCAAATACACTTAAATAAACAACCACTCATTCATAAATATAAAAATGAATTCAGTGATTCAGTACCCAACATCATTTAGCCTCTTTAATTAACCGTCTCTTAATTAAAGTCTTATAAATCTTCCAATATATGGAATATCACATTTGCTTCTTATTATTGAATAAAAACATTCTCAAAACCATTCATTCAACTTATAATTTTTCCAATACAGTTTATAAAATCATTAACGGAAATCATAACTTATATTTCCCTCAACTCTTCTCATTTATAAACTAATACCATCCTTGGATAATCGTGAAGTCACTCAAGTTGGGGTAATCTATTTACCTCTTAGACCTTGACCAACAACATTCATATCTTCAGAATAGATAGAAGTTTATTAACACCTCTGTTTCCTTTAAAAACTCTATTGAAAATCTCAACCACATTTACTTATTTATTTAAGTAAACTCTTATTTAAAATTCCTATAATTACAGAAAAATTCAATAAATATGAGGCCTTGACATTTTACTAGACCTTTTCCTAACAGATCCAATGAATCTTGTTTCGTTAAATTTGGAGTTTGTTTGGCCAGTCGTCTATTCGTTTAAAGATACCCCTGTCTAAATTGTCCAAACAATTAAATAGAAACAAAGACATTTTTGGCCACCAAAGTCACATACGACATCGGTTTTCCCCGAAATTTGATTTTCATGCAATAATTTCACGATACGGTTCCAATTAAACTAATTTCATCGAAAAACGTGACTGTTTGTAAAATGATTATTTTTAACACTTATATAATATCAAATAAAATATTATTTAAATTTCCAAACAATTCAAATAAATCATAATAAATTATTTTCAACATATATATCCAAATAGAATATATATACAATTCCAAATATAATTTATACATTTTAATATCATCAATTTTCGAGTTAAATGATTTAAATTCCCTTTTAAATATATTAAATAAACGTTATATTTTAATAACGATTTCCATAGTGACTATTTTAAAATTTGAATTAGATATAACTAACAATTTATAACACGGAATCTGGATTTTTCTCTTCCATATGAAAATTATGATAAACAAGATTCTAAGGTTTCTTGTTTCACCGAAATCCAACTTAAAACGGATTCTGTATATCCAGTTAAAGTTCAAAACTCAATATTGCGAACTGTCGTGCCATTTCGAGCCCGTTTTAATTTATATATAAATTAACGTTCAAACTTTGTTTTAATAAACGAATTCAATATTAAAAACCAATAATAATCCAAATTAAATATTTAAAATAATAAATTAAAATAAATATTTGGCTACCAAAATACGGGACATTACATTCTTCCCCCTAATAGAATTTCGTCTCCGAAATTACTAAGGTGAGAAAAATGTTATAAGCCCATCAACTTTAAAATCTAATTTACTATTAATCAAAACCGATTCATTATAATCAATATAAATTTTCAAAAATATCGAAAATTTTCTAACACATTAAATTTTCAGAAAAACTGGGTAGAGTCTTCCCTGTACGGATTGACATCTGATATCATAGGAACAAATAATATATATACATCGACTCATACGGTCAGAAAACAAAATTCGAAAACCCAAAATTTATATTTTCGCGTAGGCGTACCTTTTACGAGCGCTATTGAGCATACTTGCTCAATTTACGTGCAATTTATTCAATCAAATCAATCTCAAAGCTTTCCAGCACCTGTACTTAACTCAGTTTAACATGTAAGCAACAATTTCATGAAATATTTAAATAGCACTTCATTTATCAACAAGTATAACTATGCAAATCCCCAAAGCATCACTCATTTACAAAGCTATATGCAAATACAGGTTTTAATCATCCAGATTAATTCATATGTCGTTCCATTCCAATTTATAATATGGGAATTCAATTTTCAATTTATTTAACTTAGTATTAAACCATTGATGAATCATATTCAATTTATGCACAAACAACCAACAAACGATACACAACAAATTTAACCAAATCAACTGAATTTATATTTAGTATTAACATTTACATTGCTTTAGCGTATTGGAATATCAATCGATTAATCTCCAATTGGTTTCTCTTTAATTAATATTCATTCAAATTTCAAATTTATTTCATTAATTTCAATATCATTCTTAATTTAATTCCACTTAACCAAGTTAAGTTTCAAATTTAAATTTTCAATCCAATTTGAATATCATTCTAATCAATCCAAATGCATCAAACACACCAATATCTCAATAATTTAGTAAAATTATTTCCTTTACTATACAAAAATATAGTTTGGGTAAAATTATTTCATTTACCTATTTACAAAAATATATTGTATCCAATGCCAGTTCAGTGCTTCTCAACAGTTGAACCGATCAAATAACACAATACAAAACATTTATATATAAATTTTACAAATACGCGCTTTCATATATATATATATACACTCAACTCAATCTAGGGTATTACTAATCCCATCTCTATCGAGTTATACCACAGAGCCAAGGTTATTACTAAACCTTATGCTCTGATACCACTGTAATGAACCAAGGATTTTCGACCTTGAAAATCGACATAAACATACCATGTCGAAAACACAGGAACATTATTAGAAAGAATATTAGAGGGTGAGGTAAGAAAAAAAAGAATTATTAGAATAGAAGAAGAAGAAACAGATAACAACACATAGTCTCACATCGCAGCTGAACAAAATATCATGTAGAAATAAAACTTTACTGAGAGCTTTAAAAATACTTACAATCATAAGAGTACATCGTATATCTGGACAGTTATAATAATCTGTCCTCATATACAATCACACAGCGAAATATTTATAATATCATACATCGAAACTCTTCCAGGTCGTCTCCTCATAGCATCTGAAAACCTGAACTTGTATAACTCGGTCTAACCCGAGCATTTTACAAATGCCGGATCAGTCTGGTGAACCAGAGTGAGAAAAACACACTAAGTTTAAAGGTATCACACAACTTGATTTTAACGTCTAAATCTTTTCGAAAGAAAAGGATAATCGTAAGACTGAATCCACACATAAATACGGACGGTTTTTAGCTTACAATAACCCAAAACATTATTGAAAACAATATTACTCTGATATTATGGTAGTGTCTAAATACAAATAAATATCAATTTAGTGGAACGCTTTCATATCACGCTCCACATATATAGTATACAATCAAAACCGCAGGCTCTTATTGGAGAATGGATTTCCTGGCAAGGTATGGGACCACCTTCCCAACAATGTACCACTGGAGATGAATATATTGGGATTCAACAAGAACATCTTGTAACCCAGGCTAAACATGACCGGTCCCTCACTATACTTTGAGAGTACCAAAAATATCATTACCACGGTTGGGGGCCAGCCAACCGAACCGGTAGCATACATACAAAAATAAAAAGGGACAACCAAAGGCATTTGATTTCACCAGATTGGGTAATGATATACCCTTTTGATGGGTGCGACCCACATAGCCATGCAACCTACGATTTTATGCCATTTCCCGGTTGATGAGCTAGAGGTTAAGCTTATCCTTTAGAACAGCACATCTTCATCCACTTTGAATGCCACATCGCCAGATCCGTTAGATATCACTTATTGATATCCACAAAAATACTCAAATTGATAAGAGAATGTGCATTTCTCCATCATCAACTTGGTATGTTTAAAGAAATCAATGTACGTGATTCCTTTGGAAATATTCTTTCAGACACTTGACCATACAAGTCATCCAGGAACATGATGAACCGATGGCACTCTCCTACTACATCCAATATAGGAATCACCCCATGGATCAGTAAGAGAAATCCTTGCAATCTGAAGATTTCAATTATGACAGAATCACACGTTATCATAACTCTGGTGGACAAGACCAGAGAAATTCAACAAGTAACTCTTCCGCTCATAAAGATCAACGGTCTTCAATGCTCCATATCGAATGTCTTCTGATAACTTCACGTATTTATTGGTCGGAATGGTTTTCGAATATAAATTCGATCCCGGCCTTTCCGTACCAACAAGTGTATAGGTCAGATTTGATAGTCGGCCATTTAAATATCAAGTATAGGTATGATTTGATAGTCGATTATTTGACTATCAAATACACTTAAATAAACAACCACTCATTCATAAATATAAAAATGAAGTCACTAATTCAGTACCCAGCATCATTTAGCCTCTTTAATTAACCGTCTGTTAATTAAATTTCTTATAAATCTTCCAATATATGGAATATCACATTTGCTTCTTATTATTGAATAAGAATATTTTCAAAACCATTCATTCAACTTATAATTTTTCCAATACAGTTTATAAAATCATTAACGGAAATCATAACTTATATTTCCCTCAACTCTTCTCGTTTACAAACTAATAACATCCTTGGATAATTATGAAGTCACTCAAGTTGGGGTATTCTATTTACCTCTTAGACCTTGACCAACAACATTCATATCTTCAAAATAGAATGAAGTTTATTAATACCTCTGTTTCCTTTAAAAACTCTATTTGAAATCTCAACCACATTTACTTAGTTATTTAAGTAAACTCTTATTTAAAATTCCCATAATTATAGAAAAAATTCAATAAATATGAGGCCTTGACATTTTACTAGACCTCTTCCTAATGGATCCAATGAATCTTGTTTCGTTAAATTTGGAGTTTGTTTGGCCAGTCGTCTATTCGTTTAACGTTACCCCTGTCTAAATTGTCTAAACAATAAAATAGAACAAAGGCATTTTTGGCCACCGAAGTCATTTACGACATCGGTTTTCCCCAAAATTTGATTTTCTTACAATAATTTCATGATCCGGTTCCAATGAAACTAATTTCATCGAAAAACGTGACCATTTGCAAAAATGGCTATTTTTAACGCTTATATAATATCGAATAAAATATTATTTAAATTTCCAAATAATTCAAATAAATCATAATAAATTATTTTCAACATATATATATCCAAACAGAATATATATACAATTCCAAATATAATTTATACAACTTAATATCATCAATTTTCGAGTTAAACGATTTAAGTTTTCCTTTTAAATATATTAAATAAATGTTATATTTTAATAATGATTTCCACAGCGACTATTTTAAAATTTGAATTGGATATAACTAACAATCTATAACACAGAATCTGGATTTTTCTCTTTTGTATGAAAATTATGTTAAACAAGATTCCAACGTTTCTTGTTTCACAGAAATTCGACTTAAAACCGATTTTATATATCCAGTTAAAGTTAAAAACTCAATATTGCGAACTGTCACGTCATTTCGAGCTCGTTTTAATTTAAATATAAATTAACGTTCAAACTTCGTTTTAATAAACGAATTCAATATTAATAACCGATAATAATCCAAATTAAATATTTAAAATAATAAATTAAATTAAATATTTGGCTACCAAAATACGGGACATTACAAGGAACTTATATATTATAATAATTTTTGCATATCGCAACTAACACTTCAATGGATATTAAGAGTTTTATTACAAAAATTCTTGAAAGCAGGAACTGATCTACTCATCATGAACTATTTCACGATTTTCATCACAACAACACATAAAAGAATGTTGTAATCTACATTTCTTGCTCTTTATCACTACCAAAGTTATTTAAATTCTTCTCGAATTTGCATACTTTCATCATTTATACCTACTGGGTATTGTAAGCATTTTAAACACTTTCACCACTTTAATTAATTCAGTTATCTCTGAAAATACAATGCTCATGGCACTTAACATGTTGTTGACACTCCATGGTGCTTCAGTAACTTCCGTGTGCTTTTGTTATTATCTATATTTCTATTTTTATCTTTTGAACTACAAGTTCATATCTTATGGACTATAGATCCATATATCTTATTTAGGAGAATTTCATGATGGCCAATCATGTTTCTCTCTAATATGGGATTTTAATCCATTTATAAATATAAGCACTTTATTATTTATTAATTTATCATCGTTGATTATTTCTTGTCAGTTCTATACATAATTTATTGAGATCTAAAAGCTTATCATGCTTTAGGTACCTAAACCACTTCTAGGGTTATTTTGACAATCATGTCATGGGTTTCTTTCAAAGCACCTTTAAGTGTTTCTTCAGGAACACTCACCTCCTTTATTTTGCATCTTTATGACTTACTCCAAAGATATTTTTAACTGACTTTTATACCACATTTTAAGCTATGATTTACATCTTTTGATCATTCGAGGATTCAAATTTATATTGAAGAAAATCTATCAGGGACATAATTGATAATTTATGCAAGTTACTTAATACTTTGCATAATTCTATACGTTAGCAAGAATTTAACATCGATTATTCCTTTATCCTCCTCCTCAATGTTGACAAACATTGTCACTTTAAATAATAAAACCAACTTTGGATTCATTTTTGATCCATTATAGCATCATAGCTAGCAAATACATTAGATGTATTTCAATTGTAGGAGAATAGTGCTCTTATTAGTTGATAAGATGCATTCATATAGTGTAGTGACCCAGATTTCCGTAACATCGGAGTTGACTATATACATCATACGTTCAACCCAAATATCACGAAAATACGGAACATTTTTTTTATGAAGAAAGAGATAGAAGAAGAACAGAAATAACAACACAGAATCTCACATCGCAGCGGAACAAATATAATATATATAACATAACTTGAAATATACATCTGTACTTGAATATACATCAATATCAAAGTACATCACTTACAACACAGCAGAAATAACTATAGCTATATGATCCTGAAGCCTCCTGCTCCAAGCTCTTCCAGTATATCTGTAAATTCCTGACTACTTGACTGCCCGTACAAATTTAGGCACCCAAGAGTTTAGGGAAAAACAACAAAGTAAACTCCGGGTCAGTCATGGGACTGGTATGAGTAAACAGTTTAAAACAGTTTCAGAAACTAAATGATATCTCATAAGACCACGCCGTATAACACGGAACGGGGTTTTCCCTTATGAGAATCCAAACGCTTGATTTATCTTTATATCAAAACTCTTTTGATATTATAATAATGTCTAAATCAAGTAGATAACAATCTAGTGGAACGCTTGCATCTCACGTTCCACATATATATACAATCAAAACCGCAAGCACGTATTGGGTAATGGATTTCCAACTATGACAAGGTATGGAAACACCTTCCGCTGGTATATCTCTAGAGGAGAATACACCGAGTTCAACAAGAACATCTTGCAACTCAGCCACACATGACCGACCACTCATTTCGCTTGAGTGTATCGAATGTATATCACCAACGATTGGGATCAGCAACCGTTTCCCGAATGGGTCAGCATCGACAATAGATTTTTAGAAGTAAATGAAACTCTAGATCAGGTGATTATACACCCTAATAGGTGCGACCTACATAGCCATGTTGCCTGCCCGATTTCTGTCATTTACCGGTTGATGAGGCTAGAAGCTACGCTTTATCATCACGCCATATTCACTTCGAATGCCACATCGTCAAATCCATCAAATCACCGATTGACGTCCTCAACAGTACATTACGTGTTAGCTAAAAGAAGTTTCCTTCTCCGCTTCCACTCTTGGTACGGTTGAAGAAATCAATGTACGTGACCTTTCTGGAAATACTCTGTCAGACATTCATCCATACACGTCACCCAGGAACAGGATGAACCGAAGGTACTATTTCTATAAATAGAAAAAGCCCTTGCACTCTACTTCGTCTTCGATTATCTTTATATAATCTGATTCGCACGCTACTGCCGATATGGAGTGGTTCTTCGGATAATAATCCAACCGGTCTCTCCATATTGACAACGATGGTCAAAACTTCGATAGTCTGTGATTTAACTATCGAATAAAAACAAGTGTTTCGATAGTCGATGATTTAACTATCGAATAAAACAAGTGTTCAACCAAACATCCAACAATCACTGAACCTTTAATTAATATTCCATTAATTAAATCTATTCTCTATTTCTTTATCAATATTTGTTAACAAAATATTTTCAATAACCATGTTGGCCCTTTTGCGTTATTTGGAAAACATTTCCGAATATCACCTTCTTTTATTTTCTAGCTTTAGAAATATTCATTATTCTATTTCCAAGCTTTGCACATATTTGGGTTAAAACAGATGTTGTGTAAAACATCGTTACGACAACCCAAATACAGTATTTAACTAATTCTCATTTCACATTGATCTTCGAGCCTGAATCTTGCTGCTTATCGGTATATCATGAAATCAACCAAGTTGGGGTATAATTACCTCTCAGACCTTGACTGAATAACATTTAACGTCAAAACAGACAAGACTACTTACTCGAATAATCAATACCATACAACTGATTATTCACCTTTAAACACATATACATTTTCTCTTTATAATCCTACTAGATTTTATTCTTATACTTCCCTTTTTAATTATACTATTCTATTTCTAAGTTCGTTTTCTTATCGACTTCTATATATTTTGATATGTTAATTTCTAACTATCAAATTATCTTAAAAATATTCTATCTCCTTAAATTCCCGGAAAAATTCGCCATAACCTCCTTTGTACCGGGAGCATCGGGAAATTTCAAATAGCTTTCCCGGTCCTTCTCATCTCAAAAAGAAAAAGAAAAAGAAAAAGACAAGCGGCTTGCCGATACGGCGCATAAAATCTCATATGGAAATTAAATACGTACCTTTTTGTCGGCCATTCTATTTATTTCACTTCTATACTTTATTCCATACCTGTCTCCTGTATATTTATACCTGTCCAATCTATTTTAACTATACCAATCGTTTTAACTAAATTTGTTAATTAAATCTGTTAATTAACTTTTCAGTCTATTTCACCTTCATATTTAAACATGACATGTTCAAATATATTTTAACTGTATATTAACAAATTCTAATTATACTCATACTCTCGTTCCCTTATCGACTTCTTATTCAAATTCCAATTCCATTCTATTTGAATTATTTTTATTTAAACTTCATTTGAATTCTATTTGCATCCCTATATTTAAACTTCATTTGAATTCTATATTCAAATTCTATAGTTAAACTCCATTTGAATTTCTATATTCAAATCTATAGTTTAAAGTCCCTTTGAATTTCTATATTCAAATCTATTTCAATTCCTTATATTCAAAGTCCATTTGAATTCTCTGCATTATTTATAAACAACGTTTATAGCTTCAATTCAAATCCCACCTTTCCATTTATAAACAACGTTTATAAATTCAATTCAAATCCTATCCTTCATTTATAAACAACATTTAAAAATTCGATTCAAATTCCACATTTCCATTTATAAACAAAGTTTATAAATTCAATTACTTGTTTATATATATATTCAAAACAAGTTAATGTTTCTATACTTCATTTAAAATTCAAATTCTATTTATAAAAAATAGAATTCCCCTTTTTAAATTTCAAATACCCTTTTTGATATTTCTATAAATCAATATCCCAAGCCCCAGTGATATTTTAAACAATCAATCAACCAATTTTCAATCATTTGATTTTTAACACATCATATATGAATATATATGAAATCAAACAAACAACAAACAGATAATATATTTTTGAGGAATCCAGTTGGATTCCTCCAACCTGTTTTTTCCTGCATCCACAGACGTTAGTCAACATAGTAATACCCATCCTGCTTCGAGGCAGGATATCGCGGTATGAAGGTCATCCACTAATCATAGCGTGGGGCGTATAGGGTAATCATCAGCTAATGAAACCGCGGGCATCCGCTAATGAGACTGCGGGAATCCAACCAATCATCAACCCAATATATATATAATAGTCAACCAATCCTAAATAACTATATATATTTTAAAACAATCAGACAGCATTCAAACAAGCATAACAATTATTTTTAACTATATAAAAATAACTTCTAAATAAAAGGTGAGTGAGGTTTACTCACCAGAGTTTTTCCTTTGTCGAATACCCATTTAAATCCTGTAACTTCATAGCTACGAATCCTCTCAAATGATTCTACCTAGCACTGAGGATAATTTATTTTATTACCAGTTAAGCTATTATTTATTTAATTTAAATAATTAACCAAATAAATATTTTATCCTATGTATTTTAAATTCTATAAAATTGTATACCTTAATGATCTTAATTTTAAATATCTTACTAATCTAAATTTAAAATTTATATTAGGCTATTACTAACTAAATTTTCCCTTTTTATTTTCAAATTCCATGTTTTGCAGAAAACGAAATTCCTTTTTTCAACAATGTAAAAATCTTATTTTTAATCTATACATTAATCAAACTAAAAACAAGAAATTACCTTAATTCATTTCCCTAATCTCCCTCTTCCGTCACTGATGAGTTCCTGCCGCTCAAACCCAACATCATGGTTACTGCTCAAAACACCGACTAGCTCCCTGTTCGAATACTGTAGTCGCGACTCCAACCACCAGCAGAAAAGGAGCGAACTTTTTGTACATCGATGGTCGCCAAACTCACCTCCACACGAGCGCCTCCTCCTTTCGAACACTGCGTTGCTATTAGATGGACTCAGTTCCCCTTTTTGATGGATCCCATACTTGATTTCACAGTTTGAACACAACTCGCACCTCTTCAACGCCGTTCACAACGATTTGTTCATAGCTCCCTCAAAGCCTATCGCAATTCCTGAATCGAAGAAAAGTTCGATCTTCAAATTACTGAATGCGATAACCCTAGCTGGTGGTTTCGATCGTGCCTACCACTTGAACGCTGCTTCCATTTCAATTACTGATTTCCGCAGTTTTTGATTTGAGGTTTTAAAGATGGAAATGGGGTTTGATTTCCTTCGAATGGTTTTTAAGAGGAGCGGCTTCAGCTGAAGCTTTCGATTTTCTCAGAGGAATTTTCCATTTTGTTTTGGCTATGAACGATAGAACATGGGAAAGGCACGGCTTATTTAAATAGAAAGGGAAAACAAAGTGTGGATTGAGAATTGGACAGCAAGGCCTCCTTGTTTTCTCTTATGTGTTTTGTTTCTATCCACCAACAAAAAGGATTTAATTAAAATTGGAATTAACCAATATGATTAAATAAATTACTTTATTCTGTTGATTTCAAACTTCTATTCGAACACAAAAATAAGTCTGCCTAGGGTTAAACTATTGTGCTAAACACACTGGTACGGGTTTCAAACCCCTATTCGATCATCTGTAGTTGACATTAATTTAAACCAATAAATTAAATTGAAAAAGAATTTAAATTTCTTGATTTAAATAAAATTCAAAACAATTATTTTTTTCGAAAATCGATTAATATTATTCTTCTAATTCAAACAGGAGTTCGAATTAATTATCTAAACTGTTTCTAATCCAGTGTTGACTTTGAATTCGAATAAATTCAATTTCTTATTTCGATAATTTAATATATAAGATATTAAATCGAAATCGATATTTAAATCGATAACGATAATATAAAAATTCATTTATATTATCAACTAAATATTTAAATCCATTCTAAATATTTAAAATTAGTTGGTCGAAATCCCGGGTCAATACAATCTTCCCCACTTAAAATAATTTCGTCCTCGAAATTGCTAAGGTAGAAAAAGTGCTACAAACCCATTAACTTTTCAGAAATTATTTATGTTGATACTCAACATTTCAAGCTTCCTTACATAACTCTCTTTCGAATAAATCCTTATTCGATAACTCCTCCCTTCGAATAACTATATTCGGTAATCTCTCTTTCGAATAACTAGATTCGAAAACCTTTCTTCGAATCAACTATATTCGATAATCTCTATTCAATTTACTCTATTGGATTTTACTCTATTGGATTTTACTCTTTTTGATTAACTCCATCGAATAACTAAATTCGATAACTCCTTCGAATAACCAATATTCTATAACTCACTTCGATTAAACTAATCGATAACTCTTTTGAACAAACAAATTCGATAATTCCTTTAGTTCTATTTGAATAAACTAATATTAGATTTAACTCCATTCGCTTGACTCTAGATCGCAGCGATCACAATGGTTACGCCTGATTCCCCCAGGAAACATCCGACCGCCCTAGGCTATCTGCAGCCCTGCGAATTACGCTAGCAGTCGTACGAAATGGCAGCTTATCCTGAGTAACTATGGTTGACTAACTCTATCTCAATGACTATATTCGATCAACTTTAACTGAATAACTAACACTCAATTAAATCCTAATTCGATTTACTATGTTCAATTAACTCTATCTGGTTAACTCTAAATTTGAATAACAAATATTCGATAAATTCTAATTGAATAACTAACATTCAATTACTCAACGGATTAACCCTAACTGATTAACTCTAACGGGTTAATTCTTACTCTAATCGATTTATTCCAACTCTAATCGATTATTTCTAACTCTAATCGACTTCTCCTATTCGAATAACTCCTATTGGATAACGTTTATTCATTTATAAAGGTTTACTTTTAGTAACGGTTCTTCACTTTATAAATGTTCTCTTTAATAACGTTAATTCACTTATACAAGTGTTGTGTACCCCTTCTATTTAAAACTATCGGTGCTAAAAACCAATCTCTTCTCTATATAAGTTCACACTTATATATTCCATTTATCGAATGATACATATTTAATTTATAAACTGTTATTTATAAATTAATCTTTCCTATTTATCTGTTAAAAACAGATTTCCATTTTCTATTCATCGTCTAAATATTCCTTTGATTAAATTTTATTTATTTAACAAATAAATATCTCATTTATAACATTCTATTTCTTTAACAAATAAATAAATAAATAAATATTTCCGTTGAATCTATTTGTAAATGTTTTACAAATATTCTCTTCTAAATTCTATTTGTAAATGTTTTTACAAGTATTTCTCCTTCTATTTGTTTACACATAACATCCTTTGTATTTGTGTTACAAATATATTTCCTTTATATTTGTTTTACACATATATTTCCTTTATTCACACTCAATTCATATTTCATTCACATTGATTTTACTCAATTTATTCAATTCGATCAATTTAACTTACTTAAGTTAAATTTAATTTCAATCATTCGAATTCCCATTAACTAGTTGCTAATTAACCGTTTTGCCTATTTCACCCTTTTTATTTGAATATAACTTGTTCAAATATATGTCAACTTAATTATAAACTAATCTAATTATATTTTCAACTCGAGTTATATATTCGATTTCGAATATAAATTCTCAATCTCTTTCACTTATTCAAAAACCCAATTTCGATTCAAAATTCCTTTAACTGATTATTTTCCAATTTAGTAATTCTATCTAACCATTTAAAATATGATTTTTGTCTTAAAAATCATTTCACTTACTTCACTGGAGTTCATATTTATTTTATGTCTCCAGCCTGGATTTTTCTAGTGCCAATTCAGATTTTATTTATTTTTAGAAAATCCTTTTACTTATATATATAAACCGTTATGGTTTTATAATAGTTCTGGCGCTGCTTTTCTAAAAATTTGATTTTGACATATCTCAAAATCTATACTACGAAATCCAGATTTTTCTCTTTCATTAGAAAACTATTGTTCAACCGGTCCCGACGATTCTTGTTTCACAGAATTCCGACTTCAATTGAGTTCTGTATACTAAATTGAAGTTCGAATTGCCAATTTACGAACTGCCGCGCTATGGCGAGCTCGTTTTAATTATATTTATAAATATAAACGTTTTAACTTTGTTTATAATAAATTCAACTCCATTTTGATATATTTTTAATATATATCCAATCCATTCCAACGTAATATTCCCGATCTATTTCTCTTCAAATATTCAGGTCCTCTACATTTGCAATATTCAAATTCCATTTGAATTTCTTTATTCAAACTCTATATTTGAATTTCCTCCTATTTAATTTCTATTTGAATTTCTTCTATTCAAATTCTATTTGAATTTCTTATTTTCAATTCCTATTTGAAATCCTTTATTCAAAACCCATTTCAAATCCCTTATTCAAATTCCATTTGAAATCCTATATTCAATTTCTATTTAAATTCCTTTGAATTTAAATTCTATTTCAAACTCTATATTTTCTTGAATTCTAATATTCAACCTCCACTTTATATTCTCTTTGAAATTCTATTTAACCAAATTCCATTTGAATTCTAATATTCAAATCTCTATTTGACTTTTCTTTATTCAAATCCATTTGAATTCCTTTGAATTCAAATTCCATTTCAATTTTTCTTATACAATTTCTATTTGAATTTTCTTTATTCAAATCCTATTTAAATTTCTATGTTCAAATTCTATATTTGAATTCCCTTATATTTGCAATATTCAAATTCTATTAGAATTCCTTTGTTCAAACTCATTTGAATTCCTTTGAATTCAAATTCTATTTCACTTTTATTTGAATTACATATATATTCAAATTCCTTTATTTTACTTCTATTTGAAATCTATATTCCAATTATCATTTCAAATTCCTTTGAAGTTATATAAATATATATATATATTTATATCTATCCCAAATTCAAAACATTTGAATTTTCAAACAGCTTGTTTCTTTTCAAACAAATTTCCATCAAAACTTTTCTAAGGCAGCAATTTATCACTTAGAAACTCGAAAATGAACACCGATGAGGTTGCGATCATCATCAGAATTATTTCCCAGTCACTGAATGAGTTCAGTGCTTTATTTCTTTCAAACTCCATTTAGAAAAATATTTTCCCAACTTCCAGGATTTTAAATTCTGAATTCTGGTAGGAATTCAATTTCAATTCATCACATTTGTATATTTGATTTCATATACAAATTCCATTGGTTATATATATAACTATTTCTGTTTTATAGTCTAATTTGATTATAATCCTAATAATCAACTTGACTATTTAAAAACAATATCGTGTCCAATCTTCTGTTCAAGTGTTTATAAATTTCTATCGACTTCGTGGCGTCCCACGATTCGACCAAAATTTATAATCCACTCAACAGACTAGTCAACACAATATAAAACAGTTTTTATATCAAATAACAAATACGATCTCTCGTATATATATACGCTTAACTCATTCTAGGATACTACTGATCCTATCTCTAATGAGCACATTCCAACAAGCCTAGGTATTCGCGCAACCTAAGCTCTGATACCAACTGTAGTGACCCAGATTTCCGTAACATCGGAGTTGACTATATACATCATACGTTCAACCCAAATATCACGAAAATACGGAACATTTTTTTTATGAAGAAAGAGATAGAAGAAGAACAGAAATAACAACACAGAATCTCACATCGCAGCGGAACAAATATAATATATATAACATAACTTGAAATATACATCTGTACTTGAATATACATCAATATCAAAGTACATCACTTACAACACAGCAGAAATAACTATAGCTATATGATCCTGAAGCCTCCTGCTCCAAGCTCTTCCAGTATATCTGTAAATTCCCGACTACTTGACTGCCCGTACAAATTTAGGCACCCAAGAGTTTAGGGAAAAACAACAAAGTAAACTCCGGGTCAGTCATGGGACTGGTATGAGTAAACAGTTTAAAACAGTTTCAGAAACTAAATGATATCTCATAAGACCACGCCGTATAACACGGAACGGGGTTTTCCCTTATGAGAATCCAAACGCTTGATTTATCTTTATATCAAAACTCTTTTGATATTATAATAATGTCTAAATCAAGTAGATAACAATCTAGTGGAATGATTGCATCTCACGTTCCACATATATATACAATCAAAACCGCAAGCACGTATTGGGTAATGGATTTCCAACTATGACAAGGTATGGAAACACCTTCCGCTGGTATATCTCTAGAGGAGAATACACCGAGTTCAACAAGAACATCTTGCAACTCAGCCACACATGACCGACCACTCATTTCGCTTGAGTGTATCGAATGTATATCACCAACGATTGGGATCAGCAACCGTTTCCTGAATGGGTCAGCATCGACAATAGATTTTTAGAAGTAAATGAAACTCTAGATCAGGTGATTATACACCCTAATAGGTGCGACCTACATAGCCATGTTGCCTGCCCGATTTCTGTCATTTACCGGTTGATGAGGCTAGAAGCTACGCTTTATCATCACGCCATATTCACTTCGAATGCCACATCGTCAAATCCATCAAATCACCGATTGACGTCCTCAACAGTACATTACGTGTTAGCTAAAAGAAGTTTCCTTCTCCGCTTCCACTCTTGGTACGGTTGAAGAAATCAATGTACGTGACCTTTCTGGAAATACTCTGTCAGACATTCATCCATACACGTCACCCAGGAACAGGATGAACCGAAGGTACTATTTCTATAAATAGAAAAAGCCCTTGCACTCTACTTCGTCTTCGATTATCTTTATATAATCTGATTCGCACGCTACTGCCGATATGGAGTGGTTCTTCGGATAATAATCCAACCGGTCTCTCCATATTGACAACGATGGTCAAAACTTCGATAGTCTGTGATTTAACTATCGAATAAAAACAAGTGTTTCGATAGTCGATGATTTAACTATCGAATAAAACAAGTGTTCAACCAAACATCCAACAATCACTGAACCTTTAATTAATATTCCATTAATTAAATCTATTCTCTATTTCTTTATCAATATTTGTTAACAAAATATTTTCAATAACCATGTTGGCCCTTTTGCGTTATTTGGAAAACATTTCCGAATATCACCTTCTTTTATTTTCTAGCTTTAGAAATATTCATTATTCTATTTCCAAGCTTTGCACATATTTGGGTTAAAACAGATGTTGTGTAAAACATCGTTACGACAACCCAAATACAGTATTTAACTAATTCTCATTTCACATTGATCTTCGAGCCTGAATCTTGCTGCTTATCGGTATATCATGAAATCAACCAAGTTGGGGTATAATTACCTCTCAGACCTTGACTGAATAACATTTAACGTCAAAACAGACAAGACTACTTACTCGAATAATCAATACCATACAACTGATTATTCACCTTTAAACACATATACATTTTCTCTTTATAATCCTACTAGATTTTATTCTTATACTTCCCTTTTTAATTATACTATTCTATTTCTAAGTTCGTTTTCTTATCGACTTCTATATATTTTGATATGTTAATTTCTAACTATCAAATTATCTTAAAAATATTCTATCTCCTTAAATTCCCGGAAAAATTCGCCATAACCTCCTTTGTACCGGGAGCATCGGGAAATTTCAAATAGCTTTCCCGGTCCTTCTCATCTCAAAAAGAAAAAGAAAAAGAAAAAGACAAGCGGCTTGCCGATACGGCGCATAAAATCTCATATGGAAATTAAATACGTACCTTTTTGTCGGCCATTTTATTTATTTCACTTCTATACTTTATTCCATACCTGTCTCCTGTATATTTATACCTGTCCAATCTATTTTAACTATACCAATCGTTTTAACTAAATTTGTTAATTAAATCTGTTAATTAACTTTTCAGTCTATTTCACCTTCATATTTGAACATGACATGTTCAAATATATTTTAACTGTATATTAACAAATTCTAATTATACTCATACTCTCGTTCCCTTATCGACTTCTTATTCAAATTCCAATTCAATTCTATTTGAATTATTTTTATTTAAACTTCATTTGAATTCTATTTGCATCCCTATATTTAAACTTCATTTGAATTCTATATTCAAATTCTATAGTTAAACTCCATTTGAATTTCTATATTCAAATCTATAGTTTAAAGTCCCTTTGAATTTCTATATTCAAATCTATTTCAATTCCTTATATTCAAAGTCCATTTGAATTCTCTGCATTATTTATAAACAACGTTTATAGCTTCAATTCAAATCCCACCTTTCCATTTATAAACAACGTTTATAAATTCAATTCAAATCCTATCCTTCATTTATAAACAACATTTAAAAATTCGATTCAAATTCCACATTTCCATTTATAAACAAAGTTTATAAATTCAATTACTTGTTTATATATATATTCAAAACAAGTTAATGTTTCTATACTTCATTTAAAATTCAAATTCTATTTATAAAAAATAGAATTCCCCTTTTTAAATTTCAAATACCCTTTTTGATATTTCTATAAATCAATATCCCAAGCCCCAGTGATATTTTAAACAATCAATCAACCAATTTTCAATCATTTGATTTTTAACACATCATATATGAATATATATGAAATCAAACAAACAACAAACAGATAATATATTTTTGAGGAATCCAGTTGGATTCCTCCAACCTGTTTTTTCCTGCATCCACAGACGTTAGTCAACATAGTAATACCCATCCTGCTTCGAGGCAGGATATCGCGGTATGAAGGTCATCCACTAATCATAGCGTGGGGCGTATAGGGTAATCATCCGCTAATGAAACCGCGGGCATCCGCTAATGAGACTGCGGGAATCCAACCAATCATCAACCCAATATATATATAATAGTCAACCAATCCTAAATAACTATATATATTTTAAAACAATCAGACAGCATTCAAACAAGCATAACAATTATTTTTAACTATATAAAAATAACTTCTAAATAAAAGGTGAGTGAGGTTTACTCACCAGAGTTTTTCCTTTGTCGAATACCCATTTAAATCCTGTAACTTCATAGCTACGAATCCTCTCAAATGATTCTACCTAGCACTGAGGATAATTTATTTTATTATCAGTTAAGCTATTATTTATTTAATTTAAATAATTAACCAAATAAATATTTTATCCTATGTATTTTAAATTCTATAAAATTGTATACCTTAATGATCTTAATTTTAAATATCTTACTAATCTAAATTTAAAATTTATATAAGGCTATTACTAACTAAATTTTCCCTTTTTATTTTCAAATTCCATGTTTTGCAGAAAACGAAATTCCTTTTTTCAACAATGTAAAAATCTTATTTTTAATCTATACATTAATCAAACTAAAAACAAGAAATTACCTTAATTCATTTCCCTAATCTCCCTCTTCCGTCACTGATGAGTTCCTGCCGCTCAAACCCAACATCATGGTTACTGCTCAAAACACCGACTAGCTCCCTGTTCGAATACTGTAGTCGCGACTCCAACCACCAGCAGAAAAGGAGCGAACTTTTTGTACATCGATGGTCGCCAAACTCACCTCCACACGAGCGCCTCCTCCTTTCGAACACTGCGTTGCTATTAGATGGACTCAGTTCCCCTTTTTGATGGATCCCATACTTGATTTCATAGTTTGAACACAACTCGCACCTCTTCAACGCCGTTCACAACGATTTGTTCATAGCTCCCTCAAAGCCTATCGCAATTCCTGAATCGAAGAAAAGTTCGATCTTCAAATTACTGAACGCGATAACCCTAGCTGGTGGTTTCGATCGTGCCTACCACTTGAACGCTGCTTCCATTTCAATTACTGATTTCCGCAGTTTTCGATTTGAGGTTTTAAAGATGGAAATGGGGTTTGATTTCCTTCGAATGGTTTTTAAGAGGAGCGGCTTCAGCTGAAGCTTTCGATTTTCTCAGAGGAATTTTCCATTTTGTTTTGGCTATGAACGATAGAACATGGGAAAGGCACGGCTTATTTAAATAGAAAGGGAAAACAAAGTGTGGATTGAGAATTGGACAGCAAGGCCTCCTTGTTTTCTCTTATGTGTTTTGTTTCTATCCACCAACAAAAAGGATTTAATTAAAATTGGAATTAACCAATATGATTAAATAAATTACTTTATTCTGTTGATTTCAAACTTCTATTCGAACACAAAAATAAGTCTGCCTAGGGTTAAACTATTGTGCTAAACACACTGGTACGGGTTTCAAACCCCTATTCGATCATCTGTAGTTGACATTAATTTAAACCAATAAATTAAATTGAAAAAGAATTTAAATTTCTTGATTTAAATAAAATTCAAAACAATTATTTTTTTCGAAAATCGATTAATATTATTCTTCTAATTCAAACAGGAGTTCGAATTAATTATCTGAACTGTTTCTAATCCAGTGTTGACTTTGAATTCGAATAAATTCAATTTCTTATTTCGATAATTTAATATATACGATATTAAATCGAAATCGATATTTAAATCGATAACGATAATATAAAAATTCATTTATATTATCAACTAAATATTTAAATCCATTCTAAATATTTAAAATTAGTTGGTCGAAATCCCGGGTCATTACATATAGTATTGCTTATTCCCTTTCAATGATCTAATGACTTGAAGGAATTTTCTATCATTTGAATATGCACATGACTTCAGGTCATTCAATGCAAATGTCAATCGACTTTCTAAAATATAAAATAATATATGCATAATTTATAATACGAGCTCATAACAACTTCAGGTTGTTAATTAAATATTCGCATATATGTGTATATACTTGCGTCCACGTATTACATATGTAATTGATTTGCATATTCTCTCTCATCCAAGGTATTGTTTTTAGAACAAAATGTTTATAATGTTCCAATCATTAATTTTTGCTTATCAAGTAATGTCAACGTGAATCTTAAAGATCGTTTCATAATATCCAAAATATCTGATTTGGAACTATATTGAAATTCTGGTTCAAATGAAATATATGAACAACTTCGAGTTGTTAATCCATATTGAACTTCTAGTTCAAATAATATATAAACAATTTCAAATTTTTTAAACTGTATTGAATTTCTGGTTAAAATAAAATATATAAACAACTTCAAGTTGTTAAAATTTATTCTTCAACATAATATGTAAATATAAATATATAAGCAAGATACAACTCATTTTGAAAATTGTGAAATCTTTGGATATCAATTTTATTAATGTTATTATTTCAGACAGTTACAATAAAGCTTCAGGCTTTTAAATTATGAAGTATTTCAAGTTCATTGGTTAAGAAACTTCAACTTCCTATGCATATATATAAACATACATATAATATCTAGTTTATTAATTTATGACGAACTTCTAGTTCTCAACCTTTTAACATACTTCTAATTTAGAAGCTTTTACATTCCTACTAATTGTCAAGATTTCAAACTGTAAACTTCACCAAAAAAAAGTTTCTTTTTTCATAATCCAAGACTTCGGGTTTCAAATCTGAGATATACAACTTTTTACAATACATTAGATATTGGTTGCCAAATACATTGACTAATAATACATATGCCTATTCTTATTCCAAACACAAACATACATCATTTAACTGAGACGTTACCGCGAAATCCGGTAGGCTTTGCAACCATCCCTTCATCCTCCAGTACAACAGGTAAAACCTACTGTGGCTCACACTGGTCCCCCAGCCCCTTGTTTTACGGCGACCCTCTCGAGTCTCGCGCCTACTGGCTAACCAACGCTCTAAACTGCGACATGTAGGGGTAAGAGTCTCCCGTTCGCCACAAAACCACAAAGCGAGAATCCCCTATCATGCGTACCCGGCCTACTCAGGGCCAGCAACAAGGACTGGTATGAGAAATCTACTCAACACATTCAAAATATGGCTAATCACAGGACCACGCCACTTTCGTGAAACGGGTTTACTCCATTGGATTGCCAGTGCTTTAAAACAAATCATTCTTTTAAACATCGCAATGCTTTTTATAAATATGAAGCCATTATAAGACTCAGTTCCCATCACACAATGCAACACAAACCGGAGGATAGAGTTTTTACCTTATAATGGCCAAAATATGCTTGATACGAATAAAACAAAAGCATTTGATATTATTACAAGTGTTTGTATCTTTCAATAGCAATTTCAAATCATAAGTATTAATCATAGACGGTATTAATGCCCCATACCACTATGTCGCCATATATAGGTATACAATCAAAACCGCACGATGTCATATTTGGAAATTGGATTTCCGTCATGAACCAAGGCAAAAGATAATCCTTACCGACTTCGAGACTTCCTAGCCCGAGCCTCAGGATCAGAGCTCGAGTGACCCTTGGATCGTCAGGGCCGATCCACCAATGTGGATTAAAATTCCTGAACAATGTGTTTCCCCGCCCTTTGGGGTGTAAGTGAGCCAACGAATGACTCCATCGGACCCGGATCGTCCGATCTAACCGAGGCGCCTCGCAACGGCAACAACCACATAAGTGAAACTCGTCAGGGCGTGTAAAACCACTGACGCCACTTCTAGCTAGGAAGAAACGCATGTCCCCCCTGAGGTCCTCTCCCGTTTCTGGTTCAAACCGGGGTGTGAGGCTCGCGATTTCATGTCATACACAAAGCTACGCCACACAGGCGGTGCTTTGATCATCACCACAAGACTTTGCTTTTCAACAGAAGCCCTGATCACTGCATCTTAGCATGCCACACAGGCAATTCACACCGTGCAACTGATGGCTATCAATCACACAGAATAAATTCCAATGTCGGACACACTATCCATTTACAAGTCTATTCCGGGTCTGAACGAAACCAGAGGCACTATATACCTTGCAAACCCATCGATCACCACGTACGTCTGGACGATCACCACTCATTATCCATATTTCGGGATGCCTCCCAATCAGGACCTCGGTTACCATCCAAACGAGGTGAAGATCTCCGGTCTTCGACCACCGTCTTCATCTTCGATTTCTTATCGTCGATTCAGTTATTCAGAATGGGATAAACCCGGTCTTTCTAAGCAACTCGCGTATATAATAAACAAGTGCAACAATAACATACATACGCATCATTTCAATTCATTAGTCACTAACCGTTAATCAGTAAGAGAACGATTTCCCAAATATTAACCCCGAAGGCCGAAACCAACATCAGATCAACACCCAGGAAACCATTCGACTTAGCTAACCTTCAGTTAATTTCTAAATCACATCCATATTGTTTATAATATTTTATAACGATTTATCGCTATTTTTATTTATTTTAAAATAGCCAATTTACTCAAAACGACGCTTCGGGCCATAACGCGGCCGTGGCGCTATTTTTCTTCAGATTTGATTTACACATATCTGAAAATCTAACCGTTGGATCTTCACAAAATTTACATCATTAGAAAGATCTTTTCAAAATGAATCCAACGGTTCCAGTTTTGGGAAATTCCGACGGTCGGACATCCCGGTATAATCATTTGAAGTTTCGATTCCAAAATACGAACTGCAGCATCGTAATTCGATTAAATATAATTATATTTTTATATATATATAAATATAATCGATTCCGGCGCTGTTTTTCTTCAGATTTGAATTAAACATTCCAAACAATCCAACCGTTGGATTTTTACAAAGTTGGTGCCGTTGGAAAGATATTTCCAAAACGAACCCAACTGTTGCGATTTCGGGAAAATCCGATGGTCGGATCTCCCGGTATAATCGTTTGGTCACGGTTTTAAAATACGAACTGCAGCGTCGTTATTCGATATATTTCAATTCCGTTTATATATATATATATATATATATATATATATATATATATATATATCGATTCTTCGATTTCAAAACCATATGAATTTCATACATTTGATAAAAATGATATTTTTATCTAACTTTTTTCTATTTCTACACTTCACTATTTTTAACACTTCATGTATATAATAAAAATATGATTTTTAATGTAAAACAATTTATTTCAAAACTCGACTATTTTATATAGTTAATATAGGGGATAAAAATAGGATTTTTATCATAAAACAATTTATTTCAAAACAAGATGATTTTGTAAATTTCTTATTGATGATAAAAAATGGGATTTTTATTATAAAACAATTTCTTTCAAAATATGAATACCATTCAACACGTGAATTTAAATTCAACAAATGAATATCGATTCAACACATGAAGGTTTTCTATAGTTTATATAAATCGATAAAAAGGTGATTTTTATATTTAAAACACGAATACCATTCAATACATGAATTTCAATTCAACGAATGAATATCGATTCAACACATGAAGGTTTTCTATAGTTTGTATATATAGATAAAAATGTGATTTTTATATTTAAAAACACGAATACCATTCAACACATGAATTTCAATTCAACGAATGAATTTCGATTCAACACATGAAGGTTTTCTATAGTTTGTATATATATATATAAAGGTGATTTTTATATTTAAAACACGAATACCATTCAACACATGAATTTCAATTCAACGAATGAATTTCGATTCAACACATGAAGGTTTTCTATAGTTTGTATATATATATATATATATATATATATATATATATATAAAAAGGTGATTTTTATATTTAAAACACGAATACCATTCAACACATGAATTTCAATTCAACGAATGAATATCGATCCAACACATGACGGTTTTCTATTCAACGAATAAATATAATTTCAACAAATGAAAATAATTCAAACACATGAATGTTATCAAAAATTTCGGCAGCATAACGGCAGGGTAGTTCAAACCGGGGCCGTCCCTAGTACGGCTCCTTGCTCTACCTTAAAGCCTCGCAGATTTTGACAATGGGGATTCATGCATCTAGTTCGCACGCAGGCAGCATGTATATTTATTTCATTTCCACAAACTAATCCTATGTGGTTTCAACCAAATATTTCTTAACCACAAACGGGTATTTTTCAACCACAATCAATCAATATCAACCACAAACAATTCCAATCAACCATTCGCTATCAATCAATTTTCACACCAATCACAACCAATAAATATCGTCCATGGTTTGTGGACGAGGGGCGTGTATATATATATATATATATATATATATATATATATATATATATATATATATATATATATATTTATATTTATATTTATAAATAGCAATTCACTTCTATTTCAACACATATATAATTTTTACAACGCATATATAATTTTTACAACGCATATATAACTTATACATCGAACGTACAACTTATAAAATGCTTATACATGAGGTGTATAATGCTTATATAACTCATACATCGACTATATAATTTATACATCGTCGTTTTCCATATCGTTTATAAATTAGATATCTCACATTGGGTTCCACTCCACCAAAAATAGCAGAAGGCTCAGAAAAATATGCAGTCTCTTCTAGAAGGTAGAAGATGTCCACACGGGTCCACTGTCTCTTGTTTCACTGAATTTCGTCAAGAAACGAAAAAGATATGATTTTTACAAGTTTGCAACGGTTTAAAAGTGCTAAAATTGATTTAAATATACTCAGCCGATTACCTTCCAAATCGTTCGAATCTAGGTCTTCATTTAACTTCAAATCCGTAGATCGAGGTTCAGATCAGGTTATACAACGTCGAAGGCCTAGGAGCAGGCTACCCACGCCTGGTGGTGGCGTTGGGTTCGAACCACCTTGGAGAGAGAAAACAAGGCCGACGCGACGTGACTTCAAGGGGCTTGATCTCCTCGACCGCTCGACGATGGGGGCTGAGACCTGGTCGTATTTGAAGAGGAAGGAGAGCTGGACAAAAACCCTAACTGGCGGAGGGGCTAAAAGTCGAGGAGGCGTTCGGAAATTGGGTTTGAAAGTTTGAATGGCAGCCGCCGTTAATTGGACGGAGAAAAAGGGGTTTTCAATTTTTTTATATTTTTAAAATTATGAAAGGAATAATTTGATTGGCCGGGGCTTTTAAAAGGGGATTTTCTAATACGACCTCCAATCTGAACCCAATGACTGTCGTCCCTAGCGTTTTACCCCCATTCCGAACACAATGGGATATGTTTCGTAGGCCCAGTCGACTGTTTCAGTCAGTTTCCATTCAAAATTAAAATATAAAACATTCAATATTCGATTTGAACGTACATTTCAATTTGCCAGGGCCACAAACTGATTCGAAAAATTTCAGAAAAATAAATCTAGCTATGTTTTGACGATATGGTCCAAACAAAACTAGTTTCGTCAAATTCTGAGACCGTTTACAAAAAGGCCCATTTCTGGTCGATCAAATTTAACTGTAATTGACCAAAACACGTTTTCCTTTGCCACGCTCACATACTAGCTTCAAAAATTATGAAATTTGAAACCTAGCAATAACTTCTCATCCCGGATCCAACAAAAGTGGTTTCGTCGAATTCCGAGGTCGTTTGCAAAATGGCCATTTTCACGGGCTATATAAATTCCATAGCGACCTTTCTGAAAATTCATTTGGCTATAACTTCCCACTATGAAACTTCGATTTTTCAGATTTGTTAGAAAGATATTCACTAACATATTTAAATATTTTTGGTTTCACTCAAATCCGTTTTGTTTTGCACCCGGTACAGTCAGTCAAAGTTTGAATTCAAATTTTGAAACTGCAGGGCCATTTCAGGCCTTGTTTATAATTAAAATTAATTATATTCCTTTTCAATTGTCGATTCAAACTCAGTTTTCATTGCTATCATTTAAAATATTTATTTTAAATATTTTAAATCCATTATTTTAGCCAATTTAAAAATTTTAAATTGGTTCAGATTTTCCGGGTCGTTACAATCTCCACTACTTAAAACTTTTCGTCCCCGAAAAGGAACAAAGTCGAAAGTGGTTTGATTAATCAACTCTTCGTTCGATCTGGCTTCCATTCTCCAACTTTTCAGTTTCTGAGAATTTTCAAATCCTTCAAAATTTTGGCTAACACCCGGAATTTTCGAAAAATTTCGCCATAACCTCCTTTGTACGGGGAGGGGTTTGGAAATTTATTGGGCCGTATTAGGTACCCAATAAATCCCAATAAGCATACACATATTTATAGTGATATATTCTGGTGTTTACAGGGGAGCGTGTATTGATAATAACTCCAGAGAATAAATTCTCATCACCCTGTCAAAGCCTGAGGGAGTGTGTATTTTAAATGCTCCAGAGGATAAATCCTCGTCACCTCGTCCCGTGTGGGAAATAAATAGTCCATGTGCCGTACCTAATAACTAGAGAGACGTGATTATTGTCAACTCCAGACCCATGTGGGGTTTTTATTAATCTGGCAATTTTATCGTTACAATTTAAATATTCCATATCAGTCATCAGTTCAACCTGTAAAATATAGTCATCGCCATACAAGCCTCTCGCTCGTATGGTAAATCTTCCACCTCGTCACACAAGCTCCAAATGCTTATGTGGTATATGATGAAGTATGCCTATCTTCCAGAAGTATGTCATGTAATGTAGTTCAAAATTAATTGTTACTATCCTATGGCGACATTTATTATTACACACAGAATAACCAGCACTTCGCATCCAATGGCATTCACAAGAGTTGATATAATAATATTTCACATCCAACTCATTAAGGTTTACCTATTTGTCGGGCACGCAAATAAAATCTTTACTCAACAGCTATCCATTTACCTATTCAAACATATATAATGCACATGTATATATTTCTAACTATTTTTAACTCAGTTCAATGTGTGATTTAAATAAATAAATTCTACCATTATTCTCTTATTGATTAAATTAACTATCGTTCTAATAATTTAATTAATCAAATCAACCATCACACAACACCAAAAAAACAATTTGTTTTTTACTTTTCAAATATATACCTTTTGATATGTTCAAAAATTATATTTCTAAAACCAAACTAGATATATAATCACAAATACGTTATTTATAAACATATAACTCTCGATTCGTTCTGGGGCACTTCTGACCCCATCTCTAACGAGTTATTCTGCTATATTCATACTAGGATATTACTGATCCTATCTGTAATGAGTTACTCATCCTAGAACAATACTGATTCTATCTCTGACGAGTTCGTTAATGTGTTATATACCAGAGCCAATCTTAACCAAAGCTCTGATAACAAATGAGACGTTACCGCAAAATCCGGTAGGCTTTGCAACCATCCCTTCATCCTCCAGTACAGCAGGTAAAACCTACCGTGGCTCACACTGGTCCCCCAGCCCCTTGTTTTACGGCGACCCTCTCGAGTCTCGCGCCTACTGGCGAACCAACGCTCTAAACTGCAATATGTAGGGGTAAGAGTCTCTCATTCGCCACCAAACCGCGAAGCGAGAATCCCCTATCATGCGTACCCGGACTACCCAGGGCCATCAACAAGGACTGGTATGAGAAATCTACTCAACACATTCAAAATATGGCTAATCACAGGACCACACCACTTTCGTGGAATGGGTTTACTCCATTGGATTGCCAGTGCTTTAAAACAAATCATTCTTTTAAACATTGCAATGCTTTTTATAAAAATGAAGCCATTATAAGACTCAGTTCCCATCACACAATGCAACGCAAACCGGAGGATAGATTTTTTACCTTATAATGGCCAAAATATGCTTGATACGAATAAAAAAAAAGCATTTGATATTATTACAAGTGTTTGTATCTTTCAATAGCAATTTCAAATGATAAGTATCAATCATAGACGGCATTAATGCCCCATACCACTATGTCGCCATATATAGGTATACAATCAAAACCGCACGATGTCGTATTTGGAAATTGGATTTCCGTCATGAACCAAGGCAAAAGATAGTCCTTACTGACTTCGAGACTTCCTAGCCCGAGCCTCAGGATCAGAGCTCGAGTGACCCTTGGATCGTCAGGGCCGGTCCACCGATGTGGATTAAAATTCCTGAACAATGCGTTTCCCCGCCCTTTGGGGCGTAAGTGAGCCAACGAATGACTCCATCGAACCCGGATCGTCCGATCTAACCGAGGCGCCTCGCAACAGCAACAACCACATAAGTCAAACTTGTCAGGGCGTGTAAAACCACTGACGCCACTTCTAGCTAGGAAGAAAAGCATGTCCCCCCTGAGGTCCTCTCCCGTTTCTGGTTCATACCGGGGTGTGAGGCTCGCGATTTCACGTTATACAAAAAGCTACGCCACACAGGCGGTGCTTTGATCATCACCACAAGACTTTGCTTTTCAACAAAAGCCCTGATCACTGCATCTTAGCATGCCTTATTGGCAATTCACACCGTGCAATTGATGGCTATCAATCACACAGAATTAATTCCAATGTCGGACACACTATCCATTTACAAGTCCGTTCTGGGTTTGAACGAAACCGGAGGCACTATATACCTCGCAAACCATCGATCACCACGTACGTTTGGACGATCACCACTCATTATCCATATTTCGGGATGCCTCTCAATCAGGACCTCGGTTACCATCCAAACGAGGTGACGATCTCCGGTCCTCGACCACCGTCTTCATCTTCGATTTCTTATCATCGATTCAGTTATTCAGAATGGGATAAACCCGGTCTTTCTGAGCAACTCGCGTATATAATAAACAAGTGCAACATTAACATACATACGCATCATTTCAATTCATTAGTCACTAACCGTCAATCAGTAAGAGAACGATTTCCCAAATATTGACCCCAAAGGCCGAAACCAACATCAGATCAACACCTAGGAAACCATTCGACTTAGCTAACCTTCAGTTAATTTCTAAGTCACATCCATATTGTTTATAATATTTTATAACGATTTATCGCTATTTTTATTTATTTTAAAATAGCCAATTTACTCAAAACGACGCTTCGGGCCATAACGCGGCCGTGGCGCTGTTTTTCTTCAGATTTGATTTACACATATCTGACAATCTAACCGTTGGATCTTCACAAAATTTACATCATTAGAAAGATCTTTTCAAAACGAATCCAATGGTTCCAGTTTCGGGAAATTCCGACGGTCGGACCTCCCGGTATAATCGTTTGAAGTTTCGATTCCAAAATACGAACTGCAGCGTCGTTATTCGATTAAATATATATATATATATAATCGATTCCGGCGCTGTTTTTCTTCAGATTTGAATTAAACATTCCAAACAATCCAACCGTTGGATTTTTACAAAGTTGGTGCCGTTGGAAAGATATTTCCAAAGCGAACCCAACGGTTGCGATTTCGGGAAAATCCGATGGTCGGATCTCCCGGTATAATCGTTTGAAGTCACGGTTTCAAAATACGAACTGCAGCGTCGTTATTCGATATATTTCGATTCTATTTATATATGTATATATATCGATTCTTCGATTTCAAAACCATATGAATTTCATACATTTGATAAAAATGATATTTTTATCTAACTGTTTTCTATTTCTACACTTCACTATTTTTAACACTTCATGTATATAATAAAAATATGATTTTTAATGTAAAACAATTTATTTCAAAACTCGACTATTTTATATAGTTAATATAGGGGATAAAAATAGGATTTTTATCATAAAACAATTTATTTCAAAACAAGATGATTTTGTAAATTTCGTATTGATGATAAAAAATGGGATTTTTATTATAAAACAATTTCTTTCAAAATATGAATACCATTCAACACATGAATTTCAATTCAACAAATGAATATCGATTCAACACATGAAGGTTTTCTATAGTTTATATAAATCGATAAAAAGGTGATTTTTATATTTAAAACACGAATACCATTCAACACATGAATTTCAATTCAACGAATGAATATCGATTCAACACATGAAGGTTTTCTATAGTTTGTATATATAGATAAAAATGTGATTTTTATATTTCAAAACACGAATACCATTCAACACATGAATTTCAATTCAACGAATGAATTTCGATTCAACACATGAAGCTTTTCTATGGTTTGTATATATATATATATATATAAAGGTGATTTTTATATTTAAAACACGAATACCATTCAACACATGAATTTCAATTCAACGAATGAATTTCGATTCAACACATGAAGGTTTTCTATAGTTTGTATATATATATAAAAAGGTGATTTTTATATTTAAAACATGAATACCATTCAACACATGAATTTCAATTCAACGAATGAATATCGATTCAACACATGACGGTTTTCTATTCAACGAATAAATATAGTTTCAACAAATGAAAATAATTCAAACACATGAATATTATCAAAAATTTCGGCAGCATAACGGCAGGGTAGTTAAAACCAGGGTTGTCCCTAGTACGGCTCCTCGCACTACCTTAAAGCCTCGCTGCTTTTGACAATGGGGATTCATGCATCTAGTTCGCACGTAGGCAGCATGTATATTTATTTTATTTCCACAAACTATTCCTACGTGGTTTCATCCAAATATTTCTCAACCACAAATGGGTATTTTTCAACCACAATCAATCAATATCAACCACAAACAATTCCAATCAACCATTCGCTATCAATCAATTTTCACACCAATCACAACCAATAAATATTGTCCATGGTTTGTGGACGAGGGGCGTGTATATATATATATATATATATATATATATATTTATATATAGCAATTCACTTCTATTTCAACACATATATAATTTTTACAACGCATATATAATTTTTACAACGCATATATAACTTATACATCAAACGTACAACTTATACAACGCTTATACATGAGGTGTACAATGCTTATATAACTCATACATCGACTGTATAATTTATACATCGTCGTTTTCCATATCGTTTATAAATTAGAAATCTCACATTGGGTTCCACTACAGCAAAAATAGTAGAAGGCTCAGAAAAATATGCGGTCTCTTCTAGAAGGTAGAAGACGTCCACACGGGTCCACTGTCTCTTGTTTCACTGCATTTCGTCAAGAAACGAAAAAGACATGATTTTTACAAGTTTGCAATGGTTTAAAAGTGCTAAAATTGATTTAAATATATTCAGCCGATTACCTTTCCAAATCGTTCAAATCTAGGTCTTCATTTAACTTCAAATCCGTAGATCGAGGTTCAGATCAGGTTATACGACGTCGAAGGCCTAGGAGCAGGCTACCAACGCCTGGTGGTGGCGTTGGGTTCGAACCACCCTGGAGAGAGAAAACAAGGCCGACGCGACGTGACTTCAAGGGGCTCGATCTCCTCGACGATGGGGGCTGAGACCTGGTCGGATTTGAAGAGGAAGGAGAGCTGGACAAAAACCCTAACTGGCGGAGGGGCTGAAAGTGGAAGTGGCGGTCGGAAATTGGGTTTGAAAGTTTGAATGGCAGCCGTCGTTAATCGGATGGAAAAAAAGGGGTTTTCGATTTTTTTATATTTTTAAAATTATGAAAGGAATAATTTGATTGGCCGGGGCTTTTAAAAGGGGGTTTTCTAACACGACCTCCAATCCGAACCAGACGACTGTTGTCCCTAGCGTTTTACCCCCATTCCGAACACAATGGGATATGTTTCATAGGCCCATTCGACTGTTTCAATCAGTTTCCATTCAAATTAAAATCTAAAACATTCAATATTCGATTTGAACGTACATTTCAATTTGCCAGGGCCACAAACTGATTCGAAAAATTCCAGAAAAATAAATCTAGCTACTTTTTGATGATACGGTCCCAACAAAACTAGTTTCGTCAAATTCTGAGACCATTTGCAAAATGGCCCATTTCTGGTCGATCCAATTTAACTATAATTGACCAAAACACGTTTTCCTTTGCCACGCTCGCATACTAGCTTAAAAAATTATGAAATTTGAAACCTAGCAATAACTTCTCATCCCGGATCCAACAAAAGTTGTTTCGTCGAATTCCGAGGTCGTTTGCAAAATGGCCATTTTCATGGGCTATATAAATTCCATAGCGACCTTTCTGAAAATTCATTCGGCCATAACTTTTTCTTCCCGCTATGAAACTTCGATTTTTCAGATTCGTTAGAAAGATATTCACTAACAAATTTAAATATTTTTGGTTTCACTCAAATCCGTTTTGTTTTGCACCCGGTACAGTCCGTAAAAGTTTGAATTCAAATTTTGAAACTGCAGGGCCATTTCAGGCCTTGTTTATAATTAAAATTAATTATATTCCTTTTCAATTGTCGATTCAAACTCAGTTTTCATTGCTATCATTTAAAATATTTATTTTAAATTTTAAAATCCATTATTTTAGCCAATTTAAAAAATTTAAATTGGTTCAGATTTTCCGGGTCGTTACATTGACTTAAAATAGACAATGCTTTTAACACATTTATAATAATATGGCAATAAAATATATATTACCATAACGATACATTTAACGCATTTATTATAAAAATAATGGAAATAAAATACGGTCTAAATATATGAATCAAATAAATAAATTTTACTTAAATCAACATAACAAAATTTGGATCTAGCTAGAGTATTAATCAACGACAAAATTGAAATAAACAACTTATAGTTGTACTGCATTCCCAATAATCATATTTTCTAAAATACCATATATATGCATAATGTCTAATCGAGAATTGAGTAAAAGTGCATAATTATAGAACCAAGATTTTACATTCTTTGATATGAATAATTCCATAAACTTGCAGATCTGTACATAAAATTCACAACATAAAAATTATATGTTTTAGGTTCAAATTATACAATCCATATAAAAATCTTTTAGATCTTTCTATTCATATCAAAATTAGCTCTTACCATTATAGAAACCATAGGTTCTAAATTTTCATTTTTATAACAAAAATTGCTTGTGCATACACTTCAGGTATTTAAGATCAATATTCAAATCTTGCCTTATGATCTTCGAGATGCATATTTTCTGTAATCATTAAATTTTCATCATCGTTTTCTCATTTGCATATGAACTTCAGGTTCTTCATTTGCATATGAACTTCAGATTCCTAATTTGCATATGAAGTTCAGGTTCCTCATTTGCATATGAGCTTCAAGTTCCTCATTTGCATATGAACTTCAGGTTCCTATTTGCATATGAACTTCAGGTTCCTTATTTGAAAAAAAATTGTATATGAACCTCATGTCATATGAAAATTTTCTACAAAATTTTTATCATTTTTAATTGTAGAAATCTCTTTTGGAGATATTTTGTTATTTCCAAATAAACAGATCTCTTCTAGAGATATTTTACCATTTCCAAATATACAAATATTAAAGATATTTTGTTATTGCTGCTTCTGGGATGAACTTATCTCCTCCAGAGATAAATATATACAAAGTATTGAAATTTCATATCAATATACAAAAATACATGTCAAACCTTAAATGTAGTAACAAAATTAGGTGCATTAAATAAAAATAAGATTCAAGAGAGAAAAGAAATCACTGCTTCTGGAGTGTTTGATATTCCTTCAGGGAACATATCTTTTATTTATGTAATTGCAATGTAAAAAAAAATCTAACATCTCTTCTAGGATGTTGGATTATATATATATAATTAAATATCTAAAACATCTCTTCAAGAGACTAATATGCATACTATATCTTTAGGATATTCGGTTAATATAAACTATACATGAAAGATGTCAGTTAGATGAAACCCGTTTAGAGATTTTCTGTTGAATCCAATGTTATTGTCACAAATTATGATGTGTGTCTCTTTTAAATTTTTTTGGAAGTATAATCTTTTCATGTGAGAACATTTAAGAAAGCTTCGGGCTTTAATTTTTTTTCTTCTTCAACATATGAACTTCAGGTTCATATTATTTTAGATTGCAAAAAATTAATATAATTTTTTTTTCTTCTTCAACATATGAACTTCAGGTTCATATGAAAGATGTCAGTTAATTTTTTTTTTTGTGAACTTGCTAGGTATGTTTTGATGCTGGGTAGCATGATAAAATCGTCAAATTAAGATATTAAAGCATGCTGGGTAGGAAACATGTAAATGTTAGTGACTGAGAATTCTACGAATGCTTATATAAAAGAGGCTTAAGTTAATGCATGGATTGAGGAGTGAAATAATTGTTGAATATATGATTAGTAAGGTGGACTTACAAAAAGCTTAGTTGTTCAAGTAACATATTATTGGGTATTCAAACATTTGTTGGGAATGTATATGTTGTTGGGTACACATACATATTGATGGGCGGTGAAATTGGCATATGTATGCAACTATATATATTAGGCGCATGCACTGGAAATAAATGTTGCTGAGTTTATACAAATTGTTGGTTAGTTCTATGGGGTATTCGCTATTTTAAAACATTTTTTGAGTAAGTAAACTTCGTTTTGAAACTAAGACTGGTAGCTTGTGTACAAAATAGAGTGGAGAAATCAACAAGATATTATTATTAAATAATATATGATCCGGGTGTACATTTTTGGAAATCGATTTTTTGAATGATAAAGTAAGAAAACGTGATTTGAATCCTACTTTTATCAACAATTATTTAAATATTTAACGACCAAGTGAATAAAATGTCGGGTTGTTAAAGAGACTGGGGATGGACATTGGCATACTCTCTGTCAATCCCGTAACCACTTTGATAACCATGCACACGGTGGATGATATCTAAATGTAAACGATGATGGATAGCCTTGCCACTTGTGTCAAAAATAAAAATGACTAAAACAGGAGCCTATGTCGGGCCACTGAGGTTAGCTACCTCTACCAACATTGATTACTCATATTACTATCGTGATTTTGAACTCGATGGGTGCACCCTTTTGTCGCATTGATAGTCGCAGTCAGCCACTGTAATAACCCGGAAATGCGAGCCAATTTGAAAATTTTATTTTGGCAATTTTGGTGAATTTTGAATATTTAAAATGAATTATTTTAAATAATATCGACGAGAAATTTATTTTGAATAGAGTTCGAAAGTATATATTTATATAGATTGTCGTTAGAATACAAATATTTTATTTTAATTATATAACGAGCCTGAAATGGCGCGGTAGTTCGATAATTCGATTTCAAAATTCAAATGAATGTACCGGGTTCAAAATAAACCGGATTTTAGCGAAACCAAAAATATTAGAATTTAATTGAGAATATATTTCCAACGAATCCGAAAAATTGAAATTTCATAGCGGGTATCGAAAGATATGTCCAGTTGAAAATTCAGAATAGTCGCTATGGAATTCTGGCCCTTAAAAATGGAAATTTTGCAAACGACCTCAGAATTCAACGAAACCACTTTTGTTAGATCCGTGATGTCAAGTTATTGCTAGGTTACAAAATTCGTAATTTTCCGATTCAATATGTAAGCGTGGCAAAGGAAAACGCGTTTGACCAGTTTTAGTTGATTTTAATTGAGTGGAAATTGGTCATTCTTCAAACGGTCTCAGAATTTGACGAAATTAGTTTTGCTAGGACCGTATCGTCAATACGAAGCTAGAAAATATTTTTTGGGAATTTTAGAGTCCGCATGTGGCCCTGGTAAATTGAAATGCGCGTTCAAATTCAATATATAGAGTTATATTTTGATTTTGACGAAAACTGGTCGAAACGATCGAATCAGCCTTCGATACATATCCCATTGTGTTCAGAATGGGGGTAATTAGCTATGGACGACAGTCAGTGGGTTCGATTTTGAGGTCGAAATAAAAAGTTGCTTTTTGAAATTAAATAATTAATTAATAAAAAATAATAATAATTTATTATCTCCTATCTCCCCCATTACTTTCCAAATCAGAAAAAAAAAGGTCGGAAGC
This sequence comes from Allium sativum, assembly GCA_030737875.1. Lineage (NCBI taxonomy): Eukaryota > Viridiplantae > Streptophyta > Magnoliopsida > Asparagales > Amaryllidaceae > Allium > Allium sativum. The sequence goes on from CM060920.1 coordinate 436,007,442, forward strand.
CCTAGTCAACGCCGCCCCCTATACCGTCGCCCAACGCGATTCACCACCCCTTCCCCCCGCTCCCATCTCCTTCTCGCTCCCTCCTCCATCTCGACCTAGCACGAGACCCCAAACACCCCCACCGACGCGACCACTCCAATTTGCCCCATCGCGTGGACCACGCCGATGCACCACACCCCCTTGACGGCCGGACGCCACCTCCACCACGTAGCAGATCCCCCCCTCGCTCAGATAGTCGAATACTGTAAGTTTTTTTGTATCTTTGTTTTTATTTCTTTCTTATTTATGGAGTAATAATACATAGAATTAGTTTTCAGTTTAAGGTAGAGAATAGAAAAGATTGAATTTTTATATAATGTAGATATTAAAAATATGATTTTTATATAATGGCAATAATAAAAATATAATTTTTATATTATAGAAATGTTAAAAATATAACTTTTATATATGTGGAGATATAAAAATATAATTTTTATATGTGTAGTAAAGTAAAAATTCTATTTTTATATATATGAAGTGAAAGTGAAAATTCGATTTTTATGTAGGTAGTGGATTGAAAATAGAATTTTTATATAATAGAGAATATAAAAATATAATTTGTATTTATGTAGCGAAATAAAAATTTGATTTTTATTATATATAGTGAAATAAAAGTGTGATTTTAATTTATATATGAACAGCGTGAAAAGAAGTGAGATGGAACGGATTGAATATCAAAAAGGAATTCAGACGGTTCAGAGATTCAGAAATGAAATGGAGGAGTGGAACCCTCGGTGAGAACTCCTCACTTTAAATCTGATTTTCTAGTTATAAATATATACTAGGATGCAGACGGTGCTTAGCAGCACCCAACACCCGTCGTCCACAGACCATGGACGACTTGTATGCTTGTTTGATGTGTTGTGATGTTTGTTTGTAATGTTGGTGTGAAATAGATAATAAAACGTTCATGTGTTGAAATAAAATATATTATCGTTAAAAATATAATTTTTAATGTGAATGTGAATAAATAAATATTCAAAAAAAAACCGGACCGTTTGTTTATGTACACCTATTTGAAGGATATTGATTGTGACGATAAATTTTACACGTCGCCCAACTGCACAAATAATATTCAGTGTTTGTGGATTGAAACCCCACACGGGTGTTGGGATGATATTTCGCGTACATTAATCCCAATTATTTAGTTATGTCGATCGATTGGTCGACAGGCTGTGTAAGCGTTAATTATTTATATTTAATGCTTATGCAGTGGTGTGGTGCACTTTGGATGATGGTTGATTATTTATCGTTGCTATTATATACATGTGTTGTATGGAATCCATATAATTAACATTATATGGTAATTGATTAGGCCTCGTTCCAATTGGGAAAATAAAGAATATTATAAAATAAAAATAGTCATGTGATTGACAGTACTCATGTGTTGAGAATAATCATGTGTTGAAGGAAATATAGATTCATGTGTTGAACAAAATATTTTAACAATAAAATTTACATCTTTATCATATATAAAATTAGAAACTAACGGGAAAATAGATAAGATGAGTGGTCTCCTGGGTATTGATCTGATGTTGGTTTCGGCCTTCGGGGTTAATACTTAGGGAATCATTCTCTTACTAATTTACGGTTGGAGTCAGATTAAGAATTAAACGATAGAAATCATAATTTTATAAAATATATTAAATAACAAAAATAGTCATGTGTTGACAGTACTCACGTGTTGAGAATAGTCATGTGTTGAAAGAAATATAGTTTCATTTGTTGAATAGAATAAATATTCATTTGTTGAATAGAATAACGAAGTTATTGAAAAATATAAAGCCGTGTTGATTAGAGATGCTCTATTTTGATGCGAACGATATTTATATCGATTATATTCGTTTTTATAATGATTATAGAAAAGGAAGTGATTACAAAATATAACATTTTGAAAATATTATCATTTGTATATCGATGATGTGGAATATTCAATTTTGATTCAAAATTGAATATGAAGTTGAAATCGTTTCGAAAACGAATTTAAAACGATTTATAAAATACGTTTTAAAGGAAATCGACGAAATATATATGATATATATATTATATATATAATGGTCTGGATAGAATGCGCCGCGCTGCGGCAGTTCGTGAATTTCGACCATTGACTTCGAATGGACATTACGGGAGATCCGACCGTTGGATTCTCCTAAAACTAGAACCGTTGGGTTCGTATCGAAAAGAGCTTTCCAATGAATATTAGAAATTTGAAATCTAACGGTTGGATTTGGAATTATGTCCAAATAAAATTTGGAAAAGGTCGTTGTAAGTGCAATTCGATGGCCGTTGATGGAAATCGACTGTACAGGCCTTGATAAAATCATTAAAATAGTAATAATTTGTGTAAAATCATAAGAAATGATTTGGGAAAAACTGGGATGAAAAACTCTATATTTGAAAAGATAAAAATAGGTTTTTATCGAAATGAACTAGTTTTGAACTAGAATTAAAATCAATTTATTTTTGAAATAAATAAATTGAGTTTGAAGTGGTTTTGAAAATAACAAGAATTTCCGATATATAAAGTTGGAATAGATTTGAATCGAAATTATCTTTGGAATATTTCGATGTTGTATTTCGTGATTATACAGATATGGTTAAGGGAATTTGAGATATATATATATATATATATATCGTTATTCCAATACGATATTTGTTGATTTCAGAATTTGATATTGAATATAAGACGATATATTTTCTATTCAGAGCCTTGTATTTAATATCAAATGTGATTTGGGTTTGTCGTGAATGGCGTCTTCATTAACACTGTTCTTAAACCCAATTGAGGAAAAGATTAAATCTTTTTATTTAGATTTAATGAAGTGTACCAATTAAATGGTATTTAATTGGAATTGAATTTGAATTGATTTTTGGGTTTATCGTGAACGGTGTTTTAGATGACACTTGTTCTTTAACCCGATAATTAATAGAATGTGATTTTGGGTTGTCGTGAATGGTATCTTCAATAATATTGTTCTTAGACCCAACTGAGTTAAGAAAATCAGAAACTAACTGGAGATTAGTTAAGTTGAATGGCTTCTTGGGTATTGATCTGATGTTGGTTTCGGCCTTCGGGGTTAATATTTAGGGAATTTCTCACTTGCTATTTTACGGTCAAGGGCTGATAGAATGGAATGTGACTTTGGGTTTATCGTGAACCGTGTTTTAAATGACATTGATACTTTAACCCAGTTAAAGATTAAAACTAAGTGGAGTTCTAATGATTCTTTAATTAGATTGAAATGATTGAGAATGGAGTATCACCAGTTTTTCTCCAAGCGATAGTTAAATCCTTAATTAGATTTGAACATGGAATGGTAATTAATTTTACTGATGACACTGTGGTGTTAGATATGGAGCATTACCAGTTTTGCTTCATGGGATGGATAGGTTGGGATTGGGAAATAAAATAAATAATTACTTCGGTGTGGTTCGCTAATCCCGACTAGTTTGAAATGATATTCAAAGTAAGATTAAGGAATAAATTTCAAAGAATTTATCTTTGATAAAATTAATGGGAACCTTTCCCTAAGAATGTGAAATTTAGCAACTAACTGAAGATTAGTTGAGATGAATGGTTTCCTGGGTATTAATCTAATGTTGGTTTCGGCCTTCGGGGTTAATATTTGGGGAATTGTTCTCTTACTAATTTATGGTTAGTGACTGATGAATTGGAATGAGGCGTATGTTGTGTTTGTGTAACACGTATTTATTATATATGTGGGTTATTCGGAAAGGCCGGTTTATACCCATTCTGAATAACCGATTCGACGACAAGTCGAAGATGAAGATGGTGGTTGAAGACCGGAAGTCTTCACATCGTTTGGGTGATTACTGATGATCTTGATTGGGCTGTACACCCAAGAGGAGGGAATCAGTTGGTGATCGTCCAGACGTACTTGGAGATCGATGGATATGTGAGGAAAGTGCCCCCGGTTTCGTTCAGACCTAGAACGAACTTGTAAATGGACTGTGTTTCTGACATTGGATTTTATTCTATGTTGATTGATCTCTATTAAATATACATCTATTTGGTGGCGGAGAATTTATTCTCTTGCTTAACGCCCTTCTCTGAGACATACGAGCTCAGAGGTTGTATATCGATGGACATCAGTCCCATGGCATGAATTGCTTGTGTGGCACGCCTAAGTGGCAATTGATCAAGGCTTCTGTTGAAAAGCAGAGTCTTGTGGTTGATGATCAAAGCACGGCCTGTGTGGCGCAGCTTTTTGTATAACGTGAATTCGCGAGCCTCACACCTCGGTATGAGTCAAAAACGGGATAGTGACTACAGGGAGAGCACGACGTTTCTTTCTAGCTAGTGGTGGTGTCAGTGCTTAAACTGGCTGACATTTATATACTTTTCACCTATGTGGTTATTGGATGCGAGGCGCCTCGATTTTAGGTCTGTAAGGACCGGGAAACGTGTGTTCAAGAATTGCCAATCCTCAAACGTAAGAGAGGACCGGCCCTGAAGATCCAGAGGATACCCAGAGAGAGTAGTCCTGAGACATTTGCTAGAGTGTTTCGAAGCGGAGAGGAGCTTGCCCCTTGCATCGACTCATGATGGAATCCAATTTCCAATACGTGATAATTCGGTTTTATTTGTAGAACCTAGTATGGCGACATAGTAGATGGTAGCTATGCCGCCTATGATTGATACTTATGATTGAAATTGTTTTGACACTATACACGTGTAATAGTATCAAATGATTTGTTTTAAACATACCAAGCATGTTTGGCTATTATAAGGGAAAACCCTATCCTCTGGCTTGCGTTGCATTGTGTGATGGGACCTGGGTCTTATAATAGATTCATTTTTCAAAAAAGCATTGCGCTGTTTATTTATATGCACTGGTATTCTTGGGAGGAAACCCGTTCCGTGTTATACGACGTGGTCCCTTGAGTTACTCTCTTTTAAAGTAAAGTTTTAAATAACTGTTTTAGTTCTCACACCAGTCACATGACTGACCTGGAGTTTATTGTTTTAACCTAAATTCTGGGTGCCCCTATTTTCCACACGAGCAGCTAGTAGTTTTGGTTTTGCAGATTTATATTCACAGGATCCAGATTTACAGATGGAACGATACTCGGAAAGCTTGGTATCCGTGTATCTCTTTCAGTTGTGCTTTGTATTATATTCCGCTGCTATGTAAGTTATTGTAATCTCTGATATTCTTTGTTGTATAATATTTATTCATACTCTGTATATTCTTGTATTCTGAAGGAATTGTTGTAATAACCAATGAAATGTTCTTCTGTTTGCGTTCCGATGTGTGTTGTTCTCAACACCATCCGTGCTTTCCTTCACGGGGAAGTTCGGGTCGTGTCAGCCACGATAGGTTACGACCAGCCAGATTGGGTAACTAGTAGATTCCTCCCTTGGGTATTGCCTCATGTGCCTTGTCATACTTGTCCCTATACGAGCCCGCTACGAGTTTGTTTTGAAAATTAAATGTGTTAAAGTGGATCAATGTAAATCCTTAACGCTATTTTGATATTTACTTTACTGCTAGACATTATGTAATATAACGTTGTATTATTATGTGCAAATACTTTAATGGATCCTTAAGAGATGAAAATAAAACCCTACGATATCTCTTAAGTTACTATGTACTTATTTATTTTACTGCATGAGGATGTTATGCTTGACACGAGTGTTGTGTTTTTTTGCATTTTGCTTGGGTCAACCTGTTGAAGAGCTTTGGTGGAGACAAAGGCACTGCAGGAGACTCCGTTCTACTTCTTTCATTTCATCAGTTAGTTGTTTGATTCTGTTAGTATGGACTTATTTCATTTCCTAGTTGTTTTATTCCTAGTTTATTTATGCAAAATAAATGTAAACTTATTTAGAGGTTCATGACCTGTTTATGTTCCGCTGCGAGATTCTGAGATGTATTTATTTCTATGTCTGTGTTCTATGATTGATTCTATTTTTCCCAATAACTATCTGTCATTTTGAGCAAAAATCATTGTTTAAAATGGCGGGTTGTTACAGTTGTTATCAGAGCCAGGTTAAGCGAACACCTAAGCCTGTGGGTTATACTCATTATAGATAATGTGAGAAATTACCTTAGAATGAGTAGGATCTTTCACTGATACACCTTTCGTAGTCTTTCTTTATTAGGATCTTTCATTTGGTTCAGCTTCTGACATAATTTTCTTGCTCATCCTTTCCTTTAGAGGTTGAGTAATCGTAATACCAGAGCTAGAGGTAGAGGTAAGGGAAATATCCCCAATGAGACTACTACACACCCGCCGATGTTCTAAAGGTGAGATTTACTATTCTAAGTAAGGAGTATAATCAGTTAGGTGGAAAGAAATTTACTGGAGCCGAGAGCATTGTTGAGGCACAGCAATGGCTTAAGAATGTTGAGAGGATTTTCGTTGGACTTAGTACCACCGATTCCCAAAAGCGCCAATTGGAAGCTTAGCAGCTGCATGGAGTAGCTCTTGATTGGTGGGATACTTTTACCACCCATGCCCTAAAGGAAAATATTACTTGGGCCTAATTCAGGTGAGATTTGAATAAGAATTTGGCATTCTTGAGATTTTTATGGAAATGAACTTAGCCTTGTATGATCTAAATATTGGGAAGCTTTTGTTACCGAGTGGATGCCTAAGGCTGGGAGGACTGATTTGTACAACCATTTTATGGAGCTTAAACAGGGAGAGGTGACAGTTGCTGAGTACGTGAGGAAGTATAATGAGCTATCAAAGTTTGGCCACATCTGATTGAGGTCCCTCTTAAGAAGAATGAAAAGTTATCACTAGTATGCGCAGAGAGTATAGGGAGCAACTCACTGGACATATTCATAGGCCATTCTCTGATATTATGGATATGGCCCTACGGTTTGAGAGTATGAAGTTAAGGAGGATTCCAGAGGATCAGATGCTCTTGCACAGTCTAGTCCTGACAATCTTGGAAAAAGGAAGTCGAACTTTAATAAGCAGAGGAAGAAGTGGCAGAGTCAGCAAGGAGTTGGTTTTTCTCAGAAGAAGCCTAAGGATCTATATCATATTACCTACTTCAGCTGCAATAAGAAGGGACACTATGCCAGAGATTGTCCATTGGCATCATTAGCAGCCGTTCCTCCAATTCATATGACTAGGCATGACTGATGCCATATTTGTTTGTAGTTGGGCCATTTCAAGAAGGATTGCCCACTCAGAAAAAGGGAAAACTATCTGGTATCTTTGCTATCACTGCTTCCACTCCTCCAGTTGAGGAGACTGATCCCGTACTTCAAGGTACACTTTCCTTTGTTAATACATCTGTTCGTGTGTTATACGATACTGGAGCATCCCATAGTTTTATATCTGTTGATTTATATGAGAAATTCGAGCATGATTTGAAACCCATACCTACATATAAATTTTTGTGTGTCTCAAATCCTATTGGCGGTCCTGCAAACTTAAGCATGATATGTAAGAATGTTTGACTTTTTAAAGACGAGCATCATTTCACTGGAGACTTCTATGTTTTGGGCTTTAATGGACTCGATTTGTTATTAGGCATGGATTGACTATCTAAGTTTAATGCAGTCATTTCTAGTAGTAACCGAATGATTTCCTTTGTCGATGACAAAGGTTTTCCGCTTGTTCTCGAATGCAAGATGCCATTAGACTTTTTTAGGAGCTTTGTTTTCTCTCTCAATTCACATTTTAGTGATCTCAGCACTATCCCAGTTGTTCAGCAGTTTCCTGATGTGTTCGGTGAGGTTACTTGTTTGCCACCACATCAAGAAATTAAATTTTGAATTGATCTTATCCCCTGAGCCAGACCTGTTGTACTTCCTCCTCGAAGAATGTCACCCAAGGGAAGAGCAGAGTTAAAAACCCAAGTCAATGACCTATTGTCAAAGGGATTGATTAGAAGAAGCTTCTCAGAATGGGGAGTAGCCGTTGTTTATGTCGCTAAGTCCGATGGTTCATTGCGAATGTGTGTAGACTATAGAGAATTAAATAAGTTCGCACATAAGAATCGATATCCTATTCCTCGTATCAATGATATGCTCGATCATCTTTATGGAGCATAGGTGTTTTCTCAGCTTGACCTTGCTTCTGGTTTCCATCAATTGAGGATTTCAGAGGATAGCATTCCCAAGATTGCTTTCCGCACTGAAGATAGTTTCTACGAATGGCTTGTTATGCCCTTCGGATTAATGAATGCACCGGCTTACTTTATAGACCTCATGAACAGAGTATTCCGGGGCGTCCTTAACAAATTCGTGGTTGGGTTTATTGATGATATCTTGGTCTTTTCTAAGACCGAAGAGGAGCATAAGCAACATTTTAAGTTTGTTCTAAAAACTTTGAGAAGCCATTAGCTAAAAGCCAAAATTTCCAAATGTCATTTCTAGTAGGAGGAAGTTCGGTTTCTTGGTCATGTAGTTTCAAAGGACAGTGTCTCGCTGGATCCTGCTAAGATCGCTGTGATAAATGTAAGTTCCTATCTTTTCTTTCAATTTCATTATCAAAATCTTGAGTTTGATTTGTTTTTATCTTTGTTCCACAATTGGGAAAGTCCTAAGATACCTACGGATGTTCGGAGTTTCTTAGGTCTTACCGACTACTACCGGAGGTTTATTGAACATTTCTCTCGCATCGCTTCGCCCCTTCCAGCTTTAACTCGGAAGAACGCCAAGTTCAATTGGAATGAGAAGTGTCAAGAAGCATTCAATGAACTAAAATAAAAGTTAACCTCTGCTCCCGTTCTTACAGTTCCGAATGGTAGTGAAGGTCTTACTGTATATACAGATGGTTGTAGAAGTGGGCTTGGTGCTGTTTTGACGCAGCATGGAAAAGTGATTGCATACGCCAGTAGACAGTTGCAACCACATGAAGTTAATTATGCGACACATGATTTGGAGTTATTGGTAGTAGTGTTTGCTTTGAAATTATGGAGGCATCATCTTTTGGGAATGAAGTTTGAGCTTTATATTGATCACAAGTCCTTGAAGTATATTTTTACTCAAAAGGTTTTGAATCTAAGGCATGTGAGATGGCTTGAATTCTTAGCTGCATATGACCTTTACATCAATTATACTTCGGGAAAAGCCAACACGGTAGCAAATGCCTTGAGTAGGAACAAGGCTATGCTTTGTTAGCTTGTTATTACATCTTCTCTTTTGGAACGTATCGCTTCTTATCAGTATCAGGATCCAAGCTTAGTGACTATCTGAGATGAAGTTTTGAAGAGAGAGGATGATTCTAGTAGATGGCGTGATGCAAAAGTAGATGAGGATGATATTCTAAGAATCAATGGTAGGATTTGTGTGCCAAATGTAAACGGAATTAGAGAGGAAGTACTTAGAGAGAGCCACAGATCTAAATTTTCTATTCATCCCAGAGTGACGAAGATGTTCCAAAATATGAAAAGGCTATATTGGTGGGAAGGAATGAAGAGGGACGTCTTGATGTATGTTAGTAGATGTGGTACGTGTCAACAAATAAAGGTAGACCATCAAAAGTTGGCTGGTTTATTACAACCACTTGAGATTCCCAAGTGGAAATGGGATCAGATCTCTATGGATTTTGTAGAAGGATTGCCAAGAACAAGAAGAGGCAATGACTGTATTTGGGGGATAGTTGATCGATTGACGAAGTCTGCTCATTTTATCCCTATGAAATCCACTCGAACTGCCTCGAGCTTAGCTCAGATCCATTTGAAAGAAATTGTCCGACTCCATGGAATTCCTTCCAGCATTGTTTGTGATCATGATCCTATCTTTTCTAGTAACTTTTGGAAAGCTCTCCAGAATTCGTTGGGTACGCAGCTGAATTTGAGTACTGCCTATCATCCGCAAACAAATGGCCAAACCGAGCGAATCAATCAGATTTTGGAAGACCTTCTTCATGCCCGTATTCTTGATTTTGGTGGTTCTTGGGAAGATCATCTTCATCTTGTCGAATTTACTTATAATAATAGCTATTAGGTATAACTTAAATTTACATAACTCGAATTTAATATTCATAAGATAAACCTATCTTTTAATCCAAGTCTTTGAATTCAGGCTAGTATCGATGTGGCACCGTTCGAAGCTCTTTACGGTCGTCCATGTAAATCTCCGTCGTGTTAGCTTAAAACTAGAGACAAACTTATTCTTGGACCTAATATTATTTTTGAAGCTTCTGAGAGGGTTGAGGAAATTAAGAGGAGGATGAAAACTGCGCAAGATAGACAGAAAAAGTATGCTGATAGAAGACGAAAAGAGTTGGAATTCGTAGTTGGTGATCTAGTATTCCTCAAAATTTCGCCATTAAGGAATGTGATTCGATTTGGGAGGAAGGGGAAGTTGGCCCCAAGATTTATTGGTCCTTTCCGCATTTCCAAAAGGATTGGTACTAAGCTTATAGAGTTGAGTTTCTTGAATAACTATCGAATGTTTGTGACATATTCCATGTCTCCAATCTTTGCAAGCTTTCATGATCCGTCGGCTATAGTTCAGTCTCCACATCTTGAGGAACTAGAGGTTCGGCCTGATCTTACTATTGAGAGGAAGAGACTTCATATTCTTGATAGGAGCACGAGGAAGCTAAGGAAGAAATCGATCAATCTCGCCAAGGTTCAATGGAGTGGCGATGTTCAAGATTACACTTAGGAGGCTGAGGATAGTATTCGTGCTTCCAATCCGGAATTATTCGATTCGGGAATGCTCTTTTATCTCAACATATCTCTAAATTCTTTCCAATTCCGTGATTCGCTCTTTTCGAGGACGAAAAGCTTTGGGTGGGGGAGAACGTAACGATCCGTGATTTATCGTTCCTTTTGTAATGAAAATTCTTTTAATTCCAACTCAACCAAATCTTAGGATTTTTTATTTTTATTTAAATTCGTGATACGCGCACAGTGTTTAAATTTTTAGAATATTAATTGGGAAGATAAAATGAAAATATTATACGATCTGTAATTTGATGTAGCGATCAGTTTGTAAATTATAATAGTGAAAATAATAAATTTCTGAAATCTGATTTATTTTGACATATAAGTATTGTATTAAATTTTATAATGAAAACGTCATTGTCCGTTTCAAAAAATTCCGAGTTGGGTAGTTTCATTTAAGTTGATTTAACGGTAGCGGCAACTGGTATGGCATAAATAATAAATTTTTGCTCGAGCATTAAAACAACCAATTTAAGTGTGCTATCGCGTTCATATCAGCGTACCGAACACATCGGTATTTTGTTACGTGTGCCAGGACATTTGATTTTGAAATGTACGGTGTTTATGGTACGTGTGAACAGTGTTTATTATTTGTGTATAACTTGTATAAGTTATATAAATGGTATTCGTATACGGTCTACTTACGGAAAAAAGCTAAACTAAAAAAAGATGAAACAAATAAAAAGAAAATTAAAAAAAATCATGCAACAAAATGAAATATGGTTTGCATGGGACAAAAGATAAATAGATGCATGAAAAAGAAAGGAATGCGTGGAACTAAAATAATACATGCAAAAATATGTTGGTTTGCATGGCACGCTGGTAAAGGAATGTGTCTGGAACAAAATCTGATTCTTTCTTCTTCAAAGATGGGTGTACCGTATTGTAAAATAATAATAATTATAATGTAAAGAAGAAAAATGAATGGGAACCAACGCAACAGGAATGCCGAAAAGGCATGGCATGCATGGACTGAGTGCATGAGACAATTGCATGACATGCTTGTTGGGATTGAAAATTTATTACACGTAAGGTTCTTTTAAAAAAATCCACATGAATAAAACGGTGCAATACGAAGCTTTGAACTGGTATGCATCAATGGCAAGTTAGAGCTATTCTTAGGCAAGTTATATCCCACGTCTACCAAACTGGTTATATATATATTTATAAAAAGAAAGTACGAAACAACATTAGAAACAAAAAACTCTCTTCCCCATTTTCCAACTGCAGCCGCCACCCATTATAAAAAACAAAGTAGATAGAAAGAAAAGAAGGGGAGTGAAGCTACCGCGCGTCCGAAACAAGTGCAACAGTCTAGAATCGATTCAAGAGCACGGGATCTTCGCTGCGTAGTCAATGTGAGTATTTATCACTCACGCCTGACATCCATCAAGTTGATAAATAAATATATGTTAAAAATATATATGATGTGTGTGTAAAACTGGTTGCATAAAATAATAACAGTGGCTTACGAATTGAGTATGCTAGGTAGTATAAATAGAAAGGGTTGATCTCACCTATAACTACTATGACATATTACTGGGTAGTGGCGTATTAAAATAAGAGGATGGTTGCACTTGCATGAGAATTTGATTGGTGGGTATGTGAACATTTGCTATATAATAAGGTTACCAATCACTTTGCCATATTTCTTAATGCTAACCTATGCACATGTAGAGACATGAATATATATATTAATAAGCTGATGGGTAGCCAAATAGAGCCTTATTACCATTCGCTGAGTAGAAAAAATACACATGCAAACACTTGGTTATATCGGTTATACTGACACATATATTGTTATACAATGTCATGTGAATTGTTGCAAGTTGATGGTAGCAAATGACATTAGATATATTAACTGATTTTTTTTTGTGAACTTGCTGGGTACGTTTTGATATTGGGTAGCATGATAAAATCGTCAAATTAAGATATTAAAGCATGCTGGGTAGGAAACATGTAAATGTTAGTGATTGAGAATTCTACGAATGCTTATATAAAAGAGGCTTAATTTAATGAATGGATTGAGGCATGAAATAATTGCTGAATATATGATTAGTAAGGTGGACTTATGAAACGCTTAGTTGTTCAAGTAACATATTATTGGGTATTCAAACATTTGATGGGAATGTATATGTTGTTGGGTACATATACATATCGATGGGCGGTGAAATTGGCATATGTATGCAGTTATATTTGTTAGGCGCATGCACTAGAAATAAATGTTGCTGAGTTTATACAAATTGTTGGTTAGTTTTACAAGGTATTCACTATTTTAAAACATTTGTTGCGTAAGTAAACTTTGTTTTGAAACTGGGACTGGTGGCTTGTGTACAAAATAGAGTGGAGAAATCAACAAGATATTATTGTTAAATAATATATGTATCGGGTGTACATTTTTGGAAATTGATTTTTTGAAGGATAAAGTAATAAAACGTGATGTGAATCCTACTTTTATCAGAGAATTGTTTAAATATTCAACGACCAAGTGAATAAAACGTCGGGTTGTTAAAGAGACCGGGGATGGACATTGGCATACTCTCTGTCAATCCAGTAACCACTTTGTGTAATGACCCGCACTGTTAGAGGTATTATAATTAATTTAATTATATATATAGTGATTTAGGGAATTAAATCATCGTTATTTAAATTTTAGTGAATATTTAATTAAATTAAATAATTAGATAATATATTTAATTCAGAAATAATCAAAAATATTGGAAATCACGATATTCTGTGAACGAGGGTCATCCCTTAGATTTAATTCAGCTTAGAGTTGAATTATATTGACGAATATACTCAATCGACGACAGTTTGAACGTATAATTATATTATAATTTAAAATCGAGCTTGAAATGGCGCTGCAGTTCGCGATTTGGCGATTTGAACTTCAACTGGATGTATAGGATTCGTTTTAAGACGGATTTCTATGAAACAAGAAACGTGTGGAGCTGGTGGAGTATATCTTTCTAGTGGAAGAGAAAAATCAGGATTTCGTCGTTTAGATTTTGAGATATGTCCAAATCAAATTTTAAAATAGTCGTTATAGAATCGTTTATCGACCGTAACGGATTATTCGATATAACTAGAGATCGGGTTTGAATTTAGACAAGGTTCTTTTGGGAAATAGTGATAATTTAATTTTTAGAATTTTATGGTAATTTTTAATTAATTAAATAAGCAAATTTTTATTTGTAATATTTGGCACCCTGTATCGACATTTCGGGGTTTCACAATATGAGTCCATCTACCGGTATTATTACATTTTTGGGACCAGAGCACGTCACTCATCTAAATGGTATCTTTGTTTCTGTCCATAGCAGTCCCTACGTGAACAAGATATTTCATAGTACGGTACACTATGTTTTTTAACTTGAAACAAACTAAAATGAATGGTTAACTGGTCAAACGAACTCGAAATTCAACGAAACAAGTTTCATACGAAACCTTAGGAAGAGGTCTAGTGAAACGTCAAGGCCATATATTTTTAGGATTTTTTCTATAATTTTAATGAATTAATGCTCGGTGTTTTTCATCGATATTTTCTAAGGGATTTTCGCAAACGGTGTCGGAATTCGACAAAACCTATCCCATTGGATCCGGAATATCTTTTTATGCTAGGGATAGGTATTAGATCTCAATGTAGAGATTATTTGTGTTAGTTTTAAACGGGAAACGAATTAGCAAAAAAGGAATATTATGAGAATATTCTCTAACCTAAATATCTCATTTGCCTATAAATAGTTGTTCAATACGTTAAGACCTAAAAGCAATTCACCAGGCAAAAAATGAGCCGCCACCCTAATTCTCCTCAAACCGCATGGAATTAAAATCAAACACTACTCCTCTTACTAGAACCACCGAATGAATTCCCTTACTTTTATACGCATCAAGCACCATTTGTTTCGATCAAAGGTTCGGAATCAAAGACTCAAAAGTTCGCTGATGGGTTGGTTCCTTCATCTTAGTTTGGCTTGACCGTTATATGCTTGGGAATTTCCCGTCGGATAGGATGAAGTCAAAAGCATTGTTAATGCTTTAATTCAGTTATTTATGGGTCAAGAGTCTAGAATTATATTCCAGTACGAAACAAGTGCACGCGAGCTCATGGCGAATATGGTCACTTGTCTGCGGATTCGAGGTCCTATTAGTAATCAATGAGGCGAGATGGTGATTAAACATAGCACGACAAGAAGCTTGGGGAGCCGAAGTAAAGTGCAGACCCATGCAAAGTTGGTTCGTATGTTTTATGTAGCAACAATCGAGGGTTGATGTTTTGGCTACCAGTGTTCATATAGGAAGCATGAAGTGGTGCGGGATAGAGGAACGAGGGATCGAAGTGGTGTAAATGGATTTGAGAAATATTGGGAGCAGTTGGTGGTCAAACGTGGGTTTGACTGTGTTGTTTGTGAGGACGGGATCTGTTGGTCACCGGGGAAGAAGAGGAGTGATGAGCGGGTCTGGTAATTAAGGGTTGGTGATGGGCTTAGTGGATGGATTTACGAACCGTCAGTCATGTCGGGATCGTATGGACGGGAGCAACACAATGGGACTGACTGGGAGTGAATCCGAGCTCGTTACAATTTATGGCGAAATAAATTGTCCAACTGAGTCAAATAACGCAAACTGATTATTTAACGGTTAACGCGTCAATGTGAGTAAAACTCACCAACTCTGAATAGTTATATTTTTATAATGTATTTTTAGAACTGTTAATCATCTGTTGATTGTTGTGTGTTGATTGTTTGATTGAACTGCTAGTCAGTTAGTGAAAATTATATATATATATATATATATATATATTTATATATAAACCGTTAAATATTTATATATTGATTCTGCTATCAGAATAATTTATATTGAACTGAAAGTGATGATAATCATATTGTGTAACATCTGTGGATGCAGGGAGACAGGTTGGAGGAATCCGACTGGATCCCTCAACAGTTATTTTATTGATTTTCATATATTGTTATATGATGTGTTATAAAATCTGTGGGCAATTATATGTGCTTGGACGATATTGAACATCGTGATTTGATATGATTGAATACCATAACATACCGAAATGTTGATAAGGGGATTTTCAAAGTGATGTTGAAAATAGAATATTTATAAAATGGGATATTTATAAATAAGAGATATTTATAAAGTGGAATATTTATAAATAAGAAATGTTTATAAATTAGAATATTTATAAATAGGAGATATTCAAAAAGGAAATAATTACAAACCATTTTCTTTTTGAATGGAAAGGCCTGTGTGGCGGGTTTGGGGATTTTCCCGATGCTCCCGTTACAAAGGAGGTTACGGCGAATTTTTCAGAGAATTTAAGGAGTTAGAATATTTCAAGAATAAATTTGAAAAGGAAATATTTGTAAACCATTTACAAATAGAATTGAAAAGGAAACGTTATAAAAAGGAAATCATTTTTAAAGTGTAGAACCGTTATTTAAAAGTAAATCTTTTCAAATGAATAAAACGTTGTTAAAAGGAGTTAGTCGAATATAGTATTCGAGAAGAGTTAATTCAGTAGAGTTAACCAGTCCAGTAGAGTTAACCAGTTCAGTAGAGTTAACCAGTCCAGTAGATTTAACCAGTCCAGTAGAGTTAACCAGTCAGGTCGAGTTAACCAGTTGGGTCAAGTAAGTCGAGTTAACCAGTTGGGTTAAGTAAGTCGAGTTAATCAAGTCGAGTTAATCGGTTAGAGTTAACCAGGTAGAGTTAACCAGTTAAAGTTAACCAGGTAGGTTTAACCAGTTAGAGTTAATCGGTTAGAGTTAATCGATTAGAGTTAAAACGAAACTAGAGATAATCAAATATAGTTATTTGAGACAGAATTAGTCAAACATAGTATTCAGGGTAAGTGTCATCTCGTACGACTGCTGGCGTAATTCGCAGGGCTGTAAATAGCCTACGGCGGTCAGATGTTTCCTGAGGGTGTCAGGCGTAACCATTGTGATCGCTGCGATCTAGAGTCAAGCGAATGGAGTTAAATCGAATATTAGTTATTCGATAGGAGTTAATCAACTTGAGTTAGATTATCGAGATAAGTTAATCGAGTTAAGTTCTTGAGTTAGATTATCGAGATAAGTTAATCGATTTAAGTTCTTGAGTTAGATTATCAAGATAAGTTAATCGAGTTAAGTTCTTGAGTTAGATTATCGAGATAAGTGAGTCGAGTTAAGTTTGTCGAGTTAAGTTAATCGATGTTAGTTTCATCGAAAGGAGTATCGATGTTAATTTCATCGAAAGAAGTATCGATGTTAGTTTCATCGAAGGGAGTTATCGATTATAGTTTAATTGAAAGGAGTATCGATGTTAGTTTCATCGAAGGGAGTTATCGATTATAGTTTAATCGAAAGGAGTATTGATGTTAGTTTCATCGAAGGGAGTTATCGATTATAGTTTAATCGAAAGGAGTATCGATGTTAGTTTCATTGAAGGGAGTTATCGATTATAGTTTATTCGATGGAGTTAATCGATTAGAGTTAAATCAAAGGAGTTAATCGAATATAGTTTATTCAAATATAGTAAAGGAGTTAATCGAATATAGTTTATCCAAATATAGTAAAGGAGCTAATCGAATATAGTTTATTCGAATAGAGTTAGAGGAGTTAATAGAATATAGTTTATTCGAATAGAGTTAGAGGAGTTATCGAATATAGTTTATTCGACAAGAATTAAGTGAATGGGGTTAATCAAATAGAGTTAATTGAAAAGAGTTAATCGAATATAGTTATCCGAAAGAAAGGTTAAGTAAGGAAGTTAGTTAAAGAAATATAAAGTGAACTTTGCCTATTTCAAGGTAAGAAGTGTTGTTCAGTTAAGGTCTGAGAGGTAGTTCTACCCCAACTTGATTGGCTTCGTTTTTAACTGAGGAATGGTTAAGGTTTGACAGTAAAGGATGGTAAAGTGAATTTAGTAATTAAAGAAAATGGTTGAGTTGGCATAGCGATGTTTTATCTAAACATCTATTTAATCCAAACGTAGGAGTTTGGAAATGTTTTCCAAACAAGAATCAGAAATGTTTTCTAAATACAGAAAACAAGGAATGGAAATGTTTCCAGTGTTAATAACGTATATTTTCTAAATATAGAAAATAGCAAATGTTGAATATAGGGAAACAAGAGATGTAAAATGAACTAAAGAGATAAATGTTAAATGATGTTTGTTTGATATAATTTCCATCTGGAAATAATATCGTTGTTTGCACACTTGTTTTCTTTGATAGTTAAATCACAGACTATCGAAGTTTTGACCATTTTTAACGTTGTTAATATGGAGAGACCGGTTGGATTATTATCCAAAGAACCACTCTGTATTGGCATAAGCGTTGCGAATCATTTGTGCCAAAGATAATTGAAGACGGAGTAAAATGCAAGGGCTGTTGTATAAGTCTTAGATAACAGTTACTAAGATGGATATACTGAGTAGTGCCTTCGGTTTGTCCAGTCCCAGGACAACTTGTATGGACGAAGGTCTGACAGAGTATATCCAATGGATCGCGTAAGTTGATCTGTTCAAACGTATTCACATTTGGTGGCGGAGGAATTCGTTTCTCTAAGCTGTATACCCGTGTTATTTTTGGATAAATCAATTTGTGATTTGGCGGGTATGACGATGTGACATTCAAAGTGAATGAGGATGACTTGTGTTGATGAATGTCTGACAGAGTGTTTCCAGAGAGGTCACGTACATTGATTTCTTCAACCGTACCAAGAGTGGAAGCGGAGAAGGAAACTTCTTTTAGCTGACACGTAATGTATGGTTGTAGACGTCAATTAGTGATTTTCGATGGATCTGACAATGTGGCATTCGAAGTTAATCTGATGTGATGATAAAGCGTACCTTCTAGCCTCATCAACCGGTAAATGACAGAAATCGGGCAGGCAGCATGGCTAAGTCGGTCGCACCGAAGTAGGGTGTATAATCACCTATCTAGAGAATATTCATTTGTTTCTTAAATCTATCAATGCTGTCCCATATATATAAGGGAACGGTTGTTGATCCCAACCGTTGGTGATGTACATTCGATACACTCAAGCGAAATGAGTGGTTGGTCATGTGTGGCTGAGTTACAAGATGTTCTTGTTGAACTCCAGTGTATCGTTCCTAGAGTACACTGATCGGAAGGTAGTTCCATACCTTGTCATAGTTGGAAATCCATTATCCGATACGTGCTTGCGATTTTGATTGTATACTATATATGTAGAACTTGAGATGAAAGCGTTTCTGCTAGTTGATATCTATTTGTACATAGACATTATTATAATATCAAAAGGTTTTTGATATAAAGATATTTTGGATTCTCATAAGGGAAAAACCCGTTCCGTTTTGCGGCGTGGTCTTATGAGATATCGTTTACTTGTTCATATACCTATTTAAAATGTTTTACTCACACCAGTCCCATGACTAACCCGGAGTTTACTTTGTTGTTTTCCCTAAACTCTTGGGTGCCAAAATTTGTACGGGCAGTCAAGTAGTCGGGATTTACAGATATACTTGAAGAGATGGAGCAGGAGGCTTCTGGATCATATAGCTATAGTTTATTTCCGCTGTGTTGTAAGTGTTGTACTCTGATAAGTGCTATTGTATACATAACTGTTATATTTCAAAGTTATGTTATCTATTATATGTTATTCGTTCCGCTGTGAGGTTCGTGTTACTCTGATGTTGTGTTCTTCTTCTTCTTCTATTCTAAGTTTCTATCTTATCTATTCTCACCCTCTAATTTCTTTCATTAATTACCAGGATTTTTCGATGTTTTGGTTATCGACATCGTGCTTATGTCGATAACCAAAGTCGCTCAAAATCTGGGTCGTTACACTTTGATAACCATGTACGCAGTGGATGATATCTAAATGTTGTGGTTGAGTTGGCGAACGATTACTGAAATGAAGTAATGGAACTATGATGGATAGCCTTGACACTTGTGTCAAAAATAAAGATGTCTAAAACAAGAGCCTATGTCTGGCCATTGAGGTTAGCTACCTCTACTGACATTGATTACTCGTATTACTATCGTGATTTTGAACTCGATGGGTGCACCCTTTTGTCGGATTGATAGTCGCGGTCGGCCACAGATGGGTTATGACCAGCCAGATTGGGTAACTGGTAGATTCCTACATTGGGTATTGCCTCATGTGCCTTGTCATACTTATCCCTATACGAGCCCACTACGAGTTTGTTTTGAAAATTAAATGTGTTAAGGGGGATCAACGTAAAGCCTTAACGCTATTTTGATATTTACTTTACTGTTAGACATTATGTAATATAACATTGTATTAGTATATGTAAATAGTTTAATGGATCCTTAAGAGATGAAAATAAAGCCCTGTGATATCTCTTAAGTTACTATGTACTGATTTATTTTACTGCATGGGGATGTTATGCCGGACTCGAGTGTTGTGTTTTTTTGCATTTTTCTCGGGTTAGCCTGAGTATTCCGGATCTTGTGAAGAGCTTTGGTGGAGACAAAGGCATTGCAGGAGACTCCGTTATATTTCTTTCATTTCATCAGTTAGTTGTTTGATTCTGTCAGCATGGACTTATTTCATTTCCCAGTTGTTTTATTCCTAGTTTATTTATGTAAAATAAATGTAAACTTATTTAGAGGTTCGTGACCTATTTATGTTCCGCTGCGAGATTTTGAGATGTATTTATTTCTGTGTCTGTGTTCTGTGATTGATTCTATTTTCCCTAATAACTATCTGTCATTTTGAGCAAAAATCATTGTTTAAAATGGAGGTTCATTACAACATAAATATGATAATTCCATTCTATCAGAAATGAAAAATTTAAACTCGATACAAAATATTTATTAGGAGATAAGTTCACAAATTTAATACTCAGGCTATTCATGAGAGGGCAGGACATAGACTCACATATCTCTATAAACTCAAATTACCTGAACTCTAGTATAAGGGTTACTAAAATTTAGAATCACATGAAACTCTAGGTGTAGAACACAGAAATCATGGAAATTACAGAACTCATGGAACTCAGTGGAGAGTTCAAAACACAGAAATGAAATCACCCTATATGTAGCAATAATCATCCCAAACAGTGAAATCGTATAGAAGACTCATAACTTTGAAAATAATTCAGATCACATTCGAAAAGAGTACACCTTCCCCAAGTAGTTTGTCATCCTAACAAGGCCGCCTACACCTTTTAAAACACCTATACCCCTTAACGATCCCTAAAGGAGGGTCTCTCTTAGAAATGCATAGCGTAATAGGTATAAAGACATATATACATCACATAGACTAAAATTCACAAGACATAAATAGACAAACACAATGAAAATTTATTTGAAATAGAAACATTCCATTTATTTCAAAACCTCATAATTAGTATGTTTCAAAACAACTACCATATGACTTATGAAAAACCACATACAGTCATAATCATAGTACATGGAAATGAAAATCCCTTAAAACGACAATTAATGCAATAAATACCGTGGAATAAAATATGAACGAACCAAATAATGAATACATATGTGGCAAAGATGAATCTCCAAGAAAAGTCTTCCAATAAATCCACACTGATCACTTCCGCTCAGTGAGCCTACTCGGGGAGAAAAGAAAAGAAGAAAGGAGAGTGGATCAGACGTAAAGTCTGGTGAGTAGTATAATTACTAGCTTGATTGATAAATGAGAGAAATAGACAGATAATAGTTCTAGTGTCATACAAGCTAAGTGTCTGTGTACAACTATAACGATGAACAAATAGAAATGATGTACAAAAGATTATACTTGAACCATACAGGTAAAGGTTTAGTCGATTGTCATTTCATTCAATTAATCTCGATTGTTTAAACTTACACAAATTACTAAACATGATAATCATAATTAAGACAAATTCTTGATACTACTCATCATCGACATAATATATCAATTCACCATCTTACATGGTAACTTACATCACTATGAGCCTCGGGCTTTATCTGACCTTGCCCATCAGAAAAGACATAACTATTTGTTCTTGGATGCAGTTGTGACTTATTTTCCCTTGTCGGTACACATGCATGCTCATTGCATCGCAGGTGTGCATGTACACACGACCCTGTCTCTGTTAACACCTTATTTACCACCATCAGCATGAGCTTGCCTAGCCCCTGCCATCTATTGTTTGCGAGACCATCAATAATAAACCTGAAAGGGAATGATGCTGGCATGGGCCATAGCAAACAAATATACAAAATTTCACCCTTACCTAGATTTCCCATGATCTAGGGCTTACTCTTTGGCCACTTATTTTTCCAATCATCCTCATGCTACCGAAACGGATGACCACTAACATATGCTTATTAAACTTGACATCAATTTTAAGTTTATTTTAATAACAAACCATTTCATTCAACTGTAACTTCATATTATGATTATGTTGCAACTAATTCATATCTTTTCATTACAATTCTTTATGTGTCTATGCAATTCAATATATCATAATATTACTTATGCAAATATGTTTAGTCATTTTCAAGCATAATATGTCTTAATTAAATTAGAAATCTTACTAAAGTTTTCCTATTATAATTTAGTCCTTTTTTAATTATAGTTCTGCGTTTAATGTTCATTATCTGTAAATTTAGCCTTAATTATTTAATCCACATTTGCACAATTTCATTTTAATTCAATTTTCTTTATATGTGAAATAAAAAGAATAAATCTATTGTAGGATTAAATCAGTCGCTAATATGCCAACATTAACAAATTCAGGCGCATTTTTCGACATAATCCAAAATAAGTACAAAAATTGTAAAATAACTGATAAAATATCTAATAGTATATAAATATAAATAAAAAATAAAATAAAATTGTAAAAAGAAGACTGAAAAAACAATAAATATGACTTACAAGAAGTAACTTACAAAAGACTACTAACTTACAGAAACTAAACAAAACTGCAAGAAAAAATGTAATAAAACTATAAAAAAACTATAAAAACTATACAATTATTATAAAGCCTATTTACTCTAAATTATCAAAAATCTATACAATTATAAAACTCACCATAGGAGCCCTTGTAGATCCTACCTCCAAAAAATGTGTATGTAGATATTTATTAATATAAATATTTCCCCTTAAATTTTATAGGTTAGGTCCGTCTCAATAGAGAAATCAAGCAGTGAAGAGATTATGTTGTGAGGAACGAGTGCGGTTTAGAGGTCTATTTATAGGTTAGGCTAAGGATCATAGGGCATTACAGTAATTGATTAAATCTAGGCCAACCACGTCACATGGCCAGTGAAAACAAGCTATGTCAGCAAAGATTTCAAAATAAATCGGTTACAACAAGCTAACATAGCAATATAATGTGTAAAAGGAACGTTCCCTCAAAATTATCGTGCTTGGGCATGATCTAAGCCCAAAAACAGAATGGGTCAACTCATCCATTGTGTAGGTCAACCCGTGGGCCGACATGGCTATGAATCGAGTGGACCCAACCTATATATACATATATTTGCTTTCTTTTAATTTTTAAATTGCCATAACTTCTTCATTTTAAGTCCATTTCTCTCAAATCAAGTATGTAAACTTACCAGAAAATCACAGGGACCCAAAGGTGCAAGTCCCGTTGCCAAATTCTAATAACTTTGCAAATTACTATTTTATTAATTAATTTGTTAATTAAATACCGTGTCTTAAAAATTCGGGTTGTTATGTTATCCCCTTCTTATTGGATTTCATCCTCGAAATATCCAGGGATATATGTAACGACCTGCATTACGTATCGAAGGACCGTAGAATATTTATTTCTTTTTCATATGAGGTCGTATGGTCGTGTAACTTTAGGGAACGACTATTGAGGTCATTTTCCATGTTCATGATTTTTTTCGATTTTTAAATAACCGTTTTACCCCTAGCGAATCTTGTTTCTCCTATAACTTTTGATTGGTAAGGAGTTTTGACCTGAAATCACTTCCATTGAATTCAGATGATGGTTTACCTTTCCGCAGAGTGGTCACATTGATCAAACGGACTTACCGTTTGGGAGATATGGCTGAAATAAGGTTTGGAAGGTGAGAAACAGCTTAACGGGCCTAATTAGAGTGATTAACAGCTAGGCCCATAACCCATTTCGGGATTAGGGTTATGGGGAGGCTGATAGGGTTTGGGAAATCATTTCTAATCAGTTTTCTAGCCGCCACTTACATTTCTTGAACCCTAGCCATGGCATCCACTTTCTAAAACACCTCCAAATCACTTTCTAATTGAAGATTAAGCTAATTAGCATCAAACCAAGTCTAATCAACATCAAATCAGAGACAAAGGCTGCTGTGCGTTGGAATTCGTGCCATTTAAAGAATTATTTCAGATCCGAGTTTATATTTTGGCTAAGGTGAGTGATTTGCATTGTTTTTCACTAATTACGGCTAATTAGGGGTGATTAGTGTTAATTAACGAAATTACGCATGTTAAAATTTTGGAAAAATGTTTAGAAATTCTTAAATATTATTTGATGCCTCTGTTTAAAATTTGGGTTAATTTGGACATGTTTTGCTAATTGTACGATTAAATCATGATTAAGGGGAAAATCATAGTGGGTATGTTTGATCCATATTTGCATGTTAAATTGTTGTTTTGGTGTTTATGGTTGATTATATATGTTGCTATTACTGTTTGGAATGATTTGTGATTTGCATAGCAAAGTTAGATTGGCCAAAAACGCAGTCGTAAGGCGTAGATTTCTTGCCGGAAAAAGTTACAGGAAATTGGTCATTCCCGTTCGTGAAGCACCTGTCCCTCACGACCCGACCCCTAGGATCGTGCAGCACCCTGACACCCCGACTACTAGGATGGCGAAGTATCATCACGACCCGACCCCTAGGATGGTGAAGTATCCTCATGACCCGACTCCTAGGACGGCGAAGTATCCTCACGAACCGATCCCTAGGAACGTGAAGCACCCTCACGACGCGACCGTGAGAAAGATGGCAAACCCTCACACCCCGACCATGAGGAAGATAGCAAACCCTCACACTACAACCGTGAGGAATAGTTCGAACCCTAGGAGGGCGACCATGAGGGAGGGGGCAAACCCTAGGATGACGAGCCGTAAACTGCACCAGGAAGGAAAGGGGATCACGACTCGGACTGGAGAATCACGAACGGGATCAGGATAGGGACCACGAGCTACCTGTTTACCACGAACCCGAACTGAGAATGGAATAAAGGTGAATCATGAACCATGCCAAGAGGGGGACCACGAGCCATGTGGACCACGCACCAAAGCCAAGGGATTGACACGAGTTGAAGCTTGAGCCGAACCACGAACCGAGGAAGCTGATCACGAACCGAAGCTTTGGAGCATCACGAGTCGATATGGAGGATCACGAACTGAACTGAAGAGTCACATGACGGGATAACGACCAAAACCCGAGATGCAAAGGTAGTCCAAATGAGAGGTTATTACTTAGGATCCCAAAAGGGGATCAACGAGTTAACTTCATGAGTTGGACTTTGCTGCGGGACATGTGCAAAGGGTTATCGATATCCATAACTTTAGTCCACCACTGAGAGACGGATTAGTGGCTATGGATCAGTGCAATGGGGTCATTGTGACTCCATGGAGCAAATTGATCATAGCAAAGGACTGGGTGATCGAGTGGTGGATATCGTATGCTTTACGCACTGAGTGAGAGATGTGAGGATGATTGCTATGTTTGATGTTTGCTATCACCATAACCCCACCCCACCCCCCAATTTACACTTTATGTTAGTGTTACCTTAGAGTACTGTACATCTTGTTGTGCTAACTCTTTGGTTGCAGGTCCAGGTTCAGATATGATTGGATTATACCTGTTATTGTTCTGTTTTGTTGCTTATCGCTCATACCAGACTTTTGTCTAACCCAAAGTTTTATGTCTCTTCTTATTACTCTGGGTGCTCCTAAACAAGCAGGCTAGAGACAGGTTAGGTGGTGATGCGCGAGTAGCTGTCCGGAGACGAGTAGGAGGCTTACACGTACTACTCACTCATATATAAACCCTGTGTTGTTGTTGGTCATTGCTTGGGCATTAATAGTGTACCTTTTCTTTCTTTTGCTTTAGAGACAGTAATTTGGAGTTGTAATAATGATGGTTTGGATCATAAGCTGTATTTTGGATTTCTGCTGCTATGATGGTTTAGTTTTCAACTTATGCACTGTCTCGCCTATTTTATGTCAAAGTTACGTTATTATTATATTTTGTTCCATGAGCTATGAGAGATACTACAGGTTCCTTGTTAGTTCACTCTTATATTTCTTTTCTTTTGACGATCGCCCCGTGTTGGTTGGACATCGACACAACGCGTTTCTTTGGAAATGTCAACTGGTGTGGGGCGGGCCATCACATTTGTTATCAGAGCTCTAAGTTGCGTAGCTAACCTAGGGGAAGACAACTGGGTGAGATAGTATACGTATATGAGAGTGTGTACTTGTGATATTTTGGTTTTCAAATGCTATATATATACTATTAGTATATGTAAGGATGAAGTCGCACTGCATTGGCACCGCTATGGAGTTGGTTAATCGTTTTCTCTTTATAGGTTTGACGATGAGCCGATATACGAGGAGCATGGGTTTAGGGGCTAATAATAGGAATGTCCCTGATATGAGGACGATGTTTACTACCTTCATGCGAGAGATGCTTAGGAATGCTCGGGAAGCAGTCCCTAATGCTGCTAACGGTGGTGGTGCAGTAGTGTAGGCGCCTAGGGCCAATTTCGCCAAGCTTAACAACGATTATACTAGTCTTGGCAGGAAGCCGTTCTACAGAACGGAGTTGGCTACGGATGTTCAAGATTGGTTGGATAGTTGTGAGCGCATCTTCGAGGACTTGGGAATCGATGATGCCATGAAGAGAAAGTTAGCATCACGTCAGCTTCAAGGACGAGCTATGAATTGGTGGAATGCTATTAAAGAAGCTGCTCCTGAAGATCAAGTTACTTGGAATCAGTTTATGACTCGTTTCAGCGAAAAGTTCATTCCAGCTGCTCACAAATCTGAATTGTTTAGGAAATTTTTGGAGCTTAAGCAGAGTGGTAGGGCAATCTCGGAATACATTTTGCTGAGTTTGATACTTTATCGAAGTATGGATTATCTCTCATCGACATTGCCGAGAAGAAGAACGAGAAGTTCATAACCGACTTAGATGAGTACTTAGGGGAAAGGCTGATAAACCACATTGACGAGACGTTCAAGTCTATAGTGGGGAAAGCATTGAGATCGGAGAGTCTTTACCCTAAGTCAAAGGCCGATGTTGCTATTGCATCTGTAAAGCAACCAAAGCTGCAAGCAAGCAGTGGATGTAAGAAGGAGTCTCAGAATAAGAGAAAACAGGATCAGACCAAGGGTGGTCTGAAAAAGAAGGACAAGAAAGATAAAGAGTGCTTTAGTTGTGGCAAGAAGGGCCACTATGCTAGAGATTGTCAGGAAAAGCCTGGGGAATGGAAGTGCTTCAATTGCGGCCAAGTGGGACAGGATAAATGTCCACAACCTCCTAAAGAGAAGCAGATCGTGAAAGCATATGCTATCATTGTTGTTCCTTCTTCGTCGAATGCCTCAACTGCGATGGAGAAGGGAAAGGGAATCGTTATTCGAGGTATGCTTTCTGTTTATGATGTTCCTATTCGAGTTTTGTTTGATATCGAAGCTTCCCATTCCTTCGTATCTAGTGACCTGGTAGATAGGTTGGAATTGGAACTTGAGATTGTCGATAGACCTTCAGTTGTGATGAACCGGATCGGTGGTTCGACTTGCCTTTGCATGATTTGTTGTAATGTGGTCTTATCAAGTCATGGATGTATGTTTTCTTGTGATTGCTTAGTTGCTCTGCTAGTATCATCTCACGTAGATTGTCTGAATTCGGAGGAGATGTTCCTTGAGTGCTAGTCTGATATTGGTTTAGGCCTTTAGGGCTTGTGCTTGGCGAATGTCGATTTCGACTAGGATGGTTTGCATGAGACATAAGTAGTTGTTGTGATTTCCATTGAATGATATCTCGGCTTACTCGAGGAGTGATGTGCAGCCGTGACATGATAAGACTGTTCAATGGTATGGACTGCCCCGAGTTGGATTCGATAGGGCTAGGAGATGACTCG
Source organism: Allium sativum (assembly GCA_030737875.1). Classification (NCBI taxonomy): domain Eukaryota; kingdom Viridiplantae; phylum Streptophyta; class Magnoliopsida; order Asparagales; family Amaryllidaceae; genus Allium; species Allium sativum. The sequence continues at coordinate 436,035,243 of CM060920.1, forward strand.
AGTGGGACTTGAGGAAGCTTCAAGGTAATGGATTGTTTAAGGCCCTATGTTGATGTTCGCTTTAGTTCAAGAATGGTAGAACTTCGAAGGGATAAGATGTGCTCGTTGATCGTGGAGATGCAACGAGGGTTAGGATGATTCAAGTTAGACTTGAACTCGTAAAAGGATAAGATGTGTTCGTTGATCATGGAGATGCAACGAAGGTTAGGATGATTCAAGTTGAACTTGAACTTGTAAAAGAAAAATGGTTGTTCGTTGATCTTGGAGATGCAACGAATAAAGAGACGGCTCATGTTGAACTTGATATTTGTCAGTAATGGATATTCGAGACTGGGTCTGAGTATGTGGGTAGCTCTTCTGATGAGAGTACCAAGAAATCGTCGATACTTAGAGTGTTCTAGGCGGACTCGAAGTAGGGGTATCTGGAGACGCCCGTTACCTTGGATCCATTGGACGTGATCTAGTTATCCTTAGAGGATAAACGTACGTTGGACGTACGGTAGTCCGTATGGAGGCAGGGCTTCCATTAGCCTTGGGATTGGTTGGACCAGTCAAGTAGGAATCGACGTATGTATGGAGGCGGGGCTTCCATTAGCCTTGGTATTGGTTGGACCAGTTAGGTAGGTATCGATGTATTTATGGCTTTAGTGGTTGATAGATAGGACATGTTTGGTGGATGCTATGGTCGCTATGTTTGTTCCTATTTTTGTTCCCTTGAGTAGACATCACCTGTAGGATTCTGGCAATAGAGAATGAAGAGATGACGACGTACACGAATGTCTGTGCAATCGGACTAGGTGCGATAGCTGATGCATTGAATATGAAACATGACAGTTTAGATGCTATATTTTTTGAATGGAAGCAACTGGAGTATATCATGAGATATGATCTCAGACGTAAGTATGGATTGGATCCAGAAATGTTAGCAAGTTAGATGATCGGACCGACTTTGATTGAGCGGACCGGTTCCAGTCAGAGGAACGATCCTAACCTATTGGAAATCATCTCCAAGGTATAAATGGATTTTGATAGCAAGGGGATGAGCAAGTATGGACTTAATGATAGAGAAGGATGGCTTCGAAAGAATGAGAGACTGGTTGTATCCAATGTTAATGGATTGAGAGATGAAGTATATGAATTGCCAGTCAGTTAAAACTGAGAAAAAGGAGCCCAGTGGTTGTTACAACCGTTGGAAATTCTCGAATGGAAATGGGAACAAGTCTCAATGGATTTCATTGACGGTTTACCAAGGACTAGATTGGATCATGATAGTATTTGGGTGAATCGTGTATTAGAAGATCTCTTGAGGGCTTGTATATTAGATTTTGGTGGGTAATGGGATGACCATTTGCATCCAGTTGAGCTTGCATATGATAATAGTTATCAGTCCAGTATTAGTATGACTCCATTTGAAGCTTTGTACGGAAGACCATGCAACTCACCATCATGTTGGTTAGAAACCGGTGAGAAATTTGTGCTTGGGCCAGATATGATAAGAGAAACCTCATATAAGGTCAAGGTTATCCAACAGCGAATGAAGGTTGCTCAAGATAGGCATAAGAGTTATGCTGATAAGAGGAGAAGAGATTTAAAATTCTCCACTGGCGACTTGGTGTTTGTCAAGATTTCTTCGTTAAAGAGCGTGATTCGATTTGGTAGGAGAGGCAAGTTAACACCAAGATTTGTTGGTCCATTCCCAGTTCTCGAGCAAGTTGGGAATTTGGCATATAAAGTTGAGTTGCCAGACAAGATGGCGGGATTTCATAACGTGTTTCATGTTTCCCAGTTAAGGAAGTTCGTGCATGACCCCGATATGACTATTTCACCGGATCAGCTGGATGACATCGAAGTAGAACCCGAGGCGGTTGGGAACCACAAGCCGATCCGTATTTTCGAGAGCGATACGAAGCAACTTCGAAGGAAGGCGGTGAAACTGATCAAGGTTCAGTGGGGCGAGAATGAGAGTGACTGTACTTGGGAAACAGAGGAGAGCATAAGGGAATCGCATCCAAAACTCTTTGCCTGATAAGATTTTAATAATGATAGTTTCTTCCCTTGTTAGTAAACCGCATGCTAGGGTAGGCTTGTTGTATATGTTTGATTGTTGTGAATGACTGATAGGCATGCAAAACACCTTTGTATGTTTTTGGTAAAGGAATTTCGGGGTGAAATTTCTTAAGGGGGGAGAGTGTAACAACCCGCATTCTACGTATCGAAGGACCGTAGAATATTTATTTCTTTTTCATATGAGTTTGTATGGTCGTGTAACTTTGGGGAACGACTATTGGGGTCAATTTCCATGTTCACGATTTTTGCCGATTTTTAAATGACTATTTTCCCCCTAGCGAATCTTGTTTCGCCTATAACTTTTGATTGGTAAGGAGTTTTGACATGAAACGACTTCTAGCGGATTCGAATGATGGTTTACCTTTCCATAGAGTGGTCATATTGATCAAACGGACCTACCGTTTAGGAGATATGGCTGAAATAAGGTTTGGAAGGTGAGAAACAGCTTAATCGGGCCTAATTAGAGTGATTAACAGCTAGGCCCATAACCCAATTCGGGACTAGGGTTATGAGGAGGCTGATAGGGTTTGGGAAATCATTTCTAATCAGTTTTCTAGCCGCCACTTACATTTCTTGAACCCTAGCCATGGCCTCCACTTTCTAAAACACCTCCAAATCACTTTCTAATTGAAGATTAAGCTAATTAGCATCAAACCAAGTCTAATCAACATCAAATTAGAGACAAAGGCTGCTGTGTGCATTGGAATTCGTTCCATTTAAAGAATCATTTTAGATCCGAGTTTATATTTTGGCTAAGGTGAGTGATTTGCATTGTTTTTCACTAATTACGGCTAATTAGGGGTGATTAGTGTTAATTAACGAAATTACGCATGTTAAAATTTTGGAAAAATGTTTAGAAATTCTTAAATATTATTTTATACCTCTGTTTGAAATTTGGGTTAATTTGGACATGTTTTTGCTAATCGTAAGGTTAAATCATGATTAAGGGGATTAAGGGGGAAATCATAGTTTTGGGTATGTTTGATCCATATTTGCATGTTAAATTGTTGTTTTGGTGTTTATGGTTGATTATATATGTTGCTATTACTGTTTGGAATGATTTGTGATTGCATATGAAAGTTAGATTGGTCGAAAACGCCGTCGTAATGCGTAGATTGCTTGTTGGAAAAAGTTACAGGAAATTGGTCATTCTCATTCGTGAAGCACCTGTCCCTCACGACCCGACCCCTAGGATCGTGCAGCACCCTCACACCCCAACTCCTAGGATGGCGAAGTATCCTCACGACCCGACTCCTAAGATGGCGAAGTATCCTCACGAACCGATCCCAAGGAACGTGAAGCACCCTCACGACCCGACCGTGAGGAAGATGGCGAACCCTCACACCCCGACCGTGAGGAAGATGGCGAACCCTCACACCCCGACCGTGAGTAATAGGGTGAACCCTAGGAGGGCGATCGTGAGGAAGGGGCGAACCCTAGGATGGTGAGCCATAAACAGCACCAGGAAGGAAAGGGGATCACGACTCGGATTGGAGAATCATGAACCAGATCAGGATAGGGACCACGAGCCGCCTGTTTACCACGAACCCGAACTGAGAATGGAAGAAAGGTGAATCACGAACCATGCCAGGAAGGGAACCGCGAGCCGTGTGGACTACGCACCGAAGCCAAGGGAGTGACATGAGTCGAAGCTTGACCCGAACCATGAACCGAGGAAGCTGATCACGAATCGAAGCTTTGGAGCATCACGAGTCGATATGGAGGATCATGAACTGAACTGAAGAGTCACATGACTAGATAATGACCAAAACCCGAGATACAAAGGTTGTCCAAATGAGAGGTTATTACTCAGGATCCCAAAAGGGGATCAACGAGTTAACTTCATGAGTTGGACTTTGCTGCGGGACGTGTGCAAAGGGGTTATCGATATCCATAACTTTTGTCCACCACTGAGAGACAGATTAGTGGCTATGGATCAGTGCAATGGGGTCATTGTGACTCCATGGAGCAAAGTGATCATAGCAAAGGATTGGGTGACCGAGTGGTGGGTATCGTATGCTTTACGCATTGAGTGAGAGATGTGAGGATGATTGCTATGTTTGATGTTTGCTATCACCATAACCCCACCCCCATTTACACTTTATGTTAGTGTTACCTTAGAGTATTGTACATCTTGTTGTGCTAACTCTTTGGTTGCAGGTCCAGGTCCAGGTTCAGGTATGATCGGATTATACCTATTATTGTTCTGTTTTGTTGCTTATCGCTCATACCAGACTTTTGTCTGACCCAGAGTTTTATGTCTCTTCTTATTACTCTGGGTGCTCCTAAACAAGCAGTCCACAGACAGGTTAGGTGGTGATGCACGAGTAGCTGTCCGGAGACGAGCATGAGGCTTACACGTACTATTCACTCATATATTCTCCCTGTGTTGTTGTCGGTCACTGCTTGGGCATTAGTAGTGTACCTTTTCTTTCTTTTGCTTTAGAGACAGTAATTTGGAGTTGTAATAATGATGGTTTGGATCATAAGCTGTATTTGGGATTTCCGCTGCTATGATGGTTTAGTTTTCAGCTTATGCACTGTCTCGCCTGTTTTGTGTCAAAGTTATGTTATTATTACATTTTATATCATGCGCTGTGAGAGATACTATAGGTTCCTTGTTAGTTCACTCTTATGTTTTTTTTTTGATGACCGTCCCATGCTGGTTGGACATCGGCACAGCGCGTTTCTTTGGAAATGTTAGCTAGTGCGGGGCGGGCCGTCACAATATAAGAATAAGATAATTATTTTCATACAAATATCTATAAACATCTACCTAAACATCATTCATTCGCATCCATTATCCTTAAGTTTCTAATGCTATTTATGTAGTTATGCAATAGTGTCGTGTATATGTCCATAACTAATGCAAAGGATTTGGCGGTCTATTGATTCAGTTGACCTCTTATTTATGCAATTATGCTTGTGCAATGTATCCAAATGTATGAAATATCCTAATAATAACAGATAATCTACATGCCTGCTTTAGGCATCATCCATATGCAATAATCATTTGATAATCATCCTTTATACTAACCATGAAACAAGGTAAAATGCACAAATCCATATGCATTTATTTAGTATCCTAATTACAGATCACTAACTGTGCATGATGTATATATATGTTGTAACAACCTAACTCAAAATCCGGTTATGAAAAAGTTTCTAGAAATTTTGAATATATTAATTTGATCTAATTCAAACATTTAAGTATAATGAATACATACATACATACATATATATAAATATATGTGAGTGTATGTAAATATAAATATATATATATACATAACATATAGCTTATAACTAAAAACAAATGGGGTGTGTGTGTGTGTATATATATGATAACTGGCATGAAATGATAAGGACACATGTCATGAAATGAACGTTACACATGTCTTGAGATTAAAGGAAATAAAGACACATAAACACATTAGGTGTCCATGTGTAGAAACATCTTAAGACAGCTAAGGGAGCATGTGTCTAATTCCTAATGCTTACATAAAGATAAGGTGGACAAGTGTCCAAAACCAAATTATTAAACTAGCCTTAAGAAATGCTATAATAAGGGTGGAAATGTTCATTTGTTTTCATAAACTCACAAGACAAAAACATGGTAAGATAAAGAGGAGATGTTTAGAAGAAGCCAAGAAAATAAATGCAAGTTCAAGCTAAGATGAGAAAAACTATTTGAATACATGTATTCATTTCATACTTTAAAGAAAAGATGTGAAAATTAAGAATGAATGATAGGCCTCGAATCTATGAAAATGACCTTCGGTATTTTGACCATAACTTTCTCAATTCTTAATGAAATTTTGATTTCTTTAATGATTGGAAAGCTAACCAAAAGATCTACGACTTTTATATTGACCACTTTTCAAATTAAACGATTTATACACTGAAATCTAGATTCAAAACAGGGTAAAAATCTGCCTAAAATGGACATGTTGAAAATGCCTCATGCTGTTGAATTTTATATATTAATTCGATAAATGATTTTACAGTTTTCTTTTCATGGTAATTAAGTAGACTAAGTAAGCTTCTTAGTATAGATAACTTTGAGTAAAAAATATATTTATCATAGAGAAATAGAATCAACATTTAGCCAAAAAACTAGTCAAAAAATTGAATTTCTGAAATTTGAACCCTTTTTTAGTGTTCCTAATACTGAAGTTTCTCTAACCAGAACTTTTCATAGCATTTTTGAAGCGCTGTCTTTTCTTTGAATTATTTATAAAGCTCTCTAACAATCCCACAACTTTTCACAGCGCAACAAAAACACTATAATAATTGTTTTGAGTCCACAACCATTAAAAACTACCCAAAACTTTTCATAGCCCACCAGAAACACTATAATAGCTACTTTGAATCTAAAACCATTATAAACTACCCAAAACTTTTCACAATGCACTATAAATGTTGTAATATCTGTTTTGAGTCTAAAACCGTAATAAATTACCACTGATCTTTTCATAAAGCTTTATAAATGCTGCAGTTTTTATTTTAACATTCTTATTGATCCTGAAACTTTTTATAGCACTTTCTGAAATGCTATATTTTCTTTTGAACTTTAAAACCTTTATGAAGTAATAAAAAATGTAATTGTTTGCTTCGATAGTTTTGAGGTCCTTCTTAACATAAATTGAAATATTTCTGACATGGTTTAGGGTTTGTATTAAACCCTTAAAAGTATGAATATGAAAAAGGATCTTAGGTAGTGCACTATTACTCTATGTTGGTATTGAGCCAAGTAGAGGACGTCCCTATTTAGTGACGGGATGTCGACCGCAATATGATAACATATCCTAAAATCTAAATTAAATCGAGGGTGTGGTTTAGATTCATAAACATATATTTTAAAAAAGCATGGGGTTTGATGAAATGAAGTTTGCTATGAACTTTCTTGATTTAACATCTCGAAGTCTTCCTTGTTTATTGTTTTAAGCTTTGGATTGATGAAACCTCTAAAGAAGAAATTTATAATGAAACTATAATACAACCCATTAAGATACGACGTGAAAACTAAGCTTAAATAGCTATCTCACCGGGTCTATGTTGCTCATGATGCTTGTAACAACCACATTTTACATAGTAGAGGATCATAAAATATTTTTATTTAATTCCCTAAGGGTTGAATCATTCTTATATTTTGATATGTTGGTTATGGGGATGTGAGACATGTCCGTAACTTTTTACCAATTTTAATTGTGACCATTTTTCCCCTGTTAGTCTTGTACAAAGCATAACTTTAGACTGGGATCAAATCAGGTGCTGAGATCGGTCTCATTGGCAAGGAAATGGTTCTGCCAATTCCGTAGAGTGATCACATTAAAGATTTGGTTCAACGTGGGAGAAATTATTGTTTTAGTGTTTCACAATTTCTGTTCAGGTTTGGCTAGCCATAATGGGCTGATTTGGAGTGGCCCATTAGTGGGCTGGTGGGAGGCTATAAATAGTGGGTTAGAGGCATAGAGAATAGTTTACTTTCTTCATTCTCTCTTTTTTTTGAGCTCGTGATCCTCCTTGATCAATCAAATGCACCTTTCCACTATTAAAATTCTAGATCTACATAAGAGAATCGAATATCTACATCGTTTGAAGTTAGATCTACGTCAAGTGAAGAGAGATCGCATAAAATTAAGAGGTTTGAAGCATATTCTTCGCTGTTCGAATTGATAATTTAGCGATTTCGAGTTAATTTGAAGAATTGGTGAGTGATAAGCATATCTCACATGGATTCAATCAAGTATATGGATTGTTTTATCTAATATTCGTCATTTCAAGTTGTTTTTGCATAGATCTAATCAATGTAAGTATGATTTTAATTCAAATCACCATAGGATCTAATCTAACAACTTATAAACGGTAATTTCATGTGTTAATTCTATGTTTAGATCCATTTGTTGATTTAATAATTTGTTGAATCGTTGTTTTAATTTTTGTTGATTATTGCTTGAATCAATGGTTAATTTGTTGGTCGAATCTTGATCGGTGGTGTTTGAGATTGATTGGTGATGTTTGAGATTAATCAGTGGTGTTTGAGCGCATTGCGCCAGCTAAAATCAGTGATTGACATGAAAAAATGACGGATCGGGGAAATTTTTATGGATCTAGCAAAAGCTGAATTTTCCGGGCTGTTTTCATAGCATGGATCGGGCAAAATGCTGTGGATCAGGCAAAAGCTAAATTTTCTAGGTGTTTGAGTGTGTTGCGCAAGCAAAAAATAATGATCAGCATGAAAAAAATAATGGATTGGGATAGTTTTGATGGATTTGGCAAAAGCTAAATTTTCTTGGCAGTTTTCATAGCATGGATTGGGATAAATGCTATGGATCGGACAATTTTCTATGGATCGTGCAGTTTTCATAGCATGGATCAGGCAAAATGCTAAGCATCGGGCAATTTTAATTGATCTGGCAGTTTTCATAGCATGAATCGGGCGAAATGCTATGGATCGGAAAATTTTTATGGATCAGGCTAAATACTGTAGCATGGATCGGGCTAAATTTTATGGTATGGATCAGGCTAAATGCCAAGGTACCAAGTACGAGACATGCTGAACATGGTAAAATAGTGATTTTCCAAGGTGCGCGCTGGGGATTTGCACCGTTTTCATAGTACCAAGTGCTAAAGTACCAAATGACAAAACCAAGTGCTAGGAAGTGCCAGAATTGAACTAGGACATATAATAGCATACCAGAAACGTTGTGAAATCCAATTTGATGTTTTACTTAGTTTTCTCATCGGATTGATGCAAAATTGAACCATGAGATATAATAACATTTCAAAAACGTTGTAAAAGGCTGTTTTGACATTGTGGCTAGTTTTTCATAGCAATAAAAACTGGAAATGCCATGAAATGCATTATCGACCAAACGAAGCTTTTTTTTGAGTCGACGATGGTTCTAAGCTCGACGCGAATTCAAGAAGGAATGTATGGAGCATCGTGAAGTGTTCGTTGATCGTCGTAATGCAATGAATGTGAAGACAACTCATGGGTGTTGAGTTGTAGATAATGGTTGCTCGAGAAGGTTGCTTGAGCTATGAATAGCCGTATGGGAGGACGACTAGAGATATTGAAGGCCGAGAGATTATCATTGTCATAGGTTCTAGCAGGCTTAAAGTAGGGTTACAATAGAGACATCTAAAAGACCGGTCATATGATCGAGTACCCTGAGTATCATTGAAAGGCCTAAATACGTATCGTTGAAAGACGTATGAAGTTTTTGCTAGAACCGGAGTTACCATTAGCCCTTGAAGTATGGCAAGGTTGGCCGTCATACGATTAATGATGGTTTCAAAGCATGATAGGCAGTGATAGCCAAAGTCATTGAATGTTGATTGTTTTTCTTGTACTGCCTCACATTGATTGTTTGACGTCGAAGGAGATGTTTCTTGGGTACTTGTTTGATGTTGGTTTAGGCCTTCGGGGCTTGTGCTTGAGGGATGTTGATCTCGATTAGGTTCGTTTACTTAAGATATAACTGGTTGTTATGATTTCTGTTGTCTAGTTATTTCTGATTGCCATGGATGCATCGTTGTTTTCAAATGTTTGTTGTAAAGGCTCTCACTGTCAGATGTGGGGAAGACAGGTTTGGGTTCTCCTCTGGTGTTTTGATAGATTAGTTGGTTAATCTGCCTATTATCATATACTTTATTGATGATGTTAGATAGTTGTTTTATCGTTCACTAAGACTGTTTTCTGACTTAAGGTTTTATGTTTCCCTCTTATTACCTTGGGCTGTTCATCCAGTTTTGGATGGGCAGATTGAGTAACAGGCTATAGGTAGCATAGCTTAGTGAGGCGAGGATGTTGTGCGGTGGTAAGCAGGAGGCTGGCGTATTACATTTTTTTTACTATATAGTATCTATTGATTTCCATTTTTTGATGATTGACTCTGAGTGTTGTAGTGAGGCGAATTTGTACAGACACTAATGTTGTACTCCAAAGATGTAGGGATATTCTTTCTACTTGTTATGAAAGTTCAAGTTTCTCCTCAAATATGCTTCACTATTATTGCTTGTTATATATGTTCTATATTATTTTATCCTTGCACTGTGAGTTATACGACGGGTTCCGCATGTGTTTCACATCTCGATGATCATCCAAAGCTGCCTGGAACGTCTTTCAGCAGATTACATCTCTTGTTAAGTGCAGGAGTTATGGACGGTAGTCACATTTGGTATCAGAGCTCTGGTTAATTGATTTTAGCCAAAGTTAGAAGACGTAATTATTTATAAGAGACGTATTTGTAGATTTTGATGGATGTATAATATATAATACTATATAGTATAGTAGCGTTTGAACTCCATTAGCAATTTTTCTTGTAAGTGGCTAATCATTCTATATTACAGATTTAGAATGAGTCAACGAACTTTAAGACATACTACTAGGGAGGAGGTTGTGCATGGAGGGGTAAATGGCGGTACACCAGATTACCCAGCCATTTTTGAAGCCATGATTGAGGCATTCATGAGAAAGGTACCCGCTCTAGTGGCATCCACGGTTGATGTAGGTGTGAAGGGGCCTAGGGTTGTGGATTTTGCGAAGCTGTGTAATGACTTCACATCTCCAAGGGAAAGGCATTCAAGGGGACAGAGCCAACCGAAAAGGTTCAAAGGTGGTTAGATGCTTGTGTACGTATTTTTGGAGACTTGGGCATAGATGATGCAACTAAGAGAAAGCTTGCGTCAAGCTAGCTACAGAGCAGAGCCATGGAGTGGTGGAATTCTACTACGCTTGAGACTCCGAAAAAAAAAACATAATTTAGGAGCATTTCCAAGTTAAATTCAAGGCGAAATTTATCTTTACTGCTCAAAAGTCTGTCTTGTTCAAGAAATTTGTGGAGCTAAAACAAAATAGTAGACAAGTGCTTGATTATGTTTCTGACTTTGAGGCATTGTCCAAATATGCTCATTCATATATTGACTCTCCTTGTTGGAAGAATGAAAAGTTTGTTATGGGTTTGGATACATATGTTAGGAGACCGTTGGTGGATCATATTTACGATCCATATGAGAAGATAGTGGAGAAAGCTGTTCGACATAAAAGCTTGTTTCCTAAAGAAGCAAATTTTATCGCTGCAACCAAGGAAGCTTGAAAACCACAGCAGGGTGGTAATAACAATAAGAAGAGGAAGCAGCAACAACAAAAAGGGAAGAATGGCAAAAAGAAACCTAAAAGTGAGGTGGTTTGCTACAACTGCCAGCATAAGGGCCATTTCGCTAATGAATGTAAGAATCCAAAAGCTAAAAAGAAGTGCTTTAAGTGTGGAAAGTCTGGGCATGATAAGAAGGATTATCCGGACTAGCTAAGGGTAAGCAGGTTGTGAAGACTTATGCTTTGGAAGCTGTGCCATCTTCTTCAAGGGCCCCTACTGCAGAAGAGAAAGGAAAGGGTGTCATCGTCGAAGGTACTCTCTCCGTTAGAGGTGTTTCAATTCATGTGTTGTTTGATACTGGAGCATCACATTCATTCATTTGTAATGATCTTGTGTGTCACTTAGGTTTAGAACCTGAGATTTGTGATAGACCTTTGGCTGTGACTAATCCAGTTAGGGTTCGTCCAGACTTTGTATGCATTGTCATGGTCTCGTGTTATCGAGTCGTGGTTGCTCTTTTGTATGTGGTTGCTCTTTTGTATGTGATTGCTTTGTTTTGAACTTCACTGGGTTTGGGATCATCTTGGGCACGGATTGGCTCAAGAGATATGCGGCAAGAGTGAATTGCGAGAAGCTTGAGGTGAGATTCGGGGATGTGGAAGGGCGAAAGGTTTTGATTCGATGTAAGCCCGAAGATGGTGTCTTCATGAGATTTTTATATTTGCTTGTGATTCCACAGGAAGACTTATCATCTGTGCTGATCGCTAATGAGTTTGAGGATGTCTTTGAAGAAGTCGAAGGCTTGCCACTGCATCATGAGATTGAGTTCAGAATTGATTTGACCGAGGGTGTCAGACCTATCTTTATGCCTCTTAGGAGGATGGCGCCTAAGGAACATCGAGAGCTAGAGGTGCAAGTTCGTGACCTTTTAGGAGAAGGATTCATTCGGAGAAGTTATCTGAATGGGGTGCACCAGTTGTATTTGCAGCTAAGGCAGATGGCTTGTTAAGATTGTGTGTGGATTATCATGAGCTAAACAAGGTGACCAAGAAGAACAAGTATCCGTTGTCGAGGATTGATGACTTGTTCGATCAACTTCACAAGGCTAAAAGGATTTCTCAGATGGATTTGGCAACGGGATTTCACAAGTTAAGAATGGCGAAGGATAGTGTGCCGAAGACTGCTTTTAGGACATCATCTGGTTTCTTCGAATTGTTGGTGATGCCATTTGGGTTGACTAACGCACTAGCGTATTTTGTGGATCTTATAAATAGGGTTTTCAGAGATCAGTTGAACAAGTTCGTGCTTGTGTTCATAGATGATATACTGGTTTACTCTCGGAATGAGGAAGAGCACAAAACACACTTGCGAGTTGTTTTGGAAATCTTGTGAAAGCATTAGCTGAAAGCTAAGTTCTCGAAATGTCACTTCTGGAAGACCGAAGTTAGGTTCTTAGGCCATATTGTTTCTTGAAATGGAATAGAGGTTGACCCCGCTAAGGTGGCAGTAATCCAGGACAGTGATAGACCTAAGAATGCAATGGATGTTAGGAGTTTCCTTGGGTTGGTGGGATATTATTGCCGGTTTATCAAGGATTTCTCCAAGATAGCTGCACCATTAATAGGATTAATGAGAAATAACTAGGTGCTCACATGAGATGTGAAGTGTGAGCAAGCTTTTGGAATCATGAAATAGAGATTGACGAGTGCTCCTGTTTTGATGATTCCAAGTGGGAAAAAAGAAATGGTGTTATACACCAATGCATGTGGTACTATACTTGGAGCAATGCTAATGTAGAAGGAAAAAGTTGTGGCCTACGCAAGTCGATAGTTAAAGCCGCACGAAAGGAATTACCCAAATCATGATTTGGAGTTGGCAGCGATTGTGTTTGCTCTAAAGATGTGGAGACATTACCTATTAGGAGTTTGATTCGAGTAGTTTACGGATCACAAGTCATTGAAGTATCTTTTCTCCCAAAAGGATTTGAATCTTCGGCAGCAAAAGTGATTAGAGTTTCTGGCATCGTATGATTTTAGTATAGCCTACACTTCTGATAAAGGTAATGCAGTTACAGGTGCATCGAGTCGAAGACATGCAGGATTGGGAGCAATGTCTTCGGAATGGAAAACCTAGAGCACTTGGCAGGGTTTGTGTAATAACCCGGAAAATGTGAACCAATTTAAAATTTTTAAATTTGGTTATTACCAAAGAATTTGAATGGTTGAAATAGCATATTTCAATAAAATATAGAATTGGGTATGGTATGGCAGTTTGAAATTTTGAATACAAACTTTGTCTGACTGTACCGGGTGGAAAATATAACGGATTTTAGCAAAACTGAAAATATTTAAATCTGTTTATGAATATCTTTCAAACGAATCCGAAAAATCGAAATTTCATAACGGAAATCAAACGTTATGGCCAAATGAATTTTCAGAAAGGTCGCTATATAGCATATATAGACCTTGAAAATTGATATTTTGCATACGACCTCGGAATTCTACGAAACCACTTTTGTTGGGTCTGGGATGTCAAATTATTGCTAAGTTTCAAATTTCATAATTTTTGAAGCAAGTATGTGAGCGAGGCAAAAGAAAATGTGATTGGTCAAGTTCTGTTAAAAGGGGTCGACCTAAAAATGGCCGTTTTTCAAACGAGCTCAGAATTCGACGAAACTGGTTTTGTTAGGACCGTATCGTCAAAACAAAGCTAGATTTATTTTTCTGGAATTTTTCAATTCAGTTTGTGGCTCGGGCAAATTGAAATGTACGTTTAAATTAAATATCGAATGTTTTATATTTTAATTTGAAAAATAACTGACTTTAACAGTCGAATTGGCCAGCGAAACATATCCCATTGTGTTCAGAATGGGGGTATTTAGCTAGGGGCGACAGTCGTTGGGTTTGATTTCGAGTTCGTCTGTGGAAGGGGGTATTTTTGGAATTAAATAAATTAAAAATTAAAATAAAAAGGGAGCCGACCAATCAGAATTCATCTCCCTCATCGTTCTTCCTGGCGCGACGCGGAAATATGCTCCGAACTTCTCTCTTCAATTTCTCCACAACCACACAACGAAATCAAGCAAACTAAGATCCATTTTGAAGAGCGTTCAGAGATCTTCAAATCCATAGCAACTTCAAGATTTATCGTTGAGTGTAGAGGGAGATATCGCGCTGAGAAAGCCCGAACTTCGCGCCGCCATCGTGGGTGCTAGGGACCACCGAGCCGATCATCTCGGGTAGCGTTGGGAAGCTCTTCCCTTCCTCTTCGACGCAGCGCTGGCCGTTCGTCCTATCGCTTCGCGGTTTAGCCGAAAAGTGGAACCCTAGTTTTCGAGCACAAAGGAGGTATACGGCTAAACCTATTTTCAACTGATTTTTACACTATAAAGCGTTGCAAACTTGTAAAAATCGTATCTTTTTGCTATGTTAACGAAATTCGATGAAACAGGAGACACCGTGACCGTAAGGAGGCTCTCTACATTCTAGAAGAAGCCGCGGATTTTTCTGACCTTCCTACGATTTTTAGCACTGCAATAACCAATGTGAGGAATCTAAACTATTTGTGTGAATGAAATCGTGTTGTATAAATTATATAAGCGAAGTGTAAATTATATACGCATTGTATACCTCATGTACATGTGTTGTATAAGTTATATTAGCGATGTATAAGTTATACAAGCGTTGTTTGAAACATATATGCTTTGAATTGTGATGAAATGCAAGTGAATTATTATATTATATATATACTCCCCTCGTCCACAGACCATGGACGATATTTATTGCTTGTGATTGACGTGATATTATATGGTATGACGAATGGTTGGAAATAATTGTTTGTGGTTGATATTATGGTTGAAAAATACCTTTGTGGTTGAAAAATACCTTTGTGGTTGAAAAATACCCTCTTGTGGTTGAAACAAAATAGAATAGGATTGTGGAATTCAAAATAAAACATGCCGCCTGCGTGCGAACTAGATGCATGATCCCCATTGTCAAAAACCGCGAGGTTTTAAGGTAGAGCGAGGAGCCGTACTAGGGACGGTCCCGGTTTTAACTACCCTGCCGTTATGCTGCCGAAATTTTCTGAAATATTTATGTGTTAGAATAATTTTCATTCGTTGAAATAAATTACATATGCTATAGCGAATATTCATGTGTTGAGTTGCAATTCATTCGTTGAGTTGAGATTCATGCGTTGAATATTATTTGAATTTAAACAAATGGCTTTAGCGATAAAAATCACATTTTTATATATATACAAGTTATATCGAATATTCATGTGTTGAGTTGCAATTCATTCGTTGAGTTGAGATTCATGTGTTGAATATTATTTGAATTTAAACAAATGGCTTTAGCGATAAAAATCACATTTTTATATATATATATACAAGTTATATCGAATATTCATGTGTTGAGTTGCAATTCATTCGTTGAGTTGAGATTCATGTGTTGAATATTATTTGAATTTAAACAAATGGCTTTAGTGATAAAAATCACATTTTTATATATATACAAACTATATAGAATATTCATGTGTTAAATTGCAATTCATTCGTTGAGTTGAGATTCATGTGTTGAATATTATTTGAATTTAAACAAATGGCTTTAGCGATAAAAATCACATTTTTATATATATACAAACTATATAGAATATTCATGTGTTGAATTGCAATTTGTTCGTCGAGTTGAAATTCATGTGTTGAATGTTATCATCTTTTAAAAATAAAATGAATCGACAATAAAAACTACACCTATATTGTGAACATGAACTGTTAAAAATACACACGTGTCGAATAAATATTTTTGATGATAAATATATTTCTTTTATCATGTATACGCTTAGATAAAAATACACATGTGTCATATAAATATTTTTGATGATAAAAATATTTCTTTTATCATGTATACGCTTAGATAAAAATAAACACGTGTCGAATAAATATTTTTGATGATAAAGATATTTCTTTTATCATGTATACGCTTAGATAAAAATACACACGTGTCGAATAAATATTTTTGATGATAAAGATATTTCTTTTATCATGTATACGCTTAGATAAAAATACAAACGTGTCGAATAAATAATAGTTTGCTAGAAATATTATTATTAGCTTTGTTCTGCATATATATACATGTGTTGAACAGGAAAAATGGATTGGCTATAGAGTAAAGAAATTATTTGTGTGCCCGACAAATAGGTAAACCTTGATGAGTTGGCTGCGCAATTTTATTTATATATCAACTCCTGTGAATGCCAATGGATGCGGAGTGCTGGTTATTCTGTGTGAAATAATAAATAACGCCATAAGATAGTAACAATTAATTTTTAACTACACTACATGGCATACTTCATGACGATAGGCATACTTCATCATATTCCACATAAGCAATTGGAGCTTGTGTGACGAGGTGGAAGATTTACCATACAAGTAAGAGGCTTGTATGGCGATGACTATATACTACAGGTTGAACTGATGACTGGTATGGACTATATAAAATATAACGATAAATTGCCAGATTAATAAAAACCCCATACGGGTCTGGTGTTGACAATAATCACGTCGCTCTAGTTATTAGATACGGCACATGGACTATTTATTTCCACACGGAAACGGGGTGACGAGAATTTATTCTCTGGAGTGATTATCTATACATGCTCCCCCGTAAACACCAAAATATATCACTATAAATATGTGAATGCTTTTTAGGATTTATTGGGTACCTAACACGGCCCAATAAATTTCCAAACCCCTCCCCGTACAAAGGAGGTTATGGCGAAATTTTTCGAAATATTAAGGCGTTAGTGAAATATTTGAAGTAAAAACGAAGTTGAAATTATAGAATGAACTATAGTTGAAATTATAGAATGAACTATATTTATATATAAATATAAATATAATTAAAAGGAATAGAGGCCGTGCAGTTCGTGTTTCAGAATCGTAATTTGAAACGATTAGTACGAGAAATCCGACCATCGGATTTTCCCGAAACCGCAACCGCTGGGTTCGCCTTGGAAATATCATCCCAACGGCACCAACCTTGTAAAAATCCAACGGTTGGATTATGCGGAATGTTTAATTCAAATTAGAAGAAAAACAGCGCCAGAATCATTTATATTTATATATAAATATAAATATAATTAAATTGAATTGAATAACGACGCTGCAGTTCGAATTTTGAAACCGTAACTTCAAACGACTAGTGTGGGAGATCCGACCGTCGGATTTTCATGAAACTGGAACCGTTGGGTTCGCTTTGGGAATATCTTCCCACTGATATAGTCTTTGTAGGAATCCAACGGTTAGATTTTCCGATATGTGTAAAACAAATTAAGGGAAAAACAGCGCCAGTGCCACGGCACGACCTGAAACGTCGTTTAATTAAATATGGCCATTATTAAATAAATAAAAATGGCGAAAAATCGTTATAAAATATTATAGGCAACATAGATTGCAAATAAACCAATTGGGCTTGAATTGTTTGATATTTGATGGTTGTATGTGTTTGAGACGAAAATAACACTAAAGAACTGAAAGATGGATGTCGAATAATATAACCATAAAAAGAATCGATTTAAATTCTAATGACGTGAATTATTTGAAAAGGCCGAGCTAACCCTCATTTCAAATAATTTATCGAGCGATTCGAATTGGAAAATGCAAAGACGATTCAAGACCGACGATCTTCGTATCGGTTGGATGGGCGCTACTGAGGTTCCTGACCGGAGTAGCTACCGAAAAGGGACGGAAGTAGTAGTCGTCTGAACGTATGTGTTGATTGGACGGATATACGAGGAATTTGACGCCTCCAGTTTCGTTCAGACCCAGAACGGACTTGTAAATGGTCTGTGTGTCTGACATTGGATTTTGTTCTATACTGATTGATCTTTGTTAAATATATATATCTGTTTGGCGGCGGAGAATTTATTCTTTCGCTTAACGCCCTTCTCTGAGACGTACGAGCTCAGAGGTTATATATCGATGGAAATCAATCGTATGGAGTGGACTGCCTATGTGGCATGCCAAGATGCTGTGATCAAGGCTTCTGTTGCAAAGCAAAGTCTTGTGGTTGATGATCAAAGCACGGTCTATGTGGCCTAGCTTTGTGTATTTCGTAGATTCGCGAGCCTCACACCCCGGTATGAGTTAAAAACGAGATACGGACTGCAGGGAGAGCACGACGTTTCTTTCTAGCTATGGTGGTGTCAATGACTTACCAGCCCTGACATATATATCTACTTTTCACCTTTGTGGTTGTTGGAATGCAAGGCGCCTCGATTATAGGTCTGTAAGGACCGGGAAACGTGTGTTCAGGAATAGTAATCCTCAAACGTAAGAGAGGACCGGCCCTGAAGCATCCAGGGGTTACCCAGAGTGCGTAGTCCTGAGGCATTTGCTAGAGTGTCTCGAAGCGGAGAGGAGCTTGCCCATTGCCTCGACTCATGACGGAAATCCAATTTCCAATACGAAACAACGGACTCGATTGTAGAACTAGTATGGCGACATAGTGGTATGGGGCACTTATGCCGTCTATGATTGATATTTATGATGCTATTCACTTTTGAAACATATATGCACTAGTAATAATATCAAACGATTTTGCTTTATACGTACCAAGCATATTTGGCCATTATAAGGTAAAACTCTATCCTCCGGCTTGCGTTGCATTGTATGATGGGACTTGAGTCTTATAATGGCTTCATTCTTTCAAAAAGCATTACGTTGTTTTAAAAGAATTTACTTTGTCTTAAATGCACTAGCAATCACTGGAGTAAACCGGTTCCGCGAAAGTGGCGTGGTCCTATGATTTGCTATTACTGTTGTTTAACTGTTAAATAGATTCCTCATACCAGTCCCCATGACTGACTCGTTGTTTGTTTCACTTTGCAAACGCGGGTGCCCTTATTTTCACATGGGCAGCCTAGTACACAGGTGGCAGGTTGTTTTTGGCTCTACACTGCTGCATAGAGTGCATTTTTGGCTCATGGCGAGGCTGACTCCACAGAGATGACTTTGACATTTTCCGCCATTACTGTACTTATATTATGATTTCGCCACTGGCGATGTAGACTGATACCCTTATTATGTCTCACTGCATGTATGTATTCCGCCTCTGGCGATGATGACTGATCACTTTCCTTTTTATTTTACTAAGTTATATCCCACGCTATGCTATTCTGATGTTATTACATGTTGTGATTCCGCTGTCATATCCATGTAAAATTATTCTATTTATTGTTTCTGCTATTATCTGTACTCTGCTATGATGATTAATGTGTTATATTCCAATGATTATCCTTAATACCGCCCCTCGGATTTTGGGATCGTCACAGTTGGTATCAGAGCTTTGGTTAACCTTAGTTCCGGGATCTAACACATTAAACACCTCGTCAGAATAGAACCAGTAGTGTTCTAATGCGAGTAGCTCATTAGAGATAGGATTAGCAATGCCCTAGAATGAGGTAAGCAGATTAGCAAAACAATTTGATCAGTACATCATCATTATCTTTCCTTGTGTTCCCCTGCTTTATCATTTATGAAAATTATCAAATCTGTGAGCTTGACTCTTTTCTTGCTTATACAGTATTCTCTTAGATGGCTACACGAGCAGCAGCAGCTAGAGGAGGCCGTGGAGGCCGAGGAGATGCAGCAGGAGGACGGGGGAATATCCCCGTAGTTGTGGAAGGCCCTATTGTCCAGCCACCAGCACCCGAAGACTTTGAGCTAGACAAAGTAGCGAAGAGGTACAGGAACCTTGGGGGAAAACCTTTTACTAGCACTGGTACAGTGACCGAGGCAATAGCTTGGTTGAAGACCTGTGAGAAAATCTTTGAAGGCATGGGTATGGGAACCAACAACAAAGCACGACTTGGCATTTGGCTCCTTCAGGAGGAAGCAGAGCTGTGGTGGGATGCCATTACCTCAGAGGATGCAGCAGGTACTATCAGGACCTGGGAGCAATTCAAAACTATGTTCAATGAGAAGTTTGTACCTGAACAGGCTCTAGAGAGGATGCGAGAGCAGTTTGCTAATCTCCAGCAAGGAGATCTCTCTATTCAGGATTACCTAAATAAGTTCACCCAGTTGTCGCGCTATGCTCCAGAGCTGATATTGACCAACAAAGCAAAGAACAAGAGATTCATATTTGGGCTAAAGCGCAAGTACCATGACAGAGCTATGAGCAACATCAAACTCTCCTTTTCAGAATTAGTAGAAATGGCTTGCAATTATGAAGATATGGACAAAAGGCACGCTAGCCAAGATCGCGCCAAAAGCCAAGCTAGAAATAAGCGCAAGGCTTCAACAGATCAACCCGAATCTAGCATTACCGCGGCCGCTACTCAGAAACCTGGAAAGATCCCCATAGGAAATTGCTACAACTGCGGGAAGCCAGGTCACTTTTCTAATGTATGCAAAGCTCCGAGGAAGCCAAAGGCAAATGACTCAGCCGAATGCTACAACTGCCATAAGAAGGGGCACTATAGCAGGAACTGTCCTCTGAAGCAGAATGCACAAGTGGCTCATGTGTATGACGGGAAGACCCCGCCAGCTACCACCGATGGATCAGGTAAACCCGACGTCTTGGGAGGTACCCTTACCATTAAAAATATTCCTGTTTCTGTACTTTTTGATACTGGTGCATCACGTAGCTTCATTTCTAGTAAAATTGTTCACAAGTTAAAATTGAATCCAAGGAAGCTCAAAGAACCAATTAAAGTTCAAAATCCGATAGGAGGGTCTACTATTCTCGGCTCATATTGTAATGTACCCGCCTCATATTCTTGTTATCGATTTCCTTTTAAAGTGATTGTCATGGACCTTTCCGAATTTGATATTATACTGGGATTTGATTGGTTGACAAAATATAAGGCCGAAGTTAGATGTGCCGAAAGAATCGTTAAAGTCGAAACGAAGCTTGGACCTATATATATACCATGTCATGGCTCAGAAATTAATAGAACAGAATTTTGGTCTTCTTTAGATGTTACTACCCCTTCATTAGAAAAGATACCGGTCGTTAAAAACTACGCGGACGTGTTTGAAGAAGTAGAAAACTTACCGCCGCAAAGAGAAATTGAACTCGGGATAGATTTAATTCCTAACGCCCGACCAGTAGTACATCCAATAAGAAGAATGGCCCCGAAAGAAAAAGAAGAGTAAAGTAGTCAAACCCGAGAATTGCTTTGGAAAGGTCTGATCAGACCGAGCTTTTCAACATGGGGAGCAGCAGTAGTATTTGTCCCGAAATCAGACGGTACTCTAAGACTTTGCGTTGATTACCGTGATCTCAATAAACAGACAATGAAGAACAAATATCCCTTGCCCCGAATAGATGATCTGTTAGATCAATTAAATGGAGCAACAGTATTCTCCAAAATGGACCTAGCTACAGGTTTCCACCAATTACGTATAGCCGAAGACTGTGTTCCTTTGACAGCCTTCAGGGGTCCCGATTTATTCTGCGAATGGCTAGTAATGCCGTTCGGCTTGTGTAACGCTCCGGCGTACTTCGTTGATCTTATGAACAAAGTGTTCCGTGGTGTATTGAATAAATTTGTTCTAGTCTTCATTGATGACATTTTAATCTACTCCAAGTCGGAAGATGAGCATGCAAAACATTTAGAACAAGTGTTGAAAATTCTAAGGAGAAATGTCTTGAAAGCTAAATTTTCTAAGTGTGTCTTCTGGCAGGATGAAGTTAAGTTCCTAGGCCATGTCGTATCGAAAGAAGGAATTGCTGTAGACCCAAGCAAAATTACAGCGATTCAGAACTGGAAACAACCTACTACTCCCACGGAAGTTCGAAGTTTCCTTGGATTAGCTAGTTACTATCGGAAATTCGTTCGGGATTTTTCAAAGATATCTGGTGTATTGACAAAGCTTACAAAGAAGCATGAGAAATTCAAATGGACACCCGAATGTGAAGAAGCTTTCCAGGAGATGAAACTGAAATTAACAACTGCTCCAGTATTGACCATTATAGAAGGTAACCAAGACTTGACTGTATGGACAAATGCTTCTATTAGAGGGCTAGGCGCAGTGTTAATGCAAAAAGGCTAAGTGATCGCTTATGCCAGCCGTCAGCTGAAGCCGCATGAGAGAAACTATGCAACTCATGATTTTGAGTTATTAGCTATCGTGTTTGCTTTAAGAATCTGGAGGCATTATTTACTGGGCGAGAAGTTCGAACTATTTACCGATCATCAATCCTTGAAATATCTATTCACTCAGAAAGATCTAAACTTGAGACAACAGCGTTGGTTAGAATTCCTTGCAGCATACGATTTTGAAATTCTATACACTCCAGGGAAAGCCAATCTTGTAGCCGATGCGCTCAGCAGAAAGAATGAAATCATCGCCAGTTTTGTCATCACGTATTCATTAATAGACAGGATCTCGACCCTTTAGAAAGACGATGAATTTATTCAAAGAATCAGTCAGAGAGTCAAAGGAGGTGAATCCACAAGTTTCCGACTCGATGACAAAGGAGTTCTAAGATTAAAGGGCAGAATTTGCATCCCAAACCTTCCAGAGCTTAGAAGAGAAATACTTGATGAGTGCCACAAGTCCAAACTAAGTATCCATCCCGGTGTGAGCAAAATGTATAACGATATCAAACGCACATTCTGGTGGAGAGCTTTGAAAAGAGATATCTCATTATATGTTAGCAGATGCCCCACTTGTCAGCTAGTTAAGAGTGATCAACAGAAATTGGCTGGACTATTACAACCATTAGAAATTCCAGGATGGAAGTAGGAACAAATCTCGATGGACTTCATCGATGGCCTGCCTCGAACTAGAAAAGGAAACGACATTATATGGGTAATCATAGATCGCTTCACGAAGACTGCCCATTTCATACCTGTCCGATCCAACAGAGCGGCTCAAAGTCTAGCACAGATTTACTTCAAAGAAATAGTTAAACTTCATGGAGTGCCACTCAATATAGTCAGTGATAGGGATCCCCTATTTGCTAGCAAATTCTGGGAAGCATTCCAGACAGAATTGGGAACCAAATTGAAACTAAGCACCGCTTATCACCCACAGACAGACGACCAAACCGAGCGGGTGAATAGAATTCTAGAAGATTTACTGCGGGCTTGCGTTATCGATTTTGGAGGCTCGTGGGAAGATCACTTACATCTAGCCGAATTCTCTTACAACAATAGTTATCAAGCAATTTTGGGAATGTCTCCATTTGAAGCATTATACGGTAGACCGTGCAGATCTCCCGCATGTTGGTAGAACCTGGCAACAGACTTGTGTTAGGGCCCGATATGATTCAAGAAGCATCGGATAAAGTTGATTTCATTAAGAAGCGATTGAAAACCGCACAGAGCCGACAGAAAAGTTACGCTGATACGAGAAGAAGGGATATATCGTTTGCTGTTGGCGATTATGTTTATTTAAGAGTTTCTCCAATGAGAGGAGTAATCAGATTTGGCAAGACAGGGAAGTTGGCACCGAGATTTATTGGTCCCTTTCCTATACTTGAACGGATTGGAACTCTTGCATATAGGATTTCATTACCTAATTGGTTGCCTGGTATACATGATGTGTTCCACATGTCTCAACTCAGAAAACATGTTCATGATCCCGATCTTGTTGTGGAAGAAGCAACGCAACATGATATTGACATAACTCCAGAATTAGCACTCAGAAGAGAGCCATTAAAGATAGTTGGCAAAGAAACTAGAGAGCTAAGGAGGAAAAAGATTCATCTAGTCAAAGTGCAATGGAGTAGTGATCCTAGAGACTGTACTCGGGAGACTGAGGAAAGCATTAAACAAGCCTATCCCAAATGCAGAGTGGACATCTCTGACTAACTCCAGTGCAAGGTACCTTTACAATACTTTGCATTTACATTTTATTTCCTATTTAGCTGTTATTTTCTTTTCGAGGACGAAAAGTTTTAAGTGGGGGAGATTGTAATAACCCGGAAAATGTGAACCAATTTAAAATTTTTAAATTTGGTTATTACCAAAGAATTTGAATGGTTGAAATAGCATATCTCAATAAAATATAGAATTGGGTATGGTATGGCAGTTTGAAATTTTGAATACAAACTTTGTCTGACTGTACCGGGTGGAAAATATAACGGATTTTAGCGAAACTAAAAATATTTAAATTTGTTTATGAATACCTTTCTAACGAATCCGAAAAATCGAAATTTCATAACGGAAATCAAAAGTTATGGCCAAATGAATTTTCAGAAAGGTCGCTATATAGCATATATAGCCCTTGAAAATTGATATTTTGCATACGACCTCGGAATTCGACGAAACCGCTTTTCTTGGGTCCGGGATGTTAAATTATTGCTAAGTTTCAAATTTCGTAATTTTTGAAGCTAGTATGTGAGCGGGGCAAAAGAAAATGTGATTGGTCAAGTTCTATTAAAATGGGTCGACCTAAAAATGGCCGTTTTTCAAACGAGCTCAGAATTCGACGAAACTGGTTTTGTTAGGACCGTATCGTCAAAACAAAGCTAGATTTATTTTTCTGGAATTTTTCGATTCAGTTTGTGTCCCTGGCAAATTGAAATGTACGTTTAAATTAAATATCGAATGTTTTATATTTTAATTTGAAAAATAACTGACTGTAACAGTCGAATTGGCTAGCGAAACATATCCCATTGTGTTCGGAATGGGGGTATTTAGCTGGGGGCGACAGTCGTTGGGTTTGATTTCGAGTTCGTCTGTGGAAGGGGGTATTTTTGGAATTAAATAAATTAAAAATAAAAATAAAAAGGGAGCCGACCAATCAGAATTCATCTCCCTCATCGTTCTTCCTGGCGCGACGCGGAAATATGCTCCGAACTTCTCTCTTCAATTTCTCCACAACCACACAACGAAATCAAGCAAACTAAGATCCATTTTGAAGAGCGTTCAGAGATCTTCAAATCCATAGCAACTTCAAGATTTATCTTTGAGTGTAGAGGGAGATATCGCGCCGAGAAAGCCCGAACTTCGCGCCGCCACCGTGGGTGCTAGGGACCACCGAGCCGATCATCTCGGGTAGCGTTGGGAAGCTCTTCCCTTCCTCTTCGACGCAGCGCTGGCCATTCGTCCTATCGCTTCGCGGTTTAGCCGAAAAGTGGAACCCTAGTTTTCGAGCACAAAGGAGGTATACGGCTAAACCTATTTTCAACTGATTTTTACACTATAAAGCGTTGCAAACATGTAAAAATGTATCTTTTTGCTATGTTAACGAAATTCGATGAAACAGGAGACACCGTGACCGCAAGGAGGCTCTCTACATTCTAGAAGAAGCCGCGGATTTTTCTGACCTTCCAACGATTTTTAACACTGCAATAACCAATGTGAGGAATCTAAACTATTTGTGTGAATGAAATCGTGTTGTATAAATTATATAAGCAAAGTGTAAATTATATACGCATTGTATACCTCATGTACATGTGTTATATAAGTTATATTAGCGATGTATAAGTTATACAAGCGTTGTTTGAAACATATATGCTTTGAATTGTGATGAAATGCAAGTGAATTATTATATATATATATATATATATACTCCCCTCGTCCACAGACCATGGACGATATTTATTGCTTGTGATTGTGATATTATATGGTATGACGAATGGTTGGAAATAATTGTTTGTGGTTGATATTATGGTTGAAAAATACTTTTGTGGTTGAAAAATACCTTTGTGGTTGAAAAATACCCTCTTGTGGTTGAAACAAAATAGAATAGGATTGTGGAATTGAAAATAAAACATGCCGCCTTCGTGCGAACTAGATGCATGATCCCCATTGTCAAAAACCGCGAGGTTTTACGGTAGAGCGAGGAGTCGTACTAGGGACGGTCCCGGTTTTAACTACCCTGCCGTTATGCTGCCGAAATTTTCTGAAATATTTATGTGTTAGAATAATTTTCATTCGTTGAAATAAATTACATATGCTATAGCGAATATTCATGTGTTGAGTTGCAATTCATTCGTTGAGTTGAGATTCATGTGTTGAATATTATTTGAATTTAAACAAATGGCATTAGCGATAAAAATCACATTTTTATATATATACAAGTTATATCGAATATTCATGTGTTGAGTTGCAATTCATTCGTTGAGTTGAGATTCATGTGTTGAATATTATTTGAATTTAAACAAATGGCTTTAGCGATAAAAATCACATTTTTATATATATACAAGTTATATCGAATATTCATGTGTTGAGTTGCAATTCATTCGTTGAGTTGAGATTCATGTGTTGAATATTATTTGAATTTAAACAAATGGCTTTAGCGATAAAAATCACATTTTTATATATATACAAACTATATAGAATATTCATGTGTTGAATTGCAATTCATTCGTTGAGTTGAGATTCATGTGTTGAATATTATTTGAATTTAAACAAATGGCTTTAGCGATAAAAATCACATTTTTATATATATACAAACTATATAGAATATTCATGTGTTGAATTGCAATTTGTTCGTCGAGTTGAAATTCATGTGTTGAATGTTATCATCTTTTAAAAATAAAATGAATCGACAATAAAAACTACACCTTTATTGTGAACATGAAGTGTTAAAAATACACACGTGTCGAATAAATATTTTTGATGATAAAAATATTTCTTTTATCATGTATACGCTTAGATAAAAATACACACGTGTCGAATAAATATTTTTGATGATAAAAATATTTCTTTTATCATGTATACGTTTAGATAAAAATACACACGTGTCGAATAAATATTTTTAATGATAAAAATATTTCTTTTATAATGTATACGCTTAGATAAAAATACACATGTGTTGAAATAAATAATAGTTTGCTAGAAATATTATTATTAGCTTTGTTCTGCATATATATACATGTGTTGAACAGGAAAAATGGATTGGCTGTAGAGTAAAGAAATTATTTGCGTGCCCGACAAATTGGTAAACCTTGATGAGTTGGCTGCGTAATTTTATTTATATATCAACTCCTGTGAATGCCATTGGATGCGGAGTGCTGGTTATTCTATGTGAAATAATAAATAACGCCATAGGATAGTAACAATTAATTTTGAACTACACTACATGGCATACTTCATGACGATAGGCATACTTCATCATATTCCACATAAGCAATTGGAGCTTGTGTGACGAGGTGGAAGATTTACCATACAAGCAAGAGGCTTGTATGGCGATGACTATATACTACAGGTTGATCTGATGACTGATATGGACTATATAAAATATAACGATAAATTGCCAGATTAATAAAAACCCCATACGGGTCTGGAGTTGACAATAATCACGTCGCTCTAGTTATTAGATATGGCACATGGACTATTTATTTCCACACGGAAACGGGGTGACGAGAATTTATTCTCTGGAGTGATTATCTATACATGCTCCCCCGTAAACACCAAAATATATCACTATAAATATGTGAATGCTTTTTAGGATTTATTGGTTACCTAACACGGCCCAATAAATTTCCAAACCCCTCCCCGTACAAAGGAGGTTATGGCGAAATTTTTCGAAATATTAAGGCGTTAGTGAAATATTTGAAGTAAAAACGAAGTTGAAATTATAGAATGAACTATAGTTGAAATTATAGAATGAACTATATTTATATATATATATAAATATAATTAAAAGGAATAGAGGCCGTGCAGGTCGTGTTTCGGAATCGTAATTTGAAACGATTAGTACGAGAAATCCAACCATTGGATTTTCCCGAAACCGCAACCGCTGGGTTCGCCTTGGAAATATCTTCCCAACGGCACCAACCTTGTAAAAATCCAACGGTTGGATTGTCCGGAATGTTTAATTCAAATTAGAAGAAAAACAGCGTCAGAATCGTTTATATTTATATATAAATATAAATATAATTAAATTAAATCGAATAACGACGCTGCAGTTCGAATTTTGAAACCGTAACTTCAAACGACTAGTGTGGGAGATCCGACCGTCGGATTTTCATGAAACTGGAACCGTTGGGTTCGCTTTGGGAATATCTTCCAACTGATATAGTCTTTGTAGAAATCCAACGGTTAGATTTTCCGATATGTGTAAAACAAATTAAGGGAAAAACAACGCCAGTGCCACGGCACGACCTGAAACGTCGTTTAATTAAATATGACCATTATTAAATAAATAAAAATGGCGAAAAATCGTTATAAAATATTATAGGCAACATAGATTGCAAATAAACCAATTGGGCTTGAATTGTTTGATATTTGATGGTTGTATGTGTTTGAGACGAAAATAACACTAAAGAACTGAAAGATGGATGTCGAATAATATAACCATAAAAAGAATCGATTTAAATTCTAATGACGTGAATTATTTGAAAAGGCCGAGCTAACCCTCATTTCAAATAATTTATCGAGCGATTCGAATTGGAAAATGCAAAGACGATTCAAGACCGACGATCTTCGTATCGGTTGGATGGGCGCTACTGAGGTTCCTGACCGGAGTAGCTACCGGAAAGGGACGGAAGTAGTAGCCGTCTGAACGTATGTGTTGATTGGACGGATATACGAGGAATTTGATGCCTCCGGTTTCGTTCAGACCCAGAACGGACTTGTAAATGGACTGTGTTTCTGACATTGGATTTTGTTCTATACTGATTGATCTCTGTTAAATATATATCTGTTTGGCGGCGGAGAATTTATTCTTTCGCTTAACGCCCTTCTCTGAGACGTACGAGCTCAGAGCTTATATATCGATGGAAATCAATCGTATGGAGTGGACTGCCTATGTGGCATGCCAAGATGCTGTGATCAAGGCTTCTGTTGCAAAGCAAAGTCTTGTGGTTGATGATCAAAGCACGGTCTACGTGGCCTAGCTTTGTGTATTTCATAGATTCGCGAGCCTCACACCTCGGTATGAGTTAAAAACGGGATACGGACTACAGGGAGAGCACGACGTTTCTTTCTAGCTATGGTGGTGTCAGTGGCTTACCAGCCCTGACATATATATATCTACTTTTCACCTTTGTGGTTGTTGGAATGCGAGGCGCCTCGATTATAGGTCTGTAAGGACCGAGAAACGTGTGTTCAGGAATACTAATCCTCAAACGTAAGAGAGGACCGGCCCTGAAGCATCCAGGGGTTACCCAGAGTGCGTAGTCCTGAGGCATTTGCTAGAGTGTCTCGAAGCGGAGAGGAGCTTGCCCATTGCCTCGACTCATGACGGAAATCCAATTTCCAATACGAAACAACGGACTCGATTGTAGAACTAGTATGGCGACATAGTGGTATGGGGCACTTATGCCGTCTATGATTAATATTTATGATGCTATTCACTTTTGAAACATATATGCACTAGTAATAATATCAAATGATTTTGCTTTATACGTACCAAGCATATTTGACCATTATAAGGTAAAACTCTATCTTCCGGCTTGCGTTGCATTGTATGATGGGACTTGAGTCTTATAATGGCTTCATTCTTTCAAAAAGCATTGCGTTGTTTTAAAAGAATTTACTTTGTCTTAAATGCACTAGCAATCACTGGAGTAAACCCGTTCCGCGAAAGTGGCGTGGTCCTATGATTTGGTATTACTGTTGTTTAACTATTAAATAGATTCCTCATACCAGTCCCCCTGACTGACTCGTTGTTTGTTTCACTTTGCAAACGCGGGTGCCCTTATTTTCACACGGGCAGCCTAGTGCACAGGTGAAAGGTTGTTTTTGGCTCTGCACTGCTGCATAGAGTGCATTTTTGGCTCATGGCGAGGCTGACTCCACAGAGATGACTTTGACATTTTCCGCCATTACTGTACTTATATTATGATTTCGCCACGGGCGATGTAGACTGATACCCTTATTATGTCTCACTGCATGTATGTATTCCACCTCTGGCGATGATGACTGATCACTTTCCTTTATATTTTACTAAGTTATATCCCACGCTATGCTATTCTGATGTTATTACATGTTGTGATTCCGCTGTCATATCCATGTAAAATTATTCTATTTATTGTTTCTGCTATTATCTGTACTCTGCTATGATGATTAATGTGTTATATTCCAATGATTATCCTTAATACCGCCCCTTGGATTTTGGGATCGTCACAATTTGATTTCATACCACGATGTGATTTGGAAACTGAAATGTTGGCAAGCTTGTCGATAAGACCTACTCTCATTGAAAGGATTGGCAAGAGCCAAAAGCGAGATGCAAAGCATGTCGAGTTTATCCATAAGTTGGAACCAGAGGATAAAGAGTTCGAGGTCGATCGAGAAGGATGGCTTCGAAAGCAAGGACGATTGGCTATTCCTGATATCGACAGATTCAGAGTTGAGATTCTAAGGGATTGTCATCACTCGAATCATCCTGGTGGTAATAAGATGTATCAAGATATGAAGCGATCTTACTACGGGGAAGGGATGAAAAGAGATATTGGAAAGTTTATTTCCGAATGCATGAACTGTCGATTGGTGAAAGCTGAACAGAAGAAGCCGAGTGGATTGCTTCAGCCATTGGAAGTTCCTACGTGGAAGTAGGAGTAGATATCGATGGATTTTATCGATAGACTACCTAGATACAGGGCAGGAAATGAAGGGATTAGGTCATCGTGGATCGCTTGACCAAAAGTGCAAGGTTCAATCCTGTCAAATCAACTAGGACAACATCAAAGTTGGCTAAGATTTGTATAAAATAGATAGTTCGATTCCATGGTATCCCCAAGAGCATACTAATGATCGAGATCCATTGTTTATGAGCGGATTTTGGAAAAGTTCTCAAAAGCTTTGGGAACCGAGTTGTGTTTGAGTATGGCTTATCACCCCCAAACTGATGGTCAAACCGAGAGGGTTAACCGAATTTTGGAAGATCTCCTGAGTGCTTGTGTGTTAGACTATGGAGGATCATGGGAAGACCATCTACACGTAGTCGAGTTTTCATATAACAATAGTTACCAGTCTAGCATTGGGATGACACCATATGAGGCGTTGTATGGTAGACCGTGTAATTCTCCAGCATGTTGGTTAGAGACTGGAGATAAGTTGATACTGGGCCTAAGATGATAAGAGAAAGCTAGGATTGTATCGAGATCGTTCGACAATGAATGAAGGCAGCCTAAGATCGTCATGAAAATTATGCCGATAAGCATCGAAAAGATTTGGAATTCGACATTGGCGATATGTTGTTCGTGAAGATTTCGCCGTTGAAGCACGTTGTTCGGTTCGGAAGTAAAGGAAAGTTAATTAGCTCCAAGATTTGTTAGACCGTTTTTGATAATCGAGCGAATTAGAAAGATCGCATATAGGTTGGAGTTACCCGAGAAGACGTCGAGTGTGCATAATGTTTTCCATGTGTCGTTTCTTCGAAAGTGTGTGCATGATTCGAATGTAGTGGTATCTCCGGAGCAGTACAAAGACCTACAAGTCGAGACCATAGTTACGAAACCTCGTAAGCCACTTCGCATTGTGGGAAATGAAATGAAACAACTTATGAGGAAGACGGTTAGGCTAGTCAAGGTACAATGGAGTGAGGATGATGACGATTGTACGTGGGAGATGGAAGAGAGTGTGAAGACGACCCATCCGGAACTCTTCGTTGGTATGACCCATAAATATCGTGTCATCATTACATCATTGTAACCTGTACCATTGTGATTGTGATTATTAACAGAATTCTGCGTGCTAGAATAAGGTTGTGGATGTATGGTTTGATGGCTGCTAGCTAGGGTGGTAGAATTGGTTGCTCATGGATGATACGCATGTAGAATTGTTTTGGTTGCTTGTGTTATTGGGATTTCGAGGGAGAAATTCCTAAAGGGGGAGGAGAATGTAACAGTCCGCATATCGGTGGATCGTAAAATATTTTTATTTGATTACCTGAGGGTTGGATCATTCTTATATTTTTATATGTTGGTTTGGGATGTGAGACATGTCTATAATTTTTACCAATTTTAATTGTGATCATTTTGCCCGTATCAATCTTGTACATGGCATAACTTTTGATTGGAATCGAATCAGATGCTGAGATCAGCCTCATTAAAAAGAAAATGGTGTTGCCGATTTCGTAGAGTGGTCACATTAAAATTTTGGTTCAAAGGTTTAGGAGAAATCACTATTTTAGTGTTCCATAATTTATATTCATGTTTGGCTAGCCATAATGGGCTGATTTGGAGTGGCCCATTAGTGGGCTGGTGGGAGGCTATAAATAGCGAGTTAAAGGCATGGAGAATAGTTTACTTTCTTCACTCTCTCATTTGGTTGAGCTCGTGATCCTCCTTCCTCAATCAAATACACCTTTTCACCATTAAAATTCTAGATCGACATAAGAGAATCGAAGATCCACATCGTTTTGAGCTAGATCAACGTCAAGCAAAGAGAGATCGCGTCAAATCAAGAGGTTTGTCTTCGCTCTGCGGATTGAGAATTTAGCAATTTCGAGTTAATTCGAAGAATTAGTGAGTGATAAGCATCTCTCATACGGATTCAATCAAGTATATGGATTGTTTGATCTTATGCTCGTCATTTTAAGTTGTTTTTGCATAGATCTAATCGATGTAAGTACGATTTTAATTCAAATCACCATAGGATCTAACCTAGCAACTTATAAACTGTAATTTCATAAGTTAATTCTATGTTTAGATCCATTTATTGATTTGATCATTTGTTGAATAGTTGTTTTAATGTTTTTTGATTATTGCTTGAATCAGTGGTTGATTTGGTGATCGAATCAGGATCGGTGGTGTTTGAGATTAATCGATGATTACTTGAGATTGATCGGTGGTGTTTGAGCGTATTGCACAAGCAAAATCCAGCGATCAGCATGAAAAAAATGATGGATCGGGGAAGTTTTGATGGATTTGGCAAAAACTGAATTTTCTGGGCTGCTTTCACAGCATGGAACGAGAAAAATGCTATGGATCAGTCAAAAGCTGAATTTTTTATGCGTTTAAGTGTGGTGCACAAGCAAAAATCAGTGATCGCCATGAAAAAATGATGGATCAGGCAAGTTTTGATGGATCTGGCAAAAGCTGAACTTTCTGGGTAGTTTTTATAGCATGGATCAGGCAATTTTCTATTGATCAGGCAGTTTTCATTGAATGGATCAGACAAAATGCTATGGATCGGGCAATTTTAATGGATCTTGCAGTTTTCATAGCATGGATCAGGAGAAATGCTATGGATCGGGCGATTTCCATGGATCGGGCTAAATACAGTCGCATGGATTGGGCTAAATGTTATAGTATGTATTGGGCTAAATGCCAAAGTACCAAGTACCAGACGTGCTGAACATGGTAAAATTAGTGATTTTCCAAGGTGCACACTCGGGATTTACATTGTTTTCACAGTACCAAGTGCCAGAGTACCAAATGACAGTGCCAAATGTAGAGAGTGCCAGAATTGAACCAGGACATATAATAGCATTCCAGAAACGCTATGAAAGCCAGTTTTAATGTTTTACTTAATTTTCACACCGGATTGATGCAGAATTGAACCAAGAGATATAATAGCATTTCAAAAACGCAGTAAAATGCTGTTTTGACATTGTGGCCAGTTTTTCATAGTAAAAAAAAGCTGGAAATGCCATGAAATGCAGTATCGACCAAATGAAGCTTGTTTTTGAGTCAACGATGGTTCCAGCTTCGACATGAATTCAAGGAGGATGTATGGAGCATCATGAAGTGTACGTTGATTGTTGAAATGCAATGAATGTGAAGACAACTCAAGGGTGTTGAGTTGTAGATAACGGTTGCTCAAGAAGGTTGCTTGAGCTATGAATAACCGTACGAGAGGACGACTAGAGATACTGAAGGCCGAGAGATTATCATTGTCGTAGGTTCTAGCAGGCACAAAGCAAGGGTACAACTAAGACGTCTAAAAGACTGGTTGTATGGTCAAGTACCCTGGGTATCGTTGAAAGGCCTAGATACGTATCATTGAAAGGCCTAGATACGTATCATTGAAGGCGTATGGAGTTTTTGCTAGAACATGGGTTACTATTAGCCCTTGGTATATGGCAAGGTTGGTCGTCATACGATTAATGATGGTTTCAAAGTAGGATAGGCAGTGATAGGCAAAGTCATTGAATGCTGGTTGTTTTTCTTGTACCGCCTCACGTTGATTGTCTAACATCGAAGGAGATGTTTCTTGGGTACTTGTCTGATGTTGGTTTAGGACTTCGGAGCTTGTGCTTGAGGGATGTTGATCTCGATTAGGCTGGTTTACGTAAGGTATAACTTGGTTGCTATGATTTTTGTTGTCTGGTTATTTCTGATTGCAATGGGTGCATCGTTGTTTTCAAATGTTTGTGGTAAAGGGTACCACTGTCAGATGTGGGGAAGACGGGTTTGGGTTCTCCTCTGGCGTTTTGGTAGATTGGTTGGTTAATCTGCATATTATCATCTACTTTACTGATGATGTTAGATAGTTGTTTTATCATTCACTAAGACTATCGTCTGACTCAAGATTTTATGTTTCCCTTTTATTACCTTGGGTTGTTCATCTGGTTTTGGATGAGCTGACTGAGTAATAGGTTACATGTAGCATAGCTTAGTGAGGCGAGGATGTTGTGCGGTGGCGAGCAGGAGGCTGGCGTATTATTATTTTTACTATATAGTATTTGTTGTTTTCCGTTGTGTTATGATTGGCTCTGAGTGTTGTAGTGAGGCGAATTTGTATAGATACTTATGTTGTAATCTAAAGATCTATGGATATTCTTTCTAGTTGTTATGAAAGTTCAAGTTTCTCCTCAAATATGCTTCGCTATTATTGCATGTTGTATAAGTTTTATTATATTTTATCTTTGTGCTGTGAGTTATACGATAGGTTCAACATGTGTTACATATCTCGATGATTGTCCATAGTTGTCTGGCATTTCTTTTAGCGCATTACTTCCCTTGTTAAGTGCAGGAGTTATGGGCGGTCGCCACAATGCTACGCTTAAAACATTTCAGGTTTAGATGGTTAATTGGCTGATCTGAAGTGAAGACTTTTATTATGTATATTACCTCTTTATGTACTCATACGTATAATTATTTGAGGATTAGACTCTTGGATCTTTGTAACCATGTTATATGACGGGATGATTGTATAATAGTTCTTCCGTTTAAAATCATATAATTTGAATGATTTTTACTCCGATCCACTTTTGTTAATTTGTGATATTGTTCTATTAGCACCACGGCTTATATGTAGCATCACCGCTTCCGGATAAGCGTACCAGAGTTGGGGTGTTACATATGCATCCACTTGCAACCACTTGCATACATCAAACATAACATGCTCTAACAACATGTTTCAACCGAGTCTTATTATCCATAGGTTATACACTAAAATTTACTGATTTAAAGGACAGGGAAGATAGAACATATACAAAGCTAATGACGGAGGAACTCAAAGTGTACCATATAAAAGAAACGGTTAAGAAATGTGTATCTTCTCCTCAGGTACCCAATTAGCCTCCATGCATAGTCTTCCCACTAAACTTTTACCGGTCACACTTCCTTGTTTCTGAGCTTCATGATCTCACCGTCTAGAATCCATGTAGGCATGCGATACACAGATGCCTCTCTCTCAATCTCTACATCCTCAAGTAGAATAGGCTCAACTACCATCGCTGAATCATGTAAGAATTTCCGCAAGTGCGAAACATGAAATACATCGTGTGCATCAGAAAGTCTCTCGAGTATTTATTCAAAATAGTCGTTTTTCAAACGGCCTCAGATTTTAATTTCCATAGCAAACAGGTTTAGTATGTGTCCGTGCAAGCTATAAACGTTCAACAGCGGTGACGTGAGAATTTAAAATAATAAAATATTGAATTTCTTTTACCTACAAATATATGAACTTCCTCTTCTAAACCTAATGACTATTCTTCCTTCTGCTAAAAGCAGCTGCCACTTACTTGTATCTTCAAAGAATTTTATAAAATCAAATATTCCATGAAATCAAATGTTTCTAGATATGCCGGAATCGTAGGATAAGGAGCTTTATCCTCATATGTTTTTATAGGGCCCAAAACAATTTTGCTGAAGCTCGAACTGGAGCAGTGTGGTTAGAGTTGGCTCTTGTCGGAGCTAGGGGAGGCCAGAGTTAAAGGCGAGATGGTGGTTGAGTTCATGGCAGGAAGAGATGTCGATTTGTGAAGTTTGGTAGGGTTAGTTTGCAAAAGATGTCACACCTATGTGTGGCAACAGAGGGATTTGAAATCACGATTTTCTATGGGTGTTTGGGTAGGGGATCTTGGTGATGAACGTGAAGAAGAGGAGAAGAGAAGGTTGATGGATGTGGTGGTGTGGATTTTCGTGAAGTAAGGAAGGAGAGATCGACGTTGGAAGTCATGACCATGGTTGAACAGGATTATTTCGAATGAGGAAGAAGGATTATACATAGTGATTAAGGTTAACTAATTTTAAATTAATAG
Organism: Allium sativum; assembly: GCA_030737875.1. Lineage (NCBI taxonomy): Eukaryota > Viridiplantae > Streptophyta > Magnoliopsida > Asparagales > Amaryllidaceae > Allium > Allium sativum. The sequence goes on from CM060920.1 coordinate 436,071,759, forward strand.
TTAATGATGTTTTAATTTAATCAAAAATTGTAACACGCGTACATATTTCATACATGGTCAGAATTAGGTGAAATAAAATCCATTGGAACTGTACCTTTGAATACTACGCATAAGAACTGGATTGGGGTGATCTGAAGCTCATTGGAATTTTATCTAATTTTAAACGCTCATTTGAAATTAGATAAAACAACGAAAAATCGTCGAACTAGAAATAATGGTGAGTAAAATCTCACTCTTTGGAATACTTTCGAATATTATTATTTCATATAATAATATTCATTGTTGTTAGTATAAATTGCGCGTTTGGATGCTTGGATGATTACTGCTTTATTGATGATTGTCGATATTTAGATTTTTTTCATCTCAAATGAATTAGATTAGAATTTCTACTTCATATGCATTACTAAATGATATTATTAGTCATGATGCAGGGTAAACTAGGTAGAGGGATCCTACAGGATTCCGCATTATTTTGTGTTACTTGCTTTTATATTATGTATATATGAACTGTTTAACCTAAATAACTTTAAAATTTGTTTGGATGTTGATTGTTGAACTGAAATTTGACACTAATGCGTTATTAATCAATAATCAGTATCGATTATGTGACTGGCAGTAGATAGCCTAAAATCCATCTTTTTAAGATGTTGAGTCGCCATCACGTGAATTGACTAAGTTAAAGTTATAAAATTTATTTTTATAACTGATGCAAGGTTTTCAAATTTTATTATTATATAATTTATATAAAATTGGATTTTTATAAATAAATCAATCGCATTTTATAGAAGTAATTATGAATTGATTTATATAGCAAATTCTTGCATTTTAAATAATTTTTAAAAGCAAGTAAGTCATAAATTAACCTAAGGGTAAAAAGTTTAGAATTATTTTATTAAGAAACAATTAAGTGGGATTATATTAAATTAATTAATTTAAAGGGAAGGATTAATGGAAATCAGTTAATAATGTTCCAAGTTGAATTGCTTAAGGTAGCGTGAATGATCGGTTAAGTAATAACCTGAGGTCATTGAGCGAATGGTAACGGTTAACAAGTTGTTTATCACCCTTGTGTGTTTATAAAATTTATAATCTGAATAAATATCGAGTTAAGATTTTTAGTATTTATAATGCTATATGATAATGATGTTTGTTGATTGTTTGAAATTGCATGTAACGTTATGTTACATATGTGTTGTTTGTAGAATTATTTCATTACTGCATGCTTCATCATATTTGGTTGTTGCTATGATTTCTATGCTCGTTTATGCATATATCAGTTGTCGTTATTATATTACTTGTTTATTTACTTAACAGTCTTTTGGGTTATGTAAGTATAAACAAGTACATGGATACAAAACTGGTTAACTTGCTTATAGCTTTTGGTTTCATAAGTAAGAGTTTAATTGCCCGACAAATAGGTACGCGTTTATGTTATGTTTTGTTTGAGTGGTTTTATATACCATATATGAGTAGCCTTATGGATTTTGTTTTCTTTTTGAATCGACTGAGGCCTTGCGAGGCTTTGAAATTTTTTGGATCGAGCGGCACAAGGGAGATGTTGCCGAATTTTTTCAAAAACTTCTGGTATTAGAAATATTTAACAAAATTTTGGTAAGAAATTTTTGAAGTAAAATTTATCGGTTTATAACAATCTTCTTAACTTATGATGCGGGGGACAAAATCCTTTTAAGGGGTAAGAATGTAACAAACTGGATTTTTAATAATGAAATATTTAATTTTTTAAATAATTTAAATTATTAATTTTAAGAGTTAACGATTTGGAATTTATTTAAGTATGGAATTGAACGTTAAATTTACATGAACATGAATATCTTGAATTTAAAATCAAGGTAAGTTCAATTTGAAGCTATATAAAATTCTATTTGAACATATATGATAATAATAATTTATTAACAATGGATTTAATTGTTTTGAAATCAATTTATATTTTATCAACTTGATTTAAAACGTGAAAATAGTCATTTTTCAAACGACCTTGGATTTCAACGAAACTTATTTTATAAATTCCGTAATGGATAATTATTGTAAAATTTCCAATTACGTGTCAATTAGAGTTGTTTCTGATCATGCGCGATATAAACGCGTATCGATTTATGATTTGAAATTAAAATAATTTTTTTGAAAAAAATATTGGAATTTGACGAAACCAGTTTTGTTAGATTCGAAATATTAAATTATTGTAGGATTTCAATTTTCGTAGCAATCGGGGTTTGTATTTGTTCATGTGAGCTATAAACGTTTAACGGTGGTAAGGTGAGAATTTAAAATAATAAACTATTGAATTCCTTTTTCCTATAACTGTATGAACTTCCTCTTCTAAACCCAGTGACTATTCTTCCTTCTAAGTAAAACAACCGCCACTTACTTGAATCTTCAAAAAATTTATAAAATCAAATAGTCCATGAAATCAAACGATTTTGATCCGTTGGAATCACATGAGAGGGAGTTACATCCTCGTATGTTTTCATAGAGCCCGAAACAATTTTGTTGAAGCTTCAATTGGAGAAGCACGGCTGGGTTGACTCTTGTTAGAGTAAGGGGAGGCGGGAGGTGAAGGCGGGATGGAGGTTTAGTTGGTGGCAGGAAGAGATGTCGATTTGTGAAGTTTGGTAGGGTTTGATTGCAAAAGATGTAGCTCCTTTTGTGCGTGGCTACAGAGGGATTCTCAGTCGTGATTTTCTGTGGGTGTTCGGGTAGTGGATCTTGGTGATGAATGCAAAGAAGATGAGAAGAGAAGGTCGATGGAAGTGGCGGCGTGGATTTTCATCTAGCAGGGAAGGAGAGATCTGCACTAGAAGTCAAGGCCATGGTTGAGCGGGTTTATTTCAAAACGAGGAAGAATGATTATAATAGTGATTAAGGTTAATTAATTTTAAATTAATTGTTAATGATGTTTTTAATTTGATCAAAAATGGTAACACACGTATATATTTCATACGCGGACAGATTTAGGCAAAACAAAATTCGTTGGAATCGTACCTTGAAATATTACGCATAGAAACTGGTTTGGAGTGATTTGGAGCTCATTGGAATTTTATTTCATTTTAAACGCTTGTTTTAAATAAAATAAAAGGCCGAGAAGTCGTCGAATTGGAACGAATGGTGAGTTAACTCTTACTCTTTCTAGAATACTTTCTAATATTATTATTTTATATAATAATATTCATTGTTGTTAGTATAAATTGTGTGTTTGGATGATTACTGCTTTGTTGATGATTGTCGATATTTAGATTTCCATCATCTTAAATGAATTAGATTAAACTTTCTACTTTATACACATTTACTAAATTAAATGATGAGGTGTGATGCAGGGAAAACAGATTGGAGGGATCCAACCGGATTCCTCATTATTTTGTGTGTTACTTGCTTTTATATTATTTATGTATGAATGTTTAACCCAAGTAACATTAAAATCTATTTGGATGTTGATTATTGAACTAAAATTCGACACCTATGTGTTATTAATCAGTAATCAGTAGTAATCAAGTGACTGGCAGCAAATGACCTAAAATCCATCTTTTTAGGATGTTGATTCGTCGTCGGGTGAATTGACTAAGTTAAAGGTATAAAATTTATTTTTATAACAGAAGCAAGGTTTTAAATTTTATTATTATATAAGTTATATAAGATAGGAGTTTTTATAAATAAACTATTGGATTTTATAAAAGTAATTATAAATTGATTTATATAGCAAAGTCTTGTATATTAAATAAGTTTTATAAGGAAGTAAGTTGGAAATTAACCGAAGGGTTAAAAGTTTGGAATAATTTTTTATACGAAACAATTAAGTGGGATTATATTAACTTAATTAAGTCATTAATTAATTTAAAGGATAGGATTAATGGAAATTAGTTAACTATGTTTCCAAGTTGACTTAGTCAACTGTTTTATTGAAATTGATTATTAAATTAATTGGTTTCAAATTGATGTAATAGAAATAGTTTGACAAACAACTGTTTAAACCTGATAAAGGTTCATAAAAGTTAGTTATTATTTTAGTAACTGTTTAGAAGTGATTAACTATTTATTTTCATTAATAACGAAGTATACTACATTTACTTTAGTAAATGTTATAGTTAATTATTATTTTAATTAGTAATAACTGAAGAGATACCCTTTTTAGAATGGAATTCATTAAAGGAATTATGAATTGATTTGTGTAGCAAATGCATGTGTTATAAATGAGTTTCATAATTAGAGGTTTCGGGTGATAAAACTTAACTATGTTTTATAATTAATTTTTATGAAGTTATAAGACCTTGTTTTATGACTATATGAGTTTATAAGCGATTTCAGTTGTTTTAAACAAATTTAATAACTAGTTTTGTTGAACTTGTAAATGACACCGAGAGGATATTGGATTTCGAAAATGAAATCAGTAGAAGTTAAATATTCATGAAAAAGTTAATAAATGATTTAAACTGATTTTAAGCTAAGTTTTAAGTGGTTTGATTTTTAAAATAAAGCAGGATTTTTAAGACTGGAGTTTTTTAAAGAAAAGGAATCAAAATTTGTAAGAAGAGTTAATTGATTTTCCATAAAGAATTTTATAAGCAATTTAATAATAAATCCAAGTTTTATTAACAAGTTTTATAAAAGAGATTTAAGCTAAGGCGATGCTTTTAAAAAAGATTTTACTTAATAGTTGAATTAAGTATAAGGACTGTAACTGAAAAAAGATTTTTAAAAATGCAAAGGAAAATGCTAAATGGATTTATGTAAAGGATTTGGAAAATGGATGTTTACAATAAATCCAAGTCGTAAACAAATCATATTAAAGTGGTTTAAATCTAAAAGTTTGTGTTTTAGTGTAACACCCCGTGATTTTAAATATTAATATTAACGAATTTAAAGAATACTTAATTTCAAATGTGAGAATTAAGGGAAACAGGTTACGCCATTGCGTTCATCTCGAAATTCTTCTTGAGATAGAGTCTGAGTTTGCGTAAAAGGGACACCGTATGAAGGAGATATGGACGAACGAAGTTAGGCAGAAAACCGGAAGTCGACCAGAATGCACTGGCGCACTTCACAAGTGCGCTAGTACAAAAATGCACTGGTGCACCTGCCAAGTGCGCCCATGTCGGGCTAAAGACCTGCACAGATTTCTGGAGTGTTCTGATCCGAACAGTGAGTCATTGCTGAGTTATTAGGGCTGAGGTGTTATCCTATCTTGACTGGATGGTCTTGATTGCTTCTAGGGTTAATCTGACGGCTCTAAATTAATTAAAACTCTGTATAAGTGTGACAACCCCAAAACCCCGTATGATTGTGTCAAGGGTAATCTTTGGAATATAACACATAAACAGATAATGGCAGAACAGAATTAAATAAATACACTAGATAATGCACAACAGAATATACTGGATATAATAAACATCAGAGTTACACAATATACAGGATCATACTTAGTACAAAAACAGTTCAGCTATACATAAATGTCTATAGCGGAAAACAAACAGAATATGTACGATAGGAGCTGAACAGCATAAAAAGAGATAAATGATAGAATCCATCTTCAGCTCCAGCCATTCAGAAAGAGACTGCTAAAAACCTGAACACAAGGCTGCCTATGTAGAAAAAGGGGCACCCGAGTTTGCAAGTGAGACAAACTACGAGTCAGTCATGGGACTGGTATGAGAAATCTACTTAACACATTTTATAATATGGCTAATCACAGGACCATGCCACTTTCGCGGAACGGGTTTACTCCATTGGATTGCCAGTTCTTTAAAACAAGTAAATCTTTTAAACATCGCAATGCTTTTTATAAAAATGAAGCCATTATAAGACCCAGTTCCCATCACACAATGAAACGCAAACTGGAGGACAGAGTTTTACCTTATAATGGCCAAAATATGCTTGATACGAATAAAACAAAAGAATTTGATATTATTACTAGTGTTTATATGTTTCAAAAACAATTTCAATCATAACTATCAATCATAGACGGCATGGGTACCATATATCATGTCGCCATATATAGGTATACAATCAAAACCGCACAGTCACGTATTTGGAAATTGGATTTCCGTCATGAACCAAGGCAAAAGATAGTCCTTACCGACTTCGAGACTCTCTAGCCCGAGCCTCAGGATCAGAGCTCGAGTGACCCTTGGATCGTCAGGGACGGTCCACCGATGTCGATTAAAATGCCTGAACACTGAGTTTCCCCACCCTTTGGGACGTAAATGAGCCAACGAATGACTCCATCGGTCCCGGATCGACTGATATATCCGAGGCGCCTCGCAACAGCAACGACCACACAGGTGAAAATAATATAAATGTCAGCCAGTTTAAGCACCGACACCAACTCTAGCTAGAAGGAAACGCATGCCCTCCCCGAGGTCCTCTCCCATTTCTGGTTCATACCGGGGTGTGAGGCTCGCGAATTCATGTTATACACAAAGCTACGCCACACAGGCGGTGCTTTGATCATCAACCACAAGACTTTGCTTTTCAACAGAAGCCTTGATAATTGCATCTTAGCGTGCCACACAGGCAATTCACACCATGTAACTGATGGCTATCAATCACACAGGATGAATTCCAATGTCAGACACACAGTCCATTTACAAGTCCGTTCTGGGTCTGAACAAAACTGGAGGCACTATATACCTCGCATACCCATCGATCTCCACGTACGTCTAGACGATCACCACTCATTATCCGTATTTCGGGATGCCTCCCAATCAGGACATCAGTTATCATCCAACCGAGGTGAAGATCTCCGGTCTTCAATCACCGTCTTTATTATCGATTTCTTATCGTCGATTCAGTTATTCAGAATGGGATAAACTCGGTCTTTCTGAGAAACTCGCGTATATAATTAACAAGTGCTACACAAACACACATACGCCTTATTCCAATTCATTAGTCACAAACCGTAAATCAGTAAGAGAACGATTTCCCAAATATTAACCCCGAAGGCCGAAACCAACATCAGATCAAAACCAAGAAACCATTCGACTTAGCTAACCTTCAGTTAGTTTCTAAATTTCACATTCCATATCGTTTATAATATTTTATAACGATATATCGCTATTTTTATTTATTAAAAAATAGCCAATTTATTCAAACGACGCTTCAGGCCATAACGAGACCATGGCGCTATTTTTCTTCAGATTTGATTTACACATATCTGAAAATCTAACCGCTGGGTCTTCACAAAATTTATATCATTAGAAAGATCTTTTCAAAACGAATCCAACGGTTCCAGTTTTGGGAAAATCCGACGATCGGATCTCCCGGTACACTCGTTTGAAGTTTCGATTTCAAAATACGAACTGCAGCGTTGTTATTCGATTTAATTTAATTATATTTATATATATAAATATAACCGATTCTGGCGCTGTTTTTCTTCAGATTTGAATTAAACATTCCAGGCAATCCAACCGTTGGATCTTTACAAAGTTGGTGTCGTTGGAAAGATATTTCCAAAGCGAACCCAACGGTTTTGGTTTAGGGAAAATCCGATGGTCGGATCTCCCGCACTAATCGTTTGAAATCACGGTTTCAAAACACGAACTGCAGCTTCGTTATTCGATTTATTTTAATTATATTTATATATATATATAAACTATTCTTTGATTTCAAAACCATATTCTTTTCATACATTTGATAAAAATGATATTTCTATCCAACCGACATTTATTTCGACACTTCACTATTTTTAACAATTCATGTATATAATAAAAACGTGATTTTTATTGTAAAACAATTTATTTCAAAACATGACTATTTTATATAGTTCATATAGATGATAAAAATATGATTTTTATTATAAAACAATTTATTTCAAAATACGACTATTTTATATAGTTCATATAGATGATAAAAATATGATTTTTATTATAAAACAATTTATTTCAAACCCGAATACCATTCAACACATGAATTTCTATTCAATACATGAATGTTTTCCATAGTTCGTATATATAAAATAAAAATGTGATTTCTATCGTTAAAACAATTTATTTAAAACACGAATACCATTCAACACATGAATTTCTGTTCAACACATGAATGTTTTCTATAGTTCGTATATATAAAATAAAAATGTGAGTTTTATTGTTAAAACCCATTTATTTAAACATGAATGTCATTCAACACATGAATTCCTATTCAACACATGAATTCCTATTCAACACATGAATATAGTTTCAACACATGAATATTATTCAAAATTTCGGCAGCACAACGGCAGGGTAGTTAAAACCGGGGCCATCCCTAGTACGGTTCCTCGCTCTACTTTAAAGCCTCGCAGCTTTTGACAATGGGGATTTCATGCATCTAGTTCGCACGCAGGCGGCATGTATATTTTTTTTCTTTTCCACAAACTAATCCTATGGGGTTTCAACCAAATAATTCTCAACCACAAACGGGTATTTTTCAACCACAATCAATCAATCTCAACCACAAACAATTCTAATCAACCATTCGCTATCAACCAATTTTCACATCAATCACAACCAATAAATATCGTCCATGGTTTGTGGAGGAGGGGCATGTGTATATATATAAGTAATTTCATTTCTATTTCAACACATATATAATTTTCATAACGCATATATAACTTATACATCGAACGTACAACTTATACAACGCTTATACATGAGGTGTACAACGCTTATATAACTCATACATCGACTATATAATTTATACATCGTCGTTTTCCAAATCATTTATAATTCAGAAATCTCACATTGGGTTCAACTCCACCAAAAATAGCAGAAGGCTCAGAAAAATATGCGGTCTCTTCAAGAATGTAGAAGACGTCCACACGAGTCCACTGTCTCTTGTTTCACTGAATTTCGTCAACAAACGAAAAAGATATGATTTTTACAGTGAAATCAAAAACCGTAGCGCTTTAAAGTGCTATAATATAGTTTATATAATTTTCAGCCGTTACCTCACTGAAGGGTTCGAAACTAGGTTTCGATTTTTCTTCGAATCCGTGTAGCTATTCGTCGATCGTCCTTTGCAGCGTCGGAGGGGGAGGAGCGGTGCACCTGCGCCTGGAAGGGGGAGGCGTTTGATCGCCTGAGGCAGGCGGGGAGGCGGCGAAAACGGCCGGACTTTGTTAGCTCGATTCGAGCTCTACAAGTCACCAAAAAAATCCAAACTTCATATGGATTTAAAGATCTCGCCGAGCTCTTCAAAATCTTCAACTGCGTCGAGGTCTGAAACGAAGCGGTTTGGAAGAGATCGGCCTGGGAAGTTTTGAAGCTATTTCGGTCGGTCGTCGATAATATATCGGGAGAGAGAACGATGGAGTGGCGAGATGTGATTGGCCCAAGATTTTTTTTATATTTATAAATTTTAAAAATCCAAAAATACCCTCTTTTGATATACGAACCCCAATCCAAACCCAACGACTGTCGTCTCTAGCCAAATACCCCCATTCCAAACACAATGGGATATGTTTCGTAGGCCCATTCGACTGTTTCAGTCAGTTTTCCTTCAAATTAAAATATAAAACATTCAATAATTAATTTGAACGTACATTTCAATTTGCCGGGGCCACATATTGATTCTAGAAATTACCGAAAAATAAATCTAGCTATGTTTTGATAATATGGTCCCAACAAAATTAGTTTCGTCGAATTCTAAGACCGTTTGAAAAATGGCCCTTTTCTGGTCGATCCAATTTAATAGAAATCGGCCAAACACATTTTCTTTTCCCACGCGCACATACTAGCTTCAAAAATTATGAAATTTGAAACCTAGCACTAATTTGACATCCCGGATCCAACAAAAGTGGCTTTGTCGAATTCCGAGGTCGTTGGCAAAATGGCCATTTTCACGGGCTATATAAACTCTATAGCGACCTTTCTGAAAATTCATTTAGCCATAACTTTTGCTTTCCGCTATGAAACTTCGATTTTTCAGATTTGTTAGAAAGGTATTCACTAATAGATTTAAATATTTTTGGTTTCACTTAAATCCGTTTTAATTTGCACCCGGTACAGTCAGTCAAAGTTTGAATTCAATTTTTGAAACTACCGCGCCATTTCAGGCCTTGTTTATAATTAGAAATAATTATATTCATTTTCAAACATCGATTCAAACTCACTTTTCGTCGTTATTATTTAAAATATTTATTTTAAATATTTAAAATTCACTAAAATAACCAATTTAAAATTTTTAAATTGGTTCAGATTTTCCGGGTTGTTACAATCTCCCCCACTTAAAACTTTTCGTCCCCGAAAAGGAACAAAGTCGAAAGTGGTTTGATTAACTAACTCTAATTTCAATTTGGCTTCCATTATTCAACTTTTCAGTTTCTAAGAATTTTCAAATTCCTCAAAAATTTGGCTAACACCCTAAATTTTCGAAATTTTTTGCCATAACCTCCTTTGTACGGGGGACTTCGAGATATTTCAAATAGCCTCCCATGGCCCTCACCAATCCAAAAGAAAAAGGAAAAGCCAAGCGGCTAGCCAATCGGCTCATAAAATCATCAAATCCCAAGAAATACAATAAACGTGTACCTATTTGTCGGGCATACAATTTTATTCCTTTGCTTAGCTGTTTATCCATAACCTGTTCACACATATATAATGCACATGTATATATTTCTATCAATTTTCAATTCAGGTCAATACTGGTTCAATTTGGCTAAATGGTTCAAAACTCTAATTGAACAACCAAAAATCAAGCAACACAATCAGCAATCAATTTGTTTTCATCTTTCAAAAACATACCAATTAATTCATATACTCTTATAAAATCATTCAAATTATATGATTAAAATTTTACATGCATGAAAGAAAACAACAGCAAAGTAAAGAACATAATGGAAATTTGAAAATACGGTAAATGTACCTTGCACCAGAGTCAATCAGAGATATCCACCCTGCACTTGGGATAGGCTTTCATAATACTCTCCTCAGTTTCCCAAGCACAATCTCGCGGATCTCTTCTCCATTGTACTTTGACTAATTGAACCTTCTTGTTCCTCAGTTCTTTGGTTTCTTTGTCAATAATCTTTAGCGGCTCTCTTCTCACAGCCAACTCTGGAGTAATTTCAATATCCTGTTGTGCGGCCTCTTCCACAACCAAGTCTGGGTCATGGACATGCTTTCGAAGTTGAGATACGTGAAATACATCATGCACTCCAGGCAACCAATCAGGCAATTGAACTCTATAAGTGAGGGTTCCAATCCGTTCAAGGATAGGAAACGGACCAATGAATTTGGGCGCCAACTTCCCAGTTTTGCCAAACTGGATAACTCCTCTCATCGGCGATTCTTTCAAATATACATAGTCGCCCACAACAAATGATATATCTCTTCTTCTCTTATCAGCATAGCTCTTCTGTCGGCTTTGAGCGGCAAGTAATCGTTTCTTAACGAAATTGACTTTGTCCGCAGCATCACGAATCATATCAGGCCCCAATACAAGCCTATTACCAGGTTCAACCCAACGAGCAAGAGATCGACACGACCTACCATACAATGCTTCGAATGGTGACATTGTCAAGCTCGCTTGATAGCTGTTGTCGTATGAGAACTCGGCCAAATGCAAATGGTCTTCCCATGATCCACCAAAACCCAGAACACAAGCCCGCAATAAATCTTCTAGTATACGATTCATCCTCTTAGTTTGACCATCTGTCTGAGGATGATAAGCGGTGCTCAAATTCAGCTTCGTTCCCAGTTCTACTTGAAATGCCTCCCAGAATTTGCTAGTAAATATTGGATCTCTATCACTAACTATACTGAGCGGCACTCCATGTAGCCTAACAATTTCCTTGAAATATATCTGCGCCAGACTCTGAGCAGTTCTGTCCGATCTGACAGGTATGAAATGGGCGGTCTTCGTGAAGCGATCTACGAACACCCAAATACTGTCATTTCCTTTCCTGGTTCTGGGCAAACCATCTATGAAGTCCATGGAAATATGTTCCCACTTCCAACCTGGAACATCCAGCGGTTGCAACAATGCAGCAAGTTTCTATTGGTCGCTTTTGACTAGTTGGCAAGTAGCACATCGGCTAACATATAAAGAAATGTCTCTCTTCATCGACCTCCACCAGAAAGTGCGTTTGATGTCATTATAAATTTTGCTTACTTCTGGATGGATACTAAGTTTTGACTTATGTCATTCATCCAGTACTTCCTTTCGGAGCTCAGAAATGTTAGGAACACAAATTCGACCTTTTAGCCTTAGAATCCCATCATTATCAACCTGAAAACTCGAGGGCTCGCCTTTCTGAATTATCTCTCTGATCTTCTGAATGAAGTGATCATCCTTCTAAGGAGCAGATATTTTATCAATCAATGAAGTTGTAATAATAAAACTGGCCATCATTACATTCTTTCAACTTAGCGCATCGGCCACGACATTGGCTTTCCCTTGAGTGTACAGAATCTCAAAATCGTATGCTGCAAGGAACTCTAGCCAACGTTGTTGCCTCATATTCAAGTCTTTTTGGGTGAACAGATACTTTAGCGACTGATGATCTGTAAACAGTTCGAATTTCTCACCCAGAAGATAGTGTCTCCAGATTTTCAAAGCGAATACGATAGCCAACACTCAAGATCATGAGTGACGTAATTCTTTTCATGTGGCTTCAGCTGACGGCTAGCATAAGCAACAACTTGGCCTCTTTGCATTAATACTGCGCCAAGGCCTTCTCTAGATGCATCTGTCCAAACTTTCAAGTCCTGATTGCCGTCTATTATCGTTAACAACGGCTCCCTTTAGCTTCTCAAAATCCTCCTCACATTCTGGAGTCCACTTGAATTTTGAGTGCTTCTTTGTAAGCTTCATTAAGTGACTAGATATCTTCGAAAAATCTTTAACGAACTTCCGGTAATAACTGGCCAATCCAAGAAAACTTCGGACTTCTGTGGGAGTACTAGGCTGTTTCCAATTTTGAATAGCGATGATTTTACTTGGATCCACAGCAATTCCCTCTTTTGATACGATGTGGCCCAGAAACTTTACTTCATCTTGCCAGAATATACATTTGGAAAGTTTGGCTTTCAATACATTCCTTCTCAGAATTTCTAGAACTTGTTCCAAATGTTTTTCATGTTCGGCTTTTGACTTAGAGAAGATTAGAATATCGTCAATAAAAACCAGAACAAACTTATTCAAGACTCCTCTGAACACTCGATTCATCAGATCGACGAAGTATGATGGAGCGTTACTAAGCCGAACGGCATTACTAACCACTCATAGAATAAGTCTGGACCTCTGAATGCTGTCATAGGAACACACTCTTCGGCAATACGAAGCTGATGGAAACCTGTAGCTAGGTCCATCCTTGAAAATACTTGTGCTCCATTCAGACGATACAATAAATCATCGATTCGCGGCAATGGATATTTATTCTTTATCGTCTGCTTATTCAAGTCACGATAATCCACACATAGTCACAGAGTACCGTCAGACTTTGGGACAAACACCACTGCTGCTGCCCAATCAGAGAAACTAGGCCTGATCAGACCCTTCCATACAAGCTGTCGAGTTTGATTGTCTAGTTCTTCTTTCTCCTTTAGAGTCATTCTCCGAATAGCGTGCACTACTAGCCTTGCTTTCGGAATTAAAGCGATCTTGAAATCAATTTCTCTCTGCGGAGGTAAGCTGACAACTTCTTCGAACACATCCGCATAATTCTTGACGACAGGAATATCTTTTATGAGGTCGGGAACATTCTATGTGACTACAGGGATATTTTCTATTTGAGCAGGAGAAACATCAAGAGCTGCCCAAAAGTCTTTTCTGTTAGAATTCTGACCTTCACAGGGAATGGTTATATAATCACCTGATTTAATCTTCCTCTTAATGACTCTGTCGGCGCATTTAACCTCAGCTTTATATTTGGTCAACAAGTCTAACCCCAAGACAAGATCAAATTCTGTAAAATTCATGACGACCGCGATGGTAGGGAACCGATAACGAGAAAAAGAAACCGGCACCCCACAAACCCAACTGAGATCGAGGGAACCCCTAACAGGATTATGGACAGTCGTTGGTTCTTTGAGCTTCTTCAAATTCAAATCCAGTTTCTTAACTGCATTCTTTGCAACAAAGCTTCACGACGCGCCGGTGTCAAACAGTACTTTAACTGGAATATCTTTGACAGTTAGCGTGCCTTCTAAAACATCTGGCCTATCCTGAGCAGACGAAGATGCAGGCACTTCCGCCACTTCATTTACATGTGCTGCTTCAGATTTCTTGAATAGCGAACAGGCCTTTGAAATGTGACCAGACTGATGACATTGATTATACTTCCTGTTCTCTTGAAACTTCTCATGTTTCTTTAAAGCTCTGCATCTTATCGAGAAATGTCCTTGTTTATTGCAGTTAGAGCATACAGCTGTCGTTACTGGTTCTTTCCCAGACCTGGCCCTTTTTCGATTGACTTTGGGCTTCTTACTCACCTCAGACATCATACTGGCCTCAGGACTATCAGTTTCAGACTTCCCTTTATTACTAGAACTGACTTCCTCTTCGTATCGTAACATGCCTTTCTTGTCGAGATCCTCATACTGTTAATCCATGTATATCATTTCTGAAAAAGGAAGCTTCACATTCCTCATTACACTATTCTGGTATTTTCTTTGCAGGCCATAAATAAACCTCAGATTCTTCCTCTTTGGATCTTGAATAAGATGCAGGGCAAAATGAGAAAGTTCATTGAATCTCTTAAGATATTATGGAATGGTCATATCTCCTTGTATCAGATAAGAGAATTCATCACATAACCGCTCAGTTGCTTCAGGAGGAGTAAATCTTTCTAGGAAAATCACTTTAAATCTATCCCAGGTAATATCATCTTCTGGATTATCTTTAATAATCGAATCCCACCAGAACAAAGCTTCGTCTTTGAGTGCCCAAGATGCCAGTAATCTTTTCTGGTCATCTCTCAGCTTTAAACCTTCAAAGATTTTCTCAGCAGAACGAATCCAGGCTTGTGTTTTCATAATAGATTCATCGCCCGAGAACGGTATTCCACCCATATTTCGATACTTAATTAATAGAGCCTCAATATCTGGTTCTGCATTTCTTCTGTTTCTGACACTCATTTTCTAGTACTTCTGCAAATAGCAGATCAAGTGTCAGTTCAACAGAAAAGATATTATAAAGCATAGAAACATATACTTGAGTGTAAATGTGTCTACCGGGGTGTATTTCATTCTGCTATACTAATACTAGGATATTATTGATCCTATTTGTAATGAGTTATTCGTCCTAGAACACTACTGGTTCTATATCTGACGAGTTCATTCATACGTTATATTCCAGCACTAAGCTTAACCAAAGCTCTGATACCACGTTGTGAAAACCCCAAAACCCCGTACGACGGTGTCAAGGGTAATATTTGGAATATAACAGATAAACAGATAATGGTAGAACAGAATTAAATAAATACACCAGATAATGCACAACAGAATATACTGGATATAATAAACATCAGAGTTACACAGTATACAGGATCATACTTAGTACAAACAGTTTAGATACACATAAATGTCTACAGCGGAAAACAAACAGAATATGTAAAACAGGAGCTGAACAGCATAAAAAGAGATAAATGATAGAATCCATCTTCAGCTCCAGCCATCCAGAAAGAGACTGCTAAAAACCTGAACATAAGGCTGCCCGTGTAGAAAAAGGGGCACCCGAGTTTGCAAGTGAAACAAACTACGAGTCAGTCATGGGACTGGTATGAGAAATCTACTTAACACATTTTATAATATGGCTAATCACAGGACCACGCCACTTTCGCGGAATGGGTTTACTCTATTGGATTGCCAGTGCTTTAAAACAAGTAAATCTTTTAAACATCGCAATGCTTTTTATAAAAATGAAGCCATTATAAGACTCAGTTCCCATCACACAATGCAACGCAAATTGGAAGATAGAGTTTTACCTTATAATGGCCAAAATATGCTTGATACGAATAAAACAAAAGAATTTGATATTACTACTAGTGTTTATATGTTTCAAAAACAATTTTAATCATAAACGGCATGGGTACCATATATCGTGTCGCTATATATAGGTATACAATCAAAACCGCACAGTCACGTATTTGGAAATTGGATTTCCGTCATGAACCAAGGCAAAAGATAGTCTTTACCGACTTCGAGTCTCTCTAGCCCGAGCCTCAGGATCAGAGCTCGAGTGACCCTTGGATCGTCAGGGCCGGTCCACCGATGTGGATTAAAATGCCTGAACACTGAGTTTCCCCAACCTTTGGGGCGTAAATGAGCCAACGAATGACTCCATCGGTCCTGGATCGACCGATATATCCGAAGCGCCTCGCAACAGCAACGACCACATAGGTGAAAATAATATAAATGTTAGCCAGTTTAAGCACCGACACCACCTTTAGCTAGAAGGAAACGCATGCCCTCCCTGAGGTCCTCTCCCATTTCTGGTTCATACCGGGGTGTGAGGCTCGCAAATTCACATTATACACAAAGCTACGCCACACAGGCGGTTCTTTGATCATTAACCACAAGACTTTGCTTTTCAACAGAAGCCTTGATCACTGCATCTTAGCGTGCCACATTGGCAATTCACACCATGTAACCGATGGCTATCAATCACACAGGATGAATTCCAATGTCAAACACACAGTCCATTTACAAGTCCATTCTGGGTCTGAACGAAACCGGAGGCACTATATACCTCGCATACCCATCGATCTCCACGTACGTCTGGACGATCACCACTCATTATCCATATTTTGGGATGTCTCCCAATCAGGACATCAGTTATCATCCAACCGAGGTGAAGATCTCCGGTCTTCAATCACCGTCTTCATCATCGATTTCTTATCGTCGATTCAGTTATTCAGAATGGGATAAACCCAATCTTTCTGAGCAACTCGCGTATATAATTAACAAGTGCTGCACAAACACACATACGACTTATTCCAATTCATTAGTCACTAACCGTAAATCAGTAAGAGAACGATTTCCCAAATATTAACCCCGAAGGCCGAAACAAACATCAGATCAAAAACCAGGAAACCATTCGACTTAGCTAACCTTCAGTTAGTTTCTAAATTTCACATTCCATAACGTTTATAATATTTTATAATGATTTATCGCTATTTTTATTTATTTAAAAATAGCCAATTTATACAAACGACGCTTCAGGCCATAACGCGGCTGTGGCGTTGTTTTTCTTCAGATTTGATTTACACATATCTGAAAATTAAACTGTTAGATCATCACAAAATTTATATCATTAGAAAGATCTTTTCAAAACAAATCCAACGGTTCCAGTTTTGGGAAAATCCGACGGTCAGATCTCCCGGTACAATCGTTTGAAGTTTCGATTTCAAAATACGAACTGCAGCGTCGTTATTCGATTTAATTTAATTATATTTATATATATATATATATAAATATAATCGATTCTGGCGTTGTTTTTCTTCGGATTTGAATTAAACATTCCATACAATCCAACCGTTGGATCTTTACAAAGTTGGTGTCGTTGGAAAGATATTTCCAAAGCGAACCCAACGGTTTCGGTTTCGGGAAAATCCGATGGTTGGAACTCCCGCACTAATCGTTTGAAATCATGGTTTCAAAACACGAACTGCAGCTTCGGTATTCGATTTATTTTAATTATATTTATATATATATATATAATCTATTCTTCGATTTCAAAATGATATTCTTTTCATACATTTGATAAAAATGATATTTCTATCCAACTGACATTTATTTCGACACTTCACTATTTTTAACAATTCATGTATATAATAAAAATGTGATTTTTATTGTAAAACAATTTATTTCAAAACATGACTATTTTATATAGTTCATATAGATGATAAAAATATGATTTTTATTATAAAACAATTTATTTCAAAACACGACTATTTTATATAGTTCATATAGATGATAAAAATATGATTTTTATTACAAAACAATTTATTTCAAACACGAATACCATTCAACACAAGAATTTCTATTCAACGAATGAATTTCTATTCAACACATGAATGTTTTCTATAGTTCGTATATATAAAATAAAAATGTGATTTTTATCGTTAAAACAATTTATTTAAAACACGAATATCATTTAACACATGAATTTCTATTGAACGAATGAATTTCTATTCAACGAATGAATGTTTTCTATAGTTCGTATATATAAAATAAAAATGTGATTTTTATTGTTAAAACCCATTTATTTAAACATGAATGTCATTCAACACATGCATGTCATTCAACACATGAATTCCTATTCAACACATGAATATAGTTTCAACACATGAAAATAATTCTAACACATGAATATTATTCAAACTTTCGGCAGCATAACGGCAGGGCAGTTAAAACTGGGGCCGTCCCTAGTACGGCTTCTCGCTCTACCTTAAAGCCTCGCAGCTTTTGACAATGGGGATTTCATGCATCTAGTTCGCACGCGGGCGGCATGTATATTTTCTTTCTTTTCCACAAACTAATCCTATGTGGTTTCAACCAAATAATTCTCAACCACAAACGGGTATTTTTCAACCACAAATCAATCAATCTCAACCACAAACAATTCTAATCAACCATTCGCTATCAACCAATTTTCACATCAATCACAACCGATAAATATCATCCATGGTTTATGGACGAGGGGCGTGTGTATATATATATATATATAAGTAATTTCATTTCTATTTCAATACATATATAATTTTTACAACGCATATATAACTTATACATCGAACGTACAACTTATACAATGCTTATACATGAGGTGTACAACGCTTATATAACTCATACATCGACTATATAATTTATACATCGTCGTTTTCCATATCATTTATAATTCAGAAATCTCACATTGGGTTCCACTCCACCAAAAATAGCAGAAGGCTCAGAAAAATATGCGGTCTCTTCTAGAATGTAGAAGACGTCCACACGAGTCCACTGTCTCTTGTTTCACTGAATTTCGTCAACAAACGAAAAAGATATGAATTTTACAGTGAAATCAAAAACCGTAGCGCTCACCGAAGGGTTTGAAACTAGGTTTCGATTTTTCTTCGAATCCGTGTAGCTATTCATCGATCGTTCTTTGCAGCGTCGGAGGGGGAGGAGCGGTGCACCTGCGCCTGGAGGGGGGAGGCGTTCGATCGCCTGAGGCAGGCGGGGCGGCGACAAAAACGGCCGGACTTCGTGAGCTCGATTCGAGCTCTACAGGTCACGAAAAAATGCAAACTTCATATGGATTCAAAGATCTCGCCGAGCTCTTCAAAATCTTCAACTGTGTTGAGGTCTGAAACGAAACGGTTTGGAAGAGATCGGCCTAGGAAGTTTTGAAGCTATTTCCGTCGTTCGTCGATAATATATCGGGAGAGAGAACGATGGAATGGCGGGATGTGATTGGCCCAGGATTTTTTTTATATTTATAAATTTTAAAAAATCCAAAAATACCCTCTTTTGATACAAGAACCCCAATCCAAACCCAACAACTGTCGTCCCTAGCCAAATACCCCCATCCCGAACATAATGGGAAATGTTTCGTAGGCCCATTCGACTGTTTCAGTCAGTTTTCCTTCAAATTAAAATATAAAACATTCAATAATTAATTTGAACGTACAATTCAATTTGCCGGGGCCACATACTGATTCTAGAAATTCCCCAAAAATAAATCTAGCTATGTTTTGATGATACGGTCCCAACAAAACTAGTTTCGTCTAATTTTGAGACCGTTTGAAAAATGGCCCTTTTCTGGTCGATCCAATTTAATAGAAATCGACCAAACACATCTTTCTTTGCCACGCTCACATACTAGCTTCAAAAATTATGAAATTTGAAACCTAGTACTAATTTGACATCCCGGATCCAACAAAAGTGGTTTCGTCGAATTCCGAGGTCGTTGGAAAAATGGCCATTTTCACGAGCTATATAAACTCTATAGCGACCTTTCTGAAAATTCATTTAGCCATAACTTTTGCTTCCCGCTATGAAACTTCGATTTTTCAGATTCGTTAGAAAGGTATTCACCAACATATTTAAATATTTTTGGTTTCACTTAAATACGTTTTAATTTGCACCCGGTACAGTCAGTCAATGTTTGAATTCAATTTTTGAAACTACCGCGTCATTTCAGGCCTTGTTTATAATTAGAAATAATTACACTCATTTTCAAACATCGATTCAAACTCACTTTTCGTCGTTATTATTTAAAATATTTATTTTAAAATTCACTAAAATAGCCAATTTAAAATTTTTAAATTGGTTCAGATTTTCCGGGTTATTACAATAAGCAACTTAACTCTCAACCTAAAATCACACTAATTCATACCAAGAGCCGCCATGCCGTCAATGGAGAACCTAGAGTAGCCGCCGTTCTGTTTCAACTTAGAAACAAGACAGAAGCAAGAATCAAAATCAAATCTAATCTAATCTAATCTAAATAACAATTAATCTACATCAAAGGCGAGCAATTCAATTTCAGAATATAGATCCCAGAAAGACAAGACTATTCTTTTGTTTGTGAGTATAATATCTTTCACAAATTAATTAATTAATTTAATTGTGATAAGTTATAATTGGGATTATGAGAATATGATTTTGAATCATGAGATGTTATCATTGATGCTTTATTATTGTGGATCTATTTCATATGTTAAATTGTACGTGATTAACTAGATTTATCTTATGCAAGTTTGGATGTTAAAACATATGTATATGAATCATATGCAAGTTTGGGATGTTAAATCATATGCTAATTTATGAATTTTATGCAAGTTTGGGATGTTAAAACATATGTGAATCTTATGCAAGTCTGTTGGTAGATTATACACAAGTTCATATGTGAAATCATGTAGATACATATGCTAGTTTATATGTAAACATGTGACATTAATTTACATGTTTAGATCCATATGCAAGTTCACATCTTTGTGTTTAGATCCATATGCAAGTTCACATCTTTATGTTTAGATCCATATGAAAGTTCACATCTTTATGTTTAGATCTATATTTTGATCCATGACAATACATAGTTATGCAAATTTATGCCCATTACCTATGCTAGTTTTGTATGTGAATCATATGCTAGTTTGAATGAAATTCATAGGAAAACCATATCTATATATGCAAGTTATCGGCTATGAAAACTTACTTCATGATTCTTAGATCTATTTTATGTTGTGATGGTGCTTTTCTTTTATAAGTTAGACTATTTGTGACTCTAACACATGTCATATTAAAACGTACGAATAGTGTGGGGACAATGGGAAAATACTGAATATACATAATTGTGAATTGGCATAAAATGGCCTTAAAAGGCATATAATTAATTTGATGCATTAATTGGTATAAATTATATACCTGAAATTATGGACATAATTTAGGTGACAATTATGGACATAAATAAATTTGGAATTTATTGACAAATTTGAATAGGGATATTAATCCAATTTGGGGTTAAATAATTATGTGTAATAATTAACCGCCTAAGACACGAGGTTAGACTCGTTTGTGGTATAAGACTGCCCGGACCCGCCCGGCAAATCCAGCAACCACAAAAGGTAGTCTAATGTGAGAGGTCAAAGGCACGAATTAAATGCGTAACAATTGCAAAGACACGAGGTTAGGCTTGTTTGCGGTATAAGACTGCCCGAACCCGCCCGGCAAATCCAGCAACCGCAAATGGTAGTCTAATGTGGGAGGTCTTTACAAGGTTACGGTTCTAATGAATTAAGTAACACTTAACCAGATAAACATGTGGTGGGATATAGGGGTTAAGCGGGTGGCCTTGGGTGGCTTGTGAAATACGATTAGAAATACTTAACCAAGTTGAAACATGCAATAAGACATGAATAAGAATGGGGTTAAGTGGGAAACCTTAGTGGGGACCAAGCATAGGTGGAAAGCTTGTGTCAAGCATGGGGGCCCTTTTCAAACCAGTAACCCATTAAGTATCTTTGTGAGCTCGACCCAAGTCGAGGACGGGACACGCTTACTGGGTTTGATTATAAGAGGTCAAAACGGGTTAGTAGTGGCAACGCAAGTCCAATGGGGTCATGTGCATGCATGGGCCCGGGCTGGTAGGTAAGACGTTGTTGCATCGTGCTGATATAAACCGTGCATCTTTAGTGGTATCAGGTTGCCACATTGGGGAGTGATACACCCCACTGTGGGACCAGCACAGGTATCTATGAGTTAGGGCTTCGATAGCATGGGGGTAGTGGGTACAACTAGTGGAGATAGGGGCAGGCGACACCTATGAAGGCAGCTAGGAGTACACGAAACTACCATTATCATTATTATGTTCTGTAGGCGGGATCAACTTTTAGGGTGACTAGTAATGGTGTAGTATAGTAATTATCCTATAGTGATTAGGAACGAGATTAACGCCATAATATTCCTCTTGTTTGCTTTGTCATGCCCACTTGTTTCACGGTCATATCTTGTTTTACCAGTTTATGCCTTATTCTAGTTACTTTAATAATTATATTGTTAAAGTTATTATACTCACCCAACTTTATGTCTGACCCCCTTTGTTTTCGCCTCTTTTCTTCCTTTCCCCCCAGATTCTCAGGGTGGGACTAGTACCAGTGGAGCTTGATCTTGGATCGCTTTCTCTCTCTTTTTGAAGTGCTTGGATTGTTAAAAGTAAAGTTCAGCTCATCTCTTTTATGGCTACTTGTGTTGGGGTTATGCTTTTTTACTTTTTATACTCAGAAAACAATTTGTTAAGATGGATATTAAGTGTACTTAGTTTTACTGTTGGTTTATGAAGTTGTTGTAATCAAACTATTTCTCCGCTGCAATAAATGTCGTTTTGAAAATTTTCAAGTACCAATATATGTATCTGTCGTGTTATATTCTGTTCTAATTCACCAATAATACTCCATGAAAGTTAATGCATTCCCTCTGAGAGTGACATTAATGGACGTGGGGTGTTACACGTGGCATCAGAGCTGAAGGTTAACAGAACAGATAAGAGATTTTGAAAAACTGTTATTCAAAAGCATTTTATAATGAAATACTTTCAAAAGTATGTTTTAAGGAGAGTATTTTCAAGAGAAAAGTTTGTTTAAAAAAAACATAACCCCTAAGAGCCATATGTCTCTCCTTCGATTCTCCGTTTTGAAATCTCTTCCTTTTCTTTTTCAGCATGTCTGGGGAACCTGAGATACCTGAGGGCATACCGATACCAGGCTGGTTTAGAAGGTATCTGGAGGCTAGGGCCAATGCCGTAGGCCCAGCAAATGTTCCTCCTCCCTCAGCTGCAGTAGCTCCTCCTCCTCCCCCTCCTCGCGTTGATACTTTTTCAAAGATATGCAAAGAATTTCGAGCAATGGGCGGAAAGCTTTTTCATGGATCAGAGACGTTTGTTGAAGCTCGAAAGTGGCTTAAGGAGGTAGAAGATCTATTTGATATTTTCGAGGTGGAAGATGGAAGGAAGGTCCAATTGGCTGCTTGGTTAATGAAGGACGAAGCCTCGTTTTAGTGGGAAGTCACGAATGGAAAGCGTCCAGTGGAGAAATGGATGGATTTCAGGCATAGGTTCGAGATGAAATTTCCCTCACGAGTAGAAGAGAATTTATATATGGAAAGGTTCTTAGCATTGAAGCAAGGAAATTTGTCAGTAAAGGAGTACGTCAACAAGTTCAATCAGTTGGCGAGATTTGGCTTGGAATTGGTAAACACACTTGAGAAGAAGGCCCTAAGGTTCTTTAAAGGTTTGAATGAGCCGCTACATGGGTTGGCTATGACCCACATTCCGATGGGGACTACCTTTGAGAAACTGGTTGACGTGGCGCTTATGCATGAAGAGGAGAAAGGTGCTAATGCTAATAAGGCACCAGGGAAGCAAGGGGACCAAAAGAAACCACAATAGCAAAATAAGAAAGGCGGGAAGAACAACAATAGCAAAGGAAAGAAAAAGTGCTTTAATTATGGAACACCAGGCCATCTGAGCAAGGACTGTAGGAAGAAGAAGAAGACTAGTTGTTTCCACTGCGGAAAGGTAGGACATCTAGTTAAAGACTGCCCAAGGAAACAGGGGCAAGGGCAAAGAACGGGGTCCACTTTTGGAGGGCAGATTCAGGCTCTTATGGCGCCAGGGTAGGCAAGAGGGCAGATTCAGGCTCTTATGGCACCAGGACAGGAAAGAGGTAGAAACATTTTTGTTGAAAGTTTGGTTTTTCTGTTTGATCATCCTGTTCGTACTTTATTTGATTCTGGCGCATCACACTCGTTTGTGTCTGCTTCGTTAGTTGAAACACTGCACCTTAATACTAGTCTAGTTACAGATCCCATAGTAGTCTTAAATCATATTGGTGGTTCGGCTCATCTTTCAATGATTTGTCGGGATTTAAGAGTGTCTATTTTGAGCGTTGAGTTTGAATGCAACGCCTTCGTTCTTGGCTTCACGGGCTATGGATTGATTCTAGGCATGGATTGGTTATCCAGTAATGGTGCCATCCTCGATTGTGAAAAAAGAGTGGTTGGACTTATGACTCGCCTTGGCAACACTCTTGAAATCTCTTGTAACCCCATACATTCTGTTATTCTTAGTTACCTAGAATCTCTTGATGCGTCTGTTGAAAACTTGCAGTCTGTTAGAGTAGTCCGTAAATACTCAGATGTCTTTGAAGAGGTGAAGGGCTTACCTCCAAAGCGGGAGATAGACTTCCGTATATACCTTATTGATAATGCAAAACCCGTAGCTCTACCCGTTAGACACATGGCTCCTAGGGAGAGAAAAGAGCTCAGTAAGCAAGTCAAAGAGCTACTCGAAAAGGGTTTTATAAGGTGGAGTATTTCTGAATGGGGTGCTCCAGTAGTATTCGCAACCAAAGCGGATGGTTCACTTTCGCCTATGCGTTGATTATAGGGAGCTAAACAAGCTGACCAAGGAGAATAGGCACCCACTTCCTAGAATAGATGACTTGTTTGATCAGCTTGTAGGTGCGTCTGTTTTCTCCCAACTAGATTTGGCTACCAGGTTCCATCAACTGAGAGTGGCTGAGGACAACATTGATAAGACCACGTTCAGAACCTCGAATGGTTTCTTCGAATGGCTTGTCATGCCTTTCGGTTTGACAAACGCACCCTCTTACTTCGTTGACATGATGAGTTGGGTGTTTAGAGAATTCCTTAATAAGTTTGTGGTGGTCTTCGTAGACGACATTTTGATCTTCTCGAAGATTGAAGAAGAGCATGCTTTGCATTTAAGGGAAGTCATGGATACTCTTCGTACACATCAGCTCAAGGCCAAATTCTCCAAATTCCATTTCTGGAGAGAAGAAGTGAGATTTCTTGGATATGTGGTGTCCACAGAGGGGTTAGCCATGGACCCCGCAAAAGTAGTTGTGGTGCAAGATTGGAAGGTCCCACGGAATGCAACCGAAGTCCGAAGCTTTCTCGGGCTAGTGGGCTTTTACCGAAAATTCATTAAATACTTTGCTAAAATCTCTTCCCCACTCACAAGATTAACGAAGAAGAACCTAACTTTCGTTTGGGATTTGGATTGCGATATTGCTTTCCAACGTTTGAAAAGGGCTCTAACAACAGCCCCAGTACTGAAATTGCCGGATGGGAGCAAGATGTTTACCGTATACACGGATGCATGTGGTACGGGACTTGGTGTTGTCTTAATGCAAGAAGGGAAGGTAGCAGCTTATGGAGGCAGACAGTTGAAAGTACATGAGAAAAACTACCCAACCCACAATCTAGAGTTGGTTGCCATCGTTTTTGCGCTTAAGTCTTGGCGCCATTATCTCCTAGGGTGAGAAATTTGAATTATATACTGACCATAAATCATTGAAGTACCTTTTCTCGCAGAAAGATCTTAACTTAAGACTGCAAAGGTGGATGGAATTTCTGGCCTCTTATGATTTTGAGATTTCCTATACCCCAGGCAAGGGCAATGTGGTAGCAGATGCCTTAAGTAGGAAGAAGCTGACCTTGAGTCCTCTCTTTGTAGAAAGGAAAAGCTTAGAGTATATAGCAAACTTTAATTTTAGACCCTCCTCAGAAATTGTGCCTGGCCTGTTAGCATCACTAGAGGTGCGGCCTACTCTTTTGGACTCAATAGGAACCGTGCAACGAGAAGACCCTCAGCTAGTTGATGTGATGGAAAAGCTAGTTAGGGGTGAGACTTCTAGTCACCTCAATAGATACTCCATCGATGATAGGGGTTGGTTGAGACGGGACGGAAGGTTATGCGTCCCACAAGTAAGGGATTTAATGAAGACAGTTCTCGAGGAGGTGCACCATTCTAAACTGACCATACACCCAGGCGGGGACAAGATGTATAAAGATATAAAAAGGTTTTTATTTTGGAATGGCACAAAGAGTGATCGTCGCTAAGTGTTTGATATACCAGCAAGTCAAAGTGGAGCAGAAGAAGCCCGGTGGTCTGCTTCATCCTCTCAAGGTCCCACAGTGGAAGTGGGATAGCATTTCGATGGACTTTGTTGATGGGTTGCCTAGGTCAAGAAGGGGCAATACCAGTATTTGGGTAATAGTGGACAGACTCACTAAAAGCGCTCACTTTATACCTGTTAAAAGTAGAAGGACTGCCTCGTCCCTAGCATCCATTTATCTCAAAGAAATAGTTCGACTCCATGGGATACCCTCCACCATAGTGAGTGATCGAGATCCCATCTTTACGAGCGAGTTTTGGAAAAGTTTGCAAGAAGCAGTAGGCACCCAATTATACTTAAGCACGGCCTATCACCCCCAAACCGATGGTCAGACGGAAATGGTGAACAGGGTATTAGAAGACCTCTTGAGATTGTGCATTCTTGACTTTGGAGGGACATGGGAGGATCATCTTCCTTTAGTGGAATTCGCCTACAACAATAGCTACCAAGCCACCATAGGAATGGCGCCCTTCGAAGCTTTATATGGAAAACCATGCCGATCACCAACTTGTTGGTGGGAGTCTACAGACAAGCTCGTACTTGGGCCATACATGATTAGAGAGACCTCGGAAAAGGTGGACTTGATAAGAAGATGGATGAAGGTTGCACAAGATAGACAGAAGTCCTATGCAGATAAAAGAAGGACGGACCTTGAGTTTAAGGTTGGAGATAGGGTGTTCCTTAAAGTATCTCCTTTGAGGAATGTCATTCGCTTTGGGTCCGTAGGAAAGCTAGCACCAAGATTTGTAGGTCCATTTCCTATCATTGAAAGGATTGGGACGATGGCTTATAGAGTAGAGCTACCCGAGAAACTGGCTGGAGTACATAATGTTTTTCATGTTTCTCAACTACGAAAGTGCTTACATGAATCTGTGGAAGTGGTGGAGCCGAATATACTAGAGGAAGTAGAAGTGGAACGAGAAGCGACTGTGAGAAAAGTTCTAACTCGTATCTTGGGTATGGAAGTCAAAAAGCTACGCAACCGTGAAATCAAGTTTGTTAAAGTTCAATGGAGTGATGCTGAGGAAGACGCAACTTGGGAAACTGAGAGGAAAACACGCGCAGCCTACCCTTTTCTCTTTGAGGGTACCTCCTTGATCTCTTTTTCCATAAGTTTATTCATGTTTATCTTTCAAGTATACCTCCTCGATCTTATTCTTTATCCTTAGGTAGAAACTGTTAAACATGTGTTTGAAACATGTTATGGTTGATGGTTGCGAGTGGTTGCAAGTGGTTGCTCGTGGATGCATGTACACACACTTTATGCACTAGATCGGCTCAATCACTTTCATATTGCATATAAATGAGTGTTCATATTTAAATTAATGGATGTATAATGGTTATGTTATCATATAGATGCTGCATTTAGATGAATGGCTGTGCACACATGTAGAAATAATATGTGTCGTTAGGATTCTTTCGCATACATAATGGATGCATGACACTATCATGATTTGCATTAAGGAGGTCAACTGAATCGGTAGACCACCTGATTTTGCATTAGATAAGGAACATATGCACACACTTTTTGCATATGTTCATACGGCATTAGAAATCATGTAAGGACAATGGATGTCTGTGTTTGATGGTTGAGTAGATGAATGATTGGATGTTAGGATATACATTCTCCTTAACTTGGAGATTTCGGGGGCGAAATCCTTTAAGGAGGGGAGAATGCAACACCCTATGATTTTAAATATTAATATTAACGAATTTAAAGAATAATTAATTTCAAATGTGAGAATTAAGGGAAACGGGTTACGCCATTGCGTTCGTCTCGGAATTTTGCTTGAGATAGAGTCCGAGTTTGCGTAAAACGGACACCGTATGAAGGAGATATGGACGAATGAAGTTAGGCAGAAAACCGGAAGTCGACCAGAATGAACTGGCGCACTTCACAAGTGCGCCAGTACAAAACTGCACTGGCGCACCTGCCAAGTGCGCCCATGTCAGGCTAAAGACCTACACAGATTTCTGGATTGTTCTGATCCGAACAATGAGTCATTGCTGAGTCATTAGGGCTGAGGTGTTATCCTATCTTGGCTGGATGGTCTAGATTGCTTCAAGGGTTAATCTGACGGCTCTAAATTAATTAAAACTGTATATAAGCAACCTAACTCTCAACCTAAAATCACACTAGTTCATACCAAGAGTCGCCATGCCATCAATGGAGAACCTAGAGTAGTCGCCGTTCTCTTTCATTTCAGAAACAAGATAGAAGCAAGAATCAAAATCAAATCTAATCTAATCTAAATAACAATTAGTCTACATCAAAGGCGAGCAATTCAATTTCATAATACAGATCCCAGAAAGACAATACTATTCTTTTGTTTTTGAGTATAATATCTTTCACAAAATAATTAATTAATTTAATTGTGATAAGTTATAATTGGGATTATGAGAATATGATTTTGAATCATGAGATGTTATCATTGATGCTTTGTTATTGTGGATCTGTTTCATATGTTAAATTGTACGTAATTAACTAGATTCATCTTATGCAAGTTTGGATGTTAAAACATATGTATATGAATCATATGCAAGTTAGGGATGTTAAATCATATGCTAATTTATGAATTTTATGCAAGTTTGGGATGTTAAAACATATATGAATCTTATGCAAGTCTGTCGGTGGATTATACACAAGTTCATATGTGAAATCATGTAGATACATACGCTAGTTTATATGTAAACATGTGACATTAATTTACATGTTTAGATCCATATGCAAGTTCACATCTTTATGCTTAGATCCATATGCAATTTCACATCTTTATGTTTATATCCATATGCAAGTTCACATCTTTATGTTTAGATCCATATGCAAGTTCACATCGTTATGTTTAGATCTATATTTTGATCCATGACAATACATAGTTATGCAAATTTATGCCCATTACCTATGCTAGTTTTGTATGTGAATCATATGCTAGTTTGAATGAAATTCATAGGAAAACCATATCCATATATGCAAGTTATTGGCTATGAAAACTTATGTCATGATTCTTAGATCTATTTTATGTTGTGAAGTTACTTTTCTTTTATAAGTTAGACTATTTGCGAGTCTAACACATGTCGTATTAAAACGTACGAATAGCGTGGGGACAATGGGAAAATATTGAATATACATAATTGTGAATTGGCATAAAAAGGCCTTAAAAGGCATATAATTAATTTGAGGCATTAATTGGTATAAATTATATACCTGAAATTATGGACATAATTTAGGTGACAATTATGGACATAAATAAATTTGGAATTTATTGACAAATTTGAATAGGGATATTAATCCAATTTGGGGATAAATATTTTTGTGTAATAATTAACCGCCTAAGGCACGAGGTTAGACTCGTTTGTGGTATAAGACTGCACGGACCCGCCCGGCATATCCAGCAACCACAAACGGTAGTCTAATGTGAGCGGTCAAAAGCATGAATTAAATGCGTAGCAATTGAAAAGACACGAGGTTAGGCTCGTTTAAGGTATAAGAATGCCCGGACCTGCCCGGCAAATCCAGCAACCGCAAACGGTAGTCTAATGTGGGAGGTCTTTACAAGGTTACAGTTCTAATGAATTAAGTAATACTTAACTAGATAAACATGTGGTGGGACATGGAGGTTAAGTGGGTGGCCTTGGGTGGCTTGTAAAATACGATTAGAAACACTTAACCAAGTTGAAACATGTAAGAAGACATGAATAAGAATGGGGTTAAGTGGGAAACCTTAGTGGGTACCAAGCATAGGTGGAAAGCTTGTGTCAGGCATGGGGACCCTTTTCAAACCAGTAACCCATTAAGTATCTTTTTGAGCTCGACCCAAGTCGAGGAGGGAACACGCTTATTGGGTTTGATTATAAGAGGTCAAAACGGGTTAGCGGTGGCAACGCAAGTCCAACGGGGTCATGTGCGTGCGTAGGCCCGGGCTGGTAGGTAAGACGTTGCTGCATCGTGTAGATATAAGTCATGCATCTTTAGTGGTATCGGGTTGCCACTTTGGGGAGTGATACACCCCACTGTGGGACCAGCACGGGTATCTACGAGTTAGGGTGCCGATCGCATGGGGGTAGTGGGTACAACTTGTGGAGATAGGGGTGGACAGCACCTATGAAAGCAGCTAGGAGTACACGAAACTACCATTATCATTATTATGTTCTGTAGGCGGGATCAACTTTTAGGGTGACTAGTAATGGTGCAGTATAGTAATTATCCTATAGTGATTAGGAACGAGATTAACGCCATAATATTCCTCTTGTTTGCTTTGTCATGCCCACTTGTTTCACGGTCATATCTTGTTTTACCAGTTTATGCCTTATCCTAGTTACTTTAATAATTATATTGTTAAAGTTATTATACTCGCCAGACTTTATGTCTGACCCCTTTGTTTTTGCCTCTTTTCTTCCTTTCCCCCTCAGGTTCTCAGGGTGGGACTAGTACTAGTGGAGCTTGATCTTGGATCTCTTTCTCTTTCTTTTGGAAGTGCTTGGATTGCTGAAAGTGAAGTTCAGCTCATATCTTTTATGGCTACTTGTGTTGGGGTTATGCTTTTTTACTTTTTGTACTCAGAAAACAATTTGTCAAGATGGATATTAAGTGTACTTTGATTTACTGTTGGTTTATGGAGTTGTTGTAATCAAACTATTTCTCTGCTGCAATAAATGTCGTTTTGAAATTTTTCAAGTACCAATATATGTATCTATCGTGTTATATTCTATTCTAATTCACCAGTAATACTCCATGAAAGTTAATGCATTCCCTCTGAGAGTGACATTAATGGACGTGGGGTGTTACATTTAGTAAGAGTTTACTTAATAAATGAATTAAGTAAAGGTAGTTAAAATTGCATGGATATTTTTTAAATGCAAGGAATCTTTCATAAAACCATACTTAAATGGAATAGTAAATGATATTTGTGTGATATTATAGATAATTTCAACTTTTGAGTAGCAAACTTTTATCTAACTTAAGATAAGAACATCGTCGAGTCAAGATCTGAGAGGTAAACAAAATATCCCAACTTGAACGACTTCATTATTATCTAAGGGATGGTGCTAGTTTGAGATGTTGGAAATAACTTATTATTTCTATAAGAAATATCGTGTGACAATATGGATTTTTGAGCCAAGTTATCAAAAGGGCTTTTGGGTTTTAAATATGATTTTAAGATTGGATAAGCTAAAATGATGTTAAGAATTGTCAAAATTATAAATAATAACCAATTTGTCAAAAGAGGATTTTTGTCAAAAAAGTGTCAAAACAAGATTCTATAACTTATCGGCTTAAATGTAAATTTAATTTGAGTTTTTGAAATTGATTAAATATAATAGTTTAAACAGTAATATAGTTTATTTTTAATGATAAAGAATGTTATTTAAGAAAATAAAATATTACCGCCAAATTGTTGTAAGGAAACGTATCTGTTTCGTTGCGATGAATTTGCCAAAATTTATATAAGTAAAACTATTTTTACTATAACTTCGATTGATTAAAAATAAGTACTTAACATAGGTTATTGGATAAATTAACTTTTTTAAATTGAACAAAATGTTTACAAACATCATCATGTTTTGCTGACAAAGGTTGTTTACAAAAGTGACAAAACGCAAGTTGAATGGTAACATATGTCATGTTGTGACATCTTTAAAGTGTTGCTAAATTAAACTAATTAATTAAAGAGAAACCAAACACCTAAGGCACATGATTTTAAGGGTGATTTACTTCCATGATAAGGGTTGTTTAGGATAAAGACACGTATATTATGTGTTGTCATAATCCTATGCACTCTCTTATGTTATAAATAAGACTCATCGCCTCTCATTTTCTTTATTCCATTCCACTTCCATTTCCTTCTTCTTCCTCCTTCTTACTTCCTCCTCTCTCCTCTATTTAACCCCTCCTCCCCTACCTACGACATCCCCCCCCATCCTCCTCAACGACAGCACCTCCCCCTTCCTCCCCCACCGTACGCCCTACCCACAACAGCCCCTCCCCTCCTCCATCTTTTCCCATCACCTCTAATAATTATTTTAAGAATACATATTTACTATATATAAGTTTGGAGAGAGAAAATATTTTATGGCGCGATTACACTGCGTAACTGTCCAGTGGAAGTTCTACAGTGAAGAAAAGGAGCTATGTTGGTGAGAAACTCAATTTTAAATAAATATAGTGATGTGGAACCTCATTCTTATATAAAAACATTTATATAAGCGAATATGTGTGTGTGTATATTTGAATATCAAACATATAGAAAATTGTTATGTATGCTTTTGATTGGTTGATTGATGTGTAATTAAGATTAACTAGTTAATTAATGATATATAAGTGTTAATTTTCCACGCTTATACCATATATTCATATGTTGTACGTATATACATACACTGTGTATATATTTATACACATATATGTTATGTGTGAATGGTTGTTATAATGGTGGAAAATATTATTTTAAAAGTAAATAGTGATAATGTGTTCACTACTCACATATGTGAAGTGATATGAGTATTGGTTAAGTCTCGGTCCATTTCGAAAATATAATTGAATATTTTATTCAATTAAATAAAAGGATTTGAAATTTTGTACCCGAAATAGTTTGGAAATGAAATTGAAGTAATTACAAATAATTTTCGTAAAGGTGGAAATTAAATTAAATATGAGTTCAATTATATATGGCATGTTTTAATTTGAAATCAATTATGAATAGTAACTACAAAAAGTGAAGTTGAGTTTAATGTATAAACAATGTTGAAAACTCATTTTTATTATTCAAACTATCTTATATTATTTTTAAATGGATTTCAGGAAAGTTTAAGTTTGAAAGGATAAATTTTGAAAAATAATAATATTTTAATAATAAAATAATAATATAATATTCATTTAATATGGATATTTGAATTTTAAAGTTAAATTATGAAAATTTGTTTTCAAACAAGTTTACATATGTTTTATAATCATATTTGAAATAAATTGGATGCATTTTAAATTTAAATTAGAATAGAATCTGAATAGGATTAGTCGTGCTGCGGTAGTTCACGAATTTCGACTATAAACTTCGAACGCTTATAACAGGAGAAATTTAAATCAGAATTCTTTGAAACGAAAAATATTTGCTTCCGAATGATAATAATTTTCAAATGGAAGAGAAAGCTTTAAAATATAATATGTTGATTTTAAGATATGTGTAAAACCGTTTTTGAAAAGGTTGTTATAAGTGCAGTTCGTTGACCGTAACGGAAAACAACTATTTTTAAATAAATAAAAAATGGATTTTTTTTGTAAAATCATTATAAATCGTAATGATTGGAATTGATAATATGAAGTTTTGGATGATTTAAAAGTCGTTTTGACTAAACTAGCTAATACAAGCGTATTTGCAACACTATTATAATATTTTTCGAAAGTGGTTTATTTAAAGAGTTTAAACTCATTTTTTATCATTTATAACTTAAGTGATTATATCAAAACAACTAATAAAATGTTTTAGAAAAATTTAAACATTGAAATAAAAATTTCTTTAAGTATAATTTTTTTGGCATAGTCGACCGGTTTTTATAGTGATCCGTAACACTTTTTTATTATAACCAATAATAAAAATATAGTACAGCACAGGTGATTGTGGTTACAATCAGTTAATTTGGTTTTTAAGATGAATCTTCCACCATCTACGGAGTTTATAGTGTTCCGTCCACTCTACCTATCAGACTTACAGCACTGGAGCTAGCTAAATTACTAGACTACAATAAACACAAATTTCATACTCCACGTAGGTACTATTATTACATTCACTGTTACGTCTAACAGTATGCTTATAAACAATGTAATAGACCATTGCATGATCAACTGTACATAGGACAGTAGCTATCTCATACTTCCTGACATCTAGAGCCACACAATGATGCACGACTACCCTGTTAGCTGCCATACCATCTCATAAAAGGAAACCAAATGCTCACTAAAGGACATGGAGATGGGAAAATACGTTGTAATATTACATTTCAGCCCACACAAATAAACTTTACTTGATCGGAGAGAGTTTGCATTGGAAAATACACCATCAGACGGTCAGCTGATGTCAGCGCCGAAGCATATCATAGATAGCTTACGCCGACAATGAATCCTAACTAAGCATCCAACCAAATACAAACTTATTCACGAAGGCCTAACAGTATAACGATGCGAAACAAGCACCCCAAAAGTAACCACAAAAACACTCCCATCCAAACCAAAACCACTCGAAACAGTAACCAAAATCTGCGCCAACAAGACAACGTGCCCAATGAAAAACAATCGACACAAATTACAGGTTCCCAATAGAGTCCAAGCTCAAGCCAACAAGACATACCATTGAAATGTGCTCACCAAGTAAGAGCGGAGGCACAAAGATTCATTGCATACTTGGTTAAATGCAGTAAAGTCTTACCAGAAAAGCCTGAAGAGTCACGAAACAAAAGCAAGGTTCTGATCAGTAAATTCCAGAGACAAACTCCGCATTGGAACCAGATACTCCACGACCACGGCTAGACGAACGTGACAGCGTACTGTACGACTCTGCACCAAAGAGTGAAGCCAGTGACTGAGACAAGTAACATAGTGAGGAAGGAGGTTCAGCGGTACAGTGCGAAAAAGGGGGCAAAGGAAAACATTTGGTTCTGAAATAGGAAATTAGGTTTAGAGTAAATCTCACACATAACGAAATCAGACGACAGGAGATGAAAAGGAAAAGGGAAGAGATCCAGAAATGAGGAGAAAGAGGGAGATTAATGAGGAGGAAGACACGATGAAGTAGTAAGAAGAGAGAATGGAAAAGAAGTCGCCTATCGGTTGTCGCCATTAACAAGAATGGAATTTAAGTATTTTGAGCTTACTTAAAAATGAACATGGGTTTTCCAAAATTATAAATTGGATTTAGATGGGAATAATCTTTGGATATTTAATATTAAATTCCACAGAAGAGAACTTATACTATTTGAGGAATTTGAAAGGTTATTATACTATTATTCCGCTTATAGTATTTGTTAAATATGGAAATTGATATTAGATATAAGTTGATACAATTTTCATAAAAATCTTATATGTAATATCAATTAGTGTTTGAGTTTGTTGTGAACGGTGTTTTAAATGACATCATTCTTTAACCCAATATCGAGTATGATTTGGAATTTGGAATTTGAAAATGAATTAAGATCCTTTAAGAGGCAAATGAAAATGTTTTTGATAAATCCTTTGATTAAGGTAAAGTTTTCCAAAATTATAAATTGGATTTGGATGGAAAGAATCCTCAGATATTTGTTATTGAATTTCGTGGTTTAGACATGTACTATCTGAGGAATTTGGAAGAAATTTATATCGTTATTCCACTTATATTATTTGTAGGTTACAAGAATTGTTATTGAATATAAGTGTACATAATTTCTATTTAAATCCTATATTTAATATAATTGATTTTGGGTTTATTGTGAAGGGTGTCTTAAATAACAACATTATTTAACCCACTAAGATTAAGTTATGAATTGGAATCCAAAGAGGATTAAGACTTTGTAAACGCTATCTGAAACAACATGTAATGATCTTGTTATGGAAATGGAAAGGAATTGAAGAACTAACGAATTTAAATTAAAGATTGTTATTGTCTTTGATTTAAATGATATTGTAACAACCCGTAAAATGCGAGCCAGTTTGAAATTTTTATTTTGGCAATTTTAGCGAATTCTGATTATTTAATATGAATTATTTTAAATAATATCGACGAGAAATTTATTTTGAATATAATTCGAACGTATATATTATACGCGTCGTCGTTAGAATATAAATATTTATATATAATTATAAATAGAATTGAAAACGGCGCGGTAGTTCGATAATTCGATTTCAAACTTCAATTGAATGTACCGGGTGCAAAACAATCCGGATTTTAGTGAAACCAAAAATAATGGAATCTAATAGTGAATATCTTTCCAACGAATCCGAAAAATCAAGATTTCATATCGGGAATCAAAAGATATGTCCAGTTGAAAATTCTGAATAGTCGCTATGGAATTAAGGCCCTTAAAAATAGCAATTTTGCAAACGACCTCGGATTCCGACGAAACCAGTTTTGTTGGGTCCGCAGTGTCGAGTTATTGCTAGATTCCAAATTTCATAATTTTTCGAATCAATATGTGAGCGTGGCAAAGGAAAACGCGTTTGACCGGTTTCAGTTGATTTTAATCGACTGGAAATTGGCCATTTTTCAAACGGTCTCAGAATTCGACGAAACTAGTTTTATTAGGACCGCATCGTCAATATGAAGCTAGAAAATATTTTTCAAGAATTTTTCTAGTTAGTATGTGACCCCGGTAATTTGAAATGTACGTTTAAAAATCAATATATAGATTTAAATGTAAATTCAATGGAAACTGATTGTAACTATCGAATCAGCTTACGATACATATCCCATTGTGTTCGGAATGGGGGTAAAACGCTATGGACGACAGGCGGTGGACCTCGTTTCGAGATCGTATGTAAAAGTCAACCCTTTTGCAAAACTTAATAATTAAATAATAATTAAAAAAAAAAAATTTTTTTTTTACCTTTTCCCCTTTTCTTCTTCGTTGGCCCCCCCCCCCCCCCCGTTTCATTATACAGAAAAGTTAACAAATAAAAAAAAAAAAAGAAGAAAACCCTAACCCTAAGTTCATCGCGCCGCCGACGAACCCACGCCAGACCGCCCACCACCCTCGCAACCTCCTCCCACCGAACGACACATCGAAGCAACGCCCTAGCAAATCGAAGCAGCACCCTCGTCGAAGCCTCGAACCACCGCCGCGACGTCTCAGAATCTCCGAACGTCGCCCTCGACTCTCCTCCTCCCATTCGAAGCTAGGTGAGCGTTTAATTTAATTTTATTTTGTTTTTGCTTTTTGTTTTTGTTTTACAGTGAATGTATAAACTGTTTTTTTTTTTTTTTTATATATGAATTATAAAACTGATTTTTGTTTTAAGTTTTTAAAACAAAATTTTTAAAAGAAGAAACTTATAAAAACTGTTTTTTTTATAAAGTTTTAAAAACTGTTTTTAAAAGAAATAAAAACAGAAATTTAAAATTGAAAAACTGTTTGTTTTAAAAGAAATAAAAAACTGTATTTATAATAAATTTAAAAACTGATTTCTTTTAGTTTTAAAAACAGAATTTTTTTTAAAGAATTTTAAAACAGAAAGTTTTAAAAGAAGCATAAACAGAAATTTTTAAAAAGGGTTTTTAAACAAAGTTTTAAAAGAAGTTAAAACAGAATTTTTAAAAAGAGATTCAAAAACTGTTTTTAAAAAGAAATCAAAAACTGCATTTGAGATAAAGTAAAACTGCATTTTTAAGAAATAAAAACTGCATTTTTAAAAGAATAGAAAGAAAAAACTGCATTTTTGATAGGGAAAAAAAAAACTGCATATTTTAAAAAGTAAAAAAAACTGCATTTTGAAAAAAGGCAAAACTGCATTTATTTAAAAGAAAAAAACTGCATTTTTATAAAAGAGTTTTAAAAACTGTTTTGAAAAATAATTTAAAAACTGTTTTGAAAAGAAAATGAAAACTGGTTTGAAAAGGAAAAGGAAATGATTTTTATTTTTAACTTTGAAATAAGAAGAGGGTTTGATCTTTTAATAGAAAAAAAATTTGAACTTGAAAATAAAGATCATATTTTAAAAAAAAACAGAAAAGATGGAATTTTTGTTAAGTAGAAATAGTAAAGTATGATTCTTATATTTTTAAAGCAATAAAAATATAATTGTTGCATCATAAGAATAATAAAAATATATTAAATAACATAGTAAAATTCGATTTTTACCTATGTAGAGGATACAGTCAACGAAAGCAACAAGAAGGACAAGAAGGCGAAGTTTCTATTAAGGAAGAATCGTGTGAGTGGATAGCTATTGGTGAGGATTTCTCACTCTTCAATCTCTTTTTATAATTTTATATATGTGTTGAAAGTGGAAGTGAATTGCTATATATAAATACCTATATATATATATACGCCCCTCGTCCACAAACCATGGACGATATTTATTGGTTGAAATTGTTGTGAAAATTGATTGATAGCGAAGTGAAATAATATATATATGAAAAGTGAAATTTATATATATAGCAAAGTGAAAATATCGAATATATGAAAAGTGAAATTTATATATATAGCAAAGTGAAAATATCGAATATATGAAAAGTGAAATTTATATATATAGCAAAGTGAAAATATCGAATATATGAAAAGTGAAATTTATATATATATAGCGAAGTGAAAATATTCGAATTGAAAACAATGTATATGGAATATTCGAATTGAAAACGATATATATATATATATATGAAATGAAAACGATGCATATGAAATATTCGAATTGAATTGAATTGAAAACGATATATATATATATATATGAAATGAAAACGATGCATATGAAATATTCGAATTGAATTGAATTGAAAACGATATATATATATATATATATATATATGAAATGAAAACGATGCATATGAAATATTCGAATTGAATTGAATAGAAAACGAATTCGAATTGAATTGAATAGAAAACGAATTCGAATTGAATTGAATAGAAAACGAATTCGAATTGAATTGACTAGAAAACGAATTCGAATTGAATTGAATAGAAAACGAATTCGAATTGAATTGAATAGAAAACGAATTCGAATTGAATTGACTAGAAAACGAATTCGAATTGAATTGAATAGAAAACGAATTCGAATTGAATTGAATAGAAAACGAATTCGAATTGAATTGAATAGAAAACGAATTCGAATTGAATTGAATAGAAAACGAATTCGAATTGAATTGAATAGAAAACGAATTCGAATTGAATTGAATAGAAAACGAATTCGAATTGAATTGAATAGAAAACGAATTCGAAATGAATTGAATAGAAAACGAATTCAAATTGAATTGAAATTTGAATTGAATAGAAATGAATTTTAAAACGAATCTATAAAGAAGAATTCAATTGTGATTTGAATTGAAAAGGAAGTTGAAAATGTTTTTGAAACGAATTTAAAACTATTTATAAACTTCGTTTTAAATAGAAATCGACGAAATATATATTATATATATTATATATATAATATAATGGCCTGAATAGAACGCGCCGCGCCGCGGCAGTTCGCGAATTTCGACCATTGACTTCGAACGGACATTACGGGAGATCCGACCGTCGGATTCTCCTGAAATCAGAACCGTTGGGTTCGTATCGAAAAGAGCTTTCTAAGGAATATTAGAAATTTGAAATCTAACGGTTGGATTTGGAGATACGTCCAAATCAAATTCGAAAAAGGTCGCTGTAAGTGCAGTTCGATGGCCATTGATGGAAATCGACCGTACAGGCCTTGATAAAATTATTAAAAATAGTAATAATTTGTGTAAAATCATAAGAAATGATTTGGGAAGAATTGGGATGAAAAACTCCATATTTGAAAAGATAAAAATAGATTTTTATCGAAATGAACTAGTTTTGAACTAGGATTATAATTCTATTTATTTTTAAATAAATAAATTGAATTCGAAAAGGGTTTTAAAAATAACCAAAATTCCAATGATTGCATTGGAGTGGATTTGAATCGAAATTGTCTTCGGAATATTTCGATGTTGGGATTCGTGATTATACAGGTGTTGTTATGGAAATTTGAAAGATATATATATATATCGTTATTTCCCATACGACATCTGTTAGTCGTAGAACTCGATATTGAATATAAGCCGATATATTTTCTATTCAGAGCCTTGTATTGAATATCGAATGTGATTTGGGTTTGTCGTGAATGGTGTCTTCACTAACACTGTTCTTGAACCCAGTTGAGAAAAGATTAAATCTTTTTATTTAGATTTAATGAAGTGTACCAATTAAATAATATTTAATTGGAATTGAATTGATATTGATTTTTGGGTTTATCGTGAACAGTGTTTTAAATAACACTCGTTCTTTAACCCGATAATTAATGGAATGATTTTTGGGTTTATCGTGAACAGTGTTTTAAATAACACTCGTTCTTTAACCCGATAATTAATGGAATGATTTTTGGGTTTATCGTGAACAGTGTTTTTAAATAACACTCGTTCTTTAACCCGATAATTAATGGAATGTGACTTTGGGTTTATCGCGAACCGTGTTTTTAGATGACACTGATTCTTTAACCCAGTCACAGATTAAAACTAAGTGGAGTTTTAATGAATCTTTAATTAGATTGAAAAGATCGAGAATGGAGTATCACCAGTTTTGCTCCAGGCGATAGTTAAATCTTTAATTAGATTTGAACGTGAAATTTAGAAACTAACTGTCGGTTAGCCAAGCAGAATGGTTTTCTGGATATTGATCTGATGTTGGTTTCGGCCTTCGGGGTTAATATTTGGGGAATTATTCTCTTGATTAATTTACGGTTAGTGACTAATGAATTGGAATGAGGCGTATGTTAAATTTGATTGATTGATGGTTTGGATTGTGCTCGACCAGTTTATGAGCAGAATATGCTTTTACATTTAGCATTGGGTTGGGTTGAAAATATCTGTGTGCTAACGCCTTGTGAAAGACTTCACGATTTGACGATAAGGTGTTTAGCGATGTTGTGTTCATTTCAAATTTAACGAATGATTGTGAAATGATATTTTTCTTAAGTGAAAAAAAATGTATTCCCGATTTTGGACAGGGAATGTTTTATAAAAATGTTTTATAAAACAGAAAGGATTTCGAGGCCCAAAACCCGATGATTTCTAAAGTGATTTAGAAATGTATTATATGATACATTGTGATTATTATGTTGTGAAATGATTTTCCCTACTTCGGGATATGAAATGATTTAGTATGTGGCTAAAGATTCGGGTAACCCTGAGACTAAAAGTATGGGTGAGAGGGCGGTGTATGCTCTCCATGAGTGGGAGGTGCATCGTCGGTGTAGCCTACTCCTATGTGGGGTAGGTGCACATATATATATCGAGTTGCGAGGTGCGTACCCTTTGCCTTGTCGATGGGGAGCACGATATTTGGTTGCATACTTGTTTGTATGCATTGTTATGTTTTGGAATTCACATTTCAAAATGATTTGATTTGAGATCCCGAAGTGAAATCTACTTTGATATAGAAAGTTAGATATGTATTTCAAATGATTTGAAATAAGAAATCGGGAATAAAATCCAAAGGAATAATTTCTGTAAATTGAATTGGATTTGGAAAATCTAAGTGTGGTGATTAATCTAAATGGGTAGATAGGGATATTGCATGTTGATTGATGCATAGTAGATCCATATATCTATATTGATTGTTGTTTATACACTGGCTTTCATGGGGGTAAACCCGTTCCGCGAAAGTGGCGTGGTCCCGTGATTTGCCTTATTTTTGAACAAAGTTAACAACTGTTTTTGAGTTCTCACACCAGTCCCATGACTGACTCGTAGTTTGCTTTTCCCTTGCGAACTCGGGTGCCCCTATTTTCCACACGGGCAGTCGAGTAGTTTTATTTTGCAGATGTTTTGAGCAGGATTCTGGATTGAAGCTTTAAGCTGTGTCCAGGCATTTACAGTCTTCCGCTGTGTAGTTTATATTTCCGCTGTGCACGGTTTTACATTTATGTAAATTTATCTTCCGCTGTGTATTATATTTCGATATACTCTGATATTCTGTACTCTGATGTAACATTATTATGATGTTTATTGAAGTCTTCTGTTATTTGTTCTGATGTGTTGTATACCCAAAGTTAGCGTATACGGGATTCGAACGGTCTTGGTCGGTTTAGCGATCGATTAGGTCCGGGCGAAATCCGTGTCGTTACAACGTGGTATCAGAGCTTTGGTTAAACTCAAATCTTTGGGGTACAACTCGTTTGAACAGAATAAAAGACTCATCAGAGGTAGGATTAATAATGTCCTATAAAAGAATCCTCATTAGAGATAGAATCAGTAGCATTCTAGAATGAGTGACTCGTTAGAGATGGGGTTAGAAATGCCCTAGAATGAGTCGAGAGTTATTTGTTTATAAATAACGTATCTGTGATTATATATATAATCTGATTTTAGAAAATATGATTTTAAATATATAAAATTATATATTTGAAAATATAATCAATTAATTGATTGATGTTTGTGTTGTTTGTTTAATTGTTTGATAATTTTGAATCATAATGCCTAAGGGTATCAAATATTGAACGGTATTGAAAATTGGTCGCATTTGCTTGCATATACATATATATCATTGAACAGGTCATAGCAAGGAGGCTAGAGCCAGAGAATAAAATTTGTTTGCCCGACAAATAGGTACATGTTTACTACATAATTTCCTGTTTTGTTTGGGTGATGATGATTTTGTGAGCCTATTGGCTAGCCGCTTGGCTTTTTCTTTTTCTTTTTGAGATCTGAAGGACCGGGGAAGCTATTTGAAATTCCCCGATGCTCCCGGTGCAGGGGAGGTTATGGCGAAATTTTTCAAAAATTTAGGGTGTTAGCCAAATTTTTGAAGTTTTGAAAATTCTCAGAAACTAAAGAGTTGGAGAATGGAAGCCAGATCGAACGTAGAGTTGAATAATCAAACCACTTTCGACTTTGTTCCTTTTCGGGGACGAAAAGTTTTAAGTGGGGGAGATTGTAACAACCCGTAAAATGCGAGCCAGTTTGAAATTTTTATTTTGGCAATTTTAGCGAATTCTGATTATTTAATATGAATTATTTTAAATAATATCGACGAGAAATTTATTTTGAATATAATTCGAACGTATATATTATACGCGTCGTCGTTAGAATATAAATATTTATATATAATTATAAATAGAATTGAAAACGGCGCGGTAGTTCGATAATTCGATTTCAAACTTCAATTGAATGTACCGGGTGCAAAACAATCCGGATTTTAGTGAAACCAAAAATAATGGAATCTAATAGTGAATATCTTTCCAACGAATCCGAAAAATCAAGATTTCATATCGGGAATCAAAAGATATGTCCAGTTGAAAATTCTGAATAGTCGCTATGGAATTAAGGCCCTTAAAAATAGCAATTTTGCAAACGACCTCGGATTCCGACGAAACCAGTTTTGTTGGGTCCGCAGTGTCGAGTTATTGCTAGATTCCAAATTTCATAATTTTTCGAATCAATATGTGAGCGTGGCAAAGGAAAACGCGTTTGACCGGTTTCAGTTGATTTTAATCGACTGGAAATTGGCCATTTTTCAAACGGTCTCAGAATTCGACGAAACTAGTTTTATTAGGACCGCATCGTCAATATGAAGCTAGAAAATATTTTTCAAGAATTTTTCTAGTTAGTATGTGACCCCGGTAATTTGAAATGTACGTTTAAAAATCAATATATAGATTTAAATGTAAATTCAATGGAAACTGATTGTAACTATCGAATCAGCTTACGATACATATCCCATTGTGTTCGGAATGGGGGTAAAACGCTATGGACGACAGGCGGTGGACCTCGTTTCGAGATCGTATGTAAAAGTCAACCCTTTTGCAAAACTTAATAATTAAATAATAATTAAAAAAAAAAATTTTTTTTTTACCTTTTCCCCTTTTCTTCTTCGTTGGCCCCCCCCCCCGTTTCATTATACAGAAAAGTTAACAAATAAAAAAAAAAAAAAAAGAAAACCCTAACCCTAAGTTCATCGCGCCGCCGACGAACCCACGCCAGACCGCCCACCACCCTCGCAACCTCCTCCCACCGAACGACACATCGAAGCAACGCCCTAGCAAATCGAAGCAGCACCCTCGTCGAAGCCTCGAACCACCGCCGCGACGTCTCAGAATCTCCGAACGCCGCCCTCGACTCTCCTCCTCCCATTCGAAGCTAGGTGAGCGTTTAATTTAATTTTATTTTGTTTTTGCTTTTTGTTTTTGTTTTACAGTGAATGTATAAACTGTTTTTTTTTTTTTTTATATATGAATTATAAAACTGATTTTTGTTTTAAGTTTTTAAAACAAAATTTTTAAAAGAAGAAACTTATAAAAACTGTTTTTTTTATAAAGTTTTAAAAACTGTTTTTAAAAGAAATAAAAACAGAAATTTAAAATTGAAAAACTGTTTGTTTTAAAAGAAATAAAAAACTGTATTTATAATAAATTTAAAAACTGATTTCTTTTAGTTTTAAAAACAGAATTTTTTTTAAAGAATTTTAAAACAGAAAGTTTTAAAAGAAGCATAAACAGAAATTTTTAAAAAGGGTTTTTAAACAAAGTTTTAAAAGAAGTTAAAACAGAATTTTTAAAAAGAGATTCAAAAACTGTTTTTAAAAAGAAATCAAAAACTGCATTTGAGATAAAGTAAAACTGCATTTTTAAGAAATAAAAACTGCATTTTTAAAAGAATAGAAAGAAAAAACTGCATT
This sequence comes from Allium sativum, assembly GCA_030737875.1. Classification (NCBI taxonomy): domain Eukaryota; kingdom Viridiplantae; phylum Streptophyta; class Magnoliopsida; order Asparagales; family Amaryllidaceae; genus Allium; species Allium sativum. Next base: position 436,116,481 of record CM060920.1, read on the forward strand.
TTTGATAGGGAAAAAAAAAACTGCATATTTTAAAAAGTAAAAAAAACTGCATTTTGAAAAAAGGCAAAACTGCATTTATTTAAAAGAAAAAAACTGCATTTTTATAAAAGAGTTTTAAAAACTGTTTTGAAAAATAATTTAAAAACTGTTTTGAAAAGAAAATGAAAACTGGTTTGAAAAGGAAAAGGAAATGATTTTTATTTTTAACTTTGAAATAAGAAGAGGGTTTGATCTTTTAATAGAAAAAATTTTGAACTTGAAAATAAAGATCATATTTTAAAAAAAAACAGAAAAGATGGAATTTTTGTTAAGTAGAAATAGTAAAGTATGATTCTTATATTTTTAAAGCAATAAAAATATAATTGTTGCATCATAAGAATAATAAAAATATATTAAATAACATAGTAAAATTCGATTTTTACCTATGTAGAGGATACAGTCAACGAAAGCAACAAGAAGGACAAGAAGGCGAAGTTTCTATTAAGGAAGAATCGTGTGAGTGGATAGCTATTGGTGAGGATTTCTCACTCTTCAATCTCTTTTTATAATTTTATATATGTGTTGAAAGTGGAAGTGAATTGCTATATATAAATACCTATATATATATATACGCCCCTCGTCCACAAACCATGGACGATATTTATTGGTTGAAATTGTTGTGAAAATTGATTGATAGCGAAGTGAAATAATATATATATGAAAAGTGAAATTTATATATATAGCAAAGTGAAAATATCGAATATATGAAAAGTGAAATTTATATATATAGCAAAGTGAAAATATCGAATATATGAAAAGTGAAATTTATATATATAGCAAAGTGAAAATATCGAATATATGAAAAGTGAAATTTATATATATATAGCGAAGTGAAAATATTCGAATTGAAAACAATGTATATGGAATATTCGAATTGAAAACGATATATATATATATATGAAATGAAAACGATGCATATGAAATATTCGAATTGAATTGAATTGAAAACGATATATATATATATATATATGAAATGAAAACGATGCATATGAAATATTCGAATTGAATTGAATTGAAAACGATATATATATATATATATATATATATATATATATGAAATGAAAACGATGCATATGAAATATTCGAATTGAATTGAATAGAAAACGAATTCGAATTGAATTGAATAGAAAACGAATTCGAATTGAATTGAATAGAAAACGAATTCGAATTGAATTGACTAGAAAACGAATTCGAATTGAATTGAATAGAAAACGAATTCGAATTGAATTGAATAGAAAACGAATTCGAATTGAATTGACTAGAAAACGAATTCGAATTGAATTGAATAGAAAACGAATTCGAATTGAATTGAATAGAAAACGAATTCGAATTGAATTGAATAGAAAACGAATTCGAATTGAATTGAATAGAAAACGAATTCGAATTGAATTGAATAGAAAACGAATTCGAATTGAATTGAATAGAAAACGAATTCGAATTGAATTGAATAGAAAACGAATTCGAAATGAATTGAATAGAAAACGAATTCAAATTGAATTGAAATTTGAATTGAATAGAAATGAATTTTAAAACGAATCTATAAAGAAGAATTCAATTGTGATTTGAATTGAAAAGGAAGTTGAAAATGTTTTTGAAACGAATTTAAAACTATTTATAAACTTCGTTTTAAATAGAAATCGACGAAATATATATTATATATATTATATATATAATATAATGGCCTGAATAGAACGCGCCGCGCCGCGGCAGTTCGCGAATTTCGACCATTGACTTCGAACGGACATTACGGGAGATCCGACCGTCGGATTCTCCTGAAATCAGAACCGTTGGGTTCGTATCGAAAAGAGCTTTCTAAGGAATATTAGAAATTTGAAATCTAACGGTTGGATTTGGAGATACGTCCAAATCAAATTCGAAAAAGGTCGCTGTAAGTGCAGTTCGATGGCCATTGATGGAAATCGACCGTACAGGCCTTGATAAAATTATTAAAAATAGTAATAATTTGTGTAAAATCATAAGAAATGATTTGGGAAGAATTGGGATGAAAAACTCCATATTTGAAAAGATAAAAATAGATTTTTATCGAAATGAACTAGTTTTGAACTAGGATTATAATTCTATTTATTTTTAAATAAATAAATTGAATTCGAAAAGGGTTTTAAAAATAACCAAAATTCCAATGATTGCATTGGAGTGGATTTGAATCGAAATTGTCTTCGGAATATTTCGATGTTGGGATTCGTGATTATACAGGTGTTGTTATGGAAATTTGAAAGATATATATATATATCGTTATTTCCCATACGACATCTGTTAGTCGTAGAACTCGATATTGAATATAAGCCGATATATTTTCTATTCAGAGCCTTGTATTGAATATCGAATGTGATTTGGGTTTGTCGTGAATGGTGTCTTCACTAACACTGTTCTTGAACCCAGTTGAGAAAAGATTAAATCTTTTTATTTAGATTTAATGAAGTGTACCAATTAAATAATATTTAATTGGAATTGAATTGATATTGATTTTTGGGTTTATCGTGAACAGTGTTTTAAATAACACTCGTTCTTTAACCCGATAATTAATGGAATGATTTTTGGGTTTATCGTGAACAGTGTTTTAAATAACACTCGTTCTTTAACCCGATAATTAATGGAATGATTTTTGGGTTTATCGTGAACAGTGTTTTTAAATAACACTCGTTCTTTAACCCGATAATTAATGGAATGTGACTTTGGGTTTATCGCGAACCGTGTTTTTAGATGACACTGATTCTTTAACCCAGTCACAGATTAAAACTAAGTGGAGTTTTAATGAATCTTTAATTAGATTGAAAAGATCGAGAATGGAGTATCACCAGTTTTGCTCCAGGCGATAGTTAAATCTTTAATTAGATTTGAACGTGAAATTTAGAAACTAACTGTCGGTTAGCCAAGCAGAATGGTTTTCTGGATATTGATCTGATGTTGGTTTCGGCCTTCGGGGTTAATATTTGGGGAATTATTCTCTTGATTAATTTACGGTTAGTGACTAATGAATTGGAATGAGGCGTATGTTAAATTTGATTGATTGATGGTTTGGATTGTGCTCGACCAGTTTATGAGCAGAATATGCTTTTACATTTAGCATTGGGTTGGGTTGAAAATATCTGTGTGCTAACGCCTTGTGAAAGACTTCACGATTTGACGATAAGGTGTTTAGCGATGTTGTGTTCATTTCAAATTTAACGAATGATTGTGAAATGATATTTTTCTTAAGTGAAAAAAAATGTATTCCCGATTTTGGACAGGGAATGTTTTATAAAAATGTTTTATAAAACAGAAAGGATTTCGAGGCCCAAAACCCGATGATTTCTAAAGTGATTTAGAAATGTATTATATGATACATTGTGATTATTATGTTGTGAAATGATTTTCCCTACTTCGGGATATGAAATGATTTAGTATGTGGCTAAAGATTCGGGTAACCCTGAGACTAAAAGTATGGGTGAGAGGGCGGTGTATGCTCTCCATGAGTGGGAGGTGCATCGTCGGTGTAGCCTACTCCTATGTGGGGTAGGTGCACATATATATATCGAGTTGCGAGGTGCGTACCCTTTGCCTTGTCGATGGGGAGCACGATATTTGGTTGCATACTTGTTTGTATGCATTGTTATGTTTTGGAATTCACATTTCAAAATGATTTGATTTGAGATCCCGAAGTGAAATCTACTTTGATATAGAAAGTTAGATATGTATTTCAAATGATTTGAAATAAGAAATCGGGAATAAAATCCAAAGGAATAATTTCTGTAAATTGAATTGGATTTGGAAAATCTAAGTGTGGTGATTAATCTAAATGGGTAGATAGGGATATTGCATGTTGATTGATGCATAGTAGATCCATATATCTATGTTGATTGTTGTTTATACACTGGCTTTCATGGGGGTAAACCCGTTCCGCGAAAGTGGCGTGGTCCCGTGATTTGCCTTATTTTTGAACAAAGTTAACAACTGTTTTTGAGTTCTCACACCAGTCCCATGACTGACTCGTAGTTTGCTTTTCCCTTGCGAACTCGGGTGCCCCTATTTTCCACACGGGCAGTCGAGTAGTTTTATTTTGCAGATGTTTTGAGCAGGATTCTGGATTGAAGCTTTAAGCTGTGTCCAGGCATTTACAGTCTTCCGCTGTGTAGTTTATATTTCCGCTGTGCACGGTTTTACATTTATGTAAATTTATCTTCCGCTGTGTATTATATTTCGATATACTCTGATATTCTGTACTCTGATGTAACATTATTATGATGTTTATTGAAGTCTTCTGTTATTTGTTCTGATGTGTTGTATACCCAAAGTTAGCGTATACGGGATTCGAACGGTCTTGGTCGGTTTAGCGATCGATTAGGTCCGGGCGAAATCCGTGTCGTTACAGATATGTTTTGAAAAGGGATTAGGAAATGAGTAATAAGGTTTTAATTAACCAATCGAAACGGAAGAGAGACTTAGTGAATCTTGTATTTCCATATAGTTTTAAAATAGCAAGTGTTATTTGGTAAGACTGGAATGTAGAATTGTGTTTGACAAAACCATTCCAAATAGTAGTACGACGTTATGGAATAAATCGTAGATATCGAAGACGATGTTGAAGACCGGAAACCTTCACATTGAAAGGACTGCTCACTAAATGTATCTCGTGTGTAACTCCTTACTTATGATTGATTCATTAGTAGTATAGTCATGGTCCGGATGTATTTAGAAGAATTGTGGATATACAAGGGTCTCTCTCTTTTATTGGATGAGGAATAAGGTGCCATTGGTTTTGTTCAGACCCAGAACGGACTAGTATGGATGTGTATCTGACATTGTATTTTATAATGTATTGATTTTTCTTTGCTAAACGTATTTCTATTGGTGGCATAGAATTTATTCTCTTAGCTTAACACCCTTCTTTGAGAAGTACGAGCTCAAAGGTAATATGGTTAGTAACTATCAATCGTGTATTACGGAATGACAGTGTGACAAACTGAGTGATGTGCTATTGATGATCAAAGCATGGCTTAGAGAGCGTAGCTTTGTGTAACGAGACTTCGACAAGCCTTACTCCCCGAAAATGACCAAAACAGGAAGATGCAACAATGATATGGGGTTATCTCCTTCTATATAAAAAGTGTACCATAGTATAAAGCCCATGTATTACTTACGTGGCGACTTCTACTTTTTTGTAGCTATTGATGTTGCGATGTCCGATTAAAGGTTGGTAACGACTGAGAGATGACATACTTAGGATTACTCGAATTAATCCAGTTAAGGGATGGACCGGCCTTGCGTTGGCATAGAGCTTGTGTTGTTCTTGGGGCATCCCTTTAGAGGTGTACCCATCGGTAAGGAAGTTCCTTAGCCTGGCCATTTGTTGGAAATCCATTCTCCACTACGAGTTTGTACACTTTTATTTGTAAATCTATATGTCAACATAATGGTATGGGACATTATACTGACTAGGATTTATACATTAATTTGCGAAAGTGATTTCCACATTTAGACACTAATAATAATACCAAATGATTTTCGTTTATCAAGCATGATTGGCTATCATAAGGAGAAACCTTTCCAAAGTCTGTGTTTGCATGGGGTGTGTGTGTGTGCGAGATACCATATAGTAGCTTAATTTTCAAAAATAATTGCAAGTTATTACGCACTGGTAATCATAAGGGAAAAACCCATTCCGTGTTTATATAGTATGGTCTTATGAGTTACCTTAACTTTTAAGATAAAAATACTTTAGTTTCTCACACTAGTCTCATGACTGACTTGGAGTTTATTGTTCTTCCACCTAAACTCTAGGTGCCCATATTTTCTACACGGGCAACCTAGCAGTTAAAGTTTTTACAAATTTAGTCTTGGAGTCGTTTTGGAGCAAATTCTAGATTTAAAGCTGGAGCTGTGTCCAAAGTATTTTTAATTTCCACTGTGTGTTTTCCCCTGTACATATATTATAAGTTGTACTCTGATATCTATTGCACTATGATATAAAAGTTGTTATAATAATAATGAAAATTTTCTTTTGCTCAGTTCCAATGTGCAAGTAATCGTAACCATCTGTCCTTGAGAATATCTTGAGTCGGTTTGATTACCGATTAGAGGCAAGCTGAAAGGCGGGTCGTTACATATTGCAACTTTAATTTGTAAGATTTAGAAATTTAAAATTTTGTTGGGTTTTTATTGTAAACAGTGTATCACTTAACATTGTTTGGTTCAGGTATGAATTGTGACTATACTTATACCATTTGATTAAGTATATACTGATATTTTCTAAATATTGAAAATAGTATAGTTTATGAATACACTTATTCCAAGAAATAAGTGTATATCTGTGATTTTCGAAGAAATGAAAACAAAAGGTTATACTAGTATGAAAACGGAAGTGGATGTTGGAAATTTAATTATTATTTCACAATCGTTAGTGTAAACATTAATCGACAAAGTTTCGAAGTTAAACAAAACTGTTGGGTTTATATAATAAACAATGCGTCGCATGACATTATTTGGGCCCATATAAGATTTGGTGATTGGACTTATACTATTTGGTTAAGTATATATAGCGATAAGTTTGAAGTAAATGAAATAGAAAAGGTTTTTTGTGAATACGCTTATTCTTAAGAGATAAGTGTAGGGCCATTGTCTTCAAAGTAACGAAACAAGATATCTGTGAATATACTTATTCCATTGAGATAAGTGTATGGAATTGATATTTAAAAATTGATGAAATGATTTAATAAATGGTTTTATCTAAAATGGTCCTGTGCTGGTGATGTACTTAACTATACCATTTGATTTGATAGTTAAAGAACCGACTATCAATAATTATCCCTTTAACTTATAACGTGTTAGTTCGAGGAAGCTGGGTTGGGAAGTAGACCCAAAACCACCTCGAACCGACTTTGCATTCGAAAAACGAAATTGCTTTTATAAGTATGCATATTATGATGATTTGAAGGCGTAGACCTTCGGAATGAAAAGAGTTGCTTGTTAATGTCTCTGGTTATCTACCAGGATTATACTCCTGCAGTATTCCCTACGTTTGGGTTTTCATGATGCAAGGACTTCTTGTTAATAATCCTTGGGATTATCCCGATAGGGTGTAGTAAAAGAGTGTCTTCGGTTTGTCCTGATCCTGGATAACTTGTATGGACGAATGTCTGACAGTGTATTTCCTAAAATCATATGTGTTGATTTTTACAAATATACCGAGAATGGTGGCGGAGAAGGCAATTTCTTTTAGCTTAACACCCGGAGTATTTTTGTGAATGTCAATTAGTGATTGATGGATCAGACAATGTGCATTCAAAGTTGAATGTGATATTTCCAAAAAGGTAATCGTATCCTCAAGCCTCATCAACCGGGACATGACTGAAATCGGGTAGGCAACAGGGCTATGTGGATCATACCTATTAAGTTATATCATCACCTGATCTAGAGAAATTGATTGTCCATTTTGTATGCTTCAGAATGAATATGGTTGGTTGGCTCACAACCATGCTGATGATATATTCGGTACACTTAACTTGAACGAGCGACCGATTCTGAGTGGTCGGGTTTCAAGATGTTCATGTTGAACCCTAGTGTTTTTATCTCTAAATGAACACTGACCGGGAGGTAGTTCCTTACCTAGTCTTGTACGGAAACCCAAACTCCAATACGAGTCGAACGGTTTTAGATGTAAACCAACTATGTTGAAAAGTGAGATGCAAGCTTTTCAGCTATATCCCTATTTTATTTATGGATTTCAAAACATTATTAAAATATCATTGGATTCATAATAAAAGTGATTTGGTTATCATAAGGGAAAAACACGTGCCAGGTTAATGTATGGCCATGTCTTACGAGAGCTCCCTTCTTTCAAGGTATTTCTAAAAATTAAGCAAGTTGTTTGTGACATGAGTTTTCTCACTGAAAGTACTATAGATTGGTCAAACCTGGGTAATTTTGTGTACAAAATGTGTTCGGTTAGATCGAGTATATTTTCCATGTTGCATTGGGCTTCGCTTAGAGCTTTAGGAGAGGAGTCGGAGTTGATACGTATTCCGGCATTTTCTAGTATTAATTTAATTCCTTTGTGTGTGTTGTTTTTATCAGCATCGTATAGGTTGTTAGTTGTATACTCTGATTGTGTAATCATATATATATATATATATATATATAATTTTCTCTTTGTGTAAAGAGTATTGATATATTATATTTTATTCACTTCGCTGTGATATTCTGTTCTAGTTCGGTTGTGTTGTGTTCTTCTTGTCCTTCTTCTATTCTAACATTTCTTCTTCTCACCCTCTAACTTCTTTCTTTTAATTATCTGGGTTTTTGGTCCTTGAGTTTTGGAAAGTGAATACAAGTTATGTACTAGTGTCAAAATTCGAGCATCGAAAATTTGGGTCGTTATAGTTAGTGTCGGAGATGAAGGTTGAACTGAAGGTCAAGTGATAATCTTGGCTCTATGACATAACTCAATAGAGATGGGGTTGGTATACCTTAGATTGAGTTTGAGTGTATATGTATATATATCAGAGCGCGTACTTGTTAGTGTTTTAAAATGTTTTATATTATGTTTATTTATCGGTTAAGTGGTATATTAATTCCAAATGGACACGTTTAGCTAATGTGGTTGATAGGGATTTATAAATATTTAAATGAGGCAAACCGACATAATATTGTTTTAAAGAGTTGGTAAAAGAAATAATTTTGACAAGATGTTATATATATAAGGATTTTCAAACTAAATATAGCTTATGGGCGATTAGTTTGATCAGAAATGATAATATTCTATTATTATCATTTATTGTTAAGTCGTGCTCACCTTTGAGCATTGACTATTGTTGATTGATTGGTAGTGTGTCCGACCAGTTTATGGGTATTAGCTACTTGTTTAGATAAGAGAAATTTTATCACTATTTTTTTGTATGGGTTGGGTAAGAATTTAACCTTGGTAAAGTGTTCAATATGACATTAAACCAGGATGAAACCATGTGGGGAAATATTATATAGGATTAGAATTATATAAGAGCAATTTATAAATGAGGTTTATAAATAGGAAATGGATTTGATTTGCAAATGGAAAGATTTAAATTTACGGTGAGTTTTGAAAATGTTTTTCAAAAAGAAATAGATCTTACTTTCGTCGCTGGAAAATAACTCTGATGATGACTACAACATCATCGACATTTTTTTCGAGTTTCTAAGTTAGACTGCTACCATAAATAAATTGTTGGAATAAAACAAAAGTTAGCTTTGAATCTAGAATTTATGATTTTGAAATCCGGAGTTTGGGTTCAAAATTCTCAACCAAATTATAATATGGATGCATTTATATTATAAGAATTAGAGTTATTTGATTATGCATTTAACTTGATATGATATTTCATGGACATGTAATGGAATATTCGATGATTTTGGACAGTCGAAATTTTCAAGTTAAATTTGAAACCTTAGTTTATATTAAAAACTAAAGTGAATACAATTATAATTTATTAATTAAACAGAGTTTGAACGTATAAATTAAATTAAAAACGAGCTCGTCGCATAGCGGTAATTCGTAGTATTACGATTTGAACTTCAATTGATTACGTAAGATCCAATATAAGTCAAAATTCTTTGAAACAAGAATCTTCCGGATCCATTTAATTATATTTTCCTAGTAAAAGAGGAAAATCGAGATTCCATCTTATAGATTTTAAGTTATGTCAAAATCAAATTTTCAAAAATACCACGGTGTGGTAGTTTATGACCTATAACGATTTATTAAATAGAATGGAAGAATTTATGTTGAATAAAATTGGGATTTCCATTAATAAAATATGCATTCTTGGTATATTAACTTGTGGTGAGTATGGAATTGGATTTTTGAATTGCTTAAGGTAGAATGAATGATCGGTTAAGTAACAACCTGAGGTCGTTGAGCGAATGGTTACGCTTAACAAGTTGTTTATCACCCTTATGTGATGATAAGATGTATAACCTGAATAAATATAGAGTTAATATTTTTAGTGTTTTTAAAACTATATGATAATGATGTATGTTGATTGTTTGAAATAGCCATTTTGCAAATGACCTCTGTTTTCGACGAAACCACCCTGGTTGGATCCGGAATGTCAAATTATTGCAGGATTCCAGTTTCCATAATTTTTGGAATTAATATGTGAGCGTGGCAAAAGAAAATGTGTTTTGACGGTTTCAGTCAATTTGGATCGACCAAGAAATGACCATTTTTCAAATGGTCTCCAAATTCGACGAAAATTAGTTTTGTTAGGACCGTATCGACAAAACAAAGCCTTATATAATTTTTCTGGAATTTTTGGAACCAGTATGTGCCCGCGGTAAATTAAAATGTACGTTCAAATATAATATTGAATGTTTTATATTTTAATTTGGAGAATAATTGACTGAAACAGTCGAATGGACGTACGAAACATATTCCATCGTGTTCAGAATAGGGGTATTTAGCTTGGAACGTCAGTCGTTGGATTTGAATTGGAGTTCGTAAGGATAACGGGCTTTTGGGAAAATTAGAAAGTTTAATAATATAATATTATAAATATTAAAATAATCTAAACCCTATTCATTCATCGTGCCCGCCGCCATCAGTACACATTAATGGCCTAAACTGTTCGAAACTTCATCCTCAAATATCTCACACACCACTCAACAAAATTTGGCAATCCTTTAGAGGATTTTGTAGAGAATTTCGAGAGCTTCGCATACATACCCATTTCAACCCAAACCGTCGCCTGTGCATTGAGAATCGGGCCTCCAAAGTTGCCCCGCCTCATCTGTTCCTACGCCACCGTGCCAGCGTCGAACTGGGCCCCACTCCCGACGAAGATGCGCTGCCCCTAGCCCCTCCATGTCACGCAATCCGATCGACACCACATTGCTCCAATCGATTGGAAAATCCAAACCTAGATTTGAACCTGAAAACTGGTACACGACAGTTCATAATTCAAAGGTTTGCGACGCTTTAAAACTATTGCAAAGTTAATTTTATCGAATAAAATTCATATCTTTTTCGTATGTTGTCCAAATCCAGTGAAACCAGAGACATTGGACTCATGGCGTCGTACACGACATTCTAAATGAGACCGGGGAATTTTTGGAGCTTCCTATAATTTAGAGGAAATAAAAATCAAAGTGAGATTTCTGAATCCGAAAATAATTGAATAAAATTATATTACGTTGTAGACGAAGTTTAGAAACTCCCGACACTCGTCGTCCACAGACCATGGACGACTTAATTGTATTGTGGTTATTTGATTTTGGTTGAAACGAAATCAGTCGTGTTTGGGGAAAATTCATTGTATAGTAGAAAAAATTTGTATTAGGAAATATGACCCTTGTATTGCCACGAGGCCTGATTAGCGCGAGGAGCCGTACTAGGGATGGTGCCGGTTTTAATTACCCTGCCGTTATGCTACCGAAATTTTTTGAAATATTTATGTGTTGTAAATTATTCATGTTATAATATAAAATTGGTTGAATAATAAAGATTAGATTTTTATTGTATATTAAATTAAAAATGATCATTAGTTAAATAAAAATGTTCATGTAATGAAATTTACATTTTTAATGTTAATGAACAATTAAAAATGATCATTAGTTAAATAAAAATGTTCATACATTGAAATTTACATTTTAATGTTAATGACCAATTAAAAATGATCATTAGTTAAATAAAAATGTTCATATATTGAAATTTACATTTTTAATGTTAATGAACAATTAAAAATGATCATTAGTTAAATAAAAATGTTCATGTATTGAAATTTACATTTTTAATGTTAATGAACAAATAAAAATGATCATTAGTTAAATAAAAATGTTTATATATTGAAATTTACATTTTTAATGTTAATGAACCATAAAAAAAATTGTTATATAAAAATGTCTTTACATTGAAATGAACATTTTAATGTAAATGAACAGTTAAAAAGGATCATTGTAAAATAAAAATGTTTTTACATTAAAATTTATATTTTGTTTTTAGGTGAAAGAAGAAAAATTAAAATATTCATTGATTTGAAATGAAAATATATTTACAATAAAAATTCACATTTTATTGTACATAAGAAAAGATAAAAAATGATCATTATTTAAAATGAAGATTGTTTAACAATAAATTCATATTTTTATTCTAAAGTAAAGAATGATCATTTGTTGAAAAGAAAAATATGGTTAACATAATAAGAATTACATTTTATGTATGATAAAAAGATTACATTTTTATTATGTAATATACAATGAAGATTTTATTTTCTATGTAATATAGAAATGATTACATTTTTATGTAATATAGAAATGATTACATTTTTGTGTTATATAGAAATGATTGCATTTTTGTGTAATATAGAAATAATTACATTTTTGTGTAATGTAGAAATAATTACATTTTTGTGTAATATAGAAATGATTACATTTTTGTGTAATATAGAGATGATTACATTTTCATGTAATATAGAAAGAATACATTTCCTATGCAATATTAAAAGAATACATTTCTATGTAATATAGAAATGATTACATTTTCATGTAATATAGAAAGAATACATTTTCTGTGCAATATTAAAAGAATACATTTTTATGTATCATAAAAATAATTACATTTTTATGTGAGATAAAAAGGTTACATTTTTATTATGTAATACACAATGATATGAAAGATTTTATTTTCTATGTAATATAGAAATGATCACATTTTTATGTAATATAGAAATGATCACATTTTTGTGTAATATAGAAATGATCACATTTTTGTGTAATATAGAAATGATCACATTTTTGTGTAATATAGAAATGATCACATTTTTGTGTAATATAGAAATGATTACATTTTTGTGTAATATAGAAACGATTACATTTTCATGTAATATAGAAAGAATACATTTTCTATGCAATATTAAAAGAATACATTTCTATGTATTATAGAAATGATTACATTTTCATGTAATATAGAAAGAATACATTTTCTATGCAATATTAAAGAATACATTTTTATGTAATATAGAAAGGATACATTTTCATGTAATATAGAAAGAATACATTTTTATGTGATATAGAAAATTAAAGAATTTCACTTTTAATGAAATGGTGAAACATTAAAATGATTCAAAGGTGCTAAAAATGATGTAACATATAAGATTACATTTATATGTAAGGGAGATTCATTAAAAATGTTCATAGTTGCCAAAAATGTTGTAATATTAAAGTTTACATTTTTAATATAAATGAATCATTGAAAAGGATTCATTATTTGAAAACATGTCGTGGCAATTAAAATTACATGTAAAGAATGGTACATTAAAAAGATTTGTTTTAACAAAATGTTTTTACATTAAAAATCACATTTTAATGTAAGTATGATTCATTGAAGACATGTATATGAAGAATAATGGTTTAAGATCGTCGAACGAGTTATATATATATATATATATAAATTAAAAAAAAACGAATTACGCTACTGCAGTTTGCGATTTGGAATCGTAACTTCAACGATTATGCCGAGAGATCCGACCGTCGGATTTTCCTAAAACTGGAACCGTTGGGTTTGCTTTGGAAAGATCTTTCCAACGATATAAAATTTGCTAAGATCCAACGGTTAGATTTATAGAAATGTGTAAACCAAATTTTGATCAAAACAGCGGCAGGGCCGCATAATGACCCGAAGCGTCGTTTAATTGAAAATGGCTATTTTTATATAAATAAAAATAGTGATAAATCGTTATAAAATATTATAAACAATTTGGAATGAAAAGAATTGATTTGAATTTTATATATTCGCTAATTATTTGAAAAGATCGAGTTAATTCTTATTTCAAATAATTGATCGATGATTAGAAGTCGAAGATTTGATGACAGTGATCGAAGACCGGCGATCTTCACATCGAATGGATGACTACTGATGCCCTGGATTAGTTAGCTCCTAGGAAAGGGTTACAGTGATAGTTGTCCGGATGTACTTGTTGATTGTTCGGATATGCGAGAACCTCTCTTCCGTATTGGACATATGGAACGCGGAATAAGGTGTCTCCGGTTTTGTTTAGACCCAGAACGGACTTGTAAATGGATGAATGTCTGACATTGGATTTTATTCTGTGCTGATTGATTTCTGTTTAATATGTATCTGCTTGGTGGTGGAGAATTTATTCTCTTGCTTAACACCCTTCTCTGAGACGTACCAGCTCAGAGGTTATATATTGGTAGACATCAGTCGCATGGCGTGAATTGTCAATGTGGCATGCCAAGATGTAAATAATCAAGGCTTATTGTTGAAAAGCAGAGCCTTGTGGTTGATGATCAAAGCACAGATTTAAATTAGCATAGCTTTGTGTATAGCGTTACTTCACGAGCCTCACGCCCCGGTATGAACCAGAAACAGGAGAGGATTGCAGGGAGGACATACGTTTCTTGCTAGCTAGGAGTAGTGTCATGGTATGGAGCCCGGACATTTTTACTTATGTGTATGATGGAATGAGGCGCCTCGGATTTGAGTCCATAGTGGCTTTATATTGACGCCCCATAGGGCGGGGAAACGTATTGTTCAGGCATTATTAATCCACTAAGGTATTTGTGGATCGGCCCTGAAGATCCAAGGTGCAGTTGCGGCTGATTCTTAGACATGGGCTAGATTGTCTCAAATTTGGTAAGGACGATCCCTTACCTTGGTTCATGATGGAAATCTAACTTCCAATACGAAACATGCGGTTTTGATTGTAAAACTAGTATGGCGACATAGTATATGGTAGTTATGCCGTCTATGATTAATATGTTATGATTGAAATGTTTTTGAAACATATATACACTAATAATAATATCAAATCCATTTTATCGTATCAAGCATTTTTGACCATTATAAGGTAAAATTCTATCCTTCGGTTTGCGTTGCATTATGTGATGGGACTTGAGTCTTATAATGGTTTCATTTTCTAAAAAGCATTGTGTTGTTTAACGATTTACTTTATTTATGCACTGGCAATCCAATGGAGTATACTCGTTCTGTGTTAGCGGCATGGTCCTATGATTAGCCTTATTATTAAATAGGTTAAATAAGATTTCTCATACCAGTTCCATGACTGAACCGTCGTTTGTTTCACTTTGCAAACTCAGGTGCCCTCTTTTCCACACGGGTAGCCTTGTATACAGGTTTTAGTAGACACATTCTGGATAGCTATTGTAACGGCAAGGAATTTCGCTCGATCTAAATCAGTCGTTAAACCGACAAAGACCGTTCAAAAACCCCTGATCGTTTGAGAACAGGACAAATCAGAACGCAAACGAAAGAACATTTCATTGTTATTACAACAATTCCATCAGATACAAGAATATACAGAGTATAAATGAATAAATTACATTTGACAAATATCAGAGATTTAAATAAATTACATAGCAGCGGAAAAATAATATAAAACACAACTGAAAGTGATACACGGATACAGAGCTTCCCGAGCATCGTTCCAGCTGTAAATCAGGACCCTGTGGATATAAATCTGCAAAACCAAAACTACTAGCTGCCCGTGTGGAAAATAGGGGCACCCAGAGTTTAGGTTAAAACAATAAACTCCAGGTCAGTCATGTGACTGGTGTGAGAACTAAAACAGTTATTAAACTTTACTTTAAAAGATAGTAATTCAAGGGACCACGCCGTATAACACGGAACGGGTTTCCTCCCAAGAATACTAGTGCATAGAAATAATAGCGCAATGCTTTTTCGAAAAATGAAGCTATTATAAGACCCAGGTCCCATCACACAATGCAACGCAAGCCGGAGGATAGGGTTTTCCCTTATAATAGCCAAACATGCTTGGTACGTTTAAAACAAATCATTTGATACTATAATAAGTGTATAGTGTCAAAACAATTTCAATCATAAATATAAATCATAGACGGCATGGGTGCCATATATCATGTCGCCATACTAGTTCTACAATTAAAACCGCAATACACGTATTGGAAATTGGATTTCCGTCATGAGTCGAGGCAAGGGGCAAGCTCCTCTCCGCGTTCGAGACACTCTAGCAAATGTCCCAGGACCCCACTTTGATCCCTGGAATCGGCTGGGCCGGTCCTCTCTTACTTTTGAGGATTAGTTATTCCTGAACACACGTTTCCCGGTCCTTACAGACCTATATCCGAGGCGCCTCGTATCCAACAACCACACAGGTGAAAAGTATATAAATGTCAGGGCTGGTAGGTCACTGACACCACCCTAGCTAGAAAGAAACGTCGTGCTCTCCCAGCGGTCCATCTCCCGTTTTTGACTCATACCGAGGTGTGAGGCTCGCGAATTCACGTTATACACAAAGCTACGCCACACAGACCGTGCTTTGATCATCAACCACAAGACTTTGCTTTTCAACAGAAGCCCTGATCAATTGCCACTTACGCGTGCCACACTGGCAATTCACTCCATGCGACTGATGTCCATCGATATACAACCTCTGAGCTCGTACGTCTCAGAGAAGGGCGTTAAGCAAGAGAATAAATTCTCTGCCGCCAAACAGATGTATATTTAATAGAGATCAATCAACACAGAATAAAATCCAATGTCAGACACACAATCCATTTACAAGTTCGTTCTGGGTCTGAACGAAACCGGAGGCACTTTCCTCGCATATCCACCCATCTCCAGGTACGTCTGGACGATCACCAACTGATTCCCTCATCCTGGATGTACAGCCCAATCAAGATCATCAGTAATCACCCAAACGATGTGAAGACTTCCGGTCTTCAACCACCGTCTTCATCTTCGACATCTCGTCGAATCGGTTATTCAAAATGGGTATAAACCCGGCCTTTTTGAATAACCCACGTATATAATAAACGAATGTTACACAAACACAACAAACGCCTCATTCCAATTCAGAATATTCTTTTATTCACAAAATCACATCCTTAGGGAAATGTTCCCATTAATTTTATCCAAGATAAATTCTTCTAAATTTATTCTTTAATCCTCCTTTGGATATCATTTCAAACTAGTCGGGATTAACGAACCACACCGAAGTAATTATTTATTTTATTTCCCAATCCCAACCTATATATCATATGGAGAAAAACTGGTAATACTCCATATCTAACACCACGGTGTTATCAGTAAAATTAATTACCGTTTCACGTTCAAATCTAATTAAAGATTTAACTATCGCTTTGGAGCAAAACTGGTGATACTCCACTCTCGATCACTTTCAGATTTGATAATTTAAATTATCAATTCACATTTTAATCTAATTAAAGATTCATTAAAACTCCACTTAGTTTTAATATTTTCAAAAATCGATATCTTGCCTTTAACTGGGTTAAAGAACCAATGTCCTCTAAAACACGATCCACGATAAACCCAAATCACATTTGATATTAAATACAAGGTTCTGAATAGAAAATATATCGGCTTATATTCAATATCAAATTTTGAAACCAACATATATTGTATTGGAAATAACGATATTAAATATATCTTTCAAATTCCCATAACAATATCTGTATAGTCACGAAATCCTACATCGAAATATCCCGAAGATAATTTCAATTCAACTCCAGTCCAATCCACGTATTGGGAATATTGATTATTTTTAAAATCACTTTCAAATTCAATTTATTTATTTCAAAATAAATTGATTTTAATTCTAGTTCAAAACTAGTTCATTTCGATAAAAATCTATTTTTATCTTTTCAAATATGGAGTTTTCCATCCCAGTTCTTTCCAATTCATATATTATGATTTTACACAAATTATTGATATTTTTAATAATTTTATCCAGGCCCGTACAGTCGATTTCCAACAACGGCCATCGAACTGCACTTACAGCGACCTTTTCTGAAATTGATTTGGACATAATTCCAAATCCAACCGTTAGATTTCAAATTTCAAATATTCATTGGAAAGCTATTTTCGATACGAACCCAACGGTTCCGGTTTTAGGAGAATCCGACGGTCGGATCTCCCGCAATGTCAATTCGAAGTCAATGGTCGAAATTCATGAACTGCCGCGGCGCGGCGCGTTCTATTCAGGCCATTATATATATATATTATATATATATTTCGTCGATTTCCTTTTTAAAACGTATTTTATATATCGTTTTAAATTCGGTTTCAAAACCATTTCTACACTATATTCAATTTCAAATCGATTTGATTTCAATTCAACTTGAATTCATTTCAATTTTATTTAATTCGAATTCAAATTCGTTTCAATTCAGTTCACATTCTAATTCGTTTCAATTCAATTCAATTTGAATTCATTTCTATTTTATTCGAATTCAAATTCACTTTCTATTCAATTCGAATTGAATTCATTTTCTATTCGATTCGAGTTCATTACAAATTGATTCAATAAAATTTCAATTTCAGTTTTTGTCTAATTCAATTTGAATTTCATTTCAAAATATTAGATTTTGAAATCACTTTTCAATATTCATTGTAAAGCGAATAAAATCGATATCGATCACGTCAAAATAGCGCACCTCAAATCCACATGGCTTTATATTTTAAAAAACTTCTTTATTCTATTCAACAAATGAATTTTTATTCTATTCAACACATGAATCTATATTTCTTTCAGCACATGACTATTTTTGTTATGTAAAATATTTTATAAAACTATGGTATCTATCGTTTGATTTTAATTAGACTCCACCGTAAAGTAGTTCTAATTTTAAATATGATAAAGATGTAAATTTTATTATATAAAATATTTTACTCAACACACGGATATTTTCAACACATGAACATCGTCAACACATGATTATTTTTATATTCAACACATGAATTTTCTTTTATAATATTCATCATTTTCCCGATTGGAATGAGGCCCAATCAATCACCATATAATGTTAATTATATGGATTCCATACAACACATGTATATAATAACATTGAAAAACAATCAACCATCATCCAAAGTGCACCACACAACTGCATAAGCATCAAATATAGATAATCAACGCTTACCCAATCTGTCGACCAATCGATCGACATACAATTAAATAATTGGGATTAGTGTACGCCAAATTTCATCCCAACACCCGTGTGGGGTTTCAAATCAACAAACACAGATTTTTATTTGTGCAGTTGGGCGATGTGTAAAATTTATCGACCCAATCAATATCCTTCAAATAGGTGTACATAAACAAACCGTCCGGTTTGTAAATGAATATTTGTTTATTCACATTCACGTTAAAAAATATATTTTTAACGATAAAATATTCTATTTCAACACATGAATTTCTATTCAGTTCATTTACACAATAAAAATGATATTTTTATTTTTCTAACATATTTTAGAAAATTTCGGCGGCATAACGGCACGATACTAGAAACGAGACTAGGCCTAGCCTTGTCCCCGGTCTAGTGAAGGCCCACGCCATTCACACATCAATCAAATTCACCAAACAACCCAATTCAAATCAAATCATCTAACTAATTTATGCAACCTAACAATTAAACAAACAAGCCATCCATGGTCTGTGGATGACGGGTGTCGGGTGCTGCTAAGCACCGTCTGCATCCTAGTATTTATATATATATATAACTAGAAAAAGAGAATTTAGAGTGAGAAGTTCTCACCGATAGCTATCCACTACCACTACTTTTCGTTGATAGAAATCTTCATCGTTCCCGCATTTTTGCCATCTTCGTTGCCCGTAGCCACTACATATATAAAAATCACATTTTTATTTGTACACTTTCAGTTTAAAAATCATATTTTTATAATCACTTCATATATTTAAAAATCGAGTTTTAACTACGCTACTAAATAGATAAAAATTCTATTTTTACTACGATGTTATATAGATAAAAATTTTATTTTTATCTCGCTATTCTTCATATAAAGATTTCGCCTTTTCAATTTCAAAACTCTAATCTTTTATAGTTTAAAGCTCTCTTCTTTTATATTTTAAAAATCACGCCTTTTCACTTTTAAAAATCACGTCTTTTCACTTTTAAAAATATCGTCTTTTCACTTTTAACGTATAAAGATCCCATTTTTATTATCTATATAATATGAAAATTATATTTTCAACCTTTACATACGATAAAAATTATATTTTTAACTTCTACATATAATAAAAATTATATTTTTATAACTCTACGATATAAAAGATTATATTTTTCTCTCGCTACTTTGAATAAAAAGATTATATTTTTCTCTGAAAATAAATAATAAAAGTTAATAAAACTCACCTTTTCAGATGGGAGGAGGAGATTCAGACCAACACTGGTTGGCGCAGGTCGTCCGGGAGGTTGCTGGGGCGTCGCGGTTGTCACCGATGGTCGGAGGTGGGCCCGAGGCGGCTGGGCAGCGGGCTAGAGGGGGTCACGGCTCGAATTTGAAGGGGAAAAGAGGGGGAGTTGCAGCAGGCGAAGGTGGGGCCAGAGGGGTCGCGGCGTCGGTGTAGGCGGTCGGAGGCGGGGGGTTTCAGAAGAGGAGGGAGAGGAGAACGAGGGGAGGAGGTCTCGAGGTGGAGGAGAAGGGGGAAGAGGGGCGGAGGACCCCTGGGGGTCGGCGCCAGGGCGCGGCGGCCCTGGTGGCAGCGGCAGCGGCGGTCTTGGCCCCCCCGTCGTTCGCCCTTTTTTTCTGATCGGTATGAAGAGGAGAGAGAGAGAAAGAGGGGTGAGGTGTTATTATATTTAATTATTTAATTATTTTTAATTCTCCTTTAAGTTGACTTTTTATTTCGACCTCGAAACGAGGCCCACTACCTGTCGTCCATAGCGTGTTACCCCCATTCCGAACACAATGGGATATGAATCGTAGGCTGATTCGATCGTTACCATCAGTTTCCGTTGAATTTACATATAACTCTATATATTGAATTTGAGCGCGCATTTCAATTTACCGGGGTCACATACTAACTAGAAAAATTCCAGAAAAATATTTTCTAGCTTTGTATTGACGATACGGTCCTAACAAAACTAGTTTCATCGAATTCTGAGACCGTTGGAAAAATGGCCATTTTTCAGTCGATTAAAATCAACTGAAACTGGTCAAATGCGTTTTCCTTTGCCACGCTCACATATTGATTCAGAAAATTATGAAATTTGAAACCTAGCAATAATTTAACATCACGGACCCAACAAAAGTGGTTTCGTCCAAATCCGAGGTCGTTTGCAAAATTTCCATTTTTAAGGGCCTGAATTCCATAGCGACTATTCAGAATTTTCAACTGGACATATCTTTTGATTCCCGCTATGAAATTTCGATTTTTCGGATTCATTGGAAAGATATTATCAATTAGATCTTAATGTTTTTGGTTTCACTAAAATCCGGATTGTTTTGCATCCGGTACATTCAATTGAAGTTTGAAATCGAATTATCGAACTACCGCGCCATTTTCAATTCCTTTTATAATTATATACAAATATTTATATTCTAACGACGACGTATATAATATATACGCTTGAATCCCATTAAAAACAAATTTCTCATCGATATTATTTAAAATAATCTATTTTAAATGTTCAAAATTCGCTAAAATTGCAAAAATAAAAATTTTAAACTGGCCCAGATTTTCGGGTTATTACAATCTCCCCCACTTAAAACTTTTCGTCCCCGAAAAGGAACAATGTCGAAAGTGGTTTGATTAATCAACTCTACGTTCGATCTGGCTTCCATTCTCCAACTTTTCAGTTTCTGAGAATTTTCAAATTCTTCAAAAATTTGGCTAACACCCTAAATTTTCGAAAAATTTCGCCATAACCTCCCCTGCACCGGGAGCCACGGGAAAATCCCGAAATTGCCATATAGGCCTTCTGATCTCAAAAAGAAAAAGAAAAAGCCAAGCGGCTAGCCAATAGGCTCATAAAATCATCATCACCCAAACAAAACAGTAAATTATAGTAAACATGTACCTATTTGTCGGGCAAACAAATTTTATTCTTCGGCTCTAGCCTCCTTGCTATGACCTGTTCAATGTAAGTACATGTATATGCAAGCAAATGCAACTAATTTTCAATACAATTCAATATTTGGTTCAATTAGGCTTAATGGTTCAAAAAATATCAAACAAACAAACAAACAACACAAACATCAATCAATTAGTGGATTAGAGTTTCAAATTCATAATTTTGATACATATATACACAGAAAATCATGTTTTTGATGCCAATTCACAACAATGTGTTCTAGCTATATTAGTTTTGGTTCTCACACCAGCCTAATGGAAATATATAGAAGTCACACCTTCGAAACACGAACATAAATACTGATGATGTGGCCACATCATCAGAATTATCCCCGGGTGTCTAGACTGTGATTCTATATCTATCTAGTATATTAAAACTTCGACTATACGTTCATGACGCGTATACGCGAAATCTTTATATATAGGATTGTCCATATTCAAAATAAATAAATAATCAAATACGTATAAAGCGATTTAAATTTACAAAACAAAATTGTTGTAACAACCCGAAAATCTGGGCCAGTTTAAAAATTTTTATTTTGGAAATTTTAGCGGATTTTGAATATTTAAAATAGATTATTTTAAATAATATCGACGAGAAATTTATTTTGAATATAGTTCGAACGTATATATTTATACGCATCGTCGTTAGAATATAAATATTTATATATAATTATAAATAGAATTGAAAATGGCGCGGTAGTTCGATAATTCGATTTCAAACTTCAATTGAATGTACCGGGTGCAAATCAATCCGGATTTTAGTGAAACCAAAAACATTAGGATCTAATTGATAATGTCTTTCCAACGAATCCGACTGATCGAAATTTCATAGCGGGAATCTAAAGATATGTCCAGTTGAAAATTCTGAATAGTCGCTATGGAATTCAGGCCCTTAAAAATGGACATTTTGCAAACGACCTCGGATTTCGACGAAACCAGTTTGGTTGGGTCCGTGGTGTCAAGTTATTGCTAGGTTTCAAATTTCATAATTTTTCGATTCAATATGTGAGCGTGGCAAAGGAAAACGCGTTTGACCAGTTTCAGTTGATTTTAATCGACTGGAAAATGGCCGTTTTTCCAACGATCTCAGAATTTGACGAAACTAGTTTTGTTAGGACCGTATCGTCAATACGTAGCTAGAAAATATTTTTCTGGAATTTTTCTAGTTAGTATGTGACCCCGGTAAATTGAAATGTACGTTTAAAATTCAATAAAGTGATTTAAATGTAAATTTAATAGAAAAGGATTCAAACAGTCGAATCAGCCCACGTGGCATATCCCATTGTGTTCGGAATGGGGGTTAAACGCTATGGACGACAGGCGGTGAGCCTCGTTTTGAAGTCGAAAATGAAAGTTACTTTTTTTTGAAATAAAATAATAAAATAATAAAATAATTATATAAACTTCTCCAACCCCCCCCCCCTTATCTCTCGTTCAAAGTCAACCAAGAAAAAAATTTTAAAGAAAACCCCCGACCGCTTTCACCTGCTCGTGCCCTAGCCATCGCGCTCCTCCTCCCGTCGACGTTCGTCGCCGCCGCCCCTCTCTCCTTCTTCTTCCCTGCGCCGTCCTCCCCTCTTCTTCTTCCTTCTCCCCTTGCCTCCCTCGACACCGACGCAACCGAGCCCTCGCCTGCTCCGTCGCCACCCACCTCCCTCCAGCGAGGCAACCGCCGAAGCCACCCCCCCCCTCCAGCGAGGAAACCGCCGACGCCCCCCCTCCCTCCTCTCCGATTCCAGTAAGTTTTTTTTTATTTTTATTTTTAATTTATTTTTCAATTTTAGTTATTATTCTATTCGATAGAAAAGCATTGATTTTTAAATTAGAAAAGCATTGATTTTTAAATTAGAAAAGATTTGATTTTTAAAATATAAAAGATTAGATTTTTAAAAAAAAGGGAAAAGACGATATTTTGATATAAGTAAAGAAGTAAAAATATGATTTTTACCTCGATAAAAATATAATTTTTATTATGTAGAAGATGTGAAAATATGATTTTTATATTTTTAAAGTATTAAAAATATAATCTTTACTATATAGAAATATTAAAAATATGATTTTTATATTTTTAAAGTATTAAAAATATAATCTTTATAGGATAGAGAACATAAAAATATCATCTTTGTGTATGTAGCAAAATAAAAATCTGATTTTTATTTCATATACGTTGAAATGAAGTGTTTATTTTTATAAAGGCGAAACCTTTATTTTTGAAATGGCGAAATCTTTATAAGAAGAATAAGGTGATAAAAATATAATCTTTATCTATATAGAGCGTGATAGTAAAAATATGATTTTTATATATTGAATAGCATAGTAAAAATTCGATTTTTTTAAATATATGAAGTGATTATAAAAATATGATTTCTAAATTGAAAGTGAATAAATAAAAATGTGATTTTTATTTTAAGGACATCGAAATATAAAAATGTGTGATTTTTTATATATATAGTGACTACGGGCAACGAAGATGACGAAGATGCGATAGCGATGAAGATTTCTATCAATGAAGTGCCGTGGAGCTAGGATAGCTATAAGTGAGAACTTCTCACCTTTCAATTTAAATTTTCTAGTTATATATATATATATACTAGGATGCAGACGGTGCTTAGTAGCACCTGACACCCGTCATCCACATACCATGGATGGCTTGTTTGTTAAATTGTTTGGTTGTGTAGTTGGTTAAATTATTTGGTTTGAATTGTGTGGTGAAATGAATTGATATGATTGATGTGTGAATGGCGTGGGCCTTCACTAGACCGGGGATAAGGCTAGGCCTCGTCCCGTTTCTAGTATCGTGCCGTTATGCCGCCGAAATTTTCTAAAATATGTTAGAAAAATAAAAATATCATTTTATTGAATAAATGAATTGAATAGAAATTCATAGGTTGAAATAAAAGGTTTTATCGTTAAAAATATAATTTTTAACGTGAATGTGAATAAATAAATATTCATTTACAAACCGGACGGTTTGTTTATGTACACCTATTTAAAGGACATTGATTGGGACGATAAATTTTACACATCGCCCAACTGCACAAATAAAATATGTGTTTGATTGTTTGAAACCCTACACGGGTGTTGGGATGAAATTTGAAGTTCACTCATCCTGATTGATTAAATATGTCGATCGATTGATTGACAGGCTGTTATAAGCGTTAGATATCTATATTTGATGCTTATACAGTGTAGTGCACTTTGGTTGATGGTTGATTATTTTTCAATGCTATTATATGTGTGTAATGTATGAAAATCCATATAATTAACTTTATATGGTAATTGATTGGGCCTCATTCCAATTTGAAAAATAAAGAATATTATAAAATAAAAGTTCATGTGTTGACAATTTCATCCATTGAGATTGGTCATGTGTTGAACGAAATATTTTGATAATAAAATTTACATCTTTATAATATAAAATAAAAGTTCATGTGTTGACAATTTCATCCATTGAGATTGGTCATGTGTTGAACGAAATATTTTGATAATAAAATTTACATCTTTATATTATAAAATAAAAGTTCATGTGTTGACAATTTCATCCATTGAGATTGGTCATGTGTTGAACGAAATATTTTGATAATAAAATTTACATCTTTATATTATAAAATAAAAGTTCATGTGTTGACAATTTCATCCATTGAGATTGGTCATGTGTTGAACGAAATATTTTGATAATAAAATTTACATCTTTATAATATAAAATAAAAGTTCATGTGTTGACAATTTCATCCATTGAGATTGGTCATGTGTTGAACGAAATATTTTGATAATAAAATTTACATCTTTATATTATAAAATAAAAGTTCATGTGTTGACAATTTCATCCATTGAGATTGGTCATGTGTTGAAAGAAATATTTTGATAATAAAATTTACATCTTTATAATATAAAATAAAAGTTCATGTGTTGACAGTACTCATTCATTGAGATTGGTCATGTGTTGAACGAAATATTTTGATAATAAAATTTACATCTTTATATTATAAAATAAAAGTTCATGTGTTGACAATTTCATCCATTGAGATTGGTCATGTGTTGAACGAAATATTTTGATAATAAAATTTACATCTTTATAATATAAAATAAAAGTTCATGTGTTGACAATTTCATCCATTGAGATTGGTCATGTGTTGAACGAAATATTTTGATAATAAAATTTACATCTTTATAATATAAAATAAAGGTTCATGTGTTGACAGTTTCATCCATTGAGATTGGTCATGTGTTGAACGAAATATTTTGATAATAAAATTTACATCTTTATAATATAAAATAAAAGTTCATGTGTTGACAGTACTCATTCATTGAGATTGGTCATGTGTTGAACGAAATATTTTGATAATAACAACTATTTTAAAAAAAGAAATATTTGAAATAGAATATTTGAAAATAGAAATTTATGAAGCCGTGTTGAGTAGATTGACGCCATTTTGACGTAAACGATATTGATTTCGAAATGAATTGAATATAAAACGATTTCAAAATGAAATGAATTGAAAACGATTTCGAAATGAAATGAATTGAAAACGATTTCGAAATGAAATGAATTGAAAACGATTTCGAAATGAAATGAATTGAAAACGATTTCGAAATGAAATGAATTGAAAACGATTTCGAAATGAAATGAATTGAAAACGATTTCGAAATGAATTGAATTGAAAACGATTTCGAAATGAATTGAATATAAAACGATTTCGAAATGAATTGAATTGAAATTTGAATTGAATAGAAATGAATTTTAAAACGAATTTATAAAGAAGAATTCAATTTTGATTTGAATTGAAATGGAAGTTGAAATTGCTTTTGAAACGAATTTTAAAACTATTTATATAATTCATTTTAAATAGAAATCGACGAAATATATATTATATATATTATATATATAATATAATGGCCTGAATAGAACGCGCCGCGCCGCGGCAGTTCGTGAATTTCGACCATTCGTTTCAAACGGACATTACGGGAGATCCGACCGTCGGATTCTCCTAAAACCAGAACCGTTGGGTTCGTATCGAAAAGAGCTTTCTAATGAATTTTAGAAATTCGAAATCTAACGGTTGGATTTGGAGATACATCCAAATCAAATTCGAAAAAGGTCGCTGTAAGTGCAGTTCGATGGCCATTGGTGGAAATCGACTGTACGGACCTTGATAAAATTATTAAAAATCTTAATAATTTGTGTAAAATCATAAGAAATGATTTGAGAAGAATTGGGATGAAAAACTCCATATTTGAAAAGATAAAAATAGAATTTTATCGAAATGAACTGGTTTTGAACTAGAATTATAATTCTATTTATTTTTAAATAAATAAATTGAATTCGAAAAGGGTTTTAAAAATAACCAAAATTTCCAATGATTGCATTGGAATGGATTTGAATCGAAATTGTCTTCGGAATATTTCGATGTTGGATTTCGTGATTATACAGATGTTGTTATGGAAATTTGGAAGATATAGATATATATATCGTTATTTCCAATACAACCTTTGTTGGCCGCAGAATTGGATATTGAATATAAGCCGGGATATTTTCTATTCAGAGCCTTGTATTGAATATCAAATGTGATTTGGGTTTGTCGTGAATGGTGTCTTCACTAACACTGTTCTTGGACCCAGTTGAGAAAAGATTAAATCTTTTTATTTAGATTTAATGAAGTGTACCAATTAAATAACATTTAATTGGAATTGAATCGATATTGATTTTTGGGTTTATCGTGGACAGTGTTTTAAACAACACTCGTTCTTTAACCCGATCATTAATGAAATGTGATTTTGGGTTGTCGTGAACGGTATCTTCAATAATACAGTTCTTAGACCTAAAGGAGTTAAGAAAATCAGAAACTAACTGGAGATTAGTTAAGTTGAATAGTGTCCGAGGTATTGATCTGATGTTGGTTTCGGCCTTCGGGATTAATACTTAGGGAATTGCTCACTTGCTAATTTACAATTAGGGACTGATTGAGATGTGATGTGATTTTGGGTTTATCGTGAACCGTGTTTTAAATGACACTGATTCTTTAACCCAGTCACAGATTAAAACTAAGTGGAGTTTTAATGAATCTTTAATTAGATTGAAATAATCGAAATGGAGTATCACCAGTTTTACTCCAGGCGATAGTTAAATCTTTAATTAGATTTGAACGTGAAATGGTAATTGAATTTACCGATAACACTGTGGTGTTAGATATGAAGTATTACCAGTTTTACTTCATGGGATTAATAGGGTGGGATTGGGAAATTAAAACAAATGATTACTTCGGTAAGTTTCGTTAATCCCGGCTAGTTGTATCGAAATTCAAAAGAGTAGATTAAAGAATAAATTCAAGGAATTTATCTTTGATAAAATTAATGGGAACCTTTCCCTATGAATGTGAAATTTAGAAACTAACTGTCGGTTAGCCAAGCAGAATGGTTTTCTGGATATTGATCTGATGTTGGTTTCGGCCTTCGGGGTTAATATTTGGGGAATTATTCTCTTGATTAATTTACGGTTAGTGACTAATGAATTGGAATGAGGCGTATGTTGTGTTTGTGTAGCACTTTTATAAAATATACGCGAGTTATTCGGGAAGACCGGGTTTATCCCATTCTGAATAACTGATACGACGATAAGTCGAAGATGAAGACGATGGTCGAAGACCGGAAGTCTTCATGTCGTTTGGGTGATAACTGATGATCTTGATTGGGTTGTACACCCAAGAAGATGGAAACAGTTGGTGATCGTCCAGACGTACTTGGAGATCGATGGATATGCGGGGTACTAGGTGCCTCCGGTTTCGTTCAGACCCAGAACGGACTTGTAAATGGACTGTGTGTCTGACATTGGATTTTAGTCCGTGTGGTTGATCTCTATTAAATATATATCTGTTTGGCGGCAGAGAATTTATTCTCTTGCTTAACGCCCTTCTCTGAGACGTACGAGCTCAGGGGTTATATATTGATGGATATCAAACGCATGGAGTGAATTGCCTGTGTGGCATGCCTAAGTGGCAATTGATCGAGGCTTCTGTTGAAAAGCAAAGTCTTGTGGTGATGATCAAAGCAAGGCCTTTGTGGCGTAGCTTTGTGTAACGTTTACCTCGCGTGTTTCACACCCGGTATGAACCAAAAACGGGAGAGGACCTCAGGGAGGGCATGCGTTTCCTTCTAGCTAAAAAGTGGCGTCAGTGGTTTTACACGCCCTGACGAGTTTGACTTATGTGGTTGTTGCTGTTGCAAGGCGCCTCGGATTGATCGGTCGTTCTCGAACCGATGGAGTCATTTAGTTGGCTCATTTACGCCCCAGAGGGCGGGGAAACGTAGTGTTCAGGCATTTTAATCCACATCGGTGGACCGGCCCTGACGATCCAAGGGTCACTCGAGCTCTGATCCTGAGACATGGGCTAGATTGTCTCGAATCGGTTGAGGACTATCTTTTGCCTCGGTTCATAGATGGAAATCCAATTTCCAAATACGTGACATTTGCGGTTTTATTTGTAGAGCCTAGTATGGCGACATAGTGGGATGGGGCACTCATGCCGCCTATGATTGATACTTATGATTTGAAGTTGTTTTATACACTATGCACTTAAAATAGTATCAAATGATTTGTTTTAAACGTATCAAGCATTCTTTGGCTGTTATAAGGTAAAAACCCTATCCCCCGGCTTGCGTTGCATTGTGTGATAGGACCTGGGTCTTATAACAGCTTCATTTTTCTTTATTTAGCATTGCGCTGTTGTTTTATGCACTGGTATTCTTGGGAGGAAACCCGTTCCGTGTTATACGGCGTGGTCCCTTGTTTTGCCTAACTTTAAAAATAAAGATTAACCGTTTTAGTTCTCACACCAGTCACATGACTGACCTGGAGTTTATTGTTTTAACCTAAACTCTGGGTGCCCCTATTTTCCACACGGGCAGCTAGTAGTTTTGGTTTTGCAGATTTATATTCACAGGATCCTGGTTTACAGCTGGAACGATATCCGGAAAGCTTTGTATCCGTATATCTTCTTCTAGTTGTGTATTGTATTATTTTCCGCTGCTATGTATTTAAATGTAATTTAAATCTCTGATATTTCTGTGTAATATTTATTCGTTTATACTCTGTATATTCTTGTAATCTGATGCATTGTTGTAATATACAATGAAATGTTCTTCTGTATGTGTTCTGCTGTGGTTTGTTCTCGAACTATCCGTCGCTTTCCTTTACGGGGAAGTTACGGGTTTTCACAGTTGGTATCAGAGCTTTGGTTTACAAAGCAGAGAACAAGACACGTTAGAACCATACGAAAGAATTCATCAGATATTGGATTAGTAATATCCAATGGGAATGACTCGTTAGAGATAGGATCAGTAGTATCCTAGAACGAGTGTGAAGAGTATATTTTTCAAATGAAAACAATTTTTGTTTTGAAAATTTAAATCAATTATTCGTATCTGATTATCTATTTATATTGAGTTGGACAGTCCAGTATATAAAGATTTTGCGTATACGTCTGATCCGCGTGTATTCGAAGTTTTAATATATTGGATAGATATAGAATCATACTCTAGTGGCCCGAAGATGATTCTGATGGTTGAGTACTCATCGTCAGAATTTATATTCGTGTGACGAAGGTGTGATATCTATATATTTCCATTAGACTGGTGTGAGAACCAAAAATTAGATAGGGCTACTGTTGTGAATTGGCATTAAAAACATGATTTTTGTATATGTATTAAAATTATGAATTTGAAAAGCTAATCAACTAATTGATTGATGTTTGTGTTGTTTGTTTATTTGTTTGCTAATTTTTAGCCATTTAGCCTAACAGAATCAAATATTGAATTGTATTGAAAATTGGTCGCATTTGCTTGCATATACATATATATCATTGAACAGGTCATAGCAAGGAGGCTAGAGCCAGAGAATAAAATTTGTTTGCCCGACAAATAGGTACATGTTTACTACATAATTTCCTGTTTTGTTTGGGTGATGATGATTTTGTGAGCCTATTGGCTAGCCGCTTGGCTTTTTCTTTTTCTTTTTGAGATCTGAAGGACCGGGGAAGCTATTTGAAATTCCCCGATGCTCCCGGTGCAGGGGAGGTTATGGCGAAATTTTTCGAAAATTTAGGGAGTTAGCCAAATTTTTGAAATTTTTGAAATTTTTGAAAATTCTCAGAAACTAAAGAGTTGGAGAATAGGAACCAGATCGAGCGTAGAGTTGAATGATCAAACCACTTTCGACTTTGTTCCTTTTCGGGGACGAAAAGTTTTAAGTGGGGGAGATTGTAACAACCCGAAAATCTGGGCCAGTTTAAAATTTTTATTTTGGCAATTTTAGCGGATTTTGAATATTTAAAATAGATTATTTTAAATAATATCGACGAGAAATTTATTTTGAATATAATTCGAACGTATATATTTATACGCATCGTCGTTAGAATATAAATATTTATATATAATTATAAATAGAATTGAAAATGGCGCGGTAGTTCGATAATTCGATTTCAAACTTCAATTGAATGTACCGGGTGCAAATCAATCCGGATTTTAGTGAAACCAAAAACATTAGGATCTAATTGATAATGTCTTTCCAACGAATCCGACTGATCGAAATTTCATAGCGGGAATCTAAAGATATGTCCAGTTGAAAATTCTGAATAGTCGCTATGGAATTCAGGCCCTTAAAAATGGACATTTTGCAAACGACCTCGGATTTCGACGAAACCAGTTTGGTTGGGTCCGTGGTGTCAAGTTATTGCTAGGTTTCAAATTTCATAATTTTTCGATTCAATATGTGAGCGTGGCAAAGGAAAACGCGTTTGACCAGTTTCAGTTGATTTTAATCGACTGGAAAATGGCCGTTTTTCCAACGATCTCAGAATTTGACGAAACTAGTTTTGTTAGGACCGTATCGTCAATACGTAGCTAGAAAATATTTTTCTGGAATTTTTCTAGTTAGTATGTGACCCCGGTAAATTGAAATGTACGTTTAAAATTCAATAAAGTGATTTAAATGTAAATTTAATAGAAAAGGATTCAAACAGTCGAATCAGCCCATGTGGCATATCCCATTGTGTTCGGAATTGGGGTTAAACGCTATGGACGACAGGCGGTGAGCCTCGTTTTGAAGTCGAAAATGAAAGTTACTTTTTTTTGAAATAAAATAATAAAATAATTATATAAACTTCTCCAACCCCCCTCCCCTTATCTCTCGTTCAAAGTCAACCAAGAAAATTTTTTTAAAGAAAACCCCCGACCGCTTTCACCTGCTCGTGCCCTAGCCATCGCGCTCCTCCTCCCGTCGACGTTCGTCGCCGTCGCCCCCCTCTCCTTCTTCTTCCCTGCGCCGTCCTCCCCTCTTCTTCTTCCTTCTCCCCTTGCCTCCCTCGACACCGACGCAACCGAGCCCTCGCCTGCTCCGTCGCCACCCACCTCCCTCCAACGAGGCAACCGCCGAAGCCACCCCCCCTCCAGCGAGGAAACCGCCGACGCCCCCCCCCCCCCTTCCTCTCCGATTCCAGTAAGTTTTTTTTTATTTTTAATTTATTTTTCAATTTTAGTTATTATTCTATTCGATAGAAAAGCATTGATTTTTAAATTAGAAAAGCATTGATTTTTAAATTAGAAAAGATTTGATTTTTAAAATATAAAAGATTAGATTTTAAAAAAAAAGGGAAAAGACGATATTTTGATATAAGTAGAGAAGTAAAAATATGATTTTTACCTCGATAAAAATATAATTTTTATTATGTAGAAGATGTGAAAATATGATTTTTATATTTTTAAAGTATTAAAATTATAATCTTTACTATATAGAAATATTAAAAATATGATTTTTATATTTTTAAAGTATTAAAAATATAATCTTTATAGGATAGAGAACATAAAAATATCATCTTTGTGTATGTAGCAAAATAAAAATCTGATTTTTATTTCATATACGTTGAAATGAAGTGTTTATTTT
The DNA here is from genome assembly GCA_030737875.1 of Allium sativum. Lineage (NCBI taxonomy): Eukaryota > Viridiplantae > Streptophyta > Magnoliopsida > Asparagales > Amaryllidaceae > Allium > Allium sativum. The sequence continues at coordinate 436,149,334 of CM060920.1, forward strand.
TATAAAGGCGAAACCTTTATTTTTGAAATGGCGAAATCTTTATAAGAAGAATAAGGTGATAAAAATATAATCTTTATCTATATAGAGCGTGATAGTAAAAATATGATTTTTATATATTGAATAGCATAGTAAAAATTCGATTTTTTTAAATATATGAAGTGATTATAAAAATATGATTTCTAAATTGAAAGTGAATAAATAAAAATGTGATTTTTATTTTAAGGACATCGAAATATAAAAATGTGTGATTTTTTATATATATAGTGACTACGTTCAACGAAGATGACGAAGATGCGATAGCGATGAAGATTTCTATCAATGAAGTGCCGTGGAGCTAGGATAGCTATAAGTTAGAACTTCTCACCTTTCAATTTAAATTTTCTAGTTATATATATATATACTAGGATGCAGACGGTGCTTAGTAGCACCTGACACCCGTCATCCACAGACCATGGATGGCTTGTTTGTTAAATTGTTTGGTTGTGTAGTTGGTTAAATTATTTGGTTTGAATTGTGTGGTGAAATGAATTGATATGATTGATGTGTGAATGGCGTGGGCCTTCACTAGACCGGGGATAAGGCTAGGCCTCGTCCCGTTTCTAGTATCGTGCCGTTATGCCGCCGAAATTTTCTAAAATATGTTAGAAAAATAAAAATATCATTTTATTGAATAAATGAATTGAATAGAAATTCATAGGTTGAAATAAAATGTTTTATCGTTAAAAATATAATTTTTAACGTGAATGTGAATAAATAAATATTCATTTACAAACCGGACGGTTTGTTTATGTACACCTATTTAAAGGACATTGATTGGGACGATAAATTTTACACATCGCCCAACTGCACAAATAAAATATGTGTTTGATTGTTTGAAACCCTACACGGGTGTTGGGATGAAATTTGAAGTTCACTCATCCTGATTGATTAAATATGTCGATCGATTGATTGACAGGCTGTTATAAGCGTTAGATATCTATATTTGATGCTTATACAGTGTAGTGCACTTTGGTTGATGGTTGATTATTTTTCAATGCTATTATATGTGTGTAATGTATGAAAATCCATATAATTAACTTTATATGGTAATTGATTGGGCCTCATTCCAATTTGAAAAATAAAGAATATTATAAAATAAAAGTTCATGTGTTGACAATTTCATCCATTGAGATTGGTCATGTGTTGAACGAAATATTTTGATAATAAAATTTACATCTTTATAATATAAAATAAAAGTTCATGTGTTGACAATTTCATCCATTGAGATTGGTCATGTGTTGAACGAAATATTTTGATAATAAAATTTACATCTTTATAATATAAAATAAAAGTTCATGTGTTGACAATACTCATTCATTGAGATTGGTCATGTGTTGAACGAAATATTTTGATAATAAAATTTACATCTTTATATTATAAAATAAAAGTTCATGTGTTGACAATTTCATCCATTGAGATTGGTCATGTGTTGAACGAAATATTTTGATAATAAAATTTACATCTTTATAATATAAAATAAAAGTTCATGTGTTGACAATTTCATCCATTGAGATTGGTCATGTGTTGAACGAAATATTTTGATAATAAAATTTACATCTTTATAATATAAAATAAAGGTTCATGTGTTGACAGTTTCATCCATTGAGATTGGTCATGTGTTGAACGAAATATTTTGATAATAAAATTTACATCTTTATAATATAAAATAAAAGTTCATGTGTTGACAGTACTCATTCATTGAGATTGGTCATGTGTTGAACGAAATATTTTGATAATAACAACTATTTTAAAAAAAGAAATATTTGAAATAGAATATTTGAAAATAGAAATTTATGAAGCCGTGTTGAGTAGATTGACGCCATTTTGACGTAAACGATATTGATTTCGAAATGAATTGAATATAAAACGATTTCGAAATGAAATGAATTGAAAACGATTTCGAAATGAAATGAATTGAAAACGATTTCGAAATGAAATGAATTGAAAACGATTTCGAAATGAAATGAATTGAAAACGATTTCGAAATGAAATGAATTGAAAACGATTTCGAAATGAAATGAATTGAAAACGATTTTGAAATGAATTGAATTGAAAACGATTTTGAAATGAATTGAATATAAAACGATTTCGAAATGAATTGAATTGAAATTTGAATTGAATAGAAATGAATTTTAAAACGAATTTATAAAGAAGAATTCAATTTTGATTTGAATTGAAATGGAAGTTGAAATTGCTTTTGAAACGAATTTTAAAACTATTTATATAATTCGTTTTAAATAGAAATCGACGAAATATATATTATATATATTATATATATAATATAATGGCCTGAATAGAACACGTCGCGCCGCGGCAGTTTGTGAATTTCGACCATTCGTTTCAAACGGACATTACGGGAGATCCGACCGTCGGATTCTCCTAAAACCGGAACCGTTGGGTTCGTATCGAAAAGAGCTTTCTAATGAATTTTAGAAATTCGAAATCTAACGGTTGGATTTGGAGATACGTCCAAATCAAATTCGAAAAAGGTCGCTGTAAGTGCAGTTCGATGGCCATTGGTGGAAATCGACTGTACGGACCTTGATAAAATTATTAAAAATCTTAATAATTTGTGTAAAATCATAAGAAATGATTTGAGAAGAATTGGGATGAAAAACTCCATATTTGAAAAGATAAAAATAGATTTTTATCGAAATGAACTGGTTTTGAACTAGAATTATAATTCTATTTATTTTTAAATAAATAAATTGAATTCGAAAAGGGTTTTAAAAATAACCAAAATTTCCAATGATTGCATTGGAATGGATTTGAATCGAAATTGTCTTCGGAATATTTCGATGTTGGATTTCGTGATTATACAGATGTTGTTATGGAAATTTGGAAGATATAGATATATATATCGTTATTTCCAATACAACCTTTGTTGGCCGCAGAATTGGATATTGAATATAAGCCGGGATATTTTCTATTCAGAGCCTTGTATTGAATATCAAATGTGATTTGGGTTTGTCGTGAATGGTGTCTTCACTAACACTGTTCTTGGACCCAGTTGAGAAAAGATTAAATCTTTTTATTTAGATTTAATGAAGTGTACCAATTAAATAACATTTAATTGGAATTGAATCGATATTGATTTTTGGGTTTATCGTGGACAGTGTTTTAAACAACACTCGTTCTTTAACCCGATCATTAATGAAATGTGATTTTGGGTTGTCGTGAACGGTATCTTCAATAATACAGTTCTTAGACCTAAAGGAGTTAAGAAAATCAGAAACTAACTGGAGATTAGTTAAGTTGAATAGTGTCCGAGGTATTGATCTGATGTTGGTTTCGGCCTTCGGGATTAATACTTAGGGAATTGCTCACTTGCTAATTTACAATTAGGGACTGATTGAGATGTGATGTGATTTTGGGTTTATCGTGAACCGTGTTTTAAATGACACTGATTCTTTAACCCAGTCACAGATTAAAACTAAGTGGAGTTTTAATGAATCTTTAATTAGATTGAAATAATCGAAATGGAGTATCACCAGTTTTACTCCAGGCGATAGTTAAATCTTTAATTAGATTTGAACGTGAAATGGTAATTGAATTTACCGATAACACTGTGGTGTTAGATATGAAGTATTACCAGTTTTACTTCATGGGATTAATAGGGTGGGATTGGGAAATTAAAACAAATGATTACTTCGGTAAGTTTCGTTAATCCCGGCTAGTTGTATCGAAATTCAAAAGAGTAGATTAAAGAATAAATTCAAGGAATTTATCTTTGATAAAATTAATGGGAACCTTTCCCTATGAATGTGAAATTTAGAAACTAACTGTCGGTTAGCCAAGCAGAATGGTTTTCTGGATATTGATCTGATGTTGGTTTCGGCCTTCGGGGTTAATATTTGGGGAATTATTCTCTTGATTAATTTACGGTTAGTGACTAATGAATTGGAATGAGGCGTATGTTGTGTTTGTGTAGCACTTTTATAAAATATACGCGAGTTATTCGGGAAGACCGGGTTTATCCCATTCTGAATAACTGATACGACGATAAGTCGAAGATGAAGACGATGGTCGAAGACCGGAAGTCTTCACGTCGTTTGGGTGATAACTGATGATCTTGATTGGGCTGTACACCCAAGAAGATGGAAACAGTTGGTGATCGTCCAGACGTACTTGGAGATCGATGGATATGCGGGGTACTAGGTGCCTCCGGTTTCGTTCAGACCCAGAACGGACTTGTAAATGGACTGTGTGTCTGACATTGGATTTTAGTCCGTGTGGTTGATCTCTATTAAATATATATCTGTTTGGCGGCAGAGAATTTATTCTCTTGCTTAACGCCCTTCTCTGAGACGTACGAGCTCAGGGGTTATATATTGATGGATATCAAACGCATGGAGTGAATTGCCTGTGTGGCATGCCTAAGTGGCAATTGATCGAGGCTTCTGTTGAAAAGCAAAGTCTTGTGGTGATGATCAAAGCAAGGCCTTTGTGGCGTAGCTTTGTGTAACGTTTACCTCGCGTGTTTCACACCCGGTATGAACCAAAAACGGGAGAGGACCTCAGGGAGGGCATGCGTTTCCTTCTAGCTAAAAAGTGGCGTCAGTGGTTTTACACGCCCTGACGAGTTTGACTTATGTGGTTGTTGCTGTTGCGAGGCGCCTCGGATTGATCGGTCGTTCTCGAACCGATGGAGTCATTTAGTTGGCTCATTTACGCCCCAGAGGGAGGGGAAACGTAGTGTTCAGGCATTTTAATCCACATCGGTGGACCGGCCCTGACGATCCAAGGGTCACTCGAGCTCTGATCCTGAGACATGGGCTAGATTGTCTCGAATCGGTTGAGGACTATCTTTTGCCTCGGTTCATAGATGGAAATCCAATTTCCAAATACGTGACATTTGCGGTTTTATTTGTAGAGCCTAGTATGGCGACATAGTGGGATGGGGCACTCATGCCGCCTATGATTGATACTTATGATTTGAAGTTGTTTTATACACTATGCACTTAAAATAGTATCAAATGATTTGTTTTAAACGTATCAAGCATTCTTTGGCTGTTATAAGGTAAAAACCCTATCCCTCGGCTTGCGTTGCATTGTGTGATAGGACCTGGGTCTTATAACAGCTTCATTTTTCTTTATTTAGCATTGCGCTGTTGTTTTATGCACTGGTATTCTTGGGAGGAAACCCGTTCCGTATTATACGGCGTGGTCCCTTGTTTTGCCTAACTTTAAAAATAAAGATTAACCGTTTTAGTTCTCACACCAGTCACATGACTGACCTGGAGTTTATTGTTTTAACCTAAACTCTGGGTGCCCCTATTTTCCACACGGGCAGCTAGTAGTTTTGGTTTTGCAGATTTATATTCACAGGATCCTGGTTTACAGCTGGAACGATATCCGGAAAGCTTTGTATCCGTATATCTTCTTCTAGTTGTGTATTGTATTATTTTCCGCTACTATGTATTTAAATGTAATTTAAATCTCTGATATTTCTGTGTAATATTTATTCGTTTATACTCTGTATATTCTTGTAATCTGATGCATTGTTGTAATATACAATGAAATGTTCTTCTGTATGTGTTCTGCTGTGGTTTGTTCTCGAACTATCCGTCGCTTTCCTTTACGGGGAAGTTACGGGTTTTCACAGTTGTTTTTGTTTGAAAAATATACTCTTCACACTCTTTCTAGGATACTACTGATCCTATCTCTAACGAGTAATTCTAATTGGATATTACTAACCCAATATCTGATGAATTCTTTCGTATGGTTCTTATGTGTCTTGTTCTCGAGCTCTGTAAACCAAAGCTCTGATACCAACTGTAACGGCAAGGAATTTCGCTCGATCTAAATCAGTCGTTAAACCGACAAAGACCGTTCAAAAAACCCTGATCGTTTGAGAACAGGACAAATCAGAACGCAAACGGAAGAACATTTCATTGTTATTACAACAATTCCATCAGATACAAGAATATACAGAGTATAAATGAATAAATTACATTCGACAAATATCAGAGATTTAAATAAATTACATAGCAGCGGAAAAATAATATAAAACACAACTGAAAGTGATACACGGATACAGAGCTTCCCGAGCATCGTTCCAGCTGTAAATCAGGACCCTGTGGATATAAATCTGCAAAACCAAAACTACTAGCTGCCCGTGTGGAAAATAGGGGCACCCAGAGTTTAGGTTAAAAAAATAAACTCCAGGTCAGTCATGTGACTGGTGTGAGAACTAAAACAGTTATTAAACTTTACTTTAAAAGATAGTAATTCAAGGGACCACGCCGTATAACTCGGAACGGGTTTCCTCCCAAGAATACTAGTGCATAGAAATAATAGCGCAATGCTTTTTCGAAAAATGAAGCTATTATAAGACCCAGGTCCCATCACACAATGCAACGCAAGCCGGAGGATAGGGTTTTCCCTTATAATAGCCAAATATGCTTGGTACGTTTAAAACAAATCATTTGATACTATAATAAGTGTATAGTGTCAAAACAATTTCAATCATAAATATAAATCATAGACGGCATGGGTACCATATATCATGTCGCCATACTAGTTCTACAATTAAAACCGCAATACACGTATTGGAAATTGGATTTCCGTCATGAGTCGAGGCAAGGGGCAAGCTCCTCTCCGCGTTCGAGACACTCTAGCAAATGTCCCAGGACCCCACTTTGATCCTTGGAATCGGCTGGGCCGGTCCTCTCTTACTTTTGAGGATTAGTTATTCCTGAACACACGTTTCCCGGTCCTTACAGACCTATATCCGAGGCGCCTCGTATCCAACAACCACACAGGTGAAAAGTATATAAATGTCAGGGCTGGTAGGTCACTGACACCACCCTAGCTAGAAAGAAACGTCGTGCTCTCCCAGCGGTCCATCTCCCGTTTTTGACTCATACCGAGATGTGAGGCTCGCGAATTCGCGTTATACACAAAGCTACGCCACACAGACCGTGCTTTGATCGTCAACCACAAGACTTTGCTTTTCAACAGAAGCCCTGATCAATTGCCACTTACGCGTGCCACACTGGCAATTCACTCCATGCGACTGATGTCCATCGATATACAACCTCTGAGCTCGTACGTCTCAAAGAAGGGCGTTAAGCAAGAGAATAAATTCTCTGCCGCCAAACAGATGTATTTTTAATAGAGATCAATCAACACAGAATAAAATCCAATGTCAGACACACAATCCATTTACAAGTTCGTTCTGGGTCTGAACGAAACCGGAGGCACTTTCCTCGCATATCCATCCATCTCCAGGTACGTCTGGACGATCACCAACTGATTCCCTCATCCTGGGTGTACAGCCCAATCAAGATCATCACTAATCACCCAAACGATGTGAAGACTTCCGGTCTTTAACCACCGTCTTCGTCTTCGACATCTCGTCGAATCGGTTATTCAGAATGGGTATAAACCCGGCCTTTCTGAATAACCCACGTATATAATAAACGAATGTTACACAAACACAACAAACGCCTCATTCCAATTCAGAATATTCTTTTATTCACAAAATCACATCCTTAGGGAAATGTTCCCATTAATTTTATCCAAGATAAATTCTTCTAAATTTATTCTTTAATCCTCCTTTGGATATCATTTCAAACTAGTCGGGATTAACGAACCACACCGAAGTAATTATTTATTTTATTTCCCAATCCCAACCTATATATCATATGGAGAAAAACTGGTAATACTCCATATCTAACACCACGGTGTTATCAGTAAAATTTATTACCATTTCACGTTCAAATCTAATTAAAGATTTAACTATCGCTTTGGAGCAAAACTGGTGATACTCCACTCTCGATCACTTTCAGATTTGATAATTTAAATTATCAATTCACATTTTAATCTAATTAAAGATTCATTTAAACTCCACTTAGTTTTAATCTTTTCAAAAATCGATATCTTGCCTTTAACTGGGTTAAAGAACCAATGTCCTCTAAAACACGATCCACGATAAACCCAAATCACATTTGATATTAAATACAAGGTTCTGAATAGAAAATATATCGGCTTATATTCAATATCAAATTCTGAAACCAACATATATTGTATTGGAAATAACGATATTAAATATATCTTTCAAATTCCCATAACAATATCTGTATAGTCACGAAATCCTACATCGAAATATCCCGAAGATAATTTCGATTCAACTCCAGTCCAATCCACGTATTGGGAATATTGATTATTTTTAAAATCACTTTCAAATTCAATTTATTTATTTCAAAATAAATTGATTTTAATTCTAGTTCAAAACTAGCCCATTTCGATAAAAATCTATTTTTATCTTTTCAAATATGGAGTTTTCCATCCCAGTTCTTTCCAATTCATATATTATGATTTTACACAAATTATTGATATTTATAATAATTTTATCCAGGCCCGTACAGTCGATTTCCAACAACGGCCATCGAACTGCACTTACAGCGACCTTTTCTGAAATTGATTTGGACATAATTCCAAATCCAACCATTAGATTTCAAATTTCAAATATTCATTGAAAGCTATTTTCGATACGAACCCAACGGTTCCGGTTTTAGGAGAATCCGACGGTCGAATCTCCCGCAATGTCAATTCGAAGTCAATGGTCGAAATTCACGAACTGCCGCGGCGCGGCGCGTTCTATTCAGGCCATTATATATATAATATATATATTATATATATATATTTCGACGATTTCCTTTTTAAAACGTATTTTATAAATCGTTTTAAATTCGGTTTCAAAACCATTTCAACACTATATTCAATTTCAAATCGATTTGATTTCAATTCAACTCGAATTCATTTCAATTTTATTTAATTCGAATTCAAATTCGTTTCAATTCAGTTCACATTCTAATTCGTTTCAATTCAATTCAATTTGATTCAATTTGAATTCATTTCTATTTTATTCGAATTCAAATTCACTTTCTATTCAATTCGAATTGAATTCATTTTCTATTCGATTCGAGTTCATTACAAATTGATTCAATAAAGTTTCAATTTGAATTCTTATCTAATTCAATTTGAATTTCATTTCAAAATATTAGATTTTGAAATCACTTTTCAATATTCATTGTAAAGCGAATAAAATCGATATAAATATCGATCACGTCAAAATAGCGCACCTCAAATCCACACGGCTTTATATTTTTCAAAAACTTCTTTATTCTATTCAACAGATGAATTTTTATTCTATTCAACACATGAATCTATATTTCTTTCAGCACACGACTATTTTTGTTATGTAAAATATTTTATAAAACTATGGTATCTATCGTTTGATTTTAATTAGACTCCACCGTAAAGTAGTTCTAATTTTAAATATGATAAAGATGTAAATTTTATTATATAAAATATTTTACTCAACACACGGATATTTTCAACACATGAACATCGTCAACACATGATTATTTTTATATTCAACACATGAATTTTCTTTTATAATATTCATCATTTTCCCGATTGGAATGAGGCCCAATCATCACCATATAATGTTAATTATATGGATTCCATACAACACATGTATATAATAACATTGAAAAACAATCAACCATCATCCAAAGTGCACCACACAACTGCATAAGCATCAAATAAAGATAATCAACGCTTACCCAATCTGTCGACCAATCGATCGACATACAATTAAATAATTGGGATTAGTGTACGCCAAATTTCATCCCAACACCCGTGTGGGGTTTCAAATCAACAAACATAGATTTTTATTTGTGCAGTTGGGCGATGTGTAAAATTTATTGACCCAATCAATATCCTTCAAATAGGTGTACATAAACAAACCGTCCGGTTTGTAAATGAATATTTGTTTATTCACATTCACGTTAAAAATTATATTTTTAACGATAAAATATTCTATTTCAACACATGAATTTCTATTCAGTTCATTTACACAATAAAAATGATATTTTTATTTTTCTAACATATTTTAGAAAATTTCGGCGGCATAACGGTACGATACTAGAAACGGGACGAGGCCTAGCCTTGTCCCCGGTCTAGTGAAGGCCCACGCCATTCACACATCAATCAAATTCACCAAACAACCCAATTCAAATCAAATCATCTAACTAATTTATGCAACCTAACAATTAAACAAACAAGCCATCCATGGTCTGTGGATGACGGGTGTCGGGTGCTGCTAAGCACCGTCTGCATCCTAGTATTTATATATATATAACTAGAAAAAGAGAATTTAGAGTGAGAAGTTCTCACCGATAGCTATCCAATACCACTACTTTTCGTTGATAGAAATCTTCATCATTCCCGCATTTTTGCCATCTTCGTTGCCCGTAGCCACTGCATATATAAAAATCACATTTTTATTTGTACACTTTCAGTTTAAAAATCATATTTTTATAATCACTTCATATATTTAAAAATCGAATTTTTACTACGCTACTAAATAGATAAAAATTCTATTTTTACTACGATGTTATATAGATAAAAAATTTATTTTTATCCCGCTATTCTTCATACAAAGATTTCGCCTTTTCAATTTCAAAACTCTAATCTTTTATAGTTTAAAGCTCTTTTCTTTTATATTTTAAAAATCACGCCTTTTCACTTTTAAAAATCACGTCTTTTCACTTTTAAAAATATCGTCTTTTCACTATTAATGTATAAAGATCCCATTTTTATTATCTATATAATATGAAAATTATATTTTCAACCTATACATACGATAAAAATTATATTTTTAACTTCTACATATAATAAAAATTATATTTTTATAACTCTACAATATAAAAGATTATATTTTTCTCTCGCTACTTTGAATAAAAAGATTATATTTTTCTCTGAAAATAAATAATAAAAGTTAATAAAACTCACCTTTTCAGATGGGAGGAGGGGATTCAGACCAACACTGGTTGGCGCAGGTCGTCCGGGAGGTTGCTGGGGCGTCGCGGTTGTCACCGATGGTCGGAGGTGGGCCCGAGGCGGCTGGGCAGCGGGCTAGAGGGGGTCACGGCTCGAATTTGAAGGCGAAAAGAGTGGGGTCGCAGCAGGCGAAGGTGGGGCCTGGGGGGTCGCAGCGTCGGTGTAGGCGGTCGGAGGCGGGGGGTTTCAGAAGAGGAGGGAGAGGAGAACGAGTGGAGGAGGTCTCGAGGTGGAGGAGAAGGGGGAAGAGGGGCGGAGGACCCCTGGGGGTCGGCACAAGGGCGCGGCGGCCTTGGTGGCAGCGGCGGCGGCGGTCTTGGCCCCCCCGTCGTTCGCCCTTTTTTTTCTGATCGGTATGAAGAGGAGAGAGAGAGAAAGAGGGGTGAGGTGTTATTATATTTAATTATTTAATTATTTTTAATTCTCCTTTAAGTTGACTTTTTATTTCGACCTCGAAACGAGGCCCACTGCCTGTCGTCCATAGCGTATTACCCCCATTCCGAACACAATGGGATATGAATCGTAGGCTGATTCGATCGTTACCATCAGTTTCCGTTGAATTTACATATAACTCTTTATATTGAATTTGAGCGCGCATTTCAATTTACCGGGGTCACATACTAACTAGAAAAATTCCAGAAAAATATTTTCTAGCTTTGTATTGACGATACGGTCCTAAAAAACTAGTTTCATCGAATTCTGAGACCGTTGGAAAAATGGCCATTTTTCAGTCGATTAAAATCAACTAAAACTGGTCAAACGCGTTTTCCTTTGCCACGCTCACATATTGATTCGAAAAATTATGAAATTTGAAACCTAGCAATAATTTAACATCACGGACCCAACAAAAGTGGTTTCGTCGAAATCCGAGGTCGTTTGCAAAATTTCCATTTTTAAGGGCCTGAATTCCATAGCGACTATTCAGAATTTTCAACTGGACATATCTTTTGATTCCCACTATGAAATTTCGATTTTTCGGATTCATTGGAAAGATATTATCAATTAGATCTTAATGCTTTTGGTTTCACTAAAATTCGGATTGTTTTGCACCCGGTACATTCAATTGAAGTTTGAAATCGAATTATCGAACTACCGCGCCATTTTCAATTCCTTTTATAATTATATATAAATATTTATATTCTAACGACGACGTATATAATATATATGCTCGAATCCCATTCAAAAAGAATTTCTCATCGATATTATTTAAAATAATCTATTTTAAATGTTCAAAATTCGCTAAAATTGCAAAAATAAATTTTTTAAACTGGCCCAGATTTTCAGGTTATTACAGCTATGGAGCTGAAGATGGATCTTATCATTTCTATTATGCTGTTCAGACTTCATTTAGTACATTATGTTTTATTCCAATGTAGACATTTTATATTAATCTGAAACTGTATTATGTACTAAGTATGATCCTACTATGCTGTGTAACTCTGATGATATATTATTCCCAGTGTAATTTGATGTACATTTTCTGCTGTATTCTATATTTATGTTCTATTATTATTGTTTATGTGTTATATTCCAATGATTATCCTTGCTTTCGTACTACGGGAGTTTGGGGTTATCACAGTTAGTATTAGAGCCATGGTTAAACTTAGCTCGGAATATAACATATTAACAAACTCATCAGAAATAGAATCAGCAGAATTCTAAAATGAATAACTCATCATAAATAGGTCTAGTAATGTCCTAGAATGAGCATAGCAGAATAAAATTCACCCCTATAGATTCATTTACACTTAATTATATGTCTCTATACTTTACAATATCCTTTCTGTTGGCCTGACTCTTTGTCTGCTATTTGCAGACATAATAGAAAATGAGTGGCAGAAACAGTGGAAGTAATTAATGGTTCACCAATCTAATGAGCCAATCGTGCTCCCACAACCAGAACCAGATCTAGAAGCTCTAATAAAGAGGTATCGAAATCTGGGTGGAGTACCATTCTCGGGCAAAGAATCAGTTGTTGAAACACAAGCATGGATGCGTTCTTCTAAGAGAATTTTTGAAGGCTTAAAGCTGAGAGATGATCAGAAGAGATTAATAGAATCTTGGGCACTCAAAGGCGAAGCTTTAATATGGTGGGAAACGGTTACTGAAGAAAATCCAGAAGGTAATATTAGCCGGGATAGATTTAAAGAAATGTTCACAGAAAAATTTATTCCTCCAGAAGCAACTGAGCGACTATATAATGAGTTTTATAATCTAAAACAAGGAGATATGACCATTCGGGATTATCAGAATAAATTCAATGAACTTTTTCGCTTTGCCCCAGAACTAATTCGATATCCTATAAGGAAGAATCTGAGGTTTATCCACGGACTTCAAAAGAAATACGAAGGTAGAGTACTTGCTCATGTGAATCTTCCTTTTTTTTGAGATGGCACAATTGGCTTATCGCTATGAGTATATTGATGAGCAACATGGTTCGGAAGATGAAGAGGAAAGCAGCTATAGCAACAAAAGGAAGTTTGAAACTGATAGCCCTGAGGTAAGTACGAGCCTGAGGTCAGTAACTAAAAGCTGATAAGAAAAGGGTTATATCCAAGAAGAAACCATTAACGACTGTTATATGCAATAATTGTAATAAGCCAGGGCATTTGTTAAGGAATTGCAAATCGTCGAAGAAATGAAAAAATGATGGATCTAAATCCAATAAACAGTTTCAAGAGAACAGACAATGCAATCTTTGCCATAAGCCAGGTCATGTAAAGCAAGATTGCCGGCTTTTGAAAATGACCAAGGAGGCTCAAGTCAATAGCACGACAGAAGCTCCAACACCCTCAACTAGTCAGAAAAGGGAAGATGTTTTGGAAGGCACTCTTTCTATCAAGAATATTCCTGTCACAGTATTATTTGATACAGGTGCATCATGAAGTTTCATTTCGAGTAATACTGTCAAGAAGCTAAATTTGAAAACGAGGGATCTTAAAGAATCGATTAGTGTACATAATCCGGTCGGTGGTTCCCTTGTTCTCGGTTTATATTGCAGAGTGCCGATCTCTTTTTCTTGTTATCAGTTCCCTATTAATTTGATCGTCATGGATTTTCCTGACTTCAATGTTATTCTTGGGCTGGAATGGTTAATGAGATATGAAGCCAAGGTTAAATGTGCCGAAAGAATCGTTAAAGTTAGAATGAAGCTCGGAAATGTTTTTATACCTTGCCATGGATCAGATTCCGATAGAAAAGAATTTTGGTCTGCACTTGAAGTTACCCCCACTGCTCTTGAAAATATTCCTATCGTCAAAAATTATGCGGATGTGTTCGAAGAAGTTGATAGCTTACCTCCGCGAAGAGAAATTGACTTCAGGATCGATCTAGTTTCGAATGCAAGTCCAGTGGTGCATCCTATTTGAAGAATGATCCAGAAAGAGAAAGAAGAATTAGGTAATCAAACTAAACAGCTCTTATGGAAAGGTTTGATCAGGCCTAGTTTTTCAAATTGGGGATGCAGCAGTAGTGTTTGTTCCAAAGTCAGATGGTACTCTCAGATTATGTGTTGATTTACCGAGACCTCAACAAGCAGACACTTAAAAATAAATATCCATTGCCCCATATAAATGATTTATTGGATCGTTTGAATGGAGTAAAAGTGTTTTCTAAAATGGACCTAGCTACAGGTTTCCATCAACTGCGGATTGCCGAAGAATGTGTTCCTTTAACAGCTTTCAAAGGTCCAGACATATTTTATGAGTGGTTGGTAATGTCGTTCGGCTTATGCAATGCTCCAACTTATTTTATCGATTTAATGAATCGAGTATTCCGCGATGTCTTGAATAAATTTGTACTGGTTTTCATTGACGACATCTTAATCTTCTCCAAGTCAACTGCCGAGCATGAAAAGCATCTGGAACAAGTTTTGGAAATTCTGAGAAAGAATATATTAAAGGCCAAATTTTCTAAATGCATATTCTGGCAAGAAAAAGTGAAGTTCCTCGGTCATGTAGTATCGAAGGAACGAATTTCAGTGGATCCCAGTAAAATCACAGCCATTCAAGATTGGAAGCAGCCTAACACTCCTACCGAAGTCAGAAGTTTCCTAGGATTGGCTGGCTATTATCGGAAATTCGTTAAAGATTTTCCAAAGCTATCTTGACCATTGATGAAGCTTACCAAGAAACATACAAAGTTTAATTGGACACCTGAATGTGAGGCAGCCTTCCAAGAGCTGAAATTGAGGTTGACCACTGCTCCCGTGTTGACCATTATTGATGGCAATCAAGATTTGATCATTTATACAAATGCTTCTATCGAGGGTATTGGTGTAGTGTTAATGCAAAGAGGCAAAGTAGTTGCTTATGCTAGCCATCAGTTGAAGCCGCATGATAAGAGAACCCTACTCATGATCTTGAGTTGATGGCCATCGTGTTTGCTTTAAAGATATGGAGGCACTATCTTTTGGGTGAGAAGTACGAATTATATATAGATCATAAATCCTTGAAGTATCTGTTCACCCAAAGGGACTTGAATTTGAGGCAACAACGTTGGTTAGAATTTCTTGCGGCCTATTATCTGGACATCTTGTATACTCCAGGGAAAGCCAATGTTGTAGCCGATGCGCTCAGCAGAAAGAATGCGGTCGTCGCCAATCTTATCATCGCCAATCTCATCATTACACCTACATTGATTGATAAGATCTCTGCTCTCCAGAAAGATGATGAATTTATTCAGAGAATTAGTAAAGGAGTTCGGGAAGGCGAACCCTCGAGTTTCCAGATTGATTACAAGGGAGTTCTGAGGTTAAAAGGCCGAATTTGTGTCCCGAATATCCCTGAGCTCAGAAGAGAAGTAATGGATGAATGCCATAAATCCAAGCTTTGTATTCATCCAAGGGTGAGCAAGATGTATCATGATCTCAAGCGTACGTTCTGGTGGAAATCTATGAAAATAGACATTTCCATTTATGTCAGTAGGTGTTCTAATTTCCAGCAAGTCAAGAGTGATCAACGAAAACCTGCCGGATTGTTACAACCACTAGAGGTTCCAAGTTGGAAATAAGATCAAATTTCCATGGATTTTATTGATGGCTTACCCCGAACAGGAAAGGTAATGACAGTATTTGGGTGATCGTTGATCGTTTCACGAAGTCTGCCCATTTTATTCCTGTTGGATCAACTAGAACAGCTCAAAGTATGACGAAAATTTATTTCAAAGAAATTGTCCGACTACACGGAGTTCCCAGTAGCATTGTTAGTGATCATGATCCGATATTCGCTAGTAAATTCTGGGAAGCATTCCAAGAAGAGTTGGGAACAAAGTTAAATCTGAGCATCGCATATCATCCTCAAACAGATGGTCAGACTGAGAGGGTGAATCGTATACTGGTAGACTTGTTGCGAGCATGTATTCTGTATTTTGGTGGGTTATGGGAAGATCACTTGCACTTGGTTGAGTTCTCCTATAATAACAGTTACCAAGCAAGCTTGCAAATGTCACCATTCAAAGCGTTGTATGGTGGACCTTGTAGATCTCCCGCATGTTGGGTAGAACCAGGCAATAGACTAGTATTGGGTCCCGACATGATTCGTGAAGCTTCGGATAAAGTTGATTTTATTAAGAATCGATTACTAACAGCTCAGAGCCGACAGAAAAGTTATGCAGATTCAAGAAGAAGGGATTTGGAATTTGCTGTTGGAGATTATGTATACTTGAAGGTTTTCCCATTGAGAGGAGTAGTTCATTTCGGGAAGACTGGGAAGTTGGCTACTAGATTCATTGGTCCATTCCCTATTCTAGTAAGAATTGGAACTCTCGCTTACAGGGTTCAGTTGCCTGACTGGTTGCCAGGGGTACATGATGTATTCCATGTGTCTCAACTTCGAAAGCATGTACATGATCCAGACTTGATTGTGGAGGAAGCTGCACAGCAAGATTTGGAGATTACCCCGAGCTTAGCAGTAAGAAGGGAGATGGTAAAGATCATTGGCAAAGAAACCCGAGTTGTGAGGAACAAAAGAATCCATTTAGTCAAAGTGCAGTGGAGCGGAGATCCTAGAGACTGTACATGGGAGACCGAGGATAGCATCAAACAGGCATATCCCCATTGCAGAGTGGATATCTCTGATTAGCTTTGGTGCAAGGTATATTTACAATATTTTACATTTTCCGTTTTGTTTCCTACTTTACTGTTGTTTCCTTTTCGGGGACGAAAAGCTTTTAAGTGGGGGAGATTGTAACAACCCGAAAAATCAGAACCAATTTAAAATTTTTATTTTGGCTATTTTATTGAATTTTAAATAGTTAAAATTATTTATTTTAAATAATGACAATTAAAAATTTATTTAAATCGAGGTTATGACGAATATATTTATTTTAATTATAAAAGGAATTGGAAATAGCGCGACAGTTTGAAAATTTCAATTTGAATTTTGACTGAATGTACAGGACGCAAAATAAATTGGATTTTAGTAAAACCAAAAATATTTAAATCTGCTTAATAATATCTTTCCAACGAATCCGAAAAATTGAAATTTCATAGCGGGAATTAAAAGTTATGGCCAGTTGAATATTCAGAATAGTCGCAATGGAATTTAATATAATATATAGCCCGTATAAATAGCCATTTTGCAAACGACCTCTTTTTTTGACGAAACCACCCTGGTTGGATCCGGAATGTCAAATTATTGCAGGATTCCAGTTTTTATAATTTTTGGAATTAATATGTGAGCGTGGCAAAAGAAAATGTGTTTTGACAGTTTCAACATTTTTCAAACGGTCTCCAAATTCGACGAAATTAGTTTTGTTAGGACCATATCGACAAATGTACGTATCTCTAGATATAATTTTTCTGGAATTTTTGAAAGTATGTGGCCTCGGTAAATTAAAATGTACATTCAAATATAATATTAAATGTTCTATATTTTAATTTGGAGAATAACTGACTGAAACAGTCGAATGGGATTACGTAACATATTCCATCGTGTTCGGAATAGGGGTATTTAGCTTGGAATGACAGTCGTTGGGTTTGAATTGGAGTTCGTAAGGATAACGGGCTTTTTGGAAAATTAGAAAGTTTAATAATATAATATTATAAATATTAAAATAATCTAAACCCTATTCATTCATTGTGCCCGCCGCCATCAGTACACGTTAATGGACTAAACTGTTCGAAACTTCATCCTCAAATATCTCACACACCACTTAACGAAATTTAGCAATCCTTTAGAGGATTTTATAGAGAATTTCGAGAGCTTCGCATCCATACCCATATCAACCCAAACCGTCGCATGTGCATCGAGAATCAGGCCTCCAAAGTTGCCCCGCCTCGTACGTTCCTGCGCCACCGTGCCAGTTACATGCCGCCCCTAGCCCCTCTACGTCACGTAATTTGATCGACACCACCTTCCTCCAATCGACTGGAAAATCCAAACCTAGATTTGAACCTGAAAACTGATACACGGCAGTTCATAATTCAGAGGTTTGCGGCGCTTTAAAACTATTACAAAGTTAATTTTATCGAATAAGAATTCATATCTTTTTCATATGTTGTCCAAATCCTGTGAAACCAGAGATACTGGACTCATGGCGTCGTACACGACATTCTAAAAGAGACCGAAGAATTTTTGGAGCTACCTACAATTTCAGAAGGAATAAAAAGCAAAGTGAGATTTCTGAATCCGAAAATAATTGAATAAAATTATATTAGGTTGCAGACGGAGTTTAAAAACTCCCGACACCCGTCGTCCACGGACCATGGATGACTTGATTGTATTGTGGTGTGAATTGGATTGTGATTTTGGTTATTTGATTTTGGTTGAAACGAAATCGATCATGTTTGGGGAAAATTCATTGTATTGTAGAAAAAATTTGCATTAGGAAATATGACCCTCGTATTGCCGCGAGGCCTGATTAGCGCGAGGAGCCATACTAGGGACGGTGCCAGTTTTAATTACCCTGTCGTTATAGTGTCGAAATTTTCTGAAATATTTATGTGTTGTAAATTATTCATGTTATAATATAAAATTGGTTGAATAATAAAGATTAGATTTTTATTGTATATTAAATTAAAAATGATCATTAGTTAAATAAAAATGTTCATATATTGAAATTTACATTTTCAATGTCAGTGAACAATTAAAAATGATCATTAGTTAAATAAAAATGTTCATATATTGAAATTTACATTTTTAATGTTAAAGAACAATTAAAAATGATCATTTGTTAAATAAAAATATTCATATATTGAAATTTATATTTTTAAAGTTTATGAACAATTAAAAATGACCATTAGTTAAAAAAAATGTTCATATATTGAAATTTACATTTTTAATGTTAAGAAACAATTAAAAATGATCATTTGTTAAATAAAAATGTTCATATATTGAAATTTACATTTTTAATGTTAATGAACAATTAAAAATGATCATTAGTTAAACAAAAATGTTCATATATTGAAATTTACATTTTTAATGTTAATGAACAATTAAAAATGATCATTAGTTAGATAAAAATGTTTATATATTGAAATTTACATTTTTATTGTTAATGAACCATAAAAATAATAATAAACATTGTTATATAAAAATGTCTTTTAATGTAAATGAATCATTGAAAAGGATTCATTATTTGAAAACATGTCATGGCAATTAAAATTACAAGTAAAGAATGGTACATTAAAAAGCTTTGTTTTAACAAAATGTTTTTACATTAAAAATCACATGTTTAATGTAAGTAGGATTCATTGAAGATGTTTTATTTTAACATGTATATGAAGAATAATGGTTTAAGATCGTCGAACGAATTATATTTATATTTATATATATAAATATAAATTAAAATAAAACGAATCGCGCTGCTGTAGTTCGCGATTTGGAATCGTAATTTCAAACGATTATACCGAGAGATCCAACCGTCGGATTTTCCCAAAACTGGAACCGTTGGGTTCGCTTTGGAAAGTTCTTTCCAACGATATAAAATTGCTAAGATCCAACGGTTAGATTTTGAGAAATGTGTAAATCAAATTTTGACGACAACAGCGCCAGGGCCATGTAATGACCCGAAGCGTCGTTTAATTAAAAATGGCTAATTTTATATAAATAAAAATAGCGATAAATCATTATAAAATATTATAAATGATATGGAATGAAAAGAATTGATTTGAATTTTATATATTCGCTAGTTATTAGAAAAGACCGAGTTAATTCTCATTTCAAATAATTGACCGACGATTAGAAGTCGAAGATTTAAAGACGGTGATCGAAGACCAGCGATCTTCATATCGAATGGATGACTACTGATGCCCTGGATTGGTTATCTCCCAGGAAGGGGTTACAGTGGTAGTTGTCCGAATGTACTTGTTGATTGTCCGGATATGCGAGAGCCTCTCTTCCGTATTGGACATATGGAATGAGGAATAAGATGTCTCCGGTTTCGTTCAGACCCAGAACGGACTTGTAAATGGATGTATGTCTGACATTGGATTTTATTCTATGCTGATTGATTTCTATTTAATATATATCTTCTTGGTGGAGGAGAATTTATTCTCTTGCTTAACACCCTTCTCTGAGACGTACGAGCTCAGAGGTTATATATTGGTAGACGTCAGTCGCATGGCGTGAATTGTCAATGTGGCATGCCAAGATGTAAATGATCAAGACTTATTATTGAAAACAGAGCCTTGTGGTTGATGATCAAAGCACAACTTTAAATAAGCATAGCTTTGTGTATAACGTTACTTCACGAGCCTCACACCTCGGTATGAACCAGAAACGGGAGAGGACTGCAGGGAGGACATACGTTTCTTTTTAGCTAGGAGTGGTGTCATGATATGGAGCCCAGACATTTTTACTTATGTGGATGATGGAATGAGGCGCCTCGGATTTGAGTCCCTAGTGGCTCTATATTTACTCCCCATAGGGCGGGGAAACGTATTATTCAGGCATTATTAATCCACTAAGGTATTTGTGGACTGGCCCTGAAATTCCAAGGTGCAGTTGCGGCTGATCCTGAGACATGGGCTAGATTGTCTCGAATTCGGTAAGGACGATCCCTTGCCTTGGTTCATGATGGAAATCCAACTTCCAATAGACACATGTGATTTTGAATGCAAAACTAGTATGGGGACATAGTATATGGTAGTTATGCCGTCTATGATTGATATATTATGATTGAAATGTTTTTGAAACATATATACACTAATAATAATATCAAATTCGTTTTATCGTATCAAACATTTTTTACCATTATAAGGTAAAACTCTATCCTTCGGTTTGTGTTGCATTGTGTGATGAGACTTGAGTCTTATAATGGTTTCATTTTTCTAAAAAGCATTGTGTTGTTTAACGATTTACTTTATTTATGCACTGGCAACCCAATGGAGTAAACCCGTTCCACGTTAGTGGCATGGTCCTATGATTAGCCTTATTATTAAATAGGTTAAATAAGATTTCCCATACCAGTCCCATGACTGACTCGTAGTTTGTTTCACTTTGCAAACTCGGGTGCTCTCTTTTCCACACGGGAAGCCTTGCATACAAGTTTTAGCAGACTCATTCTGGATAGCTGTGGAGCTGAAGATGAATCTTATCATTTCTATTATGCTATTCAGACTTCATTTAGTATATTATGTTTGATTCTGCTGTAGGCATTTTATATTTATAAGCTGAAACTGTATTATGTACTAAGTATGATCCTATTATGCTGTGTAACTCTGATGATATATTATTCCCAGTGTAATTTGATGTACTTTTTCTGCTGTAATTCTATATTTCTGTTCTGTTGTTATTGTTTATCTGTTATATTCCAATGATTATCCTTGCTTTCATACTACGGGAGTTTGGGGTTATCACACTTATAGCTTTTGGTTTTATAAGTAAGAGTTTAATTGCCTGACAAATAGGTACATATTTATGTTATGTTTTGTTTGCGTGATTTTATGTCCTAGATATGGGTTGCCGCATGGCTTTTGCTTTCTTTTTAAGTTAAGTGAGGCCTTGTGAGACATTTGAAATTTTTCGGATCGAGCAACGCAAGGGAAGTGTTGCCAATTTTTTTCGAAAACTTCTAGTGTCAGAAAAATTTAACAAAATTTTGGTAAAATGTTTTTGAAGTAAAATTTATCGGTTTATAACAATCTTCTTAACTTATGATTTCGGGGACGAAATGCTTTTAAGGGGGAAAATGTAATGAACCAGGATTTTAATAATGGAATATTTAATAAATTTAAATAGTTTAAATGATTAATTTAAGAGTTAACGACTTGGAATTTTTTTAAGTAAGGAATTGAACATTAAATTTACATGAAAATGAAAATGAAAATCTTGAATGTAAAATCAAGTTAAGTTCAATTTGAAGCTATATAAAATTCTATTTGAATATATATGATAATAATAATTTATTAACAATGGATTTAATTGCTTTGAAATCGATTTATATTTTATCAACTTGATTTGAAACGTGAAAATAGTCATTTTTCAAACAACCTTGGATTTCAACGAAACTAATTTTATAAAATCCGTAATGGTTAATTATTCTAAAATTTCCAATTCGTGTCAATTGGAGTTGTTTCTGATCGTATGCGATATAAACGCGTATCGATTTACGATTTGAAATTAAAATAATGTTTTTAAAAACAATCTCGAAATTTGACGAAACCAACTTTACCAGAATTGTTATATTAAATTATTGTAGAATTTCAATTTTCATAACAATCGGGTTTTGTATGTGTTCGTGTGAGCTATAAACGTTTAACGGTGGTAATGTGAGAATTTGAAATAATAAACTATTGAATTCCTTTTGCCCATAACGGTACAAATTTCCTCTTCTAAACCCAGTGACTATTCTTCCTACTGGAAACAACTGCCACTTACTTGAATCTTCAAAAAAATTATAAAATCGAATAGTCCATGAAATTAAATGATTTTGATCCGTTGGAATTGTACGAGAGGGAACTACATCCTTTTATGTTTCCATAGGGCCCGACACAATTTTACTGAAACTTGAATTGGAGCAGCGCGGCTATGGTTGGCTCTTATCGAAGCAAGGGGAAGCCAGAGGTGAGGCGAGAAGGTAGTTGAGCTCATGGTAGGAAGAGATGTCGATTTGTGAAGTTTAGTAGGGTTCGCTTGCATAAGATGTCGCACATTCTATGCGTGGCTGCAAAGGGGTTCAAAGTCGCAATTTTTTATGAGTGTTTTGGTAGAGGATCTTGGTGATGAACACTAAGAAGAGGAGAAGGGAAGGTCGGTGAAGGTGGCGGCGTGGATTTTCATGAAGTAGGGAAGGAGAGATCTACGCTAGAAGTCATGGCCATGAGTTGACGGGTTTATTTCGAACGAGGAAGAAGGATTATACATAGTGATTAAGGTTAACTAGTTTTAGTTAATGATGTTTTAATTTAATCAAAACTTGTAACATACGTATATATTTCGTACTTTGTCAAATTTAGGCAAAACAAAATCCGTTGGAATCGCACCTTCGAATACTATGTGTAGGAACTTGATTGGAGTGATTAGGAGCTCACTGGAATTTTATTTAATTTTAAACGCTCGTTTAAAATTAGATAAAACGACGAGAAATCATTAAATTGGAATGAATGGTGAGTTAACTCTCATTCTTTCTGGAATACTTTCTAATATTATTATTTTGTGTAATAACATTCATTGTTGTTAGTATAAATTGTGTGCTTGGACGATTATTGCTTTGTTGATGATTGTCGATATTTAAATATCCGTCACCTTAAATGAATTAGATTAGAATTTCTACTTCATAAACATTTATTAAATGATACTATGAGTTGTGATGCAGGAAAAACAGGTTGGAGGGATTCAATGGGATTCCTCGTTATTTTGTATGTTAATTGCTTTCATATTATTTATGTATGAATGTTTAACCCAAGTAACATTAAAATCTATTTGGATGTTAATTATTGAACTGAAATTCGATACTGATATGTTATTAATCAATAATCAATATTGATTAAGTGATTGGCAGTAGATGACCTAAATCCAACTTTTTAGGACGCTGATTCGCCATTAGGCGAATTGACTAAGTTAAAGGTATAAAATTTATTTTTACAACTAAAGCAAGATTTTCAAATTTTATTATTATATAAATTATAAAAAAATAGAGATTTATAACTAGATATATTAGATTTTATAGAAGTAATTATAAATTGATTTATATAGCAAGTTTTTGTATTTTAAATAAGTTTTATAAGCAAGTAAGTCAAAAATTAAACTAAGGGTTAAAAGTTTGGAATAATATTTTATATGAAACGATTTAGTGGGATTATATTAAATTAATTTATTCATTAATTAATTTAAAGGGTAGGATTAATGGAAATTAGTTAACTATGTTTCCAAGTTGACTAAGTCAACTGTTTTAATTGAAATTGGTTATTAATTAGTTTCAAATTGATGTAATAGAAATAGTTTGACAAACAATTGTCTAAACTTAATAAAGGTTCATAAAAGTTAATTATTATTTTAATAGCTATTTAAAAGTGATAACTATGGCCTTGCCAAAAAAAGCGATTAACTATTTATTTTAGTTAATAACGAAGTAAATTACTTTTACTTTAGTAAATGTTGTCGTTGATTATCATTTTGATTAATAATAATTATAGTGATACCCTTTTTAGAATGGAATTCATCAAAGGAACTATGAATTAGTTTGTTTATGAATGCCTGCGTTATAAATGAGTTTTACAATTGGGGATTTTGGGTCATAAAACTTAACTAAGCTTTATAATCAAGCTTTATGAAGTTATTAGACCTTGTTTTATGACAAAATGAGTTTGTAAGTGATTTTAGTTGTTTTGAACAAGTTTAATAACTAGTTTTGTTGAACTTGTAAATGACGTCGAAAGGATATTGGATATCGGAAATTAAATATATCGAAGTTTGTTTTTGAAAAACAAAAGGGTACTTAGATTACATAGAGAAGTTATAGAGAAAGGAATGAGTTGTTTCCAAATAACAACAACGTATCAATAATGAATTCTACACGAACCAAAACCTACAAAACAACTCAAACTAAATAAACCACAACATTACAACAAAACAAAAACAATAGACTGAACTAACATTCTAAAACATTGTATTACACAGAGCTCCAGGAACCATGAAACGGTTCAGCAACAACTGAGCTAAGGAACAACTCCAAGTTCCCAAAGTTGCATCAAAAGAAATTCTACCAGAATTCAACACACTTCAAAAAAAGATCACCTGAGAAGATTAACCCTATCTCTGACTACAACATCAAACTCCAAAAACAACCTCCAATGTAAAGTCATAACCAACATACCCACACTATAAAAAACAAACTTCCCGACACTTCAGAAAAACCAGGCAGCCAAGCAAGAAGTCAACCCAACTGACAGACCCCAAAACAAAAGAGGCAGAAAAACAGAGATAACAATCAAAAGAGAAAAGTTATCTTTTAGTAATACCTCCAATCAGAACACTCCCAGGATTTCCTGCTTCCTCTTTGGCTTTTTTAGATTTAGACCTAGTTTGGATTTGGGATATCATTCTTACCTATTCAGGATTGGTCTCCACTAGTGATTCACCACTCATATTTTGATTTCCACTTTTAAACTTATTTGATTTTAGCTTAGATCTTATCCTCTTAAAGTTGCTCGAGGAACTATCTGATTCTTCCATCAATGAATTCCTACTTGCAGTTTCAACTATACTTTGAAACTCTCCACCATCTTCAATATCAATTTTTCTAACCTCTGCATGTATATCTGGTGTAACCTAAGACTTATTATTCATTCTTCCTGGACCATTATCTTTTACCTGAATCCCCTCATCAATCTCCTTATCTACCATTGCCTCAAATTTCTATCTTTACCTGAATATACAGCTTCTTTAAAATTATCATGCTTATCCTTATTCAAAACATGCATGCATATATTAGATTCTGCAAGAACCTTAAAAGGATTAATCTTTCTAGGTGCAACATTATGAGCTATAAAAACATTCTCTTTAGAAGAAATTCCCATTCCATTAACCCTCGCTAACCCTAAATCTTCTTCCTTTTATGATGAATTTTCCATTGAAACTTTGCTACTAATATGAGAATCGTTCTTTTCTGCGAGCATATTAACATCATTCTTCTGATTGTCCAACATAATATCAATATCCATCCCACTATTAAAATGTTTACTTTCCTTAGGAATCCAAACCTTTGATGATTTACACATAACAGTGGAATGACCAAAAATTCTGCAGTTGGAACATATAGATGGTTTCCATTCGTATTCCACCCATTTCCATACTACTAGGAAAGTTAAGATCATAATTTACTTCAACCAAAATCCCAGCATATGAAATACAAATTAAATGCTTTGTAATACTGCTTAGTTTTAGGGATTTCCTAATATAAAGGCAATTCTACTTAAAGCTTCTACCGTCCAGAAGTCTAAATTCAAATTAGGAAGTCGTATCCAGAAAGGAATTGAATGAAGAAATTTTCAGGTTAATTACATAACAGGTATCCATTTTCTCATAAAAATTAAACATTTGTTGTAGTAATAAGGGCAACAGCTAGTATCCTATCATAGTCTTCAATATTATCACACTTAATTATAAAGAAACCATTTTCTATAGTGAATAATCGATAACTTCTTCTTATATTCCAATTCCTATCAATATAATCCTTTAGGAATTTGTAATATGGCTTACTTCTAAAAACATAAAAGACTATGGAGTTATTCCTTTTTTTCCTTCCTTCATTAGTTTGATTCTCATCAATAACTGCTAGCATAATGTTATTTTCAGTAATTGTTCGATGTAGTTCAGCTGAATCAAATTCATATGCGACCTATTCTCAGACGCAATAAATCCAAGCCTTGGATTGAACTAAATTAACCCTATTTGCAGTAGACTATATTAATATTTGGAAATTGAGTTTTTGATTTAAGATCTGGAACATACAAAATACCTTGGCTAGGAGAAATCCTAAGCTCTGCATGTAACTGAGAAGGATCCAAATCCGAAGGAATGGCTGCTCGAAAATCAGAATCGAGGCTGGAGACGATTTTGTCTTGAGATTTTGAGAACGGAAAAGACGAAGTTGGCATGGACACAGGATGTTCTCAAACTATCGAAGTTAAATATTCATGAAAAAGTTAATAGATGATTTTAAGCTAAGTTTCAAGTGGTTTGATTTTAAAATCAAACCAGGATTTATAAGATCTGGAGGTTTTAAAGAAAAGGAATCCAAATGTGTGAGAAGAGTTAACTGATTTTTTATAAAGAAATTTATAAGGAATTTTATAATAAATCCAAAAGTTTTATAAACAAGGTTTATAAAAGAGATTTAAGCTTAGACAATGGTTTTAAATAGGCATTTACTTAATAGTTGAATTAAGTAAAAGAACTGTAATTGAAAAAATATTTTCAAAACTACAAAGGAAGACGCTAATTGGATTTATGTAAAGGATTTGAAAATTGGATTTTTGTAATAAATCCAAATTGTAAACGAATGGTATTAAAGAGGTTTAAAGTTTGTGTTTTAGTCAGAGGTTACTTAATAAACGAATTAAGTAAAGGTGGTTAAAATTGAAAGGAGATTTTTCAAATGCAAGGAATGGTCTATAAAACCATATTTAAATAGAATAGTAAATGAGATTTGTGTGATATTATAGATAATACCAACTTTTGAGTTACATACTTTTATCTATCTTAAGATAAGAACGTTGTCGAGTCAAGGTCTGAGAGGTAAATAAAATATCCCAACTTGAACAACTTCATTATTATCTAAGGGATGATACTAGCTTGAAACCGTAGTGATGTTGGAAATAAGTTATTTTATTCACAAGAAATATTGCAACTTTAATTTCCAAGATTTAGACATTTAAATAAAATTGTTGAGTTTAATAGTAAACAATGTATCACTTGACATTGTTTGGTCCAGGTATGAATTGCGACTATACTTATACCATTTGACTAAGTATATAGCGCTACTTTCTAAATAATGAAAATAGTGTTGTTTTTAATACACTTATTCCAAGAAAAAGTGTATGGCTGCAGTTTTCGAAGAATTGAAAATAAGAGGATTTAGGCCCATATTATTTGGGTTTATATAATAAACAATGTGTAGCATGACATTATTTGGGCACATATTAGATTTGATGATTGGACTTATTCTATTAGGTTAAATTTATATAGCGATAATTTTGAAGTAAACGAAATAGAAAGGGGCTTTTGTGAATAAGATTATTCTAAAGAGACAAGTGTAGGGCCATCGGTTTCAAAGTAATGAAAACAAGAGATTTTTTATTATATTTACTTCGTTGAGATAAGTACATCGAATCAAAATTTAAAAATTGATGAAATGATTTAATGAATGGCAATATTTAAAAAGGACTAGTGGTGTCGATGTACTTAACTGTACAGTTTGATTTGATAGTTAACGAACTGATTATCAATAACTATCCCTTTTAACTTATAACGTGTTAGTCCGAGGAGACTGGGATGAGAACTGGACCCAAAACCACTTTGAACCGGCTTTGCATTAGAAAACTTAATTTGCATGTATGCATATGCCTATTATAATGATTTGAAGGCGTAAACCTTCATAGCGAAAAGGGGTGTTCGATGATGTCTCTGGTTATCTACCAGGGTTATACTCGTAGCAGTATGTTCTGGGTTTTGCATGATGCAAGGACTTCTTGTTAATAATCCTAGGGATTATCCCGACATGATGTAGTAATAGAGTGAACTTCAGTTTGTTCTAATCTTGGACGACTTGTATCGACGAATGCCTGACAGCGTATTTTCTACAATCACGTACGCTGATTTTACAAATATACCGAGAATATTGGCAGAGAAGACAACTTTTTAGCTTAACACACGGAATATTTTTGTGAAGGTCATTTAGTGATTGATGGATCTGACAATGTATCATTCGATGAATGTGATATTTCCAAAAGGTAATCATAGCCTCAAACCTCATCAACTGGGAAATGACTGAAATCGAGCATACAACACGGATATTTGAGTCACACCCATTAGGATATATCGTCGCCTGATCTAGATAAATTGCTTGTCCCATTTGTATTCTTCATAATGAATATGGTTGGTCAACAACCGTGGTGGTGATATATTCAGTACACTCAAGTTGAATGAGTGGTCGGTTCTATATTGCTGGGTTGCAAGATGTTCTTGTTGAACCCCAGTGTTTTAATCTCTAGAGGAACACCGATTGGGAGATACTTCCTTACCTAATCATGTATGGATACTCAAATTTCAATATAAGTTGTACGATTTTAGATGTAAATCAACTATGTTGAAAAGTGAGATGCAAGCTTTTCGACTATATTCCTATTTTATTTATGGATTTTAGACATTATTAAAATATCACTGGATTTATAATAAAATTAATTTGGTTATCGTAAGGGAAAAACACATACCACATTAATGTGTGGTCATGTCTTATGAGAGTTCCATTCTTTCAAAAGATTTCAAAAAATTAAGTAAGTTGTTTGTCACATGAGTTTTCTCATTGAAAATAATCTAGACTGATCGAATCCAAGTGATTTTGTGTTCAAAATGTGCTCGGTCGAACTGAGTTGTGAAAACCCGTAACTTCCCCGGTGAGGAAAGCGCGGATAGTACGAGAACAAGCCACAAACAGAACGCAGAAGAAAGAACATTTCATTGTATATTACAACAATGCACCAGAATACAAGAATATACAGAGTATAAATGAATATTACACAGGAATATCAGAGATTTAAATTACATTTAAATACATCGCAGCGGAAAATAATACAATACACAACTAGAAGAGATATACGGATACAAAGCTTTCCGGATATCATTCCAGCTGTAAACCAGGATCCTGTGAATATAAATCTGCAAAGCCAAAACTACTAGCTGCCCATGTCAAAATAAGGGCACCCAGAGTTTAGGTCAAAACAATAAACTCCAGGTCAGTCATGTGACTGGTGTGAGAACTAAAACAGTTGTAAATCTTTATTTTAAAGTTAGGTAAATCAAAGGACCACGTCGTATAACACGGAACGGGTTTCCTCCCAAGAATACCAGTGCATATAAGTAAACAACGCAATGCTTTTCTAAAAATGAAGCTATTATAAGACCCAGGTCCCATCACACAATGCAACGCAGCCGGAGGATAGGGATTTCCCTTATAATATCCAAACATGCTTGGTACGTTTTAAAAATCAAATCATTTGATACTATAATAAGTGTATAGTGTCAAAACAATTTCAATCATAAATATCAATCATAGACGGCATGGGTACCATATATCATGTCGCCATACCAGTTCTACAATTAAAACCGCAATACACATATTGGAAATTGGATTTCCATCATGGTGGCTCCTGATTCGAAAGATCGATCGCGTAATGCAATTCACCACGGCTTACGTCCCAACGAGAGAAAACGTCGTCTGCACATCCGCACATTTGGGACCAGAGTATCACCGCGGCTTACGTCCCAGCAAGAGAAAACACCGCTTACTCTATATATCCCTGAGCACTAAGCTCATCTCGGTCGACCGAATCCACGACACCACTAAGGTGCCCATCCACTAAAAAGCATACTGATCAAACCATCAGTTTACCACCATACCGGGATGTGAGGCTCGCGAATCAACGCTATACACAAAGCCATGCTATATCAGCTGCGCTTTGATCATCATCCACCAAACTTTGCTTTTCAACAAAAGTCTGGATCACTGCATCTCAGCATGCCACACTATCAATCCATATCGTACCACTGATTTCTGCCAATATATAACCTCTGAGCTCGTATGTCTCAGAGAAGGGCGTTATACAAGAGAATAAATTCTCCGCCGCCAAACAAATATATATTTAGCAGAGATCAACGAATACAATATAAAGGAATACAATGTCAGACACACCATCCATTTACAAGTTCGTTCTGGGTCTGAACGAAACCGGAGGCACTTTCCTCGCATATCCATCCATCTCCAAGTACGTCTGGACGACCACCAACTATTTCCATCCTCTTGGGTGTACAGCCCAATCAGGATCGTCAGTAATTATCCCAACGATGTGAAGACTTCCGGTCTTCAACCACCGTCTTCATCTTCGACATATCGTCGAATCGGTTATTCAGAATGGGTATAAACCCGGCCTTTCCGAACAACCCGCGTATATTCAAAATAAATGTTACACAAACACAACATACGCCTCATTCCAATTCATTAGTTACTAACCGTAAATCAGTAAGAGAGCAATTCCCCAAATATTAACCCCGAAGGCCAAAACCAACATCAGATCAATATCCAGGAAACCATTCTTCTTAACTAACCTTCAACTAGTTTCTAAATTTCAATTCTTAGGGAAAGGTTCCCATTAATTTTATCCAAGATAAATTCTTTAAAATTTACCCTTTAATCTTCCTTTGGATGTCATTTCAAACCAAATTATGGTTTTCTAAACTAGTCGGGATTAGCGAACCATACCGAAGTAATTATTTAATTTATTTCCCAATCCCAACTTATTCATCCCATGAAGCAAAACTGGTAATACTCCATATTTGACACCACAGTGTTATCGGTAAAATTAATTACCATTTCACGTTCAAATCTGATTAAAGATTTAACTATCGATTTGGAGCAAAACTGGTGATACTCCATTCTCGCTCATTTTCTAAAGTTGATAATTTAAATTATCAATCCACATTTCAATTTAATTGAAGATTCATTAAAACTCTTTTTACTGGGTTAAAGAACTAGTGTCATTTAAAACACAGTTCACGATAAACCCAAATCACATTCTATTCATTATCGGGTTAAAGAACTAGTGTTATTCAAAACACTGTTCACGATAAACCCACAAATCAATTCTATTTAAAACCCATTTCAAATACGATTTATTTATTTATTTATTTATAAATAAATGGGTTTTAATTTTAATTCAAAACTAGTATATTTCGATAAAAATCTATTTTTATCTTTTCAAATATGGAGTTTTTCATCCCAATTTTTCCCAAATCATTTCTTATGATTTTACACAAATTATTACTATTTTTAATAATTTTATCAAGGCCCGTACAGTCGATTTCCATCAATGGCCATCGAACTGCACTGACAACGACCTTTTTCGAATTTGATTTGGATGTATCTCCAAATCCAACCGTTAGATTTCAAATTTCTAATGTTCGTTAGAAAGCTCTTTTCGATACGAACCCAACTGTTCCGGTTTTAGGAGAATCTGACGGTCGGATCTCCCGTAATGTCCGTTCGAAGTTAATGGTCGAAATTCGCGAACTGCCGCGGCGCGGCGCGTTCTATTCAGGCCATTATATTATATATATATTATATATAATATATACTTCGTCGATTTCTATTGAAAACGAATTTTATAAATCATTTCAAACTTGTTTCAAAAACAATTTGCACCTTTATTTCAAATTTAAATCAAAATTGAATTTTCCCTTATAAATTCCTTTTACATGGTTTTCTATTCGATTCAATTCAAATTGGTTTTCTATTCGATTCAATTCAAATTGGTTTTCTATTCGATTCAATTCAAATTGGTTTTCTATTCGATTCAATTCAAATTGGTTTTCTATTCGATTCAATTCAAATTGGTTTTCTATTCGATTCAATTCAAATTGGTGTTCAAAATATTCGATTTCGAAATCACTTTTCAATATTCATTTTAAAATGAATAAAATCGATATAAATATCGTTCACGTCAAAATGGCGTCAATCTAATCAACACAGCTTCATATATTTCTATTTTCAAATATTCTATTTCAAATATTTCTATTTCAAAATATTTCTATTTCAAATATTTCTATTATCAAAATGTTTCGTTCAAAACATGACTAATCTCAACGGATGAGTACTGTCAACACATGAACCTATATTTTATATTGATAAAGATGTAAATTTTATTATTAAAATATTTCGTTCAACACATGACTAATCTCAACGGATGAGTACGGTCAACACATGAACCTTTATTTTATAATATTCTTTATTTTTCCGATTGGAATGAGGCCCAATCAATTACCATATAAAGTTAATTATATGGATTCCATACAACAAATGTATATAATAGCGACGATAAATAATCAACCATCATCTAAAGTGCACTACACTGTATAGGCATCAAATATAGATATCTAACGCTTATAACAGCCTGTCGATCCATCGACCGGCATATTTAATCAATCAGGATGAGTGAACTTCAAATTTCATCCCAACACCCATGTGGGGTTTCAAACAATCAAACACAGCTTTTATTTGTGCAGTTGGGCGATGTGTAAAATTTATCGTCCCAATCAATGTCAGTCAAATCGGCGTACATAAACAAACCGTCCAGTTTGTAAATGAATATTTATTTATTCACATTCACTATATTCATATTCACGTTAAAAATTATATTTTTAGCGATAAAACATTTTATTTTAACATATGAATTTCTATTCAGTTCATTCTTTAAATAAAATGATATTTTTATTTTCTAACTTATTTTAGAAAATTTCGGCGGCATAACGGCACGATACTAGAAACGGGACAAGGCCTAGCCTTATCCCCGGTCTAGTGAAGGCCCACACCATTCACACATCATTCAAATCCATTCCATTTCACCAAATAATCTAACTAACTATACAACCAAACAAACAAGTCCATGGTCTGTGGACGATTGTGTCGGGTGCTACTAAACACCGTCTGCATCCTATTATATATATAACTAAAAAAATAGAATTTGAGTGAGAAGTTCTCACCTTGGGGATCCACTCCACCGTTCTTTATTTCTGAACGGTTTGAATTTTTGATTCGTTTCCTATCGGTTCCATCACACACTATTCCCCCTGTTCATAGTAAAAATCATATTTTTATTATTCAGTTTTATATATAAAAATCATATTTTTACTCACTCTACTTCTAATAAAGATTATATTTTTATATCAAAGATATTTATATTTTCAAATCAAAGAGGTTTATATTTTCAATTCCAAGAGGTTTATATTTTTCAAAATGATTCTCAAAATCATATTCTAGTTTACATTTAAAAACAATGCTACTTTAATTATAAAAATCAATGTTATTTCTATTTTAAAAACAACGCATATTTTTCTACTTTAAACACAAAGTATATTTTTCCACTTAAAAAAACAAAGTATATATATGTAAAAATTCTCTTTTTAAAACAATTTCATTTTTAAAAATCATATTTTAACAATGCATGTATATTTAAAACAATGCTATTATTTTTTAAAACCATATTTTTATTTTTAAACATCCATGCTTTTATTTTTTAAACATTCATGCTATTTCAAATAAATATCAGATTTTTAGATAATATTATTATAAATAAATTTCAGAGATTTTTTTTCCAATGCTATTTTTTTCTGAATTAATTATAAGGTTTAAAAATTTACATTGCCTGCTGTCTTCTTCTTCCTCATTATCTCGCTCCAGGCTTCGGCCTTCTTCCTCGAACCCGTGCCCGCCCCTGGGGCAAAGAATCGTGGCCCCCACACTAGCTTTGAGGATGATCCAACGACTCCACCCGAAGCGCCCTCTCGAGAGCATCCTCCATCACCCAATAGCCATCAGCTCGCACCCCCGCCTGAGCCAGAAAACCGCGATGAACGGAGCAGCTTTGATGAAGGAATTCTCTCCAATGACGCAGCTAAAGTTGATCACACCTATGCGGATTCGAAGAGCAAAGAAGGGGCCTCGATTTTCGATTTGGAATCACAGTTGAATTCGAAGTGAGATGGGAGAAATTTGGGATTTGTTTTTGGACAATTTGGGATGTTGAAATTTGTGGCGGCGGGTTCTAAACGAAGGGGGGTTAGGGTTTAAAAGGGGAGATTTATAATTATTTATATTATTATTTACCTCATTTTAATTTCTAAAAGTGATTTTCACATTCGAACTCCAACCGAATCCCAACGACTGTCGCCCCTAGCTAATTACCCCCATTCCGAACACAATGAGATATG
Organism: Allium sativum; assembly: GCA_030737875.1. Taxonomy (NCBI): domain Eukaryota; kingdom Viridiplantae; phylum Streptophyta; class Magnoliopsida; order Asparagales; family Amaryllidaceae; genus Allium; species Allium sativum. Next base: position 436,184,148 of record CM060920.1, read on the forward strand.
TCTCGTAACCCCATTCGGCTGTTACAATCAGTTTTCACTGAAATTAAAATATAAATCATTATATTGAATTTTAAACGCATATTTCAATTTACTGGGGTCACATATTAACCCTAAAAATTCCCGAAAAATTATTTTTAGCTTCGTATTGACGATACGGTCCTAACAAAACTAATTTTGTCAAATTCTGAGACCGTTTGAAAAATGGCCATTTTCCAGTCGATTAAATTCAACTGAAACTGGTCAAACGCGTTTTCCTTTCCCACACTCACAATTTGATTCGAAAAATTATGAAATTTAAAACCTAGCAATAATTTGACATCACGGACCCAACAAAAGTGGTTTCGTCGAAATCCGAGGTCGCTTGCAAAATTTCCATTTTTAAGGGCCTGAATTCCATAGCGACTATTCATAATTTTCATCTGGACATATCTTTTGATTCCTGCTATGAAATTTCGAATTTTCGGATTCGTTGGAAAGATATTCACAAATAGATCCTAATGTTTTTGGTTTCACTAAAATCCGGATTGTTTTGCACCCGGTACATTCAATTGAAGTTTGAAATCGAATTATCGAACTACCGCGCCATTTTCAATTCCTTTTATATATATAAATAATTATTTATATTCCAACGATGACCTATATAATATATACGTTCGAATTCTATTCAAAATAAATTTCTCGTCGATATTATTTAAAATAATTCATTTTAAATAATCAAAATTCGCTAAAATTGCCAAAATAAAAAATTTAAACTGGCCCAGATTTTCGGGTTGTTACAATCTCCCCCACTTAAAACTTTTCGTCACCGAAATGGAACAAAGTCGAAAGTGGTTTGATTAATCAACTCTACGTTCGATCTAGTTTTCATTCTCCAAATTTTCAGTTTTTGAGAATTTTCAAATTGTTCAAAAATTTGGCTAACACCCGGAATTTTCGAAAAATTTCGCCATAACCTCCCCTGCACCGGGAGCCACGGGAAAATCCCGAAATTGCCATACAGGCCCTCTGATCTCAAAAAGAAAAAGAAAAAGCCAAGCGGCTAGCCAATCGGCTCATAAAATCATCATCACCCAAACAAAACAGTAAATTATAGTAAACATGTACCTATTTGTCGGGCAAACAAATTTTATTCTCTGCTCTAGCCTCCTTGCTATGACCTGTTCAATGTAAGTACAAGTATATGCAAGCAAATGCGATAAATTTTCAATAAAATTCACTATTTGGTACAATTTGACTAAATGGTTCAAATTTTAGTTAATCCAACAATAATCAACAACACAACCATCAATCAATTAGTTGATTAGCATTTCAAACACATAATTTTGTTATATAGTCAAAAATCACATTTTTGATGCCAAACCACAACAATAGGCCCTATCTAATTTTGGTTCTCACACCAGTCAATAGGAAATATATAAATAACACACCTTCGAAACTCGAACACAAATTCTGATGATGTAGCTACAATCATCGGAATCATCTCCGGGCGACTAGAGTGTGAATCTATATTTATCCAGTATATTAAAACTTCTAATACACGCGAATCAGACGTATATGCAAAATCTATATATACTGGATTGTTCACATCAATATAAAATAAATAATCAAATACGAATAATTGATTTAAATTTTCAAAACAAAATTTGTTTTCACTTTCAAAAATATACTCTTCACACTCGTTCTAGGATGCTACTGATCCCATCTCTAACGAGGCATTCCCGTTGGATATTACTAATCCAATTCTGATGAATTCTTCCGTATGGTTCTAATGTGTCTTGTTCTCTGAGCTTTGTAAACCAAAGCTCTGATACCAACTGTGAAAACCCGTAACTTCCCCGGTGAGGAAAGCGTGGATAGTTCGAGAACAAGCCACAAACAGAACGCAGACGAAAGAACATTTCATTGTATATTACAACAATGCACCAGAATACAAGAATATACAGAGTATAAATGAATATTACACAGGAATATCATAGATTTAAATTACATTTAAATACATCGCAGCGGAAAATAATACAATACACAACTAGAAGAGATATACGGATACAAAGCTTTCCGGATATCATTCCAGCTGTAAACCAGGATCCTGTGAATATAAATCTGCAAAACCAAAACTACTAGCTGCCCGTGTCAAAATAAGGGCACCCAGAGTTTAGGTCAAAACAATAAACTCCAGTTTAGTCATGTGGCTGGTGTGAGAACTAAAACAGTTGTAAATCTTTATTTTAAAGTTAGGTAAATCAAGGGACCACGCCGTATAACACGGAACAGGTTTCCTCCCAAGAATACCAGTGCATATAAGTAAACAACGCAATGCTTTTCTAAAAATGAAGCTATTATAAGACCCAGGTCCCATCACACAATGTAACGCAGCCGGAGGATAGGGTTTTCCCTTATAATAGCCAAACATGCTTGGTACGTTTTAAAAATCAAATCATTTGATACTATAATAAGTGTATAGTGTCAAAACAATTTCAATCATAAATATCAATCATAGACGGCATGGGTACCATATATCATGTCGCCATACTAGTTCTACAATTAAAACCGCAATACACATATTGGAAATTGGATTTCCATCATGGTGGCTCCTGATTCGAAAGATCGATCGCGTAATGCAATTCACCACGGCTTACGTCCCAACGAGAGAAAACACCGTCTGCACATCCGCACATTTGGGACCAGAGTATCACCGCGGCTTACGTCCCAGCGAGAGAAAACACCGCTTACTCTATATATCCCTGAGAACTAAGCTCATCTCGGTCGACCGAATCCACGACACCACTAAGGTGCCCATCCACTAAAAAGCATACTGATCAAACCATTAGTTTACCACCATACCGGGATGTGAGGCTCGCGAATCAACGCTATACACAAAGCCATGCTAAATCAGCTGCGCTTTGATCATCATCCACCAAACTTTGCTTTTCAACAAAAGTCTGGATCACTGCATCTCAGCATGCCACACTATCAATCCATATCGTACCACTGATTTCTGCCAATATATAACCTCTGAGCTCGTATGTCTCAGAGAAGGGCGTTAAGCAAGAGAATAAATTCTCCGCCGCCAAACAGATATATATTTAGCAGAGATCAACGAATACAATATAAAGGAATACAATGTCAGACACACCATCCATTTACAAGTTCGTTCTGGGTCTGAACGAAACCGGAGGCACTTTCCTCGCATATCCATCCATCTCCAAGTACGTCTGGACGACCACCAACTATTTCCATCCTCTTGGGTGTACAGCCCAATCAGGATCGTCAGTAATTATCCCAACGATGTGAAGACTTCCGGTCTTCAACCACCGTCTTCATCTTCGACATATCGTCGAATCGGTTATTCAGAATGGGTATAAACCCGGCCTTTCCGAACAACCCGCGTATATTCAAAATAAATGTTACACAAACACAACATACGCCTCATTCCAATTCATTAGTTACTAACCGTAAATCAGTAAGAGAGCAATTCCCCAAATATTAACCCCGAAGGCCGAAACCAACATCAGATCAATATCCAGGAAACCATTCTTCTTAACTAACCTTCAGCTAGTTTCTAAATTTCAATTCTTAGGGAAAGGTTCCCATTAATTTTATCCAAGATAAATTCTTTAAAATTTACCCTTTAATCTTCCTTTGGATGTCATTTCAAACCAAATTATGGTTTTTTAAACTAGTCGGGATTAGCGAACCATACCGAAGTAATTATTTAATTTATTTCCCAATCCCAACCTACTCATCCCATGAAGCAAAACTGGTAATACTCCATATTTGACACCACAGTGTTATCGGTAAAATTAATTACCATTTCACGTTCAAAACTGATTAAAGATTTAACTATCGCTTTGGAGCAAAACTGGTGATACTCCATTCTCGCTCATTTTCTAAAGTTGATAATTTAAATTATCAATCCACATTTCAATTTAATTGAAGATTCATTAAAACTCTTTTTACTGGGTTAAAGAACTAGTGTCATTTAAAACACAGTTCACGATAAACCCAAATCACATTCTATTCATTATCGGGTTAAAGAACTAGTGTTATTCAAAACACTGTTCACGATAAACCCACAAATCAATTCTATTTAAAACCCATTTCAAATACGATTTATTTATTTATTTATAAATAAATGGGTTTTAATTTTAATTCAAAACTAGTTCATTTCGATAAAAATCTATTTTTATCTTTTCAGATATGGAGTTTTTCATCCCAATTTTTCCCAAATCATTTCTTATGATTTTACACAAATTATTAGTATTTTTAATAATTTTATCAAGGCCTGTACAGTCGATTTCCATCAACGGCCATCGAACTGCACTTACAGCGACCTTTTTCGAATTTGATTTGGACGTATCTCCAAATCCAACCGTTAGATTTCAAATTTCTAATATTCGTTAGAAAGCTCTTTTCGATACGAACCCAACGGTTCCGGTTTTAGGAGAATCCGACGGTCGGATCTCCCGTAATGTCCGTTCGAAGTTAATGGTCGAAATTCGCGAACTGCCGCGGCGCGGCGCGTTCTATTCAGGCCATTATATTATATATAATATATACTTCGTCGATTTCTATTTAAAACGAATTTTATAAATCATTTCAAACTTGTTTCAAAAACAATTTCCACCTTTATTTCAAATTTAAATCAAAATTGAATTTTCCCTTATAAATTCCTTTTACATGGTTTTCTATTCGATTCAATTCAAATTGGTTTTCTATTCGATTCAATTCAAATTGGTTTTCTATTCGATTCAATTCAAATAGGTTTTCTATTCGATTCATTTCAAATTGGTTTTCTATTCGATTCAATTCAAATTGGTTTTCAAAATATTCGATTTCGAAATCACTTTTCAATATTCATTTTAAAATGAATAAAATCGATATAAATATCGTCCACGTCAAAATGGCGTCAGTCTAATCAACACGGCTTCATATATTTCTATTTTCAAATATTTTATTTCAAATATTTCTATTTCAAAATATTTCTATTTCAAATATTTCTATTATCAAAATGTTTCGTTCAACACATGACTAATCTCAACGGATGAGTACTGTCAACACATGAACCTCTATTTTATATTGATAAAGATGTAAATTTTATTATTAAAATATTTCGTTCAACACATGACTAATCTCAATGGATGAGTACGGTCAACACATGAACCTTTATTTTATAATATTCTTTATTTTTCCGATTGGAATGAGGCCCAATCAATTACCATATAAAGTTAATTATATGGATTCCATACAAAAAATGTATATAATAGCAACGATAAATAATCAACCATCATCTAAAGTGCACTACACTGTATAGGCATCAAATATAGATATCTAGCGCTTATAACAGCCTGTCGATCCATCGACCGACATATTTAATCAATCAGGATGAGTGAACTTCAAATTTCATCCCAACACCCATGTGGGGTTTCAAACAATCAAACACAGCTTTTATTTGTGCAGTTGGGCGATGTGTAAAATTTATCGTCCCAATCAATGTCAGTCAAATCGGTGTACATAAACAAACCGTCCGGTTTGCAAATGAATATTTATTTATTCACATTCACTATATTCATATTCACGTTAAAAATTATATTTTTAACGATAAAACATTTTATTTTAACATATGAATTTCTATTCAGTTCATTCTTTAAATAAAATGATATTTTTATTTTCTAACTTATTTTAGAAAATTTCGGCGGCATAACGGCACGATACTAGAAACGGGACAAGGCCTAGCCTTATCCCCGGTCTAGTGAAGGCCCACGCCATTCACACATCAATCAAATCCATTCCATTTCACCAAATAATCTAACTAACTATACAACCAAACAAACAAGTCCATGGTCTGTGGACGATTGTGTCGGGTGCTACTAAACACCGTCTGCATCCTAGTATATATATAACTAAAAAATAGAATTTGAGTGAGAAGTTCTCACCTTGGGGATCCACTCCACCATTCTTTATTTCTGAACGGTTTGAATTTTTGATTCGTTTCCTATCGGTTCCATCACACACTGTTTCCCCCTGTTTATAGTAAAAATCACATTTTTATTATTCAGTTTTATATATAAAAATCATATTTTTACTCGCTCTACTTCTAATAAAGATTATATTTTTATATCAAAGATATTTATATTTTCAAATCAAAGAGGTTTATATTTTCAATTCCAAGAGGTTTATATTTTTCAAAATGATTCTCAAAATCATATTCTAGTTTACATTTAAAAACAATGCTACTTTAATTATAAAAATCAATGTTATTTCTATTTTAAAAACAAAGCATATTTTTCTACTTTAAACACAAAGTATATTTTTCCACTTAAAAAAACAAAGTATATATATGTAAAAATTCTCTTTTTAAAACAATTTCATTTTTAAAAATCATATTTTAACAATGCATGTATATATAAAACAATGCTATTATTTTTAAAAACCATATTTTTATTTTTAAACATCCATGCTTTTATTTTTTAAACATTCATGCTATTTCAAATAAATATCAGATTTTTAGATAATATTATTATAAATAAATTTCAGAGATTTTTTTTCCAATGCTATTTTTTCTGAATTAATTATAAGGTTTAAAAATTTACATTGCCTGCTGTCTTCTTCTTCCTCATTATCTCGCTCCAGGCTTTGGCCTTCTTCCTCGAACCCGTGCCCGCCCCTAGGGCAAAGAATCGTGGCCCCCACACTAGCTTTGAGGATGATCCAACGACTCCACCCAAAGCGCCCTCTCGAGAGCATCCTCCGTCACCCAATAGCCGTCAGCTCGCACCCCCGCCTGAGCCAGAAAACCGCGATGAACGGAGCAGCTTAGACGAAGGAATTCTCTCCAGTGACGCAGCTAAAGTTGATCACACCTATGCGGATTCGAAGAGCAAAGAAGGGGCCTCGATTTTCGATTTGGAATCACAGTTTAATTCGAAGTGAGACGGGAGAAATTTGGGATTTGTTTCTGGACAATTTGGGACGTTGAAATTTGTGGCGGCGGGTTCTAAACCAAGGGGGGTTAGGGTTTAAAAGGGGAGATTTATAATTATTTATATTATTATTTACCTCATTTTAATTTCTAAAAGTGAATTTCACATTCGAACTCCAACCGAATCCCAACGACTATCGCCCCTAGCTAATTACCCCCATTCCGAACACAATGAGATATGTCTCGTAACCCCATTCGGCTGTTAAGATCAGTTTTCACTGAAATTAAAATATAAATCATTATATTGAATTTTAAACGCACATTTCAATTTACTGGGGTCACATATTAACCCTAAAAATTCCCGAAAAATTATTTTTAGCTTCGTATTGACGATATGGTCCTAACAAAACTAATTTCGTCAAATTCTGAGACCGTTTGAAAAATGGCCATTTTCCAGTTGATTAAATTCAACTGAAACTGGTCAAACGCGTTTTCCTTTGCCACGCTCACATATTGATTCGAAAAATTATGAAATTTAAAACCTAGCAATAATTTGACATCACGGTCCCAACAAAAGTGGTTTCGTCGAAATCCGAGGTCGCTTGCAAAATTTCCATTTTTAAGGGCCTGAATTCCATAGCGACTATTCAGAATTTTCATCTGGACATATCTTTTGATTCCCGCTATGAAATTTTGAATTTTCGAATTCGTTGGAAAGATATTCACAAATAGATCCTAATCTTTTTGGTTTCACTAAAATCCGGATTGTTTTGCACCCGGTACATTCAATTGAATTTTGAAATCGAATTATCGAACTACCGCGCCATTTTCAATTCCTTTTATATATATAAATAATTATTTATATTCCAACGACGATCTATATAATATATACGTTCGAATTCTATTCAAAATAAATTTCTCGTCGATATTATTTAAAATAATTCATTTTAAATAATCAAAATTCGCTAAAATTGCCAAAATAAAATTTTTAAACTGGCCTAGATTTTCGGGTTGTTACATGAGTATATTTTCCAGGTTGCATTGGGTTTTACTTGGAGCTTTAGGAGAGGAGCCAGAGTCGAAATTTACTCCCGTATTTTCTGTTATTAATTTATTTTCGCTGTGTATGTTGCATTTATTAGCAATGTATAGGTTGATCTAGTTGTGTACTCTGATTGTACAATCATATACACACACATAGTTTTCTCTTTGTGTAAAGAGAATTGATATATTATATTTTATTCATTCAGCTTTGGGATTCTATTCTGCTCTGGTTCAGTTGTGTTCCTTTTCTTCTTCTTCTATTCTAACATCTTTTTCTTCTTCTCACCCTCTAACTTCTTTTAACTATCTAGGTTTTTTTATACTTGAGTTTTGACAAGTGAACAAGTCATGTATTAGTGTCGAAATTCGAGCGTCGATAATTTGGGTCGTTACAGCATTATTTTAGTACAAAATATTAAAAATTCCATTTAGTGCGTTTTTTTTTTGAAATTTTGGCATTATTTTTCTTTTAATACACAATATGTTATTAAATTATTATTTTCACATTTTGATTGATAACAATCTTCGGCACATTGTTCAATTAAAAGTTTCATGTCCAAATGAAATTTCTCATTTTTCCGTATATAAATAACACATATGTGATGTTATTATGTTAAAATATTGGGTAAATTCAGTAACAACCCTATACGTAGCACATGTTAACACTAGTTTATTAATGAATAAATCAATAATTACTAAAGAAAGATTTCATTAATCGTCAACAGAGAAAAGAATTCCTTTGAAATCCTCACTTTTGATTTCTTCTTTCAAACTTATAGTTTTAACCATAATAATTTTGTAATTCTTCATCATGGAAATTGATAAGAACCTAAGCTACCGAAATACAATCTCAAATGTATGTAAGCAAAAACACCTTTATTTACACGTATGACTATTATGTCATCGTAAGTAAGTTTATTTTCCTTTGCACAAGTTCAATGGACGTGCATAACATACTGGTTATAATAAATATGTTGTTATTACTTTGAAATTGCTTGCTGTGATGGCTAACAAATTCTTAAAGGTTAAACTGCATGACTATTTGTTAGACCAAAATTTGGCTCTAACACCCAAATTATTCAGATTTGTAGAGGATTATATCTAGAAAATGAAGAAAAAGCAGAAAACATGCAAATTTTATAGTGGTTCGGCGTTAATGAGCCTACGTCCACTTTATATGTCTTTGATTATACGTTGAATGCTAGTACAATCAAATATTTCGCTCAATCTCACTCTTACAATTATGATTCTCTCAGTAATTCCAAAGTAATTCTGATTAGGAATAATGACAAGACAACAATGGTGAAAACAACACTAAGAACTGCCAAAAGATCCTGATTAATGCCAAGTAAGGGGTTGTTTATAACTGATATCTGCAATCGGTTCGTGGTTAGACATGGCACAAATCCCGAGGATCTCGGACTGGTTCGTGAGCAGATGTAGAAATGGTCAAAATGGCCGTTGTGGACAGATGTCGTGAGATCTGGGTCTTTCAGGTCGTGATAGACCAAGTCGCTGCCTCCATTTCTTGTTCATGAGAATCGGGTCTGAGGCACTTATGTGAGCGCATCGGGTCCCTATAAGTGGTCACGACCGAGGGTCGTGGTAGCAGGGTCACGAGCCGAGGAAGGTAAGGAGATCACGATCGAGTTTTCGAAGGTTTTGACGTGTAAGGCTTCATATTTTCTGTGTATGAACCTTGGTGGCTTGGTCCAAAAGCTAGCCAACATTTTGCCCCCTTGAAGCATGTTTTATCAAGAATGGAACATGCTTCGAAATTACTGAACCATTATTTCATGAAACGACACAAATCAATAGTCGCATCTATTTGGTACGTTGTACCGCTTCAAAGAGTCATGTTCTTTGATGGGTATAAATATCAGATTACATCATCGATCATTCCTTTATTCATCAGCTAATTTCCACTTCCTAAATTCCGGAAGATATCGTGACCAATCCATCAAGTTTTTCCCTTTTTACTCATCATTTCTCCTCTCTTTCTCTCTCTTTTTTGAATTTGGGCATGGAGCATGTTGTGATTCGTGAGCACGCGTTCATCACGGTCCCTAGTCGAGTGGGCTTCTTTTTGAACCGCGACGGGTTCTAGTCTTGGCCACGAACTTCAGATGGATCGGGCTTTCTCAGGGGCCGTCGTGGGCTTTCACTCGTGTCCCACGAGCCTTCATGGAGCTGAGTAGGACAAAAAAAGGGGGAGACGAACGGTCCTCTCACCAGCTATATAAACTGGTCGCCTCCCTCTCCGTTCCTTTCCTTCTTTCTTTGCCGCCGCAACCCAATTCTTTAATCCGAAACCCTATTCTAGCCTTTATTAAAATCAAGATTTTTCCATAATAAAAAGGTAACGGTGTTGGGATCATTTCCATTTTGTTTTGTTTCTTTTTCGCTCCTCTTTATTCCCCTTAAATTTTTACCAATATGGCGATGGAGATAATGAGGGCGTTGGGCTTAGCGGAGGTAGTGATGGGTTCGATTTCATGGATTTATGGATGGAGAGGAGAAGCGAGGAGGGAGAAGGAGCATGTCGAGTCGGTTCGTAGATGAGGTTTTGGCTCGGGTCGTGGTAATAGAGGGAACAAAGAGGAAACCGGGGCATGATTCTGGACAGCTTATCGGCTCGTTGGAATGGGATCGGGTCATGGCCCTGGGCATTAAAGCGGATCGTGGGGGTGTTTCACGATTCGTTAAGGTACTACGAGCTGAGCTATGCCATGATCCAATGTCCATCCATTGGAAAAACTAGTGGGCGATCCATTCTTCACGATCCAACATACGTCCCACGATCCGACTAAGTCACAATCCGAACCCCAAGATTTTTATGAACCAGCTCTGTTGACGATCCCATGTACATGTTAACTAAAGAACACAGTGCAATTATATATCAACGGACAGTTAGGTTAGAGCCTTCGAGATGAATTTTTTGGACTGATCAGCAACATAACTTAACAGCATACAATGGTTATTATCACGCTTATCCAACTTACTTTGTAATTTTATTTTCCAGTATCACGAACACTTGCACACACTAGCACTTGCTCACGCACAGGGTTCACGGGTAACTGCATCCTAATCTTTCATGTTTACTCGCCAACGTAGCTATGTCTGATCAACGATCACCCGAAATATCAGAGAAAGACACAGAATCAGAGTCATCAAAGCATTATGATCCTGATGCGCTTCCCACAGATTCAGATTGGGAGAATTCCGACCCCGATTACGAAACAGATACCGATATAGAATCAACAACTTCTGAAAGTACATCTCTTGATGATGAGGATGAACGAGCTCCTAACGAAATCCGAGGTGTTGAGGAAGCGGGGAGGGAGAAACTCAGTGATAGTCTACCCTCCCAATTGGATAACGTAAAACTTAAGAAAATATGTCTAAGACACGGGATCCCTTCGGATGATGTGAAAACTCCAGAAGATGGGGATAGGCCTCATTCTGCCCCAGAAGGGTACATGACTATCAGCCGGCTCATGTGTTGGATAGGCGCTATTCCTCCATTTCCTCCAATTGTAATTGATCTTTTAAGATGACTACACATTGCCCCCATGCAACTCCATTCTAACGCTTACGCAGCTTTGTATACCCTGTACATTGCATATGCGGAAATTCTACAGACCGTGCTCACTTTCAAGGATTTGAAATTCTATTACCATTTCAAACACCGCTCTATAGGGACCCCAAAAATTTTCTTTCTTCAAATCAATTGCCGGCAAAAAGGTTTTATCGGATGGCCATAGCAACATAGGGGATGCCAAATCTGATTGGTTTTACATAAAGCATCAAGTCAGATGTGCAAGGAAGTGGCTTCAAGCAAGTATGTTTTAAAATTTTCAACTTATGTTCCGACTGCATAATTGGAGTGCTAATGTGTCCCTTTATTCTGTGCAGATCACAATTTTGCGAAAACAGAAGGTTCAGTGTATGAAGACCGACTATCCCGCCTCCTCAAAAGTAAATCAGACTTCCTAAAAATAAGAAGTGTATCACCGACGAGAATCTTCACAAACACCAACTTCTGAGTGTAAGATTCGGACTTGGCGTGGGTGGCAAACCTTACAAATATGTGCCCCCAGCCGAGGGAGAAGGGACCCAAGGGGCCACGAAGACAACCGAACTTCGCAAGAGTCCTTCACCACTGATCAATCAGGATAATGAGGATTTAAATGTATATAAAGGAGGTGAGGTCCGAGTCGATGAGCCAAAGGAAGTCCCAGTCACTAAGGGACAGTCTCCCTCAAGGACTTCACCACCACCTGAGCCTCCTGCTCATGATGAACTAACAGAGGAGCAGATGTTCGGAGAACTGAGCAAGATTCCTCTACCAGACGACATTTACACACAAGAAGACTTCGAAGGGGAACCATTCTTTCCTATCTCCGAGGAAGTGAATGTTCCAGTCAGGGAAAAAGAAACCACACAGACGAGCCAGACTCTGGGCCTTGGTTTGTTAGGGGGGATTACACGGGATGCACAAATCACCTGCACCACTTGTCACAACACTTCTACACCATTAGTATTCACGATTCTAATACACATTTGTTTCCTTTGCAGGGAAAATACCTCGTAAATAATCCTATTCTTATCGTTCTCTCAAGCAAGCACACCGAGGCTCCTTTCCGATCCCGAGCATGTTCGCAGTGATAGTCGGGGGAGAGATAATCATCGACCCCGTGATTCTTATCAGTCTCATTCTACACGGTCTCGTTCTCCATCAAAGCAAGACCCTGGGAAGCCCCACGGTTGTCCAGTGCCACCGTCGGGGGGTAAGCAACTTCCCAAAGACTTGACTCCTCCAAAAAGTACACCCTCTCATAGCAAGCCTTCCAAGAAACAACATGAGCTGAAAGATTAAAAAAAAAGACCCGAGCAAGGATATAGAAAAGGAGAAAATAGCTATTGTCCTCTCTAGTCAGCGCGATTTGGATACTACCGCTGCACAGGATGTCGTCTGCACCTCTGATAATCAGGTCAAGCTGGAGCGTTTGCGGAAGCAGTTTCCTGACATTTTCTTCGAAAGGATGATGCTTGTTCCAGATATCGAACCGGTTCCCAAGGAGTGGGATATAGAGGTCATAGGGCAACTGAGTCATGTGGCCAAACAATATAGGGCGATGAAGAAGCACGCCACCAATCTTTCTGCTGCCATCCGTCACCTAGAAATGGCAACAGCCAGAACCAGAGTGAAGATTGACAATGAGGCTAGGGCCAGGAGCAAAATTGAAAAAGAACTAGAGGATGCACAAGCTCAACTCGCTTTAGCTCGGCGGGATGCGGGAAATTACAAATCGGAGTTGGAAAGCTCCAGGAAGCATTTCTACACTGAGCTCGACTCAAATAGCCAAGAGCATGTAGCTCTGAAAAATGAAATAGAGGATCTTAAAACGATCAATATTGATTTAAAGACGGCACATGACCGTTTTGCTACAGAGAAGGCTGCTTGGGAGAAAGAGAAAGCGAGCCTTAAAGACAGTCTTGCTCTTGTTGAAAAAGAGAAAGCAGTTCTGAACGATCAACTTGTCTGTGTTGAGGAGCGTGCAGCTCTCGCTAAAAGTAAGGCCAACAACGCCCTTGAATCGGCCTTCGCCACTGCTGATAAGCTTGCTGCAGCTAAAGAAGAGATAGAAAGTTTTGATGAACTGCTATTCGACTTTTTCGGTCAAGTTATTATGACTCGAGACATCTCTTGGATTGAGAACTATCACGTTTACTTTGGCCAATGTATGGGATATGATTGTTGGGCGAAAAGCAGCGATTGGAAGTCGAGGAGATTGACGAAACCCAGCTTATGCAGACCTTTCTCAAAGGTGAAGAGCCTGAGGCTTTGGAGAAGGGCAGACGCCTGATTCAAGAAGAAATTGAGAAGGAGAGAACTAAGCTCAAGGGCAAGGATAAAATCGACGAAGGCTCGAGCTCGGTGGTGGAACCCAAGACCTCTGAAATTGAGGAATATAATCCTGATGACCCGTTGATCCCCTTGGCTCCAACCCCTCCTGCTTTCGGAGTTATTATTGTAGGTCTGGGTGATGAGTCGGCTGAAGGTATCCCCATATTCTTTCCATAATTCGTCAAAGCAATTGTAACTTGTCGTCGTCTTGCGGAACAGTCAAGTGAGAAGACTACACTCTCTCCTGAACTAATAACATTTGCTTCTCAAGATATAGGTGGCAAACTAGCCAAAAAGGATGCGGAAGAGAAAAACGAGGCGGAAAAAGTTAGTGTCCCATCAGGTGCTGGTTCTGGAGTTCCTGAGATTCCAAAGCAGACCGAGGGCACAACAACTGAGAATGTCATTTGGCAACAAGCACTGATGCTCCCAAGGATGATGAGACCATTGATGCCTTGAAGGATATGGATGGTGACCATGGAGATGATGAAGAAGAGGTCACCATCACATGGGAGACCAAGGATGACGACAAGGAGACCCTGGCTAACATGAAGGCCGAGAGAGATAAGCATCTAACTTTGAAAAGAGAGGAACAAGAGCCTCTATATGTGCCTCCTTTCTCAGAAGTTGATCCCAAAACTGGGTTGGTCATAAAATTCTCCTCCAGATCAATAACTTCACAGCTTGCATCCCAGCCTTCCAGCATTCCACAGGATCCTCTTTCTGATAAGAGGAAGAGGAAGAGGAAGAAGGGCGATCGATCCGATGCTGACAAGGAGGAGTTGAAAAAACAGAAGAAGGAGAAGAAGTCAAAATCATCCCAAGCATAAGTAGGATGTATTTGTTAGTCCATATTTTTCTTTTAGGATTTCCACTGGCTAAGAAATGTAGTCGTGAGAAGGGCCCTCACTTTTGTTTAGCCTTGTCCTGTAAATCTGCATTTGGTAAATGAAAATTTGTTTCTTTTGCATCATTGCGTACCTGTAAGTTTAACTTTTCACACTTAGTCACAATCGTTTAGATCATAACTAAGTTAAAATCGAACCATAAGTCGTTTTAGCAGTAAAACATTTTAAAATTTCTGTGCTGCACAAATGTGTGTAAATATATGCACCCAATCAATCATGACATGATGCCTGGCTAGGGCTTATTGAGGATTGATTAGAGTTATATGTATGTTGCCCCCTATTCCCAGAAATAAGGAGTTCGGGCTCCACTTTTCGTTCCTGTTTCCAGTGATGTGACGGAATAGGAGCCATTTTTTGGTGGCATATGTCACTGTGCCTTTATACTCTCCCGATCCTTCAGCGGGGTAAAAGTTCTTACGACGCTAAGTGTTTAGCACCTTTATACTCTCCCTATCCTTCAGCGGGTTAGAGTTCTGTTCTTTATCCGCTCACCGATCCTTCAGCGGGGCAGGCGTATTGTCAAAGCGGTTTTTATCATGGTGCACCTTCATGCCTTGCGGACGTCATCTTCGCGTCCTTTATACTCTCTCTCGGATCTTGAGAGTTAGAGTGTGGATGACAGTGTGATCTACTTTGTTGCAATTTCGGGACTTTAGTTGTTGTTCACCTTCCAGTCTGATAGAAGGCACTTTGAATTAGGCGTTTCGAGATCGTTACATAGTTTATAGCAAATCTCAAGATGGTAATGATTTATGTTAATTAAAATAAAAGTGCAGGTAATTAACGGCGCAATAAAGGTAAATGAGACAAGATGTTTTATAGTGGTTTGGTCGAATCATGACCTACGTCCACTTTATAATCTTTTTCTCAAGTAATCAGACTATTCTAGGCAAGTCGTGCCTTTTTACATGGTCCTAAAAACAAAAGAATAAAACTGACAATTTTCATGTCAGATAATGCCACAGATGCTGGGCATTCCACACTCTAGGGATTTCATCTCCATCCACAGTCGCTAGCTTGAAATTTCCATTATCAAGCCTTCGTAAAATGGAATACGGTCCTTTCCATTTTGGGCCCATATGCACCGGGGGTGGAAAGACACGTTTCAGAACCAAGTCTCCAGGTTCAAATGTTCGGGCTCGGACTTTTTTGTTGTAATACCGAGCGACCTGTTGCTTATGCCTTAAGGTGTAGAGGTCGGCTTCATCCCTCTTTTCTTCAACCATATCCAGGGATTCAAGATGCGGCTTATTATTGGTCATTGGGTCAAAATAAGTAGTTTTGTGAGAGGCTACTTCTAATTCGACCGGGATGACTACTTCGGCCCCGAAAGCGAGAGAGAAAGGTGTGTGGCCCATTGCTGACTTGTAAGTTGTCTTACAGACCTACAACGCCAAGGGTAACTCATCGACCCACTTGGCTTTGGCCCATTTCAATTTAATCACTTTATTTGCCGCTTCGACCTGTCCGTTTGATTGCGGATGTGCCACAGAGGTGTACTTTTCTCGATGTGGTACTTCTGGCAGAAGTCCCTGAATTCTACACTATCAAATTGGGTTCCGTTATCTGTTATAACGACCTTCGGAATCCCGAATCGGCATATGATATTTCTGACGACGAAGTTAATTACTCATTTGGTTGTGATCGTGGTCAATGGCTAAGCTTCAACCCACTTCGTGAAGTAATCTATGGCCGCAATGGCAAACTTTGCTCCACCTTTCGCTATGGGGAGTCTTCCAATAATGTCAATTCCCCACATAGCGAAAGGCCACGGGCTCATCATCGTCTTCAACCGGCTAAGGGGTGCCCTAGGGATCTCGGAAAATCTTTGACATGCATCACAACGTTGTGCATACTTGGATGCATCCTTGTTTATGGTAGGCCAGAAATAGCCATATCGCAGTATCTTCTTCGCCAGAGTTTGCCCTTCAGTGTGATCACCACATTCACCTTCGTGTACTTCTTTCAGTACGCGCTTGATGTCGTCATGTGCGATGCACCGGAGGAGAGGCATCGAGAACCCTTGTCTGTACAGCACTTCGCCTTGCAACACATATCAGGAAACCTTCCAGATAACTGCAAGCCTCTCACTTTTCTTTGTCGGAAGTGTTCCATTCATTAGAAAGTTCTTTAAGGGCGTCATCCATGACTCCCTTTCTGGTTCAACTTCCAACAAGAGATCAACTTACATCTGATCAGTGCTTGGAGAGTGCAATGTTTCAGTTGGGTCTAGCTCAGTATCTTCAGGACAGTCGGAACTAGTCATCTTTGCCAACTTCTCTGCTTTTTGATTTTCCTCTCGAGGGATATGGGATATGCTGTAATGATCAAGGATTTCCAGTAGTTTCCTCACTTCTTTTAAATAAGATATCAGTCTTGGACACTTAGCCTGAAATTTCTTGTTAACCTGGTTCACAACTAACTTGGAGTCGCAAAAGACATTTGGCTTCGTTATCTCCGATTCCTTCGCAAGCTTCAGCCTGGCAATCAGGGCTTCATACTCAGCGTCATTATTCGTGGAATGAAACTCCAATCTAAGAGCGTAGTATATTGATTGGTCTTCGGGAATCACAAGCACAACCCCAACACCAGATCGTCTGTCATTCTTGGCGCCATTAGTATATAATTTCCAAGCATTAGGGTCAAGAAGTTGCTTTGGGGAGTAAACTTCTTCACTCATTACATCATCCTCTGGAATAGTGAATTCTGCTATAAAATATGCCAGCACCCCCCTTATTGATCGTTGGCGCTGGAAATTCAAATCAAATTGACTCAACTCAATGTTCCATTTGAGTAATCTTCCTGAGGCCTCTGGTCTCTGTAAAAATTGCCTAAGTGGACGGTCAGTGTACACGGTGATAGGATGAGCTTGGAAATAGTAGTGAAGCTTCCGGGAGGCGATTAGTAAGCTGTACGCAAGCTTTTCTATTCTTGGGTAGTTTCGCTCGGCTGCCGCCAACTTCTTACTCACATAGTACACTGGCTTTTGAACCTTATCTTCCTCTCTCATCAAGGCTGAGCTGATCGCATGGGATGACACTACTAGGTATACAAATAAATCCTCATGATCCACTGGCTTAGACAGTATCAGAGGTTTTTCCAGATGATTCAATAGATTCTGGAATGCTTCAATACAATCAGGGGTCTATTCGAAATTGCGCTTTCCTCGCTTTATCAATTCGAAGAATGGTATACATTTTTCCATGGCTTTGGAGATGAATCTACTCAAAGCGGCTACTTTTCCTGCGAGGCTTTGCACATCTTTGATTTGTCCTGGTTTCTGAATCTTTCTGATTACCGCAATCTGATCTGGATTGATCTCAATTCCACGCAATCTGATGATGAATCCCAGGAATTTCCCAGATGCTACCCCAAATGAACACTTCATAGGGTTGAGTTTGATTCCGTATTTCTGGAGGATATCAAGCATCCTTGCTAAGTCGGCAGTGTGGTTGGATGATTGTCTGGACTTTACTAGCATGTCGTCAACATATACTTCCATCGTCTTCCCGATTTGGTTGTAGAACATTCTATTTACCAATCGTTGATATGTAGCACCGACATTCTTCAAACCGAAGGGCATCACTACATAGTAGTATAATCCCAAATCCGTAATGAAGCTGGTATGCTCTTGGTCCGGGACATGCATAGGGATTTGGTTGTATCCCGAGTAGGCATCCATGAAAGAAAGAAGCTCATAACCCGCCGTTGAATCTACTAGCTGATCAATTCTAGGTAATGGAAAACTATCCTTTGGGTAGACTTTGTTTAGGTCTGAGAAGTCAATGCATGTGCTCCACTTTCCATTGGCCTTCTTTACCAAAACCGGATTTGAAATCCAGTCCGGGTATGTTGAGTCTTTGATGAACCCGTTACTTCTCAGCTTTTCAACTTCTTCCTTCAAGGAAGCAGACCTCTCTGGGACAAGCATTCGCCTTTTCTGTTTGACAGGAGGATGCTTCGGATTGATGCTTAATGAATGACTCATGATCGAAGGAGATATTCCACACATGTCAACATGGGTCCCGGTGAATACATCCAAGCTAGCTTTCAGGAAATCCGTTAATTCACTGGCTCGAAGAGGGTTCAACTGGGATCCAATCTTCAGGACCTTCTCTGGGTCACTATCATTGATTTGTACACCCACACTTGTTTCATTAGGAGTCGCCATTCTGCCCTCAGGCTCTTCATCCTCTCTGGGATCTATGTCCTCGGCAATTCTATGGGCGACTCTCCTAGAGTTGTTTTCTTTAGTTGTTATGAAGTTTCCTCCCTTGGGGGGGGAGGGGTAGGTGCCCTTTGTTTTTACATCTCTGCCTTTACACAACAACTTTAGTTCCGCTATGTAGCATGCTCGTGCAACAACTTGATCCCCTCTGATTATCCCTACGCCAGCATCCGTCGGGAATTTCAATAACAAACACCAGGGCGTGATGCAGACCCTGAACTCTGCTAGGGCCGGTCGACCCAAAAAGGCATTGTATGGTGATTCAATATCCAAAACCATAAAAGGGAGAATCCTCACCCTTCGGCGTTCTCCTTCCCCAAGGGTGACTGACAACTCTACGTATCCCATCGGAGAAGTTGAGGCTCCATTGAAGCCGCGTACCCATCCTTCGCAAGGCTTCAAATCCTTTGGTTCAAGTTTCATTTGATCAAATGTCTTCTTGAATAGAATGTTAACTAAACTCCCGTTATCTACTAAGACTTTGTGACCAATGGTGACTGTGATCACTAATGGGTCTTCAGTCGGAGAGTGGACTCCAATACCCTCCCTACTGCGGAATATAACGTCGTCGGACATTGTTTTCTGTTGTTTGACTGGAGCAGAATCGTCAGGGTTACTACATTCTCCAACTTCAAGATGTTGTTTGACCGTGTTGACATACTGCTCCATTGCCCTAAAGCTGTGTCCTGCCTAATGAAGTCCTCCAACTATGGAATTGATTACGACATTTTTTCCTTTCTGCTGAGGGGTAGGTCTAGCAACAGGTTGGTTTTGGTTCGGGGCCTGTCCAGCTTGCCCCCATCCTTTGGAGCCACCTTATACTCGTCTAGTTTTCCTTCTCGGAGTAGCTTTTTAATCACATCTCTCAAATGGTGACATTCATTGGTGGAGTGACCATGAACCTGGTGGAAGAGGCAGAACTTTCCGATTTCTTGCTCTTTCTCCGTTGAATCCCTTGGAGGAGGCCTCTTGTACTGGAGAACATTATAAGTATCCATAAAAATGTTCTCAAGCATGTCATTTAACGGTGTGAAGTTCTAAAATGGCCTGGAAAAGGTCTCCTCTGTGAGTCGTTTCCTCGGTTTCTCCTTTTGTTACCATTCCCTGACTGACGACCATTTCCCTGGTTCTTGTTCCCAATATTGACCTCCACCTTCCCTGAGCTATCTGCCATCTACTTGATGGCCACATTACTTTGAATATCCTCTTTATCGGTAGCCTTTCCTTTTCGATTGGCATATTTCTCCTCCTGACGTAGGCGAACATTAGCTTTTTCATAGAATATATCTCTAGTCAACAGCGGCTTGCCAGCTAAGTACCTTCCAAATTCAGTATCTTTGTTCACCCTGTCTATTAGGGCCATTAGAACAGTCTATTCGTGAGGGTCTTTGACTTCTGTGACAGCTAGGTTGAAGCGATCTAGATACGATCCCAGAGTCTCATCGGGACGTTGTTTAATGAGGGATAACTCCATAACATTTTTAGACCTCTGAGCATGAAGCCGAAATTGATTCACAAATTTTTCACTTAGTTCCCTGAAGCTAGATACCGATTGTGCAGGCAAGCGGGTGAACCACAGTAATGCCACATCTTCTAGGAATATTGGGAATGCTTTACATTTCACGGTGTTGGACGCTGCAACAGCATTCATGGACCATGAGTATCTCATTAGGTGTTGGACTGGATCTGTCTTGTCGGTATAACGATTTATAGTTGGCATATTGAAACGCCTCGGGAATGTAACCTCCAATATGGTAAATGGTATATGAGTACGCTCTATACCCCAGTCTTCATTTCTCTGCCCACTGCTATCCACCATGATCTGCCTAATCATTGCTTCAACCTCAGCATGAGTTACTGTATATTCAGGGTCAGCACTCCTTGCCCTGCGGGGCCCTTCATCATTCCTTCGACGGGCTGCCACGAAGTCTGGAGCCCGAGCGGAACTTCCTTGCCCCCTGTTACCACAGTCAATCACGCGGCGAAGGGGCTGCGGTGGTTGATTCTCCATAGGATCATCGACAACTTGTGCTCTAGGATGTGCTGTTTCCTCCCGAGAAGGGAGTGATCCGAATCGAAGTTGTTCTATATTTTCAGCCCTCTCCAATGGTCGGCGTGGAGGTCTTGTAGATTCCCCTGACGAAGAAGAGTATTCTGGGGTAAGAGGTCGAGCTGGCGGAGGTATCCTTTGCCTCAGAAGATCATCAATACGCCTATCCATAGCAGTGCATTTTCAATGATGCGAGAGAGATCTCCTTCAGTAGCTGGGGCAACAGGGTTGAACTGATCATCAACATTCTCTCTTATACGTAAAGAACCCGAGCTAGGTCGAGCAGATGCACCAACGCAAGAAGAACGAACCATAATTTCCTTTCCAGGTCGAGATGTGGTCCTGTGGTCAGAGCGGTTCGTGCTCCCTTCTGGTGCCCGGTTCGTGACTCCCTCATCAGGCTCCTGGTTCGTGACATTCCTCTGGACCTGGCTCGTGGAGGCTCCTGCATGGCGACTCGTGGAGGCTCCTGCATGGTGACTCGTGGAGGCATTCTGGAGGTTGGTCATGACACCCCCTCGGGTCCGGTCGCCCCCACGCTATCACGAACCGAAGGCTCTTCCTCTGCCTGCTCGTGCACACTTTCTTCAATGGCTTCGTTTGTAGCTTCATTCGCTTGTGAAACTCGTACTTCCTTAGACTTCTTTCCAGCCATGATATTTGGGTTTCGCCAAAATCTTCAAAAATCGAGACAGTGGGGTTTTGGACTGTTTTCTTCGGATTTGAATAGCCAAACAATAGAGCAACAATCCAATACGCTGAGACTTGTTCTCAGTGAAAGCACCAAAATGTTAGACCAAAATTTGGCTCTAACACCCAAATTTTTCAGATTTGTAGAGAATTATATCTAGAAAATGAAGAAAAAGCAGAAAACACACAAAGTTTATAGTGGTTCGGCATTATTGAGCCTATGTCCACTTTATATGTCTTTGATTATACGCTGAATGCTAGTACAATCAAATATTTCGCTCAATCTCACTCTTACAATTATGATTCTCTCAGTAATTCTGATTAGGAATAATGATAGGAAAACAATGGTGAAAACAACACTAAGAAATGTCAAAAGATCCTGAAAAATGTCAAGTACGAGGCTATTTATAGCTGATATCTACAATCGGTTCGTGGTCACACGTGGCACAAATCCCGAGGATCTCGGATTGGTTCGTGAGCGGATGTAGAAATGGTCAAAATGGCCGTTGTGGACAGATGTCGTGAGATCCGGGCCTTTCAGGTCGTGATAGACCAAGTCGCTGCCTCCATTTCTTATTCACGAGAATCGGGTCGTGGGGCACTTATGTGAGCGGATCGGGTCGCTATAGGTGGTCACGACCGAGGGTCGTGGTAGCAGGGTCACGAGCTGAGGAAGGTAAGGAGATCACGATTGAGTTTTCAAAGGTTTTGACGTGTGAAGCTTCATATTTTCTTTGTGTATGAACCTTGGTGGCTTGGTCCAAAAGCTAGCCAACACTATTAATAATACAATAAGCCAATTAGTCAACCAGCTAAGCATTAACCAAACAATGAAAAGTAAACAAACAAGTACACATTTAGTAAGTCATCTAAACTTGACCTCCAATAATATACTTTATAACATATTCTAAACTTCTAAAACCAGATTTCACTCATACGCTCGGGACGCAATATACGGCTTCAACATCAAAATTAATTAGCAAACTTTGACCAGAGTCATACCTATAATTACATTGATTTTATAATAGATTCCTCTATGATATTCTATAACCATCCACCAAACCGAAGAGACAAACGTGCAAGGTTTAGACTGTTTTTTGAACTAAACGGAAATTGAATATTGTTGCATTTCCTTAAGAAAGTTTTCTATATTTGTTTCCCATTTCCTTGTTTCAATCTCACCATCAACGAATCATCCAACGAAAGTAAGCATATCTTCTGAAGACATCAGATCTTAGTGCAAAGGAAATGATCTAAGGATTCCCACTTGAATAACATAAACGAAAAAAACATTCGCGTTGATTTACAAAACATCATAGGAAACAATTTAAGCATATTTTATCCTTAATAAATTCACTTTCGTTTTATGTGCCATGACCGCACTAATTCCTATGTAGAGACAATGGAGGTGTTCGCCTCGCCAATCTGGCTAGGTGTAACACCCCACTCTCGTTATGGTCACTCACTAAGGGAATGCCATAGCATCGGTGGAGTATTTTAGTGAATATAGAACAGAAAAATTACAACAAGACAGATATAAATAGTACTTGAAATTTAAAACATCATCTCATAACAGCGGAAGTAAAACATGTCTGGTTACATCATAAAACCACAATAAAAGTCAAGTACAATATCCATCAAAATAAAGAAGTACATAATCCCACTCTCATACAATAGCCATGACAAAAGAAAAGATAACTGGGTAACTGGAGCTTTACATCTATCCAAGCTCCTAAAGACTGGAACAGCAATCCGATCAAGCTCCACTACTGCTAGGATCCACCATAGGACCTGAGGGTTGGGAAAAAGATAAAAACAACGGGGTCAGACATAAGTCTGAGCGAGTCCTATAACTTTAACAATACAATCGTTAAAGTAACCAGAGAAGACATAAACTGATATACGGTAACTAATGGGGATGAATGGCTACACTAAGCAGTCAACTAAACTAAGATAAAAGATAAAGACGCATCTACCCTTCCAAAGGTAAATTACTAAACTGCACCACACCAGTCATTCCTAACTTAAAGGTTGATCCCACCCATGGACTTATAAAATTAACTTAATAGTTCTCGCGTACCCCTAGGTGACTAAGTAGACGCCACGGGGCCCTACAATCCAATAGGTGTACACACTACTCCCCATTCGATCGGCTCCCTAACGTAGATACCCGTGCTGGCCCCACCGTGGGGTGTACCATTCCCCAACATGGCAACCTGATAAAACTAACGGTGCACGGCTTATATCTACACGATGCAACAACGTCTTATTTACCAGCCCGGGTCCACACACACATATGAAACCCGTTGGTCATGCGTTGCCACCGCTAACACATTTTGGCCTCTTATAGTCAAGCCCAGTATGCGTGTCCCGTCCTCGACATGGGTCGAGCCCACTAAGATACGTATGGGTTACTGGTTGAAATGGGCCCCCAGCACAAGCCATCCCCCTAAGCTTGGCCCACACACTAGTGTTTCCCACTTAACCCTTTAATCATGTTTAATTACATGTTTCATCTTGGTTAAGTATTTTATCATATTTTCTATTGGCAACCACTAGCAATTTCCACATACCACCCAAGGTACCCACTTAACCCCCATGCCCCACTACATGCTTATCTGGTTAAGTGTTTCTTAATTGATTAACACCGTAACCGTGTAAAGGACCCCTCACATTGGACCGTCATTTGTAGATGCCTGGTTAAGCCGGTAGGTTCCGGGCAGTCTTACACTACAAACGGGTCCAACCTCGTGTCATTTACCCTTGTTACGTATTTAATTTATGATTAAGACCCCTCACATTGGACCGTCATTTGTAGATGCCTGGTTAAGCCGGTAAACTCCGGGCAGTCTTACACTACAAATGGGTCCAACCTCGTGTCTTAATCGATTAATTACTCCTAATTAATCACCCCCATAATTTGTGTTAATTATCATGTTTATTTTAGGAATATGGGTGCACCTAACTTAATAGGCAAATTCCCAACTCCAAAGTGTGGGTACACCTAACTTAATAGGCAAATTCCCAACACATAATATGGGTACACCTAACTTAATAGGCAAATTCCCATACTATGTTCATTTATTTTATGTTATGCATAATTATATTAATTTCACACAATCTTATTAACATATGCATTTAATTAACCCCATCGTTCCCACGTAATTTCGTTCTCATGACATAACACATATAAAAGGTGTCAACTTGCATATGTATGAACATGTTTCAAAGGTGCCATCTTGCATATTAACAAACACATAACTTGCATATGAACTTGCATAACATGTCACATAGCTTGCATATAATCTTGTATAACATGTCACATAACTTGCATATAATCTTGTATAACATGTCACATAACTTGCATATTAACTTGCATAACATGTTACATAAACTTACATATTAACAAATACATGACTTGCATATGAACTTGCATAATATGTCACATAACTTGCATATGAACTTGCATAACATGTTACATAACTTGCATATGAACTCATAAACTTGCATATGAAGAAACATACAACTTGCATAATTATCATACATGTAACTTGCATATTATCATACATGTAACTTGCATATTAACATATGATCACAAAGCACAAAACTTGCATAACCCACATACATTAGCAAACTAACATCATGTCATATGACTTAAAACCCATTAATCCACAAACAAAACCATATGATCTCATCATATCTCATCTACTTAGTTTAGCAATTGATCATTAGAGTGATAGAAACTCACAACTAGCCAATTTGCACTCCAAATGAAGAAGATTAAGATGCTTAGAATGGATTAGAGGTTGATTAGAGAGTGATTAGCTTGCAACCCTCTTCATAAATTAGTGGAGGCTCCTTCTAAGATTTAATTTGGCGGCATGTAGCCCTCAATTCTATTTTTAGTATGGATTAGGGTAGGTTTAGGGTGTATTTATAGATTAGGTGAGTGTTTTAGGCCCTTAGATTAACCCTAAATTAGATTAGGACCCTTAGATTTCGGAACCTTCTAGAAACCAGCCCTAAGACCAAGCCCAAACCCCAAACTGGTGCACCCAACCACAGAACTCTCTAGAAACTGTGCAGGTTTCCTGTCCCGACATGGGCGCACTTCCCAAGTGCGCCAGTGTATTTTTGTGCTGGCGCACTTCACAAGTGCGCCAGTGCATTTCTGGCCTGTTTCGGGTTTTTCTGCCTAACTTCGTTCGTCCATATCTCTTTCATACGGTACCCGTTTTACGCAAACTCGGACTCTATTTCGCGTATTTTTCCGAGACGAACGCAATGACGCAGCCCGTTTCCCCTGATTCTCACATCTGAGATTAATTATACTTTAATTACTAACCATTAGTGTTAATTGAAATTCGGGGTGTTACATTCTCCCCTACTTAAAGGATTTCGTCCTCGAAATCTCTAAGTCAAGAAGAACGTATCCTACCAACCAAACAACCATCTACTAAACCATCAACCACAAGCAACCATTATCCTTAGAAACTTCTAATGATGTATGAACATATGCAGAAAGTGTGTGTATATGTCCGTATACTAATGCCAAATCAGGTGGTCTACTGATTCAGTCGACCTCCTTAATGCAAACCATGATAGTGCCATGCATCCAATATGTATGCGAAACCCTATTGACACATACAATTTCTATATGCGTGCACAACCATACACAAAAATGCATCATCCACATGATAACACAGCCATGATACATCCATCAATCTAACTACCACATCCATTTATGCGATATGCAACATGAAGTGACTGAGCCGATCTAGTGCCTAATGTGTGTGTATATGCATCCACGAGCAACCACTAGCAAACAATTGCATCCACATGCATCCATCAACCATAACATGTTTCAAACACATGTTTCAACCATAGGTTTTACCCTATCTAAAGGTCATAGGTACTAGCGAGAGGATATACTAAAGATAAGATAAGTACTAGACAAGCGATAAAGGAGAAGTTAAAAGACATACTCTCAAAAAGAAATGGGTACAAAGAACGCATCTTCGCTTCCGTCTCCCAAGTAGCATTGCTTTCGTCATCACCCCATTGCACTTTAACTAGCTGAACTTCTCTGTTCCTCAACTTCCTAGTTTCTGACCCAAGGATACGAGTAGGAGCTCGTCGAATCGTCGCATCACGCTCTACCTCTACATCTCTAAGCAAGCTCGGCTCTACCACCTCTGCGGTCTCATGTAAGCACTTCCTCAAATGTGATACATGGAATACATCATGAACACCACTAAGTCTGTCGGGCAACTCCACCCTATATGCCATCCGTCCAATCCTTTCCTTAATAGGAAACGGCCCAACAAACCTCGGTGCTAACTTCCCAACGGACCCAAAGCGAACAACATTTCTCAACGGAGATACTTTGACAAAAACCATGTCCCCAACCTCAAACTCAAGATCCGTCCTTCTCCGATCCGCATAAGATTTCTGTCTATCTTGCGCTGCCTTCATCCTTCTTCGAATCAAATCAATCTTCTCTGAAGTCTCTCTAACCATATCTGGCCCAAGCAAGATCTTATCCGTAGATTCCCACCAACATGTAGGAGATCGACAAGGCCTTCCATAAAGAGCTTCGAAAGGTGCCATGCCAATACTAGACTGAAAGCTGTTATTGTATGTGAACTCCACCAAAGGAAGATGTTCTTCCCATGTACCTCCAAAATCCAAGATACAAAGCCTCAAGAGATCTTCTAAGATACGGTTCACCCTCTCGGTCTGACCGTCCGTCTGAGGATGATATGCGGTGCTCAAACACAACTGAGTCCCTACCGCCTCTTGCAAACTTCTCCAAAACTCACTAGTGAAGATAGGATCTCGATCACTCACAATGCTGGATGGTACGCCATGCAATCTAACAATCTCTCTAACATAGACTGAAGCAAGCCATGGAGCGGTCCTCTTACTCTTCACGGGTATAAAATGGGCACTCTTGGTAAGTCTGTCTACCACAACCCAAATTCCCGTATTTCCCTTCCTCGATCTCGGTAACCCATCGATGAAATCCATCGAGACACTATCCCACTTCCATTGCGGAACTTCCAATAGGTGTAGCAACCCACCGGGTTTCCTTTGCTCCGCTTTAACTTGTTGGCACACTAAGCATCTAGCCACATACTCGGCCACATCTTTCTTCATACCGGCCCAGAAGAAAACTCTCTTCATGTCTTGGTACATTTTGTCTCCACCGGGATGAATAGTCATCCTTGAACGATGTGCATCATCCAAAATAGCCTTCTTCAAACCCTCATCTTGCGGTACACAAAGTCTACTGTCTCTATGCAACCATCCCCTATCATCTATGGTGTATCTACCCAAATGGCTGGACGACTCCCCCCTTATAAGCTTCTCTACCAACTCAACCAACTGTGGGTCGTCTCGCTGAGCCTCGCCAATCCGTCCCAAAAGAGTAGGTTTAACCTCCAAGGATGCTAACAAACCAGGTACAAAGTCAACAGAAGGTCTAAAGTCGAACAAAGAAAGAAACTCCAAGCTTCGCCGTTCCACGAACAATGGACTCAAAGATAGCCTTTTTCTACTCAAGGCGTCCGCCACCACGTTACCCTTGCCAGGGGTATACGCTATCTCGAAATCATAGGATGCTAAGAACTCCATCCACCTTTGCTGTCTTAAGTTTAAATCCTTCTGAGAGAATAAGTACTTCAATGATTTATGGTCAGTGAACAACTCGAATCTCTCACCAAGAAGATAATGGCGCCAAGACTTAAGTGCGAAAACAATCGCGGCCAACTCTAGATCATGGGTAGGGTAATTCTTCTCATGCACTCTCAATTGCCTCCCTCCATAGGCTATTACCCTTCCCTCCTGCATCAAGACTGCGCCTAATCCTATCCCACAAGCATCGGTATAAACAACAAACGGCTTACTCCCATCTGGAAGCACTAAAACTGGAGCGGTGGTCAAAGCTCTCTTTAACCGTCGGAAAGCATCATCACAATCTACGTCCCATGAGAAAACCAGATTCTTCTTCGTCAAGCGGGTTAATGGGGCTGATGTCTTCGCGAAGTCTTTGATGAACTTCCTATAATATCCTGCTAACCCCAAGAAACTTCTTACTTCGGTAGCATTTCTAGGAACTTTCCAATCCTGGATAGATACTATCTTTGCGGGATCCACAGCTATCCCTTCCTTAGAGACCACATGCCCTAAGAATCGCACTTCTCTTCTCCAAAAATGACATTTAGAGAATTTAGCTTTAAGACTATGTGCTCGAAGAGTCTCCAACACTTCTCTGAGATGTAAGGCATGCTCTTCTTCACTCTTGGAAAAGACCAAGATGTCATCCACAAAGACCACTACAAACTTATTAAGATACTCTCTGAACACTCTACTCATCAGATCAACAAAGTATGCAGGGACGTTTGTCAACCCAAATGGCATCACAAGCCACTCATAAAAACCATCCGGAGTCCGGAAAGCAGTCTTCTCTATACTGTCCTCCGCCACTCTCAACTGATGAAACCCTGTAGCTAAGTCCATCTGCGAAAACACTGAGGCGCCAACCAACTGATCAAAGAGATCATCTATCCTCGATAATGGGTGTCTATTCTTCTTCGTGAGCTTATTAACTTCTCTATAATCCACACAAAGTCTGAGGGACCCATCCGCCTTCGTGGCAAACACTACTGGAGCTCCCCACTCCGATATACTTCGCCTTATGAACCCCTTCTCAAGCAACTCCCCTACTTGCTTATGAAGTTCTCTTCTCTCACAAGGAGCCATGTGGCGCACTGGCAAAGACACTGGTTTGGCATTATCCACCAAATAAATTCGGAAATCTATCTCCCGCTTCGGAGGCAAACCCTTCACCTCTTCAAACACATCCGGATATTCCCGGACCACTCTGACAGAACGCAAACTCTCGACCGAAGCATCGAGCGATTCAAGATAACTTAGCAAAACAGATTCCATGGGATTACAAGAGATCTCGAGAGTATTACCCAAGCGGGTCATAAGCCTGACAACTCTCCTTTCATAATCAAGAACGGCACCATTACTGGATAACCAGTCCATGCCCAAAATCAACCCATAGCCCGTGAAGCCCAATACAAAAGCATCACATCCAAACTCAACGCTAAGTATAGAAATCTTCAAACCCAAACATATCATAGACAGATATATGGAGCCCCCAATTGGGTTTGAAACAACCAAGGGATCATCAACTAGACTGGTGTCTAAGTGCAGTGACTCAACTAACGATGATGAGATAAAAGAATGCGATGCGCCAGAGTCAAACAAAGTACGAACTGGATGATCAAACAGAAAAACCAGACTTTCAACGGAAATAGTTCTACCTCTCTGCTGAATCGGTGGAACTGAGAGAGCCTGAACTTGCCCCCCTGCCTGAGCTGGTGCCATAAGAGCTTGCACCTGACCTCCTGAGGTAGAGCCCGTCTTCTGCCCCTTCTTTGGGCAGTCCTTCACAAGATGTCCTGCTTCACCACAATGAAAGCAACCAGTCTTCTTCTTTTTGCGACAATCCTTGCTGAGGTGGCCTGGGGTCCCACAATTGAAGCACTTCTTCTTCTTCTTCCCCTTGTCACCATTGCCTTTTCCACCCTTGCCTTGTTGTTGTTGTTGTTGCGGTTTCTTCTGATCCCCCTTCTTCTCTGGTGCCTTAGAACTCTTATCATCCTCATGCATAAGTGCCATGGAGACAAGCTTCTCAAAGGTGGCCCCCATAGGAATGTGAGTCATAGCTATTCCTTGCAATGGTTCGTTCAAGCCTCTAACGAACCTCAAAGCCTTCTTCTCCGGTGTATTCACCAACTCTATGCCAAACCTTGCTAATTGATTGAATTTGTTGACGTATTCTTTCACCGTGAGATTCCCTTGCTTCAAATTCAAGAACTTCTCCATAAACAGATTCTCTTCCGCCCTTGAGAGAAACTTAGCCCCAAACCTTTGCTTGAAATCTGCCCAAGAGTCAACAGGGCGTTCTCCATTAGTGACCTCCCACCAGAATGAGGCCTCTCCCTTCATTAACCAAGCCGCCAACTTGACTTTCTTTCCCTCTTCCACTTCAAAGATATCTAGCAACTCTTCCACTTCCTTAAGCCAATCTCTAGCCTCTACGAAAGTCTCTGAACCTAGAAAAGGTTTTCCTCCTATAGCCTTGAACTCCTTGCAAATCTTAGCAAAATTATCCACTCTAGGCTGAGGAGGAGGAGCGGTTGCCTCTAGTGTAGTAGCATTGGCTGGACCCGCAGCCGCGGCCCTAGCCTCTTGTAACCTCCTATACCATAGTGGTATAACTAAGCCCTCCGAGATGTTAAGATCTTCAGCCATGCTGAAACGAAAGAGGAAAGATTCAAAAAGGAGATTCCGAAAGATAAAGATATGGCTATTGGGGATTATGCTTTTCTTTTTCAAAAACTTTTCTCTTAAAAGACATGTTTTTGAAATACTTTTTCCAAAAATAATACCTTTACTATTTAAAAAAAAATATTTTTCTTAAAAATTTATCTGTTCCGGTAACCTTCAGCTCTGATACCACGTGTAACACCCCACTCCCGCTATGGTCACTCACTAAGGGAATGCCATAGCATCGGTGGAGTATTTTAGTGAATATAGAACAGAAAAATTACAACAAGACAGATATAAATAGTACTTGAAATTTAAAACATCATCTCATAACAGCGGAAGTAAAACATGTCTGGTTACATCATAAAACCACAATAAAAGTCAAGTACAATATCCATCAAAATAAAGAAGTACATAATCCCACTCTCATACAATAGCCATGACAAAAGAAAAGATAACTGGGTAACTGGAGCTTTACATCTATCCAAGCTCCTAAAGACTGGAACAGCAATCTGATCAAGCTCCACTACTGCTAGGATCCACCGTAGGACCTGAGGGTTGGGAAAAAGATAAAAACAACGGGGTCAGACATAAGTCTGAGCGAGTCCTATAACTTTAACAATACAAACGTTAAAGTAACCAGAGAAGACATAAACTGATATACGGTAACTAATGGGGATGAATGGCTACACTAAGCAGTCAACTAAACTAAGATAAAAGATAAAGACGCATCTACCCTTCCAAAGGTAAATTACTAAACTGCACCACACCAGTCATTCCTAACTTAAAGGTTGATCCCACCCATGGACTTATAAAATTAACTTAATAGTTCTCGCGTACCCCTAGGTGACTAAGTAGACGCCACGGGGCCCTACAATCCACTAGGTGTACACACTACTCCCCATTCGATCGGCTCCCTAACGTAGATACCCGTGCTGGCCCCACCGTGGGGTGTACCATTCCCCAACGTAACGGTGCACGGCTTATATCAACACGATGCAACAACGTCTTATTTACCAGCCCGGGTCCACACACGCATATGAAACCCGTTGGTCATGCGTTGCCACCGCTAACCCATTTTGGCCTCTTATAGTCAAGCCCAGTATGCGTGTCCCGTCCTCGACATGGGTCGAGCCCACTAAGATACGTATGGGTTACTGGTTGAAATGGCCCCCCAGCACAAGCCATCCCCCTAAGCTTGGCCCACACACTAGTGTTTCCCACTTAACCCTTTAATCATGTTTAATTACATGTTTCATCTTGGTTAAGTATTTTATCATATTTTCTATTGGCAACCACTAGCAATTTCCACATACCACCCAAGGTACCCACTTAACCCCCATGCCCCACTACATGCTTATCTGGTTAAGTGTTTCTTAATTGATTAACACCGTAACCGTGTAAAGGACCCCTCACATTGGACCGTCATTTGTAGATGCCTGGTTAAGCCGGTAGGTTCCGGGCAGTCTTACACTACAAACGGGTCCAACCTCGTGTCATTTACCCTTGTTACGTATTTAATTTATGATTAAGACCCCTCACATTGGACCGTCATTTGTAGATGCCTGGTTAAGCCGGTAAACTCTGGGCAGTCTTACACTACAAACGGGTCCAACCTCGTGTCTTAATCGATTAATTACTCCTAATTAATCACCCCCATAATTTGTGTTAATTATCATGTTTATTTTAGGAATATGGGTGCACCTAACTTAATAGGCAAATTCCCAACTCCAAAGTGTGGGTACACCTAACTTAATAGGCAAATTCCCAACACATAATATGGGTACACCTAACTTAATAGGCAAATTCCCATACTATGTTCATTTATTTTATGTTATGCATAATTATATTAATTTCACACAATCTTATTAACATATGCATTTAATTAACCCCATCGTTCCCACGTAATTTCGTTCTCATGACATAACACATATAAAAGGTGTCAACTTGCATATGTATGAACATGTTTCAAAGGTGCCATCTTGCATATTAACAAACACATAACTTGCATATGAACTTGCATAACATGTCACATAGCTTGCATATAATCTTGTATAACATGTCACATAACTTGCATATAATCTTGTATAACATGTCACATAACTTGCATATTAACTTGCATAACATGTTACATAAACTTACATATTAACAAATACATGACTTGCATATGAACTTGCATAATATGTCACATAACTTGCATATGAACTTGCATAACATGTTACATAACTTGCATATGAACTCATAAACTTGCATATGAAGAAACATACAACTTGCATAATTATCATACATGTAACTTGCATATTATCATACATGTAACTTGCATATTAACATATGATCACAAAGCACAAAACTTGCATAACCCACATACATTAGCAAACTAACATCATGTCATATGACTTAAAACCCATTAATCCACAAACAAAACCATATGATCTCATCATATCTCATCTACTTAGTTTAGCAATTGATCATTAGAGTGATAGAAACTCACAACTAGCCAATTTGCACTCCAAATGAAGAAGATTAAGATGCTTAGAATGGATTAGAGGTTGATTAGAGAGTGATTAGCTTGCAACCCTCTTCATAAATTAGTGGAGGCTCCTTCTAAGATTTAATTTGGCGGCATGTAGCCCTCAATTCTATTTTTAGTATGGATTAGGGTAGGTTTAGGGTGTATTTATAGATTAGGTGAGTGTTTTAGGCCCTTAGATTAACCCTAAATTAGATTAGGACCCTTAGATTTCGGAACCTTCCAGAAACCAGCCCTAAGACCAAGCCCAAACCCCAAACTGGTGCACCCAACCACAGAACTCTCTAGAAACTGTGCAGGTTTCCTGTCCCGACATGGGCGCACTTCCCAAGTGCGCCAGTGTATTTTTGTGCTGGCGCACTTCACAAGTGCGCCAGTGCATTTCTGGCCTGTTTCGGGTTTTTCTGCCTAACTTCGTTCGTCCATATCTCTTTCATACGGTACCCGTTTTACGCAAACTCGGACTCTATTTCGCGTATTTTTCCGAGACGAACGCAATGACGCAGCCCGTTTCCCCTGATTCTCACATCTGAGATTAATTATACTTTAATTACTAACCATTAGTGTTAATTTAAATTCGGGGTGTTACACTAGGCAAGCCAATGGGTGGAATTCCATCTGCTCGCTATAAATTTCCATCCCCTTCCCACCCAATCGGAGAACAACCCAATTCCTCCTCCATTTTCTATTTTTTTTAAACTTCGAATCGCATTTTCTTAACCATTATGCTAATTTTTTATTTTTTTGTAATTTTTTGAGAATTTTGAAATTTCATCGTTTTAGACCTATGGCTACTTTACATTTTACTACTTCGTCTATATTCATTGCTAATTGGATAAATGAATAAACAGTCGTGTTCAACGACATATGCGTAAGCCACATTCGCTTACGTGGCACCCACCGCTCTTTTATGGTAATTGTTGCGTGGGAATTCAACGAAAGATTTAGATATCTTGGTAAAACGCAAATGAAAAACAATGGGACAACCTCAAGCGGCTATCGAGAGCATGAGATAGTTTATTGCAGATTCCGGACGGGGAGTGGAACGACGGGTATGACTATCTAGATGGATAAGACAAGCGGTGGAATGCTGTTGTGCACTAGTATCAGAGATACATAAGGAATGCTCTTCTTAAATTTCGGGAGTTGGACTAGACGTTTGATGGGTGCATAGGGAAGGACATTTGCAAGTATCATATATCTACAAATGCACCTCCGCAGGTCGTGCCTCCTCCACCTCCCCGGCAGTTCACAACAATAGATGCTTGTGTAGTTAAAACACTTAACAGATTCAATTTGACAGAGGTACAAAAGGTTATGGCGGGGATAAAGTGAGGAAATTGCAGACGAGTCTAAAATAACATATAAAACTCGTATTTTATGCTTTTACAAATATTAAATGAAATTAACATTTAGATTAATTATTATCAGTACATTCTTAATTTTAAATAAAAATATGTGCAAATATATGTAAATAAATGAATGCTTTTATTTAGCTTCATTAAATTTAATAGAATATTATAATATTTTCTATTTTGTAAAATATGTTTTATAAATTTTTATTCAATAACTAATTTTATAAATTTTATAATGTATGAAAGTTATTTTTAAATTCAATTCTTTTATAGAAGGTAAAACGAGAATAGCGGAATATAGCTGAAATAACGGAATATATTGGAATATAGAGGGGCTTAAAGCGGAAAGACCATTTTAGATGTTATTTGAAAATAGTGCAACAGTAGAAATCCGCTACACGATATAGCGAGACATTATCGGCACATGCATTGGTTCTTCAGTTGTAAAAACACAACGTTACCGCTTGGTTCTTCTGTTGCAAGAATGTAAAGCCTTTGTCCTGACTATGTATATATACATTATACGGAAAGGACCCTTCTTTTCCATGACTCTCCACAAAAAAATACAACGTTACCGTCTAAATGTCCCCAAAATTCCCACTCACAGATAAGCAATCATCATCAATAATAAAACAAACTAATATTTTAGGTACTATGGCGATGTGGGTTCTTTTTGTTTCTCTCACGTTTTCGTTCTCTAGCTTTGTGAATGGCGTAACAGTCTAACAGACCCATCTCATGGTATGAACGTTGCCTCTGTCAACATTCCGTTTGGTGTTTTCGATTTTATTTTATTCATTGTACGACAATTTATCAGAATGTTAACTATGTAAAGTTATAACCTTTATTTATAATCACTACAACAAAAAACACTTTTCGCAACAGGCCATATCTGTTGCAGTAGACTTATTGCAACAGGCCAGCGCCCGTTGGTATAGCCGAAGTTGCAAAAGGTCGATCCCTTTTCGCAACAGTTTTTGCCCGTTGCAATAAGATGTTGCAGTATGCTTTTTTGCAACAGGCTTTTGTTGTTGCAACAGATACTTTTGCAACAGTATATGCCCGTTGCAATAGATTCATAAATTATTAAAAAAAAAAATATTACAGCTTATGATATTACATATTAAATGTATTCATTTTAGTAATAGTGTATATTACAAAATGAAATAAACAAATAAAATTTTTATTTCAACAAAATTTTAATACTACAAACAATTACAACAAAAATTTCTGTAATTTTCATACATCATTCATGTACAACAATTTCTACTCTCATGCAACACATTTTTTTCAAATATAATATTTTATTACATTTTCCAAATACATTATTTCTACTCTCATACACTAATACGATAGTTCAAACAATTTAATGAGCTCCGGTCCGGTTTGTGGCATTTCCTTTTGCAGTTGCAATCGATCCGCTACTGTTTTCAGCTTTGTTCCCTTACTGGTGTTGAGAGCTATGGTCACTGTGTTCATTTAAAACAAGTCACCTCTTATGCTAGTAGTGATTCAACTACTCATGATAAATACTTAGAATAAAATAATTCATCTGAACATAGCAGGGTGATAAAAAAAAGTAATGATACTAATGTATACTGTAACTTTTACCAGACTTTTTTTTCATGTCTTCTAAAGCAAGACAGTTTCTAATTATTTACTTGATTCAACAACGTACATAAGAAAAATGGGTTTTGCATCAAGTTTTTCAGCAGAGAAAAGGAGAAGAGGGTACTTAGTCAATCTAGCCATTTGTCTGTGAGTGGCAAATGGTCACAACAGTACTATTATTTATGGTTTTGAAATAATCTTTAAACATTAGTATACACGTAATTGCAGACGGTTTGAGACGGGTTTCAGCTTATACCAAAATGCAATTCATAAACAAAATACATAGCTAACTTATGGTAAAAATAAATGATATCATTCAAACAGTAACGGATAAGAAAAATAAGAGACAAAGAAAAACTTACAATGATCCTAATATCCAAAACAGGTTCTTCATCATTACCAAACAACAATCACCTATATAGAAGAAATACAATAATCATAGCTAAATAAAAAATCCATTATTTTTACCAATTAAATTTATACATCTAAAAATTAATAAACTGCACTTACTATAACTTGATTTCATTCAACATTTATGGCAGGTCAGGGTGTTGTAGGGATAATGCTAGCTGAAATGCTTTGTGAAGAGCATGGCTTCTTTCTTGAAATAGACGACATTATTCATGCTTTGTGAAGATGTTTTGCTAGTCCAACTTCTACAGCAAACAAGCACCATTCAATGCAATGAACCTGAAAACAAGCACCATACAAACCTCACAAACCATTTAATTTTTCACCTTCAACTACATCTACAAACAACTGCCTAAAACAGTGATCACCATCTGTAATAAGCATCTATAATTTGTTCATCACAAACCAAACCCCTACAACCTACTCACAACTTCACATCATCCGACTATCAATTAAACTACTATACTGCCATATTGCAAGCCTTGTCAAGTCATACACCTCCAAAACACAAACAACAAACCACTGTAAATCCCTTTAGCACCTCAATCACAAACCATTCAAAACATAGTCCATCTGCCAATTCAAGCATCGCTATAAACAAAACCGCACATCCTCCCTTTCATTACTATAAACAAAACTGTGACCTTCTGTCCTATAGCTTTCCATCAATACTCACCACAATTGTCACTCATCTCGTTAACAGGTTTATACAAACAACGACAAAACGTGAATTCACAAATAACCAAAAACAAAACAAACAAAAGGAATAAAAATAGCAGAAGATAACCGTATTAAAACGAAGTTGGAGCCACACTATGCTTTTGTTATTTACTCAATAGAGTACCTGAGCAGCATGAAGAAATAATAACCATAAAATAAATGAACTTAAGTTTCAAAAACAGAGTACCTGAGCAGCCAAAAAGGCGTTGGACATTGAATATAGACAGAGGATAGGTGGGCGGTGGGAGCTCTAGGTGAAGGAGGGTCGGGAATAGACAGAGGGCAGGTAGGCCTTGATTGCGAAGCAGACCCTTTGCTTTGGATCAACGAAGGGGAAGAGGGCTAGATCAGGAGGAGATGAAGGGCGAACGACCACGAGGTCAACCGTCGTCGCCCTGGAGGTTGTTCGCCATGGCATCAGGGAGAGAGGCAAAGAAATGGGGTTCATACGCTAATGGGGATTGTTGTTAGGGTTGAAGGAGAAGTCAGCCATTAAATTCGTGAAAATCTGGATTTTAAGTTTATTTTTCTAGATCTGAAAGGGCACAACCGCACAAGGTAGCGGTGGATTTTATGACTTTTAGGCATACGTTAAGCGGGAAAACGAAAGTTAAAGGCGGCAAAAGACAATTAATTTTGCTGGATTTCGATAACATTATCATTTATTATTTTTGGACTGTATTACATATTATTTCTTTGTTAAATATTGATTATCATTTATCAAGCTCAATAAAACATATCTCACTTCAGCGAGTATCATTCATAAATTAAATATTAATTACAAATTATTCATTAATTTCGTATTGTTAAGTTATAATTATTAAGTATTATTCTTATTCATTATATAATTACAAATGGTTAATTATCAAATAGTAATTATTTATGGTTAATTATTATAAGTTACTTTTGAAAAAACTACTATTTTTTTTAATGGTTAATTATAAGTAGTTGTATATTACTTTTTAATTATACTTAACTATTTATTATTGAATATATATATGACAACTTTAAAAAAATAGTTGTTGAATATATATATTAACTATTATGCTTATACTTCTTATATTATAACCGAATATTATTTGGGAAAAAATAATTTTTAAAAATACATTTTTGCAAGTGGCTTTACCTATTGCAAAAAAATTGCAGTATCGCAACTGGTGAAAACAGTTGCTAAATATATAATTTTTGCAACTGGTTTTAAAATGTAGTTGCAAATAATACGTCAATTGCAACAGCAATGAAAGAGCAGTTGCTAAAAGTATGTTTTCGCAACAGGCATGAAAGCGTTGTTGCGAAAAATATGCTTTTCGCAACAGGAAGGAAAAGCCTGTTGCTAAATCTTATCTATTGCAACAGCTACGAAAGGACTGTTGCTAAATATCATTTACTGCAACTGACATTTGAGGCCTGTTGCAAATACCTAGTTGCAATAGGGTATTTTTCTTGTAGTGAATAATTTTAATCGAACTGTAAAAACCGAATCTTTACTGTGGTTCTTGAGTTTTGGTGGGTTAACCTTTTGGAGTGGAAGTGATAGCTCTAGGGTTTTCAGTAAATGTGATTATTTGCTTTCAGTTTCACTATCTGCATGCTGAATATTTAGTCTTAGCTTTTATACATACTGAGTAATGATCTGGTTGCAAAAAAAATTATATTTAGTCAGGTGGTATTTGGGAACAAGCAAATAATTTGTCTGGCTTTTAAACTATTTCTTTGAACAGAAGCTTTTTCCTTTGACTTTTATGTGAAATCAGAAGCAAACTTTTTGTGGACCTTTTAAAGTGTTAGGCAAAAATCCAATGATTTGTAAAAAAAAAAAGTGAGCTATCAGCTGTTGAATTAGCCAATTAGGCATCGGTTTGTTTAATAATTCTCTTATGATTTTCATTTTTGATGCAGTGTCTTCTCTTAATGTACACAAGCTTAAATTTACCTTCACAGCTGACTTGTTGGATTCCTAATGGCGGCGATACACGTGGAGAGTCATGGAAACTAATCACATGTATTGGTTCTTCTGTTGTAGGAATGTGAGCCTCTGTCCTTACTATGT
Source organism: Allium sativum (assembly GCA_030737875.1). Taxonomy (NCBI): domain Eukaryota; kingdom Viridiplantae; phylum Streptophyta; class Magnoliopsida; order Asparagales; family Amaryllidaceae; genus Allium; species Allium sativum. The sequence goes on from CM060920.1 coordinate 436,223,920, forward strand.
ATACACATATACGGAAAGGACCTGCATCTCAGTTTTCCCGTTCCCTATTTTGTGCCATTTTCATGGAACCGTAAATGGTCAGAATGTCATAATCCTTTGCAGTTGTGATTTATACATATTGTTAACATCATCTCTGCAGAGCAATAGCATATTTGATAAATTTAGGCTATCAAAATTAGTTATGCTACATAACGCATATTGAAGATACTTTACTATTTGGGTTTACAATATCAATTTTTGATGCACTAAAGATATTGGAATATGCTAATTTTTTGCAAAGATGGTGTTCATGATATCCAGATCCCACTTGCAAAATATTGTTGAATTTCCACATTTTAGGGGAATAAATAATGGGGATGCAGATCTCTCCCCACCTCCACGTGCGCGCGCACGCACACACACTTATGTATATTTGTACGCACACACATAGTGCGTGTGCTTGTGATGATTCATACGACTCACAGATATTCCAGTAACTTCATACATTTTTATCAGAAGATTACCAGGTACGGAACTTACAGGGACTTTGGGTTTACATGATGACTAGCATGACTTCATTGATTGAGCTGTAAGAGTATCCATATACATGTACGAACACACAAATGTACATATATCAGACACATCACAAACACATATATTCTTTCAACCTTAAGACTTTGCAAAATGACCAAACCAAGTAGATAATATGTAATCAATTTTTTTCTTCCTTTTCCTATACCATTACATGTAATCATTATATCATTTGTGGTTTTAATGGTTTTATCTTGAATTAGAAATTGTTTACTCTTGGAGACATCTTCAGTCTTACTGCTTGAGAATATTCCCACATTAGAACACTGTTAATACGTCCTCCAAACTTCTTTTTTGTTTTTGTAATTTATTCCTTGATGGTATTAGAGTTGTTTTTTAAACACAGTTAAGCTGTTGAGCTTAATCGACACATGTACCCCACGATCACATTGCCTAGTGTAGTTTGTGCAAATAAAAGTATTTATGTTCAATCATGTTTCCATCAGAAGTTCGTAGTTCATATTTTATGATGGATAAAAGAATTTAATAACTTATGTTATTTACAGGGATTTGAGTCGCAAAAATCTTGGAGATGGAACCCAAGTACCATTCAATCTTCCTCTGTATCTCCATAGATCGTAAGTAACAAATTATACAATACATTTCTGTTATACGTAGTATAAAATTGCTCTTATGTTTCATATTATGAAACCTTGTATTTGCCGTGTTCTGGGAATAAATTTATTTAATGGACTGATTCCATACTTGATTGTGCAGATTGTTTCTGCGAAGTACTTGTGTGTAGCATGGCAGTTGTTTTCATCATCCCATTGGCATAAACTATAAATGGGTGTCGTTGCTGAGTTGGCTTTTAAGTACTTTGTTTGAGGTAAATTTTATGCAGCTATGATGGGGTTAATTAGTAAAATTGAAGAAGTGCAGGTTGTTTATGTGCAAAAAAAAAACTGGAGATGCAGGGTATCAAACCCTGTACCTCTCACATGCAAAGCGAGCACTCTACCATTTGAGCTACATCCCCCTTTGAACACGATGGTTAGATTGTTCGATATTCTTGTTTTTTAATGTTCTGTTAGGTAAATTTTGGGCACTCTGTAGTACGCTTTACAGCGTTTTATTACATAATATGTCTAGTGACTTAATTTAATTGCAGAAGTTACTAAAAGGAAATTCAATACATTTCCTTGTCCTGATTAAAATTTCTCTACCCTAATGGTTATAAAATTAGTATGTAAATATGTGAAATTTGTTGGTAATTTTGGTTACAAACGACTTTAAGTGATGAGTATTCTCCACTTTACCCTTTAAGTTATTAACCTGTCTTTTGCGCTAGACATTTGTGTTTGAAAAAAGGTGTAATGGGGTAGCTAGGTTAATGAAGGGAAGTACGCTTATCATCTCCATAAATAAAATGTTTTTTTATATTGGATTATCTATTAATTTTCGTGCATTTTCATATCAATTCTTGAACCATTTATATTAATGACAGCAAATGAATAACAAAAAGTTTCATGTTTCTAAAGTCTAAACAAATTGAACCAAAATTGAAGTTTAAAAAACAAGGCAACCTTTTTTGTATTGCAAAATATTGGCAAGTGAAATAAATATGTTTATGTATATAGGAAACATCAAATTTACTTAAACACACTCTATTTAGATGCAATGCTTATACGTAAATTTGCACAAAAAATTGAACTCTACAATGCTCCAAAACTTATCTACCAAAAACTAAAATTCAAAGGAATAATCTAAAATATCAAGTGAGTCTTTAATTAAGTAATTTAGATCGGAGAGTTTAATCTCTGTTTAAAAAAATGTGCAAAGAAGAGGTGCATGTACTTGCACATGATTCATAATTTGAACCCCAATCACCTATTGAAGATAAAGACGATACCGTCGTCTACAAAGCGTACTAAAAACTTGTATTAATCATGAAGATTGTTCACAACACTTGATTTTTTTTTTCTTTGCATACTAAGAGTCGTACTTTGTTCATTAATGTACACTATAATTTTAACATCATTATATATGTGTGCGCGCGTGCGTGCGTGTTATTGTGCAATCCTCGCATTACACACTAGTTTATAGGACGATCTCTTCGACGCTTTTTGCAAGATCCATGCAGCCAACATCTTACACGCTTTTTGCATATTAAAGAAGACTGTACATTTCTCATGCGAAATGAGCAATATCATCTGAGCTTTGTCTCCCCTTCAATCATTGTGTCATAATTTCGATAATTAAATTGACAACGTATTGTCCTATCTATATGTTGTTTCAATTTCAAAAGAGCAGAATGTTTTTACTGTTCTCTCTGTTGACTTGCTTTCCTAATTCTCTAGTATTTGCTTACAACGGAAGTGATCTCTCATTCAATTCTGTCTGGTGGTCTTCCCGCCAGCTTCGGCACTCTTATCAAATTTAACAAACTTGCAAGGCAGTGAACTACTGCAAATAATTAAAATCTTCTGTTCATTGTGACTATTTCCATTGTGCGATGCTTGTATTCGATTCAGATACTTGCAAAATAATTGTTTTACTGGTATGGTAGAAGTTTTTGCAGACCTCCCTCTTCAAGATTTGTAAGTATAACATTTTGGTTTTGCTTCGCATTTCCAATGATATGCTAAATAATATCATTTACAATTTATGGTTTATAATAATGTTGCAATTTTGTTGCTATGAATGTTGCGGAGAACCATTTTACGGGATGGTTTCCAAATCAGTTGCAGGGAATACGTAATCTTGAATACGAGTTTCTCAGTATTTTTGGAAGTTCCATGTTAAATATGTATCAACTGTGTGTCGAGATTAGGCGCAGCGGAGGCCAAACTCAACACACACAAGTCCAATATAATGCACAGATTAACATAAACAGCAAAACAAGAGAACACACAAGGATTTAACGTGGTTCGGCAATAGCCTACATCCACGGGCAAAGCAAGAGTAATTTTATTACCTCACAATGGAGAATACATAAGAAATCATACACAAAGCTGAAAAACTTTAGCTCTGCAAAGCTCACTCAGCTCACTCAGGTTTTCATTCATGTGTGGCGGCTCCTTCTTTTGCTCATACAATCCCTTAAAACCCTCACAGAACATATTGCATTATATATAGGCAAGGGTCAACATACGGAGGCCCACAAACAATAAATAATATGCACGTCTGCACCATACTTCACAATTCTCCACCTCGGATCATGCACAAAAGCATGAGACGATTATACACAAAGCACTCTGATTGCCACATATCCAGCTGCACCACCAAAGTAGTTGCCTACGTACCCAAAGGATCAAGCTGTCGTAGTTCATCAAAATGTCTCGCAAACGAGACTTCACAATGTTCCGAAGAACCTCCACCCCATCGGGGTATCATACATCAAACATACAAAACATTAATCAAGTCAAGACAATGCTTGAACTTGACATTAGGAACCACTTTAGTCAACATGTCTGCGGGATTCTCTTTTGTATCAATCTTTACCAAGAGAATATGACCCTCGGTTAATACTTCTCTAATGAAATGATAACGCACATCAATGTGCTTTGTTCGGGCATGATGAACTTGATTCTTTGCTAGGTGGATGGCACTCATACTATCGCAATACACAGGAAGTTGATCTTGCACCACTCCCAAATCATCCAACAAACCTTGCAACCATATAGCTTCTTTGAAAGCTTCAGTCACTGCCATATACTCTGCCTCTGTAGTAGATAGAGCCACTGTCGACTGCAGAATAGACCTCCAACATATAGGACCTCCTGCCAAGGTAAACACATACCCTGTAGTAGAGCGTCTCTTATCCAAATCACCGGCATAATCTGAGTCTACATAACCAACACATAAATGACTGTTGTTCATATCCTTCACAAATTCTAAACCAGCATCGATAGTTCCCATAAGATATCTCAAAATCCATTTGACAGCATTCCAATGCTCTTTTCCAGGAGCATGCATGTAACGACTGACCATACTCACGGCATGTGAAATGTCAGGTCGTGTACACACCATCGCATACATAAGACTCCCAACAGCATTAGCATAAGGCACATGTGCCATAAATTGAATCTCATCATCAGAGGAAGGACACATAGTTGCATTCAATTTAAAATGAGCAGCAAGAGGAGTACTTACAGATTTGGTTTCTTTAGAAATGCCAAATTTCCTTAAAACCTTCTTCAAATATGTCTTCTGAGATAAACACACCTTGCCCTTCATTCTGTCTCTTTGAATCTCCATGCCAAGAATCTTCTTAGCATCTCCAAGATCTTTCATTTCAAATTCAGCTGACAACTTACATTTCAGCTTCTCAATCTCAGACTTGCAAGTAGATGCAATCAGCATATCATCTACATACAAAAGCAGATAAATGAAAGAACCATCACTCAGCTTCTTCAGATATACACAGTGATCATGGTGGCTTCTTGTATACGCTTGGCCTAACATAAAACGATCAAATCGTTTATACCACTGTCTCGGAGACTGTTTCAGTCCATACAACGATCTTTTCAACTTACACACCAGATCGTCTTCACCGGGAGATTTGAATCCATTTGGCTGAGTCATATAGATCTCCTCATCTAGATCTCCATGTAAGAACGCTGTTTTTACATCCATCTGAACCAGATTCAAGTCATACTGCGCTACCAAGGCTAACAAAATACGAATAGAGGAGTGCTTCACAACTGGAGAGAATACTTCATTGTAGTCAATTCCCTCCTTCTGGGCATAGCCTTTTGCAACCAGCCTTGCCTTGTAGCGAATCTCAATTTTCTTCACTCCTTCTTTCTTAGCATATACCCACTTACATCCAATCGCTTTCTTGCCCTTAGGGAGCTTGGCAAGAACCCAGGTGTCATTCTTGTGAAGAGATGTCATTTCTTCACCCATAGCATCTTTCCATTCTTCACACTCAACGCTATGAATAGCTTGTGTGTGTGTCTCGGGAATGCCTTCATCAGTAACTGGTAAAGCATAAGTTACACAATCTCGAAACCAACCTGGTTTCCTGATATCCCTTTTCGGTCTGCTAGAAGCAATTGACTCTGGAACACTTCTCTCAGCCTCTGTTTCTATTTCTAACCCATCGTCGGAATCATCAGCACTGCCCCGGTCAACCGTAACTTCATCTGTTTCAACAACTAAATCTGTCACCTCTTCAGAAGCTGGTCCCACTGGTACAGTTTCATCTGGGACTTGTGTAACAATATCAAACTTCACACGCTGCAAATTCTCACGATTACTGCTCTCATTCTCCACCTGATGAGAACCCTTAGGCTTTAGCATAGCAGCTTCATTAAACGTAACATCCCTGCTTATAATCATTTTCTTGGTAACTGGATTCCAAAGTTTGAACCCTTTGACTCCAGTCTTCATGCCAACAAATATTGCCTCAACAGCACGAACTCCAAGCTTATTGTCTTTCACATGAAACCAAGCAGGACAACCAAATACATGAATCAACTCATAGTCATAAGCAGGCTTACCATACCAGAATTCCATTGGTGTTTTGCCTCCTAATGCAGATGAAGGCAACCGATTGATGAGAAAACATGCATAAGTAACAGCTTCAGCCCAGAATGCTTTGCCTAATCCAGAATTAGACAACATACATCGTACTCTCTCTAGCAGTGTACGATTCATCCTTTCTGCAACTCCATTCTGCTGTGGTGTTTCTCTAACTGTGAAATGTCTCTTGATTCCCTCATCTTGACATACTTTGTGAAATGGATCACTTGTGTACTCTCCACCGTTGTCTGAACGAAGCACTTTGAGTTTTCTACCCGTTTGAGTTTCAACTGCTTTCTTCCATCTCACAAATATTTCCAGAACATCACTTTTCTGTCTCATGACATACACCCATACACGTCTAGAATAATCATCAATAAAAGAGACAAACCAATGCTTACCTCCCAAAGAAGCATTTTTGGAAGGACCCCATACATCTGAATGAACATAATCTAGAACTCCACTAGATTTATGAATTCCCTTACCAAAGCGAGATCTTGTCTTCTTGCCTTTTACACAATGTTCACAGAAATCTAACTTACAGACAACAAGCTCTTTCAACAGATTTTGCTTAATTAAAGCATTCAAAGATTTCTCACCTGGATGTGCAAGCCTCATGTGCCATAGCATTGCAGATTCCTTAGCAGCAACTTCACTCTGCTCAGCTGTAGCTACATCCCCAGTCACTGTTCTCCCATTTAAGTAGTACAAGTTGTGATGACGTGTACCTTTCATAACAACCATAGCTCCAGAAATCACCTTCATAACTCCATTTTGGCCATCAAGTCTTAATCCCTTGGATTCAAGCATTCCTAAAGAAATCAGATTCTTTTTCATACTTGGCACGCACCTCACATTTTTCAGTTCTCTAACTTTGCCATCATGCAGTTTCAGGCGAATACTACCAATTCCCACAATGCTACAAGAATTGTGATTTCCCATCAATACTTCGCCCTCAAACTTCGTAAAATTTGAAAACCATTCTCTATTTGGAGTCACATGAAAAGTAGCACCCGAATCAAATATCCACTCATCATCTTTTGCCTTAGAGTTAGAAGATAACGTGGTTAAAGAGTAATCTGACTCATTACCTGTGTCTTTACTGGACTGGACGACATTTGCTGCACTTTTGCCTTTCCTGTCCCGCTCCTTGATCTTAGGACAATCCTTAGCCCAATGGCCTTTTTCATGACATCACGCACATTCATCCTTAGCCAGACGCCCTTTTGCTTTCGAGTATCCTTTACCCTTACCAGGATGTTGGCCAACATTTTTCTTGTTGTTTGATTTTCCGCCTCTCACTACAAGAGCATCACCACCATCTTCTCTGGAGATATCATCTCTATCCATCTTTCGGAATTCTTCACTACGTAATGATGTAGCGACTTCATCATAAATCAGCTTGTCTTTGCCATGAATTAGCGACTTAATCACGGGTTCATATTTCTCCGGAAGAGAATTCACTAAACACAAAGCTTTCTCCTCATCTGGAATGATCTCATCATAATTAACCAACTCCGTAAGAAGTTTGTTAAAGGAATCCAGATGCTCAGTCAGAGTTGCACCCTTCTTCATATTGAACCGATACAAATTTCTTTTTAGATGAATTCGGTTTGCCACATTCTTCACGAGGTACTTCGCTTCAAGTTTTTTCCATAATTCTTTCGGCGAGGTCTCATGTTGATAGTTCACTCTGATATCAGCTTCCAAGCAACCCCTGATCGTAGCCAAACAAAGCCTTTGATTCTTCTCCCACTGTTTGTCTGACCATTCTTCTGGTTTCTCTATTCGCAGACAAGCTTCCAAATCCAAATGCTCAAGAGCATCGGACACATCAGTTCTCCACAAACCAAAGTTATTGTTTCCATTAAATTTCTCTACATCTAACCTTGCTCTGTGATACACTATTTTTTCAGATTGACTAGATTCACCCATTTTCGCAACACAAGCAACTTACACAAGAGAAACAACCACAAATGCAAACAACCGGCTTCACAGGAATTTCGTCGAACACCTTCCGTGCACTAAACTGAACACACAAATTCAAAGATTGCAACCGCAAGCTCTGATACCAATTGTCGAGATTAGGCGCAGCGGAGGCCAAACTCAACACACACAAGTCCAATATAATGCACAGATTAACATAAACAGCAAAACAAGAGAACACACAAGGATTTAACGTGGTTCGGCAATAGCCTACATCCACAGGCAAAGCGAGAGTAATTTTATTACCTCACAATGGAGAATACATAAGAAATCATACACAAAGCTGAAAAACTTTCTCTCTGCAAAGCTCACTCAGGTTTTCATTCATGTGTGGCGGCTCCTTCTTTTGCTCATACAATCCCTTAAAACCCTCACAGAACATATTGCATTATATATAGGCAAGGGTCAACATAAGGAGGCCCACAAACAATAAATAATATGCACGTCTGCACCATACTTCACACTGTGCTGCCTTATTTTATAAGCGGTATTCATATCATACATTATATAAAAGAGTGTCATATTTGAGTCTTTGAACTAATATTTGGTCTTTTGTCTGAACCCCCCCCCCCCTCTCCCCCTCTTTCCCCTTTTGGTTCACATGCTGTATATAAGATTTAAAAACCTGCATCATTAAAAAAGTTAGATGGCACTTCTCCCTTTTTTTTTCAAAAAATAAAATAAAATAAAATCAGAAAAGGGAAAAAAGGAAAAATGAAAGTTTTCTTTTCTGTTCTATCTTAAGGTTAGAGCGCATTTATCAACAAATACAAGCCTGCTTGACACATTGTGCAGACGATTCTACTGTAATTCTACTTAGCTGATGTTTTTGAGATTTAAATTTTATGAAGTATCATACATAAAAATTAAACGGGGTTATGTTGAAAAAAAACAAAATGAAATTTCAGTAAGTTTCTAGATTGTGGGCGTATGAACTCAGTTTTAATAAATTTTAAATAGAAAAACTTACAGTTTATATATAAAATGTTTTCTGAACCAAAATAAAAAATATTCATGGTAATTTATACTGATACTCAGACTAAAGTAACTTCAACCTCAAACCTTTGTATTGATCAAAGAATAAAAAAATATTTGCTAAAATATCTCCCATAAACAAATATATTTGACCATATGTTTGTTTATGTAAGATATTTGAGAGAAACGAGCGTAACGGCATGCGCTCCACACGTGAATTGTTAGTGACCCATTATTCAAGGGCCAACGCATATATAAATGAAGTTTTGAAAAGAAAAAAAATTCAACCGCACCGGTCCTATTTTTATGGGATAGTTTTTTAGTTTAAATAAAGAGCAATTTTGGCACTTTATGGTCGGATAAAAAATATGTGTTTCCAACACAATTATTAATAAAGATATATGCATAAATATCAAATGTCTCTTCTAAATAAAAAAAATATTATGCCGCATATCTTGAACAAAAATTTCTATAAACTTACCTATGTATTAAGGAATCATTGAATATCATAAAGCGAAACGTCTACATGAAGAGCAATACCTTTGTAATACTGAATGACCCTAACATTATACTAAACCCTTGGTGTGAGATATACCTCAGCAATACTTTTTATGTTTGTGACGTATCATACAGTAGTCCATAAACATCGAGTCTGGTTTTGATACCACATAAAATAACTGTATATTATTTGATTATGCGAACAGTGAATTTTTTAGTACTCCACATGACTGTATACTGTACTGAATCATTTTAAATCGTGTAAATAGGACATTTGGAAACTCATGGAGCTTTGGACCCAGTGCCGGCCCGAGGATAACTGCTGCCCTAGGCAACAGGCAACGTAGGGGGGAAATTTGAGAAAATGATGCCCTAAATTCTATGGCACCATACCACGAAGAGTGATAACAATAGAGTTTTTTTACACTTTCAAATAAACAAGCACAACAATTTCCAATATATGTATTTAAATTCTTTTCGCCCCCAATATTTTCAAGAACTCGGAAATCTAGTGTTCAAATAGAATTTTCTCATTTCAATATGTTAGTTAGTTACTAGATATCAAATGCACAACATAAATACATTTGCTATTAATTATAAGCTAAATGCCAATTGAATCCAGAAAGAAACCTGATTAAAAGTCAGAGTGTTTTACTATAACACACAATCAAGAAAATAAAAAATAGTGCAATTTAAACTAATTAAAGACACATATGCCAGACATTTCAACATGCACAAAAGGATGAGCAAGACAACAAACAAAATATATCAATGCACGCTAATCAAACCTACGTATCAGTTGTAGATGAAATAAAACAAACTTGGGACTGCAATTGACAAATTTCAGGAAGCAATTTATGTTAACAACATCGTGAAAAATTATGTGATGAAACAAAAGCACTAGAAGATATATATGTAGTGCATACAATGGGACATTAAGAACATCACTTGATAACTGCACAACAAAACCACTGTGGTGATAAGGTTAAAACAGCTCCTCCTAAAACACAAACAGGAAGCACAGTTAGACCCAACAGGCAACGTGGGTTGAAAATTTAAGAAAATGATACCCCAAATTTGGATGGCAACAACAGGGCATCGAACCTCCCATCACACAACAACGAAGTAGGTGCTTGACCACTCAGCTACAAATGCATCTCGAGACAAAGGGCAACTAGACTTATTAAATAGAAAATAAAACATACTCTTACCACACCTCCTCCTCCCTCTTGTTGCCCCTCCCGGGTGGGTTGCCCTAGGCGGCTGCCTAGCTTGCCTACTCCTAGGGCCGGCCCAGTTTGGACCTTCACCTCCATCATCACCGGTCACTTCTCCACAGACTCGACATGTTCAACCTGGTCATAAATCTGGTACACCTAAAAATCCATCCAATGATGCAGGCAATGCGGATAAAAGCTCTGGTATAAGCACTGGAGTTACTGCAGGAATTATCATTTTTGTAATGGCTATTTCATCTCTAGTTGCTTTCTTCCTTATTAGACAAAGGCACAAAATACATATTCAAGCAAAGCAATATCGAAAGAAGACAACATAAAGCCTTTGCATACTCAGAGTGCTGAAGGTATGTTAGTGTCTTACATCCTCCCAATTTAAGTGTTTTTCTCCTTCTTTACTTGTGAAAGGTCTCGGATTGATTCTAAACAGAGGCATGGAACCAATTCAACCGTCCTCTATCACTATTTCTGTAGCATTACGAGTAACTTCTTTTATTTCACTGTTGCCGCCTCCTAATAGGCAATCATCGTTTGATGATGAAAGTACTACAAGCTGTAAGAAAGTTGCACTATACTAGAACAACAGTGGCTACCAATCGTTGATAGGGCCGGTTTTGGTCCAGGGCATAAGAACCAAAAAGGGCAACAAATTTATATCGCTTAAATACACCAAACAACAGCAACAACAACAAAGCCATATATCCCAAACAAGTTGGGGTTGGCTAGATATGGAACCCAAAATTAAAATAAAATAAAATAAATAATGATGATAATATATATATATATATATATATATAGAACCAAACAAATAAAAAGTCGTCCGATAAAGTTTTTTTTTAAATAATAATAATAAGTAAAAAGGTTCAATAAAAGTGAAATAAAATCTAAAATAGTAATAAAAAGTAAAAAGGTTCAGTAAACGTGAAAGTCTTAAAAAAAACCCTATGGTTCTGGTACATGGATTGACAATTTCCATGCACTCCTATCAACTACCAGCTTTTCCGATAAACTCCAGTTACTAAAATCTTTCTTTATTATCTACTCCCATGTCATTTTAGGTCGACCTCTGCCTCTCTTTGGGCCTTCGGCGCGGCCTAGAATTCCAACACGTACAGGTGCATCGTATGGTTTACGTTGGATATGTTCAAACTATCTCAAGCGGTATTGGACTAACTTCTCTTCAATAGGTGCAACTCCAAGTTTTTCCCGAATATCCTCATTTCTAATCCGATCTCGTCTGGTATGCCCACAACTCCAACACAACATCCGCATCTCCATTACACTTATCTTCTGGACGTGTTGCCACTTAGTAGGCCAACATTCTGCACCACATAACATTGCAGGCCTGATAGTCGTTCTATAAAATTTTCCTTTAAGCTTCTGAGGAATCTTCCTATCACAGATAATGCCAGATGCTAGTCGCCATTTCACCCATCCCGCTTGAATTCTAAAACTAACATCCTTATCAATCTCTCCATCAAACTGCAACATAGATCCTAAGTATCGAAACGATTCCTTCTTGGGTACAACTCTACCGGCCAGGGTAACATCTACGTCATCTGACCTGACACTGCTAAACTCACACTTCATATACTCTGTTTTAGTTATGCTAAGCCTGAAACCCTTTGATTCCAAGGTCTCCCTCCACAAATCCAGTTGTCGATTAACCCCTATTCTACTTTCATCAATCGGCACAACATCATCGGCAAGGAGCATACACCAAGGAATCTCCCTTTGTATATCTTTTGTGATTTCATCCATCACTAATGCAAAAATATAGGGGCTCAAAGCCGAACCTTGATGTAATCCTATGTTAATTGGAAAGTCTCTGGTCTCATCATTGCATACCCTAATACTAGTCACAACCCCCTCGTACATATCCTTAATAAGGGTAATATATTTTGATGGCACTCTCTTTCTTTCTAGCGCCCACCACATAACCCTTCTCGGCACTCTGTCATAAGCTTTCTCCAGGTCAATAAAACCATGTGGAGATCTTTCTTCTGCTCCCTGTATCTCTCCATAAGTTGCCTAACCAAGAAAATCGCCTCAGTGGTTGACCTTCCAGACATAAAACCAAATTGATTCCTAGAGACACTAGTCAACCTCCTCAAACGCTGCTCGCAAACTCTCTCCCAAAGCTTCATTGTATGACTCATAAGCTTAATTCCTCTATTGTTTGTGCAACTTTGAATATCTCCTTTATTCTTGAAGATATGAACTAAAATGCTTCTCCTCCACTCATCTGACATTTTGTTTGATTTGAAAATATTATTGAACAACTTAGTTAGCCATCTTATCCCTGCATCTCCAAAATATCTTCACACCTCAATAGGAATGTCATTAGGCCCTACCGACTTGCCTAATTTCATACGTTTCAACGCCTCCTTTACCTCAGCTTCTTGAAATATCCGCACAAAATGTCTATTGTTGCTGTCGGCTAAGTCTTCCAACTCGATCGAAGAGCTATCACTTTCTTCGTTGAAAAGCTTATCAAAGTATTCTCTCCACCGATTCTTTATCTCATCGTCCTTCACCAAAAGTCTCATCCTTAATGCATTTAACCTGGTTGAAGTCTCTTGTCCTCCTCTCGCGTAGCCTAGCTATTCTGTAAACGTCTTTTTCACCCTCCTTTGTACTTAGCCTTTGATACAAATCTTCATATGCTCGTCCCCTTGCTTCACTCACTGCTCTCTTTGCACCCTCCTTTATATCGCTTAAATAAAGCAATAAAAGAAAAAGATGAAAAAGTTACGGAAGAAAGCAAAAGAAAATTGTAAGCAGTGGTGCGTTGATGGCGGAGCAACTAGCGCTGCAAGCAGCGGGAGACACACGCAACGACCCAAACCCTAAATCGTTTAATTTACGAAAAAACTGATCTTTATTTGTTAAGTAGATCGTCTTATTGGGTAACCGTCTATGGCAACATCTACAAAACTCTTTAACAATTTTAATTCTAGAACGATCGGACAAAACCCTAAAATGGGCAGTTATATTCGACATCAAAGCTAATGATTGGAGTTATCAGATCATTTAGTGACCACTGTATTGAACTAGAGCGACGCACATGACTCTGATACCTTGATGCGTCTTGTTCAATCTATGCCATTGAATCGACCATTAATCACCGTTTACGTCCATATGTCCAGTAAGTATTTAAATGCTTTGTTTTAGTTTCATGGTCTGTTTATTACCCATACCCTAAAGATGAAGGTTTCAAAGTCACTCCTAAATTAACTAAACAGTCTGGTAGCTAATAAGAGTAGTTTCATTCTTTTGAAACATGTCAGTTGCTTGTTTACTTCTAATAATCCTAGTTCTTTTGTGGTTAATCATTTTGTTGAAAATGCACATGTTGGCCAATTGCTCCAAAATAATTATAAACATCACTCGTCGTCTGGTGGTGTAGCTTTGGATCGCACCAATTGTTTTGCTTGAATCCTAAGGATGTACATTATCTGACTGAAAATGAATCAGCTGACTAAGCCCAAATATTGTTGATAACCCAGTTTATATAGTGTTTCTATTGTCTCTAAAACAAATATTATCATCAAAGTGAACGATTCTGGTACAAATTAAATTTAATGTGAAAATTTAGTGTTTTCCATTGGTTTCTTTGACAATATAACATGTAAACTCAAAGTGAATATTGAATTGTTTAAAGAACTCGTTTAATATGCAATAAACATGATTTAGTTTTGATTCATGATGTCATTTGAGCATATAAGTTGTTCAAAACATTCAAAAAAGAGTGAAATTTTTGAAATGTCTATATATTAGTTAATCCCAAATTAATTTGGTTTGGTTAGTTAAGTTTTATATTTCCTTGTTTTAATTCGATTTGTCATATTTTACCTTACATTATGATGATAAAACCGATCAAATGCTGACCCTTATGCTTGAGCATTTTGATTGCTATAATTTAGAAAAAGTTTGGTGTATCCATTTTTCCAATTGTCATTGGTTTTAATATATGAGGTAAATGTTAGCGTAATTAATATTCTGCTAAAGGGCAATATAGTCTTTTGTTTTATGTTTGGCCTATATATAAAGGCCTCTTGTGTTATTTTAGGGTTAAGACTTTCTCTTCTTTTAGCCGTCATCTGCTTTGTACTGTAATGGTGTAGATGAATAAATGAATTGCTTTAGACCTCTTTATTAGAATTATCATGGTATCAGAGCCAATGAAATCCGTATTCGTTATCTAGTCTGCATCTTCGCTCAATCGCTCTCAGCAGTTCTCACGCTCAAGGTTCTTGGCTTCAGCAAACCTCCCAGCAGATCTCACCAATACCCACATCATGCCCAAAGTCTTGGCTTCAGCAAACCTCCCTTTGATTGAAGATTTCTGAAGGTTCTTTCAGCAGATCTCACCAATACCCACGTCACGCCCAAAGTTCTCACGCCCAAAATTCTTTCAGCAAACCTCCCTCTTTCCTCAAAGCAATACCCACTCGGCCTCTCAGCAACCAAATCTCCCTGTTCAGATCCGAACCCGAAGCCACCGAAGCAACCAAACCTTCCTGTTCCGCCCTAATTCGCAGTACACAAAGCACCAGACCTGAACCCTATTTCACTGAACCCGAACCCGATTTCTTTGAACCCGATTCCAGACCTGAACCCTCTAGTTTTCTCTGTGTTGATTTTTTGTTGATTTTGACCCACCGCATGCAGCATAATGAAGAGGAGTACTTCCAGCACCTATCAGATCAATATGTTTGGTTGTTGACCAACAGACTTGAAAATCCAGAACCCTGTTTGGCTTGACCCAAAAGTTATTCTAAATCCGTAGCAACCGTGGTTTGTTTGACCAAGAAATATTTCTTTTGAGTTTCTTTTCTATGTTGAGATTTTGAGAAATTTTCGTTGTTCTGTGGTTTATTTAAATGACAGTTAGTAGAGATAATTCGCTCCAAGTAGATGGTAAAAATTATGCGTATTGGAATTCTGTCTATTCTTCCTTAGATCCAACAATGATTGAACAATTTCAGAATTATGTATATTGGAATTCTGTCTATTCTGCTTTAGATCCATCAATGATTGAACAATTTCAGAAGTTCCTTGCATCTCAGCCACATGCCATATCAGCTTCGCCTCAAATAGGTTTGTCATCTAGTTCATCAGGTATATCTTCTTCTAGCTGGATTTTAGATTCTGGTGCTTCGAATCATATGTCTCCTAATTTCTCCGATTTCACTTCTTTGGCTCCTAAAGTTTCTGTCCCTGTCATGAGTGCTAGTGGTACATCTATGCCCGTGCAAGGTGTTGGTTCAGTCATTACACCTTCTTTGTCATTATCTAGTGTCTATCACATTCCTAGACTTACATTAAATCTTGCTTCTGTTGGTCAAATTTGTGATAATGGCTACTTGGTTTCTTTTTCTTCTTCTGAATGTTATGTTCAGGATCCAAAGTCTCAAAAAGTGATTGGGACCGGCCATAGAGAAGGAGGACTTTATGTATTGGATCAGCTCAAAGATCCTAAGATTTCAGAGATTGCAGCTTCTGTTCCAGGTGTGGATGTTTCGTCTTTTCGTTTGAGTCAGTCATCTTCTATGTTTTATTTGTGGCATTCTCGTCTGGGCCATGTATCTAAGTCTCGATTGCAATTCTTAGCGTCTACAGGAGTTTTAGGAGAATTGAAAACTCATGACATTTCTGATTGTAGTGGTTGTAAACTTGCAAAATTCTCTGCTTTACCTTTTCCCCAAAGTAATACAGTTTCTACTGCACCTTTTGATCTTATTCACTCTGATGTTTGGGGACCCTCTCCTGTTTCTACAAAGGGAGGCTCTCGTTATTATGTCTCTTTTATTGATGACTACACTCGTTATTGTTGGATTTATCTTATGAAACGTCGTTCAGAATTTTTTGGCATCTATAATGAGTTTCGATCTCTTATTAAAACTCAACATGGAGCTATTATTAAATGTTTCAGATGTGACTTAGGGGGAGAATATACTTCTCATGCTTTTAAGGAACTTCTTGCTTTAGATGACACAATTTATCAGACTTCTTGCACTGATACTCCTGAACAAAATGGGGTTGCTGAAAGGAAACATAGACATATTCTTGAGACTGCTCGATCTCTTTTATTGTCTGCTAGTGTTCCAAGTGAATTTTGGGGAGAGGCAGCTCTTACTTCTGTTTATTTGATCAATAGAATTCCTACTTCTCATAATTCTGGCTTGTCCCCCTATGAAAAGTTGTATGGTTGTCCACCAGATTATTCTTCTCTTCGTGTTTTTGGTTCCACATGCTTTGTTCTTCTTCCTCATGTCCAACGGAGTAAGTTAACTTCACGGTCTGCTATATGTGTTTTTCTTGGTTATGGTGCAGGACAAAAAGGATATCGTTGTTTTGATCCAGTCAGTCACAAGCTATATGTTTCTCGGCATGTTGTTTTTCTTGAACATATTCCTTATTTTATTATTCCTGATCGTACTCACAATATATCTATGTCTGATATTGTCCATATTGATCCTTTCACTGCTGATGATGATGAGCTACTTCCTGCTGAAAATCCAGACACTTCCATTGACTCAACAACCACCCAATCATCTTCTGAGACAGTAGATACTAGTGAACGTCGATATCCTATCCGAAATCGTCAGTCTACTAGGCGACCTGATTTTGAATATTCTTGTCTTTCCAGTTCATTTTCTTCATTTCTTGCTTCTATACATTGTCTCTCCGAGCCTTCATCTTTCAAAGATGCGGTTCGTGATCCTATTTGGCAACATGCTATGGCTGAGGAACTGACTGCTCTTCATCAGACTCATACTTGGGATTTAGTACCTCTTCCTGCAGGAAAACGTGCTATTGGTTCTCGTTGGATCTATAAGATTAAAACTAAAGCTGATGGATCTATTGAAAGGTATAAAGCTCGCTTGGTTGCTAAAGGTTATTCTCAAGAACATGGTATGGATTATGAGGAGACTTTTGCTCCTGTTGCAAAAATGACTACGGTTCGAACTCTTATTGCGGTTGCTTCTGTTCGCCACTGGAATATTACTCAAATGGATGTTAAAAATGCCTTTTTGAATGGGGATCTTCATGAAGAGCGCCACTGGAATATTAC
Source organism: Allium sativum (assembly GCA_030737875.1). Classification (NCBI taxonomy): domain Eukaryota; kingdom Viridiplantae; phylum Streptophyta; class Magnoliopsida; order Asparagales; family Amaryllidaceae; genus Allium; species Allium sativum. Next base: position 436,241,734 of record CM060920.1, read on the forward strand.
TCAAATGGATGTTAAAAATGCCTTTTTGAATGGGGATCTTCATGAAGAAGTCTATATGGTTCCTCCTCCTGGTATTGATCATCAACCTGGTGAAGTCTGCAAACTTAGGAAAGCTCTTTATGGTCTCAAACAGGCTCCCCGTGCTTGGTTTGAGAAATTCTCTACTGTGATTACCTCTCTTGGTTTCTGCCCGAGTAACCATGATTCTGCTTTGTTTGTCAAGTGTACCTCGGCTGGTCGAATTTTGCTTTCTCTTTATGTTGATGATATGATTATTACAGGCGATGATGTTGTTGGAATTAACTTGTTGAAGTCCGAGTTGACTCGATGTTTTGCTATGAAAGACTTAGGTCCCCTTCGTTACTTCTTGGGTATTGAAGTTGCTTCTTCTCCAAAAGGTTATCTTCTTTCTCAATCTAAGTATATTTCTGACATTTTTGAGCGCGCTCGTCTCTCAGATAATAAGACTGTTGATACTCCAATTGAGCTCAATGCTCGATACTCTATTACTGATGGATCTTCATTGCTAGATCCTAGTCTTTATAGAACGATTGTTGGAAGTTTGGTTTATCTCACTGTCACTCGACCTGACATTGCATATGCTGTTCACATAGTCAGTCAGTTTGTTACTTCTCCTACTACAGTTCATTGGGCTGCTGTTATTCGCATTTTGAGATATCTCCGTGGCACTCAGTTTCAGACTCTTTTGCTTTCTTCTACTTCATCTTTAGAGTTATGTGCTTACTCTGACGCAGATTGGGCTGGTGATCCTACTGATCGCAAATCCACTACTGGCTTTTGTATTTTTCTAGGAGATTCTCTAATCTCTTGGAAAAGTAAGAAGCAGGATGTTATATCTCGGTCTTCAACAGAGGCAGAATATCGTGCTATGGCTTCTACTACTTGTGAAATTGTTTGGCTACAATGGTTGCTTGCTGATATGGGTGTTTTCTTGCGACGACCAACTCCTTTGTACTGTGATAATAAAAGTGCTATTCAGATTGCTCATAACTCCGTCTTTCACGAAAGGACCAAGCATATTGAGATTGACTGCCATATTACTCGCCACCATCTTCAGAATGGCACATTGACATTGCCATTTGTCTCTTCCTCCTTGCAACTTGCAGATTTGTTCACTAAATCTTTGTCATCTTCACGCTTCCGGTTTTTGACTGACAAACTCTCGATGCTCATTGCTATCGCATCATGAGTTTGAGGGGGGATGTTAGCGTAATTAATATTCTGCTAAAGGGCAATATAGTCTTTTGTTTTATGTTTGGCCTATATATAAAGGCCTCTTGTGTTATTTTAGGGTTAAGACTTTCTCTTCTTTTAGCCGTCATCTGCTTTGTACTGTAATGGTGTAGATGAATAAATGAATTGCTTTAGACCTCTTTATTAGAATTATCAGTAAAAACATGGTTGGTATAGTTTACAACTGTTTTTATCTGCTGTAACAAAGTCATTTACAGTTGTTTTTACCAGTTGAAATTTGGTCTTATATTTTTTGCAAGTTAAATTGCAGTATCAATTTGTCGGTATGAGCATGTAGTATACAATCTCTCAAACATAGCTCTATTTCAAATATTATGTTAAATATTCAACAAAATTCAAATAGTATTATAACATTTATAAATTCAAGTTCAGAGAAATACATTGTCAAAAATGGTTATAAGACATCATGTTCAACCAGATTGCTTACTTCACAAAAAACGAAAGAAAACATACAAAAATCATATCTAACCATGCTGACAGTCTCTAATCAAGTCTATTCCCGTCAGCTAAAATTTTATGAATTGTACACCTTATAAGCCTCTTTGCTGCATTTATTTTTCAAACCAAGATACAAAACCCAAAATTTCAATTAATTTCTTTATCCAGTGCGCATGGCGTCTTGTAGCCCGAAGGTAAAAAGTCCATACTGTTACATGCACAGGTTTGACCTCATTAACATGAGAAGCTACAGTTTGAAAAAAATGCTAACATAATTTTGGAAATGGTTGTTTGAGTGAACAAGTTATATTTAACTCTACTTAAAGTTACAAGTTAAACGTGTTTAGAAAATTGTAAGATTTAATATTACTATAAATATAAATTTTGTTTCACATGAATTGTATTTATGAATTTTGAAAAGTAAGTTTTGGAGGTAGGAATTTTATTTGATATCGTTGAGCAACTTTCTACAATAAAAGGCATCATTCGAAATTTTGCACTAGGCATCATACACTTCAGAACCGCCTCTTATCGTTGACGGCCGTTTAAAGGCCATTGGTAGCTGTTGAATTGAGAATCTCGTCTTGTAATAATTTCTAACGGCGTCCACGGGGTATTTCCAACCGCAACCAACGATAAATTAAGACACATAACATATCCTTTCGACCACATAGCCATTGAAAGTCGTTAAAATATGTTGGAAATTGCCGTTAATAGCCGTTGGAAGTTGTTGGTTTGTCGTGATCAATAAGCCGTCGATAACCGTTGAAAATTTGGGTATTTTTTTCCCTGATTCAAGCCTGCTGCCATTACTACAAGAAAATATCTTTTCAATTGCATTAGCAAATAGCGTTCTATACCAGATTGCTGAAGAAAGAACCCAAAAAATTAAAATTAGAAACCCAACGCTGTATAAACTAACCCTATTCATTTTGATTTTTTTCCATTTGTCGGTTACTTACCTGCCTTCCTTTCTTCTTTTTCAGTTCCACTCCACATAAAAGTAAAATCCTAAATTCTCGTGCGAAATTTAAACCTAATTAAACATGAAATCTCCAATGAAAGATCGTTTCTCCCCAAACGTCTTCTGTCCAATAAAACTTGAGTCCTGATTCCATTTGAATCCGTCATTGGGAATCACTTCAGCCCTAAATCCCCATGAATTCATCATTAGCAAACATGACAAGATGAATCTGCTCCTAAGTGCTCAATAAATAAGAACCCTTCAGTCAAAAAATCTTGGTTGATTCTCTTCAGAAATCCGATTTGAGGTAGTTTGTGTAATCTTTTGACGCAAAATCTGAAATTGCTTCTTTTTCATTAGTTTCATGTATAATATCATAGTCTTGTATGCAAGTTCTAGAAAAAATATGTGCCTTTGTATGGTAGGGTTAATTAATATTGAACAATCTGTTGGTAAATGGTTAGTCAAGATTTAATGATCGGCCATCGTAGAAACTTTGAATTTTTATCAGTGTTTTAACTGCAGAAAGTACAAATAATTTGATTAGAGCCTTTTGAATAGACAAGATTGGTGATAAAATAGATTTGGCTTGCTGGATATCATTAATTTTCCATTAATGTAGCAAAATTCCAATGAAGATCCTTTAGATGAAATACTTGTGTCTCAATGGTCTTCTTTGATATAATGCATTCACTTATTATCTAGTTTGAACTTTGCTAGTTATGTTTGTTTTTATTTTTCTTTTCAACTTATAATTAAATATAATTAAGTTAAAATGAAAAGGAATATATTGTTAGGTTTGCCATAAAGCTTACAGCAAATTTGTGATCCTTATGAAGAATATTAGCAAATGTCTTCCATCGTATATTCCCATTAGATTGTTGCTATTCATTTCACACAGTAAAACACCTATCATTTTTTAGTATGTTAAAAAAGAAAGCAAATAATAAGCAGCCATGATGAATTAAGAACATCACTTTTTGACAGAAATAATTATGCACTAAACTGTTTAGCCTATTATCACAAATAGTATTGTCCATAGCCAACTTTAAGATCTCGGGATGATGTTATAGAAAGAAAGAAACCATATGACAACAAAATTTATACCAAAGATTTGTATTGGTACATAAAAAAATATTATTGACTTATTGTTAACATTTAATTTGTTTATTGTATTTTTTAGTTTTCCGCTTTGAACTCTTTGTGACAACAAAATTGTAGGTGCACAAAATCTGTAACTCTAAATTTACAAGGCATGGATGTATATCATTCTTTGTATGGATGAATATCGTTATTAATTAAAATGCATGGTGTTTTTTTTTTTTTCATGTGTGATTTTACCATAGATGTAAATGTATGCATATATGCATGTATTTGCTTCATTTATTTTCACAGTCCCAAACTAAACCTTTAATCCCCGATAAATTAAAGCTAATATTTTTGTGCTATTGCAATTGGATGTGCATGATGAACCATGGTAGGTGGATATACCAATTCTACCTGTACGATGCAATTTAGTTGTTTTTATTTCTGAATGACTCAAACATGGAACTAGACAATTACTGCATAAATTGAGTATATTATAACCATATTCGAGGGAGATGTATAATCTCTAACGACTTGATTTACAGTTCAGTTTGTTAATATTTTTTTTTTCCATCTTTGATTGCATTGTCACCTGCTTTTGAATTGAACTCCTATACATGTTGCAGTTTGTTAGAAGTCCAGCTACAGTTTATTGCGCCATTCATGGACAGTTCCATAATCTTGTTGAACTTTTGCGGATTGGAGGAAGGTACCTTTCATACACTTGAACGTAGATTGTTATTCGTCTAAAGCATGCAGTAGGGAATTGATATTAGAAAAGACTATTTGTAGAAAAAAAAAAGTGAATATTTCCGAACCATGCTGCTGTTTGCATGCCAGAAAGTTCATACCACTCAACTTAATTTTAAATAAAGAATATTTTGTTTAAGGCTTATGTTTTGTTTGGTATCAAAGATAGTATTACTTGGTTGTATCGTTGTTAACATACACGGTCGCATCTATGTTTTCTCATTACTTGATATAAGGGCGAAGTCTTTTGTCGCAGCGTCCATGTTCCATTGCTGGATATTGTTCAAAAATTATCAAGAATGTTTAGGTACGCTTTGTTAATATTTTGTAAGATTCTCTTTATCTCAGTTTCCTTCTCATCGTTTGCCACTTGAAATAATGAAGCATCTAGAAAGCATGAATATACTTAAGCAAAGTCGGAAGTAAACTTATCATAAGCCTTACTATTAGATGACTCAAAACAGATACTGCCAGTAGTATAAAAATTTAACCTTTTGTGAAAAATCAAGAACTAAAGCTATAAAAGTTAAAGAAAAAAAAAAAAAAAAAAATCAGAACACCACCTAATCAAACATTAATCAATCTGTTTCTTTCTCAATCCACCTCATTATCAATCAATTTGTGATTATGGGTTTTGCTACTTGAAAGTAATCATCGTTTTATGTGTATAGACATGATCAATAGATTATAAAGTGCTTTGAAACTTGTATCTCAATAATTTAGAACATTCCCAGTCAACCCAATTTCGATGAAGATATTGTTAATTTTCAATATTTGTGTGTGTGGTAACACACAATAAAATCAAAAGAAAACACAAAATAGATACCGGTCTTGAAAAATCATTTAAATGCATCAACGGCGATTCTCCAAAAAAAAAAAAAAAAACCATAACAACATGTTATCCCAAAAAAGAATAGAGATCAAGACATAGTAAGAAAATAAAAGACCCAAACACCCTCTAGCTAACCTTTAAGTGATAAACTTATGGATACTTAATATGTAATTGATGCCACTGTATGCACGATCAATGATGCTCAACGGCTATGCGAGAACATGAACATACAGATTATGGTTATTGCAGATGTAGATAGGATTCATGTAGTTGGTAGAATGATAGTCCACTTTAGCTTCTTAAACTCTCCCCGGATGTGAACTACAGATTTTTCCTTTCTCCTCTTTTGCCTTCATCAAATTATTCTCACACTCGCATGTCCTTCTTTTCACTTCATTTAGCATCATATTCAGCATGCACCCTAAACTCATCAATTCCTGTTCAGCGACATCATCCATGTCTTCCTTCCCATTAAGTTGTTCTTCAAAGTACATGCTTGCATTGCTCTATTTTTATGTTTCCATTTCTCTGCTTTAACAAAAAACAAAAAAATTTAAGTCCTATATGCTGAAATTATATCATATATGTATGTTGATGAGTGTGTGCAAGTGTGTCTATGTATATACCCTATATCTATAAACATAATTAGTGTTAATTACAACATACCACTATCTATTGTATGTACAGAATTATGATGGAATTTTAGACGCATACTGTGTGTTTTAGTATACCAATTAAGATAAAATGATAATTCTGAATAAGTAATCAAAGACTGAATGAGAGCAGGAAACTATATAAGCATGGAAAATTATTGTTTCTAAAAGAATGAAGACTGCATTTAAAATAAATAAAAAATTAAACTGAATAAATTGATAGACATGCACTTTTCTCTCTCTAACAATCCTTTAATCTTGCAAAACTCAAAAAATAGGATGAAAATAAAATGGAAGAATTATGACTGGTAATGTCCATTACATTGGAAGCTTGTACTCTGTTACTTAGAAAGAAAAACAGAATCAGAAATTACCAGTATTCTTAAAAAATATTTGCAGTAAAGGGGAATACATGGAGCATCAGTATTATTGTCCATTTGCATGCGCTGCATACATTTAGTTTGCATGGCAAATAAATATTTTTTGTGTTACTTCTATATCATTTTACTAAATTTACCAGCAAACAAAATCAATTCATACTTAGTGCTATTAAATTGTATATTACGATTTGGAAATGTGCTAGATATTTAATGAACATTGCAATAGCAATGTAAATTATGAAGCATGTTAAGAGATTCTGGTATAATTATGCTGACTGCTAAATTATGCTGATTTCATTGTATATTAAACCTGTTATTTCATTGATTCTAAGGCTATATCAATTTTCTTTTTTTAGTTTTGTTAGTTCTGAATTGGTCCAAGAATGTCCAGAAATCAAGATGGAGAAGCCAACTACCGGTAAAAAAAATAACAGGTTTAATATAACGGAACGTATTGAGTACTTTGTTTATATATGTCAAATGAAGTGTTATAATCAAGTAAAATTAGAGTAGGGAACAAATCAAAATCATAGTAGTACCTACTTAACGTTTGATGGCAATTTTTTTATTGTAGAATAAATGATAATTGTTAGCCTACTTTGTAAACTAGGCTATACAAAGTCAAGAAGTCAGAAGATCAAGTAGACAAAAGACACTCTGTTACGCATCCGGTTCGGATCGGAATTACGGGGGTAGAAACAGAGGCAACACAAAGCTAAAAGATCAAGTATTAGAATATAATCTACCTATAAATCGGATCGGATCAGATGGGATGCTCCGATCCGAACCCCATTTACTAGCCTATCCGACCCGAACCTAGTTCACCCTGCTATTCCGCACCACAATCTCCTGAATATTCGGGGCAGTTACACCCACTTTCTACCCACGATGGCCACTTACTTGATGTGCTGGCAACACCAGAACTCATCCGATCCTGAAAGTCATGGAATGGAGGACATGTGCACCCGATCCGAACCGAATTCCGGAGAAGTTTCCACCTATAAATAGACCCCCAAGGGTCGTTTGAAAGGATCTTTTGGCACTCTGAGAGTTCAAACATCTTTGAGAACCGAATTCCAGCATTCCCAAACAATCCAAATCATCATTCAAAGTATATTTTGAGATAATTGAGTGAATGTATATGAAAAGTAAGAGAGATTGAGTGAATATCTTATTGTATTTTCATCTACATCATTAAACAAAGTGATATAAAGTGGACGTAGGCTCTTTAACGCCGAACCACTATAAATCATGTGTCTCTTTTCTGTTTTTGATCTCATTTTATAGTAATTTCAGTCAGTTTGGGTGTTAGAACCACTTTTTGGTCTAACATTTTGGTGCTTTCACTGAGAACAATTTGAATTCTCTGTTTTTCTGGATTATCGTTCTACTTTTTGGGCCGTTGAGTTCAAAGAAGTCAATCCCCAATTTTCGACGCTTTTAAATACTTGTTGGTTGATTGTTGAAGAATTATGGCCAAAGGGAAAGGCAAGGAAGTTCAAACTAGTCGAGGGAACGAAGTTGGTGAAGATCAGCAAAATCCGGTCGTGACGAGGTCTCGTGGGCAGAGTTCAGGAGCTGATCGGACAGGTTCAGGAAATCCGAACCGATCACATAGAGAGAACTCCGATCCGAACCGAGTAGAAGACGTTGAAGAGGTGCACTCCCCTAACCCGAACCGATCCGGCCAGGGTACCTTGCTCCGATCCGATCCGATCCGACACTAGGTGATGCTGGAACCTCTACTCGAGCCCCTCCAAATGCTCCGGCTCCAGCCACCAGGATCAATGACCAGATCAATCCATCTGCGCCTGTCACCCAAGGAGATTTTTCGCGCCTTCTCGACATACTTGAGAGCACTAGGAAGGCTATGAGAATCCACGAGCGCACCATTCTTATAATGCAAGAGAATATGAGAATCATGAGTAGGGAAATTGGCGAGCTCCGCAGGCAGAGCACCCCTTCCCCAGTTCACCACACTGCAATGGATCAGTCTTCTTCTTCTGAGGAAGAACGGCCTCGTGAAAGAAGGCCGCTCGAACGACCTCAAAATTTGGAACAAATGACTTTCGGATCTTTGGGATTCCGCGAGGACGCTGCTCGTGTGCTAGGACCCGATGACCCGAGCTTGAGAGAGCCTATGCTATTACCAATGCGAGGATCCCATGTTTTGCCTAGAGATCCTAACCTCACCAACCCCACTCAGGGACAAATGCTTCAGCCCCTTCCTCCCGAGATCGACCGGGAACGTAGGGAGCAAAGCAGAGCAGAAGCCTCTAGAAGAAGGAGGGTGTCCCCCTGATCAGGAGCCTAGAGGAAACCCGAACATCAGAGCCAGGGAACCTGAACGGCCCTTGACCAATGCTGATGTATGGGCTATGGTACGCCAGATCATGTCTGAGAGTCGAAACTACACCAATGAAGATTATGGTATTGAGCGAAGCCACACTCCCTTTACTGGTGACATTCTTGACTTTCAGTTCCCCCGACAATTGAGATTTAAGGTAGAACACAATGAAAAAGCGGATAAGTTTCTTGATATTGATTTTATAAATCTGAACATTTTGATACAGCCTTTGTTATATATTTATACATATTCTATAATGTTTTGGGCTGGCTCTAGTTGCAAAAGTAGAAAAAATAAAAACAAAGTAAGGTGGGCTTAGCCCAGCCTGTTTACAAATTATTCCATATATGTATCAGCTTCCAAAAGACAGCCGACATATCTTCATTCAGCTCTCTAATGTGCCCTCTCGAAACTAGGGTTTCTTGAAACCCTAGTTTAGAAATCTGACGATAAATTCTTCAGCTTTGTTGTCGAGTATGCTCTAATGAATTGATTTGGTGATATCCTTGCTGAATCTACAGAAACCTTCACTTGATGATTTCAAATTTGAGAGCTTCATTTCAGATTTGGATGTATATGCTCCTAATTGCTTGTTGGTTGAGGTTCCATTCTCCTTCTGGCTAAGAATGTCCTCGCTAGGAAGATCCGAAGCTTTGAATCCATGAATTTCAGATTTGAGTGCTTTGTCTTCGACAACATTCAGATCTGTTCTAAACTTGGTAAAATTCTTAACTGAAATCGCTTTTGTCAGAATATCTGCCCTCTGAAACGCACCAGGTATATGATTAACTTGTATTAATCCTTTCTGAACCAATTCTCTGACAAAGTGAACATCAATTTCAATATGCTTAGTCCTGGCATGTTGTATAGGATTTTCTGTCATGTAAACAGCACTTCTATTGTCACACCATAAAATAGGTTTAACACATGTTTTGAGCTTGAGTTCTCCCAGTAAAGACAATATCCATTTAATTTCGGCTGTAGCATTCGCTATGCTTCTATACTCTGCCTCAGTACTAGATCGTGAAATAGTAGGTTGCTTTTTAGCACACCATGATATTAAACTCTGTCCAAAGTAGATACAATATCCAGATGTTGATCTTCTATCATCTGGATCTGAAGCCCAATCTGCATCTGCATAGCCTGTGATATTTAGTTGTTGACTTGCTTTTAGTGTTAATCCAAAATTGACAGTTCCTTTCAGATAGCGTAGAATTCTTTTTATAGCTTTCCAGTGTAAATCTGTAGGTTCCTGCATAAATTGAGAGACTTTATTAACACTGAAAGCAATGTCTGGTCGTGTTATGGTTGCATATTGTAATGCACCTACAACACTTCTGTACTCAGTGACATTTGATATTGCTTCCCCCTTATATTTGGAATAGTGTTGATTAGTAATCATTGGAGTTGGTTGTGGTTTAGCATCTATCATCTTTGTCTTAACAAGTAACTCATTTATGTATTTTCTTTGGCATAAAATAATTTCATTATCTGATCTATTCACTTCTATGCCAAGAAAGTAACTTAAATTACCCAAATCTTTAATTGAAAATTGCTGATTTAGATAATTTGTTAGCTTGTTAATTTCTGAGACATTACTGCCAGTAACAATTAAATCATCTACATAAATTAATATGTAGGTTGTAAATGAGCTATTTATTTTAACAAATAGTGAATTATCTGATTTGGTAGACTGATAACCTAAATTTGATAGTGTGTTTTTCAGTCTATCAAACCAGACACGTGGTGCTTGTTTTAATCCATAAATAGCTCTATTAAGCTTGCATACACAATTATTGTTCTGGCTGTAACCTTGAGGCTGTTTCATATATATTTCCTCTTCTAGAAAACCATTCAAAAATGCATTATTAACATCAAGATGTCTAATATTCCATTTATTGGACAATGCAATTGTAAGAATCAGTCTTATAGTAGTTGGTTTTACAACAGGAGAAAATGTTTGATTAAAATCAAATCCAAATTCCTGTGTGAAACCCTTTGCTACAAGTCTGGCTTTGTATTTATTTATAGAACCATCTGGATTTCTTTTTAATTTGTATGTCCATCTGCAACCTACTATATTTTTGTTAGCAGGTGGACATACTAGATCCCATGTATTATTCTTGATGAGTGCATTATACTCATCATCCATGGCTGCTTTCCAATTTTTATTTTTGAAGGCCTGTTCAAAGGAAACAGGTTCCTCATAACTGTATTGAACAGTGAACACTTTTGGTTTGAAAATACCACTTTTTGCACGAGTAGTCATTGGGTGACCAGAATGTGTTTGAGGCTCATTAGGTGGTGAGGTATCATTATTTTCAGATTCTGATGAATATTCAGATCTAGTTGATTCCCCATCTGAATTGTTGTTTGAATTTTGATCATCTGATTGTACAGGTGTTTGAGAGGCGTGGCTGAGTTGTTGAGAGTGATCATGACTTGATGTTTGTGATTGCCCAGAACCAGCAGCCCCATCACCATTATTTTGCTGCCATACTTCAACACATTCTGGTAATGCAGGTATAGATGTTCTGGCATTGATGACTTTTGTTGTTGTTTTTATTTCTTTGTTTCTAAATGGGAACACCTTCTCATTGAATATAACATCCCTGCTTATGTATATTCTGCCTGTGCTGTCAATACACTTATATCCTTTTTGATTAGTAGGATAGCCAATAAAAGTACACGGCTTAGACCTGAAATCAAATTTGTTAGAATTGTATGGTCTTAAGTAAGGATAACACAGACATCCAAAAGTTTTCAGTGTTTTATAATCTGGTTTGACATTGTACAATTTTTCAAATGGTGTAAGGTCCTTCAATACTTTAGTTGGTTGTCTGTTAATTAAATAAACTGAAGTATTGAAGGCTTCTGGCCAAAATTTTAAAGGGAGTTTAGCTTGAGCTAACAATGTCAAACCAGTTTCAACCAAATGTCTGTGTTTTCTTTCAACCAGCCCATTCTGCTGTGATGTGTAAGGACAAGTTGTTCTATGCACAATGCCTTTCTTTAAAAAGTAATTACTCAGACATTTAAATTCACTACCTCCATCTGATTGAATAATTTTCACATGAGTCTTGATTTGTTTCTCAACCATAGTGATAAAATTAATTACAGCATTATGAGTATCAGATTTTGATTTAAAAAAATAAATCCATGTAAATCTAGTATATGCATCAACAAAAGATATGTAATACTTGTAACCAAAATCTGAACTTATAGGAGCAGGTCCCCATAAATCTGTAGCAATAAGTTGCAATGGCTCATTATATTCAGTGCTTGAATCAATAAATGGAAGTTTGTGGCTTTTTCCCATCTGACAGTATTCACATATATAAGGCAAATCAATGGATTCATGCATTATGTCATTATCAGATAAAATTCTCATCACAATTCTAGTACTTGGGTGCCCAAATTTACAGTGCCAAAGATCAAAAATATTTTTGCTGCTTTCAGCATTACTCATTTCATTTATGTTACAACAGTTTTCTCCCTTAGTAGTATTGTTGCATTTAACAGTGTTGAACTTGTATAGGCCTCTCTCCATTTTACCCTGTAAAATAATTTCCTTAGTCAGGATGTCTTTAACTAAGCAGTACTTAGGGAACAATTCAAAGAATACACCATTATCTTGAGCAAATTGTGATACACTAATTAGATTTTTTTTAATCTTTGGAACTCTTAATAGATTATGTAGAAACAAGTGCTTTTTGCCTTTAAAACAAGCACTGCCAACATGAGAAATATTTATACACTTACCATTGCTGTAACGACCCAGCGATTTTCGACTCCGAAAATCGACACAAAACCCAGCGTCGACTGTTCAGACATCGAAAATACCGGACCATTAATAGAAAGAAATTAGAGGGTGAGATAGAAAAGATAGAACTAATTGAATAGAAGAAGAAGAAGAAGAAGAACACAACTGAGCATAATCAGAGTAAACACGAATCTCACAGCGGAACGGATAAAATATATTATATAACATAACTTTGAAATACAAAACTGTATTGTATATTCATACCATCATCAGAGTACAACATAACATTTGATACAGCGGAAATAACTCTAGATAACTGACGGTGGAGCCTTCTACTTTAAGATCCTCCAAGTGCATCTGCAAAGCCTGAAACACTTGACTGCCCGTACAAATTTGGGCACCCAAGAGTTTAGGGAAAACAAAACAAAACAAACTCTGGGTCAGTCATGGGACTGGTGTGAGTAAACTCCAACCATATGGTTTAACTTCAAAGATCTTTCGAAAGAAAAGGATAATAGTAAGACCAGTCCACACATAAATACGGATGGTTTTTACCTTACTATAACCCAAACCATTTTTGATATCAAAATCCAGTGATATTATAATAATGTCAAATCAAATAAATAACCAAATAGTAGAACGCTTGCATCTCACGCTCTACATATATAGTATAAAATCAAAAACCGCAGGGCGCTTATTGGAGATTGGATTCCAACTATGACAAGGTATGGGACCACCTTCCGACAGAGTATCTCTAGAGGCGAATACACCTGGGTTCAACAAGAACGTCTTGCAACCCGGCCCACACATGACCGACCACTCATTTCGCTTGAGTGTATCGAATGTATATCACCAACGGTTGGACTCAAACCACCGTTCCCGAATGGGCAGAATCGATAGATTTAGAAACAAAAGGAATTTCTCTAGATAGGTGATTATACACCCTAATGGGAGCGACCCACATAGTCATGCTGCCTGCCCGATTTTTGTCATTTCCCGGTTGTGAGGCTAGAGGCTACGTCTACCTTTCAGAACATCTGGCCACCATACACTTTGAATGCCACATCGTCAAACCCGTCAAATCACTAGTTGATCTTCTCAAAAATATTACGGGTATAAAAGCTAAGAGAAACGAGTTTCTCCGCCACCAGACGTAATATCTTGACAAGATCGTCTTATGTGACCGTTGGGAATACTCTGTCAGACATTCGTCCATACAAGTTGTCCTGGGACTGGACAAACAGAAAACACCATTCTGGAACCTGACGACCCTTGCATTTCACTCCGTCTTCAATTTTCTTCAGCATAATCGAATACGCAGCGTTTATGCCTATACGGAGTGGTTTTCAATAATATATCCAACCGGTCTCTCCGTATTGACAACGATGGTCAAAACACTTCGATAGTCGGTTGTTTAACTATCGAAGTAAAAACAACATCCATTCAATGTACAACCAATATCACACAAATCACAGGCCCTTTTTATTTAACATTCGTTCTTATATTTCTTTGGACAAACATCATTACTTATTACTTTTGAATAAGTGAATTTCAAAACAAGCTGTTTTCCTTCCCTAGGAAGTGCTACTGTATATCAACATCACGCTTAAGTTTGGTTAACAGCGTTTCATTTATCGTTACAGTTCAAACCAGCTATACGCTGCTATATCCCTTTATAACTAATCTTGACATAACCGTCACGCTTAAGTCTAGTCAACAACGTTACTTTACTGCTATAGTTCTGAGACTTGCAATGTGCTACTATATTCCACTTTATAATTAATCCCAGCACCTCTTTCCGTTACAAATTCTTGACATCTCTTTTCATTACAAAAATCTTGATATCTCTTTTCGTTACAAAAATCTCGATATCTCTTTTCGTTACAAAAATCTTTGATAGTCGGTGTTTTGAAAATAACCATCCATCAAACCATTTCACAATCTCGGCACTTTCTAATATTCCATTATTCATATTTTTCTAGATATTTCCAAAACTGTTTAACCTCATACTTCTTTGAAAAACCCATTTCCAAATATTATAGCACTTGTTCACCCACATTCTAGAAGATATACATTTATTTAATATCTGGAACATTTCCATCTTCCTTACCTTTCTTATTTTCTGTACTTTTAGAGAATACACATTATTAATGTTGGAAACATTTCAAAACTCCATTTCTAAACTTCTCGTTAATCAGATCAATTTAGTTTAACACAAATAGAAATATCTACTTACAAAATGTTTACTTTCTGACCACTATTTACTTTTATTAAAATATCATTTCGCAATAGGAATCTAGACTCGTTTTACTACCCTTTTCAAATACGATCATACTCCAAACATAGAATTATACTTTATTTCATAAGCATCTTTGAAATCGACTACTTGTTTTTGATATATTTATGGTCGACTGTTGCCACTTTCTAAATCAATATCGTTTATTTACTAAATCAACATAACGTTGAACTTCCATTCAACACAGTTCAAACAGTGCATAAACAGTACATATAAATATTGAAGAATCCGGTTGAATTCCTCCTACCGGTTTCCGCATCTACAAATGTTAGTCAAACAATTATCACTGATTCCATACTGATGGAATCAATATCCAACCGGTGATGGGTACATATGCAACGATATATAATATTTCAACCAATTTAACCATAATCTGCCTAAACAACCATCACACAGCATTCAACCATTATTTAAAATATAAATAAAATATTTTAAATAAAACAAAGTTAGTGAATTTACTCACCTTGGCGCGTTAACCGTTCAATAACGATTTGCGTCACTTGATAGATCTGAATCCAGCATTTTATTTTGTTACAAATTCAACGAGCGCACATCTTCTCCACTTCTTTTAAAGTGCCAAGCCTATCATGTTCTTCCTTTACGTTAACTACTTCATTTCACAAACATAATACCTCTCCGCCTGCTCACGCTATCCCTCAATTTCCAAATTTCCATGTCCTCATTCCCCTTTAAAACATATTAACCACTTCACAGCAATATGTAAATCATCATACCTTCTTTGAATCTTAACCCGTTCTAGCATTTCACAGTTCTGATGTGAGCCAACCCCGGCTTTGCTGTTGAGAAGAACGGCTTCGGGAAGAGCCTCTCAAAAAGGTTGCATGCTCGAACTTTTTGGTTTCAGCAACTCAACTAATATTGTTTTAGTATTCCCTGCTACCACTGCCCCGAACAATGCACACATTCTTTCCAAGTCAACAGTGTGCAACATACCATCCTTGGACACGTTTTCATGATGCACCCCTTACATGCTTCTTTACGTCCAAGGCTGTTGCATCGTTCCTTCTCTTTCTTCTTTTTTTTCTATTGCTTTTATTTTGGGCTTCTACCAATTATGGCCCAATTCCCTTACAGGCTTGCTAACCCAGGTTTCCCCCTTCTTCTACAATATACGTCCTCTTCCCACATAATTCCCTGAAGCAACGAAACCTACCCATCATCCTCATTCCTCCACTAAAAATCATGAGGAAAACACCATACCGCATCTCGTCAATTCTTCCAGAAAATGACCTGCTCCTCTACCGATAAACCCCCCCTATTCCTTCATGTCAGCTTCCTTCACAAACCAATCCATGAAGTCGCCTGCGTTCATATTTCCACTTGCATCATTCGCAAATCCTCTCACCGCACCTGCTGCAAAGTCATCCTCTTCCTGCACTTCATTTAAATGAGTCCACACGGTCCGCTTCATGCATACAACGTCTTACCCAAAACCACCTCCACCGTAAGCCATATTCTCCTATTCTTGAACCCTGTTGCGTTTTGCTTTTCTTTTTAGTTTTTAATTGTCTGAAGAGAAATAAAAGGAGATTGAATATTGGTTTTTGTTTTGTGGAAATGGCGTATTATCAGCAGAAGAGAACAATGAAAATGGTCGCGTATATATATAGAATATAAGGCTTGGCACCCACGTAATAGCATATAGGTTTGCTGTGCAAATCATAGAGTAGCTGTTTGATTTTTGAAAACATACGGTCTGAGTTGCCTGGACAATGCCTGCGTATTGTTTGTGAAAAGGTCTCTTAGGCATGTGCTAATGTAGATTTTATACAGAGATAGGCATGTGCGTAGTCTTATTTTCATTTATTATGGCATGTGCATCCTTACCTCGCAGCGTTTTTTCTCTCAAAACCTATATCTTTAGGCATGTACAAACGAAGACTTTAGGTGGCAGCAGATATTTGCGAAGATATTTTATACAGGTATGTACATTTTATATGGGGTTAAGAAAATGGTCACTCAATAGAATTCAGGTTATGGGTCTGCTAGGAGTTTTCACTTCAACTGATTTGTTTCTTGCATTGAAATATAAATGGGTTAGTACCTATTGCTTAGAGGTGAAGAGAAATATATTTATACAAGTTGTGGCAGTGGTAGGTCCTTAGGTGCCTTCAGAATGGCATGTGGTCGAGTGAAATGACTTAAGGTAGAAAAATGTCCAATATTAACATATGCTAGTCTGTGCGTTAGTCTGTAGATTAGGGTAACTTGCCGTCTCCTTTCCCATTGATATCTCTGTATATGTACGTCCCTATGGTGCACACATTTATCTAAGCTTATTTCCTTAGGAGGTAAATAAATATATGCTTTTATTTTATGTTGTAATTTTTTTAGCGTATCGCGTTACATAAGGTTTTGTCCATGTCTGAGCTGTTACGGACAGAAATAAAAATACAGTCGTGTCTAACAAGGTACCCCGATCCCAGAAATATAATAATATCGGTAGGTTGGCTCATATTGTGAAACCCCAAAATGCTAATTAAGGGTGCAGAATATTCCAAATAAAAAGTTGCGTATTTAATTAATTAAAAATTACAGTAAAATTCTAAAAATTAAATTATCACTACGCCTCAAAAGAACCTTGTCTAAATCCAAAACCGATATCTAGTTATATCAAATAAACCGTTATGGTCGACATACGATTTCATAGCGACTTTCTGAATATTTGATTTGGACATATCTTGCAATATATAATCCGAAATTTCGATTTTTCACTTCTGTCAGAAAGATACAGTTCAACAGATTCCAATATTTCTTGTTTTGCAGAAATCCGATTTAAACTGGGTCCTGTACACTTAGCTGAAGTTCAGAACGTTAAATTACGAACTGCAGCGTCGTTATGAGCTCGTTTATATTTAATATATATTTTTATACGTTCAACTTCGTTTTAATTAATATATAAATCCACTTATATTACAAATTTAATATTTAAACTAATTTAAATATTCAATTACGGACCGGTAAAATGCGGGACATTACATTCCTTCCCCCTTAAAATAATTTCGTCCTCGAAATTGCTAAGAAGTGGAGATGCTCTAATTCTAACTCCTCACAACCTGCTTGGTTCAAATTTCATACTTTACATCCCCATAACTCAATCCTTGCATCGAATCCTTTATCCTTAACCAATAATTCTCTTACATCCTAGCCAACTTCATTTCAAACTCCAATTTCAATTTCAAATTTCCAGTTCTTCAAATTTTTACTCAAAAATCAATTTTCGCCCCCAGGTTCGGTTCCATTCCAAATCTTAATTCACCACTCAACTACTTTGCCAAGTCAAATTCTTATTCCAGTACGATTTACACTTACTTGGCTTCAATTCAACTCCACTTTTATTTGACTTATTTAAATTCTCTGTTTATTTACTTCATAAGTAAATTTTAAGTTTCAGAATTCAAATTCCTGGGGTTTTCATTTCAAATCAATTTGAAATCATATATATATATTCATAACATAGCAATTCAAAACATTTGAATTCACGAACAACTTATTTCAAAACAAAATCTTTGGTAGTAATCTGTCACTTATAGACTCGAAACTGAACACCGATGATGTCCGGATCATCATCGGAATTTATTTCCCAGCCATCGAAGTGAGTTCAATACTATATTACTTTAAAAACTCATATTCAAATACCTTTATTTGAAATTACTTCAAAAAATCTTTTCGAAACTTGGATAATATTTCAAAATTTTCCCAGGATCTTAAAATTCCATATATTTAATTCAAATACTATTTACAAACATTTTCATGTTTCAGAATTTTAATTCCAATTCTGGTTCAAATTTCGTATTTAATTCTTCCGATTTTATACCTTATGCTCCTATGAATTTCGATTGGTTATTTACATAACCAACCCACTTATAATCTTATTCAATTATAGTAACGATCAACACACCCAATATACCATAATGATCTCAAGATACATAGTTCTTTTTTATATCAAAATATATTTTGGGTAAAATTATTTTATTCACCCAGCTTTTAAAACAATACTATGTCGAAATTCTCTATCCAAGCGTTTATAAACCCCTATCGACCTCGTCAGCTAAACGCATCGATCTGGAATTTATATACCACTCATCAGATCAATCAACACAATATAAAACAGTTTTATATCAAATCTACAAATACGCGCTCATATATATACACTCAAACTCAATCTAGAGTATTACTAACTCCATCTCTATTGAGTCACGCCACAGAGCCAAGGTAATCACTTAACCTTATGCTCTGATACCACTGTAACGACCCAGCGATTTTCGACTCCGAAAATCGACACAAAACCCAGCGTCGACTGTTCAGACATCGAAAATACCGGACCATTAATAGAAAGAAATTAGAGGGTGAGATAGAAAAGATAGAACTAATTGAATAGAAGAAGAAGAAGAAGAACACAACTGAGCATAATCAGAGTAAACACGAATCTCACAGCGGAACGGATAAAATATATTATATAACATAACTTTGAAATACAAAACTGTATTGTATATTCATACCATCATCAGAGTACAACATAACATTTGATACAGCGGAAATAACTCTAGATAACTGACGGTGGAGCCTTCTACTTTAAGATCCTCCAAGTGCATCTGCAAAGCCTGAAACACTTGACTGCCCGTACAAATTTGGGCACCCAAGAGTTTAGGGAAAACAAAACAAAACAAACTCTGGGTCAGTCATGGGACTGGTGTGAGTAAACTCCAACCATATGGTTTAACTTCAAAGATCTTTCGAAAGAAAAGGATAATAGTAAGACCAGTCCACACATAAATACGGATGGTTTTTACCTTACTATAACCCAAACCATTTTTGATATCAAAATCCAGTGATATTATAATAATGTCAAATCAAATAAATAACCAAATAGTAGAACGCTTGCATCTCACGCTCTACATATATAGTATAAAATCAAAAACCGCAGGGCGCTTATTGGAGATTGGATTCCAACTATGACAAGGTATGGGACCACCTTCCGACAGTGTATCTCTAGAGGCGAATACACCTGGGTTCAACAAGAACGTCTTGCAACCCGGCCCACACATGACCGACCACTCATTTCGCTTGAGTGTATCGAATGTATATCACCAACGGTTGGACTCAAACCACCGTTCCCGAATGGGCAGAATCGATAGATTTAGAAACAAAAGGAATTTCTCTAGATAGGTGATTATACACCCTAATGGGAGCGACCCACATAGTCATGCTGCCTGCCCGATTTTTGTCATTTCCCGGTTGTGAGGCTAGAGGCTACGTCTACCTTTCAGAACATCTGGCCACCATACACTTTGAATGCCACATCGTCAAACCCGTCAAATCACTAGTTGATCTTCTCAAAAATATTACGGGTATAAAAGCTAAGAGAAACGAGTTTCTCCGCCACCAGACGTAATATCTTGACAAGATCGTCTTATGTGACCGTTGGGAATACTCTGTCAGACATTCGTCCATACAAGTTGTCCTGGGACTGGACAAACAGAAAACACCATTCTGGAACCTGACGACCCTTGCATTTCACTCCGTCTTCAATTTTCTTCAGCATAATCGAATACGCAGCGTTTATGCCTATACGGAGTGGTTTTCAATAATATATCCAACCGGTCTCTCCGTATTGACAACGATGGTCAAAACACTTCGATAGTCGGTTGTTTAACTATCGAAGTAAAAACAACATCCATTCAATGTACAACCAATATCACACAAATCACAGGCCCTTTTTATTTAACATTCGTTCTTATATTTCTTTGGACAAACATCATTACTTATTACTTTTGAATAAGTGAATTTCAAAACAAGCTGTTTTCCTTCCCTAGGAAGTGCTACTGTATATCAACATCACGCTTAAGTTTGGTTAACAGCGTTTCATTTATCGTTACAGTTCAAACCAGCTATACGCTGCTATATCCCTTTATAACTAATCTTGACATAACCGTCACGCTTAAGTCTAGTCAACAACGTTACTTTACTGCTATAGTTCTGAGACTTGCAATGTGCTACTATATTCCACTTTATAATTAATCCCAGCACCTCTTTCCGTTACAAATTCTTGACATCTCTTTTCATTACAAAAATCTTGATATCTCTTTTCGTTACAAAAATCTCGATATCTCTTTTCGTTACAAAAATCTTTGATAGTCGGTGTTTTGAAAATAACCATCCATCAAACCATTTCACAATCTCGGCACTTTCTAATATTCCATTATTCATATTTTTCTAGATATTTCCAAAACTGTTTAACCTCATACTTCTTTGAAAAACCCATTTCCAAATATTATAGCACTTGTTCACCCACATTCTAGAAGATATACATTTATTTAATATCTGGAACATTTCCATCTTCCTTACCTTTCTTATTTTCTGTACTTTTAGAGAATACACATTATTAATGTTGGAAACATTTCAAAACTCCATTTCTAAACTTCTCGTTAATCAGATCAATTTAGTTTAACACAAATAGAAATATCTACTTACAAAATGTTTACTTTCTGACCACTATTTACTTTTATTAAAATATCATTTCGCAATAGGAATCTAGACTCGTTTTACTACCCTTTTCAAATACGATCATACTCCAAACATAGAATTATACTTTATTTCATAAGCATCTTTGAAATCGACTACTTGTTTTTGATATATTTATGGTCGACTGTTGCCACTTTCTAAATCAATATCGTTTATTTACTAAATCAACATAACGTTGAACTTCCATTCAACACAGTTCAAACAGTGCATAAACAGTACATATAAATATTGAAGAATCCGGTTGAATTCCTCCTACCGGTTTCCGCATCTACAAATGTTAGTCAAACAATTATCACTGATTCCATACTGATGGAATCAATATCCAACCGGTGATGGGTACATATGCAACGATATATAATATTTCAACCAATTTAACCATAATCTGCCTAAACAACCATCACACAGTATTCAACCATTATTTAAAATATAAATAAAATATTTTAAATAAAACAAAGTTAGTGAATTTACTCACCTTGGCGCGTTAACCGTTCAATAACGATTTGCGTCACTTGATAGATCTGAATCCAGCATTTTATTTTGTTACAAATTCAACGAGCGCACATCTTCTCCACTTCTTTTAAAGTGCCAAGCCTATCATGTTCTTCCTTTACGTTAACTACTTCATTTCACAAACATAATACCTCTCCGCCTGCTCACGCTATCCCTCAATTTCCAAATTTCCATGTCCTCATTCCCCTTTAAAACATATTAACCACTTCACAGCAATATGTAAATCATCATACCTTCTTTGAATCTTAACCCGTTCTAGCATTTCACAGTTCTGATGTGAGCCAACCCCGGCTTTGCTGTTGAGAAGAACGGCTTCGGGAAGAGCCTCTCAAAAAGGTTGCATGCTCGAACTTTTTGGTTTCAGCAACTCAACTAATATTGTTTTAGTATTCCCTGCTACCACTGCCCCGAACAATGCACACATTCTTTCCAAGTCAACAGTGTGCAACATACCATCCTTGGACACGTTTTCATGATGCACCCCTTACATGCTTCTTTACGTCCAAGGCTGTTGCATCGTTCCTTCTCTTTCTTCTTTTTTTTCTATTGCTTTTATTTTGGGCTTCTACCAATTATGGCCCAATTCCCTTACAGGCTTGCTAACCCAGGTTTCCCCCTTCTTCTACAATATACGTCCTCTTCCCACATAATTCCCTGAAGCAACGAAACCTACCCATCATCCTCATTCCTCCACTAAAAATCATGAGGAAAACACCATACCGCATCTCGTCAATTCGTCCAGAAAATGACCTGCTCCTCTACCGATAAACCCCCCCTATTCCTTCATGTCAGCTTCCTTCACAAACCAATCCATGAAGTCGCCTGCGTTCATATTTCCACTTGCATCATTCGCAAATCCTCTCACCGCACCTGCTGCAAAGTCATCCTCTTCCTGCACTTCATTTAAATGAGTCCACACGGTCCGCTTCATGCATACAACGTCTTACCCAAAACCACCTCCACCGTAAGCCATATTCTCCTATTCTTGAACCCTGTTGCGTTTTGCTTTTCTTTTTAGTTTTTAATTGTCTGAAGAGAAATAAAAGGAGATTGAATATTGGTTTTTGTTTTGTGGAAATGGCGTATTATCAGCAGAAGAGAACAATGAAAATGGTCGCGTATATATATAGAATATAAGGCTTGGCACCCACGTAATAGCATATAGGTTTGCTGTGCAAATCATAGAGTAGCTGTTTGATTTTTGAAAACATACGGTCTGAGTTGCCTGGACAATGCCTGCGTATTGTTTGTGAAAAGGTCTCTTAGGCATGTGCTAATGTAGATTTTATACAGAGATAGGCATGTGCGTAGTCTTATTTTCATTTATTATGGCATGTGCATCCTTACCTCGCAGCGTTTTTTCTCTCAAAACCTATATCTTTAGGCATGTACAAACGAAGACTTTAGGTGGCAGCAGATATTTGCGAAGATATTTTATACAGGTATGTACATTTTATATGGGGTTAAGAAAATGGTCACTCAATAGAATTCAGGTTATGGGTCTGCTAGGAGTTTTCACTTCAACTGATTTGTTTCTTGCATTGAAATATAAATGGGTTAGTACCTATTGCTTAGAGGTGAAGAGAAATATATTTATACAAGTTGTGGCAGTGGTAGGTCCTTAGGTGCCTTCAGAATGGCATGTGGTCGAGTGAAATGACTTAAGGTAGAAAAATGTCCAATATTAACATATGCTAGTCTGTGCGTTAGTCTGTAGATTAGGGTAACTTGCCGTCTCCTTTCCCATTGATATCTCTGTATATGTACGTCCCTATGGTGCACACATTTATCTAAGCTTAGTTCCTTAGGAGGTAAATAAATATATGCTTTTATTTTATGTTGTAATTTTTTTAGCGTATCGCGTTACATAAGGTTTTGTCCATGTCTGAGCTGTTACGGACAGAAATAAAAATACAGTCGTGTCTAACAAGGTACCCCGATCCCAGAAATATAATAATATCGGTAGGTTGGCTCATATTGTGAAACCCCAAAATGCTAATTAAGGGTGCAGAATATTCCAAATAAAAAGTTGCGTATTTAATTAATTAAAAATTACAGTAAAATTCTAAAAATTAAATTATCACTACGCCTCAAAAGAACCTTGTCTAAATCCAAAACCGATATCTAGTTATATCAAATAAACCGTTATGGTCGACATACGATTTCATAGCGACTTTCTGAATATTTGATTTGGACATATCTTGCAATATATAATCCGAAATTTCGATTTTTCACTTCTGTCAGAAAGATACAGTTCAACAGATTCCAATATTTCTTGTTTTGCAGAAATCCGATTTAAACTGGGTCCTGTACACTTAGCTGAAGTTCAGAACGTTAAATTACGAACTGCAGCGTCGTTATGAGCTCGTTTATATTTAATATATATTTTTATACGTTCAACTTCGTTTTAATTAATATATAAATCCACTTATATTACAAATTTAATATTTAAACTAATTTAAATATTCAATTACGGACCGGTAAAATGCGGGACATTACAATTGCCCATAGAAATGGATTGTTTACCTTTATACTCCTTTCCACCAAGGTTTAAGTTGTCAAGATTGTGAGTGAGATGATTTGTTGCTCCTGAGTCAGGGTACCAGCTGTCGTCTTGAAAAGTTTCAAGTCTTGCTACATCATTCTGACTATTATTTCTGTTGGTATTTTCATTGCTGTTACCACTTGATTGAGCTTGAGCCATGTTAACATTGGGATTATTGTTATTTCTTTGACTTTGATTTGCTGTGTAGCTTGAGTTGAATCTGAAATAGCAATTCATTGCTGTGTGACCAATTTTCTCACAAATCTGGCATTTTGGTCTATTACTATTGTTCCATCTACCTCTTCCTCTGCCTCTTCTTGCACCACCACCTCTCGGGTATGATTGATCATTTCTCACATTACCTTGATTTTTATCTTTATTAAAAGCAGTTGCAACATTAGCTGTGTAGTCAATTTCTTGAGTTCGTTTAGCATTGATTCTTGCTTCATGAGATAGTAGGATACTATTAACTTCATCTATAGGTGGTAATGCTCTTTGAGAGGTGATAACAGCCACAACAGCTTCATAATCATTAGTCAGGCCATTAACTAGGTAGAGAACTTGATCAGAATTTGATACTCTATTTCCAGTAGCATTTAGTAGATCACAAAGCTTTTTTACCTTAGAGATATATTCCCTCATAGATAGATCATTCATCTTGATGCTTTGTAGTTGATTTTTATAATGCAACACTTTTGCAGAAGATTGACTGTTGAATTCTTTTTCAACAGTTGTCCATATTTCATTGGATGAATTACATCCAATCACTTGTGGTAGTAAACTAGCACTGATAGAAGATAAGAGCCAAGAACTTATAAGCCTATCTTGCCTATGATATTTCACATAATTTTCATTAGGCACAGTTCTTTTTTCTTGATTAGTTATGTATTTTGCTGGAACATCAACTGTTCCTAGGATGTACCCTTCAAGGCCATATCCTTGTATAGCAGTTTCAACTTGTAGTTTCCAAAGGAGGTAATTATCTTCTTCTAGATGAACTGTTATTAATTGACTTTGTGGACTAATAACAGTTTTTATCAATTGTTGTGCAGGTGTATTTGGATTAATTGGGTCTGAACTTGATGACACAGTGAATGAAGAATCACCCATTGCGGTATCTAATGATGATCATAAGCAAAAGAGCAAGAAGCAACAATAAAAGATGCCAAGACTGTTCAGATTTAAAGTTTATCACCTGAACAGGTAAGTAGCAGCCGAATTTTTTATTCAATGATGAGTCTCTTCTTCAATGAACTGTACTCTGAGAAAGATTCTGGCATGGCTCTGCCTGTTTTTGTGATTTCTTTGATTTCTTGAACTATCTTCTGGTGACTTTGTGTTGTTGAGAAGAAAATACTGCACACAGATTGATGCAGCCCAATCTTGAAACTTTCTTGATTGTTGGCACGGTACTTAATCTATTGATACAGTGTTATTCTTCCTCAAATGATGAGTTCAATGAACTCTGATGAGAAATAGTCAAATGATGAGTCTTTTCTGATGAGTATCAGACTTAACAGTACAGTTGCAGCGGAGAGATTTGCCTCAACTATATTGCCGTTAGGCTTGTATTTTCTCTGATACCAAATTGAGATTTAAGGCAGAACACAATGAAAAAGCGGATAAGTTTCTTGATATTGATTTTATAAATCTGAACATTTTGATACAGCCTTTGTTATATATTTATACATATTCTATAATGTTTTGGGCTGGCTCTAGTTGCAAAAGTAGAAAAAATAAAAACAAAGTAAGGTGGGCTTAGCCCAGCCTGTTTACAAATTATTCCATATATGTATCAGCTTCCAAAAGACAGCCGACATATCTTCATTCAGCTCTCTAATACCGACGTTTTAATCTGTCGTAGATGGACAGATATAACGGGAGAACCGACCCGGGACAACATTTGATGCGATATGCATGGCTTATGAATGCTGCCGCTGCCCCTGACGTTGTGAAGTGTAAGGCTTTCCCGATTTACTTAGAAGACGTAGCATTACTATGCTTTACCCGACTTCCTCCTCGATCGATATCGAATTTCAAAGAACTAAGTGAACGTTTTATGAATCAATTCCGACTTCACGCCCGAAAGTCTGAGAATGTTATTGAATTATCGAGAATTAAACAAGCGCCGGGCGAATCCTTGAAGTCGTATCTAGACCGCTTCAATTTAGCTGTAACAGAAGTCAGTGACCCGCATGAGCCTACCATCTTGATGGCCTTAATGGAAGGAGTTGATCCTGATTCAGAGTTTGGAGCTTATCTTTTTGGAAGCCGCCTCCCACAAGAGAGTTGTTTTATGAGAAGGCCAATATTCAGTTAAGACGGGAGGAAGCAAGGGCAAACAGAAAGAGGAAGTCCGGAGCGGCCTCAAAAGAAGCTGTTCAGAGTAATGTTGTCGTAAAGCAGTCTAGAGAAAGCTCTGGGAAAGTCGAAGTGAATGTTGGAAACAAGAATGGAAACAATAATAATGGAAACGGGGGCAACAGCAACCGCAATGGGAATGTCAATAGGAGAAACATGAACCAAGGAAGTAATTCTGACAAAAGACCCCGGTTCCAGACATTTGAAAACTATTCACCGTTGAATGACACGTTAGAGAACATTTATTTGGACACGTATAATGTTTTGCAATACAAAAGACCGCCGCCACGAGATTCGATAGAAAAAGAAATTGCTATCGGAAAAATTTGTTTATTTCACGGAACCCACGGACATTCAACGAACGGATGTCGACACTTGAGAGATGTGTTGAGAAGTTGTTGCGTGAAGGTAAGTTGGATGAGTATAAGGCTGCCCTCAGGGACAGGGGGCAAGGAGGACATGCCCCAAACCAGGATCAACCTGCTCCCAAGCCTACGGCGCAACAAAAAGGCAAAGGGATTGTCATTAACACCATAGTAGGTGGACTCCATCCGGCTATCCACAGTTTCAGAGCAATGGACCAATACGTTAATGCAGTTAAACGCATAGATGTGGATGAGTGCGATGATTTGGAAGATATCACCCCTGTGAAACAACATAAGACAATGTTCGATGATGTAGTGTTCCGTAGCAGAGACGACACCAGAATCCAATCACCTACCGAAGATCCGTTGGTTATTACCACTACTATTGGGCCGGCCCTGGTTCATAAGGCACTAGTGGACAATGGAAGCTCTGTCAACATTTTGTTTAAGAAGTCGTTTGATTAGATGAAACTTGAGTCTGGAGATTTGAAGCTCTGTGAAGGTTGGATCCGAGGCTTCAATGAGGCATCGACAGCTCCAATGGGGTATATAGAATTGCCCGTAACATTGGGGCAAGGGGATCGTCGAAGAGTACGAATGCTTCAGTTCGTGGTGCTAGATATCGATTCGCCCTACCACGCATTTTTGGGAAGGCCTGCCCTTGCAGAGTTCAGGGCTTGTATCACACCATGGTGCTTATTGCTAAAGTTCCCAACTGAAGCCAGAACAGGAGTAATGAGAGGAGATCAAGTCTTTGGACGAGCTTGCTATGTTGCTGAATTAAAGATGCTGATGAAGGGACTCAACATCGAGACTAAAGGTACCTCACCTCCTCCAAAGGAGGGTTCGGCGTAGCAATTAGAGGGATCAGCCCCGAAGGAGTTGCCCAAGGGAATGCCCGAAGACCTGGATCCCAGAGAAGATGAGGAACGTGAAGATAGAAAGGCAACTCCTAACGAAACGACAGTGGATATACCTATTGATGACGCTGATCCAGCAAAAGTTTTGAAGATTGGATCTCAGTTGGATCCGCACCGAGCCAAAGAACTAACTTTCTGAAGGCAAACCTGGATGTGTTTGCCTGGACCCACACTGACATGTGTGGGATATCACCATCCATCATGAGTCATTCGCTGAGTATAAACCCAAAACAGCCGCCTGTAAAGCAAAAGAGACGTGTGCTGGGCCCAGAGAGGTCGGCAGCTCTGAAAGAAGTTGAGAAGCTGAAAGAGAACGGATTTATTAGAGATTCGGCATATTCCGACTGGATATCGAATTCTGTTTTGGTAAAGAAGTCAAACGAAAAGTGGTGGACATGTATTGATTTTTCAGACTTGAACAAAGCCTGCCCGAAAGATAGCTTCCCACTCCACAAAATAGACCAGCTTGTGGATTCGACGGCGGGACACAAACTTCTTTCTTTCATGGACGTGTATTCCGGATACAACCAGATTCCTATGCATTTGCCCGATCAAGAGCACACGAGCTTCATTACAAATTTGGGGTTGTATTGCTATGTGGTCATGCCGTTCGGATTGAAAAATGCTGGAGCTACCTACCAACGCTTGGTGAACAGAATGTTTTATAACCAAACAGGGAAGACCATGGAGGTTTATGTGGACGATATGCTCGTCAAATCAAGACAGTCCTCCTGCCATATGCAAGATTTCGCAGAGATGTTCGGTATCCTGCAAAAATATCGGATGAAGTTAAATCCTTTGAAGTGCTCGTTTGGGGTGGCATTTGGAAAGTTTCTAGGTTTCATCGTGAGCTCTCGAGGGATTGAAATCAATCCCAGTCAAATAGCAGCGATAAGGAACATTGAGGAACCAAGAAGAATCAAAGATGTCCAAAGTCTTGCGGGGAAAGTAGCTGCGTTGAGTAGATTTATGTCCAAAGCAACAGACAAATGCATCCCCTTTTTTGACTTGATAAAAAGGGGAAAGAAAAATTTCGAATGGACTCCGGACTGTGTTGAAGCCTTTCGAAATCTATTGGACTTACTAGAGAGACCGCCGATTTTGTCGAAGCCAGTGGATCATGAAGAGCTGTTTGTTTATCTAGCAGTATCGGCTCACGCCGTTAGCACCGCCTTGGTCCGGGAAGAAGACAAGGTGCAAAGGTCGGTATATTACGTAAGTAAGAAATTGGCAGCTGTAGAACGTAACTACCCAAGGATTGAGAAGCTTACTTACAGCCTTCTGATCGCCTCCCGAAAACTTCGCCATTATTTTCAAGCTCACCCAATAACCATATACATTGATCAGCCTCTGAGACAGGTGTTGGAAAGACCCGAAGCATCGGGACGGTTGATCAAATGGAATATTGAATTAAGTCAGTTTGATTTAAATTTTCAGCCGTGGAGATCGAACAGGGGGCAAGCTCTGGCTGACTTTATAGCAGAGTTCACAATTCCGGAGGAGGAGATGATCAACGACAAGGTGGTCAAGTCAGAGGAGGAATTAAAATTAGATCCATGGAAGTTGTACACAGACGGAGCCAAGAACGACCGAATGTCCGGAGCTAGAGTCGTCTTAGTTACTCCTGAAGGACGATCGTTATATTATGCTCTACGACTAGAATTTTCAGCGACTAATAATGACTCTGAATATGAAGCCCTTATTGTCGGGCTGAAACTTGCTAAGGAATTCAGAATAAAGACATTGGATATATTCTACGACTCCAAAATAGTCGTTTGCCAAGTGCGAAAGGAGTTTGTGGCCCGGGGACCTCGACTTATTACATATCTCGGGAAAGTGGAGGAGCTGTTGAGCAACTTGGAACGGTATAACATAACGCATATCCCAAGAGCTGAAAACCAGAAGGTAGACTGGCTAGCGAAGCTGGCTAGTTCCGACAATCCGAAGGAAACCGAAATGGTTCCAATTGAGACGTTGGGATCGCCTAGCTTTGAGTCAATGGAAATTGAATTAGCTTTCGAAGCAGAACCGGAGAGGGAGTCGTGGATGACTCCAATCAAGAATTTCCTTAGAAATGGAATACTCCCGCCAAAGAAGAGTGAGAGGTGAGCCATAGTTCGTAAACCTACCAGATACATCCTTCAAGATGATACCCTTTATCGGCAAGGATTTTCTATGCCCCTGTTACGATGTGTAGCGCACGACGACATCAAGCGTGTACTAAGAGAAGTACACGAAAGTGAGTGTGGAGATCATACGGGAGGTCAGACCTTAGCAAAAAAGGTATTGCGGTATGAGTATTTTTGGCCCACAATTAATAAAGATGCAGCTGATTACTCACGACGCTGCGACAAATGCCAGAGATTCGCCAAGATCCCCAGAGCACCACCGACTCAGCTCAAGTCGATGGTGAGTCCGTGGCCGTTTGCCATGTGGAGAATTGACATCATCGGAGTTCTACCGATTGCCAAAGGAGGAGCGAAGTATGCAATAGTCGCCGTGGACTATTTTACGAAGTGGGTGGAAGCTGAGCCCTTAACCAAAATCACAGCGAGAAAGGTGATAAGTTTCGTGGTTAGAAATATCATATGCCGATTTGGGATTCCAAGGACCATTATAACTGATAATGGAACCCAGTTCGATGGTGCTGAATTCAGAAATTTCTGCCAGAAATACAAGATCGACAAGCGGTATACTGCAGTCGCCCATCCACAGTCGAATGGGCAAGTAGAAGCAATAAATAAAGTCATAATGTCCATCCTCAATAAACGATTGGAACGTGCAAAAGCAAAATGGGTGGATGAATTTCCCTTGGCTTTGTGGGCATATCGGACAACGTTTAAGACAGCTACCGGTCATACTCTTTTCTCTCTATCTTTTGGCTCAGAAGCAGTAATCCCGGTAGAGCTTAAAGTTCCCTCTCACAGGGTGACATATTATGACCCGATGACGAATCGGGCACTCCTCCTCGAGTCCCTTGATGAAATCGAAGAGAAAAGGGATGAGGCAGACTTGCGTGCGTCGAGACATCGACGTCAGATGGCACGCTATTATGACAAAAAAGTTCGTTTTAGAACCTTTGAATCAGGAGATTTGGTGCTAAAGCGAGTTTTTCCATCCCTTCCTCACCTCGGTCCAAAGTGGGAAGGACCATTCGTCATCCAGTGGAAACTTGAGACAGTAGCCTTCAAGTTAACGACCGTAGATGGCGAAGAAGTGCCTAGGGCTTGGAATGCCCAACAGTTGATGCGATATTTGAATTAGGGATGTTGTATTTTCTTTTGTTTTTCTTATGAACTCTGTAAAAAGGCACGAGTTGCCTTAGAAAAGTCTGTTGATACGAACAAAGAACTATAAAGTGGATGTAGACTACGACTTAGCCGAACCACTATAAAAATATCGTGTGCCATTTACTTTCCTGCATTATTTATATCTTCAACTATTATTCTATTGTGACTGTGGAATATGAGATGTTAAATTAAAATTTGGAAAGTTGGAGATGGCCTATATGCAGGAACAAACACAACGACTGTTTGTACAATAATACATAAAAGAATGGGAAGACGACATTCTTAACTCCAACTCTCAAGAATTGAGAGAGAATATAAAGGACGGGAAGACGACGTCCTCTGAGGCGTGAAGGTGCACCCAGATGAGAGACCGCCTCAGCAAGAACTCTAACCTGAATATAAGACAGGAGAGTATAAAAGATGCCAGAAAAGAACAGGCATCAATGACAAAAGGAATGTGACCCCCGTCAAAGAATCGGGGACGTTCGTACTTTTTAATTTAATCTTGAATAGTTTTTCAAAACTGACTGGGGGCATATATGTACACACATATTCCACCCCACTATGACTCCATTACACAATTTTAGTAGGACATGCATTTGCATTTTTACATAAGTACTGAATTGACAACTAACAGGCATTACAGGAAATGAATTATTTTTATTTACAAGTGAATGAATTTGTACAGGAAAACAGGCAAAAAGAAGATGCGAGGGCCGCACTCGCAGCAACAATTATGGGCCAATCAAATGCTAAAATAAAGCAAAACACTTCATCACTTAGACGTTGAAGTGGACTTGGATTTCTTAGCAGCCTTCTGAGCATCCTTCGCCTCTCTTTCAGCATCGGTTAAGATGCGCCTTGGTTTTTTCTTCCCTGAGACTAAAGTGTTGGAATCGGTTGATTTTTCCCTGGGAGTCAGAACGCTGGAATCAAGAGAAGACTTTTTAGCAAGTTCTTCTGTAATAGATCTAGTCGAAAGCTTAACAACTAACCTTGATCCAGCATCCACTACTACGAGAGGCTTAAGGCTTTCGGGGTCTAGGTCTTCAACTTTAAGCTGCGTGCGTTTGTCTTGTTCGGCTTTCAATGCAGCTAAAGTAATGTCATCGGCGCTTTTTGACTCCCCAACTATAACCACCTCAGGGTCTTCCTCATGTCCCTCATCGCCACTATCATCCTTTAAGGCGTCTATCATCTCACCGTCGTGAGGAGCGTCAGCCTTACCCTT
Source organism: Allium sativum (assembly GCA_030737875.1). Lineage (NCBI taxonomy): Eukaryota > Viridiplantae > Streptophyta > Magnoliopsida > Asparagales > Amaryllidaceae > Allium > Allium sativum. The sequence goes on from CM060920.1 coordinate 436,274,286, forward strand.
GTCTCCTTCATGCTTCTCCGCTGACTTTGTTTCGGCAGTGGTTCCCTGGGGCACGTCTACCTTCTCGGACGGTTCAGCACCTGCGGAATGAGAAGTAACAGTTATCAACTAGGGAGAAAATAAAGGGTCCTTCATTGATTGTCCGACTATGCGATGGAAAGTGGAGACAGCTTTAACGAATTGGGGTGAAAAGGTAGAAATACCTTCCGATGATTTCTCAGCTGGAGTAGCTGCCGCCTTTGAAGCCGATTCAGGAATAGGAGATAAAAGAGATGTCCGAGGGATCGCCGGGTTTTCAGGGTCGTATCCCTCAACTTCAGGAGTTTTAGCGGCAGTGGAAGAAGAACCAGCCTCCAAGATGTTTTTTTGTTTAGCCTTCCGCTTTTCCTCATCCATAGCGGCGGCAATCAGGCGACGCCCCTCGGCTAGACTCGTCGGTTCGTCATCTCTTAGATACTTTTCCACAAGTTTGTCCTCGTCGATGGAATCTACCTTGAGTTCTTCTTTTTCCCATTCAACAATTTGGCTCCATACATGAACCAAGTAGCCGGATAATCATCGATCCAAGAGATGTTTCGGTGGCGGATTATATGTGCAAAAAATTCAATCAGTAATTCACCAAAGCCCTGCACATCCTCTTGGGCCTCCGCCAGCTGCTTGCGAGACTCTTCGGTCGATTTAATGACACTTTCAACATTACCCTCTGCCAGGGCAGCCCTGTTCTCGGCCTCCATCAACTTGGAAGCTAAGTCAGCATTTTTCTTCTTCAATTCGGCGTTCTTCTTCGCCAATTCGGCCTTTTCTCGCTCAAGGTCAGCATAAGCAAGTTGCATCTTGGCAGCATCTGACTTGGCGTCTTCTGCCTGCTTTTTCAGCTTCGAACGCTCTTGAGTATGGTACTCGAGCAAGTCATGGTAGCGTATTTGTAGATCTTCAAATTGTTGCTTGAAGCTAGCAGCGTCCCGTTGAGCGATAGCAAGTTAAGCCTGTGTATCCTCGAGGTCTTTTCCTAAATTTTTTAAGGTCCTTGCATCATCTTCTGCGGTCTTCTGCATCGAGTTAGTATTCGTGATTATATTTCGGATGATTCTGAAAAGGTTACGCGAATACTTGAACATCTCTGAATATTGTTTCTCGACCGCGTCAATTTTTGCTTTGGCCTCATCTGCCCACCTTGAGGAAATAGGCTCAAGAGCAGGTAAAAAAGTCAAGTTTTCAAAGTAGTGATCGGGAAATTGCTCCTCCAGATACGCCCGCTTAACTGCAGTTTCAGCATTCAACGGTGGAGGTGCAGGAAATGTCAGCTCGGTATCCTTATGTGTGGAGGGCTCAATGGCCTCCTCATCCCTTCTAGGCCGTTTAGCAGGGAACTTGCGCTTGCTTCGCGATTCGGTATCTCTCGGCAGGCTCCTTTCCTTACTGCGCTTTTCTTGAGAAGAAATTGGGTCTTTTGGCTGCGGCCTGTCATCTTCTCGACGACCTTGGTAGCCCTTATATCGCTCTGGATCCGACCGAATGGGAGAGCGAGAGCGCGAGGACCGCGACTGATAAGAATCATTGGGCCTTCTATCCTCCCTACCGCGGCCTTCGCGACGATCATACTCAACATCATGAGGGGGTTTGGTCATGCTGCGGCGTAGTTTCCTGATGTCATAGTAAGCACGAGACATTGTACCTGCACAATAATGCAAGTGGAATTCAGAATCAGTATTCTCATAAGACGTAAGTGTTGTGAAGTGGGGTGCAATTGTGTTAAGTGCATCCTAAGTGGTGTCCCCCCTCCGACAAATCAGAGTCTGAAGCCGAGCCAGTGCGAGAGGGCTCTTTGACCTTAACAGAAGTGGCCTCCTCCGAAGAAGTAAAAACTAAAGGATTTGTGACAAAATCCTCGGAAGTGTAAATAGTGTCAGGAAGAGGGAGATCTCCCAAGCCCTGAAATGTAGGATCATCAACAGTAGGGGCATCTCTTTGGGAAGCGCCTGTTGGCTGTTCTTTAGGAGATGGTGATTTCTTAGGAGAAACAACATCCCCAGGAGTGATGTACCCCTCTCGGTGCTTTTCAGGTAAATTAGCCAACTCATCGTCTTGAGTCGAACTTGGAGAAGGTGAAGTTCGAAGTGGCATGGTGGGACCTTTCGAGCTCTCGCCCATTTCTGGAATTACATCCACCGGAGGAATATATACATATGGACTTGACCCGTGACCTATGCTACGGGTAATGGACATCAACCTATGAAGATGAAGATACTCGTCCTTAAGGACTTCATCGATAGTTAAAAACTTTCGATCACCATTAAGGAGCCGGTACATCCGATCAAAGAACACTTGACCCGATATTTGTTTTGGATTGTCAACTGCAAACACAAAGAAAACGGATTAGTGTGGTGGCGTGGACATTCAGAATCGAGGTTTAGAAAACCAGTGCCTTACTCGATTTTGTCCATCTCCTAGCACACCCCGGCTGTTGCCTTATATAAAATCATTCCAGCTTGGAGTCGCCGGCCTTGCTACTGAATGGCGCTGAAATTATCTTTCTTTTTGGGACAGACTCGAAGTAAGAGAAAGAAGGAGTTTCTCGAGTCCGATGCTTGAAGTTATAAAAGAAATGAACGTCATCAAAAGTGAGCTCTATGCCTAAGATCTCGCGGTATGCTACATATAAGGTATACAGGTAAGCATAGGAGTTGGGATGCAGCTGCATGTGGGCAATCCACATTTGTCTTAGAAAATCGACGACGAAAGGAGAAAATAGAGGGATAGCCCGAACCATACACATTAATCGGGCGATTGCCATAAATCCCTCCGGAGGATTATGAGGACAGTCGGTTTTAGACGGTACCAGGGTATCTTTTTTATGTATCCCGTACTTTAAGCATATTCGAAGGAGCCTGTCGTAGTCAATCGTCGATTCAACAGAATCTTGAGGTGATTCCAATATGATGGCAGACTCAAATTCGCCAGGAGCTCGATTATCTCCAACCCCTCCTTCCTCTTCATAACCTAGAGAAACTTCACTGTCAGAAGACGTTCCGCTGTTATGCGCCCTCACTTCATAATCTGATCCCTCATCACCCTATTCAGGGTCTGAGGAAGAAGATATGTCGGCAAGAGTGATTTTATTGGATGTCTCTGGGAGCTCTTTCTCTTCTGCTAATCTAGATGAACGTCTTGCTGTCATTGTCACTAAATTATTGAAGAAGCAATAGCACAAGTTAGAGTAAATTAGCCCGTATCCCCCTGTGCATGTGTATGAACTAAAATGTGTACAGTGTGTGCGCAGAAGATGTAAAGTTAACACTCAAAAGTGTAATGCAAAATCTGGGAAAAGTAATGATGTTCAGAGCAGTTCTTGATGTTCATGTATGTTCGCAGGGCACCATCCTAACTGTTCATGAAGGTGGAAGTTATGTCAAATATTGATTTTAGCTAATTGGACAAAGTATTGTGCTTTAAGTTGGGTGGCCTCGGTTCGGTGCGAGTACACATGATGGGATCAGATCGGAGGCAAAGTCGTGCTTCGGTCAGAAGTTAACATCCAACTAGATCGGTTCGGGAGCATGCTTTTGGAGCGGACCGGGTAGGTTTGAATGTCAACACCCCCTTTCTCCTTTGTTCTGCCTTCCGACCCGATCCGGTCAAATAAACCTCGTTTCCCATTTTTGCTTTTTGCTCCGACACGACCTGATAGAGTAAGCCTCGCCTTCCCTCTTTCCCGACCCGATCCGGTCTTCTGAACCCCTCACTCTTTTCTTCTCCTCCGTCTCCTATGCTTCCTCGCTCGAACCGATTCCCTATGCCCTTCGTCTTCCTCTTCACCCTCAGTCACAACCAAACCCAATCCCGTTTTCAAAGCTCCAGTTAAGAAGGGACGTGTACCCTCTCCAACATCCTAGTTCCTAGAGGTGGTGGCGGAGCCACCAGCGACGACAACAAGGGAGAGGAGGTTATGGCGTTAAGGTCAATTAAATACCGTGCTCAAATCGCTCAAATTATCCACAAATTCGAGTTGAAATCAACTAAAAAGGAATTGACAGAATTTTTTTAACCCACCTATGTAATCGACTCGAGAATTGAAAGAGGAATTTTGAAGATTTTAGGGTTAGGGTTTTTTCTTGTCTTTTGAGAAAATCCTAGAAAGTGACGAAAATAAAAAGAGGAAGGAGGAAGTAGAGAAATAACGAATATATACATAAACTTGGGACGGTTCTTTATATTCTTGCCAACGTGTCATCTTACTCCGTTCGGACCAGAGGCCGAACCCTTGAACATATGCTTGGCCCATTATTTCGGCAATGGTGGATTTAAACGAGAACCCGTCAAAGCTGGAACATAAGCCCATGAAAACACTTGCAGCCCATTATTCGAGTGATCATGAGTCAAAAGGCATAGGCCGTTCGGGTCGGAATCTGAGCCGAAGGGAGTTTCATGTATCAACTCGGCATTTGAATTGAATCGAACTGAAAAGAAAAATAAAGAAAAGACATACCTGGAAGAATCACTGATCATTAAGGGGAGTTCCTAGGATTGTTTAAAAATGAAGAAAATAAATTGTGTATTCTACAACATATATATAAGCGATAAAAGACACGACTTCATGAAGTAACACATCTTCACAAACGAATGGAAATGGCTTTTCAACGAATCAAACTCAAAGATCAATGAGCAGATGATATCAAAGCACGCTTCGTCTTCAACATAAGCATCCTTTGAGGGGCAAAATGTTAGCCTACTTTGTAAATTAGGCTATACAAAGTCAAGAAGTCAGAAGATCAAGTAGACAAAAGACACTCTGTTACGCATCCTGTTCGGATCGGAATTACAGGGGTAGAAACAGAGGCAACACAAAGCTAAAAGATCAAGTATTAGAATATAATCTGCCTATAAATCGGATCGGATCGGATGGGATGCTCCGATCCGAAACCCATTTACTAGCCTATCCGTTTCGAACCCAGTTCATCCTGCTACTCCGCACCACAATCTCCTGAATATTCGGGGTAGTTACACCCACTTTCTACCCACGACGGCCACTTACTTGATGTGCTGGCAACAGCAGAACTCATCCGATCCCCAAAGTCATGGAATGGATGACACGTGCACCCGATCCGCACCGAATTCTAGAGAAGTTTCCACCTATAAATAGACCCCCAATGGTCGTTTGAAAGGATCTTTTGGCACTGAGGGTTCAAACATCTTTGAGAACCGAATTCCAGCATTCCCAAACAATCCAAATCATCATTCAAAGTATATTTTGAGATAATTGAGTGAATGTATATGAAAAGTAAGAGAGATTGAGTGAATATCTTATTGTATTTTCGTCTACATCATTAAACAAAGTGATATAAAGTGGACGCTGGCTCTTTAACGCCAAACCACTATAAATCCTGTGTCTCTTTTCTGTTTTTTGTCACATTTTATTGTAATTTCAGTCAATTTGGGTGTTAGAACCACTTTTTAGTCTAACAATAATAAAGAACAATCTATGGATTAAAAACTAATTCGGTATAAAATATGCTAAAAAAAGTGTGTAATCAGCTGTAACACCCCACACCCGCTAAGGTCACTCACTAAGGGAATGCCTTAACTTCGGTGGAGCATTTTAAGTGTATATAGAACAGAAAAATTACAACAAGACAGATATAAATAATACTTGAAAATCTAAAACATCTTTTCATTGTAGCAGAAGGTAAACATGTTTAGTTACAACATCATAAAAGAGTCAAGTACCAAATATCCATCATGATAAAAACATAAGTACATAATCCCACTACATAACTAATAGCCATAATAGAAAGGATAAGCTGGGTTTTACATCACGGTCCAAGCTCCAAAAGATAGATAAAGAAATCTGATCAAATCCCACTAGTGCTAGGCCCAACCTGAGGACCTGAGGGGGAAAAAGATAAAAACAACGGGGTTAGACATAAGTCTGAGTGAGCCCTATAACTTTAACAATACAATCATTAGAGTAATTAGGGTATGATATAAACTTGGTACGGTGATGACTGGGGATAGATGACTACACTAAGCAGCCAACTAGACATAGGATGAACTAAGATAACGGTAAAGACGCATCTACCCACCCAAGGGTAATTACTAACTGCACCACACCAGTCATTCCTACTTAAAGGTTGATCCCACCCAAGGACTTAGAAAATTTTCCCAGTAGTTTCGTGTACCCCTAGCTGACTACATAGGTGCCGTCTGCCCCTATCTCCACTAGGCGTACTCACTACTCCCCAAGCGATCGGCTCCCTACCGTAGATACCCGTGCTGGCCCCACAGTGAGGTGTATCACTCCCCAAGTGGCAAACCGATACAATCAACGGTGCACGGCTTATACCTACACGATGCAACAACGTCTTACCTACCAGCCCGGGTCCGCACACGCATATGAAACCCGTTGGACTTGCGTTGCCACCGCTAAACCGTTTTGGCCTCTTATAGTCAAGCCCAGTACGCGTGTCCCGTCCTCGACATGGGTCGAGCCCAATAAGATACATATGGGTTACTGGTTGAAATGGGCCCCCACAAGCAACCCACCTAAGCTTCTCCCTTTTTCTAGTGCATCCCACTTAACCCTTTAATCATGTTTAATTACATGTTTCCACTTGGTTAAGTATTCTAATCGTATTTTCTATTGCCACCCAAGGCAACCCACTAGATTTCCACATGCCACCCAAGGCACTCACTTGATTTCCTCATGCCACCCAAGGCACCCACTTAACCCCTCATGCCCCACTACATGCTTATCTGGTTAAGTGTTTCTTAATTAATTAAGAACGTAACCGTTGTAAAGACCTCTCACATTAGACTATCTTTTATGGCAGTTGGATTTGCCGGTTGGGTCCGGGCAGCCTTACGCCATAGCCGAGTCTAACCTCGTGTCTTTACACTTGTCACGTATTTAGTTTGTGCCTAAGACCTCTCACATTGGGCCAATCATTTGTAGCCGCTGGATTTGCCGGTCGGTTCTGGGCAGTCTTATGCTACAAAAAGGGTCCAACCTCGTGTCTTAGTCGATTAATTACACCTAATTAATCACCCCCATAATTTGTATTAATTATCCCTAATTAATTACAAATTTAACGATGTACATAATTGACTCAATTATGTCCATCCACTTTATGGTATGCATAATCATACCAACTTCACACCATTTCATTAACATGAATATTAACCCCATCGTTCCCCACGTAATTCGCTAACATGACATACTTAAAAGGGAAGATTCATCACACATACAATGGGTTCAACTTGCATAACATTAGCATCAACATGGGTTTTAAAGGTGTCAACATGCATATAGCATCAAACCCAACTAGCATAAATAATCAACCCAAACTTGCATGAATCACATATGTCATAAAGAGGGTAACTTGCATAAGCTACTTATGTCATATAAAGAGGTAAACTTGCATATGTATGTATGACATACAAAGGTGTTAACTTGCATATGTATGCATATCATACAAAGGTGTAAACTTGCACTTGTTACTTGCATATAATCAAACACCAAACTTGCATAACATGTCATATATGAACTTGCATATAATCATACACCAAACTTGCATAACATATCATATATGAACTTGCATATAATCAAACACCAAACTTGCATAACATGATGTCATAATGGATCAATGTTTATCATAGCGATTTGCATAACTAGCATCATGAACACATAGCATAAAACTTGCATAACTTGCATAACATCATGATCACCTAGCATATGACTTGCATAACTTGCATAACATCATGATCACATAGCATATGACTTGCATAACTTGCATAACATCATGAACACATAGCATATAACTTGCATAACATTATGATCACATAGCATATAACTTGCATAACTTGCATAACATCATGAACACATAGCATATGATAACATAACTTGCATTGATCCACATTCATAGCCATAACCTCATTATATCCTATCATAATCATTTCAACAATTGGTCATTAAGGCTATAGAAACTCACAACTTGTTGATTAGCACTTCAATAAAGAAGATTAAGTTGCTAGAGTTGATTAGAAGTTGATTTGAGAAGCTATCTTCCTCTTTAATTTGTTGGTGGCTCCTTCTAGTTGCATTTTGACGGCATAACGACGTTGTCTCCAATTTTAGTATGAATTAGGGTAGTCTTAGGGTGTATTTATAGATTAGTTAAGTGTTTTAGGCCATTAGATTAACCCTAAATCAGATTAGAGCTGTCAGATCTCGTCACTAGCCACCAAGCACAGCCCAAACTCAAACCAGTGCCTAGGGAGGGGGTCGACACCCATGTCGACCCTAGGGTCGACACCCTCTGCCTGGCGGGAATTTTCCCGCCTCTTCTGAAATGTGATTTTTTTTTATATTTAAATCTGTTTTGAATTTTCTGAAAACTTCTTCGGGCCTTAACTGGGTCATACAGACTCCGATTTTCGAAAACTTGGACTCTATTTCGCGTATTTTTCCGAGACGAACGCAATGGCATAGCCCGTTTCCCCTGATTCAGATTTTAAAATTTAATTCTGCCCTATTTTATATTATAGCAAGTTATTCAACATACAGGGTGTTACATTCTCCCCTACTTAAAGGATTTCGTCCCCGAAATCTCTAAGTCAAGAAGAACGTATCCTACCAACCAAACAACCATCTACTCAAACCATCAAACACTGGCATCCATTGTCCTTAAAGTTTCTAATGCTGTATGAACATATGCAAAAAGTGTGTGTATATGTTCCCTGTCTAATGCAAAATCAGGCGGTCTACTGATTCAGTTGACCTCCTTAATGGAAACCATGATAGTGCCATGCATCCAATATGTATGCGAAAGAACCCTATCGACACATACTATTTCTACATGTGTGCACACCCATAAACCAAAATGCATCATCCATATGATAACACAACCATTATACATCCATTAATATAGCTACCTACACACAATTATATGCAATATGCAATATGAAGTGACTGAGCCGATCTAGTGTCTAAAGTGTGTGTATATGCATCCACGAGCAACCACTAGCAAACACTTGCATCCACACGCATCCATCAATCATAACATGTCTCAAACACATGTTTCAACCATAGGTTTACCCTATCTAAAGGTCAAAGGTACTAATGAGAGGACATACTAAAGATAAGATAAGTACTAGGCAAACGATAAAGGAGAAGTTAAAAGACATACCCTAAAAAAGAAATGGGTACAGTGAACGCATCTTCGCTTCTGTCTCCCAAGTAGTATTGCTCTCATCCTCTCCCCATTGCACTTTGACTAGTTGAACCTCTCTGTTTCTCAACTTTCTAATCTCTGATCCAAGGATGCGGGTAGGAGCTCGTCGAATAGTCGCATCACGCTCTACCTCCACTTCTCTAAGCAAGCTCGGCTCTACCACCTCTGCGGTCTCATGTAGGCACTTCCTCAAATGTGACACATGGAATACGTCATGCACACCACTAAGTCTCTCGGGTAAATCCACTCTATATGTCATCCGTCCAATCCTTTCCTTAATAGGAAACGGTCCTACAAATCTTGGTGCTAACTTCCCAACGGACCCAAAGCGAACAACATTCCGTAATGGAGATACTTTAACAAAGACCATGTCCCCAACATCAAACTCCAGCTCCGTCCTCCTCTTATCCGCGTAAGATTTCTGCCTGTCTTGCGCCGCTTTCATCCTTCTTCGAATCAAATCTATCTTTTCCGAAGTCTCTCTAACTATATCAGGCCCAAGCAAGATCTTATCCGTAGATTCCCACCAACATGTAGGTGATCGACAAGGCCTTCCATAAAGAGCTTCGAAAGGAGCCGTACCAATACTGGACTGAAAGCTGTTATTATACGCGAACTCCACCAATGGAAGATGCTCTTCCCATGTACCTCCAAAATCTAAGATACAAAGCCTCAAAAGGTCTTCCAGAACACGATTCACCCTCTCGGTCTGGCCGTCCGTCTGAGGGTGATATGCGGTGCTCAAACACAACTGAGTCCCCACTGCTTCTTGCAAACTCTTCCAAAACTCGCTAGTGAAGATAGGATCTCGATCACTCACTATGCTAGAAGGTACCCCATGCAATCGAACTATCTCTCGAAGGTAAACTGAAGCTAGCCTTGGAGCAGTCCTCTTGCTCTTCACGGGTATGAAATGGGCGCTCTTAGTAAGTCTGTCTACCACAACCCAAATTCCCGTATTACCCTTCCTCGATCTCGGTAACCCATCAATAAAATCCATCGAGACGCTATCCCACTTCCATTGCGGAACTTCCAATGGGTGAAGCAACCCACCAGGTTTCTTTTGCTCCGCTTTCACTTGTTGGCACACCAAGCATCTAGCGACATACTCGGCCACATCTTTCTTCATACCGGTCCAAAAGAAAACTCGCTTCATGTCTTGGTACATCTTGTCCCCACGGGGATGAATGGTCATCTTAGAACGATGCGCATCATCAAGAGTAGCCTTCCTCAAACCCTCGTCTTGCGGTACACAAAGTCTACCGTCTCTACGCAAGCACCCCCTATCGTCTAGGGTGTACCTACTCAAATGGCTGGACGACTCCCCCCTTATGAGCTTCTCTACTAACTTAACCAACTGAGGGTCATCCCGCTGTGCCTCGCCAATCCGTCCCAAAAGAGTAGGTCTGACCTCTAAGGATGCTAGCAAACCGGGTACAAAGTCAACGGAAGGTCTGAAATCAAACATCGAGATAAATTCCAAGCTTCGTCGTTCCACGAACAATGGACTCAAGGACAACCTTTTTCTGCTCAAGGCGTCCGCCACCACGTTACCCTTGCCAGGGGTATACGCTATCTCGAAATCATAGTATGCTAAGAACTCCATCCACCTTTGCTGTCTCAAGTTCAAATCCTTCTGAGAAAACAAGTACTTCAATGATTTGTGGTCAGTGAACAATTCGAACCTCTCTCCAAGAAGATAATGGCGCCAAATCTTAAGCGCAAAAACAATAGCGCCCAACTCTAAATCATGGGTAGGGTAATTTTTCTCATGCTTTCTCAACTGCCTTTCCCCATAGGATATTACCCTTCCCTCTTGCATTAAGACTGCGCCCAATCCTGTCCCACAAGCATCGGTATAGACAACAAATGGCTTACTCCCATCTGGCAACACTAAGACTGGAGTTGTAGTTAAAACTCTCTTTAACCGTTGGAACGCATTATCACAATCTACATCCCATGCGAAGACCAGATTCTTCTTCGTCAAGCGAGTTAATGGGGCTGATATCTTCGCGAAGTCCTTGATAAACTTCCTATAGTAACCAGCCAACCCCAAGAAACTCCTCATCTCGGTAGCATTCTTCGGAACCTTCCAATCTTGGATGGACACTACCTTCGCGGGATCTACAGCTATCCCTTCCTTGGAGACCACGTGCCCCAAGAACCGCACTTCCTTCCTCCAAAAGTGACATTTAGAGAATTTAGCCTTAAGGCTATGCGCTCGAAAAGTCTCCAACACTTCCCTAAGATGTAGGGCATGCTCTTCTTCACTCTTAGAAAAGACTAAGATGTCATCCACAAAGACCACCACGAACTTATTAAGGTACTCCCTGAACACCCTACTCATCAAATCAACAAAGTATGCAAGGGCGTTCGTCAAACCAAATGGCATCACCAGCCACTCATAGAAACCATCCGGAGTCCTAAAGGCAGTCTTGTCTATGCTATCCTCAGCCACTCTCAACTGATGAAACCCCGTGGCCAAGTCCAACTGCGAAAACACTGAGGCGCCAACCAACTGATCAAAGAGATCATCAATCCTCGGCAATGGGTGTCTATTCTTCTTTGTGAGCTTGTTGAGTTCTCTATAGTCTACACAAAGTCTAAGGGACCAATCCGCCTTCGTGGCAAAAACTACTGGAGCACCCCACTCCGATATACTTCGTCTTATGAACCCCTTCTCAAGCAACTCCCCTACTTGCTTATGGAGTTCCCTCCTCTCACGAGGAGCCATGTGGCGCACTGGTAAAGATACTGGTTTAGCATTGTCCACCAGATATATTCGAAAGTCTATCTCCCGCTTCGGAGGTAAGCCCTTCACCTCCTCAAACACATCCGAGTATTCCCGGACCACTCTAACAGATCGCAAACTCTCGACCGAAGCGTCAAGCGATTCAAGATAACTTAGCATAACAAAATCCATGGGATTACAAGAGATCTCGAGAGTGTTCCCCAAACGGGTCATGAGCCTAACAACTCTCCTTTCACAATCAAGAACGGCACCATTACTGGATAACCAGTCCATGCCCAAAATCAACCCATAGCCCGTGAAGCCCAAAACAAAAGCATCACATCTAAACTCAACGCTAAGTATGGAAATCTTCAAACCCAAACATATCATGGACAAATAAGTGGAGCCCCCAATTGGGTTTGAAACAACCAAGGGATCATCTACTAGACTGGTGTCTAAGTGCAGTGACTCAACTAATGATGATGAGATAAACGAATGTGATGCGCCAGAGTCAAACAAAGTACGGACAGGATGATCAAACAGGAAAACCAGACTTTCAACGGAAATAGTTCTACCTCTTTCCTGAATCGGTGGAACTGCGAGAGCCTGAACTTGCCTCCTTGCCTGACCTGGTGCCATAAGAGCTTGCACCTGTCCCCCTGAGGTAGATCCCGTCCTTTGCCCCTTCTTAGGGCAGTCCTTCACTAGATGCCCTGCTTCGCCACAGTGGAAGCAGCCCGTCTTCTTCTTCTTCCGACAATCTTTGCTTAGGTGGCCTGGTGTCCCGCAATTGAAGCACTTCTTCTTTCCCTTGCCACCGTTGCCTTTCCCACCCTTGTTTTGCTGTTGCAGTTGAGGTCTCTTCTGATCTCCTTTCTTCTCGGGTGCCTTATTAGCATTGTGACCCTTCTCTTCCTCATGCATGAGTACCATGTCTACTAGCTTCTCAAAGGTGGCCCCCATAGGGATGTGAGTCATAGCCAATCCATGCATCGGTTCATTCAACCCCTTAACGAACCTCAAAGCCTTCTTCTCCGGTGTATTCACCATGTCTATGCCAAATCTTGCCAATTGATTAAACTTGTTGACATATTCCTTCACTGATAGGTTTCCTTGCTTTAGAGTCAAGAACCTTTCCATATACAAGTTTTCCTCCGCCCTTGAGAGAAACTTTGCCACAAACCTTTGCCTGAAATCCGCCCAAGAGTCAATAGGGCGCTCTCCATTAGTGACCTCCCACCAGAATGAGGCCTCTCCCTTCATTAACCAAGCAGCTAACTTGACTTTCTTTCCTTCTTCCATCTCATAGATATCTATCAACTCTTCCACCTCCTTAAGCCAATCCCTAGCTTCCACAAAAGTTTCTGATCCTTGAAAAGGTTTCCCTCCCATAGCCTTAAATTCCTTGCAAGTCTTAGCAAAAGTATCCGTGCGAGGAGGAGGAGGGGGAGGAAGATCGGGTGCTACTATCGGTGGAGGAACATTTGTTGGACCCGCAGTGGCGGCCCTAGCCTCCATCAACCTCCTATACCATACTGGTATCGCTACACCCTCTGGAAAGTTAAGATCTTCAGCCATGCTGAAACGAAAAAGGAAAGATTCACAACGGAGAATTCGAAAGATAAAGATATGGCTATTGGGGATTATGGTTTTCTTTCAAAAACTTTTCTCTTAAAAGACATGTTTTTGAAAATACTTCTTCCAAAAATGTTTTTAGAAAAATAGTTTTCTAAAAATTTTATCTGTTCCGGTAACCTTCAACTCTGATATCATGTGTAACACCCCACACCCGCTAAGGTCACTCACTAAGGGAATGCCTTAACTTCGGTGGAGCATTTTAAGTGTATATAGAACAGAAAAATTACAACAAGACAGATATAAATAATACTTGAAAATCTAAAACATCTTTTCATTGCAGCAGAAGGTAAACATGTTTAGTTACAACACCATAAAAGAGTCAAGTACCAAATATCCATCATGATAAAAACATAAGTACATAATCCCACTACATAACTAATTGCCATAATAGAAAGGATAAGCTGGGCTTTACATCACGGTCCAAGCTCCAAAAGATAGATAAAGAAATCTAATCAAAGTCCACTAGTGCTAGGCCCAACCTGAGGACCTGAGGGGGAAAAAGATAAAAACAACGGGATCAGACATAAGTCTGAGTGAGCCCTATAACTTTAACAATACAATCATTAAAGTAATTAGGGTATGATATAAACTTGGTACGGTGATGACTGGGGATAAATGACTACACTAAGCAGCCAACTAGACATAGGATGAACTAAGATAACGGTAAAGACGCATCTACCCACCCAAGGGTAATTACTAACTGCACCACACCAGTCATTCCTACTTAAAGGTTGATCCCACCCAAGGACTTAGAAAATTTTCCCAGTAGTTTCGTGTACCCCTAGCTGACTACATAGGTGTCGTCTGCCCCTATCTCCACTAGGGGTACTCACTACTCCCCAAGCGATCGACTTCCTACCGTAGATACCCGTGTTGGCCCCACAGTGGGGTGTGTCACTCCCCAAAGTGGCAACCCGATACAATCAACGGTGCACAACTTATACCTACACGATGCAACAACGTCTTACCTACCAGCCCGGATCCACACACGCATATTGTAACACCCCACACCCGCTATGGTCACTCTCTATGGGAATGCCATGGCATCGGTGGAGTATTTGAGTGGATATAGAACAGAAAAATTACACCAAGACAGATATAAATAGTACTTAAAAATTTTAAAACATCATCTCATAACAGCGGAAGTAAAACATGTCTGGTTACATCATAAAACCATACTAAGAGTCAAGTACAAAATATCCATCCTGATATTTAAAAGTACATAATCCCAATATGCGTAAACTGATAGCCATAAAAGAAAAGATGAACTGAGCTTTACTCCTATGGTCCAAGCTCCAAAAGAGAATAAAGCAGTCTGATCAAAGCCCACTCGTACTGAGCCCACTCTGATAACCTGAGGGTTGGGAAAAAGATAAAAACAACGGGGTCAGACATAAGTCTGAGTGAGTCCTATAACTTTAACAATGCAATCATTAAAGTAACCAGAGAAGACATAAGTTGATATACGGTAACGCCTGGGGATGAATGGCTACACTAAGCAGCTTGGCAAACTTAAGAGGAACTAAGGTAACCGTAAAGACGCATTTATACACCCAAGGATATTTACTAGACTACACCGCCCCAGACTTATCCACCCGAGGGTAATTCCTACACTGCACCACACCAGTTCTACCCACCAAGAGTAATTCCTACTTAAAGGTTGATCCCACTAAGTATACTTAGTAATTTTTACCCGGTAGTTTCTTGTACCCCTACACAGGTGCCGTCTGCCCCTATCTTTACTAGGTGTACCCACTACTCCCAAGCGATCGGCTCCCTACTGTAGATACCCGTGCTGGTCCCACAATTGGGGTGTATCATTCCCCTAAAGTGGCTACCCAATACTAACGGTGCACGGCTTTATATCTACACGATGCAACAACGACTTACCAACCAGCCCGGGTCCACACACGCATATGAAACCCGTTGGTCCCGCGTTGCCACCGTTAACCCGGTTTGGCCTCTTATAGTCAAGCCCAATATGCGTGTCCCGTCACTCGACTTAAGTCGAGCCTACAAAGATACGTTTGGGATATTGGTTGAAATGGGCCCCCACAAGCTACCACCTAAGCTTGCAATTTTATCTAGTGCATCCCACTTAACCCCTCTTTATAATCATGCCCACTTACATGTTAAGTTGTGGTTAAGTCATCTAATCATATTTCAATTGCCCCTTAAGGCACCCACTAGATTTCTATATGCCACCCATGGCACTTACTTAACCCTTTAATCATGTCTACTTACATGTCCTACTTTGGTTAAGTATTTCACATGCCACCCATGGCACTTACTTAACCCTTTAATCATGTTTAATTACATGTTCCACTTTGGTTAAGTATTCTAATCGTATTTTTCTATTGCCACCCAAGGCAACCCACTAGATTCCACATGCCACCCAAGGCATCCCCACTAGTTACTACCTGCCACCCAAGGCACCCACTTAACCCTCATGTCCTACTACATGCTACTATGGTTAAGTATTTCTTAATTCATTAATTAAGATCATGACCTCATAAAGACCTCTCACATTAGACCGTCTTTTATGACTGCTGGAAATGCCGGTTGGTTCCGGGCAGACTTCTGTCATCAAAAGGGTCTAACCTCGTGTCTTTACTTTAATCATGTATTTACTTTATGACTAAGACCTCTCACATTGGGCCAATCATTTGTAGCCGCTGGATTTGCCGGTCGGTTCCGGGCAGTCTTATGCTACAAAAGGGTCCAACCTCGTGTCTTAGTTGATTAATTACACCTAATTAATCAGCCCCCATATTAATTATCCCTAATTAATATCAAATTTTCCATAACATGGGTAGACCTAACTCAATAGGTAAATTCCCATGGGGTAGACCTAACTCAATAGGTAAATTCCCACTTATGGTAATTTATTTTTATGGTATGCTTAATCATACCCAATCATACATTTATTAACATATTTTCCAACCCCATCGTTCCCCACGTAAATCGTTCTCACTTCATGGTATAATAAAGGGGAAGATCATCACAAATATCATGGGTTAAACCAAATATTAGCATGTACTTTGTCATGGGTTAAGAGGATGTCAACTTGCATATATGAGCATATATTAACCCAACTACATTTAACCCAAACTTGTATATTATCATACACATATCTTGCATAACATGTTGAACTTGCATATAAGCATTCTCATAACTTGCATAACATGTTAAATATGCATTTAAGCATACACATAGCTTGCATAAGCATTCACATACTTGCATAAGCATTTGCATAAGCTTTCACATACTTGCATATTAACTTTTAAACTTGCATAATGTGTCATCATGAACTTGCATATTAACAAACATGTAACTTGCATAGCATATCTTGCATATTAACATACATGTAACTTGCATAGCATATCTTGCATATTAACATACATGTAACTTGCATAGCATATCTTGCATATTAACATACATGTAACTTGCATAGCAACATGCACATAACTTACATAACATCATACACATAAACTTGCATATGAACTTGCATAACAACATACACATAAACTTGCATAACATGTTGAGCTTGCATATAAGCATATACATAACTTGCATATCATGTTGAACTTGCATGTATAACTTGCATCTTAAAGGAGGGTAAACATGCATATATATATATTCATACATTATGCATATATACATAGGTAAACTTGCATATCATGATTTATGCATAATACCAAACACTTAGCATGCATAAAACTACATACTTAGCATGCATAAAATTAATTACACATTATGCATAAACCCACCACTTAACTTGCATAAACCTACATACTTAACTTGCATAAACCCACATAGCAACTTGCATAAACTTGCATATTCAACATGCATAAATTTACATATTCAACATGCATAAATTTACATATTCAACTTGCATAAATTTACATATTCAACTTGCATAAACATAGGATTAATATTAAACATAGATTAGCATATTCACATCATGTTATATGACTTGAAAACCCATTAATCCACATGCAAAACCATAAATCTCATTACATCTCATCTACTTAATTTAGCAATCGATCATCAAAGTGATAGAAACTCACAACTAGCAATTTGCACTCCAAATGAAGAAGATTAAGACGCTTAGAATGGATTGGAGGTTGATTAGAGAGGTTGATTAGCTTGCTTTCCTCTTCATTGATTTGTGGTGGCCATGATCAAGTTTCATTTTGCTATAGTTTAGTTACTAGATCTAATTATGAATGAATTAGGGTAGGGTTAGGGTCTTATTTATAGGATTAGGTTGCATTTTAGACCCTTAGATTAACCCTAGATTAGATTAGGACCCTTAGATTTAGGAAATCTCTAGAACCAGCCCTCCTAGCCAGCCTGAAACCCAACCTGGTGCAACCTGGTGCACCCAGGTTCAATGGACGGTGCCACCCTGTCGACAGGCAAGTCGACAGGCATGTCGACACCCCTGTCGACAGGCCTGTCGACAGCCCTGTCAACATGGGTTGGGCGGGAATCTTCCCGCCTGGCCCCGCATGCTCTATTTTAAAATCTGAATTTAAATTATAAATCTGTTTTTAGTTTCAAATTTTCTGCAAACTTCATCGGGCCATAACTGGGCCATACGGACTCCGATTTTCGAAAACTCGGACTCTATTTCGCGTATTTTTCCAAGACGAACGCAATGACGCAGCCCGTTTCCCCTAATTCCCACATCTGAGATTATTTATTCTGTAATTAGTGAATTTTAGCATTAACCGAAATTCGGGGTGTTACATTCTCCCCCCCTTAAAGGATTTCGTCCCCGAAATCTCTAAGCTAAGGAGAATGCATATCCTACCATCCAAACAACCATCTACTCAAACCATTAACCACAGGCATCCATTGTTCTTAAACAGTTTCTAATGATGTATGAGCATATGCAAAAAGTGTGTGTATATGTTCCCTATCTAATGTATGAACATATGCAAACCATGATAGTGCCATGCATCCATTATGTATGCGAGAGAACCCTATCGACACATACAATATCTACATGAGTGCACAATCATTCACCAAAATGCATCATCCATATGATAACACAATCATTAAACATCCATAAATATAGCTTCCTACACACAATTTTATGCAATATGCAATATGAAGTGATTGAGCCGATCTAGTGCCTAGAGTGTGTGTATATGCATCCACGAGCAACCACTAGCAACCACTTGCATCCACTTGCATCCATCAATCATAACATGTCTCAAACACATGTTTCAACCATAGGTTTACCCTATCTAAAGGTCAAAGGTACTAACGAGAGGACATACTAAGGATAAGATAAGCACAAGATATGTGATGAAGGTGAAGCAAAAGAATATACCCTCCGAAAGAAAAAGAAAAAGGGTACCTCGAGCGCAACTTCGCTTCCGTCTCCCAGGTAGCATCGCTCTCTTCATCTCCCTTTTTGTACTTTGACTAGTTGAACCTCTCTTGTTTTCTCAGCTTCCAAATCTCTGACCCAAGGATGCAAGTAAGAGCTCGTCGAATCGTCGCATCATACTCTACTTCCACTTCTCTAAACAAACTCGGCTCTACCACCTCTGCGGTCTCATGTAGGCACTTCCTCCTATGGAATACATCATGTACATTACTAAGTCTGTCAGGTAACTCTACCAATGGAAGATGCTCCTCCCGTGTACCTCCAAAATCCAAGATACATAGCCTCAAAAGGTCTTCTAAAATATGATTCACCCTCTCGGTTTGGCCGTCTATCTGAGGATGATATGCGGTACTCAATTACAACTGAGTCCCTACCGTCTCTTGGAAACTCTTCCAAAACTCTCTAGTGAAGATAGGATCTCGATCGCTCACCATACTGAAGGGTACATCATGCCATCTAATAGTCCTTCGAATATAAACTGAAGCTCGACATGGAATAGTCCTCTTGCTCTTCACAGGTACGAAATGGGCACACTTAGTAAGTCTATCTACCACAAGCCCAATCCCCGTATTACCCTTCCTTGATTTCGGTAATCCATCGAGACACTATCCCACTTCCTATTACGGAACTCCCAACGGGTGAAGCAACCCTCCGGGTTTCTTTTACTTCGCTTCTACTTGTTAGCACACCAAGCATCAAGCGACATACTCGGCCACATCTTTCTTCATACCGGTCCAGAAAAACCCTCTTCATGTCTGGGTATATCTTGTCACCGCCGGGATGAATGGTCATCCTAGAACGGTGTACATCATCAAGAATAACCTTCCTCAAACCCTCGTCTTTCGGTATACAAAGTCTACCGTCTCTACGCAAGCACCCCCTATCGTCCAGGGTGTACTTACTCAAATGGCTGGACGACTCCCTCCTTATGAGCTTTCCCACCAACTCAACCAACTGTGAGTCGCCCCTCTGTGCTTCCCCAATCCGCCCCAAAAGAGTAGGTCTAACCTCCAAGGAGGCTAGCAATCCGGGTACAGAGTCAACGGAAGGTCTAAAGTCAAACATAGAAATAAACTCTAAGCTCCGTCGTTCAACGAACAATGAACTCAAGGACAACCTTTTTCTACTTAAGGCGTCCGCTACCATGTTACCCTTGCCATGGTTATACGCTATCTCATAGGATGTTAAGAATCCTATCCAAAATCATCGCGACTGTCCATCTCTCACACAGACCACCCTAGTCGAACTCGACATCCCCCAAATGCAAGCCCCAAAGGCCTAAACCAATATCAGACAAACACCCAAGGGGTATCTCCTTCGGGTTCAGGCGACCTACGTGAGATGATACTAGTAAAAATGGCTAATCAATTAAGCCTTTAACCAACTTTGGATGTCCTTGCCAGTCTCGCTCTAAAACCACCGTTTTCCCATAACTGGCTTTGCTCACCCTATTGAGCACATACGAAAACTTATTTTGCTCCTAGAAAAGACCATAACGAACTTATTTAGGTACTCCCTGAACACCCATCTCATCCAATCAACAAAGTATGCGGGGGCGTTCGTCAAACCAAATGGCATCGCTAGCCACTCATAAAATCTATCCGGAGTCCTAAAGGCAGTCTTCTCTATATTATCCTCAACCACTCTCAAGTGACGAAACCCCGTGGCTAAGTCTAACTGCACAAATACTGAGGCGCCCACTAACTGATCAAAGAGATCATAAATCCTCGGCAATGGGTGTCGATTCTTCTTTGTGAGTTTATTCAGTTCTCTTTAGCCTACACAAAGTCTGAGGGACCCATCCGCCTTCGCAGCAAAAACTGTTGGAGCACCCCACTCCGATATACTTCGTCTTATGAACCCCTTCTTAAGCAAACCACCTTCTTGCTTATCGAGTTCCCTCCTCTCTCGAGGAGCCGTGTGGCCCACTGGCCAAGATACTGGGTTGGGATTATCTACCAGATATTTTCGGAAGTCAATCTCCCGCTCCGGAGGTAAGCCCTTCACCTCCTCACACACATCCGAGTATTCCCGGACTGCTCTAACAGATCGCAAACTCTAGACCGTCATGTCAAGCGATTCTAGATAACTTAGCATGACAGATTCTATGGGATTACAAGAAATCTCGAGAGTGTTACCCAAACGGGTCATAAGCCTACAACTCTCCTTCAAAATTAAGAACGGCACCCCTACTGGATAACCAGTCCATGCCCAAAACTAGCCCATAGCCCGTGAAGCCCAACAAGCGTCACATCTAAGCTCAACGCTAAGTATAGAAACTTTCAAACCCAAACACATCTTGGAGCCCAATTGGGTTTGAAACAACTAAGGGATCATCTACCAAACTGGTGTCTCAGTGCAGTGACTCTACTAACAATGATGAGATAAATGAATTCAATGCGTCAAAATCAAATAAAGTACGGACAGGATGATCGATCAGAAAAACTAGACTTTCAATAGTTCTACCTCTTTCCCAAATCGGTGGAACCGCGAGAGCCTGTACTTGCCCCCTAGCCTGACCTGGTGCCATAAGGGCTTGCACCTGTCCTCCTGAGGTAGACCCCGTCCTTTGCCCTTTCTTAGGGCAATCCTTCACTAAATGCCCTGCTTCGCCACAGTGGAAGCAGCCAGTCTTAGTCTTCTTGCGACAATCTTTGTTTAGGTGGCCTAGTGTCCCACAATTGAAGCACCTCTTCTTTCCCTTGCCACCGTTGCCTTTCCCACCCTTGTTTTGCTGTTGCTGTTGAGGTTTCTCCTGATCTCCTTTCTTCTCGGGTACTTTATTAGCATTGGGACCCTTCTCTTCCTCATGCATATTTTCTTCCGCTTTTGAGAGAAACTTTGCCTCAAACCTATGCCTGAAATCTACCCAAGAGTCAATCGGCCGTTCTCCATTAGTGACCTCCCACCAGAACGAGGCCTCTCCTTCCATTAACCAAGCGGCTAACCTGACTTTCTTTCCCTCTTCTACTTCCAAGATTTCCATCAATTCTTCCGTCTCATTAAGCCAATCCCTAGCTCCCACAAAAGGTTTTCCTCCCATAGTCTTAAACTTCCTACAAGTCATAGCAAAAGTATCCGCGCGAGGAGGAACGAGTGCAATGGGTGGAGGAGGAACATTAGCTGGACCTGCAGAGGCGGCCCTAGCCTCTAACAACCTTCTATACCATACTGGTACCGCTATATTGTCCGGAAGATAAAGATCTTCAGCCACGCTGAGACGAAAAAAAGAAAAGATTCAAAACGGAGAATTCGAAAGATAAAGATATGGCTATCGGGGATTATGTTTTTTTTTTCAAAAACTTTTCTCTTGAAAGACATGTTTTTGAAAATACTCCTTTCAAACATATTCTTAGAAAATAGTTTTTCTAAAAAAATTTATCAGTTCTGGTAACCTTAAGCTCTGATACCACGTGTAACACCCCACACCCGCTATGGTCACTCTCTATGGGAATGCCATGGCATCGGTGGAGTATTTGAGTGGATATAGAACAGAAAAATTACACCAAGACAGATATAAATAGTACTTAAAAATTTTAAAACATCATCTCATAACAGCGGAAGTAAAACATGTCTGGTTACATCATAAAACCATACTAAGAGTCAAGTACAAAATATCCATCCTGATATTTAAAAGTACATAATCCCAATATGCGTAAACTGATAGCCATAAAAGAAAAGATGAACTGAGCTTTACTCCTATGGTCCAAGCTCCAAAAGAGAATAAAGCAGTCTGATCAAAGCCCACTCGTACTGAGCCCACTCTGATAACCTGAGGGTTGGGAAAAAGATAAAAACAACGGGGTCAGACATAAGTCTGAGTGAGTCCTATAACTTTAACAATGCAATCATTAAAGTAACCAGAGAACACATAAGTTGATATACGGTAACGCCTGGGGATGAATGGCTACACTAAGCAGCTTGGCAAACTTAAGAGGAACTAAGGTAACCGTAAAGACGCATTTATACACCCAAGGATATTTACTAGACTACACCGCCCCAGACTTATCCACCCGAGGGTAATTCCTACACTGCACCACACCAGTTCTACCCACCAAGAGTAATTCCTACTTAAAGGTTGATCCCACTAAGTATACTTAGTAATTTTTACCCGGTAGTTTCTTGTACCCCTACACAGGTGCCGTCTGCCCCTATCTTTACTAGGTGTACCCACTACTCCCAAGCGATCGGCTCCCTACTGTAGATACCCGTGCTGGTCCCACAATTGGGGTGTATCATTCCCCTAAAGTGGCTACCCAATACTAACGGTGCACGGCTTTATATCTACACGATGCAACAACGACTTACCAACCAGCCCGGGTCCACACACGCATATGAAACCCGTTGGTCCCGCGTTGCCACCGTTAACCCGGTTTGGCCTCTTATAGTCAAGCCCAATATGCGTGTCCCGTCACTCGACTTAAGTCGAGCCTACAAAGATACGTTTGGGATATTGGTTGAAATGGGCCCCCACAAGCTACCACCTAAGCTTGCAATTTTATCTAGTGCATCCCACTTAACCCCTCTTTATAATCATGCCCACTTACATGTTAAGTTGTGGTTAAGTCATCTAATCATATTTCAATTGCCCCTTAAGGCACCCACTAGATTTCTATATGCCACCCATGGCACTTACTTAACCCTTTAATCATGTCTACTTACATGTCCTACTTTGGTTAAGTATTTCACATGCCACCCATGGCACTTACTTAACCCTTTAATCATGTTTAATTACATGTTCCACTTTGGTTAAGTATTCTAATCGTATTTTTCTATTGCCACCCAAGGCAACCCACTAGATTCCACATGCCACCCAAGGCATCCCCACTAGTTACTACCTGCCACCCAAGGCACCCACTTAACCCTCATGTCCTACTACATGCTACTATGGTTAAGTATTTCTTAATTCATTAATTAAGATCATGACCTCATAAAGACCTCTCACATTAGACCGTCTTTTATGACTGCTGGAAATGCCGGTTGGTTCCGGGCAGACTTCTGTCATCAAAAGGGTCTAACCTCGTGTCTTTACTTTAATCATGTATTTACTTTATGACTAAGACCTCTCACATTGGGCCAATCATTTGTAGCCGCTGGATTTGCCGGTCGGTTCCGGGCAGTCTTATGCTACAAAAGGGTCCAACCTCGTGTCTTAGTTGATTAATTACACCTAATTAATCAGCCCCCATATTAATTATCCCTAATTAATATCAAATTTTCCATAACATGGGTAGACCTAACTCAATAGGTAAATTCCCATGGGGTAGACCTAACTCAATAGGTAAATTCCCACTTATGGTAATTTATTTTTATGGTATGCTTAATCATACCCAATCATACATTTATTAACATATTTTCCAACCCCATCGTTCCCCACGTAAATCGTTCTCACTTCATGGTATAATAAAGGGGAAGATCATCACAAATATCATGGGTTAAACCAAATATTAGCATGTACTTTGTCATGGGTTAAGAGGATGTCAACTTGCATATATGAGCATATATTAACCCAACTACATTTAACCCAAACTTGTATATTATCATACACATATCTTGCATAACATGTTGAACTTGCATATAAGCATTCTCATAACTTGCATAACATGTTAAATATGCATTTAAGCATACACATAGCTTGCATAAGCATTCACATACTTGCATAAGCATTTGCATAAGCTTTCACATACTTGCATATTAACTTTTAAACTTGCATAATGTGTCATCATGAACTTGCATATTAACAAACATGTAACTTGCATAGCATATCTTGCATATTAACATACATGTAACTTGCATAGCATATCTTGCATATTAACATACATGTAACTTGCATAGCATATCTTGCATATTAACATACATGTAACTTGCATAGCAACATGCACATAACTTACATAACATCATACACATAAACTTGCATATGAACTTGCATAACAACATACACATAAACTTGCATAACATGTTGAGCTTGCATATAAGCATATACATAACTTGCATATCATGTTGAACTTGCATGTATAACTTGCATCTTAAAGGAGGGTAAACATGCATATATATATATATTCATACATTATGCATATATACATAGGTAAACTTGCATATCATGATTTATGCATAATACCAAACACTTAGCATGCATAAAACTACATACTTAGCATGCATAAAATTAATTACACATTATGCATAAACCCACCACTTAACTTGCATAAACCTACATACTTAACTTGCATAAACCCACATAGCAACTTGCATAAACTTGCATATTCAACATGCATAAATTTACATATTCAACATGCATAAATTTACATATTCAACTTGCATAAATTTACATATTCAACTTGCATAAACATAGGATTAATATTAAACATAGATTAGCATATTCACATCATGTTATATGACTTGAAAACCCATTAATCCACATGCAAAACCATAAATCTCATTACATCTCATCTACTTAATTTAGCAATCGATCATCAAAGTGATAGAAACTCACAACTAGCAATTTGCACTCCAAATGAAGAAGATTAAGACGCTTAGAATGGATTGGAGGTTGATTAGAGAGGTTGATTAGCTTGCTTTCCTCTTCATTGATTTGTGGTGGCCATGATCAAGTTTCATTTTGCTATAGTTTAGTTACTAGATCTAATTATGAATGAATTAGGGTAGGGTTAGGGTCTTATTTATAGGATTAGGTTGCATTTTAGACCCTTAGATTAACCCTAGATTAGATTAGGACCCTTAGATTTAGGAAATCTCTAGAACCAGCCCTCCTAGCCAGCCTGAAACCCAACCTGGTGCAACCTGGTGCACCCAGGTTCAATGGACGGTGCCACCCTGTCGACAGGCAAGTCGACAGGCATGTCGACACCCCTGTCGACAGGCCTGTCGACACCCCTGTCGACATGGGTTGGGCGGGAATCTTCCCGCCTGGCCCCGCCTGCTCTATTTTAAAATCTGAATTTAAATTATAAATCTGTTTTTAGTTTCAAATTTTCTGCAAACTTCATCGGGCCATAACTGAGCCATACGGACTCCGATTTTCGAAAACTCGGACTCTATTTCGCGTATTTTTCCAAGACGAACGCAATGACGCAGCCCGTCTCCCCTAATTCCCACATCTGAGATTATTTATTCTGTAATTAGTGAATTTTAGCATTAACCGAAATTCGGGGTGTTACACATATGAAACCCGTTGGACTTGCGTTGCCACTGCTAACCCGTTTTGGCCTCTTATAGTCAAGCCCAGTACGCGTGTCCCGTCCTCGACATGGGTCGAGCCCAATAACATACATATGGGTTACTGGTTGAAATGGGCCCCCACAAGCTACCCACCTAAGCTTGTCCCTTTTTCTAGTGCATCCCACTTAACCCTTTAATCATGTTTAATTACATGTTTCCACTTGGTTAAGTATTCTAATCGTATTTTCTATTGCCACCCAAGGCAACCCACTAGATTTCCACGTGCCACCCAAGGCACTCACTTGATTTCCACATGCCACCCAAGACACCCACTTAACCCCTCATGCCCCACTACATGCTTATTTGGTTAAGTGTTTCTTAATTAATTAAGAACGTAACCGTTGTAAAGACCTCTCACATTAGACTATCTTTTATAGCATCTGGATTTGCCGGTTGGGTCTGGGCAGCCTTACGCGATAACCGAGTCTAACCTCGTGTCTTTACACTTGTCATGTATTTAGTTTGTGCCTAAGACCTCTCACATTGGGCCAATCATTTGTAGCCGCTGGATTTGCCGGTCGGTTCCGGGCAGTCTTATGCTACAAAAAGGGTCCAACCTCGTGTCTTAGTCGATTAATTACACCTAATTAATCACCCCCATAATTTGTATTAATTATCCTTAATTAATTACAAATTTAACGATGTACATAATTGACTCAATTATGTCCATCCACTTTATGGTATGCATAATCATACCAACTTCACACCATTTCATTAACATGAATATTAACCCCATCATTCCCCACGTAATTCGCTAACATGACATACTTAAAAGGGAAGATTCATCACACATACAATGGGTTCAACTTGCATAACATTAGCATCAACATGGGTTTTAAAGGTGTCAACATGCATATAGCATCAAACCCAACTAACATAAATAATCAACCCAAACTAGCATGAATCACATATGTCATAAAGAGGGTAACTTGCATAAGCTACTTATGTCATATAAAGGGGTAAACTTGCATATGTATGTATGACATACAAAGGGGTTAACTTGCATATGTATGCATATCATACAAAGGTGTAAACTTGCACTTGTTACTTGCATATAATCAAACACCAAACTTGCATAACATGTCATATATGAACTTGCATATAATCATACGCCAAACTTGCATAACATATCATATATGAACTTGCATATAATCAAACACCAAACTTGCATAACATGGTGTCATAATGGATCAATGTTTATCATAGCGATTTTCATAACTAGCATCATGAACACATAGCATAAAACTTGCATAACTTGCATAACATCATGATCACCTAGCATATGACTTGCATAACTTGCATAACATCATGATCACATAGCATATGACTTGCATAACTTGCATAACATCATGAACACATAGCATATAACTTGCATAATATTATGATCACATAGCATATAACTTGCATAACTTGCATAACATTATGAACACATAGCATATGATAACATAACTTGCATTGATCCACATTCATAGCCATAACCTCATTATATCCTATCATAATCATTTCAACAATTGGTCATTAAGGCTATAGAAACTTACAACTTGTTGATTAGCACTTCAATGAAGAAGATTAAGTTGCTAGAGTTGATTAGAAGTTGATTTGAGAAGCTATCCTCCTCTTTAATTTGTTGGTGGCTCCTTGGATTTGCATTTTGACGGCATAACGAGTCTCCAATTTTAGTATGAATTAGGGTAGTCTTAGGGTGTATTTATAGATTAGTTAAGTGTTTTAGGCCATTAGATTAACCCTAAATCAGATTAGAGACGTCAGATCTCGTCACTAGCCACCAAGCACAGCCCAAACTCAAATCAGTGCACCCAGCCAAAACTGGCCGACGGGGGGGTCGACCCCTGGGTCGACCCCTAGGGAGGGGGTCGACACCCATGTCGACCCTAGGGTCGACACCCTCTGCCTGGCGGGAATTTTCCCGCCTCTTATGGATTGTGAATTTTTTTTATATTTAAATCTTTTTTG
The DNA here is from genome assembly GCA_030737875.1 of Allium sativum. Lineage (NCBI taxonomy): Eukaryota > Viridiplantae > Streptophyta > Magnoliopsida > Asparagales > Amaryllidaceae > Allium > Allium sativum. Next base: position 436,302,496 of record CM060920.1, read on the forward strand.
AATTTTCTGAAAACTTCTTCGGGCCTTAACTGGGTCATACGGACTCCGATTTTCGAAAACTCGGACTCTATTTCGCGTATTTTTCCGTGACGAACGCAATGGCATAGCCTGTTTCCCCTAATTCAGATTTTAAAATTTAATTCTGCCCTGTTTTATATTATAGCAAGTTATTCAACATACGGGGTGTTACATCAGCGGTAAAACTGGTATTCCCTACCCAAAATTGATTTAAGTTCAGAATACAAATTAATGATGAGAAGAATAAAGTATATAGAAAATGTATTATATCAATTGAAATGAAATTTGAAATCCGAAGGTTTATTGAACTTTTTTCCTACTATAACTACATGTAAAAAAGTGAAAGAACAAAATAAATTGAAATTATGTTTGTGCTAGCTGAATTGAAATTCATGGTACTCTTATCAACAAAATAGGGCAGGTGGAATAATGGGAAGGCAGGAACTGCAAGCACACTAAGTGGCATTATTCATCATTCATGATTATATAGCTGATACTAATTTTGAGTTTATGGCAGGATTACAATTCAGAATTAACATATCAAATGTTAATGATTAATTTGATTATATTGTAAAAAAGTAGTAAATGCTTTTTATTGCTTTCATGTTGTAAGGACTTTGTTTATTAAATCATAGAAGAAATAATAAATAAATAAATGAGTCACACACCGACAACACTAATGAATAGTTTTCAAGATATCACCTTATGCAATATCATTGTCAGTTGTGCCATTCTAGTTACCATATTAAAATCCAATGATTTACCAAACTTTTACCTACTATAGCTGCATGTCAAAAGTAAGGAGAAGAAAGAAATAAATTGAAATAATATTTGCATTAGATAAATTGAAATTAAGGTTCTTTTATCAACAATGTTTGAAATTGGTATTTCCATGGCAGGTTGAATTTTGGGAAAGGCAGGAACTACAAATACACTAAGTGGCATTATTGAGCATCCATGATTACATAACAGATCCTGGTTTGCGTTTATAGCAGAGTTATGATTCAAAATTAACATATCAAATGTTAAAGATTAATTTGATTATACTGTAAAAAATATAGTAATTTTTTTATTGCATCTGTTCTCTAAGGACTTTGTTTACAAAGTCATAGTAGTACTAGTTAATAAATCAACAGATGCTTTTAGACCGTAACTACACAAACAAACAGTTTTCAGGATATCACCTTATGCAATATCATTGTCAGTTGAGCCATATTCATTACAAAATTCCTGACTACTTTAAAATATCTATTTCCATTTTGGATGTTGAAATATGGAATAGGATTTTGTTCACAACCTTTTTAGGGATGTGAACAAAACACTCCACCCTGATTGGTGGAAATCAGGGGACCCATATGGACCCCCCTGATTTCCACCAATGGGGACCGAGCGTTTTGTTCACATCCCTTAAAAGATGTGAACAAAATCGCACTCTGGAATATGTACAATAAAAGCAATGTTCATTTATCACTTTCTAACATAAGCAATTCATTTGTTTTCATTTTGAATTAAATTTTCTTCATTAAAGTAGTGTTCATTAAACAATTTAATGTGAGTCCAAATTTAAAGCTAGAATTTAGTTATAAATATTTAACCTCAATAAAAGCATTACCATATCCTGCATAGTTTTAGCATTTGGTTTTCTATAATTATTTATGTAGTATTGGGCATAACAATGTAAATTAGTAAGAAGCATATACAAAATAAGTTATATGATCATCCTAGACCATTAACAATAAGATTTAGCCAACATACATTCCGAAGAAGCATAAGTGGAAAGGTAATAAAAACTGACATTAAGAACAATGGTAAACTAACTGGTTATCAATGGATAAATAGAAAGGTATAGATTACGTAATAACTTCCTAGTGATTGAAGGTGGTAATGAATGCAACCTGAATGTGAACAAATCATGCTTCCTAATTTAATTATCCGAGTGATCACAGGGAAAATGTAACTTTGATCAACCATTTTCAGTGAAAAATGCAGTATAGAACAATTTGAAATTCAAATATAAGTAATAGTAAACAATCCATGTGAAGGAAACACATAAACACGCTGAAATTGTAAACAATATGTGTGTTATAAAAAAATAATTGCATCATTGCTTTTTTTTCATTTGTAATCACACAATTAGTGTAACATTAATGAGGTTACCTTTTAAACATGTTGGAGAAATCATTCATCGGCAAATGTCTTCTGCTGAAGTATTAATAATTCTGCATATATTTTTCAATCAAAAATTTAATAGTCAGTAAAAAAAATAGAGAGTTTAAGGTATGCGTTTATGGTACGGATTCTATTTAGACAGGAAAGTTGAAAAAATGTATTGGTAAAGTTAAATAGCCATAATGTATATTAGATAAACACAATGCTACATGTTCCAAAATACCAATTAACCTCTATTTGTTCTCATGGGTAGTTCAGTTTAAATGCAATGCATTAAAGATTATGTATTGGTAAATTAGAATTATATTGTTGTATTTACTCATTAACTATGATTGCCAAATATTTGGTATGAAGAAGTCCACTACGTACCCATAAGTTAAAAGCTGCTGCTAGATTTAGATTCGGGCATTTGTGACAACTACTGAAATATGTAAAGATAAAAGTGTGTGCATGTATAAATTTCTGCAATATAAATTCCTGGAAAGATCAAAGAAATACTGAAGATATCATATGGGTCAGTACATATAAAATCATTGATCGTTAAATTAGGAAAATATATAAATGATATTTTGGAAATAAAATTTAGCTATGTAACGAATTTTAATAAAAGGAAGCTAAATTGCCTTCCAATTTGTTAATTACACTATCCAAATTACCATAATCAACTATACACAATTCATACATAACAACACCTCCATTAATTACGTCTAGTTAGAAATATGGCTACTACTTCACAATCCATGATCAAGCTGTCACAATTACATATAACCAATCTGATAATTTCACCAATCAAGGTTTCATATATGTAAACTTAGAATTCAGAAATCGTTTTATGGTAAAGAATACAAATGGAATCAAACAATGTGAATAATACTTGAAATTAGCGTTATTAAAAATTCAATATTTCAAGTCTGAAATAAGCATAAATGAAAAAACATTCGTATATACTATATACAATTAATTTTACTTGGCTCTAATTAACAACTATACATCAGTCATTCCTTATATATAGCGATTAAACAACTTTACTTGTAAAAGGGATGATGTGTACTTCCCATAAACATGATGAAATAAAGAATTTTGTATTATATAGATGAGAGGGAACTACTTACACATTTTGAATAGATAGCAAGCTAATAAACCGGTCTTTTTTGCACCCTTTGTAACCATCAAATTTTAGCATTGAAAAAGCTGATTCAATGATCATCATATATTGATACTTGTCATGGGGCAAGAAAATTATCATCATACATTGAGCAAGCAAATTACTGAAAAATTCATAAGTGGAGAAAATGACAGATGAATGAATTTCAACTTTCAGAATAGTGAAGCAGTGACGTAGTGGGATGGATCTGAAGAGGTGGTAGTTGAGAAGAAAAGAAGAGCCCACGCATCTTCCTCTTCGCATTGAGTGCTCTCTTTTGTCGACTCATCCAAACTATTGTTGAGTTCCACATATGTTTAGAAGGATTACATAACCGAACATAACAACAAAGGGAAAAATGAAAATAGTGAATTTTAGTTCAGAGTTGTATAATTGAGAAGCATGATATTACCTTGTTAGTTAAAATATTGAGAAGAATGATGCACAATCATTTTTCACATAGAAAATTAAGGTACAAATATGCATATGAATCAAACTACAAAAATATGTGTAATAAATTAATCAGAGACATTTTCTTTTTAAATTAATAATTGCTATCAAGGAATTAACAACAAGTTCTAAATTATCAAATAACTAAAAATCCATGCTAAAGCAAATATATTCAAGAAAAAAAACCTGAATTGAGATATATAAGCAAATATATTCAGAAAACAAAACCTGAATTGAGGTATATCTGGTTGTTGACCCCATCAAATCGCAACGTCTCCTTGATTATCTAGTTCTTCAGTTTTCTTCCCAGTTGCTTGTCTCTTTTAGGTCAACGCAAGAGAACTTAGGGTTTCGATGTGATTTTGTGATGAGAACATCAATTTGACAGTAGAAATGAGTAATCGAAAAGTAGCAAGGAGGTTTTTTTTTCAGTTTAATGAACGTGGGGGAGAAGGAAGAATGATAAAGGGTTTTGTGGAGGGCAGAAAAAATGCGGAATAGTGCACTGATGTCGGTAAGCCTGAATAGATCGTGGAACATCGTGTGAATCAAGCGATGTGTGTACAAAAATCCAGGCCGTCCTTTGTCCAAACTGAGAATAAATCTCACCCCCTATTTGTCTCATGGTTTGTCTACGATAAGGAACTTTATTGTATAGATTTTCACTTGGTATCCACATACAAATTACCGATTAATGGGTGGTTTATGTTTATTTGACTTTTTTTTTTGTAAGGGGTGATCAATCCCTTTCAGCAGAAAAACCTCAATAGGATCTTGCAATGATGTGATAGAACAAACAGCTTGAAATGATTGTCAATCACAGATCACAGAAAAAAATAAAAGCAACAGAGAACACACAAATTTATAATGGTTCCACTATCGCAAGATAGTGTACGTCCACTTCAATGGGGAAGAGATTTTATTAACATTCAAGAGATTACAGAGTTTTTAAAGTAGAGCAAAGAAATGAAGAATACAGATGATCTCTCATGTCATAGGAATAACATCCTCCATGTCTCTCTTTAAATAGAGAAAAAATTACTTGGGGATAAGACAATTGATTTATGTAAACAAATCAATTCATGGAAGACTAATATTCCCATTAATTTTACTGTCATATGATTGATTGATAACCTTTTCTTTTCTCCATCAATCAATCATTTTTCCAATTTAATTTCTTTTCATTTCTTCTTTCATGAAATATGACAACAAAATAAATGGCGAATCTCCAATATCCCTTTCTCCTTAATTTTGCTTTCCATTTCTTTCTTGCACAAAACGGGTAACCAAATTATCTTGAATATCTTCAAAATCTAATTGATTTTTGGAAATATTGTATCATAAAAAATTCCAATAATCTCCACCTTGGTATAATATCTCTTGCAACAAAGAGTCTCCAATGTGAATGCTTCCCAATAAGTTCTTGCAAAAGTCACCCCTCATTGCACTTTGTCAGTGAACTCCGGTAAGGTCACCGCCTACCAACAGAGTGTTGGAAGCATTCAAAAACAAGGTAGACATTGTGCAACCAACTCCTATCTCTTCATACAAGAAGAATACCACATCTTCTCTTGACTTCAACCAAGTCACTCTCTTCCCATAGTGCCACCATGTGACACTTAACACTTCATCAAGTGAATCAAGTTCGAGCAATGCTCGAACTTAGTAGCAGGTAATGCCTTCGTAAACATGTCCGCTGCATTGTTACTTGTGTGAATCTTCTGAAGATGAACTAACTTTTCCTCATTCATAGAGATAAGGAAAGACTCTCTTACCTCTATATGCTTTGTTCTAGAATTGAAAGCCAGATTTTCAGTTAAATGAATTGCATTTTGACTGTCACAATTCACCAAACAAGCAGCTTGCATGAAACCCAAATCACACAATAAGTTCTTCAAACAAAGTGCCTCCTTAGTTGCCTCAACTGCTGCTATCAACTCTGCCGCTATAGTAGACAAAACAACTATAGTCTGCAGCCTCGCTCTCCAACTAATAGTTGTTCCTCCAAGTGTGAATACATAGCCTGAGGTTGACTTCCTTCTATCTCTATCTCCGGCATAGTCTGAATCATAAAATCCAACCAAGTTGAAATCCTTATTTCTGCCGCAAAAAACAAGCCCATAATTTGATGTTCCTCTAAGATATCTAAAAATGTACTTCACTGCCTCCCAATGCGATTTTCCTGGATTTTCCGTATAACTACTAACTAATCCAACAGCTTGAGCAATATTAGATCTAGTGCACACCATAACATACATCAAGCTACCTACTGCACTGGCATAAGACACCTTCTTCGTATAGGCCTTGTCCTTTTCTGAGATCGGAGAGCCCTGCTTAGAAAGTTGTATATGCAAAGGCATGGGTGTACTGATAGCCTTTGCTCCATCCATGCTAAACCGAGCAAGTACCTTTTGAATATATTCCTTTTGGGTAAGTCTCAAAAGCCCAAGCTTTCTATCTCTTTGGATTTCCATCTCCAAAATTTTCTTTGCTTCTCCAAGATCTTTCATATCGAATTTCACTTTTAATTTCAACTTCAACGCATCAATTCCAACTTTATCATTTGAAACAATCAATATATTATCCACATACAAAGGCAAGTACACCCAATTATTATTCTTTAAATGCTTAAAATAAACACATGCATTTTTAGTACTACGATTAAAATCATGTGAAAGCATGAAATAATCAAACCTTTTGTAGCATTGTCTAGACGATTGTTTCAGACCATAAAGAGATTTCTTCAACTTGCATACCTAATCCGATTTTCCATCTACAATAAATCCTTCTGGCTGCTTCATGTAAATGGTTTCCTCCAAATCACGATGCAAGAAAGCGGTCTTCACATCAAGTTGTTCTAACTTCAAATCGTAAGCAGCAATTATTTCAAGTAGGATTCGAATTGAAGTTTGTCTAACAACTGGAGCAAATATTTCATTATACTCTAACCCCTTTCTTTGTAAAAACCCTTTGGCTACTAATCTTGCCTTGTATCTACCATCATCTTTCACCTTGAATACCCACTTGCAACCTATGGCTCGGCTTCCTTGAGGTAGTGGTAGCGAATCCCAAGTCCTGTTCTTCTACAAAGACCGTATCTCCTCTTCCATAGCCCAATTCCACTTCAAGTTATCACTCGACTTCATGGCTTCTTCAAGGCTCAATGGTTCATCATGAATTACATGTAAAGCATACTCAATCTGATCATCAAGGCTTAAATTTGCATACTGTCAATCTCCATATCTAATTGGAGCTCTATTTGGTCTATGACTAGCCCGAATGACTATATCGCCCGACTCTCCTTCAGCTTCACCTTGAGCTCCACATTGAGCTGAATCCTCTCTAGCTTCATGACCATCACCATCACTACTAGAGGAAATATGTGGACTATCATGTGATGTATCATCAACTGCTCTGTCACTATTATCAATAGTAATTGCTCTACTTCGGGTTTGAAAATTGGGAATCTCGGTCTTTTCAGGCTTCTCATCTACTGAATCTGAACCCTCTGATAAACTTTCTAAAGGTTTAAACATTGCTGACTCATCAAAAGTCATATGTCTGGAATGTATAACTTTTTTCATAACTGGACTCCAAATTCTATATCCTTTTGTACCATCTGTATAACCAAGAAAAACACATTTGGAGACCCTAGGTTCCAACTTTTCATGTCCTGTATTGTGAACATAAACTGGACATCCAAATATACGAAATTACTTAATAAAGTATTTTTACCTCTCCATAACTTCTCTGGAATCTTCCCATCAATGGCTGGGCATGGAATCCGATTAATAATATGTACTGCAGTCGAAATAGCTTCAGCCCGAAAACCCTTAGACATACCTGCAATCAAGATCAAGCAACGGGCCTTTTCAAGTAGAGTCCTATTCATTCTTTCAGCAACCCCATTGGATTGCGGATCACCAGATGTAGTAAAATGTCTTCTAATACCGCGCTGTCTGCAATAGTCGAGGAACTCTTTGGAGACATATTTCGCTACCATTGTCGGATCTAAGAATCTTCAATTTCTTTCCTGTTTGGTTTTCAACAAGAGCTAACCAAACCTTAAACTTCTCAAATATTTCCGACTTAGCTTTCATTACAGACACCCAAATCTTGAGCGAGTAGTCATCAATGAATGAAACAAAATAATATGCTCCACAATAGAAGCTGTAGGGTATCCCCCCAAGCATCTGAATGCACATAATCAAGTACTCTCTTAGAAGTATGCACACCATCACCAAAAGGAACTCTGGTTTGCTTTGCCAATTCACACTCCTTGCAAAAGTCCAACTTATTGAAGATTTCTCCTTTGATCTTTTTCTTCTTATGAAGCAACTCTAAGTTCTTCTCCGAAGTATGACCTAATCTCATATGCAAAAGCTTGGTAGCATCCAAACTTTTAGAACTATCGACTCCAACACATAATTCTCCATGGATAGTGGTACCCATTAGCAAATACAGATTTTGCACCATAACACCCTTCATCAATACAAGTGCCTCTCTAGAAACTCTCAAACCATCTTTGACAATGATTATCTTGCGTTGCCAATTGGCCTAATGATATCAATGACTTCCGAAGACCACTGACATAGCGAACATTTGAAAGTGTGCAAACAATCCCATCATACGTGCGAATGCGGACTGAACCAACTCCCATAGACTTACATGTAACATCGTTCCCCATAAGGATCGAATGAAGAAAAATAATCCTTATTAGAGGTCATGTGAAATAATGCTCCAGAATCTAGAATCCAGTAGACTGCAACATCTGATACAACCGCTATCAACAGATCGCTACTATCTTTCTTCATCGCAATAGATGAAGAACCATCAGTCTTCTTCTCCAAATCTTGGCAGTCTTCTCCGATGGCCTGACTTCGTACGATTATAGCACTTTCCATCTTTATGCTTACTCCGCAAATTAGGCTTCCTAGAATTGGAACGTTCCCTATTATTCTTCACTTTCTTCTCTGCTCTTCCTTTCTCAACAAATAAGCCTGAATTACTACTACCTCCACTACTATCACCAACACCAAACTCTTTCATCTGATCTCTCAAATCTTCACTGAGCAAACCTGTCTTCACATCATCTAATTTCAATGTGTCTCTAATATAAATAAGGCTGTTAGCGATACCAGTGTATCGCTGTGGGAGCGAACACAACAAAACCATTATTTTCTGTTTTTCGTCAATTTTCAACTCAACAGACTTCATCTTCATCAACAGATCATCAAACGCACTTAGATGTGTCTCAATTGAAGAACCTTCTTTCATCTTATAGGTGAAGAAGGTCTTCAATAGGATCAGACAGTTAGTTAGGTATTTCTTCATGTAGAGGTCCTCCAACTTCTTCCAAATGCCTTGAGCTGTTGTTTCCTGACTGATTTCAGAAATTACATTATTTCCCATGTCAAGTTGAAGAGTAGTAAAGGCCCATTCTTCCATCTCTTCTAATGCCACTGATGAAATATTAGTAGGCAGTGTCTCTGTATCAATTATTATTCAATGAACGCGATTTCTTCTCAAAACTGTTTTCATCATCCATTGCCACTTTTCAAAATCTCCTTCACCATTCCACTTCTCTATCGTCAACTGTGATCCTGACGCTACGTAAGTGCCTCTGACGTATGGAGCAACTACTGACACTGACGTACTATTTGTACTATTTTCATCTCCTCCTGCCATTCTATCAAACATTTTCTTTGCAAATCTAGCTCTGATACCAGTTGTAAGGGGTGATCAATCAATCCCTTTCAGCGGGAAAACCTTAATAAGATCTTGCAATGATGTGATAGAACAAACAGCTTAAAATGATTATCAATCACAGATCACTGAAAAAAATAAAGGCAATAGAGAACACACAAATTTATAGTGGTTCCACTATTGCAAGATAGTGTACGTCCACTTCAATGGGGAAGAGATTTTATAAATATTCAAGAGATTACAGAGTTTTTAAAGTAGAGCAAAGAAATGAAGAATAGATGACCTCTCATGTCATTGGAATAACATCCTATGACTCTCTATAAATAGAGAAAAAATTACATGGGATAAGGCAATTGATTTATGTAAATAAATCAATTCATGGAGGGCTAATATTCCTATTAATTTTATTGTCATATGATTGATTGATAACTTTCCCTTTTCTCCATCAATCAATCATTTTCCCAATTTAATTTCTTTTCGTTTCTTTTTTCATGAAACATGACAACAAAATAAATGGCGAATCTTCAATATCCCTTTCTCCTTAATTTTCCTTTCCATTTCTTTCTTGCACAAAAAGGGTAATCAAATTACCCTGAATATCTCCAAAATATAATTGATTTTTGGAAATATTGTATCACAAAAAATTCCAATATTGTTGCATTGTATCAATAAGCGATGTTTTCAATCTTATCATCCATATGTATGTTTTAGGAATACCGATATTAGAAGGTGTAACCGTTAAGGCAAACGGAAGGATTTAGCCATTTAGGCCATGAAAAGCTCTGTAGTAAGAGTTTAATTGGAAGGAGAAGAATCTAGAAGCAGCAAAGGGAAGCTCTCTGTAGCAGCAGATATTCTTTGTTGCTGCTTTTTTTAGCTATGGAGCTTAGGAAGGAGAAAGGGATACATTTGAGTTGCAAAGATGGACTGAAACCGACATTAAAGGAAATTGTCTGTGTCGCTACCTCTGACAGTCAACCATGGGCATTACCTTACGGTTCTTACCATGTTATGTCCTGGATAAATAAATTATGGCCTTTTGGTTCCATTTGTTTTTAACATTTCATTTTAAGTTTTCTGAAATCCTTTCTTAAAAACTATTATAAGCATACTTATGCCTTCTGTAAACGGAGGAGTGTAGCTTACTGACAAGCTCAGGCATATGGCCAAGCACGACATCATAGCTCAAGGCGTAGAATGTCGCTACAGAAAGCCGGTGCTTCTCTCTTTTTATTGCTGCTTTGTGTTCAACACTCTTGTGCCTTCCATTGGTAAACACCTAATCCCATACAAATGTTTACATACATCACTTTGATCAATGAAGCAATATAAGGATGAATTTTTACATGTAAAAAGTAAATAAGTTAACGATATATAAAATTTTTGGTTAAATGTTGGGGATTTTGTGGTTTGAGACTATTGGAGAAGTAATTGCCGTACTTTAGACTTTAAGGATCTAGGAAATAGATTCTTTCAGACAATAGTTCAACCCACCAGGTACAAACGGATTATCGAACTATTGACTTTCAGGATTCAATAAAGCCTTGGAGCAGTGAAATCGGATTCAAAGTTTGTACTGCTTTGATCCGATCAAGAACACCCTGGTTTTATATTTCTGATGATGCAAGAATCAAAGAGAAAGAAGAGAGAATTAGTTTTGCAACGCTTCAAAGGTTTTGCAAATTCGAAAATTTGCAATGGTTTTCTGTGTCGGCAATGGCGTTGCTAAAACCAGGAAGAAGAATAAGAAAATCAGAAGTAATTTGCAACCTCTGAAACTGCTGCTATTTGTAGGCAGCAAAGCGTCACGACTATTTGCAACGGTTGCATCCGTTTCAAATATAAATGTCATGTTGTTTCGTTTTGTAACACTTCTGAAGTGTTGCACCCTTCGCGTTTGCAATGTTCTGAATTCGAATTTTTGGCGGCGTCATTAAACCTGCCCAGATTTAAACATCTGGGTCTGTAATGGGCTAAAAACCGGCCCATTGTTGTTTAGAATTTTGATCCAAAAATATTGTCATTGGATCCGCACTCGGTTCGGTCAGACGGACGACGACGGCGGCGCACATGTGTGTGGTGGAGATGCATGGTCTCCCTCCTCATAACAAAGTGAACATTTGGGTGCCCTAAGGCCCCAACATCCTCTTGAGAAGGCTACTTAAGTACTTGGCATACTTACAAATCTTACTTAAGTACTTGGCATACTTACAAATCTTCCACAATGTGGGACAAGTGCATTTCCTCTTCCTTCATTCTTTTTTTCTCTTCAAAAGAAATCCATACCCCAAAACATTGTTTGAAAATTTGCAACAATCTCCCCCAATTTTCAAAAAAAAAAAAGGATGGCTGAATCACTAGTTTGACTTCCTACATACCCAAGTGGGATCAAGCCTATGTGGTTCTAAGATCAAGTTTAGCATCATCGTGAAAATAAAACATAAATAAAGGTATCTTTTGAATTTGAACCTTCACTTAGTGTAAACCATTCAAAGCCTTATCGAGATTCTATGGTGAACGAATCTTGAATCAAGTATCCCTTAATGATAGAACCAGAACAATCACACATGTTAATTTTCTTAGTTAGAGTATTTAATATTGCTCAGCACATTAATGACCATGTGCTTTAATCCTGGTTCATGAGTCTACTTTAGAGAACGGTCTTACTTTCCTAGGAAACGACCTGATTTCCATACTTATATAGGTAAGTCTCTTAAGGTGTTTCTGCGATACACCTTTTAAGATTTCTAGACTTACTAAGAATGTTATCCATCATTTGTTCTTGCAGAATCCAACACTAAATATTATGGGATTATTGATTTTGTGTTTCGTAATCATGCTCTTAACTTGTTGATACCCACTGAACTTTGTCTATCCTTTTCAAGACATAAGTTGGGTTTCTGTTAAGAATGATCAATCTTCATTCACAGACCTTAGTTCCATTTCTTTTGACTTTATAGAAACCATTGTGTAACGACCCGTACGTATCGGAGGGTCGTAGAATATTTATTTTATTTTCATACGAAGACGTATGTCGTGTAACTTTGGGGAACGACTATTGGGGTCATTTCCAATGTTCACGCTTTTTGCCGATTTTTAAATGACCATTTTGCCCCTAGCGAATCTTCTTTTGTCCATAACTTTTGATTGGTAAGGAGTTTTGACCTGAAACCACTTCCATTGGATTCAGATGATGGTTTAGCTTTTCGTAGTGTGGTCACATTAGCCAAACGGACTTACCGTTTGGGAGATATGGCTGAAATAAGGTTTAGAAGGTAAAAAACAGCATAACCGGGCCTAATTAAAGTGATTAGCAGCTAGGTTCATAACCCATTTCGGGATTAGGATTATGGAAGGGCTGGTAGGGTTAGGAAAAACATTTCATTTCGGTTTTTACAGCCGCCACTTTCATCATTTGAGCCCTAGCAATGGCCTCCAACTTCTAAATCACCCCCAAATCACCGTTTAAGCATATATTAGTCTAATCAACATCAAATCAAGGCAAATCAACACCAAATTAGAGTTGGAGCTGCTGTGTTGCATTGGAAAACACCCCAAAACAATAGAGTCAGATCTAAAGTTTTATTTGTGGCTAAGGTGAGTGATTTGCATTGTTTTTCACTACTTACGGCTAATTAGGGGTGACTAGCGATAATTAGCGAAATTTTGGCTCAGAAAAATCTGGAAAAAATTGTAAAATTGTAAAATATTATTTTATGCCTCTCTTAGAAGTTTGTGTTAATTTGGATATGTTTTGCTAATTGTATGGCTAAATCATGATTAAGGGAAAAACATGGGTTTTGGGTATGTTTGATCCATATAAACAAGTTAAATTGTTGTTTTGCTGTTTGTGTATGATTATACATGTTGCTATTACTGTTTGGAATGGTTTGTGATTGCATAGGAAAGTTAGAATGGTCGAAAACGCCGTCGTATGGCATAAAACAGTCGTTGGAAAGTTACAGGAAACTGTGCAAGAAACCGGATCGGATCGCATCCCTCCGAACCGACCCACTCGTGGAGCACCCCACGACCCCGACTCGCCCGCATCTGGAGTTCTCCGAACCGATCTGATCTTGGCATGGTGACAGGACCCGACCCGGTGGAAGGAGCAAGAACCGATCCGAACCACTCTAGGGAGCACGATCCGAACCGCTTAGTAGATCACGAACCATGGTTGCACCACCGAGCCGATCTGATGATCTGGAGCAGGAATCACGAACCGACCTGGATGGGGAAGCCGGCCCGACGTGATAGTGATGATCATGAACCGTACTACTTCAGGAGGATCGAACCGAGCCGAATGAAGCTGTATTCCGAACCGATCCGGAGGAAACCAAACCCAAGATGCAAGGTAGTCCAAATAGCTGGTTGTAACTCATGATCTAGATGAGAACCAACGAGTTGACTTCACAAGTTGGGCTTTGCTGCGAGACGTGTGCAAATGGTTATCGATGTCTATAGCTTTGACTCACCACTGAGAGACGGATATTGACTATGGATCAGTGCAGTGGGTCGTCATGACTCTATGGGGGCAAAGTGATCGTAACAAAGTCTATGAGCCAGTGTAGTGGAGTTGTTATGACTGCATGGGGCAGAGTGGACATAACAAAGGATTAGTGGCTACGGATCAGTGTAGTGGAGTCACCGTGACTCCATGGGACAGAGTGATTGTAGCAAAGGATTGTGTGATCAAAGTGGTAGATATCGTATGCTTTACGCACTGAGTGAGAGATATGAGAATGATTGCTATGTTTGATGTTTTCTATCACCATGACATGCACACCCCTTCCCCATTATTTTCACACTATGTGTTAGTGTCACTTTAGAGTATCGTGCATCCTGTTGTGCTAACTCTTTGGTTGCAGGTCCAGGTTCAGGAATGGTTATGTATACCTGTTATTGTTCTGTTTTTGTTGCTTATCGCTCATACCAGACTTTTGTCTGACCCAGAGTTTTATGTCTCTTCTTGTTACTCTGGGTGCTCTTAAATGAGCAGACTAGAGACTGGTTAGCTGGTTATGCATGAGTAGCTGTCCGGAGACGAGTAGGAGACTTATATGTATTATTCCCATATATTCTCCCTATGTTGCCGCTGGTCACTACTTTGGGCATTAATAGTGTACCTTCCTATTTTGTTTTAGAGACAATTTTAAAAGTTGTAATAATGATGTTTTGGATCAGAAGCTGTATTTGAATTTTCCGCTGCAATGATGGTTTAGTTTTTAGTTTATGCATTATCTCGTCTGTTTTATATCAAGTTATGTTATTATTATAATTTTTTCCATGCGCTGTGAGATATACTATAGGTTCTTTGTTGGTTCACCGTTCAAATTCCTTCCCTTTTTCCATTTTTGACGACCGTCCCGTGCTAGTTGGACATCGGTACAACGCACTTTCATTGGAAATGTCGGCTGGTGCGGGGTGGGCCGTCACACTTGGTATCAGAGCTCTAGGTTACGTAGTTAACCTAGGGAAAGACATCAAGGAGAGCTAGTACGTATATGAGAGAGCATATTTGTTATATTTTGGGTTTTCAAAAGATATGTATATATACTATTACTATATCTAAGGATGGAGTCGCACTGCACTGGCACCACTAAAGAGAAGGTTAATTGTTTTCTCCTTACAAATTGAACGATGAGCCAATATACAAGGAATACTGGTTCAGGAGCCAATAATAGGAATGTTTCTGGTATGAGGTCGATGTTCACTGATTTCATGAGAGAGATGCTTAGGGATGTTCAAAGGGCAGCTCCTAATGCTGCAAATGATGGTGGTGCAGCGGTGCAGGCGTCTAGGGCCGATTTTGCCAAGCTCTGTAAGGACTGCACTAGTCTTGGTGCGAAGCCGTTCCACGGAATGGAATCGGCTACAAAAGTTCATGATTGACTTGATAGTTGTGAGCGTGTCTTCAAGGATCTGGGAATCGAAGACGCGATGAAGAGGAAACTAGCATCCCATCAGCTGTAAGGACGGGCTATGAATTGGTGCAATGCTATTAAGACAGTCACTTCTGAGGATCAAGTTACATGGAATCAATTTAAAGCTCGCTTCAGTGACAAGTTTATCTCAGCTTCTTAGAAATCAGAATTGTTTAGGAAGTTCATGGAGCTTAAGCAGAATGATAGGGCAGTCTCGGAATACATTGCTGAATTTGATACTTTATCCAAGTTCGGATTATCCCTTATTAACACCTCTGAGAAGAAGAATGAGAAGTTCATAATAGGTTTAGTTTAGTACTTAGGGGAAAGGCTTATAAATCATATTGATGAGACTTTTGAATCGATTGTTGGGAAAACATTGAGGTCGGAGAGCCTTTATCCTAAGCCCAAGACTGAAGTCGTTGTTGCATCTGCATAGGGGCCAAAGTCGCAGGCAAGCAGTAGAGGCAAGAATAATTCTTAGAATAAAAGGAAGCAGAGTCAGACCAAGGATGATCATAAAAAGAAAGATAAGAAATACGTTGAGTGCTTTAGCTGTGGCAAGAAGGGCCACTATGTCAAAGAATGTCGAGCAAATCCAGCGGACAGGAAGTGCTTCAACTGCCAAGTGGGACATCACAAGGATAAATGTCTGCAATCCCCTAAAGAGAAGCAGATTGTGAAAGCATATGCTCTTTATGCTATTCCTACTTCACCGAACGCCCCAATTGCGGCGGATAAAGGAAAGAATGTCGTCATTCAAGATATGCTTTCTGTTTATGATGTTCCTGCTCGAGTATTGTTTGATACCGGGGCTTCCCGTTTCTTCATATCTAGTGACCTGGTAGATAGATTGGGATTGGAACCCAAGATAGTCGATAGACCTTTAGTGGTGACGAACCCGATTGGTGGTTCGACTAGCCTTAGTATGATTTGCCGAAATTTGGTCTTATCGAGTCATGGATGTATGTTTGCTTGTGATTGCTTTGTTTTGGGCTTTACTGGGTTTGGCATTATTTTGGGAGTCGATTAGCTCCAAAGTTATAGGGTGATGGTAGACTGTGAGGGATTTTCGGTGACTACTAGGGCGGATGATGGGAGGAGAGTATTGTTTGGTGGCTTACCTAGCGATGAGGTGATGACTAGTTTTCTAAATTCCCTCAACATTCCGCAGGACGAGTTATCAGGGGTTCCCGTTGCTGGCCAGTATCCGGTTATCTTCGAGGAAGCGACCGGACTTCCACCACACCGAGAGATTGTGTTCCGTATTGATTTAGTGAAAGATGTCAGACCTATAGTGATGCAACTTCGTCGTATGGCGCCAAGGGAGCAGCGAGAGCTCGAGGTGCAAGTAAGCATTCTTTTGAAGAAAGATTTATCAAAAAGAAGTATTTCCAAGTGGGGAGCACTAGTCGTATTTGACACTAAGGCAGATAGTTCCTTTCGTTTATGTGTGGACTATCGCGAGTTGAATAAAGTGACTATGAAGAATAAGTATCCTCTTCCGCGGATAGATGATTTGTTTGATCAACTGGAGGGAGCAAGAGTGTTCTCCCAACTGGACCTCGCGACAGGATTTCATCAGCCCCGAGTAACAGCCTAGAGTATTCCTAAAACGGCCTTTCGGACGCTGTCTGGATTCTATGAGTAGTTGGTCATGCCATTCAGGTTGACCAATGCACCAACATATTTTGTGGATCTTATGAATATAATATTCCGAGATCAATTGAATAAGTTTTTTCTTGTGTTCGTGGACGATATATTTGTTTATTAGAGGACAGGAAGAACACAAGGAACATTTGACAGTAGTGATGAAGGTGTTAAGAAAACACCAATTGAAAGCAAAGTTTTCTAAGTGTCACTTCTGAAGGAGGGAAGTGAGATTCATGAGTCATGTTGTTTCAGAGAATGGTATTGCCGTGGACCATGCGAATGTGGCTACGGTACAAGATTGGTCTACGTTCAGAAATGCAACAGACGTAAGAAGTTTATTGGGATTAGCTGGATATTATCGTAAGTTTATCCAAAACTTCTCCAAGATAGCGGCACCGTTAACTCAGTTGACCAAGAAGAATCAAGCCTTCGTCTGGGACGAAAGGTGTGAAAATTGTATTCAAGTGTCTAAAGGAAAAGTTAACGCGTGCGCCAGTGTTAGTCATTCCTAAAGGGAATGAAGAGATGGCAGTATACATGGATGACTGTGGTACCGGACTAGGTGTTGTATTGATGCAAGGAGGAAGAGTCGTAGCATATGCTAGTCGGCAACTGAAACCGCATGAGAAAAGATATCCTACTCATGATTTGGAATTGGCAGCGATTGTATTCGCGTTGAAGATGTGGAGACATTATCTCTTGGGAGAGATTCGAGTTGTTTACCGATCATAAGCCATTAAAGTACTTCTTCTCTTAGAAGGATCTAAATCTCCAACAGCAAAGATGGTTAAAATTCTTGGCTTTATATGATTTCGAAATCGCATATACACCAGGAAAGGGCAATGTGGTAGCCGATGCATTGAGTAGGAGACATGCCAGTTTAGGGGCTATGTTTCTAGAATGGAAGCAACTGGAGTATATCGTTGGGTATGATTTCAGACCAAAGTGTGAATTAGATCCAGAAATGCTAGCAAATTTGACAATCAGACCCACTTTGATTAATCGGATTGGTTCCAGTTAGAGGGACGATCCTAACATATTGGAAATCATCTCCAAATTAAAGATGGGTATCGACGAGGAGATTAACAAGTATGGGCTTTGATCGAGATGGATGACTTAGAAAGAATGGGAGATTAGTTGTACCCAATGTTAATTGTATTGAAAGTTGAAGTGCTTAGGGAATGTCATCACTCAAAACTGACTATACATCCCGGTGGTAACAAAATGTATCGAGACATGAAGCATACCTACTACTGTGAAGGGATGAAAAGAGACGTTGGAAAGTTTATATAAAAATGCATGAATTACCAGCTAGTTAAAGGCGAGCAAAAGAAGCCTAGTGGTTTGTTGCAACCATCAGAAATTCCAGAATGGAAATAGGAACAATTCTTAATGGATTTCATTGATGGGTTACCAAAGACTAGATCAGGCCATGATAGTATCTAAGTGATTGTGGACCGATTGACCAAGAGTGCAAGGTTTATACCTGTCAAGTTGAAAAGAACGGCAGCTAAATTAGCGGAACTGTATATAAAATGGGTAGTGAGATTTCATGAAGTACCCAAAGGCATTGAGTGACCGAGATCCGTTGTTTACTAGTGGATTTTAGAAGAACTTACAAGAGGCTTTAGGATCAGGATTACATCTCAGTACCACGTACCATCCTCAAACCGACGGTCAAACAGAGAGGGTGAATCGAGTATTAGTAGATCTCTTGAGAACTTGCATATTAGATTTTGGAGGGTCATGGGATGACTATTTGCATCTAGTGGAATTCACATATAATAATAGTTATCAGTCCAGTATTGGTATGACTCCATTTGAAGCTTCGTACGGAAGACCGTGCAACTCATCATCATGTTGGTTGGAAATCAGTGAGAAATTCGTGCTTGGGCCAGAGGTAATAAGAGAAACTTCAGACAAGATCAAGGTTATCCAACAACGAATGAAGGCTGCTCAAGATAGGCAGAAGAGTTATGCTGATAAGAGGAGAAGAGATTTGAAATTCTCCGTTGGCGACTTCATGTTTGTCAAGATTTCTCTGTTAAAGAGCGTGATTCGATTTGGTAGGAGAGGGAAGCTAGCACCAAGATTTGCTGGTCCATTCCCAATTCTCGAGCAAGTTGGGAATTTGGCATATAAATTTGAGTTGCCTGACAAGATGGCGGGAGTTCACAATGTATTTCATGTTTTCCAGTTAAGGAAGTTCGTGCACGACCCCGATGTGACTATTTCACCGGATCAGTTGAATGACATCGAAGTAGAACCCGAGACGGTTGGAAACCGCATGCCGGTCCGTATTGTCGAGTATGACACGAAACAACTTCGAAGGAGGCGGTGAAACTGGTCCAGGTTCAGTGGGGCGAAAATGAGAGTGACTGTACTTAGGAAAAAGAGGAGAGCATAAGGAAATTGCATTCAGAACTCTGTCTGGTAAGATTTTAATAGTGATAGTTTCTTCCCTCGTTAGTGAACCACATACTAGGGTAGGCTTGTTGTGTTTATTGTGTATGTTTGATTGTTTATGAATGACTGAAAGACATGCAGAACACCTTTGTATGTTTTTGGTTAAGGAATTTCTAGGATGAAATTTCTTAAGGGGGAAGAGTGTAACGACCCGTATTTTACATATCGGAGGGTCGTAGAATATTTATTTCATTTTCATATGAAGCCGTATAGTCGTGTAACTTTGGGGATCGACTACTCGGGTCATTTCCAATATTCACGATTTTTGCCGATTTTTAAATAACCATTTTACCCCTAGCGAATCTTGTTTTGTCCATAACTTTTGATTAGTAAGGAGTTTTGACCTGAAACCACTTCCACTGGATTCAGATTATGGTTTAGCTTTCCGTAGTCACATTAGCCAAACGGACTTACCGTTTGGGAGAAATGGCTGAAATAAGGTTTAGAAGGTGAAAAAAAGCTTAACCGGGCCTAATTAAAGTGATTAGCAGCTAGGCCCATAACCCATTTTGTGATTAGTGATATGAAAGGGCTGATAGGTTTAGGAAAACATTTCATTTAAGTTTTTACAGCAGCCACTTTCATCCTTTAAACCCTAGCAATGGCCTCCACCTTCTAAATCACCCCCAAATCACCGTTTACGCATATATTAGCCTAATCAACATCAAATCAAGGCAAAATCAACACCAAATCAGAGTTGGAGCTGCTGTGTTGCATTGGAAAACGCCCCAAAATAGTAGTTTCAGATCTAAAGTTTTATTTGTGGTTAAGGTGAGTGATTTGCATTGTTTTTCACTAATTATGGCTAATAAGGGGTGATTAGTGATAATTAGCGAAATTTTGGTTCAGAAAATTCTGGAAAAATTTGTAAAATTCTAAAATATTATTTTATGTTTCTTTTAGAAGTTTGGGTTAATTTGGACATGCTTTGCTAATCGTATGGCTAAATCATGATTAAGGAGATTAAGAGGAAAACATGGATTTTGGGTATGTTTGATTCATATAAACAAGTTAAATTGTTATTTTGCTGTTTGTGGATGATTATACATGTTGCTATTACTATTTGGAATGGTTTGTGATTGCATAGGAAAGTTAGAATGGTCGAAAACGCCGTCGTATGGCGTAAAACAGTCGTTGGAAAGTTGCAGGAAACTATGCAGGGAACCAGATCGGATCACACCCCTCCGAACCGACCCGCTCGTCCTCACGACCCCGACTCGCTCGCATTTGGAGTTCGCCGAACCGATCTGACCTGGACATGGTGACACGACCCGACCCGGTGGAAGGAGCAAGAACCAATCTGAACCACTCTAGGGAGCACGACTCGAACCGCTTAGTAGACCATGAACCATGGTTGTACCACCGAATCGACCTGGATGGGGAAGCCAACCTGACCTGATAGTGATGATCACGAATCGTATTACTTCAGGAGGATCGAACCGAACCAAATAGAGCTATATTCCGGACCGATCCGTAGGAGACCAAACCCGAGATGCAAAGGTAGTCCAAATAGGAGGCTGTAACTCAGGATCCAGATGGGAACCAACAAGTTGACTTCACGAGTTGGTCTTTGCTGCGAGATGTGTGCAAAGGGGTTATCGATGTCTATAACTTTGACTCACCACTGAGAGACAAATATTGGCTATGGATCAGTGTAGTGGGGTCGTCATGACTCCATGGGGCAAAGTGATCGCAGCAAGGCTATGAGCCTGTGCAGTGGAGTTATGACTCCATGGGGGCAGAGTGCACATAGCAAAGGATTAGTGGATGTGGATCAGTGCAGTAGAGTCTGCGTGACTCCATGGGGCAGAGTGATCGTAGCAAAGGACTGTGTGATCAAAGTGGTAGATATCGTATGCTTTACGCACTGAGTGAGAGATGTGAGGATGATTGCTAGGTTTGATGTTTGCTATCACCATGACATGCACACCCCCTCCCCATTATTTTCACACTGTGTGTTAGTGTCACCTTAGAGTATCGTGCATCCTGTTGTGCTAACTCTTTGGTTGCATGTCCAGGTTCAGGTATGGTTATGTATACCTGTTATTGTTTTGTTTTTGCTGCTTATCGCTCATACCAGACTTTTGTCTGACCCAGAGTTTTATGTCTCTTCTTATTACTTTGGGTGCTCTTAAATGAGCAGACTAGAGACATGTTAGATGGTTATGCACAAGTAGCTGTCCGGAGATGAGCCTGAGGCTTATATGTATTGTTCCCATATATTCTTCCTGTGTTGCTGCTGGTCACTACTTTGAGCATTAATAGTGTACTTTCCTATTTTTCTTTAAAGACAGTTTTAAAAGTTGTAATAATGATGTTTGGATTATAAGCTGTATTTGAATTTTCCACTGATATGATGGTTTAGTTTTCAGCTTATGCACTGTCTCGCCTGTTTTATATCAAGTTATGTTATTATTATATTTTGTTTCATGCGCTGTGAGATATGCTATAGGTTCTTTGTTGGTTCACCGTTCAAATTCCTTCCCTTTTTCCTTTCTTTGACGACCGTCCCATGCTGGTTCGACATCGGTACAATGCACTTTCATTGGAAATGTCGGCTGGTGCGGGGCGGGCCGTCACACGTTGCCTTTGGAAGACCGTTCATAAGCGGGTCAGCCAAGTTTTTCTTTGTTTCTATGTAGTCAACAGTTATAACTCCACTTTTGAGTAACTGTCTTACCATCTGATGTCTTAGACTCACATGTCTAGACTTTCCATTATATGTCTTATTAGAGACAATATATTTCGTTGTTTGATTATCACAGCTAGTCAAGACTGCTGGAAATGGCTTCTTCCATAATAGGTTTTCCATTAATAAATTTTAAGTCATTCCTCTTCCTTACATGCATCTGCTAATGCAATCAATTCTGACAACATAGTTGAATCATATATATGTCTGCTTCTTGGAAGCCCAAGACACAACATCATCTCTTATTGTAAATATCCATCCAGTCGTAGACTTCGATTTGGATTCTGCATTGTTACAGGTTGCATCACTATATCCTTCTACTACAGTAGGACATCCTTTAAAAAATAAACCATAGTTGATGGTTCCTTTCAAATAAGCTAAAACTTTGGAAATAGCTTTCCAGTGTTCGAAACTTGGATTACTCGTAAATCGACACAATACATTGTGGCATGTGCGATGTCTGGTCTAGGGCAATGCATAGCGTACATAAGACTCCCAATAATACTAGAATATTCCAGTTGAGAAATGGTACATCTAGTGTTCTTTTCTCATTTGATACTTGGATCTAAAAGAATTGTAGTGGTTTGTCATTATAATGACCATACTTCTTTAGGAACTTCTCAATGTAATGAGATTGAGTTAGTAATAACTCCCCCGCTTTCCTATATTTTAATTTCGAGAATTACATCAGCCTCTCCTAGATTTTTCATATTAAATTTAGAAAATAGAAACTTCTTAGTTTCATTCACACAAGATATATTGGAACCAAATATTAGCATGTCATCAACGTATAAACATATTATAACATAACCGTTTTTATCCGATTTGTTATAAATACATTTATCTGCATCATTAACAATAAATCTATATGACGGTGCTACTTTATCGAACTTCTCATGACATTGCATGGGAGCTTGCTTCAGGCCATTAAGAGATTTGACTAAGTTACAAACTTTCTTTTCTTAGCCTAGGGTTATCAAACCTTCAGGTTGTTCCATATATATCTCTTCTTCTAAATCTCCTTTTAAAAAAGCTGTCTTTGCATCCATTTGATGTATGACCAAATTATGAATTGATGCAAGTGCTATTAAATATCGTATAGAAGATATGTGAGCAACCAGAGCATATGTATCAAAATAATCTACTCCTTGTCCTTGTTTATATCCCTCAACAATTAATCTAGCTTTAAACTTATCAATGAGTCCATTTGTATTCAACTTTTTCTTGAATATCCATTTATAACCTATAGGTTTAGCACTAGGAGGTAAATCAGTTAAAACCCAAGTTTAGTTTAACATTATGGAATTCATTTCATAAGTGATAGCTTCTTTCCAGAAATTAGAATCTCTGGAACTCATAGCTTCAGAATAAGTTTTGGGATCATCATCAATATTCATTTCATATCTTGTTACATTAAGGATTACATCCTTATGCCTTCTACGAGATATGTTATAAAGTCAGGACCGTAGTCCTTCTCTATTCTCGCTCTTTTATTTCCCTTGTGTTCAGTACTATTATCTGGTACTGATACTTTCTTACTGTTTTGTGCAGGGGCATATTCATTGTCATAGATATCATTAGTCACAGTTGGTTTCGGATTAGATGACCTCAATGAATTTTCAATAGTTTGATTTTCAAAGAATTCTACATTTACAGATTCTATAACTTCTAAGGTGTCAAGAATAAGGAACCTATAAGTTATACTATTAAGAGAATATCCTATGAAAACGCACTTAAATGCCCTATTACCTATTTTGGTCATTTAGGGTTAGGTTTGTTTACATATGCTAAGCAACCCAAAATTTAAGTCTAGTAATGTTAGGTTTTCTATTAAACCATAATTCATAAGGGGAGATATTATTCTTTTTAAGTGGTACTCTATTTAAAATGTAACATGTAGATAACATAACATCACCCTATATGTTATAAGATAAATTAGAACTTATTAGCATGACGTTAACCATTTCTACTAAAGCACTACAAGAAAAACTGCATTTAGCAGCGGCCGAATCCACTTCTAATCCGTCGCTATATTGGCCTTAGCGACGGATTTCCTGCATAATACGGTAGTCGATAAAAACCATGACGGTAATTGTGTCAGATTTTTGCCACGGAATTTAGCATGAGCTTTCCGACAGTTTTCCGTCATTTTACGAATCATGTAATAAAATTAGAATTTTATTTATTAATTTAATTTAAAATTATTTACCGACTATTTACCGACGGTTAAGTAATTTATAATAAATTATTATATATAAAAGGCATTGGTAAACCCATACTAATTGGCAAGGGATTAGCGACAGATTTTAATTTATGTAAATATTTAAACTAGCATCATCTACTACTATTTTGTTGCTGTTCCCCTTCTAATTTGCATATATATATATATATATATATATATATATATAGATATACACACTCATATATGTATATTTATTATATATATATATATATGTATATATATATATACATACATACACACTTAAATACATACATGTATATTTATCGAACTAATATCAATCAACTCAACTATGAGCACTGAAATAAATAACGTATCCAAAAATACAAAGATAAATTCATCATTCATTAAAATTGACTGTTAACATTTTCTGCGTGATGCCTTTATCAGCTTTTTTATTTTTATATATATATAAATATATATAACACCAAATGATCTTATAAATTTATTTACAACATATGGTTACAACCAAATAATTTTACACAGATTTTCCAAATCAAAACATCAAAAAAAGGGGGAATCTTCACAAAAAGGATGCATGGAAGTTTTTCGACCCATCACCACTTGATACACATTTAGGTTAACTTATGGATGGTCTTCGTACCAGCGACGTCAAGAAGAGTACCTTTGTCGACGTGATCCCACCATTTGAATAAGTTGTCGTCCACAAGCCTGCACAATGGAGACAACTTTATGCCATCTTTGGCATCTGCCTTTCTCAAAACCACCTTTAGTTGGTCTCTGTTTACATATTTGAAGTCTGCCACCTCGTCTGGTTAGGATGCACGCTCACATCACAAACTATGGGAAGAAGATAGCCAAGCTCGTGCTCTCCCCATTTTCCGTCAGAAGGAGCCTTGTATAGAATGCGCCCAAGTGGAGTGAACTGATCAATAGGTACCTCATCGGCTGGAATAACAAGTTCATCTTGAAGCTTTCTTTGAGCTGCATTCCTAACTCCAAGAAAGTTATCTTCAATAAGTTTAAACTCACGGTAAAGAGGATGGCTACAACAAATATTAGTCCATACAAGCAGAAAAGCTACCTTAGTTGCCGACCTTTGCTGAAGTAGCAACTCATGAGTAGAGTTGAAGAGGAAAACACTGAAGGCTCTATGGAGCAGATTCTCTGGTTCAATCTTTTCCGTCAGACCACAAGCCCGAACAAATGAATCATATACAAACAAAAACTAATACCAGCTCAACCCGACTTAAACAACCAGACCAAACATCAAAGATTACAACAATTAAAGCTCATAGTCATACACTACGAAACACAAAATCAAACATCCACAAAACAAAATTTCATGCCGTCAACTAAAATCCAAAAGGAGAACACTTGTGCAAAAGAACTGAGGAATCCAACTTCCAGCAACACAACCGACTAAAGCAACGCAATAAGCCCAGAAAGTAAGGCCCAAAAATCAATACCCTTACCATCAAAACCACAAGCTCCCAAACAAAAGTAACAGCAAATGATTATGCTCAACTCCCCGAAGAAGGTACAATATAGCAGAGAAGAAAAGCAATAGTGCATCTTAACTCCACAAATAACCTCCAATACACAGCAATAAAACTTAGCAGACAGAAAGCAATAACCTATCATATATGAATAGACTAAAAGCAACCCATCGAATACTAAAAGAGTAGGGAAAACAGAATCAAAGGGTGGTTGTGCTTGGCTTATATATTATGCATATGTCTTTGAACTTAAAGCCAATAGCAACCGAACAAAAAAAATTCCCTAATCCAAACCCCATTTGACACAACCCTTTGAAATATTACGCCGCAGAAACCATGCTTGCAGAAAATCGCATAACCCATAAAAGTAATATTTGTACAATACGGATTATCATACAAAAGCATCACAGATTACCTGTTATCCTACGCATATTGTCAGAGAATCGGATCAGACAAACTCAACAGACCTGTAATCGTAGCTCAGCTAAATCAAATCAGCATAACACTAGTTCGATATATCAATAAATAAACAGATCAAAAGAACTTAAATTTTAGTTGTTGAAATTAAAACACATACCGAGAATCCTCTTCGTCCCATCACTACGGTTTTCTACGTGCCATGGAAAAGGCTAGGGTTTCGAGAAATAGGTCCCGATTTTTAGAATTAGGGGAAACGGTGGACTACTACTTAAGATCGATTGGGTTTTTTCAAGAAGCAAGATTGGTTCCCAGAAAGAAGAAGAAGAGTCAAAATAATAGACTATTTCTGAATTGGGGATAGATGCCATGCGATTTAAAATTGTTGTCTGCGAAGCGACTTTTGATATAAGTGAAAATTTTGGCTTTGGAGCCAAAATTTCGGACATACGAGCCAAAAATTAACGGCTTGGAGCCAAGCAAATTTCGTAAATAAATATATAAACAGAAAGGTGCAAAATAAGTATTTGCAGCTATCATTCAAGTAGAGTTGCTAAAGAAATCTAATAAAAAAATTATTAAACTTTTGTTATTAAACGTTAGCTTTGATTAATTATTAGTTATTTAATAATAATTATTAGTTATAGTCTTGATTATTAATTATGAATCATTTAATAATAATTATTGATTAGTAGTTTTTTTTCATCAATTCTTAATTATTACTTATTACTTTTAATTATAATCGAATAAAAATTATTCAATGTTTATTATAATATATATTTTATTAATTATTGGTAATTAATAGTAATTATTAATTACTAAACATAATATATTTAATATTAAATACTATATGTAAATTACTATTTTTAATTTTTAGGTATTTAATAGTGATTATTAATAATAGAGTATTAAAAATATTAACTACTAAATGTTAAGTTTTAAACTTATTAATTTTTAAAAGAAATTTAATCAACAGTACTTCTTAATTATTAAGGATTATTAATCATTAATTATTAAAGATGGATGTAGGAGGAATGCATCTGTATCCACCATCATGCCCTATTCTTCCGTGCTCCTCTCACTTTCATCCTACCTCTCCTCCGCCTCATCTACACCTAATCCACCCTCCTGGTTTTCTTTTCTCTTCTGCCCGTATCCACTGTTCTTCCGCTGCCTCGCTACCTGGTACCCAGTCTTGTCCTCGCGTTTCAATCCTATTCACCCACTTTTCCTCCGCATCGAGCTTCTTTCTTCCACCTTCAGTTTCTGCCTCAGATCCAGATTTATGACTTCGCCGGTACCCCTCCATCAGATCCAGTGATGCTTTTATCCAGTTCCAATGTTTTTTGGGGAAGCTGTATGAAGCAGCTATTAAGGTGGACCAGATTTTTGTGTAGTAGTGAGAGAAGGAAGGAGAATGCTTCAGTAAAAACGTGGCTTACGAAATTAATTTTTCGAGGTTGGAGCCAAATGGGTCGTTGGTGCCAAAAGTTTCAAACTTGGAGCCAAAAGTTTCATACTTTCATGTTTGGAGCAAACAAGATTTAACATATAAATTATAATTTATGATTTACTAACTATTCATAATTAATCATAATAAAATATTAAATTTAAATTTAGCTACTGATTATAAACAATAATTATGAGTTATAAATTACAAGTTATTTATTTGTAATCATTTTATTATAAATTATCAATAATTAATCCGTGTAGTTGGAACCAATATTTTCATTACCTTTTAAACAGTTGTTAAAAGGTAAATTGATAATCATTAGTAATAAATATTGTCAAAACTTCATACTTTACGGTGTTATATGAAAGTGTTGTAAAAGTTTATATTTTACAATGTTTCTAAAAAAAATGTTCTGAAAACATAAGATTTTTAAACATTTTTGTCAAAAACATTGTATAATTACATTTTTTACAACGTTTTGTTATCAGTATTGCCAAAAAAACATTGTAAAAAGGTGATTTTATTGTGAAAAAACATTTAAACAATGTAAAATTCCGTTTTCCTATTTTTGTTGTTATGGACGCAAGGGACACCAGCTTCTTTTCTACCTCAACACAAGAAATTGAACCAACTAAACACCTGGTTTAAATTTTTAATACTGACTATTAGACATTATTTATTAACTATTACTTAATTATTTAATTATAAACTATAAATATAACTTTATAATAATTAAATTTCATTATTAATTAGACCTACAACATGACAACATGACAAAATCGTTAGACCTAAAACCCTGATTTAGACCTATAACTTTATCAAATAATACGTACCAATCAATTTCTTAAAAGCAAATATGTATTAATAATTTCTTGATATTAATTTAATTAATCGTATTAAAGACTATTAAATAATCATTAATTATCAACACAAATTTAATAAACATCGAACAACAATTTATTTTATTAATTACTATTACCTCTTATTTATATTATATAGTAATTAATAATTAATCAGCATTAATTTCAAAAAAAAATTAATCAGCATTAACTATTGAATTTTATTTACTTCTAATAGTTATTATTTATTATTAATTACTAATGTATTATTAACATTAATTATTTAAAATTTAAATTTACTAATTAATTACTAAGTAATAACACAAATTTAAAACATCTAATAAATAAAAAATATAAAAGTTCTTTTCAAATCTCTTGGAAAACTGTAGGAAAATAGCTTCAAAATTATGTCGACGGTAATCCGACTCTATTAGCAACGGAATTTAGCATCAAATATTATATGACGGTAAAGAGCTGCAATTTCCATTGATTTAGCGACAAAATTAGTATTCGACGGTAATAATTTATAATAAGATGACATATAAAATCCAAATTATTTTCTCTTACAAAGCCCACGGAAATCCGCCGCTAATTAGCGACAGAATTTTCCGCTGCTAAAAATCTGTCGCTTATCTCGGTTTTTCTTGTAGTGAAGTTTTATTTTTCCCTTCAGCAACACCATTTTGTTGTGTATATGGGGCGATACACTGGTGAACTATAGCATGTTGTTTTCAAAACAAAGTAAATTCATTTGTAAAATATTCACCACCACGATCTGAATTTAACACTTTAATTTTAATTTCTAATCGTGTTTCGACTTCTGCTTTGTAAATTTTGAATTTATCAAAGGTCTCATCTTTATATTTCATTAGACATACATATGCATAGCTAGTATAATCATCAATAAATATTGTATAGTATTGGTTACCACCATATGTGATGATTTTTTAAGTCACCCACATCACTATATACTAAATCAAGCAAACAAGTTTTCCTTTCTATAGATTTAAAGGATTTCCGGTGTATTTTTGCTTGAATACATATTTCACATTTAGAGATAGTGCCAAAATCATAATTAGAAATTAATCCTAATTTATGCATATTTCTAAGAGATTTATAGTTAATATGTCATAATCTACCATGCCATAAATTAACAGAATCAACAATATAAGCAGAAGATTTCTTTACTAGATTTAACTTAATCATGCCGTTACAAGAATATCTCTATCCAATAAATTTGTTGTTTTTGTACAACACTAATTTATCAGATTCTTTGTAACATCCCGTATTTTCCGTGAATATTAAGGTAACAAATTAAAGAATACTTAATTGTAAAAAAGAATTAAGAGAAACGGGTTACGCCATTGCGTTCGTCTCGGAATTCTGTTTGAGATAGAGTCCGAGTTTGCGTAAATCGGACTCCGTATGGAGAAGTTATGGAGTTTAGAAAATTTCAATTTTAAACAGAAATTAAATTAAAATAATAATTAAGAGTCAAAATGGTTCAAAATTCGAAAATTCAGTCAGAGCGGCCAGAGCGGGAAATTTCTCGCTCAGGGGTGTTGACCCCCCCAGGGGAGTCGACATAGGTGTCGACCCCCTAAAGGGGAGTCGACATAGGTGTTGACTCCCCTATAGGGGGTCGACACCTTTTTGATCATGTTCCAATGACGATTTCCAAGTCATTAGGGCATATATGGCGATTTCTGGTTGGCTCTCTTTGATCTGAACGACCCTGATTACTCCTTGGTTGATCTAATGGCTCATATTAATCTAAACTTCTATACAATCACCTCAAACCTCAACCCTAGACCTCATAATTTCATTCCATGAAGCCGTCATGCCGTCCATCTCCAAACTAACATAGCCACCATTCTTCTCCAAACTAGAAATCAAGTTAGAAAGCTCCAAACCGAACCCAAATTAGAGAATCAAACGTCTACATCAAAGGATTAGCTTTACAAACTCAGAAATCAGATCTCAGAATACAAGATCCATTCTTTTCTGTAAGTTCACGTTATTTTAAGATGTGAATACCTGATTGTAATCTTGACATGTAATAAAATGAATCAAGTTCTATACCTGATTTTAAGATAATCTTTTCAGATTTATCCCTATCCTTCTATTGAATCTATGTCTTTGCATGCCTTAGAGGTTATTTTGTTGATTAAATCAGGCTTATCGTTGTTGTACATCAAGTTTATAATCCTTTTGGGTTCATGATGTTATTCTTATTCCTACGATAATGATTGTATCAGTTTAGTCAAGAATCTATCTTTGTTGGATCTAAATTCCCTGTATTAGGTGTATTGTTACATACCTATTTTTATGCCTATTCTTATTTATGCTCCTCTCTCTTCCCCTATTTCCTTTTTCTTTTATGAACCTAGGTTACCTTCGAACCTAGGCTGAAATTGCGAAATACGAACGATTGGAATACGTGGGATATTTGGGTTACACCTATTTTGGTGAAATAATTAGACATAACATATTCAGTGAAATTGTTGGTATAACTTGTAAATGATATTGGCGCGTTATCATTATAACTGCAAGTTTGGGTTAATTGGCATGTAAATCAAGTTTTGGGGCATAATTGTTATTGTTGCGAACTTGGGATAAATTGAAATATTAAATCTAGATTGAGCGTAAAATTGTAAATTGAAATATTAAATCTAGATTGGGCATAACTATTGGTTGGGACGCTAAACATAATGTATACTCTGATTTTGGGGCATGACTATTATTACAAATTTGGGAAGATTGGGTGTAGTCTATTTCGATTAATAACTTGTAATCGAATTTGTTGGGCATAACTTGAGAATTGAAACATGACTATTTTTTGTGAAATTGGGATAATTAGCATATAAAAGCTAGACTTGGACATGTATGGTAAATATGTAAATTGACTAAAAGATGAACATGCCTAACTAAGGTTAGATTAAATTGCGGTGTAAAACTGCCTGGAACCGCCCGGCACAACCAGTAACCGCAACGACACAGATCTAATGTGAGAGGTTAGCATATTTAGCCCAAAACCCAAGGTTAGAATGAGTTTGTGGTAGAAATCTACCCGGGACCGCCCGTCACATCCAGCAACCGCAAACAACAGTTCAAATGTGAGAGGTTAAGGCATTAATGAATAAATTGATGCTAATAAACAAACATGCAAAGAATGGTAAGGTTAAGTAACATATGAATAAGCGACACTTAACCGTTATAACATGTTAATTAGACAAGAAGGTGGGGTTAAGTAAATTTAGAACATTTAACCATTATAACATGTTAATTAGACAAGTGGTGGGGTTAAGTAAATTTAGAACACTTAACCGTTATAACATGTTAATTAGGCAAGAAGGTGGGGCTAAGTAAATTTAGAACACTTAACCGTTATAACATGTTAATTAGACAAGTGAGCAGGGTTAAGTCAACCAATATAACATGATGAATGAACATGGTAAAGTTAATAGGAAACACTTAAGCAATACAACATGATGTGTGGTAGGGTTAAGTTAACACAAGAGGGCAACACTTAACCAATATAACATGATGTGTGGTAGGGTTAAGTAACACAAGAAGGCAACACTTAACCAAGGTAACATGACAAGTGGGGGGGTTAAGTTAACTCGACTGGATTGACGACACTTAACCAATACAACATGATTAATGAGTGTGTTAAGTTAACTTGAATTGACTGACGACACTTAACCAATATTTCAAAGTGGATAGCGTTAAGGAAAGCTTAACTAATAATACGTATGGACTTGATAAGGGGAAGGTTAAGTAAATCTTGGGTGAGTGGGCAATATTAATATATATCAGCCCACAAACTTAACCGTTACATAAACATACGTGAATCAGTGGTAATGTTAAGTAACATATGAATAAGCAACACTTGACCAATACAACATGTTTATTAAACAAATGGGTGGGGTTAAGTTAAATTGGGAACACTTAACCTTTATAACATGTTGATTAGGAAACCCTAGTAATGGGGATCCATTTCAGCAGTAACCCACATAGATGTATCATGGTACCCTGAACTTGGTAGGGTGGGGCACGATTACTGGGCTGATTATAAACGGTCAAAATAGCGGTGGGTGGTGCAGCAGTGTAGGTCTTAACCGAGTACGGGCGTGCACGTGCTTCAGAGCGGGGAAAGCAGACACTGGGCATCAGTAGTATACACTATGCATCTTGAATTTGTGTCGGGTTGCCACCATAGGAATTGATACACCCCATGGTGGGTCCAGCACAGGTATCTACATACAAGCGAGACCGAGTGACTTAAGTAATGAATACATACGAGTTAGGAAGCCGATCGATAGGGTAGTAAAGGTATGTCTAACATATCCATGGCAATTAGGCTAACTTAGGTAAGATCCTCATAGTAGATGTACACCTGAAGGCTACCACAATTGGTGGGTTGGGATCACCTTATTATTTAACATAGAATACTAGTTGGGACACTAGTAGGGAATACAAATCATTCTATAAAAGACACTAGTTAGGATGCTAGTTGGGTGGTGTAGGGAAAATAGGAAATCAGAGAAAGAAGCAAAGCACATTCAGTGTATCTTGCCTTGTCATATCGAACAGTGCGGTGTAGGAAATATCTTAATAATTAGAAGCGCAACCATCATATCATTTTTATCTTGTGTACCTTGTCATATCTAGCGCTCATCATTTGTTGCCTTGCTATGTTTATTATCATGGTTATGTCTTGTATTCAGTTTATTCATGTCATGATGCTTTTACCTATCTACATGTTGAAAATCACTGGACTTACCAGACTTATGTCTGACCTAGTTTGTTCCGCCTCTTTTCTTCCGTTCCCCCCTCCCCCCACCCGGTTCACAGGGAGGAAATATTACCACTTAGCTCAGTTTTCTTCCCAAGCCCGAAAATAGTCGATGTATAACTCTGAACTCTCCTTTTCCACTGCTACGGCTGGCTCATGCTTTATTGGGGAATATCATGGTCATTTTATGCTTTTTTATTTTGTTAAACAAGACATATGCTTTGTTGTAATGGGTATTGGTGTTTTGGTGTTGAAAAACAATCTTTGTACAAGCTATTTTACCAAGCTGCTGTTTTATCAATAAAAAAAGTTTAATTTATTTTCTGCTGGATAAATTTTATCTGTTTTGTAATTTTTCTGTTCTATACATTTATGATGCTCCACTGAAGTTAATGCATTCCCTTTGAGAGTGACCTTTACGGAGGTGGGGTGTTACACGTGGTATCAAAGCTGAAGGTTAGCAGAACAGATAAAACATTTTTCAAATGCATGTTTTAAAAGGGATGTTTTCTAAAACATATTTTAAAGAAGCGTTTTTTAAGAGACAAGTATTGTTTTTAAAATGCATATTCACCAAAGCCATATGCACTATCTTTCGATTCTCTATTTCAATCTCTTCTTCCCTTCTTTTCGCCATAGTTTCGTAGGCGCACGACAAATGTCGAGAGCGAAGTTGCCCAACCTCCATCTGTAGCCGCAGTAGTTTCACCTGCGACTAATTTTCTTTCAAGCCTTGTAGGTTGCAATGCGATGGAGGTAGTTTCGAGGAATTTGTCAACAAGCTACACAAAGATAGTAAGGATGAGAATAAAAGAGTTTGGGCTAAGAAGCACAAGCCCAAGGATAGGAAGCTTGTTGATATGGCTTAATCCACGCAGAAGGAGAAAGGTGTAAAGAAAGAGGCCAAAGTGGAAGAATTACAAACAAGAGATTGGAATATAAGGAGGGTGGAAGAAATAATAGATCCCGCGACAAGAGGAAGTGCCTTTTCTGTGGTATAGTTGGTTATTCAATTGTAGGAAGAAGAAGACAAGTGGTGAAGCATGGAATTTTATCGAGGATTGCCCGAAGGACAAGGGCAGTGGCAGAGGACAAGACCTACTTCTAGAGGACAGGTTCGTGTTCTCATGGCACTAGGACAGGAGAAAGATAGAAATGTTTTTGTTGGAAGTTTGATTTTCTTTTTTTTTCGAACTTCGTTTGACTCTGGCGCTTCACAATCTTTTCTATTTGCTTCCATTGTTGAGTCTCTGCACCTTAGTACTACTAGGGTAGAGGATCCCATTATTGTCTCAAATCCAACTGGTGATTTGGCTCATTTTTGGTTTGTAAGGATTTGAGAATAGCTATATTAAGTATTAAGTTTAAGTGTTATGCTTATGTTTTTGGTTTTGTGGGCTATGAGTTGATTCTAGGCATGGATTGGTTAGCTAGAAAATGTGAAAGGAGGGTAGTTAGATTTTTGACTTGCCTCGGGAATACCCTCGAGATTTCGTGCGATCCTAAGGGATCAGTTTGGCTCAGCTACCTCGAATCGCTTGATGCATCTATCGACAATTTGCGATCTGTTAGAATAGACCATGAGTACGCAGACGTTTTTGATTAGGTTAGGGGTTTGTCCCCTAAAACGCGAGATAGACTTCCGCATATATTTAGTTGACAATGCAAAGCCAATTGCATTATCTGTACGACACATGACTCCAAGGGAAAAGCGGATGGTTCACTTCGCTTGTGCATAGATGATATTTTGTTTTTCTCTAAGAGTGGGAAAGAACATGCTTTGTATCTAAGGGAAGTCTCGAATACCCTCCAAGCGCATCAGCTTAAGGCTAAGTACTCCAAATGCCATTTTTGAAGGAAATAAGTGAGGTTTTTAGGACACATGGTCTCTAAGGAAGAGATAGTGGTGGATCCTGAAAAGGTAAGGTCGTAGCAGATGCCTTAAGAAGAAAAAGGTTGACTTCAAGTGCTCTTTATGTGAAAAGGAAAAGTTCAGAATACATATCAGCCTTTGATTTTAAAACCTTCGGTTAAGTTAGTAGTTGGCATCGCTAGGACTAAGACCTACGCTTTTGGATCAAATAGGGACTTCACAAAAGACTCTCATATAGTTGACACAATGGATAAGTTAAGTAGAGAAGAGACCCCTATTCACCTTAATAATTACACTTGGTAACATAGTTAGCATCTGATTATTTTCAAGAGATAGTTCTTGGAATATTAGCATGGCACAACAGAAGTTGTAGAACCGAGTAAACTAGAAGGAGAAGAGGTGGAACGAGAGGCGACAGTGAGATGAGTCCCAACTTATATTTGGGAAACAGATTTTAAGAAGCTACACAATCATGAATTTAAGACAGTCAGAGCACAATAGAGTGAAGCTCAAGAAGATGCGACTTCGAAGACTGAAGACTAGATACACGCATCATATCCTTTTTCTTGAGGGTATATCCTTGATCTCTTTTTCTAGGAATTTTATGCATACTTGTTTCTATCTTTTTAGGTATATCCACTAGGTCATATCTTCGATCCTTGGGTAGAAGCCAATGTATGTAGACATGTGTTTGAAATATGTTGTGATTGATGGTTGCAAGTGGTTGCTCGTGGATGCATATACACACACATTAGACACTAGATCTACTCAGTCACCTTCATATTGCATATGCATATATGTATGCTTATATGGATTGAAACTTGAGGTGTTATCATATAGATGTTGCATTTGTATGAATGATTGAGCACTCATGTAGAAGTTATAAAATACGATTAGGAGTAATTGCATACATGATGGACTCATGACACTAACATAATTCGCATAAAGGAGGTCAACTGAACCAGTAGACCGCCTGATTTTGCATTAGATAAGGACATATACACACACGATGCATATGTTCATGAAAAGCATTAGAGACTTTTTAAGGATAATGGATGCCTGTGATTGAATGATTGAGTAGATGGATGTTGGATGGTAGGATAAACAATCTTCTTAACTTAGAGATTTCGGGGACGAAATCCTTTGAAGGAGGGGAGAATGTAACACCCCGTATTTTCCATGAATATTAAAGTAACGAATTAAAGAATACTTAATTGTAAAAGAAGAATTAAGGAAAATGGGTTACGCCATTGCGTTCGTCTCGGAATTCTGCTTGAGATAGAGTCCGAGTTTGCGTAAATCGAACTCCGTATGGAGTTCAAAAAATTTCAAGTTTAAATAGAAATTAAATTGAAATAATAATTAAGAGTCCAAATGGTTCAAAATTCGAAAATTCAGTAAGAGCGGCCTGAGCGGGAAATTTTCCGCTCAGGGGTGTCGACACCCCAGGGGGAGTCGACATCTTTTTTATCCTGTTCCAGTGAT
The DNA here is from genome assembly GCA_030737875.1 of Allium sativum. Classification (NCBI taxonomy): domain Eukaryota; kingdom Viridiplantae; phylum Streptophyta; class Magnoliopsida; order Asparagales; family Amaryllidaceae; genus Allium; species Allium sativum. Next base: position 436,339,279 of record CM060920.1, read on the forward strand.
GATTTCTGAGTCAATAGGTCATATGTGGATATTTTTGGTTGGCTCTCTTTGATCTGAATGGCCTTGATTACTCCTAGGTTGATCTAGGGATATTTGGGTATAAGCTATTTTGGTGAATTAATTGGGCATAACATATTCGGTGAAATTGTTGGTATAACTTGTAAATGATATTGGAGCATTATCATTATAGTTGCAAGTTTGGGTTAATTGACATGTAAATCAAGTTTTGGGGCATAATTTTTATTGTTGCGAACTTGGGGTAAATTGAAATATTAAATCTAGATTGGGCGTAAAATTGTAAATTGAAATATTAAATCTAGATTGGGCATAACTATTGGTTGGGACGCCAAACATAATGTATATTTTGATTTTGGGGCATGACTATTATTACAAATTTGGGAATATTGGGTGTAGCCTATTTTGATTAATAACTTGTAATTAAATTTGTTGGGCATAAGTTTAAAATTGAAACATGACTAGTTTTTGTGAAATTGGGATAATTAGCATATAAAATCTAGATTTGGACATGTATGGTAAATATGTAAATTGGCTAAAAGATGAACATGCCTAATCTAAGGTTAGATTAAGTTGCTATGTAAAACTGCTCGAAACTGCCCGGCACATCCAGTAACCGCAACGACACAGATCTAATGTGAGAGGTTAGCGTATTTAGCCTAAAACCCGAGGTTAGAATGAGTTTGTGGTAGAAGTCTGCTCGGAACCGCCCGGCACATCCAGAAACCGCAAACAACAGTTCTAATGTGAGAGGTTAAGGCATTAATGAATAAATTAATGCTAATAAACAGACATGCTAAGAATGGTAAGGTTAAGTAACATATGAATAAGCAACACTTAACCGTTATAAAATGTTAATTAGACAAGAAGGTGGGGTTAAGTAAATTTATAACATTTAATCGTTATAACATGTTAATTAGACAAGTAGGTGGGGTTAAGTAAATTTAGAACACTTAATCGTTATAACATGTTAATTAGACAAGAAGTTGGGGCTAAATAAATTTAGAACACTTAACCATTATAACATGTTAATTAGACAAGTGAGCAGGGTTAAGTCAACCAATATAACATGATGAATGAACATGGTTAAGTTAATAGGGAACACTTAAACAATACAACATGATGTGTGGTAGGGTTAAGTTAACACAAGAGGGCAACACTTAACCAATATAACATGATGTGTGGTAGAGTTAAGTAACACAAGAAGGCAACAGTTAACCAAGGTAACATGACAAGTGGGTGGGTTAAGTTAACTCGACTGGATTGACGACACTTAACCAATACAACATGATTAATGAGTGGGTTAAGTAAACTTGAATTGATAAATGATTCTTAACCAATATTTCAAAGTGGATAGCGTTAAGGCAAGCTTAACCAATAATAAGTATGGACTTGATAGGGGGAAGGGTTAAGTAAATCTTGGGTGAGTGGGCAATATTAATATATATAAGTCCACAAACTTAACCGTTATATAAACATGCGTGAATCAGTGGGAATGTTAAGTAACATATGAATAAGCAACACTTAACCAGTACAACATGTTAATTAAACAAATGGGTGGGGTTAAGTTAAATTGGGAACACTTAAGCATTATAACATGTTGATTAGGAAAACCTATTAACGGGGACCCATTTCAGCAGTAACCCACATAGATGTATCATGGTACTCTGAACTAGGCAGGGTAAGGCATGATTACTGGGCTGATTATAAGCAGTCAAAATAGCAGCGGGTGGTGCAATAGTGTAGGTCTCGACAAAGTACGTGCGTACAGGTGCCCCGGAGCAGGGAAAAGCAGGCACTGGGCATTAGTAGTATACACTGTGCATCTTGAATTTGTGTCGGGTTGCCACCGTAGGAATTGATACACCCCATGGTGGGACCAGCACAGGTATCTACATACGAGTGGGGCCGAGTAACACAAGTAATGAATACATATGAATTAGGGAGCCGATCGATCGGGTAGTAAGGGTACATCTAACATATCCATGGCAATTAGGCTGATTGAGGTAAGATCCTCATACTAGATGTACCCCTGAAGGCTACCACAATTGCGGGGTTGGGATCACCTTATTATTTAACACAGGATACTAGTTGGGACACTAGTAGGGAATACAAATCATTCTATAAAAGACATTAGTTAAGATGTTAGTTGGGTGGTGTAGAGAAAATAGGAAATCTGAGAAAGAACCGAAGCATATTCAGTGTATCTTGCCTTGTCATATCGAACAGTGCGGTGTAGGAAATATCTTAAAAATTAGAAGTGCAACCATTATATCCTATTTATCTTGTGTACCTTGTTATATCTAGTGCTCAACATTTATTGTCTTGCTATGCTTACTATCATGGTTATGTCTTGTATCCAGTTTATTCATGTCATGATGCTTTTACCTATCTACATGCTGAAAATCACTGGATTTACCAGACTTATGTCTGACCTAGTTTGTTTCGCCTCTTTTCTTCCGTTCCCCCCTCCCCCCAAAGGTTCACAGGGAGGGAATATTACCAACTAGCTCAGTTTTCTTCCCAAGCTCGAAGGTAGTCGATGTATAGCTCTGAACTCTCTTTTTCCACTGCTATGGCTGGCTCATGCTTTATTGGGGAATATCATGGTCATTTTATGCTTCTTTATTTTGTTAAACAAGACAGATGCTCTATTGTAATGGGTATTGATGTTTTGGTGTTGAAAAACAATCTTTGTACAAGCTGTTTTACCAAGCTGCTATTTTATCAATAAAGCAAAGTTTAATTTATTTTCCGCTGAATAAATTTTGTCTGTTTTGTAACTTATCTGTTTTATACACTTATGATGCTCCACTGAAGTTAATGCATTCCCTTTGAGAGTGATCTTTACGGAGGTGGGGTGTTACATTGTTACACCATCTTGAATCCTCCTTTGTTAAGAAGGTATCCAAAAATATAATTCTTACACATATCTGGTACATGAAATACATCGAGTAATGTAAGAACTTTCCCAAAGGTGAATGTAAGTTCAATTGTGTCTTTTTCCAGAACTTTGCTTGCAACTTTATTTGCGCTAGTAACTTCGCTGGATCCTCAATTATTCTCTTCGTAAGTCTTGAACAGATTACGGTCTTTACAAATATGAATGGTTGCTCCAGTATTGAGCCACCAATCATTATCAATGCCACTAACGGAGTTTGCCTTTGTACAACAGCCACAAGCTTTTCTTCGACAACATTCGCTTTTTGTTGTTTCTTTCGAAGACGACTGTCTCGGGCATAGTGGTCGGGTTTATTACAATAGTAACAGACACCCTTCTTTTTGTTCTTGGAATTATTCTTCTTTTTAAACTGTATCTCATTCTTAGGCTTTAATTTATCAGTTATTTTAACATTATTTGCTTTAGATTGGGACTCAGTTTGCAGATTATTGTCTAGTTCATGTTTACGAGAATCCTCTTCAATACAAAGATGACGCTGTAAACTGCCTAAATTATAAATCGTTTTCGCATGTTTTAATTTTTTTCTTATAATCATTCCAAGAATTCGGGAATCTCGAAATAGGAACTCCAACAACATAAGATTCAGGGAGATCAATATCAACATCTTTAAGTTGATTCACCAATAATAGTATTTCACTTTCCAACTATTTTGAAATCCGTAAAATTAGAAATAAGAATTTTTTTTATTACTTTCCTCGGATATGCGATACTTGATCTTCGATACAGTGCATAGTTCATTTGTAGTTTCCAAGGTTCTGTGAGCGTTGTAGACTGAAGTAGACAATGCATTCAGAATGTGCCCTCGGTATAGAAAATCATCCTTTTTGTGCTTTGCACGTTTTTCCTTCAGAGCGGCATCCTCGCCAGCGGTTTCCTCTGGTATAACTTCCAATTCATCTTCCAAGATACAGAATAATTTCACAGTGATCAGAAAGAACTTCATTGTCTCTTGCCAACGAGTGAAATTTTCGCCCTCAAAACGCTCCAATTTAGTCAAATATTGATTCATCATTTGAAATGCGCTCAAACCTTCAATGATTGAAGATTATCTAAAAATATATTGGGGATTTTATGGTTTGAGACTATTGGAGTAGTAGTGATTGTTGTACTTCAGACTTTAAAGATCTATGAAATAGATTCTTTCAGACAATAGTTCAACCCACCAGGTACGAACGGGATATTGAACTATCGACTTTCATGATTCAATAAAGCCTTGGAATAACAAAATCGGATTCATAGTTTGTCGGCTTTGATCCGATCAAGAACACCCAGGTTTTGTATTTCTGATGATGCAAGAATCAAAGAAAAAGAAGAGAAAGAATCGGTTTTGCAACGCTTTAAACGTGTTGCAATTGCAACAGTTTTCTATGTCAGTAATGGCGCTACAAAACCTGGGAGGAAGAAGAAGAAAATCGAAGTTATTTGCAACGTCTGAAACTGTTGCTATTTATATGCAGCGAAGCATCGCGACTATTTGCAACGGTCGCATCTTTTTTAAATTTAAATGTCGCGCTGTTTCGTTTCGTAACACTTCTGAAGTGTCGCACAATTTCACATTTGCAACGTTTTGAATTCGAATTTTTCGCGCCGTCATTAAACCCGCCCATATTTAAACATTCGGCTCCGTAATGGGCTAAAAAATTCGGCCCATTACTGTTTAGAAGTTTGATCCAAAAATATCGTCATTGGATCCGGTTCGGTCGGACAGACGGCGGCGGCGGCACGCGCGTATGTTGGAGATGCATGGTCTTCCTCCTCACAACAAATCAAACATTTGGGTGCTTGAAGGTCCCAACATCCTCGAAGGCTATTAAGTACTTAGCATACTTACAAATCTTCCACGATGTGGGACAAGTGCATTTCCTCTTCCTTCATTCTTTATTTCTCTTCAAAACAAACCCATACCACAAAACAATGTTTGAAAATTTACAACATAAACTTATTTAATTTTACAATATGTATTGATGTTAAACTAGAAGATTGCGATGTTTTCTTGCTGTGCAATTGAGAACAGACATGTGCAGTTAACGATTTCATTTTTTAAGTAATTAGAAAGTATGTTATTTGTATTTTTATAACAAAAAGCAAATAGTTATAATCCTTATACGTATCATGAGTTCATAATAATTACAAATATTATTAGACATGGTTTAGGTCTTTAGAAAATCATCCTAACTTTCTAATATTATTTTCAATTGGATGGTTGTGGCTGTGTTTGATCCTACGGCATGATTTACAGTCGGAAAATTATCATTTTTCGATTTCTTTTGGTTCTAAATTTCATTAAAAATAAAATCCCTGACTAAGAATTTAATATACTTTTTATATCTTACGAATCTCTATTGAAAAAGAGATCACAAGAAAATACCAGGCAGATGCCATATATAATTCTTTTTACAACATGGAAAGAATTTAATTGTATAATTTACATAAAAAACACGTGGATAAACATCATACTGACACTTTGATCCACTCAGTGATAACAAGGATTATGGATGCATTTTTCTCTGCATTGCTCTGATATATGTCAATCAAGATGCAATAAGCCTGAATATTCTAAAAATTCAGTTAAAAGTTCCTTATTTTGTTTTAAAATTATTCTTGCTTTAGACATGGATCAAAATTTTGAAGTTTCCTCTCGTTTTTATAGCTGTGGAAAGAAGTGATTATGAATAAAATAATAGTGGCAATGCTTACTAATCACATTATCTCTGTGTGTGTGTGTTTTCTTTTTTTGGTTGTAGTTGTATTTTTCTTTACACAAATTTCACAGATCGGAGGGTTCAAAGTTTCTTATAGTATGTAGAGAACCAACATATATAGTATGTTAAAAACTTAAAATCAATTTTAAACCAAAAGATGGTGAGAAAAATAAAGGTTTATTGAATTAAATGATTGCTGTAAATTAGTATATGATAACCACAACCATATTTTAGAACTGAAATTTGTCATTATTTAAATGAGTTAAATTACTGTATCGTGACCTGCAGTTTGTTCCGACCAGGGCGTACGAATCAACAGTGATCGAGACAGGGAGGAACGACGCAACCTGACTTGATGCTGCAACCAGCCTGAGGCTCAGGCCGGCAGGATATCGTGGTGAGACGCGTGCGTTTTTGAAGGTGATTATCAAGTTGATTTTGTCTACAGGTGCGCATTTTTATTTTTTTGCCATGTTTTTTTATCTCTGTTTTACTACGTTTATTTTTTTTCCTTGGTTCACATTGCTTGCATAACCTTGCTCTGTATTGATGAGAATCTTATATGTTTTTGACATGTTTGACCTCCTCCTTTTATTGTGTAAGTTGCTGTACATTTATCTTCTTTGTTTGCTTGTACTTTCCTAAGATTTGATCTGTTAGTTTAATCATAACCAATTACAAAATTGCTATTTCATAGTAAGATCTGTTGTGAATTATTGCGTCCTACTTGGGGAAGTTTACTTGTCATACGACACTGACCTGCCTGTATGTACGGGTGCGTTCGCAGTCAAATTTAGGCACGCTCATTTTTTTTCGTGTCCGACGCATCGGACGCAAGTACCTTTTCCCCCTTCCAGATAGCGCAACTCTCGAACGTTGGAAATCAACCGTTGGCGTCCGACGCGTCGGACGCCAACGGTTGATTTTCCAACGTTCCCTTTCGTGCTCTATAAAACTGCACCCCCTCCCCCTTTCCTCCCTACCTCAGTCCGATTCCTCTCCTCAAAATCTCCGATTTTCAATTATTTCGAGCAATTTCAAGCATCATAAACGGTACTTTTTTATACGGTTGTGTATATTTTTCAATTTCCTGTAACATATGTTTTTTTCGAATTTTTTTGATTTTTTTTTTTAGTTATGCAGATGGCTTCGTCTTCCACCTCTGCTACCTAGCAGCCATTTGCGAACTGGACAGACGACCGGGAGTCCGCTTTTATAGATATTTGCATTGAGTTTATAGCCGCTCGCGATACAGGCGTCAATGGGTTCTACTCAATAGTCGCGGCAACTATGAATGACCGTTATAATCTGGAGTTCACATAAACTCAGATCAAAAATAAATGGGACAACATGAAGCACTCTTTTTGCAATTGGGACAGACTGCTACGAACACCAGGCGGCGTATGGAATGCAGAGTTCGATTATCTAGATGGTCCAAATGATTTTTAGAGTATCGGCGGTGGAAGACCTTACAGACGGTTCAGGAGGAACTCGCCTTTGAAGTTCCGAGAGTAGGACATTATGTTCGAGGGTTGTTTGCGGAAAGATACTTGTGCGTATCCGATACCTGCGGTTGCACCTCCTTCTGCACCAGCACCTCCACCAGCGCCTGTGCCAGCTGCTTCTTTCTCCCCTGCCGACGCGGGTTTCTATACTGGTTGGATGGCTTCGGGCGATCCCCCTTCTGGTCAGCCCTCTAGGCGCAGACAGGTAGCGCGTGCCAGCTCGTTTATGACCGACGATACGAGACAACTTGTTGCTCGTTGCTTGGAGCTTCTTCAGAGATCGGGTACGCGTGTGGACCTTTGGGAGATTCTGATGATTTTCCGCAATGATGAGCGGAATGTGGATATTATTCGGGAGGTTACCGATGAGGGCATATGTGGGTTTATTTCAGCTGAGTTGAGTCAGTTACCTCATCGTCGTTTATTTTAGATTTTTATTTACTTGTTTTATTTCCAGTACCGTTGTGTTCTTTATGTTTTATGAAAAACTTTGTCGTTTATTTTATGAAATATGTTGTCGTTTTGTTTGATGCAATTAGAATTTAATTAAATCAAAACCATTAATTTAACAATTAAATACCACGCTCAAATACCCCGTTCGCAGCTAAAAACACATTCTCCGTTCGCAACAGTACCACGTTCAAATGCCACGCTCAAAAGCCACGCTCAAATACCCCGCTCGCCTTGGTTAAGAACGCACCCTACATCTGCAAATGCGCAATCGTTGGAATGAAAAAGCACTTCGTTTTTCAGTCGGGAAAATTCCAAAATGGGAGTAACTTATTAGGTTATGCATGAATACCGTTCGAACTAATTAAGTGCTTCATTTTTTTTTCTTTAATTTATTGATTAATTGCATCTACACATGCTCAAAAGATGGCTAAGCATTATGCACGTCCACATGTGTGCATATGAGCACTGGCGTTCATATCTCAAAAATTATGACAATATAATACCTGCTGGCTATTAGAACTAAATAAAGTGATGTGGAGTATCATTAAGCATCAGTTATAACTTCCAAACACTCAAAGATCGCTAACTGCTGATTAATAAACCGTTTATTCATTTTACTTTATTTAGCAGCTACTGTCACTATTATTTACAAGAAATTAGATGCAATTACCGAATGTTGTATGACTGACAACACGATTTTGTCAAAAAATACAAACACACTCGATAATTGTTTATTAGCATGGTTATTATGGCGATAAGTCAAGTTGAGTCGACATATGTCCAACTAGTCGACTAGTGGACTAGTCGTAAACTAGTTGACACTAGTCGATATATATATATATATATATATATATAATTATAAATTTTTAACTAATACATATGCGCATTTAACATAATAGGTAATAGGAAATTAAAAAAAAAGCAACGGAAAAATAAAACAACTAACAGGTAGGCATAAAAAACAACTTTCGAACATACAGCAAACATCTACGCTGTCTTTTTTTTATTGGTTCGAATGCAAAAAAAAGAGCTAACAGAAAATTAAAAAAAGCAACGGAAAAAAAAACTGAGTCGATTGCGGCTAAACTGGAGAGAGGAGGAAACTGCAACAGAAGAGCAGCGGCAACAAGAGAAGCAAACCGGTGGCATGAAAAGCGAAGCGGCGACACGAGATGGAAGGCTAAGGTTTATTGGAACTTTCGGTTTTCCTCAATTCACTGTGTTTTTATTTCCTTAATTGCAGTGTTTGATTTCGATTCTCCCTTCTGACCTGTTTTTTTTCTTTGGTTTTGGGCCTAATTTAAAACCAGTCTGCTAAGTCGAACCGCCTAATCGTCTGACTAGTCGTTCCTTGTCGCTCTAGTCGCCCGACATATTAATAAAATCCAAGTCGTGAGTCCCAGTCGCTGACTCAAGACCGACTTGTCGACTAGTCGCTCGCCGTGATAACAATGTTTATTAGAAATTATCATGAAAAGAGATAAAAGAGGGCAGCGTGACACGCTGCTTCTATTTTATATAATATCGTTCAATAATTCTGCTTTTAACTGGCAAAAAGATGTAGCAACGTTCAACGTTGTTTGTGCATCTCTGATGATGATTAAACTACTGAAAAAAACATATAACCTGGAAAGTACTTAGAATCAGAGTAATGTGTCATTAACTAAAATAACGTGCTTATAAACTTCTTGTAAATAATCCAAACCAAAATAAAAATAAAAGCAGATTAATTTTCCATATGTTTTGTCTTTTCGAGCATAAGATCATGAAGTTCTTTCTTCAGCATTTGGTTTCCCCCCTTAAGCGCTTCGCACCACCTCTTTGTTATATATATATATATATATATATATATATAATTGAGGAAGAAGAAGATAAAATTGTGCTACTTTCATTGCTTTCTTGAGTCCTATTTATATCAATTGATTACATGTGAGTGACTGAAAAAATAAATCGATAACAAAAACAATCTGACTCTTTGACTAGAATTTGAAACAAACAAAGAACGAAAGGACTCAGCAATAATTGACAGATGATGATTCATGAATCTGTGCAATATTTTCTAACATTTCTTCCCTTAAACTGATGTGTATACAAACACTTAGTTTACTGCATTCTAACTTGAGCATCCAAGGCATACATTTTAAGCACTTTTCTTAGTTTTTGAAATGTGGGTAATTTGAGAAGCTTTGTGAATATATCAGCCACTTCTTCACCTCTGCAATAGATGAGATCAATAACTTCTTTCTAATGAGTTCCCTTAAGTAATGGTACTTTACATCAACGTGATTACTTCTATCATGAAGAACATGATTTTTTGGAAGTTTAATTGTTGAGCTGTTATCACAGTAAATTATAGTGGCTCTATCTTGCTTAGATTGTAACTCTTCAAGAATCTTCCTCAACCAAACAACATGACACGCACTAGCTATTGCAGCCACAAACTTTGCTTCAGTTGTAGGTAAAGTAACAATTGCTTGCTTCTTTGAAGACCATGAAATAGCTCCCGAGCCCATCATAAAAACATAAACAAATATGCTTTTTCTGTCGTCCAAATCTCCTGCATAATCAATATTGGATAAACTAACCAAGTCTGCTTTTTCTCCCTTTCGATAAAAGAGCCCAAAATCAGCTGTACCATGCAAGTACTGAAAAATTCTCTTTGCTGCAAGAAGATGCATCTCTCTTGAACATTCCATATAACTGCCGATAAGACTCACACCATGCATTATATATGGCCTTGTGGTTGTCAAGTACATCAGGCTTCCAACTATTTGTTTATATGGATTATAGAGTGCTGCCAATCTTCCTTGCTTCAAGTTATTTGATAATCTTCAATCCAACTTCAGTTGAGGTGCCTTCTGCATTGCGATTTTTCATTTGGAACTTGTCTAAAATTTCTTGAATATATTTCTTTTGAGAAACAAAAATACCAACATCTGTTTGCACCACTTCTATGCTAAGAAAATAGTGCATTAGTCCAAGACCAGTCATTTCAAATTCAAGCATCATGCATTGCTTAAAATTTTCAAACATGGCCTTATCATTTCCAGTATGAATTAAGTCATCCAAATATAAGCAAACAATGAGAATTTTACCATTTCAGACATTCATGAAAACCTTCCCCCAAGAAATAAGCTTCAATTCGACTATACCATACACGTGGAGCTTGTTTTAGTCCATAAAGAGCCTTTTTTTAATCTATGCACTTTATGCTCATTTCCAACCTTAACATAACTAGGAGGTTGATTGATAAATACTAGTTCTTCCAATCCCAATGTAAGAATACTAATTTTACATCCAACTGGTAGATAAGCCATGATTTTTGTGCAGCTAATGCAATTAGCAATCTGATTGTATCATGCCTTGCTACTGGAGCAAAGACTTCTTTGTTAGTCCACTCCAAACTTTTGCTTATAGCCAGTCCATCAATTGTGCTTTGTACTTTTCAACATATCCATTTTCTTTCAGCTTTGTCTTGTATACCCACTTTACATCAATCGTCTTTAGTCCTTTCGGAAGCTCTATCAACAGTCATGTATGGTTTCTTTTGATAGCTGCGATTTCTGCATCCATTGCCTTTCTCCATTTTAATTCTTTTACAACATATTCATAACCTACTGGATCACATTCTGAAAATAGTGCATGATGCATAAGTGAGTCATCAGTATAACTTATATTAGATACCTCATAGGCATGCGGCCATGCTGGTATTTTTCTCACACGTTGAGAGTGTGTATCTTCTGTTGCATCATCTTGTTCATCAATTTCTGCTGTTGTTGGTTAAGTTTCAAAAGCTAAAGGGGTGCCATTTTGATCACTCTGACGTTCTGGAGCTGTTGTTGCATTCTATTGTTGCTATATTTCTTTTGTATTTTCACCATCAAACTCTTTTGTAAGCTGCTGGTCATTTGTATTGCTGCTCCAGTTCCATACGTTTCTTTCATCAAAAATGACATCCCGACTAATAACAAGTTTCTTAGTGATAGGATTATATAGCTTATAAGCTTTCGAATGATCACTAACACCAAGAAATATGCATTTTTCTCCCTTGTCATCTAGCTTTCTCCTTTTCTCATATGGAATATGAGCATAGGCGATGCGTCCAAAGATTTGAAAGTGGTCCACTGTTGTGCAAATAATTGCATAAATGCGGAAGCAATACAAGAAGAGGATCTATCTTGTCTAACTTAATGAAAAATAACCACCAAATAGAACAAATAGAAGAATATTATAAGACACAAAATTTTAATGTGGTTCGGCTATGCCTATGTCTACGGACCCAACAACTATTATTTATTTCACTTAAGAGAGTACAAAAGAGAGCACAAGAGGGAAATTACAAAAATTATAGGTAGTAGATGGAGAGACTACCCTATAATGACAAATTGAATCATCAATTTTTTCAAAGACTTGTATGCACTCAAAACCTCTAATTGATTGACAACAGAAATTAGGATATACTAAAGAAGAGGATAATGGTGGATGCTCTCACATTTCATACTATAAATATGAAGATATAAATAGGCTTCAGGATGAAAGGTTGCTTAGAGATGAAGAAAAACAATTTTCTCATTGCTTTGGAATCTTTCCAAATCTCCATGATGTGATTGCAATGGAAATGGAAAGAGAAGATCTTGATTTCCATATGTTTCCTTCCTTGCATGATTGTCCAAGCCAATCACTTATTTTGTTCATATTACAAAATCAATGAATATGCATATTCCCCTAATTACATATCCACTGATTGATAAATTGATTATGTAATCAGTTAGTTCCCTATCATAATACCCTCTCATATATTTTCACATATAACACAACTAATTGGTTGAACCAATTAACTAATCTCTTTCCCTCTTAAACAAATATTTGAATCACATATAATCAACACTCCTCCTTGATTCAAATATGACAGTCTCTCTTTATCACCATATCTCAACGAATTGTTGGTTCTACACCATAAAAGCTCAATGTGAACTACTTTGGGCAGAGCTTCCGAATCTTTTTCAAGCATAAGAAAGAAAGAAGATACCAAAAATTCTTCAAAAAAATCTGATGAAACAGACAAACTTGTAGATACAGAAATCTGAGAGACTAATGGAGACATCATAGCGCGTTTCTTCTTCTCCAACTTATATTGAGTGATGACATGCTCAATATTATCTACTTCAACCTCATTCTCAAGAATTTTACTCGACTTCACCAAATCTACCTTATCAAGCTCAACACCAAGCTGCGCATAATGAATAGCATAAGAAGTTAAATTACCACCTCTATTATGCTCACAAAAAAGACCAATAGAAGCAGAAGGCCTCAAATGCGACTGAGCCCCACCTAGAGTTTGAATATCTGAAATCTTCTCGTCAACCACGGCACCATCGGCAGTACCATTTTCTCTCCGAATATGGAAACAATCTGATGACTCCAAACGTGTTTGGAAATTTTATGACCTCTTAACATCATCACTTGATAGAGGCTCCACCTTTAATAAAGACCTCTCATCAAATATCGCCTGCCTACTAGTCAATATTCTCTTAGTTGTTTTGCACCACAACCTATACTTCTTCATTACTTCTCCATAGCCTAACAAATGTGCTTTCTTCCTCTAGACTTCAGCTTATCATTTCTCTCATCTTCTAAATAAGCTGAACAACCAAACACTTTAAGAAATGAATAATCAACAGGCTCTCTTTTCCATATTTCTTCTGGGATCTTCATATCTGTGGCAATAGAAGGTGTACGGTAGATGAGAAATACTGCCATAGATATTGTTTCTGCCCAAAATTCCTCTTTTAGACCAGCACTGTTGTGAAAACAGAAAACCACTGTGCACTGTTGTGTAACAGAAAATTGCTAAAAGAATGCACAGTTTTAAGCAGAAATGCAAATGTATGTTGTCTTTTTTTTTTTAACAAGTGATCATAGATACAAAAGGGAAACAAAAAAAGAGAAACACCAATAAAAAACCGGGAACAAAGAAAAATGACAGACTAAGAACAATGTTTTTTTAAAAGTATATCCAAGAAACAATAGTAAGAAAGACAATTAACAAACTGTAAACTAGCACAAGAACACTGCACAGAAAACACTAAACAGGAACATTTTTTTTAATGAAGGACAAGGCACAAAATTAAAACAAATACAAGAAACTAAAATAAACAAAGCTACAATCACAAAAATGAATATAAACACACACACACACACACAAAAACAAACAAAAATGGACAACTGACTCAACAATAACATACACAACCAATAACCAAAAGTGACAAAATCAAAAGACAACAAGTTTTTTTTATTAGAGAAAACAAGGCTATTAACACAAAAATAAAATGCAACAAAGCACAAGAAAAATCAAAACAAACACACAAAAATATTCAAACACACACACAAACACAAAAAAAAATGAACAATAAAATGAAACAAAGCAAGAACATTTTTTTTTAAAGACGAACAACAAACAAGAAAATAATCCGAAGAAGAAAATTAAAATCAAATTCCTTCCCCGGCAACGGCGCCAAAAACTTGTTCACAAAACGATATTTCTATTGAATTGGAAAATCGTCACGAATATTGAAATAACCGCAAGTGCACGGCGTACTATTGTAATACGTAGTGAGTGCGAGTCGATCCATAAGGAAAGAAGTGATTTCAATTTTATTCATTCAAATTAAACCAAACTTTGAATTGTTCTAACTAATAAAAACTAATGAAACTAGAAACTAAGTTGAAAGCTAAATATGAAATTAGAGAGTAATTTAGAGGTAAATCCACTCTCACATTTATGTAAGTTATCAAACATACAATGTATGATCTCAATAAGTGATATAAATGCAACATTTAAACCACTTATGATTCTCATGAAAATGAAACTAAAGCAAAACTATTCTAAGTATGGTCTATGAACTATTGGCTAGAACTATAGACCATTAAATTTTGTTCATACTTTCATTTCAAAATCAATAATCACTTAGCAAATATTGATGTAACTTGTGTTTATATAGAATAAGAATAGATCATTCGCAAATGCAACATAACCTATCAAACCCATGTGTATAAACTCACATCAATCTTCACTAACATGAAGCACATATTAAAGATCACAAATCATACACTTGTTGAACTTACACAAAGTTAGAGAGCATCATTACCCCTAAATCAAGGGATTAGCCACTCATATGTGTTGTAATATCAACACATGTAAGTTTCAACATTAGAAAATAAAGAAAAATGTAAGAAAAACTAAGTAGAATAAGAAGAGAATTAAACTAAGTGCATAAAGTAAATGAACATGAAAGTAAATCTAAGCTAACAACGTGAATGTAAATCTAAGTTATGAACATGAAAGTAAAGAGCACAGAAATTAAATTGCATTAAAACCAAGAAGTTACATAAAGAAAATGGCTAAGTAGCCATTAAAATAAAAGGGAGCTATGATCCCTTACTAAAACTAAACTAAAGAGGATAAAGGAGAGGATTGATAAATGAACATAAAGGGGGTATATATACAAGATCACAAACCCTAAAACCCTAATCACTCATAATGGGAAATTCCCAAAATGGCCCTTCAGGAAGCTTCTAATCCCCTCTTAGCCACTAATGAGTGATGTAGGATGCATGAGGCCTTTTGTCTCATTCAATTAGTCTATAATAAGAAGCTTAAGAGAAAGAGGTTAATTTGAGAGGTGGGGTCCTCCATGATCAAGTATGAGAATTATTTCCTCTTCATTCCTTTGTATGCATGCATTTGTGCTCCAAATCTTCATGTGTATGCATTATTTGTGCTCCAAAATTCCTATTAGAGACAATAACAAAGAACAAGTAAATGCAATCACAAAATAAAACATGCATAAGCGATCAATTTTTCCCAAAATGAGTGATGATTTTAAAAATATTTAAAATATGGTTTGATCGTATAAAACACCCAAAAATGTTCATTTATTTATTTAACAAGAATAAATATGTGAATATAAATGTGCAATTTTACGTGCACATCACCTATACTTCTTCATTCCTTCTCCATAGCCTAACAAATGTGCTTTCTTCCTCTAGACTTCAGCTTATCATGTCTCTCATCTTCTAAATAAGCTGAATAACCAAACACTTTAAGAAATGAATAATTAACAGGCTCTCTTTTCCATATTTCTTCTGGGATCTTCATATCTATGGCAATAGAAGGTGTACGATAGATGAGAAATACTGCCATAGATATCGTTTCTGCCCAAAATTCCTCTTTTAGACCAGTAGTCAGTCTCAAGCTCGTAGCTCTTTCCCATAATATTCGACACATGCTCTCCGCCACTCCTAAAGAATGTGACTTCGTAGAAAAATCTCTAAATACATGCTCGGATGCACAATAGTGAGTGAATTCTTGTGACGCAAATTCACTACTATTGCCAACTCTATGAACTCTCAACTTCTTTTCAATTAAGGTCTTCTACTTTCAAAATTGGACAAATATTTCAGATCTAGTCTTCATGAAATAGACCCAAACCTTACGCGAGAAAGCATCCACAAATAAGACGAAGAAACCGGCTTCACCTAAAGATGCAATTAGGGTGAATCCCCACACATAAAAATTAACATACTCTAGAAACTCTGTAGCTGTAGGTCTTCCAACATCAAATGTGACATGCTTCTTCTTTTCAAAAGAACAATCTCCACAAGAGCTAGACTTTAATTGAGAATCAACAACAATTAATCTATGCTTCTTCAATACTTTCGGGCTCTCCTCATCAACATGTCCTAAACGAAGGTTCCACAACTGAGAAGAATCTGGAACACTGGAACCAGTAGAAACAACTGAATCCCCAAGACTGTCTCTCCACAAAGCATATAAATATCATCGATTCGCACCCCTTTCTTCCCTACCAACGAACCCTTCACCACCCTTAAATTCTTTACCTCTCATACAATGCAGGCATTTCTCAACTAAACTTGAAGTTATACAGTTCTCAAACACTTGGAAAAGTCGCTAACACCTCCAGTTGTTCGTCTTTGGTCGCTACCACCTCTAAGCAATTTCTCCAAGCTGTTTTCTACGAAGTCGCATTCTTGAACAAACATATAACTCCACCTTAATGAGAATCCAAAACTCAAGCTACATCAAAGTTCCAAGTCTGGAACACTCTTCTCTCTCAACATAATCTTCTCCGCTAAAGTCTTCTTTTCTCTCAAAATAGAAATAGAATAATCACTACTAAATCTACTAACCTTTGTAGAAATAATTGATGCACAATTTAAAACAAATCGCCTTGCTCCGTACCAAACTATTGTGCAAATAATTGCACAAATGCAGAAGCAATACAAGAAGAGGATCTAACTTGTCGATTAATTATCAACCGCCAACTCAATGAAAAATAACCACCAAATAAAACAAAATAGAAGAATAGTACAAGACACAAAGATTTAACGTGGTTCGGCTATGCCTACGTCCACGGACCCAACAACTATTCTTTATTTCACTGAAGAGAGTACAAAAAAGAGCACAAGAGAGAAATTACAAAAATTATAGGTAGTAGATGGAGAGACTACCCTATAATGACAAATTGAATCATCAATTTCTTAAAAGACTTGTATGCACTCATAACCCCTAATTGATTGACAACAGAAATTAGGGTATACTGAAGAAGAGGACAATGGTAGATGGTCTCACACTTCATGCTTTACAAATATGAAGATATAAATAGGCTTCAGGATGAAAAGTTGCTTAGAGATGAAGAAAAACTATTTTTTAATTGCCTTGGAATCTTTCCAAATCTCCATGATGTGATTGCAATGGAAATGGAAAGAGGAGATCTTGATTTCCATATGTTTCCTTCCTTGCATGATTCTCCAAGCCAGTCACTTATCTCTTCATATTACAAAATCAATGAATATACATATTTTCCTAACTACATATCCATTGATTGATAAACTGATTATGAAATCAATTAGTTCCCTATCACAATATCCTCTTATATATTTGCACATATAACACAATTGATTGATTGAATCAATTAACTAATTTCTTTCCCTCTTAAACAAATATTTGAATCACATAAAATCAACATCTATAACAGGTTTTCTTCCTCTCCGTGCTTCATCCGGTGTCATATTTTTAACAGCAAGTATAGGACTTCTATTCAAAATGTAGATACTCCAATAAGCCGCTTCAGGCTAAAATTTTACTGGAAGACCACTTGTTTTCAAAAGGCTTTGCTTCATATTCATGTTGGTGCGATTTTTCCTTTCACAAACACCATTTTGTTGTGGTGTATAAGTTATTTTAAGTTGCATTTTTATGCCATGAGATTCACAAAAATTTGCAAATTCATTTGAATTGTATTCTCCCTTGAAATCTGTGCGAAGAACTTTGATTGAATTGCCAACTTCTTTTTCAACCAGCGCTTTATAGCTTTTGAATGCGAAAAAAGCTTCAGATTTTTCCTATAAAAAATAAATTCAGGTTTTTCGACTAAAATCATTAATGAAAATGATTATGTATCATCTACCACCATTTGGAGATGGAGTTATTGGTCCACAAATGTCAGAGTGCACCAATTCTAATTTCTTTTTTGCTCTATATGAATTTCCTTTCGGGAAAGATTCACGATGTTGTTTACTAACAATACAATCTTCACAAACATCTGATGGGCAATCAAAATTGTGGAAAACCGGCTACTATATGCTTCTGTTGCAAATTTTTAATCCACTAAAGTTGAGATGACCATATCTGAGATGCCAAAACCAAGCTAAATTCTTTAATTTAGCCGAGAAACATGCATGATCGATGTTGAAGGGAGAAAGTGGAGACATTCGATTTGCCGTCATCTTAGCTTGAGCTATTAAGCCCAGCTTATAATCTCGAATTTGACAAATACCATTTTTGATAGAGAATTCATATTTTTCTCTTGCAATTGTCCCACACTTAATAAATTAGTTTTCAGTTCTGGTACAAAAAGAACATTAGAAATAATTTATGTGGGACCTTTTTGGTTTGAATGGTTATTTTTCCTTTTCCCTTTACAGAAACTGTCAAATTATCTTCGAACTTCACAGTATCATGGTACGATTCATCCAAATGAGAGAATGCAGATTTATTTCAACTCATGTGATTGTTGCAGCCAATATCTAAATACCACATATTTTGATGAGTTTCATCTTTTGCATGGCACACCATGAGAAGTGATATTTCTTCTTCATCCTTTTCTACAAAGTTAGTTTTTTCTTCATGATTTCTATTTAAATTAGTGTGATATTCAAATTTGTAACGGCCATACGATGACATCTATAGCACTCAAATTTTGACTTGTCTACTGATTTTGGTTTATAGCTTGTTGAGTGATGACCGTCACAGCCTCTCCCTCTCCCTTGAGTCACAGCCTCTGCCTCTCCCTTGAGAAGAATGAGACTGGTTGTTTTCTGATTGTTGGGGTGGCTGTATATGTCCTTTGTTTCCTTTGTCTCCTCCTTTTGTATGTGTTTTCTTGCTAGGTGATGAAATTTGATTTTAAATTGAGACTTATAAATCTTTTTTCTCATGTTCTTGCTGACTCGTTTTTTGTTCATGACTTTGTAAAGAACTTTGCAATTCATCAATTGAAAGAGTTTCAATGTCTTTATATTCTTATATAGAGCAAACAACATAATTAAACTTTGGCGTCATTGATCGAAGAATTTTCTCCATAATTGTTGTATCATCCATCTTTTTGCCATTGATCCGCAATTTATTTGCAATTATCATTGTTTTTGAAAAGAAATCTAAAACCGACTCTCCATTTTTCATCTGCAATGTTTCAAACTCAGTCCAAAGTGCTTGAAGTTGTGCTCCTTTCACCTTTGTATTACCTACATATTTCTTCTTCATAGAGTCTCAAATGTCATTGAATGTATCTTTGCAAAGAATTGTCTCTAAGATTTGCTTGTCAATTGATTGAAAAATGTAGTTTTTAGCCCTAGGATCCTTCAACTTCAATGCATTCAGATCAACTTTCTACTGATCCGTCAATACCACTCCAGCTGCTGCTTCTGCTACTCTGGATTCAACAACCTGCCAATACTCTTTTGATCTTAGGAAGTTTTCCATTAGCATGCCCCAAGGATCATAGTAGCCATCAAAATGTGGAATTGGAAGTTAAACAAAATTTTCAGCAGCCATATGAACTAGCTCCGGTACCACTGTTAACTAACTAACTAACCAACTTACTATACATATATATATATATATATATATATATATATATAAGCATTCGGTTGCACCCCAAAAATGGAGCACCTCCAATTCCCCTTGATATCAGCCCCGCATTTATGTTAAAGAAAGTGAGTGGGAAGTGAGAGAGTGAGTGGACGGAGAGAGAAAGGGAATTACTTGGTGGAAATAAGGGAGTAAATGGGGTGTTGCATTGTTAGGGGTGCCATTGAACATGCCATATGTATATACATATATATATGTATACATATATATATACACACACACACACACACACATATATATATATATATATATATGTGTGTGTGTGTGTGTGTGTGTGTGTGTAACATACACATAGAGGGAGAAGAAGATAAAACTATGATACTTTCAGTGCTTTTTAACTCCTATTTATATCAATTGGTCACATATGAATGGCTGAAAAAATAATTTGGCAACAAAAACAAGGTGACTCTTTGACTAGAATTTGAAACAACAACAAACGAAAGGACTCTGTAATAATTGATAGATGGTGATTCATGAATCTGTGCAATATTTTTATAACACTCTTTTGCTGCTCAAGATCTCTTTGTCTTCTTTTGCTTATTCCTGTGGCATGCACAAATATAAAGAAACAAATAAATACATAGTCTTACATAATTCTAATCCTAGATAACCATACAATAATATTAACCTGGCTCTTCTGTTTTGAAACCAAACCTTGCCTTGGCTTTAGCTTCAGTCTATCTGCTAACTCACTTTCTCTATCTGCATATATATGACAAAAGAAACTCAAGATCCCATTGACGTATATTATTTTTATGATGAAAATCGTTGGTGCTGTCTTTGAGTAGGGATTTTTTTTTATTTACCGTGGTAAGAGTGTTGTGATCTTGAAAGGTTTCTTCAAGCAAAGTGGCTTGCATTTCGCTTAGCTTAAGTTTCTTTCTTGACCAACCGTCTCCATCTCTTTCTTTCACTTTTTAACCCTTCGATCTTTTTCTCTCGTATTCATGTGATTTAATGTCAGTTTCTTCTTTTGCTTTAGGAGGAAATATGAGGTTGAATGGACTTGTTCTTATTGTCATAGTACCAATTTTCATGGTTTCCAATTATTAATGTAGGAAAACAATGGCTGAGACGTGGACTAAGTCGCTTTCTGAAGACGATTTGCGATCTGGTCAGAGGTGCAAACCAGTTCGTTCTTTCGCCGCCACCTCTAGGATAAAACAGCCTCTAAAAATGATAACCGATCTGGTTGCACAACAAATCAGTGCAGATTTGCACTTTCGAAAATAATATTGCTCGAAATTTCTGAAAGAAAGTTTTTAGTGGCGGAGGCTAGAAGAAAACAGAATTCGGTGTATTTTCTTGTCTGCAGATAAAAAGTATATATAGAACGAGAATTAGGGCTTGGGAATAAAAATCGGATCTGCTAAAATTTCGGGGGACAAAGTTTTTACCGTTGCAGAAAAAAATTATCGGTGCAGAAAATAAATTTCCTCAAAAAAAGGTTCGAAAGCAGCAAAGTTTTATGGTCCAAAAATATAAGTGTCTACACCACAAAGCCCAAGCCTAAGCCTAAGCCCAAGCCCGAGCCCGAACCGGACCGGGCCGGGTCGGGTCGAGTCGTCGGTCGGTCGCGCGCGTGTGTGGTGTTCATGATGCATGGTCTCCCTCCTCACAACAAAGCATGTACTGGGAGCCCAAGGCCCCAACATGATTTCTTAGAAACAAGTATAAATCCTTGCCTCTTCCATATAATCCCATGATGTGGGACTATTCACACATAGGAGCCATTCATACACTTATTCAACATTTTTAATAATTCACTTAATGTTTGTAGAACATTTCCAACAATCCCCCACTTGAATTTTTAAAAATATTTTCGAGCAATTTCTAAAACCATAAGATTGTGCATAAACAAAGGTGTCATCCGACTTGAAACTTTGCATAGTGAGTAAGATTCAGTTTTTACTAGAGTGACACGTAGTCTTGAACTCTATTCCTGACATCAAAGCACACACAACCTTTTCTATAGTGCAATCAAGTAAGCCCATGCATTTATGGCCATGCACGTCTATCCTAGTTTAGTGAATGCTCTAGAAGTTTTGCCCAAAACTCCATAGGAAACGGCCACATTTCCACATTCACAAAGGTGAGTCTATCAAGAGCACTCCTCAAGGTAGGTACTCCACTCCAAATAGAGTATAGATCTCATTAAGAGTTTCTATTAACCCATCCTCTAATCACTTCAGGAATACATGCTTCTTGTTTTATTAAATAGCATGCTCAACTCCTATCACTACACAATTTTTTTACTCATTGAACCTAGTTCTTGGGATCTCCAGTCATTTAGGTCGGGTTACCATTGTGCATGACTCAACAATCTAAGGGCAATAGTCCCATTCTTTTAGAGGAATTGTGGACTTTCTCTCTTGACAGTCCTTTCGTCAAAGTATCTGCCAAATTTTCTTCACTATTTACGTAATCTACTCTAACGGTACCTGTGGAAAGTAGTTCTCTAACCGTGTTGTGCTTACAATGTATTTGTCGTCTCTTACCGTTATAATAACGGTTCTGAACTTTCACAATAGCTGCGGTACTATCGCAATGTATCAACACAGTCGATATCGGTTTTTCCCATAAGGGAATCTCAACTAGCAGGTTTCTCAAATACTCTACCTCTTCACTAGCTGTACCTAATGCTATCATCTCAGACTCCATAGTAGACAGAGCCAAAATAGTCTGTTTCTCGGATTTCCAAGAAACAGCTCCTCTAGCGATGCTAAATATGTAGCCATTGGTCGCTTTAGAATCATCAAATAAGGTATTATAGTCTGCATCAGAATATCCTTCAAGTACAGCTGGAAATCTTTCATATGTAATCCAAGGTTCACGGTTCATTTAAGGTATCTCATCACCCTTTCAATAGCATGCAAGTGTCTATACTAGGTCTACTGGTAAACCTGCACAATAATCCCACGACATAGGCAATGTCGGGTCTAGTACAATCAGTGGCATACCGAAGGCTGCCAATAATGCTCGCATAATCAGACTGTCTTACACCTTCACCAGTGTTCTTAGATAACTTTACACTATTATCATATGGTGTACTTGCAGGTTTACAGTCAAAGTAATTATATTTCTTTAGGATTTTCTCAATGTAATGAGATTGATCCAAAGAAATTCCCTTTTCTGACCTAGTAATTTTAATACCAAGGATTACACTCGCCTCACCTAGATCTTTCATATCAAAATTAGCACTTAATAAGGATTTGACTGAGTTTATGGCATGAATGTTTGACCGAAAAATGAGTAGGTCATCTACATAAAGGCATATAATAGTGCAAATGTCATTCTCAGATTTGTAATAAATGCATTTGTCACTTTCATTAACTTTAAAACCATGCGAAATGAATAAATTATCAAATTTTTCATGCCATTGTTTAGGTGTTTGTTTTAAAGCATATAATGATTTATCTAATTTGCATACTTTATGTTCTTGACCATGTACCACAAATCCTTCAGGCTGGTCTATATATATTTCTTCGTCTAATTCACCGTTCAAAAATGTGGTTTTCACAACCATTTGGTGTAATAACAAATTATGAATAGAGGCAAGTGAGACTAATACCCGAATGGATGTGATTCTAGTAACAAGTGAAAAATTATCGAAGAAATCTACGTTTTCTTTTTGTTTAAAACCTTTCGCTACTAGTCGTGCTTTATATTTATCAATAGTAACATCAGGTTTTAATTTCTTTTTAAGTACCCATTTACAACCTATAGATTTACAACCGGGGGTAAATCTACCAAATGCAAAGTCTTATTGGATTCCAAAGAATCCATCTCATCATTCATAGCCTCTTGCCAAAAATCGGCATCTAAAGAAGATAAGGCCTCTTGGAGGTTCATGGGATCCTCCTCAATAGTAAAAGCATAGAAATCTGAACCAAAATCTTTTAAGATTCTTGCTCTTTTACTTCTTCTAGGTTCAGCTTCAGAATTTTCGTTAAGTTCTGTTCTAATAGGCATACTTGAAGTGCCCCCACTATTCCTTAGTTTAAAAGGAAATTTTGTTTCTTAAAAGTCAGCGTCATTTGATTCAATTATATTATGTGCATTAAGGTTATAAAATCTGTATGCCTTGCTATTAATAGCATAGCCTATAAATACACATTTATATGCTCTACTTGCCATTTTTATTCTCTTGGGGTCTGGAATGCGAACATATGCTAAACAACCCCAAGTTATAAAGTATGAGACATTGGGTTTATGATTCTTTAAAATTTCATAAGGTGAAATTTTATTCTTAGATTTGGGGATCCTATTCAGAACATAACATACAGTCAATAGAATTTCCCCCCACCAATGTTTTGCTGCACCAGAATTTAGTAATATGGCAACTACAAGTTCGGTAAAGGTCCTATTTTTCCTTTCAGCTTTACCGTTCATCTCAGGAGAGTAGGGTGCAGTTCTTTCATGTACTAATAGAATTCCAGAATTGAAGTGGATTCATATTCTATTCCTCTATCACTACGAAGTCTCTTAATTTTCATATTTGCTTGATTCTCAATCTCAGTTTTGAATGTTTTAAACATATCAAAACATCACTTTTATTTTTCATAAGGTATACATATGTGAAGTCATAACAGTCATCAATAAAAGTGATAAAATAACGATGTCCTTGTCTAGTCAAAGTACCATCAAGTTAACATATGTCAGAATGAATCAGGTCTAAGGGTTCAGAAATTCTATCAACAGATATATGAGGTTTCTTTGTGATTTTTTCTTGTGAACAGAATTCAAGTTCAGATTCTGTCAATTTAGGAATCATATCCAGAGTGCTCATGTTGTGAATTATTCGTTTATTAACATGACATAATCTAGAGTGCCAAATATTAAAATCACACAACATATAAGCAGAAGTAGTCACTTTATTAGTTATAACATTCAGTTTAAACATATCCTCACAAACATAACCCTTTCCCACAAAGGTTCCCTTATAAGTTAGAGTATACAAATCGGCCCCAATAACTTGATTAAACCCAACCTTATTAAGGAGAAAGCCAGACACCAGATTCTTCCTAATCTCTGGAGTATGCATAACATCTTTCAGAATTACAGTCTTTCCATAGGTAAACTTAATGTCCACATTGCCAATCCCTGCAACTTTAGTGGTGTGAGAATCTCCCAACAACACTTTCTGATTTTCAGCAGCCGTGTATGTAGAGAACAAGCCACGATCATAGCAGACATGGCGTGAGGCACCAGTGTCTACCCACCAACCCTCTGATCCACCAACAAGGTGAATCTCAGTAATCATAGCCATAAGAGGATCTTCAGTCAGGTTAGCCTGCGGTGAAGAGCTTGGCCTGTTCCGACACTTTCGTGCCATATGACCTGGTTTTCCACAGTTGTAGCAAAGAAACAACTGTCCAGAATCATTCTTTTGGGCTGGTTTCTGCTGTCCTTTTGGGTTTCCTTGTGGATTCCCATTCTGTTTGTTGCGCCTGTTCTGATTCTTAAAAGATTTCTGATTCGGTTTTAGAACAGCAGGTGTGGTCTTTTTAGTGTTGTTGTTATTGACAATCAACACCTCTTCTTTCTGGTCCTGTTTGCGTGCCTCCTCCTACGGAGACGCGTGATCAAGCTTTCTAAGGAAAATTCCTTAGTCTTATGACGTAAAAAAATTTTAAAATCTTTCCAACCAGGGGGTAATTTGTCAATGATAACAACAATTTGAAATTGTTCGTCCAATGCCATACCTTCGGAGATGATCTCATGAGCTATTTTCTGCAGCTCATGAGACTGCATCTCAACCGATCTATTGTCAGTCATCTGGTACTTTAGGTAGCGGCTTACAACATATTTTTTTTCCCCTGTCTCCTCTGCATCATACTTCTTTTTCAGTGCTTCCCAGATCTCCTTTGCTGTCTTCTCATCTGAGTTATAGTAATCATACAGATCATCGCTCAGTCCATTCAGAATAAAGTTCTTGCATAGATAATCCTGTTCAGTCCAGGTCTGCAGTTGCTTTGACTGTTCAGTCCATGATGCCATCTTCGCTGCATCAGCCTCGTCAGGATTATCTGGTAGCTGTGGTTTGTCAGCAGTCAGCGCAGCCACAACCTTTCTGATCGTGAGGAAGAACTCCATCTTCTGACGCCATCGCTTAAAATGCAAGCCTTCGAATCTGAATGGAGCAGCAGTCACGAGAGGGTTTTGGAAAGCAGAGGGTGGAGCAGCATCGTCTATGGTTGAGTTCGAAGCCATGTTTCAACTCGTCTTCAAATTGTTGGAAAACAATGGCTGAGTCGCGGACCAGGTCGCTTTATTGAAGACAATTCGGGGATCTGGTCAGAGGTGCAAACCAGTTCGTTCCTTCGCCGCCGCCTCTAGGATAAAACAGCCTCTAAAAACGATAACCAATCTGCTTACACAGAAAATCAGTGCAGATTTGCACTTTCGAAAATAATATTGCTTGAAATTTCTGAAAGAAAGTTTTTAGTTGCGGAGGCTAGAAGAAAACAGAATTCGGTGAATTTTCTTGTCTGCAGATAAAAAGTGTCTGCAGATAAAAAGTACATATAGAACCAGAATTAGGGTTTGGGAGGAAAAATCTGATCTGCTAAAATTTCAGGGGGACAAAGTTTTTACCGTTGCAGAAAAAAATTATCGGTGCATAAAATAATTTTCCATAAAAAAGACGGTTCGAAAACTGCAAAGTTTTATGGTCCAAAAATATAAGTGTCTACACCATAAAGCCCAAGCCCGAACCGGGTCGGGTCGGGTCGAGTCGAGTCGGTCGGTCGGTCGCGCGCGTGTTTGGTGTTCATGATGCATGGTCTCCCTCCTCACAACAAAGCATGTATTGGGAGCCCAAGGCCCCAACATGATTTCTTAGAAACAAGTATAAATCCTTGCCTCTTACATATAATCCCATAATGTGGGACTATTCACACATAGGAGCCATTCATACACTTATTCAACAGTTTTAGTAATTCACTTAATGTTTATAAAACATTTCCAACAGTTAAGCTAAGCCAAAGCTTACTTTGTACTCTTGCATTGTAACTGTATAAATATGTGTTTTAAGTATGACTGCTTAAAATTAAAAGCCTATATATATAGAAGGGAGCCATATGGAAGACAATATGTTGTTTATTAACCCTAATTAGAGGAGGAAGTTCATTTCATTAGTTATGCTTTTCAAACTATAATAAAGAAAGGTTATCTTCCTCTCTTTTTTCTCCTTGGAACTGACCAATGTGAACTAGGATGAGAGACTAATAATAAGAAACATTTAGGTATGTTTTAGGTTGAGCTCTTGCGTAACGACCCGCCCCGCACCAGTCGACATTTCCTCCGATAGTGCGATGTACACATGCCTAACTAGCACGGAACGGTCGCCAAAGAAAGGAAAGAAGATGAAGGAACTAACAAAGAAACCTGTAGAATGTCTCACAGCGCATGGAATAAAATATAATCATAACATATACTTGACATAAAACAGGTGAGACATTGCATAAGCTGAAACAAACTATCATAGCAGCGGAAATCCAGATACAACTTATTACAACTTTCCAAATTACTATCTCTAATACAAAAGAAAGCTGAAGTAGAAGATGCACTACTAATGCCCAAGCAGTGATCTTCAACAACACAGGGAGAATACTATATATATCATATGTGGAAGCCTCCTGCTCGTGTCCGGATCAGCTACCCGTGCATACCCAG
This sequence comes from Allium sativum, assembly GCA_030737875.1. Classification (NCBI taxonomy): domain Eukaryota; kingdom Viridiplantae; phylum Streptophyta; class Magnoliopsida; order Asparagales; family Amaryllidaceae; genus Allium; species Allium sativum. Next base: position 436,366,825 of record CM060920.1, read on the forward strand.
CTAACCTGTCTCTAGTCTGCTCGTGAGAGCACCCAGAGTAATAAGAAGAGACATAAAACTCTGGGTCAGACAAAAAGTCTGGTATGAGCGATAAGCAACTAAAAAGAACAACAACTGGTATACTAAACCATACCTGAACCTGGACCTGCAACCAAAGAGTTAGCACTACATACCGTACAATACTCTAAGGTGCCATTGAACAAATGGTGTAAAAATAACGGGGGTGGGGGTGTGCATGTCATTATGATGGAAAACAATCAACCGTAACAACCATCCTCACTTCTCTCACTCAGTGCATAAAGCATACGATGTCCACCACTGTCAATCACTAGACCCATCGAAGTAGTGACGGAGTTCGACTTGTACAACTACTGCTACTACCAAGCTTACCACATGGAGTCATGACCAATTCTTTACAAATGACCCCACTTCATTGGTCTATAGCTCTTTAGTCATACCTAGGCCACTGTGGCCCTGAATCTGTTCACGTACTCCCTACATATAGTGATCCAAAGTTACGGACATCGATAACCCCTTTGCATACGTCCCGTAGCAAAGCCCGACTCATGAAGCCCACTCATGGGTTCGCAACCGGATCCTGAGTCAAAGCTCCTCATTTGGACTTCCTTTGAATCTCGGGTTTTGGTCGAATTGGAGTTGGTCTTCAGAAGAGTCACCGCGTAGTAGTAATATCATATGTACGGTTCGGTTCAGTGTTCCCCTTCTGGCCTGGTTCGGTTCGGTGTACTCTTGCTCCTTCGGTTCGGTTCTGATGCCATGTGTCTGGTTCGGTGGTTGCTCCCTCCTAGATGTACCGATCCGATCCGGTGCTTCGCTCCAACTCCGGCTTCAAGCTAGGTCCTCCGATCTGATCCCTATGCCCTTGCCTCCGATCCGATCCCTGTTAGTCTCTCCGATCCGATCCCCTTTGGTTTCTCTCCGATCCGATCCCCTTTAGTTTCTCTCCGATCCGATCCCCTACCCAACTCCAATTCTAAGAAAATGGGCCTTCCTTCTTGCCAAGCCCCTTATGCTAAGTTCCAATCCGAATCGAGTCCACTTGCCCAGTCTCCTATCCGATCCGATCCGGTTCGAAACCCTGCATACTTCCTGTGACTTTCCAGCGACTGTTTTACGCCATATGATGACATTTTCTACCAATCTAACAGTTCTAATCAATCACAAAACATACCATACAGTCATAGCAACATAGAGAAGTGACCTCAAATATCAAAACAACAACCATAACACGTAAAATGGATCAAACATAGCCTAAAACCCCAATTTTCCTTTAAGCATATTTAGGCAAAACTAATGATATGATTAGCAAAACTTAATCAAATCAAGCCAAACTTCTAACAGAGGTCTACAACATTATTTAAGAATTTATAAATATTTTTACAGAATTTATTAATGTATAAATTCGCTAATCTTCACTAATTACCCTTAATTAACCGTAATTAGTCCAAAACTATGCAAATCACTCACCTTGGCCACAAATAAAACCTTTAGAACTGAAACTCTACTGTTTGGGTGCGGATACTAATGTAACACAGCAGCTCCACTACTGATTTGGTGAAGATCTTCCTTGATTTGATGTAGTTTAAGCCAAAACTTGATTAAGAAGTGATTAGGGGTGTTTTTAGATGATGGAGGCCATTGCTAGGGTTCTAAGAATGAAAGTGGCAGTTGAAAAATGAGAAAAAGGTATTCTCCAAACCCTAACTGCCCTTTTAAACTCCTAGTCCCGAAATTCCCCTTTGGGCCTAGCTGTTAATCACCCGGTTAAGCCCAATTAAGCTGTTTTTCACTATCTGAAACTTGTTTCAGTTATATCTCCCAAATGGTGAGTCCGTTTGGCTAATGTGACAACTCTACGGAATTGTAAACCATCAAACAAATCTAATGGAAGTGGTTTCAAGTAAAAATTCCTTTCCAGTCAAAAGTTATGGCCTAAACAGTATTAGCCAGGAGCAAAACGATCATTTAAAAATCGGAATAAATCATGAACATGGGAAATGATCCCAATAGTCGTCTCCCAAAGTTACATGACCGTACGACTTCGTGTGTGAAAGAAATAAATATTCTACGATCCTGCAATGGGTAGAATGCGGGTCATTACATTCTCCCCCCTTAAGAAATTTCGTCCTCAAAATTCCTTAACCCAAAACATACAAAGGATTCCGCATGCCTACCAATCATATATATAACAATCAAACATGCAAAACAAACAAAACAACCTATCCTAGCATGCGGAAAGACTAAATCAAAACTGAAATCTTGCCAGGCGAAGAGTTCGGGACACGTCTTCCTAATGCTCTCCTCTGTCTCCCAAGTACAGTCATTCTCATTCTCGCCCCACTGAACTTTGACTAATTTCACCGCCTTCCTTCGAAGCTGCTTCATATCGTTCCCAACAATATGCATAGCCCTGCGGTTCCCAACCGCCTCGGGTTCAACTTCGATATCATCCAACTGATCAGGTGGAATAGTCACATCTGGGTCATGCACGAACTTCCTTAATTGGGAAACATGAAATACGTATTGTGAACTCCTGCCATCTTGTCTGGTAATTCAACTTTGTATGCCAAATTCCCAATTTGCTCAAGAACTGGGAATGGGCCAACAAACCTTGGTGCCCACTTGCCTCTCCTGCCAAATCATATCACACTCTTCAACGGATAAACCTTGACAAACACCAAGTCACCAACGGAGAATTTTAAGTCTTTTCTCCTCTTGTCAGCATAACTCTTCTGCCTATCCTAGGCAGCCTTCATCCGTTGTTGAATGATCTTAATCTTATTTGAAGTTTCCCTCACCACATCTGGTCCAAGCACAAACTTCTCACCGGTCTCTATCCAACATGATGGTGAGTTGCACAGTCTTCCGTATAAAGCTTCATATGGAGCCATACCGATATTGGATTGGTAGCTATTATTGTATGCAAACTCTACTGGATGCAAATGGTCATCCCATGATCCACCAAGATCCAATATACAAGCTCTCAAGAGATCTTCCAATATACGATTCATCCTCTCTGTCTGACCGTCGGTTTGAGGATGATACGCGGTATTGAGATATAGTTCCGACCCTGGAGCCTCTTGTAAGCACTTCCAAAACCCACTAGTGAACAACGGGTCTCGGTCACTCACAATGCTTTTAGGTACTCCATGAAATCTCACTACCCACTTTATATATAGTTCAGCTAGCTTAGCTGCCGTCCTGTTTGACTTGATGGGTATAAACCTTGCACTCTTAGTCAATCGGTCCACAATCACCCAAATGCTATCGTGGCCCGATCTAGCCCTTGGTAACCCATCAATGAAATCCATTGACACTTATTCCCATTTCCATTCTGGAATTTCTAATGGTTGTAACAAACCACTAGGCTTCTTTTGCTCAGCTTTAACTAGTTGGTAATTCATGCATTTGGATATAAACTTCCCAATGTCTCTTTTCATCCCTTCCCAGTAGTAGGTCTGCTTCATGTCTCGATATATTTTGTTACCACCGGGATGTATAGTCAATTTTGAGTGATGACATTCTCTAAGCACTTCATCTATCAATCCATTGACATTGGGTACAACTAGTCTTCCATTCTTTCTAAGCCATCCATATCGATCAAGCTCATACTTGTTTATCTCTTCGTTGATTCCCATCTCTAACTTTGAGATGATTTCCAATAGGTTAGGATTGTCCCTCTGACTAGACCCAATCCGCTCAATCAAAGTGGGTCTGATCGTCAAGCCTGCTAACATTTCTGGATCCAACTCGCACTTTGGTCTGAAATCATACCCAGCGATGTACTCCAATTGCTTCCATTCTAGAAACATAGCCCCTAAACTAACATGTCTTCTACTCAATGCATCAGCTACTGCATTACCCTTTCCTGGTGTATATGCGATATCGAAATTATAGGAAGCCAAGAATTCTAACCATCTTTGCTGCCGGAGATTTAGATCCTTTTGAGAGAAAAGATACTTTAACGATTTATGATTGGTAAACAACTCGAATCTTTCCCCCAAGAGATAATGTCTCCACATCTTCAATGCGAACACAATTGCTGCCAATTCCAAATCATGGGTAGGGTATCTTCTCTCGTGCGGTTTCAATTGCCGGCTTGCACAAGCTACAATCCTACCTCCTTGCATCAATACAGTACCCAGTCCGGTACCACATGCATCTGTGTATATCGTCATCTCTTCATTCCCCTTAGGAATGACACTGGTGCACATGTCAATTTGTCCTTTAGACTCTTGAATGCATTCTCGCACTTTTCGTCCCAGACAAAAGCTTGATTCTTCTTGGTCAACTGAGTCAATGGTGCTGCTATCTTGGAGAAGTCTTGGATAAACTTACGATAATATCCAGCTAATCCCAAGAAACTTCTTATGTCCGTTGCATTCTTGGGCATAGGCCAATCTTGCACCGTAGCCACCTTCGCAGGATCTATGACAATACCATTCTCTGAAACAACATGGCCCAAGAATCTCACTTCCCTCCTCCAGAAGTGACACTTAAAAAACTTTGCTTTCAATTGGTGTTTTCTCAACACCTCCATTACTATTCTTAAATGTTCCTTGTGTTCTTCCTCTGTCCTCGAATAGACCAAAATATCATCCACAAACACAAGGACAAACTTGTTCAACTGATCTCTGAATACTCTATTCATAAGATCCACAAAATATGCTGGGGCATTGGTCAGCCCGCATGGCATGACCAACCACTCATAAAATCCAGACGGCGTCCGGAATGCCGTTTTAGCTATACTCTCAGCTTCCACTCTAAGCTGATGAAAACCTATCGCGAGATCGCACCACTCAACTTATCAAACAAATCATCTATCCATGGTAGAGGATACTTATTCTTCCTCGTTAATTTATTCAACTCGCAGTAGTCTACACACAAACGAAGGGAACCATCTGCCTTGGTAGCAAACACGACTGGTGCTCCCCATTCAGAGATACTCCTTCTGATAAATCCCTTCTTCAAAAGATCGCTGATTTGCACCCCGAGATCTCGCTGCTCCCTTGGTGCCATACGACGAAGTGGCATCACTATAGGTCTGGCATCTTTCACTAAATCAATACAAAACTCAATCTCTCGGTGTGGTGGAAGCCCGGTCACTTCCTCGAAAACGTCCGGATACTGGCCAACCACGGGCAAACCTGACAACTCATTATGCGGGATGTCGAGGGAATTTAGAAAACTAGCCATTACTCCATCACCGAGTAGACCACCAAACACTACCCTCCGCCCATCATCCGCTCTAGCTGTCACCAAAAATCCCTCACAGTCTACCACCACCCAGTATCTTTGGAGCCAATCGACTCCCAAAATAATGCCAAACCCAGTAAAGCCCAAAACAAAGCAATCACAAACAAACATGCATCCATGACTCGATAAGATCACATTAGGACACATCATGCTAACGTTAGTTGAACCACCAATCGGGTTCGTCACTACTAAAGGTCTATCGACAATTTTGGGCTCCAGTCCCAACCTATCTACCAGGTCACTAGATATGAAAGAACTGGAAGCCCCGGTATCAAACAAAACTCTAACAGGAACATCATAAACAGAAAGCATACCTTGAATGACGACATTCTTTCCCTTCTCCATCGCGGTTGGGGCATTCGACGAAGAAGGAATAACATTAAGGGCATATGATTTCACCATCTGCTTTTCTTTAGGGGGTTGCGGATACTTGTCCTTGTGATGTCCCACTTGGCCATAGTTGAAGCACTTCCTATCTGCTGGCTTGGCCCGACAATTACTAGCACAATGGCCCTTCTTACCACAGCTGAAGCACTCAACCTCTTTCTTATTCTATTTCTGGCCATCCTTATTTTGGTTATGCTTCCTCTTATTCTGAGAACCACTATTGCCTCCACATTTGCTTGTGGTTTTGGCTCCTCAGCAGATGCAACCTCAGTCTTTGACTTAGGGTAAAGACTTTCTGACCTCAATGCTTTCCCCACAATCGATTCAAACGTGTCATCGATGTGGTTAATGAGCCTTTCCCCCAAGTACTGATCCAAGCCAGTTATGAACTTCTCGTTCTTCTTCTCGGTAGTATCAATAAGAGATAGCTCATACTTCGACAAAGTGTCGAATTCAGCAATATACTCCGAGACAGCTCTGCCATTCTGCTTGAGCTCCAAAAATTTCTTAAAAAACACTGATTTCTGAGCAGCTGGAATGAACTTCTCACTAAAGCGAGCCTTAAACTGCTCCCAAGTAATCTGATCCTCAAGAGTAGCTGCCTTTATAGCATTCCACCCATTCATTGCCCGTCCTTGCAGCTGACGGGATGCTAGCCTTCTCTTCATCGCATCCTCGATACCCAAATCTTCGAGGATACGCTCACAACTATCCAACCAATCCTGAACATCCGTGGCCGACTCCGTTCCGTGGAACGGCTTCCCACCAAGACTAGTATAATCCTTGTTCAGCTTAGCGAAATCGACCCTAAGCGCCTGCACTATTGGACCACCACCATTACCAGCATTGTGAGCTGCCCTCTGCACATCCCTAAGCATCTCTCTCATGAGGTCAGTAAACATCGTCCTCATGTCAGCAACATTCCCATTATTGGCTCCCCTACCGGCACCTCTTGCGTATCGGCTCATCATTCAATCTGCAAAGAGAAAATGATTAACCATCTCCATGGTGGTGCCAGTGCAGTGCGACTTCATCCTTAGCTATACTAATAATATATATAGGTTTGAAAACCAAAATAATTACAAATACGCGCTCTCATATACGTATGTTATCTCTCCCTGATGACTTCCCTAGGTTAACTACGCAACCTAGAGCTCTGATACCAAATGTAACGATCCGCCCCGCACCAGTCGACATTTCCTCCGATATGTACACATGCCTAACTAGCACGGAATGGTCACCAAAGTAAGGAAAGAAGATGAAGGAACTAACAAAGAAACCTGTAGAATGTCTCACAGCGCATGGAATAAAATATAATCATAACATATACTTGACATAAAACAGGTGAGACAGTGCATAAACTGAAACAAACTATCATAGCAACGGAAATCCAGATACAGCTTATTACAACTTTCCAAATTACTGTCTCTAATACAAAAGAAAGCTAAAGTAGAAGATGCACTACTAATGCCCAAGCAGTGATCTTCAACAACACAGGGAGAATACTATATATATCATACGTGGAAGCCTCCTGCTCGACTCCGGATCAGCTACCTGTGCATACCCAGCTAACTTATCTCTAGTATGCTCATGAGAGCACCCAGAGCAATAAGAAGAGACATAAAATTCTGGGTCAGACAAAAAGTCTGGTATGAGCGATAAGCATCTAAACAGAACAACAACAGGTATACTAAACCATACCTGAACCTGGACCTGCAATCAGTGAGTTAGCGTTATATACCGTACAATACTCTAAGGTGCCATTGAACAAATGGTGTAAAGATAATGAGGGTGTGCATGTCATAATGATGGCAAACAATCAATTATAACAACCAACCTCACATCTCTCACTCAGTGCATAAATCATACGATGTCCACCACTGTCAATCACTAGACCCATCGAAGTAGTGACGGAGTTCGACTTGTACAACTACTGCTACTACCAAGCTTACCACATGGAGTCATGACCAATTCTTTACCAATGACCCCACTTCATTGGTCTATAGCTCTTTAGTCATACCTAGGCCACTGTGGCCCTGAATCCGTTCACGTACTCCCTACGCATAGTGATCCAAAGTTACGGACATCGACAACCCCTTAGCACACGTCCCGCAGCAAAGCCCGACTCATGAAGCCCACTCATTGGTTCCCAACTGGATCCCGAGTCAAAGCTACTCATTTGGACTTTCTTTGCATATCAGGTTTTGGTCGAATTGGAGTTGGTCTTCAGAAGAGTCGTCGCGTAGTAGTAATAACATATGTACGGTTCGGTTCAGTGTTCCCCTTCTGGCCTGGTTCGGTTCGGTGTACTCTTGCTCCATCGGTTCGTTTCGGATGCCCTGTGTCTGGTTCAGTGGTTCCTTCCTCCTAGATGTCCTGATCCGATCCGGTGCTTCGCTCCAACTCCAGCTCCAAGCTAAGTCCTCCGATCCGATCCCTATGCCCTTGCCTCCGATCCGATCCCTATGCCCTTGCCTCCGATCCGATCCCTGATAGTCTCTCCGATCCGATCCCCTTTGGTTTCTCTCCGATCCGATCCTCTTTGGTTTCTCTTCGATCCGATCCCCTACCCAACTCCAATTCTAAGAAAATGGCCTTCCTTCTCGCCAAGCCCCTTATGCTAAGTTCCAATCCGAATCGAGTCCACTTGCCCAGTTCTCCTATCCGATCCGAGCCCAATTATCCGATCCGATCCGGTTCGAAACCCTACATACTTCCTGTGACTTTCCAGCGACTGTTTTACGCCATTCGACGACATTTTATACCAATCTAACATTTCTAATCAATCACAAAACATACCATACAGTCATAGCAACATAGAGAAGTGACAAACATCAAAACAACAACCATGACACGTAAAATGGATCAAACATAGCCTAAAACCCCAATTTTCCCTTAAGCATGTTTAGGCAAAACCAATGATATGATTAGCAAAACTTAATCAAATCAAACCAAACTTTTAACAAAGGTCAACAACATTATTTAAGAATTTATAAATATTTTTCCAGAATTTATTAATGTATAAATTCGCTAATCTTCACTAATTACCCTTAATTAACCGTAACTAGTGCAAAACTATGCAAATCACTCACCATGGCCACAAATAAAACCTTTAGAACTGAAACTCTATTGTTTGGGCGTGGATACCAATGTAAGACAGCAGCTCCACTACTGATTTGGCGAAGATCTTCCTTGATTTGATGTAGTTTAAGCCAAAACTTGATTAAGAAGTGATTAAGGGCCTTTTAAACTCTAATCCCAAAATTCCCCTTTAGTATTCTCCAAACTCTAACTGCCCTTTTAAACTCCTAATCCCAAAATTCCCCTTTGGGCCTAGCTGTTAATCACCCGGTTAAGCTCAATTAAGCTAATTTTCACTATCTGAAACTTGTTTCAGCCATATCTCCCAAACGGTGAGTCCGTTTGGCTAATGTGACCACTCTACAGAATTGTAAACCATCAAACAAATCTAATGAAAATGGTTGTAGGTCAAAATTCCTTTCCAGTCAAAAGTTATGGCCGAAACAGTATTACCCAGGGGCAAAACGGTCATTTAAAAATCGGGAAAAATCATGAATATGGGAAATGACCCCAATAGTCGTCTCCCAAAGTTACATGACCATACGACTTCGTGTGTAAAAGAAATAAATATTCTACGATTCTGCGATGCGTAGAATGCGGGTCGTTACATCTTGCTTCATCTTGAGTTGAGTTAACTTTTATATTTTTGCTAGAGGGTCTTTTCATACACAACACATGGCTATCATAATATTTATGCCTACTTATTTTATGCATCCAGCTCTAATAAGTGTTCTACTTCATTGAAATATTTTGCTCTAACATAATACTCCAACCCATAAAGAATTTGCATCTGAATTTTTATGTTTTATTTACAATTATAATAAAAAGTTACTTTGGACAAGGAAAAGCATGTTGCAACTGCAGAAAGAGAGGAAAGAGAAGTTGACGGGGCCTTGAGATTATATATGCCTGGATCTTCCAGCAGTAATAATGTAATTATCCTATCTCAATCATACTATATACAGAAGCAAAATTAATTTCTATTTACATTTTTCATCACAAATCCTTTGTAACCATGGAGGAGATTCTCGAGCTTTTTAACGGCGAGAGTCGTCGTCTTTGTTGGAAATAATCTTGGTTTTTTAGGAATGAATTAATTGTATGACAAATTAGTAATTGTATTAATGAGAGGAATAAATTAAGAATAAAGGAGAATTTAGAATTCCTATTTTAGAGAATCCTAGATAATGTTTTCCTAGAATACTCTAGAAAAGTGTACTGCATTATAAAAGCAATGTGATTAGGTTGATGTATGCATGAAATCTAGTTTGAAAAAAATAAATAAAATAAGCATTTCCTCCTCATACATTAATTTCTCAAAAATTCTTCTTCTTCTGAAATTTTCTAATAGTGGTATCAGAGCTACAAAATTTTCTAATAGTGGTATCAGAGCAAGGTTCAATAATCAAGGAAGATGGCAAATGAAACATCACTCTTTCAAGTTCCTTCATTGCAGAAAGATAATTATGACAATTGGAGCATCCGCATAAAGACGTTGCTTGGATCGCAAGATGCATGAGATATCGTAGAAACTAGGTATGAAGAACCCACCGATATTTCCGTCTTATCTCAAATTGAAAGGGATAATTTAAATTTTTTTTAAGAAGAAGGATCAAAAGGCTCTTACACTCATTTATCAAAGTTTGGATGGCGCTATGCTCGAGAAGATAGCCAATGCAACAAACAGTAAGGAAGCATGGGGGATTTTGGATAATGCTTTTAAAGGAATCGATAAGGTGAAGAAAATCAAACTACAAACTATGCGAGGTGAGTTTGAAGCTTTACATATGAAATCATCAGAATCAATTGATGAATATTTTTCTCGTGTTCTATCTATTGTAAATCAAATGAAAAGATACAGAGAAAAAAATTGAAGATTCTAGAATTGTCGAGAAATTCTATGATCTTTAAATTCAAAATTCGATTACATAGTTGTGGCAATTGAAGAATCTAAAGATATAGAATCCATGATTGTTGATCAATTTTTGGGTTCACTTCAAGCTCATGAAGAGAAATTAAAGAAAAAAGTCAAAGAAGAGCTATTGGAGCAAGCACTTCAAACAAAGCTCACCTTGGGAGAAAATGAAACATTTTAAAGATGGAATAAGTCATAGCCAAAGAGAAAGAGGTCGATGACAAAGATATGGAAGAGGTGGTTACAAATCTTTTAATAAAGAGGAGAGAAGCCAAAATGCATATGCTACAAGAGGTCGAGGAGGAGGAGGAAACATAAGGGGAATGGAAGGCCAAGGTATGACAAATCACAAATATAATGTTATAATTATGATAAATTTGGGCATTTTGCTTCAGAGTGTAGATCCACCTTTTACAAAATTAAAGAGAGAACAAATTATGCTGAAAAAGATGAAGAGGATTCAGCATTTTTGTTGGCACATAAAGGAGATGAAAGCAGTGACAATCATACATGGTATTTGGACTCGAGGCATATGTGTGGAAGGAGAAGCATGTTCACAGAACTTGATGAATCGGTAAATGGAAACATTCTTTTTGGAGATAACTCTAAAATTTCAGTTAAAGAAAAAGGAAATATACAAATTTGCTTAAAGAATGGAAAGAATGATTTTATTTCTAATGTTTTATGTGCCTAAATGAAGACAAATATTTTGAGTTTGGGGCAACTTTTGGAGAAAGGATATAATATACACATGAAAAATACAAACCTTTTCATAAGAAATGGTAAAGAGTATTTAATTACTAAAGTGAAGATATAAAAAAATAGAATGTTTCCATTAAATATCTCCAATAATGTTGCAAAATGCCAAAAATCATGCTATAAAGATATATCATGGCTTTAGCACTTAAGGTTTGGACATCTTAATTTTGGGAGTTTAAATTTGTTAAAAAAAAAACATGGTGAAAGGTTTGCTATCAATAAATCATGAAAATAAATTGTGTGAAGGTTGCATATTTGGAAAACAATCAAGAAAACCTTTTTCAAAACAATCAACTACAAGAGCCAAAGAACCATTAGAATTGATTCACACTGATATTTGTGGCCCCATAAAACCATGCTCACTTGGAAAAAGTAAATATTTTGCACTTTTTATTGATGATTTTAGTAGTAAAACATGGGCTCATTATCTCAAACAAAAATCAGATGTGTTTGATGCTTTTAAGAAATTCAAGGTTTTAGTAGAAAATGAAAGTGGTTATAAGATCAAAGCCATGAGATCTGATCAAGGTGGAGAATTTACATCAAAAGAATTTTAAAGGTTTTGTGAAGAAAATGGAATTCATCATCCATTGACAGTCCCATACTCCACAACAAAATGGAGTTGTAGAAAGAAAAAATAGATCTCTTCTCAACATGGCACGAAGCATGTTTAAGAGCAAAAATGTTCCAAAAGAGTTTTGAGCTAAAGCTATTGAATGCGCAGTATATTTAGCAAATCATTCTCCAACTCGAAGTGTGTTGAACAAAACGCCTGAAGAAGCATGGAGTGGTAGAAAGTCTTGTATATCCCATTTGAAAGTATTCGGGAGCATTGCATCTGCCCATGTACCGGATCAAAGACGCTCAAAGTTAGATGATAAAAGTGAAGAATATATTTTCATTGGCTATGATTCACGGTCAAAAAGATACAAGTTGTATAATCCTAATAATGACAAGGTGGTTGTTAGTCGTGATGTGGAGTTTGATAAAGAAAGTGCTTGGAATTGGAACGAAAAAGAAGATGATTACAAATTCTTTCCACTTTATGAAGAGGAGTGCAATGATGTTGTGGAAGAAGAGACCATTAGTCCTATACCACCATCCCCTTCAACCATCCATCAAGGATATTCGCTTGAAGAAAGCTCAAATGAAAGACCACCACAAATGCAATCCTTGCAAGAATTATATGAGGTAACAACAATTTTTGATGATACTATATTACTTTGTCTTTCTGGAGATCGTGAACCAATAGGCTATGAAGAAGCAAAACAAGACAAAGATGGGGGAAAACTATAGATAAAAGACACAAAGCTACTAGTGCAAAATGGGTGTACAAAGTGAAGAAGAATGCTAAACGAGGAGTTGAAAGATACAAATCGAGGTTAGTGGCTAAAGGATACAAGCAAAGAGTAGCTACTCAAAACAAATTGAAAATACATCAAATAGATGTGAAACCTGCTTTCCTAAATGGTAAATTAAATTGGAGGAGGAAGTTTATTTGGAGCAACCGTTCGGTTGTAAAGTTAAAGGACAAAGTCTTAGAATTGAAGAAGATGCTGTATGGTTTGGAAAAGCCAAGCTTACGGAGGATGTTGGAAATAATCTTGGTTTTATAGGAATAAATTAATTGTATGATAAATTAGTAATTGTATTAATGAGAGGAATAAATTAAGAATAAAGAAAAATTTAGAATTCCTGATTTACAGAATTCTAGATAATGTTTTTTCTAGAATACTCAGAAGTATACTGCATTATAAAAGCAATGTAATCAGACTGATGTATGCATGAAATCAAGTTTGAAGAAAATAAATAAAATAAGCATTTCCTCCTCCTACATTATTTTCTCAAAAATTCTTTCTTCTGAGGTTTTCTATTAGTGGTATTGAAGCTACAAAATTTTCTAAGTCTTCCTCTTTATTTTCCGTGTAATTTTCTCAGTTCTGATCTCTCTTTTATGTCAAGCGGTTGCGCTTTTTCTACTTTCTATCGGCGCCCTAGGCGTTGAGATATCGGTTGAGAATTCAGTCGCACTCAGTCGCCTGAAAAACAAGGCCCGTGGCTTCATCTGGAATACTGCTTGGAGCAGTTACCCTTCCTACAGTTGTGTTATCACGACTGATTCAGATGTCAAGGATTTCTCCTTGGAATGGCATGCAACAAAAGGGAGTGCAAACTTGAACAAATAATACTGGTCAGCTTTTGTGGGTTGTGCGAGTGTACTTATCTTTGTCCATGGAGAATTGCTAAAATCATCTAAAACTACTTCATCCCCGCATCTGTGGAAATCCAAAGCTTCGAGATATGCCATATTTTCCACAGCCTTCCTCACAGTGATCTTCTATTTTTCTTCAACAAGACAATCTTCCAATGGATGCTATCTTTCCTAAGTTTATTATGGGCATGCAACTGTTTTGCTCATCCACCATATTCATCAAACGTTTCCATCTTGTGCTTCAATAGGTGAATCACTCCTCGTATCAAGTGGTCTATTTCTCTTTTTTGGGGATATATTTACTCATACTTTATCAAAGATTGTGTCATATTTGTTGCCTTCCCTGCTTAACTTCCTCAAATTTAGCAATAGATATGAAAGAAGCATAGTCATCCAGATTGTAATATCAGGTCTTTTCCTTTTGGCATAGCTTACAAACACGCTTTTCAAGTTTTCTTCTGTTCAGCAACCTCAAAAGAATCAAGGGCGAGTGGAATTTGTATTATGTTTTATATTTGTCTTGTTACCGCGTTAACTATGATAGCTTCCATATGGATGTACTACGTAAGGGACTTCCACTTGCAGCCTGTCATTTGAGTGATTAATTTTGTTTTCTCTGAATCATGGAAAATATCGGCCCATCTGTTTGTACTGGATATCAGTTATATGCGCCTCTGTTTTCAAGTTTTACCGAATATCCAAAAGCAGTAAAACTGAGAGATTTCTTCTGCGGAAGTACTACCATTTGATGGCTGTATTTATGTTAGTGCCTGCTCCTCTTGCAGCCGAGTTTCTTGATCAGTTTATGAATGCGTTCAATGATCACCGTGACTCAGAAATTCTTATTGTCAGTCACTTCTCCCTCTTTGTGGGTTGTGCTCTTCCACAGTAGATGTCATTTGGATATAATGATCGACCTCTTGCCCCTTTTGCTGAGATATTAAGGTGGCGTTTGGTTTGTTTTCCATTTTGCATTTTGAATTTTCAACGCTAGCTATACAAAATAGAGAGAGTAAGAGTACGACGAAAGGGATGGAAGGAACATGGAGGGGACCACGGAGAGGTTGGAGGACGACGGAGAGGTTGGATTGTGTGCCGTTTATTCGTTGTTTCCGAAAACATAAAAAATAAGAAAAGGTTGTTTTTCGTTTTATGTGTTAACATCATTTTCTAAAACGACAATTTTCCATGGTTTATGTCCGTCTTTTGCAATTTTGTATTGATGAAAATCGAAAACTAAGAAGGGTGAACCAAACGCACCCTAAGCTTAGGGATTGGTGACACCATGGCATCAGTGGTTGGCCACAAGATGGAGCACATCTGGCAAAAAAATCAATTGAAGGGACTGCTGCCGGCATTACATCAGTCTTGGCTGCTTGCTCCTTTCTCCTACCTTATTTAGCATCTAGTGGTTTTATTCTCTCCCAGCATTGGTTGTCATTATCAGTGGCGGTTACAGTTAGTGGTTTATTAGAGGCATACGCTGCACAGCTTGACATAGCTTTCATCCCTCTTGTCTTTTACAGCCTGCTATGCCTTGGGTTGTAATCTCAGTCACAGCCGGCACTTCACAGTCCAGACTACTTTAGAACCAAATATGATATCAAAGATTCACCCATGACATTCGAACATAGTCGTTAGCTAATTAAGTCTCTGGTGTCCACTGCATTGAGCCTCTTCATAAGGTATGTGCTAATACTGTGATACGACTATGGTTCGGGTAGGAGATAAAGGGTTGAACGAGAAGAAAAATAAGGAGATGAAGAAGATAAAGAGAAGACAGTGGAGAGCTGAGAGAGAATTTCAGCAAATAATTTCTTTTTCCATCCTCTTTCATTCGGTTTGCTGGTGCCACATACCTTCCGCACACTTCATTTTCGGGCCTACAAGCATTAGTGCATATATAAAGTAATTTTTCTAACAACTTTTGACACGTGGTCAGCTAGGCATCATTGCCTACAACAAATAATAGAAAAACAAAATGTAAAAGCACACTACAAATCTCTAACCAACTTGCAGCACCATTTGCTTCTTAGTCCAGAAACTCTTTTTAGGTAATTGTATCAATCTCCTATGCATCATCTTGTGCTGATGAATGATATATCCGTATCACACTGTTGCACATTTCATTGTTGTAACTCATTAAATTCATTTCACTCATCCATAAAAAATTATAATCCTTTGTGTTTGTTCTTTCTATCTGTATCTTGTATTGTTAATTTGTCATAATACCATCAGAAACCAATTTTCTATCTATTATCAATCAAGCCTATGCCAACCATTTATCTTTAAAATGATGTATTTTCCAAATGGCATGAGGTAATAACTCTAGAAAGCAATGTTTCTTTGCCGACCTTTTTTTGCTTCTTCAAGGAGAAACATTTTCCTTGTTATAACAAGGAGTTGACATTCAGGATTTTTTTTTTATAAATGTGATGCTCCATATTGCCTTAGCCTTGCAGGCAGCAAAGTTTTTTATTTTTTAAAATTCCTTTTCTAACTATGAATGACCAAAAAAAAAAAATCATCTTGGTTTCTACTGGTTCTGCTTAGGTTTAATATGCTGATAAGTCGTTAGTACAAAATACCTGCTATTTATTTTGCTACCCCTTGCAATGACACTCTTATGTGTATCTGTTGTTTTTATTCGTCAAATTAATGAGTAAAGGGAGGGAACTTGAACAACTTTTTTAAATGTCATTGCAGCAACCTTCTACTGTTTCTTGGTGGCAGCATGATCATCGTTATATTGATCAATCCATTTAGTTTGTAGCTTATCTATCATTACTAAAATAGTAAAAGCTCCACAGGACATTGCCTACCTTCTTGACACTTAAGAATTTTGAGGGATTGCACTTTGGGATTGTTCTTTAATTTATAACTTGGACATGATTCAGGTTTGGCATCCTTCGTGGTTGGAAAGGTTGATCAAACTCTTAGCTGGAAGGTACTACATCTCATTTTCCTTTTGAAAGTTTGTTTTTTCTATTATATGCATCAAATGTTCTATTTACCACGTTCTTTTTTTAATATACCTGCAGGTTATAAAACTGCTTATGTTTTACTAATAATCCTGCTGTATGAATAAGTGTCACAATGTAAACTTACTTATACATGGTGAATGTTTTACTTTATTTTACATCAAATAAGTTACACATTCTTTTTAGCATTCTAAGTTTTGCCTCTAATGTGAGGCCATAGGCAATGCTAACGTTTATATGAACCTCTAATGTAAGACCATTCTTTTTATTAGATTTCTATTAGGATTTATGATCATTCTAAGTTTAACGATGAATTATCTTGTGAAACCATCATGAGAACTTTAAACCTTGATTAGATTGAATTAGATAACTTTTGGCTTCGATGCTATTTCATAATGTCGGGATGCAATCAAATTTAAAAAAGTAAAATTTGCTCCTTTCTGATTTGATATGATGCATGCAAACCTACTCGGTGTGAAATAAGTTAGGACCTATAGGTTTATTTTTATTTGGAAACTTACTACATGTTTAAATGCATAGTAACAGTAATCCCTTACATAAGTGCGTTATGTTTTTTGTTTGTAATTTTCTTTTATCCTTTTGGTTTCTTTTACTTTGTCTATATGTGATTTAACAATTACTAACACATTGATTGTTTATTTGACATTAACAAGGCCATTAATGTTCATGTTACGCAGAAACTATCAGAAGCAAAGCAAGATTAATTTGATCGTTTGTATGTTTTGGAAGTAACTTGTAATTAATGTAAAAATGTATGACATATTACGCGTGGACATGGAAAAATTGATAAAACAATATGTATGAAATACTAAGGTAGTGTTTGGTTTACCATTTTAAGTTTTGAGTTTTCGTCCATACAAAAATTTGCATGATGCATGTATATTACGGAAAATAGCCATTTTTGATAACAAAGTTAACATACAGAATAAAAAATAACTTCTATTTATTTTTTATGTTTCGAGAAATAAGAGAAACACGAAGAGCAATTCTCTCTTCCTTGATTGATATATCCCCTCCGCGGTTGCCTCCATCTTTCTTTCATTCTATCAATCCTCCTTTCGCACTTTTAATGTTTTGTAATTAATTTTAAAAACTCAAAACCCAAAACTTATTTTTAACCAAACGCTACCTAAGTAGTTTGGATGATATGCATAAATATTATGTCATAATTTATAAGTTTGCTTGCGAAAATTTATCATGTTTATATATAGATAAGAAATGTTTGTGTATTTATACATGTAAAAATTCTATTGAATAAAAAACGCTATATAAAGAGATTGGAAATTTTATGTTATATCGGAATAAACGCTATAGAAACACGTAAGAAACACTAATAACTATAAGAACAAACGCTATGGAAATATCACAATAACGCTATAGAAACATACATACAAACTTTATAAAAAATCAGTATACTTTATAGCGTTTTTGTTTGATAGCAAATAAAAACGCTAATAAAAGTCATCTTTCATAGTGTTTTATTTCTACTATTTAAAGTAGCGAGCTGTGTAATTCATCAACAGAAATCTTGTCGATATCCTTTGACTCCTCAATTGAGCACACGACATAATTGAAATTCTCCGTCAACGTTCGAAGAATTTTCTCAGCTATTTTCACATCCTCCATATTCTCTCCACAATTTCTCATATCATTAGTTGTGACTATGACTCTCCCGAAATAATCTGTCACCGTCTCTCCCGTCTTCATCTTCAGCGTTTCAAACACCCTTCTCAGCCTCTGCAATTGAGCGCGCTTTACTCTATCATTACCTTGGTACTTGACTTTCATGGAATCCCAAAGTTGTTTTACCGTCGCCTTTTGCGTGATTGTTTTCAGAATAGACTTGTCAATGGACTGAAACAAATAATTCTTTGCCCTCAAGTCCTTCAGCTTTGCTTCCTCCAACTTCTTCTGTTGTGCTGCCGACAACACTTCATCGGATCCAGGTTCTTTGTAGCCTGGTTGAATCACACTCCAATACTCCTTTGAACGCAACAGATTCTACATGAGTAAACTCCAATGACCATAGTCTCCAAATTTTGGCATACATGGAAAATTGAAATTACTAGATTCAGCATCCATTTCTCACTTGTTTTTTCTTTGCTCACTCTTGCACACTTTCTCACTTGTATTTCACTCCTTCAGATCCCTTTTGAGAGGGCTCTGATACCACATTGTAAAAACAATACTTGCAAATTTATAGGAGGATATTTTCTGATACTTTAAACTGAAATAGAAAATGGCTTTTAAATAGCCTTACAACAAACTAACAAAAAAGGAGAAACCAGGACAATCAAAGCAAAAAATTAACGTGGCCTATTGATAATGATATCATTAATGATATTTAATATCATTAATGATAATTATGTCAATCCTTATCACCTATAATTTAGCCTTATTGACCGAAACTACCAAAACAAATGCAACACTAACAATGCCTTATTCTTAGAAATTTATTCAATTCCAACAATTTTCTACTTGGATTTTATGGAAATGACCCGTTTGTGATGTGTTTCCTAAAATTGCTGAAAGATTTTCATCCATTTATTTTAAAAAAGTCTATTTACCTATAAACATTTATAAATGTTAATTGGATACATATGATTTAATGTTAGATTGCAATCCTAGAGAATCATTATTTTATGAACTAGAATTAAAAATAATTGCATTGTAAGAATAATCTTTATTCTAAGTATGATACGATTTCTTTGGGATAATTCAATTTCATTCCATTAATGCAATTGTATCATATATTATACTGTGAAAACTCGATAGGTTTAAACCCTCATAAAATGGTTAAATCCTTTATGATAATTCATTGGTTTATAATGAATGCTAGATTGCATTTGACATGTCATGATCAAAATCTTTGCATTCATTTCCAAACCTCAACAGAAAAAACTCGGAAAGGCGATTCATCTTACCAAATACAACATTTCATGTTATTTAAACTTCGAAAAAAGTTTCTGCCACTTAATATACTTGCAAGGAATTATAGGTGTTAATTCAAACACTTATTATTTTCATTGTTATGCCACATAAAGAATATTGAAGCTCTCAAAGTAAGGTAAATTCAAGCTTGAATTTTCTGCTCTTGTATTAAATTTATTATTAATGCTCTTTAATCGAGTAAGCTTGTATTATCTTTTTGGTTTTCCAAAATGGCATTGTGGACTATTAGATGTTTTTCTGTTTATGTACATTTTTAGAATCTAGTTTGGGTATGGCGAAGTTTAAGGAAAACTAAAGTAGGAGAAAAATGTAGACACAACTGCATTAATGGTGGATCTACAAGTTTACAAAATATCATGCTTATGCATCCAACCATATCATTAGAAATTTTATTGGGTGTCTCTGTCGAGATTAGGCGCAGCGGAAGCCAAACTCAACACACACAACAACTCAGTATAATGCACAGATTAACATAGGCAGCAAAATAGAGAACACACAGGTTTTAACGTGGTTCGGTAATAGCCTACGTCCACGGGCAAAGAGAGTGATTTATTACCTCACAATGGAGAACACACAAGAACATACACAAAGCTTTCACAGTGTAACGACCCGTGTTTTTTGCCGTCAAATATTTAATTTAATTTATTTATTTTAAATATTATATTGGGAATATTAATGGAATTTAATATTTAATTCGTTATTAAAAACGTAGTTGAATGTTATAATATAAATCGAGCTTGAAAATGGCGTGCAGTTCGTAAAATCGAGTTTTGAACTTCAACTGAACATACAGAGTCCGATATAAGTCGGATTTCTGTGAAACAAGAAACGTTGGGAGCGTGTTGACGATAGCTTTCATATGAAAGAGAAAAATCCAGATTCCGTGTTATTGGTTGCGGGTTATGGCTAAATCAAATTTTGAAAAAAAAACGCTGTGGAAATCGTTATTTAAAATATCGACCTTTAAAATGGTCATTTTGCAAATGATCTCGAATTTTGATGAAATCAGTTTCATTGGGACCGTATCGTTGAATTATTGTAAGAAAATCAAAATGGCGTGGTAAACCAATGTCGTATGTGGCCACGGTAGCCGTAAACGTCCGTTCAATTTCTATAGCGTGTATTCAAATGAATCGAGAGATATTTGGGTGTAACTTGAGCAGACGATCAAACTAGACCACGAAACCAGTCCCGTTGAGTTCGTATCGTCGATTAAAGACAGGATATGTATATAATTTGTTATTTTTAGAGACCGGAAAATTTGGTGTTGAAAAGGGTAGTGCGGTGCGCGGTAAAAAACAGCCTACCGGGCAAACAGTCTCAGAATGCGACGAAACTAGTGCCGTTGGGTTCGTATTGAAAAGTTATTGTAAGATTTGAAAGTTTCAAGTTGATTTGATTTATCTGGTGACCGTGGAAAAATTAAACGCGTGTTCATTTCTGGTTTTATAAAGGAAAATTTTTCATACGACCTCGGATTTCGACGAAACTTGTCCCATTAGATCCGGAATATCTTTTTACACCAGGATTAGCCTTTTTATCAGTAGACAGAAATTGTTTGTGGAGGTTTTTATCAATTACTTTACTACGAAGTTTCGTTAATAATAAATTATTAAATTTCACGCCTACCCCTATCATCACGAGTCACCCTAAACATTTGTACACTGCAGCCTATACTCTTTTCTTCTCCTGCCATTCGCACATGCAATCTCTCACATTTTTCTTCTTTTGTACAGACCACCACATGCTACTCTTACCCCCCTCTTCCTTCCTGTATACCTAGCCCGTTAACTCAATCACATCTCTCCATCAAACAAAAGGGAAAAACTCATCTCAGTTTTGGAAAGAGAGAAGGACAGTAGAGCAGTGCTATAGCTCACAGCTAAGCTAGCTACCCTTCAATGCCTTGCGTTCCAAACAAATTGAGCCGTGATGACCAAGGAGCTTCTTTCTTATAAATACGCTTTATCATCAGGTTCATTTCACCCACTTCACTAATAAAAAAAAACGCAACTGTATATAATTCAGAGGTGGAGTAGTTGCGTCCCATGCAGCAGGCATGGGCTGTTCACAGTGCATGAGGCCGAGAGTGGGGCTGAAGTGCGGTGGCATGGTGTATGCAAGGCGTTTTGCATTGGAAGTTGAATGCAGTGGGAATTGGGGACCGGAGCTGTGTACAGAGGACGAGTAGAAGCAAGAAGGCAGTGGGATGGACGTTGAAACTGGCGTGCGTGATGGACTGTGTGTGATTCATGGGAATCAGTTCGGCCGTGTGTTCCTTTTCAAAACAATGAGAAACAAAACGAGTTGGCAGGTTGTATACAAAAAAAGACAAGTAGAAAATGGAAACAAATGGGAAATAAGAAAAAGAACGGAGCAGTTGAAAGGGGGCTATGGACGGAATAATACGGGAAGGTCTTGGTTTGTTTAAACGCTGAAAAGGAATCACGAGAGCAGCGTTGGCTAAGGGTTTGGTGCCTGGAACTAAGACAAGAAGAAGAGCGAAAGGAAGAACGAAACTGTATTGGTGAATGTTGGGTTGAAAGCTGCGAACTGGTGACGGGTTCGAGTAGAAAACAGTGCATAACGAAGAGACAGTTTGGCCATTCAGTTGAAAAAAAAGCAATAAGCCGAACTGGAAGGAGACAAAACGTAAGGAAGTAAAGAAGGGATCGGAACAACAGTATGAAGGGAGCCCAAAATGAGAAGAAGAGGAAGACGTTGGTGCCGGGTTTGATTCTTCTTCTAAACGTAAAACTAACCTAGTTATAAATGTTTAAGTACAAAACATAATTAACTAGTTTAATTAATTAAATTAAAATGTATTAACTTGATATGTGATTTTTCCAGGCAAGAGGGTAAACGCCACTGAACAAAAGGAAGCAACGAAAGGATCAACCAACCTTTGTCTTGAGCCATAAATTTGTCTATATAAAACATGATTAAGAAATGTTATTTAATAATTTAATTATATTAACTTAGAACATTAATTTGTTGATTGTGCAGAAACAAAGATGTAATGAGCAGCGGAAAGGAACTACTGTCAGCCCAGTATTCCAACAGTAACTGACCGATAATTTATAACGTAATTAGTTATACTAATTATATAATTAATAAAATAATTAAGGAATTGCTTAGTATCATTAAATCATGATAACTATATTGTAAATATCTTTTATTCTACGGACAGATTCGAACACCACAAACTACTTTGGAGCCGTAGCGATGAAACTAAGTTTGGAACAATCTGGACACGGTCTGAATCAACTGAAACGAACCGTTAAAACCGCAGAATCAAATCAAAGTGAGTTAAACTCACTCAGTTTTCCCCATTTATATTTTTATATAAATTGGATTTTTATATTGTGTGCTCTGTTTGTTTTGGTTGACTGTTTGCCAGTATATATTTATTTGTTGATTAAACTGATGAAATTAAACTGTGTTTAATTTCAGTGAAATACCAAATCGTTATTTTTAACGATTGGTTCCAATAAAGGTAATTTACCTTGGTTGGTCACGGTTATTTATAAACGTGTTTTAAATTGTTGAATTGTTTGAATTGCTTGTGGTTAAATGGTCGTTATTTAGTTTATCAGTTAAACAAAACTGAACAGTCTGATTTGAGATAACCATTTGAATACAGGGCAGAACAGGTTGGAGGGATCCAACCGGATTCCTCAAAATGTATTATTTGTTTTCATATTATCATATATGAACTAATCTGTTTGTGTGATTGATTTGATGGTTGATTATTGATTGAATATTCAACGCCTGTTTGATTTAAACCAATGGGTGATATTGGTTAAGTATTTGGCAGAGTATGGCCTTTAAAATCAATCGATTTATAGACCGTGATTCACCGTCAGGCGAGCCGATAGAACTGAAGTTATAAAATTTATTTTATAACTGAAGTTGAGTTTGAAATATATCATTTGAATAAAAGTTATTAAAGTGAAATAGATATTTTATTAACTTCAGACTTTGGTTGGTTACTAATTTAGTTTACAAAGTAAACGCTGATGTTAATCAGAGAATAAGGAAATGAATCGAATGGTTAAACTTTGATAATTGTTTTGTAAAGAAACAATTAATGAAATTATTTGAATTAATTATATTTTTAATTAATTTAAAGTGGGGTTTTATTTAGAATTGATTAAAGAGATAATCGAGTTTGAGTTAATTAAATCGTCCAGTTTGAATTGAAATTGATTATCAAATTGATGTGTTTCGTTGAAAGTAGTTAAATGAATACTGTTTAAATGTAAATAAGGTTTTTAAAATAAAGAAAAAGATTTGCTATTTATTTTAATAAGTAAAGACAATTAACTACTAATGTAGTTAATGATTGAGATAAATTATTACTTTGATTAATAATAATTTAGAAAATTACTTTTCAAAAGTAATCAAAGTAAAATGAAATCAAAGAGATGGTGAAAGTAGTTTATGGGTGGGGTTATATTTAAAACCCCAATTTTTATAATGAAGTTATAAAGAGAAGTGGAAGCGAATACGAGAGAGTAAGTTAGATGGATGCTTAATATTTGAATTAAGTCGAAGGGAATCAAGATAAAGGGTTATATAAAACCAGGGTTATGCAAATGAGATTTTGAGTGTAAAAGCGTTGATATTATATTAACGTTATTTGGAATTGAAATCAAGTAAAAAGGGGAGAATTTAAATGGGATTTCCAAAGTGGGAAATGGTCGAGTAGATTTGAAGGGAGATTGAAATAAGTGAGGCTGGTTAAAAAAGTGGGTTATAAAATTTTATAACCTAATCCAAGTTATGATGGAAAGTGTTTTTGAGATGGAAATGGAATATTGGGTTTTGATTACAACTGATATTTATTTGAAGATATGAACGTTGTTGATCAAGGTCTGAGAGGTAATTAAAATACCCCAACTCGATCGACATCAGGATTATCTGAAGATGATATTAGTTGGTAATCGTAAGAGATGTCAGCGATAAGAATTCGATTATCGTATTTTAAAATATTAAAAGAATTAGAAGTTTTAATTTAACAAAAGAAAATCAGTTTGTTAAAGGCCACGTGATGCCGAATACTGAACCAATGAACTCATTGGATTGTCATGATTGAAACACTGTATATTTTGATAGTTAAAACACCGACTATCAAACCCGCCCAATACGATTGTTGGTATGGAAAGACCGGGATCGAATTTATATTCGAAAACCATTCCGACCAACAAATACGTGAAGATACCAGAAGATGGTCGAGATGGAGCATTGAAGACCATGGATTTTCATAAACGGAAGAACCACTAATCTTCTCTGCCTGGCAAGTAGAGATAAGCTGTGATTCTGTCGTGGTTGGAATCTACGGGTTGCAAGGACTTCTCGCTACTGATCCATGGGGTGATTCCTATATTGGATGCGGTAGGAGAGTGCCTTCGGTTCATCCTGTTCCTGGATGAACTGTATGGACGGGTGTCTGACAGAGTATTTCCAAAGGGTCACGTACGTTGATTTCTTCAAACGTGCTATGGTTGTTGGCGGGGAAATTGCCGTTCTCTTAGCTTCCAGCTAGAGTACTTTTGTGGATATCAATTAGTGATATCTGACGGATCTGACGATGTGGCATTCAAAGTAAATGGCGACCAGATGTCAAGAGTTAATTCTGGCCTCAAGCCTCATCAACCGGGAAATGACAAAAATCGGGCAGGCAGCATGGCTATGTGGGTCGCTCCCATTAGGGTGTATAATCACCTATCTAGAGAAGTTCCTATTTGTCCTTAAATCTATGTTTCGATGCTGTTCCTTTTCGGGAGACGGTTGCTGATCCCAACCGTCGGTGATATACATTCGATACACTCAAGCGAAATGAGTGGTCGGTCATGTGAGGGCCGGGTTGCAAGACGTTCTTGTTGAACCCAGTGTATTCGTCTCTAGAGATACACTATCGGCAGGTGGTCCCATACCTGGTCATAGTTGGAATCCAATCTCCAATAAGCGCCCGCGGTTTTCGTTTGTATACTATATATGTAGAGCGTGAGATGCAAGCGTTCTACTAGATTTCTATTTACTTGTATTTAGACATTATTATAATATCAGACAAAATATTGGTTTCAAAAATGTTTTGGGTTATCGTAAGGTAAAAACCGTCCGTGTTTATGTGTGGATTTGGTCTTACGATTATCCTTTTCTTTTGAAAAGATTTTGAACTTTAAAATCATGATTGGATGATTCACCCTTATTACTGTGCGAATTTATCTCACTCTGGTTCACCAGACTGATCCGGTGTTTTGTAAATGCTCGGGTTAGGCCGGGTTGTACAGGTTTAGGTTATCGACTGCTATGAAGAGACGAGCTGGAAGAGTCCAGACGTATGATATTACTACTATTCCGCTGTGTGTTGTATATGGGAACAGGCTATTTTAACTGTCCCATGGCATGATGTACTCTGATACTGTAAGTATTTTAAAGCTTTCAATAAAGATTATTTCTGTATTATATTTTGTTCCGCTGTGATGTGAGACTCTGTGTTGTGTTGGTTCTTCTTCTTCTTCTATTCTAATATTTCTTTCTTTCTTATCTCACCCTCTAAATTTCTTTCTAATAACTATCCAGTGTTTCGGTGCTTGGAGGATCGACATGAGATACAGTAGAGGTATTTATGTTGATTTTCGAGGCCGAAATCCCTGGGTCGTTACAGTGGTATCAGAGCAGAAGGTTAAGTAATTACCTTGGCTCTGTGGCATGACTCAGTAGAGATGGGGTTAGCAATACCCTAGATTGAGTTTGAGTGTATATATACGAGTGAACATATTTGTAGATTTTATAAAAATTTGTTTTGTATTGTGGAGATTTATTTGTTTGAGCTGTCTGTGAGTTCTGGTCGATCAGTTTGATCCACTGTATCGATAGTGATTACCAAACGCTCAAATACGATAAACCGACGCAGTATGTTTTGAAAGAGGATAAATGAATTAATTTTACCCAAATGATATTTTTATATAAAAGAATGATTAATATTTGAAGTATTATAGTATATTGGATGTGTGGTTGATTATAATTGAAATGGTTATATAAATAACCAATTAGAATTCGTATAATATAAAAGTAGATTAATTGAATCTGAATTAAATCATAATTAGAATTAAAAATGCTGAAAACTGGGAAAAATGTTCAAAATGAATGTGTTTAAGATATGAGTTTTGAAAGGTGATATAGTATTGAACTCACTTTGATCCCTGGGAAATAACTCTGATGATGCAGGCCACATCATCAGTGTTCATTTTCGAGTTCTATGTGACGGATTACTACCAAAGATTTTGTTTTGAGAAAAACAAGTTGTTTTGAATTCTGAAAAGGAGTATTTGAGTTTTGCAAGAGCTAAACTGTTTAAAAACTACCAGGGAAATTGTTTGAATAAAGGAAAATTTTAATAGAAATTTGTGAAAGCAAATATAAATTGAATTGAAACCAATTAACTGGAAATTAGATCGAGATATGATATATCAAGTAGAATCAGATTTTTGGATTGTGAGACAGGGATCTGAAATGGTGCTGAACTGGTAAGTTAAGAGTTGGAATTGAAATTGGATGGAAATTGAGATCTGGTTTGGACGCGTAAAGGATTTGGTTTGAGGATAAAATTGGAATTCTGTTTGGGAATACATTTGTAAATGCTGATAGGGCAGCAGATGGAAGGGATATAATGATATGCCCGACAAAAAGGTACACGTTTATTTTATATGGAATTGATGATTTTTGAGCCTATTTGGCAAGCCGCATGGCTGTTTATTTTCTTTTGGATTGGAGAAGGCCTAGAAAGGCGAGTTGTAGTTGTACCGATTGAGCCGTACAGAGGAGGTGCTGGCGAAATTTTTCGGAAATTTAAAGTGTTAGAAAATTTTCAATATTTTTGAAATTATCTATATATAGTATTAAAATTGGTTTCCAATTTAAAATAAATTGGATTTGGAAGTTAGTGGGTTTATAACGTTCTTTCTTACCTTAGCAATTTCGAGGACGAAATTATTTTTAAGGGGGGAAGAATGTAACGACCCGTGTTTTTGGCCGTCAAATATTTAATTTAATTTATTTATTTTAAATATTATATTGGGAATATTAATGGAATTTAATATTTAATTCGTTATTAAAAACGTAGTTGAATGTTATAATATAAATCGAGCTTGAAAATGGCGTGCAGTTCGTAAAATCGAGTTTTGAACTTCAACTGAACATACAGAGTCCGATATAAGTCGGATTTCTGTGAAACAAGAAACGTTGGGAGCGTGTTGACGATAGCTTTCATATGAAAGAGAAAAATCCAGATTCCGTGTTATTGGTTGCGGGTTATGGCTAAATCAAATTTTGAAAAAAAAACGCTGTGGAAATCGTTATTTAAAATATCGACCTTTAAAATGGTCATTTTGCAAATGATCTCGGATTTTGATGAAGTCAGTTTCATTGGGACCGTATCGTTGAATTATTGTAAGAAAATCAAAATGGCGTGGTAAACCAACGTCGTATGTGGCCACGGTAGCCGTAAACGTCCGTTCAATTTCTATAGCGTGTATTTAAATGAATCGAGAGATATTTGGGTGTAACTTGAGCAGACGATCAAACTAGACCACGAAACCAGTCCCGTTGAGTTCGTATCGTCGATTAAAGACAGGATATGTATATAATTTGTTATTTTTAGAGACCGGAAAATTTGGTGTTAAAAAGGGTAGTGCGGTGCGCGGTAAAAAACAGCCTACCGGGCAAACAGTCTCAGAATGCGACGAAACTAGTGTCGTTGGGTTCGTATTGAAAAGTTATTGTAAGATTTGAAAGTTTCAAGTTGATTTGATTTATCTGGTGACCGTGGAAAAATTAAACACGTGTTCATTTCTGGTTTTATAAAGGAAAAATTTTCATACGACCTCGGATTTCGACGAAACTTGTCCTATTAGATCCGAAATATCTTTTTACACCAGGATTAGCCTTTTTATCAGTAGACAGAAATTGTTTGTGGAGGTTTTTATCAATTACTTTACTGCGAAGTTTCGTTAATAATAAATTATTAAATTTCACGCCTACCCCTATCATCACGAGTCACCCTAAACATTTGTACACTGCAGCCTATACTCTTTTCTTCTCCTGCCATTCGCACATGCAATCTCTCACATTTTTCTTCTTTTGTACAGACCACCACATGCTACTCTTACCCCCCTCTTCCTTCCTGTATACCTAGCCCGTTAACTCAATCACATCTCTCCATCAAACGAAAGGGAAAAACTCATCTCAGTTTTGGAAAGAGAGAAGGACAGTAGAGCAGTGCTATAGCTCACAGCTAAGCTAGCTACCCTTCAATGCCTTGCGTTCCAAACAAATTGAGCCGTGATGACCAAGGAGCTTCTTTCTTATAAATACGCTTTATCATCGAGTTCATTTCACCCACTTCACTAATAAAAAAAACGCAACTGTATATAATTCAGAGCTGGAGTAGTTGCGTCCCATGCAGCAGGCATGGGTTGTTCACAGTGCATGAGGCCGAGAGTGGGGCTGAAGTGCGGTGGCATGGTGTATGCAAGGCGTTTTGCATTGGAAGTTGAATGCAGTGGGAATTGGGGACCGGAGCTGTGTACAGAGGACGAGTAGAAGCAAGAAGGCAGTGGGATGGACGTTGAAACTGGCGTGCGTGATGGACTGTGTGTGATTCATGGGAATCAGTTCGGCCGTGTGTTCCTTTTCAAAACAATGAGAAACAAAACGAGTTGGCAGCTTGTATACAAAAAAAAGACAAGTAGAAAATGGAAACAAATGGGAAATAAGAAAAAGAACGGAGCAGATGAAAGGGGGCTATGGACGGAATAATACGGGAAGGTCTTGGTTTGTTTAAACGCTGAAAAGGAATCACGAGAGCAGCGTTGGCTAAGGGTTTGGTGCCTGGAACTAAGACAAGAAGAAGAGCGAAAGGAAGAACGAAACTGTATTGGTGAATGTTGGGTTGAAAGCTGCGAACTGGTGACGGGTTCGAGTAGAAAACAGTGCATAACGAAGAGACAGTTTGGCCATTCAGTTGAAAAAAAAAGCAATAAGCCGAACTGGAAGGAGACAGAACGTGAGGAAGTAAAGAAGGGATCGAAACAACAGTATGAAGGGAGCCCAAAATGAGAAGAAGAGGAAGACGTTGGTGCCGGGTTTGATTCTTCTTCTAAACGTAAAACTAACCTAGTTATAAATGTTTAAGTACAAAACATAATTAACTAGTTTAATTAAATTAAATTGTATTAACTTGATATGTGATTTTTCCAGGCAAGAGGGTAAACGCCACTGAACAAAAGGAAGCAACGAAAGGATCAACCAACCTTTGTCTTGAGCCGTAAATTTGTCTATATAAAACATGATTAAGAAATGTTATTTAATAATTTAATTATATTAACTTAGAACATTAATTTGTTGATTGTGCAGAAACAAAGATGTAATGAGCAGCGGAAAGGAACTACTGTCAGCCCAGTGTTCCAACAGTAACTGACCGATAATTTATAACGTAATTAGTTATACTAATTATATAATTAATAAAATAATTAAGGAATTGCTTAGTATAATTAAATCATGATAACTATATTGTAAATATCTTTTATTCTACGGACAGATTCGAACACCACAAACTACTTTGGAGCCGTAGCGATGAAACTAAGTTTGGAACAATCTGGACACGGTCTGAATCAACTGAAACGAACCGTTAAAACCGCAGAATCAAATCAAAGTGAGTTAAACTCACTCAGTTTTCCCCATTTATATTTTTATATAAATTGGATTTTTATATTGTGTGCTCTGTTTGTTTTGGTTGACTGTTTGCCAGTATATATTTATTTGTTGATTAAACTGATGAAATTAAACTGTGTTTAATTTCAGTGAAATACCAAATCGTTATTTTTAACGATTGGTTCCAATAAAGGTAATTTACCTTGGTTGGTCACGGTTATTTATAAACGTGTTTTAAATTGTTGAATTGTTTGAATTGCTTGTGGTTAAATGGTCGTTATTTAGTTTATCAGTTAAACAAAACTGAACAGTCTGATTTGAGATAACCATTTGAATACAGGGCAGAACAGGTTGGAGGGATCCAACCGGATTCCTCAAAATGTATTATTTGTTTTCATATTATCATATATGAACTAATATGTTTGTGTGATTGATTTGATGGTTGATTATTGATTGAATATTCAACGCCTGTTTGATTTAAACCAATGGGTGATATTGGTTAAGTATTTGGCAGAGTATGGCCTTTAAAATCAATCGATTTATAGACCGTGATTCACCGTCAGGTGAGCCGATAGAACTGAAGTTATAAAATTTATTTTATAACTGAAGTTGAGTTTGAAATATATCATTTGAATAAAAGTTATTAAAGTGAAATAGATATTTTATTAACTTCAGACTTTGGTTGGTTACTAATTTAGTTTACAAAGTAAACGCTGATGTTAATCAGAGAATAAGGAAATGAATCGAATGGTTAAACTTTGATAATTGTTTTGTAAAGGAAACAATTAATGAAATTATTTGAATTAATTATATTTTTAATTAATTTAAAGTGGGGTTTTATTTAGAATTGATTAAAGAGATAATCGAGTTTGAGTTAATTAAATCGTCCAGTTTGAATTGAAATTGATTATCAAATTGATGTGTTTCGTTGAAAGTAGTTAAATGAATACTGTTTAAATGTAAATAAGGTTTTTAAAATAAAGAAAAAGATTTGCTATTTATTTTAATAAGTAAAGACAATTAACTACTAATGTAGTTAATGATTGAGATAAATTATTACTTTGATTAATAATAATTTAGAAAATTACTTTTCAAAAGTAATCAAAGTAAAATGAAATCAAAGAGATGGTGAAAGTAGTTTATGGGTGGGGTTATATTTAAAACCCCAATTTTTATAATGAAGTTATAAAGAGAAGTGGAAGCGAATACGAGAGAGTAAGTTAGATGGATGCTTAATATTTGAATTAAGTCGAAGGGAATCAAGATAAAGGGTTATATAAAACCAGGGTTATGCAAATGAGATTTTGAGTGTAAAAGCGTTGATATTATATTAACGTTATTTGGAATTGAAATCAAGTAAAAAGGGGAGAATTTAAATGGGATTTCCAAAGTGGGAAATGGTCGAGTAGATTTGAAGGGAGATTGAAATAAGTGAGGCTGGTTAAAGAAGTGGGTTATAAAATTTTATAACCTAATCCAAGTTATGATGGAAAGTGTTTTTGAGATGGAAATGGAATATTGGGTTTTGATTACAACTGATATTTATTTGAAGATATGAACGTTGTTGATCAAGGTCTGAGAGGTAATTAAAATACCCCAACTCGATCGACATCAGGATTATCTGAAGATGATATTAGTTGGTAATCGTAAGAGAGGTCAGCGATAAGAATTCGATTATCGTATTTTAAAATATTAAAAGAATTAGAAGTTTTAATTTAACAAAAGAAATTCAGTTTGTTAAAGGCCACGTGATGCCGAATACTGAACCAGTGAAATCACTGGATTGTCATGATTGAAACACTGTATATTTTGATAGTTAAAACACCGACTATCAAACCCGCCCAATACGATTGTTGGTATGGAAAGACCGGGATCGAATTTATATTCGAAAACCATTCCGACCAACAAATACGTGAAGATACCAGAAGATGGTCGAGATGGAGCATTGAAGACCATGGATTTTCATAAACGGAAGAACCACTAATCTTCTCTGCTTGGCAAGTAGAGATAAGCTGTGATTCTGTCGTGGTTGGAATCTACGGGTTGCAAGGACTTCTCGCTACTGATCCATGGGGTGATTCCTATATTGGATGCGGTAGGAGAGTGCCTTCGGTTCATCCTGTTCCTGGATGAACTGTATGGACGGGTGTCTGACAGAGTATTTCCAAAGGGTCACGTACGTTGATTTCTTCAAACGTGCTATGGTTGTTGGCGGGGAAATTGCCGTTCTCTTAGCTTCCAGCTAGAGTACTTTTGTGGATATCAATTAGTGATATCTGATGGATCTGACGATGTGGCATTCAAAGTAAATGGCGACCAGATGTCAAGAGTTAATTCTGGCCTCAAGCCTCATCAACCGGGAAATGAAAAAAATCGGGCAGGCAGCATGGCTATGTGGGTCGCTCCCATTAGGGTGTATAATCACCTATCTAGAGAAGTTCCTATTTGTCCTTAAATCTATGTTTCGATGCTGTTCCTTTTCGGGAGACGGTTGCTGATCCCAACCGTCGATGATATACATTCGATACACTCAAGCGAAATGAGTGGTCGGTCATGTGAGGGCCGGGTTGCAAGACGTTCTTGTTGAACCCAGTGTATTCGTCTCTAGAGATACACTATCGGCAGGTGGTCCCATACCTGGTCATAGTTGGAATCCAATCTCCAATAAGCGCCCGCGGTTTTCGTTTGTATACTATATATGTAGAGCGTGAGATGCAAGCGTTCTACTAGATTTCTATTTACTTGTATTTAGACATTATTATAATATCAGATAAAATATTGGTTTCAAAAATGTTTTGGGTTATCGTAAGGTAAAAACCGTCCGTGTTTATGTGTGGATTTGGTCTTACGATTATCCTTTTCTTTTGAAAAGATTTTGAACTTTAAAATCATAATTGGATGATTCACCCTTATTACTGTGCGAGTTTATCTCACTCTGGTTCACCAGACTGATCCGGTGTTTTGTAAATGCTCGGGTTAGGCCGGGTTGTACAGGTTCAGGTTATCGACTGCTATGAAGAGACGAGCTGGAAGAGTCCAGACGTATGATATTACTACTATTCCGCTGTGTGTTGTATATGGGAACAGGCTATTATAACTGTCCCATGGCATGATGTACTCTGATATTGTAAGTATTTTAAAGCTTTCAATAAAGATTATTTCTGTATTATATTTTGTTCCGCTGCGATGTGAGACTCTGTGTTGTGTTGGTTCTTCTTCTTCTTCTATTCTAATATTTCTTTCTTTCTTATCTCACCCTCTAAATTTCTTTCTAATAACTATCCAGTGTTTCGGTGCTTGGAGGATCGACATGAGATACAGTAGAGGTATTTATGTTGATTTTCGAGGCCGAAATCCCTGGGTCGTTACACACAGCAAAAACTCTCAGCTCACTGTCTCTCAGAGATTCATCTTTTGTTTGCTGCTCTCAACTTTCAGCATCCTTTTGTGGCGGCTACTCACATACACTCTCTTCTGTTGTGTCTCTAAACCCTCACAGAACATCCATATTTATAGTATGGATGGAAAGAAGCTTTTACATGCAAGTGTCAACAAAAGGAGGCCCACACACCATACATAATATAATATTGCACGTCTGCACATGCATCACACCATACTTCACAATTCTCCACCTCGGATCATGCACAAAAGCATGAGACGATCACACACAAAGCACTCTGATTGCCACATATCCAGCTGCACCACCAAAGTAGTTGCCTACGTACCCAAAGGATCAAGCTGTCGTAGTTCATCAAAATGTCTCGCAAACGAGACTTCACAATGTTCCGAAGAACCTCCACCCCATCCGGGTATCATACATCAAACATACAAAACATTAATCAAGTCAAGGCAATGCTTGAACTTGACATTAGGAACCGCTTTAGTCAACATGTCTGCGGGATTCTCTTTTGTACCAATCTTCACCAAGAGAATATGACCCTCAGCTAATATTTCTCTAATGAAATGATAACGCACATCAATATGCTTTGTTCGGGCATGATGAACTTGATTCTTTGCTAGGTGGATGGCACTCATACTATCACAATACACAGGAAGTTGATCTTGCACCACTCCCAAATCATCCAACAAACCTTGTAGCCATATAGCTTCCTTGAAAGCTTCAGTCACTGCCATATACTCTGCCTCTGTAGTAGATAGAGCCACTGTCGACTGCAGAATAGACCTCCAACATATTGGACCTCCTGCCAAGGTAAACACATACCCTGTAGTAGAACGTCTCTTATCCAAATCACCGGCATAATCTGAGTCTACATAACCAACACATAAATGACTGTTGTTCATATCCCTCACAAATTCTAAACCAGCATCGATAGTTCCTAAAAGATATCTCAAAATCCATTTGACAGCATTCCAATGCTCTTTTCCAAGAGCATGCATGTAAGGACTGACCATACTCACGGCATGTGAAATGTCTGGTCGTGTACACACCATCGCATACATAAGACTCCCAACAGCATTAGCATAAGGCACATGTGCCATAAATTGAATCTCATCATCAGAGGAAGGACACATAGTTGCATTCAATTTAAAATGAGCAACAAGAGGAGTACTTACTGATTTGGTTTCTTTAGAAATGCCAGATTTCCTTAATACCTTCTTCAAATATGTCTTTTGAGATAAACACACCTTGCCCTTCATTCTTCAGTTCTCTAACTTTTCCATCATGCAGTTTCAGGCGAATACTAACAATTCCCACAATGCTACAAGAATTGTGATTTCCCATTAATACTTGGCCCTCAAACTTCATAAAATTTGAAAACCATTCTCTATTTGGAGTCACATGAAAGGTAGCACCCGAATCAAGTATCCACTCATCATCTTTTGCCTTAGAGTTAGAAGGCACCATGGTTAAAGAGAAATCTGACTCATTCCCTGTGTCTTTGCTGGACTGGACTACATTTGCTACACTTTTGCCTTTCTTGTCCCGCTCCTTGACCTTAGGACAATCCTTAGCCCAATGGCCTTTTTCATGACACCAAGCACATTCATCCTTAACCAAATGCCCTTTTGCTTTCGAGTATCCTTTACCCTTATTAGGATGTTGGCCAACATTTTTCTTGCGGTCTGATTTTCCGCCTCTCACTACAAGAGCATCACCACCATCTTCTCTGGAGATATCATCTCTATCCATCTTTCGGAATTCTTCACTACGTAATGATGTAGCAACTTCATCATAAATCAGCTTGTCTTTGCCATGAATTAGCGACTTAATCACGGGTTCATATTTCTCCGGAAGAGAATTCACTAAACACAAAGCTTTCTCCTCATCTGGAATGATCTCATCATAATTAACCAACTCCGTAAGGAGTTTGTTAAAGGAATCCAGATGCTCAGTCAGAGTTGCACCCTTCTTCATATTGAATCGATACAAATTTCTTTTTAGATGAATTTGGTTTGCCACATTCTTCACGAGGTACTTCGCTTCAAGTTTTTCCCATAATTCTTTCGGCGAGGTCTCATGTTGATAGTTCACTCTGATATCAGCTTCCAAGCAACCCCTGATCGTAGCTAAACAAAGTCTTTGATTCTTTTCCCACTGTTTGTCTGACCATTCTTCTGGTTTCTCTATTCTCAAACAAGGTTCCAAATCCAAATGTTCAAGAGCATCAGACACATCTGTTCTCCACAAACCAAAGTTATTGTTTCCGTTAAATTTCTCTACATCTAGCCTTGCTCTGTGATACACTATTTTTTCAGATTGACTAGATTCACTCATTTTCGCAACACAAGCAACTTACACAAGAGAAATAAACACAAATGGGAAAAACTGCCCTCACAGGAATTTCGTCGAACACCTTCTGTGCACTAAGCTGAACACACAAATCCAAAGATTGCTACCACAAGCTCTGATACCAATTGTCGAGATTAGGCGCAGCGGAAGCCAAACTCAACACACACAACAGCTCAGTATAATGCACAGATTAACATAGACAGCAAAATAGGGAACACACAGGTTTTAACGTGGTTCGGCAATAGCCTACGTCCATGGGCAAAGAGAGTGATTTATTACCTCACAATGGAGAACACACAAGAACATACACAAAGCTTTCACAGCAAAAACTCTCAGCTCACTGTCTCTCAGAGATTCATCTTTTGTTTGCTGCTCTCAACTTTCAGCATCCTTTTGTGGCGGCTACTCGCATACACTCTCTTCTGTTGTGTCTCTAAACCCTCACAGAACATCCATATTTATAGCATGGATGGAAAGAAGCTTTTACACGCAAGTGTCAACAAAAGGAGGCCCACACACCATACATAATATAATATTGCACGTCTGCACATGCATCACACCATACTTCACAGTCTCTGATATAAGTTCTAATATGTTTGTGCCTAAATATTTTGTTGTGTTTACTATACTTGAAATACCACAATGTACTCCCTTTAGAACTAAATGGTTGAAGGTATACTTGACTAATTATGAGTGAAAACTATTGTTCGTATTCATTGGAAGAAGCATAGATCAAGACGAATATCCATGTATTTGGTGTTTATTATAATTTTTACGTATGATTTTCACTAGCTTATACGGAGCTGATAAAATCCCCTTTTTCTTGTTATAATCTAATGATTGAAAGTGGCATGCCTGAAGAGATCTAGATAGTCTAGCTTTTGTAAGTGATATCCATTGATATGTGAACTACACAATGAGGAAAACCAGAATAACACCTAAATGCACCTGAACAGATGAGTTTTTATGTGATATCATTTACTTGTTTAACACACATCTTCTGATATTTCGATGTATATCTAGAATTTTATTTGGATTTTGATCTAACCGACGAAGCCAAACATTGATTTATTTGTAAATAACATTCATTTTCATTTATCATGGGTTCTAGTAGGAGTGCTTTTCTATACAGAGAAAGAAGATATTGCTTAAGATGCATTACTTCCTTCTCTAACGTTACAGTTTCCTCGATTAGCTCCTTTACTGACTATAAATGTGGTGGACCAAATCATTGTTCAACATTGGTAAATAGTATTCTAGTTTTAAACTAAAATTAGTTTGTCAACTGAAATGAAAATGGGTACTTGGACATAGAACGTTCACCTGAAGAGCCTTTGCTAGATGGGTTATGCCCGAATATTTTTTTCAAGTGTGTCATTCACTTGTACTTAATCCTAAAGATGTCTAATTATATTGTTAACTTGTTTGTCATGATATTAAAATTTTAATATAATGCGAGTATGATATTTTAATATAATATGATAAGTTTTGTAACACAGATATTCTAATTTCTCTGTAATATATGTATATATGTGTGTGTATATATATATATATATGTATATATATATATATGTGTGTGTGTGTGTGTGTAAAATGAGTATAAAACTATAAAAAAAGCCTTTGCAATTTTTTTTTTTAAAAAAATACTCAGGTCGCTTAATGTAAATAATATATATTCAATCTATTTTCCTACAGTTGTGCCTTTATAGCCTCACTATATTAAATTGACCATACGTTCTATTTTTTATTTTACAAAAAAAATTCATAAGTTAAGAATAAATTATGGCATTGTTGGTACTTTTATGTGAATCTTGAGAAGTCACTAGATCTTTATCCAAAAAATCATACAAGTCTTCAATTAGCAAGACCTAATCTGTTTACTAATGATATGCTCGATTGAATCCCAAACCAAATCAATCATCTAATATGTGACTTCTCAAGATGTTGATTTTTGTAAAGCATCAGTATACTAAATTTATAAGAATATTTGAGCTTGATTGGAAACTTGAGAACAATGTATCTAGGACTAACTTGAGCTTCATGGTGGATATACACACACACACACACATATATATATATATATATATATATATAGTGTCAGAATATTATCAGAAGTGCATGATTGATGTCAAATGAGTTAAAAATGACAAATATGCACTCAACTGAGGTTTAAAAACTTTTTAAAACCGGTAGGTATATACAACAACAACAACAACAAAGCCATATATCCCAAACAAGTTGGGGTTGGCTAGATATGGAACCCAAAATTAAAATAAAATAAAATTAATAATGATGATAATAATATATATATAAAGGGTTTAAAATAACCAAACAAATAAAAAGTCGTCCGATAAAGGGTTTTTTTAAAATAATAATAATAAGTAAAAAGGTTCAATAAAAGTGAAATAAAATCTAAAATAGTAATAAAAAGCAAAAAGGTTCAGTAAACGTGAAATAAAGTCTAAAAAAAAACCTATGGTTCTGGTACATGGATTGCCAATTTCCATGCACTCCTATCAACTACCAGCTCTTCCAATAAACTCCAGTTACTTAAATCTCTCTTAATTATCTCCTCCCATGTCATTTTAGGTCGACCTCTACCTCTCTTTGGGCCTTCGGCGCGACCTAGAATTCCAACGCATACAGGTGCATCGCATGGTCTACGTTGGATATGTCCAAACCATCTCAAGCGGTATTGGACTAACTTCTCTTCAATAGGTTCTACTCCAAGTTTTTCCCGAATATCCTCATTTCTAATCCGATCTCGTCTAGTATGCCCACAGCTCCAATGCAGCATTCGCATCTCTGCTACGCTTATCTTCTGGACGTGTTGCCTCTTAGTAAGCCAACATTCTGCACCATATAACATTACAGGCCTGATAGCTGTCCTATAAAATTTTCCTTTAAGCTTCTGAGGATCTTCCGATCACAGAGAATGCCAGATGATAGTCGCCATTTCACCCATCCCGCTTGAATTCTAAAACTAACATCCTTATCAATCTCTCCATCAAACTGCAACATAGATCCTAAGTATCGAAACGATTCCTTCTTGGGTACTACTCTACCGGCCAGGGTAACATCTCTGTCATCTGACCTGACACTGCTAAACTCACACTTCATATACTCTGTTTTAGTTCTGCTAAGCCTGAAACCCTTTGATTCCACGGTCTCCCTCCACAACTCCAGTTGTCGATTAACCCCTATTTTACTTTCATCAATCAGCACAACATCATCGGCAAAGAGCATACACCATGGAATCTCTCTTTGTATATCTTTTGTGATTTCATCCATCACTAATGCAAAAATATAGGGGCTTAAAGCCGAACCTTGATGTAATCCTATGTTAATTGGAAAGTCTCTAGTCTCATCATCGCATACCCTAACACTAGTCACAACCCCCTCGTACATATCCTTAATAAGGGTGATATATTTTGATGGCACTCTCTTCCTTTCTAGCGCCCACCACATAACCCTCCTCGGCACTCTGTCATAAGCTTTCTCCAGGTCAATAAAAACCATGTGGAGATCTTTCTTTTGCTCCCTGTATCTCTCCATAAGTTGCCTAACCAAGAAAATCGCCTCAGTGGTTGACCTTTCAGGCATAAAACCAAATTGATTCCTAGAGACACTTGTCAACCTCCTCAAACGCTGCTCGCAAACTCTCTCCCAAAGCTTCATTGTATGACTCATAAGCTTAATTCCTCTATAGTTTGTGAAACTTTGAATATCTCCTTTATTCTTGAAGATAGGAACTAAAATGCTTCTCCTCCACTCATCTGGCATTTTGTTTGATTTGAAAATATTATTAAACAACTTAGTTAGCCATCTTATCCTTGTATCTCCAAAACATCTCCACACCTCAATAGGAATGTCATTAGGCCCTATCTCCGGATATGTTTACATGGTTTCTTGTTATTCTGATCAAACCAAGAAGACCGCATATATAGAAGAATCGAATACCTAGGAAAATATCCAAATTGCTCCTTCAAAATATCTGCATAATATAATCTTTAATTTCTTTCCTTTTATGGTAAAATCAATCAACTAAATCAATTAATTGATTAATCAATCAAATTAATTAATTGATTACATTCTCTTCATAAAATATTTGAATCAACAAATTCAACACTCCACCTTGATTCAAATATCACATATCTCCAACAATAACCAAACAAGTCATCACTAACTCTTTCTCATCTCCAAATTTACAACCCTCGAATTCAAGGCCACGAGGTACACCTCGCCTGTTTCCGGAGTACAGTGAGACTCAATTGATTTATAGACTACAATCACACGCAGTCGATTTGAATGGCCTACAACCATACCTTCTCTTCATCTTCCCTCATCCATATCTAAGGGTTTCTCTCATCTCCATCAATCAAACCATTGAGGCATGAAATATCCACCATCATAGGATTCTAAATCCCCTAATATCTACCATCAAAAATAACCATCATCGAAAATGACATCAGCTCCGACATCTACAATTTTCAATCCAAAATCACTCCAAGCTATGCAATGATCTGAGCTCTGATACCAAACTGTTGGAGTTTTGTGTGCAGCAGAAAAGACAAAATATCCAAAAAAGGATCTTTTTAACTTAATCACTTGAAGATGAATTTGATTGAAAATAACAACGCAATAGATTAAAAATAATAGCAATACACAATTATTCCACCCAATCACCCTCTTTATTGATTCACCAAAAAACAAATTTTGTTTACACTCAATGGATCAAAATCAAAAATAATAAAATACAATTGAATCAATAACCAGACTGATAAAGGGAAAGAATACTAAATGACTGCAAATATTCTTTGAGAATATGAGCAATGAAGAACGACAACAAACCCTTGAATCAACTTGGAGGCACCAACTGCATTTATCAGCAGTAAACCGGAATAGCTTCTCTCAGCCGTAATTCCTACATCTTTCTCTCTAGGGCGCAAGCCCTAAAGGCACACAACCTCTCTAGATATGTTTACATGGTTTCCTTCTATGGTAAAATCAATCAATCAATCAAATTAATTAATTGATCAATTAGTTGATTACATCCTTTTCATAAAATATTTGAATCACAAAATTCAACAAGATTTTGTTTGAACTTTCTTGTTTAAACTTTCAATGGTGAACTACAGTATATTTTAAAGATCTTGTTTAAACTTTGTTGCGACATTGTACATTTGTAGCATATTAGTTTACGTGGTTACAAATTTCCATTCAATCGAAAAATGTCCACCAAATATGTCTAACAAATAAACAAGCCAGTAGTACATATAGCATACGAACCAGCCTCATTTGTTACCACATATCCGTACATCAAAGCTTTGTGCGTTTAAGACAGTCCCATTACTAGTGACCCGTGTGGCGTGCTATCTTCAGATATATCGTTTGTGTCCCAGCCCTCTCGTTTGATTCAAAAAACTATTTCTGGACCTCACTAAATGTTGGTTAGATAGCACGTTTAGTTATATGTAGCCAATTTAACTGAGAAAAGTAGAAAGAATATCAACATAAAATTTGTTAATTGTTCATTAAATACTACGTTTACTGTGATGCTGATGTTGTACATTGCAAATTGTTTGCAAATGGGCTTGTTGTTAACTGTTCGTTAGAGAACAACTCCTTGAAATCCCAGGTAAATGATCACTTGTTATATTGCATAATAAGTGATATAAGATGCTCATGGAAGACCCTTCTAACAGGCAACTTCTTTAAACTTGTAAAGCTACAGGAGTGCTCACTAATCCAAAAGGATGTGATTATAATTAGTATATTTTCTTACCTACTTATTAAATATACAATTAAACTGGCATAGTTTGTCATGTATCTCTTAAAACCAAAAAGTCTCCTTCTTCACGTTGTTGATTACAAAGGTATTCTGGAAGGAGATCACAAAAATATGCTTATTTCAACCACGAAAGGTGTTGTTGCTGGCATGCAAAATACAGGTTAAGAAGGTTAACTGGATTTTGATGTTGTTCTAAGGTTGGTTAGGCTAAGGTTGATGTATGATTTTTATATGCGCTGTTACCTTAGTGCTTATACTTATAATGTTTACAGGTCTAAACCATTATCTCATAATGTTTACAGCATGTAAATCATGTAACTCTGAGCTGGTGTTTCAAGCAAAATCCTCAGGGCTATAAAGAAGCTTGATCATATTAAGTATGGCCCCATTTTTACCTCCTGATATATTTTTATTTATAAATCTCATTACACATCATTACGGCTTAAGTTAATTAGAACAGTGCAAAGCCCTTTGCTTTTAAACTGACCCCTAGGATTTTATTTATAAATAATTTGTTCTTAGTAACTATGATGGTATGTGCTGAATTGTTTTGATGGAAAAGAAAATGAACATGAATATGTTTTTGGTAATTAAAAAGTTGTGGGTCTGGGATGTATAAACCACTGTTAAGTCAAAGATAGAAAGTTTGTTAATTTATGCCACTTTTAGAAACCTTTTATGGCAGTTTCCTAATCAGTCCACCATGTAGTCATTTTGAAGAAAAAAAAGGTGTTGTATGAGCTTTGCTTAATTG
This sequence comes from Allium sativum, assembly GCA_030737875.1. NCBI lineage: Eukaryota > Viridiplantae > Streptophyta > Magnoliopsida > Asparagales > Amaryllidaceae > Allium > Allium sativum. The sequence goes on from CM060920.1 coordinate 436,409,426, forward strand.
CGCTTCATAATTTATTTGTTTTGCCTGAGCTAAGGATAAAGTTGTTTCCGTGATTGGTTTGTATAAATTATGCTCATGTAATGTATTAGCTTAGATACAAGTAATATACTTATTTTAATTACGTATTTATAAATTATGCACCTATTCGTGCACCAATGCAATGTGTTGATTTTCGAAATATGCAGGGCTTGTAGGGGATTAACTTAACAGAAACATGTTTGTATCGTTATTTTTCATGTTGAAGAATATGGAGAAAGGAGAAGTGAAGAAATGGAGATCAGTTGGGGCAGATAGAGGGTTTAAATTTCTAGGATATAATTTGACTATGGCATATCATCGAACTAACTTGCTGGCTCTTTATGGTAAGTAAGACGTACAAATATATAGTGAACTTTCATATGATTCTAGAATCTAATTACTTTTTATACTAAAAGTTGAATCCTCTAATGCCTACTGATGTTATCTTGCATTTCCTTGCAAACGCTCATGTTGCCTTTGGAATATATCAAGCATTATCTTGTATGCATAGGCCATTGTCAAATTTCAGAGATTGTTTGCACAAGTCATTCATTCTCATCTTCAATTTACAAAACTATGCTCCTAAATTGTAGGGTTATTAAATTAATGGATGATTTAGTATTATAAAAATTTAACTAAATAGAATAAGTTTTATAAACATTGACAAGTTTATAATATAATTAATAATAATAAACTAAGTTCATAATAATAGTAAATAATAAATTATTTGATATTAACTAAGTTTTATAAATATTAGCTAAATTTATAATAATAGCAATAACAAATTAGATAAGTTTTATAAATAATAATAATAAAATTATATTTTATGAAAATTAACTATGATTTACAAAATTAACTATGTATAATAAAAAATTAACTAAATTGTCATTTTTATAAAAACTAACAATGATATATAAAAAGTAAGTTCATAAATATTTACTAAGAAATGTAAAATTTAACTAAGTTAACAACTTCTTATAAAAATTAGCAAGTTTAAACTAATAATAATGGGATTTTTAGGCATCAGGACAAAGTCAAACAAAAATTTATCCATAAGGACGGTCAACAAAAAATTTATCCTCAAGGACAATTTTACACTAGGTAGTGGAATTCAGGGGCCCACTAGTATTTTGTAGTTCATTCTAAACTTTGTCCTTTTGGCTAATATTTTTGCCTCTTGTCCTTTTGACATGATTTTTTTGTTATTTTTGCCCTTCACGCTATTTTCCTGTAATAATAATAATAATAATAATAACACTTAACCACTAATAATAATAATAAATTATGAAATATTAACCAAACTAACTAATTTTTATGAAAATTAACAAATTTATAATAATAATACTAATGATTAAATAAGTTTATAATAATTATAAATATTGACCAAGTCAACTAAGTTCTAAAAAACTTAACTAAATTTATAATAATAACAATTTAATGAAGTTAACTATGTTTTTAAAATAATAAATGTAATAAATTAAATATGTTTGACAAATAAATTAATTAAGTATTATAAATATATATATATATATATAATAACAGTAATTGTAATAATTATTTAACTAAGTTAACTAAATTTATAAAAAAATTAGATAAGATTTATAAAATTTAAATAGGCTGACAAAAATTTACCTAAGTTTTATATAAAATAACAAGTTTATAATAATGATAAATAATTGTGCTTGTAATAATAATAGGGAACTTTAAATTATGAAATGTTAACCAAGTTAATAAAGTTTTATAAAATTAACAAGTTTATATTAAAAATAGTCTAAGGTTATAATGTAACGATCCGGAATTTTTAACCAACTTAAAATTAGAATTTTTATTACTCAATTTGAATTTAAATTTGAATTTGACATAAATATATATGGTTAAGTATATTTAATAATTTTCATTAGTTATATAATAGATTTTATTTGAATTATAAATTTAACGGATGAGAATGAACATTAATAAGTTTGGATTCATTAAGACTGTTTGTCGTTCGATCGGATTTGCCAAACCATAGCTTGAATTAGTAGCGTTAGAATTAAATGTTGCTCTTAGTTTTCATAGCATTTTAAGGGAAATGCAACCAAAAGAACACTTTCTCTTCTTAAGACAAGTGTATAGACACTTGTAATTTTGCATGTAAGCTTTCATGCATGGTTTCCACTTGTCCCCTTATGTGTCTTTAACTTCTTACTCCTCCTTTTCTATATAAGGAGCTCTTTACTTCATTTTTTATCATCCATTTTCATTTTTCCTACCTTCCTTCTTCTTCTTAAACTTTTGGCCATGGTTTCCATGGCATAAGACTTCCTCTTTTCCACTATCAACTTGCCAAAGTTCGTCGTCATCCTCCTCCTTCCTATATAAAGAGAGAGAATAATATATAGTATATATATATACATTGGTGAAGAAAACAGTGCGCTGAAATACTGTCCGACGGTTCGCTCAGCTAGGCCCTCCTATTGTGAAGATTTGGAAAGCTGTTAGGTGAGAATTCTTTAACCATGGTTTATATATTTAATTAGTAGTTAGACTAATTTAAATATAGTGATGAATTATTAGTGGTTAATGATGATTGATGTTTGTTGTGATGGATGATGGATGCGTAGTTTAGAACACAGTATTAAACGTTAGTGTTATAACGCTTATGCACAATTATGTTTTATTTAATCATGTTAATGATGGTTGCTGTGGATGTTTACAATGGTTGTTGATGCTGTTTCGCACACATTATGACGCAACAATTATGTATCACATTGGTGATCGACAAATCTCCTTTGTAATTAGAAGCAATATCATTATTGAAATTGAAGATTAATAATTGGGAAAGACCATATGTATGAATTCATATATATTGATAAAGTTCTTTAAATGAATAAATAAATACCAGAACGTTCTAGGATGACAGAGAGGATAGTGTCTAGGCTTGGGTTTGAAAAATATAGTTTCCTGCTCTCCCTAGCTATCTCTAACTGATCCGACGAATGGGATGGTTAATTTGAAATTATTTGAATTTAGAAATGAATTGGAATTTGATTTATTAAGTAAAAAAATAAAAGTTTAATTTTGAACCCAAAATAAATTTGGAAAGTCAATTTAAATTACTTTAAGTGGTTTTAAATGATTTACATGCGTATATAATGGTTTTCTAAGGTATTTTGAAATTCAATTTCGATCAAAAATAGAGCTTGTCGCACAATGGTAATTTGCGTATTTTAGTTACAAACTTTAAACGCTTATAACTTTTGCAATCTAAGTCGGATTTCCAAGAAATGAAAAACAATTGATTTATATTAACAAGAGCTTTTAAATGAGTGAAAGCGGATTTAATTTCGGGTTATAATTTTCAGGTTATGATTAAAACCGTTTTGGAAAAGGTCGTTGTAAGAGCAGTTGTCGACGATAACTATAAATAGCTATTTTAAATGTTTTAAAAATTTGAATCATAAAGTTTAAGGTTTGGCCAAGATAAACGATAATTTGATCAAAGTAGTTAAGATAACTGTTTTGTAACTCTTTTGAAACACTATGGTAACTCTTTCTTTGAAAACATTCTATTTTGAAGTTGTAAACCGCGAGCTGTTTCCTGAGCTATAAGTAATCATTTGTAAATGATTGGTGGGATGTTTTCAACGATTTAAAAGTATTGAAAATGTTTTATATGGAAATTAAATTGATTTATTTTATACTAAAATGAGGTTTTCAATTTTAAATAATTGGATATGGTTGGAGATAAATCCTCGGATGTTTGATATTAATTCGGTAGATGATGAATCTTACTATTTGAGGAATTTAAAAGGTAGTTCACCGTTATTCCGTTTATAGTGTGAGTTGGATACAGAGATTAATATTAAGTATAAGTGGATGATATTTCTATGCAGATCTAATGTCAAAGTGTTGGATAAATCTTTTAATTAAGATATGGGTTTCCCAATTTGATTGGGATAAGTTGGGTAGAAATAATCTTCAGATATTTGATATGAAATTATTTGACGTAAACGTATACAAATTGAGGAACTCAGAAGATATTATTATTATATCGTTATTACAGTTATAGTATTAGTTGATTATGACAATTAATATCTAATATAAGTAGATACAATTTCTGTGTAACTTATGTTCAATATCGATTGTTTTGGGTTTTGTCGTGAATCATATCTTCAATAATATCATTCTTGAAACCCAATGAAATTGAGTTGTAGAAATTCATATCGTAATTTGGAGATTTAATCAAATCTTTGATTTGTAGAAATTAAAAATAAGGAATTAGGAAGGAAGTATAATCTTTTAGTTAAGATTACAGAATTGAATGTTGGGAAACCGATTTAATTGGAAACTATGGTTGAAATGTGGGGCAAGGATTTTCGAAGGAAACTGGGTTTTTGATAACGAGTTATCAAATGGAAAATTAATTAAGGCTTTGAGGCTAAATTATCTTTGATTTAAGGGATGTGTTTTTAAAGAGAAAGGTTAAATATGGATTTTGTTATATTTGAGAATGAAGAAGTTTAATTTAACAAAATTCAAGATGGAAGGAGATTTGGTTGAAAGCCTATGTGTTCCGTAATTGTACTTTTTTTTTAAATTGCGCTTATTATTTGGAAAGACTGGAATCAGGTGTATGTCCGAAAACCATTCCAAGTATCACAACACCAAAAAAGACCTTTAGCAGCGTTTGAAAAACACTACGAAAACCTTTTGGTAGCGTTTTAGAGAACGCTACTACAGGTCACGCAACCAAAAGTCTAGACTTTTTGGTTGCGTTTTAATAAACGCTACTAAATTTTCTATGTAGTTGCGTTTTCCAAACGCTGTTAATTTTTTCTGTAGCATTTATTTTATACCGCTATAAATTTCGATGGCATTTTACATTTATATATGCAGCATTTCTAAAACACTACCAAAGGATGTTGATTATTTTCTAGCATATTTTAAATGCTACTATATACAGTTAATGACTTATATTATTTCAAATAACTATTTATATAATAGTCATATTAAAATCACCAATAATTGTATAATTATCACTCAAACCAACAATCGCTCGATCATATAATCATCATATTCAAATAATTGAGAACATATTAATCACATAGGTGTTATCCATAACAATTTAGATAATAGTTATTTGACAAAATGAGCAAATTCACTTACTACAAGCATTCACAAATAAGTTTCCACAGCAAGTACTAAATACCTTAATACATATAACAATTATAGCCATGTCCATTGTTGTTGATAGTCTTCACTTTGGAAAAGCTAATTACTTGTAAAAAAGTCCATAATCAACAACAAGAGTTTACCATGAATTATGAAGTAACATTGCAGCCCTCACCAAAGAACTTGGATAAGTCTACAGCTGCACATACTACACTAAGCAAAACTATATCACCATTTTCAACACTTACTGCTGCTACAGAGGAAATTTAAAAGGTATAATTTTGATATAAGTATCATCTTAATTACAAAATAAAATCATAAATCTATATGAACATGGCGTAATGTTGCATGTTCTACTACTTCTAAGTTATATACATGTAACTAACAAAAGCATTTTTCATTGTAGTGCAAATGGATGTACTACAAACCACGTTGATGGGTGGGAAAGGCTCACATGTAGGAATCAAATACGGTTAAGAGTACCTCTCTCAATAATTTAAATTTTATTTACGTTCATTATCATGCTTCTCTAATGACTAAACAATGTAAAAACACTGTCTTGGTAGATAATTTAACCGTTCCTTTCAGATTTTGTATGCTTGACTATTTCTACAACACCATTTAGAGTTGCAGTTTCTATTAATCATAAATTAATAAACTTACAATTATATATATCATGATCCACTATGCAAGGACATTTTTGTGAATTAATCAACTTTGAATATATTTACAACTTTTGATAATCAACATGATAACCTAAATTGCACGAGATACATATTATAATTAAACGAAGATAACCTGGATAGCTTATGGTTTTTATTTGTATTATTATTTTCTCTTAAATGTGTTACTCATATACAGATTATAAAAACATAATTCACGTACAAAGCACACGATAAAAATATGCGCGAAGCGCGTGCTGTAATGCTCGTAAATCACAGCACCGTTGACCTTTAACTTTGTGTATACATTGTTTTATCTGCATAAAAATACAATATAGTATTATACAAAATATTATACTACCTCCATATTATAAGATATACTAAGCCAGTTTCTATTTTAGAAAATTGATGATGTTAAGTGGCCTATATGTTTTAAAATCAGCATATAAAATGATGTGCATACAATTTCAAACATGATTCTAATTTTTAGACCTTGATCATAGAGTCCTGCAAAATGAAAAAGGGACAGAAACCACAGAAAGTATTTTAAAGTTTAAAAAATCACGATCGAACGGTTGTGGAGGTTATTATTCTGAACTGGGCAAAACAGATCACAACTTATAAACTCATATTTTGTTCCAAAACAATTTTGTCAAACAGGAATAAATACTAGATATTAAAGTAGGTTTATATTTTATGTTAATTAGCTTTAATCAGCAGTTAAGGGGAAACTGTAATTAAAAATTATTTAAGCATTTGCTGCATACCAATATGAAGATTAACAAAGTTCATGCCTTTATAAGATACGTTTACCTCTTTCTTTAACTTTTTCTTTGAATTTGTTTCTGATTGTTTCTTTGACCTCTCCATTGACATTTTTTGCAGCCCGTCATCAGGCTTCCCACTTCCTCCAATATAAGTTTGAATATATTTACAATGACTCCTTCACCATCACGTTATCATCGACACTTCATACTCCATTGTCAGTCCACATGAACTGCAAACCAAATAACACCCATCCGCTCAGAACTGCACCATCACTTTTTCCTTTTCCACCGCCAACTTGTATGTCCACATCCTCCTACATGTCATCAGCATTCGCCTCACTTCCTCCATCAGCCGAGCACAACAACCACTAATACCATCATCTCACAATAACAAACCTCTTCTCCTATAATCAAACCCAACCAACAATCACCACGACCATCCAAGAACCTGTGCAACCTTGCCTATTCTTTCTCATCACCCAAAAAAGCTATACCTCATGTTATTAAACAACTTCCATATCCTTACATCCTTCTAGAGGTTGTCAAAAACCAGACATCAACCACAACCGACCTCACTATCAAGGCCAAAACTGCTACAACTAGCCTCATCGACTAACAATCACAACCCAAATACACAAACGCTCTAGCCTCTTCATTCTCACTAGAAACCCATGAATCCACCACCTAGCATCGTCATCTCGCTAGTGGATATATTCATGTATAAAGCAACTATTATTATGTTGATGATACACATTTAATTAAGAGAAAATAAACATTAACAAAAATAAAAACTAAACGAAGATAACCTGAACTGCACCAAGTCCGCAAGTGGTAGCATTACTCGATGATAAACCTGCTAAAAAAAACCCAACCATTAGACTATTGTTTATTCTATTTCAGAAACAAAATATGAGCCTATGGTATTTTCTTTTGGAGAGAGGCAAATGTCAGCAATCATAATTGAAATTAATAGCAACTATCAAGTATCAACCATGTAGATTTAAAAAATAAACCCCACTTTTGAACGAGTTCTTTTATTTGTTTAGTGCTCGATTAACATGGCACAAAGATGTAGCCCACTTAATGTCATTCTTACAATTTCATATGCTAACAATTTAAATGCAATTTGTGGACTGCAGCAATATACCTGGTGATATATTATTTCACCATCTGATGAACCCTATTTCTTTTTTCTTTTTTTGAAGTTTTTAAATTGCTGGATTCCATACTAATTTGAAATTAAAATCTAACTCACAATTAATAACATCAATTTTTCTATAATTGTTCATTATATATTTCAGTCCAGCAAAAACATATTCGGATCCATTTGATATCTATAAAAAATCCAGTTAATTCTTTATTAGAGACTCGGGTGGTTAGGCAGCCGGTGCTGAGCAAGGAAAGTGGTAGGGTGAATTAGCTCAAGTGGCAATTGAGTTGATTGATATTGTGACCAATTCTGGTAGAGCAAGTTCCCTAGCAGCAACTGATGTCGTTGCTCCTACATTAAGGCGGATAGAGAGAGCAGTGATAGTAGCAGCATCTCCCAAGACTCCCATCACTTACCATTCCAAGGAACTACTGTTGCTTATACATGAACATCTTCAAGCATCTAGATTACAATCTACAGCTGATTTTCTAATAACGACAGAGTGACCCTGGATTCCTTAGTGGTGCAACATCTTTATCATCAATATCAACAGTGTCCAGTTCCTATAACCACTTTACCACCTCTTTCTCTGTTGCATCCGCATACATGTCCTGAGCCTAGTCGTACTCTCCATGCACCTACCAATGTAACAGCACATGTAACTACTTGTGAACTGCATAAAGAGTATGGCAGAATACATGTTTTCCATAGAAACCGTCAATTCGTTTACAGTTGATGCAGAGCTTTTTGTACATGCCTACCATCCTCTTTCCACAGCTGTCTGCACCATCGACATGGTGAACTATTCTGACATTGCCACCTTCCCCGTCGACCAGTGCATGCTAGACTTTGTGAATGAGCCGACCGACTCCTACGTCAGCGTTGTCACCATGGACAACCACGATGAGATGTACTCGTCTGCCAGACTTTACGAAATCGGCAGACGACGACAGACACATGATGACTCAGACCCGAACAATGGTCCTAACACCGAAGACGGGGATGATAAGAAGGATGACGAAATGGATGAGGATGTGGATCTGGTACTGGGGGGATGATTTCTTTTTTGGATGATTCAAGCAATGACGATGAGGACAACGATGACGATGATGAAGAGGAGAGCTGAGATGACATAATTAATGGAGGTGATTTTGAGGATGATGGCAATATGTTGTTGGAAATTATGGATGGGGACGATAATGAAGGGTCGGATGAGTTATATAGTAGTGGAGAAGACGACAACAACGATGGAGACTTCGATGGAGATGGTCTTTTCTATTAAAAAATTATAGGAAGATCGAGATGTCGTATGGATATGGAAAATGTAGAGGGAGGTATTATTAAGATAAAAGACATGAGGAGCACAGTACTACACATCATGAAGTTGTTTAATTTTGTCCATCTCTATGCTTTCTGTATTTGAGCCAGTTGTAATGTTCATTTTTTTATGTTTCTCCTTTTCTTTTCATTTAATATGAACTTAAGAGGGTATGTTTTTTGCATCAGAGGATACTCTTTGTGATGACATCTTGTTATATGGAAAGATAATTGACGGCAAAAAAATATAAAAAATACATCAAGAACAAATTGTACCTTGGTAAAATTAAGCTGTGCTTAATGTGGAAAACAGGGTTCGCTATGGAATTGTCAAATGATGTATTAAGCTGCCCAAGGCTGCAGCAAGGCACGGGAACATTGTAAAAAAAAAGGAATTATCAATCTCATCATCTGAAAAGAATGGGATCAATAATAGAAATATTACTTTTGTAAGTTATGTGTTTTATGGTATATCCACCTACAGAACAGGTGTCATTCTTGGTGTGACCATCCAACAAATGTCTTAAAAGAGGAATTAATACAAACTAATAAAATCGTTATTCATGTGTTGCTGCATGATGAGGGATCAAATTCATAACTTGATATTTTCATCTGAAATATAGTATATATTATTATTGTAATAAGCATTTTGGAAAAATAATAAGATCATGTGAAAAGTTGCTGCAAAGCAACTCTACAAAATAAAAATAAGCAGCAATGGCTAAAAAATGCATTGACTTACCAGCAGCCTTTAAAACGTTGTTGGTATAAAATAGGATACCATTTATTCCACTAAGTTGCTGCAACACAAACAGACCAATTCCAATCCATAGAATAGCAGTTCATATAAGCTACAGGATTAAATCATGGTAAAACTATAAACAAATTTAGAATATTCTCTGAAGTAAAAGGAAGAAAATAGTACAAAAAGAGGAAGTTTGTATCTTCTCTGTTTGAGATCTGAAAACCAAATCATAGTCCTTCTTGGACCCGATTGCACTGACCTATGTAAAGATTTTTTTCAAAATTAAAAGGATAAAGATAAAGCTAAACAAAGGATTTATGTCAAACTGCTAGCCAACATAGAGGTACTTAGCATTTATGTTTTCATTAAAATTATACAGCGAATGCGATACATGTAATAATGTAAAAGGGTCAGCACATCACACACGACCAAAATATAATTTTGCTAGTGGACGATTCAAAATCTGAATTTGGTATAGGATGCTTTCAATACCTTAATTTTATTCACTTCAGCACTAATGTAAGTGTCGAATTCCCTCTATACTTGCAATGAAGCTTCAAAACCTTCCATCATGCCCATTTTAGCCTGTATAAAAGAACAGCCATTTGATGCGCGCATAGTGCGTGGCTCTTCAAGTTCATGGACAATTATTTTATAGACAACACCAACCATCTTGGAGACTCAGGGATGAAAAACAAACCAGATATCAACACTATGCATGGTAAGGATCCTACAAAATGAAAATATATTGGCAAATCAGATTTTATCAACATGATCAATGTTATATTATCCCCTTGCATACCAAAAATGATGATTGGCGTCCCCGATTCATTAGCTAGACCATATGACTCAATGTTTGAGATAAGCTAGTTGACTACTGGTAGTGCCTAATCACATAGCTTCAAGGATAGGAAAATACAGTCCGTGCATTATTTTTGTTCTGTCAAAATATATAGTTCGTTTGCTATAAACTATGTTCAGGGTCAATAAAAATAAAAGTAAACTAATTAATTATCATAGATACTGCATGGTGCTCGAGGTTTCATAAAATATCCATAACAGCTAGTACTCTCCGTGGAAGAAACATGCCGAAAATATATGCAAGCATTATACCAATAGTGACAGAAAGCTAAAAAGGAAACAAAGTTATCATGAAAGTTGTTTAATTCTTAAATTGCGCTAAGAAGCTTAAACCAACCTGATTCATAGAACCAAGTACCACCTCTCATTTTCTAAGGAGCTACCTCTGCAATATACACAGGTACCTAGGTACATATGGCATAGAGCAAAGAAATTACACAACAAATCACATATCATGTTCGTACCCAGTGAGTTTCTCCAATCACAAAACTGCAGCAGTACCCAAGTTGTCTAGGGCTTCCCCAAACATCCAAATCCAACAATTCATTGACAACTTTTTCTTCCATAGCCTCGCAAATCGCATCTACATTATCATGAAGCTCCTTCTATTTCTCGAAAATTGTTTCCTGGGTTTCCACTTGAATAAGCACCACATCGAGCTCGGGGTGTTTAAAAGACCCAACTTTGGTTTCGTTTAAATTGGGTGCCACGCTGTTGACAATGTTAGCGAAAGCAACAGTGGTGGTGAGATGAGATAGTGAATTTAAGAGTTGCTGCAATTCTTGGAGCTCAAGCTCGTATTGTGCTTGAGGGAGAAACAATTACCTGGATGGAGAAAATCATTGAAAAGGAGCATAGAGCAAAAGAAATAAGTGAAAAATTATTTATCCAAATTAATCATAGATTTTCCATGGACGCACAAATCGCATTAACAACCGAGCCAATTTAAAATTACACTGAGACAACAAAGGAAATATCAGCGAAAAGACAAGCAATCGTGGTTGGCAGTTGGTGAATGGATGACCAACGAATTTGATTTTGAGGAAGTTAAGAGTTAGGTTTTCATATTTTAGGGAGAAGGTAAAAGTAGATGAAAATTAAAGATGGAGGAATAGCTGTTGCGCAGGCAAAAAAAATTGAAGTCCCGCCTTAAATTTGTGTTCCCTCCGTTTGCGGAAGTACTGTTTAATATATTGGTTGCTCTTGTTAACAAACACAAGCATTAACTGTTGCTAAAAGTGCTTTTTCTTGTAGTATATTAATATGATGTTGTGAGCTATTGAAGACATTGGAGACAGCATTGAAGACCAGGACCCTTCATGTCGTAAGTGTGACTTGTTGAATGTCTCAAATGGCTGACTCCCATTCATAGATGAATTTTACATATCAGTTAAGTGGCAAGAAACCCGAATGTATGTGAAAGAATTCCAGATTGTTGTTTCGTTCAGACCCAGAACGGACATGTATGTATTGTGTGTCTGACATTGTAATTGACTGTGAAACACTGATCTTTATTAATATATATCTGCTTGGTGGCGGAGAATTTATTCTCTTGCTTAACGCCCTTCTCTAAGACGTATGAGATTAGAGGTTATATATTGATGGAAATCAATAATGCGTAGTGAATGGACAATGCGACATACTTAAGTTATGTGATGAGCTATGGATGATCAAAGCATGGCTTATTTAAGCGTAGCTTTGTATATCGTGACCTCAACGAACCTCACATCCTGGATTGATGGTAAATTGATGGTCAAATTTTTATGTTCATTTCATATGTTTGGTGCACCGGGATGTAATGACGAAAGGGTACTACGAAGTCCCCAGTCTAGGATGTTATTTGTTGGGTACTCTGATTCATGTATGGAGGGTTAGTATAACGGAGTCCGAGTTTGGACGTTATCTGCGAGTACTGGGATGATGCGCGCAAGAAAGTTTGTGAGCCCACGAATGGTCTTCCGTACCAGGAACTGTCATGTTGGAAACCCAATCTCCACTACGAGCCCATATGGTTTTGATTGTATAACCTGTTGGTTACCGGCATGATTGTTAGTATAATGGGATGGGGCATTATGCTGGCTAGGATTAATCATTTATTTGCGAAAATGTTTTTCACCCTATATATAGTAGGAAAAGAGGATTTTCACATATGAAAGCATTTCGGGTTATCATAAGGAAAAACTCGCTCATCTGGTGTGCGCTTGCATTGTGTGATATGAGACGAGCTTATGATAGCTTCATTTTTCAACAAGTCATTGCAGATTTTATGCATTGGTATGCACATGGAGTAAACCCGTTCCACATTAGCGGCGTGGTCCGGTGAATTACCTAACTTTAAAATAAACCCTAAAAACAACTGTTTTGAGTTCTCACACCAGTCGTATGACTGACCTGGAGTTTATTATTCCCACACCTAAACTATGGGTGTCCATAATTTTTGCATGGGCAGCCTAGTAGTTTGGTTCGCATATTTAGTTTTGGAGTTGATTGGAGCAGGATGGTGGTTTAGCTGGAGCTGTTATATCTTGGAGCATGCATATTCTTCCACTGAGTTTAATATCTCTTCCGCAGTGTAATCGATATACTCTGATGTATGTCTTGTAACTCTGATGTCATATTAATGTAATGATAATGAAATTTTCTTTTTATTTTGTGCAAATGTGTAAGTGCCCCTAATAGTCCGTCTTTCTGAACGGTTTAAGTTGGTTTAATTACCAACGAAAACTGGGTCATGACATATAATATATATATTAATATTAAATTATAAAATATTTGCAAGTTAACTACTTTTATAAAAATTAACTAAGTAATATAAATATAATAACCAATTAATCAAATTTTATAAAAAATTAACTAAATATTGTAAAAGTATAATAATAAATTGGCCAAGTCAATTAAATTTTATAAAAACTGTTCGATATTTATAAAAATTAAACAAGCTTATAAATGCTAACTAAGTATTATAAATATTTCGCTAAATTAATTTAAGGTTTACTATAAACATAGGGCCATCAATAAGATTATTAAATCGTTGATGGTAAATTAAATAAATCGTATGTTTTCATGTCATATACTGCCAGTAGAATCATTATGTTATTTGCATCCAAGATTAGAATGTGTCATGTGTTGCTAGAAGAATCATCTACTTATGAATTTCTTCATTGTAGGTATTTAAAGACTGTTGGTGTAGAAAAATGTAACATTTTCTTCTTTTTTTTAGTAAGCACATGAAGCTTTTTAGTTGTCCATTTTGTTGGTATTCAGTGCAAACTTATTTTATGGATATTGTGTTCTATATACATATATCATGGCTTTGTTCAATGAGTATTGCGTAAACTTTGTTTATGGTGTAATTTTTATTTGTGAAAATTATGTAAACTTGGTTTATTGATGATGTCTTTGTGTATGAATATTTTGTTATATAACTTATGTAAATGATTAATAGTCATGTGTTTATACGATAGTTTTTGTATTTGGTTTGAACACGTTATTAATATTAGTCGGTTGATATATATTTGAATGCTGGTGATATGCACGGGTACAAATATTTTGATACTACAAAATATGACACTACAACAACATGGGCCTTTTATAGCGTTTGAAAAACGCTATTATAGCTTAATATAGCGTTTCAGAGAACACCATGTAACGACATGCTATGTTAGACCTTCAGCTTTAAATAGCAGAAATAAAAACGCTATGAAAAGTGAATTTTCCATAGCGTTTTATGTTTGCTATCCAACAAAAACGCTATATAATATCTCATCCATTCTTACTTTCCATAGCGTTTGTTTGTACGCTTTCATAGCGTTTTATCTATGTTTCTATAGCACTTCTTTAGTTACACTATAACAACCCCAACATGAGTTTCTATAGCGTTTTTATTCAATAGCGTTTATGAAACGCTATTGAGTGTAATATTAATTTATAGATTTTATTTTTGGTCATTTCAGCATTTTTCACACACACGTATGTGTGTGTGTGTGTATATATATATGCACACAACATATTTTTCCTAACAGTAAATTACAACAAATATTATTCAAAAAACTTTTCATGTACCAAAGCATAGTGCTGCATGCACATCATTCAAACAACTCTTCACATACTCAAACTTGTTATTTCATACACTATTTCACTAACTTTTCCATGTTTATATATGATACAATTTTGCATCAACAAGTTACTTACAAAGCGGATAAACGATAAATTTAATCTTGCTTTACTTTTGATATTTTCTCCTAAACATCAACAATTGTGATCCTGCTAATGTCAAACAAACGGAGAAGGTGTTAGTAATTGTTATATTGAACATTCTCAAAGTAAAAGAAACTTAAAGGAGTAGAAAAAAATATATGACTATGACATAAATATGATGCACTTATACAAGGGACTAATAATATGTACAAAAGTGGTATGATATCTACAAAAGCTTAGACTAAGTTATGTGTAGACTAACTACATTTTGTAGCAGTATGGTATGTACAAAAGCACAAATTACTCGATGTATTCATTGTTCTAATAAATTTAGTTATTGTATTAGATAATTAATGGAAACAAATACTGTGCACATAATACAATGATTGTCATATTTATATAGTTATGAGAAACATGAACATCTAGCATAGCTCATGGTGTCAATGACGATATTCTAAATAATGACAATAAAACGCCAATCATCTAGCATTGGTAATGGTGAATGATCCTTATCCATTTATTTTTCATTCAATAACTTGGATTTGATCTCCATTCTATGGTCGTTCGCTATGAAGGGATTGACATTATAATGTCGTGACATATGTACTTTAGTGTAAGTACCATGACTCATTTAAAATAGTTAGTGTAGATACTACCTTACACCGAGTATTGAAAATCTTCCATAAATTATCTCCTCATAATCCTATAAAATATGAAAAATTATTGAGAAAAGGTTCGAATGCTTTCCATTAGTGTTTTGTTACATTTGTTAACAAAATTATCCACCTAAAAGAAACTGTACTAGACATAAAAATATATCTCAAGGATATACTCTTTCGACCATGCTAATAGATGATCAAATGTTCCATATAGTGAATATATTTTTAATGAAATCATAGTGCTTAAGTATATTGTCTTTCATGCTATATGTACTTAATAGTATTAATGAGTTTTTGAACGTATCAACACTTAATTCTTAAAAAAATAGATTAAATATCTCTACATGCTTCTTTGTTTACTACAAAATGTATATTGCTCTTTTATTCACTTGCTTATAAAAAGGCATGTTTTGACCACATATTTAATAGGTTTAAATTTATATATAGTTCATTATTTTGACCATTATCACCTAACTCGCTAGTATCTGCAAAGAGTATTTGTTGCTGCATATATTGCCATTTCAAACCAGTGTTTAAAATTTTGTTTCTGTTTTTGTTCGTTCAGTGGTAGATTTTGATTCCATTTCAAAATTTTCGTTTTAATTCCGATTTAATAATTCGGCACATTTTTACTTTAAATATGTAATACTAACATAGCCTAGTTCCACTATGTTTAAAATAATTTGGCATACTGGGAGAAAAATCCCCTAAACTAATTTAAATAACTATGGCAGGTTGAAAAAAAAACTACGTATGAAAATTAAGCGAAAAAGGAAAAGATAGATATGTATACTAACAATACACAGCAAATACACAAATCTAAGTTAAAAACGTACCCACCAATTTTTAAATGGGGATAACTGGAATAGTAAACTAATGTCTTGTTGTCTTTTGGAACCGTCCAATAGAATTAGCCCATGTCTCATTCTTCTTACATCACATCTTGACCTGTTTTTAGAGGGGCAAGCAATTTATTTATTTTTCCTAGTAAAACATATAACACAAAGTAATAAATCACACAAAACATAATGTAAGTTAATACGAAATTACACGCTAGTACAGCAACAAAGCTACATTTCACACGCTAACCTCACATTAGCCGCCCAAAAGCACGGAAAGCACAGGGTACCTTCACATCTACCAACGCATAACACAACCGCCCAATCACTTGTTAAAGTCACTACCAAGTGAAACAATAGGAACCATACTGAATAGTGCTCACATAGCACCAAAATGGTACAAAACTGCCATGATAGTACTTCCATGAAAAAACATTTTACCTTAGAGCATCCTCGATGAACTGACCGGAACAGCTGCAAAAGCTACGAATCACCAGCAACCAGCATGACAATAGGTTAATTCCTTATCAAATTACATAGGAAAATCACACCAAGATGACAAGCTAACTAGAAGGTGGCACAAAATAAGAACAGAGCACAGCAGTGTACTTTCTTGTTGCTAATACAATCACCAAGAAGATGAACGCACTGCACTGCAAACTCAAAATAAAATGCAGCCACCAAATACATGTAAAACGAACTCTCAGCAAAAATTCCAACCCTAACAAGGAAGAATATGCTCCAAAACGAGGAGACACATAATAAGAACTAACACAAATCCTCCAAGTAAAATCAGGAAGATAGAGAACAAACCAAAACCATTGTAACCCAAGTCGAGACTCACCTCCATAACTACCCAAAAACAGACACGATAGAGTGAGACAGCCACCAACTATATCTCACTTGTCGAACCCAAACAGAGGAGCAGAAAACCTACACCAAAAAAATAAGTACATCGAAGAAAACTTTGATCCACATCTATAAGCAAAAAGAAAAGAACTACCTTTTGGTTATAGAGGCAAGAAACGAAGACCAAGAGTAGGAAAGCAAGAAGTTGCAAAAGACTAAACCTACCACCAGAGGATTGGAATGTGTAGTGAGAGATGGGAAGTACTACAAGTCAGAGCCAATCGGCTAATTAGCATCAGGGATAAGCAATTAATAAGCCTATCAGCTAATTAAATCAAATTATTCAAAAACAAGATAGTTTCCAAGTCTCAACACAAGATTTTTTTTGTGTAAGTTCCTGTATATGTTTCTCAATATGTAGCACATTGAGGCTTTGTTATAGTAAGAACTAATAAAGTTGCATACCCAATTAATTACTTCAACAGGTCTATTCATGTATCGAATAGAGGAGCTGTAGTTAATGAAAAGAAGCAGTATCATGGTTGGCCGCTAATCCATCTGAGAAATACACTGATACATTGACTAGCAAAATTGTTTTTGTTCAGAAGACACTAAATATTCATGAATTGATTCATATTTTAATAAAATAAAACTTAAAATGATCAGACTACTGCAGTTGACCACAATCTGACATCAATACATGTAGCTTCGCATTGAGTTACCAGTTCAGCACAAAAGTAACTAATGCATATATCACAACCATAACACTATACAATAATATATAATAAAACCACATGAAAATGTTAATGTTTTAGCAGAAAAGCTATATGTCCATAGATAACACACTACCTTGTAAATATCATTTATTTCAAATGGTAAAATAAACATCATATAGAAAGAAACAATTGTCATGTGGCACATTTTCCCTGTAGTGAATATTTATCTCAAACGAATTAATCCAACCTCTAGTTCCCAAATGCATATGTGTTCTTACAGCAAGTTAATATTATAACCAAATTAATTTAATCGTGTAGAAAATTTGATAGTATCTAAATTATAAGTACCCACTTCAACACACTATAAGGTAATATATCTTTTTAGTATTACTAAAAACCCTCATGTTGCATTAGCATGGTGTAGGTACCACAGGTAGGTTTGGAATCTATTTATTAAAAGATCATTGAAAGTTTTCACACAACCATTTCATCGAAGCTTTAAGTTCTTATTGGGAAGTCAATCTTAGCCATCAAGTTACCTTGACGAATAAACATTCAACAGTATTTTAGCCTATGCAAGAACAAACAATGAAATGAAAAAGAAACTAAAACGATGAAAATATTATCTCCTGAAAGTTCTTTGTGAATTCATACCTACATGGCATCATAGCAGTGGTTTCCTAAGTCAGGAATCCCAACCAAAATTCGTTCTTAGTGTGGATGCTTCATTGAGAGCGCCATTGCTATCTGCCAACATTGGAATCGAGCCTTTTGGAGAATGAAAAGCCTTATACAAGTCCTGAAGTCAAAGGGAATGAATTCAGTTTGATCTCCATCAGATTTGCAGAAAAAGAATCGATTTCAATATAGCTTGAGCAAAAAGTTCTACTTTGTGTTATATAAGAATATTTATTTACAAATATGACAAAATGTTAAATGAAACTATAGGCATTTTTATTTTTTTGTGATTGTTCAAACATATTTCAGGGAACAAATAAAATGATTGAACGTTTGATAACTAATTTAAACCAAAATATAATACAATACCACATCATGAATATAGTAATAGTCAAACTAACAAAATTGCAGATAAACAGGTGTACTAACGGTATGAAAGTTGATGACAACAAACAAGTATTTATCATCTTCATAGAATAAAATCACTGCTAGAGCTACCATAGTTATCATAAAAAATGAGCCATGAAATTAAGCTACATATAACACAATTGATATAGTATAAGTTATGCAGAGATCCAAGTTTATGATATTTTAAAGCTTTGGTTTGTAAATCAACGTTCAACAACTACACCTAAAATTTAGAATCTTCTTCCCGTTAAATCTCAATATCTACTTTTTACACTTGCTCATTGATGCTTAAATTCAATAGCTGCCATTTCAATATCAGCTACTACACACAAGTGATGTTTCATTCTTTTTTTTTAGATCAGTCGAAAAGCACTGAGATAAGAAAATTAATAGATTTCAGTGAACTGCTTTCAATATAAAACGACGAAAGGTACATGCTCGATTCACATAATTCTTTCATATATGAAATCATTTCAACTCGTATATCTACATGGCATTAGACATGGTCACCTTTGTATATTATTTCAAAATATCATCATATATAATTAACACCAACATATACACTAACGCACATGCATTACATTCTGAATTACTGACTACAGTTTGGGACTCCAGGAGCCAGAACAGCCTTTATCTCTCAATGTCCAATCAATCCAAGAGAGACTTTTACTTACAAATTTAGAGTTGACAAGGTATGTACTATGTAGCATTAGTCTAATATTTATTTTGTTAACATTATTCCCTTTGCATTGTCTTTTAATTTCTAAAATATCCACTTCTGATTTGGTGGAAGTATAATACAGGCAGATAAGCAATTTCAATTATTTAGCATTTACATAGTATTTGTTTGGGTCAAATGATAAACGTTGAATAAGATTTACTTATAGGATGTAAAACATTGACATTGTTTTTTCCTTTAACATGAATTACACTTAATTTCCGTCTGTCTTTGAAAACCTGCTGTTTTAGCAAAAACGTAATATATCATTATTTGAAGATTTTTATTTATTTATTTTATTGAAGTAGGTGGTTACATATTTCTATATTGGGCAATATGGTCTAAAGAAAGCAACAGGGTTATCTAGGTATCTTATAGTAAGTTTACCAAAAGGCAAAAAGGAATCATTTCATTATGATAAAGGGGTCAATCTACTGTTAAGTGGTTGGTATCAGGAGAATGTGTATGTTCAAGCAGTAGGCCTCTCTTCCGTACCTTTTAGATGGATTGGTGAACCCTAGGAGATTTTACTGAATCAAAAAAACATTGTTACACATTGTTGATAGAAGCACTGAGTAACCTCCAATGCGTTCATAGTTGACATAAATATAATTAACATTTGTTTGTAAGAAAGTGATAATCAATTAATTGTGTTACTAGAAATAACTACAAACTATAAACAATGTTGGAACTTTGAAGTATTGTAGCAACATGCAAAAATAGAGAGTGTTCACCAACCTTGTCAAAAAAATTTATTAAGTTTGACCAGTGTATGCCTTTTTTCCAATTATTTACCAGATAAGAAACACAATGTGTGATCAAGATAAATTCGAAATACAACAAATTGCAAGGATAACTGCTTACCCGATGGTGACCTTCTAATTGGGTGCAAGAATATGACAGCCTTGAAACAAATGACCAAGTAGCCGATCAACATCCAAATTAGCTGCAAAAAAAAGCTTTGACTAGGAAAGCCAAAATAATTTGTGCCAAAAAATTAGATTTCAGTTGTAAGATGAAATCGTTATTATTAACATCATCTTTTATAATAACATTAACATCATTATTTATTATGATAAATTTTAGATAATTTAGCTTTTCTTAAGTTTTTTTTAATGCTTGTTAAACTATCTATTTCTAAACTATTGTATTGTGTTACAACTTCTAGCATATATATAGAAATATACATGTTATAAAAGATGAAAATCTGTGTAGACACATTCTCATTTTCTCAACAAGGATTATATAACTGCCTTTTTAACTCAACTAGGAAATAACCAATAGTGTAAAATATCAGATTTAACCCGGAACAAGATGAATCATTTTGACCCTACCTACTTACTGAGCATAAGAGACCCAAATTCATTTAATCTATATGATACTGCCACATCTACAACATTTCACCTGGAACAAAATTCAACACAAAAATTTAAGGACAAAGCAAAATTGTAAACTGCAAAGCATGGATGAAAATGTAAAACCTTTATTAACAAAAGAGAGGTTTTTAACATTGACGAATATACACTGCTCATGATGTCGACATAAATGACTATTTCTCACCGACCAAAAATGTAATGGACATAAATGTAGTGGTTGTAGCAGTTTATTTAACATTTAATACATATAAATAAATAAATAAATGATTTTGCATATCACAAAGTCAATATATTTAATACATAAGTGATGATCATACATGTCAATATTTACTTTTTGTAGTGGATAGACCTATATTACATATATTTACTTAGACATTTATTATAATTAAAATAAATGTTTCATAATACCTTATACCCTATCCTGATCGCATGCACCTCATAGAAACATAAGTAATAACACCCAACTTACCCAAGAGCTACTAAAAGGTTATAGAAATTATAATATTTCCCGTAGATACATGCTTAACAAGATTACATAAAACATTTGATTATATCTCGTATTATAGCCATTTTATCTCATATGAACTTCCCTAATCCTATGTTAGCCTAGGTATATGCATGTATTTCCAACCTACACTTTTCAATTACTAGAAATGGTTTTCCAAATGGTTACTTCAAAGGTAGAGAAGGCATAGATCAAGGGGACCCTATCGCATCCTCTATTCATAAATGTAATGGTTCTCCTTAATGCTTTAGTTCTGGAAGCAATTTGATGCTAAAGAACTAGATATTCACCATAAATGCAAGCACCCGTTTACTCATGTCTTCTTTACTGATGAATTTGTCATCATTACAAAGGCTATAGCTAAAAATATTAACTCTGTCCTTGACATAATATATAATTTCCATCTGATTACTTGTCTAGAGATCAGTCTCCAAAAATCCCACATGCTTATAGTTGGTGTTTCTGGTAGCATGAAGGAGAAAATTATAAGTCAGTCGTGACTTAAAGATATGCCACTTAACTCTTCTTCCCTTAGACTTCCTTGAATCAATTTGCATATTACTAAAGCACATTGCCTTCCTCTCTACAGGATGATTTGTGCAAAACTATCACTATGATCAAACCCCAAACTCACTCAACCAGGTAAGATGGTTATTGTTTAATCTTTCGCAATTGAAGTAACATCTTACTGGTCTAGACACTGTATCCTCTTAAGCATGATCAATGATGCATTAAATCAATTATTATGACATGATTATCTTTTTTTCAAAAATAACTATTCCTGTTTCATATCACGAAATCCAATTACCAAAGCACCACGGTGGACTTGGCATCACAAACCTTCAACTGTGGAGTAAGGAAATGATCTGCAACCAAAAATTATTTGCAATTCGTGAAGTTATGTCAGTACAACGAAACCGAGCAGCTGTTATAATTCTATATTTTATTAAGAGCTGTAAGAACTAAATAACTTGGTGTTATAGCAACTTACTACCAAATGTCGTTTGAACAGTTGTTATAATTCAAAAGACATTTACACTCTACTTTTTCTTATGATATTTACTATTTACTTCATGTGCGTGTTATAATGAAATAAAACACGATCTCTGTTCAACTACAAAACTGAGCAGGCTTGGTTATCTAACAGAGTGTTAACATCATTCTCCGAAGAAAATCATTAGCGTGGGCATTATTTTTTCTTTGAAAACTAATAAAATTTAGTTAACCATAAAATTTAATAAAATTTAGCATGGATATTCTCTGAAGAAGATCTGCTTTACATTCACAACTACTTAGAAAATGTATGATATTATTAATCCATAAACAAAAAATAATAACATAATAGTACTCATGTATTACTTGTGCGGTTTGTGTTAATCAAATTATAAGCCAACAACTTTGGAAACAATCACTAGGAAAGCGGTAAGGTTAATTTCACAGTTTATTATACTAGTCAAATATCTAAATTATATTCATAAACAACTTTCAAACTAATAATACAATAAATTGCTATTATCGAGTCTTTGATAAACTATTATTCAGTAATAAATAAATTCAGTACCGCAAAAGATGAGCAGTGAAAAATATATGATAAAATATGTAGTACCTGTAGTGCCAGTTCTCCATTTTGGATTTGCTACTCTCAGCTCGCAATTTGGGTAGAGGATACATGGGTCAACTGGAGAGATGCAGGATCGGCCATTGATTTATGGAACTATTCGGAGATTCGGAGAGATGCGAGATCCAAGATGCTGGATCGGTTGTCTTTTGGAAGTGGAGGCGATGAAGTGAATAAAGAAAGATTTTCCTGAAGAGAAGGGAAAAAGCACGTTTTACTTTAGTTCCCGCACATAGAAATTCATTTCCCGCCTCTCCCCTTTCTGGATAGCGTTCTGTACATGGCATGTATCCAAAATAGCGTTGATATCCTTCAATTTCAAAGCATTTAAATATCCAAATATGGAAACGCTATTCCATATTGCTATGCAAACCCATTTTGTTGTAGTGTGAATGTTATAAAAAAAGAAATAGCAAAAGACAACGCTTATTTAATTTTGTCAATACTCTTAAAAACTTATTAACGATGTTTATCTAGTGTTATCATTACTTTGAATACTTAATAACAGCGTTTACGAAATGTTAATGATAAATGTAAAACAAACTGCATGCGCTTTTGATAATAATTTTTAAACGTTGTTATAAGCTAATAACAACGTTTATCAATCGCTAATAAAAGTGCAGCAACAATCTAGGAAATTTGTCAAAACTATTAACAGCTCAATATAAACGTTGTAAAATAGGGTTTTCTATAGTGTTTTTACTTACGCTGTCAAAAATTATATACCTGCGACTGCATGTCGTTATACAATGTTTCAAATAACGCCGTTTTATCCTATTACAGCGTTTTTCAAACGTTGTGAAAGCAATTTCTGGTGTAGACCTGCCACTAATGGTCATATTTCCTAAGGCATAAATTAACCTATTTAATGCCATTTATGACACTAACAGTCATATTTTCATATATGCCATTTATGATGCTAACGGTCATATTTCCTATGGCATCAGTTAACCTATTTAATGCCATTTATATCGGCCCCTATTTGAATTCGAATCTAATTATTGTAACTCTCAAATATTACTATAAATTTAATTCCAATTAATTCTTACGTGAATATATATGAGTTTGCTATTTATTTATTCCCCGGTTGGGGTTACAATCCTTATATTTAAATACCAATTTTTATTGCAATCATTTAGGAATATTTGTCATAATCAATTAATTCCCAAAAACAAATATGGTTACAATACTTATTATCCTATTTATGACCTTTTTATTACAGCAAAAAATTCCATATTGATTGCTACAACGGTCACAAACTTTTAATTTTCATTTATTGTGTGAGTTATTACCATAAATTTATTCCTATAAAATGGAAACATTTCAAATTCAAACACACCTTAACACGTAAAATTTATCTAATGTAATAGCGTCATTTACGTAGATTTGGACGGATAAGATTAATATATATATATATATATATATATAGAGAGAGAGAGAGGAGTGTTACCGGGCACCCCTATTTTGCAACACCCTTTTAGCACCCCATACCCATTCATGACCACACTAATCCGAATCCAACAATATTTTATAGATATTCAATCTACATATATATTATCATCTATCAAAAATTTGAGCTTTCTCTGACATTCATAGAATATTATATTTTATGTTTAATTTTAACGGTTCAAATAAATGTCTGAAGAGCGAATAATTAAGCTTAGATTTTGACAATGTTACGAATGTTGGAACGAGCTCAAATTTTGGATAGATGATTATATATATATATATATATATATATATATATAGACTGAGCATCTATAAAATCTTGTTGGATTTGGATTGGTGTAGCTCACGAATGAGTAGAGGTGCTAAATGGGTGCTACGAAACATGGGTGCCCTGTAACGCTCCTTATATTTATTTATTTATTTAAATGCGAAGTTAACGTAGTTGCTCATTTATATTTTCTTAGTATTTTTATCTATGTTCTTGTCTAAATTAGCAACCAAAACTACCCTTTTTGTATTTGATTTTGTTTTAGGAATTAAAATCTTATAAAACGTTATTTACTGAAATTATTGTAAATCTTGCCCAAACTATTAAAAGGGAAAGATTTGGCGTCATTTCATTACAAGCCAAAAAAGTTAGTATTTTATTTAGAATAGCTGTTGCAAACTACGTACGAGAATACGTGAATTTGCACATATTTTCTTATTTGATTTATTTGTTTTCCTTGTAGATTTCAAATACCGCCTTTTTATACAAAATTGACAAAATTACAATAATCAAGTGAAACCACGAACAATATCAAACACAATAGGATTATTTTAACCAGTACTGCATAAACTATAAATCAACACCCAACCCTATGAATCTGGAATAAAACTATAAATCTTATAAAGGTGTTGGGACTAATTTCCAGATCCGAGGTGTTTACAATAATCACAACAACACAAGAATAATTGTAGGTAAGAAGATGATAATAACTTAGAAAGGCCAACAAATCCATACTTAACCAATATTCATAATAATCCAGGTTTGACAAATAAACAAACCTATCACTTTTAGGCATACAAATCAAATTTAATGCAAATGAATTATATATGTTTATTACAAATAAAGTACATAATTTCTCATTCACTTGAAAGCTATCCAAATCCAATCTAACACAACATTTAGGCTTAAGATTCCCAAATTCTACAGATCTACAGTTTATTTTCAAATGGGATTTACAAACAAAAGTTTAGATTTGTAGATCTGAAAGAAAAATAGGAAAAGAACAAGGAAATTCAATAATTTAGATTACCTAAGCGAAGAACTATTTCCTTTTTCATAAATCTGAATCTAATCTCTCCAATCTTGTAAATTTGATTTGTATATGTTTTTAAAATGTATTTTGGAAGAGATCGGATGATTGGGAATGGCATAGCTTCGCTGCTGCCTTCAGAAAATATAGATAAGAGAACAAGGGTCTAGCCTTTATTCATAGGCGTAGAAATGGCACGTAGACCATAAGATTTAATTTAATAAAGATCCGTTTGTTTAATATAATAAATTATATATCAGAGCCCTAGCCGCCGCCTGCTGCCATCGACTAAGTGGTCGACTGCCCGGTCGACCTGGCAGTGGAGCAAGGGAAAATTATTTATTGTATATATAAGTTATTCTCTTTTGATTTTTTTTCATTCATTTTCATATTTCATCCGTAACTTTTCCATACGGACTCCGTTCGTGAAGTTCCAAACTTGAAAGTTGACCAAAATTTCGTCATGAATGCAACAATGCAATTTTCATGGTCAAATTCCATCGTTTGCAAAAATTCCATTATTTGAATCTAATTAAATAACTAAATTTATTATCGTAGGCCCGACCCGCGGTGAAAATGGGCCCTGCACACTGGGAAAAAAGGCCCTGGACAGACATACACGTTAATATATAAAAAGAAATTTGTAAATGCATACAAAAATTTAGCATGGCGAAACTTGAACCCAGATCATCCCACATTCATCACAAACATCACTTCCAAACGAGCAGAACTATATTGAACTATTATGCCAAATAACTAGTTTTAACGTTAACCTAACTACAAATGGGCCCTCGTTTCAAGTTAGGCTCTGAGCGATCCCTAGGTAGCCTATGCTCAGGGCAGACACATGTGCATAGTGTAAATAATGGATTACAACAACAAAATATGCATGCATAATGATTCTAAATCGGATGCTCTTATACGTATGCATTTTATTTTTGTAAATACTTTTGAAAACACGATGCAAACATCGTAAAATATACTGGAAGTTTTATATAAATGCAAAAAAAATTTGAAAACGTTTTTCATTCATAACTCTCACACGACTACGAATAGAAGTGTGAAACAACCAATTCTGCATCCAAATCCTACAATCTAACACGTTAACGCATCCGACTGGTTCCTATTAATTTCTAGTAAACCGGGAAAAGAAGATCAAGAGGAGAAATTCAATGTTCTTTCAGCTTATAAACTTTCCAATTCTTGTCCTATAGTGGGAATTTTACCTCAAAAGCCCTGAGATACTCCAAAAATTTCTAACTGTAGACTGCAAAGAAGGCTTAAATTATGTTCTAAAACGTAAAACTAGTTAACTAATAACTCGCGCACAATGTCGACAGGGTAGCAACGTTTCATGGCTATAACAGCTTTTCCCTTGTTATCGTTAGCGTCTTTTCACATTGTCATCCCAAATACACCGCAAAATGTGCAATTAAATCATCCAGAATCTTCCTTACACTTTACATGTGACTATAAAAATCAAAAATTTCCACAAAAATAAATTTTTGCTTTAAAATTTTCTTATGAAAAAATTGAAATTCCTTTTTGATATTGTTTTACTTTCTTTATCAGGTTTGCGAAAAACAAAATTTTGGTAACATGCGCTTTACCACATTTAAACCATCTATTTTTATACAAAACTTATGTTTAAACATGCGTAAACTACCGTACCCAAATACATGTTTTTATATAATACAGATTAAAAGAAAGTAAATTAGGAAAATATAATTCAAAAAAAGGATGTATCATGGTAGCAAGCTGAATCAAATATGATTAGTCGCATCATGGTACCAAAATGCTCAATCTCATGTTGCATCCACTCCTAGTGTTGTTTAAGGTTTCCACATCACCATTTCTTCTAAGAGAGAATTAGCGATGACAAAAGAAACCTACCACAAAGCTGATTTTCACAGAGATTCACCTAACATTGCCTAAAGGCAAAAGTGGATAGGTGAAAATACATAAAACAACTCCACGAAATAGCATACATGGACAACAAGCAGAATCAATATTATGCGTACTAAATGATGGTTACACCACTAATCTAGGAAAATACTGATTTCCACATTATGTGGCAAATCTTGTCATAACTTTCTATCTTCGAAATAATGTGCTAAATGAATCACACATCTATATGGTAGTTCGAACATAGATTTCCGAACTCAAAAATCGACATTTAGGAAGAAAAGATCTGCTGCAAAATATCCAAAGCCAGTCAAACCAAAGACTATTCCAGTATGCGCAAAACACAAATGCCTCTAACTATCTCATCGAGATTCTCCTTAGAATACAATTCAAAGACAGCTTAATCTTCACTTCTGAAACAACAATAGCCTTCATCAAAACCTATTCCAATAAGACATGGCAAAGGCGAATGCAGGACAAACAACGACCCTACTTAAAATTTCGAAGCAAAGGACCAATGCAATTCCAACTGCTATGACTAATTCTCTTAGCCTTAAAGAGATGAAACCTTATGCTCAATCTAATCCAATCAATTGGTCTCTCTCCTTAAAAATAAGACTTAAATAACAGAGAAAGATTAGATGGTGCAAGCAGGTATTATGAGCTAAGAAGTGATTGGAGAGAAGAAACCGATTTTAGATCTTATGAGTACAAGTAAGGCGAGATCTGGTGCGTGAACTAGCGTAGAAAAAGAAGGAGACGAGGCGAAAACAAAGAAAGAGAATAAGAATAAAACATGGTTCAACAAAATGAGGAAGGAAGGACGAAAGAAGTTTATGAAGGAAAATTTGGACACAACTTTTACGGTTGAGTTCTAGGTTCAAGTTGTACCAAAACTCATCAATTAGTTAACCGCTATAGGTATACGCCAAATGGTCAATTGTTAAACGAGTTTTGGATAAAGGTTGAACCTTAATCCTATAAGGGTCGAATTAAAATATTAATCATCCCGCATCATTTCTTAAGATTGACATGAATCCGAAAAATATTTGTCCTTATCACGGTGGTATAATAGACCGTAGTCAAACTCCGAACCATTTCCAAAGATTCAAAGTAGTCTCAACAAAAGGTTGTGACCACAAAACAATAAATAAATTCCCAAAACAAATAAGAATTCAGAAATCCGTAATAAAATTAAAACAAATTTCCCCCTTACCTAGTTAACAAAAAACATGAACGATTTACGAAATCAAATACCCCAAGCTGAATAGAATTTTCTTAGCCTTTTCCAAGAGATTTTTTTTGTAAACTTATTGATACTCAATTTTTATATTTTAACTGAGGGTCTCATAATATAAATCCATATTTAAAATTTATATTCCATTTTACACTACGGACTGGAACAATCTTCCCACATTTTGGATTGTCGAAATTTTAAATCTTTAAAAAGATTGTTTGTGGTAGTTTCTATAAATCATCCAAAAGATTTGGAAAAAGGAATATTAAACAAGGAGCAAGTAATTATAGTTTCTGAAATTCGAGGCTTATTACTTTCATTTTCAAATTCTTTTTTTCTACAAAAATGGATTATTTTTCAAAATTACACAAAACCCAATGATCCAAAACACTGTTAGATTTAAATTTCTAAGATTTATTTTATTTACTTAGATCTTTATTTCGAAAACAATTTCTCGAACACTATACTTTAAATTTTCTGAAACCCGTTTATTATTTCAAAACAGTTTCAAAAACTGAAATCTCCCCGAATATATAAGACTAAGAACTCAAGTGAATAATTCTGTCAAAGAATATCCGAATTTACAAATGAATATATCTCATAATTTCATTTCCGTACTATAACGACATACTAACGCAAATTTTCCGTTTTAAGACTAAAATAGGGTCCTTGAATTCCTGACAAAACCAACAATAAGAAAAACAAGACTATTGTAACACCCGTATTTTTAACGATACTAAAAGAGAATAAATTACATTATAATTAATTTATATTCAGAATTAAGGAAAATGGACTGCTCCATTGCGTCCGTATCGAAATTCTGGTCAAGACAGACGTTTGGTTTGCATAAAACGAACACCATATGAAGAAGTTATGAGGGTTTACGCGAACAAGAATTATATATATACACATGAGTAAGGGATGAGTCAGAATTTTATCCAAAACCGTTCGAATTTGAAAAATAAAAAGTGGCGGCAGTTTTCCCATTATAAGGGGTCGACCGCCCTAAATGGGTGTCGACACCAGAGTCGATCCACCCACAGGGATGTCGACACCCCTAGGGCTGATGTGGCAATCGGTTTCAGAGGGTCTGGCAGCTATATATACGTGTTCATTTCTCTTGTTTTCTGCATTGGGAATTCTTGGTGGCCAAACTCTTCCGGTGTCTGAACTGAACTAGATCCATTAATCTCCTACAACTATCAACCTAAGCAAATCAATTGGAGATTCAAGATCCAATCTTTTCTAGTTCTATCTTCTTATCCAAATTCCGTGAGTTCCTAGTTGCTTTTAGATTTAAATGTATAAAAGTAAGCGTGATATGACAATAGTTTGGATTTGTTCATGTGCTTATATCATATTGGATCCATTGCAAATTGCGAACATATGACATCCTAAATTGTGTACAAATTAGATCTAAATCTCTATCTTGTTGGATCTATTGTAACCTTTGAGGCACTCTATGATATGTATCTTGACTTTATTTGTGTTAGATCTATTTTAACTATTGATCTAAATCCCTATCTTGTTGGATCTATTATGACATTCTATAATGAGGATCTTGACCTTATTTGTGTTATATCTAGTTTTACCATTGGATCTGAATTATGTGGACATTTAATTAGTTAATCAGATCTAGTTTTTCATCTTGTGCCTATTATATTAGATCTAAATAGTTGGACATCTAAATGGTAAATTTAGATCTTATTATGCTCAATATGACATCATAGTTATGTTAGAACTAGTAATTGCTACAAGTTCATCAGATTTATGCTCATATGTCCACCTAATCACCATACTAGTTTATGTTTATGTCAAGTTATGTTAAAAAATCCACTTTGGTTATATTCCTATTATTTTTTCCATTTATCGTTTGTGACTAGGCTATTATCTAGCCTAGGCATGCCCCCAATTTTGTGAGTGCGCTAAATTAAGGAACGGGGGGAAAAGGTTAATATTGGCATAATTTGAATATAAACATCGTTGGACATATAATTCAAATTATTGGGTAAAATGGGCATTAACACCCATAAAGACATAGGTTTAATTAATAATGAATGCCTAGGATTACAATTAGAAATTGTAATGGTGCTTATAACACGAGGTTAGGTTGCATTAGTGGTGGAAGTCTGCCTGGACTCAACCGACATATCCAACAGCCACTAATGTTAAACCTAATGTGAGAGGTCTAAGTGTGCAAATACGAATCTGGCTATGACACGAGGTTAGACCCAACTTGTGGAATAAGACTGCCCGGACCCGACCGACATATCCAGCATGCATAAGTTGTAGGCCTAATATGGGAGATCTAGCCCATTTTAAACCATAAACGGACATGGTAATAAATTGGACTACTTAACCAAATCTAATCCATAGGGATTGTATGATTGTGAACTAAAGTTAGGGTTAAGTAAAATTGATTGGATAATGGATGGGTTAAGCAAATCTGGAGAGGGTAGGTAATATTTACATATAGGCCCACAAACTTAACCCGATAAGGTTATGTAATTAAAGACACCTAGTGGTATACATAACCGGTTGGAATAATAAAATTATGTAATTAAAGACACCTTTTAGGGTAAACATAACTAGTGGAAAAGATTGGGGTTATATAATTAAAGACTACTTTAGGGTAAATATAACATGTGGAAAACCTAGTGGGGCAATACAAGAAAAAGGGGATAGCTTGTATCATGTTGTGTGGGACCCGTTTCAGTCAGTAACCCAGAGTATGTATCAAGTAGAGAACTCCGAACTAGGTCGGAGAAGGGACATGCTTACTGATTGATTGTAAGAGATCCAAACGTAGAGGCGGTGTTGGCGGTGCAAACCGACCGGGCCATGTGCGTGCATGAGCCGGACCGAAGGGGATAAAATGACCGTGACATCTGTAGATATGGGGTTGTGCGTACCAACGAGGGGTTGCCACTTTAGGACGTGATACATCCTATGGGGTCGGCATAGAGTATCTAGAGTAGGGAGCTGATCGATTGCGGTAGTAGTTAGGGTACATTTGGACGTATGCCTAAGTCTATCACCTTATAGTGGAAGGGATCATCTCATTCTGGTTATACTAGTAATGGTGCAGAGTAATCATTAGAAAAGCGTATTCACCTTATCCTATCAACCTTATCACACCTTCCATTTGTGTAGTGATCTCTCTTATCCACTATATATGCATGTCATGCTACTTTTATTTATTTACTTGCTAAAAGTAATTAGACTCGCCAGACTTTAGGTCTGACCCTTTTGTTTCCTCTTCTTTCTTCCGTTCCCCCAGGTTCTCAGGGAGGAAACACTCAGACTTTTTCAAGACTCAGATATCATCTTGCTAGAGCTGCTTTCGAAGTATGGCTTAAGTTCTTATCTCTACTATGTCTTTGTCTCTTTTATTTGGGGAATTATGTTTTCTTTTAATTATTTATGTATTATGATGGTAAAAGATAGAAGTTATATTGTTTTAATGGTTTTTATGACTTATGGTATTTTGGACCACGATGTATGATTTGTTTTTGAAATAAAAATTTGAATTTGCGCTGCTATCTTAATTATATCTGTCTTGTAATATTTTTTTTGTCTGTTTACCAATAACGCTTCAAGAAACTTAATGCATTCCCTTTGTGAGTGACATTAACGGACGTGGGGGTGTCACAACTAACTCAATTGCAGCTAGCTTTTCGTTCAGTCGCCAAACTCAAATGCACGAGATTCACCATATATCGTCCTCATATTCTACAAAATGTAAATCGCCAAATGCACTGTGGGGTAAAACGGGGTTGGCCGAATACTTGAATTCAAATATTTCAAACTCTTAGTCATTTAAAACCTACCTTAATTAAATAGGCCCACAACTGTCATCATCGAAATAATTTGGAGTCGAATATGAAAGATGAAAGAAAATGCTAAAAAATTCGAATACATTGCTCTCACTAATCCTAGTTTTTTAATTCCTCTGATCATCTAAACATCAGCATTGGTACCAAATGTAACACCTCACACTTTTCTAAGCTCGAATTTCTATAAAAAACGAAAATCAATTCCATTCAAGTACGAAAAGTATAAATTTGATACCTGCAAATAATGAGCATGAGCATAATCGGAGTAAAACGAAATGAACTCACAATGGAAATAAAATAAGATAACTAATACCAACTAAGGCAATAGCCACATCGATATCAAGCATGGGAGAATGATAATCGAAAACCAAACTGAACATCTGGCAAGAACTGACTTTGTCGAGATAAACTCGTGAGTTGTTATAAGGGGGGGGGGGGTAAGAATAACAAGTCCTGATGAGCAAAAAATGTACAACACTGTCTACAATACACAAATGTATCTTGTTTTGTCAGAACTAAAACAAATGTCTAACAAGGCTAGTAATCCTAACTTAACCTAGTAAAGATGTACACACAACGACAAGCTACCATACCCAAGGTAGTATTCTCAATGATAACGATAACGATATAGCAATACTGCGATAGAACGTCTACGCATAAGTATGAAGCCTTTAAACCACCATACAACCAATTGCCAAAAACTAAGAGGTGGGCTTTCAGCTAGTCACTATTCCATAAAAAGATTAGTTATTTCTATATAGTGACTTAAGAAATCACTATCAATATAAGATAAGGGTAGATCCTTTTGATCACTAAGAACTAAGGTGGATCTATCGATCACTTAATACCTTACTTGGTGGTTTACTCTGTACTAATATAAATTAGAGGATACTAGCTATAAGTCTTACTAATTTTAGGTTTCCATCTTTCATGCATATACCCATGCTTCGCGTAAGGAGAGAGATACTAACTAGCCACTTAATGCCATGTTTAGGTAGGAGCGAGACACCATTTAAGATCCTCTTGGCGGATCGCCATGTTACTATCTAGTTGACCTTATTAAATAATCCCCCTAACCAGTTAATACTTTCCGTAGGATAGGCAGACTCATGGTACCTTCTTAATTTTCATTTAATACCTAATCACAAGGCGGACTCTCATCCCACACACCACCAAATAAGGCATTTTACAACACTTACTGGTTTTATATTTATAAAAGCTATTATTGTTACAAAGTACCAACAGTTATTTCGGTCATAAGGAGTTCAAACGGTTATTACTGTTATTATAGGTGGTAATTTTGTAAATAAAGAATGCTGAAGTGGACATAATTGCAACTCTCATTTATTTTTTGTTAACCTCTACCATGTCTAATCAGAGCCTGGTAAATCTAATATTTGTTTGGATTTCGATTCAGATTTAGGTATGCTCATGTATAACTTAGATTTAAACTTATATACTGCAAAATTTTCTTTTGAAATATGTATGTATAAACAATACATATACCCAGTTTATGAATTTGTTTTTCTTCTTCTAAAATTTAAAAGCATATTGGAGTTTGGAGGCAAGAGCTACAGTGGTTCGTGTTGTTGAGAATCGTTTAGGCTATGGTTTAAGTCCACTACTTTTCTGCTACAAAACTGAAAATAAGCAGAAAAACCTGGACTTTCGGAAGTGGAAAAAGATGGAATTTTATAATTTGTGGACTTACCTATATTTGCAATCATGCTGAACATATTGCAAGTTTTGTTGTGTTTGAAATTCCAGTTTGATATCAACGAGAAAAATGTTTTAAGTTTTGCTTATGGTTCTTTTTAAGGTTAAAAAAAAAATCTATGTTTCTGTTTACCTAAGATGAAATGAATCCGACTTTTACTTGGTGTTGGGAAACAATGGCTAAGTCGCGGACCAGGTCGCTCTCTTGAAGACGATTCGGCGACTGGTCGGTGGTGCAAAACCAGTTCGTACTCTCGCCGCCGCGCCTAGGATAAAACAGCCTCGTAGAACATTAACTGATTTGCTTGCACAACAAATTAGTGCAGATTTGCACTTTCAAAATAAATAACTGCTCGAAAATTTCTGTAAGAATATTTTAATGGCGGAGGAGAAAAAAATATTTTTGTTCTATACAAATCTCGTCTACAACTGAAGATAATATATAGATGGGGATTAGGGTTAATCGAAAATATTGGGCAGTAGGAGAAAATAGGATCTGCTGAAATACCGGGTCAAAAGTTTACCGCTTCATGATAAAGTCGGCTCAAAAATAAACTATGTATGCAACAAAGGTGTTCTATATTCTATCTTTTCACTTGTATGCATATAAACTATGTCAATTTATTTGATGCAAAAAAAACCTATTCATCCAATTAATGTCAATTCTTAAGGACATTATCAAATAACATACACATTCTATTAATGTCAAATTTTTAGTGACATTTCCCAATATTATATGTGTTCTATTAATGTTAATTCTTACTGACATTATTCAAATAACATACACATTTTCTTACTGACATTTTTCAAATAACATACACATTCTATTAATGTCCAATTTTTAGTGACATTTCCCAATATCATATGTATTCTATTAATGTCAATTTTAATGACATTTCCATATAATCATATGCATTTCAAATGTATTGACCAATTATTTATTTTGGCCACTTCTTATCTTCCTTAAATATATATATAAATAAATCGAGAGATTTATGCATCATAATACAGTCTGAACATCGCAATTCATGCATTTCTACTTGCTCAACCTCGTGGTCATTACTTGAGTGTGTAATTAAATTTAACCATGTATATGTGCTTCGGCATTCACAACCAATTTAATCAGCATTGACAAAGCACATTACTGTATAAGTTATCATACTTCAAACGTCACATGGAGCAAAAGAAACGATAAAAAATTAAAACCATACCAGGCATTAAGTTGCAAGTAGGAAACAAGTTCTGAAGCTTTACTTCTCTTTATGATCGCGCATCAGCTCTCTCAACTCAACTATCTCATCTTCACCGTACATATATTTCTTCAGATCCAGGGTATACCCGAAAGCTCAATCAGGCCAAATTATTAGATCTGGGATCTTTAGTGAATATCAAGAGTGGTAGCTGCGGTCTGTTATGTACAGATAAACATAGAAATGAATACATCAAACCCTATACGGGTATCAGAAACTAGCGAGGTTGAAGATGTTTGGTCGTCGAATGTAAATGGGGCAGTCGAAGCCATTGTTTAACGGATCGTTTTCAAATTGTTGGGAAACAATGGCTGAGTCGCGGACCAGGTCGCTCTCTTGAAGACAATTCGGCGATCTGGTTGGTGGTGCAAAACCAGTTTGTACTCTCGCCGCCGCGTCTAGGATAAAACAGCCTCGTAGAACAGTAACTGATTTGCTTGCACAACAAATCAATGCAGATTTGCACTTTTGAAATAAATAACTGGTCAAAAATTTCTGTAAGAATATTTTAATGGCGGAGGAGGAAAAAAATATTTTTTTTCTATACAAATCTCGTCTACAGCTGAAGATAATATATAGACGGGGATCAGGGTTAATCGAAAATACTGGGCAGTAGGAGAAAATAGGATCTGCTGAAATACCGGGTCAAAAGTTTACCGCTTCATGATAAAGTCGGCTCAGAAATATTTTTCATAAAAACGGTTTGAAAAAGTCAAGGTTTTCTGGTCCAAAAATATAAGTGCCTACACCACATAGCCAAGGCCCAAAGCCCAAGCCCGAACCGAACCGAGTCGGGTCGGTCGCGCGCGCGCGTGTGTGGTGTTCATGATGCATGGTCTCCCTCCTCACAACAAAGCATGCATTGGGAGCCCAAGGCCCCAACATGACTTCTTAGAAACAAGTATAAATACTTGCATCTTTCTTATAATCCCATGATGTGGGACTATTCACATATAGGAGCCATCATACACTTATTTCTATATTTTAAATAATTCACATAAATTTCCAATACTTGGCAGTCATCTTGGTAATGGTCAGTATTTTTATCTTTCAATTAAATGCACAGTGGTTTAACTTTAGTAAAAAATTGCGCTGTGGTTATCAAAAATGAAAATTTAACACAATTATCTTCCAATGCACCTTAGCTCTTTGAAGTCCGGTTTAACTTTAATAACAGTTTTACAATGGTCTCTGGATAAAGGTATTACACATAGTAGATATATCTAAGTTAAATTATACATCGAATGATCTGTTTAGGTACAAGTATAATGCTGGTTGTGTACATCACATGATTTTAATTAACATAGAATGCATATTTTTATCATTATTAGTCTTATTGGCACTAAGGAACAATGTATTATTTCAGGGAAGAATATAGACATCTGATAAACAAATAAAGCTATTATTTCAGGGAAGAATATTAGTCCTGTCCTTTAAAAGAAAAAAACCATCACTATGCACTACCTTTGCTGATCAGAGTAATTAATAATTACTTTATGAAGTGATTACAAGAATGGTCGAATTCAAATAAAGTTGCAATGGAGGACTTCTTCTTGAGAATTATTGCAAAAACTGAGAATGTATCAAGTCATGAGTTGTGTTCTTTCATTTGTCGTAGGTTTCAATATGGGTTAATACGTTTATCCTCGTACATAACACTGGCATTCTTTACCTTACCATTTCATTTTTATCCTCTTGTAACATGTCAACGTTTTTACTATTGTTTATGTGGTTGATAATTCAAATAATTTGTGCGTTTTTTATACACTTTTACTTTGCATGCGTATGTAGTATTGTTCATGCAACGTGCTTTATCTACTGAAAATTGTTATTTTCTTCTCTTGCAATGGCGCAAATATTAGAATTTCTTGAGAGTGGTTCACTTAAATTTTATATACAAATACAACCATGCAAGTATCAAATTTTGGGATTACTATGTCATGAATTATGTGTTTATTTGTGTAGTAGTAAGCCTTTTCGTTTGGAAATAATACCAAAACCGCCCTGTTGTTCTATGGTTGGAAAACTAAACACGCTAATTGTTTGTTCAATGTACTTGTTATTTTACAGCTATTGAATTTGAACAAGTTAGGAACTAAAGTTTAACCAACATTTTGCCTGCAATGAATTTGAATAAATTATACTATGGAGCTATAACTATGCCACATGAATGAGTTGTTCTTCAAGACGTGGTCTTCAAACTTCTTTCGTTTATCTCATATTAACAGTTCAGTGCACATGTAAAGAAAATAATTTTTAATGTATACATGGCATTGTAAAAATGTGTTTTTTAATGTATACATCACATGGTAAAAATAGGGTGCTACTATTCACATCCCGATTTACACTTCCGGCCACCAAAACTAAAACCACCCCAAATATTTCTATTTTTCTCTACTGGCCACCATCTAAATTAATATCGTAAAAATGGAGCGGCCACTATCACCTTCATCTAAACGAATGACTACTTCCTCTTACCAAATACTAAAGTCAAATGGTTCAAGAAAAAATTAACATAATCTATTTTCATAACCACATTAGCAATTTTAATTTTTATAAATGAGTACTTACTTCGTCAGTTGTGAAATGATTCGTCAAATCAATATTTATGTCTTTTGAGTCATTTGATCGAACATTTTGCATTATGTTATCACAACCATCATGTTTATCATCCGAAACAATAAAGGCATTGTCCAATTCGTCATCATTCAAATATTCCATCTATCAAACGACCAAAAAAAGTTAATGTATCGATTTGTAAATCAAGATACATAAGTTATATGGATAAAAACCCTACAAGTCAAAACTTACATTGTAGTTCTCTATTACAACATCGTCAAATTTAATGTTCTCCAAGCTTGAAATTTCTAACGAAGCGGAAAAAATATCCTAAAACGACATAGAAAATTCTAACCATTAAAAGAAACCCAACAATATGTTCTATAAAATAATAGAAAATAATAAAAATCAAGCAAATCTAACCTCTTTTTTATCTTCATCTTCCATCTCTATTAGGCACAAAAGAATATCTTCTTTTGTTAGTGTTTAAGGTTTGAAATTGTAGAGAAGTACGTCTTTTTTTAGTTGAAATGCGATGGTAACTAACTGAGTGAATGAATAATATATGGTGGCCAGAATAATATAAAAATTAATCATTTGTATTAAATTTAGAAAGGTGACCGGAAGTGTAAAATGGGGTTTGAATAGTAGCACCATAAAAATATGATTTTCAATATATACATCCAGGGCCGACCCTGAGCATGCGGAGGCCCAAGGCGAAAAACACTGTTCACAGAATATGGAAGAAGGCAAAATTTTGGAAGCTATCAAAATGGAGCTGCAGAGGATCGAACATGGGACTTCCAAAAAAGCAACGCACAACCTAACCAACTAAGCCACAACCACTTCTACTTACATTACTGCAAACTAGATTATATAAAAGAAATTTCAAAAATTTGAGGCCC
Organism: Allium sativum; assembly: GCA_030737875.1. Lineage (NCBI taxonomy): Eukaryota > Viridiplantae > Streptophyta > Magnoliopsida > Asparagales > Amaryllidaceae > Allium > Allium sativum. The sequence continues at coordinate 436,448,818 of CM060920.1, forward strand.
CTGACAACCTGAGGCCCTGGGCGACCGCCTTGGTCACCTTGGGCCAGGGCCGGGCCTGTATACATCGCTCTGTAAAAATATGATTTTTAATGTATACATAGCATTGTAAAAAAATATGATTTTTAATGTATACATGGCATTGTAAAAAAATGATTTTTAATGTACACATGGCATTGTAAAAATATGATTTTTATATAAATAACATTGCATAAAAATGTTATTTTTATATGGATAATGATATAAAGTTATGATTTTTAACGATATAAAAATATGATATATATATATATAATAGCGATATAAAAATATGACTCTTATATGTATATAAACATTATTAAAAATGTGAATTTTTAATGTAAACTGCGTGAATCAGATTGTGTTGAAATCACGGAGAAGAACACAACGCGTTGAAACAAATCCAAATCCAAAATCCGCCAAATAAAAGAATGACGGAGTGGAAACCAAAGATGAGAATTTCTCACTCTAATTTTTTTTACAGTTAAATATATACTAGGATGCAGACAGTGCTTAGTAACACCCAACAACTTTGTTTGAAACCATGGATGTTTGGTTGTTTATTTTGATTGATTTGTTAGTTTGAATTCGGTTTGGAATGTGAATGGAATTGATTGAATTTGGTTTGTGTATGGCGCGAGCCAGTATTAGGTGAAGGATAAGGCTAGACCTTATTCTGGTTCTAGTATCGAGCCGTTATACTGCCCGAAATTTTCTAAAAAATGTTAGAAAAATTTAATTAGTTGAAAATATTATTTTTAACTTATAACGGCGGTAAATAAAATAATATTTGGATAGTTAAAAATAATTTTACACATCCATTTACATGTCGGATGACTTATTTATGCTCGTTTATTTTTGTGATAACGATTGGGATGATAATTTTTACACATCGCCCAAGTGCACGAATAATAATTATTGTTTGATGGTTGAAACCCAACACGGGTATTGGGATGATATTTGACGTTCACAAATCCCAATTGTCTAATTGTATGTCAATTGATAGGTTGACTGGCTGTTGTAAGCGTCAACTATTAATTTATATTTAACGCTTATACAGTTGTGTAGTGCACTCTGCATGATGGTTGACTGAGTATGATTATTGTTGTGTACATGTATGTATGAAATCCATATAAATAAATTTATATGGTAATTGACTGTGTCTGATTCTAATTCAGAAAGAAGGAATATTTTAAAATAACGAATATTTTAAAATAATATTCTATAAAGGATTGAAATATGGATTTGATGTCCAATTTTGGATGGACACGAAAATATTTAAATATATGAAGCCGTGTTGAGTGTTTATGCGCCATTTCGACGCGAACGATATGTATATCGATTTTATTCATATTTATAATGAATATTGAAAAGGTAATGATTTCAAATCTGATTTTTGAAAATATTATCATTTTAATTTTATAATGATATGGAATATTCAATTTTGATCTAAAATTGAAAATAAAGTTAGAATCGTTTTGAAACGAATTTATAAACGATTTGTAAAATACGATTTAAATGGAAATCGACGAAATATATAATATATATGTATATATATATATATATATTTAATGGCCTGAATAGAACGCGCCACGCCGCGACCGTTCGCGAATTTCGACCATTGACTTCGAATTGACATTACGAGAGATCCGACCATCGGATTCTCCTAAAATCAGAACCGTTGGGTTCGTATCGAAAAGAGCTTTCAACGAATACAAAAGATTTGAAATCTAATGGTTGGATTTGAATTATGTCCAAATCAAATTTAGAAAAGGTCGCTGTAAGTGCGGTTCGATGACCATTTATGGAAATCGACTGAAACGGCCTTAATAAAATTATAAAAAATACTAATAACTTGTATAAAATCATAATGAATGATTTGAAAAGAATTGGGATGAAAAATTCCATATTTGTAAAGATAAAAATATATTTTTATCAAAATGAACTAGTTATTAACTGGATTTGAAATCCAATATTTTTTAAATAAAATAAATTGGATTTGTGAATGGTTTTAATATAACCAGAATTTCCAATATATGAATTGGAAGGGATCTGGATGGGAATCATCTTCGAAATATTTCGATATTGGATTCCGTGATTATACAAATATTGTTATGGAAATTTGGAAGATATATTTATATCGTTATTTCCAATACAATATTTGTTGGTTTCACAATTTGATATTGAATATAAGCCGATATAATTTCTATTCAGAGCCTTGTATTTGATATCAAATTGGATTTTGGGGTTTGTCGTGAACGGTGTCTTTACTAACACAGTTCTTAAAACCAATTGAGAAAAGAATAAATCCTTAATTTAAGATTTAGTGAAGATTTCCAGTTAATAAATATTTAATTGGAACTGAATAAAAGAATTGGATTTTGGGTTTGTCATGAATGATGTCTTAAATAACATTGTTCTTAAACCCTATGTGAAAAGAACAAATCTTTTAATTAAGACTGTTAGAGTTTCCAGTTAATTAACATTTAATTAGAATAAAATGGAATATGAATTGGGTTTATTGTGTACTGTGTTTTTAACGACATTTGTTCTTTAACCCGATTAACAGTGAAATGAGATTTGGAATTTATAAATCTTTTAATTAAGATTAATGGGATTTTCCAAAGTAAAATTATCCAGTTTAGTATATTAAACTGGAATGGAATGGAATTCGATTTGGTAATAATCGAAGTGAACTTCTGTGGAGGAAGACTATTACTATGTATGGAATTTAAAAGGTTTTGCCGTTATTCCATTTATATTATTAGTTGGATACAGAAATTAATATCGATTATATATATTGATCTGTTTTCGTGAAGGTTCCATAATTAATAGAATGAGATTTTGGGTTTATCGTGAACTGTGTTTTAAATGACATTAGTTCTTTAACCCAGTTAAAGACAGGATTACATGTCTAACATTGTATTTCGAACTGTATGGTTGATCTCTGCTGAATATATATCTGTTTGGTGGTGGAGAATTTATTCTCTTGCTTAACACCCTTCTCTAAGATGTACGAGCTTAGAGGTTATATATCAGTAGAATTCAATAGTACGGTGTAGATTGTCGATGCGACATGTTTATGTTTCCGAAGTTAAATAATCATTAATATTGATTTTTGGGAAGATTAAAACTAAGTGGAGTTTTAATGAATCTTTAATTAGATTGAAATGAGAATGTGATAAATTAAATTATCAAATTTGGGAAATGATCGAGAATGGAGTACCACCAGTTTTACTCCAAGCGATAGTTAAATCTTTAATTAGATTGGAACATGAAATGGTAACTAAATTTACCGATAACACCGTGGTGTTAGATATGGATTATTACCAGTTTCGCCCCATGGGACGAATAGGTTGGGATTGGGAAATAAAACAAATAACTACTTTAATAAGGTGCGCTAATCCCGACTAGTTTGGATAAACCTTAATTTAGTTTGAATTGATATCCAAAGGAATATTAAAGAATAAATTTAAAGAATTTATCTTTGATAAAATTAATGGGAACATTTCCCAAAGGATATGAATATTTAAATAAAAGAATATTCTGAGTTGGAATGAGGCGTATGTTGTGTTTGTGTAGCACTTGTTTATAATATACGTGAGTTAGTCGGAAAGACCGGGTTTACACCCATTCTGAATAACTAATTCGACGATAAGTCGACGATGAAAATAGTGGTTGAAGACTGGAGGTGTTCACATCGTTTGGATGATAACCGATGTCTTGATTGGGTTGTACACCCAATACAAGGTAATAAGTGGTGATTGTCCAGACGTACTTGGAGATCGACCGGATATGCGAGGACCTCTCTCCTGTATTGGACATATAGGATGAGGAATAAGGTGCCTCCGGTTTCGTTAAGACCCCGAATGAACTAGTAAATAGATGTGTGTTTGACATTGGATTTTATTCTGTGTTGATTGATCTCTATTAAATATATATCTGTTTGGTGGCGGAGAATTTATTCTCTTGCTTAACACCCTTATCTGAGACGTACGAGCTCAGAGGTTATATATCGATAGACATCAGTTGCATGGCGTGAATTGCTAATGTGGCATGCTGAGATGCAAGTGATCAAGGCTTCTGTTAAAAAGCAGAATCTTGTGGTTGATGATCAAAGCACGACTTAAATACAGCATAACTTTGTGTATAACGTCAATTCGCGAGCCTCACACCTTTGTATGAGTCAAAAACGGGATCAGACTGCAGGAAGTGCACAACGTTTCTTTCTAGCTATGGGTGGTGTCATGGTTGGAGCCCAGACATTTATTATATTTTTACTTATGTAGTTGTTGGATTGCGTGGCGCCTCAGATATACCAGTTACTACGGAGCCGATGGATAGATCCGATAGGACTGGGAAACGTGTGTTCAGGAATAACCAATCCTCAACCGTAAGAGAGGACCAACCCTGAAGCATCCAAGGGTTACCCAGAGTGTGTAGTCCTGAGACATTTGCAAGAGTGTCTCGAAGCGGTGAGGAGTCATCCCTGGCCTCGACTCATAAATGGAATCCAAGTTCCAATACGTGACATTTCGGTTTTGATTGTAGAGCCTAGTATGGCGACATGATAGATGGTACCCATGCCGCCTATGATTAATACATTTATATTTGAAGTTGATTTCTTCACTTATAGTAACAATAAAAGATGAAATTTCACGTATCAAGCATTATTTGGCTATTATAAGGTAAAACTCTATCATCCGGCTTGCGTTGCATTGTGTGATGGGACCTGAGTCTTATAATAGCTTCAATTTCTTTAATTAGCATTGCACTGTTTGTTTTATGCACTGGTATTCTTGGGAGGAAACCCGTTCCGTATTATACTTAACTTTAAAATAAAGTTTTAATAACTGTTTTAGTTCTGACACCAGTCACATGATTGACCTAGAGTTTATTGTTTTAACCTAAACTCTGGGTGCCCCTATTTTCCACATGGGCAGCTAGTAGTTTTGGTTTTGCAGATTTACTTTTACAGGATCCTGGTTTAAAGCTGGGCTATATTCGGAACGCTCTGTATCAGTGTATTTCTTTAAGCTGTGTTATGTATTGATTTTCCGCTGCATTGTATTTGAACCTCTGATATTTGTCAAATGTATATTATTTATTCGTACTCTGTTATATTCTTGTACTCTGATGAAATTGTTGTAATAATCAATGAAATGTTCTTCTGTTTGTATTCTAATTTGTCATGTTCTCAACTCAATCCGGGCTTTCCCGTAAGGGCGAGTTTGGGTCGTTTTGAGCACGATGAAACGACCCAAACTCGTCCTTATGGGAAAGCCTGGACTGAGTTGAGAACACGACAAATCAGAACACAAACAGAAGAACATTTCATTGCTTATTACAACAATTACATCAGAGTACAAGAATATAACATAGTATGAATAAATATTATACATCGGATAAATATGAGAGATTAAATTACATTTAAATTTACTGCGCTTACATATTAATTACAAAAATTATGAAATTTGAAACCTGACTATAATTTGACATTCCGGATCCAACAAAAGTAGTTTCGTCGAAAATGGAGGTCGTTTGCAAAATGGTTATTTTTAAGAGCTATATATTATATTAAATTCCATAGCGACTGTTTTGAATTTTAAACTGGACATAACTTTTAATTCTCGTTATGAAATCTCAGTTTTTCACATTCGTTAGAAAGAAATAATTAAACAGATTCAAATATTTATGGTTTCACTGGAATCCGATTTATTCTGAATCCTACATATTCATTTGAAATTTGTAATCGAATTTTCAAACTACCGCGCCTTTTCTAACTCCTTTTATAATTAAAATAAATTTATACGTTCTAATTCTGATCTGAAATATGTTTTTAGACCTGAAATTTGACTCGACCATTAGACTGCCCGTATAGATGACGAGCAGAATTCAAACACGTTTCTCTGTCTGCCCGAAAATTTCGACCCGAGTCCGTACATGGTACATCCGAACCGAAATGGTCCGTGAAACATTAAAGTATATATTAGTATATAATTTAAATATAAGGAATTTTTTTAAAGGACAAACTTATCAATTTTTTAGCCAAAAGTATGCCACTTTTAAAATTGGGGAGAAGGACAAAACTTTGGCAAAAGTGGAATTCAGGGGGCCGACTCCCATTTTCACTTTTACCCTCCAACTTGTCCTTCTCCCCGTTTTTAAAACTTACCATACTTTTGGCTAAAAAGTTTGCTAACATTGTCCTTCTCCCTATTTTCCACATTTTTTAAATAGTTAGCCGTATGTCTTCTCACAAAGGTTACTTTTACAAAATCCACCAGCTTAATAATTGCGTTCAATTCCCACGAAATGTTCCATCTTTCTCAATTCATCTTTTCCAATTTCCAGTAAACAATTCTCAATGTTTCATCAATTTTATTAATTCCATCTGTCTTTTTAACCAACACCTCGTTCTTCGTCCTTTGCCCTAATTCTCAACCCTAATTCAGCCGATATTATTATTTCTCAATTTGGGTACCTACCTGATAATCACGTCAAAAGCAGCTGCTTTCTTACTATTCTAATTGAGATTTCATGGCCTCTTCATCACAATTTATTGGTAAGTATCGTGTTTTACTTTTCATTTCAAATTTTGAAAAAAAAAGTTGTTGATTTTTACTTTTTATTCTTTCATATTACATAAGAATGACCATCCTGTGATACTGAGTTGGATTACATTGGAAACGAAGCAAACTCAATTAAAATAGTGCCTGATTTGTTTAATAATCAATATCCATTCATGGTTCTATAATAAATCTTTTGGATGTTCTTTGCATCAAAACTAGTTAATTTATTTTGTTCCTTTCGGGATAACAAAACGGAAAATCAGATTTCGCAGCTTACGAATGTGCTTTATCATCATTTTTCCCTGATCACATCTGATTTTTCTCCACTTTTATGTTCTATGAAAAAGAGTAAATTGCTTTGTTTAATAATAATAAATGTTTCCTGCTTGCTTGCGAGTGAAAAAAGAAGGAAACAAAGTAAACATTTAAGGTTCCATCTATTTGCATTCCTTAAATTGCTCTTCCCACCTCGATCATTTCCAAATAAATTTTCACTCCAGTTTTTTCTTTTTCCACGCAATTATTCCAAAATTGCCCTTTTTCTTTTTAGTTGTTTCTTTCTCTTTTTCTTACTTTCTTTATTTCACCGATTTGAATATTTTCTGAGTTTTCTACCTTCAAAAACAACATTATGTTAGAATATTGTCAATACACGATTGTATTACAGTGTTAGATCTTTTGTCAATACATGATTGTATTGCAATGTTAGATCGTTTGTCAATACACGATGTATTACAAATAGAAAGTAGCAACAATCACTGTTACTCAATAATGCCACAATTGTCAAGTCAAACTGCAATTACGACAATGACAGTAAATGAGACCGATTTTGCACTAGATTGGAGCGGTAATAACCGTCACCCATATACTAGAAGAAGAATATTTCAGTAATGTCCGAGTACAGAAATAATTCTGTTTCCCTTGAAACAATATTGTCGTCGTTTTCACCTATTGACGTAATAGTAATTTGTTTTCCAAGATAAAACGGACCATCCCCGTAGCGTGGTGCCAGCAAACGGAGCTTTGACGAACTGAAGTAGAGTATAGAAACTAGAACAAATGTGTAGTCTAAAGAAGAGGTAGCAGCACTACAAGAAAAATACCTTGTTGCAACTAGCTATTTGCAACAGGCGACACATGACAGTTGCAGTAAATGATATTTCGTAACAGACCTATTATAGTCGTTGCAATAGATGAGATTTAGCAACAGACCTTTTTCCTCTTGCGAAAAACATATTTTTAGCAACTGCGCTTCTCTATTGCAAAAATATACTTTTAGCAACTGTGCTTGCATAACAGTTGCAACAAATATATTATTTGCATCTGCGCTTCCAAGCCAGTTGCGAATAAATATCTTTAGCAACTGTTTTCGCCACTTGCAATAACTGTATTTTTTACAACTGGTAAAGTCAATTGCAAAAACATACTATTAAAAATAAGTATTAGCTTTTCATGATTAGCTTTTAATAATTTATTTTAAATAGTTACTACTAAATGATTAACTACTAGTAATTATGCAATAATCAAGACTAATATTTAATAATTAATAATAAAATTTAAGTATTATAAATTGATATTTATAACAGAGAATTAAATAATAATAATTAATAAGTAATAATAACCAACATTTAAAAATAATAAAATAAATAAATAATTATTGAATAATGTTAATAATAAAAAACTAATGGATAATAATTAATAACTAATTTGAAATATGAATACTTTTAAATATTAAATAATTAAATCAAATGATGTCTAAAAATGGTCATAAGACGTATCTTTTGCAACTGTGCGCTTCTCTACAAGTTGCAAAAAACATATATTTAGCAACTACTCTTCTCTACCAGTTGCCAAAAACATATCTTTAACAACCGCTCTTCTCCACCAGTTGTGAAAAACATATCATTAGCAACTGCTCTTCCCTATCGGTTGTGAAAAACAAATAATTAAAATTAATGTCTAATAATTAATATGTACTTAATTTGATAAGTTAATATTTTAGTAATTAATATTTATCATAGTTTATTAATTAATTTACTAATTAATGAATAATTTTAACAAGTAGTTATTAATAAAAAATATTACAAACACTATTTATCATTTATAAACAATCTATAATTAGTAATAAATGACTTATAACCACTAATTATAATCTGTGAATATAATTATTAACAAATAATATTATATACTGGTGGCATATGTTAGCTGCAGTAAACGAATTTTTAGCCATCATCCTTTCTTACCAAAAGAAATAAATATACTTTTAACAACTATCTTTTTGTAATAATTGCAATAATCATATTTTTAACTTAATAATTATAATTGGTGGTTATATTCAATTTTTGGTATTTTAAAAAATAAATACTGTTAAATAGTTTATAAAAACGCTAGTTTAATAACTAATATGTATATTTCATTATAAATTAGATTTATTTAATAACGTCCCTTAAATGTTTTTTGAAACATTATTTTGTTACAAACTTAATTTTTATTTGTTTAGCATAAGTCTAGGGTATAAATTTTCAGAACTCCATCGCATTGATATAATGTAAATTAAATGGCGGGCTAGGAAAATTAAAAGGCGGGCTCTCCAGAAATTTCATTGCCTCTTTGCGCTAATACTTCTTTGCGCTAATACTTCATGCCTGCTTCACTTGCTATTTCTGATTCCTCATTCTAAATCTAAATCCAAGCCATCGGTTCTCTCCCAATTCCTCATTCTAAATCCAATTCCAATACATCAGAAATGGCGACAAGAAGCCGTCTCTTTCTCCCTTTATTCTGTCTCCCTCTTCGATAACCTCCGCTCTTCAATCCCTTTCTCCATGTGAACGCTAATTGATTCCACCCCATATTCTTGACATCTCCCATACCATAGCCCTAATTCAGAAGTATTCTTGTCCTCCTCTTACTCAAATTCAAATTCAAATTTAAATCGCCGACAATACAATCCGTATCAAGATCTCGAGATACCGTACAAACGTTTGTACGATCTACCTACCTCCCTGAGTTCCTCTTTCAAGAAGAAGCCGTCGCCCAACACCGATCCTGGGGTGAAAATCTCACCTACTACACCGGAATCGGTTACCTTGCTGGCACCGCAGGTGGCGCTAGCGTTGGCTTATACAACGGCCTCAGTGCCGGTGAAACGACCAATACGATGAAGCTTCAAGTGAACAGAATCTTGAATTCGAGCGGTCAAGAAAGGAGAAAGTACGGAAACAGGCTAGGTGTAATTGGATCGATGTATGCTGGTTTGGAAAGCGGTTTGGTCGCCTTAAGAGACAAAGTTGATTGGGTGAACAATGTGGCGGTTGGGCTTGGAACGGATGCAATTTTTAGGGCTGCAAATGGTATTAGGTCGGCTGCTGTTGCAGGTGCGCTTGGTGGGTTAGCAGTTGGTGCTTTGGTCGGGACAAAGTAGAGATACATGCCGATTTAATCTGCTAAGATGGTTTCTTGGTGCAAAGTTGGTAATTTTTATAACTAGTTATTACTCCATGATAAAAAAAAAGAGCTTGCCATGTGTTGAATTTGTGTCTTATCATTTGGTTGCATTGTGGAGTGAGGTTATTTCGAGTGAATTTTGTTTCTACTAGATTGAGTGGAGACTTAGGGGTGGTTGGCTATCTTTTTCCATTTCTTTCTCCACTGTCTTGCACAACTTTTGTGAAGCTTGCTCAATCTGCTATGTTTTGTTGATTGCAGGTATGTTTTGCCATTTTGGTGTTAACTTGGGTTTGAATGAACTGTTTAAGCTTGGTAGATGGTAAATGGTGAGGACGGAACTGCAAGTGGTAAACCGGTAATGAAAATGGACCATGTGAAAATTGAAGGGTAAAGGTAAATCAGATCATGGCCTTGCAGTTTATTTTTTCACTCCATTTAGTTTTAATTTTTTAGATATGTGGCCTGTTACGTGCCATTTGATATACAACGTAATGTTAAATCCTGTCTGTTTATCTTTTTTATCCTTTTCTACTGTATCAGAGTTACTTTATTATATTAGATGGTTAGATGAAGATTTAACGTAAATATATTCAGAAATGAAAATAAAGTAGGATAGGAAAATTGAAGTTGCAACACTGCCTTTTTCTACTGAACAACAAAATTTGCCCTTACTTTATTTGTTAAAGCATTGATTTAATTTGTAATAAAGGTGGATAGTTCTTCAACCATTGACATTAATTACATATGGGTATTGAGAAATGGTAGCCAACATGAAGGTTCATCATGAAATTAAATCTGGGTGGCTTAAATGATATAGTGATTAGTCAATTCAGATCAATTAATTGCAGCTTGGTAAAATAAACTTTTCTGCGTCAATTCTAACCTATAATTAATTACATTTAAAATGTACATCTGGCAACAAATTAGAACAAATAATAATAATAATAATAATAATAATAATAATTATACATGTTAAAACCTTTGATGGTAAAAGGAGCGCACTTATATTCTTGTCAGGTTGATTGAAATGGAAGATTCCCTTTCAATTTTTATATGTAAAACTATCATCCCATAACTTATTGCCAGGAAAGCTTATGTAATTCCCTATAAGAGTTGAACTTTGGGGTTTCCTGATTAGTTGAGAACAAGGGACGCTTCCAAGTGGTGTAAACTAAACTGCATTCTACAAAACAGGTGAGTGTTCGACTCATGCTCAAGTCCATAAAAATACAAGTATTGCCGATAATTATCCTTCCCAATTTGAGTTTTTTAATACTTAGAAATGTGTAATGCATACCGGTCAATTCCCATAAAAAATTGATTGCACATAACACATGATGTGCTTTTTATTTTGTTTATATTAACACATGTTATGGTTTTTAATTTGGTTTCATGTTAAGTTGCTTATCTGATTCTACTGCCCAACCGTATAGCATCATACCCACAACAGAAAGCAACATTTAGAGAATATTCTTGAAAGTGAGGGCTGAATCAAATAATATCCATCTTAATATCAACACACAAACATCGTCTTCATGTGACCCAACACTTGGCATGTTGTCGCTGAAAATCGTCCAATGCAAAGGTATTGACTTATGTTGCAAAATGCCGCAACAATGCATGACAGTAAAATGAACATCTGCAAAAAAAAAAAAAAAAAAAAAAAAAAAAAAACAAAATCATATTGCGTTATGTTAGGGACTGGCTGATTCTTTTTTATATGTTTACTCATTTAGTCGGAAAATGATAATTAATTTGTTTTGAAAGAGAACATTTGCTTGAAGTACAATATTGATGATAGTACGAAGACACAAATATTGGTACAATATTCTCGTTATGTTTAGATAAAAGAGACAATATCGACTTACAAGGGGTCCAGCAGCAAAGCGATACTTCAGGACAGACATGCCATTAAGGTAATAATCAACGATATGGCCAAACAGAAGAAGGGACACTCCTTGTATTGGTGCTGTTTTGCTCAATAGTTCAAAGGAACCAATGTTGTATTTCTTTTGAAAGAACTCAATTGTCTATTAATGGGAGTTGAACGGTATGCATATGAATTATTTCTTCTGAGCGGGTATATATTTGCAGTTTTTCTTAGTTAATATTAAATTTGTTGCACCTAGTATTTGGTGCTGCTGGTTTTATATGTGAGTGAATCAACTCTCTGATTGAAAGTACCAGCATCTTCTCTTTACTACTTGCATATAATTTGATAATGAATAACAATACATGTATTTATACTATGTACAACTGTAATTATATTCCAAAGAAAAGCGACAGGAAAAAACAAGCGGGGAAGAAACGAAGGAGGAGGAAGTGGAGCTAAGGCGGGAGCGTTAAGTGAGGCGAGGAGCAGAGGTTTACTGGCAAAGTCAAAGCAACAGTAATAAAACACGCTTGGATATAGTTATTTCTAATGTATTATGTGTTTTTAATATGTTAGAAGTTGAAGGTTAATGTAACTTATCAAATATTTTGAAATGTCTGTTATGAATTTGTGTATGTAATTATATTTTTCTTCGTCTTATGGAGTATGCTTTTGATTATTTAATTAAGATATTTGTTTTTGTAATGAATTATTATATATTGAAAGTGGTGAATTATAACATATATGTGTGTATGCGCGCATGCATGTAGTGTTGCAAATAATCAATTTGCAACTGTTTTAAATAGTTGTAGTTGACTCATTTGCAACTGTCAAAAATAGTTGTAGTATCTTATTTTTTCAACATCTATTCCAGGTTTGCAATTGACATTTGTTGTTGCAAAAAGATATGTTGCAACAACAAAGGCCAGTTGCAGAAAAATTTATATCGTAACTGGCAAAAACTGTTGCGAAAAGGAGCCGACATATTACAACTTCGGCTATACCAACAAGATCGGGTCAGTTGCAATTGGTCTACTGTAACAGATATTGCCTGTCGCGAAAAGTGTTTTTTTGTTGTAGTAAGAATAACTGATATGTATTCTATTTCGTTTTGGGCCATATATTTATAGGCTGGAGGAGATGCCTATCTGAGCATTAATGACCTTTGGAAAGGTTGTGACCCTTTAACCAAGCGGTGCATGAATGCGTGTATGCATTTAAAATGAAACGGCAACATTCAATTGAATGGACATGTCAGATCAAAAATGATCAAAATAACTCGTTTCAGTGCAACATGCCGAAGCTGCAATCAACAACCTATTTAACCATGAGACCCCAAGTGTCCTAAGGCAGAAAGCCCAAAAGTTGACATTAACATAATATTATGTCATAGACCCCAAGAGTCCTAAGGCACTTAGCTCTATTTTTGACATCAATACAATATTGTGTCATGAACCCCAAGAGTCCTAAGGCACTAAGCCCTATTATTGATATCAATATAATATTGTGTCACGGACCCCAAGAGTGCCACGGTACTAAGCTCAAATTTGACATTAATATAATATTATGCCTTAGCTTAGCCACACTATGTTTACAAGCCCTCTTCTCCTTTATTTATATAAGCCTATAGAGAAGTGGGTATTCATATTTCATAATGTGGGACTTAGGTTTGCTTTCCTCTCTTCTTCCAAAATTCCTCTTTCTCTTGCTCATTCATTTCCAACAATCCCCCATATGAATGAGCAGTTGTTCCTAGTTTCACGAATCATTTATCGTATCAGTTAAAGTAGCACATGAGCCTTAAACTTTCCTAGTGATTACCTATTTGAATCACAGGCGAATCAGCAAACCTAGACTTTTCTTTAACTGTAAGCCTTTTGTGTAATATCAAAGTAGATAACACACGATAAATGTTTCTTATAATCGTTCGTTCTTTGTATGTGTTCGTTTTTGCCTTGAACACCAGCCTGGTCTTATAAGTGCTTAGAGAATTTGGCCTCATAATTCTCTTTGAAGCGGCGCCTTCGCACTTACATAAGTGATTCTGTAAAGGGTATTCTCTAATTCCTCAAATACAGACATCATTAAAAGTATTAACACTTATCCTTATTCAACATATAATGCACTGACTTATCAGAGGAATGGTTAGTGTATAACAGTGCCATCAAGTTTCTCTTAAACTTCGTTGTCCCTTTGAACCTAGCTCTTGAGATCTCCAGTCAACTAGGTGGGTTTCCATTTTAGAAAAACCTTTAGTCCGTAGGCCTTAGCCCCATTCCCATCGATAACATTTGAACTCTCTCTCTAGGCAAGCCTTTTATAAGTGGATCTGCCAAGTCATCTTTATATCGAATGTAATCTATTGTGATAATCTCGTTAGAGAGAAGTTGTCTAATCGTTTTATGTCTACGACGAATATGCCTAGATTTATCATTGTATAGTGTACATTAGCTCTCACAATAGCGGATTGACTATCACAATGTATACATATCAAAGGCATAGGTTTGCTCTAGTTAGGAACGTCTTTCAGGAAGCTTCCAATCCAGTATGCTTCTTCAGCAGTCTTATCTAGTGCAATAAACTCTGATTCTATCGTAGATCTAGCGATACAAGTCGGCTTGGATGATTTCCATGAAATTGCTCCATTTCCTAATGTGAACACATATCCACTTGTAGACTTTGTATCATGTGATCCAGTGATCCAATTTGCGTCACTGTATCCTTCCACAATTGAAGGATAGTTTTTAAAGTATATACCATAGCTCTGTGTATACTTTAGATATCCTAGAACTTTGATTATCGCTTTCCAATGATGTTTACCAGGATTACTGGTAAATCTACTTAGTTTGCTTACAGTATATGCGATATCAGGCCTAGTGTAACGACCCGGCTTTTTGCCCGGTTCTCGCTGGTAATTAAACCAACTTAAACTGTTCATAAAGACGGATTGTTATGGGTACTAACGTATTTGCAAAAAAATATCAGAACTTTTCATTTCATTACAAGATATTACATTAGAGTAACCAAGAACATCAGAGTACAACATATGCTCAGCGGAAATAAACTCTTTAGCAGACTAAGGAAATCCAAAATATATCTTTTGCTTCGAACCTGAATCCAACTCTGAAAACTAAACCTGCAAACTAAGCTACTGGCTGCCCGTGCAAAATTATGGGCACCCAGAGTTTAGGTGTGGGAACAATAAACTCCAGGCCAGTCGTGGGACTAGTGTGAGAACTCAAAACAATTGTTTTTAGGATTCATTTTAAAGTTGGATAATTCAACAGACCACGCCGCTAACGTGGAATGGGTTTACTCCATATGAATTCCCATGAATAGAAATTCGCTATGACTTTTGAAAAATGAAACTACCATAAGGTCTCGCGGCACACACACAATGCAAACGCATACATGGGCAAGGTTTCTCCTTATGATAGTCAAAAATGCTTGATACGTGAAAATCCTCTTTCAATACTATAATATAGTGTGAAAAATTCTTTTGAAAGTAAATGTATCAATCTTAGCTAGCATAGGTACAATATACTATACTAACGTATGGTATACAACTAAAATCGTATGGGCTCGTAGTGGAGATTGGGTTTCCAACAATGACCAGGCAAAGGAGCTTCCTTCCAAACCAAATTTTGAACACCTCTAGAGGGATGTCTGAGGATCAACTGATGCTCCTCATGCCAACACAAGGCCGGGTTACCCCTTAACTGGGTAACTTAGAGTACGCCTGAGTATGCCATCTCCCGGTCATTACCGACCTTTCCGAGAACTCGCCAACAACAACCACAAAAGTAGATGCTTTTACTACATAGGTTAATACCCGGGCTCCATAATATAGTACACCTTTTATCTAGAAGGAGAAAACACACCCATAACCCTGCTGCATTTCTTCCTGTTTTGATCGTTTACCGAGGAGTGAGGCTTGCCGAGGTCACGAGATACACAAAGCTACACTTAAATAAGCCATTCTTTTATCATCTATAGCTCATCACATAACTTAAGTATGCCACATTGTCCATTTACAACGCACCACTGATTTCTATCGATATATAACCTCTAAGCTCATACGTCTTAGAGAAAGGTGTTAAGCAAGAGAATAAATTCTCCACCACCAAGCAGATATATATTTAACAGAGATCAGTGCTACGCAGTCAATTACAATGTCAGACACACAATCCATATATGTCCATTCTGGGTCTGAACGAAACATCAATCCGAAAATCTCCAAATATATTAAACCTCATGCCACTTATAACCTCATATCAGGGGATCAGCCCAACTGAGATATCAACAATCAGTCCAAACAATTCAAAGAATCCCGGTCTTCATTCGTCGTTCTCCAAGTCTTGAATTGCGCCATAACATCGTGTTATTACTTGGAATGGGTTTCGAATATATATTCGATCCCGCTCTTTCCAAGTAATAAGGGTACTTTTAAAACAATAGTGACGAGTTACACAGGCTTTTCAATCCAAATCTCCTTTCAAATAGTTATAAATTCAAGATTGGAATACTCTTATTTCAAAATCCCAACACCATCTTATTTCTTTATTCTTAATTAAAAGATTATACTTTCTCTTCAATTTCTTACTTTTAATTTCCTCAAATCAAAGACTTGATTAAATCCCAAATTATGATATGAATTCCCACAACTCAATCTCATTGGGTTTCAAGAATGGTATTATTAAAGACACGATTCACGATAAAACCCAAATCAATTTGATATTGAACATAAGTTACACAGGAATTATATCCACTTATATTCGATATCAATTCTCATAATCAACGAATACTATAAGTGGAATAATGATATAACAATATCTTCCAAATCCCTCAAATAGTATACGTTTACACCATAGAATTTTATATCCAATATCCGAAGATTATTTCTATCCAACTCATTTCAATTAGTTTGAGAAACCCGTATCTTAATTAAAAGATTTATTCAACTGTCTAACATTGGATCTGGATAGAAATACCATCAGCCTATCATCAATATTAATCTCCGTATCCAACTCACACTATAAGCGGAATAATGGTGAACTATCTTTTAAATTCCCCGAATAACAAGAGTCATTATTTACTAGATCAATATCAAACATTTGAAGATTTATCTCCAACCATATCCAATTATTTAAAATTGGAAAACCCATTTTTTTATGTCAAATAATTCAATTTAAATTCCATATAAAATATTTCCAAAATTTTCCAAATTATTTTATGAATCTTTTTTTTACCGTTTTAAATAATGGTTCACGATTTATAACTTCTAAACCAATTTATCTTTGAAACTGTTATAATAACGTTTGGAAACGTTACTAAACACTTTAAAATTCAAATATTTTCATTCTAAACACTTTAAAATCATAAAATAAGATTTATCAAACATTTTTGCTATTTTAAAATAATTTTATGAACCTGTTTTATTTTGTTTTCTGTTAGGTCGTCGAACTGCATATATAGCGATTTTTTCCAAACTTGTTTTAAACATAACTTGACGTTGGAATTTGAAAATTCCTTTTCTATTCAAAAGCTATTATCATTTGAAATCCAAAGTTTCTTATTTCAAGTCAGACCGATTTCAAAAAATCAAGTTATAGCCATTTGAAAATTAAAACAGATATTTACGAACTGTCGCACTGCAGCGCGTTATATAATGATTTAAATATAAATCATTAAAACACTTTTCAAGTTAAATTTATATTCCAATTCATTCAGAAAACAGTTTCAAATTTATTTCAAATTTATTTCAAATAAGATTTCGAATAAACCATCCCGTTTGTTGGATCAGTTAGGGATATCCAGGGAGAGCAGGAAACTATATTTCCAAACCCAAGCCTAGACACTATCCTCTCTGTCATCCAAGAACGTTCTGGTATATATATAACATTATCAATATATATATACACATATTTTTAAAACCATATTCCGATTTAGATTCTCATTTTGAACTTAATAATAATATATTAATATTTGAAAAACAATCTCATTTGTATGGAAGGAAGATTAAATCGATCACGGACATAATTCCACAACTACGGTGTGTTTGCGCTTTCATACAATCATAAAACAACAATATAAATCAGGTGAACATGGATTATAATCACAACGAACAACATTTCAGCTGTGCACAAGCGTTACGGTAAATAACGCTTATCGGTGTTCAGTGTGCTATCTACACATCCATTCAAACAATAACATCCATATCCAACCAAGTAATATTTATCATAGCTAATTATAATTATTCAACCACTATCAATTTAAATAAATAATTTAAATTTGGAGTTCTCACCATAATAGCTCCAAAATCCTCATTACCAAGATGAACATGTCAACGAACACTGCAACCACAACTCGTATTTCTTTCGATCCACTTCTATTAGCAGCTGGTAATTTTCTGCTAATTTTTACATTTGAAATAAATTAAAAACATTATTCATTATATATTATTATTATATATAAGGACATTTTATTTTATTTTTATTATAATTTATACTTAACTAAAATTACCAAAATTATATATCAATGGGTTCTATTTTCAGATACGATTCTAACCCTTCCAACGGTGAGTTAATCGGATTTAAATTGAATGAGATATAGGTATTTAAACTAATATAACTTAAATATTAACTAAAATAAAAACATACTAAGGAAATCAAGTTGGCCCAAAGCCCATTTGCATACCATGTTCAAAAATGGCCCGCTCCCACTATCTTCTTCTTCTCCTCTCGCCTCTTCTTGTTTCACGCATCTGGAAATACTTCACCGTGTACGGCGTGCACGTACACCCTCATTATGCTCCACCGTTCTCAAATCTAAGACCACCAACCAATTTCTCTTCACTTCCTCGTCTCAATGCACCTCCCTTTCGCAACTCCGGTCCTCGATAGCAAATACCAAACTTCCGACCAAAACCTGGAACCTAAAAACGTGCGTGATCCATAATGTTTCTCATCCCAATCCTACATCGGTCTCCACCAAATTTTGCCACCAGAAAGCTTTCTCTATCCTCACCGTTATGTCGTGCTCGAATTTGCCAATCGTCAGCCGACTCCCCGACAAATCTCAACCCTAATTTCCAACTTTTCCAACCATTGACATCGAATCGCTCCAGAATTGGCATGAAAAAAATTACGTTCCCTCACGATCACAATGGCGTAGACGGCGCGAGCTAATTCTTCCTGGTTTTTGAGATATGATTTTTTTAAACTTCTAAACCCATTTCTTACATTCTCTGTAAATCAGAGATAAGTCTCTCGATAATCTATGAAACTTCAATCCGTCAATTTCTAAAAATCGGAACAATGATGATCCGAACAATATTCGTGCTAATTATTTCAGCTAAAAATGAATGGATTGAGTGGTGTGGATTTTTGAATGAATGAAAATATGAATTTCCATTTACTGGAAATGCAACAGAGAAGAAATTAAGAAGAAGAAGCAGGTTTAATCGTGAGATGCAGATTGTAGCTATGGTTTGAGGAATATATGTGCTTATATAGGCATTTGAAAGGTCAATTTGGTAATTAAATCAAGGGACATTTGGTTATTTTCCTGATGTTAATGACATGCATGAAGACAACTACTAGGACAACTCATCTCCATCTTTATCCTAAGGCCTTTTAAAATTAGTATATCTTAGTAACATTTTTGTAATACTTATCGAAGTGTCAAATTTAGTTATTCTTATAAATGTAACATTTATACATCTTATCTATATCAAAATTATAAGTTATCATATTTTAATTAATTATTCCAAAATACTTATCAAATATATGTACATAAACTTTACCAAAATCTTATAAACATCGTTATAAATTCTCTTACTTATTGATATAAAATAAAAATCATTCTTGTAAAATCTTAAAAATAAATTATCCTTTACATTTTACAAATCAGTATTGTCAAAAATAGAAAATATCATTACTTAAACATAAAATCTTATAATATAACTTTTAAAATAAATTCTCTTGTACAAACCATATTTATAAGATAAACCAGGTACTAATTAAAATTCAAAATTGAAATCTATATTTAAACTCTATAAAATCAATTTATGCTCATAAAATCTAAATTATAATAGAAAATTCCAAATTAAACTTAGCTAAAAATTTCCAGGATATTACACTCATCCCCCTTTAAGACTTTTCATCCTCGAAAAGGAAGATAAGAAAATTTTGAACTCCTTTACCAATTTTAAATTCCCATTTCTCGCTTAACATATAGGAAATGAAATGGTCATAACCAAGACTTATACCATCTCAAGATACTCTATCCGATTCTCATTACAATTATAGATTTTTATAATCTTGTGATTACTAGGGTCGTCACTGGTCATGTTTAAAATAAAATTCTTTGAGTTAGACCCAAAGCTGCTACCACTACCACTAAGGAGAAACTAAGATATATATTATCTAGTCCTTTGATGTCTACGACCCTAAGAAAATTTGAAGTTTAGAAATTGTCTTTCTAACTTACTGCTAAAGTTATGGAACTCAGGGTTTACTTAACCAATTAAGTCAAATCATAAGACTAAGTGTTCATACCTCAAATTATTTTGAATCCAAATCCTTAAATAAATATTCCTTTTCCTACATCATCCAATTATCTTGCTAAAATAGCATCTTGGATCATTTTGAAATTCTTTTGTACATAGTACAAATTCAGGTTCAAGTTAAGAGATAATTCAAAATACTTGTCTCAAATTAAAAACCATGTCACTAATCCATTTATCCATGGTTTTGTCAAAACAAGGCAAAATGAAGAATTCAAAAATAGAGTTGGACAACATCCAAGTATGACAATTGGGGAGATAGTGATTATCAAAAGATGACAACGAGTCAAGATAAACCCAGCGATAAGCGAAGAATTATATTTCGAGAATACTCATTCTATTTCAATTTTTTATTCCAATAGTTTTATACTCATTTAGTATTCAGACTTTGAGTTCCTTACCCAAAGTATTCTAATATCTATTCAAATAATCAAGGGACTTAAATTTACCTAACCTGGGTCATTTTCATTCTTATTTAAGTTCCGATGCAACCGAACATTCCTTTAATTCCTTTCAAGGGTTTTACTCACTTAAGTTATTCTCTACCATATAAGTTTACAAAGAACTTCCAATCTACGAGTTAAGGAAAGTTTCTAACATTTCCATAAGTTAATTTTGATTTATAAATTTTATCATAAATCAATAACACATATTGATTTTATGGTAAAGGGCGCTCTCTTAAGCATAATATTCCCAAATCTCATTCTAGGGTATTCCTAACCCTATCTCTAATGAGATATTTTAACTCTAATGAGTCCTTATTTTGTTCAAATAAGTCGTACCCCATTGCTTTGTATAAACCAAAGCTCTGATACCAATTCTGTAACGACCCGGCTTTTTGCCCAATTCTCGCTGGTAACTAAACCAACATAAACCGTTCATAAAGACAAATTGTTATGGGTACTAACATATTTGCACAAAAATATCAAAACTTTTCATTTCATTACAAAATATTACATCAGAGTTACCAGGAACGTCAGAGTACAACATAAACCCAGCGGAAATAAACTCTTCAGTGGACTAAGGAAATCCAAAATATATCTTTTGCTCCAAACCTGAATCCAACTCTAAAAGCTAAACCTGAAAACTAAGCTACTGGTTGCCCGTGCAAAATTACGGGCACCCAGAGTTTAGGCCTGGGAACAATAAACTCTAGGTCAGTCGTGGGACTGGTGTGAGAACTCAAAACAGTTGTTTTTAGGATTCGTTTTATAGTTGGGTAATTCAACGGACCACACCGCTAACGCGGAACGGGTTTACTCCATATGAATTCCCGTGCATAGAAATTCGCTATGACTTTTGAAAAATGAAACTACCATAAGGTCTCGCGGCACACACACACAATGCAAACGCACAAATGGGTGAGGTTTCTCCTTATGATAGTAAAAAATGTTTAATACATGAAAATCCTCTTTCAATAATATAATATAGTGTGAAAAATCCTTTCGAAAGTAAATGTATCAATCTTAGCCAGCATAGGTAGCATATACTATACTGACGTATGGTATACAACTAAAATCGTACAGGCTCGTAGTGGAGATTGGGTTTCCAACAATGACCTGGCAAAGGAACTTCCTTCCAAACCGAATTTTGAACACTTCTAGAGGGATGTCCGAGGATAACCTGATGCTACTCATGCCAGCACAAGGCCGGGTTACCCCTTAATTGGGTAACTTAGAGTATGCCTGAGTATGTCATCTCCCAATCGTTACCAACCTTTATGAGCGCTCGCCAACAACAACCACAAAAGTAGATGCTTTTACCACATAGGTTAATACCTGTGCTCTATACCATAGTACACCTTTTATCTAGAAGGAGACAAATCACCCATAACCCTGCTGCATTTCTTCCTGTTTTGGTCATTTACCGAGGAGTGAGGTTTGCCGAGGTCACGATATACACAAAGCTACGCTTAAATAAGTCATGCTTTGATCATCCATAGCTCATCACATAGCTTAAGAATGTCACATTGTCCATTTACAACGCATCACTGATTTCTATCGATATATAACCTCTAAGCTCATACGTCTAAGAGAAGGGTATTAAGCAAGAGAATAAATTCTCAGCCACCAAGCAGATATATATTTAACAGAGATCAGTGCTACGCAGTCAATTACAATGTCAAACACACAATCCATATATGTCCGTTCTGGGTCTGAGCGAAACATCAATTCGAAAATCTCCAAATTTATTCAAACCTCATGCCACTTATAACCTCGTATCAGGGGATCAACCCAACCAAGACATCAGTAATCAATCCAAATAATTCAAATAATCCCGGTCTTCATTCGTCATTCTCCAAGTCTTGAATTGCGCCATAACATCGTGTTATTACTTGGAATAGGTTTCGAACATATATTCGATCCCGCTCTTTCCAAGTAATAAGCATACTTTTAAAACAATAGTTACGGGTTACACAGACTTTTCAATCCAAATCTCCTTTCAAATAGTTATAAATTCAAGATTGGAATACTCTTATTTCAAAATCCCAACACCATCTTATTTCTTTATTCTTAAAGGAAGGATTATACTTTCTCTTCAATTTCTTACTTTTAATTTCCTCAAATCAAAGACTTGATTAAATCCCAAATTATAATATGAATTCCCATAACTCGATCTCATTGGGTTTCAAGAATGGTATTATTGAAGATACGATTCACGACAAAACCCAAATCAATTTGATATTGAACATAAGTTACACAGAAATTATATCCACTTATATTCGATATCAATTCTCATAATCAACGAATACTATAAGTGGAATAATGATATAATAATAATATCTTCCATATCCCTCAAATAGTATACGTTTACACCATAGAATTTCATATCAAATATCCGAAGATTATTTCTATCCAACTTATTTCAATCAGTTTGAGAAACCTGTATCTTAATTAAAAGATTTATTCAACTCTTTGACATTAGATCTGGATAGAAATACCATCAACCTATCTTCAATATTAATCTTTGTATCCAACTCACGCTATAAGCAGAATAATAGTGAACTATCTTTTAAATTCCCCAGATAGCAAGAGTCATCATTTACTAGATCAATATCAAACATATCTAATAATTTAAAATTGGAAAACCCATTTTTTTATATCAAATAATTCAATTTAAATTCCATATAAAATATTTCCAAAACTTTCCAAACTATTTTATAAATCTTTTGTTTTACCATTTTAAATAGTGGTTCGCGATTTATAACTTCAAAGCCAATTTATCTTTGTAACTGTTTTAATAAAGTTTGGAAACTTTACTTAAAGTGCTACTGTAAAATAACCATTTAAATCAAATAGATTCCAAATTATCTAAAATTCAAATATTTCCATTCTAAACACTTTAAAATCATAAAATAAGATTTATCAAACTTTTCCGCTATTTTAAAATAATATTATAAACCTGTTTTATTCGATTCTCTGTTATGGTCATCGAACTGCACATATAGCGATCTTTTCCGAACTTGTTTTAAACATAACTTGAAAATCATACGTTGGAATTTGAAAATTCCTTTTCTATTCAAAAGCTGTTATCATTTGAAATCCAACGTTTCTTATTTCCAGTCAAACTCATTTCAAAAAATCAAGTTATAGCCACTTGAAAATTAAAACAGATATTTACGAACTGTCGCACCACAGCGCGTTATATAACGATTTAAATATAAATCGTTCAAACCCTTTTCAGGTAAAATTTATAATCCAATTCATTCAAAAAACAGTTTCATATAGATTTCGAATTAGATTTCGAATTAACCATCCCGTTTGTCGGCCAGTAAGGGATAGTCAGGGAGAGCAGGAAACTATATTTCCAAACCCAACCTTAGACACTGTAAGGGATAGACACTGTAAGGGATAGTCAGGTCAGTAAGGGATAGTCAGGTCAAATCTCATTTTGAACTTAATAATAATACTTTAATATTTGAAAACCAATCTTCACTTATATGGAAGGAAAAATAAATTGATCACCGGCAATGCCACAACTACAGTGTGTTTGTGCTTTCATACAATCATAAAACAACCATAAAATCAGATGAACATGGATTATAATCACAACGAACAAACATTTTAGCTGTCCACAAGCGTTACAGTAAATAACGCTTATCAATGTCCAGTGTGCTATCTACACATCCATTCAAACAATAACATCCATATCCAACCAAACAATATTTATCACGGCTAATTATAATTATTCAACCACTATCAATTTAAGTAAATAATTTAAATTAGGAGTTCTCACCATAATAGCTCTAAAGTCTTCATTACCAGGACGAACATGCCAACGAACACTGCTACCGCTACTCATAGTGCTTTCGATCCACTACTATTAGCAGTTGGTAATTTTCTGCTAATTTTTACATTGGGAATAAATTAATAACGTTATTCATTCTATATTATTATTATATATAAGGACATTTTATTTTTATTATAATTTATTGCAACGACCCACATTCTACGCATCGAAGGATCGTAGAATATTTATTTCTTTCACGTACGAAGTCGTATGGTCATGCAACTTTGGGAGATGACTATTAGGGTCATTTCTCATGTTCATGATTTTTTCCGATTTTTAAATGACTGTTTTGGCCCGAGCTGATCTTGTTTTTCCATAACTTTTGATTGGAAAGGAATTTTGACCTGAAACAATTTCCATTAGATCTGGATGATGGTTTACCTTTCCGTAGAGTGGTCACATTAGCCAAACGGACTCACCATTTGGGAGATATGGCTGAAACAAGTTTCAAATGGTGAAAAACTGCTTAACCGGGCCTAATTTGGGTGATTAGTGAGTGGGCCCATAACCCGTTTCGGGATTAGGGTTATGGGGAGGCTGATAGGGTTAGGAAATTCAGTTCCTATCATTTTCCAGCTGCCACTTTTTGTTTCTTCAAGTTTAGCCATGGCCTCCACTTTCTAAAACACTCCAAATCACCTTCTAATCACTAATTAAGCCAAATCTATATCAAATCAAAGCGGATTAGCACAAGAATCGAGGTAGAGCTGCTGCGTTGCGGTAGTATTCATGCCCAAACAAAGATATTTTCGGATTTGGAAATTTATTTGTGGCTAAGGTGAATGATTTGCAAAGTTTCTCACTAATTATGGTTAATTAAGGGTAATTAGTGTTGATTAGCGAATTTATACATTAATAAATTTTGGAAAAATATTTATAAAATTCAAAATGATGTTTTAGACTTCTGTTAGAAGTTTGGGTTGATTTGGTTAAGTTTTGCTAATCATATCATTAGATTCGCCTAAACATGCTTAAGGGAAAATTTGGGATTTTGGCTATGTTTGATCCGTTTTAACCTATCAAATTATTGTTTTGGTGTTTGTGGTCAGTTCTACGTGTTGCTATGACTGTATGGTATGCTTTGTGATTGATTAGAAAAGTTAGATTGGTCGAAAATGTCGCCGAATGGCGTAAAACAGTCGCTGGAAAAGTTGCAGGAATTTGACCTGGACCGGATCGGATCGCGGGAGGGAGCCACAAACCGACCCGCTCGTGAAGGGTTACCACGAGCCGACCCGATGGGAGGAGAACGAATCAAGCACACTCGAACCGACCCCTTTGAGTTGAGCTCCATGAGTCGACCGCCTAAGCAATCCACGAGCCGCCCTTGTTCCTACGACCAGGAGATCACGAATGGTGGCCACGAATCAATCCAACCTTGGCATGGTGGCACGACCCGACCCGGTGGAAGAAGCACGACCCGATCCGACCCGAAGGAGGTTGTCACGAACTGAGGATGCACCCAACCGAACCAAACTGAAGATAGAATGAAGGACTCAACCGATCCGGAGAATACCAAACTCTAGATGCAAAGGTAGTCCGAATGAGAAGTAGAACTCAGGATCCAGATGGGAACCAACGAGTCGACTTCATGAGTTGGGCTTTGCTGCGGGACGTGTGCTAAGGGGTTGTCGATGTCTATGACTTTGGATCACTATGTGTAGGGGGTACGTGAACGGATTCAGGACCACAGTGGTCTAGGTACGACTAATGGGCTATAGACCAATGAAGCGGGGTCATTTGTAAAGATTTAGCCATGACTCCGTGGGGTAAGCTTGGTGGTAGCAATAGTTGTACAAGCTGAACTCCGTCACTACTTCGATGGGTCTAGTGGTTGAGAGTGATGGACATCGTATGCTTTATGCACTGAGTGAGAGATGCGAGGATGGTTGCTATGGTTGATTGTTTGCTATCACTATGACATACACACCCCCTCCCCCGTTATCTTTACACCACCTGTTTAGTGGCACCTTAGAGTATTGTATGGTATGTAGTGCTAACTCTTTGGTTGCAGGTCCAGGTTCAAGTATGGTTTAATATACCTATTATTGTTCTGTCTTGCAACTTATCGCTCATACCAGACTTTTTGTCTGACCCAGAGTTTTATATCTCTTCTTATTACTCTGGGTGCTCTCACGAGCAGACTAGAGACATGTTAGGTGGTATGCACGTGTAGCTGTACCGGAGACGAGCAGGAGGCTTCCACGTATGATATATAGATATTCTCCCTGTGTTGCTGCTGGTCACTACTTTGGGCATTAGTAGTGTACCCATCCTTTCTTTTACTTTAGAGACAGTTTTAAAGTTGTAAAAATGATGATGTGGAACATAAGTTGTATTTGGAATTTCCGCTTCTATGATGTTTAGTTTTCAGCTTGTGCACTGTCTCGCCTGTTTTATGTCAAGTATGTTGTTATTATATTTTATCCCATGCGTTGTGAGACATTCTACAAGTTTTCAATTAGTTCATTCTCTTCTTTCCTTTCTTTGGCGACCGTTTTGTGCTAGTCGGGCGTGTGTACAACGCACTTTCGGAGGAAATGTCGGCAGGTGCGGGGCGGGCCGTCACACTTGATATCAGAGCTCTAGGTTGCGTAGTTAACCTAAGGAAAGACACCAGGGAAAGATAGTACACGTATATGAGAGCGCGTATTTGTGATTATTTTGGTTTTTAAAAGCTATATATATATGTATATACTATTAGTATATCTAAGGATGAAGTCGCACTGCACTGGCACCACTATGGAGATGGTTAATCGTTTTCTCTGTGCAGATTGAGCGATGAGCCGATACGCAAGGAGTACCTATAACGACCCGAAATCCCCCTTACGGAAAATCGCGGATTGTACTGAGGACAAGACGAATCAAAACACAAACAGAAGAACATTTCATTGCTTATTACAACAATTTCATTAGAATACAAGAATATACAGAGTATAAACAAATAATATACATATGACGAACATCAGAGATTTAAATACATTACTGCAGCGGAAAAATAATATAATACACAATTGAAAGAGATATACGGATACAGAGCTTTCCAGATATCATTCCAGCTGTAAACCAGGATCCTGTGAATATAAATCTGCAAAACCAAAACTACTAGCTGCCCGTGCGGAAATAGGAGAACCCAGAGTTTAGGTTAAAACAATAAACTCCAGGTCAGTCATGTGACGGGTGTGAGAACTAAAACAGTTATTAATCTTTATTTTAAAGTTAGGTAAATCAAGGGACCACGCCATATAACACGGAACGGGTTTCCTCCCAAGAGTACCAGTGCATAAAACAACAGCGCGATGCTAAATAAAGAACAATGAAGCTATTATAAGACCCAGGTCCCATCACACAATGCAACGAAAGCCGGAGGATAGGGTTTTTACCTTATAATAGCCAAGAATGCTTGGTACGTGAAATTTCATGTTTTATTATTACTATAAGTGTATAGTGTCAAAACAATTTCAATCATAAGTATCAATCATAGACGGCATAAGTGCCCCATACCACTATGTCGCCATACTAGGCTCTACAATCAAAAACCGCAAAGTCACGTATTGGAAGTTGGGTTTCCATCTGTGAACCGAGGCAAGGGATCGTCCTCTACCGAATTCGAGAACCTCTAGCCCGCCCCTCAGGCAAGTACTCAGTCAAGCCTTTGGATTGTCAGGGCCAGTCCACCAATGTGGATTAAAATGCCTGAACACTGCGTTTCCCCGCCCTTTGGAGCGTAAATGAGTCCAATGACTCCATCGGCTACACACAGTCACCGATATATCCGAGGCGCCTCGCAATCCAACAACCATATAAGTCAAACTCGTTAGGGCATGTAAAACCACTGACGCCACTTCTAGCTAAAAAGAAACGCATGTCCTCCCTGAGGTCCTTCTACCGTTTCTGGTTCACAACCGGGGTGTGAGGCTCGTGAATCAACGCTGCAAAAAGCTATGCTACACAGGCCGTGCTTTGATCGTCAACCACATGACTTTGCTTTTCAACAGAAGCCTCTATCATTTGCCACTTAGGCATGCCACACAGGCAATTCACTCCATGCGATTGATATCCATCAATATATAACCCCTGAGCTCGTACGTCTCAGAGAAGGGCATTAAGCAAGAGAATAAATTCTCCACCGCCAAACAGATATATATTTAATAGAAATCAATCACACAGAATAAAATCCAATGTCAGACACACAGTCCATTTACAAGTTCGTTCTGGGTCTGAACGAAACCGGAGGCACCTTGTACCTCGCATATCCATCGATCTCCAAGTACGTCTGGACGATCACCAACTGATTCCCTCCTCTTGGGTGTATAGCCCAATCAAGATCATCAGTAATCACCCAAACGATGTGAAGACCTCCGGTCTTCGACCACCGTCTTCATCCTCGACACATCGCCGAATTAGTTATTCAGAATGGGATAAACTCAGTCTTTCTGAATAACTCGCGTATATAATAAATAAGTGTTACACAAACACAACATACGCCTCATTCCAATTCAGAATATCGTTTTATTCAAATATTCTAATACTTTGGGAAAGGTTCCCATTAATTTTAGCAAAGATAAATTCTTTAAATTTATTCTTCAATCTTCTTTTGAATATCAATTCAAACCAAATTATGGTTTTTCCAAACTAGTCGGGATTAGCGAACCTTACCGAAGTAATCATTTGTTAAATTTCCCTACCCCAACCTATTCATCCCATGAAGTAAAACTGGTCATACTTCATATCTAACACCACGGTGTTATCGGTAAATTCAATTACCATTTCACGTTCAAATCTAATTAAAGATTTAACTATCGCCTGGAGCAAAACTAGTGATACTCCATTCTCAATCATTTCAATCTAGTTAAAGATTCATTAAAACCCCACTTGGTTTTAATCTTCCCAAAAATCACTATCAATAATTATTTAACTTGGGAAATCATATCCTATCTTTAACTGGGTTAAAGAACTAATGTCATTTAAAACACGATTCACGATAAACCCAAAATCACATTCATTAATTATTGGGTTAAAGAACAAGTGTTATTTAAAACACCGTTCACGATAAACCCAAAAATCAATTCAAATTCAATTCCAATTAAATACCATTTAATTGGTATACTTCATTAAATCTAAATAAAAAGATTTAATCTTTTTCTCAACTGGGTTTAAGAACAGTATTATTAAAGATACCATTCACAACAAACCCAAATCACATTTGATATTAAATACAAGGCTCTGAATAGAAAATATATCGACTTATATTTAGTACCAAATTCTATGACCAACAAATATCGTATTGGAAATAACGATATAAAAATATCTTTCAAATTTCCATAACAATATTTGTAACGACCCGAAAATTAGCAACTTTGATTATCCGATATACAACACATATCGAACATCAAGAGTCAAAAATACCGGATGGTTAATGAAAGAAATTAGATGGTGAGAATAGATAAGATAGAAACTTAGAATAGAAGAAGAAGAAGAACACAACATCAGAGTAACACGAACCTCACAGTGGAACGAATAACGTATAATATATATCATAACCTTGAAATATAAATCTGTATTTGAATATACATATCATTTCCAAAGTACAACACTTACAACACAGCGGAAATAAACAATAGCTATATGATCTTGAAGCCTCTTGATTCATCTCTTCAAGTATCTGTAAATCCCGACTACTTGAATGCCCATACAAAATTGGGCACCCAAGAGTTTAGGGAAAACAAAACAAAATAAACTCCGGGTCAGTCATGGGACTAGTGCGAGTAAAACAGTTTAAAACAGTTCAAGCAAGTAAATGATATCTCATAAGACCACGCCGTATAACGGAACGGATTTTTCCCTTATGAGAATCCAAATATCTTTACATCGAAAAACTTTTGATATTAGAATAATGTCTATCAACCACAATATAATAATCATCTAGCAGAAATGTTTTCATCTCACGTTCTGTATATATAGTATACAATCAAAACCGCAAGCACGTATTGGGTAATGGATTTCCAGCTATGACAAGGTATGGAACCACCTTTCGCTAGTGTATCTCTAGAGAGGAATACACTGGGTTCAACAAGAACATCTTGCAACCCAGCCACACATGACCGACCACTCATTTCGCTTGAGTGTATCGAATGTATATCACCCACGGTTGGGATCAACAACCGTTTCCCAAATGGGACAGCATCGACTATAGATTTTTAGAAGTAAATGAAACTCTAAATCAGGTGATTATACACCCTAATAGGTGCGACCTACATAGCCATGCTGCCTGCCCGATTTCTGTCATTTCCCGGTTGTGAGGCTAGAGGCCACGCTTATCTCTGACAGATCACACATTTAGTCATTTTGAATGTCACATCGTCATACCCGCCAAATCACAAATTGATTTCCCCAAAAATACCACGGGTATATAGCTAAGAGAAATGAATTCCTCCGCCACCAAACGTAAATACGTTTGAAGAGATCAACTTACGCGATCTATTAAATATACTCTGTCAGACATTCTTCCATACAGGTCATCCTGGGACCGGACAAACCGAAGGCACTATTCAGTACATCCATCTTAGGCAATCTTTACCTAAGATTTTTACAACAGCCCTTACACTTTACTCCATCTTCAATTATCTTTGCATATATGATTCGTAACGCTTATGCCAATACGGAGTGGTTCTTCGGATAATAATCCAACCGGTCTCTCCATATTAACAACGTTAAAATGGTCAAAAAACTTCGATAGTCGGTGAGTTAACTATCAAAGAAAAATAGATGTGCAAACAACGATATTATTTCCAAATGGAAATTTTATCGATCAATCATCATTGAACATTTATCTCTCTATTTAACTTATTCATTTTTTTCATCTCCTGTTTCCATATATTCAACATTTCTTATTTTCTAAATTTAGAAAATATATGTTATTAACAATGGAAAACATTTCCATTTCTTGTTTTCTATATTAGAAAACATTTCTGATTCTTATTTGGAAAACATTTCCAAAGCTCCTTCATTGGATTTAAACAGATGTTTAAATAAAAATCGCTATGCTAACTCAAACCATTTACTAAATTCACTTAACCATCATTCACTATCAAACCTTACCATTCCTTAGTTAAGAAGGAAGTCAATCAAGTTGGGGTATAATTACCTCTCAGACCTTAACTGAACAACGTTTTAACTTCGAAATAGTCAAAGTTTATCTTTTAAACCTTTAACAAACTTCCTTACGTAACTCTCGGATTCTATTTACGAATCCACTTCTTTATTGAAAACATTGATATAATCCTAACGTTATAAACCCTACTTTTGAGATATCTAACTTCCATTATAACTTTTATTCTTTAATGTGAATAAATAAATAAACACCTGATTTATAAATAAATAAATCTTGATTTAAACACCGGAAAGTATAAGTACTTTCCCGAATTCGATATAATCGAATTCGACGATTAACTCTCTTTGAATAACTATTATTCGATTAACTCACTTAGAATAACTAATATTCGATTACTCCTTTCGAATAATCGATATTTCATAATCTCTCTTTTCGAATACTATATTCGATTACTCCTTTTCGAATAACTAAATTCGATTAACTCCTTTCGATTAAACTAATCGATAACTCCTTTCGAATAACTAAATTCGATTAACTCCTTTCGAATAACTAATAATCGATAACTCCTTTCTATTAACTAATAATCGATAACTCCTCTCGATTAACTAATAATCGATAAGTCCTTTTGATTAACTAATAATCGATAACTCCTCTCGATTAAACTAATCGATAACTCTTCTCGAACAAGCTATATTCGATAACTCTACTTCGAATAAGTGATATTTGATAACTCTACTTCGAATAACTATAACTCGATTATCTTAACTCGATAATCTTAACTCGATTACTTAACTCGATAATCTTAACTTGATAACTTAACTCGATTACCTAACTCGAAAATCTTAACTCGATAACTTAACTCGATTACTTAACTCGATAACTTAACTCGATTACTTAACTCGATAATCTTAACTCGATATCTTAACTCGATTACTTAACTCGATAATCTTAACTTGATTATCTTAACTCGATAATCTAAACTTGATTATCTTAACTTGGTTATCTTAACTCGATAATCTTAACTTGATTATCTTAACTCGATAATCTAACTTAATTTTGATTAACTCTGATTGATTAACCCTAACAGGTTAACTCTAACTGATTAACTTAACTGATTAACTCTGATTGGTTAACTCTAACTGATTAACTCTAACTAATTAACTCTAACTCAAATCGATTAACTCCTCTAACTCATTTTGATTAACACATTTTGATTAACTCCTTTGGTTAACTCTACGTCCATATTCAGTTTCAAATATCGATGTTGAAATCGATTCTTACTTCTCTATATAAGTCCTGACTTATATATTCCATTTATCCAATGATATTTTTTTTACTTAATTTATAAAATATTGTTTATAAATTAATCCTCCTAGTTCATCTGTTAAAACAGATTTCTATTTAATCTCACTTTAAATAATTTTTTCCCTTTCCTTTTATATCCTGCCAATTTTCCTTTTTTTATAACTCTATTTATTTCATAAATAAATATTTCCTTTTATTTATTTTCCCAAATAAATTCCTTTTATTTATTTTCCAAATAAATAATCCTTTTTCAATTTCTATTTGTAAATGTTTTACAAATATTTCCCTTTCTATTTTATTTGTAAATATTTACAAATATTCCCTTTTCATCTTTCTATTTATTTAACAAATAAATATTTCGTTTCCAATTCTATTTATTTAACAAATAAATATTTCTTTTTATAAAATCCTTTGATTTTATAAATATTCCCTTTTCAATATAACATTGAAAATTTCCTTTTATAATTATTCTATTTATTTTCTAAATAGATATTCCTTTTATAATTCTATTTACTTTCTTATACCTTTATTTACTTTCTAAGTAAATAATCCTTTTTATAAAATTCTTTGATTTTATAAATAATTTATTTATTAAATTACTTTTTATAAAATCCCTTGATTTTATAAATATTCTGTTTCAATACATAGTTTGAAATTTCCCTTTTCTATTCCAATTTTGTTTTGGTATTCAACAATACTAAATGACAGGACCAGAGTCATTATCATCAATCACAGATTATACATCACATCATATAACACAATATATGAAAACAAATAGTATTTTAAATATTGAGGAATCCTGTTGGATCCCTTCAACCTATTTTCCTACATCACAAATGTTAAACAACATGAATATAAAATATTCTGATAAACAGAATCAATATTCGATTAAAGATTTATATATATATATATCGTTATCTATACTTTCAACCAATACATAAGCAATTCAACCAAACAGTTAACACACATCAAACAACAGATAATTATCAGTTCTAAGAATATGTTATAAAAATATAATTGTTCAGAGTTGGTGAGTTTTACTCACATTAGACGATCATCGTTAATAACGATAACCATCGCTTGATTTAGACGGACAATTTATTTTTCTATAAATTGTAACGAGCTCAGATTCGCTCCCAGTCAGTTCCATTGTGTAGTGTTCGTCCATACGAACCCAACGGATCTTGTTTTGCCCAATTCTGATAATGTACGAGCAAGATATTTATTTTACAAATTTATAAACAAATTTACGGCTATATAACTTAATTAAATAATTACTTAGTCAATCTTAATCACCGTTTTAAACTCCTAATGCCACGTCATCATCGGTTAACCACCCTCCTCATTGTCTCCCCCGACAGTTTGCTGTACCTCACAGGCTCACACCATGCCGCTCGATTAAACATCCCTCTCTTCCATCATAATGCATGAAACATCTCGACTTCACCATTAAACTGCAAATTTCCGAGTACCACATCTCCATCACAGTTTTTGCCAAACCCGACATCATCTTCCCCCTTCACCCACAAATGCCATCGCTAGTTCCAAGTCATTTATGTGAATTCTTATTAAAATTCCTCCCTGCATAATCACTTAAAAATCAAACAAAAATTACCATGATAATCCTCATCGGAAGCTATTCACTTCCATACCAAAATTAGGCCACTCGATCTAGATTTTCCCATCTACGTCGAACCCCCAGGCTCACGCCATACTGAGAAACATCGAACTATTTTTGCACAGAAACCCCTGAAATTTTCACACAATGTGCCAATCCTCCTCACAAGCTCGGTTACGATCTTTTAATCACCCAAAACTGCCTAAAATTTCCGATTACTTGAACCCCAAACTCACGGTGAAACCCAAACAGCGAAATAAAGTGTCATGGAACCCAACAAAAGACCTACTAGATCGAAGAGGAACATCCCAGGAGGTCGAATCCATATGTATATTGATTTATGGATTTTATTGTGAATTGTTTCAAATTTTTGAAGAACCAAATCTCACTTTTTTTTATTCGTTTGTAGCGGCTGGAATAAGAGAATGCGTGGACTTCGGTCTGATCAGAGAAAGTGAATTTTAGGGTTAAAAGTGTTGTTTAGGGGGGGTATTTATAAGGAAAAATACTATTTTTATATTTGATTTTATATTGTCTTTGTCTTCTAAAAATCCATATGGTTACCTACGATCCCCAAAAATCCTGAAAATTGGCATGCAACTACAGTTCGACATTACGGTCCCAACGAATTTGGTTTCGTCGAATTCCGACTTCGTTTTCTCACATAGCGTATTTTTAACCGTCAAAATATTGACTGTTTTTCACATTGAAATCCCGTATGGCCACATACTGACTTCAAAAATCACGAAAATTGAAATCTAGCAATAATTTAATATTGCGGATCCAACAAAATTAGTTTCGTCAAATTCCGAGGTCGTTCGCAAAAGTGGCTATTTTTAAAGCTCTAAATTACCCTTTTAAATATATAAATATATTTAAAAATAATTAAATTTAATATTTAAAAATAAATATTATCGTATATATTCACAACAGAATATCATACAGCTCCACTGGGATTTATAACTCGATATTTCAAGGTTCTCAGTTATATCGATATTCGATTTATATTTAAATCCTTTTTAAAATATAAATAAATCATTATAAATTATAAAGGAATTCTACAAAGACTTTTCTAAAATTTTATTTGGACATAACTCACAATCTACACGACGAAATCCCGATTATTCTCTTCCACTGGAAAAATATACTTCACTAGCTCTGAACGTTTCTTGTTTCACAGAGATCCGATTTAAACGAACCCTGTACATTCAGTTGAAGTTCAAATTGCCAAATTACGAATTGCCGCACCATTTCGTGATCGATTTTAATTATAATATAATTATACGTTCAAACTTCATGTAATAACCCGGAAATCTGGGCCAGTTTAAAATTTTTATTTTGGCAATTTTAGCGAATTTTGAATATTTAGAATAGATTATTTTAAATAAAAACGACGAGAAATTTATTTTGAATATAATTCGAATGTATATATTCGTTTGAATCGACGATAGAATATAAATATTTATTTATATTTATAAAAGGAATTGAAAATGGCGCGGTAGTTCGATAATTCGATTTCAAACTTCAAATGGATGTGCAGGATTCAAAATAAACCAGATTTTAGTGAAACCAAAAATATTAGAATCTATTTGTGAATATCTTTCCAACGAATCCGAAAAATCGAAATTTCATAGCGGGAATCAAAAGATATGTCCAGTTGAAAATTCCGAATAGTCGCTATGGAATTCAGGCCCTTAAAAATGGGAATTTTGCAAACGACCTCAGATTTCGACGAAACCACTTTTGTTGGGTCCGTGATGTCGAATTATTGCTAGATTCCAAATTTCATAATTTTTCGATTCAATATGTTTGCGTGGCAAAGGAAAACGCGTTTGACCAGTTTCAGTTGATTTTAATCGACTGGAAATTGGCCATTTTTCAAACGGTCTCAGAATTCGACGAAACTAGTTTTGTTAGGACCGTATCGTCAATACGAAGCTAGAAAATATTTTTCTGGAATTCTTAGAGTTCGTATGTGGCCCCGGTAAATTGAAATGCGTGTTCAAATTCAATATATAGAGTTATATGTTGATTTTGATGGAAACTGATCGAAACGACCGAATCAGCTTACGATACATATCCCATTGTGTTCGGAATGGGGGTAATTAGCTAAGGACGACAGTCGATGTGTCTCGTTTCGAGTTCGAAATCAAAGGTTACTTTTTGAAAAATTAATTAATTAAAATAAATATATATTATTATATTCTCCACCACCCTTAACTCCTTTCTCTTCAAATCAGCCCCCCCCCGTTTCTATTTCATTTCAGGAAATAAAGAAAAAAACCAAACAAAACGATCTCGCGCCCCCCGATACCCAGCCACCGCCGTCGCCGTTCGCCCCCCATCTCCGCGCCACCTCCGATCCTCATCCCCCCTCCTCTGGTCAACTCGCGACCCCCACCTCGTTTCTCTCTCCTCCCTCCGGGGAAGACTGCCACGCCACCCACTCCGATGCCCCCCTCCATTTCAGAACCACCTGCTTCGCCTCCGATCCCCCATTCACCAACGATTAAAGGTATGTATTTATGATTTTATTTATTTATTTACTTAGTTATAAAAACTGATTTTTTTTCTTATATGATTAGCTTTGAAAATAAAGGCGAAATTTTTATATTATAGAAAGAAGTTAAAAATATATTTTTCATGTGATGTAGAGGATAAAAATAGGATTTCTATATTTTAGAAAGAATAAAAATTCGATTTTTAATTTATGGAAGATATAAAAATATGATTTTTATCTAATGTAGATAGTAAAAATATAATTTTTATAACATAGAAAGGTTAAAAATATAATTTTTATACTAGTGGCATACTAAAAATATGATTTTTATTCATGGAAAGTAATAAAAATATAATCTTTATTAAGCGAAGAGAAATATAAAAATATAATTTTTATAACGAAGTAAAAATTCGATTTTTATATATTGAATAGCAAAGTAAAAATTCGATTTTTATATATTGAATAGCGAAGTAAAAATTCGATTTTTATATATTGAATAGCAAAGTAAAAATTCGATTTTTATATATTGAATAGCAAAGTAAAAATTCGATTTTTATATATTGAATAGCGAAGTAAAAATTCGATTTTTATATATTGAATAGCGAAGTAAAAATTCGATTTTTATATATTGAATAGCGAAATAAAAATTCGATTTTTATATATTGAATAGCGAAGTAAAAATTCGATTTTTATATATTGAATAACAAAGTAAAAATTCGATTTTTATATATTGAATAGTGAAGTAAAAATGTGATTTTTACATATGTAGAGAATACAGGCAAAGAAAGTGACAAGAGGCAAGAACGACGAAGATTTCTTCCTAAGAAGAGTCGTGGCGTTGGATTAGCAATTCTGTGAGAACTTCTCACCTTTTAATTTTGTTTTTCTAGTTAAAATATATACTAGGATGCAGACGGTGTTTAGTAGCACCCGACACCCGTCGTCCACAGACCATGGACGGCTTGTATGCTTCTTTGCTTGATTTTGATGTGTAGTTGATTGTGTGATGTGATGTGAAATAAAATATTTATATGGTTGAAAATATTTTATAGTTAAAAATAGAATTTTTAACGTGTATATGAAATGAAATAAAAATAAACAGATCGGACGATTTGTTTATATACACACATTTGACTGATATTGATTGGGACGATAAATTTTACACATCGCCCAACTACACAAATAAAATCTGTGTTTGATTGTTTGAAACCCCACACGGGTATTGGGATGATATTTGACGTACACTAATCCCGATTGTTTAGTTGTATGTCGATCGTTTGATTGATAGACTGTTATAAGCGTTGAATATTTATATTCGATGCTTATACAGTGTAGAATACACTTTGGATGATGGTTGATTATTTATCGTTGTTATTTTATACATGTGTTGTAGAAAATCCATATAATTAACATTATATGGTAATTGATTGGGCCTCATTCCAGTTCTGAAATAGAAATATTTGAAATAGAAATATTCGAAATAGAATATTTGAAAATAGGAATATATGAAGCCGTGTTGATTAGATTGACGCCATTTCGACGTGAATGATATTTATATCGATTTTACTCATTTTATAATGAATATCAAAAGTGATTTCAAAATCTAATATTTTGAAAAGAATTGAAATTCGAATTAAATTGAATAGAAATGAATTCGAATTGAAATTGAATAGAAATGAATTCGAATTGAAATTGAATAAATGAATTCGAATTGAAATTGAATATAAATGAATTCGAATTGAAATTGAATATAAATGAATTTGAATTGAAATTGAATTGAATTGAAAACGAACTGATTTAGTCCCTTGATTTACCTAACTTTAAAATAAAGATTAATAACTGTTTTAGTTCTCACACCAGTCCCAAGACTGACCTGGAGTTTATTGTTTTAACCTAAACTCTGGGTGCCCTTATTTTGACACGGGCAGCTAGTATTTTTGGTTTTGCAGATTTATATTCACAGGATCCTGGTTTACAGCTGGAATGATATCCGGAAAGCTTTGTATCCGTATATCTCTTCTAGTTGTGTATTGTATTATTTTCCGCTACTATGTATTTAAATGTAATTTAAATCTCTGATATTTCTGTGGAATACTTATTCACTTATACTCTGTATATTCTTGTATTCTGATGGAATTGTTGTAATAAACAAAGAAATGTTCTTCCGTCTGCGTTCTGATGTGGCTTGTTCTCGAACTATCCGCGCTTTCCTTCACGGGGAAGTTACGAGTTTTCACAGTTGGTATCAGAGCTTTGGTTTACAAAGCTCAGAGAACAAGACACATTAGATCCATACGAAAGAATTCATCAGAGATTGGATTAGTAATATCCAATGGGAATGACTCGTTAGAGATGGGATCAGTAGTATCCTAGAACGAGTGTGAAGAGTATATTTTTTAAAATATAAATTGAAAACAAGTTTTGTTTTGAAATTTAAATAAATTATTCGTATTTGATTATTTATTTATATGAATTTGGACAATCCGATATATAAAGATTTTGCATATATGTCTTGCAAACGTGTATTCAAAGTTTTAATGTATTGGATAGTTATAGGATCACACTCTAGTTGCCCGGGGATAATTCTGGTGATGGGGCACCATCGCCAGTATTTATATTCG
Organism: Allium sativum; assembly: GCA_030737875.1. Classification (NCBI taxonomy): domain Eukaryota; kingdom Viridiplantae; phylum Streptophyta; class Magnoliopsida; order Asparagales; family Amaryllidaceae; genus Allium; species Allium sativum. The sequence continues at coordinate 436,488,739 of CM060920.1, forward strand.
AGCGACGAAAGTGAGATTTCTATATATTTCCATTAGACTGGTGTGAGAACCAAAACTAGATAAGATACATTATTGTTGTGAATTGGCATCAAAAACATGATTTTCTGTATATGTATATGTATCAAAATTATGAATTTGAAACGTTAATCCACTAATTGATTGATGTTTGTTTATTTGTTTGATAATTTTGAACCATGCCTAATTGAACCAAATAGTGAATTGTATTAAAATTTGGTCGCATTTGCTTGCATACACATGTACTTACATTGAACAGGTCATAGTAAGGAGGCTATAGCAGAGACTAAAAATTGTTTGCCCGACAAATAGGTACATGTTTACCATAATTTACTGTTTTATTTGGGTGATGATGATTTTATGAGCCGATTGGCTAGCGCTTGGCTTTTTCTTTTTCTTTTTGAGATCAGAAGGCTTGTATGGCAATTTCGGGATTTTCCCGTGCTCCCGGTGCAGGGGAGGTTATGGCGAAATTTTCGAAAATTTAGGGTGTTAGCCAAATTTTTGAAAAATTTGAAAAGTTCTTAGAAACTGAAAAGTCGAAGAACTTAAGCCGTAATCAAAACAATGAAAGTTGAGTTGATTTGTGAAACAACTTTCGGCTTTGTTCCTTTTCGGGGACGAAAAGTTTTAAGTGGGGGAGATTGTAATAACCCGGAAATCTGGGCCAGTTTAAATTTTTTATTTTGGCAATTTAGCGAATTTTGAATATTTAGAATAGATTATTTTAAATAAAAACGACGAGAAATTTATTTTGAATATAATTCGAACGTATATATTCATTTGAATCGACGATAGAATATAAATATTTATTTGTATTTATAAAAGGAATTGAAAATGGCGCGGTAGTTCGATAATTCGATTTCAAACTTCAAATGGATGTGCAGGATTCAAAATAAACCGGATTTTAGTGAAACCAAAAATATTAGAATCTATTTGTGAATATCTTTCCAACGAATCCGAAAAATCGAAATTTCATAGCGGGAATCAAAAGATATGTCCAGTTGAAAATTCTGAATAGTCGCTATGGAATTCAGGCCCTTAAAAATGGGAATTTTGCAAACGACCTCGGATTTCGATGAAACCACTTTTGTTGGGTCCGTGATGTCGAATTATTGCTAGATTCCAAATTTCATAATTTTTCGATTCGATATGTGAGCGTGGCAAAGGAAAACGCGTTTGACCAGTTTCAGTTGATTTTAATCGACTGGAAATTGGCCATTTTTCAAACGGTCTCAGAATTCGACGAAACTAGTTTTGTTAGGACCGTATCGTCAATACGAAGCTAGAAAATATTTTTTTGAAATTTTTAGAGTTCGTATGTGGCCCCGGTAAATTGAAATGCGCGTTCAAATTCAATATATAGAGTTATATGTTGATTTTGACGGAAACTGATCGAAACGACCGAATCAGCTTACGATACATATCCCATTGTGTTCGGAATGGGGGTAATTAGCTAAGGACGACAGTCGGTAGGTTTCGTTTCGAGTTCGAAATCAAAGGTTACTTTTTGAAAAATTAATTAATTAAAATAAATTTATATTATTATATTCTCCACCCCCCTTAACTCCTTTCTCTTCAAATCAGGCCCCTCCATTTCTATTTCATTTCAGGAAATAAAGAAAAAAAACGATCTCGCGCCCCTCGATACCCAGCCACCGCCGTCGCCGTTCGCCCCCCCATCTCCGCGCCACCTCCGATCCTCATCCCCCCCTCCTCTGGTCAACTCGCGACCCCCCCCACCTCGTTTCTCCCTCCTCCCTCCGGGGAAGACTGCCACGCCACCCACTCCGATGCCCCCCTCCATTTCAAAACCACCTGCTTCGCCTCCGATCCCCCATTCACCAACGATTAAAGGTATGTTTTTATGATTTTATTTATTTATTTACTTAGTTCTAAAAACTGATTTTTTTCTTATATGATTAGCTTTGAAAATAAAGGCGAAATTTTTATATTATAGAAAGAAGTTAAAAATATATTTTTCATGTGATGTAGAGGATAAAAATAGGATTTTTATATTTTAGAAAGAATAAAAATTCGATTTTTAATTTATGGAAGATATAAAGATATGATTTTTATCTAATGTAGATAGTAAAAATATAATTTCTATAATATAGAAAGGTTAAAAATATAATTTTTATACTAGTGGCATACTAAAAATATGATTTTTATTCATGGAGAGTAATAAAAATATAATCTTTATTAAGCGAAGAGAAATATAAAAATATAATTTTTATAACGAAGTAAAAATTCGATTTTTATATATTGAACAGCAAAGTAAAAATTCGATTTTTATATATTGAATAGCGAAGTAAAAATTCGATTTTTATATATAGAATAGCGAAGTAAAAATTCGATTTTTATATATAGAATAGCAAAGTAAAAATTCGATTTTTATATATTGAATAGCAAAGTAAAAATTCGATTTTTATATATTGAATAGCGAAGTAAAAATTCGATTTTTATATATTGAATAGCGAAGTAAAAATTCGATTTTTATATATTGAATAGCGAAGTAAAAATTCGATTTTTATATATTGAATAGAGAAGTAAAAATTCGATTTTTATATATTGAATAGCAAAGTAAAAATTCGATTTTTATATATTGAATAGCGAAGTAAAAATGTGATTTTTACATATGTAGAGAATACGGGCAAAGAAAGTGACAAGAGGCAAGAACGACGAAGATTTCTACCTAAGAAGAGTCGTGGCGTTGGATTAGCAATTCTGTGAGAACTTCTCACCTTTTAATTTTGTTTTTCTAGTTAAAATATATACTAGGATGCAGACGGTGTTTAGTAGCACCCGACACCCGTCGTCCGCAGACCATGGACGGCTTGTATGCTTCTTTGTTTGATTTTGATGTGTAGTTGATTGTGTGATGTGATGTGAAATGAAATAAAATATTTATATGGTTGAAAATATTTTATAGTTAAAAATAGAATTTTTAACGTGTATATGAAATGAAATAAAAATAAACAGATCGGACGATTTGTTTATATACACACATTTGACTGATATTGATTGGGACGATAAATTTTACACATCGCCAAACTGCACAAATAAAATTTGTGTTTGATTGTTTGAAACCCCACACGGGTATTGGGATGATATTTGACGTACACTAATCCCGATTGTTTAGTTGTATGTCGATCGTTTGATTGACAGACTGTTATAAGCGTTGAATATTTATATTTGATGCTTATACAGTGTAGAATACACTTTGGATGATGGTTGATTATTTATCGTTGTTATTTTATACATGTGTTGTAGAAAATCCATATAATTAACATTATATGGTAATTGATTGGGCCTCATTCCAGTTCTGAAATAGAAATATTTGAAATAGAAATATTCGAAATAGAATATTTGAAAATAGGAATATATGAAGCCGTATTGATTAGATTGACGCCATTTCGACGTGAATGATATTTATATCGATTTTACTCATTTTATAATGAATATCGAAAGTGATTTCAAAATCTGATATTTTGAAAAGAATTGAAATTCGAATTAAATTGAATAGAAATGAATTCGAATTGAAATTGAATAGAAATGAATTCGAATTGAAATTGAATAAATGAATTCGAATTGAAATTGAATATAAATGAATTCGAATTGAAATTCAATTGAATTGAAAACGAACTGAAATTGAATTAGAAATCAATTAGAATTGAACTCGTTTTGAAATGAATTTGAATTAAATTGAAATAGAATTGAAATCGTTTTGAAATGAATTCGAATTAAATTGAAATAGAATTGAAATCGTTTTGAAATGAATTCGAATTGAAATTGAATAAAAATGAATTTGAATTGAAATTGAATTAATTTGAAATTCAAATTGAATTGAAAACGAATGGAAATTGAATTAAAAATCGTTTTGAAAAGAAACTCGATGAAGTATATATTATATATATTATATATATAATATAATGGCCTTAATAGAACGCGCCGCGCCGCGGTAGTTCGCGAATTTCGACCATTGACTTCAAATGAATATTGCGGGAGATCCGACCATCGGATTCTCCTAAAACCGGAACCGTTGGGTTCGTATCGAAAAGAGCTTTCTAACGAATATTAGAAATTAGAAATCTAACGGTTGGATTTGGAATTATGTCCAAATCAAATTTGGAAAACGTCGCTGTAAGTGCAGTTCGATGGCCGTTGATGGAAATCGACTGTACAGGCCTTGATAAAATTATTAAAAATAGTAATAATTTGTGTAAAATCATAAGAAATGATTTGGGAAGAATTGGGATGAAAAGCTCCATATTTGAAAAGATAAAAATAGATTTTTATCGAAATGAACTAGTTTTGAGCTAGAATTATAATTCTATTTATTTTTAAATAAATAAATTGAACTTGAAAAGGGTTTTAAAAGTAACTAGAATTTCCAATAATTGCCTTGGATTGGATTTGAATCGAAATTGACTTCGGAATATTTCGATGTTGGATTCCGTGATTATACAGATGTTGTTATGGAAATTTGAAAGATATACATATATATCGTTATTTCCAATACGATATTTGTTGGTTGTAGAATTTGATATTGAATATAAGCCGATATATTTTCTATTCAGAGCCTTATATGGAATATCAAATGTGATTTGGGTTTGTCGTGAATGGTGTCTTCATTAACACTGTTCTTAAGCCCAGTTGAGAAAAAAGATTAAATCTTTTATTTAGATTTAATGAAGTTTACCAATTAAATAATATTTAATTGGAATTGAATTCGAATTGATTCTTGGGTTTATCGTGAATAGTGTTCTATATAACACTTTTTCTTTAACCCGATAATTAATGGAATGTGATTTTGGGTTTATCGTGAACCGTGTTTTAAATGACACTGATTCTTTAACCCAGTTAAAGATTAAAACTAAGTGCAGTTTTAATGAATCTTTAATTAGATTGAAAAGATCGAGAATGGAGTATCACCAGTTTTGCTCCAGGCGATAGTTAAATCTTTAATTAGATTTGAACATGAAATGGTAATTGAATTTACCGTTAACACCGTGGTGTTAGATATGAAGTAGGACCAGTTTTACTTCATGGGATGAATAGGTTGGAATTGGGAAATTAAAATAAAAAGATTACTTCGGTGTGGTTCGCTAATCCCGACTAGTTTGAATTGATATTCAAAGGAGATTAAAGAATAAATTTAAATAATTTATCTTTGATAAAATTAATGGGAACCTTTCCCAAAATATAAGGATATTTGAATAAAAGAATATTCTGAATTGGAATGGGGCGTATGTTGTGTTTTGTGTAACACGTGTTTATTATATATATACGCGAGTTGTTCAGAAAGACCGAGTTTATCCCATTCTGAATAACTAATTCGACGTGGTGTCGAAGATGAAGACGGTGGTCGAAGACCGGAAGTCTTCACGTCGTTTGGGTGATTACCGATGATCTTGATTGGGATGTACACCCAAGAAGATGGAAACAGTTGGTGATCGTCCAGATGTACTTGGAGATCGATGGATATGCGGGGTACTAGGTGTCTCCGGTTTCGTTCAGACCCAGAACGGACTTGTAAATGGACTGTGTGTCTGACATTGGATTTTAGTCTGTGTGATTGATTTCTATTAAATATATATCTGTTTGGCGGCGGAGAATTTATTCTCTTGCTTAACGCCCTTCTTTGAGACGTACGAGCTCAGGGGTAATATACAGATGGATATCAAACGCATAGAGTGAATTGCCTGTGTGGCATGCCTAAGATGCAAATGATCAAGGCTTCTGTTGAAAAGCAAAGTCTTGTGGTTGATGATCAAAGCACCGCCTGTGTGGCATAACTTTGTGTAACGTGAATTCGCGAGCCTCACACCCCGGTTGTGAACCAGAAACGGGAGAGGACCTCAGGGAGGGCATGCGTTTCCTTCTAGCTAGGGTGGTGTCAGTGACCTACCAGCCCTGACATTTATATACTTTTCACCTGTGTGGTTGTTGCTGTTGCGAGGCGCCTCGGTTAGATCGGACGATCCGGGTCCGATGGAGCCATTCGCTGGCTCATTTACGCCCCAAAGGACGGGGAACCCAGTGTTCAGGAATTTTAATCCACATCGGTGGACCGGCCCTGACGCTCCAAGGCTTGACTGAGTACTTGCCTGAGACATGGGCCAGATTGTCTCGAATCGGTAGAGGACGATCCCTGGCCTCGGTTCATAGATGGAAATCCAACTTCCAAATACGTGACATTTGCGGTTTTATTTGTAGAGCCAAGTATGGCGACATAGTGGGATGGGGCTCTTATGCCGTCTATGATTGATACTTATGATTTGAAGTTGTTTTATACACTATGCACTTATGATAGTATCAAATGATTTGTTTTAAACGTATCAAGCATTCTTGGCTATTATAAGGTAAAAACCCTATCCTCCGGCTTGCGTTGCATTGTGTGATGGGAACTAGGTCTTATAATAGCTTCATTTTTCCTTATTTAGCATTGCGCTGTTTGTTTTATGCACTGGTGTTCTTGGGAGGAAACCCGTTCCGTGTTAGCGGCGTAGTCCCTTGATTTACCTAACTTTAAAATAAAGATTAATAACTGTTTTAGTTCTCACACCAGTCCCAAGACTGACCTGGAGTTTATTGTTTTAACCTAAACTCTGGGTGCCCTTATTTTGACACGGGCATCTAGTAGTTTTGGTTTTGCAGATTTATATTCACAGGATTCTGGTTTACAGCTGGAATGATATCCGGAAAGCTTTGTATCCGTATATCTCTTCTAGTTGTGTATTGTATTATTTTCCGCTGCTATGTATTTAAATGTAATTTAAATCTCTGATATTTCTGTGTAATACTTATTCACTTATACTCTGTATATTCTTGTATTCTGATGGAATTGTTGTAATAAACAATGAAATGTTCTTCCGTCTGCGTTCTGATGTGGCTTGTTCTCGAACTATCCGCGCTTTCCTTCACGGGGAAGTTACGGGTTTTCACACTTCATTTAAATAATATATTCATTATTATAATTCAACTCTAAACTGAATTATATACTTTGAAATGTCCAGTTCACACAATATTGTGAATTCCACTAATTCTGATTATTTCTGAATTAAATATATTATTATTTTAATTAAATATTCAAGTTATTTAACTCAACGACCATTTAATTCTCTAAATCATTATTTAAATAATTAAATAAATTAATTATATATCACAGAAAAATGCGGGTCGTTACAATATCTGTATAATCACGAAATCCAACATCGAAATATTCCAAAGACAATTTCGATTCAAATCCATTCCAATTCAATTATTGGAAATTATGGTTATTTTCAAAACCATTTCAAATCCAATTTATTTATTTTAAAAATAAATGGAATTATAATTCTAGTTCAAAACTAGTTCATTTAGATAAAAATCTATTTTTATCTTTTCAAATATGGAAATTTTCATCCCAATTCTTCACAAATCATTTCTTATGATTTAACACAAGTTATTACTATTTTTAATAATTTTATCAAGGCCCGTACAGTCGATTTCCATCAACGGCCATCGAACTGCACTTACAGCGACCTTTTCCAAATTTGACTTGGACATAATTCCAAATACAACCGTTAGATTTCAAATGTCTAATATTCGTTAGAAAGCTCTTTTCGATACGAACCCAACAGTTCCGGTTTTAGGAGAATCCGACGGTCAGATCTCCCGTAATGTCTATTCGAAGTCAATGGTCGAAATTCGCGAACTGCCGCGGCGCATTCTATTCAGGCCATTATATATATATATATAATATATATATTATATATTTTGTCGATTTCCTTTTAAAACGTATTTTATAAATCGTTTTAAATTCGTTTTCGAAACGATTTCAACTTCATATTCAATTGCGAATCAAAATTGAATATTCCACCTCATCGATATTTAAATGATAATATTTTCAAAAACATTACATTTTGAAATCACTTCCTTTTCTATATTCATTATAAAAACGAATATAATCGATATAAATATCATTCGCGTCAAAATGGCGCATATCTAACCAACACGGCTTTATATATTTCAATAACTTCGTTATTCTATTCAACAAATGAATATTTTCTTCAGCACATGAATTTTTTTTTTATTGAACACATGAATTTTTATTTTTATTCAACACGTGAATATATATTTTTATTCAACACATGAATTTGTATTTTTATTCAATACATGAATATATATTTTTATTCAACACATGAATTTTTATTTTTATTCAACACATGAATATATATTTTATTTTCCAACTTGGAATGATGCCCAATCAATTACCATATAGTGTTATTTATATGGGTTCTATACAACACACGTATATAATAGCAATATTAAATAATCAACCATCATCCAAAGTGCACCACACAACTGCATAAGCATTAAATATAAATAATTAACGCTTACACAGTCTGTCAACCCATCGATTGACACACAACTAAACAATCGGGGTTAGTGTACGTCAAATATCATCCCAATACCCGTGTGGGGTTTGAAATCAACAAACACAGATTTTTATTTGTGCAGTTGGGCGATGTGTAAAAGTTCTCATCCCAATCAATATCAGTCAAATGGGTGTACATAAACAAAACGTTTGATTTGTTTATAAATATTTATTTTATATACACGTTAAAAATTATATTTTTAACCATAAAATATTTATAACAATAAAATATTTTATTTCATTCCACATCACATAATCAAATTTCGTAACACAGCAATCAAACAAACAAGTCATCCATGGTCTGTGGACAACAGGTGTCGGGTGCTACAAAGCACCGTCTGCATCATAGTATATATTTCAACTAGAAAATAAATTAGAAGTGAGGAGTTCTCACCGAGGGTTCCACTTCTTCATTCTTTCAAAGCAAAGAAGATGAACACTTCATCAACTACAACCTTAAGCGAACACGATACCCTACACAATTGATTTTTATTAATAACGTTCATAAGCTAAAAATCATATTTTTATCCCGCTACTTCATATATAAAAATCACATTTTTACCTTGCCATTCTATATATAAAATCGTATTTTTATATCACTATATATATTAAAAGATCTCAATTTTATAATCTCTCTTTCAACATAAAAATCATATTTTTATGATTTCGCTTTCAACATAAAAATCATATTTTTATAATCATACATATATAAAAATCATATTTTTATATTCTCTATTGTATAAAAATCATATTTTTAATCCACTACTCATCTAAAAACCGAATTTTTATTTCGCTACAACATATATAAAAATTGTATTTTTATATTCTCTATTTTATAAAAATCATATTTTTATAATCTCTACTATATAAAAATCATATTTTTATTATCTCTACTATATAAAAATCATATTTTTAATTGCTACTGAATATATATAAAAAACATCGGATTTTTCCTTCGCTAATGGATATATAAAAATTGTTCCTTCCTGTTAAAAATCCTATTTTTATGTAATTAAAAACCGTAACTTTAATTACATAAACATCACAACTTTAATTAAATAAAAATCCCATTTTTAACTTGCACAAATAATTAGAATAAAGTTAAAAGCTTACATTTCTTTGAAGAAAATCAGATCTTGGTCTCTGCAGGGGGTTAGAGGCGCTGACAGGGGGTCGTTCACGCCGGCTTCGGAGGTGGGGAGGCTCGCTGGACCTGCTGCGCTCGTGGGTGGTGGCTGCGGTACAATGGGGGCGGTTGGTGTTGATGCGTTCGGGCCTGGAGGGGGGCGATGGCTGTAAGGGGGGGCGCGGGTTTCGATCAGAGGAGGGAGGGGAGAGGAAGGAGAGGAGGAGAAGAAGAGGGGGGGCTTCAGCATCTTACATGGTGAATGGCGTAGGTCAGGCGGTGGGCGGCGCGGCGCGATTTGGCCAGGGCTGAATCGCGAATCGCCTGGTCCCCTCCTTATATTTTCTTCTGAAATGATTTTTGAACTATAGGGGGGGCTCCGTTGACTAAGGGAAAGAGAAAAGGGGGAAAGGGATTATAAAATATATATTTAATTCTATTTAAATTCAAAAAAGGTAAGTTTTTATTTCGAACTCAAATCCAACCTCACCTACTGTCGCCTCTAGCTAATTGCCCCCATTACGAACACAATGGGATATGTATCGTAACCCAGTTTGGCCGTTTCGATCAGTTTTCGTCAAAATCGAAATATAACTCTATACATTGAATTCAAACGCACATTTCAATTTACTGGGGCCACATACGGACTCTAGAAATTCCCGAAAAATATTTTCTAACCTCGTATTGACAATACGGTCTTTACAAAACTAATTTCATCAAATTCTGAGACCTTTTGAAAAATGGCCATTTTCTGGTCGATCGAAATTGACTGAAACTGTTAAAACACGTTTTACTTCGTCACGCTCACATATTGATTCAGAAAATTATGAATTTTGGAATCTAGCAATAATTCGACATCACGATCCAACAAAAGTGGTTTCGTCGAAAACAGAGGTCGTTTGCAAAATTTTCATTTTTAAGGGCCTAAAATTCCATAGCGACTATTCTGAATTTTCAACTGGACGTAACTTTTGATTCCCGCTATGAAATTTTGATTTTTCAGATTCGTTGGAAAGATATTCTCAAATAGATTCTAATATTTTTGGTGTTCGCCAAAATCTGGTTTATTTTGAATCCTGTACATTCATTTAAAATTTGAAATCGAACTTTCAAACTACCGCGTCATTTTCAATTCCTTTTATAAATAAAAATAAATATTTATATTCTAACGACGATCTATATAAATATATACGTTCTAATTCTATTAAAAATAAATTTCTCGTCGTAATTATTTAAAATAATTCATTTTAAATATTCAAAATTCAATAAAATTGCAAAAATAAAAATTTTAAATTGGCCCAGATTTCTGGGTTATTACAATCCCCCCCTTAAAACTTTTCGTCCCTAAAAAGGAACGAAGCCGAAAGTTGTTTTACAAACCAAATCAACTTCCATTATTTTCATTACGGCTTAAGTTCATCAATTTTTCGGTTTCTAAGAACTTTTCAAACTTTTCAAAAATTTGGCTAACACCCTAATTTTCGAAAAATTTCGCCATAATCTCCCCTGCACCGGGAGCTTCGGGATATTTCAAATAGCCTCCCATAGCCCTCACCAATCCAAAAAGAAAATGAAACAGCCAAGCGGCTAGCCAACCGGCTCATAAAATCATCTAAAACCTAAGAAATACAATAAACATGTACCTATTTATCGGGCAAACAATTTTATTCCTCTGCTCTAGCATCCTTGCTATGACCTGTTCAATGTTAGTACATGTATATGCATGCAAATGTGACTAATTTTTAATACAACTCGCTATTTGGTCAATTTGGCTAAAGGTTCAACATTTAATTAATCAAACAACACAACCAACAATCAATTAGTTGATTATCTTTTCAATCACATAACTTTAATACATATGCCAAAAATAAGATTTTTGATGTTAAATCACAACAATAAGCCCTATCTAATTTTGGTTCTCACACCAGTCAATTGGAATCATATAGTGTTAGCCTGTTTTGTGACCAGGCCACCCAAAACTCAGATGATTAGGGTTATATATGTTAAAGCTCTCATATGTCCTAAAACCAGAGCTTGGATCTGATCGGATTGGATAGCTTGGATCGGTTCGGATGGGATAGCTCGGATCGGTTCGGATGGAATAGCTCGGGTCGGATCGGATGGGTGCAACAACACCGGTTCGGATCGGATCTAGGCCTCCTAACTGAACTGCCTGAAACACGCAACTTCCCTTCATTGGAGACCTATTCTTATGCCTATTAACCCGGACCGATTGACACGTGTAAGCTCACGAATGAAGCCACGCTCCCCACTTTCTCCATCATTTTCGAAGTCCTCCATGATGTTGCCACGTGGCCACACATCCCAACCGATTTTACACCTATAAATACACATACAACGCATCATTTGAGGGGGGTTATGACACTTAATTCATGAATGGCAGCCGGGGCCGAATTTCTCAATCAACAACCACCTTCATCTCCAATAAAAATCAATGAATTCGGAGAGAATAATTCATTATATTTGAGTGATTGTATTCATTGTAATTGTAATTCTGGAATGAAATGAGAAACTGTGAAGTGGACGTAGGCTAGTTAATGCCGAACCACTATAAATCTCGTGTCTCTGCCTGATTTTCTATGTTTTAGATTATTATTCTTCGCAAATCATATTCAATTGGGTGTTAGGACCATTTTTTGGTCTAACATTTTGGTGCTTTCACTGAGAACTGAAGATTCTCAGCACATAAGGATTCTCCAGTCTACTATCGGATCACCAAGTTCGATGAGGAAATCCTATGAAACTATATTTGCAATCGTGGAGATCACTAGACGTGAAATCGGCTCCACTTCGTCCAGCAACAGTCGCCAAAGCCCAGGAGTGGAGTCTAGGAAACCATTTGAATCAGATCGAATATGTTTCCAGTTCAGGCGAAGCATTCGGATCGGAGACAGTAGAAGACTTCGGCTAGGATGGATAGTAGCAGATTGGTTCAGATGGAAGATAGGCATTCAGATCGGAGAAGGCATGCTGTTTTATGTTACACTAGGAGTCCCGGATCGGATGATAGTTCAGATCGGTTTGGGGTACCCAAATCCGACCCGCTCAACACATGAAGACAACATGGCATACTTACATGGTCGGAGCGGAGTAACTCCAGATCCAACCCGGAATAGCACCCGAACCGACCAGATGATGATGCTCTGATCCGGTTCGGAGGAGCTAGTCCGTTCCGACCCAACGTGAAGGCGTCTTCGAACCGCTACTTGAAGGTATGATCCGAACCGACTCGAAATAGCTGTTTTTTGGGAAAAATACATTTTTCTGATCATTTTAGAAAAAGCACCATCTTCCAAAATCAAAAAAATCACCGCCGGGACTGTGGGGCCCCGTACCCCCACCGGCGCTGCGCCCGGACCCGTTGACGGCCTCGCTTTCGGCTCGGAGCACGGCCTCGCCTTCGGCTCGGAGCACGGCTCGCCTTCGGCTCGACATACATTTTAGCTAACAGCAGTTATAAAAGCTTGTCAATGAAGATTAGATGGATAGTTTGAGAATATCACAATAAGTTGGTAATGACTAGGATTCTTCCCAGAGCCATGACACTTATTTGCATCAGTAAGCCAATTTGAGGAGCTATCGATCAGATCTGGCTTGTTATCAAGGACAGTTTACAAGACAATGATTGTCTCATAGCAGCTTCATCTTCCTTAATTATGATGGTGTATATATTTCACCGATGCAACCGATGTTGCTCGCTAACGAGTAGTTACCATCTTATTTATGCAACTTGAACTTGTCCAATCAGCGGGACATCGAATGATGGTTATATGGAACTACCCGAGCACTACTCAGAAGATAATTTCTATGATCTTAGTGACCATGATTGTCAATAAGGGAATGCCAGAAAGCAGCTAAGGATCTCAACATCCCAAAACTACACTTCAATTATATGATGTGATGAATGAAATATGTTCTGCGGTTTACCTTCCGAAGAACTTGGCGAACCTTTGCAATTGCCGTTTGCTGTCAACTACATCGAGGAAGACTGATTTCCATCGAATAAGGGTTAAGTCAACACACTTTGGTGCCCAGAATTAGGTACTAGTTGAACCACCACACGCCACGATTGGACCTCTGGATCCTTTCCAGGATTATAACAACTTGACTGCTCACCAGCCACCATACGACCTTGGTCAAATGATGAGAGCTCGAGATTAAAGCGAATATGAATCAACCATTAGCTCTCTACTTCTTATTTTCATTGTGACATAACGCATGAATATTACTTAAAGTCTCGTAAGCTATGCTATCATACTCAAGTTTATCTGATCAAGGTCTAGACCGACCAGCTCCAACAGAATTCAGAGCTTACATTGCACCATAGTGTCTACTGCTCAATCCCCAAACATTAGCCGAATCCATCGCTGAATTTACCATTCCCGAAGAGGATGTGTTAGATGAAGAAGATGGCCCTTCAAAACGAAAAATGAATACAAGCGCCCGTTACTGTATACCGACAGGTGCAATGAATGATCGATGACCCGGAGTTGGAGATGTATTGATTCGAAGGAAATTCCAAAGGAAGGGATTATAACTCGTAGCTTACCTAGAACTGGTAGAAGATCTATTGGATGGATTGGAACGTCACAGCATATCTTACGTCCTACGAACGAAAAATCAGAAGGTCAATAATCTGGCTAAGCTAGATAGTTTCGACAACTCAGAAGAGAGTCATAGACAACCCCATGATGAACTTCCTGCAGCACGGAATGCACTTAGCAAGGAGAAGTGAAAGGTGTGCCATCGCTCTTTATGCCTCGAGATATAACATGCAAGGCGACAACGCTTATTTCCCTTGGAAGGTTGTCCCAAGATAGACACCAACGAGCCTCATTGCTGAATTCACCGCCCTGGATGATTGGACAAAATCACTAATCAGCCTCCCGTTAGATAGGAGATGAATGCGAATGAAACTTTTGACAAACGATGTTTTGGAGTTAGAAAGTGAAGATTTACAATTTCACTCCCTTCATTGAGGATTAGTCAAGTAACTCGTGTCCCAGACATTGGGTGCAACCGGAGATTCGAACGCGATTGCTCATGATTGCATCATCTAACTCAAAGCTGATACATAATAGGCTTGCATGATAGACTTCCTCAGCCTTGCCTGAAAATTGACGAGTTAAAAGTTTAGAGCACTTAAGCCTAGATGCTGATTGATTATCTGTCCATTAGATCTTATTCCCGACATGGGATTGAAGGCATATATGAGGATGGATGAGATATAACTATCACCTTTGCAGCCATATCCTATTTCCTAACATAGAAAGCACAAAAGCTTCTATGAACATGGATTCAGTATTCTCCTGCAAATTACTGTCCTAGCACCAACGTGATGATATGATACCATTAATAATACATACATGACTCCCTGACATTCAACCCTTGCCCTTAGCATGGGGCAAAAAGGCGATTCAAAGGAAATAAGACCTCATCATTCGCTTACAGTATTTACCTTATTGCCTTTGTCACACCAAGACCACAATCAAACTATCCCCTGGCAAAGATTGGGCGAGGCAAAATGGACCTGCAGATAGCATGCAATGCCATTTTCACACGGAATCATATTCATTCCTTTAACATGACTACTTTTTAACCATGACTCTTATATTTGCATCCTTTATGAGCTACTGATGTAATTAACTCAAATGAATTAATATGTGGATGGTGTAGGTACCTAGGATTTGATACTGATCAGACTTCTAACACATACATATAGAGTTATGGAGCAATACCATGACGAGCTTGACTGAACAACTCGTTTACAAAGCCATGCCCTCCGCCTGAAAGAAGTTGTATAGCACAAGGCAGATCCGAGATGACCATCCATTCCTTGGCTCATACGTGGCAGACATAAAGATAATTATGCATTGACTTTTGCATTTCAAAGTTGGAATCCGATTTCAGATAGATGCAATTTGGCCGTCTACATGGCTCAATCCTATGTTTGACGCCATTAGATTACATGAATCCAAATAAAGGAGGCAACATTAGCCCTTGATATGCTTACTTTTCAATCATGAAATTTACTCTTACATGCTTCCTGAATTATTGACATGGCTAATTCATGCGATATGAATGGTGCAGGTACCCGAAGGTCAGTGCCAATCACTCCTCCCATAGATTAAACGGAGGAACGCAAAGCTTCTGCAAACATTTTCTGACTCTTTGCCAGGTTAACTCTAACCCTCAGAGATAGGATAGAAGTACCCATCTAGGATGAATGTGATGGGTGCGCCATGATTAAAGACCACTCGATCCATGGCTCTGGCTCTCATGATTTGAGAGAACATTTGAAGGACGATATTGCAGTATCCGATCAAACTCAATCAATGGGACGAGAGAAACTTGATTATTGCGAATGGCCACCTCTACCTATGAATTGGAGGTTAGGAGGTTGCGCCTCGGCGAGTGAGACCCGACCACTTGCCCCAAAATCTCCATCTATCAGAGTGAAGCATGGAGTATGGACTAAAGATCGAGTTCGAGAATGACACTCAGCCGACAGAATCCCGCTCTTGGGATTAGAGCGTAGGAGGAAAGCCGGGGCAAATGACATGACCATTCGCCTGATTAACTCTAACTCTCATGATTCGAGAGAGAGAGTATAAAGGATGGGAAGACGACGTCCCCAAGGCATGATGGTGCACCACGATTAAAGACCGCCTTGATTACACTCTAACCTGGGCATACGTCAAGAGAGTATAAAGGTACTAAGATTAAGCACCAAAGACAACAGGCTCCTACCCCACTGAAGGAATGGGGATAAGATTGGAAGCTGAGCCGACACCCCCCATGGAAAGATTGGGGACAACACAATGTCGAACAAGCCCTGACTAGGCACTTTATTCAAGTTTGATTGGGGGCACACACACATTGGCCCCCCTAGATAAATTCTATATGATTTGTTAGATATTATTTGATTGCAGGGGTTTTGAATTGGAACCCTTACTTGATTGTGATGTGCTTTATTACCTATTACTTAGAGATTCACTTTGTTTACAGAGTGCGAGCTTGAACAAGATAACAGGACAAGAATGCGAGGGTCGCACTCGCGACAACTGCAGTAGGCCAGTAGAAAACAAACAAAGGGCCATATCTAGAAGGCTGACGTTGATTCCCAATGCTAAAATTCTCATGCGACTCAAGGCGACGACCGAAAGGAGGCCTTGGGAGTGAATTGTTTAATGACGTGTCACATGACTTTAGTCAACGACCGAAAGGAGGCCCTAAGAGTGATATATCGAATCAGCATACACCCCCACATGTGACTGGCCATAGCCCAAGTGCATCGACAAGTGCCACCTCACAAATACACTGAATGGAAAATGCGATAACTTGAGCACTTGGATAACTCAATCACATAAGCTTTGAAAGCCATGTCTCTTTTCCCTGCATCTATGTCTAAATTTGAATGGGATGTGATACAACTACCGATCTTTCACCGTTACCCTTGGACTGGGGCCACATTATTGAAAATATTTACAAATGGCATAATTTATATATTTGTGTCTAACTTATACCTCGATCTTGATAGGATGCTTGAGGACCACGGAATGGATGCAGAGTGAACGTCCATTTGCTAGTCCCGACCGACTTCCTAGTTGAAAGGGCCCATATAAAAGGGGATGACATTACTTTGACTTATAACTTGCGAGGAGGCGAATTGCCTGACACTCAGACTCAAAGGCTAAGAAGAAGGAAGATAGAAATTTCTTCCGTGTAGAGGATATTGGCGCAGAAGGCGCTAGGAACAAAGGAAGTCAGCATATTTATTTTTCCGATGATCCCTCAGCATGTCAAGCTAGATATGAAATGGATGGTACCCTTGTTGATTTGAGAACTCAAATGGCTCGGCGAGATGAATTTCTCCAAAAAAAGACAGAAAGCGATGGATAACTTCTTTACTTGGATAGTTGGAAGGCCGAGTAACTACGACTTACTCGTTGGAGCGAGCACCGTGGGAATTCAAGCGACAATGAACTTGGATCAAACACCCCCTGCTCCGTGGGCCAGATCATATGAGACCCTAGGACAAGTTGGCAACAAAGTCTTGAATGAAACAAGGTGCAATCAACCTCCTCCCAAACATTTGCAGCATGCAACTTCTGACTGCAGCATTTTGGATGAAAATGACGGCAATGCAAGCGTCACTGAAAACAAAAACAGAGTCCAACCAACCTATGCTCCAATTCAGATAAATGCTTCAAATCCAACTCAAATTCAACATAAAGTTCCCCATTTCTTATAGTAGGGGGAAAAAGAGATCATTTGAGATAGCTACGATCTGACTTTATCGCCACCCGACTCCGAACCTCAGAGCTTGGATGGGAGACCAAAGACCAACATGACCTAGATACGAACAAATCATTTTGTATCAAACTCTAACTCACAGCTTGATGAGGGAGTATAAATTCAAAGAATACGTGGATTAGATGATTACCATTTAGTAAAATCCCCAAGGATGGGGAGTACGGGATACGAGCTTCGAGCAACATAATTTGACTATCCACCAACTTTAGGCACATTTACATTTATCGGAGTTCCGCAAGATCCCAGACTATAACCAGAAGAATGGCTCCTCAAGAACAACCAGCATACATCTGAGTAGTGGATCATCATCTAGAACTAAAAGACAGAAGCATGATTGACGACTATTACATATACGGAATCAAGAAACGAGAGACCAGCTTCCATCCACTTAAAGAGTTCATGCTGGGGGCACCAGCATTAAATTGGGCAATTGGCGACGACTCCGCAAAAACAAAGGCCAGATTGCCAATATTATTTAATGCATCATCAAAGGAGGCACACTCAAATGCAGCTCAAAGATCCATGCCTATCGACCCAAGAGTGTCATGTTACTCACTTCAATCAAACAAAGGTTTGGTGAGACTATGCATTCATTCCTAAAAAATTCAATGCCGCGGTGGCATCGGTAGATCAACCTGGACCATCGATGGTGTTGATAGCAGCAGTATCCCATATTCTGGGTAACTCAGACTTCAAAGTCTGTTTGCAACGAGGCCCACCAAGTTGCCTTGGCAGATTCACCTCTGGAGTAAACATCAATACTTTTATGCCATGAGATTTTCCCAGAAACGTTGATGAATTCTATCCTGAGACAGACAAATTCCTGCAACAAGAGGACATCTATATTGAAATGGATGTTCTCAATGTTTTCATGATAAAGAATGGAGCGTCATCTGACTCTTGAAACGATCAAGACAAACGAAAAGCCCTAGAAAATACTGATAGGAATGCATAATTCCAGAAAGAAACAATTTCATTAAACGATCCAGCAATCCTGATTGTCGAGCTCAAGGGAACCAAGCAGGAGGGATAGACTCAATAATACTATGACGGCTATTTCGGATAATTCCAAAGCATGAACGAAGGAGCCCGAATGACTCCCTAACAACGTTCCCTCGCTTTCATGATTATGAGCTTACTCAACTCCGTGGCTGATGCAAATAGAGTATCTAAGTTCATTGTCGCTCGATGAGGCAGTTCTCACTTTCTGACTAAAGAGATGGAATGACACCGGCGTGAATGTTATTCGACCATATACGTATACAACTCTAACGCTTGACGACATAAGAAAGAAGTACGGAACGACACGGGTCAACCAAGATTGTTAAACCTGCAGCTCTAACCCGATGTGAAGAAAGAAAGTTTAAAGGCTAGAAGACTGGATATCCGATTGACCTAGTCCAATCCCCAACGATGTTGGGGGCATAAGCACTGACTTCACTCATCTTACACTGAGATTGGGAGCGTGAGCTTCAACTGACAGACTAGCTTTGAACATGATCCTGATTTTGTGCATAATTCAGAACATATACACTATATCTCTGGAATATGACATGATTCATCTCGACCATCCAAGTGCAGCCAACTAACAGATCAAACATGAATCCAAAGACTCGACCCGCAATTGCATCAAATGGAGAGTCTGATAAGCTCCTCTACTGCCTTAGGATTGTTATGATCATACCTACCATTGGCTTGCACGTTCTCAACAACATCTCATGCTGATTCGTATGTAATCACGGGATTATAAAATGATCCAGAGTGATAATGGCTTTCGGATACCTTATTGTTACGATTCGATGCGATTGTGGAGCCCTAGATTAATATCCTGATATCGAGATAGTCCAGATCCAAGCACAAGTGACAGATTCATATGCCAATTCTGACGCATTTTGTCCCAATAATCCAGATTCTAGCTCAAAGCCGAAAGATTCTGATACTACCCTATGACTTGTATGGCTGTTTCATACATTGACTTATACATAAAAGAAAGTCTGACTCTGCAATACACTTGACTTGCATAAGAAGAAGCGTCATTTGACATTAACTTGTGTATGTACGACCTCACACAGGATCTAACGATCCTATATGACTTATGATGAAGGAATTAGACCTCTTGATTCGATGTACCAGATCATTTCACCTACTCCTCCCATAGAATTTGTACTCACTAGAACCCATGGAAGCAGTGCAATAATTTGATAAAGCCTTCTCAAGGACGGATGACTTTCCAAAAATATTCAGCTTGGCATATTCAAAGCACGCCTCATCTTCAATAAGACGTACTTTGGGGGGCAAAATGTTAGCCTGTTTTGTGACCAAGCCACCCAAAACTCAGATGATTAGGGTTATATATGTTAAAGCTCTCATATGTCCTAAAACCAGAGCTTGGATCGGATCGGATTGGATAGCTTGGATCGGTTCAGATGGGATAGCTCGGATCGGTTCGGATGGAATAGCTCGGGTCGGATCAGATGGGTGCAACAACACCGGTTCGGATCAGATTTAGGCCTCCTAACCGAACTGCCTGAAACACACAACTTCCCTTCATTGGAGACCTATTCTTATGCCTATTTACCCAGACTAACTGACACTTGTAAGCTCACGAATGAAGCCACGCTCCCCACTTTCTCCATCATTTTCGAAGTCCTCCATGATGTTTCCACGTGGCCACACATCCCAACCGATTTTACACCTATAAATACACATACAACACATCATTTGAGGAGGGTTCTGACACTAATTAATTCATGAATGGCAGCCATGGCCGAATTTCTCAATCAACAACCACCTTCATCTCCAATAAAAATCAATGAATTCGGAGAGAATAATTCATTGTATTTGAGTGATTATGTGAATGTATTCATTGTAATTGTAATTCTGGAATGAAATGAGAAACTATGAAGTGGACGTAGGCTAGTTAATGCCGAACCACTATAAATCTCGTGTCTCTGCCTGATTTTCTATGTTTTAGATTATTATTCTTCGCAAATCATATTCAATTGGGTGTTAGGACCATTTTTTGGTCTAACATATAGAAATCCCACTTTCGACACTCGAACACAAATACTGATAATGCTGCAGCATTATCAGAATCATCCCCGGGCGACTAGAGTGTGAATCTATATCTATCCAGTATATTAAAACTTCAAATACACGCGGATCAGACGTATACGCAAAATCTTTATATACCTGATTTTCCAAATCAATATAAAAATAATATTCAGATACGAATAATTGATTTAAATTTTCAAAACAAAATTCGTTTTCATTTTAAAAATATACACTTCACACTCGTTCTAGGATACTACTGATCCCATCTCTAACGAGCCATTTCCATTGGATATTACTAATCCAATTTCTGATGAATCCTTTCGTTTGGTTCTAATGTGCCTTGTTCTCTGAGCTCTGTAAACCTCGCTTTGATACCAGCTATAACGACCCGAAATCCCCTTTACGGGAAATCGCGGATTGTACTGAGGACAAGACGAATCAGAACACAAACAGAAGAACATTTCATTGCTTATTACAATAATTTCATCAGAATACAAGAATATACAGAGTATAAACAAATAATATACATTTGACGAACATCAGAGATTTAAATACATTACTGCAGCGGAAAAATAATATAATACACAACTGAAAGAGATATACGGATACAGATCTTTCTGGATATCATTCCAGCTGTAAACCACGATCCTGTGAATATAAATCTGCAAAACCAAAACTACTAGCTGCCCATGCGGAAATAGGGGCACCCATAGCTTAGGTTAAAACAATAAACTCCAGGTCAGTCGTGTGACTGGTGTGATAACTAAAACAGTTATTAATCTTTATTTTAAAGTAAGGTAAATCAAGGGACCACGCCGTATAACACGGAACGGGTTTCCTCCCAAGATTACCAGTGCATAAAATGACAGCGCAATGCTAAATAAAGAACAATGAAGCTATTATAAGACCCAGGTCCCATCACACAATGCAACGCAAGCCGGAGGATAGGGTTTTTACCTTATAATATCCAAGAAGGCTTGGTACGTGAAATTTCATGTTTTATTATTACTATAAGTGTATAGTGTCAAAACAATTTCAATCATAAGTATCAATCATAGACGGCATAAGTGCCCCATACCACTATGCCACCATACTAGGCTCTACAATAAAAAAACCGCAAAGTCACGTATTGGAAGTTGGGTTTCCATCTGTGAACCGAGGCAAGGGACCGTCCTCTACCGAATTCGAGAGCCTCTAGCCCACCCCTTAGGCAAGTACTCAGTCAAGCCTTTGGATCATCAGGGCCGGTCCACCGATATGGATTAAAATGCCTGAACACTGCGTTTCCCCGCCCTTTGGGGCGTAAATGAGTCCAATGACCCCATCGGCTCAACACAGTCACTGATATATCCGAGGCGCCTCGCAATCCAACAACCACATAAGTCAAACTCTTTAGGGCGTGTAAAACCACTGACGCCACTTCTAGCTAGAAAGAAACACATGTCCTCGCTGAGGTCCTTCTCCCGTTTGTGGTTCACAACCGGGGTGTAAGGCTCGCAAATCAACGTACACGAAGCTATGCCACACAGGCCGTGCTTTGATCATCAACAACAAGACTTTGCTTTTCAACAGAAGCCTTGATCATTTTCCACTTAGGCATGCCACACAGGCAATTCACTCCATGCGACTGATATATCAATATATAACCCCTGAGCTCGTACGTCTCAGAGAAGGGCGTTAAGCAAGAGAATAAATTCTCCGCCGCCAAACAGATATATATTTGATAGAAATCAATCACATAGAATAAAATCCAATATCAGACACACAGTCCATTTACAAGTTCGTTCTGGGTCTGAACGAAACCGGAGGCACCTTGTACCTCGCATATCCATCGATCTCCAAGTACGTCTGGACGATCACCAACTGATTCCCTCCTCTTAGGTGTACAACCCAATTAAGATCATCAGTAATCACCCAAACGATGTGAAGACCTCCGGTCTTCGACCACCGTCCTTATCCTCGACACATCGTCGAAACAATTATTCAAAATGGGATAAACCCGGTCTTTTTGAACAACTCGCGTATATAATAAACAAGTGTTACACAAACACAACATACACCTCATTCCAATTCAGAATATCCTTTTATTCAAATATTCTTATACTTTGGGAAAGGTTCCCATTAATTTTATCAAAGATAAATTCTTTAAATTTATTCTTTAATCTTCTTTTGAATATCAATTCAAACCAAATTATGGTTTATCCAAACTTGTCGGGATTAGCGAACCTCACTAAAGTAATCATTTGTTAAATTTCCCTACCCAAACCTATTCATCCCATGAAGTAAAACTGATCATACTTCATATCTAACACCACGGTGTTATCGGTAAATTTACCATTTCACGTTCAAATCTAATTAAAGATTTAACTATCGCCTGGAGCAAAACTGGTGATACTCCATTCTCGATCATTTCAATCTAAGTAAAGATTCATTAAAACCCCACTTGGTTTTAATCTTCCAAAAAATCACAATCAATGATTATTTAACTTGGGAAATCATATCCTGTCTTTAACTGGGTTAAAGAACCAATGTCATTTAAAACATGATTCACGATAAACCCAAAATCACATTCATCAATTATCGGGTTAAAGAACAAGTGTTATTTAAAACACCGTTCACGATAAACCTAAAAATCAATTCAAATTCAATTCCAATTAAATACCATTTAATTGGTATACTTCGTTAAATCTAAATAAAAGATTTAATCTTTTTCTCAACTGGGTTTAAGAACGGTATTATTAAAGATACCATTCACGACAAACCCAAATCACATTTGACATTAAATACAAGGCCCTGAATAGAAAATATATCGGCTTATATTCTATATCAAATTCTATGACCAACAAATATCGTATTGGAAATAATGATATAAATATATCTTTCGAATTTCCATAATAATATCTGTATAATCATGAAATCCAACATCGAAATATTCCAAAGACAATTTCGATTCAAATCCATTCCAATTCAATTATTGGAAATTCTGGTTATTTACAAAACCATTTCAAATCCAATTTATTTAATTTAAAAATAAATGGAATTATAATTCTAGTTCAAAACTAGTTCATTTCGGTAAAAATCTATTTTTATCTTTTCAAATATGTAAATTTTCATGT
This sequence comes from Allium sativum, assembly GCA_030737875.1. NCBI lineage: Eukaryota > Viridiplantae > Streptophyta > Magnoliopsida > Asparagales > Amaryllidaceae > Allium > Allium sativum. The sequence continues at coordinate 436,512,809 of CM060920.1, forward strand.
CAATTCTTCACAAATCATTTCTTATGATTTTACACAAATTATTACTATTTTTAATAATTTTATCAAGGCCCGTACAGTCGATTTCCATCAACGGCCATCGAAGTGCACTTACAGCGACCTTTTCCAAATTTGACTTGGACATAATTCCAATTCCAACCGTTAGATTTCAAATGTCTAATATTCGTTAGAAAGCTTTTTTCGATACGAACCCAAAGGTTCCGGTTTTAGGAGAATCCGACGGTCAGATCTCCCGTAATGTCTATTCGAAGTCAATGGTCGAAATTCGCAAACTGCCGCAGCGCGGCGCGTACTATTCAGGCCATTATATATATTTCGTCGATTTCCTTTTAAAACGTATTTTATAAATCATTTTAAATTCGTTTTCAAAATGATTTCAACTTCATATTCAATTTCGAATCAAAATTGAATATTCCACCTCATCGATATATAAATGATAATATTTTCAAAAACATTATATTTTGAAATCACTTCCTTTTCTATATTCATTATAAAAACGAATATAAACGATATAAATATCGTTCACGTCAAAATGGCGCATATCTAACCAACACGGCTTTATATATTTCAATAACTTCGTTATTCTATTCAACAAATGAATATTTTCTTCAACACATGAACATATATTTTTACTCAACACATGAATTTTTATTTTTATTCAACACATGAATATATATTTTTATACAACACATGAATTTGTATTTTTATTCGACACATGAATATATATATATATTTATTCAACACATGAATTTTTATTTTTATTCAACACATGAATATATATTTTATTTTCCAACTTGGAATGAGGCCCAATCAATTACCATATAATGTTATTTATATGGGTTCTATACAAAACATGTATATAATAGCAATGATAAATAATCAACCATCATCCAAAGTGCACCACACAACTGCATAAGCATTAAATATAAATACTTAACGCTTACACAGTCCGTCAACCCATCGATTGACATACAACTAAACAATCAAGATTAGTGTACGTCAAATATCATCCAAATACCCGTGTGGGGTTTCAAATCAACAAACATAGATTTTTATTTGTGCAGTTGGGCAATGTGTAAAATTTATCATCCCAATCAATATCAGTCAAATGGGTGTACATAAACAAATCGTCCGATTTGTTTATAAATATTTATTTTATATACATGTTAAAAATTATATTTTTAACTATAAAATATTTATAACGATAAAATATTTTATTTCATTCCACATCACATAATCAAATTTCACAACATAACAATCAAACAAACAAGTCATCCATGGTCTGTGGACGACAGATGTCGGGTGCTACTAAGCACCATCTGCATCCTAGTATATTTTTCAACTAGAAAATAAATTAGAAGTGAGGAGTTCTCACCGAGGGTTCCACTCCGCCATTCTTTCAAAGCAAAGAAGATGAACACTTCGTCAACTACAACCTTAAGCGAATACGATACCCTACACAATTGATTTTTATTAATAACGTTCATAAGCTAAAAATCATTTTTTAACCTGCTACTTCATATATAAAAATCACATTTTTAACTTGTCATTCCATATATAAAATCGTATTTTTATATCACTATATATATCAAAAGTTCTCATTTTTATAATCTCTCTTTCAACATAAAAATCATATTTTAATGATTTCGGTTTCAACATAAAAATCATATTTTTATAATCATACATATATAAAAATCATATTTTTATATTCTCTATTATATAAAAATCATATTTTTAATCCGCTACTCGTCTAAAAATCAAATTTTTATTTCGCTACAACATATATAAAAATGGTATTTTTATATTCTCTATTTTATAAAAATCATATTTTTATAATCTCTACTATATAAAAATCATATTTTTATTATCTCTACTATATAAAAATCATATTTTTAATTGCTACTGAATATATATAAAAAACATCGGATTTTTCCTTCGCTAATGAATATATAAAAATCGTTCCTTTATGTTAAAAATCCTATTTTTATGTAATTAAAAACCATAACTTTAATTACATAAACATCACAACTTTAATTAAATAAAAATCCCATTTTTAACTTGCACAAATAATTAGAATAAAGTTAAAAGCTTACATTTCTTTGAAGAAAACCAGATCTTGGTCTCTGCAGGGGATTAGAGGCGCTGACGGGGGGTGTTCGCGTCGGCTTCGGAGGTGGGGAGGCTCGCCAGACCTGCGGCGCTCATGCGTGGTGGCTGCAGTACAGGGGGCGGTTGGTGCTGATGCGTTCGGGCCTGGAAGGGGGGCGGCGACTGTAAGGGGGGCGCGGGTTTTGATCAGAGGAGGGAGAAGAGAGGAAGGAGAGGAGGAGAAGAAGATGGGGGAGCTCCGACGTCTTGCGCGACGGGTGGCGTGGGTCACACGGTGGGCGGCGCTGCGCGATTTGGCTAGGGTTGAATCGCGAATCGCCTGGTCCCCCTTTTTTTCTTCTGAAATGATTTTTGAACGATGGGGGGGCTCCGTTGACTAAGGGAAAGAGAAAAGGGGGAAGGGGATTATAAAATATATATTTAATTCTATTTAAATTCAAAAAAGGTAAGTTTTTATTTCGAACTCCAATCCAACCTCACCGACTTTCGCCCCTAGCTAATTGACCCCATTCCGAACACAATGGGATATGTATAGTAAGCCAGTTTGGCCGTTTCGATCATTTTTCGTCAAAATCGAAATATAACTCTATATATTGAATTCGAACACACATTTCAATTTATTGGGGCCACATATGGACTCTAAAAATTCCCGAAAAATATTTTCTAACCTCGTATTGACGATATGGTCTTAACAAAACTAATTTCATCAAATTTTGAGACCGTTTGAAAAATGGTCATTTTCTGGTCGATCGAAATTGACTGAAACTGTTAAAACACGTTTTACTTCGCCACACTCACATATTGATTCAAAAAATTATGAATTTTGGAATCTAGCAATAATTCGACATCCCGGATCTAACAAAAGTGGTTTCGTCAAAAACAGAGATCGTTTGCAAAATTTCCATTTTTAAGGGCCTAAAATTCCATTGCGACTATTCTGAATTTTCAACTGGACGTAACTTTTGATTCCCGCTATGAAGTTTTGATTTTTCGAATTCGTTGAAAAGATATTCTCAAATAGATTCTAATATTTTTTGTTTCACCAAAATCCTGTTTATTTCGAATCCTGTACATTCATTTAAATTTTGAAATCGAACTTTCGAACTACCGCGCCATTTTCAATTCCTTTTATAAATAAAAAATAATTATTTATATTCTAACAACGATCTATATAAATATTTACATTCTAATTCTATTCAAAATAAATTTCTCGTCGTAATTATTTAAAATAATTCAATTTAAATATTCAAAATTCAATAAAATTGCAAAAATAAAAATTTTAAATTGGCCCAGATTTCCGGATTATTACAGTACCGGTAGGGGAGCCAATAATGGGAATGCTGCTGAGATGAGGACAATGTTTACTGACCTCATGAGGGAGATGCTTAGGGATGTGCAGAGGGCAGCTCCCAATGCTGGTAATGGAGGTGGTCCAATAGTGCAGGCGCCTAGGGCCGATTTCGCCAAGCTGAACAAGGACTATACTAGTCTTGGTGGGAAGTCGTTCCATGGAACAGAGTCGACTACGGATGTTCAGGACTGGTTGGATAGCTGCGAGCGTATCTTCGAAGACTTGGGTAACGAGGATGCGATGAAGAGAAGGCTAGCATCCCGTCAGCTGCAAGGACGGGCAATGAATTGGTGGAATGCTATAAAGGCAGCTACTCCCATAGATCAGATTACTTGGGATCAGTTTAAGGTTTGCTTTAGCGATTAGTTAATTCTAGCTACTCAGAAGTCAGTGTTGTTTAAGAAATTCTTGAAACTCAAGTAGAATGGCAGAGGGTGGTCTAATAGTGCAGGCGCCTAGGGCCGATTTCGTCAAGCTGAACAAGGACTATACTAGTCTTGGTGGGAAGTTGTTCCATGGAACAGAGTCGACTACGGATGTTCAGGACTGGTTGGATAGCTGCGAGCATATCTTCGAATACTTGGGTATCGAGGATGCGTTGAAGAGAAGGCTAGCATCCCGTCAGCTGCAAGGACGGGCAATTAATTGGTGGAATGCTATAAAGGCAGCTACTCCCGTAGATCAGATTACTTGGGATCAGTTTAAGGTTTGCTTTAGCGATAAGTTCATTCTAGCTGCTCAGAAGTCAGTGTTGTTTAAGAAATTCTTGAAACTCAAGCAGAATGGCAGAGCTGTCTCGGAGTATATTGCCGAATTCGACACTTTGTCGAAATATGGGTTATCCCTAATAGATACTGCCGAGAAGAAGAACGAGAAGTTCATAACTGGTTTGGATGGATACTTGGGGGAAAGGCTTATTAACCACATCGATGAGACATTTGAATCGATTGTGGGGAAAGCTTTAAGATCGGAGAGTCTTCACCCTAAGTCGAAGACTGAGGTCGCATCTGCAGAGGAGTCAAAATCGCAAGAAAGCGGGGGAGGCAAGAGTGGTTCTCAGAATAAGAGGAAGCAGAACCAGAATAAGGATGGCCAGAAGAAGAAGAAAGATGTTGAGTGCTTTAGCTATGGCAAGAAGGGCCACTATGCTAGTAATAATTGTCGAGCAAAACCAGCAGACAGGAAGTGCTTCAACTGTGGCCAAGTGGGACATCACAAGGACAAGTGTTCGCAACCCCCTAAAGAAAAGCAGATGGTGAAAGCATATTCCCTTAATGCTATTCCTTCTTCGTCGAATGCCCCCAACTGCGGCGGAGAAGGGAAAAAATGTCATTATTCAAGGTATGCTTTCTGTTTATGATGTTCCTATTAGAGTTTTGTTTGATACCGGAGCTTCCAATTCTTTCATATCTACTGACCTGGTAGATAGGTTGGGAATGGAGCCCGAGATTGTCGATAGACCTTTAGTAGTGACGAACCCGATTGGTGGTTTGACTAACTTTAGCATGATTTGTCGTAATGTGGTCTTATCGAGTCATGGATGCATGTTTGTGATTGCTTTGTTTTGGGCTTTACTGGGTTTGGCATTATTTTTGGAGTCGATTGGCTCCAAAGATATGGGGTGGTGGTAGACTTTGAGGGCTTTTTGGTGACAGCTAGAGCGAATGATGGGCGGAGGGTAGTGTTTAGTGGTCTGCCTAGTGACGGGGTAATGGCTAGTTTTCTAAATTCCCTCGACATCTCGCATGATGAGTTGTCAGATTTGCACGTGGGTGGCCACTATCCGGACGTCTTCGAGGAAGTGACCGGGCTTCCACTACACCGAGAGATTGAGTTCCATATTGATTTGGTAAAAGATGCCAGACCTATAGTGATGCCACTTCGTCGTATGGAACCAAGGGAGAAGCGAGAGCTCGGGGTGCAAGTGAGCGATCTTTTGAAGAAGGGATTTATCAGAAAAAGTGTTTCTGAATGGGGAGCACCAGTTGTGTTTGCTACCAAGGCAGATGGTTCCCGTCGATTGTGTGTGGACTACCGCGAGTTGAATAAGGTGACGAGGAAGAATAAGTATCCTCTACCGCGGATAGATGATTTGTTTGATCAGTTGAGTGGCGCGAGAGTGTTTTCCCAGTTGGAGCTCGCGACAAGTTTTCATCATCTTAGAATGGAAGCTAAAAGTATAGCTAAAACGGCCTTTCGGACGCCGTCTGGATTTTATGAGTGGTTGGTCATGCCATTTGGGCTGACCAATGCACTAGCATATTTTGTGGATCTTATGAATAGGGTATTCAGAGATCAGTTGAATAAGTTTGTTCTTGTGTTCGTGGATGATATTTTGGTCTACTCGAGGACAGAGGAAGAACACAAGGAACATTTAAGAATAGTGATGGAGGTGTTGAGAAAATACCAATTGAAAGCAAAGTTTTGTAATTGTCACTTCGAGAGGATGGAAGTGAGATTCTTGGGCCATGTTGTTTCAGAGAATGGTATTGCCATGGATCCTGCGAAGGTGGCTACGGTACAAGATTAGTCTACGCCCAAGAATGCAACGGACATAAGAAGTTTCTTGGGGTTAGCTGGATATTATCGTAAGTTTATCCAAGACTTCTCCAAGATAGCAGCACCGTTGACTCAGTTGACCAAGAAGAATCAAGCTTTCGTCTAGGACGAAAAGTGCGAGAATGCATTCAAGAGTCTAAAGGAAAAGTTGACATGTGCACCAGTGTTAGTCATTCCTGAGGGGAATGAAGAGAAGACGGTATATACGAATGCATGTGGTACCGAACTAGGTGATGTACTGATGCAAGGAGGTAGGGTTGTAGCTTATACAAGTCGGCAATTGAAACTGCACGAGAAAAGACACCCTACCCATGACTTGGAATTAGCAGCGATCGTGTTCGCATTGAAGATGTGGAGACATTATCTCTTAGGAGAAAGATTTGAGCTGTTTACCGATCATAAATTGTTAAAGTATCTCTTCTCTCAGAAGGATCTAAATCTCCGACAGCAAAGATGGTTAGAATTCTTGACTTCCTATGATTTCGATATCGCATATACACCAGGAAAGGGCAATGCGGTAGCTGATGCATTGAGTAGGAGACATGCCAGTTTAGGGGCTATATATCTTGAATGGAAGCAACTGGAGTACATCACTGAGTATTATTTCAGACCAAAGTGTGAATTGGATCCAGAAATGTTAGCAAGTTTGACGATCAGACCCACTTTGATGGAGCGGATTAGTTCCAGTCAGAAGGACGACCCTAGCTTATTGGAAGTCATCTCCAAGATAGAGATGGGTATCGACGAGGAGATGAACAAGTATGGGCTTGATCGAGATGGATGTCTTAGAAAGAATGGAAGACTAGTTGTACCCAATGTCAATGGATTGAGAGATGAAGTGCTTAGAGAATGTCATCACTCAAAACTGACTATACACCCCGGTGGTAACAAGATGTATCGAGACATAAAGCAGACCTACTACTGGGAAGGGATGAAAAGAGACGTTGGGAAGTTTATATCCAAATGCATGAATTGCCAGCTAGTTAAAGCTGAGAAAAAGAAGGCTAGTGGTTTGTTGCAACCATTAGAAGTTCCAAAATGGAAATGGGAACAAGTCTCAATGGATTCCATTGATGGGTTACCAAGGACTAGGTCGGGCCATGATAGCATTTGGGTGATTGTGGACCGATTGACCAAGAGTGCAAGATTTATACCCATCAAGTCGAATAGAATGGCAGCTAAGTTGTTGAACTATATGTAAAGTGGATAGTGAAATTTCATGGAATACCCAAAGGCATTGTGAGTGACTAAGATCCGTTGTTCACTAGTGGATTTTGGAAAAGCTTACAAAAGGTTTAGGATCAGAATTACATCTTAGTACCGCGTATCATCCTCAAACCGATGGACAGACAGAGAGGGTGAATCAAGTATTAGAAGATCTCTTGAGAGCTTGCATATTAGACTTTGGTGGATCATGGGATGACCATTTACATCTAGTAGAGTTTGCATATAATAATATTTATCAATCCAGTATTGGTATGGCTCCATTTGAAGCTTTGTATGGAAGACCGTGCAACTCACCGTCTTGTTGGTTAGAGACCGGTGAGAAATATGTGCTTGGACCAGAAGTAATAAGAGAAACATCAGACAAGATTAAGGTTATCAAGCAGCGAATGAAGGCTTCCCAAGATAGGCAGAAGAGTTATGCTGATAAGAGGAGAAGAGAATTAAAGTTCTCCATTGGCGACTTGGTGGTTGTCAAGATTTCTCCGTTGAAGAGCGTGATACGATTTGGCCGGAGAGGCAAGTTAGCACCAAGATTTGTTGGTCCATTCCCAGTTCTTGAGCAAATTGGGAAATTGGCATATAAAGTTGAATTACCAGAGAAGATGGCAGGAGTTCATAATGTATTTCATGTTTCCCAGATAAGAAAATTCGTACATGACCCCGATGTGACTATTTCACCTGATCAGTTAGATGTTATCGAGGTTGAACCCGAGGCGGTTGGGAACCGCATGCCTATGCGTATTGCTGGGAATGATACGAAGCAACTTCGAAGGAAAGTGGTGAAATTAGCCAAAGTTCAGTGGGGCGAGAATGAGAATGACTGTACTTGGGAGACAGAGGAAAGCATTAGGAAGACGTATCCAGAACTCTTTACGTGGTAAGATTTCAGTTTCGATTTAGTCTTTCCGCATGCAAGGATAGGTTTGTTTTGTTTGTTTTACATGTTTGATTATCGTATATGGCTGGTAGGCATGCAAGATCCTTTGTATGTTTTGGATTTAGGAATTTCGGGGACGAAATTTCTTAAGGGGAGGAGAGTGTAACGACTCGCATTCAACGCATCAAAGGATCGTAGAATATTTATTTCTTTCACATACGAAGTCGTATGGTCATGTAACTTTGGGAGATGACAATTGGGGTCATTTCCCATGTTCATGATTTTTGCCGATTTTTAAATGACCGTTTTGCCCCTAGCTGATCTTGTTTTGGCCATAACTTTTGATTGGAAAGGAGTATTGATCTGAAACTACTTCCATTAAATCTGGATGATGGTTTACCTTTCCGTAGAGTGGTCACAATAGCCAAACGGACTCACCGTTTGGGAGATATGGCTGAAATAAATCTTAGATGGTGAAAAACTGCTTAACCGGGCCTAATTTGGGTGATTAGTAAGTGGGCCCATAAACCATTTCGGGATTAGGGTTATGGGGAGGCTGATAGGGTTAGGAAATTCAGTTCCTATCATTTTCCAGCTGCCACTTTTTGTTTCTTCAAGTATAGCCATGGCCTCCACTTTCTAAAACACCCCAAATCACCTTCTAATCACTAATTAAGCCAAATCTACATCAAATCAAAGTGGATTAGCACAAGAATCGAAGTAGAGCTGATGTGTTGCATTGGTATTCATGCCGAAACAGAGATATTTTCAAATTTGGAAATTTATTTGTGGCTAAGGTGAGTGATTTGCAAAGTTTCTCACTAATTATGGTTAACTAAGGGTAATTAGTGTTGATTAGCAAATTTATACGTTAATAAATTCTGGAAAAATATTTATAAAATTCGAAATGATGTTTTAGACCTCTGTTAGAAGTTTGGGTTGATTTGGTTAAGTTTTGCTAATTATATCATTAGATTCGCCTAAACATGTTTAAGGGAAAATTTGGGATTTTGGCTATGTTTGATCCGTTTTAACCTATCAAATTATTGTTTTGGTGTTTGTGGTCAGTTCTACATGTTGCTATGACTGTATGGTATGCTTTGTGATTGATTAGAAAAGTTAGATTGGTCAAAAATGCCGTCGAATGGCGTAAAATAGTCGCTGGAAAAGTTGCAGGAATTTGACCCGGACAGGATCGGATCGCAGGAGGGAGCCACGAACCGACCCGCTCATGAAGGGTTACCACGACCCGACCCGATGGTAGGAGAATGAATCGAGCACACTCGAACCGACCCCTTTGAGTTGAGCTCCACGAGTCGATCGCCTAAGCAATCCACGAGTCGCCCTTGTTCCCACGACCTGGAGATCACGAATGGTGGCCACGAATCAATCCAACCTTGGCATGGTGGCACGACCCGACCCGGTGGAAGGAGCACGACCCAATCCGACCGGAAGGAGCTTGTCACGAACTGAGATATTGAGCACGAACTGAGGATGCACCGAACTGAAGATAGAAGGAAGGACTGAACTAATCCGGAGAAGACCAAACCCGAGATGCAAAGGTAGTCCGAATGAGAAGTAGAACTCAGGATCCAGATGGAAACCAACGAGTTGACTTCATGAGTTGGGCTTTGCTGCGGGACGTATGCTAAGGGATTGTCGATGTCTATGACTTTGGATCACTATGTAGGGGGTACATGAACGGATTCAGGACCACAGTGGTCTAGGTATGACTAATGGGCTATAGACCAATGAAACGGGGTCATTTGTAAAGATTTAGTCATGACTCCGTATGGTAAGCTTGGTGGTAGTAGTAGTTGTACAAGCTGAAATCCGTCACTAGTTCAATGGGTCTAGTGGTTGAGAGTGGTGGACATCGTATGCTTTATGCACTGAGTGAGAGATGTGAGGATGGTTGCTATGGTTGATTGTTTTCTATCACTATGACATACATACCCCCTCCCCCGTTATCTTTACACCACCTGTTTAGTGGCACCTTAGAGTATTGTATGGTATGTAGTGCTAACTCTTTGGTTGCAGGTCCAGGTTCAGGTATGGTTTAGTATACTGTTATTGTTCTGTCTTGCGGCTTATCGCTCATACCATACTTTTTGTCTGACCCAGAGTTTTATGTCTCTTCTTATTACTCTGGGTGCTCTAACGAGCAGACTAGAGACAGGTTAGGTGGTATGCACGAGTAGCTGTACCGGAGACGAGCAGGAGGCTTCCACGTATGATATATAGATATTCTCCCTGTGTCGCTGCTGGTCACTACCTTGGGCATTAATAGTGTACCCTTCCTTTCTTTTACTTTAGAGACAATTTTAAAGTTGTAAAATTGATGACGTGGAACATAAGCTGTATTTGGACTTTCCATTGCTATGATGTTTAGTTTTCAGCTTATGCACTGTCTCGCCTGTTTTATGTCAAGTATGTTGTTATTATATTTTATCCCATGCGATGTGAGACATTCTACAGGTTTTCGATTAGTTCATTCTCTTCTTTCCTTTCTTTGGCGATCGTTCCGTGCTAGTCGGGCATGTGTACAGCGCACTTTCGGAGGAAATGCCGGCTGGTGCTGGGCGGGCCGTCACATTTATACTTAACTAAAATTACCAAAATTATATATTAATGGGTTCTATTTTCAGATACGATTTTAACGCTTCCAACGGTGAGTTAATCAGATTTAAATGAATGAGATATAGATGTTTAAACTAATATAACTTAAATAGTAATTAAAATAAAAACATACCAAGGAAATCAAGTTAGCCCAAAGCCCATTTGCATACCATGTTCAAAACCAGCCCGCTCCCACTATCTTCTTCTCCTCTCGCCTCTTCTTGTTTAACGCATCTGGAAATACTTCATCGTGTTCGGCCTGCACGTACACCCTCATTATGCTCGACCGTTCTCAAATCTAAGATCACCAACCAATTTCTCTTCACCTCCTCATCTCAATGCACCGCCCCTCCGCAACTCCGGTCCTTGATAGCAAAAACCGAACTTCGATCAAAATCTGGGACCCAAAAACGTGCGTGATCCATAATGTCACACATCCCAATCCTACACCGGTCTCTAGCAAATTTTGCCAACAGAAAGCTTTCCCTATCCTCATCGTTATGCCATGCTCGAATTCGCCAACCGTCAACCGATTCCCCGACAAATCTCAACCCTAGTTTCCAACTTTTCCAATCATCAACACCGAATCAATCCGAATTGACATGAAAAATACTACATTCGCTCATGATCACAATGGCGTAAACGGCGCGAGCTAATTCTTCTTGGTTTTTGAGATATGATTTTTCGAACTTCTGAACCCATTTCTTACATTCTCTATAAATCAGAGATAACTCTCTTGATAATCCATGAGACTTCAATCCGTCAATTTCTAGAAAATCGGCAATGATGATCCGAACAATATTCATGCTAATCATTTCAACTAAAAAAGAGTGGATTGAGTGGTGTGGATTTTTGAATGAATGAAAATATGATTTTCCATTTACTGGAAATGCAACAGAGAAGAAATTAAGAAGAAGAAGCAGGTTTGATGCAGATTATAGCTATGGTTTGAAGAATATATGTGCTTATATAGGCATTTGAAAGATCAATTTGGTAATTAAATGAAGGGACACTTGGTTATTTTCTTGATGTTAATGACATGCATGAAGACAACTACCAGGACTACTCATCTCCATCCTTATCCTAAGGCCTTTTAAAATTAGTGTCTTAGTACCATCTTTGTAATACTTATAGATGTGTCAAATTTAGTTATTCTTATAAATGTAACATTTATAGATCTTATCTATATCAAAATTATAAGTTATTATCTTTTAATTAATTATTCCAAAATACTTATCAAATATATGTACATAAAATTTACCAGAGTCTTATAAACATCATTATAAATTCTCTTACTTATTGATATAAAATAAAAATCATTCGTATAAAATCTTAGAAATAAATTATCCTTTACATTTTACAAATCAATATTGTCAAAATCAGAAAATATCATTACTTAAACATAAAATCTTATAATATAACTTTTAAAATAAATTCTCTTGTACAAACCATATTTATAAGATAAACCAGGTACTAATTAAAATTCAAAATTGACATCTACATTTAAACCTTATAAAATCAATTTATATTCATAAAATCTAAACTATAATATAAAATTCCAAATTAAACTTAGCTGAAAATTTCCGAGATATTACACCTAGTACAGTACAGGATATTTCTTAGTATACGTGTAACAATCCGCATTCTACGCATCGGAGGATCGTAGAATATTTATTTTTTTCCCATATGAAGTTGTATGGTCATGTAACTTTGGGAAACAACCATTAGGGTCATTTCTCATGTTCATGATTTTTGTCGATTTTTAAATGACCATTTTGCCCCCTAGCTGATCTTGTTACGGCCATAACTTTTGATTGGAAAGGAATTTTGACCCGAAACCACTTCCATTAGATTCGTTTGATGGTTTACCTCTTCGTGGAGTGGTCATAATAGCCAAACGGACTTACCGTTTGGGAGATATGGCTGAAATAAGGTTTGGGAGGTGAAAAACTGCTTAACCGGGCCAAATAGAGTGATTAGTGGATAGGCCCATAACCCATTTCGGGATTAGGGTTATGGGGAGGCTGAAATGAAGTAGAGGATCATTCCATTTCAGTTTTCTAGCCTCCACTTATCATCAAGGAACCCTAAAAATGGCCTCCAACCTCTAAATCACCTCCAAATCATCTTTTGACCAAGGATTAAGCTTAGCAACATCTAATCAAGAGAGATCTACACCAAATCAACATTGGAGCTGCTGTTTAGCATTGGGATTCACATCAAATCAGAGATTTATTTCAGATCTTAGTTTATTTGTGGCTAAGGTGAGTGATTTGCATAGTTTTGCACTAATTATGGCTAATTAGGGGTGATTAGGGTTAATTAGCGAATTTAAACATGATAAAATTCGGGAAAAATATTTATAAAATCCGGAATGATGTTTTAGACCTCTGATATGAATTTGGGTTAATTTGGTTAAGTTTTGCTAATCCTATCATTAGTTTCACCTAAACATGCTTAAGGGGAAATATGGGGTTTTGGGTATGTTTGATCCATTTTACATGCTATGATTTATGTTTTGGTGTTTGGGGTCAATACTACATGTTGCTATGACGGTATGGTATGCTTTGTGATTGTTTAGAAGAGTTAGATTGGTCGAAAACGCCGTCGAAGGGCGTGAAACAAGTCGCAGGGAAGCTGTGCAGGGACCGGATCGCGGATCGCCCCTATGTGCCATGACCCGGACCGGAGACCACGATCCGATGGTGGGAGGAGCTCGAACTCGAACCGCGTCACGCGCTAGAGCACCCGATCGCATGCCATCTCTGATCTGACTCGATCCACTTCAGAAGCTCACGATCCGAACCTATGTGCATCCACGATCTGAAGGGGGAGGAGCATCACGACCGAAGGGAAGCGCCACGAGCTATGGAGCACGACCCGAACCAGTGGGAGTGCCTCGACCCGATCCGACCTGACGAAGGTGGAGCACGATCCGAACCGGTGAGGAAGCACGGTCACGAACCGAAGGGCGCCAGGGAACCACAAACTGAAGGGTACCACGATCCATTGAAAGATGATAAAGGCCGAACCGATCCGGTGATGACCAATAACCCGAGATGCAAAGGTAGTCCAAAGGGAAGTTAGAGCTCAGGGTCCATTTGAGGATCGATGAGTTCACTTCATGATTGGGCTTTGCTGCGTGACGTGTGCTAAGGAGTTGTCGATGTTCATAACTTCGATTCACCACTAAAAACGAATGATGGGCTACTTATCAGTGCAGTAGAGTCATTATGACTCGAGGGGCAAGGTGATGGTAGCAAGACTACGTTATCAGTGCAGTAGAGTCATTATGACTTGAGGGGCAAGGTGATGCGTAGTAAGACTATGAGCCAACGCAGATGGGGTGAATAACTCCATGGGGCAAGTGGACATAGTAAAGGATTGGTAAGACTATGAGCCAGCGCAGATGGGGTGAATAACTCCATGGGGCAAGTGGACATAGTAAGGATTGGTAAGGCTATGAGCCAGCGCAGATGGGGTGAACAACTCCATGGGGCAAGTGGACATAGCGAGGAATTAGTGGCTACGTTATCAGTGCAATGAAGCCATTTATGACTTCATGGGGCAGAGTAATCGTAGCAAGGTATGTTGGGTGATCGAAGTGGTGAATATCGTATGCTTTACGCACTGAGTGAGAGATGTGAGGATGGATGCTATGTTTGATTGTTTGCCATCACTATGACATGCACACCCCCACCTCCGTATCTTTACATCTTTTGATATGGCACCTTAGAGTGTTGTACAGTATGTAGTGCTAACTCTTTGGTTGCAGGTTCAGGTATGTTTTAGTCTACCTGTTATTGTTCACTTTAGATGCTTATCGCTCATACCAGTCTTTATGTCTGACCCAGAGTTTTATGTCTCCTCTTATTACTCTGGGTGCTCACACGAGCAGACTAGAGACAGGTTAGCTGGTGATGCTCGAGTAGATGATTCGGAGGTGGGTAGGAGGCTTCCACGTATGATATATAGATATTCTCCCTGTGTCGCTGGTGGTCGCTACTTGGGCATTAATAGTGTACCTCCTTTATCTTACTTTTGCTTTGAGACAGTTTGAAAAGTTGTAATAAGCTGTATTTTGGATTTCCGCTGCTATGATGCTTAGTTTTGGTTTTCAGCTTATGCACTGTCTCTCCTGTTTTATGTCAAGTATGTTGTTATTATATTTTGTTCTATGCGCTGTGAGACATTCTACATGTTCCTTGTTACTTCATTTCCTTCTTCCCTTTTTCCTTCTGACGACCCGTTCCGTGCTAACTGGACATGTGTACAGCGCACCTCTGGAGAAAATGTCGGTTGGTGCGGGGCGGGCCGTCACAACACGAGTGTATTCTAATTGGTAGATACCATCACCAGTGTTCTTTACCCAATTTTGGTTCATATCTACTAGTGATTTTGCAATAGCTGCATTATATTGCTTGAATTTTTCAAGTATTTTGGTGATGTAATGCGATTGGGATATTGCATATCCCTGTGGTGTTCTCAGAATTTTTACACCCAATATCACATCAGCCAGTCTTAGGTCTTTCATATCGAATCTAGAGGATAACATATCCTTTGTAAATGTTATTACGGTCTTGATATTTCCTAAGATCAACAGGTCATCAACATAGAGACCAACAATGACATATCCAATATGTGTGTGTTTTATGTACACACATTTATCTCATTCATTTATCGTGAATCCATTTGATAACATAGTTTTATCAAACTTCTCTTGCCACTATTTTGGAGCTTGTTTAAGGCCATAAAAAGATTTTACTAGTTTGCAAACTTTATTCTCATTTTCTAAGCTCAGAAATCCTTCAGGTTGTTTCATATAGATTTTTTTCCTCTAGTTCACCATTCAAGAATGCAATATTAACATCCATTTGATGTATTTCTAAGCCATGAATGGATGCAATAAGCATTTTTATTGATGTTATCCATGTTACTGGTGAATATGTATCAAAACAGTCCACGTCTTCCTTTTATCTAAATCCTTGGACTACCAGACGAACTTTGTATTTGTCTATTGAACCATCAGTTTTCAATTTCTTTTTAAATATCCATTTATTACCTAAGGTCTTACATCCTTGAGGTAAACCAACCAAGTCCCATATATGATTGGATATAATGGATTCACTCTTATTGTTAATCACCTCTTTTCAATAAGGGGCATCGCTGGAAGACAGCTTGTTTGTATGTCAATGGATCATCTTCTAACATAAAGGTATATAAGTCCGGTCCAAAGGTTTTTAAGGTTCTTGACCTTTTACTTTTTCTTGGTTCTTCCACTTGCCGCTCATCTCTACATTTCTGAGTGTTATTTTGTTCAACATCCTCAAGATAATTAGGAACTTCATCTTTCCTTGGTCTCTTAGGTGTATGATTTTCAGTACCCTGTTTCAAGGGGAATATATGTTCGAAAATTCTCGTATTTCTCGACTCAATGATGGTATTTTCAGGAATATCATCAATTTCAGATTTCTGTACCAAAAATCGATATGTGACACTGTTTTGTGCATATCCAATGAATACACAATCAATTGTTTTGTTTGTTCATTTTGACCTTCTTTGGTTTTGGTACCTCAACCTTGGCAAGACACCCCCACACTTTTAAGTATTTGTAGGATGGTGGTCTATTTTCCCAAAGTTCATGAGGAGATTTAGAAGTTTTCTTCTAGGGTATTTTATTTAAATTATGATTTTCCGAAAGAATAGCTTCTCTCCAAAAGTTATTTGGCAAGCTAGAATAAAGCATTCATCATTTCTTTAAGAGTTCTATTTTTCCGTTTGGCTATACCGTTGGATTGAGGTGAATATGGTGTTGTAGTTTGGTGTAAAATACCATGTTCAATGCAAAATTCTTCAAAAGGGAATACATATTCTCCTCCTCTATACCTTCTTAAAGCTTTGATTTTCTTGTTGAGTTGATTCTCAACTTCCGCTTTGTATTGTTTAAACACATACATTTGTATGTATTATATCTAGCAGTTCTGTTTTTCGTTCAACATGATGAAACGAGGTTCTTGTCAATTTTTCTTCTACACAAATTTGACATTTATAATTGGTGTCTAGTTACACTTAGGTATAAATTCTAGATTAATCAATTTCTGCAATGTATAAAATACATGCCCTAATTTAGAATGCCACTTGTTGGAAGAGTTAGCAACATAAATAGAAGATTCACTTTTATTCATATCAGTGCGTGGTACAATAGTTGTTACATTTTCTTTAAATGAACCATCACACACATATCTTCTTCCTACATACACTCCATTCTCGGCTTCAAGGATTAATTTGAATCCATGTTTGCTGAGCAATGATCCTAAAATCAGGTTCTTACGAATTTTTGGAACATAGAGAACATCATTTAAACTTAGTTCCTTTCCAGAAGTTAGCTTCAACACAGCTTTTTCTTTTCCATCGATCTTTGATGCAAATGAATTGCCCATGAAAAGTTGTTTATCATCGATTATTGTTTCATAGGTTGTAAAATCCACTTATTGGCACATATGTGTTGAGTGGCTCCTATGTCTACAAATCATTCTTTTGACAAGGTTGCATTCTGATATTACTGCACATCAATCCGTATCAGCAATGCCTTTTTGAAATTTCAACCAAATTTGCTTTTGATCTTTTATGAACTTTTTTAGTCAAAAATTTGGCCAGTCCCAATGTTGTTAGATAAAACAACATTTTCTATTTTCAACGCTTAAAATTAATACCGTTGAACTTTTTTGGCCTTTCCCCATGAGACCGAGCCATTGTTGGAAGCACTGGAGAAAGCAGAGCATTGGTAATTGTCTGTGTCGATGTAAAATTATTGTTGCTATAATGCGACATCATTGTTGTCGTCTGCAACAATCCATATAGTTTCAAGATTGTTAGAATATTGTTAATACACGATTGTGTTACAATGTTAGATCTTTTGTCAATACATGATTGTATTACAATGTTTGTCTTTTTGTTAATACACGATGTATTACAAATAGAATAGCAACAATCAATGTTACTCAATAATGCTACAATTGTCAAGTCAAACTGCGATTACAAAAATGACAGTAAGCATGACCGATTGTGCACTAGATTGGAGTGGTACAGAAGAGTCATACAGTGACTAGAAGATGAATATTTCAGTAATGTCCGAGTCCAGAAATGATTCTGTCTCCTTGAAACAATATTGTCGTCGTATGCACCGATTGACGTAATAACAATTTGTTTCCTAGGATAAAATGAACCAACCCCGTAGCGTGGTGCCAGCAAACGGAGCTCTGACGAACTGAAGTAGAGTATAGAAACTAGAACAGATGTGTACTGTGAACAAGAGGTAGCAGATTGAGAAGAATAACTAATGTGTATTCTGTCTCGTTTTGGGCCATGTATTTATAGGCTGGAGGAGATGCCTATCTGAGCATTAATTACCTTTGGAAAGGTTGCGACCCTCTAACCAAGCGGTGCGTGAATGTGTGTATGCATTTAAAATGAAACGGTTGTATCCATTCAATTGAATGGACATGCCAGATCAAAAATGATCAAAATAACTCGTTTCAATGCAACATGCCGAAGCTGCAATCAGCAGCTTATTTAACCATGAGACACCAAAAGTCCCAAGGCACTAAGCCCAAATTTTGACACTAATATAAAATTATGTCATAGACCCCAAGTGTCTCAAGGCACTAAGCCCTATTTCTGACATCAATATAATATCATGTTATGAACCCCAAGAGTCCCAAGGCACTAAGCCCTATTTTTGACATCAATATAATATTGTATCATGGACCCCAAGAGTCCCACGGTACTAAGCCCAAATTTGACATCAATATAATATTGTGTCTTGGCTTAGCCACACTATGTTTACAAACCCTCTTCTCCTTTATTTATATAAGCCTATAGAGAAGTGGGTATTCATATTTCATAATGTGGGACTTAGGTTTGCTTTCCTCTCTTCTTCCAAAATTCCTCTTTCTCTTGCTCATTCATTTCCAATACATTATATATACAGTTTTCATGTTAGTTTATAATGTTATTTATATGTTTCTGACACCAGTTATCAACTAGTTTTTTTTATAGTTCCCACTTCCCACGTTTTTATTGCATGTTGTTATCTTTTCCATATTTGTTTTCAATGTTGTCGGCGGAGTTTGTGTTGACTACATATCTTCATGAAGAAATTTTTAGGTCCAACAATTCATTCATAAAGTAGTTAAATATAACACAAGAAGATACACAATAGAGAAATTTTTAATTATTTTTTTAAAAGGTAAAAGTGACATTACGGTTTGTTTGTTATAACGGGGAGTGAAAAGCAATTGTCGAGGTGCAAATAGATGGACCCAACATTTAAAGCTACATAGTTCTACATTTTCATTTAGAAAGAAGCAGCTTTTAATGATAGTTCATCATTAATTTTATCCATTTGATTGACACAGTAATTATGCATTAACAATTTCATGGCTTCTTCATCACAGTCGATCCGACTTTTAGGTCTGTAAAGCAGTTTTCAATTGAGAAAGAAGCAGGTTTTAAAAGTGACTATCTCACGCCAATTTTATCTTCATCCATTTAACACAGTGATTAATAATTTTTCATTTAACTACAGTTTTATAATTTGGTTATATAGTTCATCATGAATTGCTTTTATATCATTTCATCCTTAATTCTACATTATTTTTAGGCAACAATGATGACATGAAAGACAAACAACCTCAAGAAGCAAGCATTGGTGATGATGATTATCAAGTTATGAAAGAAGATGAGGAATAAGCAAGTTTTAAAGATAAAGGAGATGACAAAAAGATTGAAGAAAAAACACGAAAAAGAAAATCAGAAGTTTGGCTTGAGTTTGAATGTCATACAAAGGTAGCTAAAGATGGCGGCATAAGAAAATATGGTATGTGTATTCGTTGTGAACAAAAGATAACGATTAGTAAAGATGCAAGTACTACTACATTTAAAAGACATTTAAACAAGTGTCGTATTCGAATTGTGAAACAAAAACAACAGAAACTTTTGTGTAAAGATATGTTCAAAGAGAAAGCATCTAATGATAGTGGTTTAGATGGAAAATTAGCTCTCTATAAGTATGACAAGACAAAAATTAAGGAAATACTGGCTATAATGATATTGTGCAGGAGTATACATTTAGAATGGTTGAGCATGAATTTTTTATTTTGTATTCTCAAATGTTGAATCCTGAATTTGGGAAGATATCAAGAATAACCATAAAAATAGAATGCATGAAAGTAAAGTTTTGAAAGAAACGCCAAGGGATGTTAGTAGGGTTAGTTTAACAACTGACTTATGGACATCAAATCAAACAATAGGGTATATGAGCCTTACATGTCATTTTGTAAACTCGAATTGGAAGTTACAAAAGCGTATTTTAAATTTAGTAGTTTATCCCTACCACATACCGGTCTTGCAATTGTTGATGCTATTTTTGGATAACTTCTAGATTGGGAGATAGAAAATAAAGTATCTTCCATAATACTTGATAATGTATCTTCTAACGATTTAGCTGTGCGAACACTAAAAGAGAATTTTTCATTGAAGGGTAGACTCTATTTCAAAGGTAAGATTTTTCATGTTAGATGTTGTACACATATTTTTGACCTTATGGTGCAAGATGGAATAAGTGAAATAAAGTGTGTTTTACAAAATATTCGAGAAAGTATGAAGTATTTTAAAATGTCCCCACAACGCCTTGACTAGTTTATGGATATTGTTAAACAACTACAACTTCCAGTTTCTAAACGCTTAGTCCTTGATGTTCCTACTCGTTGGAACTCGACATATGAAATGTTAGAGTGTGCCATTCAATTCAAAAAAGTGTTTTCTACGTATTAAGAAAGAGATCCTTCTTGCACTTGGTTTTCTTCCACATTGGATTGGGAAAAAGCTGAGTCAATATGTCAAATTTTAGAAATATTTAGTGAAGCTTCAAATATTTTTTCTGGCACTTCCTACTCCCCTTCAAACCTCTTTCTTCCCGAACATTGGAAAATTAAGCAAACTTTGAATGATAAATTGGTGGAATTTGAAAGTTGTTTCCATATGCGTGAAATGGTGAACAAAATGAAGGTTAAGTTTGACAAATATCGGGGTGAATGTAATCTATTAATGTCATTTGCTGCTGTCCTAGAATATAAAATGAAGCTAATTGAGTTTTTCTTTCCAAAAATCTACCCAAATGCTGAAGCAGATCAAAACATTAAATATATAGTTTCTGGTTTGCAAGATTTGTATTCTGAGTATGTGTTGAATGCTGCGATGAACCTGAATTCTACAAGAAAAAAAGGTATCAGCTCTAAATGCTATGATAGGCAGATGACCATAAGTAGATCTGAATTTGAGATTTGAGCTGAAGAGTCAGACACTATAGAACCAACCGAATCGGAGTTGGATGTATATTTGAAGGAAAGTCGTTATAAATGCACTGATTTGGATTTTAATATCTTGGATTGGTGTAAATTGAATGCTTCAAAGTATAAAATATTATTGAGCATGGCACGTGATATACTTTAATTCCAATCAGCAGTGTTGCTTCTGAGTCTGCATTCAGTGCTGGTGGTAGAGTACTAGATCTTTTCGGAGTTCATTGAATCCTGAAACAGTCCAGGCTTTAATATACAATGGTGACAGGTTAAGATCAAACCATGCATGAAAGAGGGAAAAAATTGTTTACAAAAGGATATTTAATTAAATACCTAGTTTTCATATGGTTATAATAATAAATTTGCTAAACTTTTGAAAAGAATGATAAACATATTTTGCTGCTTGTTTCTTTCTGTTTTATGTGTAGGTGCAACAGCAAGAAGAGGCGTCCAATGTTGTCACGTTTGATTGAATGAAAATAGAAGCATGGTCATGGTAATAATTTATGTTCCTTTTTTTACTGTGCATTTTTTTGTTAGTTTGAAGGTGCATGTTATTAGTTTTTAATTTTCCTTAAGTACTACATAGTTTCATGCCTACACGTTATTAAAATAAAATGGAACTTTATGTTCATAGACATGTTTTTTTGTTCATATTTACAGGTTTTTAAAATAGAATGAAAATTTCTGGTCATGGACATATTTCTTTCTGTTCATATTTTCATAGGTATATATCTACAGTTTGAATGTACAAAGATTCACAGGTTTAAATCTAAAATTTTATTATACTGTTTTTTTAACCAGAACATGGCACTGTTTTGCATCAGTTTCATTAAATGCACAATTTCATTGCTGAATTGCATAACTTAATTGCATGCACAGTTTCATTGCTGAATTGCATACATAGTTCCACTTCATGCACAATTTCGTTATTTTTAAACATTCTATTCATGGACAGTCTATTAAAATATGGATATATGAGTATATGACTAATTATAAGCTATTAAGAGGGTAAAAGTGAATAATATACAACTCATAAATGAAATATACCTTATACGGTACCTAGGTTCATATATGTAAGATGTAGTAATACATTAAATCTATTATGAGCCTCACGCGCTAATGAAAACTAAATTTATTATGATGTGTAATATGGTGTTTTGCTTTCTCAGGTAGAAGAATTGATGATGATGCTTGGAAGACTATTTTGAAAGGATATTTGCTTTGTTAAATTTATTCTTTGACTTTTTGTTAGTTGGATATTCTCTGATATTTGCTTGCTGAAGCCGTTGTTATTATTGAAGCATCTTTGTAACATTTCATTGTAGTTTTTTATAGCGTTTGGTAGTTTGGCTTAAATTTAGTTAAAAATTGAAGTGCCACTAAAGTATTTCTGTTGTACATGTATTGTTCTTGCTACTATTGAAGAATTTGGTTGCCATTTCATTTTTTTATAGCCAGCCCGTCTAAATTTGGTAGTCCATTTCGGTGCATATCAGTATTTTTTTCGTTTCTATTGAGTATGCAAGCATTCCCTAATACAATAGATAATATTATGCTTATTCCATGTCAGTATATATGAATACCGTCCGAGTCTGTTTTGTCCAATCGAGTTAAATGGAATAGGCACAGACTTAACTGATTTTATACGTGCCGAGTTCAAACATAAAACATGCAGTCTGCATCCAGTCAAGTCAGACACTTGTCCGTCCAAATTAATTTTCGGTTGTCCGGTCTGGTCTGATTGATCTACAAACCTACATGTAGATGGGGAATATCTGTATTGTCCAAGAGCCATATTTCTTTACTTTAGTTCAGGTGAACCACCCATTGTCTTTCAAAATAATGGAGTAGTTGGAGAATGGTTTAGAATACTGGAATTGGTGTTTGAGTTAGATTGTCATGCACCATAAAAATTCTTTGTAAGTTTATATTTTGTAGTAGTGAAACTTGAAGTTGTCACAATGGAACTTTGTAGAATTAATGATCTATTCAGTATGTTTGCTGCTTTCTTTTCAATTTGGTGAAATAATTGTTTGAAATTTAGATTCATGTTAGTTATTGCTATAAATTTTAATTTGTATAGTTAAATGAAATAAATGCGATGATCCTATAAGATGGTGAATGAATATGGCAACAGTACCAAAATCGTAACACTATAAGTGTTGAGAAATTCTACAAGTGTGTTGGAATTCCTAATGGTTATATTGGAAGTAAAAAAAAAGTCCAGTGGTTAAAACCGTTGGGACTAAAGAATTTTCCAACTGTTATAACTGTTACAAGTACAAAAGTTCCCTACAGTTATAACCATTAGAAGCATAAAATATTTAAACAATTATAATCGTTGGTAGATACGTTACAAAATTTATCACACGCCTTCTATCAACAATTAGAACAATTGGTATTTTTATTTGTAACAGTTATAACTATTACGAAATGGCAATTCTGGTGTTGTGCCAATAACGTACTGCTAGAGGAAGCGAACCTATGCATGGATTATCCAACTCGCACAAAATAGTCATTTAATACTTCTTATTCATGGGGAGGCGAGTTGCGCGGTTACTTAATACCCTTTCAAGGGTGGATCTAACCACTTAATATCTCTATCCCGAAGCAGGCTTACGTTTATAAATTACTTCATTTCTAAGGTTTCCTCTTTGGGACAGGAGGCGGGTCCTACAACCACTTAATACCTCACACTTGAGATGAACCTTATTTTAGGAAATAATCCTCGCTTCGCAATTAATTATTGTCACGCATTCCTATGGTTAATGATACCTCACATCAGTTGTACATATATCTGACTGTTGGAAAATGTAGACGTCTGTCGAACAAGGCAATTACCCTTGCATCATTAACCTATTAAGTCCAGTCTTGATTCTTAATTATATTACTTCTAGAATAACTAAAAATAAATAAACAAAACCCATAAATTTCTATCCTAGTATGTTTATTTATTAATTTCCTTATTGGACTTAGCATTTACTATGTCAATCAATTCCCTTTAATTTTCCCTTCCTATTCCATTTATTATTATTCACTAAGTTACCTACCACTGATAGCGTAATATTTCATAAGGCATCAATTAACCTATTTAATTCCATTTATGACACTAACGGTCATATTTTCCAATATGTCATTTATGACACTAATAGTCATATTTCCCTACATGTCATTTATGGCACTAACAGTCATATTTCTAAGGCATCAGTTAACCAATTTAATACCATTTGTATCAATCCCTTTTTGAATTCTAATCTAATTATTGTAACTCTTAATATTACTACAAATTTAATTCCGTTTATTTCTTACGTGAATATATATATATATATGACTGCTATTTAGTTATTCCTAAGTTGGACTTACAATCCTTATTCCTAGATACCAATATTTATTGTAATTATTTAGGCATATTTATCTTATTAGATTAATTCCAAAAAACAAACATAGTTACAATACTTATTACCTATTTATGGCCTTTTTGTTACAACGACAAATCACATGTTTATTGCTACAATTGTCATAACTTTTAATTTCTATTTATTATAGGAGTTATTACCATACATTTATTAACATGATATGGAAACATTTCAAATTCAAACAAATATTAACACATAAACATTTATTTAATGTAATAGCGTCATTTATGTAGATTTCGATGGATAAGGTGTGTATATACATATATATGTATATATATATATACTTAAATGTGAAGCTAACGTAGTTGCTAATTTATATTTTCTTATTATCAATTATTTATGTTCTAGTCTAAATTAGAGACCAAAACAACCCTTTTTATGTTTGATCTTGGTATAAGATTCAAAATCTTATAAAAGGTTATTTACTGAAATTACTATGATTTTTTCCTAAACTATTAAAAGGGAAAGATTTGACATCATTTCAAATTACAAGGAAACAAGTTAGTATTTTATTTAGAATAGTTGTTGCAAACTACGTACGAAAATACGTGAATTTGGACATCTCTTCTTATTGGTTTATTAATTTTCCTTGTAGATTTCAAAGATTGCCTTTTTATACAAAAAGGAATTTTTTTACAATAATCAAGTAAAACCACAAATAGTACCAAATACAATAGTATTATTTTAACTAATACTACACAAACTATAAATCAACACCCAACCTAATGGATCTGGACTGATTTCCGAATCCGAGGGGTTTACAATAACCACAACAACATAAGAATAAATGTAGACAAGAAGATGACAATAACTTAGAAAGGCCTACAATTCCATACTTAACCAATATATATAATAATTCAGGTTTGACAAATAAACAAATTTCTCGGTTTTAGGCATACAATTCAAATTCAACACAAACGAATTATGTATGTTTATTATAAATAGTGTATATAATTCCTCCCTCACCTGAAAGCTATCCAAATCCAATTTGACATAGCTTTTAGACTTAAAATTCCCAAATCCTACAAATCAACAATTTATTTTCAAGGGGGATTTACGAACAAAGGTTTGTATTTGTAGATCTGAAAGAAAAATAGAAAAAGAAGAAGGAAACTCAATAATTTAGATTACCTAAGTGAAGAGCCATTTCAGTTTTCATAAATCCGAATCTAATCTCTCCAATCTTGTAAATATGATTTGTATATGTTTACAATTTGTGTATTGGAAGAGATTGAAGGATTGGAAATTGCAGAGCTTCCTATTGCCTTTAGAAAATATAAATAATAGAATGGGAGTCTAGCCCTTCATTTATGGGAGTAGAAATGACCATAGACAATCGTATTTAATTTAATAAAGATCCATCCGTTAATATAATAAATTATATATCAAAACCCTAGTCGCCGCCTGCTACCATTGACCAAGCGGTTGATCAAGCGGACGACCGCCCGGTGGACCTGGCAGTGGGGCGGGGAAAAAAATATTTATTGCTGTATATAAATTATTCTCTTTTAATTATATTTTGTTTGTTTTTGTATTTCATCCGTAAATTTTTCATATGAACTCCTTTCGCGAAGTTTGAAACGAAATGAAATTCCTGGCTAGCCTAAACCAGACAAGAAGGCGGATTGCATTGAGAACATGACGCAGCAGAACACAGAATAAGAGAACATTTCATTGCTATTACAACAATTTTACATCAGAGCACAAGATATCAGAGTACAAATAAATAATATACAGCGGAAAAAAATCAGAGATTAATAAATTACAAAACATCGAAAATATAATACACAAATACGACGTGCAGGGGAAAACATCAACGTACACGGCTGAAGGAAATACTTGGATACAAAGCATTCCATAGTATAGCTCCATCCATAATCAAGGATCATGTTGAAGAAATATCTGCAAAAACCAAAACTACTAGCGGTCTGTATAGAAAATAGGGGCACCCAGAGTTTAGGTGGGAAACAACAAACTCCAAGTCAGTCATGGGACTGGTGTGAGAACTAAAACAGTTATTTACTTTTATTTTAAAGTTAAGTAAATCACAGAACCACGCTATATAACATGGAACGGGTTTACCACCATGAATACCAGCGCATAAAACAACAATGCAATGCTAAAAGAAAAAATGAAGCTATTATAAGACTCAGGTCCCATCACACAATGAATGCAAGCCGGAGGATAAAGTTTTACCTTATAATAGCCAAACATGCTTGACATGCGAAACTTATCTTTTATATTATTATAAGCTCAAAGTGAAGAAATCAATTTCGAATATAAATGTATCAATCTTAGATGACGTACGTCCTTATCCTACTATATCGCCATATAGGTTTACAACTAAAATCGAAATGTCGCGTATTGGAAATTGGGTTTCCATCTATGAACCAAGGAAAGGGATCATCCTTTCTGAATTCGAGACAATCTAGCTCATACCCATAACTCACCCGCAAGTGCACTTGGAGCGGCAGAGTTGGCCAGTAGTTGCTGATTAGGTTTACTCCTGAACAATACGTTTCTCGATCCTTTGGAATCTAAAATCTTGGTCAGTACATTGACCATCTTGGTCAGTATGTCGACCATCAAGGGCCTTATTCGGCCAAATATGAGGTACCTCGTTATCTATTATCTAACATCCATATAAGTAAATGTTTGGGGTCCATAGCATGATGTCACTCCTAGTTAGAAAGAAACACATGTCCTTTATTTCTCTGCGGTCCTTCATCCCGTTTTTGGTTCATACCGGGGTGTGAAGCTCATGAATTAACGATATATAAAAAGTTGCACTATATTAAAGCTATGCTTTGATCATCAACCACAAAGCCCTGCTTTTCAACAAAAGCTTTGATCCACGCATCTCAGCATGCCACATTGTCAATTCATATCGTACAGCTGATGTCTACCGATATACAACCTTTGAGCTCGTACATCTCAAAGAAGGGTGTTAAGTAAAGAGAATAAATTCTCTAGCACCAAACATATGTGTATTTAGTAGAGATCAATTTATACAGCATAAAATACAATATCAGACGTACAATCCATTTGCAAGTCTGTTCTGGGTCTGAACGAAACCGGAGGCACCTTATTCCCTGTCCCATATGTTTAATACAGGAGAGAGATCCTCGCATATCCGGTCGATCTCCAAGTCTGGACGACCACCACTATGACCTCATCTTGGGTGTATAACCCAATTGACACATCAATAATCATCCTAACGATGTGAAGATCTCCGGTCTTCAACCACCATCTTCAAATCTTCGACTTTTAATCGTTGTATCAGTTATTCAAAATGAGTTAAACCCGGTCTTTCCGAATAACTCACATATCTTATAATCAAGTGATATAAAAACACATCATACGCCTCATTCCAATCCAGAATATATTTTTATTCAAATATTCTTATCTTTGGGGAAAAGCTCCCATTAATTTTATCAAAGTTTATCTCTTTTAAACTTATTGTTTAACCCATTCCTTGGAAATCATTTCAGAAAATTTTGTAGTTTCATTTCTCAACTTAAACGAAATTAAGGTTTATAAAACTAGCCAGGATTATCGAGCCTTACCAAAGTAATCATTCATTGTATTATCCCAATTCTAACCTATTCACCCCATGGAGCAAAACTGGTAGTACTCCATATCTAACACCCATTGTGTTATCGGTAAATTTAATTACCATTTAACGTTTCAAATATAATTAATGATATAACTATCGCATGGAGTAAAATTGGTGGTACGCCATCTCGTATTCAGTGAATTTAATTACCCTATTCACATTTCAATCTAATAGAGATACATTAAAACTCCAGCTTAGCTTTAATCTTCAAAATCATTATTTAATGATTACTCAACTTTAGGAAATAAATCCTGTCAACCGGGTTAAAGAACGAATGTCGTTTAAACATCGATCACGATAAACCCAAAACAAACTTCCATTAAAATGGAACCTTCACGGAAATCAGATTAGTCATAAACGATATAAATTTCCGTACCAGACTAATACTATAAATGGAATAATGGCAACGTCTTTTTAAATTCCATAAATAGTAACGGTCTTCCTTCATAGAAGCTCTTCCCGGTTATCCTTAAATCGACTTCCACTCAATTCCAATTTAGTTTATTAAATTGGAAAACATCTCTTTGGAAAAATTTCATTAAATCTTAATTAAAAGATTTATAAATTCCAAATCATAACTTCATTGTTAATTGGGTTAAGCACTAATGTTATTTAAAACATCGTTCACAATGAACCCAAAATCATCTTCCATTTAATTCCAATTATATTTATTAATTGGAAAACTTCACTAATCTTAATTAAAAGATTTATTCTTTTCTCAACTAGGTTTAAGAACAATGTTATTGAAGACACCATCCACGACAAACCCAAAATCCAATTTGATATTAAATACAAGGCCCTGAATAAAAATCATATCGACTTATATTCAATATCAAATTCTACAACCAATAGATATCGTGTTGGGAATAACGATATCTATACCTTCTGAATTCCTCAATGATATCCATATAATTACGAAAACCAATATCGAAATATTCAAAGATTGTTTCCATTCAAATCCATTCCAATTCATACGTTGAAAAAATTCTGGTTATATTAAAACCATTCACAATCCAATTTGTTAATTTGAAAACACTAGATTCCTACACTAGTTATTAACTAGTCTATTAGGATAAAAATATCATATATCTTTCCAAAACCAAAATATTTCATCCCAAAAATCTTTTCAAATCATTTTATATGATTTGTGATAATTTATTTATATTTTTAATAATTTTATTAAGGCCTATACAGTCGGTTTCCAATATCGGCCACCGATCTGCATCCATAGCGACCTTTTCCAAAACTGATTTGAACATATTTTAAAATCTAATGGTTGGATTTTAAATCTCTTATATTCACTTGAAAGGTCTTTCCAATAAAAATCCAATGGTTCCGATTTTTGAGAATCCGACGTTCGGATCTCCCGTTACGTCAATTCGAAGTTACAGGTTGACGTTCACAAACCGTCGCTGCGCGACGCGTTGTATTCAAGCTGGAATCGATTTATAAATAAATAAAATAAATCGAATTGCTTTCCCAAAATATTTTATAAATTATATAAATTATTTTCAACAACCATTTGAAATTCCATTTCAGTCTTTTCCTTTAAAAATTAAACCTCTTCATATTAAACCATTATATTATATATAATAAATTTCTTTGCTTTCATTCAAAATGTATTTCATAAAATATTTATAATATCGTTTTAAAACGATTTCAACTTCCACTTCAATTTTAAATCAAAATTGAACATCCCATATTATTATAATATTAAAATAATAATATTTTATAAATATCAGATTTTGAAATCCAATTTTCTAAATATTCTTTATAAAAATATATGAGATCGATAGAAAAATCCATTCGAGTTAAAACGCTATTAATTTACTTAACTCAATTTCATATTTCAATATTTTCGTGTGCATCCAAAAACCGGACATCAAAATCATATTTTGATTCCTCATTGAATATTATATTAAAATATTCGTTATTTTCGAATTGGAATGAGACTCAATCAATTACCATATAATTATAATTATATGGATTTCATACATTACATGTATTCAACATAGTTATAAACAATTATTAAACATCCAATCCACATCCAGAGTGCGTCTACAATTGTATGAGCATTAAATAATTAAATAATGCTTACAACGGTCTGTCAATTAATTGATTGACATACAACTACACACAAGGGAGATGTGTGAATTAATTATCATCCCAAGACCCGTGTGGGGTTTTCAACCAATGAATAATGAATTAATAAATTATTTATTCATTCCAATTCATATTACTTAAATAGTGAACATAAACAAGTCATTCGACTTGTAAATGGATATATAATCCAATTTCAACTACCACAAATAATTTAATATCGTTTTAACATGCTAATTATTTCAAAATCACATTCAAATCATAACACAAATAATCATCCATTCATCCATATGTCTTTCAAACAATTTGTAATGTGAGCTACCATATACCGTATAACAATTTATAATAATAAACCCAATAAAAATAATCATAGGCAATCAATATATATTCAGTTATAAAATAGAATAACTTTACAAAATAGTTGAGCTAGAGAGTTCTCACATTGGTCGGTTCTGAAATCATTATTAAAACAATTATTTTAATTAAATTAAACTGGACATTTAATTAATCAAAAAAATGTAATTGCTTCCAATCTTATCCAAATTGGTTTCATTGTGAACTGTTCATCAAGACGATTCCAATGGTACTTGGTTTGCGCGATTCTGCTTCCGTTTGCAAAAGTTATAACAGTTCGAATATTAATTACATAACTTAATTTATCAAGAAAATAATTAAATTAATAAACCAATGTTTTAATTCCTCCCGTTCTTTCTTCCTTCTACAGCACGTTCGAAACTCATCCATGTTCAAACCCTAATCTCAAAACACGCGCCACTAGAGAGGGCCGGACCTCGATCCAAATACATGATGTCGAAGATTGTTCTTCCCTCCACCAACGACCAGCGGCGCGATAAACTCGAAGTCACCCTTTCCTTAAAAAATAGTTCGAACGTGGCCTTTTTGAGGGAGAAATTCTTCCAATACATTCAACTAAAATTGATCATAGCTATAACAAAACAAAGAGCTTGAGAAGTTCTTCAATTTTCTTTTAGAATCATAGGTTAATTCTAAGCATTTTAAGAGTGATTAGCGAATTGGTTTAGAGCGAAATAGGCCATTGATAATTAGGGTTGGCGCCGGTGGCTGAAAGAGGAAGTAGGGGTTTGGTGAAAAGTTGGTTATTTATACCCTTTTTATAACATTATTTAATTCAATTATTCCTTAAACTTGAAGTTTAACGCTCCGAACTCCAAACGAATCCTAATGAATGTCGCTTCCAGCCAAATACGCCCATTTCGAACACAATGGGTTATGTTTCATAAGCTGATTTGATTGCTTTGACCACTTTTTATCAAAATTAAAATATACGTCAATTTAACTTTAAATATTAAATTTAAACGTACGATTTGATTTACCAAAACATATACTAACTCCAAAAATTACAAAATTTGAAATCTAGTTATGTTTTACAATTACGGTTCTAACAAAATTTATTTCATCGAATTTGGAGACCGTTTGAAATATGGCCTTTTAACTAGCCTATTAAATTATAACAAAAATTCAACACGCGTTCAAATTTACTACTCTTACTTACTAATTCCAATTGACTTGAAATTTTAAACTTAACAATAATCTAACGTTCCAGATCCGACAAAATTAGTTTCATCGAAAACGAAGGTTGTTTGCAAAATGACTATTTTTAAGGCTTACAAAATATTAAAATAATGTTATTAAATTCCAACATTATTCAAATTAACAATAAATAGATATTATTATCTCATATACACAAATAAAATATCATATAACTACAAAATAAATATTCTTGGGTTTTATATCTCAATATTACAATTTTCAAGTGAAATGGTGTTCAGTTTACATGAAAATCCTTTTATTTAAATAAATAAATAATTATATTTTATAAACGATTTCATAGCGACTATTTAAAATTTTAATTTGGACATAGATTACAATTTTATAAAATTAAATCTCGATTTTTCACATTTGTTAGAAAGATATTATTAAATAGATCCTAACATTTCTTGTTTTTATCAAATTATGAGTTATATTGAATTATATATATTCAATTAAAATTCAAAACTAAATTTTCAAACAACCGCGATGTTACGTGTTCGCTTTATTTAAATTTATAAGTTCAAACTTCATTTTAAATAAATTTTAAGTCCTCTGGTTTCCACGATCCTAACAGCAGTTTCCCATTGGTGAAAATCAGAAGGCCCATATAAGTCCTCTGGTTTCCACCAATGGGTGGTGGAGTTATCTTCGCACTTCACACCACATATGTGGTGTGAAAAAACTCACAGTGTGAGGTATACACCCAGACCTTACCTGTCTCTGTACACTCATACCTATTTTTGTATACCAAAATAACACGCCTATGCACAGCGGCACAGGTATAGGCTCATGCAACTTCGTACGTATCTAAAATTTCTTCATCGATATATATATATATATATATATATATATATATATATATGCGCGCGCGCCTCGTTCTATATCTTCCCAGGCAAGCTAAAACAGACCATCCCCTTCTTTTATAACTTGCATTTTGTTTCATTTTCCTTTCCATATAAAAAGTAAAAAATCGTAAACCCCCCTTACTGCAAGAAAACGCGCATGTGCTTAGATGGCGGACCGTGAGTCAGCGAGGAGTTGAAGGCTGTTAGGTGATGGAAGTTTTTGTATCGTATCCAGATGAGGCTCGCGTAGCAGAAGCAAAAGGTGAAGTCGAAAAGGAGTTTCATAAAGCAAGTATACCAAGAATCCAGGGAGGGGAGATCAGCATATATGGGACTGCTGGAGTTTGGCAAGGAGATGGTGATGTAGCGGTGGCGTCTGGATCAGTGGCAGAGGTATAGGCAGTGATGAAACGAGATGGGTGGCGGTGCAGGTTCATGAAGGTTGCGTGGACATCAGGATGATGAGGTTCTAACGATGTATGGATTAAATTATACAAGATTTAAGTTGGGCTGATTTATTTATAAACAAATATAACATGCCTAACAATTTTAATAGGCCTAACAACAATATATGAAGTTGTTAATGCTCAACCCGGATACATTTAGTATGTGTCTAATAATTGCTCACTTGTGCCTAATCTAAAAATTTATTAACGCAAGTAGTAATTGGCTAAATAAAATATTATTTAGTATTTTTAACATTAAAGTAAATTATATGGATAATTTATACCGCTGCCCTACAGCAAACGGAATGGAATGAAACACATGTCCGTACCGACAAGCGTAACGTTTTGAAGATGGTTTGATGGAGTGAACGTAGCTGAAGGCTTGCAAAACAAACCATTTTGACGACGAATGAAATCAAGGTGAGTTAAACTCACTCAGTTCTTCCCATTTATATTTTATATAAATTGGGTTTTTATTTTGTGTGCTCTGGTTGCTAATGGTTGACTGTTTGCTAGTTATATATTTATTTGTTGATTTAATCAATGAAATTAAACCAACGTTTAATTTCAGTGAAATACCAAATCGTTATTTTAACGACTGGATCCAATAGAGATAATTTACCTTATTGGTCACATTTATAAAGTGAACGTGTTTAATGATTTGAATTGTTTGAACATATTGAATTGTTTAGTTTATTGGTTGATGTTAAATGGTTATTATTTATTTTTATCGAAATTATCAGTTAAATGGAATTGAATGATCTGATTTGAGAGATAACCGATTTGATACAGGGAAGAACAGGTTGGAGGGATCCAACCGAATTCCTCAAATATATTAGAAATTATTTATTTTCATATCATCAATATATAAACTGTTCTGATTTGAGGATAGATTTGATAACTGATTGTTGAATCTAAATTCAACGATTGATTTGTTTTAACCAATGGGCAGTATTGATCGAGTATTGGTACCATATGGCCTATATAATTAATCGTTTTATAAATGCTGATTTACCAGCAGGCAAATCAACAGAGATGAAGTTATAAAATTTATTTATAACTGGATATAGATTTTGAATTATATTATTCTGAATATTAGTTTATTAAAAGGAAATAAATATTTATTATTTATTTAAAATTTATAATTAATTATTAATTAATTTTATAGAGTAAATTATGATGTTAATCAGATTTATAAGTATGAGAATAGGGAATTAACCTAACAGTTAAAGCTTGGATAATCGTTGTGTTAAGAAATAATTTAAACGGAATTATTTCAATTAATTATATCATTAATTAATTTAAAGGGAGAATTAATTGGAATCAGTTAACAAGATAACCACGTTTAGATTTGACTATATTGAACATCTTTAACTGGAATTAATTTGTTTGGATTAATCTAGTAAAATAGTTTAAAGAATATTCGTTTAATTTTAATAGGGTTTTTAAAAGGGAATTTACTATTTGTTTTAGTGAATAAAGAAGTTAACCATTGAGGTAGTTAATGAACGAAGTAAATTATTATTTTAACTAATAATAATTTAGGGAATTACTTTTTTGTTAAAATTCATTTAAAAAGTAATTGGAATTGAAATGAAATCCAATTGAATGATAAAAGAAGTTTATAAACGGGCTTTTATTTAAAAACCCGAAATTTTATAACGAAGTTAAAAATAGGAATTTCAAGTGAATACAATAGCTTGAAATAAATGTTACTTAATTATTTGAATTAAGTCAAAGGAAATTAAGATCAAAGGGTTTATAATAAACTAGGGTTATACAAATGAGATTTAAAGTGTAAAAGCGTTAATTTTACATTAAAGTTACTTAATAATGGGATTAAGTAAGAAGGGGCAATTAAAATTAGATTTCCAAAGTAGGAATGGTTGAATGGATTTAAAAAGGAATTAGTAAAGTTGATTTTGGTGAAAGAAGTGGGTCGTAGGATTTTGTAAACAAATCCGAATTATAAATGAGTTTGGTTAAAGAGGCAGAGTTAAGAGTGGTGTTACTTAAGTATTAAATTAGGAAAGAATGGTATATTCGAGAAAGAGATTTTCCAAAGGATAGGAAGGTTGCATGAAACCGTGTCTTGAATAAAATAGTGAAATGGAAGTTGTATTGATGTTAGAATGAAATATTGGGTTTTGGATTACAACTTATATTTATCTTAAGGTAGGAACGTTGTTGATCAAGGTCTGAGAGGTAATTAAAATACCCCAACTTGAACGACTTCAGGATTATCTGAGAATGATATTTATTGTAATGGTAAAAGAGATTAGTAGAATTTATTATTTCATTAGAGAAATAATAACGCAACATGGAATATATATATATATATACATATATATAATGAGGATTCCAAAGTAAAAAAAGGAAATAAAAAGGGGTTGCACGAAAATATAACGATATTTTTGAGTTAGAAAGGAAACAAAAAGTTGAGTTCTATTCTATAAAATTAGGCATGGATTATTGTTGTCAAATAATGAATAAAAGATATTTCGTAATGTTGTTTTACGTGAAATAAGTTGAGTTGATTTCCCAATATTAGATAATAATGTGGCTAATGTTTTGAAAAGTGAAAATAGAAAACTGGATGTGATATTCCTATGTATTAAAATGAATTTGTTGAAAGAAAAATCTTATGTTAAATAAGAAGCAAAAAGCTATATTCGTAATATTGAAATATTGAAGAGTTTTAAATTTAATTTTGTTTTAATTAAAAGGCCAAGTGATGCTGAACACTGAACCAGTGAACTCATTGGATTTTCATGATTGAATCACTGTTTATTTTGATAGTTAAATAACCGACTATCAAATCTGTCCAATACGATTGTTGGTACGGAAAGACTGGGAATGAATTTATATTCGAAAACCATTTCGACCAACGAATACGTGAACATATCAGAAGATGGTCATGATAGAGCATTGAAGACCGTAGATTTTCATAAACGAAAGAACTACTAATAATCTTCGGTCTGCAGCCAAAGAGGTACTGTGGTTCTATCGTGGTTGGAATCTACGGATTGCAAGGACTTCTCGCTACTAATCCATGGGGTGATTCTGTAACAACCCGTAAAATGCGAGCCAGTTTGAAAATTTTATTTTGGCAATTTTAGCGAATTTTGAATATTTAAAATGAATTATTTTAAATAATATCGACGTGAAATTTATTTTGAATAGAATTAGAACGTATATATTATATACGTCGTCGTTAGAATATATAATAATTATATATAATTATAAAAGGAATTGAAAATGGCGCGGTAGTTCGAAAATTCGATTTCTAATTTCAAATGAATATACAGAATTCAATATAAGTCAGAATTGAACGAAACAAGAAATATTTGAATCTGTATAACTATATCTTTGTAACGAAGTTGACAAACTGTGATTTCATCTTAGAAATGATAAGATATGTCCAGTTTAAAATTAGAAATAGTCGCTGTGGAATTTATATATATTTTTATATATATAAGGCCCTTAAAAATGGACATTTTGCAAATGACCTCGGATTTCGACGAAACCAGTTTTGTTGGGTCCGTGATGTTAAGTTATTGCTAGATTCCATATTTCATAATTTTTCGAATCAATATGTGAGCGTGGCAAAAGAAAACGCGTTTGACCAGTTTCAGTTGATTTTAATCGACTGGAAATTGGCCATTTTTCTAACGGTCTCAGAATTCGACGAAACTAGTTTTGTTAGGACCGTATCGTCAATACGAAGCTAGAAAATATTTTTCGGCAATTTATAGAGTTAGTATGTGGCCCCGGTAATTCGAAATGTACGTTTAAAATTCAATAAAGTGATTTAAATGTAAATTTAACGGAAACTGATTGTAACAATCAAATCAGCTTGCGATACATATCCCATTGTGTTCGGAATGGGGGTAAAACGCTATGGACGACAGGCGGTGGACCTTATTTAGAGGTCGTATGTGAAAGTCAACTTTTTGAATAAAAAAAAAAAAAAAAAAAAAGAATACCCTTCTCTCTCCTATCCCTTATACGTTGCCCCCCCCCTTGGTTCTTCAGTTCGATCCAAACGATAAAAGGAAAAAAAAAAACCCTCACGCGCCTCGTCGATCGCGCCACCAGCGCCTAGGGCGATCCACCGTCGCTCCGTCCTCAGATGATCTGCCGCCTCTCCCTCCGCCCGCCGAACTCAAGCACCACCCGAAACCCCCCAGGCGCCGCGAGAACCTCATCCCCCTGCCCTCGCGAAAGCCGCCCCCCCTGTGCTGCCGCCGCCACTCCTCTGTTCCTTCGCCCCTTCCTCCTCCACCGACGCGACACCACAGCCCCCCCCTGACCCAAAACCGATGATGAACCCCCCCTGTAAGTTTTTCTGATTTTATTTTATTTTCTGATTTTATTTTATTTTCTGATTTTATTTTATTTACTGATTTTATTTATTTTATTAACTGAATTTTATTTGCTTATTAAACTGTTTTATTTTTAAGATTTAAAAACTGATTTTAGGAATAATAAAAACTGAAAATGTTTAAAGGTTAAAAATGATATTTTTAAAAGTAATAAAAACTGAAAATGTTTAAAGGTTAAAAATGATATTTTTAGGAATAATAAAAACTGAAAATGTTTAAAGGTTAAAAATGATATTTTTAAAAGTAATAAAAACTGAAAATGTTTAAAGGTTAAAAATGATATTTTTAAAAGTAATAAAAACTGAAAATGTTTAAAGGTTAAAAATGATATTTTTAAAAGTAATAAAAACTGAAAATGTTTAAAGGTTAAAAATGATATTTTTAAAAGTAATAAAAACTGAAAATGGTTTTAGGTATAAAAACTGAATGTTTTAAAAGTATAAAACTGAAAGTTTTAAAAGTAAAACAGATTTTTATAAAAGAATTTTTAAAACTGGATTTTTTTGTAAAGAAAGTAAAAACTGATTTCTTTTAAAAGAA
The DNA here is from genome assembly GCA_030737875.1 of Allium sativum. Classification (NCBI taxonomy): domain Eukaryota; kingdom Viridiplantae; phylum Streptophyta; class Magnoliopsida; order Asparagales; family Amaryllidaceae; genus Allium; species Allium sativum. The sequence goes on from CM060920.1 coordinate 436,550,853, forward strand.
TTTTAAAACTGATTTATAAAAATATAAAAACTGATTTTTAAAATGATTTATAAACTAGAAGAAGATTAGAAATTTAAGAGTAAAAATCAGATTTTTATATATGGAAAGCCGAAGTAAAAATCAGATTTTTATATATGGAAAGTCGAGATAAAAATCACATTTTTATATATTGAAAGTCGAGATAAAAATCATATTTTTATATATTGAAAGTCGAGATAAAAATTCGATTTTTATATATTGAATAGCGAAGTAAAAATTCGATTTTTATATATTGAATAGCGAAGTAAAAATTCGATTTTTACGTATGTAGTGAAAGCAGCAACGAAGGTGACAAAAAGGCGAAACGACGAAGACTTCTGCAAAAGAAGAGCCGTGGAGCTAGGATAGCTATATGTGAGAATTTCTCACCTTTCAATTTAATTTTTCTAGTTATATATATATATACTAGGATGCAGACGGTGCTTAGTAGCACCCGACACAATCGTCCACAGACCATGGACTTGTTTGTTTGGTTGCATAGATTAGTTGGACTATTTGTTTGAATTGAATTGTTTGGTGAGATGAAATTGATTTGATTGATGTGTGAATGGCGTGGGCCTTCACTAGACCGGGGATAAGGCTAGGCCTTGTCCCGTTTCTAGTATCGTGCCGTTATGCCGCCGAAATTTTCTAAAATATGTTAGAAAAATAAAAATGTCATTTATTGAATAAATGAACTGAAAAGAAAATTCATGTGTTGGAATAAATATTTTATCGTTAAAAATATAGTTTTAACGTGAATGTGAATAAAATAAATATTCATTTACAAACCGGACGGTTTGTTTATGTACACCTATTTGAAGGATATTGATTGGGACGATAAATTTTACACATCGCCCAACAGCACAAATAAAATATGTGTTTGATTGTTTGAAACCCCACACGGGTGTTGGGATGAAATTTGAAGTTCACTCATCCTGATTGATTGAATATGTCGATCGATTGATTGACAGGCTGTTATAAGCGTTAGATATCTATATTTGATGCTTATACAGTGTAGTGCACTTTGGTTGATGGTTGATTATTTTCAATGCTATTATATACATGTGTTGTATGAAAATCCATATAATTAATTTTATATGGTAATTGATTGGGCCTCATTCCAGTTTTGTAAAAGAAATATTTGAAAAAGAAATATTTGAAAAAGAAATATTTGAAATAGAATATTTGAAAATAAAGGAATATATGAAGCCGTGTTGATTAGATTGACGCCATTTTGACGTGAACGATATTTATATCGATTTTAAAACGATTTCGAAATGAATTGAATTGAAAACGATTTCGTAATGAATTGAATTGAAAACGATTTCGAATTGAATTGAATTGAAAACGATTTCGAAATGAATTGAATTGAAAACGATTTCGTAATGAATTGAATTGAAAACGATTTCGAATTGAATTGAATTGAAAACGATTTCGAAATGAATTGAATTGAAAACGATTTCGAAATGAATTGAATTGAAAACGATTTCGAAATGAATTGAATTGAAAACGATTTCGAAATGAATTGAATTGAAAACGATTTCGAAATGAATTGAATTGAAAACGATTTCGAAATGAATTGAATTGAAAACGATTTCGAAATGAATTGAAAACGATTTCGAAATGAATTGAATTGAAAACGATTTCGAACTGAAGTGAATTGAAATGAATTCAAATTGAATTGAAATTTGAATTGAATAGAAATGTTTTTGAAACGAATTCAAAACTATTTATATAATTCGTTTTAAATAGAAATCGACGATATATATATTATATATATTATATATATAATATAATGGCCTGAATAGAACGCGCCGCGTCGCGGCAGTTCGTGAATTTCGATCATTTATTTCAAACGGACATTACGGGAGATCCGACCGTCGGATTCTCCTAAAACCGGAACCGTTGGGTTCGTATCGAAAAGAGCTTTCTAACGAATATTAGAAATTTGAAATCTAACGGTTGGATTTGGAGATACGTCCAAATCAAATTCGAAAAAGGTCGCTGTAAGTGCAGTTCGATGGCCATTGTTGGAAATCGACTGTACGGGCCTTGATAAAATTATTAAAAATAGTAATAATTTGTGTAAAATCATAAGAAATGATTTGTGAAGATTTGGGATGAAAAACTCCATATTTGAAAAGATAAAAATAGATTTTTATCGAAATGAACTAGTTTTGAACTAGAATTATAATTCTATTTATTTTTAAATAAATAAATTGAATTTGAAAAAGGTTTTAAAAATAACCAAAATTTCCAATGATTGCATTGGAGTGGATTTGAATCGAAATTGTCTTCGGAATATTTCGATGTTGGAATTCGTGATTATACAGATGTTGTTATGGAAATTTGAAAGATATATATTTATATCGTTATTTCCAATATGACATTTGTTAATCGTAGAATTTGATATTGAATATAAGCCGGGATATTTTCTATTCAGAGCCTTGTATTTAATATCAAATGTGATTTGGGTTTGTCGTGAATGGTGTCTTCACTAACACTGTTCTTGAACCCAGTTGAGAAATGATTAAATCTTTTATTTAGATTTAATGAAGTGTACCAATTAAATAATATTTAATTGGAATTGAATTGATATTGATTTTTGGGTTTATCGTGAACAGTGTTTTAAATAACACTTGTTCTTTAACCCGATAATTAATGAATGTGATTTGGGTTTGTCGTGAATGGTGTCTTCACTAACACTGTTCTTGAACCCAGTTGAGAAAAGATTAAATCTTTTTATTTAGATTTAATGAAGTGTACCAATTAAATAATATTTAATTGGAATTGAATTGATATTGATTTTTGGGTTTATCGTGAACAGTGTTTTAAATAACACTTGTTCTTTAACCCGATAATTGATGAATGTGATTTTGGGTTTATCGTGAACCGTGTTTTAAATGACACTGATTCTTTAACCCAGTCGAAGATTAAAACTAAGTGGAGTTTTAATGAATCTTTAATTAGATTGAAATGATCGAAAATGGAGTATCACCAGTTTTGCTCCAGGCGATAGTTAAATCTTTAATTAGATTTGAACGTGGAATGGTAATTGAATTTACCGATAACACCGTGGTGTTAGATATGAAGTATTACCAGTTTTACTTCATGGGATGAATAGGTTGGGATTGGGAAATTAAAACAAATGATTACTTCGGTAAGGTTCGCTAATCCCGACTAGTTTGAATTGATATTCAAAAATGGATTAAAGAATAAATTCAAGGAATTTATCTTTGATAAAATTAATGGGAATCTTTCCCTATGAATGTGAAATTTAGAAACTAACTGTCGGTTGGCCAAGCAGAATGGTTTTCTGGATATTGATCTGATGTTGGTTTCGGCCTTCGGGGTTAATATTTGGGGAATTATTCTCTTGATTAATTTACGGTTAGTGACTAATGAATTGGAATGAGGCGTATGTTGTGTTTGTGTAACACTTTTATAATATATACGCGAGTTATTCGGAAAGACCGGGTTTATCCCATTCTGAATAACTGATACGACGATAAGTCGAAGATGAAGACGATGGTCGAAGACCGGAGGTCTTCACGTCGTTTGGGTAATTACTGATGATCTTGATTGGGCTGTACACCCAAGAAGATGGAACCAGTTAGTGATCGTCCAGACGTACTTGGAGATCGATGGATATGCGGGGTACTAGGTGCCTCCGGCTTCGTTCAGACCCAGAACGGACTTGTAAATGGACTGTGTGTCTGACATTGGATTTCATTCTGTGTGACTGATATCGGTTGCATAGGATGGTTTGCCTGTGTGGCATGCTAAAATGCAAATGATCAAGGCTTCTGTTGAAAAGCAAAGTCTTGTGGTGATGATCAAAGCACGGCCTTTGTGGCGTAGCTTTGTGTAACGTTTACCTCGCGTGTTTCACACCCGGTATGAACCAAAAACGGGAGACGGACCTCAGGGAGGACTTGCGTTTCTTTCTAGCTAGAAGTGGCGTCAGTGGTTTTACACGCCCTGACGAGTTTGACTTATGTGGTTGTTGTTGTTGCGAGGCGCCTCGGTTATATCGGTTTCGGCCGATGCATTCTGGTCGGCTGACGGACCAGACTTACACCCCATAGGGTGGGGAGACGTAGTGTTCAGGCATAATAATCCACATCGGTGGACCGGCCCTGACGATCCAAGGCTTGCCTGCGCGCTTGCCTGAGGGGCGGGCTAGAGCGTCTCGAATCGGTTGAGGACTATCTTTTGCCTCGGTTCATAGACGGAAATCCAATTTCCAAATACGTGACATTTGCGGTTTTAATTGTAATCCTATATATGGCGACATAGTGGGATGGGGCGCTTATGCCGCCTATGATTGATACTTATGATTTGAAGTTGTTTTATACACTATGCACTTATAATAGTATCAAATGATTTGTTTTGAACGTATCAAGCATTCTTTAGCTGTTATAAGGGAAAACCCTATCCCCCGGCTTGCGTTGCATTGTGTGATAGGACCTGGGTCTTATAACAGCTTCATTTTTCTTTATTTAGCATTGCGCTGTTTGTTTTATGCACTGGTATTCTTGGGAGGAAACCCGTTCCGTGTTATACGGCGTGGTCCCTTGATTTACCTAATGATTTAAAATAAAGATTAATAACTGTTTTAGTTCTCACACCAGTCACATGACTGACCTGGAGTTTATTGTTTTAACCTAAACTCTGGGTGCCCCTATTTTGACACGGGCAGCTAGTAGTTTTGGTTTTGCAGATTTATATTCACAGGATCCTGGTTTACAGCTGGAACGATATCCGGAAAGCTTTGTATCCGTATATCTCTTCTAGTTGTGTATTGTATTATTTTCCGCTGCTATGTATTTAAATGTAATTTAAATCTCTGATATTTCTGGGTAATATTCATTTATACTCTGTATATTCTTGTAATCTGATGCATTGTTGTAATATACAATGAAATGTTCTTCTGTATGCGTTCTGTTGTGGCTTGTTCTCAAACTATCCGACACTTTCCTTTACGGGGAAGTTACGGGTCGTCACAGTTGGTATCAGAGCTTTGGTTTACAAAGCTCAGAGAACAAGACACATTAGAACCGTACGAAAGAATTCATCAGATATTGGATTAGCAATATCCAATGAGAATGACTCATTAGAGATAGGATCAGTAGTATCCTAGAACGAGTATGAAGAGTATATTTTTAAAATGAAAACAAATCTTGTTTTGAAAATTTAAATCGTTTTAAACGTATTTGATTATTTATTTATTTTGAATATGGACATTCCAATATATAAAGATTTTGCATATACGCGTCATGAACGTATATTCGAAGTTTTAATATACTGGATAGATATAGGACCGCACTCTAGTAGCCCGGAGATGTTCTGATGGTGGTTCGAAACATCATCAGCATTTATTTTCGAGTGACGAAGGTGTGATACCTATATATTTCCATTAGACTGGTGTGAGAACCAAACCTATATATATAGCTAGGGCCTATTGTTGTGATTTGGCATCAAAAATCTGATTTTTGTATATGTATCAAAATTATGAATTTGAAACTCTAATTCACTAATTGATTGATGTTTGTGTTGCTTGTTTGATAAATTTTGAACCATTTAGCCTAATTGAATCAAATAATGAATTGTGTTGGAATTTGGTCGCATTTTCTTGCATATACATGTGCTTATATTGAACAGGTCATAGCAAGGAGGCTAGAGCCAGAGAATAAAATTTGTTTGCCCGACAAATAGGTACATGTTTACTACATAATTTCCTGTTTTGTTTGGGTGATGATGATTTTGTGAGCCTATTGGCTAGCCGCTTGGCTTTTTCTTTTTCTTTTTGAGATCTGAAGGACCGGGGAAGCTATTTGAAATTCCCCGATGCTCCCGGTGCAGGGGAGGTTATGGCGAAATTTTTCGAAAATTTAGGGTGTTAGCCAAATTTTTGAAATTTTGAAAATTCTCAGAAACTAAAAAGTTGGAGAATGAAAGCCAGATCGAGCGTAGAGCTGAATAATCAAACCACTTTCGACTTTGTTCCTTTTCGGGGACGAAAAGTTTTAAGTGGGGGAGATTGTAACAACCCGTAAAATGCGAGCCAGTTTGAAATTTTTATTTTGGCAATTTTAGCGAATTTTGAATATTTAAAATGAATTATTTTAAATAATATCGACGTGAAATTTATTTTGAATAGAATTAGAACGTATATATTATATACGTCGTCGTTAGAATATATAATAATTATATATAATTATAAAAGGAATTGAAAATGGCGCGGTAGTTCGAAAATTCGATTTCTAATTTCAAATGAATATACAGAATTCAATATAAGTCAGAATTGAACGAAACAAGAAATATTTGAATCTGTATAACTATATCTTTGTAACGAAGTTGACAAACTGTGATTTCATCTTAGAAATGATAAGATATGTCCAGTTTAAAATTAGAAATAGTCGCTGTGGAATTTATATATATTTTTATATATATAAGGCCCTTAAAAATGGACATTTTGCAAATGACCTCGGATTTCGACGAAACCAGTTTTGTTGGGTCCGTGATGTTAAGTTATTGCTAGATTCCAAATTTCATAATTTTTCGAATCAATATGTGAGCGTGGCAAAAGAAAACGCGTTTGACCAGTTTCAGTTGATTTTAATCGACTGGAAATTGGCCATTTTTCTAACGGTCTCAGAATTCGACGAAACTAGTTTTGTTAGGACCGTATCGTCAATACGAAGCTAGAAAATATTTTTCGGCAATTTATAGAGTTAGTATGTGGCCCCGGTAATTCGAAATGTACGTTTAAAATTCAATAAAGTGATTTAAATGTAAATTTAACGGAAACTGATTGTAACAATCAAATCAGCTTGCGATACATATCCCATTGTGTTCGGAATGGGGGTAAAACGCTATGGACGACAGGCGGTGGACCTTGTTTAGAGGTCGTATGTGAAAGTCAACTTTTTGAATAAAAAAAAAAAAAAAAAAAAGAATACCCTTCTCTCTCCTATCCCTTATACGTTGGCCCCCCCCTTGGTTCTTCAGTTCGATCCAAACGATAAAAGGAAAAAAAAACCCTCACGCGCCTCGTCGATCGCGCCACCAGCGCCTAGGGCGATCCACCGTCGCTCCGTCCTCAGATGATCTGCCGCCTCTCCCTCCGCCCGCCGAACTCAAGCACCACCCGAAACCCCCCAGGCGCCGCGAGAACCTCATCCCCCTGCCCTCGCGAAAGCCGCCCCCCCCTGTGCTGCCGCCGCCACTCCTCTGTTCCTTCGCCCCTTCCTCCTCCACCGACGCGACACCACAGCCCCCCCCCCTGACCCAAAACCGATGATGAACCCCCCCTGTAAGTTTTTCTGATTTTATTTTATTTTCTGATTTTATTTTATTTTCTGATTTTATTTTATTTACTGATTTTATTTTATTTACTGATTTTATTTATTTTATTAACTGAATTTTATTTGCTTATTAAACTGTTTTATTTTTAAGATTTAAAAACTGATTTTAGGAATAATAAAAACTGAAAATGTTTAAAGGTTAAAAATGATATTTTTAAAAGTAATAAAAACTGAAAATGTTTAAAGGTTAAAAATGATATTTTTAGGAATAATAAAAACTGAAAATGTTTAAAGGTTAAAAATGATATTTTTAAAAGTAATAAAAACTGAAAATGTTTAAAGGTTAAAAATGATATTTTTAAAAGTAATAAAAACTGAAAATGTTTAAAGGTTAAAAATGATATTTTTAAAAGTAATAAAAACTGAAAATGTTTAAAGGTTAAAAATGATATTTTTAAAAGTAATAAAAACTGAAAATGGTTTTAGGTATAAAAACTGAATGTTTTAAAAGTATAAAACTGAAAGTTTTAAAAGTAAAACAGATATTTATAAAAGAATTTTTAAAACTGGATTTTTTTGTAAAGAAAGTAAAAACTGATTTCTTTTAAAAGAATTTTAAAACTGATTTATAAAAATATAAAAACTGATTTTTAAAATGATTTATAAACTAGAAGAAGATTAGAAATTTAAGAGTAAAAATCAGATTTTTATATATGGAAAGCCGAAGTAAAAATCAGATTTTTATATATGGAAAGTCGAGATAAAAATCACATTTTTATATATTGAAAGTCGAGATAAAAATCATATTTTTATATATTGAAAGTCGAGATAAAAATTCGATTTTTATATATTGAATAGCGAAGTAAAAATTCGATTTTTATATATTGAATAGCGAAGTAAAAATTCGATTTTTACGTATGTAGTGAAAGCAGCAACGAAGGTGACAAAAAGGCGAAACGACGAAGACTTCTGCAAAAGAAGAGCCGTGGAGCTAGGATAGCTATATGTGAGAATTTCTCACCTTTCAATTTAATTTTTCTAGTTATATATATATATACTAGGATGCAGACGGTGCTTAGTAGCACCCGACACAATCGTCCACAGACCATGGACTTGTTTGTTTGGTTGCATAGATTAGTTGGACTATTTGTTTGAATTGAATTGTTTGGTGAGATGAAATTGATTTGATTGATGTGTGAATGGCGTGGGCCTTCACTAGACCGGGGATAAGGCTAGGCCTTGTCCCGTTTCTAGTATCGTGCCGTTATGCCGCCGAAATTTTCTAAAATATGTTAGAAAAATAAAAATGTCATTTATTGAATAAATGAACTGAAAAGAAAATTCATGTGTTGGAATAAATATTTTATCGTTAAAAATATAGTTTTAACGTGAATGTGAATAAAATAAATATTCATTTACAAACCGGACGGTTTGTTTATGTACACCTATTTGAAGGATATTGATTGGGACGATAAATTTTACACATCGCCCAACAGCACAAATAAAATATGTGTTTGATTGTTTGAAACCCCACACGGGTGTTGGGATGAAATTTGAAGTTCACTCATCCTGATTGATTGAATATGTCGATCGATTGATTGACAGGCTGTTATAAGCGTTAGATATCTATATTTGATGCTTATACAGTGTAGTGCACTTTGGTTGATGGTTGATTATTTTCAATGCTATTATATACATGTGTTGTATGAAAATCCATATAATTAATTTTATATGGTAATTGATTGGGCCTCATTCCAGTTTTGTAAAAGAAATATTTGAAAAAGAAATATTTGAAAAAGAAATATTTGAAATAGAATATTTGAAAATAAAGGAATATATGAAGCCGTGTTGATTAGATTGACGCCATTTTGACGTGAACGATATTTATATCGATTTTAAAACGATTTCGAAATGAATTGAATTGAAAACGATTTCGTAATGAATTGAATTGAAAACGATTTCGAATTGAATTGAATTGAAAACGATTTCGAAATGAATTGAATTGAAAACGATTTCGTAATGAATTGAATTGAAAACGATTTCGAATTGAATTGAATTGAAAACGATTTCGAAATGAATTGAATTGAAAACGATTTCGAAATGAATTGAATTGAAAACGATTTCGAAATGAATTGAATTGAAAACGATTTCGAAATGAATTGAATTGAAAACGATTTCGAAATGAATTGAATTGAAAACGATTTCGAAATGAATTGAATTGAAAACGATTTCGAAATGAATTGAAAACGATTTCGAAATGAATTGAATTGAAAACGATTTCGAACTGAAGTGAATTGAAATGAATTCAAATTGAATTGAAATTTGAATTGAATAGAAATGTTTTTGAAACGAATTCAAAACTATTTATATAATTCGTTTTAAATAGAAATCGACGATATATATATTATATATATTATATATATAATATAATGGCCTGAATAGAACGCGCCGCGTCGCGGCAGTTCGTGAATTTCGATCATTTATTTCAAACGGACATTACGGGAGATCCGACCGTCGGATTCTCCTAAAACCGGAACCGTTGGGTTCGTATCGAAAAGAGCTTTCTAACGAATATTAGAAATTTGAAATCTAACGGTTGGATTTGGAGATACGTCCAAATCAAATTCGAAAAAGGTCACTGTAAGTGCAGTTCGATGGCCATTGTTGGAAATCGACTGTACGAGCCTTGATAAAATTATTAAAAATAGTAATAATTTGTGTAAAATCATAAGAAATGATTTGTGAAGATTTGGGATGAAAAACTCCATATTTGAAAAGATAAAAATAGATTTTTATCGAAATGAACTAGTTTTGAACTAGAATTATAATTCTATTTATTTTTAAATAAATAAATTGAATTTGAAAAAGGTTTTAAAAATAACCAAAATTTCCAATGATTGCATTGGAGTGGATTTGAATCGAAATTGTCTTCGGAATATTTCGATGTTGGAATTCGTGATTATACAGATGTTGTTATGGAAATTTGAAAGATATATATTTATATCGTTATTTCCAATACGACATTTGTTAATCGTAGAATTTGATATTGAATATAAGCCGGGATATTTTCTATTCAGAGCCTTGTATTTAATATCAAATGTGATTTGGGTTTGTCGTGAATGGTGTCTTCACTAACACTGTTCTTGAACCCAGTTGAGAAATGATTAAATCTTTTATTTAGATTTAATGAAGTGTACCAATTAAATAATATTTAATTGGAATTGAATTGATATTGATTTTTGGGTTTATCGTGAACAGTGTTTTAAATAACACTTGTTCTTTAACCCGATAATTAATGAATGTGATTTGGGTTTGTCGTGAATGGTGTCTTCACTAACACTGTTCTTGAACCCAGTTGAGAAAAGATTAAATCTTTTTATTTAGATTTAATGAAGTGTACCAATTAAATAATATTTAATTGGAATTGAATTGATATTGATTTTTGGGTTTATCGTGAACAGTGTTTTAAATAACACTTGTTCTTTAACCCGATAATTGATGAATGTGATTTTGGGTTTATCGTGAACCGTGTTTTAAATGACACTGATTCTTTAACCCAGTCGAAGATTAAAACTAAGTGGAGTTTTAATGAATCTTTAATTAGATTGAAATGATCAAAAATGGAGTATCACCAGTTTTGCTCCAGGCGATAGTTAAATCTTTAATTAGATTTGAACGTGGAATGGTAATTGAATTTACCGATAACACCGTGGTGTTAGATATGAAGTATTACCAGTTTTACTTCATGGGATGAATAGGTTGGGATTGGGAAATTAAAACAAATGATTACTTCGGTAAGGTTCGCTAATCCCGACTAGTTTGAATTGATATTCAAAAATGGATTAAAGAATAAATTCAAGGAATTTATCTTTGATAAAATTAATGGGAATCTTTCCCTATGAATGTGAAATTTAGAAACTAACTGTCGGTTGGCCAAGTAGAATGGTTTTCTGGATATTGATCTGATGTTGGTTTCGGCCTTCGGGGTTAATATTTGGGGAATTATTCTCTTGATTAATTTACGGTTAGTGACTAATGAATTGGAATGAGGCGTATGTTGTGTTTGTGTAACACTTTTATAATATATACGCGAGTTATTCGGAAAGACCGGGTTTATCCCATTCTGAATAACTGATACGACGATAAGTCGAAGATGAAGACGATGGTCGAAGACCGGAGGTCTTCACGTCGTTCGGGTAATTACTGATGATCTTGATTGGGCTGTACACCCAAGAAGATGGAACCAGTTAGTGATCGTCCAGACGTACTTGGAGATCGATGGATATGCGGGGTACTAGGTGCCTCCGGCTTCGTTCAGACCCAGAACGGACTTGTAAATGGACTGTGTGTCTGACATTGGATTTCATTCTGTGTGACTGATATCGGTTGCATAGGATGGTTTGCCTGTGTGGCATGCTAAGATGCAAATGATCAAGGCTTCTGTTGAAAAGCAAAGTCTTGTGGTGATGATCAAAGCACGGCCTTTGTGGCGTAGCTTTGTGTAACGTTTACCTCGCGTGTTTCACACCCGGTATGAACCAAAAACGGGAGACGGACCTCAGGGAGGACTTGCGTTTCTTTCTAGCTAGAAGTGGCGTCAGTGGTTTTACACGCCCTGACGAGTTTGACTTATGTGGTTGTTGTTGTTGCGAGGCGCCTCGGTTATATCGGTTTCGGCCGATGCATTCTGGTCGGCTGACGGACCAGACTTACACCCCATAGGGTGGGGAGACGTAGTGTTCAGGCATAATAATCCACATCGGTGGACCGGCCCTGACGATCCAAGGCTTGCCTGCGCGCTTGCCTGAGGGGCGGGCTAGAGCGTCTCGAATCGGTTGAGGACTATCTTTTGCCTCGGTTCATAGACGGAAATCCAATTTCCAAATACGTGACATTTGCGGTTTTAATTGTAATCCTATATATGGCGACATAGTGGGATGGGGCGCTTATGCCGCCTATGATTGATACTTATGATTTGAAGTTGTTTTATACACTATGCACTTATAATAGTATCAAATGATTTGTTTTGAACGTATCAAGCATTCTTTAGCTGTTATAAGGGAAAACCCTATCCCCCGGCTTGCGTTGCATTGTGTGATAGGACCTGGGTCTTATAACAGCTTCATTTTTCTTTATTTAGCATTGCGCTGTTTGTTTTATGCACTGGTATTCTTGGGAGGAAACCCGTTCCGTGTTATACGGCGTGGTCCCTTGATTTACCTAATGATTTAAAATAAAGATTAATAACTGTTTTAGTTCTCACACCAGTCACATGACTGACCTGGAGTTTATTGTTTTAACCTAAACTCTGGGTGCCCCTATTTTGACACGGGCAGCTAGTAGTTTTGGTTTTGCAGATTTATATTCACAGGATCCTGGTTTACAGCTGGAACGATATCCGGAAAGCTTTGTATCCGTATATCTCTTCTAGTTGTGTATTGTATTATTTTCCGCTGCTATGTATTTAAATGTAATTTAAATCTCTGATATTTCTGGGTAATATTCATTTATACTCTGTATATTCTTGTAATCTGATGCATTGTTGTAATATACAATGAAATGTTCTTCTGTATGCGTTCTGTTGTGGCTTGTTCTCAAACTATCCGACACTTTCCTTTACGGGGAAGTTACGGGTCGTCACAGATTCCTATATCGGATGTAGTAGCAGAGTACCTTCAGTTCATCCTGTTCCTGGATGACTTGTATGGATAGATGTATGGCAGAGTATTTCCAAAGGAATCGCGTACGTTGATTTTTACAAACGTATTTCTACTGGTGGCGGAGAAAGGCCTTTCTCTTAGCTTATCAACTAGAGTATTTTTGTGGATGTCAATTAGTGATATCTGGCGAATCTGCTAATGTGGCATTCAGAGTGAATGGTGAGCAGATGTTCCAGAAGATAATTTAAACCTCAAGCCTCATCAATTGGGAAATGACAAAAATCGGGCAGGCAGCATGGCTATGTGGGTCGCTCCCATTAGGGTGTATAATCACCTATCTAGAGAAATTCTATTTGCTTCTTTAATCTATTTTCGATGCTGTCCCTTTTCGAGAAACGGTGGGTAGCTCCCAACCGTTGGTGATATACATTCGATACACTCAATCGAAATGAGTGGTCGGTCATGTGTGGGCCGGGTTGTAAGACGTTCTTGTTGAACCTAGTGTATTCCCCTCTAGAGATACACTATCGGAAGGTGGTTCCATACCTTGTCATAGTTAGAAATCCAATCTCCAATAAAACCCGCGGTTTTGATTATATACTATATATGTGGAGCGTGAGATGCAAGCATTCTGCTAGATTGTTATTTACTTGTATTTAGACACTATTATAATATCAGAGAAATATATGATTTAAAAAATGTTTAGGTTATAGTAAGGTAAAAACCGTCCATGTTTATGTGTGGGTTGGTCTTACTACTATCCTTTTCTTTCAAAAGGATTTTGACTTTAAAATCAATACGGATGTTATATAAAATTAGCGAGTTTTCTCACCCTGATTCACCAGACTGATCCGACATTTGTAATGCTCGGGTTAGCCCGGGGTTTTAGGTTCAAGTTTGGATGATATGAATTTCAGGAAGACGTTCTAGAGGAGTTTAGACGTATGATATATATTTGTTCCGCTGTATGATGTATATGAGGACAGATTGATATAACTGTCCATATGTGTTGACTAGAAGTGTACTTTGATGATTGTATTTATTTCAAAGCTCTCAATAAGGATTTATTTCTGAATTATATTTTATTACACTGTGATGTGAGACTCTGATGTTCTTGTGTTCTTCTTCTTCTTTTTCTACTATTTTAATAATTCTTTCTTCCTTATCCCACCCTCTATTTTCTTTCTAATAATGGTTTGGTGTTCTCGGTGTTTAGAAGGTCAGCATGAGATACGATAAATGTATTTATGTCAATTTTCGGGGCTAAAAATCCTTGGTTCGTTATAGTGGTACCAGAGCTATTGGTCTAGTAATAACCTTGGCTCTGTGGTATAACTCGTTAGTGATAGGGATAGTAATACCCTAGATCGAGATTGAGTGTATATATATATGAGAGTGTAATTGTAAATTTTATATACAAATGTTTTGTACTGTGTTGTTTGATCGGTTCGAGTGTTGAGAAGCATTGAACTGGCAATGGATACAGTATTGGTTTAAAAAGAGGGTAAATGAAATAATTTTACTCGAAATATATTTTTGTATAGAAAAGTAATAATTTTATCAAATTATTGAGATATTAGTGTTTTTGGTTGATTTGAATGGAATTCATATTGGATTGGAAATTTGAATTGATACTTAACTTGGTTAAGTGAAATTAAATGAAATAGATTTGGAAATTGGAAATCTGATGAATAAATAATAATCAAATAGAAATCAATCGGATATTAACTGATTGATGTTCAGATATGGGAAACTAAAATAAAATATTAATATTGAATGTAAATTCAATTGATTTAGTTGTGTATTGGATGTTGATTGTGAATTGTTTGTTATTGGATGATAGTTTGTTTGAATGGAATAATCAACAATTTAATGGGGCTAAATGAATTATAAGCTAAAGAATAATTTTCGGTATAATTAAACTGGAATGAAACTGCATATGGATAGGAATTTATGATTTAACCTGGTAATTTATAATGAATGGGTGTTATCTGCTTGACTTTGGAATTGGTGTAGTTACACTTGTTGATTAGTGAAATATTACTTTAGAATTTCATATATTTATTACTTAAGTTCCAAATGGCTAGGAAGATTGACATTCGTTGAGTAAATCACATATACATTGAACAATTATGCTCAATAGCACTAATAAAAGGTACTTCTACGCGAATATGAAATTTTGGGATTTGATTTTTATTTTTCGACCGGGTGGGTCGATGTATATATATTATTTGTTCATGCGATATCGCCGATGTCACTCCGTACAGGGGAGACTCTGCCGAATTTATCCAAGAATTTAAAGTGTTAGAAAATTTTCGATATTTTTGAAAATATTTATTTATGATATTGAATTGGGTTTCAATTTAAAATAAATTGGATTTGGAAACATTGGAATCTATTTAATTATATCTTTCTAACGAATGTGAAAAACTGAGATTTCATAATATAAATTGTAAGTTATGTCCAGTTTAAAATTCAGAATAGTCATTATGGAATTTACATATATTTTAATATAATATATAACCCTTAAAAATAGCCATTTTGCAAACGATCTCCGTTTTCGACGTAACCATTTTTGCTGGATCAAGAATGCCAAATTATTGCTAGATTCCAATTTTCATAATTTTTGGAATTGATATGTGAACATGGTAAATTTAAACGTGTTTGGTAATTTTAGTTTGAATTTAATTGACTAGAAAATGACCATTTTTCAGACGATCTCCAAATTAGACAAAATTAGTTTTGTTCGGACCGTATCATCAAAACATAGCTAGATTTATTTATTTTTGGAATTTTTGGAGTCAGTAAGTGGCCCCAGTAAATTAAAATTTACGTTGAAATCAATTTTGAACGTTATATTAATTTATATGTTAATTTTGATGAAAACTGATCGAAACAGTCGAGTTGGCTTATGGAACATATCTCATTGTATCCGGAATGGGGGTATTTAGTTGGGGGCGGCAGTCGTTGGGTTTGATTTGAAGTTCGAATTAAAAATTAACTTTTTGCAATTAAATTAAATTAAATATATATTTTTATATAAGCCCCCCTTGTTTTTTCTCTCCCCGTCGTTCAGATCAAAAATTAAAAAAGAAAAAAAAACAAGAACTGCCCGTCGCCCCCTTCCAGGTCGCGTCACGCCGCCTCCGGCCAGCCACCACTGCGCCGCACCTCCCCCTCCAGCCATCCTCTTCCCCGCCGCCCCTCTTCTCTCTCTCCCCTCATGATTTGAGCCAAACCGCCCCAAACTGTAACAACCCGGAAAATCCGAGCCAATTTAAAATTTTTATTTTGGCAATTTTAGCGAATTTTGAATATTTAAAGCTAGTCGGTGAGAACTTCTCACTTCAAATCTTATTTTCTAGTTAAATTATATACTAGGATGCAGACGGTGTTTAGTAGCACCTGACACCCGTCGTCCACAGGCCATGGACGACTTGTATGCTTGTTTGATGTGTTGTGAAGTTTGTTTGTGATGTTGATGTGAAATGTGTTGAAATAAATTAATTATCGTTAAAAATATAATTTTAACGTGAATGTGAATAAATAAAATATTCATTTATAAACCGGACGGTTTGTTTATGTACACCTATTTGAAGGACATTGATTGGGACGATAAATTTTACACATCGCCCAACTGCACAAATAATATTCAGTGTTTGTGGATTGAAACCCCACACGGGTGTTGGGATGATATTTAGCGTACACTAATCCCAATTATTTAGTTGTATGTCGGTCAATTGGTCGACAGGCTGTGTAAGAGTTAATTATTTATATTTGATGCTTATGCAGTTGTGTGGTGCACTTTGGATGATGGTTGATTATTTATCGTTGCTATTATATACATGTGTTGTATGGAATCCATGTAATTAACATTATATGGTAATTGATTGGGCCTCATTCCAATTGGGAAAATAAAGGATACTATAAAATAAAGATTCATGTGTTGACAGTACTCATGTGTTGAGAATAGTCATGTGTTGAAAGAAATATCGATTCATGTGTTGAGTAAAATATTTTAACAATAAAATTTACATCTTTATCATATATAAAATTAGAAACTAACTGGACAATAGATAAGATGAGTGGTCTCCTGGATATTGATCTGATGTTGGTTTTGGCCTTCGGGGTTAATGCTTAGGGAATCATTCTCTTACTAATTTACGGTTGGAGTCTGATTAAAAATTAAACGATAGAAATCAAAATTTTATAAAATATATTACATAAAAAAATAGTCATGTGTTGACAGTACTCGTGTGTTGAGATTGGTCATGTGTTGAAAGAAATATAGATTCATGTGTTGAATAGAATAAATATTCATTTGTTGAATAGAATAACGAAGTTATTGAAATATATAAAGCCGTGTTGATTAAAGATGCGCTATTTTGACATGAACGATATTTAT
The DNA here is from genome assembly GCA_030737875.1 of Allium sativum. Lineage (NCBI taxonomy): Eukaryota > Viridiplantae > Streptophyta > Magnoliopsida > Asparagales > Amaryllidaceae > Allium > Allium sativum. Next base: position 436,568,249 of record CM060920.1, read on the forward strand.
ATCGATTATATTCGTTTTTATAATGAATACAGAAAAAGAAGTGATTTCAAAATATAACGTTTTGAAAATATTATCATTTGTATATCGATGATGTGGAATATTCAATTTTGATTCAAAATTGAATATGAAGTTGAAATCGTTTCGAAAACGAATTTAAAACGATTTATAAAATACGTTTTAAAAAGAAATCGACGAAATATATATATATATATATATATATTATAATGGCCTGAATAGAACGCGCCGTACTGCGGCAGTTCGTGAATTTTGACCATTGGCTTCGAATGGACATTACGGGAGATCCGACCATTGGATTCTCCTGAGACCAGAACCGTTGGGTTCGTATCGAAAAGAGCTTTCCAATGAATATTAGAAATTTTAAATCTAATGGATGGATTTGGAATTATGTCCAAATCAAATTTGGAAAAGGTCGCTGTAAGTGCAGTTCGATGGCCGTTGATGGAAATCGACTGTACGGGCCTTGATAAAATTATTAAAAATATTAATAATTTGTGTAAAATCATAATATATGAATTGGAAAGAACTGGGATGAAAAATTCCACATTTGAAAGGATAAAAATATATTTTTATCGAAATGACTAGTTTTGAACTAGAATTAAAACCAATTAATTTTTGAAATAAATGAATTGAATTTGAAAGGGGTTTTAAAAATAATCAGAATTTCCAATATACCAATTGGAATGGATTTGAATTGAAATTATCTTTGGAATATTTCGATGTTAGATTCGTGATTATATAGATATGGGTGTGGAAATTTGAAAGATATATTTATATCGTTGTTTCCAATACGATATTTGCCGTTCGTAGAATTTGATATTGAATATAAGCCGATATATTTTCTATTCAGAGCCTTGTATTTAATATCAAATGTGATTTGGATTTGTCGTGAATGGTGTCTTCATTAACATTGTTCTTGAACCCAGATGAGAAAAGATTAAATCTTTCTATTTAGATTTAATGAAGTGTACCAATTAAATAATTTTAATTGGAATTGAATTTGAATTGGTTTTTGGGTTTTATCGTGAGCGGTGTTTTGAATAACACCTGTTCTTTAACCAGATTAACAATAGAATGTGATTTTGGGTTTATCGTGAAACGTGTTTTAGGTGACATTGGTTCTTTAACCCAGTTAAAGACAGGATATTGATTTTTGAGAAGATTAAAACTAAGGGAAGTTTTAATGAATCTTTAATTAGATTGAAAAGATCGAGAATAGAGTATCACCAGTTTTGCTCCAAAGCGATAGTTAAATCTTTAACTAGATTTGAACGTGAAATGGTAATTAATTTTACCGATAACACTGTGGTGTTAGATATGGAGTATTACCAGTTTTGCTCCATGGGATAAATAGGTTGGGATTGGGAAATAAAATAAATAATTACTTCGGTGTAGTTCGCTAATTCCGACTAGTTTGGAAAACCTTAACATGGTTTGAAATGATATCCAAAGGAAGATTAAAGAATAAATTTAGAAGAATTTATCTTTGATAAAATTAATGGGTACCTTTCCCTAAGAATGTGAAATTTAGAAGCTAACTGTAGGTTAGCTAAGAAGGATGGTTTCCTGGGTTTAGATCTGATGTTGGTTTTGGCCTTCGGGGTTAATATTTGGGGAATTGTTCTCTTGCTAATTTACGGTTAGTGACTGATGAATTGGAATGAGGCGTATGTTGTGTTTGTGTAACATTTGTTTATTATATACGCGGGTTATTCAGAAAGGCCGGGTTTATACCCATTCTGAATAATCGATTCGACGATATGTCGAAGATGAAGACGGTGGTTGAAGATCGGAAGTCTTCACATCGTTTGGGAGATTACTAATGATCTTGATTGGGCTGTACACCCAAGAGGAGGGAATCAGTTGGTGATAGTCCAGACGTACTTGGAGATCGATAGATATGCGAGGAAAGTGCCTCCGGTTTTGTTCAAACCCAGAACGAACTTGTAAATGGACCGTGTGTCTGACATTGGATTTTATTCTGTGATTGATTGATCTCTATTAAATATACATATGTTTGGCGGCGGAGAATTTATTCTCTTGATAAACGCCCTTCTCTAAGAAGTACAGGCTCAGAGGTTGTATATCGATGAACATCAGTCGCATGGAGTGAATTGCCTGTGTGGCATGCCGAAGTGGCAGATGATCAAGGCTTTTGTTAAAAAGCAAAGTCTTATGGTTGATGATCAAAGCACGGCCTACGTGGCATGGCTTTGTGTATAACGTGAATTCGCGAGCCTCACACCTCGGTATGAGTCAAAAACGGGATGGTGACTGCAGGGAGAGCACGACGTTTCTTTCTAGCTATGGGTGGTGTCAGTGCTTAAACTGGCTGACATTTATATTATTTTTACCTATGTGGTTGTTGGAATGCGAGGCGCCTCGATTTTAGGTCTGTTAGGACCAGGAAACGTGTGTTCAGGAATAATTAATCCTCAAACGTAAGGGAGGACTAGCCCTGAAGATCCAGAGGCTACCCAGAGAGAGTAGTCCTGAGACATTTGCTAGAGTGTCTCGAAGCGGAGAGGAGCTTGCCCCTGGCCTCGGCTCATGATGGAAATCCAGTTTCCAATACGAGATATTTCGGTTTTATTTGTAGAGCCTAGTATGGCGACATAGTAGCATGGGATACTATGCCGTCTATGATTGATATTTATGATTGAAGTTGTTTTGACGCTTTATACTATAATAGTATCAAAATGATTTGTTTTAAACGTGCCAAGCATGTTTGGCTGTTATAAGGTAAAAACCCTATCCTCCGGCTTGCGTTTCATTGTGTGATGGGACCTGGGTCTTATAATAGCTTCATTTTTCGAAAAACCATTGCATTGTTTATTCTATGCACTGGTGTTCTTGGGAGGAAACCCGTTCCGTGTTATACAGCGTGGTCCCTTGAATTACTCTCTTTTAAAGTAAAGCTTTAATAACTATTTTAGTTCTCAGTCACATGACTGACCTGGAGTTTATTATTTTAACCTAAACTCTGGGTGCCCTTATTTTCGACACGGGCAGCTAGTAGTTTTGGTTTTGCAGATTTATATTCACAGGATCCTGATTTACAACTGGAACAATGCTCGGAAAGCTCTGTATCCGTGTATTACTTTCAGTTGTGTTTGTATTGTTTTTCCGCTGCCATGTAATTTATTATAATCTCTGATATTTATCGAATGTATTATATTCATTCATACTCTGTATATTCTCGTATTCTGATGGAATTGTTGTAATAAATAACGAAATGTTCTTTTGTTTGCGTTCCGATGTGTGTTGTTCTCAACGCCATCTGTGCTTTCCTTCACAGGGAAGTTCGGTGTAATAACCCGGAAAATGTGAACCAATTTAAAATTTTTAAAATTGGTTATTGTCAAAGAATTTAAACAATTAAAATAGCATATTTCAATAAAATAATGAATTGGGAGTAGTGAGGCAGTTTGAAAATTTGAATACAAACTTTATCTGACTGTACCGGGTGGAAAATATAACAGATTTTAGCAAAACCAAAAATATTTAAATCTGTCTATGAATACCTTTCTAACGAATCTGAAAAATTGAAGTTTCATAACAGGAATCAAAAGTTATGGCCAAATGAATTTTCAGAAAGGTCGCTATATAGAATATATAGCCCTTGAAAATAGATATTTTGCATACGACCTCGAAATTCGACGAAACCAATTTTGTTGGATCCAGGATGTCAAATTATTGCTAGGTTTCAAATTTCATAATTTTTGAAGCTAGTATGTGAGCGGGGCAAAAGAAAATGTGATGGGTCAATTTCTATTAAAATGGGTCGACCTGAAAATGGACATTTTGCATACGAGCTCAGAATTCGACGAAACTGGTTTTGTTGGGACCGTATCGTCAAAACAAAGCTATATTTATTTTTCTGGAATTTTTCGATTCAGTTTGTGGCCCTGGAAAATTGAAATGTACGTTCAAATTGAATATAAAATGTTTTATACTTTAATTTGAAAAATAACTGACTGTAACAGTCGAATTGGCCAACGAAACATATCCCATTATGTCCGGAATGGGGGTATTTAGCTAGGGGCAACTGTCGTTGGGTTGAAATTAGTGTACGTTGGCTAGAAAGGATATTATAGGAATTTAAAAATTTAATATAATAGAAAATATCTTCATTTCTCTCTCATCTGAAAAAGCTGGTCAACCCTCTCATGAACGAACGACGCAACCGCTCGAAACTTCCAAGCCTCATCGCCGCCGCCATAGGCAATTTCGCCACCGCCTCCAGTTGACTTTTCCGATCGCCTTCCTCCCCTCTTTCAATCAAACCAAGCCTCGACTGAAACCATCCCCTATTGACGTCGAATTTCACCCAGGAAGTTACCACCTTTGGAGCGCCGCCATTCATCCCTGGAGCCGCCGAGTTCGCTGCCACCACAAGCGCTGGGAAGCCTGCTCGAAGCTCTTCGACGTCGTAGCATCCGATCGAGAAGAAACAACACGGATTGTTCGAGAATTAAAAACCTAGTTTTGAAGGTTTTAAAAGTCATCTGCTTTGAAATTTCTGAATTGAAAATAACACTTTTAAGTGTTGCAAAAATTTGAAAAATCATATCTTTTTAGTGTGTTAACGAAATTCGATGAAAAGGAAACATCGGGACCGCAGGGAGGCTCTCTACCATCTAGCAGAAGCCGCGAATTTTTCTGATCTTCATACGATTTTTAGCACTTCAAAAACCAATGTGAGGAATCTAAACTAAATTGTGTGACTGGAATCGTGTTGTATAAATTATATAAGTGAAGTGTAAATTATATACGCATTGTATACCTCATATACATGTGTTGTATAAGTTATATTAGCGATGTATAAATTATACAATCGTTGTATGAAACATATAAGCTTTGAATTGTGATGAAATGCAAGTGAATTATAGAAATAGTATGTGTGTGTGTGTGTGTATATATATATATATATGTATATATATATATACTCCCCTCGTCCACAGACCATGGACGATATTTATTGCTTGTGATTGGCGTGAAATTATATAGTATGACGAATGGTTGGAAATAATTTTTTGTGGTTGATATTGTGGTTGAAAAATACCTTTGTGGTTGAAAAATACCCTCTTGTGGTTGAAACAAATTAGAATAGGATTGTGGAAATGAAAATAAAACATGCCGCCTGCGTGCGAACTAAATGCATGATCCCCATTGTCAAAAACCGCGAGGTTTTAAGGTAGAGTAAGGAGCCGTACTAGGGACGGTCCCGGTTTTAACCACCCTGTCGTTATGCTGCCGAAATTTTCTGAAATATTCATGTGTTAGAATAATTTTCATTTGTTGAAATTAATTACATATGTTGAAACCAATATTCATGTGTTGAATTAAAATTCATTCGTTGAGTTGAAATTCATGTGTTGAATATTATTCGAATTTTAAACAAATAGATTTAGCGATAAAAATCACATTTTTATATATATACAAACTATAGAGAATATTCATGGGTTGAATTGAAATTCATTCGTTGAGTTGAAATTCATGTGTTGAATATTATTCGAATTTTAAACAAATAGATTTAGCGATAAAAATCACATTTTTATATATATTTACAAACTATAGAGAATATTCATGTGTTGAATTGAAATTCATTCGTTGAATTGAAATTCATGTGTTGAATGTATCGTATTTTAAAATAAAATGAATAGACAATAAAAACTACATTTTTATTGTGAATATGAAGTGTTAAAAACATTCACGTGTTGAATAAATATTTTTGATGATAAAAATATTTCTTTTATCATGTATACGCTTTGATAAAAATACACACGTGTTGAAATAAATATTAGTTTGCTAGAAATGTTATTATTAGCTTTGTTCTGCATATATATACATGTGTCGAACAGGAAAATGGATTAGCTGTAGAGTAAAGAAATTATTTGCGTGCCCGACAAATAGGTAAGCCTTGATGAGTTGGCTGTACAATTTTATTTTTATATCAACTCCTGTGAATGCCATTGGATGCGGAGTGCTGGTTATTCTGTGTGAAATAATAAACATCGCCATAGGATAGTAACAATTAATTTTGAACTACACTACATGGCTTACTCCTTGACGATAGGCATACTTCATCATATTCCACATAAGCATTTGGAGCTTGTGTGACGAGGTGGGAGATTTACCATACAAGCGAGAGGCTTGTATGGCGATGATTATATACTACAGGTTGAACTGATGACTGATATGGACTATATAAAATATAACGATAAATTGCTAGATTAATAAAAAACCCACACGGGTCTGGAGTGGACAATAATCACGTCTCTCTAGTCATTAGATATGGCACATGGACTATTTATTCCCACACGGGACGAGGTGATGAGGATTTATCCTCTGGAGTAATTAAAAATACACGCTCCCTCAGGCTTGACAGGGTGACGAGAATTTATTCTCTGGAGTTATTATCTATACACGCTCCCCTGTAAACACCAAAATATATCACTATAAATATGTGGATGCTTTATAGGATTTATTAGGTACCTAACACGGCCCAATAAATTTCCAAACCCCTTCCCGTACAAAGGAGGTTATGGAGGAATTTTTCGAAATATTAAGGCGTTAGTGAAATATTTGAAGGGAAAACGATGTTGAAATAAATGAATGAACTATATTTGAAATAAAGGAATGAACTATATTTATATATATAAATAAAAATAGAATTGAAAGGAATCGAAGCCGTGCAGTTCATGTTTTGGAATCGTAATTTGAATCGATTAGTACGAGAAATCCGACCATCGGATTTTCCCGAAACCGCAACCGCTGGGCTCGCCTTGGTAATATCTTTCCAACAGCACCAACCTTGTAAAAATCCAACGGTTGGATTGTCTGGAATGTTTAATTCAAATATGAAGAAAAACAGCGCCAGAATCATTTATATTTATATATAAATATAATTAAATTAAATCGAATAACGACGCTGCAGTTCGAATTTTGAAACCGTAACTTCAAACGACTAGTGTGAAAGATCCGACCGTCGGATTTTCACGAAACCGAAACCGTTGGGTTCGCTTTGGGAATATCTTCCCAGTGGTATAGACTTTGTAGAAATCCAATGGTTAGATTTTCCGATACGTGTAAAACAAATTAGGGGAAAAACAGCGCCAGTGCCACAGCACGACCTGAAACGTCGTTTAATTAAATATGGCCATTTTTAAATAAATAAAAATGGCGAAAAATCTTTATAAAATATTGTCAGCAACATAGATTGAAAATAAACCAGTTTGGCTTGATCTGCTTGATATTTGATGGTTGTATGTGTTTGACACGAAAATTATACTAAAGAACTGAAATATGAATGTCGAATAATATAACCATGGAAAGAATTGATTTGAATTCTAATTATGTGAATTATTTGAAAAGGCCGAGCTAATCCTCATTTCAAATAATTGATCGAACGATTCGAATTGGAAAATACAAAGACGATTCAAGACCGACGATCTTCGTATCGGTTGGATGGGCGCTGCTGAGGTTCCGGATTGGAGTAGCTACCGTGAAGGAACGGAAGTAGTAGCCGTCTGAACGTATGTGTTGATTGTACGGATATACGAGGAATTTGACGCCTCCGGTTTCGTTCAGACCCAGAAAGGACTTGTAAATGGACTGTGTGTCTGACATTGGATTTTGTTCTATACTAATTGATCTCTGTTAAATATATATCTGTTTGGCAGCGGAGAATTTATTCTTTTTCTTAACGCCCTTCTCTGAGACGTACGAGCTCAGAGGTTATATATCGATAGAAATCAGTCGTATGGAGTGGAATGCCTATGTGGCATGCCAAGATGCTGTGATCAAGGCTTCTGTTGCAAAGCAAAGTCTTGTGTTTGATGATCAAAGCACGACCTACGTGGCCTGGCTTTGTGTATAGCATGGATTCGCGAGCCTCACCCCTCAGTATGAGTTAAAAATGGGATACAGACCGCTGGGAGAGCACGACGTTTCTTTCTAGCTATGGTGGTGTCAGTGACCTACCAGCCCTGACATTTATATCTACTTTTCACCTTTGTGGTTGTTGGAATGCGAGGCGCCTCGATTATAGGTCTGTAAGGACCGGAAAACGTGTGTTTAGGAATTTCCAATCCTCAAACGTAAGAGAGGACTGGCCCAGCCGATCCAGGGGTTACCCAGAGTGTGTAGTCCTGAGGCATTTGCTGGAGTGTCTCGAAGCGGAGAGGAGCTTGCCCCTTGCCTCGAATCATGACGGAAATCCAATTTCCAATACGAAATAACGGATTTGATTGTAGAACTAGTATGGCGACATAGTATATGGTAGCTATGCCACCTCTGATTGATATTTATGATGCTAATCGTTTTTGAAACATATATGCACTAATAATAATATCAAATGATTTTGCTTTACACGTGTTAAGCATATTTGGCCATTATGAGGTAAAACTCTGTCCTCCGGCTTGCGTTGCATTGGATGATGGGACTTGAGTCTTATAATGGCTTCATTCTTTTTAAAATCATTGCGCTGTTTTCAAAGAATTTACTTTGTTTTAAATGCACCAGCAATCACTGGAGTAAACCCGTTCCGCGAAAGTGGCGTGGTCCTATGATTTTCTAATTAATGTCATTTAAACTGTTAAGTAGATTTCTCATACTAGTCCCCATGACTGACTCGTTGTTTGTTTCACTTTGCAAACGCGGGTGCCCTTATATTCACACGGGCAGCCTAGTTCACAGGTGACAGGTTGTTTTTGGCTCAGCACTGTAGTATGGAGTGCACTTTTGGCTCATGGCGAGGCTGACTTCACCGAGATCACTTTGACATTTTCTGCCATTATTGTATTTATATTATGATTCCGCCACTGGCGATGCAGACTGTTTTACTTCCAGTACTTATTATCGTATGTATATGTACCGCCTTCGGTGATGTAAACTGATACCCTTATTATGTCTCACTGCATGTATATATTCCGCCTCTGGCGATGGTGACTGATCATTTCCCTTTTATTTACTAAGTTATATCCTACTTTGTGCTATTCTGATGTTGTTACATGTTATGAATCCGCTGTCATATCCATGTAAAATTATTCTATTTACTGTTTTGCTATTACCTGTACTCTGCTATGATGTTTGATGTGTTATATTCCAATGATTATCCTTAATACCGTCACATGGATTTTGGGATCGTCACAGTTGGTATCAGAGCTTTGGTTAACCTTAGTTCCGGAATCTAACACATTAAACACCTCGTCAGAATAGAATCAGTAGTGTTCTAAGGTGAGTAGCTCATTAGAGATAGGATTAGTGATGTCCTAGAATGAGCTAAGCTGATTAGCAAAACAATTTGATCAGTACATCATTACCTTTCCTTATGTTCCCCTGCTTTATCATATATGAAAGCTATCAATTCTGTGAGCTTGACTCTTTTCTTGCTTATACAGTACTCTATCTGATGGCTACACGAGCAGCAGCAGCCAGAGGTGGCCGTGGAGGCCGAGCAGGCATAGCAGGAGGACGGGGGAATATCCCCGTAGCTGAGGAGGGCCCTATTATACAGTCACCAGCACCCCAGGACTTTGAGCTAGACAGAGTAGCGAAGAGATATAGGAACCTGGGGGGAAAACCCTTTTCTGGGCTTGGTACGGTGACAGAGGCTATTGCTTGGTTGAAGACCTGTGAAAAGATTTTTGAGGGCATGGGATTGGGGACCAACAACAAAGCATGTATAGGTATTTGGCTCTTACAGGAGGAAGAAAAGTTGTGGTGGGATGCCATCACCCCAGAAGATGTGGCAGGTACTGTTAGGACCTGGGAGCAATTCAAGACCATGTTCAATGAGAAGTTTGTACCTGAGCAGGCCTTAGAGCGGATGCGAGAGCAGTTTGCTAATCTCCAGCATGGAGATCTCTCTATCCAAGATTACCTCAATAAATTCACTCAGCTGTCGCACTATGCTCCAGAGCTTATTATGACCAATAAAGCTAAGAACAAGAGGTTTATATTTGGGCTACGACGCAAGTACCATGACAGGGCCATGAGCAACATCAAACTCTCATTCTCAGAATTAGTAGAAATGGCCTGCAATTATGAAGATATGGATGAAAAAAACTCCAACCAAGACCGCGCCAAAAGCCAAGCTAGAAACAAGCGCAAAGCTTCAGCAGATCAGCCAGAGTCCAGCATTTCAGCGGCCGCTACTCAGCAATCTGGGAAGGTACCCAAAGGAAGCTGCTACAACTGCGGGAAGACCGGACATTTTTCTAATGTGTGCAAAGCCCCAAAGAAGCTAAAGGCAAATCCAGACCGCATCTCAGCCGAATGCTACAACTGCCATAAGAAAGGGCACTATAGCAGGAATTGTCCTCTGAAGCAGAATGCACAAGTGGCTCATGTGTATGACGGGGAGACCCCGCCAGCTATCACCGATGGATCAGGTAAACCCGACGTCTTGGGAGGTACCCTTACCATTAAAAATATTCCTGTTTCTGTACTTTTTGATACTGGTGCATCACGTAGCTTCATTTCTAGTAACATTGTTCACAAGTTAAAATTGAATTCAAGGAAGCTTAAAGAACCAATTAAAGTTCAAAACCCGATAGGAGGTTCTGTTAGTCTCAGTTCGTATTGTAGAGTGCCTGTCTCTTATTCTTGCTACAAGTTCTCTTTTAAAGTGATTGTCATGGACCTTTCCGAATTTGATGTTATACTGGGGCTGGACTGGTTGACAAAATATAAGGCCGAAGTTAGATGTGCCGAAAGAATCGTGAAAGTTAAAACAAAACTTGGGCATATCACTATACCATGTCACGGTTCTGATCCAAATACAGAAGAATTTTGGTCTTCTTTGGAAGTTACTCCCACTTCATTGGAAGAGATACCGGTCGTTAAAAACTATGCGGATGTGTTTGAAGAAGTAGAAAACTTACCGCCGCAAAGAGAAATTGAATTTAGAATAAATCTAATTCCTAACGCCCGACCAGTAGTACATCCAATTAGAAGAATGGCCCCGAAAGAAAAAGAAGAGTTGGGTAGCCAAACTCGAGAATTGCTTTGGAAAGGTCTGATCAGACCGAGCTTTTCAGCTTGGGGAGCAGTAGTAGTATTTGTCCCAAAATCAGACGGTACTCTAAGACTTTGTGTTGATTACCGAGATCTCAATAAACAGACACTGAAGAACAAGTATCCCTTGCCTCGTATAGACGATCTGTTAGATCAATTAAATGGGGCAACAGTATTCTCCAGAATGGACCCAGCTACAGGTTTCCACCAATTACGTATAGCCGAAGACTGTGTTCCTTTGACAGCCTTCGGGGGTCTCGATTTATTCTACGAATGGTTAGTAATGTCGTTCGGCTTGTGTAACGCTCCGGCATATTTCGTCGATCTTATGAACAGAGTGTTCCGTGGTGTATTGAATAAATTTGTTCTAGTCTTCATCGATGACATTTTAATCTACTCCAAGTCGGAAGGCGAGCATGCAAAGCATTTAGAACAAGTGTTGATAATTCTGAGGAGAAATGTCTTGAAAGCTAAATTTTCTAAGTGTGTCTTCTGGTAGGATGAAGTTAAGTTTCTAGGCCATGTCGTATCGAAGGAAGGGATTGTTGTAGATCCAAGCAAAATTACAGCGATTCAGAACTGGAAACAGCCTACTATCCCCACAGAAGTTCGAAGTTTCCTTGGATTGGCTAGTTACTATCGGAAATTCGTTCAAGATTTTTCAAAGATATCTGGTGTATTGACAAAGCTTACAAAGAAGCATGAGAAATTCAAATGGACTCCCGAATGTGAAGAAGCTTTCCAGGAGCTGAAACTGAGATTGACAACTGCTCTAGTATTGACAATTATAGAAGGCGACCAAGACTTGACTGTATGGACAGATGCTTCTATTAGAGGGCTTGGCGCAGTATTAATACAAAAGGGCCAAGTGGTCGCTTATGCCAGCCGTCAGCTGAAGCCGCATGAAAGAAACTATGCAATTCATGATCTTGAGTTATTAGCTATCGTGTTTGCTTTGAGAATCTGGAGGCATTACTTATTAGGAGAGAAGTTTGAGTTGTTTACCGATCATCAATCATTGAAGTATCTATTCACTCAGAAAGATCTAAACTTGAGACAACAACGTTGGTTAGAATTCCTTGCAGCTTATGATTTTGAGACTCTATACACTCCGGGGAAAGCCAATGTTGTCGCAGATGCACTCAGTAGGAAGAATGAAATCATCGCAAGCTTTATCATCACGTCTTCATTGATTGACAAGATTTTGGACCTTCAGAAATACAATGAATTTATTCAGAGAATCATTCAGAGAGTCAAGGGGGGTGAACCCACAAGTTTCCGACTCGATGACAATGGAGTTCTTAGATTAAAGGGCAGAATTTGCATCCCAAATCTTCCAGAGCTTCAAAGAGAAATACTTGATGAATGTCATAATTCCAAACTAAGCATCCATCCAGGGGTGAGCAAAATGTACAATGACCTCAAGCGCACATTCTGGTGGAGATCAATGAAACGGGATATTTCATTATATGTTAGCAGATGCTCCACTTGTCAGCTAGTTAAGAGTGATCAGCAGAAATTGGCTGGACTATTGCAACCATTAGAAATCCTAGGATGGAAGTGGGAGCAAATTTCGATGGACTTCATTGATGGCTTGCCTCGAACTAAGAAAGGAAATGAAAGTATATGGGTGATCGTGGATCGCTTCACGAAGACTGCCCATTTCATACCTGTCCGATCCAATAGAACGGCTCAAAGTTTAGCATAGATTTACTTCAAAGAAATAGTTAAACTACATGGAGCGCCGCTCAATATAGTCAGTGATAGAGATCCCCTATTTACTAGCAAATTCTGGGAAGCATTCCAGATAGAATTGGGAACCAAATTGAATCTAAGCACCGCTTATCACCCTCAGACAGACGGCCAAACTGAGCGGGTGAATAGAATTTTAGAAGATTTACTGCAGGCTTGCATTATTGATTTTGGCGCCTCATGGGAAGATCACTTACATTTAGCCGAATTCTCTTATAACAATAGCTATCAAGCAAGTTTGGGAATGTCTCCATTTGAAGCATTATACGGTTGACCGTGCAGATCTCCCGCATGTTGGGTAGAACCTGGCAACAGACTTGTGTTAGGGCCCGATATGATTCGGGAAGCATCAGATAAAGTCGATTTCATTAAGAAGCGATTGAAAACCGCACAGAGCCGATAGAAAAGTTATGCTGGTGCGAGAAGAAGAGATTTATCATTTGCCGTTGGCGACTATGTTTATTTAAGAGTTTCTCCGATGAGGGGAGTAATCAGATTTGGAAAAACTGGGAAGTTGGCACCGAGATTTATTGGTCCCTTTCCTATACTTGAACGGATTGGAACTCTGGCATATAGGGTTTCATTACCTGATTGGTTGCCTGGTGTACATGATGTGTTCTACGTGTCTCAACTCAGAAAACATGTGCATGATCCGGATCTTGTTGTAGAAGAAGCAGCACAACAGGACTTGGAAATAACTCCAGAATTAGCAGTCAGAAGAGAGCCATTAAAGATCGTTGGCAAGGAAACTAGAGAGCTAAGGAGCAAAAAGATTCATTTAGTTAAAGTGCAGTGGAGTAGTGATCCTAGGGACTGTACTTGGGATACTGAGGAAAGCATTAAACAAGCCTACCCCAAATGCAGCGTAGACATCTCTGACTAACTCCGGTGCAAGGTACCTTTACAATACTTTGCATTTACATTTTGTTTCCCACTTTGCTGCTATTTCTTTTTCGAGGACGAAAATTTTTAAGTGGAGGAGATTGTAATAACCTGGAAAATGTGAACCAATTTAAAAATTTTTAAAATTGGTTATTGTCAAAGAATTTGAACAATTGAAATAGCATATTTCAATAAAATAATGAATTGGGAATAGTGAGGCAGTTTGAAAATTTGAATACGAACTTTGACTGACTGTACCGGGTGGAAAATATAACACATTTTAGCGAAACCAAAAATATTTAAATCTTTCTATGAATACCTTTCTAACGAATCTGAAAAATCGAAGTTTCATAACAGGAATCAAAAGTTATGGCCAAATGAATTTTCAGAAAGGTCGCTATATAGAATATATAGCCCTTGAAAATAGATATTTTGCATACGACCTCGGAATTCGACGAAACCACTTTTGTTGGATCCGGGATGTCAAATTATTGCTAGGTTTCAAATTTCATAATTTTTGAAGCTAGTATGTGAGCGGGGCAAAAGAAGATGTGATTGGTCCATTTCTGTTAAAATGGGTCGACCTGAAAATGGACATTTTGCATACGAGCTCAGAATTCGACGAAGCTGGTTTTGTTGGGACCGTATCGTCAAAACAAAGCTAGATTTATTTTTTTGGAATTTTTCGATTCAGTTTGTGGCCCTGGAAAATTGAAATGTACGTTCAAATTGAATATAAAATGTTTTATACTTTAATTTGAAAAATAACTGACTGTAACAGTCGAATTGGCCAACGAAACATATCCCATTGTGTCCGGAATGGGGGCATTTAGCTGGGGGCGACTGTCGTTGGGTTGAAATTGGTGTACGTTGGCTAGAAAGGATATTATAGGAATTTAAAATTTTAATATAATAGAAAATATCTTCATTTCTCTCTCATTTGAAAAAGCTGGTCAACCCTCTCACGAACGAACGGCGCAACCGCTCGAAACTTCCAAGCCTCATTGCCGCCGCCACAGGCAATTTCGCCGCCGTCTCCAGTTGGCTTTTCCGATCGCCTTCCTCTCCTCTTTCAATCAAACCAAGCCTTGACTGAAACCATCCCCTATTGACGTCGAATTTCACCCAAGAAGTTACCACCTTTGGAGCGCCGCCGATCATCCCTGGAGCCGCCGAGTTCGCTGCCACCACAGGCGCTGGGAAGGCTGCTCGAAGCTCTTCGACGTCGTAGCATCCGATCGAGATGAAACAACACGGATTGTTCGAGAATTAAAAACCTAGTTTTGAAGGTTTTAAAAGTCATCTGCTTTGAAATTTCTGAATTGAAAATAACACTTTTAAGTGTTGCAAAACTTTGAAAAATCATAACTTTTTAGTGTGTCAACGAAATTCAATGAAACAGGAAACATCGGGACCGCAGGGAGGCTCTCTACCATCCAGTAGAAGCCGCGGATTTTTCTGATCTTCATACGATTTTTAGCACTTCAAAAACCAATGTGAAGAATCTAAACTAAATTGTGTGACTGGAATCGTGTTGTATAAATTATATAAGCGAAGTGTAAATTATATACGCATTGTATACCTCATGTACATGTGTTGTATAAGTTATATTAGCGATGTATAAATTATACAAGCGTTGTATGAAACATATAAGCTTTGAATTGTGATGAAATGCAAGTGAATTATAGAAATAATATATATATATACACACACTCCCCTCGTCCACAGACCATGGAAGATATTTATTGCTTGTGATTGGCGTGAAATTATATAGTATGACGAATGGTTGGAAATAATTGTTTGTGGTTGATATTGTGGTTGAAAAATACCTTTGTGGTTGAAAAATACCTTTGTGGTTGAAAAATACCCTCTTGTGGTTGAAACAAATTAGAATAGGATTGTGGAAATGAAAATAAAACATGCCGCCTGCGTGCGAACTAGATGCATGATCCCCATTGTCAAAAACCGCGAGGTTTTAAGGTAGAGCGAGGAGCCGTACTAGGGACAGTCCCGGTTTTAACTACCCTGCCGTTATGCTGCCGAAATTTTCTGAAATATTCATGTGTTAGAATAATTTTCATTTGTTGAAATTAATTACATATGTTGAAACCAATATTCATGTGTTGAATTGAAATTCATTCGTTGAGTTGAAATTCATGTGTTAAATATTATTCGAATTTTAAACAAATAGATTTAGCGATAAAAATCACATTCTTATATATATACAAACTATAGAGAATATTCATGTGTTGAATTGAAATTCATTCGTTGAGTTGAAATTCATGTGTTGAATATTATTCAAATTTTAAACAAATAGATTTAGCGATAAAAATCACATTTTTATATATATACAAATTATAGAGAATATTCATGTGTTGAATTGAAATTCATTCGTTGAATTGAAATTCATGTGTTGAATGTATCGTATTTTAAAATAAAATGAATAGACAATAAAAACTACATTTTTATTGTGAATCTGAAGTGTTAAAAATATTCACGTGTTGAATAAATATTTTTGATGATAAAAATATTTCTTTTATCATGTATACGCTTTGATAAAAATACACACGTGTTGAAATAAATATTAGTTTGCTAGAAATGTTATTATTAGCTTTGTTCTGCATATATATACATGTGTCGAACAGGAAAATGGATTAGCTGTAGAGTAAAGAAATTATTTGCGTGCCCAACAAATAGGTAAGCCTTGATGAGTTGGCTGCGCAATTTTATTTTTATATCAACTCCTGTGAATGCCATTGGATGCGGAGTGCTGGTTATTCTGTGTGAAATAATAAACATCGCCATAGGATAGTAACAATTAATTTTGAACTACACTACATGGCATACTCCTTGACGATAGGCATACTTCATCATATTCCACATAAGCATTTGGAGCTTGTGTGACGAGGTGCGAGATTTACCATACGAGCGAGAGGCTTGTATGGCGATGATTATATACTACAGGTTGAACTGATGACTGATATGGACTATATAAAATATAACGATAAATTTCCAGATTAATAAAAACCCCACACGGGTCTGGAGTTGACAATAATCACGTCTCTCTAGTCATTAGATACGACACATGGACTATTTATTCCCACACGGGACGAGGTGACGAGGATTTATCCTCTGGAGTAATTAAAAATACACGCTCCCTCAGGCTTGACAGGGTGACGAGAATTTGTTCTCTGGAGTTATTATCTATACACGCTCCCCTGTAAACACCAGAATATATCACTATAAATATGTGGATGCTTTATAGGATTTATTGGGTACCTAACACGACCCAATAAATTTCCAAACTCCTTCCCGTACAAAGGAGGTTATGGCGAAATTTTTCGAAATATTAAGGCGTTAGTGAAATATTTGAAGGGAAAACGATGTTGAAATAAATGAATGAACTATATTTGAAATAAAGGAATGAACTATATTTATATATATATATATATATATATATAAATAGAATTGAAAGGAATCGAAGCCGTGCAGTTCGTGTTTTGGAATCGTAATTTGAATCGATTAGTACGAGAAATCCGACCATCGGATTTTCCCGAAACCGCAACCGCTGGGCTCGCCTTGGAAATATCTTTCCAACGGCACCAACCTTGTAAAAATCCAACGGTTGGATTGTCTGAAATGTTTAATTCAAATCTAAAGAAAAACAACGCCCGAATCGTTTATATTTATATATAAATATAAATATAATTAAATTAAATCGAATAACGACGCTGCAATTCGAATTTTGAAACCGTAACTTCAAACGACTAGTGTGAAAGATCCGACTGTCAGATTTTCACGAAACCGGAACCGTTGGGTTCGCTTTGGGAATATCTTCCCAGTGGTATAGACTTTGTAGAAACCCAATGGTTAGATTTTCCGATACGTGTAAAACAAATTAGCGGGAAAATAGCGCTAGTGCCACGGCACGGCCTGAAACGTCGTTTAATTAAATATGGCCATTTTTAAATAAATAAAAATGGCGAAAAATCGTTATAAAATATTGTCAGCAACATAGATTGGAAATAAACCAGTTTGGCTTGATCTGCTTGATATTTGATGGTTGTATGTGTTTGACACGAAAATTATACTAAAGAACTGAAATATGAATGTCGAATAATATAACCATGGAAAGAATTGATTTGAATTCTAATTACGTGAATTATTTGAAAAGGCCGAGCTAACCCTCATTTCAAATAATTGATCGAACGATTCGAATTGGAAAATACAAATACGATTCAAGACCGACGATCTTCGTATCGGTTGGATGGGCGCTGCTGAGGTTCCGGATTGGAGTAGCTACCGTGAAGGAACGGAAGTATTAGCCGTCTGAACGTATGTGTTGATTGTACGGATATACGAGGAATTTGACGCCTCCGGTTTCGTTCAGACCCAGAACGGACTTGTAAATGGACTGTGTGTCTGACATTGGATTTTGTTCTATACTGATTGATCTCTGTTAAATATATATCTGTTTGGCGGCGGAGAATTTATTCTTTTGCTTAACGCCCTTCTCTGAGACGTACGAGCTCAGAGGTTATAAATCGATAGAAATCAGTCGTATGGAGTGGATTGCCTATGTGGCATGCCAAGATGCTGTGATCAAGGCTTTTGTTGCAAAGCAAAGTCTTGTGTTTGATGATCAAAGCACGGCCTACGTGGCCTGGCTTTGTGTATAGCGTGGATTCGTGAGCCTCACCCCTCGGTATGAGTTAAAAACGAGATACGGACCGCTGGGAGAGCACGACGTTTCTTTCTAGCTATGGTGGTGTCAGTGACCTACCAGCCCTGACATTTATATCTACTTTTCATCTTTGTGGTTGTTGGAATGCGAGGCGCCTCGATTATAGGTCTGTAAGGACCGGGAAACGTGTGTTTAGGAATTGCCAATCCTCAAACGTAAGAGAGGACCGGCCCAGCCGATCCAGGGGTTACCCAGTGTGTGTAGTCCTGAGGCATTTGCTAGAGTGTCTCGAAGCGGAGAGGAGCTTGCCCCTTGCCTCGACTCATGACGAAAATCCAATTTCCAATACGAAATAACGGATTTGATTGTAGAACTAGTATGGCGACATAGTATATGGTAGTTATGCCACCTATGATTGATATTTATGATGCTAATCGTTTCTGAAACATATATGCACTAGTAATAATATCAAATGATTTTGCTTTACACGTATTAAGCATATTTGGCCATTATAAGGTAAAACTCTATCCTTCGGCTTGCGTTGCATTGTATGATGGGACTTGAGTCTTATAATGGCTTCATTCTTTTTAAAAGCATTGCGTTGTTTTCAAAGAATTTATTTTGTTTTAAATGCACCAGCAATCACTGGAGTAAACCCGTTCCGCGAAAGTGGCGTGGTCCTATGATTTGATAATTAATGTCGTTTAAACTATTAAGTAGATTTCTCATACCAGTCCCCATGACTGACTCGTTGTTTGTTTCACTTTGCAAACGCAGGTGCCCTTATTTTCACACGGGCAGCCTAGTTCATAGGTGACAGGTTGTTTTTGGCTCAGCACTGTAGTATGGAGTGCACTTTTGGCTCATGGCGAGGCTGGATTCACCGAGATGACTTTGACATTTTCCGCCATTATTGTATTTATATTATGATTCCACCACTGGCGATGCAGACTGTTTTACTTCCAGTACTTATTATAATATGTATATGTACCGCCTTCGGCGATGTAGACTGATACCCTTATTATGTCTCACTGCATGTATATATTCCACCTCCGGCGATGGTGACTGATCATTTCCCTTTTATTTACTAAGTTATATCCTACGTTGTGCTATTCTGATGTTGTTACATGTTATGAATCCACTGTCATACCCATGTAAAATTATTCTATTTACTGTTTTGCTATTACCTGTACTCTGCTATGATGTTTGATGTGTTATATTCCAATGATTATCCTTCATACCATCACATGGATTTTGGGATCGTCACATTCGGGTCGTGTCAGTTTGGTATCAGAGCTTTGGTTTACAGAGCTCGAGAAAAATACACATTAGAACCAAACGAAAGAATTCATCAGATATTGGATTAGTAATATCAAATTAGAATGACTCGTTAGAGATGGAATCAGTAGTGTCCTAGAACGAGTGTAAAGAGTGAAATTTTTTGAAACAAAAATTGGAAACAAACTTTGTTTTGAAAATGAAATTCAAGTATACGTATTTGAATACTTTATTTATATTGATTTTGGACAATCTAGTATATTAAGATTTTGCATATATGCGTCATGAACGTATATTCGAAGTTTTAATATACTACATAGATATAGAATCACATTCTAGTCGCCCGGGGATGGTTCTGATGATCGCTATAGTACGTACATCATCAGAATTTATATTCGAGTTTCGAAAGTGTGATATCTATATATTTCCATTAGACTGATATGAGAACCAAAATTAGATGGGATTATTTGTTGTGATTGGCATCAAAAACATGATTTTTTGTATATATATATCAAATTATGAATTTGAAACGATAATCCACTAATTGATTGATGGTTGTGTTGTTTGATTATTGATTTGAAATTTTGAACCATTTAGCCTAATTGAACCAAATAGTGAACTGTATTGAAAATTTATCGCATTTGTATGCATATACATGTACTTACATTGAACATGTCATTGCAAGGAGGCTAGAGAAGAGGAATAAAATTGTTTGCCCGACAAATAGGTACATATTTATTGTATTTCTTGGGTTTTGGATGATTTTATGAGCCGATTGGCTAGCCGCTTGGCTAGCCGCTTGGCTAGCCGCTTGGCTAGCCGCTTGGCTTTTTCTTTTTCTTTTGGATTGAAGAAGGCCATGAGAGGCTATATGAAATATCCCGAAGTCCCCAGTGCAGGGGAGGTTATGGCGAAGTTTTTCGGAAATTTAGGGTGTTAGCCAAATTTTTGAAAAATTTGAAAAGTTTTAGAAACCGAAAAGTTGAAGAACTTAAGCCATAATGAAAATAATGAAAGTTGAGTTGATTTGTAAAACAACTTTCAGCTTCGTTCCTTTTCGGGGACGAAAAGTTTTAAGTGGCAGAGATTGTAACAACCGGGAAAATCCGAGGCAATTTAAAATTTTTATTTTGGCAATTTTAGAGAATATTGAATATTTAAAATGGATTATTATAAATAATATTGACGAGAAATTTACTTTGAATAGAAATAGAACGTATATATTTATATAGATCGTCGTTAGAATATAAATATTTTATTTTAATTATAAAAGGAATTGAAAATGGCGCTGTAGTTCGATAATTCGATTTCGAATTTCAAATGACTGTACAGGATTCAAAATAAACCGTATTTTAACGAAACCAAAAATATTAGAATCTAATTGTGAATATCTTTCCAACGAATCCGAAAAATTGAAACTTCATAGCGGGAACCAAATGATACGTCCAGTTGAAAATTCAGAATAGCCGCTATGGAATTCTAGCCCTTGAAAATAGCCATTTTGCAAACAACCTCGGTTTTCGATGAAACCTCTTTTGTTGGATCCGTGATGTCAAGATATTGCTAGGTTTCAAAATTCGTAATTTTTCGAATCAATATGTGAGCGTGGCAAAGGAAAACGCGTTTGACCAGTTTAAGTTGATTTTAATCGACTGGAAAATGGCCATTTTTCAAACGGTCTCGGAATTTGACGAAATTGGTTTTGTTAGGACCGTATCGTCAATGCGAAGCTAGAAAATATTTTTCAGGAATTTTTGTAGTTAGTATGTGGCCCCGGTAAATTGAAATGTGCGTTCGAATTCAATATATAGAGTTATATTTTGATTTTGACGAAAACTGATCGAAACGATCGAACCAGACTGCTATACATATCCCATAGGGTACGGAATGGGGGTAATTAGCTATGAATGACAGTCGGTGGGTTTGATTTTGAGTCAAAATAATAAGGTACCTTTTTGAAATAATTAATAATTAAATAATATATAATAAAAATTCTCTCTCCTCTCCCTTATTCCCTCTCAGCCCCCCCTCGTTCTTCATTCAGAAAAAAAGAGATAAAAAAAGAAAGGAGTAAGCGCCTCCGATCATAGGAGCTCGACGCCCCCCCTTCTGGCGCCGCCGCGCCTCAAAGCCGGCTGACCCCCCTCCTCCGCCTGCACCGCTACACCCTCACGCGCCTTCAGCCTCCCAACCACTGATGCCCTAACCCCCAAACGTCCACCCATCGACGCCGCGCCGCCCTATCGCTCCCCCCCACGCCGACGATCCTCCCCCTCAGCCCCTACTTCGATCACCTCAGCTGTTATGGACCCCTTTGCCTCTAAAAATCGAATTTTCACTGTGAGTTTTTATTTATGGTCTATTTAAATTAGTAAATTTCTGATTTTGTTTTTATATAAATAACATTGGCATTAAAGATATAATTTTTATAATTTAAATGAATTTATAAAGTTATGATTTTTATTATATAATAAAAATATGATTTTTATTATGTATGTAGCGCTATAAAAGAATGATTTTTATACATGTATTGGCAATGTAAAATGATGATTTTTATAATACAAAGACGAGATTTTTAATTAGAAAAAATCATAGTATAGAAAGAATAAAAATACGAATTTTATTTTATATAGATAGTAAAATTTGATCATTATTTATATAGTGTAATAAAATTCTGATTTTTATTATATGTATGTTGAAGTAAAAATGTGATTTTTATAGCGATAATATAAAAATTCGATCTTTATATTAGAAGTAGATATATAAAATATATTTTTTATATAGAGAATAGCGTGATAAAAATATAATCTTTATTATATGAACATTGTTGTAAAAATAGAATTTTTATCTATATAGTAGTGGTGTAAAAATAGATTTTTTATCTATATAGTAGCGGCATAAAAATGTGATTTTTATATACATAGCAACAATATAAAAATGTGATTTTTATATGTGTAGTGGCTACGGACGACTATAGTGACAAAAGGCGAGCGCGACGAATATTTCTACATATGAGGAGTCGTGGCGTTTGGTTTAGCTAGTCGGTGAGAACTTCTCACTTTAAATCTTGTTTTCTAGTTAAATTATATACTAGGATGCAGACGGTGTTTAGTAGCACCCGGCACTCGTCGTCCACAGACCATGGATGACTTGTATGCTTGTTTGATGTGTTGTAAAGTTTGTTTGTGATGTTGATGTGAAATGTGTTGAAATAAATTAATTATCGTTAAAAATATAATTTTAACGTGAATGTGAATAAATAAAATATTCATTTACAAACCAGATGGTTTGTTTATGTACACCTATCTGAAGGACATTGATTGGGACGATAAATTTTACACATCGCCCAATTGCACAAATAATATTCAGTGTTTGTGGATTGAAACCCCACACGGGTATTGGGATGATATTTGACGTACACTAATCCCAATTATTTAGTTGTATGTTGATCAATTGGTCGACAGACTGTGTAAGCGTTAATTATTTATTTTTGATGCTTATGCAGTTGTGTGGTGGACTTTGGATGATGGTTGATTATTTATCGTTGCTATTATATACATGTGTTGTATGGAATACATGTAATTAACACTATATGGTAATTGATTGGGCCTCATTCCAATTGGGAAAATAAAGAATATTATAAAATAAAGATTCATGTGTTGACAGTACTCATGTGTTGAGAATAGTCATGTGTTGAAAGAAATATCGATTCATGTGTTGAGCAAAATATTTCAACAATAAAATTTACATTTTATCATATATAAAATTAGAAACTAACTGGAAAGTAGATAAGATGAGTGGTCTCCAGGGTATTGATCTGATGTTGGTTTCGGCCTTCGGGGTTAATGCTTAGGGAATCGTTCTCTTACTAATTTACGGTTGGAGTTTGATTAAAAATTAAACAATAGAAATCAAAATTTTATAAAATATATTACATAACAAAAATAGTCATGTGTTGACAATACTCATGTGTTGAGATTAGTCATGTGTTGAAAGAAATATAGATTCATGTGTTGAATAGAATAAATATTCATTTGTTGAATAGAATAACGAAGTTATTGAAATATATAAAGCCGTGTTGATTAGAGATGCACTATTTTGACACGAACGATATTTATATCGATTATATTCGTTTTTATAATGAATATAGAAAAGGAAGTGATTTCAAAATATAACGTTTTGAAAATATTATCATTTGTATATCGATGATGTGGAATATTCAATTTTGATTCGAAATTGAATATGAAGTTGAAATCGTTTCGATATCGAATTTAAAACGATTTATAAAATACATTTTAAAAGGAAATCGACGATATATACATATATTATAATGGCCTGAATAGAACGCGCCGCGCTGCGGTAGTTCGTGAATTTCGGCCATTGGCTTCAAATGGACATTACGGGAGATCCGACCATCAGATTCTCCTGAAACCGGAACCGTTTGGGTTCGTATCGAAAAGAGCTTTCCAATGAATATTAGAAATTTGAAATCTAACGGTTGGATTTGGAATTATATGCAAATCAAATTTGGAAAAGATCGCTGTAAGTGCAGTTCGATGGCCGTTGATGGAAATCGACTGTACGGGCCTTGATAAAATTATTAAAAAAAATTAATAATTTGTGTAAAATCATAATATATGAATTGGAAAGAACTAGGATGAAAAATTCCACATTTGAAAGGATAAAAATATATTTTTATCGAAATGACTAGTTTTGAACTAGAATTAAAACCAATTTATTTTTGAAATAAATGAATTGAATTTGAAAGGGGTTTAAAAACTAATTAGAATTTTCAATATACGAATTGGAATGGATTTGAATCGAAATTATCTTCGGAATATTTCGATGTTGGATTTCGTGATTATACAGATATGGGTGTGGAAATTTGAAAGATATATTTATATCGTTATTTCCAATACGCACAACACCAGAAAAGGGTGTTTGTAACAGTTATTACCGTTGTAAATATACTTTGTAACAGTTATAACCGTTACTACAACATATGTGACAAACTGTTGTCACGAATATTGTAACGGTTATAACCGTTATATAAGGTGTATATTGCAACAGTTATAATTGTTACAAAACTATGATTTTATCACATTTATAACCGTTTGTACTGAAACAGTTATAACATTTATAACCGTTATAATATTTATTTTTACCACGCTATTTACTGTTACAAAAATTAAATATGTAACAGTTATTATTGTTAGTATGTAAAATTGACTACTTAATACAATAAATTTAATAACATTAATAACTGTTACAAACTTGAATATTATAACAGACCTGTTGTAGATGATTCCTAATTCCATTAAACAAATAACAATCATAATATACTACGACTAATTTCTTAAAGCTTCTACCAATAAGAATATATAACATATAATATAACAATATCCCAAATCACATACAACATATCACAATTTACATGGTAAAGCAAATTCCATTTTGACAAACATCAAGCTATCACATCATGGAATAGTTGAGTTGGATTTATTACAAAACCATCAAATCAGTACTAAGTAAATTTATACAATCACTAAAATATTAGTCATCTCACCATTTATTCTATACAACAGGAATTTTCATCATTTCAATTATTTTTCAACACGTAAAAGGTAAACAATTTCTAGCTTTTATCTTTTGTTCTTCTTGTGCCTAAGGGAAGCTGCAGGTACAGCTGCATCAATTGGAACAAGAACTGATGAGTAACATACCCACAAGCAATGCATATATTTTCTTAACTGACTTGCATACTCTCCGAAGAAGAGAATTTCCTGAAATGTGATAACAAGCAGCAATATCTGAACAAGTGATTAAGTACTGTTTATCTGTGTAATAATCATTGGTGCAAATTTTATAATCAGTATCTTAAACCTTGCAGTTGAAAAGGTAGTTTTCTATGAACTCATGGTGGCAGCAGATGAGTCCCATTTTCTAAAGTAAATCACTGATATTTTTGTGATCTTTGTTCCTTCATATGTTCTAAAGTAGATCAACTTCTATTTATTTTACTAGGTGCTAATATATCATCAAGGACAAAACTTAAAAATATATTTTGTGTTTTTGCCTAACATGTTGTAGAACTTTTGGAAAGTTATAGTTACATATATTACGTGGTTACGAATCATTCTGGTTACCAGCAATTGATTATTGATGTTATAAAATCCTGAATTTCGAACAATAATGTTTGTTGCCTTATATACATTAATATTTACTATAGTATTAGTATTTGTTCCTTAAAAAACTTTGTTTAACCTATTTAATTATGAACTTTAGTTAATTATTGTTATTGTATTATACATTGTTGATTTTTTTTATCAAACTTATTTTGTTATTATAAACCTCTTAACTCTTAAGAAACTTAGTTAGCTTAGTTAAATGTTTGTGATACTCAACTAATTTTTATAACTTATTTATTCTTTAAAAAACTTAGTTATTTTCTATAAAACTTAGTTAATTCATTTTTTTTCATAAAGTTAATTTATTTTTCTTCATTTTGTTATCGTAAACTTAGCTCAGTTATATCAAATTTAGTTTGCTATTGTTATTATAAATACATAAATGTACTAAAGTTTAAAGCTTAGGTACCATAGTTAAATTTTCAAAATACTTATTTGTTTTTATAGAAATAAGTTAATTTTTATGAAACTTAGTTAACTTGTTCAATATTTTTTTAAAATAATTAATTTATTTTTAGTACCATTATTATTATTATTATATCATTAGTATTATTATAAACCTAGCTAAATACATTAATATTTTTTTATGGTTATATTTTGTGAAAATTTGGATTCTTTTTTATTTATTCTGAATAATGAAATTGACATCATATTAGAGAGAGTAGATATACAAAATCAAATTTTGTTTTTAGATTATATATTTCAATAAAATATTTTACCACTTCTCTATGCACCTCTCCTCCTCCATCGTATTCATCATATGTAACGATAAATTAATTCATTTACTACTTTTGTTTGAGCGGCAGAAACATGTTTCCTAATACTGATGAATATCTACATGTCTGGTGTGAAGATATAGCACACACGTGTATTATTACTGTAAAACAACTGGGATAGTGGTTTACCTGAAGATTTAGCACAAGAGTAGGAGCTACTTTGAAGAAATAAATTATTATTTCCACCTAGAAAAATAAAGAGACCCATATTAACTGACGTTCTTTATGCAGAACAAATCAGTTTTTATTTAAGAAGGAAATAAATCATTGTCATTTTACTTGAATATCATTGAGCATCATGAAACAAGTAGTAATTAAGAGAAATAATACACATACCAAATAAGCATCTGAAATGAACAATATGCTCCCTTGATTGACAATATGTGATATCATGCGAAGAACCACAAACAAAAGCTCTTGACAGTATCCATGCAAAAAAAAAAATTACATTAATCAGCAATATATTAGGTTTTGTCACTAACCCATATGGAAAAATTAATGTATAAAAGGAGTAGATAAGCTATAAAATGACAAAAACTTGTGACTTTGCAGTAAAAATCTAATGTAGTTTTTGCCATTTCAACATTTTTACATGACAAACTAAAGCTTACAGTAAATATGAAATCTCTTCCAAATATAATCTCTTCCAGTGTCCCACTTCAATGGGATCTTATAATTTCTTGGAAGTAAAACCTTATTAGGAAACACTTGAAATCTTTGAATGTGGTTTTGAACTGAGCTTGCTCGGTTTTTGTAAATGAGTTTACCTTGGTTCTACAATTGAGAGCTAGCTCAATTTGAGAACTGAGCTAAACTCTACTTGAGAATCAAGCTTGCTTAGTTTGAACTTCATACTTTTTCGCTCACTTCTAAAATAAAAAAATACGAATTTGTACCAAGAACCATTGGTTTATATTTTAGGCAACATCAAAAAATCCAAGTGTGCAGGTTTTCAGAGGAAAGAAAAGCATAAATCTTAACATAAAAGATAGCTTTTTAGTAAATTGTTAAAAACTAATAAGCAAGATGAGAATAAGAATACCTCATGCTTAAGATGCAATTAGATGTACGTTATTATGATTAATGAGTGTAAGACCATAAACTAGAAAATAAATCCCCAGGTCTAAGTGGCTTGGATAGAGCCGGACATGTAATCATAAGTGAGTTTTATTGCAGCATTTGACAATGGATGCAGATCAAAAGGATGTCTACCATGTACCAGCAAATGCCCCCTAACAAAATCAACCAAAATACCCGAAGTAGAAAATAATTTATTTTAGTGGGAGAATTATTTTGTCTCTATACCTGAAGTAACCAACAAAATGGCAGTCAATGATTTTTGTCAGTTCGAACTTCATTCCACTTCTCCAGATTGAAGATAACAAAGTGTATTTTCAAGAAAGAAAAATGAAGAAAAGAAGAAGAAAAATCAATCGTAAACTTTTCAAGGCTAAATATGGTTTTGACAACAATTCACATGCCAACAAGTATTCAACATGAATATATAATGCATGAACAAAAATCTGGAATAACAATGTGCTAGGTGGATCACCATGAAATAAGTACAATGCTCGGCATGAAGAGAAAAGTGCCATATGTTAAAATAGAAAGAACCTTGACTGTATCAATTTCAACCTTTAAATGAAGCATTTTGCACTTTTAATTTGTTCTCAATCTCGAAAGTCAAGACTTTATGCAATCTTGACTCGTTTCCCTTAACCAGTTTTGAAATTTAGACCTCCACTTTGAGATATTAATCCTCAACGCTTATAATTTAAGATATTTTCTCCTTAGTGCTCTAATAAACTATAATATTTATGCAGATAACTATGTACTTATAAGTGCAAAGAATATGACCAAATACATAACCAATTACCTGATAAGTACAGGACTCTTTAAGAATCCTATGCCACAACATGAGCTTAAAATAAAGATGTCCTAGTACGAATAACCCAATACCATGTCTACATCTAATATAGGAATTTCAACATTATAGAAACTACACAACATTCAACCTTTGAGTCCATTAAACCCCTACCTATATATCTTTAGTAGCTATCATAACAATTCTAAAATATGGAAACTTGAGCCATTGAACCTAAACAAAACTTATACTGTAAATCATAAACTATGAGGAATCAAATATTAAGCCCCACCCAATCAGTAGATTTATTGTAGTGGCATAAATCTAAATTAGCTTAATTAGTAATGAAGACTTTTTTAGTTTTATAAATCTGAACTCCGAACTCATTAAGTAAGAAATGTACTTTTTTCCATTACCAGTGGATGCCACAACAATAGTTGAAACTTCAATGAATGGAAGACCATGAAAGCATTGTTGACAATGGTTGATTCTCGCCCCTACCTGTTTAGAAACATAGCAAATGGTTAGCTAACCAACCACACATTTTAAGGTTAGAAACAAACGGGGACATGTTTCATATGAAATAAAGATTACAATTTTCATCGGAATAAGAAAATGAAACGAATCTTACAATTTACAGTGTGTTTTAGACAATTGGATGTAGTAACATTGTCCCAGATTTGATAATTTAGGTGAATTCAGTAGTATTAAAACTTGGATATGACAGTTAGATTATGTTATTGTTTTGCTACTGCTATTAAACTTATTTTTACCATCATAATTCATTATACATGTAGGTAGGGGTTATTATTTAAATGTGCACGTAAGTTTAGAATTGAAACTAAGTTACAGAATTGATATTGTGTATAGCGGACTAAGGATGGAAATCTTTATGTTATACTATTCTTAAATGTAAAACTATACAGCTGTCTGATGGATGAACAGTCTATATCCTTAGACAGATGTTATATTTCATTGACTCATGCTATCTGAAACAATTCTCTTTTAATTTTCTACGTTAATATTTTAAGATAAGGGTAGGATTATTACTATTTCTTGATAAAATTATCATTTAGTTATATGATGTATTATTCCTTAGATCTGTAATATTAAATGACATTATGTGTAAGCCTTGCATCGAATGAAAACGGAGCTGAAATCAGTAACAAAAAAATATCCACATTAGTATCCTCTATTAGTAAAAAGTTAAAATCCATATCTGCATCTGTTAATATATAGATACTTCTAAATATTTGAGTATAACACCTGTATCCAAAAAAATAAAGCATTTACGAATTTACTTGAAAAATAACTGATCTAAACACAGCATAGTTAGGACAAAGAAATGCTAAGCAATTAAAAACGCAGGTTCAACAAATAGGCAAGTAAGTATGTGGCCCTGATTTAACACTTCCGAAGCAATATATATATATATATATATATATATATGCCATGTTGAAATAAGTCCCACATCGGGGAATTTATAAAATAATTCCTGTATAAACATTAAGAGTTCACCCTTCACATTGCCAATTGGTTTTGTGATAATTCGGGGTTCTCTAACATGGTATCAGAGCACTGATCCAAAAACTCTTCTTCATGATCTGCCCCACGTCACCCAAAAAGATCCATGTGTTAGGCTAAAGATACGCCACACGTGCGGGGACGTGTTGGAATTGTCCTGCATCGGGAATTTGTCTACCTAATCTCCCTTAATATATGAGGAGTTCCCCCTTCACATTGCCAATTGGTTTTGTGATAACTTGGGGTTCTCTAACATGGTATCAGAGCAGGTTTAATTCGTGCGCACAATGCCACACTTATCCACGTCACCCAATATAAAAGGTCCACGTGTTAGGCTCATGATATGCCACACGTGCGGGGGCGTGTTGAAATAAGTCCCACATCGGGGAATTTATAAAATAATTCTTGTATAAACATTAAGAGTTCACCCTTCACATTGCCAGTTGGTTTTGTGATAATTCGGGGTTCTCTAACATGCCAAAAGATTTAGGGAAACCAGAACAAAACAGCCTTTGTGGACAGAATACTTACTATAACCAATGCAGTAAACCAAGAGCCCTTCCTCAGATTCAAATGCTAAGCTGTGAGCAAATGTTGGGGGAGGATGTCCTGTTAGCATTGAATTAAATTATATGTATATATACTATATATATATATATTGTAAGATGAATATTCGTTATGTGTTACATAAGAATGAATAATATATCATCAAACTAGGCTTTGTATGCTTCTGAGTATCTTTCAACCTTGGATGGATGAATACAAATCTAATGCCTAGAAAAAACTTTAAAAGCTATTAAAGCAACAGTACATGTGATTATTCGAAACAGATGAATAAAGTTAACTTTCAAATATTTGATATTTAATGCACTTTTATCAACATATAGGTAGTTATTATAAGCCATGTACATACATATAGCCACTTACGAATACCGCTAACTACTCAAAACGAAAAAGAAATAATTGCAAAATTAGTGCATTCAAACCATAATAGTCTTATATTTAAGTATATTTATTATCAAATTGAGTATAGACTCATATTCGGCTACAGTAAAGAGACTTAAATACTATAATTCAGTATAGAACAATTCAGTTATCAAGATAAGTGATTCAAATCTAAGTACAGTAGGCTAAAAGAAGCCTACAAAAAAACTTCATATGTTTATATTTATTTATTTCTATTTTTACTTTATATGTTCTAGGAAAACACATGATCACTTTCCATATATTTGAAATTCATTAAACTTTTTACCAACTTGTATGTTGTTCTTGATTGCCCTACATACACATGGTCGTAGTTGGAGTATGCTAACAATTCATAATGGTATAATTGCAGAATCAATGCATTCATACCGTATTCATCCTATATTTAAGTAAACTTGCAATCAAATTTATTTTATAGATCCATGTTTCCCGATAGATTTTGACGCCAAAGACATAGTTTCTAATTGATTTAATATATAACAATACATAGAAGGCAACAAACAAACAGTGTTATTTCTTGGATGTAGACTTAGCTGTCAATTATAATGTAAATCAGAAGTTTCATAGACTGCAGAGATATTTGCTTATTATACTATATATTAAAAAAATAATTATGACTAAAATTTATCATTGATCCTTATATTAGCTGGCAATTACAGAGACGAAACTGGGCTTTTGATCTATATATTCCAAACATGAATTACGAATTTGAAATGAATAATCCAAGTTCTTTTGGAAGGAGTCAAGTAATCTCTATTGCATTTCATTTGGTTTACCTGATCCTTTTCTAACTAGGTTACTTCTTTGATCGTTAATTGTTCAGACTATTACAACAGACAAAACTTCATGCTAACCATATTTTTTAGTTGCTGGATGTCGCAAAGAATGACATGCATCTGTTATATATTAAATCATTTTGCAATCAGACATTTATTGCACTTCTATTAACTTGCAGTAAATGCATTACAGGAATGTGTTACCTACTCAAAAAAAGATGAAGGTATAATCGCAAATCAGTGCACTCATAGCAAATCAGCTCTATATTTAAGTACATTTATTATCAGGTTGATTGCAGACCTCATATTTCACTGCAATTATGATGCCAAATAGTCATACATACTATGGTTTAATTTAGAACAATTCAGTTATCAAAGATACACGATTTATCTTTAAGTATATTTAGAAAAAGAATTCAACTAGAGATGAAATTTGAATCATTATGTAACGGAAGTAATTAATTAAAAGAACACATATTTCAAAAATTAATTTTAACAAAAAGTAACGGGATTGAAGTTAATTACTTGAGTAAAGATCCCATTGACAAAGATGATGGCAACAAGTAGCTATGGCTAGATCCTGTAGATTGTTGCAACTGGCACTCAAAAGATGTTTTTTACCAAATTATGATATTTGGAAAGGCAGCAACTTATGGCTACATCTGACGCCGAATTATACAAATAGTGATTCAGAATTAGAATGAGCTGAAAACACAACGGATGATAGAAAGTTTATTTGAAAAGAATAAACCTGTTGCTGTTGCACATAAATGTTGGCCAATGGCCAGGTATTAGTGTCCCTTCAGTGATTCTATTCCGTTAAGTCCAAATTTGTGAGCATAGAATATAACACATGAAAAATCAGCAGCTTGTGTTTTGGCAAATAATGTGTCTGAAATCAAGATATTCATAATCAAACACAAAAGTAGAATAATATGAAATTTAGCTCAAAATACAAGTGATAAATGAAACTAATTAAAATAGCTTGTCATCGAATACCGTTGGAAAATGCAACTCTGTCGATGATCGTTGGAACAATCCGTTGCTATTTTGTTCCTTTTCAGCAGTAGATTAAAAATATATTGCATGAACAATTCCAACTTCAAACAATATATTTTAAATTTAAATGTAACTTTTTCTATGCATCATTTGTCTACAATCCAGAAGATAAATTATATTCTATTCTCTAGTTTACCATAAACAAAATATGTTTAGAGAAGTGCCAAAATGTGGTACAAATATTCCCTTTATGAATCATCATTAACCGTTAACTACACCCCACTTCTATAATAACTTAGCTTATGTAAACACTAATAGATCGTTCAGGTTATCAAAGAGACATATTCATGATAAATGCTAATTAAACAAGTAACAGATTAGCGATTCCCATGGCAACTGGTTCCTTGTCGAAGCAAACGAAGACATGGCCATGTGATTTGTTCACTACATTTTAGCCTACAAATTTTTTAATTTTTATCATCTTATTAACTAATTTCATGCACATTCGATTTATAGTGAGAGTTGATGAGGGGATACTCCTAAATTACCAGGAATTAAGGTCAAAAAATTGCACTGCACCTTCTGATTCTAGCCTTGTAAATAACACAACGGAGACGCCATAAACAAGTTTAACAAGCATATTTATGTTTGCAGGCCATAAACAAGAAATTCAAGTTGCCAGCTGAAAATGCCTAAGCAACTTGCAAAAAAGTGTAAGCAATTCGTAACAGCCTCTTGGAGCATGACATATAATGAAAATCGCCGCACTAGTTCAACTAACGTTTAACAACATATGAATCTGCATAGATGATTTTGTGAGGTCCACTCAGACATAATTAATCAAAGACACAATTAATCAAAGACATAATTGAAAATAAATATTTCTAATTAAGATCTGCCACATATAATTAAACTCAATTCAGCAAAGGAAAATTGAAAACCCAATAACAAAACGTAAAGAACCTAAATTCAAAAACATGGTGAAAAATAACCCCAATTATGTGTTATTAAATGGATTTATCTTGCGAAAATCTACTCAGCGAATTAAAAAGTCGATTAAACCAACAGAAATCAAACAGATGTACACGATTACAAACAAAAACAAAGTTGGAATTTAAACCTTTGTTATTATTGAAGATCTGGACGATGCGAGTAAACGATTTAAGCGAGGTCCAATTTTCGAACGATTACGGAAATTAGTCACAAACCCAAACCCATTAAACTTCAATCACTCAAGGAAAAATCGTTCAACCATATATAAATTACCTGAGTAATTAAATGGACTAGGAGGATGGTGACAAAATGAGGTTGAGGCTATCGAGATTTGAACGTCGACGGCGTATAAACGAAGTAGAAGCGAATCTTGGAGGAAGAACCCTAAGAGAAAATGTTTAATAATGCGGTGAATCGTGAAGTGTTCTAACGAAAAGTAAAATCTACATTACAAATGAGCTAAACGTAAAATTACCATATCATCCAACTTACTTTTTCTTATTTACAATACCACCAAACATTATAACGGTTATAGCCATTATAACCAGTTGTAACAGTAATAAATGTTATTACCTTGTAACGGTTATAAGCGTTACTACCAAGGACCGAAAAAATGTGACAAAATGGGTTGTTTGGTGTGGTGACGATATTTGTCTGTCGTAGAATTTGATATTGAATATAAGCCGATATATTTTCTATTCAGAGCCTTATATTTAA
This sequence comes from Allium sativum, assembly GCA_030737875.1. Lineage (NCBI taxonomy): Eukaryota > Viridiplantae > Streptophyta > Magnoliopsida > Asparagales > Amaryllidaceae > Allium > Allium sativum. Next base: position 436,602,706 of record CM060920.1, read on the forward strand.
TATCAAATGCGATTTGGGTTTGTCGTGAATGGTGTCTTCATTAACATTGTTCTTGAACCCAGTTGAGAAAAGATTGAATCTTTCTATTTAGATTTAATGAAGTGTACCAATTAAATAATTTTAATTGGAATTGAATTTGAATTGGTTTTGGGGTTTATCGTGAGCGGTGTTTTGAATAACACCTGTTCTTTAACCCGATTAACAATAGAATGTGATTTTGGGTTTATCGTGAATCGTGTTTTAGGTGACATTGGTTCTTTAACCCAGTTAAAGACAGGATATTGATTTTTGAGAAGATTAAAAGTAAGGGAAGTTTTAATGAATCTTTAATTAGATTGAAAAGATCGAGAATGGAGTATCATCAGTTTTGCTCCAAAGCGATAGTTAAATCTTTAATTAGATTTGAACGTGAAATGGTAATTAATTTTACCGATAACACCGTGGTGTTAGATATGGAGTATTACCAGTTTTTCTCCATGGGATAAATAGGTTGGGATTGGGAAATAAAATAAATAATTACTTCGGTGTAGTTCGCTAATCCCGACTAGTTTGGAAAACCTTTACATGGTTTGAAATGATATCCAAAGGAAGATTAAATAATAAATTTAGAAGAATTTATCTTTGATAAAATTAATGGGAACCTTTCCCTAAGAATGTGAAATTTAGAAACTAACTGTAGGTTAGCTAAGAAGGATGGTTTCCTGGGTATTGATCTGATGTTGGTTTTGGCCTTCGGGGTTAATATTTGGGGAATTGTTCTCTTGCTAATTTACGGTTAGTGACTGATGAATTGGAATGAGGGGTATGTTGTGTTTGTGTAACATTTGTTTATTATATACGTGGGTTATTCAGAAAGGCTGGGTTTATACCCATTCTGAATAACCGATTCGACGATATGTCGAAGATGAAGACGGTGGTTGAAGACCGGAAGTCTTCACATCGTTTGGGTGATTACTGATGATCTTGATTGGGCTGTACACCCAAAAGGAGGGAATCAGTTGGTGATCGTCCAGACATACTTGGAGATCGATGGATATGCAAGGAAAGTGCCTCCGGTTTCGTTCAGACCCAGAACGAACTTGTAAATGGACTGTGTGTTTGACATTGGATTTTATTCTGTGATTGATTGATCTCTATTAAATGTATATCTGTTTGGCGGCAGAGAATTCGTTCTCTTGCTTAACGCTCTTCTCTGAGACGTACGAGCTCAGAGGTTGTATATCGATGGACATCAGTCGCATGGAGTGAATTTCCTGTGTGGCATGAATAAGTGACAGATGATCAAGGCTTCTGTTGAAAAGAAAAGTCTTGTGGTTGATGATCAAAGCACGGCCTACGTGGCATGGCTTTGTGTATAACGTGAATTCACGAGCCTCACACCTCGTTATGAGTCAAAAACGGGATAGTGACTGTAGGGAGAGCACGACGTTTCTTTCTAGCTATGGGTGGTGTCAGTGCTTAAACTGGCTGACATTTATATTATTTTTACCTATTTTGTTGTTGGAATGCGAGGCGCCTCGATTTTAGGCCTGTTAGGACAGGGAAACGTGTGTTCAGGAATAATTAATCCTCAAATGTAAGGGAGGACCGGCCCTGAAGATCTAGAGGCTACCCCGAGAAAGTAGTCCTGAGACATTTGCTATAGTGTCTCGAAGCGGAGAGGAGCTTGCCCCTGGCCTCGGCTCATGACAGAAATCCAATTTCCAATACGAGATATTTCAGTTTTATTTGTAGAGCCTAGTATGGCGACATAGTAGCATGGGATACTATGCCGTCTATGATTGATATTTATGATTGAAGTTGTTTTGACGCTTTATACTATAATAGTATCAAAATGATTTGTTTTAAACGTACCAAGCATGTATGGCTGTTATAAGGTAAAAACCCTATCCTCCGGTTTGCGTTGCATTGTGTGATGGGACTGGGTCTTATAATAGCTTCATTTTTTGAAAAAGAATTGCGTTGTTTATTCTATGCACTGGTGTTCTTGGGAGGAAACCCATTCCATGTTATACGGCGTGGTCGCTTGAATTACTCTCTTTTAAAGTAAAGCTTTAATAACTGTTTTAGTTCTCATACCAGTCACATGACTGACCTGGAGTTTATTGTTTTAACCTAAACTTTGGGTGCCCTTATTTTCGACACGGGCAGCTAGTAGTTTTGGTTTTGCAGATTTATATTCATAGGATCCTGATTTACAGCTGAAACAATGCTTGGAAAGCTCTATATCCGTGTATTACTTTCAGTTGTGTTTGTATTGTTTTTCCGCTGCCATGTAATTTATTGTAATCTCTGATATTTATCGAATGTATTATATTCATTCATACTCTGTATATTCTCGTATTCTGATGGAATTGTTGTAATAAATAATGAAATTTTCTTCTGTTTGCGTTCCGATGTGTGTTGTTCTCAACACCATCTGTGCTTTCCTTCACGGGGAAGTTCGGGTCGTGCCACAAACCCTTCACCGCTAGTCAATGTGCACCGCTGTCGGTCAGCCCTGCTTCCCCCCTGACCACCAAACTACGGCGCCGCCATCCTCCTCCCCCGCCTTTGGCCATGGGTCCCCCTTTGTCCAAAAATCCAATTTTTACAATTTTCAGTGTTTGCAAATAACACCCTGAGCTTCCACATTCAATATCTTCCAATCCGAGCGCTTCTGGCCAAAACTCCACGGTATCAAAATCGAAGAGCACGATTTTCTCTTCGATTTGAGCATATGGAAGCTATATTTTGGATTGCGGAGTCGCCTGGAAAACATGTCCAAAATCTACTGTTCAAATACTGTCTTTTCATAAATTCTGACAAATTGGAGCATTTTCGGAACAAAGGCCACTAGGCGGAAGTTGTTCGGAATGACGCGTTTAAGCTAGAAAAAGAGACGGCGTGAAGATTGGAACTCGTTTGCAAATTCTGGAACCAGAACAGCAAATCAGAGCATCAGAAAATAACGGCGGAGTGGATCCCAATGTGAGAACACCTTCTCACTCAAATTATTTTACAACTAAATATATCCTAAGTTGCAGATGGGGCTTAATTGCTCCTGACACTATTTATTGTACAAACCATGATTGTTTGTTTTGGATTGTAATGTGGAAATTTGGATTGTGGTTGTAAAATTGATTGTGGGATTGTTTGGATTGATTGTGATTGATGTGTATGGCGCGAGCCAGTATAAGGAGAGGGGAAATGCTAGACATTACTCTGGTTCTAATATCGCGCCAGTATAATGCCCGAATTTTTTGAATAAAATATTTGTTCATTAAAAATATCATTTTTAATGTGTATATGAACTATATAAAATATTCTTGTGTTGAATAAAATGTATGAACAATAAAAATATCATTTTTATTGAGTGTATGAACTATTAAAAATAGTCAAGTGTTGAAATAAATATTTTATTGTTAAAAATATAATTTTTAATGTATATATGAGCGGCATAAAATTCTCCTGAAATGAAAATAAATATTCATTTACAAATCAGACGATATGTTTATGTACACCTATTTAACTAACATTGATTGAGACGATAAATTTTACACATCGCCTAACTGCACAAATAATAATTAGTGTTTGTTGATTGAAGCCCCATACGGGTGTTGGGATGATATTTTACATACACTAATCCAAATTGTTTAGTTGTATGTCAATCGATTGGTTGATAGACTGTTGTGAGCGTTAATTATTTATATTTAATGCTTGTGCAGTTGTGTAATGCACTCTGGATGATGTTTGATTGTGTATCATTATTGTCGTGTACATATGATGTATGAAATCCATATAAATAACATTATATGGTAATTGATTGGGCCTGATTCCAATTCAGGAATAACGAATATTTTAAAATAATGAATATTTTAAAATAATATTCTGAAAGGAATAAAATGTGAATTTAACGTCCGATTTTGGATGGACGTGAAAATATTGTAATGTATGAAGCCATGTTGATTAGTTATGCACCATTTTAATGCTAACGATATTTATATCGATTTTATTCATTTTTATAATGAATATCGAAAAAGGAAATTATTTCAAAATATGATATTTTGAAAATATTACCATTTAAATATTATAATGATAAGGAGTATTCAATTTTGATTTAAAACTGAAATGAAAGTGGGAATCGTTATTAAAACGAATTTACAAATTACGTTTTGAACAAAATATATATTATACATATATTATATATATAAATGGCCTGAATAGAACACCCCGCGCTGCGACAGTTCGCAAATTTTGACCATTGACTTCAAATTGACATTACGGGAGATCCGACCGTCGGATTCTCCTAAAACCGGAATTTTTGGATTCGTATCGAAAAGAGCTTTCCAATGAATATAAGAGATTTAAATTTGAACGGTTGGAATTATGTCAAAATCAAATTTGGAAAAGGCCGATATGGATGCAGTTCGGTGGCCGTTATTGGAAACCGACTTACGGGCCTTGATAAAATTATTAAAAATATTAATAATTTGTGTAAAATCATAATTAATGATTTGGAAAGTATTTGGATGAAAAACTCCAATTTTGTAAAGATAAAAATATATTTTTATCAAATTGAATTAGTTATTAACTAAAATAATAATCCAACATTTTTAAATAAATAAATTGGATTTGAGAATGATTTTAATCTAACCAGAATTTTCCAATATATGAATTGCAATGGATTTGAATAGAAATCATCTCCGGAATATTTCGATATTGGATTCCGTGACTATACGGATATTGGTGCGGAATTTGGAAGATAGATATATTTTGTTATTCCCCACACGATATGTGTTGGTTTCAGAATTTGATATTGAATATAAGCCGATGTAATTTCTATTTAGAGCCTTGTATTTAATATCAAATTGGATTTTGGGTTTGTCGTGAATGGTGTCTTAAATAACACTGTTCTTAAACCCTGTGTGAAAAATACTGTAACAACCCGAATTTTCAAAACCAATTTAAAAAATTTATTTTTGCAATTTTAATGGATTTTGAATACTGAAACTGATTTATTTTGAATAATAACGACTAAAATTTTATTTTAATCGGAGTTAGAACGAATAAATTTATTTTAACTACAAAACAAGCCTGAAATGGCGCAGTAGTTTGAAAATTCGATTTCAAATTTCAAATGAATATACATGATTCAAAATAAATCAGATTTCAGTAAAACCAGAAATATTTGAATCTGTTTAATTATATCTTTCTAACAAATGATAAAAGCTGAGATTTCATAATGGAATAAAAAGTTATGCCAGTTTAAAATTTAAAATAGTCGCTGTGGAATTTATATATATTTTAAATAATATATAGTCCTTAAAAATTACCATTTTGCAAATGACCTCCATTTTCTACGAAACCACTTTGGTTAGGTCTGGAATGTCAAATTATGGCTAGATTCCAATTTTCATTGTTTTTGGAATTAATATGTGAGCGAAGGGAATTAAAATGTGTTTGGTACTTTCAGTTTGAATTTAATCGACTAGAAAATGACCATTTTTCAAACGGTCTCCAAATTCGATGAAATTAGTTTTGTTAGGACCGTATCCTCAAAACATAGCCAAATTTATTTTCTTGGAATTTTTGGAGTCAGTATGTGGGCCCAGTAAATTGAAATGTACGTTGAAATCAATTTTGAACGTTAATTTATTTTTATTTTAATTTTAACGGAAACTGATCGAAATAGACGAACTGGCTTACGGGACATATCCCATTGTGTTCGGAAGGGGGTAATTAGCTAAGGGCAACAGTCGTTGGGCTTGATTCGGAGTTCGAATGGAAAATTTACTTTTTGGAATATAAATTAAATAAAAAATATATATTATTATAAAGTTAACCCTTTCTTTCTCTCTCTCCCTCACTTCTCTTTCACCATTCGTTCAAATCGAAAAAAGAAAAAGATAAATCACGCAGCCTCGCCTGACGCTGCACCACCCACCGCCGTTGCCTCGTCGCGCGCCCCCTTCTCCGTCGGTCTTCCCCCTCCTTGTCCTGAGCAGCTGCTCCCTCTCTTCTCTCTCTCTCTCTCCCTTCGATCCATTCAAGCCTCATACCCCCAAACCGTAGAAACCCGCCGCCGCCACCCTGGAGCACCACCGGCCAGTCTCCGCCGCAGCACCCCAGGACCCGCCACCTCGACGCTGAGCCTCCCCATATTCCTCTTGTAAGTTTTTATATGTATGAAAAGCAATTTAAAAATCAGTTTTTTAATATGAATAGCAATATAAAAATCAGTTTTTTTATATAATAGCATAATAAAAATTTGATTTTTATTATATGAATGGCATTATAAAAATTTGTTTTTTATTATATGAATAGCATAATAAAATTTTAATTTTTATTATATGAATGGCATTATAAAAATTTGATTTTTATCATATGAATAGCATAATAAAAAATTTGATTTTAATTATATTAGTGGCATTATACAAATTTGATTTTTATTATATAAATGGAATTATAAAAGTTTGATTTTTATTATATGAATGGCATTATAAAAATATGACTTTAATATATGTAACGGCATTATAAAAATGTGATTTTTTGAATATATGAAGCGTTATTAAAAATGTGATTTTTTTATATAAACTGCGTAAAACAGATTATGTTGGAATCACAGTGAAGAATACAACGCGCTGGAGAAAATCCAAAAACCATCCAATAAGGACTGGTGGAGTGGAAACCAAAGGTGAGAACTCCTTCTCACTTAATTTATTTTATAGTTAAAAATGTTTTAGGTTGCAGACAGGGCTTAGAAGCCCCCGATACTATTTATTGTACAAACCATATTACGTGATTTTAATTATATGGAGTTCAACACTTGAATTCGCACAATCACATAAATTAAAAGCGATGTATGATATTACCGACACGGATTTCATACTTCGCGAACAGCTACTTATGGCGCCGTAAATGTTATTGGGGTAGTTGAGTATTTATTTATTTGGATGTTTTGCGTGATTTGAATATGGTTGTGAAAATTGATTTATTTGTTTGGATTTTATTTGGATGTGAATTGGTTTGTGTATGGCGCGAGCGAGTATTAGGCGGGGGGTTAGGCTAGACCTTATTCCGGTTCTAGTATCGTGCCGTTATACTGTCGAATTTTTTTTAAAAAGTGTTAAAAAAATTTAGTTAGTTGAAAATATTATTTTTAGCTTAAACTGGGATAAATAAAATAATTATTGAGTAGTTAAACTAAGTTTACACATCCATTTACAAGTCGGACGACTTGTTTATGCTTGCCTATTTTTGTGATATCGATTGGGACGATAATTTTTACACATCGCCCAAGAGCACAAATAATTATTATTTGATGGTTGAAACCCCACACGGATATTGGGATGATATTCTATGTACACTAATCCCAATTGTTTAGTTGTATGGCAATCGATTGGTTGACAGGCTGTTGTAAGCGTTAATTATTTATATTTGATGCTTATGAAGTTGAGTAGTGCACTCTGGATGATGGTTGACTGTGTATAATTATTGTTGTGTACATGTGTGTATGAAATCCATATAAATAACATTATATGGTAATTGACTATGTTTAATTCCAATTCAGAAATAACGAATATTTAAAATAATGAATATTTTGAAATAATATTATGTAAGGGATTAAAATGTGAAGCCGTGTTGATTAGATTTGCACCATTTTAATGCGAACGATATTTATATCGATTTTATTCATTTTTATAATGAATATCGAAAAGGAGATGATTTCAAAATCAGATATTTTAAAAATATTATCATTTAAATATTATAATGATAAGGAGTATTCAATTTTGATGTAAAATTGAAAATGAAGTTAGAATCGTTTTTAAACGAATTTATAAACGATTTATAAAATACGTTTCAAATGGAAATCGATGAAATATATATATAATATATATTATATATATATAATGGTCTAAATAGAACGCGCCGCAACAGTTCGCGAATTTCGACCATTGACTTCGAATGGACATTACGGGAGATCCGACCGTCAGATTCTCCTATAATAGGAACCGTTGGGTTCGTATCGAAAACAGCTTTCCAACGAATATAAGAGATTTGAAATCTAATGGTTGGATTTGGAATTATGTCCAAGTCAAATTTGGAAAAGGTCGTTGTAAGTGCAGTTCGATGACCGTTTCTTGAAATCGACTGAAAGGGCCTTAATAAAAATATTAATAATTTGTGTAAAATCATTATAAATGATTTGGAAAGAATTAGAATGAAAAACTCCATGTTTGTAAAGATAAAAATATATTTTTATCAAAATGAACTAGTTATTAACTAGATTTGAAATCCAATAATTTTTAAATAAAATAAATTGGATTTGTGAATGGTTTTAATATAACCAGATATTTCCAATGAACGAATTGGAATGGATTTGGAATGGAAACAATCTTTGGAATATTTCGATATTGGATTCCATGATTATACGGATATCGTTACGGAAATTTGGAAGATATATATCGTTATTTCCAATATGATATTTGTTGGTTTCAGAATTTGATATTGAATATAAGCCAATATAATTTCTATTCAGTGCCTTGTATTTAATATCAAATGGGATTTTGGGTTTGTTGTGAACGGTGTCTTTACTAACACTATTCTTAAACCCAGTTGAAAAAAGAATAAATCTTTTAATTAAGATTTAGAGAAGTTTACCAATTAATTAATATTTAATTGGAATTGAGAATTGAATTTTTGGGTTTATCGTGAATGGTATTTAAATAACACTTGTTCTTTAACCCGATTAACAGTGAAGTTAAGATTTGGAATTTATAAATCGTTATTCTAATATTTAATGGAATTTTCCAAAGTAAAGTTTTCCAATTTAATATAAACAAATTGGAATTGAATGGAATTCGTTTTGGTAATAATTGAAGTGAGCTTCTGTGGAGGAAGACTGTTAATATATATGGAATTTAAAAGGCTTTGTCGTTATTCCATTTATATTATTAGTCGGATACGGAAATTGATATCGATTATATATTGATCTGTTTTCCGTGAAGATTCCATAATTAATGGAATGTGATTTTGGGTTTATTGTGAACCGTGTTTTAAATGAAATTGGTTCTTTAACCCAGTTAAAGACAGGATTTCATGTCTAACATTGTATTTCGGACTGCATGGTTTATCTATGCTAAATATATATCTGTTTGGTGGCAGAGAATTTATTCTCTTGCTTAACACTCTTCCCTAAAATGTACGAGCTTAGAGGTTATATATCGGCAGAAATCAGTGGTATGGTGTAGATTGTCGATGTGACATGTTTGATTTCCCAAAGTTAAACAATCATTAATATTGATTTTTGGGAAGATTAAAACTAAGTGGAGTTTTAATGAATCTTTAATTAGATTTAAATGTGAATTGATAATTTAAATTATCAAATTTGGGAAATGATCGAGAATGGAGTATCACCAGTTTTGCTCCAAGCGATAGTTAAATCTTTAATTAGATTTGAATGTGAAATGGTGATTAAATTTACCGATAACACCATAGTGTTAGATATGGAGTATTACCAGGTTTGCTCCATGGGATGAGTAGGTTGGGATTAGGAAATATAATAAATGATTACTTTGGTAAGGTGCACTAATCTCGACTATTTTGGATAGACCTTAATTTGGTTTGAATTGATATCAAAGGAAGATTAAAGAATAAATTTAAAGAATTTATCTTTGATAAAATTAATTGGAACCTTTCCCTAATGATGTGAATATTTGAATAAAAGAATATTTTGGATTGGAATGAGGAGTATGTTGTGTTTTTATAGCACTTGTTTATAAAATACGTGAGTTATTCGGAAAGGACGGGTTTATACCCAGTCTGAATACCTGATTCGACGATAAGTCGACGATGAAGACGGTGGTTGAAGACCGGAGTTCTTCACATCGTTTGGATGATTACTGATGTCTTGATTGGGTTGTACACCCAAGACAAGGTAATAAGTGGTGATCATCCAGACGTACTTACAGATCGACCGGATATGCGAGGACCTCTCTCCTGTATTGGCCATATGGGACGATGAAAAAGGTGCCTCCGGTTTCGTTCAGACCTAGAACGGACTTGTAATTGGATGTGTGTCTGACATTGGATTTTATTCTGTGTTGATTGATTTCTATTAAATATATATCTGTTTGGTGGCAGAGAATTTATTCTCTTGCTTAACACCATTCTCTAAGACGTACGAGCTTAGGCTATATATCGATAGATATCAGTCGCATGGCGTGAATTTTCAGTGTGGCATGCTGAGATGCAAATGATCAAGGCTTATGTTGAAAAGAAGAGTCTTGTGGTTGATGATCAAAGCACAACTTTAAATAGCATACTTTTTTGTATAACGTTAATTCGTGAGCCTCACACCCCGGTGTGAACCAGAAATGGGTGAGGACCTCAGGAAGGACATATGTTTCCTTCTAGCTAGGAGTGGTGTCATGGTACGGACCCTAAACATTTTACTCATGTGGATGTTGCATATTATTTGATTGATAGCGAGGCGCCTCGGATATACCGATCACCACAGGGTCGATGGAAGACATGGTCAACATAATGACCAGACTTACGCCCCATAGGGCGGGGAAACGCATTGTTCAGGGATTATCAATCCACTTAGGGTGGACCGACCCTGACACTCCAGGTGCAGTTGCGGCTGAATCCTAAGACACGAACTAGAGCATCTCAAATCGTAAGGACGATCCCTTGCCTTGGTACACTGATAGAAATCCAATTTCCAATACATGACATTTCGGTTTTGATTGTAGAGCCTAGTATGGCAACATGATATATGGTACCCATGCCGTCTAAGATTGATACATTTATATTTGAAGTTGTTTTTGACACTATACACTTATAATAGTATCAAATGATTTTGTTTAAACGTACCAAGCATGTTTGGCTATTATGAGGGAAAACTATATCCTCCGGCTTGCGTTGCATTGTGTGATGGGACCTGAGTCTTATAATAGCTTCATTTCTCAAAAAGCATTGCTTTGTTTGCAAACTGTTTATGCACTGGTATTCTTGGGGGTAAACCCGTTCCGTGTTATACAGTGTGGTCCCTTAATATATTTGATTCTAAAGTCAAGTTTATAACTGTTTTAGTTCTCACACCAGTCACATGACTGACCTGGAGTTTATTGTTTTAACCTAAACTCTGGGTTCCCCTATTTTCCACACAGGCAGCTAGTAGTTGGATTTTTACAGATATTTCTTTTCCAGGAACCTGGATTTACAGCTGGAGCTATATTCGGACGCTCTGTATCCGTGTATTTCTTACATTTGTGTTATGTATTAATTTTTCCTGTTTTGTAATTTAATCTCTGATATTTTTCTGATGTATATTATTTATTCATACTCTGTTAAATTCTTGTACTCCGATGTAAATTTTTGTAATAAGCAATGAAATGTTCTTCTGTTTGTGCTCTGATTTGTCGTGTTCTCAACTCAATCCGGGCTTTCCCATAAGGGCGAATTTGGGTCGTTTCAGCTTGGTATCAAAGCTTTAGTTTACAGAGTTCGAGAACAAAACACATCAGAACTGAACGAAAGAATTCATCAGAGATTGGATTAGTAATATCCAATAAGAATGACTCATTAGAGATAGGATCAGTAGTATCTTAGAACGAGTGTGAAGAGTGTTATTTTTAAAATAAAAATGAAAACAAGCTTTGTTTTGAAAATTTAAACCCTATTATACGTATTTGAATATTTTATTATAAATTGATTTTGGACAATCGAGTATATGAAAATTTTTCATATACGCCTTGTAAACGTGTATATAAAGCCTCAAATATACTGGATAGATAAAGAATCACACTCTAGTTGCCCGGAGATGATTCTGATGATCGGCCGACCATCATCAGCATTTATGTTCGAGTTTCGAAAGTGAGACATCTATATATTTCAAATTGACTGGTGTGAGAACCAAAACTAGATAGGATATATTGTTGTGTAGTGGTATCAAAAATATGGTTTTTGAATTTATTCAAAAGTATTTGTTTGAAAAGATAATCAAATAATTGATTGTTGGTTGTGTTGTTTAATTATTAGTTTAACTAATAAAATATTGAAACTTATATGTAAGAGAAAGGCCAATGAAGCCAAATTGAATCAAATATTGAACTGAATTGAAAATTGATTAAAAATTGCATACATGTATATATATATACACATATGGGGGGAGGGGGTGTGTGTGTGAACAGGTCATAGCAGGGAAGTTAAGAAGAGGAATAAAATTGTATGCCCGACAAATAGGTACATCTTTACTATATTCATTGGGTTTGATGATTTTATGAGCCGATTGGCTTTTTCTTTTTCTTTTGGATTGATGAGGGCCCTGTGAGGCAAGTTGCGGTTTTACCGATCGACCCGTACAAAGGAGGTTATGGCAAAAAAATCGAAAATTTAAGGTGTTAGCCAAATTTTTGAGAAATTTGAAAGTTCTTAGAAACTGAAAAGTTGAAGAATGAAAGTTGAGTTGATTAGTTATACAACTTTCAGCTTCGTTCCTTTTCGAGGACGAAAAGATTTTAAGTGGGGGAGAATGTAACAATCCAGAATTTTACAACCAATTTAAAAAAATTATTTTAATGGATTTTAAATATTTAAAATGATTTATTTTAAATAATAACGACTAAAAAATTATAATTTGATTTCAAATTTCAAATGAATGTACAGGATTCGAAATAAATCGAATTTTAGTAAAACCAGAATTATTTGAATCTATTTAATCATATCTTTCTAACAAATGTGAAAAAATGAGATTTCGTAACTGGAATAAAAAGTAATGGTCAGTGTAAAAATTTGAAATAGTCGCTGTGGAATTTATGTATATTTTAAATAATATATAGCCCTTAAAAATACCATTTTGCAAACGACCTCCGTTTTCAATGAAACTACTTTGGTTGGATCTGTAATGTCAAATTATTGCTATATTCTAATTTTCATAATTTTTGGAATTAATATGTGAGCGCAGTGAATTAAAACATGTTTCGTACTTTCAGTTTGAATTTAATCAACTGGAAAATGACCATTTTTCAAATGGTCTCCAAATTCGACGAAATTAGTTTTGTTAGGACCGTATCCTCAAAACATAGCCAAATTTATTTTTCTGGAATTTTTGGAGTCCGTATGTGGCCCCAGAAAATTGAGATGTACAATGAAGTCAATTTTGAACATTAAATTAATTTATATTTTAATTTTAACAAAAACAGATCAAAACAGTCGAACTGGCTTATGGGCATACCCCATTTTGTTCGGAATGGGGGTAATTAGCTAGGGGCGACAGTCGATTGGGCTTGATTTGGAGTTCAAATGGAAAATTTACTTTTTGGAATATAAATTAAATTAAATATATATATTATTATAATGTCAACCCTTGCTTTCTCTCTGTGCCTCACTTCTCTTTCACCGTTCGTTCAAATCAAAAAAGAAAAAGAAAAATCGTACAGCCTCGCCTGACGTCGCACCATCCACCGTCGTTGCCTCATCGCGCGGCCCCCTTCTCCGTCGATCATCCCCCTCCTCCTCATGAGCAGTTACGCCCCCTCTTCTCTCTCCCCCTTCGATCCATTCAAGCCTCATACCCCCAAACCCTAGAAACCCGCCGCCGCCACCCTGGAGCCACCACCGGCCAGTCTCCACCGCAGCACCCCCAGGACCCACCACCTCGATGCCGAGCCTCCCTATATTCCTACTGCAAGTTTTTATATGTATGAATAGCAATTTAAAAATCAGTTTTTTTATATGAATAGTAATATATAAATCAGTTTTTTATATAATAGCATAATAAAAATTTGATTTTTATTATATGAATAGCATTATAAAAATTTGATTTTTATTATATGAATGGCATTATAAAAATTTGATTTTCATTATATGAATAGCATAATAAAAATTTGATTTTTATTATATGAATAACATAAAAATTGAATTTTATTATATGAATGGCATTATACAAATTTGATTTTTATTATATGAATGGCATTATAAAAATTTGATTTTTATTATATGAATGACATTATAAAAATTTGATTTTTATTATATGAATGGCATTATAAAAATATGATTTTTATATATGTAATGGCGTTATAAAAATGTGATTTTTTGAATAAAGGAAATGTTATTAATAATGTGATTTTTTTAATATAAACTGCGTAAAACAGATTACATTGGAATCACGGTGAAAAATACAACGCACGAGAGCAAATCCAACAACCGTCCAATAAGGACAGGCGGAGTGGAAACCAAAGGTGAGAACTCCTTCTCACTTAATTTATTTTATAGTTAAAAATATTTTATGTTGCAGACGGGGATTAGAAGCCCTCGACACTATTTATTGTACAAACCATATTATGTGATTTGAATTATATGGAGTTCAACACTCGAATTCGCACAATCACATAAATTGAAAGCGATGTATGGATATTTCCAACACACGGATTTCATACTCCGCAAGTAGCCACTTATGGTGCCGTAAATGGCATTGGGGTAGTTGATTATTTATTTATTTGGATGTTCTGCGTGATTTGATTATGGTTGTGAAAATTGATTTATTTGTTTGGATTTGATTTGGATGTGAATTGGTTTGTGTATGGCGCGAGCCAATATTAGGCGAGGGGTAAGGCTAGACCTTATTCTGGTTCTAGTATCGTACCATTATGCTGCCGAAATTTTCTAAAAAGTGTTAGAAAAATTTAGTTATTTGAAAATATTATTTTTAGCTTATAACTGCAATAAATAAAATAATTATTTGGTAGTTAAAAATAAGTTTACACATCCATTTACAAGTCGGATGACTTGTTTATGCTCGCCTATTTTTGTAATATCGATTGGGATGATAATTTTTACACATCGCCTAAGTGCACAAATAATAATAATTATTTGATGGTTGAAACGCCACACGGGTATTGGGATTATATTTGACGCACACTAATCCCAATTGTTTAGTTCTATGCCAATCGATTGGTTGACAAGCTGTTGTAAGCGTTAATTATTTATATTTGATGCTTATGCAGTTGAGTAGGGCACTCTGGATGATGGTTGACTGTGTATACTTATTGTTGTGTACATGTGTGTATGAAATCCTTATAAATAACATTATATGGTAATTGACTGTGTCTGATTCCAATTCAGAAATAACGAATATTTTAAAATAATGAATATTTTAAAATAATATTCTGTAAAGGATTAAAATTTGAAGCCGTGTTGATTAGATTTGCGCCATTTTAACGCGAACGATATTTATATCGATTTTATTTTTTTATAATGAATATTGAAAAGGAAATGATTTCAAAATCAGATATTTTGAAAATATTATCATTTAAATATTATAATGATAAGGAGTATTCAATTTTGATGTAAAATTGAAAATGAAGTTATAATTGTTTTAAAATGAATTTATATACGATTTATAAAATACGTTTCAAATGGAAATCGACGAAGTATATATAATATATATTTAATGGCCTGAATAGAACGCGCCGCGACCGTTCGCGAATTTCGACCATTAGCTTCGAACGGACATTACGAGAGATCCGACCGTCGGATTCTCCTAGAATCGGAACCGTTGAGTTCGTATCGAAAAGAGCTTTTCAAAGAATATAAGAGATTTGAAATCTAACGGCTGTATTTGAAATTATTTCCAAATCAAATTTGGAAAAGGTCGATGTAAGTGCAGTTCGATGGCCGTTTCTTGAAATTGACTGAAAGGACCTTAATAAAATTACTAAAAATATTAATAATTTGTGTAAAATAAATGATTTGGAAAGAATTAGGATGAAAAACTTCATGTTTGTAAAGATAAAAATATATTTTTATCAAAATGAACTAGTTATTAACCAGATTTGAAATCCAATAGTTTTTAAATAAAATAAATTGGATTTGTGAATGGTTTTAATATAACCAGAAATTTCCATTGAACGAGTTGGAATGGATTTGGAATGGAAACAATCTTCGAAATATTTCGATATTGGATTCTGTGATTATACAGATATCGTTATGGAAATTTGGAAGATATATATATATATATATCATTGTTTCCAATACGATATTTGTTGGTTTCAGAATTTGATATTGATTATAAGCCGATATTATTTCTATTCAGTGCCTTGTACTTGATATCAAATGGGATTTTGGGTTTGTCGTGAACGGTGTCTTTACTAACACTGTTCTTAAACCCAGTTGGAAAAAGAATAAATCTTTTAATTAAGATTCAGAGAAGTTTACCAATTAATTAATATTTAATTGGAATTGAATTATTAGGTTTATCGTGAACGGTGTTTTAAATAACACTTGTTCTTTAACCCGATTAACAGTGAGGTTAAGATTTGGAATTTATAAATCTTGATTCTAAGATTTAATGGAATTTTCCAATTTAATATAAATAAATTGGGATTGAATAAATTCGATTTGGTAATAATCGAAGTGAACTTTTATGGAGGAAGACTGTTAATATATATGGAATTTAAAAGGCTTTACCGTTATTCCATTTATATTATTAGTCGGATACGGAAATTGATATCGATTATATATTGATTTGTTTTCCGTGAAGATTCCATAATTAATGGAATGTGATTTTAGGTTTATTGCGAACCGTGTTTTAAATGACATTGGTTCTTTAACCCAGTTAAAGACAGGATTTCATGTCCAACACTGTATTTTGAACTACATGGTTTATCTCTGCTAAATATATATCTTTTTGGTGGTGGAGATTTTATTCTCTTGCTTAACACCCTACTCTAAGACGTACGAGCTTAGAGGTTATATATCGGCAGAAATCAGCGGTACGGTGTAGATTGTCGATGCGACATGTTTGATTTCCCAAAGTTAAACAATCATTAATATTGATTTTTGGGAAGATTAAAACTAAGTGGAGTTTTAATGAATCTTTAATTAGATTTAAATGTGAATTGATAATTTAAATTATCCAATTTGGGAAATGATCGAGAATGGAGTATCACCAGTTTTGCTCCAGGCAATGGTTAAATCTTTAATTAGATTTGAACGTGAAATGATAATTAAATTCACCGATAACACCATAGTGTTAGATATGGAATATTACCAGTTTTGCTCCATGCGATGAGTAGTTTGGGATTAGGAAATATAATAAATGATTATTTCAGTAAGGTGCGCTAATCCAGACTATTTTGGATTAAACTTAATTTGGTTTGAATTGATATCAAAGGAAGATTAAAGAATAAATTTAAAGAATTTATCTTTGATAAAATTTATGGGAACCTTTCCCTAATGATGTGAATATTTGAATAAAAGAATATTCTGGATTGGAATGAGGTGTATGTTGTGTTTTTATAGCACTTGTTTATAAAATACGCGAGTTATTTGGAAAGGACAGGTTTATACCCAGTCCGAGTACCTTATTCGACGATAAATCGACGACGAAGACGGTGTTTGAAGACCGGGGTTCTTCACATTGTTTGGATGATTACTGATGTCTTGATTGGGTTGCACACCAAGACAAGGTAATAAGCAGTGATCGTCCAGACGTACTTGGAGATCGACTGGATATGCGAGGACCTCTCTTCTATATTAGACATATGAGACGAGGAATAATGTGCCTCCGGTTACGTTCAGACCCAGAACGGACTTGTAATTGAATGTTTGTCTGACATTGGATTTTATTTTGTGTTGATTGATGTAACACCCCACGCCCGCTATGGTCACTCTCTAAGGGAATGCCATAACATCGGTGGAGTATTTTGAGTGAATATAGAACAGAGTAATTACAGCAAGACAGATATAAGTAATACTTGAAAATTTAAAACATCATTTCAATTGCAGCGGAAAATAAAACATGTCTGGTTACATCACAAAACCATAATAGAAGTCAAGTACAAATATCCATCCTGCTTAATAAAAATACATAATCCCAATACATGAACTGATAGCCATAAAAGAAAAGGGTAAGCTGAGCTCTACATCTAGGGTCCAAGCTCCAAGAGAGTAATAAAAGCAGCCTGATCAAAGCCCACTCGTGCTGGGCCCACTCTGAGAACCTGAGGGTTGGGAAAAAGATAAAAACAACAGGGTCAGACATAAGTCTGAGCGAGTCCTACAACTTTAACAATACAATCATTAAAGTAACCAGAGAAGACATAAACTTGACATACGGTAATGTCTGGGGATGAATGGCTACACTAAGCAGCTTGGTAGACTAAGATAACTGTAAAGACGCATTTACCCACCCAAGGATAATTACTACACTGCACCACACCAGTCATTCCTACTTAAAGGTTGATCCCTCCCAAGGACTTAGAAAATTTACCCAGTAGTTTCGTGTACCCCTAGCTAACTACATAGGTGCCGTCTGCCCCTATCTCCACTAGGTGTACCTACCACTCCCAAGCGATCGGCTCCCTACCGTAGATACCCGTGCCGGCCCCACAGTGGGGTGTATCACTCCCCAAAGTGGCAACCCGATATAATTAACGGAGCACGGCTTATATCTACACGATGCAACAACGTCTTACCTACCAGCCCGGGTCCACACACGCATATGAAACCCGTTGGACTTGCGTTGCCACCGCTAACCCGTTTTGGCCTCTTATAGTCAAGCCCAGTACGCGTGTCCCGTCCTCGACATGGGTCGAGCCCAATAAGATACATATGGGTTACTGGTTGAAATGGGCCCCCACAAGCTACCCACCTAAGCTTGTCCCTTTTTCTAGTGCATCCCACTTAACCCTTTAATCATGTTTAGTTACATGTTTCCACTTTGGTTAAGTATTCTAATCGTATTTTCTATTGCCACCCAAGGCAACCACTAGATTTCCACATGCCACCCAAGGCACCCACTTAACCCCTCATGTCCCACTACATGCTAATATGGTTAAGTGTTTCTTAATTAATTAATTAAGATCATGACCTCATAAAGACCTCTCACGTTAGACCATCTTTTTTTATGACTGCTGGATATGCCGGTTGGTTCCGGGCAGACTTCTGTCATAAAAAGGGCCTAACCTCGTGTCTTTACTTTAATCACGTATTTAATTTATGACTAAGACCTCTCACATTGGGCCAATCATTTGTAGCCGCTGGATGGCCGGTCGGTTCCGGGCAGACTTCCGCTACAAAAGGGTCCAACCTCGTGTCTTAGTTGATTAATTACACCTAATTAATCACCCCCATAATTAATTATCCCTAATTAATTACACATTTTTCATAACATGGGTAGACCTAACTCAATAGGTAAATTCCCATGGGGTAGACCTAACTCAATAGGTAAATTCCCACTTATGCTAATTTATTTTTATGGTATGCTTAATCATACCCAATCATACTTTTATTAACATATTTATTAACCCCATCGTTCCCCACGTAAATCGTTCTCATTTCATGACATAATAAAGGGAAGATCCATCACAAATATCATGGGTTTAACCAAATCTTAGCATATAACTTTGTCATGGGTTAAGAGGATGTCAACTTGCATATATGAGCATATATTAACCCAACTACATTTAACCCAAACTTGCATATTATCATACACATGACTTGCATAACATGTTGAACTTGCATATAAGCATTCTCATAACTTGCATAACATGTTAAACATGCATTTAAGCATACACATAACTTGCATAAGCATTCTCATACTTGCATAAGCATGCATAACTTGCATATCATGTTAAACTTGCATTTAAGCATACACATAACTTGCATAAGCATTCTCATACTTGCATAAGCATGCATAACTTGCATATCATGTTAAACTTGCATTTAAGTATATACATAACTTGCATATGAACTTGCATAACAACCTACACATAACTTACATAACATCATACACATAACTTGCATATGAACTTGCATAACTCACTTGTTAAACATGCATAAACCAACTTATTAAACATGCATAAACCCACTTATTAAACATGCATAAACCCACTTGTTAAACATGCATAAACCAACTTATTAAACATGCATAAACCCACTTATTAAATATGCATAAACATAGGAAAACATAGAGTAGCATATCATTACAAATGATTCAAACTCACTAATCTGCATTCAAGACCATAAGTCTCATTACACCCAATCTACTTACTTTAGCAATTGATGTTAAAGTGATAGAAACTCACCAAAACCAAGATTAGCAAACTTATGAAGTAGAACTAGTTGCTAAATATGAAGAAGATGATGATTAGAGGTTGATTAGCTTGCAACTTCCTTCATAAATTAGTGGAGGCTCCTTCTAAGTTTTAATTTGGCGGCATGTAGCCCTCAATTCTATTTTTAGTATGGATTAGGGTAGGTTTAGGGTGTATTTATAGATTAGGTGAGTGTTTTAGGCCCTTAGATTAACCCTAGATTAGATTAGGACCCTTAGATTTCGGAAATCTCTAGAACACAGCCCAAGACTAACCCAAAAACCAGATCTGGCGCACCCAGATCAACAGGGCCGACACCCTGTGTCGACACCCCTGTCGACAGGGCTGTCGACACCCCTGTCGACATGCCTGTCGACATGCCTGTCGTCACCCCTGTCGACATGCCTGTCGACACCCCTGTCGACATGCCTGTCGACACGGGGCTAGGCGGGAACTTTCCCGCCCTTTCCGCTTTTGGCTCCAAACTTGTTTTAGAACTGAATTTTAAATCTGTTTTTAACTTTGAATTTTCTGAAAACTTCTTTGGGCCATAACCGGGCCATACGGACTCCGATTCTCGAAAACTCGGACTCTATTTCGCGTATTTTTCCGAGACGAACGCAATGACGCAGCCCGTTTCCCCCAATTCTCACATCTGAGATTATTTATTCTGTAATTAGTGAATTTTAGCATTAACTAAAATTCGGGGTGTTACAATTGATTTCTATTAAGTATATATCTGTTTGGTGGCGGAGAATTTATTCTCTTGCTTAACACCCTTGTCTAAGACGTACAAGCTTAGAGGTGATATATCGATAGATATCAGTTACATGGCGTGAATTGTCAGCGCGGCATGCAGAGATGCAAATGATCAAGGCTTATGTTGAAAAGCAGAGTCTTGTGGTTGATGATCAAAGCACGACTTTAAATAGCATAGCTTTGTGTATAGCGTTAATTCGCGAGCCTCACACCCTGGTATGAGTCTAAAATGGGATCAGGGACATAGGAAGAACACGACGTTTCTTTCTATCTATGGGTGGTGTTATGGTATGGAGCCCAAACATTTATATTTTTACCTATGTGGATGATGGATAGCGAGGCGCCTCAGATATATCTGTCATTATGGGGCTGATGGATACGTCCGATAGGACCGGGAAACGTGTGTTCAGGAGTAACTAATCCACTAATGCAAGTGTGGACCAGCCCTGTAGGAACCAAGTGTCGCCCAGAGTGTGTAATCCTGAGGCATTTGCTAGAGTGTCTCAAATCGGAGGGAGCCATCCCTAACCTTGACTCATGATGGAATCCAATTTCCAATACGTGACATTTCAGTTTCAATTGCAGAACTAGTAGACATAGTAGCATGGGATACTATGTCGTCGAGGATTGATACATTTATATTTGAAGTTGATTTTGACAATATACACTTATAGTAATAGTAAAATGATTTGTTTTATAACGTATCAAGCATGTTTGGCTATTATAAGGGAAACTCTATCCTCCGGCTTGCGTTGCATTGTGTGATGGGACCTGAGTCTTATAATAGCTTCACTTTTCGAAAAGCATTGCGTTATTTATAAACTGTTTTATGCACTGGTATTCTTGGGAGAAAACCCGTTCCGTGTTATATGGCGTGGTCCCTTGATTTAGTTTATTTTTAAAGTAAAGTTTTAAATAACTGTTTTAGTTCTCACACCAGTCTCATGACTGACCCGGAGTTTATTGTTTTAACCTAAACTCCGGGTGCCCATATTTTCTATATGGCAGCTAGTAGTTGTGGTTTTTAGATATTATTTTCACAGGATCCTGGATTTACAGCTGGAGCTATATCCGGAAAGCTTTGTATCCGTGTATCTCTTTCAGTTGTGTTATGTATTATTTTTCCGCTGCTGTGTAATTTAAATCTCTGATATTTTTCTGATGTATATTATTTATTCATACTCTGTTATATTCTTGTACCCTGACGTAATTGTTGTAGCAGCAATGAAGTGTTCTATTGTTTGTGTTCTGATTTGTCGTGTTCTCAACTCAATCCGGGCTTTCCCGAAAGGGAGAGTTTGGGTCATTTCATTGTGGTATCAGAGCTTTGGTTTATAGAGCTCGAAAACAAGACACATTAGAACCGAACGAAAGAATTCACTAGAGATTGGATTAGTAGTATCCAATAAGAATGGCTCGTTAAAGATAGGATCAGTAGTATCCTAGAATGAGTTCTAAGAGTGTTATTTATAAGAATAAAAATGAAAATGAATTTAAATTTTGAAAATTATATCATATTATACGTTTTTGAGTATTTTATTTTAAATTGATTTTGGACTATCGGGTATATGGAGATTTTAATATACGTCTGATCCACGTGTATTCGAAGTCTCAAATACCCTGGATGGATATAGAATCACACTCTAGTGGCCCGGGGATAATTCTGGTGATGCGGCCGCATCATTAGTATTTATGTTCGAGTTTCGAAAGTGGGATATCTATATTATTCCAATTGACTTGTGTGAGAACCAAAACTTAGTTAAGGTTTATTGCTGCGATTTGGCACTAAAAATATGATTTTGACTATATATAAAAGCTATATATGTTTGAAAAGCTAATCAACTAATTGACTGCTGGTTGTGATGATTGATTATTAGTTTAACTAATAAAGGTATTGGAATGATAAAACCAATAAAAAAATGAAAGCTGAATTAAGCCAAATCAAGTAAATAGTGAACTGCATTGAAAATTGATTAGAATTGCATATAAGTACATATATATATGTGGGAACAGGTCATAACAGGGAAGCTAAGAAGAGGAATAAAATTGTATGCCCGACAAATAGGTACATGTTTACTATATTCATTGGGTTTGATGATTTTATGAGCTGATTGGCTAGCCGCTTGGCTTTTTCTTTTTCTTTTGGATTGATGAGGGCCCTGTGAGGCAAGTTGAGGTTTTACCGATCGACCCGTACAAAGGAGGTTATGGCGAAATTTTCGAACATTTAGAGTGTTAGCCAAATTTTTGAGAAATTTGAAAGTTCTTAGAAACTAAAAAGTTGAAGAACGAAAACCAGAATGAAAGTTGAGTTCGTTAGGTAAACAACTTTCAGCTCCGTTCCTTTTTGAGGACGAAAAGATTTTAAGTGGGGGAGAATGTAACAACCCAGAATTTCAGAACCAATTTAAAATTTTTATTTTAGTTATTTTAACCGATTTTGGATATTTAAAATGATTTATTTTAAATAATAATGACTAAAATTTATTTAAATCGAAGTTAGAACGCATAAATTTATTTTAATTATAAATGAGCCTGAAATGGCGCGGTAGTTTGAAAACTCAATTTTAAATTTCAAATGAATGTACAGAATTCAAAATAAATCGGATTTCAGTAAAATAAGAAATGTTGGAATCTACTTAATTATATCTTTCTAACGAATGTGAAAAACTGAGATTTCATAATATAAATTGTAAGTTATGTCCAGTTTAAAATTCAAAATAGTCGTTATGCAATTTATATATTTTTTAACATAATATATAGCCCTTAAAATACCATTTTGCAAACGACTTCTGTTTTCGGTGAAACCACTTTTGTTGGATCCGGAATGTCAAATTATTGCTAGGTTCCAATTTTCATAATTTGTGGAATTGTTATATGAGCGTGGTAAATTTAAACGTGTTTGGTAATTTCAGTTTGAATTTAGGGTACGTTAGGCTAACATCTCTATTAAGTTTCAAAATCCAAAAAAGTCCAACCATTGTAATATTAAAAATTAGGTCCCTATATTTGAATGTGGCTCTATTATTACCAGTTTTACCCTTCCGACGCCTCATAAACCTAACCGCTCTAAATTTCATGACTACTTGCATCAAATCATTGTTCTAAATCAGTCGATCAATAAACATCAAACCTTAATCGCTATCTTCATTTAATCTCGATCTTCTGAAAACTGGAAAACCATTGTCGTTTTTATCAACAATGGTGCGAGAGAAGGTATATTTTTGTAATCTTTATTTCAGGTTTCACTATTTATGAAATATGTATATTATAGATTGTAAATAACAGTAATCGAAAGTGATTATGGAAAATATTATACATAGTTACTAAAAAACTTCAATATTTACTGATTTCACGAGTTATTATCAATATTTGCTGTTATTAAAAATTGTTGCATCCTTGAATACTGTTATTATAAATTCATGCATGTTTGTGTGGTTTTATTAATGATAGTCGCATGCTTATCTTCTATTATTCATGATTTTTGCTTGCTTGCAAGATTTAATTCAGGATAGTTGCACACTTGTATGTTATTATTCATGATAATTTCACATTTGTGTGATATTATTCAAGATAGTTGCATTTTTGGATTATTTTTTACGGATAGTTGCACACTTATGTGCTTTTATTAATGATAATTGCATGCTTATGTGCTTTTATTCAGGGTAATTGCACACCTATGTGATTTTATGCATGATAGTTGCACGCTTAGGCGATATTATTCAAGATCGTTGCACACTTATGCGATTTTATTCATGATAGCTGCATTCTTGGGTGATTTTATTAAGGGTAGTCGCATGCATGTATGATTTTATGAAGGTTAGTTGCACACTTGTGTGCTATTATTAATGATAGTTGCACACTTGCATGCTTTTATTCAATATAATCGCATGCTTGCATGATTTTATTCAGGATAGTTGTATGCTTGCATGCTTTTATTCATTATAGTTGCATGCTTGCATGATTTTATTTAGGATAGTGTGACGGTCCGCCCCGCACCAACCAACATTTCCAATGAAAGTGCGTTGTGCCGATGTCCAACCAGCACGGGACGGTCGTCAAAGAAAGGAAAGGTAAGGAATTTGAACTAACAAGGAACCTGTAGCATATCTCACAGCGCATGGAATAAAATATAATAATAATAACATACTTTGACATAAAACAGGCGAGACAGTGCATAACCTAAAAACTAAACATCTCAGCAGCGGAAAATCCAAATAAATTTTATGATCCATAACCATTATTACAACTTTAATATTGTCTCTAAAGCAAAAGAAAGGAGAGGTACACTACTAATGCCCAAAGCAGTGACCATCAACAACACAGGGAGAATATATGTAGATAATACGTAGGAGCCTCCTGCTCGTCTTCGGATCAACTATTCGTGCATAACCAGCTAACCTATCTCTAGTCTGCCCGTTTAAGAGCACCCAGAGTAATAAGAAGAGACGTAAAACTCTAGGTCAGACAAAAGTCTGGTATGAGCAATAAGCAGCAAAACAGAATAATAACAGGTATACTAAATCATACCTGAACCTAGACCTGGACATGCAACCAAAGAGTTAGCACTACATACTGTACAATACTTTAAGGTGCTACTAACATATGGTGTAAAGAATAAGGGGGTGGGGTGTGCATGTCATAGTGATGTCAAACAATCAAGCATAGCAACCATCCTCACAACTCTCACTCAGTGTGTAAAGCATACGATATCCACTACTTTGATCACCTAAATCCTTGCTATGATCACTCTGCCCCATGTAATCATGGTGACTCCACTGCACTGATCCATAGCCACTAGTTCTTGCTATGTCCACTCTGCCTCATGAAGTCATAATAACTCCACTGCACTGGCACATAGCCATGCTTCGATCACTCTACCCCATGGAGTTGTAACTACCCCACTGCACTTATACGTAGCCTAACATCCGTCTTGGTGGTGAATCAAAGTTATAGACGTCGATAAACCCTCAGAACACGTCCCGTAGCAAAGTCCAATCATGAAGTTGACTCGTTGGTTCCCATCTGGATCCTGAGTGCAAACTCCCCATTTGGATTACCTTTGCATCTCGGGTTTTTGTCATCATCTCCGGATCGGTTCGGCATGCTCCTCTTTACTATGCTTCGGGTCGTGCTCCTCGAAGTAGTCCTTCCTGTGATCATCCACTTCGGGTCGGGTCGGATTTCCCCACCCAAGTCGGTTTGGTTCGGTCCCTCCCTGCTCGTGCTCAACATCTCGATTCATGACAAGCCCGTCGAGTCGGACCGGAGGATATCCATTGGGTTCGGATCATGATCAACCACCTGGTTTGGGTCGTGACGTGCCTCCCTGATCAGATCGACCTCCCTTTGGTTCGAGCTGAGCTTTGGTTCGTGGGACCCATTTGGATCGGGTCGAGATTCTTCATTTGTTCGGATCGGCTCATGGACTCACTCTCATGGCGGTTCGGGTCGTGGAGCTCTCCAGGTGAGTGGATCGGTTCGGTGCCTCCGTTCACGAACGGGTCGAGGTCGGGTAGGGCGATCTGATCCGTTCCGGTTCCTGCATATTTCCTGCACTTTGTCCAACGAGCTGTTTACGCCATTCGACGACGTTTTCGACCAATCTAACACTTCTAGACAATCACAAAGCATACCATACAGTCATAGCAACTTGTAGAATTGACCACAAACACCAAAACAATAATTTTATAGGTTAAAACGGATCAAACATAGTCAAAACCCCATATTTTCCCTTAAGCGTGTTTAAGCAAAACTAATGGTAGGATTAGTAAAGCTTAACCAAATTAACTAAATTTTCTAACAGAGACCTAAAACAATATTTCGAAATTTATGAATATATTTCCAGAATTTAATCATGTTTAAATTCGCTAATTAACACTAATTACCCTTAATTAACCATAATAAGTGAGGAACTATGCAAATCACTCTCTTAGCCACAAATAAAATACCAAATCTGAAATTATCTTCTGTTTGGCGCTGTCCCCAAGGCTGTACAGTAGTTCCGACCTTGATTTGGTGCTATCTCCCTTTGATTTGATGTAATTTAGCCAAATCTTCAATTAGAAAGTGGTTTATATGTGTTTTAGATATTGAAGTCCATTACTAAGTTGAGAGGGATGATAAGTGGCGGATGAAAAATGAGAAAAGGGTGTTCTCTAAACCCTAACAACCCTTAAATACTCCAAATCCTGAAATCCCCCTCTGGGCCTAGCTGTTAATTACCCAATTAAGCCCGGTTAAGTTGTTTTTCACCTTCTAAACCTTAATTCAGTCATATCTCCCAAACGGTAAGTCCGTTTTTCACATATGACAACTCTAAGGTAAACCATCATCCGGATCTAATGGAAGTGGTTTCAGGTCGAAACTCCTTTCCAATCAAAAGTTATGGCAGAAACAAGATCAGTTAGGGGCAAAACGGTCATTTAAAAATCTGCAAAAATCACGAACATGGGAAATGACCCCAATATAGTCATCTCCCAAAGTTACATGACCATACGACTTCGCATGAGAAAGAAATAAATATTCTACGATCCTCTGATGCATAGAATGCGGGTCGTTACATTCTCCCCCCTTAAGAAATTTCGTCCCCGAAATTCTTTAACTCAAAATATACGAAGGATCCCACATGCCTACCAATCATTAACAAAACAATCAAGCATACAAAACAACACAACAAGCCTATCCTAGCTTGTGGTTTACTAACAAGGGAGTACTATACTGATATAAAAACCTTACCAGCAAGGAGTTCTGGATACTTCCTCCATATGTTCTCTTCTATTTCCCAAGTACAGTCTTCCTCATCATCACCCCACTAAACTTTGACTAGTTTCACCGCCTTCCTTCGAAGCTACTTCGTATTGTTCCCAACAATAAGCATAGGCATGCGGCTCCCAACCGCCTCGGGTTCAACCTCGATATCATCCAAGTGATCCGGAGAAATAGTCACAAAAGGGTCGTGCACGAATTTCCTTAACTGGGAAACATGAAATACGTTATGAACTGCTTCCATCTTCTCTGGTAACTCAACTTTATATGCCAAATTCCCAACTTGCTTAAGAACTGGGAATGGACCAACAAATCTTGGTGTTAACTTGCCTCTCCTGCCAAATCATATCACGCTCTTTAACGGAGAAATATTGATAAACACCAAGTCGCCAATGGAGAACTTTAAATCTCTTCTCCTCTTATCAGCATAACTCTTTTGCCTATCTTGGGCAGCCTTCATTCATTGTCGGATAACTTTGATCTTATCCGAGGTTTCTCTTATCACATCTGGTCCAAGCACAAACTTCTCACCAGTTTCTAACCAACATGACGGTGAGTTGCACGGTCTTCCGTACAAAGCTTCAAACGGAGCCATACCAATATTGGTTTGATAACTATTATTATATGCGAACTCTACTAGATGTAAATGGTCATCCCATGATCCACCAAAATCCAATATGCAAGCTCTCAAGATATCTTCTAACACTCGATTCACCCTCTCTGTCTGACTGTCGGTTTGAGGAAGATACGCGGTACTGAGATGTAATTCTGATCCTAACGCCTATTGCAAGCTCTTCCAAACCCACTAGGAAATAATGGATCTCGGTCGCCTACGATGCCCTTTGGTACTCCATGAAATCTCACTACCCACTTCATATATAGTTCAGCTAACTTAGCTGCCATTCTACTCGACTTGACTGGTATAAACCTAGCACTTTTGGTCAATCGATCCACAATTACCCAAATGCTATCATGATCTGATCTAGTCCTTGGTAAACCATTGATGATATCCATCGAGACTTGTTCCCATTTCCATTATGGGAATTCTAACGGTTGTATCAAACCACTAGGCTTCTTTTGCTCAGCTTTAACTAACTAGCAATTCATACACTTGGATATAAACTTCCTAATGTCTCTTTTCATCCCTTCCCAGTAGTAGGTCTGCTTCATGTCTCAATACATCTTGTTACACCTGGGGTGTATAGTCAGTTTTGAGTGATGACATTCTCTAAGTACTTCATCTCTCAATCCATTGGCATTGGGTACAACTAGTCTTCCATTCTTTCTAAGCCATCCATCTCGATCAAGCCCATACTCATTAATCTCCTCATCGATGCCCATCTCTAACTTGGAGATGATTTTCAATAAGTTAGGATCGTCCCTCTGACTGGAACCAATCCGCTCAATCAAAATGCGTCTGACCCTCAAACTTGCTAATACTTTTGGATCCAATTCGCACTTTGGTCTGAAATCATACCCAGCGATGTACTCCAGCTGCTTCCACTCAAGAAACATAGCCCCTAAAATGGTATGTCTTCTACTCAATGCATCAACTACCGCATTGCCCTTTATGGATGACTAACACTGGTGCACATGTCAACTTTTCTTTAGACTCTTAAATGCATTCGCGCACTTTTCGTCCTAGACGAAAGCTTGATTCTTTCTGGTCAACTGAGTCAAGAGTGTTGCTATCTTGGAGAAGTCTTGGATAAACTTATGATAATATCCAGCCAATCCCAAGAAACTTCTTATGTCCGTTGCATTCTTGGGCATAGACCAATCTTGTACCGTAGCCACCTTCGTAGGATCCACAGCAATACCATTCTCTGAAACAACATGGCCCAAGAATCTCACTTCCCTCCTCCAGAAGTGACACTTAGAAAACTTTGCTTTCAATTGGTGTTTTCTCAACACCTCCATCACTATCCTCAAATGTTCCTTGTGTTCTTCCTCTGTCCTTGAATAAACCAAGTTATCGTTTACGAACATAAGAACAAACTTATTCAATTGATCCCTGAATACCCTATTCATAAGATCCACAAAATATGCTGGTGCACTGGCCAACCCGAATGGCATGACCAACCACTCATAGAATCCAGACGGTGTCCGAAATGTCGTTTTAGCTATACTTTCAGCTTCCACTCTAAGCTGATGAAAACCTATCGCGGGATCCAACTGGGAGAACACTCTCGCGCCACTCAACTGATCAAGCAAATCATCTATCCACGGTAGAGGATGCTTATTCTTCCTCGTCACCTTATTCAACTCGTGGTAGTCCACACATAAACGAAGGGAACCATCTGCCTTGGTAACAAACACAACTGGTGCTCCCCACTCAGAAACACTTCTTCGGATAAATCCCTTCTTCCAAAGATCGCTTACTTGCACCCCGAGCTCTTGCTGCTCCCTTGGTGCCATACGACGAAGTGGCATCACTATAGGTCTGACATCTTTCACTAAATCAATACGGAACTCAATCTCTCGATGTGGTGGAAGTCCGGTCACTTCCTCGAAGACGTCTAGATACTGGCCAGCCACGGGGACATCTGACAACTCACCATGCGGGATGTCGAGAGAATTTAGAAAACTAGCCATTACCCCATCACTAGGTAGACCACCAAAACACTATCCTCTGCCCATCATCCGCTCTAACGGTCACCAAAAAGCCCTCACAGTCTACCACCACCCTGTACCGTTGGAGCCAATCGACGCCCAAAATAATGCCAAACCCAGTAAATCCCAAAAGAAAGCAATCACAAACAAACATGCATCCATGACTCGATAAGACCACATTATGACAAATCATACAAAGGCTAGTCGAACCACTAATCGGGTTTGTCACTGCTAAAGGTCTATCGACTATCTCGGGTTTCAATCCCAACCTATCTACAGGTCACTAGATATGAAGGAACGGGGAGCTCTGGTATCAAATAATACTCGAACAGGAACATCATAAATAGAAAGCATACCTTGAATAACAACATTCTTTCCTTTCTCTGCCGTAGTTGGGGAATTCGACGAAGAAGGAACAACATTGATAGCATATTCTTTCATAGTCTGCTTTTCTTTAGGGGGTTGCGGACACTTGTCCTTGTGATGTCCCACTTGGCCACAGTTGAAGCACTTCCTATCCGCTGGCTTGGCCCGACATTCTTGGGCATAGTGCCCCTTTTTACCACAACTTAAGCACTCAACATCTTTCTTATTCTTTTTCTTCTGGCCATCCTTGGTCTGATTCTGCTTTCTCTTATTCTGAGGACCATTCTTGCCTCCATCGCTTGCTTGCGGCTTTAGCTCCTCTGCAGATGCAATCTCAGTCTTCGACTTAGGGTATAGACCCTCTGATCTCAAAGCTTTCCCCATAATCGATTCAAACGTCTCATCGACATGGTTTATAAGCCTTTCCCCCAAATACTGATCTAAGCATGTTATGAACTTTTCATTTTTCTTCTCGGCGGTATCAATAAGGGATAATCCATATTTCGATAGAGTATCGAACTCAGCAATACACTCCGAGACAGCTCTACCATTCTGCTTTAGCTCCAAGACCCTCTTAAACAATACTGACTTCTGAGCAGCTGGAATAAACCTGTTGCTAAAGCGAGTCTTAAACTGATCCCAAGTACTGATCCTCGGGAGTAGCTGCCTTCATAGCATTCCACCAATTCATTGCCCGTCCGTGCAGCTGACGGGATGCTAATTTCCTCTTCATCGCATCCTCGATGCCCAAGTCTTCAAAGATACGCTCAAAGCTATCCAACCAATCCTGAGCTTCTGTATCTGATTCCTTTCCGTGGAACGACTTCGCACCAAGGCTAGTGTAATCCTTGCATAGCTTGGCGAAATCGGCACTAGGCACCTGCACCGCTGCACCACCACCATTTGCAGCTTTAGGAGCTGCTCTTTGAACATCCCTAAGCATCTCTCTCATGAGGTCAGTGAGTATCGTCCTCACATCAGTAGCATTCCCATTATTAGCTCCTCTACCAGTACCCCTAGTATATCGGCTCATCGTTCAATCTGTAAGGAGAAAATGATTAACCATCTCTTCAGTGGTGTCAGTGCAGTGCGACTTCATCCTTAATATACTAATAGTATATATATAACTTTTTGAAACCAAAATATAACAAATATGCGCTCTCATATCCATACTATCTCTCCCTGGTGTCTTTCCTTAGGTTAACTATGCAACCTACAGCTCTGATACCAAATGTGACGGCCCGCCCCGCACCAGTTGACATTTCCAATGAAAGTGTGCTGTGCTGATGTCCAACCAGCACGGGACGGTCGTCAAAGAAAGGAAAGGTAAGGAATTTGAACTAACAAGGAACCTGTAGCATATCTCACAGTGCATGGAATAAAATATAATAATTATAACATACTTTGACATAAAACAGGCGAGACAGTGCATAACCTGAAAACTAAACATCTCAGCAGCGGAAAATCCAAATACAGCTTATGATCCATAACCATTATTACAACTTTAAAATGTCTCTAAAGCAAAATAAAGGAGAGATACACTACTAATGCCTAAAGCAGTGACCATCAACAACACAGGGAGAATATATGTAGATAATATGTAGGAGCCTCTTACTCGTCTCTGGATCAGCTACTCGTGCATAACCAGCTAACCTGTCTCTATTCTGTCCGTTTAAGAGCATCTAGAGTAATAAGAAGAGACATAAAACTCTGGGTCAGACAAAAGTCTAGTATGAGCAATAAGCAGCAAAACAGAATAATAACAGGTATACTAAACCATATCTGAACTTGGACCTGCAACTAAGGAGTTAGCACTACATACTGTACAATACTCTAAGGTGCCACTAACATATGGTGTAAAGAATAAGGGGGTGGGGTGTGCATGTCATAGTGATGTCAAACAATCAAGCATAGCAACCATCCTCACAACTCTCACTCGGTGCATAAAGCATAAGATATCCACTACTTTGATCACCCAAATCCTTGCTATGATCACTCTGCCCCATGGAATCATGGTGACTCCACTGCACTGATCCATAGCCACTAGTCCTTGCTATGTCCACTCTGCCCATGAAGTCATAATGACTCCACTGCACTGGCTCATAGCCATGCTACGATCACTCTTCCCCATGGATTAGTAACTACACCACTGCACTGATATGTAGTCTAACATCCATCTTGTTGGTGAATCAAAGCTATAGACGTCGATAACCTCTTAGCACACGTCCCGCAGTAAAGCCCAATCACGAAGTTGACTCGTTGGTTCCCATCTGGATGCTGAGTGCAAATTTCCCATTTGGACTACCTTTGTATCTCGGGTTTTGGTCATCATCTCTGGATCGGTTCAGCATGCTCCTCTTTACTATGCTTCGGGTCATGCTCCTCGAAGTAGTCCTGCCTGTGATCATCCACATTGGGTCAGGTCGGATTTCCGCACCCAAATCGGTTCGGTTTGGTCCCTCCCTGCTTGTGCTCAACATCTCGATTCGTGACAAGCCCTTCGGGTCGGATCGGAGGATTCCCATTGGGTTCGGATTGTGATCAACCACCTGGTTCGGCTCGTGATGCGCCTCCCTGATCGGATCAGCCTCCCTTTGGTTCGAGCTGAGCTTCAGTTCGTGGGACCCATTCGGATCGGGTTGAGTTTCTTCATTTGTTCGGATCGGCTCATGGACTCACTCTCATGGCGGTTCGGGTCGTGGATCTCTCCAGGTGAGTGGATTGGTTCGGTGCCTCCGTTCACGAACAGGCCGGGGTCGGGTAGGGCGATCAAATTCGGTCCGGTTCCTGCATATTTCCTGCACTTTGTCCAGCGAGCTGTTTACGCCATTCGACGGCGTTTTCGACCAATCTAACACTTCTAGACAATCACAAAGCATACCATACAGTCATAACAACTTGTAGAATTGACAACAAACACCAAAACAATAATTTTATAGGTTAAAATGGATCAAACATAGCCAAAACCCTATATTCTCCCTTAAGCGTGTTTAAGCAAAACTAATGATAGGATTAGTAAAACTTAACCAATCTAACCAAATTTTCTAACAGAGGCCTAAAACAATATTTCGAAATTTATGAATATTTTTCCATAATTTAATCATGTTAAAATTCGCTAATTAACATTAATTAAGCTTAATTAACCATAATTAGTGAGGAACTATGCAAATCACTCATCTTAGCCACAAACAAAATACCAAATCTGAAATTATCTTCTGTTTAGTGCTGTCCCCAAAGCTATACAGCAGTTCCGACCTTGATTTGGTGCTATCTCCCTTTGATTTGATGTAATTTAGCCAAATATTCAATTAGAAAGTGGTTTAGAGGTGTTTTAGATGTTGGAGGTCATTACTAAGTTGAGAGGGATGATAAGTGGCAGCTGAAATATGAGAAAATGGTGTTCTCTAAACCCTAACAGCTCTTAAATACTCCAAATCCCGAAATCCCCCTCTGGGCCTAGCTGTTAATTACCCAATTAAGCCCGGTTAAGTTGTTTTTCACCTTCTAAACCTTAATTCAACCATATCTCCCAAAAGGTAAGTCCATTTTTCACATATGACCACTCTACGGAAAGTTAAACCATCATCCGAATCTAATGGAAGTGGTTTCAGGTCAAAACTCCTTTCCAATCAAAAGTTATGGCCGAAACAAGATCAGTTAGGGGGAAAACGATCATTTAAAAATCGGCAAAAATCATGAACATGGGAAATGACCCCAATAGTCGTCTCCCAAAGTTACATGGCCATACGACTTCGCATGAGAAAGAAATAAATATTCTACGATCCTCTGATGCGTAGAATGCGGGTCGTTACAGAAAGTCACATGCTTATGTGCTTTTATTCAATGTAATTTCATGCTTGCATGCTTTTATTCAGGATAATTGCATGCTTACATGCTTTTATTCAAGATAGTTGCATGCTTGTGAACTTTTATTCAAGATAGTTGCATCCTTGCATGTTTTTATTCAAGATAGTTGCATGCTTGCATGCTTTTATTTAGGATAGTCGCTTGCTTGCATGCTTTTATTCGGGGTAGTCGCACGCTTGCATGCTTTTATTCATGATAGTTGCATGCTTGCATGCTTTTATTCAGAATAGTCGCATGCTTGCATGCTTTTATTCAAGATAGTTGCTTGCTTGCCTAATTTTATTCATGATAGTCCCATGCTTGTCTGATTTTATTCATGATAGTCACATTTTTGCGTGAATTTATTCATGATAGTTGCACGTTTGCATGATTTATTCATGATAGTTGCATGCTTGCATGCTTTTATTCATGATAGTTGCACGCTTGCATGCTTTTATTCAGGATAGTCGCATGCTTGCATGTTTTTATTCATGATAGTTGCACGCTTGCATGCTTGTATTCAGGATAGTCACATGCTTGCATGCTTTTATTCTGGATAGTCGCATGCTTGCATGCTTTTATTTAGGATAGTCGCACGCTTGCAAGATTTATTCATGATAGTTGCATGCTTGCATGCTTTTATTCATGATAATTGCACGCTTGCATGCTTTTATTCAGGATAGTCGCATGCTTGCATGCTTTTATTTAGGATAGTTGCACGCTTGCATGCTTTTAACCATGATAGTTGCACGCTTGCATGCTTGTATTCAGGATAGTCACACGCTTGCATGCTTGTATTCAGGATTGTCGCATGCTTGCACGCTTTTATTCAGGATAGTCGCATGCTTGCATGATTTTATTCATGATGTTCGCAGGTTTGCATGTTTTTATTCATAATAATTGCACGCTTGCATGCTTTTATTCAAGATGGTCGCATGCTTGCATGCTTGCATGCTTTTATTCAGGATGGTCGCATGCTTGCATGCTTTTATTCATGGTAGTCGCATGCTTGCATGCTTTTATTTAGAATAGTCGCAGGCTTGCATGTTTTTATTCATGATAGTCGCATGCTTGCATGCTTTTATTTATGATAGTCGCATGTTTGCCTGATTTTATTCATGATAGTCGCATGCTTGCATGATTTATTCATGATAGTCACATGCTTGCATGTTTTTATTCAGAACAGTCGCATGCTTGCATGCTTTTATTCAGTATAGTCGCACGCTTG
The DNA here is from genome assembly GCA_030737875.1 of Allium sativum. Lineage (NCBI taxonomy): Eukaryota > Viridiplantae > Streptophyta > Magnoliopsida > Asparagales > Amaryllidaceae > Allium > Allium sativum. The sequence continues at coordinate 436,638,370 of CM060920.1, forward strand.
CATGATTTATTCATGATAGTTGCACGCTTGCATGTTTTTATTCATGATAGTTTCACGCTTGCATGCTTTTATTCAGGATAGTCGCATGCTTGTATTCATGATAGTCGCACGCTTGCATGCTTTTATTCAAGATAGTCGCATACTTGCATTTTTTTTATTTAGGGCTAGCAATTAGAACCGAGAACCGAAAACCCGAACCGAACCGACCTGAAAAGACGCGAACCCGAACCGAAACCGATGGGTCTCAGATCGGGTCTAGGTGATGAAAAATATCATCAAGACCCGATCAAACCCGACCCGCACAGACCGGACCATAAAACATTGAAATATATGCATTTTTAATGTTATTATTCAATCGGACCCGAACCGAGCTTCAACCCGAACTAAAGCTCAGGTCGAGTCGGGTCTAGATTTTAGAAATTTATAGTTTAGAGCCGACAAAACCTAACTCGCCTAGAATCGAGACCCGTCGGGTCGGGTCCGGGTCCGTCGGGTCGGGTCTAATTGCCACCCTACTTTTATTCATGATAGTCGCACGCTTGCATGCTTTTTTCAGGATAGTTGCACGCTTGCATGATTTTATTCATGATAGTTGCACGCTTGCGTGCTTTTATTCATGATAGCTGCATGCTTGCGTGCTTTTATTCATGATAGTTGCACGCTTGCATGCTTTTATTTATCATAGTTGCATGCATGCTTTTATTCAGGGTAGTCGAATGCTTGTGTGCTTTTATTCGGGATAGTCACATGCTTGCATGCTTTTATTCAAGATAGTTGCATGCTTGCATGCTTTTATTCAGTATAGTTGAACACTTGCGTGATTTTATTCATGATAGTCGCAAGCTTGCATGATTTTATTCAGGATAGTTGCATGATTGCATGCTTTTATTCAGGATAGTCGCACGCTTGCATGCTTTTATTTAGTATAGTTGCATGCTTGCATGCTATTATGCAGTATAGTTGCATGCTTGCAATAATTTATTCTTGATAGTCGCACGCTTGCATGATTTTATTCATAATAGTTGCATGCTTGTCTGCTATTACTCATGATAGTTGCACTATTATGTACTTTTATTCAAGATATTCGCACACTTGCATGATTTTATATAGGATAGTTGCACGGTTGCGTGATTTTATTAAGGATAGTTGCATGCAAGTGTACAAATATCTGCATATATTCAAACTTTATTTAATTAATTTTTTAACCCTTATTAAAAAGACCAAATATGGAAGAAGGTGATAATGAAGAGTCAAAAAGAAACAGCGTTAATTATCACAGAACAACTTTCAAAACCTGCACCAATAATGAAAAGAAGGGAAACCGAAGATGAACCAATGCTTGCCATGAAGGAGAATGTATACAGAAATAATCTTAAGGCGTTCATTGAATTGGTGGAAATGATAAAGAAGATGAACTATTTACGACACAACATTCAAAATATTTGAAAAAACTGCCTCTCTATGGTTTATTAACATAATTTTTGATGGGCTCATTTCACCTGCAGAAACCATTAAAAAATCTACAACTTTAGATCTCATCATCAAGAACTACAAGAAGAACTTAAAATATTTTCAGTTTGGTGATTTGATACTTTTACACAAGAAAATGTTGCAGACTTACTAGCTGCTCCAATACAAGGAGAGTTAACAAAAACAACGGGGCACTTGAAAAAGAACGAGAAGGACGATGAAGAATATAAATCATTCATGGAAAGACATTTTAAAGAAGAAGTTTCAGTCAACAAGGAAAATATAGAGAGACATACTTTTTTTGACAATAAAAGAAGACACAGCCGAACCAAGTTTTGATACAGTGAAGCTTCTACTTCTTTATTTGGCAGTAACATTTCTTATAACAAACCCTAAATACAGCTTACTATGGACCTTGATTCCATATTGTGTATGCAGCCAAAAATTAATGAAGATATCTTGGCCAAAAACCATACATAACCATCCAATAAGCCAGGTGGAAAAATACTTTGAAACACCACGTAAGATTAATGCTTGCGTCACACTATTGCTAGTACTATTTTAAAACTTTTTAGTAAGTTTCTTATTTAATTACTATTCATTCTAACAAAAAATACTTTTTTTTTTGCAGTGGTGGTTTTGCAAAAAAACCTATGTTATAAAAAAACAAAGAAAGAATACAGTGATGTATATCCCCTGGCTAAAAAATAGGATATAAAAATGTTGAAGCCAAGCATGTTAGTGAACATCAAATACACATTTGTGAGTGATATTTAATCTTGAATAATTTTTAAGTGTCATATTAAAAATATATGCATACAAGTATACAGATATATAGCAATAGTTACATACTTGCATGCGTCTATTATAAAGAGTTGCATACATGTATGGTTATAATGATAACATTTGCACGCATCCATGCGTCTATTCACAGCAGTCACATTCAGTTCCATACATGTGTGCATGTTTTTTGAACAGATGCATGTATGTATGTATGTATTCATCTGTATACAAAAAATGCATGGATATATGCACTTATTTTCTATAGATGCATACATACTAGCAATTATTTACAGTATTAATTGAACATTTTCTACCTTTGTTTTCAGGATTTCCAAGGAAAGGAATTAAAACTGTTGGAACAAGCTGTTGACAAAGACAAAGAGTATGAAGCAGTTTACAAAAAAAGGGTGGAAAATTATACAAATTTGATAGTAAAACTACAAGAAGAAAATAAACAACTTAAAGAGGAAAATTTAAGGTTAAAAAAAGAGTACAGGAACTTGCTGACAGTGATGAATCTACAGAAGATGAGAGTGAGAAAAATAATGAAAGTGAAGAAAACACTGACAGTGGGAAAAATAATAAGAGTGGAGAAAACACTGAGTGAAGATGAAAAGGGAAGAAAATTACAACTTCAAATAAAAGATGTGAATGCAAGTGAAAATGAGGATGATGATGAAAGTGAGGAATATGCTAATGAAAATGAAGAGGAAAAGGATAATGAGGATAAGATTGACGATGAGAGTGAGGATGAAGGTGAGGCTTAGAGTGACAATGAGAGTGAGGTTGAGGTTGGGGATGAAAAGCAGGAAAAGAATAATATGAATGGTGAAAATGAAGATGAGAATAATAATGCTGATAATGATGAGAATAAAAGTGCCGAAGGTGACAAGAATGAAAACGTTGACAGAGATAATATGGAAAAGGAACACACTACTGAAGATGAAGGAAATGATAAATGACAGAAAAACGTAGATGCTGACATGCAGGATAAAGATAAAAAAGATGATACAAGAGATATTGATCAGATTGATAACATGGAAATAGATACAGAGGAGAACAATGACGAGGATAGACAGAAGGAACATGAGCAGAAGAAAGCAGAGAAGGAGGTAGAGAAGGATCAGAAGGAGGTGGAACACAAGCAAAAAAAAGGTAAAAATTTAGAGAAGGTAAATGGTAAAAATAATGATAGTTTTCTGATGGTAATAAATAATGCACACATTATCTAGTTTCAAGCAATATATTACAACAAAATTGTTGCATACTTATGTGCATCTATTGCTAATTATTGCATGCTTAAGTGCATCTGTTCAGAAAAGTTGCATGCTTGTGTGCAGCTATTCTGAATAGCTGCATGCTTGTATGCATCCTCAATTATTGATGAGACTAATAATATGTAAATAGATAACATGGAGAAAAATAATGATCATAAAATTGATGATGAAAAATCAAAAGATATAATGGAGCTGGAGAAGAATCATGACAAGGGGCAACAAAAGAAGATGGAGCATCAAAATGCTAGCAAGGTAAAAGGTAAAATAAAAATAAAAATAAAAAATCTAATGGTAATAATGTTCCAAATATCAAGTTTCCATCAATAAATTGCTGATATCTGATATTATTCTCAGCTGCAACCCAAAAAAACAGAAACAAACAGGAACAAACAGGTATCGTGATTGTTGAGGATTATGAGATGGGACCAACATCAGAAGAAATGCATGTAAAAATAAAACTGAAAGTCAGGAAATTTAAAAATGTTCAGAAACTTCAAGAGGATCAAATCCAAAAACTAGAAACATATTTTCCAAATTCAGGCCTGGGGTAAAATTACTGAAAGATTTAAATGAATTTTGTAAATGTTTTTATGCAACTAAAAATAACAGTTGCATACATATATGCAATTATTCAGATTAGATGCATAGATCAGTGCTAATATATTCCTAGAAATTCTCTAAATATATTACATAAATTAGAAGTAGAAGCGCATACCTTAATGGCGACGCAGACATATACATTTTTGGAGTTTCATTGGCTGATTTAATAGCTGGAGGATTCCTTGATGGACAGGTATAGCCACAGTCATATTCAGATATAATTTCATTGGGTGGTTTAATAGCTGAAAGTTTTCCTTAACATTTACAAACTACTAATTTAAATAGATAATTGACTGGTATGCACATGAGCTCAACAAAGACCATCCAGAAATCATGTACATCAAAACTACTGCTTCCGTAAATTTTATTAATTTTCCAGCAAAATTTTCTTATGACATCAAAAATTTTGGTCACTAAAATGATTGCAATTACTGGCATTAATTAAGAAAGAATTAACGGAAAACATACAGTTTTTGATAGATTAAAAGGTGCAAACATTCTACAATACAAGCTCAAAAATATTGATTCCTATCCACGAGGGAAACCATTTTTCATTATTAGAATTTATAAAAGACAGTAGAAGATGGATACATTACAACTCCAAAAAACAACGATGTGATGGAGGAAATCAACAAAGATTAGTAAGAGATATGGTTTGCAAATTGAAAATAATTGACATACAAACTTGTATCTGAACTGTTATAAATAGTTATATGCATGTAATTTTTTTTATACAGAGAATATACATCAGTGGATTGGTGAAACAGCTAGAGAACAAGAATTTTCAGAAACATGGACAACTTGAAATTGCTAATTGCCCACAATAAGGCGGTACGTAAGTAAATAAAAATACTTGCATACTTGTCATTACAATTATTTTTATACTTGTATGCATACTTGTGTTTACAATTATTTATAATATAACATGAATATGTGCATACTTGTATGCAACTTTCTTAAATTCTAGCATAATATTAATCATGTTTTACAATATCTGCAGGGTCGATTGTGGAATGTTCGTTATTAACATAATGAAACAGAGAAGTGAGTACAAAGAAATTGATAAAAAAGGATGAAATTTACAGTCCTGCAGCTATTAATCTACAACGAGCTATGCTTGCTTACTAAATTCTCGACTGCAAACCTTATAGCTGGACTCCAGAAATAAACCTGACACGGAACTTTATATTTTCAGATGCAAACAAACCTTCTGCTTAAATTTGGGGAAAATGATCTGTTCACTTCTTATAAATATTTTGACAAAAATACAATGATCGAATTATTGTAAATATTCTCACTAAAGTACAATGTATGAATTACTGGCAAGTGCTTATCCAGTTCTCAAGCTGAATCAATGTGTATTTTTTGTACTGAGTTAAGTTCGTTCGATTTTACTTGATTATCTAGTTTGTTTGATTTTTTGTAAGCTGAATCAATATGTGATTATCTAGTTCGTTTAATTATACTTGAATTATTGTAGACAAAATTATGCAGTTTTAATAATATTTCGTAATTACTGTTACTAATACAATTAATTGTTAAAAAACCACATACTTTTATGCATGTATTCAAAAATAATTGCATACTTTTATGCGTATATTTAGAAAACATGAATTTATTATGTTCTTTATACCAATTTATTCCTCGAATGTATGCATCTAATCATAATAATTGCATAATTGTATGCGAATATTAAGAAAACCTGAATGTATGTGTACTGTATACAAATTTATAGTCGGAATGTATGCATCTATGCATAATAATTGCATGTTTATATGCTAATATTCGCAACAGCAGCATATATGCATGCATATATACAGGAAAAAAACTGGATACTTACATTCAATCACAATATTCACAGAAACATTAAACCAAACTTCATCACAGAAACATTAAACACATATTCACAGTATATATACATTCATTCACAGTATACATACATTCATTCATAGTATTCACAGTATGCATATATACATGTATGCAAAATAGTTAGTGTTAAATTTGGTGACACAAAATCACAAATTGATTGGAACAAATTTGCAAAGAATGGAAAGTAAATATTTTTATAATGGGAATGCATTGATTGCATTTGATGAGGTGGTAGAGAAATAAATGAAGGGATTAATTTCTTCCATCTATGCTAAAGAAACGGACTGATTTACTTCCTATGTTTGCACATTTGTTGTTATGGTAATTTGCCTCCATTATATTATTACCATATGTTGGTAATTTAATTGATGACTCACATAGATTAGCACTGGCTATATATTGAGGGGTAGACTTTAGTGTAAACCCATCCTGGCCTGGAGCCAGTGATCCCCAATAGTGTCTCTTCTTGTTAAACCTGATTGGGGTTTGGATATGTAAACTCTTATTTTGTAATCTCTTGTAATTCTCTCATGTGGAATAAAATCTCTCTCTGTTGGACTGGACGTACACTATCTAGAGGATAATGGAAACAATATAAATATTGTGTCTCTTTGTTTCTATGCTATAGTTATTTACTATTTTGTTGATGTAATAGAATAATTGCTATCAGATTATATTGGTGTTCAATTGGCAAATCTAGATCCTGCTTATTGCGCTTCCACATATACTCAATTTCCATAACAGATTGGTATCAGAGCGAGGCGAATTGTTTTAAATTGTGCATCAATTATTTCTACAAAGGTTGGTAGATTCAATGGTGATTATGCTATTACTATTTTGGAGAAAAGGAGACTTTGGTGGAGGAGATTACGTCGAGAGTGAAGAGCATTCCAATCTGGGAACTTTGACGTGATATGGAGTTTATTGTGAAGAAGCCCTCTGATATGGATGAGGGAAGATGGAAGAAGACGAAGAAGAAGGCGGGTGACGGTTGAAGAACCTAGTCTACAGCAAGGTGGAGAGGTTAATATGGTCACTGCTTATGGTCCTAAGGTGGAGGATCATGGTATCGACAAGGGTCTAGATGTTGATGATGCTCGAGGGATCCCGAAGATGAAGTGATCATGTCAAACGGAAGATGGATGTCGAGTTTTGAAATCCACAAAGACGATAGAGATCTTGTGGTATTGCAAGCATTTTTTAGACCGTTGGTTGATGCATGGTGCAGCTCAGGTGGTAGATGCATCTTTTGCAGGCGGTGGGTTGTGTTTATAATTGAGGTGTGGTCGTAGTCCTTTCAAATCGACTGGGTGTATCTCGTTGCCCTGAAATCGAGGTTGGTTTTACTTGAGAGAATAATTTTTTGGTCTTGGTGGTGTTGAGATTACTTTGGAATCTGGTTTTTTTATTTTGGATATTTACAACATTTTGTTGGCGGGCGGGGACGTAGTTTGAGGTCGTTAACAATTGTGTGATGGGGGTGGCTTTGCTGGAACCCATTTGGTAAATATTCATTTTTTGGTGTATCTCGTAGTGAGATTTAGATTGAAGGTGGAGTTCTGTTGAAGATTTTTATGATGAGAAGAGAATTTGACTCAAGGTGGTGTGCTAGAGATATGTGATTTTGCATCAAGGTGGAGTGTTAAATTTGGTGATACAAAATCACAAATTGATTGGATCAAATTTACAAAGAATGGAAAGTAAATATTTTGAAAGTAAATATTTTTATAATGGGAATGCACTGATTGCATTTGATGAGGTGGTAGAGAAATAAATGAAGGGATTAATTTCTTCCATCTATGCTAAAGAAACGGACTGATTTACTTCCTATGTTTGCACATTTGTTGTTATGGTAATTTGCCTCCATTATATTATTACCATATGATGGTAATTTAATTGATGACTCATATAGATTTTCACTGGCTATATATTGAGGGGTATACTTTAGTGTAAACCCATCCTGGCCTAGAGCCAGTGATCCCCAATGGTGTCTCTTCTTGTTAAACCTGATTGAGGTTTGGATATGTAAACTATTATTTTGTAATCTCTTGTACTTCCCTCATGTGGAATAAAATCTCTTTCTGTTGGACTGGACATACACTATCTCGAGAATAGTGGAACCAGTATAAATATTGTGTCTCTTTGTTTCTCTGCTATAATTATTTACTATTTTGTTGATTTAGTAGAATAATTGCTATCAGATTAGATTAGTGTTCAATTGGCAAATCTAGATCTTGCTTATTGCGCTTCCGCATATGCTCAATTTTCGTAACAGTAAGCACATTCACAGTAATATTCAAAATACTAAACCAAACTGCATCACAGAAACAATAAAATACTAAACCAAAGTTGCAAACATAACAGAAATATTCAAATTGGTTACAAACAGTAAACAATAAACAGAAATATTCGAACAGTTACAAACATATTAAAATACTAAACCAAATTGCAATTAGTTTTCTTCTAAAGAACAAGTCCTTTTGTTATGCCCCAACTTTTTGTACAACCCACATCTAATAGTCTTTGTAAATTCACCAGCAGATTTTAACCTTTTTGAAGACAATGGACGATCAGGCATTCTTCTATCTTTTGGAGGAGCAATAACTGTATCTTCAATTGAAACATCTTCACCCATAAAGTCTATGATAGGATTGATTGGATGAGAATAAGCTAATTGAAAATAAGAAACTTTGAAATAATCTTCAATGTAGTCATACAAAACCAACTTCTCACAACTTAAAATACATCTAACAGCATGAGAGCAAGGAAAACCATTAATTTGCCGCATGTTACAAGAACACACTCGACTATATAAATCAACAGATTGATAAACCGGGGAATGAACTTTAAACACGTATTCACTTGATTTGATAACAAACCATGAATCTCCTTCCAAATATAGGTTTCTTAATCTAGTTTCATTCACAGGACATAAAACACTATTCCAAGTAGAAGCAACTTCACGACGATCGGACATAAGTTTCATTAACTTCATTCTAGTTTTATCCAAACAAGCAGTAATTGGTAAATTCCTTTCTTCCAACATTAGTTAAAACTCTCTGAACAATTAGATGACATTTCACCATAATGACAACTAGGAGAAAAACAATTCCAAACTTCTCAATAGGAATTCCACTCAAAAAATTTACCACTGTGGATCCACCAACATCTCTAAAATTCTTCAATGCAGCATTAAAATCAATCATATTCGAAGCATAAGCAACTCGTGCAAACATATCTAACAACAACTTCTTGTTTGATTTGGAAAATTCAAATTTCAAAGCAACCTTTAAATTGTTGGTCAAATGATAAAAACAGGAACCATGAACTAAATTTGGAAATACCTTTGGAATAGCAACAAGAATATCAGGATGACGATCAGAAATGAAAACAAAGCTTCTACTATCATCTTTAAGAAACTCTTTAAGTTGTTAACGGTACCAAATCCAGTTGTCTTTATCTTTCTCCAGACACAATAGCAATTGCTATAGGGAAAAACTTGTTAAAAGAAACAAACATAAAATCAAATAAAAAATAAAAGTAGCATATATGTGTACACAAATTCAGAATAGATGCATGCATATATGCACTTATTCAGAATAGATGCATCTTTGTATGCACTTATTCAGAATAGATGCATGTACGTGAATGCATGTATTCATAATACTTAAATACTTTTATGAATGTATTAAGAATAGTTACATAAATGTATGCATACATGCAGAAGATTTTTGTATCTCTATGCATTCATTCAGAATACTTGCATACATGTATGCATATATTATAAATAACTGCATACTTATACGCATACACATACAGTTAGATGCATGTATTCATAATACTTACATACTTTTATGAATGTATTAAGAATAGTTACATAAATGTATGCATACATGCAGAAGATTTTTATATCTCTATGCATTCATTAGAAATAGTTGCATACATGTATGCATATATTATAAATAACTGCATACTTGTACGCATACACATACAGTTAGATGCATGATGCATGTATTCGTAATACTTACATACTTTTATGAATGTATTAAGAATAGTTACATAATTGTATGCATACATAGAGAAGATTTTTGTATCTCTATGCATTCATTCAGAATAGTTGCATACATGTATGCATATATTATAAATAACTGCATACTTGTACGCATATACATACAGTTATAAACTGAAAAAACACCATACCTTCATTTCCATTTTTACCAATAGTAGCCATCAATTAACCTTGATCTCTTCCTTTCATAAAAGTAGCATCAACAAAAATTAAAGGACAACAATATTGAAAACAATGTGCATAAGCTTCAAATCCAATAGAAACCCTTTCAAATTGACGTGTAGCATCATTACACTCCAACACAACTTTACTTCTGGGATTAGTAGTAACAACAGCATCACAAAACAACTGCAAATGATGATAAGACATTAGATCGAATATTAGATTCTTTAAAAAATCCCAATTAAATCGAATATTGGATTTCAGAAGCAATCACTGACAAAAGCCGAATTAAATCAATGAAGAAATTATATCTAAAAAATAGTCGTATGAATCAAATCCATGAAGAAAACCTAGAAGCAGCCATGAAAAGATAAATGCGTTAATTTGAACAAGGGTATTCATGGAAAAATAATACCCAAAAAAAAACAGGGATGCGAAAAGTATAATTTAGAGCAGGAGGATTGCACGTTAATTAACTTTAGTTTTAGGGATGTGTGTCTAATTTTCACTTGAATTTAATCGACTGGATAATGACCATTTTTCAAACAGTCTTCAAATTCAACAAAATTAGTTTATTTAGGACTGTATCGTCAAAACATAGCTAGATTTATTTTTCTGCAATTTTTGGATCAGTACGTGGCCCGGTAAATTAAAATATACGTTGAAATCAATTTTGAACATTATATTAATTTATATGTTAATTTTGATGAAAACTTGTAACAACTCGGAATTTGGGGCCAATTTAAAATTTTCATTTTGGAGATTTTAGGGGTGTTTAAATATTTAAAATAAATTATTTCAAATAAAAATGAATGGAAATTTATTGTGAGCAAAGTTAATGCAGATATATTCAAATAAATTACATAAAGAATTAGAAATAGGAAGGTAGTCGGAAAAGTCAAACCAGAACTTTGACTGACTACACAGGATGCAAATTAAACGGGATTTTGACGAAACAAAAAAATATTTAAATCTGTTAATGAATATCTTTCTAACGAATCTGAAAAATCGAAGTTTCATAGCAGAAATCAAAAGTTATGGCCAAATGCATTTTTAGAAAGGTCGCTATAGAGAATATATCGCCCTTGAAAATAGACATTTTGCATACGAAGGAATTTGAACTCGAAACCACTTCCATTGAGTTCAGAATGACGTTTTTGCATTGAAAAACAGTAAACACTTATATATTTCGAGTTTCAGAAATTATTTGTTTCAAAATGTATTTTTAATATTTAATATATACGCCTTGAAAATAGCCATTTTTCAAAAAGTCTCAGAATTGAACGAAATTAATTTTGTTAGGACCTATCGTCATAAGGAAGCCAAAAATAATTTTTCTGGATCTTTCTGAGTTAATTTGTAGCCCCAGTAAATTTATTTGTACGGTAAAATTAAAATAAAGGACTTAAATATTAAAACTGAAAAATGGGGGTCAAGATGATCTTTTGGGCTAACGGGACAGGTCCAGATGAGTTCGGAACGGGGGCTAAATGGTATGAATGGCAGTCGTTGGGCCTAAATCGGAGTTCGGACCAAAACGGGCTTTAACGGGCTAATTAAATTATTAAATAATGATTAGGAAAACCTAATATAATATTATATAATCACGTGAACAGTGTTTTCTTCCCCAACCCGTCGGTTTTCAGCCGCACCATAACCCATTGCTATTCAAAACTTCAAACTTCGATTCCTCTTCCAATTCTCAACGAAATCCTTCGTGTAAATACACGTTTCGAAGAGATTTTTGAGCTCTTTCTTCTCCAATAAGAATCACCACCTCTCATCGACCGTAGCCACCGCCACAAGCCTCCAAAGTCGCGGCCTTTGCGCCCCCACCGTGCCACCCACAAGCCGCCGCACCTCCTCCAATTCCCGGTGAAGATAGCCCTCTCGTAGCTCTCCAATCTCCCGCAAACCGTTCGTAAAACCGTCGACTACAGCTCCCGAAATCCGTATTTGAAGTTTTGAACTTTAGGTAAGGTTCATTTCAGATTTTGTCACGCTTTATAGCGTCGCTGTGTCAGTTGTTAGAGGCTGAATTTTGATTTTTCATATGAATTTGTATTCGAATCGTTCCAGATCTGAAATCTATTTGAATACGAACACTGAATCGGATCGAGCCTGAATCTTCGTCTCAGACCAGACCACTGTGAGAATTTATTTTTAATTTAATTTATTTTATTTTATTATTATTTCCATGATTATTAATAGTAGATCTAATATGACATGATATCTAAAACATGGATCTGAACTGTTCATACCGTACGATATTGAATCTAAATTGCCTATAATGACATGATATTAAATCTGAAATTTTATCGTTAAATATGAATTGAGGGATTAATTAGAATTAATTATGTGTTAATTTATTTAATCATGTCTTGTAGATTTGCCATATGCCAAGTTAAACCTCATCTTGTAAATTGCCTTGAGATTAATCATTGAATTTGGACATGTTGTTATGTTTGGATGTTGATTGCCATGAGATTTGACATGAAATACGATAAAAATATTATTGAACATTGAAATGAGATATGGCGTTTACATTAGATTAATGTATGAAGTTTTGTATGAAATAAAGTTGCATCTTTTTATATGCAAATATAAGATAGAAAATGACGATGAAATAAAGTTGCATCTTTTTGTATGCAAATATAAGATAGAAAATGACGATAAAATAAAGTTGCATCTTTTTATATGCAAATATAAGATAGAAAATGAAGATGAAATAAAGTTGAATCTTTTTATATCAAATATAAGATAGAAAATGACGATGAAATAAAGTTGCATCTTTTTATATGCAAATATAAGATAGAAAATGACGATGAAATAAAGTTGCATTTTTATATGCAAATATAGGAGTAGGAATTTACGATGAAACAAAATTTACATTTTTTTTTAATGTAAATAAAAGCGATTTTCATTACATTGAAATTTTACATTTTTCTTTGTAATTTAAAGGTGAATTTTATCGTATATCAAAATTTACATTTTTATATGTAAATTATAAAGTGAATTAACGTTGTATGTTAAAATTATATTTTGCATTGTAATTAAAAATCATATTTTTACAATATAAATTAGATGTAGTGTTTGCATTGTAATTAAAAATCATATTTTTACAATGTAAATTAGATGTAGTGTTTGCATTGTAATTAAAAATCATATCTTTACAATGTAAATTAGATGTAGTGTTTGCATTGTAATTAAAAATCATATCTTTACAATGTAAATTAGATGTAGTGTTTGCATTGTAATTAAAAATCATATCTTTACAATGTAAATTAGATGTAGTGTTTGCATTGTAATTAAAAATCATATTTTTACAATGTAAATTAGATGTAGTGTTTGCATTGTAATTAAAAATCATATTTTTACAATGTAAATTAGATGTAGTGTTTGCATTGTAATTAAAAATCATATTTTTACAATGTAAATTAGATGTAGTGTTTGCATTGTAATGTAATTAAAAATCATATCTTTACAATGTAAATTAGATGTAGTGTTTGCATTATAATTAAAAATCATATCTTTACAATGTAAATTAGATGTAGTGTTTGCATTGTAATTAAAAATCATATTTTTACAATGTAAATTAGATGTAGTGTTTGCATTGTAATTAAAAATCATATTTTTACAATGTAAATTAGAAGTAGTGTTTGCATTGTAATTAAAAATCATATTTTTACAATGTAAATTAGATGTAGTGTTTGCATTGTAATTAAAAATCATATTTTTACAATGTAAATTAGATGTGGTGTTTGCATTGTAATTAAAAATCATATTTTTACAATGTAAATTAGATGTGGTGTTTGCATTGTAATTAAAAATCATATTTTTACAATGTAAATTAGATGTGGTGTTTGCATTGTAATTAAAAATCATATTTTTACAATGTAAATTAGATGTGGTGTTTGCATTGTAATTAAAAATCATATTTTTACAATGTAAATTAGATGTAGTGTTTGCATTGTAATTAAAAATGATATTTTTACAATGTAAATTAGATGTAGTGTTTGCATTGTAATAAAAAATCATATTTTTACAATGTAGATTAGATGTAGTGTTTGCTTTGTAATTAAAAATCATATTTTTACAATGTAAATTAGATGTAGTGTTTGCATTGTAATTAAAAATCATATTTTTACAATGTAAATTAGATGTAGTGTTTGCATTGTAATTAAAAATCATATTTTTACAATGTAAATTAGATGTAGTGTTTGCATTGTAATTAAAAATCATATTTTTACAATGTTAATTAGATATAGTGTTTGCATTGTAATTAAAAATCATATTTCTATAGGTAATTTAAAGATTTTGAGTGTATCAAAATTTACATTTTCAATGTAAGTTAAAGAATGAAGCTAGGATGCGGTAATAGTATTTTCATTTGTCAAATGAATTAAAAATTTGGCGAGTGTCGGTAGTTGTGTAGGGCGTTGTTTTAACCAAACAACGTTATTGCGATTCCATGATTATATATATATAAATATAATTAAAATTAAACGAATAGGGCGCGGTAGTTCTCATTTTGAAATCATACTTTTAAACGACTATAAAAGAAGATCCGACCGTCGGATTTTCTTGAAACTGGAACCGTTAGGACCGTCTTGGAAAAATCTTTCCAACGATATATATTACGTTAAGATCCAACGGTTAGATTATGAGAAATGTGAAATTCAAAATTGTTCGAAAGCAGGGCCATAGTCGCCATGGACTTAAGGCGTCGTTATATTAAAATTTAATTATTTTAAATAATTAATATGGGAATAAATCGTTAATAATAATTATTAATATATAAGAAGGATTTTAAATATATATATATATATATGTATACGAGGATTATTTGGAAAGTCCGAGTTCTCTCATTCTGAATAATCCAAACGACGTAAATTGAAAATATGAAGATGGCGTATGAAGACCGTAAATCTTCCCTCGAATGGACAACGATCGAGGCCTTGACTTGACTTGCTCCCAATTCAAAGGTCATGGTCATTGCCCAAACGTACGTGTTGATTTCACGGGTTAGGCTTTCGCTCAGACCCAGAGCATAAGCTATTAAATGGATTGTGTGTCTGACATCATACTCTATCAAATATCATGTTATTGATCTTTTGTCGAAGGTATGGATGTTTGGTGGCGGAGAATTTATTCACTTGCTTAACACCCGTTCATATATTTTGGCAAAGGGTTTGTAGTATGGTATGGGGTGATGATGTGGCACGCTAAGGTGCATACGATCAAGGTTTTGTTGAAAAGCAGGCCTTGTGGGACGATCAAAGAATAGCCTGTTTAGGCATAGCTTTGTGTACAACGTGACTTCGCGAGCCTCACACACCGGCGGAGTCTAAAACGGGAGAAAGGAACGCAGGGAGAGCAGCACGTTTCTTTCTAGCTAGAGTGGTGTCAGTGACCTACCAGCCCTGACATTTTACTTATGTGGATGATGGAATGAGGCGCCTCGGATAGGTCCTATAGGATCGGGAAACGTGTGTTCAGGAATTGCCAATCCACGAAGCTGTATGTGTGGACCGACCCTGCAGGATCCAAGGGTTCACTGCGGGGAATCCTGAGACATTAGCTAGAGTGTTTCGAATCGGTAGGAGCTCCTCCCTAGTCTTGACTCATGATGGAAACCAAAATCCAAATACGACCCTACGAATTTGATTGTATTACTAGTATGGAGGCATAGTAGTATGGGATACTATTCTTCCTAGGATTTCTACATTTACTTTGAAATGTTTTAATATATTAATAATATAAAACTCGTATTTGCCGTATTTATCATGTTTAATCACTATAAGGTAAAACCCTATCCTCTGGTGTGTGTTGCATTGTGTGATGGGACCTGGGTCTTATGGTGATTCCATTTTTCTAAAAAGCATAGCGTTGTTGTACGATTTACTTATCATTTATTCTGACACTTTTATGCACGGCAACCCATTAGAGTAAACCCGTTCCTCATTAGCGGCGTGGTCTTTGGATTTGCCCTATTAATAGTAATTAATTAGATAAGAATTCTCACACCAGTCCCATGACTGACCCGTAGTTTGTTTCACCTTTTTGCAAACTCGGGTGCCCTCCTTTCTACACGGGCAGCCAAGTAAACAGTTTATCTTTCGCTTGGAGCCTTTCCTTGGAGCTGCTTATTATTTCTCTTGGATTTGCTTGTGGAGAGGTGATGACTAGGAGTTTGAAGACTTATAATTCGCTGCTCTCACATTTTTCTCTTTCCTTTTATTTCAGACATGAAACTTGGTTTATTCCACGTTGTTTAAGTCGGAGTTGGAACTTATTTCTTTTCTGCGAATTTGATGTAATAATGTAGAATTCTGTGACTGTGGATTTTCTGTGATTGACGACATTATATTTCCGCTGCTATGATGTTGTTACTCTATGAATTTCCCATGCTATTTTGTATCTGTGATATATATTATTGTATTTATGTTGTATTCCAAATGATCATCTCTTACTTTCACTCCGTGGAAGTTTGGGATTATCACAGTTGGTATCAGAGCTTTGGTTAAACTTAGCTTTGGAATATAGCATATTTATGATAATTCGTTTACATAGAATCACAATATTCTGTGGCGAACATTTATTGTGAATACATAATAGTCAGTCATTCTATCATTATCTTTTATCCGTCCTTTTATCTTGATCAACTCTTCTAATCACCATTATAGTTGTTCTGACTCTTTCCTTGATCGTACAAAATTAACTAAAAATGAGTACCACTGCCGCTAGAGCCGCTAGAGCTAGAGCAAGGAGGCAGAATGCTGCTGGAACCGAGGAGCCCACTGTCCAACAAGCACCACCACCCCAACCCTTTGATTTAGATAAGATGGCTAAGAAGTACAAAAACTTGGGAGGGGTGCCATTCAAGGGTACTGAGACTGTGACACAAGCTCAAGCTTGGCTGAGGAACTACGAGAAGATTTTTGGAGGATTGGAGCTAGAGGATCAGAGGAAAAGATTAGTGGCTTCATGGCTGTTACAAGAGGAAGCTCAAAACTGGTGGGACACTGTCACGGTTGGAGGAATTGCAGACAATGTGACTTGGACGAGGTTTAAGGAGCTTTTCAATGACAAATATATTCCAAGGCAAGAGGTAGAGAAGCTACATGATGAGTTCGCCAATCTGAAGCAAGGCGACAAGACCATTTCAGAATATGTACGAAGATTTGAAGACCTTTCCCGCTATGCCCCTGAGTTGGTTCAAGATGACTTTCAGAAGAATAAGAGATTCATAAATGGGCTTGCGAGGAAGTACATTGATAGAGCCACTGCTCACATCGACCTCTCTTTCAATAGGTTGGTGGAGTTCGCTTGTCGTTATGAGGAAAATGATAGAAAGAATTCTCAACAAGACAGGGAAATGAGCTTAGCTAACAACAAAAGGAAGCAAACAGAGAAGAAGACTGAGGGAAACAACTCTGGAGCTGCTAAGGGCCACGATAAGTCAAAGGTGCAATGCTACAATTGCCAAAAATTTGGGCACTACAGCAAGGACTGCAGGAATCCTAAGAAGGCCCGAAACGACGACACCAAGGAATGCTACAATTTCCACAAGAAGGGTCACATCAAGCCAAACTGTCCGTTATTGAAAGGAGCGCAGGTAGCACATGTGTATGAAGGGGCAAGTGCACCATCTTCTTCCACTCCTACTTCTTCCGAAGGAGCAGGTAAGCCTGATGTTTTAGATGGTACCATTTCTGTTAAAAATATCCCTGTTACTGCCTTATTTGATACGGTTGCATCGAGAAGCTTTATTTCTAGCAATGCGGTCCAGAAATTGAAACTAAAGCAAAGATGTCTTAAAGAGCCAATTAATGTTCATAATCCTGTAGGACGTTCTATCGCTCTTGATTTATACTGCAGGGTGCCTATTTCTTACTCTTACTTTCGGTTCCCTTTTGACTTAACCATTATGAATTTTTCCGAGTTTGATATCATCCTTGGTCTTGATTGGCTAACAAAATTTGAGGCCAAAGTAAGATGTGCAGAGAGAATAGTTGAAATCAAAACGAAATTTGGAGATGTTATTTCTATACCTTGTCACGGCTCAAAACATGATAGAAAGGAATTCTGGTCTTCTCTCGAGATCACTCCTACTCCTTTAGAAAATATTCCCGTGGTCAAAGATTACGCAGATGTATTTGAAGAAGTGGACAGCCTATCCCCGCGAAGGGAAATCGATTTCAGGATTGATCTTGTTCCTAATGCAAGACCAGTAGTTCATGCTATCAGAAGGATGACTCCTAAAGAAGAGGAGGAATTGCAAACCCAAACCAAGCAGCTTCTGTGGAAGGGGCTCATTCGACCTAGCTTTTCAAATTGGGGTGCAGCTGTGGTGTTTGTCCCCAGATCGGACGGTACTCTAAGACTTTGTGTCGATTACCGCGATCTTAACAAACAAACATTGAAGAACAAATATCCCTTGCCTCGCATAGATGATTTGATGGACCAATTGAATGGAGCCAAGGTGTTTTCAAAGATGGACCTAGCCACAGGTTTCCACCAACTCCGCATAGCAGAAGAATGCATACCTTTGACCGCCTTCAGGGGTCCCGATATATTCTACGAATGGTTAGTGATGACGTTCGGTCTATGCAATGCTCCAGCCTACTTTGTTGACTTGATGAATAGGGTCTTCAGGGAGGTCCTAAATAAATTCGTCCTAGTTTTCATTGATGATATTCTAATCTATTCTAAAACTAAGGAGGATCATGAAGGGCATTTAAGGGAAGTGTTGGAAATTCTGCGAAGAAATGTTCTAAAAGCAAAGTTTTCCAAATGCACATTTTGGCAAGAGGAAGTAAAATTCTTGGGCCATGTTGTGTCAAAAGAAGGAATCGCAGTTGATCCAAGTAAAGTTGCCGCCATTCGAGATTGGAAGCAGCCCAGTACACCCACTGAAGTAAGAAGCTTCCTAGGTTTGGCCGAATATTATAGAAAATTTGTCGAAGGTTTCGCCAAGCTGTCTAGCCCATTAACAAAACTTACCAAGAAGCATGCCAAGTTCAATTGGACATAAGATTGTGAGGAGGCATTCCAAAAGCTAAAGGTGAGTTTGACTACTGCTCCCGTACTCACCATCATCGATGGCAACCAAGATTTAAAGGTCTATACGGATGCTTCTCAAAGTGGTGGTCTTGGTGCGGTACTGATGCAAAGGGGCAGAGTTGTTGCATATGCAAGCCGTCAATTAAATCCGCGTGAGAAAAATTATCGTGTCCATGACTTAGAGTTGCTGGCCGTAGTCTTTGCTTTAAAAATTTGGAGACATTATCTTTTGGGCGAAAAATTTGAATTATACACAGACCATCAATCTTTGAAATATCTCTTCGATCAAAAGGATCTGAATTTAAGGCAGCAACGATGGCTAGAATTTCTGGCGGCCTACGATCTTGACATCTTATATACGCCAGGGAAAGCCAATGTTGTGGCAGACGCACTTAGTAGGAAAGAAGTCATTGTCGCAAGCCTCATCGTCACCCCTTCTTTGATTGATAAGATCGCCTCTCTTCAGAAAAGTGATGCTTTTATTCGGAAAATGATTGAAAGAATTCAAGGAGGTGAAATCACGGACTTCCAAATAGATGACAAGGGAGTCCTCAGATTGCATGGGCGGATTTGTGTTCCAAGTGTCCCCGAGCTCATAAGAGAAGTTTTAGATGAGGGTCACAAATCAAAGCTTTGCATCCACCCCGGTGTGAGCAAAATGTATCAAGACTTAAAGCGCACATTTTGGTGGAGGTCTATGAAGAGGGATATATCCATTTATGTGAGTAGATGCCCCACATGCCAACAAGTAAAAAGTGATCAACAAAAGCTGGCAGGGTTGTTGCAGCCATTAGAAGTTCCAGATTGGAAGTGGGACCAAGTCTCCATGGATTTCATAGATGGTCTGCCTTGTACTAGGAAAGGAAATGACAGCATATGGGTGATCGTGGATCGCTTCACCAAGTCCGCTCATTTCATACCTGTCAAATCCACTAGAACTGCTCAAAGTCTAGCGCAAATCTATTTCAAAGAAATCGTCAGGCTACATGGGTAATGAAACTAAATCTTTCCTTCTCTTCATAAATTGAATGGAAATTTTCTTTTGCAAAATAAATATTAATCTTTTCTTTTTCACAGAGTCCCTAGTAGCATCGTTAGCGACCATCATCCTATCTTTGCTAGTAAATTTTGGGAAGCATTCCAAAATGAGTTGGGAACGAAGTTGAATCTTAGCACCGCGTATCACCCTTAGACTGACAGCCAGACTGAGCGAGTGAATCGCATTCTTGAAGATCTATTGTGAGCTTGCATACTCGATTTTGGAGGGTCTTGGGAGGATCACTTGCATTTAGTTGAATTCTCATACAACAATAGCTATCAAGCAAGTTTGAAAATGTCTCCATTTGAAGCCTTATATGGTAGGCCGTGTAGATCGCCAGCATGTTGGGTTGAAAAAGGAAATCGGCTTGTGTTGGGTCCTGACATGATCCGAGAAGCTTCGGACAAAGTTGACTTTATTAAGAAGCGACTATTGGCGGCCCAAAGTAGACAGAAAAGTTACGCAGATGTAAGAAGGCGAGAGCTAGCTTTTGATGTGGGTGACTATGTCTATCTGAAAGTCGCTCCAATGCGAGGTGTTATCCGTTTTGGAAAAACAGGAAAACTAGCACCTAAATTCATTGGCCCCTTCCCCATTCTTGAAAAGGTTGGTACACTAGCTTACAGAATTCAGATGCCCGACTGGTTGCCTGGAGTGCACGATGTATTCCATGTATCTCAACTTCGAAGGCATGTCCATGATCCGGATCTAGTTGTGGAGGAAGCTGCACAGCAAGATTTGGAAATTACACCAAGCCTAGCAGTGAGGAGAGAACCACTGAAAATCATTGGTAAGGAAACTAGGGAGCTTAGAAACAAGAAGATCAACCTAGTCAAGGTGCAATGGAGCGGTGATCCTAGAGACTGCACTTGGGAAACCGAGGAGAGTATCAAACAAGCCTATCCCAAATGCAGAGTGGACATCCCCGATTAGTTTTATTTTGAGGTACGCTTAAATTATTTTCTATTTTTTATGTTGGTTCCTACCCTTCTACTCTTCTCTTTTCCTTTTCGAGGACGAAAAGTTCTTAAGCGGGGGAGACTGTAACAACCCGGAATTTGGGGCCAATTTAAAATTTTCATTTTGGAGATTTTAGGGGTGTTTAAATATTTAAAATAAATTATTTCAAATAAAAATGAATGGAAATTTATTGTGAGCAAAGTTAACGCAGATATATTCAAATAAATTACATAAAGAATTAGAAATAGGAAGGTAGTCGGAAAAGTCAAACCTGAACTTTGACTGACTACACAGGATGCAAATTAAATGGGATTTTGAAGAAACAAAAAATTATTTAAATCTGTTAATGAATATCTTTCTAACGAATCTGAAAAATCGAAGTTTCATAGCAGAAATCAAAAGTTTATGGCCAAATGAATTTTTAGAAAGATCGCTATAGAGAATATATCGCCCTTGAAAATAGACATTTTGCATACGAAGGAATTTGAACTCGAAACCACTTCCATTGAGTTCAGAATGACGTTTCTGCATTGAAAAACAGTAAACACTTATATATTTCGAGTTTCAGAAATTATTTGTTTCAAAATGTATTTTTAATATTTAATATATACGGCTTGAAAATAGCCATTTTTCAAAAAGTCTCAGAATTGAACGAAATTAATTTTGTTAGGACCTATCGTCATAAGGAAGCCAAAAATAATTTTTCTGGATCTTTCTGAGTTAATTTGTAGCCCCAGTAAATTTATTTGTACGGTAAAATTAAAATAAAGGACTTAAATATTAAAACTGAAAAACGGGGGTCAAGATGATCTTTTGGGCTAAAGGGACAGGTCCAGATGAGTTCGGAACGGGGGCTAAATGGTATGAATGGCAGTCGTTAGGCCTAAATCGGAGTTCGGACCAAAACGGGCTTTAACGGGCTAATTAAATTATTAAATAATGATTAGGAAAACCTAATATAATATTATATAATCGCGTGAACAGTGTTTTCTCCCCCAACCCGTCGGTTTTCAGCCGCACCATAACCCATTGCTATTCAAAACTTCAAACTTCGATTCCTCTTCCAATTCTCAACGAAATCCTTCGTGTAAATACACGTTTCGAAGAGATTTTCGAGCTCTTTCTTCTCCAACAAGAATCACCACCTCTCATCGACCGTAGCCACCGCCACAAGCCTCCAAGGCCACGGCCTTTGCGCCCCCACCGTGCCACCCACAAGCCGCCGCACCTTCTCCAGTTCCCGGTGAAGATAGCCCTCTCGTAGCTCTCCAATCTCCCGCAAACCGTTCGTAAAACCGTCGACTACAGCTCCCGAAATCCGTATTTGAAGTTTTGAACTTTAGGTAAGATTCATTTCAGATTTTGTCACGCTTTATAGCGTCGCTGTGTCAGTTGTTAGTGGCTGAATTTTGATTTTTCATATGAATTTGTATTCGAATCGTTCCAGATCTGAAATCTATTTGAATACGAACACTGAATCGGATCGAGCCTGAATCTTCGTCTCAGACCAGACCACTGTGAGAATTTATTTTTATTTTATTTTATTATTATTTCCATGATTATTAATAGTAGATCTAATATGACATGATATCTAAAACATGGATCTGAACTGTTCATACCGTACGATATTGAATCTAAATTGCCTATAACGACATGATATTAAATCTGAAATTTTATCGTTAAATATGAATTGAGGGATTAATTAGAATTAATTATGTGTTAATTTACTTAATCCTGTCTTGTAGATTTGCCATATGCCAAGTTAAACCTCATCTTGTAAATTGCCCTGAGATTAATCATTGAATTTGGACATGTTGTTATGTTTGGATGTTGATTGCCATGAGATTTGACATGAAATACGATAAAAATATTATTGAACATTGAAATGAGATATGGCGTTTACATTAGATTAATGTATGAAGTTTTGTGTGAAATAAAGTTGCATCTTTTTATATGCAAATATAAGATAGAAAATGACGATGAAATAAAGTTGCATCTTTTTATATGCAAATATAAGATAGAAAATGACGAAGAAATAAAGTTGCATCTTTTTATATGCAAATATAAGATAGAAAATGACGATGAAATAAAGTTGCATCTTTTTATATGCAAATATAAGATAGAAAATGACGATGAAATAAAGTTGCATCTTTTTATATGCAAATATAAGATAGAAAATGACGATGAAATAAAGTTGCATTTTTATATGCAAATATAGGAGTAGGAATTTATGATGAAACAAAATTTACATTTTTTTTAATGTAAATAAAAGGGATTTTCATTACATTGAAATTTTACGTTTTTCTTTGTAATTTAAAGGTAAATTTTATCGTATATCAAAATTTACATTTTTATATGTAAATTATAAAGTGAATTAACGTTGTGTGTTAAAATTACATTTTGCATTGTAATTAAAAATAATATTTTTACAATGTAAATTAGATGTAGTGTTTGCATTGTAATTAAAAATCATATTTTTACAATGTAAATTAGATGTAGTGTTTGCATTGTAATTAAAAATCATATTTTTACAATGTAAATTAGATGTAGTGTTTGCATTGTAATTAAAAATCATATTTTTACAATGTAAATTAGATGTAGTGTTTGCATTGTAATTAAAAATCATATTTCTATAGGTAATTTAAAGATTTTGAGTGTATCAAAATTTACATTTTCAATGTAAGTTAAAGAATGAAGCTAGGATGCGGTAACAGTATTTTCATTTGTCAAATGAATTAAAAATTTGGCGAGTGTCGGTAGTTATGTAGGGCGTTGTTTTAACCAAACAACGTTATTGCGATTCCATGATTATATATATATATATATATATATATAATTAATTAAAATTAAACGAATAGGGCGCGGTAGTTCTCATTTTGAAATCATACTTTTAAACGACTATACAAGAAGATCCGACCGTCGGATTTTCTTGAAACTGGAACCGTTAGGACCGTCTTGGAAAAATCTTTCCAACGATATATATTACGTTAAGATCCAACGGTTAGATTCTGAGAAATGTGAAATTCAAAATTGTTCGAAAGCAGCTCCATAGTCGCCATGGACTTAAGGCGTCGTTATATTAAAATTTAATTATTTTAAATAATTAATATGGGAATAAATCGTTAATAATAATTATTAATGTATAAGAAGGATTTTAAATATATATATATATATACGAGGGTTATTTGGAAAGTCCGAGTTCTCTCATTCTGAATAATCCAAACGATGTTAATTGAAAAATATGAAGATGGCGTATGAAGACCGTAAATCTTCCCTCGAATGGACAACGATCGAGGCCTTGACTTGAATTGCTCCCAATTCAAAGGTCATGGTCATTGCCCAAACGTACGTGTTGATTTCACGGGTTAGGCTTTCGCTCAGACCCAGAGCATAAGCTATTAAATGGATTGTGTGTCTGACATCATACTCTATCAAATATCACGTTATTGATCTTTTGTCGAAGGTATGGATGTTTGGTGGCGGGGAATTTATTCTCTTGCTTAACACCCTTTATATATTTCGGCAAAGGGTTGGTAGTATGGTATGGGGTGATGATGTGGAACGCTAAGGTGCATACGATCAAGGTTTTGTTGAAAAGCAGGCCTTGTGGGACGATCAAAGCATAGCCTGTTTAGGCATAGCTTTGTGTACAACGTGACTTCGCGAGCCTCACACACCGGCGGAGTCTAAAACGGGAGAAGGGAACGCAGGGAGAGCAGCACATTTCTTTCTAGCTAGAGTGGTGTCGGTGACCTACCAGCCCTGACATTTTACTTATGTGGATGGTGGAATGAAGCGCCTCGGATAGGTCCTATAGGATCGGGAAACGTGTGTTCAGGAATTGCCAATCCACGAAGCTGTATGTGTGGACCGGCCCTGCAGGATCCAAGGGTTCACTGCGGGGAATCCTGAGACATTAGCTAGAGTGTCTCGAATAGGTAGGAGCTCCTCCCTAGCCTTGACTCATGATGGAAACCAAAATCCAAATACGACCCTACAAATTTGATTGTATTACTAGTATGGAGGCATAGTAGTATGGGATACTATTCTTCCTAGGATTTCTACATTTACTTTGAAATGTTTTAATATATTAATAATATAAAACTCGTATTCGCCGTATTTATCATGTTTAATCACTATAAGGTAAAACCCTATCCTCTGGTGTGTGTTGCATTGTGTGATGGGACCTGAGTCTTTTGGTGATTTCATTTTTCTAAAAAGCATAGCGTTGTTGTACGATTTACTTATCATTTATTCTGACACTTTTATGCACGGCAACCCATTAGAGTAAACCCGTTCCGCATTAGCGGCGTGGTATTTGGATTTGCCCTATTAATAGTAATTAATTAGATAAGAATTCTCACACCAGTCCCACGACTGACCCGTAGTTTGTTTCACCTTTTTGCAAACTCGGGTGCCCTCCTTTCTACACGGGCAGCCAAGTAAACAGGTTATCTTTCGCTTGGAGCCTTTCCTTGGAGCTGCTTATTATTTCTCTTGGATTTGCTTGTGGAGAGGTGATGACTAGGAGTTTGAAGACTTATAATTCGCTGCTCTCACATTTTTCTCTTTCCTTTTATTTCAGACATGGAACTTGGTTTATTCCACGTTGTTTAAGTTGGAGTTGGAACTTATTTCTTTTCTGCGAATTTGATGTAATAATGTAGAATTCTGTGACTGTGGATTTTCTGTAATTGACGACATTATATTTCCGCTGCTATGATGTTGTTACTCTATGAATTTCCCATGCTATTTTGTATCTGTGATATATATGAAGGAATAATACGATCAAATCGACAACCTTAAAGTGATGTTTTAACGGTTTAAAACATAGATCGTTTGCAAAACTGTAAATTAAAACTAAATAAATTAGGATTTATACCTGTTTTAGTAAATCCATTCAACTCTGAGCAAATCTGGAAGCAAGATGGAGAACGATGTATCAAATCGACCAACACGACAAGCGCCGAGTCTCTATAAGTATTCACGAACACTCGATCATCAGTTTTGTCAAACAATTTGAGATCAAGGAAGGATGGTGCTAGCCGATTTGGGTATTTAGGGTTTTTCTATGTTTTGACTTTACGGCTTAAAACCATAATGAATAGAAAGGTAGCGGCCTTCCTTTTATTGTATGAAACCCTTAAATCTAAACAAGGTAATACCCTAATTGCCCTTATACCAATTCAAATTAAAGAGATAAGTCAACATTTGATCCTCCCCTTTTGGTTTTTGAACGGTTCTCATCCTTATCAAGTGTTCTAATGTGTAACCCTATAGGTTATTACAACGTTGGCAATGATTTTAAATCATATTTAAAATCATAAACAGTGATTGGCATCTAGCAATACGTCGCTGCTACCCAAGTTATAATAATCTTGATGATTCGATACAACCTTTCGATGACCAGTGTATCAATGTAATATAATCCTTTTAACCAATATATCCTGGATTAAACTAGAGGCACAGATCGTATCATCCTCGTTATAATTCAATCCGTTTTTCTTGATCGATGAGTAGACTGTTTAAAACAAATCGATATTTGAGCACGGCCATGCATTTCACAGTCTCACTCAATCAAGAGGCCCATGGATATCACTACACATATAAACATATATGATGTAGGGTTAAATCCCATATAGATCATTCATAATTTTCATTCGATTCAAGATGTATCCAATAATCACCGTTATCGTTACTCTGTTACGAGTAACTTTAGATGATATCAAAACACAAATATCCTCGAATAAAATTATAATGATTTCAGGTCTGAGGACCATTACATCACTGTCACTATGAGAATAACTCATGATACTGTTAATTATATTCCATGGAGTTATCTCACGGCGGGTCAGCCCAATACGATATTCTCTAATACGTATTTATATCTTGACTTTAATATCACGTATATTAATGATCAATGAGATGTGATCATCAGTCAATCAATATACTAGTCTCAACGCTTTATTGTTGTCCTTTATAAACAATAAAACTCAACTAAGGACATTTAAGAATTATAATACTTATCACATTATATAATCTCAAGTTCAGTCTTACTCGAACTATATAATCCCGTATTATTATTCTAAGGACTTCTAGTATATTAATATTTATATTACGCAGTAAATATAATATAATAGAATCATATTTTATTCCAAATAAAATAATAACATCAACAGTGTTATCAATCTCATCAAATGAATTGCCTCTAGGGCACAAACTCTAACAATCTCCCACTTGCACTAGAGTCAATCATTTACGTATCGTATACTCATGAATCTAGTGTGGTTATTAAACTTCTGCTGCGACAGAGTTTAATTCAGTAGGTCTGCAACATAACAGCTTTTGCAACTTTGCAGATATTTTCATATCCTCTGTGAATAATTTCACATAAGAATTATATTTCTTAAATATATGTTTGGATCGATTATGAGTTTAACGTTTTAGGCCTGAACAATAGCCACATTGTTATCGCAATGTAAATCATTGGATCAACAATGAATGAAGTTCAATTATGAACTTCTTAATCCAAACATTTTCTTTCTTAGAATCAGTATTTATTTCTTGTTTTAAAACTGACATTATTCACACTAATTAATGTGTTATCAATATATAACATTGTAATTATTGTGTCACTCCCACTCAATTTCTTGTCTATACAAGATTCAATGGTATTTTGTGATTTCCGAAACATTTCGAATTCTATTTCATTTCCATCGGTATCTTAGAGACTGTCTCTCCTTTATAAAAGATCCTACTTTTATAAAGAATACCAATCCGAGCAATAAACGTTTTATTCTCAGAGAATTTATAAAAATAATATCCATTTGTATCTTTTGGATATTCCACAAAATAGTTATTTGATTTGGGTCTGATCTTATCATAAGAATGACGTTTAACAAGTGCCATTTATCCCAAATCCGCGCATTTAGACATACTAGGACATTTCCTAGTCCATATCTTGTATGGCGTCTTCAGACTCGTTTTAGTAGGATTAAATGCAATTGTTCTAAATTTAATTAATTAGAAGATCAATATGACTTATCTTGGTCGTACCATATCTTATAAGGTGTGATTACTCCTTTCAGACATACCATTCCAATACGGTCTTCTAGATGGAGTAAGTTATGAAACAATTTCAAACTTATATGGACAGTCATTAATTAATTGGCTTAAACATTCTCTTTGATCTGTTCAAAGAGAATTTATTTTCTATCAAAATTGGTTTCTATCTCCACTTTGAATTCCTTGATCTTTTCAAAGGATTCTAATATGTGTTTCATAAGATACACGTATCTTTATCTACTGATTTCATCAGTAAATCTAAAGAAATGATAAAACCTACGTCTAGTTTATGTATTCATTGCTCCATATACATCATTATGTACGAGACCCAATACTTATCACTCATTCACTCTGTCAAGTGAAAGGTGATTCAGTTATATTGCCTAATAAACAAGATCTGTATTCCTCATATAATTCAAAAACCAAATGATCTCAAAATTCCATCATTATGGAGTTTTGATATACTTTCCTGTTTACTGGGCCAACCAGTAATACTAAAGGTATATTGGGTTTAAATCACTAAATTTAATCCACTCATTTTAATGTCAATTACATAATAGTTAAGGATTTACAAAGATCATTAACTATTTGTGAAATTCCATAAATTATTTCATTTAAATAAAATGAATAACAATTGTTCTTTTATTATAAATGAAATTTAAACTTGTCTGAACAAGATTCATAATAACATTTATTTAATATGGAATTTCATTATAACAATTATTTTGTTTATTTAATTAAGCCAGTATAATCAACAAGAATCAACTTTCTATGGATAATCCATCAACATTTGCTTCAGTTCTAATCGTAAGTCCACTTGTCTTTTCAGATTTCTACTTATTTTACAATTTTTGTAAATTCACATACATTTACGTGATTCATATCTAGTATCTAATACTAGAGATGTATAAGTAGATTTTATAACATTTATTTCTTATTCAGTTGAAGTCCTACTTCAACTTTTATTTTAGATCTTCGATAATGGTAAAACAATTACGTTTAATTTGTTTGAGGACAATCCACAAATTTTAATGTTAGTCAAGAAATTTGATTTAATTTAACTTGTCCTTCTTAAGGATTAATTTAAATTATTGGAATTATTTATTATTTAATATCTACATTAGATAATAAAATAATAACTGATTCTGTAATATCTATTTAATGCAATATTTGACAATCAAAATTTATATTAACATAAATATGTAATTTAAACTAAAATACGCTCCCACTCAAATTAACATCCTTCTTTTATATATACATATCGATATACATATATAACGGTGTTCCAAGATCCATATCTAGTCATGCCTTGACCCTGCTTTGGCTGAACTCAAAACACAACCTTTTAGGTAGACATCTTATGTCAATTACATCATATATAATTCTTGGATCGCATGATGAACATTTAGTTCAGTATTATTCTTTTGCTCAAATATAGAATAATTCACGCTGTTGTCTCTAAGGCCATAATCGTATTATGCAGCCTAGTTAAGTCAGACCCAATAATAGGTTGGAGCACCACATTTTACTCCATCGCATATAACCAAAATAAAAGGTGCACAACGCTTTGGCGTTAGTTACATCCAGTGATTTTGGACAGTGATGAGTATATTATTGGAAGACATCACCATGACTTAATATAACAAAATTTGCTTTTAGAGGGAATTTATAATTCGTAGTGGCGACAATATCAAAGTTATTTACATACATCAAAATATATGTAATTTATATTCTTAATATTAATTGGATTTAAATGAAATATATAAATCAAATTTATATATATATTTTAAATTCAACATTATATAGGAATCTTGTCCATTTTTCTTTTGAACATTTCAAATTATAGGTTATTCTAACTCTTGTATCAAATACAATATGCAATTCTAAAAGAATTCTCTATTAACCAATTTCATTTATTTTATTCAAATTTATGTGACACTCATATGTTACATAGCATCTGAATACTAAGTTCAAAACAATATATATACACACACTGATATATCCGAACAGACTATGCTGCACTTATGCCTTTTAAGTATCATCAGACCATGGATTACTCGCAGCACATAGATATTAGAACATTTATAAATATCAGACAAGATTTAATCCAACATACTACCATTATCATATCAATACATATGAATTAAAAAAAATATCTATTAACATTTGCAGTTTGACAAACATACAGTCATTTTAAATCTACAACTAAGTCAGACTAGTTGGTAGTTCAAAGCATGCATGTCTTTGCATCGTAAATAGCCAAACCACTTCTTGAGTTGCCATTCACGCTGAAACGATTCCAACAAGCTTAACTCCTGAAGATATTAAAACAATTTTAATACATAAAGTTAGTCTCATTAATAATGCATCCGTATGCATGTATTAATACATAGTACAAATTACATGGTATCATGGCTTCAAAAGCCAATTCAAACCTTTGATAAACCATCACTAACAATTAGTCATGTTGCCAATGTAATTCATTTATTGTTCAATAACAATCAATGATATCCACTATTTAAAACTATGTTAATATGAGATAAACTAGGAACTGATTTCATAGTTAATTCTGGGTTCAACTTTCTCAGATCTAAAAATAAAATGTGTTGTTCAAATTGAGCAGTTGCTTATTTTCATATCTGTTTTTGATTGTTATATATAAGTATTAGTATACAAATATAACTAGGCAGTTCGCAAAATGCATAATATTAAAATTATGGTACCAATTAAAAAAATAACTGGTTTTACACATATATATAATCACAATATATATGTATATATATGTTACTTACACAGTCAACCATGATGATGCATGATTGGCAATGCATATATATATATATGTATGTTCTTGATAGTGTTCATAACAATATATGTATGATTAATTGTTTAAATGGATCAACAATCCAATTGTGTTCAGATCCATCTGTAAAACAACTAATGTAGTTTAATATGATCTGCCCTTTTAATTTCAAAAGGCATAGCATGGTATTTCAATATACATGTAATTGATACTGCACCTTATATAATCATGAAAGTACATCCAAATTCAAGACTTAAACTAAGGTTAACACTGTCAAGGTAGTAATGACTAAGCAATATATTAACATATCCAATAGCAACTTATCATACAAAATTTACACTGACTAAAGCAAGTCTCACTTGATTCGTCAAACATGCAGTATAAAATTATATACATATATCATTTTAAATACTAAACCCAGAATGAGAACTGTCCATTTAACATTAAAAGGATAAAACTAAAACAGGTAGGTGATGCTTAACCATTGGGTCAGGCCCAATCTTTACATGCATGGTCTGTGTTGGCTTTAATACATAGTCAAAACTGCTAAGCTAATAATGTACTTGTAACAAGATATATATATACACTACTACTTTATTTATAAGTGTCAATTGCAAATCAAATTTGCATTGGTATCTATAAAACAAGCAGAAGTATAATATTGGTCATTAATATATCAAATATATGTATGATCTCGTATGAACAAGTCTTACATCAAGTATCTTGTATAACTTGGGTAAACATTAATCTGCAAATCATATTTGCTTTTACCTCAAATATTGATATTTATAAAGATCAGTTCAGTACAATTATTTTGAAATAAAACTGTAAATCAAATTCACATTTTATATATCAACATATATGATTTATTTACCATAGAGTTGATATATGTATATACATCAAATAATACAATACTTCTAGCAGTATTATTAATACTGAACTGATACCAAATCTGGAGCAAAATCCAAAATATATAAAACGTGTATTTCATAAGCAGGTCTGAGAAAGGTTTTGTGACGAGTCATGATACAAACTGTTTTATATCAACATCATAAAACCATAATAGAGAATCAGATTTTTTCTGTAATGTTCGAATCAAATTTCAAAATTGGTTTTAATTGATCAAAATACATATGCATCAATACTTATGTCAATTACATATGTATATCTGCAATATGATATTACAACACATAAGTTTTATAGAATCATCAAATCTCAATACACATATTGTGACTTGATTTTATTCTATAGTTTATTGATGTAATCTGAGTCCAAAACTCAATGAATTACTCATAAATTTCTAACTCTGTTTTACTATCAAATAAACAAGTCTGAGTTTGAAATCAAAAGTCCTGGTTTATAAACTAAGTAATAAGATCAAAATATTAACAAAAGTTTCATATAATTGATTTCAATAAATCAAAATAATATGAAAATTAACTCACTGATTTGTTAATCAGCAAAATTGTATTTTGACCAAAAGTTTGAAATTCAAAATTTTACAATGATTCAAAACCATTCAGCCAGATTTATTAAATCAGCAATCTATCATATAGATCACCACACAGAAAGATCTGATCTAAAACAATATATTAGATACATGTTTATGAAGCATGATAACAATTATAAGTTCAAAACTTTAATTATCATGAACTAACCCAATATGATATTTTCAGGAAATTGTTGAGACAATTGCCAAACAGATTGGGATGTTGAACAATTCTAAATGCAAACAGTTATAGAACCATTCCATAATCATAAGTATAAGTTGACAATGTAAGGTTAAACATATATTTAAGAAAAAGGAATTATATCGAATATAAGTTCCCAAATCAATTTCAAATTTTATATATGTAATGACCTGACAGTCATCATTATGACTTACAGGCTTTCTTCAACTCATGAGCATTGTTATGCAATTGTAATACCCAAAAGGTTTGAATATGAAACTGTAATACATTAAAACAGAATCAAAAACTATTACTTTTATCAATGATCAAATATCTGTTGATTTATAACTTAAAAGAGATTTCACAGGCAAACATATGCAAACACGATTGAAACATATAGATGTAACAGAGCACTCGTGTTAACAAATTTATAACAAATATAGTGAATTTCCAGAATAAACAATGTGTTCATACCAAATTTTATATCAAATATAAAAGTTTGTTTACTGCAAAACAATTTCACAATTCGAATCAAATACTTTTAATCATTTTCAATGAAACGATTTCCTTTTGAAACATATTTGATATCAATTCTGGAAACTCTGATTTCATGGCTATCGATTACACATGAAATCAAATACACTAGACCTAATTCTAGGATCAAAGTACTGATTTTGCAAAGAACCTAAGCTCCGATACCATTGAAGGAATAATACGATCAAATCGACAACCTTAAAGTGATGTTTTAACGGTTTAAAACATAGATCGTTTGCAAAACTGTAAATTAAAACTAAATAAATTAGGATTTATACCTGTTTTAGTAAATCCATTCAACTCTGAGCAAATCTGGAAGCAAGATGGAGAACGATGTATCAAATCGACCAACACGACAAGCGCCGAGTCTCTATAAGTATTCACGAACACTCGATCATCAGTTTTGTCAAACAATTTGAGATCAAGGAAGGATGGTGCTAGCCGATTTGGGTATTTAGGGTTTTTCTATGTTTTGACTTTACGGCTTAAAACCATAATGAATAGAAAGGTAGCGGCCTTCCTTTTATTGTATGAAACCCTTAAATCTAAACAAGGTAATACCCTAATTGCCCTTATACCAATTCAAATTAAAGAGATAAGTCAACATTTGATCCTCCCCTTTTGGTTTTTGAACGGTTCTCATCCTTATCAAGTGTTCTAATGTGTAACCCTATAGGTTATTACAACGTTGGCAATGATTTTAAATCATATTTAAAATCATAAACAGTGATTGGCATCTAGCAATACGTCGCTGCTACCCAAGTTATAATAATCTTGATGATTCGATACAACCTTTCGATGACCAGTGTATCAATGTAATATAATCCTTTTAACCAATATATCCTGGATTAAACTAGAGGCACGGATCGTATCATCCTCGTTATAATTCAATCCGTTTTTCTTGATCGATGAGTAGACTGTTTAAAACAAATCGATATTTGAGCACGGCCATGCATTTCACAGTCTCACTCAATCAAGAGGCCCATGGATATCACTACACATATAAACATATATGATGTAGGGTTAAATCCCATATAGATCATTCATAATTTTCATTCGATTCAAGATGTATCCAATAATCACCGTTATCGTTACTCTGTTACGAGTAACTTTAGATGATATCAAAACACAAATATCCTCGAATAAAATTATAATGATTTCAGGTCTGAGGACCATTACATCACTGTCACTATGAGAATAACTCATGATACTGTTAATTATATTTCATGGAGTTATCTCACGGCGGGTCAGCCCAATACGATATTCTCTAATACGTATTTATATCTTGACTTTAATATCACGTATATTAATGATCAATGAGATGTGATCATCAGTCAATCAATATACTAGTCTCAACGCTTTATTGTTGTCCTTTATAAACAATAAAACTCAACTAAGGACATTTAAGAATTATAATACTTATCACATTATATAATCTCAAGTTCAGTCTTACTCGAACTATATAATCCCGTATTATTATTCTAAGGACTTCTAGTATATTAATATTTATATTACGCAGTAAATATAATATAATAGAATCATATTTTATTCCAAATAAAATAATAACATCAACAGTGTTATCAATCTCATCAAATGAATTGCCTCTAGGGCACAAACTCTAACAATATATTATTGTATTTATGTTGTATTCCAAATGATCATCTTTTACTTTCACTCCGTGGAAGTTTGGGGTTATCACAAAACTGATCGAAAATGTCGAGTTGCCTTACGGAACATATCTCATTGTGTCCGGAATGGGGGTATTTTGCTAGGGGGCGACAGTTGTTGGGTTCGATTTGGAGTTCGAATTAAAAATTAACTTTTTGAAAGTAAATTGAATTAAATATATTTTTATATAAGCCCCCTTGTTTTCTCTCTCCCTGTCATTCAGATTGAAAATTAAAAAAGAAAAATAAACCAAAACCGCCCGTCTCCCCCCTTCCAGGCCGCGTTGCGCCGCCTCCGACCGGCCACCACTGCGTCGTACCTCCCCTTCCGGCCATCCTCATCCCCGCCGCCCCTCTTCTCTCTTTCCCCTCCTGATTCAAGCCAAACCACCCCAAACCCTCCACCTCCAGTCAATGTGGACCACCGCCAGTCAGCCCCGCCTCTCCCCTGACCACCAGACCATGGCACCACCAGTCAGCCCCGCCTCTCCCCTTTGTCCAAAAATCCAATTTTTACAATTTTCAGTGTTTGCAAATAACACCCTGAGCTTTCACAGCCAATATCTTCCAATCCGAGCGCTTCTGGCCAAAACTCCACATTACCAAAATCGAAGAGCACGATTTTCTCTTCGATTTGAGTATATGGAAGCTATATTTTGGATTGTGGAGTCGCCTGAAAACGCGTCCAAAGTCTGCTGTACAGATACTGTCTTTTCGCAAATTCTGGCGAATTAGAGCATTTTTGGAAGGTAGACCACTCGGCAAAAGTTGTCTGGAATGGCGCGTTCAAGCTAGGTAAAAAGACAGCGTGAAGATTGGAGCTTGTTGCAAATTCTGGAACCAAAACAGCAAATCAGAGCATCAGAAAATAACGGCGGTGTGGATCCCAATGTGAGAACACCTTCTCACTCAAATTATTTTACAGTTAAATGTATCCTATGTTGCAAATGGGGATTAGTAGCTCCTGACACTATTTATTGTACAAATCATGGTTGTTTGTTTTGGATTGTATTGTGGAAATTTGGATTGTGGTTGTAAAATTGATTGTGGGATTGTTTGGATTGATTGTGATTTATGAGTATGGCGCGAGCCAGTATCAGGAGAGGGGTAATGCTAAACATTACTCCGGTTCTAATATCGCACCGTTATAATGCCGAAATTTTCTAAAATAAATAATTATTCTTTAAAAATATCATTTTTAATGTGTATATGAACTATATAAAATATTGATGTGTTGAATAAAATGTATGAACAATAAAAATATCATTTTTATTGAGTGTTTGAACTACTAAAAATAGTTAAGTGTTGAAATAAATATTTTTATTGTTAAAAATATAATTTTTAACATATATGTGAATGGCATAAAATTCTCCTGAAATGAAAATAAATATTCATTTACAAATCAGACGATTTGTTTATGTACACTCATTTAACTGACATTGATTGGGACGATAAATTTTACATATCGCCCAACTGCACAAATAATAATCAGTGTTTGTTGATTGAAACCCCATACGGGTGTTGGGATGATATTTGACGTACAATAATCCCAACTGTTTAGTTGTATGTCAATCGATTGGTTGACAGACTGTTGTGAGCGTTAATTACTTATATTTAATGCTTATGCAGTTGTGTAATGCACTCTGGATGATGTTTGATTGTGTATCATTATTGTTGTGTACATATGATGTATGAAATCCATATAAATAACATTATATGTAATTGGTTGGGTCCGATTCCAATTCAAGAATAACAAATATTTTAAAACAACATTCCGTAAAGGATTAAATGTGATTTTGATGTCCGATTTTGGATGGATACGAAAATATTGAAATGTATGAAGCCGAGTTGATTAGTTATATGTCATTTTAACACGAACGATATTTACATCGATTTTATTCATTTTTATAATGAATATCGAAAAAGGAAATTATTTCAAAATCTGATATTTTGAAACTATTACCATTTAAATATTATAATGATAAGGAGTATTCAATTTTGATTTAAAATTGAAATGAAAGTGGGAATCATTTTAAAAATGAATTTATAAAATACATTTTTAATGAAATACACATTACATATATATATTATATATACATACATATACATATATATATATATGGCCTGAATAGAACGCGCCGCGCTGCGACCGTTCGCGAATTTCGACCATTGACTTCAAATTAATATTATGGGAGATCCGTCCATCGGATTCTCCTATAACCAGAACCGTTGGGTTCGTATCAAAAAGATCTTTCCAATGAATATAAGAGATTTAAATTTGGACGGTTGTATTTGAAATTATGCCCAAATCAAATTTGGAAAAGGTCGCTATGGATGTAGTTCGGTGGCCGTTATTGGAAACCGACTGTACGGGCCTTGATAAATTTACTAAAAATATTAATAATTTATGTACAATCATAATTAATGATTTGGATGAATAATTCCTACTTTGTAAAGATAAATATATATTTTTATCAAAATGAACTAGTTATTAACTAGAAAGATAATGTAATGTTTTTAAATAAATAAATTGGATTTGAGAATGGTTTTAATCTAATCAGAATTTTCCAATATATGAACCAGAATGGATTTGAATAGAAATCATCTCCGAAATATTTCGATATTGGATTCCGTGACAATACGAATATTGGTGAGGAATTTGGAAGATAGATATATATCATTATTCCCCATACGATATGTGTTGGTTTTAGAATTTGATATTGAATATAAGCCGATATAATTTCTGTTTAGAGCCTTGTATTTAATATCAAATTAGATTTTGGGTTTGTCATGAATGTTGTCTTAAATAACACTGTTCTTAAACCCCGTGTGAAAAATATAAATCTTTTAATTAATATTAAAGGAAATTTTCCAAAGTAAAGGTGTCCAATTTAATATATTAAATTGGAATTGAATGGAATTCAATTTGGTAATAATCGAGATGTGCTTATGTGGAGGAAGACTATTACTATATATGGAATTTAAAAGGCTTTACCATTATTCCATTTATATTATTGGTTGGATACGGAAATTGATATCGATTATATATTGATCTGGTTCCCGTGAAAGTTCCATTTTTATGGAAGAGGAATTGGGTTTATCGTGAACTGTGTTTTAAATGACATTAGTTCTTTAACCCAACAAAAGACAGGATTACGTATCTAACATTGTATTTCGAACCGTATTGTTGATCTCTATTAAATATATACCTGTTTGGTTGTAGAGAATTTATTCTCTTGCTTAACACCCTTCTCTGAGACATATGAGCTTAGAGGTTATATATTGGTAGAAATCAGTGGTACGGTGTAGATTGTCGATGTTGCATGTTTGTGTTTCCAAAGTTAAATAATCATCAAATAATGACGGTTGAAAGATTAAAATTAAGTGGAGTTTTAATGAATATTTAATTAGATTGAAATGTGAATGTGATAATTAAATTTATCAAATTTAGGAAATGATCGAGGA
This sequence comes from Allium sativum, assembly GCA_030737875.1. Classification (NCBI taxonomy): domain Eukaryota; kingdom Viridiplantae; phylum Streptophyta; class Magnoliopsida; order Asparagales; family Amaryllidaceae; genus Allium; species Allium sativum. The sequence continues at coordinate 436,676,866 of CM060920.1, forward strand.
TTGAATATCACCAGTTTTGCTCTAAGTGATAGTTAAATCTTTAAGTAGAATTGAACGGGAAATGGTAATTAATTTTTAGTGATAACACAGCGGTGTTAGATATGGAGTACTACCAGTTTTTCTTCATGGGATGTATAGGTTGGGATTGGGATATTAAAAGAAATGATTACTTCGATATGGTTCGATAATCCCGACTAGTTTATAAATCTTAATTTGGTTTAGAATTGTGAAAAGATAGATGAATCTCTTGGAAATTGATATCCAAAGGAAGATTAAAGAATAAATTCAAAAGAATTTATCTTCCATAAAATTAATGGGAACCTTTCCCTAAAGATAAGAACATTTGGATAAAAGAATATTCTGGATTGGAATGAAGCGTATGTCGTGTTGGTGTAGCACTTGTTTATGAGATACGCGAGTTATTCGGAAAGTCCGAGTTTATACCCATTCTGAATAGCTGATTCAACGATAAGTCGATGATGAAGACGGTGGTTGAAGACCGGAGTTCTTCACATCGTTTGGATGATTACTGATGTCTTGATTGGGCTGTACACCAAAGACAAGGTAATAAGTGGTGATCGTCTAGACGTACTTGGAGATCGACCGGATATGCGAGGACCTCTGTCCTGTATTGGACATATGGCATGAGGAATAAGGTGCCTACGGTTTTGTTTAGACCCAGAACGGACTTGTAAATAGATGTGTGCCTGACATTGCATTTTGTTCTTTGTTGATTGATTTCTATTAAATATATATCTGTTTGGTGGCAAAGATTTTATTCTCTTTCTTAGCATCTTTCTCTGAGACGTATGATCTTAGAGGTCATATATTGATAGATATCGGTCGCATGTCGTGAATTATCAGTGTGGCGTGTAGAGATGCAGTGATCAAGGGTTTTGTTTAAAAACAGAGTCTTATGGTTGATGAACAAAGCACGGCTTTAAATAACATAGCTTTGTGTATAGCATTAATTTGCGAGCCTCACACCTTGGTCTGAATCTAAAATGGGATCTGGGACGCAAGGAGGACACGACGTTTCTTTCTAGCTACGGGTGGTGTCATGGTATGGAGCTCAGACATTTATATTTTTACCTATGTGGATGATGGATAACGAGGCGCCTCAGATATTTCTGTCACTATGGGATCGATGGATAGGTCCGATAGGACTGGGAAACGTGTGTTCAGGAGTAACTAATCCACTAACGTAAGTGTGGACCGGCCCTGCAGGAACCAAGGGTTGCCTAGAGTGTGTAATCCTGAGGCATTTGCAAGAGTGTCTCGAATCAGAGGGAGCCATCCCTAGCCTTGACTCATGATGGAATCCAATTTCCAATACGTGACATTTCGGTTTTAATTGCAGAACTAGTATAGCGACATAGTAGCATGGGATACTATGCTGTCTAGGATTGATACATTTAAATTTGAAGTTGATTTTGACACTATACACTTAAAGTAATAGTAAAATGATTTGTTTTATAACGTATCAAACATTTTTGGCTATTATAAGGGAAAACTCTATCCTCCGACTTACGTTGCATTGTGTGATGGGACCTGAGTCTTATAATAGCTTCATTTTTCGAAAAGAATTGCGCTATTTATAAACTGTTTTATGCACTTGTATTCTTGGGATAAAACCCGTTCCGTGTTATACGGCGTGGTCCCTTGATTTACTTTACTTTAAAGTTTTAAACAACCGTTTTAGTTCTCACACCAGTCCCATGATTGACCTGGAGTTTATTGTTTTAACCTAAACTCTAGGTGCCCTTATTTTCCACACGGCAGCTAGTAGTTGTGGTTTTGTAGATATTATTTTCACAGGATCCTGGATTTACAGCTGGAGCTATATTCGGAAAGCTTTGTATTCGTGATCTCTTTCAGTTGTGCTATGTATTATTTTTCTGCTGCTTTGCAATTTAAATCTCTGATATTTTTCTGATGTATATTATTTATTCATACTCTGTTATATTCTTGTCCTCTGATGTAATTGTTGTAACAGCAATGAAGTGTTCTATTGTTTATGTTCTGATTTGTCGTGTTCTCAACTCAATCCGGGCTTTCCCGAAAGGGAGAGTTTGGGTCGTTTCATTGTGGTATCAGAGCTTTGGTTTACAGAGCTCGAGAACAAGACACATTAGAACCGAATGAAAGAATTCACCAGAGATTGGATTAGTAGTATCCAATAAGAATGACTCATTAGAAATAGGATCAGTAGTATCCTAGAATGAGTTCCAAGAGTGTTATTTATAAGAATAAAAATGAATTTAAAATTTGAAAATTATATCATATTATACGTATTTAAGTATTTTATTTTAAATTGTTTTTGGACTATCGGGTATATGGAGATTTTAATATAAGTCTGATCCACATGTATTCGAAGTCTCAAATATACTGGATGGATATAGAATCACACTCTAGTCGCCCGGGGATAATTCTGGTGATGTGGCCGCATCATCAGTATTTATGCTCGAGTTCCGAAAGTGGGATATCTATATGATTCCAATTGACTGGTGTGAGAACCAAAACTTAGTTAGGGTTTATTGTTGTGATTTGGCACTAAAAATATGATTTTGACTATATATAAAAGTTATATATGTTTGAAAAACTAATCAACTAATTGATTACTCGTTGTGGTGTTTGATTATTAGTTTAACTAATAAAGGTATTGGAATGATAAAACCAATAGAAAAATGGAAGCTAAATTAAGCCAAATCGAGTCAAATACTGAACTGAATTGAAAATTGATTAGAATTGCATACATGTACATATATATGTGGGAACAGGTCACAACAGGGAAGCTAAGAAGAGGAAAAAAACTGTATGCCCGACAAATAGGTACATGTTTACTATATTCATTGGGTTTGATGACTTTATGAGCCGATTGGCTTTTTCTTTTCTTTTTTGGATTGATGAGTGCCCTGTGAGGCAAGTTGTGGTTTTATCGATCGACCCGTACAAAGGAGGCTATGGCGAAATTTTTCGAATATTTAGGGTGTTAGCCAAATTTTTGAGAAATTTGAAAGTTCTTAGAAACTGAAAAGTTGAAAAATGAAAGTTGAGTTGGTTAGTTAAACAACTTTCAGCTCCGTTCCTTTTCAAGGACGAAAAGATTTTAAGTGGGGGAGAATGTAACAACCCAAAATTTTAGAACCAATTTAAAATTTTCATTTTAGCTATTTTAACGGATTTTGGATATTTAAAATGATTTGTTTTAAATAATAACGACTAAAAATTTATTTAAATCGAAGTTGGAATGAATAAATTTATTTTAATTATAAATGAGCTTGAAATGGCGGGGTAGTTTGAAAATTCAATTTTAAATTTCAAATGAATGTACAAAATTCAAAATAAATCAGATTTCTGTAAAACAAGAAATGTTGGAATCTATTTAATTATATCTTTCTAATGAATATGAAAAACTGAGATTTCATAATATAAATTGTAAGTTATGTCCAGTCACTATGGAATTTATATATATTTTAATATAATATATAGCCCTTAAAAATAGCCATTTTGCAAACGACCTCTGTTTTCGACGAAACCACTTTTGTTGGATCCGGAATGTCAAATTATTGCTAGATTCCAATTTTCATAATTTTTGGAATTGATAGGTGAGCGTGGTAAATTTAAACGTTTTTGGTAATTTCAATTTGAATTTAATCGATTGGAAAATGCCCATTTTTCAAACGGTCTCCAAATTCAACGAAATTAGTTTTGTTAAGACCGTATAATCAAAACATAGCTAGGTTTATTTTTCTGCAATTTTTGTAGTCAATACGTGGCTCCGGTAAATTAAAATATACATTGAAATCAATTTTGAACGTTATATTAATTTATATTTTAATTTTGATGAAATCTGATCGAAACAATCGAATTGACTGGTGGGACATATCCCATTGTGTTCAAAATGGGGGTATTTAGCTATAGGCGATTGTCATTGGGTTCGATTTGGAGTTCGAATTAAAAATTAACTTTTTGAAATTAAATTGAATTAAATATATTTTTATATAAGTCCCCTTGTTTACTCTCTCCCCGTCGTTCAGATCGAAAATCAAAAAAGAAAAAAAAAGAACCCAAAACTGCCCATCACCCCTCTTCTAGGCCACGTCGTGCCGCCTCCAGCCGGCCACCACTGCGCCGCACCTCCCCCTCCGGCCATCCTCCTCCCCGCCGCCCCTCTTCTCTCTCTCCCCTCCTGATTCGAGCCAAACCTCCCCAAACCCTCCACCGCCAATCAATATGGACCACCGCCAGTCAGCCCCGCCTCTTCCCTGACCACCAGACTACGGCGCCGCCATCCCCCACCTCTGGCCGTGGGTCCCCCTTTGTCCAAAAATCCAATTTTTACAATTTTCAGTGTTTGAAAATATCACCCTAAGCTTCCACAGCCAATATCTTCCAATCCGAGCACTTCTGGCCAAAACTCCACAGTACCAAAATCGAACAACACGATTTTCTCTTCGATTTGAGTATATGGAAGCTATATTTTGGATTGCGGAGTCGCCTGGAAAACACGCCCAAAGTCTGCTATCCAATTACTGTCTTTTCGCAAATTCTGGTGAATTGGAGCATTTTTAGAAGAAAGGTCACTTGGCGAAAGTTGTCCGGAATGGCGCGATAAAGCTAGATAAAAAGATGACGTGATGATTGGAGCTCGTTTGCAAATTCTGGAACTAGAACAGCAAATCAGAGCATCAGAAAATAACAGCGGAGTGGATCCCAATGTGAGAACACCTTCTCACTCAAATTATTTTACAGTTAAATATATCCTAGGTTGCAGACCGGGTTTAGTAGCTCGTGACACTATATATTGTACAAATCATGGTTGTTTGTTTTGGTTTGTATTGTGGAAATTTGGATTGTGGTTGTAAAATTGATTGTGGGATTGTTTGGATTGATTGTGATTGATGTGTATGGCGCGAGCCAGTATCAGGAGAGGGGTAATTCTAAACATTTCTCATGTTCTAATATCGCACCGTTATAATGCCGAAATTTTCTAAAATAAATATGTATTCATTAAAATATCATTTTTAATGTGTATATGAACTATATAAATATTCATGAGTTGAATAAAATATATGAACAATAAAAATATCATTTTAATTGAGTGTACGAACTACTAAAAATAGCCAAGTGTTGAAATAAATATTTTATCGTTAAGAATATAATTTTTAACGTATATATGAAAGGCATAAAATTCTCCTGAAATGAAATAAATATTCATTTACAAATCGGATGATTTGTTTACGTACACTCATTTAACTGACATTGATAGGGACGATAAATTTTACACATCACCCAACTACACAAATAATAATCAAAGTTTGTTGATTGAAACCCCATACGGGTGTTGGGATGATATTTGACGTACACTAATCCCAATTGTTTAGTTGTATGTCAATCGATTGTCTGACAAACTGTTGTGAGTGTTAGTTATTTATATTTAATGCTTATGCAGTTGTGTAATGCACTCTGGATGATGTTTGATTGTGTATCATTGTTGCTGTGCACATATGATGTATGAAATCCATATAAATAACATTATATGGTAATTGGTATGGTCTAATTCCAATTCAGGAATAATAAATATTTTAAAATAATATTCCGTAAAGGACAAAAATGTGATTTTGATGTCTGATTTTGGATGGACACAAAAATATTGAAATGTATGAAGCCGTGTTGATTAGTTATGCGCCATTTTAGCTCGAACGATATTTACATCGATTTTATTCATTTTTATAATGAATATTGAAAAAGAAAATTATTTCAAATTCTGATGTTTTGAAAATATTATCATTTAAATATTATAATGATAAGGAGAATTCAATTTTGATTTAAAATTAAAATGAAAGTGGGAATCGTTTTTAAAACAAATTTATAAAATACATTTTGAACGAAATATACATTATACATATATATATACATATATATATGGCCTGAATAGAACGCGTCGCGCTGCGACCGTTCGCGAATTTCAACCATTAACTTCAAATTGACATTACGGGAGATCCGACCGTCGGATTCTCCTAAAACCGGAACCGTTGGGTTCGCATCAATAAGAGCTTTCCAATGAATAAAAGAGATTTAAATTTGAATAGTTGGATTTGAAATTATGCCCAAATCAAATTTGGAAAAGGTCGCTATGGATGCAGTTCGGTGGTCGTTATTGGAAACCGACTGTACGGGCCTTGATAAAATTATTAAAAATACTAATAATTTGTGTAAAATCATAGTTAATGATTTGGAAAGGATTTGGATAAAAAAATACAATTTTGTAAAAAAAAAAAAAAATTATCAACATGAACAAGTTATTAACTACAGAAATAAACCAACCTTTTTAAATAAATAAATTGGATTTGAGAATGGTTTTAATCTAACCATAATTTTCCAGTATATGAATTGGAAAGGATTTGAATAGAACAGAATATTTCGATATTGGATTCCGTGACTATATGGATATTGGTGAGGAATTTGGAAGATAGATATATATCGTTATTCCACATACGATATGTGTTGGTTTCAGAATTTGATATTGAATATAAGTCGATATAATTTCTATTTAGAGCCCTGTATTTAATATCAAATTGTATTTTGGGTTTGTCGTGTATGGTGTCTTCAATAACACTGTTCTTAAACCCCATGTTAAAAGTATAAATCTTTTAATTAAGATTAATAGAAATTTCCAAAGTAAAGTTTTCCAATTTAATATATTAAATTGGAATTGAATGGAATTCGATTTGGTAATAATCGAGATGTGCTTCTGTGGAGGAAGACTGTTACTATATATGGAATTTAAAAGGCTTTGCCGTTATTCCATTTATATTACTAGTTGGATACGGAAATTAATATCGATTATATATTGATCTTGTTCCCTTGAAAGCTCCATTTTTATGGAAGAGGATTTGGGTTTATCGTGAACTGTATTTTAAATGATATTAGTTCTTTAACACAGTAAAAGATAGGATTACATGTCTAACATTGTATTTCGAACAGTATTGTTGATCTCTGTTAAATATATATCTGTTTGTTGGCAGAGAATTTATTCCCTTGCTTAACACCTTTCTCTGAGACATATGAGCTTTGAGGTTATATATTGGTAGAAACCAGTGGTACGGTGTAGATTTTCGATGTGGCATGTTTGTGTTTTCAAAGTTAAACAATCATTAAATGTTGATTGTTGAAAGATTAAAACTAAGTGGAGTTTTAACGAATTTTTAATTAGATTGAAATGTGAATTTGATAATTTAATCCATCATATTTGGGAAATGATCAAGAATGGAGTATCACCAGTTTTTCTCTAAGCGATAGTTAAATCTTTAATTAGATTTGAACGGGAAATGGTAATTAATTTTTAACGATAACACAGTGGTGTTAGATATGGAGTACTACCAGTTTTTCTCCATGGGATGAATAAGTTTGGACTGGGATAATAAAAGAAATGATTACTTTATGGTTCGATAATCCCAACTAGTTTATAAACCTTAATTTGTTTTAGAATCGTGAAAAGATAAATGAATCTCTTGGAAATTGATATCCAAAGGAAGATTAAAGAATAAATTTAAAAGAATTTATGTTTGATAAAATTAATGGGAACCTTTCCCTAAAGATAAGAATATTTGAAAAGATGAATATTCTGGATTGGAATGAGGCGTATGTTGTATTGGTGAAGCACTTGTTTACGAGATACATGAGTTATTCCGAAAGCCCGGGTTTATACCCATTTTGAATAACTGATTTGACGATAAGTCGATGATGAAGACGGTGGTTGAAGACCGGAGTTCTTCACATCATTTGGATGATTACTGATGTCTTGATTGGGCTGTACACCCAAGACAAGGTTATAAGTGGTGATCGTCCAGACGTACTTGGAGATCGACCGGATATGCGAGGACCTCTGTCCTGTATTGGACATATGGGATGAGGAATAAGGTGCCTCCGGTTTCGTTTAGACCCAGAACGGACTTGTAAATGGATGTGTGTCTGACATTGGATTTTATTCTATTGATTGATTTCTATTAAATATATATCTGTTTGGAGGCGGAGAATTTATTCTCTTGCTTAACACCCTTCTCTGAGACGTATGAGCTTAGAGGTCATATATTGATAGATATCAGTCGCATGGCGTGAATTATCGGTGTGGCATGCAAAGATGCAGTGATCAAGGGTTTTGTTGAAAAGCAGAATCTTGTAGATGATGGTCAAAGCACAGCAATAAATAGAATAGCTTTGTGTATAGTGTTAATTCGCGAGCCTCACACCCCGGTATGAGTCTAAAATGGGATCAAGGACGCAGGGAAAACACGGCGTTTCTTTCTAGCTATGGGTGGCGTCATGGTATGGAGCCTAGATATTTATATTTTTACCTATGTGGATGATGGATAGCGAGGCGCATTGGATATATCAATCACTATGGGTCTGATGGATAGGACTGGGAAACGTGTGTTCAGGAGTAGCTAATCCACTAATGTAAGTGTGGACCAACCCTGCAGGAACCAAGGGTTGCCAAGAGTATGTAATCCTGAGGCATTTGCTAGAGTGTCTCGAATCGGAGGGAGCCATCCCTATCCTTGACTCATGATGGAATCCAATTTCCAATACGTGACATTTCGGTTTTAATTGCAGAACTAGTATGGCAACATAATGGCATGGGATGCTATGCCATCCAGGATTGTTACATTTATATTTGAAGTTGATTTTGACACTATACACTTATAGTAATAGTAAAATGATTTGTTTTATAACGTATGAAGCATGTTTGTCTATTATAAGGGAAAACTCTATCCTCCGGCTTGCCTTGCATTATGTGATGGGACCTGAGTCTTATAATAGCTTCATTTTTCGAAAAGCATTGCGCTATTTATAAACTGTTGTATGCACGTGCATTCTTGGAAGAAAACCCGTTCCGTATTATACGGCGTGGTCCCTTGATTTACTTTATTTTTAAAGTAAAGTTTTAAATAACTGTTTTAGTTCTCACACCAGTCCTATGACTGACCTGGAATTTATTGTTTTAACCTAATCTCTGAGTGCCCATATTTTCCACATGGCATCTAGTAGTTGTAGTTTTGCAGATATTATTTTCACAGGATCCTGGATTTACAACTGGAGCTATATCCGAAAAGCTTTGTATCCATGTATCTCTTTCAGTTGTGTTATGTATTATTTTTCTGCTGCTTTATAATTTAAATCTCTGATATTTTTCTGATGTATATTATTTATTCATACTCTGTTATATTCTTGTACTCTGATGTAATTGTTGTAACAACAATGAAGTATTCTATTGTTTGTGTTCTGATTTGTCGTGTTTCAACTCAATCCGGGCTTTCCCGAAAGGGAGAGTTTGGGTCGTTTCATTGTGGTATCAGAGCTTTGGTTTACAGAGCTCGAAAACAAGACACATTAGAACCGAACGAAAGAATTCACTAGAGATTGGATTAGTAGTATCCAATAAGAATGGCTCGTTAAAGATAGGATCAGTAGTATCCTAGAATGAGTTCTAAGAGTGTTATTTATAAGAATAAAAATGAAAATGAATTTAAATTTTGTAAATTATATCATATTATACATATTTGAGTATTTTATTTTAAATTGATTTTGGACTATCGGGTATATGGAGATTTAATATATGTCGGATCCACGTGTATTTGAAGTCTCAAATATACTAGATGGATATAGAATCACACTTTAGTCGCCCGGGATAATTCTGGTGATGCGGTCGCATCATCAATATTTATGCTCGAATTTCGAAAGTGGGATATCTATATGATTCCAATAGACTGGTATGAGAACCAAAACTTAGTTAAGGTTTATTGTTGTGATTTGGCACTAAAAAAATGATTTTGACTATATATAAAAGTTATATATGTTTGAAAATCTAATCAACTAATTGATAGCTGGTTGTGATGTTTGATTATTAGTTTAACTAATAATGGTATTGAAATGATAAAACCAACAAAAAAAATGAAAGCTGAATTAAGCCAAATTGTGAACTGAATTGAAAATTGACTAGAATTGCATACATGTACATATATATGTGGGGACAGGTCATAGCAGGGACGCTAATAAGAGGAATAAAATTGTATGCCCGACAAATAGGTACATGTTTAGTATATTCATTGGGTTTGATGATTTTATGAGCCGATTGGCTTTTTTTTCTTTTGGATTGATGAGGGCCCTGTGAGGCAAGTTGCGGTTTTACCGATCGACCCGTACAAAGGAGGTTATGGCGAAATTTCTAGAAAATTTAGGGTGTTAGCCAAATTTTTGAGAAATCTGAAAGTTCTTAGAAACTGAAAAGTTAAAGAATGAAAGTTGAGTTGGTTAGTTAAACAACTTTAAGCTCCGTCCCTTTTCGAGGACGAAAAGATTTTAAGTGCGGGAGAATGTAAGAACCCAAAATTACAGAACCAATTTAAATTTTTTATTTTAGCTATTTTAATAGAATTTGGATATTTAAAATGATTTATTTTAAATAATAACGACTAAAAATTTATTTAAATTGAAATTAGAATGAATAAATTTATTTTAATTATAAATGAGCCTGAAATGGCGCGGTAGTTTGAAAATTCGATTTTAAATTTCAAATGAATGTACATAATTCATAATAATTCGGATTTCAGTAAAACGAGAAATGTTTGAATCTATTTAATTATATCTTTCTAAAGAATGTGAAAAAAAATGAGATTTTATAATATAAATTGTAAGTTATGTCCAGTTTAAAATTCAAAATAGTCACTATGAAATTTATATATTTTTTAATATAATATGTAGCCCTTAAAATATCCATTTTTTAGACCTCTGTTTTTGACGAAATGTAACAACCCGGAAATGCGAGCCAGTTTAAAATTTTATTTTGGCAATTTTAGCAAATTTTGCATATATAAAATGAATTATTTTAAATAAAAACGACGAGAAATTTATTTTGAATAGAATTCAAATGTATATATTTATATAGCTCGTCGTTGGAATATAAATATTTATTTATATTTATAAAAGGAATTGAAAATGGCGCGGTAGTTCGATAATATGATTTCAAAATTCAAATGAATATACCGGGTGCAAAATAAACCATATTTTAGTGAAACCAAAAATATTTGAACCTAATTGAGAATATCTTTCTAACGAATCCGGGAAATCAAAATTTCATAGCGGGAATCAAAAGATAAGTCCAGTTGAAAATTCAGAATAGTCGTTATGGAATTCAGGCCCTTAAAAATGGGAATTTTGCATATGACCTCGGATTTCGACGAAACCACTTTTGTTGGATCTGTGATGTCATATGATCGCTAGGTTCCAATTTTCATAATTTTTCGAATCAATATGTGAGCGTGGCATAGGAAAATGCATTTGGCCAGTTTCAGTTGATTTTAATCGACTGGAAAATGGCCATTTTCTAACAGTCTCAGAATTTGATGAAATTAGTTTTGTTAGGACCGTATCGTCAATACGAAGCTAGAAAATGTTTTTTTGGAAATTTTCAAGTTAGAGCAAATTGAAATGTACGTTCAAATTCAATATATAGAGTTATATGTTGATTTTGACGAAAACTGATCGAAATGGTCGAATCAGCTTACGATACATATCCCATTGTGTTCGGAATGGGGGTAATACGCTAGGGACGACAGTCGGTGGGTTCAATTTCGAGTTGAAAATAAAAAAGCTACTTTTAGAATTTAAAAATAATAAAAAATATATATATGATTATATACACTCCCTCCCCTACCCCTTCTCTCCTCAGAAATCGATTTTAATAAAAAAAAAGAAGCAGATCGAGGAAAACCCGCCGCCCACCCCATCACGCCATCGCCCGCCTCCGCCGTTCACCCAGAGCCCACCGTCGCCCCCCAGTGGCGCACCAACCTCACCCATCCCCTTCGACGTCCCCTTCTTCTCCCCTCTTCCCCACGGAACCGAGCCCTAGCTCAACTCAACCCAAACCGCCTACCGCGAGCCTCACCCCCCTGCACCGACCTCCGATGACCACCGAAGCTCCCTCCTCCCCTTCTTCTTCTCTGACCCCGACGCAATGAAACCCCCCTCCCTCAGTCGAACCACAATAAGTTTATTTTACTGTTTTTATTTAATTTAATACATGGTTTTAAAAATCAGGTTTTAAATTTTATAAATTAGTGAATAAAAATATAATTTTTATATAGTGTAGTGAGTAAAAATATGATTTTTATATAGTGCAGTGAATAAAAATATAATTTTTATATAGTGTATTGAGTAAAAATTCGATTTTTATATATTGAATAGCGAAGTAAAAATTCGATTTATATATATTGAATAGCGAAGTAAAAATTTGATTTTTATATATTGAATAACGAAGTAAAAATTCGATTTTTATATATTGAATAACGAAGTAAAAATTCAATTTTTATAGATTGAATAGCGAAGTAAAAATTCGATTTTTATATATTGAATAGCGAAGTAAAAACTTGATTTTTATATATTGAATAGCGAAGTAAAAACTCGATTTTTATATATGTAGTGAATACGGATGACGAAAGTGATGAAAGAAGAAACGGCGAAGACTTCTACGTAAGAAGAGTCGAGGCGTTTGGATTTAGCTTGGGTGAGAACTTCTCATCTTTTAATTTTGATTTCTAGTTAAAATATACACTAGGATGCAGACGGTGTTTAGTAGCACCCGACACCCGTCGTCCACAGACCATGGACGACTTGTATGCTTGTTTGTTTGATTTTGATGTGTGATATGATGTGAAATGAAATAAAATATTTATATAGTTAAAAATATTTTATAGTTAAAAATAGAATTTTTAACGTGTATAGGAAAGGAAATAAAAATAAACAAATCGGACGATTTGTTTATATACACACATTTGACTGACATTGATTGGGACGATAAATTTTACACATCGCCCAACTGCATAAATAAAATCTGTGTTTGATTGTTTGAAACCCCACACGGGTATTGGGATGATATTTGACGTACACTAATCCCGATTGTTTAGTTGTATGTCGATCGATTGATTGACAGACTGTTATAAGCGTTGAATATTTATATTTGATGCTTATACAGTGTAGAATGCACTTTGGATGATGGTTGATTATTTGTCATTGTTGATATATACATGCGTTTTATGGAAATCCATAGAAATAAAATCTATGGTAATTGATTGGGCCTCATTCCAGTTTTGAAATAGAATATTTGAAAATAGAAATATTTGAAAAGAAATATTTGAATAGAAATATTTGAAAAAGAAATATTTGAAATAGAATATTTGAAAATAGAAATATATGAAGCCATGTTGATTAGATTGACGCCATTTTGACGTGAACGATATTTATATCGACTTATTCAATTTTCAATGTATATTGAAAGTGATTTCGAAATTTGAATTATATTGAAAATAATCGAAATTCGAATTAAATTGAATAGAACTGAATTCGAATTGAAATCGAAAGGAATTGAATTCGAATTAAATTGAAATTGAACTGAAATCGATTTGAAATGAATTTAAAACGAATTTATATTGGAATATTTAATTTTGATTTGAAATTGAATATGAAGTTGAAACCATTTTGAAAATGCATTTAAAACGATTTATAAAGCACGTTTTGAATTGAAATCGACGAAGTATATATTATATATACATATAATATAATGGCCTGAATAGAACGCGCCTTGCCGCGGCAGTTCGCGAATTTCGACCATTGACTTCGAACGGATATTACGGGAGACCGACCGTCAGATTCTCCTAAAACCAGAACCGTTGGGTTCGTATCGAAAAGAGCTTTCTAATGAATATTAGAAATTTGAAATCTAACGGTTGGATTTGGAATTATGTCCAAATCAAATTTGGAAAAGGTCGTTGTAAGTGCAGTTCGATGGCCGTTGATGGAAATCGACTGTACGGGCCTTGATAAAATTATTAAAAATATCAATAATTTGTGTAAAATCATAAGAAATGATTTGGGAAGAATCGGGATGAAAAACTCCATATTTGAAAAGATAAAAATAGATTTTTATCGAAATGAACTAGTTTTGAACTAGAATAGTAATTTATTTATTTTTAAAATAAATAAATTGGATTTGAAATGGTTTTGAAAATAACCAGAATTTCCAATAATTGAATTGGAATAGATTTGAATCGAAATTGTCTTCGAAATATTTCGATGTTGGATTTCGTGATGATATAGATATTGTTATGGGAATTTGAAAGATATATTTATATCGTTATTTCCAATACGATATTTGTTAGTCGTAGAGTTTGATATTGAATATAAGCCGATATAATTTCTATTCAGAGCCTTGCATTTAATATCAAATGTGATTTGGGGTTTGTCGTGAATGGTGTCTTCATTAACACTGTTCTTGAACCCGGTTGAGAAAAAGATTAAATATTTTTATTTAGATTTAATGAAGTGTACCAATTGAACAATATTTAATTGGAATTGAATTCGAATTGATTCTTGGGTTTATCGTGAACGGTGTTTTAAATAACACTCGTTCTTTAACCCGATAATTAATGGAATGTGATTTTGGGTTGTCGTGAACGGTATCTTCAATAACACTGTTCTTAGACCCAAAGGAGTTAAGAAAATCAGAAACTAACTGGAGATTAGTTAAGTTGAATGGTTTCTAGGGTATTGATCTGATGTTGGTTTCGGCCTTCGGGGTTAATACTTAGGGAATTACTCACTTGCTAATTTACGATTAGGGACTGATTGAAATGTGATGTGATTTTGGGGTTTATCGTGAACCGTGTTTTAAATGACACTGATTCTATAACCCAGTCACAGTTTAAAACTAAGTGGAGTTTTAATGAATCTTTAATTAGATTGAAAAGATCGAGAATGGAGTATCACCAGTTTTACTCCAAACGGTAGTTGAATCTTTAATTAGATTTGAACTTGAAATGGTAATTGAATTTATCGATAACACCATGGTGTTAGATATGAAGTATAACCAGTTTTACTTCATGGGACGAATAGGTTGGGGTTGGGAAATTAAAACAAACGATTACTTCGGTAAGGTTCGTTAATCCCGACTAGTTTGAATTGATATTCAAAAGTAGATTAAAGAATAAATTTAAAGGATTTATCTTTGATAAAATTAATAGTAACCTTTCCCTAAGAATGTGAAGTTTAGAAACTAACTGTCGGTTAGCTAAGTAGAATGGTTTCCTGGGTATTGATCTGATGTTGGTTTCGGCCTTCGGGGTTAATATTTGGGGAGTTGTTCTCTTGTTAATTTACGGTTAGTGGCTAATGAATTGCAATGAGGCGTATGTTGTGTTTGTGTAACACTTGTTTATAATATACGCGAGTTATTCGGAAAGACCGGGTTTATCCCATTCTGAATAACTGATACGACGATAAGTCGAAGATTAAGACGGTGGTCGAAGACCGGAGGTCTTCACGTCGTTTGGATAATTACTGACGATCTTGATTGGGATGTACACCCAAGAAGATGGAAACAGTTGGTGATCGTCCAGACGTACTTGGAGATCGATGGATATGCGGGGTACTAGGTGCCTCCGGTTTCGTTCAGACCCAGAACAGACTTGTAAATGGACTGTGTGTCTGACATTGGATTTCAGTCTGTGTGATTGATTTCTATTAAATATATATTTGTTTGGCGGCGGAGAATTTATTCTCTTGCTTAACGCCCTTCTCTGAGACGTACGAGCTCGGGGGTTATATACTGATGGAGATCAAACGCATAGAGTGAATTGCCTGTGTGGCATGCCTAAGTGGCGAATGATCGAGGCTTCTGTTGAAAAGCAAAGTCTTGTGGTTGATGATCGAAGCACGGCCTTTGTGGCGTAGCTTTGTGTAACATTTACTTCGCGAATTTCACATCCGGTGTGAACCAGAAACGGGAGAGGACCTCAAGGAGGGCTTGCGTTTCTTCTAGTTAGAAGTGGCATCAGTGGTTTTACACGCCCTGACGAGTTTGACTTATGTGGTTGTTTCTGTTGCGAGGCGCCTCGGATATATCGGTCGTTCTCGAACCGATGGAGTCATTTAGTTGGCTCATTAACACCCCAAAGGGTGGGGAAACGCAGTGTTCAGGCATTTTAATCCACATCGGTGGACCGGCCCTGACGATCCAAAGGTCACTCGAACTCTGACCTGAGACACGGACTAGAGCGTCTCCAATCGGTAGAGGACTATCTTTTGCCTCGGTTCACAGACGGAAATACAATTTCCAAATATGTGACATTTGCGGTTTTATTTGTAGAGCCTAGTATGGCGACATAGTGGCATGGGACGCTCATGTCGCCTATGATTGATACTTATGATTTGAAGTTGTTTTATACACTATGCACTTATAATAGTATCAAATGATTTGTTTTAAACGTATCAAGCATTCTTGGCTATTATAAGGTAAAAACCCTATCCCCCGGCTTGCGTTGCATTATGTGATAGGACCTGGGTCTTATAATAGCTTCATTTTTCTTTATTTAGCATTGCGCTGTTTGTTTTATGCACTGGTATTCTTGGGAGGAAACCCGTTCCGTGTTATACGGCGTGGTCCCTTGGTTTACCTAACTTTAAAAATAAAGATTAATAACTGTTTTAGTTCTCACACCAGTCACATGACTGACCTGGAGTTTATTGTTTTAACCTAAACTATGGGTGCCCTTATTTTGACACGGGCAGCTAGTAGTTTTGGTTTTGCAGATTTATATTCACAGGATCCTGGTTTACAGCTGGAACGATATCCGGAAAGCTTTGTATCCGTATATCTCTTCTAGTTGTGTATTGTATTATTTTCCGCTGCTATGTAATTTATTGTAATCTCTGATATTTTTGTGTAATATTTATTTGTTTATACTCTGTATATTCTTGTATTCTGATGGAATTGTTGTAATAAACAATGAAATGTTCTTCCGTCTGCGTTCTGTTGTGGCTTGTTCTCGAACTACCCACGCTTTCCTCACCGGGGAAGTTACGGGTCTTCACAGTTGGTATCAAATCTTTGGTTTACAAAGCTCAGAGAACATGACACCTTAGAACCATACGAAAGAATTCATCAGATATTGGATTAGTAACATCCAATGAAAAAGACTCGTTAGAGATGGGATCAGTAGTATCCTAGAACAAGTGTGCAGAGTATATTTTTAAAGTGAAAACAATCTTTGTTTCGAAAATTTAAATCAATTATTCGTATTTGGTTATTTATTTATATTGATGTGGACAATCCAGTATATATAGATTTTGCGTATACGTCTGATCCGCGTGTATTCGAAGTTTTGATATATTGGGTAGATATAGAATCACATTCTAGTCGCCCGGAGAGAATTCTGATGATTGATGCATCATCATCAGAATTTATGTTCGAGTGACGAAAGTGAGATTTCTATATATTTCCTATTGACTGGTGTGAGAACCAAAATTAGATAGGGCTTATTGTTGTGGTTTTGCATCAAAAATATGATTTTTAGACTATATATCAAAGTTATAAATTTGAAATAATAATCAACTAATTGATTGTTGATTGTGTTGTTTGATTATTGGTTGATTAATTAAAATGTTGAACCTTTAACCAAATTGAAATAAATATTGAACTGGATTGAAAATTTATCGCATTTGCTTGCATATACATGTACTTACATTGAACAGGTCATAGCAAAGAGGCTAGAGCAGAAGAATAAAATTGTTTGCCCGACAAATAGGTACATGTTTACCATAATTTACTGTTTTGTTTGGGTGATGATGGTTTTATGAGCCGCTTGGCTTTTTCTTTTCGAGATCAGAGGGCCTGTATGGCAATTTCGGGATTTTCCCGGTGCTCCCGGTGCAGGGGAGGTTATGGCGAAATTTTTCGAAAATTTAGGGTGTTAGCCAAATTTTTGAAAAATTTGAAAAGTTCTTAGAAACTGAAAAGTTAAAGAACTTAAGCCGTAGTGAAAACAATGGAAGTTGAGTTGATTAGTTAAACAACTTTCGTCTTCGTTCCTTTTCGGGGACGAAAAGTTTTAAGTGGGGGAGATTGTAACAACCCGGAAATGCGAGCCAGTTTAAAATTTTTATTTTGGCAATTTTAGCGAATTTTGCATATATAAAATGAATTATTTTAAATAAAAACGACGAGAAATTTATTTTGAATAGAATTCAAATGTATATATTTATATAGCTCGTTGTTGGAATATAAATATTTATTTATATTTATAAAAGGAATTGAAAATGGCGCGGTAGTTCGATAATTCTATTTCAAAATTCAAATGAATATACCGGGTGCAAAATAAATCGGATTTTAGTGAAACCAAAAATATTTGAACCTAATTGAGAATATCTTTCTAACGAATCTGGGAAATCAAAATTTCATAGCGGGAATCAAAAGATAAGTCCAGTTGAAAATTCAGAATAGTCGCTATGGAATTCAGGCCCTTAAAAATGGGAATTTTGCAAACGACCTCGGATTTCGACGAAACCATTTTTGTTGGATCCGTGATGTCATATTATCGCTAGGTTCCAATTTTCATAATTTTTCGAATCAATGTGTGAGCGTGGCATAGGAAAACGCGTTTGGCCAGTTTCAGTTGATTTTAATCGACTGGAAAATGGCCATTTTTCTAACGGTCTCAGAATTTGATGAAATTAGTTTTGTTAGGACCGTATCGTCAATACGAAGCTAGAAAATATTTTTCTGGAATTTTTTAAGTTAGTATGTGACCCCAGCAAATTGAAATGTGCATTCAAATTAAAAAATATAGAGTTATATGTTGATTTTGATGAAAACTGGTCGAAATGGTCGAATCAGCTTACGATACGTTTCCCATTGTATTCGGAATGAGGGTAATACGCTAGGGACGACAGTCGGTGGGTTCAATTTCGAGTTGAAAATAAAAAAGTTGCTTTTAGAATTTAAAAAAAAAAAATATGATTATATACACTCCCTCCCTTACCCCTTCTCTCCTCAAAAATCAATTTTAATAAAAAAAAGAAGCGGATCGAGGAAAACCCGCCGCCCACCCCGTCACGCCATCGCCCGCCTCCGCCGTTCACCCAGAGCCCACCGTCGCCCCCAAGTGGCGCACCGACCTTACCCATCCCCTTCGATGTCCCCTTCTTCTCCCCTCTTCCCCACGGAACCGAGCCCTAGCTCAACTCAACCCAAACCGCCTGCCACGAGCCTCACCCCCCTGCACCGACCTCCGATGACCACCGAAGCACCCTCCTCCCCTTCTTCTTCTCTGACCCCGGCGCAATGAAACCCCCCTCCCTCAGTCGAACCACAGTAAGTTTATTTTACTGTTTTTATTTAATTTAATACATGGTTTTAAAAATCAGGTTTTAAATTTTATAAATTAGTGAATAAAAATATAATTTTTATCTAGTGTAGTGAGTAAAAATATGATTTTTATATAGTGTAGTGAATAAAAATATAATTTTTATATAGTGTAGTGAGTAAAAATTCGATTTTTATATATTGAATAGCGAAGTAAAAAATTCGATTTATATATATTGAATAGCGAAGTAAAAATTCGATTTTTATATATTGAATAACGAAGTAAAAATTCGATTTTTATATATTGAATAACGAAGTAAAAATTCAATTTTTATAGATTGAATAGCGAAGTAAAAATTCGTTTTTTATATATTAAATAGCGAAGTAAAAATTCGATTTTTATATATTGAATAGCGAAGTAAAAACTCGATTTTTATATATGTAGTGAATACGGATGACGAAAGTGATGAAAGAAGAAACGGCGAAGACTTCTACGTAAGAAGAGTCGAGGCGTTTGGATTTAGCTTGGGTGAGAACTTCTCACCTTTTAATTTGGAATTCTAGTTAAAATATATACTAGGATGCAGACGGTGTTTAGTAGCACCCGACACCCGTCGTCCACAGACCATGGACGGTTTGTATGCTTGTTTGTTTGATTTTGATGTGTAGTTGATTGTGTGATGTGATGTGAAATGAAATAAAATATTTATATAGTTAAAAATATTTTATAGTTAAAAATAGAATTTTTAACGTGTATATGAAAGGAAATAAAAATAAACAAATCGGACGATTTGTTTATATACACACATTTGACTGACATTGATTGGGACGATAAATTTTACACATCGCCCAGCTGCACAAATGAAATCTGTGTTTGATTGTTTGAAACCCCACACGGGTATTGGGATGATATTTGACGTACACTAATCCCGATTGTTTAGTTGTATGTCGATCGATTGATTGACAGACTGTTATAAGCGTTGAATATTTATATTTGATGCTTATACAGTGTAGAATGCACTTTGGATGATGGTTGATTATTTGTCATTGTTGATATATACATGCGTTGTATGGAAATCCATAGAAATAAAATCTATGGTAATTGATTGGGCCTCATTCCAGTTTTGAAATAGAATATTTGAAAATAGAAATATTTGAAAAGAAATATTTGAATAGAAATATTTGAAAAAGAAATATTTGAAATAGAATATTTGAAAATAGAAATATATGAACCCGTGTTGATTAGATTGACGCCATTTTGACGTGAACGATATTTATATCGACTTATTCAATTTTCAATGTATATTGAAAGTGATTTCGAAATTTGAATTATATTGAAAATAATTGAAATTCGAATTAAATTGAATAGAACTGAATTCGAATTGAAATCGAAAGGAATTGAATTCGAATTAAATTGAAATTGAATTGAAATCGATTTGAAATGAATTTAAAATGAATTTATATTGGAATATTCAATTTTGATTTGAAATTGAATATGAAGTTGAAACCGTTTTGAAAATGAATTTAAAACGATTTATAAAGCACGTTTTGAATTGAAATCGACGAAGTATATATTATATATATAATATAAGACCTGAATAGAACACGCCGCGCCGCGGCAGTTCGCGAATTTCGACCATTGACTTCGAACGGATATTACGGCAGATCCGACCGTCGGATTCTCCTAAAACCGGAACCGTTGGGTTCGTATCAAAAAGAGCTTTCTAACGAATATTAGAAATTTTAAATCTAACGGTTGGATTTGGAATTATGTCCAAATCAAATTTGGAAAATGTCGCTGTAAGTGCAGTTCGATGGCCGTTGATGGAAATCGACTGTACGGTCCTTGATAAAATTATTAAAAATATCAATAATTTCTGTAAAATCATAAGAAATGATTTGGGAAGAATCGGGATGAAATACTCCATATTTGAAAAGATAAAAATAGATTTTTATCGAAATGAACTAGTTTTGAACTAGAATAGTAATTTATTTATTTTTAAAATAAATAAATTGGATTTGAAATGGTTTTGAAAATAACCAGAATTTCCAATAATTGAATTGGAATAGATTTGAATCGAAATTGTCTTCGAAATATTTCGATGTTGGATTTCATGATGATAAAGATATTGTTATGGGAATTTGAAAGATATATTTATATCGTTATTTCCAATATGATATTTGTTAGTCGTAGAGTTTGAAATTGAATATAAGCTGATATAATTTCTATTCAGAGCCTTGCATTTAATATCAAATGTGATTTAGGGTTTGTCGTGAATGGTGTCTTCATTAACACTGTTCTTGAACCCAGTTGAGAAAAAGATTAAATATTTTTATTTAGATTTAATGAAGTGTACCAATTGAACAATATTTAATTGGAATTGAATTCGAATTGATTCTTGGGTTTATCGTGAACGGTGTTTTAAATAACACTCGTTCTTTAACCCGATAATTAATGGAATGTGATTTTGGGTTGTCATGAACGGTATCTTCAATAATACTATTCTTAGACCCAAAGGAGTTAAGAAAATCAGAAACTAACTGGAGATTAGTTAAGTTGAATGGTTTCTAGGGTATTGATCTGATGTTGGTTTCGGCCTTCGGGGTTAATACTTAGGGAATTGCTCACTTGCTAATTTACAATTAGGGACTGATTGAAATGTGATGTGATTTTGGGGTTTATCGTGAACCGTGTTTTAAATGACACTGATTCTTTAACCCAGTCACAGTTTAAAACTAAGTGGAGTTTTAATGAATCTTTAATTAGATTGAAAAGATCGAGAATGGAGTATCACCAGTTTTACTCCAAACGGTAGTTGAATCTTTAATTAGATTTGAATGTGAAATGGTAATTGAATTTACCGATAACACCGTGGTGTTAGATATGAAGTATAACCAGTTCTACTTCATGGGATGAATAGGTTGGGGTTGGGAAATTAAAACAAATGATTACTTCGGTAAGGTTCGTTAATCCCGACTAGTTTGAATTGATATTCAAAAGTAGATTAAAGAATAAATTTAAAGGATTTATCTTTGATAAAATTAATGGGAACCTTTCCCTAAGAATGTGAAGTTTAGAAACTAACTGTCGGTTAACTAAGCAGAATGGTTTCCTGGGTATTGATCTGATGTTGCTTTCGGCCTTCGGGGTTAATATTTGGGGAGTTGTTCTCTTGTTAATTTACGGTTAGTGGCTAATGAATTGCAATGAGGCGTATGTTGTGTTTGTGTAACACTTGTTTATAATATACGCGAGTTATTCGGAAAGACCGGGTTTATCCCATTCTGAATAACTGATACGACGATAAGTCGAAGATTAAGACGGTGGTCGAAGACCGGAGGTCTTCACGTCGTTTGGATAATTACTGACGATCTTGATTGGGATGTACACCCAAGAAGATGGAAACAGTTGGTGATCGTCCAGACGTACTTGGAGATCGATGGATATGCGGGGTACTAGGTGCCTCCGGTTTCGTTCAGACCCAGAACAGACTTGTAAATGGACTGTGTGTCTGACATTGGATTTCAGTCTGTGTGATTGATTTCTATTAAATATATATTTGTTTGGCGGCGGAGAATTTATTCTCTTGCTTAACGCCCTTCTCTGAGACGTACGAGCTCGGGGGTTATATACTGATGGAGATCAAACGCATAGAGTGAATTGCCTGTGTGGCATGCCTAAGTGGTGAATGATCGAGGCTTCTGTTGAAAAGCAAAGTCTTGTGGTTGATGATCGAAGCACGGCCTTTGTGGCGTAGCTTTGTGTAACATTTACTTCGCGAATTTCACACCCGGTGTGAACCAGAAACGGGAGAGGACCTCAGGGAGGGCATGTGTTTCCTTTTAGTTAGAAGTGGCGTCAGTGGTTTTACACGCCCTGACGAGTTTGACTTATGTGGTTGTTGCTGTTGCGAGGCGCCTCGGATATATCGGTCGTTCTCGAACCGATGGAGTCATTTAGTTGGCTCATTGACACCCCAAAGGGTGGGGAAACGCAGTGTTCAGGCATTTTAATCCACATCGGTGGACCGGCCCTGACGATCCAACGGTCACCCAAGCTCTGACCTGAGACACGGACTAGAGCGTCTCGAATCGGTAGAGGGCTATTTTTTGCCTCGGTTCACAGACGAAAATCCAATTTCCAAATACGTGACATTTGGGTTTTATTTGTAGAGCCTAATATGGCGACATAGTGGCATGGGACGCTCATGTCGCCTATGATTGATACTTATGATTTGAAGTTGTTTTATACACTATGCACTTATAATAGTATCAAATGATTTGTTTTAAACGTATCAAGCATTCTTGGCTATTATAAGGTAAAAACCCTATACCCCGGCTTGCGTTGCATTGTGTGATAGGACCTGGGTCTTATAATAGCTTCATTTTTCTTTATTTAGCATTGCGCTGTTTGTTTTATGCACTGGTATTCTTGGGAGGAAACCCGTTCCGTGTTATACGGCGTGGTCCCTTGGTTTACCTAACTTTAAAAATAAAGATTAATAACTGTTTTAGTTCTCACACCAGTCACATGACTGACCTGGAGTTTATTGTTTTAACCTAAACTCTGGGTGCCCTTATTTTGACACGGGCAGCTAGTAGTTTTGGTTTTGCAGATTTATATTCACAGGATCCTGGTTTACAACTGGAACGATATCCGGAAAGCTTTGTATCCGTATATCTCTTCTAGTTATGTATTGTATTATTTTCCGCTGCTATGTAATTTATTGTAATCTCTGATATTTCTGTGTAATATTTATTTGTTTATACTCTGTATATTCTTGTATTCTGATGGAATTGTTGTAATAAACAATGAAATTTTCTTCCGTCTGCGTTCTGTTGTGGCTTGTTCTCGAACTATCCGCGCTTTCCTCACCGGGGAAGTTACGGGTCTTCACACGAAACGTCTTTTATTGGATCCAGAATGTCAAATTATTGCTAGATTCCAATTTTCATAATTTTTGGAATTGATATGTGAGTGTGGTAAATTTAAACGTGTTTGGTAATTTCAATTTGAATTTAATCGATTGGAAAATGACCATTTTTGAAACAGTCTCCAAATTTAGTGAAATTAGTTTTGTTAGGACCGTATCATCAAAACATTGCCAGATTTATTTTTTTTAAATTTTTGGAATCAGTATGTGGCCTGATAAATTAAAATATACATTGAAATCAATTTTGAACGTTATATTAATCTATATTTTAATTTTGATGAAAACTGATCGAAATAGTCGAAATAGCTGGCGGGACATATCTCATTGTGTCTGGAATAGGGGTATTTAGCTAGGGGTGACAGTCGTTGGGTTCGATTTGGAGTTCGAATTAAAAATTAACTTTTTGAAATTAAATTGAATTAAATATTTATTTTATATAAGCCCCCTTGTTTTCTCTCCCCCCCTCGTTCAGATCGAAAATTAAAAATGAAAAAAAAACCAACCGTCGCCCCCATTCCAGGTCGCGTCGCACTGCCTTTGGCTGACACCACTGCGCCGCACCTCCCCCTCCGGCCATCCTCCTCCCCGTCGCCTCTCTTCTCTCTCTTCCGTCCTGATCCGAGCCAAACCGCCCCAAACCCTCCACCGCCAGTCAATGTGGACCACCGCCAGTCAGCCCCGCCTCTTTCCTGACCACCAGACCACAGTGCCGCCATTCCCCGCCCCCACCTCTGGCCGTGGGTCCCCATTTGTCCAAAAATCCAATTTTTACAATTTTCAGTGTTTGCAAATAACACCCTGAGTTTCACAGCCAATATCTTTCAATCCGAGCGCTTCTGGCCAAAACTCCACCACCAAAATTGAAGAGCACGATTTTCTCTTCGATTTGAGTATATAGAAGCTATATTTTGGGTTGCGGAGTCGCCTGGAAAACACGTCCAATGTCTGCTGTCCATATACTGTGTTTTCGCAAATTCTGGTGAATTGGAGCATTTTTGGAAGAAAGGCCATTTGGCTAAAGTTGTCTGAAATGGCGCATTTAAGTTAGATAATAAGACGCCGTGAAGATTGGAGCTCGTTTGCAAATTCCAGGAACTTGAAAAGCAAATCAGAGCATCAGAAAATAATTGCGGAGTGGATCCCAATGTGAGAACACTTTCTCACTCAAATTATTTACAGTTAAATATATCCAAGGTTGCAGATGGGGCTTAGTAGCTCCTGACACTATTTATTGCACAAACCATGGTTGTTAGTTTTAGAATGTATTATGGAAATTTGGATTCTGGTTGTAAAATTGATTGTGGGATTGTTTGGATTGATTATTATTGATGTATATGGCGCAAGCCAGTATTAGGAGAGGGGTAATGCTAGACATTACTCCGGTTCTAATATTGCGCCGTTATCATGTCGAAATTTTCTAAAATAAATATTTATTCATTAAAAATATCATTTTTAATGTGTATATGAACTATACAAAATATTCATGTGTTGAATAAAATGTATGAACAATAAAAATATCATTTTTATTGAGTGTATGAACTACTAAAAATAGTCAAGTGTTGAAATAAATATTTTATCGTTAAAATATAATTTTTAACGTATATATGAATGGCATAAATTCTCCTGAAACGAAAATAAATATTCATTTACAAAACGGGCGATTTGTTTATGTTCACCTATTTAACTGACATTGATTGGGACGATAAATTTTACACAGCGCCCAACTGCAAAAATAATAATCTGTGTTTGTTGATTGAAACCCCATACGGGTGTTGGGATGATATTTGACGTACACTAATCCCAATTGTTTAGTTGTATGTCAATCGATTGGTTGACAAACTATTATGAGCATTAATTATTTATATTTAATGCTTATGCAGTTGTATAATGCACTCTGGATGTTGTTTGATTGTGTATCATTATTGTTGTGTACATATAATGTATGAAATCCATATAAATAACATTATATGGTAGTTGGTTGGGTCTAATTCTAATTCAGGAATAACAAATATTTTAAAATAACGAATATTTTAAAATAATATTTCGTAAAGGATTAAAATGTGATTTTGATGTCCGATTTTAGATGGACACGAAAATATTAAAATGTATGAAGCCGTGTTGATTAGTCATGCGCCATTTTAACACGAACGATATTTATATCGATTTTATTCATTTTTATAATGAATATCAAAAAAGGAAATTATTTCAAAATCTGATATTTTGAAAATATTATCATTAAAATATTATAATGATAAGGAGTATTCAATTTTGATTTAAAATTGAAATAAAAGTGAGAATAGTTTTTAAAACGAATTTATAAAATACGTTTTAAACGAAATATACATTATATATATATATATGGCCTAAATAGAACGCGCAGCGTTGCGATCGCTCGCGAATTTCGACAATTGACTTCAAATTGACATTACGGGAGATCTGGCCGTCGGATTCTCCTAAAACCAAAACCGTTGGGTTCCTATCGGAAAGAGCTTTCCAATGAATATAAGAGAATTAAATTTGAACGGTTAGATTTGAAATTATGCCCAAATAAAATTGGGAAAAGGTCGCTATGGATGTAGTTTGGTGGCTGTTATTGGAAACCGATTGTACGGGCCTTAATAAAATTATTAAAAATATCTAAAGGATAAGCTATTTAAGCAATAAATTGATTTTCTTCCCCAATAACAGCCTCAATGTGGTAGATTCTTCTTTTAAAAACCCCTTCCCAAACCGTACAAGCTTCTTCCAAAGCATACGGCTTTCTAGATGTATATGATGATATCTAGACAGATGGATCTTTATCTTAAATGAATCGTATGATGAAGTACCACATGAGTGGATATATAGGAATCCAAATCTGCCGATTCACTCATGTATGATCTTCTGCATCCTAGGTCTCCCCCTTCCATCATCTGGCTTATGTTGTAAAATCATAATTAATGATTTGGAAAGGATTTTGATGAAAAAAATCCAATTTTGTAAAGATAAAAATATATTTTTATCAAAATGAACTAGTTATTAACTACAAAAATAATCCAACGTTTTTAAATAAATAAATTGGATTTGAGAATAGTTTTAATCTAACCATAATTTTCCGATATATAAATTGAAATGGATTTGAAAAGAAATCATCTCCGGAATATTTCGATATTGGATTTTGTGACTATACGGATATTGGTGAGGAATTTGGAAGCTCGATATATATTGTTATTCCCCATACAATATGTGTTGGTTTCAGAATTTGATATTGAATATAAGCCGATATAATTTCTGTTTAGAGCCTTGTATTTAATATCAAATTGGATTTTCGGTTTGTCGTGAATGGTGTCTTAAATAACACTGTTCTTAAACCCCGTGTGAAAAGTTTAAATCTTTTAATTAAGATTAATGGAAATTTTCCAAAGTAAAGTTTTCCAATTTAATATATTGAACTGGAATTCGATTTGGTAATAATCGAGATGTGCTTCTATGGAGGAAGACTGTTACTATATATGGAATTTAAAAGGCTTTGCCGTTATTCCATTTATTTTTTTGGTTGGACATGGAAATTGATATCGATTATATATTGATTTGTTTCCCTTGAAAGCTCCATTTTTATGGAAGAGGATTTGGGTTTATCGTGAACTGTGTTTTAAATGACATTAGTTCTTTAACCCAGTAAAAGACAGGATTACATGTCTAACATTGTATTTCGAACTGTATTATTGATCTCTATTAAATATATATCTGTTTTGTGGCAGAGAATTTATTCTCTTGCTTAACACCCTTCTCTGAGACATATGAGCTTAGAGGTTATATATTGGTAGAAATCAGTGGTACGGTGTAGATTGCCGATGTGGCATGTTTGTGTTTCCAAAGTTAAATAATCATTGAATAATGATTGTTGAAAGATTAAAACTAAGTGGAGTTTTAATGAATCTTTAATTAGATTGAAATGTGAATGTGATAATTTAATTTATCAAATTTGGAAAATAATTGAGAATGGAGTATCACCAGTTTTGCTCCAAGCGATTGTTAATTCTTTAATTAAATTTGAACGGGAAATGGTAGTTAACTTTTAGCGATAATACAACGGTGTTAGATATGGAGTACTACTAGTTTTGCTCCATGGGATGAATAGGTTGGGATTGGGATAATAAAAGAAATGATTATTTCGGTATGGTTCGATAATCCGGGGATTGGTTTATAAACCTTAATTTGGTTTAGAATTGTGAAAAGATAAATGAATCTCTTGGAAATTGATATCCAAAGGAAGATTAAAGAATAAATTTAAAATAATTTATCTTTGATAAAATTAATGGGAACTTTTCCCTAAAGATAAGAATATTTTGGTAAAAGAATATTCTGGATTGGAATGAGGCGTACGTTGTGTTGGTGTAGCACTTGTTTAAGAGATACGCGAGTTATTCGGAAAGTGGGTTTATACCCATTTCTGAATAACTGATTCGACGATAAGTCAACGATGAAGGCGGTGGTTGAAGATCGGAGTTCTTCACATCATTTGGATGATTACTGATGTCTTGATTGGGCTGTACACCCAACACAAGGTAATAAGTGGTGATTGTCCAGATGTACTTGGAGATCGATCGGATATGCGAGGACCTCTCTCCTGTAATGGACATATGGGATGAGGAATAAGGTGCCTCCGGTTCCGTTTAGACCTAGAACGGACTTGTAAATGGATGTGTGTCTTACATTGGATGTTATTCTGTGTTGATTGCTTTCTATTCAATATATATCTGTTTGGTGGCGGAGAATTTATTCTCTTGCTTAACACCCTTCTCTGAGAAGTATGAGCTTAGAGGTCATATATTGATAGATATCAGCCGCATTACGTGAATTATTAGTGTGGCATGCAGAGATGCAGTGATCAAGGGTTTTGTTGAAAAGCAGAGTCTTGTGGTTAATGATCAAAGCACGGCTTTAAATAGCATAGCTTTGTGTATAGCGTTAATTCACGAGCCTCACACCTCGGTATGAGTCTAAAACGGGATCAGGGACGCATGGAGAACACGACGTTTCTTTCTAGCTATGGTGGTGTCATAGTATGGAACCCAGACATTTATATTTTTACCTATGTGGATGATGGATAGCGAGGCGCCTTGGATATATCGGTCACTATGGGGTCGATGGATAGGCCAGATAGGACCAGTAAACGTGTGTTCAGGAGTAACTAATCCCCTAACATAAGTGTGGACTGGCCCTGCAGTAACCAAGGGTTGCCCAGAATGTGTAATCCTGAGGCATTTGCTAGAGTGTCTCGAATTGGAGGGAACCATCCCTAGCCTTGACTCATGATGGAATCCAATTTCCAATATGTGACATTTCGGTTTTAATTGCAGAACTAGTATGGCGGCATAGTAGCATGGGATACTATGCCGTCTAGGATTGATACATTTATATTTGAAGTTGATTTTGATACTATATACTTATAGTAATAGTAAAATGATTTGTTTTGTAACGTATGAAGCATGTTTGGCTATTATAAGGGAAAACTCTATCCTCCGGCTTGCGTTGCATTGTGTGATGGGACCTGAGTCTTATTATAGTTTTATTTTTCGAAAAGCATTGCGCTATTTATTAACTGTTTTATGCACTGATATTCTTGGAAGAAAACCCGTTCCGTGTTATATGGCGTGGGCCCTTGATTTACTTTATTTTTAAAGTAAATTTTTAAATAACATTTTAGTTCTCACACCAGTCCCATGACATACCTGGAGTTTATTGTTTTAACCTAAACTCTGGGTGCCCATATTTTCCACACGGCAGCTAGTAGTTGTGGTTTTGCATATATTATTTTCACAGGATCCTGGATTTATAGCTGGAGCTATATTCGGAAAGCTTTGTATCCATGTGTCTCTTTCAGTTGTGTTATATATTATTTTTCCGCTGCTTTGTAATTTAAATCTCTGATATTTTTCTGATTTGTATTATTTATTCATACTCTGTTATATTCTTGTACTCTGATGTAACTGTTGTAACATCAATGAAGTGTTCTATTGTTTGTTTTCTGATTTGTCATGTTCTCAACTCAATCTGGGCTTTCCTGAAAGGGAGAGTTTGGGTCGTTTCACCCCAGATCCACCACCTTTTTGTGTCAACTCCTCCTCTGTTAACCCCTCTGTTGCTAATCTTGCAGTGAAATCCACAATTCCAGATCTCGGAAAATTCATCTTTCAAATCAAATAACTCCAGTGGAACTCATCCGAATGTTAAGTTTTCTCTTGTTAATTCAGCATATAACCCTAATTCTGCTAATTTCAATACGTTGATTCCTCGTATCCTTCATTCATGAAAATGGAATACACATCTTTGTTTAATTCTCTACCTCAGAATGTAGGAGCTTCTAAACCGCAACATTATGAGATTGCAAGGGATGAAGTACCTAAAAAATTGCCAGATCTGGTTTGGAATGAAGGCATGAAGTATTGGAGCAATCACTTGGTTGGCTTCTTCTTGGATGACACTTTATCATACCCCTCTGTGGTAAAAAAATTACACAAATATTGGAAATTAGATGGTGAAGTAAATTTTAAATTGGATGGTATACTTTTTTATTTTAACTTTTCAAACGACATAGATAGAGATAGAATTCTTAAATCCGATCCAATTTCTATAAAGGGTAGTATGTTCATAATAATAAGATAGGATCCGTCAATTGGTAACTTGCAAGCACAGATTAAAATAGTGCCAGTATGTGTTCATTTTTATAGGATTTCTATTATTCTTTAGACATTATTAGGAATTAACTGGCTAGCTTGTCATATTGGGAAATTAATTTGTTTTAATAATAGTACTGAAAAAATGCAGAGATTTAGATATGCTAAGGCATAGATTGAGGCTTCGTCTAAGTTTGAGCTTACTGAAAAAAATAGACGTTGATGGTTTAGGTGAAAACTGCCCCTCTGTAAAGTTGACATATAATTGGAGACCTAGAATTTGTACTACATGCAAGGATTTTGGCCACAAGTCATTTAAATGTGAATTTAGTTCAAAGACAGAAATGGGTAATGAGGAGCAGGTTGATGATTGCTTTGAGGATACCCAAGTTAGAGTTAGTGGATTTGATGGTCAGTACAATAAGAAGAATTATTCCTATGATAATGATGGAAATTGGACTATTGTTAATCCTAAGACAAGGAAAATTTAGAGGAAAAAAAGGTGAGAGTAATAGTAAAGAGAATGTTCATGGTGCTACTATTGTAGATAATGTTCATACTAACCCATTTGAAGCTTTAGCTTCTGATGTTAATGCAAATAATATTGGGGTTGATGCTGATTTAAATGTACGGGCTCCCATAGTTAATTAAGGCAAAGGGGTTAATAGTGGTGATGATGCTGGCTTAAATGGCCAAGTTCCTGAGGTAAGTCATGGTTTTGGTAATGACAAGGGGATTAACATAAAGGATCAAGCTTCTGATGCTGGTGATGATACTTTATTTGGAAACTTATATGATGATAATGTTGAGATAATAAATGATACTACTAAATCTGCTATTCAACCTGGTTTGAATTCATCCACCACAGATGCAATTTCAACTCTGTCGCCTTCTTCTTCAACTTCCTTGGGTCCTTCTTCTAGTAAATCTTTTCCTCTGTTTTATCTTCTCATGTTGCAATGTCTAGCTCTTCATCTTTTTAATAGTGGGAATGATGCCATGAAATCTACTGTGAATGAGACCCAGGTGCATCCTGCGGTTAGTAATAACTCTTCTGTGTTAACCATGTCATGTGTTTTTCAACAAGCTCTAAATGGCTGATTTCCTCTTCTTCTCATATGACATCTTCTGCACCATCTAAACCTTCACCATATGCTCATTTAAAACCTCCTTCCCATATTCGGTTACCTCCTTCTAATAGTGCATCATCAGATTCTATGTCCAAATCTAAGAGTATCAAGAATCATGGTAAAATTTGGGATGGCTTGGATGAGGGTATAGATTATGGATCTGAATATGTACTTCCACTCAATAGCAATTTGAAATCTTCTAAAAGACATACGAGGAAAAGGCCATCTCCTCTTTATGATCCGCTCAAATTTTTGATGTTGAAACCACTTTTTTTCAAAACTTTTTTCCAATGTATTTATGTTTTGAAAGTTTGGTTTTTGAACTAACGAAGATAGTGAGCTTGGATATACATGATGGTTTGTTGTAAATTTCTTTGATTATTTTGTATTGCAATATGGTAATGATTGATACAGCTGCTGCTTGGAACTAGAATTGGTTACTTTTGCTGTTGTGTGAAGCTCTGGCCTTTGAAGTTTTTGGAGTTGCTTTGTTGCTGTTATGCTTTATATATAGTCATTGAAGCTTTCCAGGAAATTACTTGATGACTGAAATTAATTTGCACTGCAATGGATGCAGTATTTTTAACTTGACATTGTTGTGCCTTTCAAAAGTTTGTTTGTCTTTTGTCAATTAATTTGTACCCTGTTATGGAATCTTGGGTTTTGGACGTGTCGAGAGTATATATTGGCGGTGATGTTTATGTTGTACCTTTGTTGTTGTGAATAAAAAATTTCATGCTTGCCTTTCAAAAAAATTTGTACTTAATTTCCATTAAAATCAGTAAAAAAAATTCAATTGGTTCCAAAAATCTGGGTTGTTACAAAGTTTCAAACATGAAAGTTGACTAGAATTGCATCATGAACACAATGGTGCAAGTTTCATGCACAAATTCCATCATTTGCAAAAATTCTATTTTTGGAATTTAATTAAATAACTAAATTTATTATCGTCAAAATTCCGGGTTGTTACGTCCACAAGCAGTTTATCCAAATCTATCAATATTCATGACAGCTCTACAAGTAGAATAGCCAAATCCATCAATAAACATAAAAACCCCATAAACAAACATAAATCCACATAAAACAATATACAATCCATCAAAATGTATTAATCACATCCTCACCCATTCCAAGCGTATATATACCTACAAAAAAGTACAACAAATATACCTATTATCCTGCATCGTCCCCTTTAAAACTATCAGATGAAATAAACCTCCCATGTTGCTCTATAAACTCCGTCGAATGTTGGTTTAGCTGCATCATGTACACCTCACGACGATCATCACACTCCTCAAGCTTGACGATCTAGGCTTGTAGCTATGCAATTCCTGCTTTATCTTGAGCCCTTTGAAATGTCTTCTGAGATGTCTTAGCCTGCAAACAATAATAAATTGTCATAATGTCTCCAATATCATAAATGTAATTTACATAACTTTAATGGAAAATTTCCGCTTAGTTCCCAAATCCATAGTGCCTGTTGCGGGTTGGTGGATCCATGGTGGACTCAAAAATAATATCCTCCTCATCAGCAGTCAAATCACATCGTCCAGTTTCCTCTAGTAGTTGTGTTTGTGCTTGCTGGAACTTTTCTTGTAATGCAAAATACAGTTGAATTTTGCACAACATTATTTTAATTAACTTATAACTTTTAAATTAATTATATTATACTTTTTTTAGGGAAAGTTAGCCGGTTTTTATAATGGTACGTGCCGCTCTTCATCACTAATCAAAAAAGAACAGGTGTTCAGTACAAGCACAGGACAACTATATCTGGGTTGAAATGCTAGAAGACTGAAGGTATAATACATGAGTGAAACATAATGTTTCAGCTATTGCTATCAACCAATAGCTAGCATTCCTTCAAAAATGGAGGAGGAGCTGCTTGAAGCTGGTGAATTGCAAAAAACTTTCAAATATACCAGCAAAGACTAACACATAAGTAAAGTAACCCATGTCATAGACCAATTTCCTGTTCCAGGAATCATCATCCAAGCTCGCTTTATTAAGATCGCGCGCCGTAATAACCATCAGTGCAAAGAGTTGGCTCTAAGCCAATAATAAGATAATACAAACGTCTCGAGTCCTCCTCATCATTCGTTACAAACATATTAAAACATTGTAATTAGGATCATATCGCATCTTGGAAAACTCATGAATCCAAGCTTCCTCATAGGTGTTCCATTGAATAACATCATAATCGGAGGCATAAGGAACATCATGAATAATCACCGTGATGATCACACCAGTTGCTGGAGTAGGTAAAGTAAGATTCACAGCATGCGAAACTGACTCGGAAAGAGGGTGTTGCGAAGGCTTATGAGCCCAAATAGGATCAGGAGGTCTGGGGAGGTGGATCTTTACTAGAATGAGGGTATTAGTTGAGAGCTTACAATTAGTTGGAATATGGCCAAAAGAACAACACGTGGAGAACATGTCTGGTTGCCATGTATACTTTACATCAACAAACAAATCATATACTTCTACGAGGATTTTAAGTTTAGTCGGAATAAGTGGTCTATCTGGAGTGATCTCAATCAGAGTCTTTGCAAAGAGATCTAGGGAGGTGGATCTTTACTAGAATGAGGATATTAGTTTTGAGCTTACAATTAGTTGGAATATGGCCAAAAGAACAACACGTGGAGAACATTATGGAGGTGGATCTTTACTAGAATGAGGGTATTAGTTGAGAGCTTACAATTAGTTGGAATATGGCCAAAACATGTCTGGTTGCCATGTATACTTTACGTCAACAAACAAATCATATTCTTCTACGAAGATTTTAAGTTTAGTCGGAATAAGTGGTCTATCTGGAGTGATCTCAATCAGAGTCTTTGCAAAGAGATCTAGGGAGGTGGATCTTTACTAGAATGAGGGTATTAGTTGAGAGCTTACAATTAGTTGGAATATGGCCAAAACATGTCTGGTTGCCATGTACACTTTACGTCAACAAACAAATCATATCCTTCTACGAAGATTTTAAGTTTAGTCGGAATAAGTGGTCTATCTGGAGTGATCTCAATTAGAGTCTTTGCAAAGAGATCTAGGGAGGTGGATCTTTACTAGAATGAGGGTATTAGTTGAGAGCTTACAATTAGTTGGAATATGGCCAAAATAACAACACGTGGAGAACATGTCTGGTTGCCATGTATACTTTATGTCAACAAACAAATCATATCCTTCTACGATGATTTTAAGTTTAGTCGGAATAAGTGGTCTATCTGGAGTGATCTCAATCAGAGTCTTTGCAAAGACTAGTTTTTTCCTAATTACAATATTAGCGTCAAAACATTTAAATTTCCATATACATCTTGCTAGCCAGTTAGGACCCAATAGAGTTTGGAGTACATAAGGAATATGGGTAAAGATCACCTAAACCAAGATGGAAAGAGGCTACTCGTGAGCATTATCGGCCGTCGAACTCCTAGTCGTGATAATGAAAGGCTTACCACTCATAATAGGCCATTTGGATTCAAGAATTCCCATTCTTTCCTCGGAACTCATAAACTTAAAGTAAAATAAACCGTTTATGAAGTTGGAACACAAGCCTCCTCTAAGTTTCCAGAAACTATGAACATATTCGCGAACGTCTAGGTAAGAAATTTTCGAGTCTAGGACGAAACCAAACAAAGTGTCCCTCTATAAGTGGACACCATTCTGAATAATTTTAGTCGGAGAAATAGAATTAGACGGGGAAGTAACAGAATCACGAGGAGTATAACATCCAGCACATCTTGGCAAAGAGGTAAAAAAACGTCCATTTAGGTGGAGGCATGCTGCGTGATAGAAGTAGGAGTCCGAGCAAATGGCTTAAAAGCCACATTCTCCCAAGGAGAGAGGAAAGGCAACACTTCGAAACGGGAACATCCGCTGTGTTTGCAACAATATCACAAGCACTTGGAAGACAAGGTGACATGTTTGCTCTGTTAATTCACGTTGACGGGAGCGGGACGTCCAACATACATTCGCATGATCCCCAACACTTTTACCATCGTTAACATGCACAACATTGCTATTCACGCCAAAAACATTTACAACAGGGGGGAAACAATTTCAACCCTCAGTTCATTTACAACACTAACACAAGCAGGCTCAACAGGCGAAATAGAAGATGACTTACGAGGAACTTAGGAAGAGAAGTAAGCATCCAAATCTTTCCAGCGATTATCAGGTAACTTGGCAATCATGGCAGTAACGGAAGATGGTCCCGAAGTGGTCAAACCAATAGAGGCGCAGTTGAATCGAGGTTTGCACTTGCATTAGTAAGGTCTGGAAGTACCACAAAAGAAGAAGAAAACACGACCGGATCTAGTCGAAGATTTGGAGAGTTATTTTTTGTTTTTGGGATTCTTCGCCATATCGAACGAAAAGGACGGAAGAGAAGAGATGGAAAAAGAAAAAACAACACGGTTAAGAAGATGAGAGGAGGAAGCGAAAGAAAGAGAGGGATTAGTCACCGATGATCAAGAAATCACCACTCGCCATTTTGATATATTATTGGTTATTAATATATGCGGCAGTTGCTTTGTCATCATGATGATCACAAGAATATACAATAGTGTGCCTCACAGAATTGCTTAACAGAACGAAATTGCTTCTGTCTACTTATGTGAAAGGAAGAAAAAAGCAGGTGAGCCCACCGAAAATTACAAAACTACCCTCCCTGCATTACGTGATTTCAATACTTTGCACGAATGGACCGAATATCCTTCGGTCCGTATAGCGTTTCCCTATGCCTCATCGTATGGGTATGAGTAAAAACATCCCAATACGACCAACGACCAAGAACTCACTTTCTCTTTTTAAAATATGCATATATAAATGTACATCGTATATTATTTTATTAACTATCTATTAACAACTCAAAACACAAAATATAGAAATGTAATAACTATTTGTTGTCTTAACTAATATATTTATCAAGTCTTCGCGATGATCTTGAAATGACTTGAAATAACCGTGATGTGTGACAGGATTTTTGTTTCTATTTGTCGAGCTCCTCTCCGACTCCCTCTGTAAATTTAAATTAAAAATAACGCTTTACTGTTTTAATTTATGTACTAAATATGCAGAACAATTTAAACTAAATATGCAGTAAACTTGCTTGGAACTCCTCATTGCTTCACCATTTGATCCAATCATCCACACAGTAGCGTCCATCCAATATGGTTTTTCCCCTTTTTTAAAGGAGCTACCATTTTGCTATAATTCTTTGCAATTTTTTTGTTCTAATGGAACTACACTCGGTTAAGATCAGCCTCTTGGAGGTCCACTGAATCCTACACGTTGAGAAAATAAAAGTTATACTTTTTGATAAATAGTTTATAATATATAAAATATTCTAATATCACTTATGCAATATAAAATGCAGAATATAAATTCACACTTACTAAGAAGTCCAGCCAAATGGTCTTTTTGACGTTATCCACAATCTTTGATCACTTTGGCCAACAGACAGTCATACAACCCATATTTTCCTATATAGAGATAGAGAGAAGTATACCAGATGGCTCGAGCTCAAAGCCACTGGTAAAAAGAAAAACATTTAATAAATCATGACTATTATATAATCGATTGTACAAAAAATAAATTTAATGCTGAAATAAACTTAATACTTACCCTCCATTGGCTTTGGGCTGCAACCAGACCCTCGGACGTGCTAGCTCCTACGATCATTGTTTCAAATCTCATAAATATCTCCCGAGATCTCCTCCGAGATCCCATTTTGAGCTCCTTCCGAAATGAAATAGCAAATATCACTCTAAATCTCCTTTCAAATATATCGCTCGAGATATTACAATATCGAACGATATATCGATCGAGATGAAATACTGGAATATCTTCCGAAATCTTAGTTTTTTTTGTTAAAATTAAATTTGTGCCCGCAATAGAACAATAATTAAAAAACTTAAATCTAGCCATTGTAATCTTTTGTTATTTTACATTTTGCATGTTAAACGATCATATTGTATGTTCATATATGTTCTATAGAGCTTATGATTTTCCTATTCATCTTTTTTCATACATGTCATATAAGAAACTATGAATTTTATTGTCTATTTCTACTGAATTTTTTAATGTTTTGGATCCTTTTAATGTTTTATGCCTAACAATATTTCTGTTTTAAGCATATTATGATTTAGAGTATGAATGATCTTTCGCAAAATAAAGAATAATAAAGTTATTTGGCAATTCAAGTTTAAGTTACTATGTTTTTAATAGCATTCATAAAAATCATATTGTAAAAATATCATCTTTTAACATATCATGTACCTAAGATTGTTCCGATATGAACTTTTAGACACGAGATGGAAATCCGAGACAAACTCCCGAGTTAGACTCATCTCGAATGATATCTCCCCCGATACGAGATCATATCTATAAAATCCCCAAGACGAAACGCAACTGATATCCGAGATTTAAAACCTAGCCTGCGATAGGTCACTACCATCACTAGCTGCTGGAACACCAGTCCTTCTCTAAGAGGAAGAAGGAGATTCAGAATGGAAAAAGCCACGTCTGCGGAACAAAGACATATGTAGTACATGTTATAGACATATATACCATATATGAGAAACATATCATTTGAATTTTAGAAATATATATTGTGGCAGAACATAAAAGAATTATGTGAAGCATACATTGTGGAAAAAACATAATAGGATTATAAAACAGAAAATAAGGGTGGGCACAGACCGGTTTGGTCCTGTTTGAAGCTCAAACTGTTTCTGGACCACGACAAAAAGTTAGCCAAAAATGAAGACCGTAATGTTATATTTTACACGGTTCGATTTCAGTCCGGTTACAGATGCATATAGTGCGGTTTCAATTCGGTTCGGTTTAATTTCGAAACATGCATCTGGGCATATCCACACATATATGTACTTAAGCATACAAGGCAACAAGTAGTACATATTGATTTTTTTTAATATAAACAAGCAGTACATATTGAAACCATTACGCGTTATTATATATATATATATATGTTTGTGTGTGTGTGTTTGTGTGTATAAGCATAACATTTCAGTTGCCCATATGAAATTCAGAATCCATAATAACTTCATTTTTTTTATACATCATAAACTTCTTCTACCATGAACATACAATATCTGACTATACAACATTTCATTATTTACTATTTAGTTACATAAGCTTCAAATATAAAAGCATTTTGTCTTTCTGATCAAAGCGTGCCAAACCAAGATACCAAAATCTACCGCAAGAAATTCTTTTCATGAATCACATAACTTCATGTCTTCAAAAGCTTGCATGAAGTCTTCATATTTGCATACTAAGAATGAACCAACAAATATTTTACAGTTACAATGTCATTTTTGCATGTCAGCATTGCCTTGACAAAAAAAGAAGGTAAGTGCTTTAGTATAGAATATATGAATATTAAAAAATAACTGAAATTCAATGAACATGCAATAGCAACTAGTTTCTAAGGATGTTTAACAATATAACTATTTACTTGTTCTTTTCAGATTATAACTTATCTACATAAAAGATCATTACTACATTATTTAAAAGAAGGGTCATTGGTATGTTACAGATGAAGGTTCTATTTCATTTTAGTATATTGCATTTGTTAAAAGATAAAAATTATGGAAATTAATTTTATGTTTCATGGGACAATCATGCTTCTATTAATGCCTATACCCTCGAGAAAGGAAGTGGATTATAAATTTAATAACATTTATATACATCCAATGCAATGATGCATAGTTCTTTAACAAACAAAACATATAAATTTGGCGAAGTCAGTTGCTGTAATATATTTTGAATAAATTCACTAACCATGTTTCGCACTTTTGCTCAATATATGAATATAATTCGTTTCAAACATATTATTCATGCAGTAAAAAGTTGATTTTCACCGATGCTTATTTATTTATAGGATATTGTGATACTATCGAAAACGCTTTTCTATTTTAATTTATTTACTTATCTATTAGCACATTTTTCCTTGCAAATGTATGCAAATCAAAGGATAAAAATGAAGTTCCTATTTGGCAGTTTAAAAGGAAGTTTAAATTAAGCGAATAGCAATTTAATTTTACATGAAAATTCAGCCATTATATGATTAAAATGTTATGAACTATATTTCTTAAAATTACCATTTTTTCACATTCTCTAATTCCTCTTAAAGTTCAATTTCATCTTTTGTGGGTTCCTTATAAAATGGAAATTCAGTTGCTTTCAACCAATCATTTGTACACACTAAAGCTTCCACCATTGTTGGGGTTAAAGATGCTCTGAATGGATCAACAACTCAGGGGCCAAGACTGAAAGCCATTTCAGATGCGACTGTCAAAGCTGGAACAATAACACATCTTTGGCTATCTTAGATAGAATTGGATACCTAATTGAATTGAAATGGGTTCATTCATAGTGTTGCAAATAAGTGTGATTATATTAATAACAAAGTATAATATCATCTAATTAGCTACTTGTTCCACAAAATAAAATAGACATACCTGTGAGTATTTTCTTCCTACCACTTGAGTAGGTCAATTTTTTTATTAGAAGGGTCTTTATAAGCATCAACCAAATACTTATCAACCTCACTCTTTATCTTAACTACATCTCTTTCTTGTCTAAGTCTCATGAATTGTTGAATGTTCGTTGCATGACTATCTTCTGCACAATTTACTCCAAAAACAGGATATGTCTTTGGCATTGTGGAATCTAATGATGCTTGCCTACCCACAAGATCTAATTCGCAGTACTCATGATATAAGTCAAGAAACATTGACTTAGTTTCATCAACCATCAAATTCACTTTTAAATAATTAGGTTTAATGCATGGAAAAAAATATTCAAGGTAAAGCATCTTGTATCGTGGGTCAAGGATTACAACAATAACAAGAATCTCGTTCATATTACGAAGCTTCAGCCAATATTTATCAAATTTCTTTTTCGTTGACTTCCCAATGTTCATTAACAATGAATCATCGCTTTGTACATATTTATCAAAGTAGTGGCTCATTTGCAGCAACAAATTTGGTTCCACTAAATTTCAATGTTGCATCATTGAAGATTTTTAAAAATGTTACTAGACGAGCTGCTTTATCCCAATCATCATTTTTAGGAGAGCCTTTCTTTACTACTATTTTTTTTTTTTTTTGAAAATATCCCTCAAACTGACTATCTTCATCTTCTAACCTTGAAAATGTGTATTTATACTTCAAAGCAATATCTAACATAAAGTATGTTGAGTTCCAACTATTGCAAACATCTAATGGAACTATTCCACCATTATTCTCAATTTTCTCTCGAGCCATACAACTTTTAAATTTAGTTAATTTAGAAGGAGATGACCTTGTGTATTTTACACAATTACAAATTCCATCTATAACACAATCAAGCTCATTCGTATTATCTTTTACAATTAAATTAAGAATATGACAACATCTCTTATGTAAAAAAGAACCATTTATCACTTGATTTTTTTTTCAATTTACAATCTTGTCTCGCATATAATCAATGGCTATTTGATTTGCACTAGCATTGTCAACTACAAATGTAAAAACCCATTCAATTCCCCTGTCAATCAAGCAATTTTTCATTAACTTCCCAATGGTTTTAACCTTACGATTTGCAATGAAAAGAAAGTTAAGGATTCTCTTATGTAGCATCCAACTATCATCAATAAAGCAGTAAGAACCATATAATTGACATTTTGTATTATTTTCCAAGTGTCGATGGTTAGAGAAACACGTTGTGAGTTATTTAGCAAAGCAGATTTAAGATTATTTTTCTCCTTCAAATATAATTCCTAGGCGTCTCTTGTAATTGTCCTACAGGACGATATACAAGGGATGCGTTACTCTCATGAACTCAATGTATCCTTGCCCCTCAATAAAACTAAAAGGACGTCCATCTCGAATTGTCATCCTAATGTAATAAACTATGCTAATATCCTTATTACACTCAATGCATACAACCTTTGTACTATTTTCTAGTGGATCAAAAGTTAGAATTTTTTTGTCGCTTATTAGCTAGAGTAATAGGACACTTACTACATTGATAAAGCATGTACTTCTTCATGCAAGATGTCCTGGTCTTTGCATTAAACTGATAAATTTTTGGGCAATAGTTGCACTTTGCTTGAATGGGAGAAATCTCTCTTCCATCCAAATCTTTGACCTTTTTAAAGTGATTTCAAACTTCTGATTTGTTCCTTCTTTCATTGTCAGGCAGAAGTGGAGATGCAGTGGCAGCTTGAACTTTAATAGTAATCAAGTCTTCTATTTGTATCTCTGAAGATGGTGTATGTGAGGTAGAAGCATTTCCAATCAATGAATGATGTGCTATTTCCATACCGTACACAAAACAATTCATGTATGATTAATGCCAGCTATTAAATATACAATCAAAATGCTAATTTCCTAGAACCAATCAAGCTTAGTGCTATAATTTAATACAAGGCACTTGCAGTTGCTCCAGCTAAAAATATGCTTATAGATTAAAAGGGAGCATATATTTGAAATCATAGATATTGTAAACTTTGCATATTTTATAAACTTATATGACTATAAACCAACCATAAACAAATCTGGTTTGATTGACTATAAACAAAGCAACAAACTTAGTTTGCCTAACTATAAACAAACTATAAACCAGTGAATTCATTTCGTTTTTCTCAAATGTTTAAAATTATTTAATGAACCAACCAACATATTGTAATGGTGATAGGTTTAGTGTCCATGCTTGATCCACCATCTCGGTTTAACACAATTCAAAATGAAAAGGAAATGATAGTGGTTAAAAGTAAACATTCCTTAACGATTGATGGCTGATGCAGTATAATTCCAGGATAGCAATTTATGCGGTACAATTTCAAAAATGATAACGGTAACAGTATTTTGACTTGATTATTGTCTAGCTCATAATATGATTGTGGTTTTTTGCGCCATTTGACTTTATATGAAGCTCAAGATAATTACATTTTATTTTAATATCACATCTTGATTTCAAATCATCCATCATCTTCCTCTTGACATTCAAAGCTGTATTAAACACATTATCAGACACGTTTTTCTTGTTCTGCATCACGTTACTACAACTCTACAAAGTATACTTTGTTTACATCAATTATGAATCGATGATTTACCTTGAATTTCAATTTATTCTCCGATTTCATGTATTTTTGGATAATCTTTTGCATGTTCATCAATATCTTCGCTTGACCAAACCATAGATTGTTATAAAATCACATGTCTATTAATTGTAAAAAAATCTTATCTCTTCTAAAATGATTAATATAAAGAAAACACTGACGACAGACAAATCACGAAATTTTCTTTCTGTCACTACCAAAATTTACAATGTAGTAGGTTGGCAATGAAGGGGTATCAATAACCTAAGCACATAGGAATCCTTCAGAAAGCAGGGCCAAATACTAAGAGGAGTCAAAAGTAGGGAGAAATGGTCCGAAAGCCGCATCAACCGAGACCTCCCTAGGAGAAGAGATGATAAAAGCTATGGGATCTAACCGATAAGATCCTTTCAATAGTGTCAACCCGGTAGGGGGTTCTGCAGCGAAAGGTTATCCAGGTCAGAAATCAAGAAGGATGAAGGCAAGAGTTCCGTCAGTTGAGATCCGAAAGATCCTTCGGCATTAACATGCCTAATACTGATACGTCAGGAGGCTAAAACACCAAGAGCATCAAATCGGAAACATATAAGGATTATCTGGAACCAGTTTCCGAAACACCCACTGCATAAACGCCGAGAGGTAACATTGATAAACAACAGACAAATCACCTAGAGTGACCTTCGGAAGCATCAGGCTATACCTGGAAATCCCACTGGAAAGCAGACCGAAACCCCGGAAGGGATACAAGCTATCCACACTAGTCCACTTAGCACAGACACTGCTAGTGATCCTGAACCGGTAGCTATCCACATACATAATGAGGGCAGGCTCCTCTAAGTATTCACGTGAAAACTGGAAGCCTATATTCGAAAGTCTATGACCGAAAGCATATAACTGCAAACTCATAATACCTTCCGCATAGCTACCACAATAGCAAGCATATTCTCAATCTCAAGGAGGCCCTCGACTAGCCGAAACATTCATTACAGAGGCTATAATTAGCACGACAAAGCAGGCGGAAGCCAAAACATCCGAAACCAAGGAGAGAAGTGGTAGACAAAGGCTCTTGTAGGCCCAACGGCCCAATAGCAGAAGGGGCACCAAATCCTCTATAAATAAGACCCCCGGGGTCACATTTAAAGGGGACAGATTCTGATTCTTAGATTCCCTTATCTAGAGAAAATCCTAATTCTTAAATTGCTCTCTAATTCTTGTACTCTTCCTCTTAAAA
Source organism: Allium sativum (assembly GCA_030737875.1). Classification (NCBI taxonomy): domain Eukaryota; kingdom Viridiplantae; phylum Streptophyta; class Magnoliopsida; order Asparagales; family Amaryllidaceae; genus Allium; species Allium sativum. The sequence continues at coordinate 436,721,125 of CM060920.1, forward strand.
TCTCAATATTGATATCAATTGGAGAATCTCATCGATTATGTTCATGTACGCAAAGACAAAGGTTAATAAAGAGAAAATCTACACCTATGGTATTTTCTATGAGTTTATCATACTAAGTCATTTTGTTGTTACAATTTAATGTTTGCTCCCTATATATGCATGGGTTCTTGTCCAAATATATACCTACGATTAGAGGAATCGCCCCTTTTTTGTCGGCTTAATCCTTCCTACAAGCTTAGGTTCTATCTACAAGTTTGGATTGCTCGGTGAGTTTGGTCCTGATTCCTAGGAATAGTGATCTGATTCAAACTCACGAAGGATAAACGACCTATTTCTCCCTTAGGTCCATTCCCATCGACCTATCTACGGTGTTGACGAAAAATATCATTAACACTTTCCTTAGGTAAAGAAAATGCTCGTGTTTCTTCCATGCAGTAAATCATATAATTTTTGGAAACTTGCTAAATTTCTTTTTTTGGAAATATCATATGTGTATACTCTTTTGTACCACAATGTTTTTATTTTTTCAATGAAAAATTGTAAATAAACATTGATTCCTTGTGTATGATCATCAGGACCAGGGATGAAAACTGTGAGAAACATGCATGGAGTTTTCATGCACATTCATGGAGGTAAATTATAAAATGTAACAATTATAGATAAGGATGGATATTTAGAATCAAATTGTGAAAATCCATCTGTACATAAACCGAGTCTAACATTACAGCTCTTCGATGCAAAATCGTGGCATTTATGATTAAAATGCTTCTCCATGAGCTAGGTGTGTTAACATACCTTCTTCCCATGTTTTCACAATGTGTTATCTCATATGATGCACAGTTACTGAAGTTGCATATTACCTTGAAGCCTAGGAGTAATAGGTAAATAATGCATACGTTTATACGAAACTTCCATTTTCATGTTCTTTCTTAGTTTGTACCTTTTCTGGTTACATATTTTACGATTTTTAAGGTTGATATCTTCTTTTCAAAACATCATACAACTGTTTAAACATATCTTTTTTTGATATGGTAAACCAAAGGTTGACACAAGTTTTTTAACTTTATAACGATTTTCATACATTAAATTAACGGGAGGCATATGCCACTTTGCAACTTGCATAACAGTTGTAAATCCAGCTTCCATGAGGTTGTAATTTGATTTCATTGCAATTTATTCAGTAGTTACTGATAATTAGGTGTCGTTTATACAACCTTCCCAATCGGTTTCTTCGTGGTATCCAACAAATCAAACTTTTTTGCAATAATATTTGGTTTTTCTTTAGCGTTAACATCATCATCAGTAAATTGAACAGTATGAAACATTGAACGTGCTGCATCTTCAATAATATATTCTACGAGATCGTCGTATCAATTTCATTATTTATTATCTCCACAACTTGTACCAGATTAGATGCTAAAAGTTCTCCATGACGATCCCAAATCTAATAGTTCGGCATGAAATCGTACTGATGCAAATGAACTATAACCATTTTTTGTATCAAATGCTTTAACAATTTGCATCTACTACACGGACAATAGATTTCTTCATTGTTTCCATTATTACTTAGAACAAAATCAATAAATATGTGTACACCGTTATTGAAATGTTCGTTTATTGAGGCTTCCATTTTCCTTCGTTGTTGATGCATACAATTTCGATCAATAAAATAATTGTCCATTTCTCCTACTAATTATAAAATATGATATAAATCAAAACTGCATTGAAAATTTGTTTTTAATACAATTTATAGGTTAAAATTACGTTAAATTATTGATATTTTGCTGATGGGTCATCCTACTTGCCATTACTAATACCGTAATGTAATTAAATTGGGTAAATTATTTTATTTTAAACCATGCATCAAAATTTCAGCAGCGCTTCCATTTTGTTCCCTAAACAATACAAAATTGCTTGTACATGGTGAACATAAAAGAAGCGCTATCAAAATTTTATGAACTGCTTTAAATGAAATAATTTACAAGATTTAATTATGTTGTTATGTTCGTAACTTGTTCAATGTTGGGTTTAATCCAATAAATATTGTATACGATGAATATAGATGTCCATTCTGTTAAAAAACGAATTTCCACCTAACAGTCATATATAATATCTATTAGATGTGGCCAAAAACACTCTAAGGGTTTTATGAACATAGTATATATAATATTTTATAATTTTTAAATAAAAATCTTTCCACGTTTAAATTAATTTGATTAACATTTAAATTAAATTAAACTGCGTGTACGGATTATTTATCACATATACAGATGTTTAAAAATTTAAGTTAACTAACGGTATGTTATATACAATTAATTACCATTTCAACATTTTAGAAAATATCTAAACTAAATTATGCTCATCCACACTAAATATACCTAATAAGCCTTAAAAGCACTAAATTATTCAACTTATATGCACACTAACTTATTATCACACAAACTATAGACCGTCAATACTTAAGGATAATAACAGTAATTAACCTTCAGTAAACAACAATACATAAGCAATGAGGCAATATAAACAATTAAACTAACAAATTATGGTAACTAAGATTTAGGCTAATTACCTGATTAAGATGTGGTTAGGAGGTTGGAGATGAAGAGAGGGAAGTTAGGCGGAGTTGGAGAAGCTCATGGAGGTGTTGGAACCTAGCAGCGACGAAATGGAGGAGATTGTAGGATTTTTTTTTAACATTTTTGGGGAGAAAGAAAATGAGAAAGAAGAAGCAGGTTTTGGCCTGATAGATCACAATTTTCCAACAGCCGCAAACGGAAAATTTTCAATGGCTATCATCGGCATCCAATGACTTATCATTTAATTCATAAAAGAAATCCAAAATGTACAAGCCATTGGTTTTAAGTCATTGATGGTCATTTTCAAACTCTATTCACTTATATTATTTGTTTAGTAGTGTTAGTCCATCTTCCATAAAAGCAATTTGTTATTATGTAGTAGACGTACAATTAGCGAAAAATGGTTTCATTACGAACAATATTGTGGGTGAAGGATCTAGCATTCGTGTCTTTAGAGCAAGTTTCAATGATGGAAAGGTATAATTTTAATTTAATTTACTTCTAAGGTCTAAGAGTCTTGAAATAAATTTTGTTTGTACATAAGCAGCTTATTTTTTTTAATTATTTCAATAATAATAATTATTGCTATTATTATAATTTGGAAAATGAACATTGTATGGCTTGTAGCAAATTTGTATCTTATAATCTGTCCAACATTTGTTTTGACACTTTAATTCGAATCGAAAGACATAAATTACTTATCAACTTCCAATGTGATGGTTGTGGGTGTATCCATCATTAATTAAATGTGTTTTGTTACATTGACGCTAATATGACTAAAAGCAGTTGGTGATTGTAAAACCTCAAAAGGGTCCTATATGGTTATATCTGTCATTAGATTTCAAAGGTGACAAAAATCAATATAAATAATATCCTATTTTTATTCAAGGTAAATAAAATTTCATGAGATAATCAGTTGTTTGTTGTTTCTGATTGTCCAACTAACCATTACTTAGATGCTTGACAAACCTACACTAGTAGATTTCATAAGTTCACGTACTAGATCTATGCATGATGTACATAACATAGACAACAAGGCTTTGGTAAAAACCTATAGTAGTAATGACTGATAGATATAATGTTACATAGGTATTATAATCACATATATATTATTATTTATCTAAAATTTGAGCTCGTTTCGACATTCGTAACATTTCAAAATTTTCAGCTCAATTATTCATTGTTGGCTAACTTGTTGGCCAAAGTTGTCGCGGTTCAGCGAATCGAAGCCCAATATCAGAAAGTTCATTCTCAATATCAGTCGATCGACCGATAGAATGACTTACACTCCAAGATGCTCAGGCAAGGTTCAGTTCAAGCCAACCTTCTTCAAAAGCAGCCTGAGCCTAGGTCGGCCCGAGTTGTTCTCCTTCAAATAAATGGCTCATGGAGTCTGGAAGAATCGCTCATCTCAACTGACCACGTTCATCGTTCCCATCAAAGAAGGATCGACCAAATATATCGGAATTCCTTTAGAAATATCCAGCTGAGTCATTCAATACTCGGCCCGACTCTCAAGGCAATAAAAGCGGTCAACCACTCCCGCACAAAGCTGTACTTTTGACACACACCATGAGTGCCACGTAAGCCATTATTTCCGAGAATAGTATTGATCAGCAGTGGATCGGGTCTCGCCGACGCAACTACAACTAGTAATCGAGCTCCACGTGTCCAAGCTCTGAAAAAGTGGAAAGCCAAGTGGTAACCCGCTCAGCCCACTACTCCACCTATAAATACCTCCCGGCTCTAAATGGAAAAGGACTTTCTGGCCAGACTTCTTTTCAACTTCTTCTCTCTAACTTCACTTCTACGGCTAATTCTAAAAATAACCATCTCTTCTTCTTTTCTAAAAATAGTAAAAAGCATTGTACTTGTAACCAAAAAAATAATGAATACATATAAGGTGGACGTAGGCACCATCTTTGCCGAACCACTATAAAAATCTTGTGTGTTCCCTATCTTCCTTACTTATTTACGCTTTGTAATCAATATTCATGTGTTCTCTGCATGATCAGGGGTTGGCTGAAACGACCCAAACTTCCCCTTACGGGAAAGCCCGGATTGCTTTGAGAACACGACGCATTAGAACACAAACACAAGAATATTTCATTGCTACGACAACAATTTACATCAGAGTACAAGAATATTCCAGAGTATGAATAAATATTACACGTTGGAAACACAATATCAGAGATTAAGAATTTACATAGCAGTGGAAAATAATACATAAGCACAATGCGTAGCGGAAAATAACAACTAACACAACTGAAAGGGATACACGGATACAAAGCTTTCCGAATATAACTTCAGCTGTAATCCAGGATCTTGTGAAAAGAAGTATCTGCGAAAACCAAAATTACTAGCTGCCCGTGTGGAAATATGGGCACCCAGAGTTTAGGTTAAAACAATAAACTTCGAGTCAGTCATGGGACTGGTGTGAGAACTAAAATAGTTATTAGCTTGATTTTAAAGTTAGGTAAATCATGGGATCACGTTGTATAACACGGAACGGGTTTATCCCCCATGGATACCAGTGCATAAAAATAAACAGCGCAATGCTAAAGAGAAAAATGAAGCTATTATAAGACTCAGGTTCCATCACACAATGAGCGTAGTCGAGGATAGAGTTTTCCCTTATAATAGCCAAATATGCTTGATACGCAAAATTTCATCTTTTATTATTACTATAAGTGAAGAAATCAACTTCAAATATAAATGTATCAATCATAGGCGACGTAGGTACCATTATATTATATCGCTATATATATATATATATATTTACAACTAAAACCATAAAATCACGTATTGGAAATTGGGTTTCCATCTATGAACTGAGGCAAGGGTTCATCTTCACCGATTTCGAGACACACTAGTAAGTGCCTCAGGACTCGGATGCTGGCGAGCCCTTGGAATCGGCAGGGATGGTCATCCATTGATGATTAATTATACCATAAACTATATGTTAGCCGGTTCTATCAAACCTCTAAAATGGTCAGTCCAGTCGACCATATCGAGAGCCATTTAAGGACTTACCTCGCTTCCCAGGTACCTCGTCTATCCATCCAATAATATGCAACATCCACATGAGTAAACAGTCTGGGCTCCATACCATGATGTTACTCGTAGCTAGAACTAACATATGTCAATTTCCCTGCGGTTACTATCTCGTTTTTTGTTCATAACAGGGTGTGAGGCTCGCGAATTAACTCTACACAAAGTTATGATAATTAAAGCTGTGCTTTGATCATCAACCACAAGACTCTGCTTTTCAACAAAATCCTTGATCATTTGCATCTTAGCATGCCACACTGTCAATCCATACCGCACCACTGATTTCCACCGATATATAACCTCTGAGCTTGTACGTCTCAAAGAAGGGTGTTAAGCAAGAGATTATATTCTCCGCCACCAAACAGATATATATATTTAGCAGATATCAACGAATACAGTATAAAGGAATACAATGTCAGAGACACTATCCGTTTGCAAGTCCGTTCTGGGTCTGAACGAAACCAGAGGCATCTTATTCCTCGTCCCATATGTCCAATACAGGAGAGAGGCCCTCGCATATCGGGTCGATCTCCAAGTATGTCGGGACAATCACCACTTATTACCTTGTCTTGGGTGTACATCCCAATCAAGACATCAGTAATCATCCAAACAATGCGAAGATCTCCGGTCTTTAACCACCATCTTCATATCATCGACATTTAGTCGCCGTATCAATTATTCAAAACGGGTTAAACTCGGTCTTTCCGAATAACTCGCATATCTTATAATCAAGTGCTATAAAAACACATTATACGCCTCATTCCAATTCAGAATATTCTTTTATTCAAATATTCACTCCTTCAGCGAAATATTCCCATTAATTTTAACAAAGATAAATTCTTTTAAATTTTCTCTTTAATCTTCCTTTTGATATCGTTTTAAAAAGATTTTATTTTATCCTTTAACAATTCTTAACCAAATTATGGTTTATAAAACTAGTCGGAATCATCGCCTTACCGAAGTAATCATTTATTTTATCTTTCCAATCCTAACCTATTCATCCCATGGAGCAAAACTGGCAGTACTCTATATCTAACACCCACTGTGTTATCGGTAAATCTAATTACCGTTTCACATTCAAATCTAATTAAATATTTAACTATCGCCTAGAGTAAAACTAGTGGTACCCAATTCTCGATCATTTCATGAATTCGATAAATTTAATTATCTCATTCTAATTCCAATCCAATTAAAGATTCATTAATAGTTAATTTTTATTCTCAAAAATCATTACCTTATGATTATTCAACTTTTTAGGAAAATTAATCCTGTCATTAACTGGGTTGAGGAACTAATGTCAATTAGAATATAGTTTCATGATAAACCCTAAAATTCATATTCCATCAAAATGGAATATTCACGGAAAACATATCAATATATATAATTGATATAAATTTTCGTATTAGATTAACAATATAAATGTAATAATGGCAAAGACTTTTAAATTCCAATTCATCTCTTAACTGGAAAACTTTACTTTGGAAAATTCCATTAAATCTAAATAAAAAGATTTATAAATTCCAAATCATCTCTTAATTGTTAATTGGGTTAAAGAACAAAGGTTATTTAAAACACCGTTCATGATAAACCCAAAATCCAAAATCAATTCAATTCCAATTAAATATTAATTAATTGGTAAACTTATCTAAATCTTATTTAAAAATTTTATTCTTTTCTCATTGGGGTTTAAGAACAGTGTTAACAAAGGTGTTGTTCACGACAAACCCAAAATCCAATTTGATATTAAATACAAGATTCGGATTAGAAATTATATCGGCTTATATTCAATATCAAATTCTGAAACCAACAAATATCATATTGGGAATAATGATATATATATATATCTTCTAAATTCCTCAACAATATCCGAATAATTACGGAATCCAATATCGAAATATTCTTAACATTATTTCCATTCAAATCCATTCCAATATATTCATTGGAAAATTCTGGTTATTTTAAAACCCCCTTTTCAAATCCAATTTATTTATTTAAAAATCGTTTGCATTATTATTCTAGTTATTAATAGTTCATTTTCGGTAAAAAAATATATTTTTATCTTTTCAAAACTAGAATTTTTCATCCTAAATCTTTCCAAATCATTTATTACGATTTTACACAATTTTTCCATATTTTTAATAATTTTGTTAAGGCCCATACAGTTGTTTTCCAATAACAGCCTCCGAACTGCATCCAAAGCGACCTTTTCTGAAATTGATATGGACATGTCTCAAAATCTAGCTATCATATTTCAAATCTCTTATATTCATTAGAAATCTCTTTTCGATACGAACCCAACGGTTCCAGTTTTAGGAGAATCTGACGGTCGGATCTCCCGTTATGCCAATTTGAGGTCAATGGTCGAAGTTCACGAAAGGTCGCTGCGCGTCGCGTTCTATTCAGGCCATTATATATATATATATATATATATATATATATATATATATATATCGTCGATTTCCATTTAAAACGTATTTTATAAATCGTTTACAAATTCATTTTAAAACGATTTCAACTTCATTTCCAATTTTAAATCAAAATTGAATATTCTATATCGTTATAATATTAAAATGATAATATTTTCAAAATATCAGATTTTGAAATCCCTTCTTTTTGATATTCATTATAAAATGAATAAAATCGATCGATAAACCCATTCGGGTTAAAATGGCGTACATCTACTTAACTCGGCTTCATATATTTCCATATTTTCATGTCCATCCAAAATCGGACATTAAAATCATATTTTAATTTTTTTCACTGAATATTATATTAAAGTATTCGTTCATATTATGAATCGGAAAGCGACTCAATCAATTACCATAAAATTTCAGTTATATGGATTTCATATATCACATGTATTGAACTATAATGATAAACATTCCAACAACATCCAAAGAGCATTCTACAATTGTACAAGCATTAAAATAAATAAATAAATAACGCTCATCACAGCCTGTCAACCCATCGATTGACATACAACTAAATATTGGGATTAGTGTATGTCAAATATAATCCCAATACCCATGTAGGGTTTTCAACCAACAAATACTGATTATTATTTGTGCATTTGGGTGATGTGTAAAAATTATCGTCCCAATCAAGATCAGTTAAATAGGTGTACATAAACAAGTTGTCCGATTTGTAAATGAATATTTATTTCAATTTCTTTTTATGAAAATTTTATATACCTTTTATATAAATAATTTATACATTTCAGTTTCAGAAAAATTCGGCATTATAGAGGCACGATATTAGAACCGGAATAATGTCTAGCATTATCCCTCTCTTGGTACTGGCTCGCACCATACACAACAATCAATCAACCCAATAATACCACAATACAATCAATTTTTCCACAACACAATCGTATCACACAAATCATCCAAGGTTTGTACAAAAAGTAGTGTCAGGAGCTATTAATCCCCATCTGCAACCTAGGGTATAAATGATGTAACAAAAATGATTTGAGTGAGGGAGTTCTCACCTTTAGTTTCCACTCCGTCAGTCTTTAATTGACGGTTTGGTGCTGTTTGGATTTAAATTTGCTCTAAATTCAAAAAGCTCCGAATTGGATCCAGTTAGTCTTGTTGTGAACCTCTCGACTCCTCGATCGCAATGGATCCAATTTCATGCAATTTGGAGTTCGTACAGACAAGTTATTAATGTTTGGACATTACCACTTAATTAAATAAATAATTAAACTAAATTTACCCTAATTTCATGTTCAACTTCGTTCACCTCTGCCATCGCCTGGACCGCCGCCGTGGGGCTACCAAGGACCAGGCCGCCGCCACCATCCGTTTCCCCAGTCCACGCTGCGCCTCCATCAGCCGCCGCCACCCCCATCTCACCTTCGATGATCTGAAATCGATTAAACCCCCAATTCGCTGTCGCCCTTAACTCCGTTCGCCAGACGCGATGCCCCGGTCGTGCACCTCCCCAGATCAAACCGTCGTGCCACCAGCTTCCTTTCCCCTTCAGACCACCAATGCCAACAGCTCCTCCATCGCCGGCAATCAACGAAAGTTCATCTCAAGCTCTGTCCAAAACATTGACCACGTTGAACTCGATTTTCCCTCCGCCACAGTCATCTTTCGGCCGAGCACCTAAAGACAGACCTGTCAAGCTTACTTCTCTTTACCATTTTCCCTTTGGTGCCACTATCAAATACTCGACAGTTTGCTCACAATCCCCCAAAATTGAAACTGCTTTTCTGGAGATGACCATCGATTCCGGCGAATCCATGCGACGATAGGTCTTGGAACTTTTGTGGTAGGTAGAGGTCATTGTGGGCTACAATATTGCTTTTATGTGTTTAGGTTAATTGTTGATGGATTAGAAGATACAAATTATTTTGTGTTCTGGGACTTTTTTGCAAAATATTTTTAGGGGAAAAATGGCTGCTGCGAATTTTGAGGAAGAAGAAAAGAAATGAGGGTTTGTGGAGGGAAAAGATATTATATAGTAGGGGTTTATAATTTTATATTAATTCTCTAGTTCATGCTCTCTCCGTTCGACAGTTATCGACGCCACGGCCACACACGAACTCTGTTGGCGATGAAAATTGACATGTTGCTATGTCTTGACGATATGGTCCCAACAAAACTAGTTTCGTCGATTTTCGAGTCCGTTTGCTCAAAAAGCCCTGTTTCTGGCTTAAATGGCTGATTGATTCACAATTTATTATGCACGGCCACATACTAGCTCCAAAAATTACGAAAATTGGAATTTAGCAATAATTTGACATTCCAGCTCCAACAAAAGTGGTTTCGTCGAAAATGGAGGTCGTTTGCAAAATGGCTATTTTTAAGGGCTATATATATTTTTAAAATATATGAAAAATCCATAACGACTATTTTAAATTTTAAACTGGACATAACTTTCAATTTATTTTTTGAAATCTGAATTTTTCACATTTGTTAGAAAGATATAATTAAATAGATTCCAACATTTCTTGCTTTACTAAAATCCGATTTATTTTGAATTCTGTACAATTATTTGAAATTTAAAATCGAATTTTCAAACTACCGCGCCATTTCAAGTTGTTTTATAATTAATAAATTTATACGTTCTAACTTCGATTTAAATAAATTTTTAGTCGTTATTATTTAAAATAAATCATTTTAAATATTCAAATTCCATTAAAATTGTTAAAGTAAAAAAAATTAAATTGGTTCAAAAATTCCGGGTTGTTACATTGACTGTCACTGGTGACCAACTTTTGATGTCAACGCTTTGGCGCGCCAGGTTGGGGAAGCGCACCGACATACCCTACGACCTTCAGCTAGTTCCAATTTATAGCGAACAAACGAAAGAAAGATGCACTGCATAAGCAAGTCTGGAAGCCTCCTTTCATGAAGATGTGCCCCGATATATTACCAAGGACGATGCAGACAAGATTCTAGCCAGGTTCAACGACCAAATGACATCTTAGGTTAAACTCTTCGAATAACAACAACAACAGTTGATGGATCAGCTTCTCGGTCGAGTGGAGATGGGATTAAACGCTTCAACACCAATTCCTCCACCAACCGGGACTGGGGCAGCAACTGATCTTCGATCTGCACCGAATCAGGACACTGATCAGATCCCATCTCTGCTTCCTCCTGGCTCGATTCCACCTTTTCGATGATTCACAACCAGGAGCATCACTTCCAGCAACCACCGCAGCCGCAACTGCAAACTCGCAGGAGGCTCGCGATCAAGATCTAGGTCGTTCGACCATATTGCCTCTTCCCCGAGGACTAGCTCGACCCCCTGGATCAATCGAACAACTGTCGGGTCCATCAGAATCAATGTCGTTCCCATCACAACCCAGAATTTTACCGTAGACTCAACTAACGACTCTTCCCCTTCAACGAAGAGCTAGTGGAGCCTTCCCTTCGAACCAGGGAGACCACTCTACCATATCAGTTCTCACCATGGTGGAAGAAAACGCTACTGTAAACCCTCTTGAGATCTTCCCAACTTGGGGCAACGCCGATCCCCGAACATCACATCTATGCTGGATCAGATCGGACCTTCTGTCATTGGTACGGCATGGTCCAATTCTCATCAGGTTCAAGAGGAGCCATTTTTCCCAGAACCACCAACCAAGGATCATCCTCACCCTCACCTTCACTCAACTCTTGGAGGTCGAGCCGAACCAACGGCCACCTTTTAGAGCATGCTTTCGTTGGATCTTGGAGCGGGAGTTCTCCCGAATGTAGAGTTGGATTCATGGCAACGAATCCTCGGAGATGGAAGCCAGTTGCAAGCATTATCTGGCTTTCACCCATGGCAACTCTTCTCAGTAGGATATAGATAATATCCACCGCAGTCCCTTCACCAGGGAGATCAGAAACTCCCGCAATCATCCGGACTTCAAGTTCCCAACCATCGATCCTTACAATGGTAAGATTAACCTAACCATACACCTAATGCGATAAATGCGTCACATGGAGGTGCTCGGCGCATCGACCAATGTTATGGCCAAATGCTTCCCCCTCTTTCTCCAGATATAACCGATATGTGGTTTCAGCAGCTAACAACGGAGTCGATCGACAGTTGGAACACGCTGGTCACCCATTTCATTGAGCAGTTCAGAGTTCATATCTCCCGACTGAAAAGTATCATGTTCCTAGCCTCCATCAAGCAACGACTAGGAGAGACACTTCAATCTTTCCTCAGAAGTATCAACGCGGTCGTAGCATTAATCGATCGACTAGAGCTATCGATGGTGCTCATGCCGCCATTGCAGGCATCCAGAACCGATCAGAATTCTCTATCTCTTTAACCAGAGATCCCCCCAAGGATATCAAAGATTTCTATGCCGAGGCCAAGCGATTCCTCCGACAAGAAGACGCCAGCATTGAGATGGAGAGCCTCGGGGTCCTTACCACCAAACAAGGAGGTCCATCCAACGCCAATTTCCATAATAAAGAAAGAGGAAAGGCCTCAGAAAAGAATGAACGCAATGTACGACCTCGGAGAGAAATAAAGTATGATCAATATATTGATCTCAATTCTTCTTTGCTTGACATCTAACTTGACGTACGAGGATCCCTGCCTTACTTGAAACCTCCTCGAAGAGAGCCAAGCACTACATGTTCCAAAACATAGCTGGTCATAGCACCAATGAATGTAGGCACCTGCGCGATCTCATCGAGGATAGGGTCAGGCGAGGAGAACTTCCCAAGTGTGTCAGAAAAAACACACCGGCCTTGCCTCCTCAGTCTTCTGCCCAAACTCCTCTGGTCGGTCCTCGAGCTCCTAGAAATGAAAAGGACCCTGAGCCCAGCAGTCGCGGCATAATCATTAACTAATAAGATTTATCTTTCTTATTTTTAATGTATTATTAATTTCTTTAAATAAAAAGGATATGCTGATGCACAAATGTACAGGGTTAGGATTTAGCTCCTTGGCATGCTTTGGAATCGACAGATGTCCTCGTAGAATTTATTCTCATTTCTTTGTAATATCTCTTTAGCAACAATGAACTTTCTTTTGCAAACATGTATTATGTTTGAATGATTTGAGAAGAGCCTAACTAGCGCTCGCTAACTCGAATATGGTCAGTGCCAAGCCATCGTCCATAGCGCACGATCAAAGCCTACCACCATATTTGAGCCTACTCCTTAAGCCGAGTATGGACTATACTCGCCTTTACTCTGAACTAAGTGCACTTCCCACTTGTCGGGCTTCATGAATAATTTTACATGGCTCGAGCATAATTAACACTTGCCATAAGCCGAGTATGATTAATACTCGTAATCTACATAAGACAAGTATAGATAATACTCGCCACCCCCGTAAGTCGAGTATAGTTAATACTCGCCATCTCCATAAGCCGAGTATGGATAATACTCACCACCCCTGTAACCTGAGTCTGGTTAATATTCGCCATCTTCAAAGCCAAGTGTGAAACTGATCATCCATATTTTTAAGACGAGTATGGTTAATGCTCACCCAATCAAGGTCGGAGCCTTCTTTAGACCAAGAATGGCCCATACATTCTATGCAGGTGTTGGATCTCACAAACGAAGTTAATGATCAATTTCACGGCCTTAATACGGTCCCTGACCTTAATATGATCTAACTTGATCGTCGGTTTTTTGGTCTTAATACAACCATCAGGATCATCGGATTTCTGGCCTCAATATGGTTTGACGTAAGCATCGCTACTTGTACATTAAACTTTGATGCAAGGATCAGAACACACCTTCCTTACCAAGAAAGATGTATTCTGAGGGGTAAAGCGTTGGCCAACTTTTTGGCCAAAGTTATCGCGGTTCAACGGATCGAAGCCCAATGTCAGAAAGTTCATTCTCAATATCGGTCGGTCGACCAATAGAACGACTTACACTCCAGGACGCCTAGGCAAGGTTTAGTTCAAGCCAACCTTCTTTAGAAACGACCCGAGCTTAGGCCGGCCCGAGTTGTTCTCCTTTAGATAAACGGCTCACCGGGCCCGAGAAGAATCGCTTATCTCAACTGACCAAGTTCATCATTCCCATCAAAGTAGGATCGACCAAATATCTCGGAATTCCTTTATAAATATCCAACTGAGCCATTCAATACTCGGCCCGACTCTCAAGCAAATAAAGGTGGTCAACCACTCCCGCACAAAGCTCTACTTTTGATACACCTCACCATGAGTGCCACGTAAGCCACTATTTCCGAAGATACTATTAATCAACAGTGGACCGGGTCCCACTACCGCAACTACAACCAGTAATCGAGCTCCACGTGTCCAAGCTTCGAAAAAGAGGAAAGCCACATGGCGGCCCGCTCAACCCACTACTCCACCTATAAATACCTCTAGGCTCTAAATGGAAAAGGACCTTCTGGCCAGACTTCTTTTCAACTTCTTCTCTCTAACTTCTCTTCTACGGCTAAGTCTAAAAATAGCCATCTCTTCTTCTTTTCTAAAAATAGAAAAAAACATTGTACTTGTAACCAAAAAAGAACCAATATATATATATATATATATATATATATATATATATATATAAAGTGGACGTAGGCACCATCTTTGCCATACCACTATAAAAGTCTTATGTGTTCCTTGCTTCCTTACTTATTTACATTTTGCGATTAATATTCGTGTGTTCTCCACACGATTGGGGGTTGACTGTCACTAGTGACTAACTTTTGACATCAACATTCACCGTTTAGACATTTATTCGAATCGTTAAATTTAGACATCGAATATATTACTATGAATTGTGCTCTCCATCTATTATCCACAAAAATTTGAAGTTTACAAATATTTTACTTAATGTCAAGCTCAATCTTCGTCTATTTGATTGTGAAATAGCAAGTTTTAACCTTGCTTTCAGTTATCAGGTATTTTCCACGTACTATGCAGACATGTCCACAGTTTTTAAAACGTTGTCATTGTTGTATATAAGGGTGGGCATAAATTGTACCGATAAATGGAAACAATCTACACCAAACTGATGAAGTGGTATGGAAAAACGTTCTGTATTATCCTTCTAAACCGAATATTCAAAACCTACCTGAAACATTTCATTACGGTGCGGTTACAGTTTGAGGAGTGAAACCGATTGTATTAAACCAGACTAGATTACTTCATATAAATAGAAAAACAGGAAAATAGTGTAACGACCCATATTTTTAAGTGTTTAATTTAATATTTAAATTTGTTTTAAATATTGATTTGAATTTTAAATGGTCTGAAATTAATTAATTTGAATAATTTATTTCTTTGAATAATATAAATTATGATTTAATTTCGAAATAGTCGAAATTGAGTAAATTTGCGCTGTTATATGATTTAGTAATGTAAGAGGATTTATCTATGTTTAGATTTAATTTTATTTACGATTTCGTTTATTAAGCGCTATTTAAAAATTTAAATTTATAATTTTAATTATATAACAAACTGCAGCGGTGCGGTAGTTCGTAATATAGCGTTTTGAACTTCAATTGGTTATATAAGGTCCAAAACAAGTCGGATTTCTTCGAAACAAGAAATGTCCAAATCTATTTGATAATATCTTTTAATAAAGCAGAAAAATCGAGTTTTCATAGAGTAGATTTTGTTTTATGGCCAAATCAAATTTTCAAATAGTCGCTATGGAATTCGATTATATATTATAGCAATTTATTTTATAGAAATAAGGGATTTTTAATTTATTTAATATCGTTTTGGCTTGGATTTCAACCCGGGGTATTTTATTTTGAAAATATGGGAAATTCTGCTCGAGTATGGCTATTTATAACATTTTTATACCATTATATTGAAGTATTTTTAAATTGGTTTATTTTAATTCAAATTGGACCTTTTAAAAGAGAGTTTATTCAAATGATCTCCGTTTTCAGCGAAACAAATTTTATTGGGACCATAACAGCAAATTATTGTTATATTTCAAGTTGCATGTCAAACGGAGTTATTCTGTGGGTGTGTCAAGATAAAATGCAAATAAATCGACCATTTTGATTCGAACGACACCATTTTTGCAAATGGATTTGAAATTCGGCAAAACAAGAGTCATTGGGACCGTAATGTCGAATTATACGATGTAGTCCATTCTCGTTATGATTGGAGTTCATGTGTGAGCACGGTAATCAATTAACAGCGTTTGAAATTGTGATAGGTATGAATAAAAATCGTCAGTCACGTCAGATAAATATCGTCAGTCAAATCAAAAATAAAATAATTAAAATAAATAAAAAAATTATATTTTCACCCTATATAAGAGACCAACCGTGTACAATCCCTTACCATTTCATTCTTTCCGTCTGCTATTCTCTAAGTATAACCAAACAAAGAAAGGGCCTCTACTTATAATTCAAAACAACAATTCCTCAAAATTCCTATAAATTCAAAGAATTATAAAATCGTTTTACTGCTAGTCTAAGTTCTACACTGGTGTAAATTTTATAGGGTGTGATCTATGTTTAGAGGCTCAAACTTTCAGTGAACGGAGGCAGTTTTGTCTCGATTCTAGCAAAGGTAGGGGGAGATGGACGGGTCTGTTACAGGTGAAGGTAGGGAGAGTCTTGTGGTCGTTGTAGTGGTGGTGTGGAGAAGTCTGGTGGCTTGGATTATCGGCGTCAAGGGGTTGAACAGAGGAAGCTGCTATGGTGTTTTTTTTTTAAGATTGGGATTGGGTTTTAGGGGTCATAGTCGATCAATCGACCACCGGAAGAGGCCAGAGATGGTCAAGGAGGAAGAGGAGTCGGAGGCGGTCGTTGCAGCGCTAGTCTGGGTTGGCCCGATGACCTGAGGACGACAGTGGGGCGAGTTGAACGAAGGGGTCATGTGGCGTTGTCTCTTTCTATATGGGGTTCGGGTTTTTGACTGACGGAGGCGTTGTAGTGCACTGGAAGTGGTATGACCGGTGGGAGGTGAAGGCCAGAAGGACGACGGTCGTTCTGGCGAAGGTGTGGTCGTCTCAGTTGATCAGGGGCGGCCGGAAAAGGTAGGCGAACGGAAATGGTTTGCAAGCGGATTCTGGTGATTTTGATTGACTGGGGAGGTAGGGCTTTTGGGCGGAGTTGGTCTCGGAATGGCCGAGGCGATGGCGATGGTTGGTCTGGCGATCTGGTGGAGGCGTTGGAATCAATGAATAGGTTTGAGATGGGATCGGGTTTTCAACGCTGGAGAGGGGGAAACGCGTGAAGATGATTAACGGTTGATGACATGTAAAAGGGGGCCTGATCTCGTGATTAGAAAAATAGAAGGTACCTAAAATTTAATTATAAATTTAATTAGTTTATATTTCTTTAAAATTGTAAGTTAAAGTTTAAATGACCGTAATTAATC
Organism: Allium sativum; assembly: GCA_030737875.1. Lineage (NCBI taxonomy): Eukaryota > Viridiplantae > Streptophyta > Magnoliopsida > Asparagales > Amaryllidaceae > Allium > Allium sativum. The sequence continues at coordinate 436,738,528 of CM060920.1, forward strand.
CATACATTGTCAGAATCATGCAAAACCGGTTTCGTTGGGATTGTAGAAAAGAGCATTACGTTGCTGTGCAGGTTCGGAAGAATTTGGAGACAACCGGAGTTATATCTAATTTTAAATGTCAGTTTAAAAACATATAAAACGACCTGAACCATCAAGCGAATAAAACAAGGTGAGTTAATTCTCATACTTCTGAAATACTGCAATGTGTTAAATTCGTATCGCAAATATTTATCATTAATTGGCTGAATGGACGCTATGGATGATTTTTATTTATTTATTGGTTGATTGCTTTCCTGCATTATACTATAATTCTGATTTCATTTGTTAGTGATGAACAATATTATAACTGTCGTGCAGGGAAGAACAAGTTGGAGGAATCCAACCGGATTCCTCAAACAAATTGTATATTATTTGTTGATTTCATATTGGTTGGTTATCCCAATTTATATCATACCCTGGTTAGGTTTCAATGATTGGATAAATATTGATTTTTTGAATCTAAGTTCAACAATTGTCATGTTTAAATCAATATGCAGTATTGATTGGGTAACTGGCAGTAGGTGGTCTAAATCCATCGTCTTGAAACTGTAATTCGCCGTCAGGCGAATTGATGTATTTTAAAGTTAAAAATTTAATTTTTAACTGAACCTAAATTTAATTTTCAATTTAGTTATTTAAATCAAGAGCTTTTAAATAAGACAATATTATGACTTATTTATAAAAAGGAATGTTAAAATAATTTATGTAGTTTATTTCATCAAGAAGTCTTATGTTAACCGAAGGGAAATAATCTAGATAATTATCCCTAAGGGAAACAATTAAGTAAGGTTTATTATTTTTAACTTAACGATTTTTTTTAAAAAAAAACTAAACAAACTTTTAGTTCGAGTATATTAAAGTGATTATTGAATAGTTGTTATTATAAAGGCAATTATTTTCTTATTGACATATTAAGGAGATTAACTAACAAGTTGTTAGTTAACGATGAAGTAATATACTTTACTTCAGTAAATGACTAATTTAATGATTATTTTAATAATTAAAGTAATGTCTTCTTAAATATAATTCACTAAGATAGTAATTGAATTTGTAACGAGGGTTAGTAATTTAAAAGAAACTAATGGATAGGATTTTAAAATCCGAATTCATAAACAAGTTATAAAAGAAAATTGAGTTTAAAATAAAGATTCTATTCGAGTTGGAAATAAAAGGGAAGAATCGTAAAACCCTATTAAAAATTAAAATACTTATCGATTTACGTAAAGAAGTAAATAAAAAGGGTTTTGTTACAGAATCCAACCATTAGTTTTAACTATGTTAAAAAGAGTTGGATAAAGTATTAGTGAGTGGATCTAAGTTTATAGGAAAAGGGAGTTTGAAATTAAGGCAAGGACTTTAAATTAAATAATTTACTTAAGAATTGAATTAAGTAAATATTGTAATCAAAGAATTTCAAGAGTGAAAAAGGACAGTTATGGTTTTTGAATAAAAGAAGTTAACAAAGGAATTTTTGTTATAATTCCAAACTTTATGTTATACATAATGTAAACGGAATTTGGGAAAAGGATATTTAATGAATGGATTATTTTTAATCCAAGTTATGAATCGAATACTATACAGGTGTTTTGAAGCAAATGGTAAATGTTTGGGTAAATGATTTACTTAATAATATATTAAGTAAAATAGTGATGATCGATTAGGATGTTCAAAAGAAAAGATATGGATTATTAACATGGTTTCAATAGGAAATAAGATCTGATCAATATTATAAGAATGTGTTTTAAGTTACGAACTTCTATTTACTCTAAGATAAGAATGTTGTCGATTAAGGTCTGAGAGGTAAATAAAATACCCCAACTTGACCGACTTCACTATTATCGAGGATGGTATTAGTCCGTAACGGTAAAGGAGTTTGGAAAGGAGTTATTACTCTCGTAAAATATTTACAATGCATTTGCAAGGTTTGAAATAGAATTGAATACCATAAGTTTAAACTAAACAGTGTACATTAACATCGTTTAGCCGAGTTGACATATATATTTAAATTATACGTATAGGCCATTAATATAACACTATTTTCTAGAAAATAGAAATAATATGAGTAAAGTATACTTATTTGAAATAATAAGTAATTAGAATGGAAGGGTTATATAAATTTTGAAACAGAAATAAATATTTGGATTTAAGTAGTAAAGCCACTAAGTTTTGAATAAGAAAGCATGGGTCGTTTAACAGGGTTTTTACCACATAAAAAGTGACAATGGAATTATATCCAAGAATTGACTATATATTAATATATGGATATTTTCCAGAACTAAGGAAATAAAAGGTTGGTGAAAATATAGCAATATTTTCAAAATTAAGGGAGAATAAAACGAAGTGAGAATATACGAGAGGTGTTGTTTTCAAACGGTGAAGCAAAAGATAAATTGATAAGATGTGCAAATAGATCGACCTTAAATATGTGGAATGTTTCCAATGATTCGATTAAGAGTTTGAAATGAATGATTTTAACGATGAGGACCTGAGCTGCCAAGAGAACTGACAATACTGTGTGAGTTGATAGTTAAAACACCAAACTATCAATGAAATATCTTTTTGGACAGTTTGACGTGTTGTTTCAAAGAGACCGGGATGGGAACTAGACCTAAAACCACTTCGAATCAACGTTACGTACGAAGCTGAGTCTCAAGGGATAAAGATGGAGCAAATTGAAGACCGGTGATATTCATAACGGAAGAAATGCTTATAATCTCTGGTCCGCAGCCAAAGATATACTGTGGTTCTGTTGTGATTGAGATCTACGGATTTGCAAGGACTACTCGCTACTGATCTATAGGGTGATTCCCTAGACGTAGTAGGGGGTTACCTTTGGTTTATCCTGTTCCTAGATGACTTGTATGGACCAGTGTTTGACAAAGTACATCCAAAGAAATCACATACATTGATTTCCTCAAACGTACCACTGTTGATAGCGGAGAAGACACCTTCTCTTAGCTTAACGACTAGTATATTTTTGTGGACGTCAATTAGTGAAATTCGGCGGATCTGACAATGTAACATTCAAAGTGAATTATAGTTAGATGTTCCAAAAGTTGTTATAACCTCAAGCCTCATCAACCGAGAAATGACAGAAATCGGGCAGGCAGCATGGCTATGTGGGTCGCTCCCATTAAGGTGTGTAGTCACCTATCTAGAGAAATCACTTTTGCTTCTTTAGTCTATTTTGATGCGGTCCCTTTTCGGGAAACGGTGGGTAGATCCCAACCGTTGGTGATATACATTCGATATACTCAAGCGAAATGAGTGGTCGGTCATGTGTGGGCCGGGTTGCAAGATGTTCTTGTTGAACCCAGTGTACTCGCCTCAAGAGATACACTCTCGGTAGGTGGACCCATACCTTGTCATAGTCGAAATCCAATCTCCAATAAGTGCATGCAGAATTGATTGTATACTATATATGTGGAGCATGAGATGCAAGCGTTCCGCTAGATTTCTATTTATTTGTGATTTGATAGATACTATTATAATATTAGAAAAGTATTGATTTTCAAACTATTTTGGGTTATAGTAAGGTAAAAACAGTCCGTATTTATGTGTGGGCTGGTCTTACTATTATCTTTTTCTTTCAAAAAGAATTTCTAAAGTTAAGTCGATTATTTGATGTGAATTTACCATTGAAAGTATTTCAGACTGATTCGCGTGTTTTTGCTTTACTTCAAAATGTGCTCGGGTCAGACCGAACATATTTGACAGGATAGTTCTCGCTTGGAATTCCAGGCGCTGGAAGTAGAAGGCTCCACCGTTAGTTATTTAAAGTTATTCCGCTATATCTGATTCATGTTGTACTATGATGATTGGTATGTATACAAAATTTTCATTGGTATAAAGATATGTTGTTATATTATATATTTTGTTCGTTCCGCTGTGAGATTCTGATGTTCTTCTTCTTTCTTCAATTATAATATTTCTTTTTCTCTCTCATCCTCTAGTTTCTTTCTCTTAACATTCTGCTTTTCCCTATAATTTGGTTTGACTGTGGTAGTTAAATGTCAGCCTAATTGTACTGAAAAGTGGGACGTTACAAATAGCGTGAAGGACAAAATTAACAAAATAATAGCCAAAAGGACAAGAGGCAAAAAATTTAGCCACAAGGACAAACTTTAGTGTAAAGTATGAAATGATAGTGGACCCCTGAATTCCTCCCTTTACAATAAAAAATGTCATTGTAGCTAAAATTTTTGCCCCTTGTCCTTATAGCTAAAATTTTTGTTAAGTCCTGGTGCCTAAAAACCCCCTAACCAACGTTCCTTCAAGGCTCAAACCCACGTATCTTCCTACCTTTTTAATTTACTTACATTTATTTTCACTATTTCAACTCATAAGCCCATTTGTAGGCTTACCTAAAAAACTAAATTGTTCATTTCATTGTTGGAAAATTCTATTCAGACCACCAAAACTGCTGAGTTGCCCCCCTTTTTATTTTAAAATTTCGCTGGACAAAAATACCTTCTGTTGAATATATTTTTTTATATGTTTTCATCAACCACATAGTGCGGGTGTGGGGATTGTGATCCATCCATGCAGTAGGCCTACGAGGTTAATATGGTTACCTCGTAGGAACCCTATGAGGCTGGCAACATTACCTCATAGAGTCTCTATGAGGTAAGCAACATAACCTCGTAGTGAATCCACGAGGTAAAGGGTATTTTGGTAATGCGAAAATTAAAAAAGGGGGCAACTCAGCAAAAATGGTGGTCTGAATAGAATTTGCCTTCATTGTTTTACTTTTACACTATAAACAGTGGTCGCCACATCTTTACCATTCATCAGTTTATCCTCTCTAACCTAACAAAGAAAAATCACTGTGTGTACCTCTTCTCCCTTTCCTATACTAGTTTACAGTGCTTGGATTTCAGTCTTCTTTTCCAAGTACATATGAGGTAAGTTTAACTTAATTTCCAGTTTACTATTTCTAATTTCTAGAACTTATCATGAATTTTGAGCTGACTTGGTTGCATGAATTTGGTTGTTGCGTAAAGTTGGTTGTGAACATTGGTTTGGCGATTGAGTGTAAGTGTGAATCTATGTCAAGTTAGGAGATTTTTACCATTATCATTCCCTAGAATTACACTGCCTCTATTGCTATCCTGGAATTGTACAGCATCAGCCATCAATCGTCAGGGAATGTTTCCTTTTTACCATTGTCATTTCCATCTGGTTTTAAATTGTGTTAAATCGAGATGGGGCTCGAGTGTAAACATTGAATCTATCACTGTTACAATATATTGGCTGGTTTATTAAATAATTTGAAACATTTGATATAGTTGAAATGAATTCATTGGTTAATAATTTATTTATAGTCAAGCAAACCATATTTGTTGCTTTGTTTATAGTCTAGCAAACCAGATTTGTTTATAGTTGGTTCATTAAATCTAGTTGGTTATAGTCATATAAGTTTATAAAATATGCAAAGTTTACAATATATATGATTTCAAACATAAGCTCCCCTTTAATCTACAAGCATATGTTTAGTTGGAACAATTGCAAGTGCATTGTGTTTTATTGCAGAAATGAGCTTGATTGGTTCTAGAAAATTAGCATTTTGATTGTATATTTATTAGCCAGCATTAATCATGTATGTATTGTTTTGTGTACAGTATGGAAATAACACATGATTCACTGATTGGAAATGCTTATACTACAAATACACCATCTTCGGAGATACCTATACAAGACCTGACTACTACTAAAGTTTAAGTTGCCACTGCATCTCCACTTCAGCCCGACAATAAAAGAAGGAACATATCAGAAGTTTGGAATCACTTTAAAATGGTATAAGATTAGGATGGTAGAGAGATTTCTCCCACTCCAGCGAAGCCCAACTATTGCCCAAAAGTTTATCAAACTAATGCAAAGATCGGGACATCTTCCATGAGGACGCAATGCTTTATCAATGTAAGAAGTGTCCTATTTATTTGGCTAGTAAATGACAAAAAATTCTATCTTTTGATCTATTAAAAAATATTGCAAAGGTTGTCTGCATTAAGTATAATAAGGATATTAGCATACTTTATTGCGTTAAGATGATAATTCGAGATGAGCTTCCTATAAGTTTAATTGAGGGGAAAGGAGACACTGGGTTCAAGAGATTAAGACAGCTAAAGTTTGTTAGATAACTCACAACGTGTTTCTCTAACCACTGACACTTGGACATCAATACAAAATGTTAATTATATGGTTCTTACTGCTCACTTTATTGATGATAGTTGGACGCTACATAAGAGAATCCTTAGCTTTATTTTCATTGTAAATCATAAGGGTAAAACCATTGGTAAGTTAATGGAAAATCGTTTGACTGACTGGAGATTTGTAAAGGATTTTACAATTGTAGTTGACAATGCTAGTGTATGTCAAGTAGAAGTTCATTATTTAGGATCTAAATTAACCCAAGAAGGGGGTGAGTAGGGTTTATTGCAATTTAAATAAATTTTAAAAATAAAATAAAATAACACAGAAAAACAAAACGAATTGCAGTAAGAAAATCACACACAGAAGATACTCAGCTTCGGCAAAACTCCGCTTAGTTTTGCATTCAAGGTTTCTACTAGGAGTTAAAAGCAATCTCTACACTTACAGTCCCTTGTAAACTTGCGACACTTGCTCCCGACTGTCCAAACCTACATTTAAGACCTTGACACAACTTAATCCCCTAAGCTGTGATTTTTCCAACTACAAAACCGAGTTATTGACTCACTTTTTTCTTAATAAATAAAATAACAACTACTTAAAAATAAAATAAAACCCTAGCCACTTATGTTAAACACAGAATAAGAAAATAAGCCAGCTTGTTATTTTATTTGGCTTGTAAAACATTAGCTTCAATGGCGGCGACCTCCCTAGGGTTTCTCTGGAATCGGTTTCTCCAACAATTGATTGATTAAATTCTTCCTTTAGTGATCTCCGATTCGAGATATTATTGCTCTCTAAAAAATTGTATGTGATTTCGGCTCTTGTTACCTTTTATTTATGCTCGATTTTTAGATCTGATTTTCCACACTCTTGCCAATGATGATTATGTGTTTATTTATAGGGTTTTTAATCCTTAAAAAAAATTGATTCTAGATTATTCAGTGTCTTGAATTGTTCTTGCGATTTTGGGGTTAGTGATTTAATTTTTCTTCCGAAATTTCTATTTTAAGCATGGCCATATATTATCTTTTTCTAAAAAAATCTTGGTGTCTTCTGGAACTTTGATTGAGTCATTTTAAAAGAAATCCCATAATTTTAAACTTCTTGGTGATAGCAAAAATTTTGATCCTATTTTCGGCTGTTATTATCTTGAATAAACCGGTGCATGTTGTACTTGGATTTTACTGCTTTATAAAAAAAGCAGATATGAACAAATGCTTCCTTGTTCATTGGGTATTGTTATGTAGTCTTCTCCATTTCCATTTTCTCTATGAAGTTGAGCCATTTGTGCTTGCATTTAATTTACTATGGCCTGCTACATGTAGCTGCATGATGCTTGTGCTGGTCCTTTGCTCCTTGAAACAGATGCTAGAAAAAAAAATTGAACTTATATTGCACTTCAGTTTTGCCTTGATTGGTTGAACAGATGTTATACTTGATCATCCCTTATTCATAATATTTGTACTGCTCGACTTAGTTGTTATTCTGCCTTGTTCACCATGCTACTCGACCATACTGGTTTGTGTGAATTCCTTTTTTTTGCTTTCTTGTCTTGAGTGGTGTTTAGTTTGTGCTATAACACTTAAGATATCTGATTTAAGAACATATATTGTAGTTGATCTTCTTTTCTGAAATTAATTTGTTTGGTGCTTGAACTTGAGCTCATAATTTGCTCGGGCTGTATTTTTGTGCACCATTTTCATGTACCTATTTAAACATATTTTATGTGAATATACTGCCATGTAGTGTATATTTGCTCCACCATATTCCTGTGTGCCTTGATGTAGTACCATATATTTCTTTCCTCGATTGGACTTACACTTGGCCCTGCAACTTGTATACATGTTTAACTAGTCCATGTGTACTTGATTTGTTGTTGTTGTGGTCTTATTTTGTTCGTGGTACTGGCTTGAAAAAAAAAAATTGTGCATTTATTATTGCTTATTCATGTTGTTTCGTTCTTGATACTAGACGTTGTAGTGAAGTGTACACTATACTTCATTGTCTTCATGCTGCTGCTTATATTTGCACTTCCATGTCTTGGACTCTGAACATATTTCTTGTTATTTCCGACTATGCCATGCTCCATGCTAAACTTCTTTGCGCCAGACTGGAGCATGTGATGCCATACTTGGCTTCTGTTATTTGCTTGCATCACATGCTAAGCTGCCATGCTTTTTTTATTGTTGTAGCCTTGTTAATTCCATGTTGTGGCCGTTGCAATTTGTATTGCTCTTTCCATTTTGATATGTACTTGAATTTTAGACTGGCTCGACCATATTTGCCTCTACATAGAAAATATGTGTATATACATACACATGTATGTGTATACATGTATAATGCACGTGCAATATGTGTGTATGTGTTTATATATATATATATATATATATATATATATATATATTTGTTAGCACGACAGACGATGTCGACCTTGTGGTATTTACAGTGAATCACTGTGAATATCACAAGCTGTCTAGACATAGATGGATATACATATCAGATCAAGTCTAGAAAATGATGAGAATCACACCAAAAAATTCTGAGGCAAATAAAATTTAAATAAATTTATTTTTATTTTTGTTTATATTTAAATTTATTTTTGTTTCAGTTTACTATGCATGTTTTTATGACAGGTATGAAGGTGTCTTGGACTGGATGCATATGAGGACTCTGTGCTAGTGAATTATGTAACTGTGTATGTATAACTTGATGTAATGTAGTGAGATGTAGTGAGGAACCTCTGTACAGTGAATTGTAAATAGTGGAGTTAAATTTTTTTTTGCTATGTCAAATATTGAAATAAATATTTATTTGAATAAAAATATTGTGTGAATAACAAATTTTGTGAAGTTGTATTCTATTCAATTTAAATATTTATTTCTGTATGTGTAATGTAGAATAGTATTGTTTATAAACACATTATAAGATATATATATATATATATATATCCGTTTGTTATCATTAAACAAAAATCATATCGTTATACTCAACAATCTCTCCCTTTTGATGATGACAAACATATATTAAGATTTTGAATGTGATATGTGTTTGATTGTGAATTATAGTACTCCCCCTATTTATGTGCTCCCCCTACAACTAAATTCCCCCCTATATAGAAGCATAAATTTGAGAACTAAGAAATTTGTCGATCATAACAACATTTTTAAGAAACATTCTATAAAGGTTTATTCATCCATCAAAAACTTAACCATTCTCCCCCAATTGTTACCATCAAAAGGATAATAGAAATCGAAATAGTGATGAATACAGACTAGAAATATAAATTCAAATCAAGAAGGAAAATATATATCGTTAATCTCATTTAACCAAACAAAAATCATAATATTTTTAAACTAGAAGCAAATTTCACTTTTCAAAATGATGGACTTACGATTGATTTTATGAAATGAGGAGAGTTTTTAAATTTCAAATATGGGATTTATAAATTTATAATTTTCAAATAAATTTCAAATTTAAGCATAAAATAATCATTTAAGCACTTTCTAACCACACATAACCGCTGTGGCTTTTAAATGGGGTTAGTAGTAACTTAAATTTTATCCTCTCTTATGAGTTCCATCCATGCATAACCTCGATAACTTTTAAATGAGAATGGAGGCAAACAGAGATTAAGTAATTCAACCATGCATAACCGCGAGGTCTTCTAAATGAGAGTGAATACCAAGGATAAAAAAAATCAATTTTTTTATTATTTATTTAATATTTTCATCGAAAATTTTCCTTATTTCCAAAATACAATTTAGACTTCCCACATTATATAAAATCAAAATGGATAATAGACGAATGGTAGTAACAGAAGATGATCGTGAAATAAGCAACAATTTAAAGATATTATAAAAAAAATTCAATTATCATGAGAATTTAATAATATTTCCTCTAGTTATGTAACATATTAAAGTCACTACTCATCACAAATTTAAAATCTAAAATAATTTTGATGAGTCCCAAAATAGTTCAAATGGTCAATCATTTAACTTTTGAATAAACAGTCAAGAATATTTCAAAAAAAAGGATAATATTCAATCAATTTCTATGATTCCCAAATCTATGCGTAACCGTGAAAATCTGTCTTCCGGAAGGGGTTTTATAAAAATAGTAACAGGTTGAAGATCAGTTGAAATAAACTCAACACAAATATTTTCTTGTGAAATGTGATCTCTAATAAAATGGTGTCTCACATCTATGTGTTTAGTGCATAAATGGTGAACTGAATTATTAGACAAATATATAGAACTTTTACTGTCACATTTTAGAGGTACTTTTTTATAAGTTAGGCCAAAATCAAAAATAGTTTGCATCATCCATAAAATTTGTGCACAACAACTACCTAAAGCAATGTATTCATCCTCAGTTGTGGATAATGCAACACAATTTTGACTTCGACTTGACCATGAAACTAATGAGTGTCCTAGCATAAAACAAGTTCCACTATTGCTTTTTCTATCAAAAAGAGATCCAGCATCATAATAACCAACTAATTCAAAATTATTGCATGCGGGGTACCATAAACCAAATTTTTGTGTGTGTGTGCAAAAGATATCTTAATATTCTTTTTTGGCTTTTAAGTGAGATTCTTTTGGATTAGACTAAAAACGAGCACACAAACAGACAGTAAACATAATATCAGGCCTAGATGCAGTGAGATAAAGAGGAAATCAATTATTCCGCGATATTTTTTCTAATCAACTGCAACTCCTTTATCGTCTTTGTCAAGTTTGGTTGAAGGGCTTATAGGCGTTGTGAGTGGCTTTGCATTTTCAAGTCCAAATCTTTTCACCAATTCAGTGATGTATTTTGTTTGTGATATGAAAATACCCTTGCTGCTTTGTTTGATTTGAAATCCAAGGAAGTATTTTAATTCACCTACTAAGCTCTGTTCAAATTTATCCTGCATGACTTTTTCAAATTTCTCACATAAAAGATCGTTAGTAGCACTATATATAATATCATCAACAAAAATTTGGACTATCAAGAGATCATTACCTTCATGTAATAGAAACAATGTCATGTTAGCACTGCCCTTTTTAAAACCATTTTCCAAAAGATATGCACTTAAACAATCGTACCAATAGAAGATTGTTCAAGACCATATAATGCTTTTTCAAGTCTATACCCATGATTTGGAAATTCATGATTTTCAAAACCAGGGGGTTGTTCTACAAAAACTTCTTCTTTTACTTCTCCATTTAAAAAAGCACTTTTTACATCCATTTATTTAAGTTTGAAACCTTTATAGCATGCAAAACTGAGCAAAATTCTAATGGCTTCTAACCTAGCTACTGGTGCAAATGTCTCATCAAAACCAATGCCTTCAATTTGAATATATTCTTTTGCAACCAATCTAGAATTGTTTCTAATTACATTTCCGGATTCATCAAGTTTATTTTTGAACACCCATTTAGTTCCTACTTTTTGATAGTCATTAGGTCTAGAAACTAATTTCAATATTTCTTTCAAATTTATTAAGTTCTTCTTGCATCGCTAAAATCCAACGTTCATCACTAAGTGCAATTTCAACATTTTTAGGTTCAGTTTAAGAAATAAAACAACCATGAATACAGAAAGCACAAATATTTTTATTAAATGATGATAGAGTTTGTATACTTGTCGTTGGATTTCTATTACCAATTTTGGAGGGTGATTTGCTTTGAATTTCAACTTCTTGTCTTCAAATGTTAGTTTTGTGGGATCATCACTACAAATCTTTTCTTCGTTATTGTCTTTTTCACCATTATATGCAATTCCCTCATCAGTTTCTTTTTAACCACGATATCTAAGTCTGATTCATCAAATTTCACGTTAATGGTTTCAATAATAGTTTTTGTCCGTTTGTTGAAGATTCGATAAGCCTTGCTTCTAGAGGAGTAACCCATGAAAATTCCCTCATCGGCCTTTGATTCAAACTTTCCAAGTTGATCGCCTGTATTAAGAACATAACAAGGGCATCCATAAACTCTAAAATATGAAATGTTAGGTTTTCTATCAAACCACAATTCATAGGATGTTTTGTTAAGTATTGGTCTAATCATCACTTTATTCATTACATGGCATGATGTATTATTAACTGCCTCTTCCCAAAATGTCAAAGGCAGTTTATATTCACTTAACATACATCTAGCTAATCTATACTATCTATACTATATTGTAATTACTGAGTTTGCATTCCAGCCCTCGCAGGCCTTCTCCCAGCTTAGAACTCAACCATCTCCTAATATGTAAAGCCGAATAAGACAATGCCCCTTCGTACAATCTACGTCTCTAGCCTCCTCACGCTAAATCATCCCTCTTTCTCTGTAGCTTTTATTCGTTACTCTTTTCCATCTGCTCGCCGTCTGCAACCTAGCTCTAAATCGATCAGATTTGCTTCGAACGATACCTCGCTCCACTGGTGTGCTATCGTTTTTCTCCACCCCATCAACCTTGGCTTAGGGATACCATTGCTTTCCAGATGCCCATTGATTTACCCAAAGGCGTCAAGAGGTCATCGCGTGTAGGTAATCTCTCTGTCACATTTTCGCTTGCTCCGTTTATTTTCTTTTCTGCCAGTTATTTTTGTCTAATGAGTTGCTAAAATGATTTTATTCTACTGAGAAGGTCCACGTAATGAGAAATGTGTTGGATCAAAATTTACCTTAGATTTGGAAGTGATACCATTTCATTTTCTTAGTAAACCAAGACCATGAATGCTTACTCTTTCTGTTTTAAGAATCTGAAAGTTCCATAAAATAACATCACATACTCCGTATTTGGGGTCAGTATGAAAGATTTCGGTTACCATATGTATTTTCTGTTTAAGGCGATTCAGGATGTCTGGGGCCCAGATAAAAGTTGCCAGTTTGTTAACAAAAGCAAAGTGTTACATATTACTCTTGGACCAGAGCTTCATGTTGCAGGTCAGGCGTTTCTTCTTTCAATTCCTTACTTTTTTCATGTTTACCACGGTTTTCGATTGTATTTTCCATTTGATAAGGTCATATGTTTTTTCTTTTCTTTTTTGAGTTCATGATTGTTATCGATCATAGTTTACATATGGTCGTACATGCTTTCCTATTGTAAATATTCTGTTCGTAAGCAATGGAAAAGATTGTTATCGTTTTAACTGTTAATTTAACAGCAACAAAATTAATTTAAACAAATAAGTAAGGAAACCTTCCCATCATGAGAATACATTTAAACACGTGTATATACACATTTATATAAACATGTTCACACGCATGCATAAGTTCTGTAATGTAATAGTGAAAACATTTGCAACAACAATATGGTTCAAATAGACAAACACAGCTTTAACTATGTGATGACCTAACACAATTTAAACGGCATGGATACTATATTTGGTTCTACTATCAACAACTTGGACTTTGATTACCATAATTATATACTGGAAACAATGATTTGTCTTATGGCTTATTCATACCAGTTGAAAGTGAATTTCAAATGGTTTTTTATGCCGATTTCTATTCAGAAATTCTATTTGTTATTTTTGGTTATAGATACAATAAAATATGCAAGGTGGTATTCCATCATTAGAAAGCCACTAAGTTATTTAATTAAGTACCTATAATGCGAATGTCCATTCATTTCTATTGTATGTGCATGATTAAATAACGCATTTCTTGCATGTAGTATTTATATATTTTCCAATTTCGTTTCTGACATTGTCCAAGATGGTGAGGCAAGCAAGTGATGAGATCTAAAGGTTATAAGTAGCATTTCTTGATTTCGGGTTTGGATGTCTGTCTTAACTAATTCTTTATCTTTATCTATTATTCAGAATTTGAGAAAATAGGGCTTTGTTGCGACTTAGACAATGGCTAATTCTTGATGATAAACATGGTAGATTTATGTTAAACGAGGTTAGGCTTCCCTTTTATAAAATTCCATTAAAATTGTCAATATCTTTGTTTGTTATATGTCCAATTTATCTCCCTGGCATCCAAACCCCGGTTTTCCACTCCATATAGGTTTGATTATAATTTCTCTACTTGGTAAACGTTCTTTCATCTTTTTGCATTGATGGTGACTGAAGTTTTTTGTTGTCTTTTAAATCTCAAACTCATTGGTCAGACTCTTAGGTAGGCTAACTGTGTTTAATCTGAATCATCTGTGGCTAAGTCTCAATGAGTTCGTCTATTATTCATTTGACTTGATATCTACCATGAGCAAAGATGGGTCCTAATTTTTCGCTTTTTTTTTTTCAAATATCATGTCTACATTTGAGTTAGGGAGTCATTAGATGCCATTCTTAATTTCACGTGTAAGCTACTTCAGTTACAGTCGGTTTTTTGATTTCACTTTTAATGCTTTTTTGGGTAATGATAGTATTATGAATCCAACATTTGTATTTGTCCTAGGTTTCATTTTTTTTAATTCTTTTTAAAATTGTGACGTATGCTCTTTGCCTTTGCTGAATTCAGTCTCTAGGACCTTCTACAGTATCTGTTGTGGGTTTGGATTATTTTAGCTGACTTAGAATCATTTTATTTTAATTATAGTGAATTGACATAATATATGGAGTTAATTAAAATAGTATAAAGAAGACAAAAACAAACTGAACATATTTAATTGCATGTTAGGAGATTGCTTAAAATGGATATGATTGTTGTGCTTCTGGAGCTTGAGAGATAGGAAGAGCTTGAATTGGCACTAAAGGTATAACTTATTCATTTAAGGATTGTTAGTTAGTTTCCTTATTTTCTAAATTAACATGTTGGTGTGATTTTTGTAGTATCTATTTTTGAAACTTCATTTTTGATCATTGGTTTTAAACTTAAATTAACAAGCTCCAGAAGCACAACAATCATATCCATTTCTTTGGATTATATACAGGCTAAACATTTGAGATCATTTTAAATCTTTGGTATGTATTATTATTGTTTTAATAAACCACAACAACCTCCAAAGACTATTTATTTAGGTGCTATACAATGTGTTAGATAATTTGCATGAAATAACTTATACTTGAATATATATTAGTGTCGAAGTCTTGAAACAATTTTTTTTATTATGATCTCTACTATATTATCACAATAGAATTATATTTTGAATTTTTTTGGGCCTGTAGCGCATAATATTTTCAATGCTTACATGTATGAAATTGTAGCTTTTTTGCGGTTTTGATATATTATACTATACTGTTTGAACTTATGTAATCAGTGGAAACTTTGTATTGTATCTGTACTTGAACAAAAACTTAATACAAGGATCAACACTGAAGCAGTTGGGTTTGACAAGCTCTGTAAGTTGATGTCTGGAAAGGTAGCTTTAGCTTTGACTTGCATCAAGGAGAGGTTGTCCTAGAAGGTATCAATTGGGTTTGATAAATATCAGCCATTTCATAAGGTTTTGATGTTTGATAAGGTTTTGCTGATGTTTGATAGGATTGTTACAAGATGATTTTTCGCTGGGTAGTTTAATTTTTAAATGACTTCAGTTTTACATAGTTGTTTATGATTCTACTATACATACTTCAGTCACTTAAAAGTATGTTTGGATCATTTACCTCATCAAAAAATGTTTTTCTCTCTTGGAAAATAAATCATCTTTTGATTTACTCAGTTACACAATCTTACGTCATTCAACATTCACATTGTTATGTCAGTTTTCCCTATTGTATTCCTAGTTTTTTTATTATATTTAACACATTTTTTGTACAGCGGCTTAATTTATACACGACTTAAAGTTTGGTAGGATTATTTTCCCCACTAAACATTATGCTTATTAAACAATATTTAGTCTCTGATGCAGTTACTGTAAATATTAAAGTTAAGGGTTTCACTCAACATTCATGCTTACAGTTTGGATTCCATATACTGATTTCTAGATGAGTTTTATTTCCTTGAGATTGTTCTATTTCATCCCATCCTTCTTACAGAGTTCACTCATATTTACCATTTAGAAATATAGTTTCTTTTAGTTGGTGCCAGTTTTTTTTTTTTTATTTTTTTTTTTTATTTTTTTTTTTTATTTTCCAATGTTTTTCCCAATGTTTATCGTACAATCTGAATGCTCATCTCTTGAAACTAACTGACTTTCCAATCAATTATTTCTACGTAACAAACATTGCTATGTGTGAATCATCAATGTAAGACTTCTGTTCTTTAAGGTGACAAGAATGCATAATTTTTTACCAAATGTTATTATGTTGTCTTTTTATATTTATCTTTTTCAGTTTTCTATTATCGAATTTTTTTTGTAACTAATTATTTACAATATTCTTATAAATGTACTAAAATTCAAATATCTGAAATGTATCATGTATGTTGACTAATTATTTATGATAGGCATAGTATGCAACCAAAAAAAATTCACTGGACTAATATTCAATCTCTGCCTTGCATATTAGTTTATTGGCTAATAGTTTATAAAAGGTAATTTTCCATCTACATTGGAATTGTAATTTTGAATACCTCATATTTTACACACTGATACTTCAAAAGCAATTTTAAAATTCGTATTATACATTTTAAATGTTTATTCTTTTATGACTAATTTGCAACAATTATTCTGAATTATATACAACTTTTATTGCCTATTTTGTGGTGCAATTTGAAACTCTACCAATATCGAATACACTGCTTTTCACTTTTTCTTATGTTTTATATAAACATATGCATGTTTTATGGAACTGTCATTATGTGTGTACTTTTGACATGGAGTTTCTTGACGGGATTAAAAAAGAATACATTCAAATAGTAAGTTATGCTTGACTATTTATGTTATGATATATAGTTTTGAAGTTTTGTCAAATTCTAAAGCACCGCAACCGTTCTTGCAATAACTTATGCTTACACATCCATATCCATACAATTGTTCTTTATTGGAAGCACATAGTTAATGAAAATAGTCAGCACATGACATTACATACACGCTTACGTGCCCGCGCGCACACACACATATACATACATACATACATATATACACACACGCTCGCGTGCGCGCACACACACACATGCCTGCAGTTACGCATGAACTATGCTGTTTGTTGTACTTAGTTTTCAAGTATGTTGTTAAAAATAGCATATGTGTTTTTTGGATGGCTTAGTTTGCCGCTAAATGAGTAAATTTTGTGGAACAGAATTTGCTGTTAAGGGCCACATATTTAAATACACCTGGTGTAGTCGCAGTAGCTGAGGATGGCTGTACGGTTCCATTATAACTTTAATAAGTAACACAGTCTCAGAAGCCGACGACGACGGGGATGATGATGATTCCAGCATAGTTAAGTGACCTAAGATTGTTGTCCTAATTGAGTGAAGTATTTGATAAATACATCCTTTTATCTATAAAAAGGTAACAGTCACAATTATTTTGTTTAGCTGATTTATGAGAGGACTGCCAAGACCAAGTTGTAAAAATATAGTTTTTAATGATAGGTCTATCAATTCAGATGTTATTGTGCCCTTTCAATGTACAAAAGTAGGTGCATTAAGTCATAACGACATGAAAAACAATGAAAATATGACATTGTATTAGCATTAGGCATACAATGCAGATAATATCAAATACTGAATTAATGATTATTGTGCATATATACAATAAATAATAATACTGACTTATCGTCATATACCAAGCAATTTATACATGTATGAAGCCTTAGGTCATATTGTACAAATGCGCGAGTTTTGAGGAATCATTGTAGCAGGTTATATACATAACATGATAGTACCTTACAATTTCATTTGGTCTATACTATGTTGATCCCATGTATCTATAACCAGTAGGGATTGATGGCAGTTCTTCACTGTTATTATTATGTTAGTGAATAATATTAAATTACATGGTTTTCCACTACACTATTTGCAAAGTTAATTCCCAACCTATATCAATTGTTCGTATAAAATGTTTCCAGCAAAAACAGATATTTTGTTTGATCTTCTTTAGTACTATTGTTTTTATAAGAAAACCATTGGATGAAGAATGAAGGCAATGAATCTGCTACTTTTTATCTTGAAACTTAAGGTATTTATCGTTTTCATTTAAAAATGTCTGAATTATGTTTGGAAGTAAATTAAATTATAATTATAATTATTATTATTTTCTATATAAGTATCCAGATATAAGTAAAAAATCGACTTTTATGCTGTTTAGGTAAGCTTTGTAGAAAAGATTCACCAAATATTCTCACTAAAATACTGGAAAGTTTTTTTTCCATCGATTCATGCACACTGTTGTATTTTCGTAATTTTAGAAGGGCAAAATATCTTACTCAATCTTTCATAAAAAGAGTAACTTACAGTCATACTACCAAATTATAACATCAGTGGTTATAGATTTTAAATACTCGAGTACTAATTTCATAACAAACTCTGTATAAGCTCAAAATGACACATGTCCACAAACTTTAATTTGTTACCTTCTTCTGGGATTTTATTCACAAAAGTTGGATTATGTGTAACGAATGAAAGTTACACCAAAAACAGCATTTATGAGATTTTATGGCTTTGTTAATACTTCTCTCCTGACATCAATAGATATAAATTAATAAACAGTTGTGTGCAATGAATATACTGGCAAATATAAACCTAAAAGGAGAAAAAATTACAATATGCTTCCATAATTTTCACTACATGTTTTTTATGTTAGGATTTAACATTGTCATTTAATGACTCTACAGTCATTAAATCATGTGATGCTAATATGATTTTTAATCGCTTCGATCAAATATTTAGTATCACAAAACAATTAATATACATATTATTGGTTCAAAATTTTGTTATTAATAAAATAGGAAACATTAAATCAAATTATGAAAATATGCTTTTAGATTCTACGGTATATCTATAATTTAGAATTACAAAAAGTATGATTTTAGACGCAAGCAAATTGTTTATTATGATTGAATATGGTCTTGAGTTACTACCTTGCCTTAAATTCCTGAAAATTTAACGAGATTAAGCTGCAAGTCTTCTACGACAATGATAAAATACAAGTTCCATGTTTTAATTAATCAATATCAACAATAAGATTTATGTTTTTCAAATCATTGTTATATTTGAACTGAAAGTTTCCTATTATTCGATTTGGTACGACCATTGTACACTCATGTTATTACATATATTTCACTTTCTTTAACTGTTGACTAAGTTTGATTTCGGTATGCATATACTAGTATTACCGTAGAACGGTGGGAAAACCGACCGTTATGACATTCAATATGAAATTATTTGTTAAAATACATTTCAAGTTAGATTATTGAAAAATTCATAGGGTACTTTAAAAGAAAATAGAAATAATTAAAAAAAGTAAAATTCAATTGAAATGAATTTTACATGTAAACCAACTGGTAATATCATTGTCTCATATGTTTCTTCATTCACAATGGAAGAAAGAATAACATTAAGTTTCAAAAAAACCAACTGCATTAAGCCACGAATATGATTAATTAAATTTGTTGATAGAGTAGTCTAAGAATCAAAAAGGGATGACATTGTGCATAACCGAAATTATAGCTGGAGTGAAAGACTTTTTCTTTGGTGCGCAAGAATCAACTGCTAAAATGGACAGTGTTTTTATTGAGTACATACTAAGATTGGCAGGAGAAGGTAATGAAATTTTCAGAAATTGTGACATGGAAGTTCCACAGAATACAATTTTAGCAAAGTTACAATGGTAAACGCAATCATACCCACTTTTACAAGTAAAATATTATTTATCATTTGAATTGGAAAAAGCATTTCAAATGGACACATACATTTAGTGTATATACCAACTTACTTGCTTTTTTGTGAAGGTCAAAACAAAAAGCAAATATACAACCATCATTTGCTTTCAGTCTCTTTGAGCGTAAACTAATATCTTGTCGATAAAATTAAAATTAACATATAAATATCATGACAGCCACTATATATATATATATATATATATATATATATATATATATATATATATATATATATATATATATATATACACATCAGTACTTTGGCACGTTCGTTGGACGTGTGTATAGACAATTGAATTAAAACTTGGTTTTGTTGCATGAACTTTATTTTGTGCAAATCAGGTAGCAAGAACAACAACAAAGAAGATATTATGTAAATAAATCAGTTCCACATTTATAGTCAGCGAAGTCAGACGTTCAAATTCCTGTACAATTTTATAAAAAAGGGTAACACTGTACAACAGAACCACTCAATTAAATTAGCGTAGATGAACATTCTGAAATATCTAATGAATAGATAAGATATTGCATGTATTTCAAATACATTTCTGTAAATAATTTTATATATTATGCTTGAATAGACCGCATATATATGAGTACCCTATGTCACCATTGCTAATCCAATAATCTTCAACGCGTCTGAATTGTGACTCTGAGCTCAGCTGATTACCTTGCATCCTCATGTCCAGCATCTGCATCCGTATCAATTCCTTCTACAATAATCACAGCATCGTCAAAGTTGTGAAAATGCAAATTAAAAAGCACAAAGAAGTATGCAATTTAAAAGCATTAAACATATGTTAGCATCAAAACTGTGCTAAATAATGTGTACATTGTGAATGTCTCTGCGTCAGCTCCCTCTCAGGTTTGCTTTGAACCAAATTGCATTAAAGTATTAATTTACAAAAGCATACTAAATGTATTAGTAGATATACGAAATCTTTGCAAAGACGAACCATAAGTTTATACAATTTAAATTGTATTGTAGTTCAAAAATCAGAAGGTAATATTTCATAAATGAGTTGCATTTAGAACATATGAAAATCATAATTTGATGATGTGCAGTTAACATATAGTAGACAGATGCTTTTAGAATCAAGTAGCTATAAAGATGTGAAGTATAAATATATACAAATATTGTTAATGTATCATATGCCAATAGCACAGGTTTTAAAGGGATGCGCTGGTCAGTCCTATTCTTACAGGTAACTGAAATTAACTAACAAAATTAGTCATTTGCATCTGAATCAAGTGGAGGCTAAGACTAATGAAGCCCTTTTTATTGACTGTTCCTCTTCTTTTCAATGTTTTATTTTGGTAAGTTAGTGAACAGTGAAAGGTTTAGTCGTTTTAGGTCAAAAGCTGGAAAAAGCATACAATGTAGTCGAAAAATGTTTATGGTATTTACTCAACTATATCATGTGCATAATAACCTTCAAATACTTGTAGTCCTGAGTCATATTATACCACTGAAAAGCAATACACAACAGTTGTAGCATAAGCAAATACACTACATGGGTAGACATGGTTTAAGTAGGGGTGGGATAAAACAAAGAAAGAAGAAAAGCAACAGTGATTAACCAAATTCCCAGCATTTTTATACATAAACAATTTGTATACACAGAACATGTTCACAACGCAATGATCAATTAGTAGATAAAGTATGCACATCATAGTATTAAAATTCTGCATCCTTAGAGGCATGAGATTCAGTAAGCAGGGCGCGCATTAGAACATGAGGGGAATTAGTCTAATAAAACAGTGCAGGAAGATGCGTAGAGTAGTGTTCAACTAACCTTGTATGGTCGATCTTGTACTGCCGACAGACGATGTATTATGAGTGGAAATGGCCAACCGAAATAGCACGACTGCGGAAAAGAAAGATGTTAGTAGAAGAGAAATAGGAGGAAGGTGCAAGTTTAATTTAATTTGAATTTCACAGAGGAAGGCAGAGGAGGAATTGGAGTAAAGTAAAAACATAATAGAAGAGATGGTGAAAGTTACCATGGCCTTAATTAGTGAGGTGCAACTTAGGAACAAAAGAAAGAAATACAAGTAAATAGATTAAAAATAAAGATCAAAAGCTAAAAACACACAGAAAATTATGCAAGCTGGAAGTCAACGGTGTCGATTAGAAAACAGTAACTATATCTGCCTTTAGTGCACTTCATTGTACTAACCTTTGTGTGCTTCCCAACCTTCATTACCTTTCATCAATCCTTAACCTATTGTTTATTGGCCTTTACTGCATGATTAATCTGAAGAAAGGGGAGTTTCCAATTCAATTCCATCATTTGAGTAGCTCATTGAGCAGTGTTGAGACGATAACCTGAAAATAACATTTAGTGAGTCAATCGAGGTGTCTCTTTACATGAATGAAACATGACAATCTCATTGTGATATTTTAGAAAATATACAGAAAACTCCTTGGCGAATGAAAGCACTCACTTAGTCACATTAGCGCATAGGTATTTCTTTTCTTTATTGGGTATTATAAAGTAGACAGATGGAAATTCTTGTATTGTATTTTGTAAACAAATATGTTCATCTAAACAAAATATTTAGATGAAGGTCGGAGATTTTCATCACATATTACCGGATCACCGAGTGAAAACAACCATTTAACTCTAATGGGGAAAACAAATCAGAGGAAGCGTACGAAGAGTGACTTCAACAGTTAACAAAAATTCAAAGCTAGTAAAATTCAAAAGCCCATAAAAATTCAAGATTAGTGCAATTATTCATTTGGAAATACCTGTAACTCATTTGTGTATATGTGGCAACACTGAAAAAATAAGGCAGCAACTTAAGAAAAATGACAGTCAAAATATGAGAAAAAATTTCATATCGAATGAATTTGAATCAATCTTTTTGTATCTTTTGGATGGACTACAAATTACCTTTCATGTCTTTCTCCTGTTATAAACAAATATCCATGATCTCTTTCACAATTTGCAAGCAATTTATGAAGAATTCAATCTTTGCTTTGTTGGTCAAACGAAACCTACTCTTTATTAAGCCTGTAATTGCAGTGTGAGACATCACTGGCATGGAAGAAGCGAGAGCATCCAAGCTATCAAAGCTGGTTGAACCTTTTATCCCACTGCTGAACTTTAGACACCCATCTCTGGTTTTGAAAAGCACATCGCTAAGACAATAATCTCAAATAGGAAAAAGAAATAATCATTGAAACTCATTGTCTCCATGAAAAAACTACTGAGCGGAAGAAACAATGGCAATGAAATATACAAATTTAGCAAACTATAGAAAAATAATACTTGTATGATGCTCCCGCTTAACCATATGTTAAAGAACTAAAATTTAGCAATATATTTAGTATCTGCTGGAAATTCCATGGATATAAGGCAGGACAAAGTCCAGAAGTCACTAATCCGGACAGAATATATTCCTTTTACATTGAGTTTCCTGTTGTATTCGAAGTAAATTAAAAGAAAACATCATGTGCTAAAAGAACAAAAATCTACATAATCAGGTTAACTTCATGATGAAGATCAGAAGCCATAGTTAATAGAAGCAGTCAATGAAATCTACAATCTACGAACAAATAATTTCAGAGTGAAAAGTGCACTAAAAAATAAATATTCTATGATCAAACAATACCTTTTGTTCCGTTACTACTCAGTGATCAGGAAGACGCACCCTACGTTCCCAAACTCGTTGTAGTCTAAGCCCGCTCATTTTCCAATCCACTTCTTATTCATCAATTGATTACTCAAGGTCGACCTAAAGGCATAAGCGATGCTATGGAAGTTTCTGCAAACTAAGCAGTTGAAACTGTCGTTTTTTTTTAAAGCAATTGATGAATAAATCAATGTTAATTGTAACAATTGAAGCGAACATAAAACAAAAGCAAGAAATTTACCTAAGTAACAACAGGTGGAAACCTCGCCAATCCGCATCGCGAACCCCACACAAATCGACATCAAGTTGGACGAAGAAGAAGAGAACATAGTCTAGCAGCATAGGAGGTTGAGCCGTTACTTCCACTACAAAATTATGAACTCCCTGGTTGGATTTGAAAGTCAGATCAAATTTCATGAAAGGCGGTGCGTTCAGCGGAGGGTTCGGGAGAGTTAGATACGTAATGAAGGGTTTTCGAGTGGAAAGGAGAAGAACTGAAAGGAGAAATTTTGACGACAGATTGGAAAAAAAGGAGAGACGGGAGAAGAGTGGGGAGACGTGATGGACTAACCGTTGAAATGTTAGTGGAGCAGGCGAAATGACACATAAACCCCATTTTTCTTTTTTGTAATAGCTTTTTTACATAGACGTAAGTGGGCTGTTTGGGAAGCATAAAAAAGCTTCATCATCCCTAAGTATTCCTATTATATACACACACACACACACACACACACACACAAGTGCAAACCCGTGCTTCACACACGAGCTCAGCAAAATAAGTATGCATTATAAGGACATGGATGTTCTCATACAATAATGTTGTCCGCTATGATATGCATTATATTATCCAAAATGCACCCATTTCAGTATAAGTAACATATAAATTAATGGCTATAATTAGAAGAAAACACTAACTTTAATAGTGAAGAAGCTCACCATCATTCTTACATTAAAAAAGAAACTGCTTAGTAACTACAAACGTATAAATTGCACATCATGTAGAAAGCATTTCATTATTCAAGTTTATTGTTTACATTAAAATTTGCAAAATTAGAACAACATAGAATAATATTAAACTACATTGTCCCAATGGCATCCACCCAGCGTAAATCTCAGAAGCTCAAACCAGCATGCATTTATAACAACTCTCATACTTTTTAAGCACATCATTAGAATTACATCTTCTTGTGCTATTGAATATCTCAGTAGTATTAACGTTGACAGACCATTTCCCCTTGCCTTTGTTCTGACTGATTGTGGATGTCATAATTTCTTTTTGTATCATTACATGCATTGAGGCTGCTTTTCATAGTGAGAAGGCTTCAGGGCAAGTATTTAACTTTTTTTTTTTTGTACAAATGAATTGGTAATTTCAAAGTTCCAAACGTTGATCTTTGGATGACCTAAAAAATGAATTAGTACTGTCTGTAATGTGCTTCAGTGCATTAGCATAGCATAAGTACTATAATAAATTGCAATGAGGACCACACTGCAAGCAATAGAACTCTTATATATTTAAAGACTGAAATTTTTTGTTATCATATAAACACCGCTATATTTAATTTCTTTAAAACTGATTGGTACATTTGACAACAGTAAAATACTTTACAGTTCATGGGGAACATTTTATTGTAAACAAACAGAAATGAAATTGTAAGTTCTAAACTCAGTATGTAGCATTGTAAACTTAAATCAAATGAAGAAAAACAAAAAAGGGACCTATAAAATAGTATCGAAGTCCAAGATATAAACTAAAGATCTAAAATTCGAATATAGGTAAATATCCGTGCCTAAACCCAATTTTGTTACAATCCTAAGCCATTCAATATTCAAACAAACGTTGGCTGATTTCATAACATTTATTGTCACCAACCATCTAAAAAGTATGGAAATCCAAACTTTGGCACAACACATATTGGTACTTAAACAAATTATGGTGTAGATTCTGGGATAAATTTAAAATTCAATGCACAAGTACTATAATAGATCAGATTTTCAACCCTGCTATCCAGGACAAATGGCGTAAAATATCAAATTTAAGTCACCTAATAGATGTAGCTAGTACTGTTATAATTTAGCAGATATAGAAGGATGGAAATGCATGAAATTTTAATACAATTCAGATGCCCTTCCATGTAAGAAACATTCTCATTGATCAAGACACTAAGAAATTATTTCAAGTTGTTAAATTAACATAAATGAATTTAGACTGAATAAACTTATCTTGCACGGAAAACTTAATAGCCTGCCAGTAATGATAATACCAAAAACAGCGACAATAATACATTTTACATGCAATCACATATTATCAAACATTGCAAATTTAAGCTAAAGGCATTTTTATGTCTCATTTTATCACAGACATCAATCAAGCTGTGCATGTAGTAATTACAATGTTTGAAATTTGTATTTTAGGCTAATTTTGCTTGCGGCATAACCCAAGAAGATAATATGTATAATGAAGCATCGATCTTCTACTTCTACCACTTCTTAACATTAAATATGTTTGAAAATGCTCAATCAAATAGGTTAATTTGTTGGTCATGTTTTCTTACCATGATCATTCTGATTCCTACATAAAGTAGAAGGACCGGCAATGGACAAAAATACTCATTCTACAAATTAAAGTTTACCGTATTCATGACATATTGATTGAGCTTTCATAATTTATCACAATAAAAACCCTATATAATATTATCAAAACGTATTTTGAATAATAGATTGCGAAGGCCAAAGCTAAGTTCCAACCAAAAAAGATAAATGTTTTTTTAAGACAAATGAATTGAGTTCCTAACGCGCCACCAGAATGAAGCCCCTAACATGACTATGCAACAGAACTTGTAAGCTACTTATAATTTTATTGTATAGAAATACTAAATCGAAAAAAGAAAACATAATTAAAAATGCTCTAAACCATAATCCTTCTATATTATATTATGATAAACTACTCAGATCTGAATGTGTGCATTGGATAAATGTATCACCAGAAAAACATAATATCATACTAAATAATATATATGATCTAGACAGACCACAAATATGAAGGCATACCTATTTTGGCAAGAACATAAGTCAGACTTAATCATTGTTTTTTTGGCACTACAGTGTTTCCAACATGGCAGCAGTTTGTGAATCATATTTGAAACCAACTTGTTCAAATTTAGCAAATAAATTTGAACATACATAGATTTTATAAACCACAGATATGTGTGTTCAAATTTCGCGTATAGGCTCTGATATAATTATTGTTTTCTCAAAATTTGACATTGTTCAAATGCGCTAGTATAATCCAATATATTATGGCAACTCAACCATACCATATATAAAAGTATTATTCATTAACTTTTTATTGGGAAAAAATAATTTAATTATTTATCCTGTACATAAAATAATAATAATAATATTGTCACTTGTCATACTACTGTAAATTTGTAGATCAAACCCCAAAAAAAGAAACAAAACATGTGAAAACGTTGAGCATAAGGTAAAACAACAAGCAATATCATTTCAGTGTTAGCAAGTTCTATGGTTTCATTCATTAATGAAAAAGAGAAGTTAATTATCAGTCCTCCTTGAATCAATATATTAACCAATAAAACGCTGATTCAAAATGACTGAGCATAGCATTTCCATTCACATCACATATAATGAATTTAGTCAAATTCAAAGGCTTCTTACTAAATAGTCATTGAAACAGCCAAACATACCTTAGTCTAATAGATCTTTTTCCCGAATCCTTGAATTAGTTCTCTCTGATACATACCAAATGTCCAACGCACAGAATATTAGTCCCAAAACCATAGAAAAGTGAGCAAATTAACAGTAAAATACGATAAAAAAAAGTACCTGAGAAAATAGCATAGATCCGTAAAATCCATCTAAGAAGAAGGCAGAGGAAGACATAATAAATACTGGAACCCCAATCTTTGTTCTTTCGAATCCGTACATCATTTTTCCTCTGTTTCCTCGCATCAATTCCAATTCTTTTCGTTTGCATCTACGGGCTTATTGATTTTCCCAGATCCCAAAAAAAAAAATGGAAATTTTATTATCGAATTTGATTTTACCGGATTATCAGTTGCGGGTTTAAACATGATAGGGAGATGATTTTATGTGGCAAAGAACAAAAGGAATTTCAAATTTGAGTACCGCAATTCAGATTTGAGGAACGCACTTAGAAAATGAAATGGCGACAGAAGATGAGGAAGGAAAGGAAAACGCAAAATTCAGATTTGAGGGAGAAAGAAGTCCTAGAAAATAAAATGAAAAGAAAAAAATGCGGAAAGGAAAGAATTCGAGTTGGAGCGAAAATTACGCCGAAATTGGTTGGCTCAGACGATTTGTTTTTCGCTCTTGTAGTAGCGAAACCTCCCTAACGGTCGGTCTGATTAAAAACCTAATTATGCTAAGTTATTGTTTACACGACTGATATTAGAGTCTTCTTCCTGATTTGCACTCTTCTTTAATAACCCTTTTTTCCTGCAAACTGAATTCGAATATAATACATAGACAGAAGACTGTAATTTGTTACCCACTCTGTATAAAATGATGGCAACAATGGTACGTGCTAACAAGTATGAGAGCGGGCTACATTAGATTAACCAATATATTCATTTCACATTTTGCTATGATTATGCATATAAATATTAGTCACAAAATATATTAATATTACTGAAACATACTGTACTCTTTTTGCTTCCAATATATATATTATACACACATACTACGCACAGAGTCACACTTTACTACTATTATAATACAATTTTTTTGCTTTCTGTTTATGTTTATTTATTTATAACTAATTCATATAACTTTTGACTTTCTAAATAATGTAAACTAGTCCAGGTAGAACAAAGAGGTAGGAATACAAAGCTTGCATCCATCGACAATCTAATAGCAGTGATTTTGTCATGTCATCCTTCAGTAACACATCAGAAGAAACATTCAATCAAATGCATCTACTGGGAGTACTTATAGCATCCAGCCATCTATTTATACTTTTAATGACGTTAACTTATATCTATGTAATTATAATACATTAAATTCCGCAGTAATACTTTTACCTTTCTATATTTGTATTATATTACAAGTGCCATTTCATTATAGTTGTGCTCAGTTCACATCAGAGTTCCCATTAAATGACCGCATTGTCAATGCGTGTCAACATAGAACCTGAGCCTGCCACACATACAAGTTGAGCTGCGAATTTTTTACTGAAATATGCATTATTTCTTTCCCTCTTAGGTACCGTTCGATTTTCCAACTGGCCAGTTAATGTTCGCGTCCGCATCGGACGCTTCCAACGTGTCGATGTGGGACCCACACCATTTGCCTTTTCCAACCGAACAGTTCAAATGTTAGCTTTCGCGTCCGACGCCGCGTCCAACACAAGAAAACAACGGTTTTTTTCACTTATTTTATACATACTCATACAAATAAAACACATATAAATAATTAATAAAATAATAATTTTACCCGTTTCAATTTACCTTTTTCGTAAAAAGAACACATTCCCCGTTCGTAACAATTCCCCTTCAAATAATCCTTCAAAACACCCCTTCCCGTTCAAAATCAAACGGACCCTTACTCATTACAAATGGATTTACCCTACCCTCACTCTCTTGATCCATATTGAAATTTCTATTGTCTTTGTTTAAAATGGTACAATGCACTGTTTGTTCATTCAAATATACTTTTTAACATGTTAATAATGGAAATGTCTCTTTATTTCATGCATTTACCTCTATTATGACATTTTATTGAACGCTTTAACTTCTATTATTTATTATTATTCCCTTCCCTCCTACGAACAATTACACTTCTCCCTTTTAAACATTTCGTCTGTACGTATGGTTGATGTCATTTTGTAACTATTCTGTGCTTACTACATTGTTTATATTTTATATTTTAACTCACGTCATTTTGATATTGTTATTATCGTATTAATATTCAAATATTGTACAAGAAGTTATTATATTTTCGCGTCGACCCATGTGCGAAGCATGGGTTCGCACTTGTTCTTCTAATGTACGATTTTTCCTTTTGACTACCCCATTTCGTTGAGGTGTTCAAGGAGGAGAAAATTCGTGTTTAAAACCATTTTCTTCACAAAAATTTTCAAAATCCAAATTTTCGAATTTACCTTCGTGATCACTTCTTAAAGTTACCTATTTCATTTTGAAAGAGTTTTGCAAACTTTGAAAAGCAATCAAAAGTTTTGGACATTTTGGGTAGAAAATAAACCCATGTAAATCTAGAATAGTCATCAAACAACACATAACAATAACATTTTTCGTTCAAGATAGTAATTTCATTTGGTCCAAACAAGTCCATATGAATTAATTCAAGTACCCTATTAGTATTAACGACATTCTTGGGATGAAGTGATGATCGATTGAATTTTCCCATAGTACATGATTTACATACTTTACTACTTCTAAATTTCTGATGTGGCAATCCCCTTACTAATTCTTTTATTTCAAGTTTTTCTAAGAGATCCATACTAGCATGACCCATCTTCTATGCCATAAGAGAACTTCTTCATCCGTAGCTACTAAACACTGAGAGAGAGTCAAATCATCAAATGAAAGTGTATAAATGTTTCCTTTTCTTTAACCTGTGAACACTATATTACTAGTGGATTTTTCAATAATTTTGCAAGTTTCACTATCAAATACCACACTCATTCCTTTATCACATAGTTGGCTTATGGAGATGAGATTATGATGCAAATTATCAACATATAAAACATCAGTTAAGGAAAAAGTGTTATTACGTACTTTACCTTTACCAGTAATTTTACTTTTTTTATTATCACCCATTATCACATTCCCACCTTTATGTTTTTCAAGGTTAAGGAACTTTGATTTATCTCCTGTCATATGTTTGGAACAACCTGAATCCAAGTACTATTCTTGTTGCTCCTTGGCCCGCCAACATACCTACACACGAGAAAAAGAGAATAACCTAGATAAACTCATAGGTCTAATGATATTAGTAACTGAAATTTTTTGATTTTGAACAACATATCCTTTTGTAACCCAAATTTGTTTATTCTTACCAAGCCCAAATCTATAATAGTTATTTGTCGAATTTTTTGGAAACCAAATCTGTATGAATTTGCTATTTATGTTTCTCCTTTCACACTTATCATAGATATGTCCAATTTTTCCACATTTTATGCACTTAGGAAAAACACTTATAACTTTAGGATTATCATTCATATTAACTTGTGTTTTCCCAGATCCTTGTCCTTTTCCATTATTAGCATACAACTGATTTCCAAGCAACATCCTAAAGGAATTTTCTCTTGAAAACTTACTCAACGTTATTTCAAGATTTTTTAGTTTGGTTTTAAGTGCTGCATTTTCAGTCATAAGTGAGGTGCATCTATTAATGAAAATTTTCCTTTTTATGTCATCACTTACGTATAAAACCAACTATTATTTTTTCAGATTTTCAAAATTTGTTTTAAATTCAGTTTGCTCTAGTTTTAAAAGCTTCCAATTTCCACAATCAAAATTTTGAATATTTGTAACTTTTTCAAGCTTAGTTTCTAACCTATTGTTTTCGTAAACTAATTTTAACCTATCAGATTTTAATTTCTTAACTTTTAGTTTAAGAGAATCAACAGTTTTTGTAAGATCGTGACACATTAAAATTAAATATTTGTAAGTGTAGTTTGGTACCTCACTGGAACCCTCTTCGCTATTTTCTGAATATGACTGTGCCATGAGACATAAATTAGCTTCCTCTTTATCATTGTCAGAAACTTCTTTCCTTCCTCATTATCCCAAGTAGCTGCAAAAGCTTTCTTCTTCTTCTTTCCTCTTTCATTTTGAAGTTGTGTGAAATTTGGTTTGATGTGTCCCGGTTTCTTGCTATTGTAACAAATGACTTTTCGTCTGAATTTTTGGATTTGTTGGATTTTGAATTCTTCTTTCTTGACTTGTATTTCTTGTTATACCACTTCTTAAGAACCATGGTCGCTTCTTCAATAGGATTCTCGAATTCATCATTACTTTCAAGAGTGTTGTTTAGAGCAATTGTCTTTTTCTTTGATTCTAAATCATCACGTGCTTCTTTGGCTTTTAGCTCCATCTCGTAAGCTATAAAGTTTATAATTATCTCTTCTGTTCTCAACTTATTTAGATCTTTCAATTCTTGAATAGCCGTCACTTTGTCTTCAAAGTTCATTGGTAGAACTCTTAGTATTTAACGCACTAATTCCACTTCTGTGTAGATTTTACCAAGATCCCTTGCGTTACAAACTAGTGTTGAGAATCAACTATACATATCTTTTATATCTTCCTCTTTACGCATCGAGAAATTTTCATATTCATTGTAGAGTAGTGCGAGACAAGATTTCTTGACTTGAGATGTCCCTTCATGTGTAACTTCCAAAGTATGCCAAATTTCCTGCACAGTTGGACAAAGAGATATTCGGTTAAAACACAGTTTTATCAAGAGCACAAATTAAAGTGTTCATTGCCTTAGCATCAGTTGAGAATAATTTTTTATCACTAACATCCCACTTATCTTTTGTCTTAGTGTAACGACCCGTATTCTACGTATCATAGGATCGTAGAATATTTATTTCTTTCACATACGAAGTCGTATGGTCATGTGACTTTGGGAGATGACTATTGGGGTCATTTCCCATGTTCATGATTTTTGTCGATTTTTAAATGACCATTTTACCCCTAATTGGCACTGTTTTGGCCATAACTTTTGACTGGAAAGGAATTTTGACCTAAAACCACTTCCATTGGCTCCGGATGATGGTTTCTCTTTCCGTAGAGTGGTCATAATAGCCAAACGGACTTACCGTTTGGGAGATAGGCTGAATGAAGATTTAGAGGGTTAATTTTAGTTAATTATGCTTAACCGGGTGATTAGCAGTTAGGCCCACAGGTGAATTTCGGGTTTAGAGGTATAGGAGGGCTGATTAGGGTTAGGAAATCACTTTCATTTCAGTTTTGAGCCGCCACAAACCTTCTTGAGACCCTAGTAATGGCTTCCATCCTCTAAGACCACTCCAAAACACATTTTTAGTGAAGATTAAGCCTAAACTACGTCAAAACAAGGCCAAATAGCAACAAAGCAAGGTTGAAGCTGCTGCTATACATAGGAATTCGACCCAAACAGAGAGTATTTCAGATTTGGTGTTTTATTTTGTGGCCAAGGTGAGTGATTTGCATAGTTTTTGCACTAATTACGGTAATTAAGGGTAATTAGTGAAGATTAGCAACTTTATACACAAATAAAATCTGGAAAAATATTGATAAACTCGAATATGATGTTTTATGTCTCTGTTAGAAAATTTGGACGATTTGATTAAGTTTTACTAAGTATGTGCTTAAACATGATTAAGAGGGATTATGGGAAAATGTGAGGTTTTAGCCACTTTTGATCCATTTTGATTCATTTGACTTGTTGTTTTGCTGTTTGTGGTTGCTATTACATGTTGCTATGACTCTATGGTGTGTTTTATGATTGATTAGAAGTGTTAGATTTGTCAAAAACGTCGTCGAATGGCGTAAATTACTTGCTAGAAGAGTTGCAAAAAGGTGCAGATTCTGGACCGGATCGGATCGGATATGGAGGCTCAGATCGGATGAGTTGAACTGGGCAAGGGATCTGATCGGATCGGAACTTGACACTTGAGGCAACTGGCAAAAAGGAAGGCCACACTAATTGAACTGGGATCGGATCGGATAAAGGAGGAGGGATCGGATCGACTTAAGGACGAAGGGCTCGGATCGGATCGACTGAAGAATGAAGGGCTCGGACTGAAGAAAGGCGAAGGAATCGGATTGGAGCAAATGGAGGACGAGGGAGCGGATCGGAGCGGAAGTACAAACTGGATGGGAGATGGCACCCGACCCGACCCGAAGTGGTACACCCGACCCGACCCGACGCAACGCTATGAACCCGAACCGAACCGCTACAGGAGAAGACTACGAACCGACCCGAAGTAGAGGACCCGACACGAACCGATGGCTAGAAGGAGAACCCGACCCGACCCAGTATTGACCAATAAGCCGAGATGCAAAGGTAGTCCAATATGGGAAGTTAGAGCTCAGGATCCAGTTGGGAACCGATGAGTTCACTTCATGATTGGGCTTTGCTACGGGACGTGTGCCAAGGGGCAGTCGATGTCTATGACTTTGGATCACTATGTATGGGAGGTACGTGAACGGATTCAGGGCCACAGTGGCCTAGGTACGACTAAAGGGCTATAGACCAATGAAGTGGGGTCATTTGTAAAGATTTGGTCATGACTCCATGTGGTAAGCTTGGTAGTAGCAGTAGTTGTACGTGTCGAACTCCGTCACTACTTCGATGGGTCTAGTGATTGACAGTGGTGGACATCGTATGCTTTACGCACTGAGTGAGAGATGTGAGGATGGTTGCTATGGATGATTTGTTTGCTATCATTATGACATGCACACCCCACTCCCATATTCTTTACACTATTTATTATGGCACCTTAGAGTATTGTACGGTATGTTGTACTAACTCTTTGGTTGCAGGTCCAGGTTCAGGTA
Organism: Allium sativum; assembly: GCA_030737875.1. NCBI lineage: Eukaryota > Viridiplantae > Streptophyta > Magnoliopsida > Asparagales > Amaryllidaceae > Allium > Allium sativum. The sequence continues at coordinate 436,772,596 of CM060920.1, forward strand.
TGGCTTAGTATACCTGTTATTGTTTTGTTTAGATGCTTATCGCTCATACCAGGCTTTATGTCTGACCCAGATTTTTATGTCTCCTCTTATTACTCTGGGTGCTCACAAGAGCAGACTAGAGACAGGTTAGCTGGTGATGCACGGGTAGATGATCCGAAGACGAGCAGGAGGCTTCCACGTAATATATATATAGTATTCTCCCTGTGTTGTTGAAGATCACTGCTTGGGCATTAGTGGTGCATCTTCTACTTTAGCTTTCTTTTGTTTAGAGACAGTAAATTTGAAAAGTTGTAATAAGCTGTATTTGGATTTCCGCTGCTCTGATGTTGATGTTGATTTTAGTTATCAGCTTATGCACTGTCTCACCTGTTTTATATCAAGTATGTTATTATTATTATATTTTACTCCATGCGATGTGAGACATTCTACAGGTTCTTGATTAGTTCGTTTCCTTCTTTCCTTTCTTCTGACGACCGTCCCATGCTAGTCGGGCATGTGTACAGCGCACTTTCGGAGGAAATGCAGGCTGGTGCGGAGCGGACCGTCACACTTGGTATCAAAGCTCTAGGTTGCGTAGTTAACCTAGGGAAGTTATCAGGGAGAGATAATATACGTATACGAGAGAGCGTATTTGTGATTACTTTGGTTTTTAAAAGCTATATATATATACTATTAGTAGTATAAGAATGAAGTCGTGCTGCACTAGCACCACTATGGGGTCGTTAATCGTTTCCTTTTTCAGATTGACGATGAGCCGATATGTTAGAGGTACCGGTAGAGGGGCCAATAATGGGAATGCTGCTGACATGAGGGCGATGTTTACTGACCTCATGAGAGAGATGCTTAGGGATGTACAGAGGGCAGCTCCCAATGGTGGAGATGGTGGTGGTCCTATAGTGCAGGCACCGAGGGTCGACTTTGCCAAGCTGAACAAGGATTATACTAGCCTTGGTGGGAAGCCGTTTCACGGAACGGAGTCGGCTACGGATGTTCAGGATTGGTTGGATAGTTGCGAACGTATCTTCGAGGATTTGGGTATCGAGGATGCGATAAAGAGAAAGCTAGCGTCCCGTCAGCTGCAAGGGCTGGCAATGAATTGGTGAAATGCTATAAAGGCAGCTACTCCCGAAGATCAGATTACTTGGGAGCAGTTTAAGGTTCGCTTTAGCGAGAAGTTCATCCCGACTGCTCATAAGTCAGTGTTGTTTAAGAAATTCTTGGAGCTCAAGAAGAATGGCAGAGCTGTCTCGGAGTATATTGCTGAATTCAACACTTTGTCAAAATATAGGTTATCTCTTATTGATATTGCCGAGAAGAAGAATGAGAAATTCATAACTGGTTTGGATCAGTACTTGGGGGAAAGTCTCATTAACCACATCGATGAGACGTTTGAATCGATTGTGGGGAAAACATTGAGATCGGAAAGTCTTTACCCTAAGCCGAAGACTGAGGTTGCATCTGCAGAGGAGCCAAAGCCACAAGCAAGTGGTGGAGGCAAGGGTGGTTCCCAGAATAAGAGAAAGCAGAATCAGACTAAGGAAGGCCAGAAGAAAAGGAATAAGCAAGATGTTGAGTGCTTCAGCTGTGGTAAGAAGGGCCATTATGCTAGTAATTGTCGGGCCAAGCCAGCGGATAGGAAGTGCTTCAACTGTGGCCAAATGGGACATCACAAGGACAAGTGTCCGCAACCCCCCAAAGAAAAGCAAATGGTGAAAGCATATGCCCTTAATGCTATTCCTTCTTCATCAAATGCCCCAACTACGGCGGAGAAGGGAAAGAATGTCGTCATTCAAGGTATGCTTTCTGTTTATGATGTTCCTGTTAAAGTTTTGTTTGATACCGGTGCTTCCACTTCTTTCATATCTAGCGACCTGGTAGATAGGTTGGGATTGGAGCCCGAGATTGTCAATAGACCTTTAGTAGTGACGAACCCGATTGGTGGTTCGACAAGCCTTAGCATGATTTGTCGTAATGTGGTCTTATCGAGTCATGGATGCATGTTTGTTTGTGATTGCTTTGTTTTGGGCTTTACTGGGTTTGGCATTATTTTGGGAGTAGATTGGCTCCGAAGATACGGGGTGGTGGTAGACTGTGAGGGCTTTTTAGTGATAGCTAGAGCGGATGATGGGCGGAGGATAGTGTTTGGTGGTCTACCCAGTGAGGGGGTATTGGCTAGTTTTCTAAACTCCCTCGACATTCTGCATAGTGAGTTGTCAGGTTTGCCCGTGGTTGGCCAGTATCCGGATGTTATCGAAGAAGTGACCGGGCTTCCACCACACCGAGAGATTGAGTTCCGTATTGATTTGGTAAAAGATGCCAGACCTATAGTGATACCACTTCGTCGTATGGCACCAAGAGAGCAGCGAGAGCTCGAGGTGCAAGTCAACGATCTTTTGAAGAAGGGATTTATCAGAAGGAGTGTTTCTGAATGGGGAGCACCAGTTGTGTTTGCTACCAAGGCGGATGGTTCACTTCGTTTGTGTGTAGACTACCGCGAGTTGAATAAGGTGACGAGGAAGAACAAGTATCCTCTACCGCGGATAGATGATTTGTTCGATCAGTTGAGTGGCGCGAGAGTATTTTCTCAGTTGGATCTCGCGACAGGTTTTCATCAGCTTAGAGTGGAAGCTGAGAGTATAGCTAAAACGGCATTCCGGACACCGTCTGGATTTTATGAGTGGTTGGTCATGCCATTCGGGATGACCAATGCCCCAGCATATTTTGTGGATCTTATGAATAGGGTATTCAGAGATCAGTTGAATAAGTTTGTCCTTGTGTTCGTTGATGATATTTTGGTCTATTCAAGGATAGAGGAAGAACACAAGGAACATTTAAGAATAGTGATGGAGGTGTTGAGAAAACACCAATTGAAGGCAAAGTTTTCTAAGTGTCACTTCTGGAGGAGGGAAGTGAGGTTCTTGGGCCATGTTGTATCAGAGAATGGTATTGCCGTGGACCCAGCGAAGGTGGCTACGGTACAGGATTGGCCTACGCCCAAGAATGCAACAGATGTAAGAAGTTTCTTAAGATTAGCTGGATATTATCGTAAGTTTATCCAAGGTTTCTCCAAGATAGCGGCACCATTGACCCAGTTGACCAAGAAGAATCAAGCTTTTGTCTGGGATGAAAGGTGCGAGAATGCATTCAAAAGCCTAAAGGACAAGTTGACAAGCGCACCAGTGTTAGTCATTCCTAAGGGGAATGAAGAGATGACGGTATACACGGATGCCTGTGGTACCGGACTGGGTGCTGTATTGATGCAAGGCGGTAGGGTTGTAGCTTATGCAAGTCGGCAATTGAAACCGCACAAGAAAAGATACCCTACCCATGATTTGGAATTGGTTGCGATCGTGTTTGCGTTGAAGATGTGGAGACACTATCTCTTGGGAGAAAGATTTGAGCTGTTTACAGATCATAAGTCGTTGAAGTATCTCTTCTCCCAGAAGGATCTAAATCTCTGGCAACAAAGGTGGTTAGAATTCTTGGCTTCCTATGATTTTGACATCGCATATACACCGGGAAAGGGCAATGCGGTGGCTGATGCATTGAGTAGGAGACATGCCAGCTTAGGGGCTATGTTTCTAGAATGGAAGCAACTGGAGTACACCGCTGGGTATGATTTCAGACCAAAGTGTGAATTGAATCCAGAAATGTTAGCAAGTTTGACGGTCAGACCCACTTTGATTGGGCGGATCGGCTCTAGTCAGAGGGATGATCCTAACCTATTGGAAATCATCTCCAAGTTAGAGATGGGTATCGATGAGGAGATGAACAAGTATGGGCTTGATCGAGATGGATGGCTTAGAAAGGATGGAAGACTAGTCGTACCCAATGTCAATGGATTGAGAGATGAAGTGCTTAGAGAATGTCATCACTCAAAACTGACTATACACCCCGGTGGTAATAAGATGTATCGAGATATGAAGCAGACCTACTACTGGGAAGGGATGAAAAGAGACATTGGGAAGTTTATATCCAAGTGCATGAATTGCCAGCTAGTTAAAGCCGAGCAAAAGAAACTTAGTGGGTTGTTACAGCTATTAGAAATTCCCGAATGGAAATGGGAGCAAGTCTCAATGGATTTCATCGATGGTTTACCAAGGACTAGATCGGGATATGATAGCATTTGGGTAATTGTGGATCGATTGACTAAAAGTGCAAGATTTATACCAGTCAAATCGACCAGAACGGCAGCCAAGTTGGCAGAATTGTATATGAAGTGGGTAGTGAGATTTCATGGAGTACCTAAAAGCATTGTGAGTGACCGAGACCCGTTGTTCACTAGTGGGTTTTGGAAGAGCTTACAAGAGGCTCTAGGGTCAGAGTTACATCTCAATACCGCATATCATTCTCAGACCGACGGTCAGACGGAGAGGGTGAATCGTATTTTCGAAGATCTCTTGAGAGCATGTATATTGAATTTTGGTGGATCATGGGATGACCATTCGCATCTAGTAGAGTTTGCATATAATAATAACTACCAATCCAGTATCGGTATGGCTCCGTTTGAAGCTTTGTACGGAAGACCGTGCAACTCACCATCATGTTGGATAGAGACTGGCGAGAAGTTTATGCTTGGACCAGATGTGGTGAGGGAAACTTCTGATAAGATCAAGATCATTCACCAACGAATGAAGGCTGCCCAAGATAGGCAGAAGAGTTATGCTGATAAGAGGAGAAGAAACTTAAAATTCTCCGTTGGTGACTTGGTGTTTGTCAAGATTTCTCCGTTGAAGAGCGTAATACGATTTGGCAGGAGAGGCAAGTTGGCACCAAGGTTTGTTGGCCCATTCCCTGTTCTTGAACTAGTCGGGAATTTGGCATATAGAATTGACTTACCAGAGAAGATGGCGGGAGTTCACAATGTATTTCATGTTTCCCAACTAAGGAAGTTCGTTCACGACTCAGATATGACTATTTCACCTGATCAGTTAGAGGACTTCGAAGTGGAACCCGAGGCGGTTGGGAACCGCAAGCCGGCCCATATTGTCGAGCATGACATGAAGCAACTTCGAAGGAAGGCGGTGAAGCTAGTCAAGGTTCAGTGGAGCGGGGACGAGAATGATTGTACTTGGGAGACAGAGGAGAACATTAGGAAGACATATCCAGAACTCTTTGCCTGGTAAGATTTTAACTTCGATTTAGTTTTTCGCATGCTAGGATAGGCTTGGTTGTTTGTTTTGCATGTTTGATTGTTGTATGTGGTTGTTAGGCATGCGGGATCCTTTGTATGTTAGGGTTAAGGAATTTCGGGGGCGAAATTTCTTAAGGGGGGGAGAGTGTAACGACCCGTATTCTACGTATCATAGGATCGTAGAATATTTATTTCTTTCACATACGAAGTCGTATGGTCATGTGACTTTGGGAGACGACTATTGGGGTCATTTCCCATGTTCATGATTTTTGTCGATTTTTAAATGACCATTTTACCCCTAGTTGGCACTGTTTCGGCCATAACTTTTGATTGAAAAGGAATTTTGACCTAAAACCACTCCCATTGGCTCTGGATGATGGTTTCTCTTTCCGTAGAGTGGTCATAATAGCCAAACGGACTTACCGTTTGGGAGATATGGCTGAATGAAGATTTAGAGGGTTAATTTTAGTTAATTGGGCTTAACCGGGTGATTAGCAGTTAGGCCGAGAGGTAAAATTTCGGGTTTAGAGGTATAGGAGGGCTGATTAGGGTTAGGAAATCACTTTCATTTCAGTTTTGAGCCGCCACAAACCTTCTTGAGACCCTAGTAATGGCTTCCATCCTCTAAAACCACTCCAAAACATATTTTTTGTGAAGATTAAGCCTAAACTACATCAAAACAAGGCCAAATAGCAACAAAGCAAGGTTGGAGCTGCTGCTATACATAGGAATTCGACCCAAACAGAGAGTATTTCAGATTTTGTGTTTTATTTTGTGGCCAAGGTGAGTGATTTGCATAGTTTTTGCACTAATTACGGTATTTAAGGGTAATTAGTGAAGATTAGCAACTTTATACACAAATAAAATCTGGAAAAATATTGATAAACTCGAATATGATGTTTTATGTCTCTGTTAGAAAATTTGGACGATTTGATTAAGTTTTACTAAGTATGTGCTTAAACATGATTAAGAGGGATTATGGGAAAATGTGAGGTTTTAGCCACTTTTGATCCATTATGATTCATTTGACTTGTTGATTTGCTGTTTGTGGTTGCTATTACATGTTGCTATGACTCTATGGTGTGTTTTATGATTGATTAGAAGTGTTAGATTTGTCAAAAACGTCGTCGAATGGCGTAAATTACTTGCTGGAAGAGTTGCAGAAAAGGTGCAGGTTCTGGACCGGATCGGATCGGATATGGAGGCTCGGATCGGATGAGTTGAACTGGGCAAGGGATCTGATCGGATCGGAACTTGACACTTGAGGCAACTGGCAAAAAGGAAGGCCATGCTAATTGAACTGGGATCGGATCGGATAAAGGAGGAGGGATCAGATCGACTTAAGGACGAAGGGCTCGGATCCGATCGACTGAAGGATGAAGGGCTCGGACTGAAGAAAGGCGAAGGAATCGGATCGGAGCAAATGGAGGACGAGGGAGCGGATCGGAGCGGAAGTACAGACTGGATGGGAGATGGCACCCGACCCGACCCGAAGTGGAACACCCGACCCAACGCAACGCTATGAACCCGAACCGAACCGCTACAGGAGAAGACTACGAACCGACCCGAAGTAGAGGACCCGACCCGAACCGATGGCTAGAAGGAGAACCCGACCCGACCCAGTATTGACCAATAACCCGAGATGCAAAGGTAGTCCAATATGGGAAGTTAGAGCTCAGGATCCAGTTGGGAACCGATGAGTTCACATCATGATTGGGCTTTGCTGCGGGAGGTGTGCCAAGAGGCAGTCGATGTCTATGACTTTGGATCACTATGTATGGGAGGTACGTGAACGGATTCAGGGCCACAGTGGCCTAGGTACGACTAAAGGGCTATAGACCAATGAAGTGGGGTCATTTGTAAAGATTTGGTCATGACTCCATGTGGTAAGCTTGGTAGTAGCAGTAGTTGTACGAGTCGAACTCCGTCACTACTTCGATGGGTCTAGTGATTGACAGTGGTGGACATCGTATGCTTTACGTACTGAGTGAGAGATGTGAGGATGGTTGCTATGGATGATTTGTTTGCTATCATTATGACATGCACACCCCACCCCCATATTCTTTACACTATTTATTATGGCACCTTAGAGTATTGTACGGTATGTGGTACTAACTCTTTGGTTGCAGGTCCAGGTTCAGGTATGGCTTAGTATACCTGTTATTGTTTTGTTTAGATGCTTATCGCTCATACCAGGCTTTATGTCTGACCCAGAGTTTTATGTCTCCTCTTATTACTCTGGGTGCTCACACGAGCAGACTAGAGACAGGTTAGCTAGTGATGCACGGGTAGATGATCCGAAGACGAGCAGGAGGCTTCCACGTAATATATATATAGTATTCTCCCTGTGTTGTTGAAGATCACTGCTTGGGCATTAGTGGTGCATCTTCTACTTTAGCTTTCTTTGGTTTAGAGACAGTAAATTTGAAAAGTTGTAATAAGCTGTATTTGGATTTCCGCTGCTCTGATGTTGATGTTGATTTTAGTTATCAGCTTATGCACTGTCTCACCTGTTTTATATCAAGTATGTTATTATTATTATATTTTACTCCATGCGCTGTGAGACATTCTACAGGTTCTTGATTAGTTCGTTTCCTTCTTTCCTTTCTTCTGACGACCGTCCCATGCTAGTCGGGCATGTGTACAACGCACTTTCGGAGGAAATGCAGGCTGGTGCGGGGCAGGCCGTCGCACTTAGGAATTTCAATATCATTAATAATTGTAACCAGAGGCATATAGCCTGTTTCAACAATGTCCAATACATCATAATCAACTGAACTTAGATAAATTTTCATCCTAGCTTTCCAGTAAGCATAATCAGTCCCATTAGACATAGATGGCCAAGCTATGGATTAACCTTCATAAAAAGCATTATTAGACAGATTCATTATAGAGTTAAAAAATACTCGCTCTGGTACAACTTGTAGGATCTAAATTAACCCTAGAGGGGATGTGAATAGGTTTTATTGCAGTTTAAATAAATTTAAAACCCAAAATAAAATAGCACAGAATAACAGAACGACTTGCAGTAAGAAAATCACACACAGAAGATATCCAACTTTGGCAAAATTCTGCCTACTGCTGCATTCAAGGTTTCTACTAGGAGTTAAAAACAATCTCTATGCTTACAGTCCCTTGTAAACTTGCGACACTCGCTCCCGATTGTTCAAACCCTATGCTTAAGACCTTGACACAACTTAATCCCCTAAGCTGTGATTTTTCCAACTACAAAACCGAGTTATTGACTCATTTTTGTCTTAATAAATAAAATAACAGCAACTTAAAAATAAAATAAAACCCTAGCTACTTAGGTTAAACACAGAATAAAAAATGGGCCGGCTTGTTGTATTATTTGGCTTGTGAAACTTTGGCTTCAATGGCGGCTGCCTCCCTAGGTTTTCTCTGGAATCAGTTTCTCCAACAATTGATTGATTGAATTCTTGCTTCAATGATCTCCGATTCGAGATGTTATTGCTCTCCGAAAAATCGTATGTGATTTCTTCCCTTGTTACCATTTATTTATGCTCGATTTTTCAATCTGATTTTCCACACTCTTGCTAATGATGATTATGTGTGTATTTATAGGGTTTTTAATCCTTAAAAAAAATTTGATTCTAGATTATTCTGTGCCTTGAATTGTTCTTGTGATTTTGGGGTTAGTGATTAGAATATTTCTTCTGAAATTTCTAATTTAATCATGGCTATATATTTTCTTTTTCTAAAAATATCTTGGTGGCTTCTGGAACTTTGATTGAGTCCTTCTAAAAGAAATCCCGTAATTTTAAACTTCTTGACGATGGCAGAAATTTCGATCCTACTTTCGGCTGTTATTATCTTGAATAAACGGGTACCTATTGTACTTGAATTTTACTGCTTTGTAAAAAAATTGATACGAACAAATGCTTCCTTGTTCGTTGGTTATTGTCATGTATTCTTCGCCATTTCTATTTTCTCTGTGAAGTTGAGCCATTTGTGCTTGCATTTAATTTACTATGGCCTGCTACATGTAGTTGCATGATGCTTGTGCTGGTCCTTTGCTCCTTGAAACAGATGCTAGAAAAAAAATTGAACTTATATTGCACTTGAGTTTTCCATGACCGGTTGAACAAATGCTATACTTGATCATCCCTTATTCATAATATTTGTACTACTCGACTTAGCTGTTATTCTTCCTTGTTCACTATGCTGCCCGGCCATACTGGTTTGTGTGATTATTATTATTTTTGCTTCCTTGTCGTGAATGGTGTTCAGTTTGTACTATAACACTTAAAATATCTGATTTAAGAACAGATACTGCAATTGATCTTCTTTCCTGAAATTAATTTGACTGATGCTTGAACCAGAGCTCATAATTTGCCTGATCTGAACTTGTGTGCACCATTTTCATGTACCTGTTTGAACTTTTTTTATGTGAATACACTGCCATTTGTGTATATTTGCTCCACCATATTCCTTGTGTGCCTTGATGTAGTACCATATATTTATTTCCTCGACTGGAGTTACATTGGGACCTGCAACTTGTATTGTAACGGCTAGAATTTCCGTACTTCTGAGTCGACCAATAACACCACATGTCCAACCCAAATTGCACAGAAATACGAATCATTATTAGAAAGAAGTTAGAGGATGAGAAATAGAAAGAAAGAAAAGTTAGAATAGAAGAAAACGAAGAACACAAATCTCACAGCGGAATGAATAAAATATATAATATAACACAACTTGTAAAACAAATCAATAACTGTATATATACATATCATTATCAGAGCACAACCATTATTCCTGGAATAGTTATAAACACTTGTTTCCAGATACAACATAGTACACAGCGGAAACATATGATAGTCTATAGCTAACTGGTGAAGTCTCCTGCTTCCCTCCCTTCCAAGTGAATCTGAAAAATCTTGACTACTCGACTGCCCATACAAATTTGGGCACCCAAGAGTTTAGGGAAAACAAAACAAAATAAACTCTGGGTCAGTCATGGGACTGGTGTGAGTAAACTCCAACCATTGGTCTAACTTTTAAAAATCCTTTCAAAGAAAAGATAATCATAAGACCAATCCACAACTAAAACAGATGGTTTTTACCTTACGATAACCCAAAACATTTTGATATCAAAATTTGGTGGTATTATAATAGTGTCTAATCAAATAAATAGAATCTAGCGGAAAGCTTGCATCTCACGCTCCATATATAATATAAAATCGAAAACCGCAGGGTGCTTATTGGAGATTGGATTCTGACTATGACAAGGTGTGGAACCACCTCCCGATAGTGTATCTCTAGAGGCGAATACACTAGGTTCAACAAGAACATCTTGCAACCCGACCCACACATGATCGACCACTCATTTCGCTTGAGTGTATCGAATGTATATCACCAACACTTGGGGATCAGCAACTGTTTCCCGAAAGGGACAGCATTGATAGATTAAAGAAGCAATTGGAATTTCTCTAGATAGGTGATCATACATCCTAATGGGAGCGACCCACATAGCCATGCTTCCTGTCTGATTTTTGTCAATTCCTGGTTGTGATGCTTGAGGTTTGAATTATCTTTCAGAACATCTGGCCACCATTCACTTTGAATGCCACATCATCAGATCCATCGGAAATCACTAATTGATTCCCACAAAAATACTCGGATCGTTAGGCTAAAGAAGTTTCCCTTCTTTGCCACCAACTTTGTACGTTTGAAGGAACCAACATACGTAATCCCTTTGGAAATACTCTATCTAACACTCGTCCATACAAGTTGTCCTAGGTTTGGACAAACTGAAGGCACCGTTCTATTAATCCATCTTAGGCAATTTCTACCTACGGTTAACAGAACAGCCCTTGCATTGTATTCCATCTTCAATTATCCTCAGCATAAGTTGATTCATAACGCTTACACCAATACGGAGTGGTTTTCAGATATCAAATCTGATCCCGGTCTCTCCATAGTGATAACGGAGGTATAAAATAAATCAAAATTTTTATAGTCGGTGATTTAACTATCAAAGCAACATCCATACAATCAAGGGTCCTATTTCCAATCGGAAATCCTACCTATCAACCATCAACAACGTTGGCCCCTTTTTATATTAATTCCTTATTATATTATCGATTCTAAAATCCATTTTTCAATCTTCCATATCCTTTCAAATCTCAATCTCGATTCTTGTAAGACATTTCCAATGTCATCATTTCTTTATTCGACAAGATATCTTTTATTCTAGTTAAAAACATTTCTAAATATTCACGAATCCTTATATTCTATATTTAGAAAATATACCTTATTAATATTGGAAAATATTTCCATCTTCTATTTCTTGATTCCTCGTTGACCAATTCATTTTCTATACTAGAAAATATCTCTCATTTTATTTGGGAAAAACATTTCAAAATCCTTTAAATTAACGCGATGTTATGAAACATCTTTATTATAACTCAAACCATTAATCATTCATTTACTAACCATATTGCTAGCCAATCTTCACTATCGAACCTTAAACATTTCTCCATCAATCATGAAGTCAATCAAGTTGGGATATAATTACCTCTCAGACCTTAACTGAACAACATTCTCAACTTTGAAATAGTCAAAGCTCACAACTTCAAACAAAACATTAATTACGCGACTTTCAGATTCAATCTAAGAACACACTTCTTTTAAGGAAAAACATTGATTATAACGGTAGCGTTATAATCGTTGTTTCCAAATATTTGATTTATAAAACATTACTTTTAACAATAGCGTTACAATCGCTGTCTGGAATTATAAAACATTTATTATAACAAGCGTTAAGATCACTGTTTAGATTTACAAAACATTTATTGTAAGGACAACATTAAAATCGATGTTTAGAATTATAAAACATTTACTATAACAATAGCGTTACAATCGCTGCTTAAAACATTTATTATAATGATAACGTTATAATCGTTGTTTCCAAGTATTTGGTTCATAAAAATATAACTTGTACTTATTAATTTCTATAAATAAATTAATAAGTAAATAAACGAAATAATTTAATTTGATTCAAATGGAAAGTAAAAGTAACTACTTCCCTAAATTCGATATAATCGAATTCTAATAAATACTTTCTCTCAATAATCTATATCCGATTTATATTCCGAATTTCGGAATTTATCTACCATTCAGGGTAATTCAAAATCCCAAATTTCACTTTTTAATTTACGCTCTCTAAATTCTTACCAAAATCCTTTATACCCATTTTAGTCTACAAAACATTATCCCAATTTATTCTATATTCCAAATGTTGGAATAAAACTCATTGTTTCTTAAAACGATTACCCATTTCCTTTTTTTCATTCAATTTCCAGTCTAGATTCATATTTCAAATCTGAACTTCCTTTAGAGATATTTCATTTGCCAAATTCCTTCAAACAATTATCCACCTAAATCTTGAATATATTTCTTTTATATACAATCAAATCTATTTGAATATTATACTTGTAAACAACATTTCAAATCAAATTTCCATTTGTAATGTCTATTTAGAATTTATTCATAGGAAGACTTACTTTAATTTCATCCATTTATAATCATGCTTATAATTTCCTTTATAATCGCTACATTCCATTTTCCATTACAAATATCGTTTTCAAACCCGATTTCCACTTTTCCAACATGAATTCAAACTTGAATTTTTGTATTACTTTATCTCAAGATAATATTTTTACTAATCTATAAACATCGTTTTATAAACAACTTCTTGTTTTATTTAAACAAGTTTCTATTTTAAGTTTAATCGAAATTTTATTTCTATTTTGGAAATAAAATATATTTTTAAATTCCAATTTCCTTTTCCATATTCGAAAATATTTTACGGTATCTAAAATACCAAGTTCCTAGGGCCAGGGGAAATCAAACACAACATATCCAATCATGGATTATATAACACGTCACATAATATAAAACAGTAATATAAATGTTGAGGAATCCAGTTGGATCCCTCCAACCTGTTTCCCTGCATCCACAAATGTTAATCAACATTAATTTCACATTTCAACCAATAATCGATCAACTATCCTGGTAAACAGAACTAATAATCGATCAACTATCAACCATTTCAACCAAACAATCACCACAGAGTTTAAAAATACTATAATTAAATTTAGAACCCGTTTATATAAAAATATAAACGAGTCAGAGTTAGTGAGTTTACTCACCTTGGTTCGCAATTGGTGGTTCTGCTTTTGTTTTGTTTAAAATAAACCAGTGTTTGATTTTGTCACAAATTTCCAACATCTCGGTCCTCGGTCACGTTAGTCCCTGTAGATTTCGTTGCTACAATTTCACGTGACCTGTTTGGCTCAATTCTGTTTACGAAGTAAAAAGTTATCCTCGGTTTAGTTGGTACAGTTTTAAATTAATTGCTATTTCTGTAATTAGTTAATTAATTAAACTAATTTCCTTATTAAAAACGAATACCATTTTGTTGCTCCTTTCACTCCTCTTCATCCGACCATCTTCTCTACACTGCGACTGCAATTTCACACATGCCGTACTGAAAAGGCGGTGACAGTTTAACTCGCCAATCCTCTCAATCGAATCACATTTGAACCTCCTCCTTGATGCCTCATTAATTAAGTAAACCACCAGTTTAGCCACATTTATACTTTATACCATTCTCCTTTCTTTCCAGTAACAAAACTTGTTATCGGCACCTTAAACCCACTACTGCACCGTTCTATGAAAGCCATCTCCATCAGTTCCCCTTTCGTACACCACACCTTCTTCATTTCAAACAAACTCCACCCTTTCCTTTACTGTGCGTGCACCATCATATACACGCCTCCATCATATACAAAGATACGAGCTCCTGTTTGTATCTTGAATACTTCTATATCCATTTCCATGTGTTTCGTAAATCCTCCTTCAAGTCCTTCACTACATCAGCACCACTATGTCACATCTGCCGCCTCCATCATCATTGAATTAACCTTTGTTTTCTCCAAGTCAAACAATGCGTTAATCCCCAAAGTCCTTCCCACTTTCGAACCTGCTGCCATGTTTTCACCAAACCAGTATCGTTCTTACACCCAACCCCATACTGTTAGCCCATGGTAAACACTTCCTTAAACCATTTCCTATTTCCAATAATCCAAAAGTACCCGTGGTTGATGCTTTTGCCTCCACCGTGTAACTTGACAACCCGCACTGACCCCCATGCTTTACAAAGCTCACCAACAACATACCCTTTAAACACCAAACACCACAAACCCCTTTTCCAATGTTTGGTTCACGGTAAGCTCCGAATCCCTGCTCCAAAAACACAGAACTGATCCCCTCCTTCATTTTAAGCCACGTCCATCACTCCTCTACACTCCAACACACGCAGCGCTGCTCGAGAAAAATGGAGCGAATATATTTTTCCGATCTGTAAATAAAGGATATCCATGTGAAGAGCAAACTTGTAGTAATACACTGGATCAAACGACGTTTAATTTCGTTAAGCACCGATTTTGTTTGATTTATTTTCGGATTTTAAATCCACGAAATTATTGGAAGAAAGAAGAAGAATTAGGAGTGGTTTGTGTTTATACTGTTGAGAGGAAGGGTGTATTAATTAGTTTGGGATACCGCAAAGAAGTGGAAGAGAAACAATAGGGTATGATTTTATAAAAAGAGGAACCGTGGCAGTCACAAAATCAACAGTTTGGAGTACAAGTCACAGAATCAAAACTTGGAGAGCATGGCTGGAGAAGCCTTGGCAGTCACGCTGTTGTGATATGTGCGTTATTTAATTTTAACAGTGTACGCTTGATGAGTATATCAATTCTATTTCACCCTCTGTCTGGTAGATACTACATACAGTAGGATTTTTGGGGTGAAGGAAATAATATTGGTCTACATCTACGTTTGAACACCATGTTCCATGTACCTGACTGAGTGAGAGAGAGAGAGAGAGAAGGAAAGAACTATTATTCTCCGGTATATGTTTAATGAAGTCTAGTGGTATGTCGTTACGTACACCTCTGTTTTCCTATATGCCTCTACCAACAAAAATAAAAATATAATCGTGACACACCATGCTTCACGATTCCAAAAATATAATAATATTGGTAGTTTAACTTATATTATGTAACCCCAAAATATTGATATAGGGTGCAAAATACTCCAAATAAAAAGTTGCATATTTAATTAAATAAAAATTGCAGTAAAATTCTAAAAATTAAATTATCACTACGTCTCAAAGGGCTTGTCCAAATTCAAGACCGATATTTAGTTATATTTAAATAACCGTTATGGCTTATATACGATTCTACACTGACTTTCTGAAAATTTGATTTGGATGTAATCCACAATATATAAGACGAAATCTCGATTTTTCACTTCCATTAGAAAAATATGATCAAATAGATCCGAACGTTTCTTATTTCAAAAAAATCCAACTTATATTGGATCCTATATGTCCAACTGAAGTTTAAATCGTAAATTACGAACTACCGCGACTATTTCGAGCTCGTTTTAAATATAATCATAAATTATACATTTAAATATGTTTTATTAAATAAATTCCTTATATAATTCAAATAAAATATTTAAAACTAATTTAAATATTCAGAATTCAACGGCTAAAAACCCGGGTCGTTACATTCCTTCCCCCTTAAAATAATTTCGTCCTCGAAATTGCTAAGCAATAAAAATGCAAGAACTATTTGTTCTTATCTAAGGAGCGCTGTATAGAGGTATACTTATTTGCCAGGTAGCTTCATGCTTTTAGGCGTAAGGCTGGATGGTCGCCTTGTACCTTAAATGAAGAGGTCCGGGGGACTTATTTTGAGCTCGGTTATAACTCTAACTCCTCATAATCTATTTAGTTGAAATCTTATATTCCATATCTTCATAACCCAGTTCTTACCCGGCCTTCGAATTCTCATACCAATACACGACAATTCATAATTCTTTCCAAATGATCTGTCCACCATTTTTGGACAATCATCATCACATTCTTGTCTTCAATCCATATGCCCTTCTCCATTTCCACACTTATTCCAATTGATTTTAAATCCATTTTCAATCTCATTACTCCACTTGAAATTTTATTAACCAATTCTGGTTTTCTTATTTCAATTACAATTAACAACTCGATTTTAAATTATTAGAAAATTTCTTGAAAATTTTCTAACTTTTTTAAATTTTCAAAAAAAAATCGCCAGCATCTCCTTTGCACGGCTCAATCGGTACAACCACAACTCGCCTTTCTAGGCCTTCTCCAATCCAAAAGAAAATCAAAAAGCCAAGCGGCTTGCCCCATAGGCTCATAAAACCATCAAACCCAAGTAATATTGTAAACATGTACCTTTTTGTCGGGCATAAATTCTACCTCTTGCATTCGCTTTCCTTTAATATCTGCTCAGCATGCACATATCCATTTCCAGTTAGTTTCAAATGAATCCAACTTCCAGTTTCAATGCTCTAACCAACTTCTGATTAGTACACTTCCATTCTATCAATTCAAATTTGATTTCTATTTAAGTCAATTCACTCATTATACTTGAATCCAAACAACATCCAATATATATTCAATTTGCTTATTCATAAGTCGAATTCATATTAATAATTCGAATTTCAACATCTTTATATTTAATTTCATTCAGAATCATTTCTAATCAAATCCAATTTAATTTAACTTAAGTTAAATTTTAATTCATTTGATACATTTTTACCATTTGTATCTATTCAACTTATACAAGTTAAATTTTAATTTCAGAATTCAAATTTTCCGGGTTTTATTTCAAATTAGTTTGAAATCATATATATTTATATATATATTTATAATCAACTAAATTCAAAACATTTGAATTTATAAAACATCTTTTCCTTTTCAAACAATTTTTTTATTCCCAAATTACTATGGTAGCAATCCATCACTCAGAAACTTGAAAATGAATACTGATAATGTCGCGATCCATTATCAGAATAATATTCTCGCCACTGAAGTGATTTCAGTGTTTAATCCCTTTAAAAATCCATTTAAACCATTCTTATTCAAAAATAATTTAAAGTAATGTTATATTACTTTATAATATTTTAGAAAATATTTTCTAAATACCTAGAATTTAAATCCCAAATCTGGTTTGAACTTAACCTTGGTTTATCTCATTTGTATATGTTATCCGTATACAAATTATATCACCATTTCATAATTTGAAAATTTCATTTGATTGTAATAACAGTAAACACATTCATATACTATAACAATTCAGAAATTATTTTTTCATATCAAAATAATTTTTGGGCAAAATTATTTTATTTACCCATTTTAAAACAATACTGCGTCGAATTGTTCTGTTCAAGAGTTTAGAAACACCTATCAATACAGTTGTACATCCTGTATCGACCAGAATTCAAAAACCACTCAACAAACTAGTCAACACAATATGAAACAATTTTTATATCAAATCTACAAATACACGCTTATATATACACTCAAATTCAATCCAGGGTATTACTAACCCTATCTCTATTGAATCACGCCATAGAGCCAAGGTTATAACCCAACCTTCGGCTCTGATACCAAATGTAACGGCCCGAATTTCCGTACTCTTTGAGTCGACTAATAACACCACATGTCCAACCGAAATTGCACAGAAATATGAATCATTATTAGAAAGAAGTTAGAGTATGAGAAATAGAAAGAAAAGTTAGAATAGAAGAAAACGAAGAACACAAATCTTACAGCGGAACGAATAAAATATATTATATAACATAACTTGTAAAACAAATCAATAACTGTATATATACATATCATTATCAGAGCACAACCATTATTCCTGGAACAGTTATAAACACCTATTTCCAGATACAACATAGTACATAGCGGAAACATATGACAGTCTATAGCTAACTGGTGAAGCCTCCTGCTTTTAGCCCTTCCAAGTGAATCTGAAAAATCCCGACTACTTGACTTCCTGTACAAATTTGGGCACCCAAGAGTTTAGGGAAAACAAAACAAATTAAACTCTGGGTCAGTCATGGGACTGGTGTGAGTAAACTCCAACCATTGGTTTAACTTTTAAAAATCATTTCAAAGAAAAGATAATTGTAAGACCAATCCACACATAAACACAGATGTTTTTAACCTTACGATAACCCAAAAAAATTTGATATCAAAATTTGGTGGTATTATTATAGTGTCTAATCAAATAAATAGAATCTAGTGGAACGCTTGCATCTCACGCTCCATATATAATATAAAATTGAAAACCGCAGGGTACTTATTGGAGATTTGATTCCGACTATGACAAGGTATGGAACCACCTCCCGATAGTGTATCTCTAGAGGCGAATACACTAGGTTCAACAAGAACATCTTGCAACCCGGCCCGCACATGACCGACCACTCATTTCGCTTGAGTGTATCGAATGTATATCACCAATGGTTGGGATCAGCAACCGTTTCCCGAATGGGACAGCATCGATAGATTAAATAAGCAATTGGAATTTCTCTAGATAGGTGATTATACATCCTAATGGGAGTGAGCCACATAGCCATGCTGCCTGCCCGATTTTTGTCAATTCCCAATTATGAGGCTTGAGGTTTGAATTATCTTCCAGAACATCTGGCCACCATTCACTTTGAATGCCACATCGTCAGATCCATCAGAAATCACTAATTGATTCCCGCAAAAATACTCAGATCGTTAGGCTAAAGAAGTTTCCCATCTTTGCCACCAACTTCGTACGTTTGAAGGCACCAACGTACGTAATCCCTTTGGAAATACTCTGGCAGACACTCGTCCATACAAGTTGTCCTGTGTTTGGACGAACTAAAGGCACCTTTCTATTAATCCATCTTGGGAAATTTCTACCTAGGGTTAACAGAATAGCCCTTGCATTTTACTCCTTCTTCTATTATCTTCAGCATAAGTTGATTCATAACGCTTATACCAATACGGAGTGGTTTTCAGATGTCAAATTTGATCCCATTCTCTCCATACTGATAACGAAGGTATAAAATAAATCAAAACTTTGATAATCAGTGATTTAACTATCAAAGCAACATCCATACAATCAACAGTCCTATTTCCAATTGGAAATCCTACTGATCAACCATCAACAACATTGGCCCTTTTTTATATTAATTCCTTATTATAGTATCGATTCTAAAATCCATTTTTCAATCTTCCATATCCTTTCAAATCTCAATCTTGATTCTTGTAAGACATTTCCAAAGTCATCATTTCTTTATTCGAGAAGATATCTCTTATTCCAGTTAAAAACATTTCTAAATATTCACGAATCCTTATATTCTATATTTAGAAAATATACCTTATTAAAATTGGAAAATATTTCCATCTTCTATTTCTTGATTCCTCGTTGACTAATTCATTTTCTGTACTAGAAAATATCTCTCATTTTATTTGGGAAAAACATTTCAAAATCCTTTAAATTAACGCGATGTTATGAAACATCATTATTATAACTCAAACCATTAATCATTCATTTACTAACCATATTACTGATCAATCTTCACTATCGAACCATAACCATTTCTCCATCAATCATGAAGTCAATCAAGTTGGGGTATAATTACCACTCAGACCTTAACTGAACAACATTCTCAACTTTGAAATAATCAAAGCTCGCAACTTCAAACAAAACATTACTTACGCGACTTTTGGATTCAATCTAAGAACACACTTCTTTTACGGAAAAACATTGATTATAACGGTAGCGTTATAATCGCTGTTTCCAAATATTTGATTTATAAAACATTACTTTTAACAACATCGTTACAATCGTTGTTTGTAATTATAAAACATTATTATAACAATAGCGTTAAGATTGCTGTTTAGATTTACAAAACATTTATTGTAACAACAGCATTAAAATCGATGTTTAGAATTATAAAACATTTACTATAAGAACAGCGTTATAATCGCTGCTTAAAACATTTATTATAACGATAACGTTATAATCGTTTGTTAGACCAAAAATTGGTTCAAACACCCAAATTAGCTATGATTTCAATGAAATAGAATCAAAAAGCAACAAAGAACACGCGGTTTATAGTGATTCGGCGTTAAAGAGCCTACGTCCACTTTGTTTTCTTTTAATTGATGACTTGGATACAAATACAGCAATGATTCTCACTCTACTTCACAATTACAATGCATAAACTCACTTAAATCTCTCCAAAATAGACTTTAAGAGATGATTTTAATCTGAATATGATTGTAGAATTCAGCTATGAAGGAAGTTAGAACTGAGATTTTTCCAAAAGATCATTTCAAATGCCTCCAGATGGTGTATTTATTGGTGAAAAATCTCTTCGAAGTGGCTCCGGTTCGGAATTGCGTGGCACCTATCCCAAACGAGTCGGGTTCGGAGTCCTCTAGAGGGTGACAGCGCATCGATTTAGTGGGATATCGTGGGAGAAATAGTCATGCTTGGTCCGAGTCTTCAGGGAACGTGTGTAGCAACGATCACAGGCTCAGAGAAAGGGGTTCGGATCGGCTGCCTCCGATCCGATGAGACCACTGGCTATCTTCTGATGTTGCTGACATACTTCTCCGATCTGAACCGATATGGTATCTGCGTCCTTGATCTCTACTTACTTCCTGCGCTATCTTCCTCCAATCCGAACCGGTTGGTGGCTTTCTCACTATTTGCTCTTTGGGGTAGCCTAGTTCACAAAGTAAGCTAACATTTTGCCCCCTCAAAGTACATTCTTATTTAAGATAAAGTGTTCTTCGAAGTAGTTTACGAAACATCCTTTGAATTAGAACCATTGAATGATCGCCTCCATTTACTTGTAGTGTTGTGTCGCTTCATAAAGTCGTGGCTTTTGCTGCTTATATATACCCACAAAGCATATAAATTACTTTCTTCATCTTCAAACAATTTTGAGAGCTCCTTTTAATGTCCAGTGATTCTTTCAGGTGAGCCTTTTCTTTACTTTTCCTCAAATTCACCCTGTGTGACAAATCTGTGTATACGATTCCTTTTGGTTCGGATCTCGATCCGAATGGACTTTCCTCCAGTGGCACACGCGGATGGGCCCTCCAGTATTGCTTCATCATGGACTAAAGGCCAGAGTGCCTTTATGGGCTTGAATCCCGGTCCGAACGGGGTAGAGAAGACTGGGAATACAAGTGGTCACCACAAACTTATATAAATCTTCCTCCCGTCTTCGTCTTCCTCTTCTTCTTTATTTATTCTCGTTCAACAAACTTTGCATCCAAACCCTAGAATTTCAAAAACTCCGAAACCCTCTCATTCTTCCTTAAACTAAATAACTCGGTAGGTGAAAGGCTTTGATTATCCTTGTAATAACTGATTTCAGTTGAGATTTGTGGCCAAATTGGGTGATTCGATCATGGCGTTTGCCTGGTTTCAACGCCTTGGCCTCCTCTCTCCTCGCCGTCGTCGTTGGTGGCTCTGTCACCACCTCGAGGCATTGAGAGGAAGAATTATGGTTCTACAGTATATTTGAGCACATAAATGCTTGGACTTATTTGGGGTTTGTGAAATGGAGTTGGGTTCGGTATTGGTTAAGCGGAGTGGAAAATGAAGGAGATGAAGGAGAGGAACTGGGATCGGTTCGGTTGAAGAAACATTGGAATGAAGGAAAGGGAAAGATGTTTGCAAGACCGGATCGGGTCGGAGCAGAAAAAGGAAAAAAGGAAAAAAAAATTACTTAACCAAATCAGATGGTGTTTACAAGACCGGATCAGGTCGGAGCAGGAAAAGGCAAAAAAAGGGGAAACAAAACCTACGTGATCGGGTCGGATCGGAATAAGAGACAAAGAGAAGGATTATTCAAGATGATCCGATCTGATCCAAAATCCTACATCCGAACCGATCCGGTTCTACTCACTTGGTATGAACATCTGCTTTAGAGTGAAACACGACTTTGCCCCCCGATTCGATCCCAATACACATATCCGAACCGAACCGGAACAGTCTAACTCAATGTCCAAGAATTTTTCCAACTAGCTTAATCAATGCTTGGCATAACCTTCAACTTGATGAACAGTTAGGATAGCGCCTTACGAACATAACAAACATCAAGAACTATTCCGAACCATTATTACTTCTTTGAATCTTCATATCACGCTCTCATGTGTTTATTTTGCATCTTTGTTACACGTAGCACACACTTTAGTTCACATACACACACGGGGGACACGGGGGACACGAGCAACTTTACTCTAATTCTTGCTGTTGTTTCTTCAATAGTCTAGTGATCATGGCCGAGAGACGTTCATCTAGGTTACCAAAGAAGATGGAAGTTACAGAAACTTCTGAGAAAGTTACCATTGATGACATATCTTCTTCTTCAGGCCCTGAATGGGACGATGAGGGCCCAGATTATGAAGTAGGAGCGCATAACAACGAAACGCCTTCCGATAGTGATGTTTATCTGGGCGATGAAGAGGAAGGAGGGATTGGAGATACTCGAGCTCCTGATGAGTTTGAGTCTGCCATTATATTGGAGTCACCCAAAGACTCTGTTGAATCAACGATCGACGACGACAGACTTGTTCTCATATGTTTAAAGCACGTGATACTAAAAAGGAATACCCTGGTGCCATCGAAAACTGACCATCCTCACAATCCCCCAGAAGGATTTATGGCAGTTACCCGATTGATGTGTATGGTTGGGGCTATTCCACCGTTTCCGCCGTTTGTTGTCGACTTTCTAAGACAGATGCGGATTGCCCCCATGCAGTTACATCCCAACTCCTATGCTTACTTATATACTTTATATATAGCATATAGGGAGATTTTAGGCACAGAGCTCACTTTCGATGACGTCCACTTTTTTTATAATTTCAAGCATCGGACTCAAGAGACTCCTTCCATTTCCTATTTCGAATCAATCCCAAAAAGGAAAATTATTTCAGCTTCATTTAGCAGCTAGGCCAGGGATTCTAAGCTAGAATGGTTTTATATCAGGCCACAACCGGGGTGCGCCAGGAGATGGACAAAATCAAGTATGGCATCGATTTTCTAGATCTCAATTTTGAATGTTCATGTCAACACATTAACCTGCTTTCTCTCTTTTGTTTGCAGTTGATAACCCAAAACAAATATCGGGTCAAGTGTACTTTGATCAGATGCATCAGCGATCAAAAATTTCTAACCATTGATGAAGTCCTTAAGGATGAGTACCCCCATCATCACGTGTTATTATCCATTACCCGTAGCATAGGTCATGGGTCGGTTCCATATGTATACATCCCCCCAATGGACATAATTCCTGGAACGGGCAAAGGCTCGAAAAGTCCAACAATACCTCTTCGGACTTCACCTTCTCCATCTTCAACTCAGGACGATGAATAGGCCAACATGGCCGAAAAGCACAGAGAAGGGTACACCGTCCCTGATGATGCTATCACTCCTGAGAAGTCAATGTCTCCCAAAGAACTGCCAATAGATGCTTCTCAAGGAGATGTCCCCACTACCGATGATTCCACATTTCAAGGTTTAGGAGATGTCCCCCTACCTGAAACCATCTACACTTCAGAGGATTTTGGCACAAATCCTTTAGTTTTCACTTCTTCCGAGGAGACCACTCCCGTTAAGGCCAAAGAGCCCACTCGCGCTGACCTGGCTTCGGACTCGGGTTTGTCGGAGGGAACACCACTTAGGATGCACTTAACACAATAGCACCACACTACACAGCACTTCTCATGAGAGTACTGATTCTGAATTCCACTTATATTGTTGCGCAGGTACAATGTCTCGCCCTTACTATGACATCAGGAAAATACGTCGCAGCATGTGCAGACTCCCTTCCGATGTCGAGCATGATCATCGTGAAAGCCGGGGTAGAGCGGATAGAAGGCCTCATGATTCTTATCAGTCGCACACCTCGCGCTCTCGCTCCCCCGTCCGGTCGGATCCAGACTGATATAAAAGCTATCAGAGTCGTCGAGGAGAAGACACATTGCAGCCCAAAGACCGAACTTCTCCTCAAGACAGACACAGTCGGGAAAGGAGCCCGCCGAAAGATACCGACTCACGAGGAAAACATAAGGTTTCTGATAAGCAGCCTAGAAAGGGTGATGCAACCATCGTGCCCACTAAACATAAGGATACTGAGCTAACATACTGCGAACCTCCACCACTGGATGCTGAATCTAAAGTTAAGCAGGCATATCTGGAGAAGCAGTTCCCCGACCACTATTTTGAAAATATGACTTTCTTACCTGCTCTCGAGCCTATTTCCTCAAAGTGGGCAGATGAGGCCAAAGCGAAGATTGACGTAGTCGAGAAACAATATTCAGAGATGTTCAAGTATTCATGTAACCTCTCCAGAATCATTCTAACTTTAATTACAGATGTCAATTCGATGAAAAAGACTGCAGATGCCGACGCAAAAGCCTTGAAAAATTTGGAGAAGGACCTCGAGGACACACAGGCCCAACTTGTCACCGCTCAACGAGACGCTACCAACTTTAAACAGCAATTTGAAGAGTTACAGAAGCGTTATCATGACTTGCTAGAATCTCATAGTTAAGAGCGCTTGGAGTTGAAGAAACAAGCAGAAGATGCTAAGTCGGATAATGCCAAAATGCAACAAGCTTACAATACTCTTGAGCGAGAAAAAGCCGAGTTAGCGAGAAAAAATGCTGAATTGGAGAAGAGAAACGCTGACTTGGAATCCAAGTTGATGGAGGCCGAGAATAGGGCTGCCCTAGCGGAAGGTAATGTGGAAAATGTTATTAAGTCCACTGAAGAGACCCGTAAACAGCTGTCAGAGGCTCAGGAAGAAGTGCACGGTTTTGGCGAACTACTAATTGAATTCTTCGCGCATATAATTCGTCGCCGAAACATCTCTTGGATTGAAGATTATCCGACTACCTTGGTTCATGTATGGAGTCAAATTATCGAATGGGAGAAAGAGGAGCTTAAGGTAGACTCCATCGACGAAGATAAGCTTATGGAAAAGTATCTAAGAGATGATGAGCCGGCACGTCTGGCCGAGGGGCGTCGCCCATCGCCGCTGCTATGGAGGAGGAGAAGCAGATGTCCAAACAAAAGAATATCCCTGAGGTTGGTTCTTCTTCTACTACTGCTGAAACTTCTGAAGTCGAGTGATATGACCCCGAAAACCCAGGGATCACTCAGGCATCTCTTTTATCTCCCATACCCAAGTCAGCGTCGAAGACGGTTCCAGCTGAGAAATCATCGGAAGGTATTTCTACCTTTTCACCTCAATTCGTCAAGGCCGTCTCCACTTTTCACCACATAATTGGGTAACCGACAGAGGATCCTTTATTTTCTCCTGAGTTGATAATTTTTGCTTCTCATTCTGTAAGTGTTGAACCGACCGAGAAGACTGGCGGGCCTCAGGGAACCACCACCGGAGCAAAATCCATGGAAAAGGCTCAAGGAGAAAAGGGTAAGGCTGCCACTGTAGAGTCAGGAGGGGGAGCTGAACTGTCTAAGGCCGATGCTTCTCATGATGACGAGATGATAGATGCCTTGAAAGACGATGGCGGTAGTGAGGGGCATGAGGAAGACCCTGATGTGGCTATAATTGGGGATTCAAAAAGCGGCGATGACATTACTTTAGCTGAAATGAAAGACGAACAAGACAAACGTATGCAGCTAAAAGTTGAAGACCTGAACCCTGAAAGCCTTAAGCCTCTTGCAGTGGTGGATCCTAGATCAAGTGTAACGTCCCGCACTTTTATCGGTTCGTATTTGAATATTTAAATCAGTTTAAATATCGAATTCGTAATATAAGTGGATTTATATATATTAATTAAAACGAAGTTGAGCGTATAAAAATATATATTAAATATAATCGAGCTCATAACGACGCTACAATTCGTAATTTAACGTTTTGAAATTCAACTGAGTATACAGGACCCGTTATTAGTTGGATTTATTCGAAACAAGAAGCATTGGAATCTGTTGAACAGTATCTTTCTAGCAGAAGTGAAAAATCAAGATTTCGCATTATAGATTGCGAGATATATCCAAATCAAATATTCAAAAAGTCGCTGTAGAATCGTTTATCGACCGTAACGGGTTATTCGATATAACTAGACATCGGTTTCGAATTTAGACAAGGTTCTTTTGAGGCGTAGTGATAATTTAATTTTTAGAATTTTACTGTAATTTTTAATTAATTAAATACGCAACTTTTATTTTGGACTATTGTGCACCCTATATCAATGTTTTGGGGTTTCAAAATATGAGTCAACCTACCGATATTATTATACTTTTGGGATCGTGACACCTCGTTGGACATGACCGTAATTTTCTTTTTGTCGTTAACGGTCCATAAACGAACGGGAATTTACGAAATAGGTACCCTTAGAAAATATCTAATATAAGATAACAAGCTTGGTACAAGCTGTACCACATATGCATTAATATACAACTCAGTAAATAGCTTATCCTTAGGATGTTATGACGTACACAAATATCATAGAAAATATATAAACATGAAATCATTGCAAAAAAAAAAATGAAACTGATATTACGTACAACTTAACAAAATTTTATGTAATACCCTAAAACGAAACCAACTGCACATAAATTGTCAAATTGAACGTCAGCTTGTGCCTACTGTTTCATGCCCATGCTAAACATGTATTGAAGTCCCATTAAGAATCAAATGAGGATACATAAGAGTACCACAACACCATGCCTTTATCAATACAGCCTACCCTAATCTTCCGTCCCCTATTACTTCATATCGAAGGAAAAATCTGCTATGAAATTTCAAATCTAAAGCCTACTGCCTACCCTAATCTGAAGCAAGAAATTTCAGGAACTGCTACCCTAATGTTCCGTCCGCTATGACTTCTCTAATCACAACATTTAAAGCAACAAAACCTATGGCGAGCAAATCAAACGGCTGTGAAATGAAAACTCAAACGCAGAAACACAAACTATATTGTAGGGTGTACACACTACACCTCTATTCCTTGGCCATGAAGCCATCGTCTGCTATAAATACATACGAAGAGGTTTCATTTTTCCAATAAGCAAAAAGCAAGGCTTCAAACTAAAATTATTCATATAAAACCAAAATATATATTATAAAACAAAGTTCGATCTCCTGCAAGTGGACGTGGGAATTGGCTTGCTGTGTGGTAGGGGAATGCATACACGGGCGTTGATGGGTGACAACGAGCGTTAGGAGTTGTCGCCAGTTTTTTGCTCAAGCATGAACGATGTCATGATTCAAATCCGAGAGTTCGAGCGCGTGTGAAGATGAGTTTGCAAAGAAAGGAGAAGAAAACAACTATACAAGAAGCAAAAGGTGGTATTATAAGTTGAAGTGCAGACTTGTTTGCAAAGAAGGAAAAAGGGAAGTAGGTCCGAAATCAGTGAGTAACCAGAAAGTCTCTTTGCATCACAAATCAATAAGTTAGTTGTACCGTGTTTAAGTATGCTATATCGTGTATGTGCGTGAGTAAAGGAGTTCAGGGTTCGGCTATGACATTTCATCTTATACAGACGCAGTTTTCTTATATGGAGAAGGAAGCACTATTCACGGAAGTGGATAAAACAGAAGCTAACGGTGGTTATCGAGGAAAGCTGATCAGGTGCATGGCGCATGGAGGTTAAGGTGAACTTTTTGTGAAGGGACACATGCAGGTGAGTTCAACGCATGAAACAATGGGACGAGTGGGGTCTTTAAGTTGTTAAGGCGGATTTGTGCGTGAACCACGTGGTGATTATTGGGTGAAGCAGGTGGTAAAAATAGAAGTTGAATAGATGGAGAGTTGTGTACATATTTTCGAAATGGTGGAAAACGAAAATACTGGAGACATCGCTTTGGGAGGATGAAGACACTGTAATGGTGCATGCGGTGGTTTCAAATTATAGAACAAAGGAAGCAGTAGCATTATATTGTGTATTTATACAAACTAGGCAAAGTATGGTACGACAGTTTATACTGTCTGAAAAGGGAAATAAGGCTGAGCTTCGACAAGAGAGGAGCATAGACGTGAACGGAGCGGGCAATGTTAGTGGAGTAAGAACCAGAAGTAGAAGATGGATTTCATTTGAGCAAAGCTTGGTGAACTGTCGCGAGGTGAAGGAAACGAGGAGTGGAGCAAAGCATGGCAGAGCACGGTCGGCGTAAACATGGAAGGATGGAAACAGCGGGGAGTCAGAGCAGGTGATGAATGAACAGTAAGATCGCTATGATGTCATGGATGGAGTGCGGTCGAGTCTGATCACCGGAGTCGGATGGAAGGCTGTCGATCAGCTAATCATGGCAGTAGGCCAGAAAAAAAGATGCAAGTTTTCGAAAATGTACACAGTAGCTTGTGCAGTGATGTTTATTGGAGCAGCTATACGTATGGTATGGCAGGAGAAGAGTGGAAACGAGGGACAGTTTCAATAGTACTGTTTGAGGAAGAAAATGCGTACAACAAGGAAGCGGGTTAGCTAATGCCGAATAAGCCGACGCGAATAAAATGGCTACGCACCGGAACCCTTTTGGAGTTTATTTGAAGCTCGCTTCAATTTATGCCGAAATCAAGCGCCTGGTATAATCGATACGCAAATCGTTATTTAATGGTTAACGCGCAAAGGTGAGTAAATTCACCAACTCTGATCTATTTAAAAATATTATAATTATATTTTAAATAGTGGTTGAATGTTGTGTGATGGTCGTTTAGGTAAATTACAGTTAAATTGGTTGAAATAGATATATATCATTGCATATATACACATCATTGGTTGGATACTGATTTGACTAACATCTGTGGATGCGGAAACCGGTTGGAGGAACCCAACCTGATTCCTCAATATTTATATGTATCGTTTGTTTTATATATGCACAGTTTGAACCCGAATGACATTTAAACCCTGTGTGATATTGATATTGAATGGAAATTCAACAATGATTTTGATTTAATCAATAGACGGTATCGATTAAGAAAATGGCAGCAGACGACCGTAAATTCATCTTTTTGTTAAGATGTTGAATTGTCATTAGACGAATCAATGAAGTTAAATTTATAAAAATTATATTTTTATAATTGAGGCAAAGTTTTAAAATTATAATAGAAGTTATATTATAAATTAACACTTTGTAGTTACTTTTACAAAGTGAATATGAACAATTGTTTTAGACATTCTATATAAGGTTATAAGGATATAAAAGTTGTAAATTATCCTATGAGCAAATATTTTTGGATAATAAAGAAATAAATTGTTGTACTTCAGCAATGAATAATTATTTTTTTAAAGAAATTGTTTCTTAAATTGATTTCATTTAAGATCGCATGGAGTTGTAATGGGACGTTACTTGAATTAAGTATAACAATTCAAGTAAAACGACTAAAGATAGAACGTAAACGCGTTTTGGTAAAGAAGTTATAAATGGAATTTTGTAAAGATTTTTGTAACGGAAAGAGACATCAAGATTTTTGTAACAGAAAGAGATGTCAAGATTTTTGTAACGGAAAGAGATGTCGAGATTAGTTATAAAGGGGAATATTACAGCGTATGATAAGTTTTAAAACTATAACGATAGATTAGCGCTGTTGACCAAACTTAAGCGTGATTGTATGATGTTAGTTATACATTAGAATGGATGTTGTTTTTACTTCGATAGTTAAATAACCGACTATCGAAGTGTTTTGACCATCGTTGTCAATACGGAGAGACCGGTTGGATTTAATATCCGAAAACCACTCCGTATAGGCATAGACGTTGTGAATTAAATTATACTGACGATAATCGAAGACAGAGTAAAATGCAAGAGCTGTTATGTTTGTCCAGTCCCAGGACAACTTGTATGGACGAATGTCTGATAGAGTATTCCTAACGGTCACATAAGACGATCTTTTCAAGGTATTATGTCTGGTGGCGGAGAAATTCGTTTCTCTTAGCTTTTATACCCGTAATATTTTTGGGAAGATCAACTAGTGATTTGACGGGTTTGACGATGTGGCATTCAAAGTGTATGGTGGCCAGATGTTCTAAAAGATAGACGTAGCCTCAAGCTTCACAACCGGGAAATGACAAAAATCGGGTAGGCAACATGGCTATGTGGGTCGCTCCCATTAGGGTGTATAATCACCTATCTAGAGAAATTCCTTTTACTTCTTTAATCTATTTCGATGCTGTCCCTTTTCGGGAAACGGTGGTTTGAGTCCAACCGTTGGTGATATACATTCGATACACTCAAGCGAAATGAGTGGTCGGTCATGTGTGGGCCAGGTTGCAAGACGTTCTTGTTGAATCCAGTGTATTCGCCTCTAGAGATACACTATCGACAGGTGGTCCCATGCCTTGTCATAGTTGGAATCAAATCTCCAATAAGCGCCCCGCGGTTTTTGATTTTATACTATGTATGTAGAGCGTGAGATGCAAGCGTTCTGCTATTTGGTTATTTATTTGATTAGACATTATTATAATATCACTGGATTTTGATATAAAATATTTTGGGTTATAGTAAGGTAAAAACCGTCCATGTTTATGTGTGGGCTTGTCTTACTACTATCCTTTGATTTCAAAAGGATTTTCAAAGTTAAACTGTATGGTTGGAATTTACTCACACCAGTCCCATGACTGATCCAGAGTTTATTTTGCTTGTTTTCCCTAAACTCTTGGGCGCCCAAATTTGTACGGGCAGTCAAGTGTTTTAGGATTTTACAGATTCACTTGGAGGAGCTAAAGGCAGAAGGCTTCACCGTTAGTATTTAGAGATTATTTCCGCTGTGATATGATGTATTGTACTATGATAATGGCACGAATATACAAAACAGATTTGTATTTCAAAGTTATGTTATATAATATATTTTATTCATTCCGCTGTGAGATTCGTGTTTACTCTGATTATGTTCAGCTGTGTTCTTCTTCTATTCTATTAGTTCTATCTTTTCTTTCTCATCCTCTTATTTCTTTCTATTAATGATCCGGTATTTCCGTGCAATTTGGGTCGGACTTGTATGGTATTTGGTCGAATCAAAGGGCTCGAATTTTTGGGTCGTTACAGTTCCTCTTCTTCTTCTATTCTAAGTTTCTATCTTATCTTTCCTCATCCTCAAATTTCTTTCATTAACCATTCGGTATTATCGACTCTTGATGTTCGATATGTGTTGTATATCGGATAATCAAGGTCGCCTTTTTCCGGGTCGTTACATCAGGGTTAGTCATTAAGCTTTCAACTAGGTCTATTACAGAAGAGCTTGCTAAAAAGTCTTCTCTTGATTCCAGTGTTCTGACTCCTGGGTAAAAATCAACCGATTCTAGCACTTCGGTTGCAGGGGAAAAAAACCAAAGCGCATTCTGACTGATGCTGAAAAAGAGGCTAAGGATGCTTAGAAGGCTGCCAAAAAATCCAAGTCAGCTCCAAAGCCCAAATGATGAAGTGCTTTTTTTATTTTGGCATTTAATTGGTTCGCAATTGTCGCAGCGAGTGCGGCCCTCGCATCTTCTTTTTTGCCTGTTTTCCTTGTACAAACTCACACGTTTGTAAATATGTATGCACATATATGTCCCCAGTTAATCTTGGATAACCAAGCCAGAATCATTCAAGATTGATTAAATGAAGAAAAAAAGATCCAATTGCCCCCGATTCTCTGATGGGGCCATATTCCTTTTGTCATTAATGCCTATTCTTTCTAGCATCTTTATACTCTCCTGTCTCATAACCAGGTTAGAGTTTTCGTTGAGGCGGTCTCTCATCTGGGTGCACCTTCACGCCTCAGAGGACGTCGTCTTCCCGTCCTTTATACTCTCTCTCGATTCTTGAGAGTTAGAGTAAAGAATGTCGTCTTCCCATTCTTCTGTGTTTTATCACACAAACAGTCATTTTATTTGCTCCCGCACATAAGTCATCTTCGACTTTCCAAATTTAGTTTAACATTTCGTGTTTCACAGTTATGATAGAATAATCGTCGAAGATATAAATAATGCAGGAAAGTAAATGACACACGATATTTTTATAGTGGTTCAGCTAAGTCGTAGCCGACATCCACTTTATAATCCTTTGTTCACATAAACAGACTTTTTAAGGCAAGTCGTTCCTTTTTACATAGCTTATGAAAACAAAAGAGATGACATTTCATATTTAGCTCAAATATCGTCGTAGGTGCTGAGCGTTCCAGGCTCTGGGAATCTCCTCACCGTCCACGGTCGTTAGCTTGAGTGCTCCTGTATCAAGCTTCCGTTGGACGGTGTATGGCCCTTCCTATTTTGGACCCAATTGGGTTGAAGGTGGGAAAACTCGTTTCAGTACTAGGTCACCTGGTTCAAAGGTTTTGAGGCGAACCTTCCGGTCATAATAACGTGCTACTTGATGTCGATGTCTCGAGGCACACATGTCAGCTTCATCTCTTTTTTCTTCAATCATATCAAGAGATTCTAGGAGGAGTGCTTTATTTGTCATCGGGTCATAGTATGCAACTCGATGAGAAGGGACTTCCAATTCTACCGGAATCACTGCTTCTGACCCAAAGGAAAGTGAATAGGGAGTATGGCCGGTAGCCGTCTTAAAGGTCGTCCTATAGGCCCATAAAGCTAATGGCAACTCATCTACCTATCTAGCTTTGGCCTGATCCAACCGCTTCTTTAGAATTGATTTAATGACTTTATTTACGGCTTCGACCTGGCCATTTGACTGCGGGTGAGCTACTACAGTATATCGTATATCAATTTTATATTTCTGGCAGAAGTTTTTGAACTCGATGTCGTCAAATTGCGTCCCATTATCGGTTATGATGGTCTTCGGAATCCCAAATCGACAAATAATGTTTGTGACCACAAAACTGATTACCTTCCTCACCGTGATGGTTGTTAGAGGCTCAGATTCCACCCATTTTGTGAAGTAGTCCACGACAACAATAGCGTACTTAGCTCCTCTTCTGGCAATAGATAACACTCCAATAATGTCAATTCCCCACATGGAATACGACCACGGACTTACCATCGACTTGAGCTGGGTCAAAGGTGCTCTGGGAACTTTGGCATATCTTTGACATCTATCGCAGCGTCGTGAATAATCAGCCGCGTCTTTATTCACAGTAGGCCAGATATATTCGAACCGTAACACTTTCTTTGCTAGGGTTTGGCCCCCAGTGTGATCTCCACACTCACCTTCATGCACCTCTTGCAGTACATGTTTGATGTCGTCGTGTGCGATACACTGTAATAGGGGCATTGAAAACCCTTGTCGATAAAGGACGTCGTCCTGTAAAACGTATCTTACTGCCTTGCATCTTACAGCTCGTCTTTCGCTCTTTTTCAACGGGAGGGTTCAATTCTTGAGAAAATTCTTAATTGATGTCATCCAGGATTCTCTTTCTGGTTCAACTTCCAAGACTAGCTCTGCCTCCATTAGGTCGAAACTCGGTGATTCCAACACCTCTATCGGAACCATTTCGGTTTCTTTAGGATTATCAGAACTTGCTAGTTTTGCCAGTCGATCTGCTTTCTGATGTTCCGCTCTTGGTATGTGTGTTATGCTATAATGCTCCAAACCTTCCAATAACTCATTTACCTTTTTGAGATAAGTGATAAGTCGAGGTCCTTTAGCAGCAAATTCTTCCCGAACTTGACATACAACTATCTTGGAGTCGCAATATATATCTAGTGTCTTCACTCCCAAATCTTTGACGAGTTTCAACCCGGCAATCAGGGCTTCATACTCAGAATCGTTGTTAGTAGCAGCGAACTCTAACCGTAATGCATAGTAGATAGATCGTCCTTCAGGAGTTATCAAAACAACTCCGGCGCCGGACTTTCTATCATTCTTGGCCCCGTCGGTGTATAATTTCCACGGGACTAAGCTCTAACTCTCGATCCAAAGCAACTACCTTATCACCCACCGTTTCCTCTTCAAGAATTGTAAATTCAGCTATAAAGTCAGCCAATGCCTGCCCCCTTATTGATCTTCGTGGCTGAAAGTTCAAATCAAACTGACTTAGCTCGATATTCCATTTAATTAACCGCCCCGATGCTTCGGGTTTCTGCAACACTTGTCTCAAAGGTTGATCGGTATATACAACTATCGGGTATGCCTGAAAATAATGGCGAAGTTTGTGGGAAGCAATCAGGAGGCTATAAGCAAACTTCTCTATCTTCGGATAGTTACGCTCTGCAGCAGTTAATTTTTTGCTTACGTAATACACAGGTTTCTGGACTTTATCCTCTTCACGTACTAGTACTGCACTGACGGCGTGAGATGATACCGCCAAGTAGACGAACAAATCCTCATGTTCCACAGGCTTTGATAATATTTGAGGCTTTTCTAAGAAGTCTAACAGATTCTGGAACGCCTCCACACAGTCGAGAGTCCACTCAAAATTTCGCTTTCCCCATTTTATGAGATCGAAGAAAGGTACACACTTGTTTGTTGCTTTGGAGATGAACCTGCCCAGTGCTGCAACCTTCCCAGCTAAGCTTTGAACATCCCTAATCTTTCGCGGCTCCTCTATATTCCGGATTGCTGCTATTTGGTCCGGATTAATTTCAATTCCTCTGGAACTCACGATAAAGCCAAGGAACTTGCCTGATGTCATGCCAAAAGAACACTTCAAGGGGTTCAATTTCATCTCATACCTTCGTAGTATGCCAAACATTTCTGCTAAGTCCTTCGTACGATCGGGAGATTGCTTGGATTTCACGAGCATATCATCTACGTAAACTTCCATGGTTTTCCCGATTTGATTGTAAAACATGCGGTTGACTAGGCGCTGATACGTGGCTCCCGCATTTTTAACCCAAATGGCATTACCACGTAACAATACAACCCCAATTCTGTGATAAAGCTTGTATGCTCCTGATCTGGTATGTGCATGGGAATTTGATTGTACCCGGAATAGGCGTCCATAAAGGATAAGAGTTCATGCCCGGCCGTCGAATCTACTAGTTGATCAATTCTGGGAAGAGGAAAGCTATCCTTCGAGCAAGCCTTGTTCAAATCAGAAAAGTCAATACACGTTCTCCACTTCCCGTTTGACTTTTTGACCAGGACAGGATTCGATTTCCAGTCGGGATATTTTGAATCCTTAATGAATCCATTACCTTTTATCTTCTCTACTTCTTCTTTCAAAATTGTTGACTGCTCTAGGCCCAACATCCGTATCTTCTGCTTGACTGGTGGGTGCTTTGGATTAATACACAAAGAGTGGCTCATGATGGCAGGAAAAATCCCACGCATGTCAGCGTGAGTCCAGGCAAACACATCCAGGTTTGCCTTTAAGAAATCAGCCAATTCCCTCGCTCTAACTGGATCCAGTTGCGAGCCGATCTTTAGTACTTTTGTTGGATTCATTTCATCAATAAGTATATCGATTGTTATTTCGTTGGGAGTTGCCTTCATGTCCCCGGGTTCTCTCTCCTCTCTGGGATCTATGTCCTCTCGAGCACGTCTGAGGGCGACTCTCTTTGGCAGGACCCCTTAATTGCTATGCCGAGGCCTCCTTTGGAGGGGTGGAATCATCCTTAGCATCTATATTCAACCCTTTCATTAACATCTTTAATTCTATCACGTAACAAGCTCGTCCCGTAACTTAGTCGCCCCTCATCGTCCCAAATCCTGAGTCAGTCGGGAATTTAAGCAGCAAGCACCAAGGTGCAATACATGCCCTAAATTCGGCAAGGGCTGCCCGGCCTAGAAAGGAATTGTAAGGCGACTCCACATCCAAAACTACAAATGGCAGGATCCTTACTCTCTGGCGATCTCCCTGCCCTAGTGTGACTGGTAATTCCACAAAACCCATCGGAGCTGTAGATGCTCTGTTAAAGCCACGTATCCATCCTTCACATGGCTTTAAGTCTTTTGCTTCGAGCCTCATTTGTTCGAAAGCTTTTTTGAAGATGATATTGACTGAGCTCCCGTTGTCTACTAACACCTTATGGACTAAAGCATGGCCAATTGTCGTGGTAATCACTAATGGATCGTCGGTTGGAGATTGAACTCCAGAATCATCTCTATTGCGGAATACGACATCATCTGACATCGTTTTTTGTTGTTTTATTGGAGTGACATCTTCAAGGCTACTGCATTCTCCTACTTCAAAATGCTTGGCGGCGTTGACGTACTGGTCCATTGCTTTAAAACTACGACCAACTAAGTGAGGTTCGCCTATAATAGCATTAATGCCGATCCTCTTACCTTTTTGCTGAGCTGTGGGTTTTGAAGCAGGCTGGTCTTGGTTTGGGGCTTGTCTCCCTTGCCCCCTGTCCCTTGGGGCGACCTTGTACTCATCCAACTTCCCTTCTCACAGCAATTTTTCAATGTTATCTCTCAAATGACGGCACTCGTTGGTGGAATGACCGTGGGTACCATGAAACAAGCAAAACTTCCTTGTTGCAATTTCTTTCTCAGTAGAATCTCTGGGTGGTGGTTTTTTGTACTGCAATATGCTGTATGTATCTAAATAAATGTTCTCCAACATATCATTTAACGGCGTGTAATTTTCAAAAGTCTGGAATCTGGGTCTTTTATTAGAGCTATTCCCTCGGTTTCTGTTCCTTCTATTGCGTTCCCATTTCTGTTGCTATTACCACCACTATGGTTGCCAACATTTACTTCCACCTTCCCTGAACTGTCGCCAGATGTTTCACAGCAACATTACTCTGGACACCTTCCTTCGAGGCCCCTTCGGACTTTCTCTTCCGATTTGCCTTAGCTTCTTCTCACCTTAAGCGGACATTAGCCTTTTCATAGAACAATTCTCTTGTGGGAGGTGGTTTTCCAGCCAAGTAATCCCCGAACTCCGTGTCAGGATCTACCCCTTCTATCAAGGCCATCAGGATAGTGGGCTCATGGGGATCACTAACTTCGGTAACGGCCAGGTTGAAGCGATCCAAATATGACTTCAAAGATTCTCCTGGGGCCTGTTTAATCCGTGACAATTCTATAATGGTCTTGGACTTTTGGGGATGGAGTCGAAACTGATTCATGAAACGCTCACTCAATTCTGTGAAATTTGATACCGACCGAGGAGGGAGTCGGTGAACCACATTAAGGCTACGTCTTCAAGATAGATTGGAAAAGCCTTACATTTTACGTCATCCGGAGCTGCTGCCGCATTCATGAACCATGCATATCTCATCAGATGCTGCCCTGGGTCTGTTCTTCCTGAATATCGATCCATCTGAGGCAAGTTGAATCGCCGGGGGAACTGAAAATTCAAGATGTCATCTGTGAAGGGGGTATGACTTCGTTCAATGCCCCAATCTTCATTAGTATATTGCCGGCTTTCGGACATGATCTTGCACACCATTGCCCATACATCGGCGTTTGTTAATGTCTGCACAGGCTCTCTTGATCTGATGTTCGGATTACCCCTGGGTTCCTGATCAGGGGATATCCTCCTGTTTCTAGCGGCAACTGCTCTACGTTGCTCTTGTTTTCCCTGTCGATCTCAGGAGGTAGAGGTTGGAGAAGCTGTTGCTGCGTGGGGTTTGTAATATTAGGATCCCTGGGTAAGACGTGGGTTCCGCGCATAGGTAGCAACATAGGCTGTTGTAGGCTCGGGTCATCAGGGCCCAATGCACGAGCAGCGTCTTCTCGGGATCCCAAAGATCCAAAAGTCAATTGATCAAGGTTATGAGGTCATTCAAGCGGCCTCCTCACGTGAGGGCGTTCCTCCTCCGAAGAAGACGAATCATCTGTAGTAGGACGGCGTGTTGGGGAAGGAGACTTCTGCCTTTGGAGCTCCTGTAGTTCTCTACCCATAGTGATCATGTTTTCCTACATGCGAAGGTTGTCACGCCTTTGGGCTTTCAATGCTTCTTTAGTGCTTTGAAGCATGTCAAGAAAACGTGAAAAGTCTCCCTGAGTAATGGGTGCAGATGGATCAGGCTGAACATTAGTCATCGTGACTGGAATCGGAGCGTTGGAGAGAGCTCGAGTAAAAGTTCCAGCTTCATTCTGGTTCGGAACGGATCGGTTCATAGCGGCCTGGTCTGGGCGGTTCGGATGGAGAGAGTGGGTGTCGCCCTCGATCTCATTAGGCCAGATCGGATCGGTGCCTTCCACCCGGTTCAGATCGGCGCCTCACATCCGGTTTGGATCCTCCTGATCGGAGCGGTCTGCTCCAAAGCTTTGACCGTGTGACCTTGTTAACACAATGGCTTGCTGATCTTCTCTAGCATCATTTCCCCTAGCACCTTGCACTTCTTTTCCTTTGGTCTTAGCCATAATACTCGATTCTTCAACGGTTAGTCAACAAGTACTGAAAGATGACAGAGACAAGGGATTAACTTCTTTGAACTTGAAAGTCCAAGTAGTAGAATGATAACCCCAAGAAGGCTGAGAATTTGAAGGTTCTCAGTGAAAGTACCAAAATGTTAGACCAAAAATTGGTTCTAACACCCAAATTAGCTATGATTTCAATGAAATAGAATCAAAAAGCAACAAAGAACACGCGATTTATAGTGGTTCGGCGTTAAAGAGCCTACGTCCACTTTGTTTTCTTTTAATTGATGACTTGGATACAAATACAGCAATGATTCTCACTCTACTTCACAATTACAATGCATAAACTCACTTAAATCTCTCCAAAATAGACTTTAAGAGATGATTTTAATCTGAATATGATTGTAGAATTCGGCTACGAAGGAAGTTAGAACTGAGAATTTGCCAAAAGATCCTTTCAAATGCCTCCAGTTGGTGTATTTATAGGTGAAAAATCTCTTCGAAGTGGCTCCGGTTTGGAATTGCGTGGCACCCATCCCGAACGAGTCGGGTTCGGAGGCCTCCAAATGGTGACAATGCATCGATTTAGTGGGAGATCGTGGGAGAAATAGTCATGCTTGGTCCGAGTCTTCAGGGAATGTGTGTAGCAATGGTCACAGGCTCAGAGAAAGGGGTTCGGATCGGCTGCCTCCGATCCGATGAGACCACTGGCTGTCTTCTGATGTTGCTGACATACTTCTCCGATCCGAACCGATATGGTATCTGCGTCCTTGATCTCTACTAACTTCCTGCGCTATCTTCCTCCGATCCAAACCGGTTGGTGGCTTTCTCACTATTTACACTTTAGGGTAGCCTAGTTCACAAAGTAGGCTAACATCGTTGTTTCCAAGTATTTGGTTTATAAAAATATAACTTGTACTTTTTAATTTCAATAATTTATAAAAATATAACTCGTACTTATTAATTTCAATAAATAAATTAATAAGTAAATAAATAAAGAAATAATTAAATTTGATTCAAACGAAAAGTAAAAGGAACTACTTCCCTAAATTCGATATAATCGAATTCCAATAAATACTTTCTTTCAATAATCTATATTCGATTTATATTCCGAATTTCGGAATTTATCTATCATTTAGGGTAATTCAAAATCCCAAATTTCACTTTTGAATTTACGCTCTCTATATTCTTACCAAAATCCTTTATACCCATTTCAGTCC
Organism: Allium sativum; assembly: GCA_030737875.1. Lineage (NCBI taxonomy): Eukaryota > Viridiplantae > Streptophyta > Magnoliopsida > Asparagales > Amaryllidaceae > Allium > Allium sativum. The sequence goes on from CM060920.1 coordinate 436,812,049, forward strand.
GCAAAACATTATCCCAATTTATTCTATATTCCAAATGTTGGAATAAAACTCATCGTTTCTTAAAACGATTACCCATTTCCTTTTTTCATTCAATTTCCAGTCTAGATTCATATTTCAAATCTGAACTTCCTTTAGAGATATTTCATTTGCCAAATTCCTTCAAACAATTATTCACTTAAATCTTGAATATATTTCTTTTATATACAATCAAATCTATTTGAATATTATACTTGTAAACAACATTTCAAATCAAATTTCCATTTGTAACGTCTATTTAGAATTTATTCATAAGAAGACTTACTTTAATTTCATCCATTTATAATCATGCTTATAATTTCCTTTATAATCGCTACATTCCATTTTCCATTACAAATATTGTTTTCAAACCCGATTTCCACTTTTCCAATATGAATTCAAACTTAAATTTTTATTTTACTTTATTTCAAGATAATATTTTTACTAATCTATAAACATCATTTTATAAACAACTTCTTGTTTTATTTAAACAAGTTTATATTTTAAGTTTATTGGAAATTTTATTCCTATTTTGGAAATAAATTCTATTTTTAAATTCCAATTTCCTTTTCCACATTCGAAAATATTTTACGGTATCTAAAATACAAAGTTTCTAGGGCCAGGGTAAATCAAACACAACATATCCAATCATGGATTATAAAACACATCACATAATATAAAACAGTAATATAGATGTTGAGGAATCCAGTTGGATCCCTCCAACCTGTTTCCCTGCGTCCACAGATGTTAATCAACATTAATTTCACATAAATATGAAATATCCTGGTAAACAAAACTAATAATCGATCAACTATCAACCATTCCAACCAAACAATCATCACACAGTATAAAATTACTATAATTAAATTTAGAACCCGTTTATATAAAAATATAAATGAGTCAGAGTTAGTGAGTTTACTCACCTTGGTTCGCAGTTGACGGTTCTGCTTTTGTTTTGTTTAAAATGAAACCAGTGTTTTTGTCACAAAATTCCAACATCTCGGTCCTCGGTCACGTTAGTCCCTGTAGATTTCATTGCTACAATTCCACGTGACCTGTTTTACTCAATTCGGTTTACAAAGTAAAAAGTTATCCCCGGTTTAGTTGGTACAGTTTTAAATTAACTACTAGTTCTGTAATTAGTTAATTAATTAAACTAATTTCCTTACTAAAAACTAATACAATTTTATTGCTCCTTTGACTCCTCTTCATCCGATCATCTTCTCTGCGAATGCAATTTCACACAAGTTGTACTGAAAAGGCAACGACAGTTTAACTCGCCAATCCTCTCAATAGAATCACATTTGAACCTCCTCCTTGATGCCTCATTAATTAAGTAAACCACCAATTTAGCCATATTTATACTTTATACCATTCTCCCTTCTTTCCAGTAACAAAACTTGCTATCGGCACCTTAAACCCACTACTGCATCATTCTATGAAAGCCATCTCCATCAGTTTCCCTTTCGTACACCACACCTTCTTCATTTCAAACAAACTCCACCCTTTCCTTTACTGTGCGTGCACCATCATATACACGCCTCCATCATATACAAAGATACGAGCTCCAGTCTATATCTTGAATTCTTCTATATCCATTTCCATGTGTTTCGTAAATCCTCCTTCAAGTCCTTCACTACATCAGCACCACTATGTCACATCTGCCGCCTCCATCATCATTGAATTAACCTTTGTTTTCTCCAAGTCAAACAATGCGTTAATCCCCGAAGTCTTTCCCACTTTCGAACCTGTTGCCCTGTTTTCACCAAACCAGTATCGTTCTTACACCCAACCCATACTGTTAGCCCACGTTAAACACTTCCTTAAACCATTTCCTATTTCCTGTAATCCAAAACTACCCGTTGTTGATGCTTTTGCCTCCACCGTGTAACTTTCCAACCCGCACTGACCCCCATGCTTTACAAAGCTCACCAACAACATACCCTTTAAACACCAAACACCACAAACCCCTTTTCCAATGTTTGGTTAACGGTAAGCTCCGAGTCCCTGCTCCAAAAACACAGAACTGGTCCCCTCCTTCATTTTAAGCCACGTCCATCACTCCTCTACATTCCAACGCACACAGCGCTGTTCGAGAAAAATGGGGCGAATATTTTTTGCCGATCTGTAAATAAAGGATGTCCATGTGAAGAGCAAACTTGCTGTAATACATTGGATCAAACGACGTTTAATTTCGTTAAGCACTGATTTTGTTTGATTTATTTTTGGATTTTAAATCCATGAAATTATTGGAAGAAAGAAGAAGAATTAGGAGTGGTTCGTGTTTATACTGTTGAGGGGAAGGGTGTATTAATTAGTTTGGGATACAGCAAAGAAGTGGAAGAGAAACGATGGGGTATGATTTTATAAAAAGAGGAACCATGGCAGTCACGAAATCAACAGTTTGGAGTACAAGTCACGGAATCAAAACTTGGGGAGCACGGCTGAAGAAGCCTTGGCAGTCACGCTGTTGTGGTGTGTGCGTTATTTAATTTTAACAGTGTACGCTTGATGAGTATATCAATGTTATTTTACCCTCTACCTGGTAAATACTACATACAGTAGGATTTTTGGGGTGAAGGAAATAATATTGGTCTACATCTACGTTTGAACACCATGTTCAGTGTACCTGATTGAGTGAAAGAGAGAAGGAAAGAACTATTATTCTCCGGTATATGTTTAATGAAGTCTAGTGGTATGTCGTTACGTACAACTCTGTTTTCCTATAAGCCTCTACCGAAAAAAATAAAAATATAATCGTGACATACCATGCTTCATGATTCCAAAAATATAATAATATCGGTAGTTTAACTTATATTATGAAACCCCAAAATATTGATATAGGATGCAAAATACTCCAAATAAAAAGTTGTGTATTTAATTAATTAAAAATTGCAGTAAAATTCTAAAAATTAAATTTTCACTACGTATTAAAGGGCTTGTCCAAATTCAAGACCGATATTTAGATATATTTAGATAACCGTTATGGCTTATATATGATTCTACATCGACTTTCTGAAAATTTGGTTTGGACGTAATCCACAATATATAAGACGAAATCTCGATTTTTCACTTTCATTAGAAAAATATGATCAAATAGATCCGAACGTTTCTTATTTCAAAAAAATCTGACTTATACTGGATCCTGTATGTCCAATTGAAGTTTAAATCGTAAATTACGAACTACCGCGACTATTTCGAGCTCGTTTTAAATATAATTATAAATTATATGTTTACATATGTTTCATTAAATAAATTCCTTATATAATTCAAATAAAATATTTAAAACAAATTTAAATATTCAGAATTCAACGTTTAAAAATCTGGGTCGTTACATGTATACATGCTTGACTAGTCCATGTGTACTCTTGATTGTTGTTGTTCCATTCTCATTTTTCATGATATTAGCTTGAAAAAAAATTGTGCATTCATAATTTCTTGTTCATGTTGTTTTGGTCTTTATACTAACCATTGTAGTGAAGTGTACACTATACTTCATTGTCTTCATGTTACTGCTTGAATTTGCACTTCCATGTCTTGGACTCTGAACCCAATTCTTGCTATTTGCGATTATGCCATGCTCCATGCTAAACTTCTTCGTGCTAGACTCAAGCATGTGCAACCATACTTGGCTTGTGTTATTTGCTTGCATTATATGCTAAGCTTCCATGCTTGTTGTATTGTTGTAGCCTTGTTAATGCCATGTTATGTCCGCTGCAATTTGTATTGCTCTGTCCATTTTGATATGTACTTGAATTTTAGACTGGCTCGACCATGTTTGCCTCTGCATAGAAAATATGTGTATATACATACACATGTATGTGTTTACACGTATAGTGCACGAGCAATATATATGTAACGACCTGGATTTTTGAACAGTTTATTTTAAATATTTAATATGGTTTAAAATATCGAATTGATAATATAAATGAATTTTATATTTAGCTATTGATTTAATATCGAATATATTAAATTATCGTAATACGAAATATAATTGAAATCGAATTCAAAACTCAATCAAAACAATTCAGATGATCAGTATAAATTCTGTTTGAATATAGACGATAACAGAAATAATTCATTACCAGCGAATTGTTTTATTTCCGAATTTAAATTATTTTATATCGATTTAAAATGATTATTCTATATACATTCAAATTAAAAATTCAGAATGTATTCTGTTGAGTTCAGTATAACGCTATAATATTGAAATGCCGGTCGGTACGCTAGAATAGCGGTTCGTGATTTAAAAAAATTGACCTAGAGATATTTGATTGTGGATAGGTTTGAAATCAAATCGATATCCATTTAAAAAGAATAGCAATCGCTTTATCTCAAATCACATTAATATACTGTACTGTATTTCTTTAATGCCCCAGTATTTTTCATCTATGTATTGCGACAGCCTCTACCCTTAATTCTTCGTTTTTCTCTTTTGAAATTCCCAATACTAGTTAAAAATCAAAATCGAATTAGGTCAAAGCTTCAGAAAGTAAACGCGTCATCTAAATCAAGGGATCAAATTGGAAACTAGATCGAAGACTACAACTTCTGGAGCTCGACATTTGGAATCACGATGTTCCATTGCAGTGTTGTCTGGAGGCGCATGTGAATTGAGGCTCGGAGTGGAAGCCACGATGTTCTTTAGTGGATCGATGTTGGAAAGGGGAGGCATAGGAGTTGTAGGGTTTTGAGGAATCTCGATGTCGGCTGATTCAATAGGATTTGGGGGTGCGATGTACAATTGCAGCAGCTAGGGGTGGGTCGTGATGATCCAGAAAGGGTATGGGACCTTCGACGATGGCCATAAAGTTTAGGGATTTTTGATACTTAGGTCACGGTGAAGATCGATGTAGGGAGAATCAATGTTGGATGGTGGGTGCTTCGAAGTTATGAGAGCTGGAGGAGTAATTCGAGGGTTGATTCAAGAAAAGCGCAGTGTTTTTGAGCACGATGACAGTGAGGGTAAGGATTGTAAGAGTTGTAGCCATGGTGAAAGGAGGAGCGTGTTATGTGCAAACATGTTAAGGGATGTATGGTTCAGAAGGAGTTCATTTTTTTTCCAATGATGGTCTGGGCTGCATTGGCCTGGCGTGGTATCGATTTGGTGATGTTGGGTGTAGCAAGGGGTACTCGCAGTTGAGATCGAAATAGTGGCTTATTTTCATTAAGAAAGGTAATTAACAAGGTAATTAAATTTATAAATTTTTATTTAGGTAAACGTTAAATTTATAAATGCTTAATGTTTAAAAATATAGTTTAATTTTATTAGCTAAGTTAGAATTAATTTTGTAACCATTAAAAGAAGAAAAATTATATAGGAAGGTTATTTATTTGATTAAATAGTTAATTTAAATAAATAAATGTTTAATCAGTAATTTAATTAGTCGTAGGTGCAAATAAAATTTATTCGAGAAGTTTCAAGTTGATCTGTAGCCGCAAGGATTCGGCATCTAATCAGATGTTCAGAAAATAAATAATCACAGTGAGTAAATCTCACTCACCTTTTAGAATTATTTTTATTCATTAAAAATAATTGTTAGTTGCTTGTTTGAATGCTTTCTGGTTGTTTTAAATATATTTGTTATGTAGGGTGACTATTATATATATATATATGTATATATATTGGTTTGGTGGTTGGATTCCCGCAGTTTCATTAGTGGATGCCCGCAGTATCATTAGCGGATCACCCTACGCCCACGTATATAATGGTTCCCCTTTTATACCGCGATATCCTGCCTTGAAGCAGGATGGGTATTAATTATGTTGACTAACATATGTGGATGTTGGAAAACAGGTTGGAGGGATCCAACTGGATTCCTCAAAAATATATTATCTGCTTGTTTATTTGTTTGCATATATACCGTCATATATGATGTGTTAAAAAACCAAAAATAAATAATTGTTTGTTTGGTGTTTAAATATCACTGGGCCTAAGTGTTGATATTTAAAAATATCGGAAAAGGAAATTTCCAGAGTGAAAAGGGGAAATTCTATTTTTCTAAAATAGAATTTAAAATTTGAATGGAATAAAAATATTAACTTGTTTTAAAGGAATAAAACAAGAAGTTCATTTATAAACGAAGTTTTAAATGAATGGAAGAGAATTTTCATTGGATAATTCAGAGATAAATTATAAGTTGAATTTGAAAAAGGGAAAAATTATTTTTCCAAAGTAGAAATATCTATTTCAAAGGAAATTGAAATCGGGACTTGTTTTAAAAAGAGAACAAGATGGTGCTTGTAAATAAAAAGTGGAAAATTATCATTTGGATAATTTGAATATTTAAATTCAAATGTGAATTTAAAAATAGAAATGGAGAAAATCGTTTAATGAAATAAACGATGGAATTTATTCTGATGTCAGAATATAAATTGAACTAAATAAATACCGTGAGGATTTATGATTTTGATTTCGATTAATTAAAATGTATTTAAAGTAAAATTTGAATTAGGAAAATTCAAATAGAGTTAAAATAGAATTTGAATATAAAATTCAAATAGAATTGGAATAGATTTGAATATAGAAATCCAGATGAAGTTTGAAAATAAATTGAAATTCAAACGGAGATTGGAAATGGAATTTGAATATAGGAAATTCAAAGTGAAATAGAATTTGAATAAAGAAATTCTAAATATGGAATTTGAATAAAGAAATTTTAACTATAGAATTTGAATATAGAATTCAAATGGAATTTAAACTATGGAATTTGAAATTAGAAATTTCAAATGGAATTTGAGAATAGAAACTTGGAAAAAAAAATTGAAATAGAATTTGAAAAATAGAAATTCAAATAGAATTTAAATGGAGTTTGAATATTTGGAATTCAAATAGAATTAAAATGGAACTTGAATATAGAATTTGGACATGGAATTTAATATAGAATTTGAACATAGAATTGAAGATAGAATTTAAAATGGAGATATAGAAATTCAAATAGATTGAAATGGAATTTGAAAATAGAATTTCAAAATAGAATTTGAAATGGGAATTTGAATGTAGATGTCGAATAGAGTTAAAATGGAGTTGAATTCATTTTAACGAAGTTTAAAAGTTTATATATATAAATATAATTAAAACGAACTCGCCGCAGCGCTGCAGTTCGTAAATTGTCGTTTCGAACTTCAATTGAGTATACAGAACTCAATTGAAGTCGGAATTCTTTGAAATAAGAAACGTCAGGACCGATTTGATAATAGTTTTCTAATAGAGGAGAAAAATCTAGATTTCGTCGAATAGATTTTGAGTTATACCAAAATCAAATTTTTAGAAAAACAGCGCTATAACCATTTAAAAACCATAACGTTTTATTTAATTTTATAAAAGGATTTTAAGTGAATAAAATCCGAATTTCTATTAAGAAAATTTCAGATTTTGAGTTGTAATTTATATGTGAACTCAAGCGGAGTAATGAACTGATTTTTGAAACAGAAATCATATTTTTGATTTATCGAATAGAATTAACTAATTTGAATAGTAATTAGTTAATGAGATTTTGAATTGATATTGGGCTTTGAATAATTGAATTCGATTTGAAATTCAATTTGGTTATGATAAAGATAAATATTTTGTTTAAACATGTTATGCTCAAACAAAGAAGTGAAATAGGCAAAATAGCTCATTAAAGAGTAAATGAGCGAAACTGAATTCAAATGAATGGATTGAGTTGGATTGAATTGAAAACAGGTGAACATGTGTTAGACAGGTATGGGATGAAGTATATGAAGGTTTTAATTTATGTGCCCAACAAAAAGGTACATGTTTAAATTCATATATGAGGTTTTATGAGCCGTATCGGCAAGCCGCTTGGATTTTTCTTTTTCTTTTGGATTGGTGAGGGCCATGGGAGGCTATTTGAAATATCCCGATGCTCCCGGTACAAGTGAGGTTATGGCGAAATTTCCGGAAATTTAAGGAGTTAGAATATTTTTAAGAAATTTTGATAGTTAGAAATAAATGTATCAATATATATTGAATTCGATAAGGAAACGAATTTAAAATAGAATGTTTTAAACAAAAAGGGAAATCGATAAGCTGGTAATAGAAGAGAAACATATATATGTTTAAAAATGAATAATTTGTTTGTATGGTGTTGATTATTCGAGGTAAGTGGTTTTGTCTGTTTTGAAGTTAATGATGTTTTCAGTCAAGGTCTGAGAGGTAGTTATACCCTAACTTGATTGATTTCATTTTTAATTGATAAACCTCAAGATCCAGCCTCGAAGAGAAGTGTTGGAAAATAGTTAGTTGAATAAAATATTTTGGGTTGTTGTAACGATGTTTTACACAGCATACGTTTTAACCCAAGTGGTGGAATTTTGGAAATATAAAAGTAAATATTTAAAGTAATCGGGAAAGAAATAAGTGATTGAAATTGTTTCAAATTCAAATAGAATATATTTTCTAAGTGTAGAAAATAAAAGAAGGCGAGATATAGAAATGCTTTCAAAAGAATGTAAGAGACCGAGACGATAATTGAAAATATGTGTTTAACAAATATTGATAAGGAAACGGAAAGGGTGGTTTAATTAATGAATAGTAATCAAGGGGCCCAGTGATTGTTTGATTGTTTTGAATGGATGTTTGTTTTTCTTCGATAGTTAAATAACTGACTATCGAAGTATTTGCCAATATCGTTGTCAATATGGAGAGACCGGTTGGATTATTATCCGTGAACCACTCTGTATTGGCAGTAGCATTGCGAATCAGATTATATGAAGATAATCGAAGACAGAGTGAATTGCAAGGGCTTTTTCTATTATTAGAAATTGTGCCTTCGATTTCGTTCAATCCCAGAACGAACGTATATGGACGAATGTCTGACAAAGTATTTCCAATGATCGCATGAGTTGGTCTGTATAAATATATATGGTTGCAACGGATTTATTCCCTTAGCATAACATCCAGGATATTTGTGCAAATCAATTAGTGATTAATGGATCTGACGATGTGCCATTCAAAGTGATTGTGCTATCAATGAATAGAAAGTAATTGTAGCCTCAGGCCTCAACAACCGGGAAATGACAAAAATCGGGCAGGCAGCATGGCTATGTGGGTCGCTCCCATTAGGATGTATAACCACCTATCTAGAGATTCATTTAATTTCTTATTCTATTCGATGATGTCCCATTCGGGAAACGGTTGCTGATCCCAACCATTGGTGATATACATTTGATACACTCAAGTGAAATGAGTGGTCGGTCATGTGTGGGCCGGGTTGCAAGATGTTCTTGTTGATCCCAGTGTGTTCGTCTCTAGAGATACACTATCGGAAGGTGGTTCCATACCTTGTCATGTTGGAAATCCAAATCTCCAATAAGCACCCTGCGGTTTTTGATTTTATATTATATATGGAGTGTGAGATGCAAGCGTTCCGCTAGATTCTATTTATTTGATTTAGACACTATTATAATATCACTGGATTTTCGTATCAAAGTGTTTTGGGTTATAGTAAGGTAAAAACCTTCCATGTTTATGTGTGGGCTGGTCTTACTATTATCTTTTCTTTCAAAAGGATTTTGAAAGTTAAACAATTGGTTGGAATTTACTCACACCAGTCCCATGACTGACCCAGAGTTTATTTTGTTTGTTTCCCTAAACTCTTGGGTGCCCAAATTTGTACGGGCCGTCAAGTAGTCGGGATTTTTTAGATTCACTTGAAAGAGCTGGAAGCAGGAGGCTTCACCAGTTAGCTATAGACTATCATATATTCCGTTGTGGACCATGTTTGTATGTGGAAACAGGTGTTTATAACTGTTCCAGGAATAATTGTTGTGCTCTAATAATGGTATGCGTATTCAAAACATATTTGTATTTCAAAGGTTATGTTCTTTAATATATTTTATTCGTTCCGCTGTGAGATTTGTCTTCTTTGTTTTCTTCTATTCTAATATTTCTTTCTTTCTATTCCTCGTCCTCTAACTTCTTTCTAATAATGATTCATATTTCTGTGCAATTTGGGTTGGACGTGTGGTGTTATTAGTTGACTCAAAGGGTATGGATTTGCGGGCCTTTACAGTTGGTATCAGAGCTTAGGTTGAGCGAATACCTAGGCTTTGGTGGGGTTGTGCTCATTAGAGATAGGGTCAGTAGTAACCTAGAATGAGTTGAATGTATATATACGAGAGAGCGTATTTGTTAATTGATATAAAAACTTGTTTTATATTATGTTGGCTAGTCTGTTGAGTGGTTTATGAATTCTAATCGAATAGTGGGACGCCACAAACTCGATAGGAATTTATAAATACTTGAACAGAAGATTGAACACGATATTGTTTTAAAGTGGGCGAATGAAATAATTTTACCCAAAATTCTATTTTGATATAGAACTAATAATTTTCTGAAATTATTAGATGTGTTGATTGTTATCGTTATAATCAAATGAGATTATAAAATTGGAATGGTTATATATAACCAAGATAGAATTTGTATATAAATTAAATATACAAATGAGATGAATTAAAATTGAAATCAAACCAGAATTTGGAATTTAAATCCTGGGAAGTTTGAAAATATTTTCTGAAGTATATTAGTACAATATAGCTTTGTATTTGAAGAATTTTTGAATAAAAATCATTATTGAATAAATTCTGAAAGTGTTAAAGCACTGAACTCACTTCAGTGGCTGGAAAATAATTGTAATGATGACTGCAGCATCATCAGTGTTCATTTTCGAGTTTCTAAGTGTTGGATTGCTACCTTAGAAAAGTTTTGATGGAAATTTGTTTGAAAGAAAACAAGTGGTTTGAAAATTAAAATATTTGAATTTGAAATGGAAATAAATATATATGAATATATTTATGTGATTTCAGAAGGATTCGAAAGGAAAACCCAGAAATTTGAATTCTAAAGTTTAAATTTAACTGAGGCAAGTTAAATGGATCGAGGTAAATAAATTAATGAAATTCAAATTGAATAAGATTGAATAGAATTTGAATTAGGTGAAGATCATTTAGATTGAATGTGTGAAAACCAAAAGTTTTGGTTGGAGCTAAATTTGTTTAAATATGAAGAGGTGAGTTTCAACATAAAGGAGTTTTGAAAAGTTAATGAGTTTATAGTATTTTTCCTACCTTAGCAATTTCGGGGACGAAATTATTTTAAGAGGGGAAGAATGTAACGACCCGGATTTTTGAACAGTTTATTTTAAATATTTAATATGGTTTAAAATATCGAATTGATAATATAAATGAATTTTATATTTAGCTATTGATTTAATAATCAGTTTTGATTTAATATCGAATATATTAAATTATCGTAATATGAAATATAATTGAAATCGAAGTCAAAACTGAATCAAAACAATTCATATGATCAGTATGAATTCTGTTTGAATATAGACGATAACAGAAATAATTCATTACCAACGAATTGTTTTATTTCCGAATTTAAATTATTTTATATCGATTTAAAATGATTATTCTATATGCGTTCAAATTAAAAATTCAAAATATATTCTGTTGAGTTCAGTATAACGATATAATATTGAAATGTCGGTCGGTACGCTAGAATAGCGGTTCGTGATTTAAAATAATTGACCCCGAGATATTTGATTGTGGATAGGTTTGAAATCAAATCGATATCCATTTAAAAAGAATAGGAATCGCTTTATCTCAAATCACATTAATATACTGTACTGTATTTCTTTAATACCTCAGTATTTTTCATCTATATATTGCGACAGCCTCTACCCTTACTTCTTCATTTTTCTCTTCTGAAATTCCCAATACTAGTTAAAAATTGAAATCGAATTAGGTCAAAGCTTCAGAAAGTAAACGCGTCATCTAAATCAAGGGATCAAATTGGAAACTAGATCGAAGACTACAACTTATGGAGCTCGACATTTGGAATCGCGATGTTCCATCGCAGTGTTGTCTGGAGGCGCGTGTGAATTGAGGCATGGAGTGGAAGCCACGATGTTCTTTGGTGGATCGATGTTGGAAAGGGGAGGCGCAGGAGTTGTAGGGTTTTGAGGAATCTCGACATCGGCTAATTCAACAGGATTTGGGGGTGCGATGTACAATTGCAGCAGCTAGGGGTGGGTCGCGATGATCCAGAAAGGGTCTGGGACCTTCGACGATGGCCATAGGGTTTAGGGCTTTTTGATCCTTGGGTCACAGTGAAGATCGATGCAGGTAGAATCAATGTTGGATGGTGGGTGCTTCGAAGTTATGAGAGCTAGAGGAGTAATTCGAGGGTTGATTCAAGAAGAGCGCAGTGTTTTTGAGCACGATGACAGTGAGGGTAAGGATTGTAAGAGTTGTAGCCATGGTGAAAGAAGCGTGTTATGTGCAAACATGTTAAGGGATGTACGGTTCAGAAGGAGTTCATTTTTTTTCCTGTGATGGTCTGGGCTGCATTGGCCTGGCGTGGTGTCGAGTTGGTGATGATGGGTGTAGCAAGGGGTACTCGCAGTTGAGATCGAAACAGTGGCTTATTTTCGTTAAGCAAGGTAATTAACAAGGTAATTAAATTTATAAATTTTTATTTAGGTAAACGTTAAATTTATAAATGCTTAATGTTTAAAAATACATAGATTAGTTTAATTTTATTGGCTAAGTTAGAATTAATTTTGTAACCATTAAAAGAAGAAAAATTATATAGGAAGGTTATTTATTTGATTAAATAGTTAATTTAAATAAATAAATGTTTAATCAGTAATTTAATTAATCGTAGGTGCAAATAAAATTTATTCGAGAAGTTTCAAGTTGATCTGTAGCCGCAAGGATTCGGCATCTAATCAGATGTTCAGAAAATAAATAATCACAGTGAGTAAATCTCACTCACCTTTTAGAATTATTTTTATTTGTTAAAAATAATTGTTTGTTTCTTGTTTGAATGCTTTCTGGTTGTTTTAAATATATTAGTTATGTAGGGTGACTATATATATATTGGTTCGGTGGTTGGATTCCCACAGTTTCATTAGCGGATGCCCGCAGTATCATTAGCGGATGACCCTACGCCCACGTATATAAGTGGATCCCCTTTTATACCGCGATATCCTGCCTTGAAGCAGGATGGGTATTATTTATGTTGACTAACATCTGTGGATGCAGGAAAACAGGTTGGAGGGATCCAACTGGATTCCTCAAAAATATATTATCTGTTTGTTTATTTGTTTGCATATATACCGTCATATATGATGTGTTAGAGAACCAAAAATAAATAATTGATTGTTTGGTGTTTAAATATCACTAGGCCTAAGTGTTGATATTTAAAAATATCGAAAAAGAAAATTTCCAAAGTGAAAAGGGGAAATTCTATTTTTCTAAAATAGAATTTGAAATTTGAATGGAATAAAAATATTAACTTGTTTTAAAGGAATAAAACAAGAAGTACATTTATAAACGAAGTTTTAAATGAAGGGAATAGAATTTTCATTGGATAATTCAGAGATAAATTATAAGTTGAATTTGAAAACGGGAAAAACTATTTTTCCAAAGTAGAAATATCTATTTCAAAGGAAATTGAAATCGGGACTTGTTTTAAAAAGAAAACAAGATGGTGCTTGTAAATAAAAAGTGGAAAATTATCATTTGGATAATTTGAATATTTAAATTCAAATGTGAATTTAAAAATCGAAATGGGGAAAATCGTTTAAAGAAATGAACGATGGAATTTATTCTGATGTCAGAATATAAATTGAACTAAATAAATACCATGAGGATTTATGATTTTGAATTCGATTAATTCGAATATATTTAAAATAAAATTTGAATTAGGAAAATTCAAATAGAGTTAAAATAGAATTTGAATATAAAATTCAAATAGAATTGAAATAGATTTGAATATAGAAATCCAGATGAAATTTGAAAATAAATTGAAATTCAAATGGAGATTGGAAATGGAATTTGAATATAGGAAATTCAAAGTGAAATAGAATTTGAATAAAGAAATTCTAAATATAGAATTTGAATAAAGAAATTTTAACTATAGAATTTGAATATAGAATTCAAATGGAATTTAAACTATGGAATTTGAAATTTGAATTTCAAATGGAATTTGAGAATAGAAATTTGAAAAAAAAAGAAATTGAAATAGAATTTTAAAAATAGAAATTCAAATAGAATTTAAGTGGGGTTTGAATATTTGGAATTCAAATAGAATTAAAATGGAACTTGAATATAGAATTTGGACATAGAATTGAATATAGAATTTGAACATAGAATTGAAGATAGAAATTAAAATGGTGATATAGAATTTCAAATAGATTGAAATGGAATTTGAAAATAGAATTTCAAAATAGAATTTGAAATGGGAAATTGAATATAGATGTCAAATAGAGTTAAAATGGAGTTGAATTCATTTTAACAAAGTTTAAAAGTTTTTATATATAAATATAATTAAAACGAACTCGCCACAGCGCTGCAGTTCGTAAATTGTCGTTTCGAACTTCAATTGAGTATACAGAACTCAATTGAAGTCGGAATTCTTTGAAACAAGAAACGTCAAGACTGATTTGATAATAGTTTTCTAATGGAGGAGAAAAATCTGGATTTTGTCGAATAGATTTTGAGTTATACCAAAATCAAATTTTCAGAAAAACAGCGCTATAACCATTTAAAAACCATAACGTTTTATTAAATTTTATAAAAGGATTTTAAGTGAATAAAATCTGAATTTCTATTTAGAAAATTTCATATTTTGAGTTGTAAATTATATGTGAACTCAAGTGGAGTAATGAATTGATTTTTGAAACGTAAATCAGATTTTTGATTTATTGAATAAAATTAAATAACTTAAATAGTAATTAGTTAATGAGATTTTGAATTGATATTGGGCTTTGAATAAGTGAATTCGATTTGAAAATTTATTTCCGAAATTGAAAAGGAAACTAGAATTGAAATTGAAATTCAATTTGGTTATGAGCAAGTTAAATGTTTTGTTTAAACATGTTATGTTCAAACAAAGAAGTGAAATAGGCAAAATAGCTAATTAAAGAATGAATGAGCGAAACTGAATCCAAACGAATGGATTGAGTTGGATTGAATTGAAAACAGGTGAACATGTGTTAGACAAGTATGGGATGAAGTATATGAAGGTTTTAATTTATGTGCCCGACAAAAAGGTACATGTTTTAATTCATATATGAGATTTTATGCGCCGTATCGGCAAGCCGCTTGGCTTTTTCGTTTTCTTTTGGATTGGTGAGGGCCATGGGAGGCTATTTGAAATATCCCGATGCTCCCGGTACAAGGGAGGTTATGGCGAAATTTTCCGGAAATTTAAGGAGTTAAAATATTTTTAAGAAATTTTGATAGTTAGAAATAAATGTATCAATATATATTGAATTCGATAAGGAAACGAATTTAAAACAGAATGTTTTAAACAAAAAGGGAAATCGATAAGTTGGTAATAGAAGAGAAACATATATACGTTTAAAAATGAATAATTTGTTTGTATGGTGTTGATTATTCGAGGTAAGTGGTTTTGACTATTTTGAAGTTAATAATGTTTTCAGTCAAGGTCTGAGAGGTAGTTATACCCCAACTTGATTGATTTCATTTTTAATTGATAAATAGCAAGATCCAGCCTCGAAGAGAAGTGTTGGAAAATAGTTAGTTGAATAAAATATTTTGGGTTGTTGTAACGATGTTTTACACAGCATTCGTTTAAACCCAAGTGGTGGAATTTTGGAAATATAAAAGTAAATATTTCCCGAGTATAATCAAAGTAATCGGGAAAGAAATAAGTGATTGAAATTGTTTCAATTTCAAATAGAATATATTTTCTAAGTGTAGAAAATAAAAGAAGGCGAGATATAGAAATGCTTTCCAAAGAATGTAAGAGACCGAGATGATAATTGAAAATATTTGTTTAACAAATATTGATAAGGAAATGGAAAGGGTGATTTAATTAATGAATAGTAATCAAGGGGCCCAGTGATTGTTTGATTGTTTTGAATGGATGTTTGTTTTTCTTCGATAGTTAAATAACCGACTATCGAAGTATTTGCAAATATCGTTGTCAATATGGAGAGACCGTTTGGATTATTATCCGTGAACCACTCTGTATTGGCAGTAGCGTTGCGAATTAGATTATATGAAGATAATCGAAGACAGAGTGAATTGTAAGGGCTTTTTCTATTATTAGAAATTGTGCCTTCGATTTCGTTCAATCCCAGAACGAACGTATATGGACGAATGTCTGACAAAGTATTTCCAATGATCGCATGAGTTGGTATGTATAAATATATATGGTTGCAACGGATTTATTCCCTTAGCATATCATCCAGGATATTTGTGCAAATCAATTAGTGATTAACGGATCTGAAGATGTGGAATTCAAAGTGATTGTGCTATCAATGAATAGAAAGTAATCGTAGCCTCAGGCCTCAACAACCGGGAAATGACAAAAATCGGGGAGGCAGCATGGCTATGTGGGTCGCTCCCATTAGGATGTATAATCACCTATCTAGAGATTCATTTAATTTCTTATTCTATTCGATGCTGTCCCATTCGGGAAACGGTTGCTGATCCCAACCGTTGGTGATGTACATTCGATACACTCAAGCGAAATGAGTGGTCAGTCATGTGTGGGCCGGGTTGCAAGATGTTCTTGTTGAACCCAGTGTATTCGTCTCTAGAGATACACTATCGGAAGGTAGTTCCATACCTTGTCATGTTGGAAATCCAAATCTCCAATAAGCGCCCTGCAGTTTTTGATTTTATATTATATATGGAGCGTGAGATGCAAGCGTTCCGCTAGATTCTATTTATTTGATTTAGACACTAATATAATATCACTGGATTTTTGTATCAAAGTGTTTTGGGTTATAGTAAGGTAAAAACCATCCATGTTTATGTGTGGGCTGGTACTATTATCTTTTCTTTCGAAAGAATTTTGAAAGTTAAACAATTGGTTGGAATTTACTCACACCAGTCCCATGACTGACCCAGAGTTTATTTTGTTTGTTTCCCTAAACTCTTGGATGCCCAAATTTGTATGGGCAGTCAAGTAGTCGGGATTTTTCAGATTCACTTGGAAGAGCTGGAAGCAGGAGGCTTCACCAGTTAGCTATAGACTATCATATATTCCGTTGTGGACCATGTTTGTATCTGGAAATAGGTGTTTATAACTGTTTCAGGAATAATTGTTGTGCTCTGATAATGGTATGTGTATTCAAAACATATTTGTATTTCAAAGGTTATGTTATTTAATATATTTTATTCGTTCCGCTGTGAGATTTGTCTTCTTTGTTTTCTTCTATTCTAATATTTCTTTCTTTCTATTCCTCATCCTCTAACTTATTTCTAATAATGATTCGTATTTCTGTGCAATTTGGGTTGGACGTGTGGTGTTATTAGTCAACTCAAAGGGTACGGATTTGCGGCCCTTTACAATATATATATATATATATATATGAGCACTATAGACGATGTCTACCTTGTGGTATTTACAGTGAATCACAGTGAATATCACAAGCTGCCTAGACACAAATGGATATACATATTGGATCAAGTCTAGAAATTGATGAGAAACACACCAAAATTCTGAGGCAAATAAAATTTAAAACAAATATATATTTGTTTACATTTAAATTTATTTTTGTTCCAGTTTACTGTGTGTATTTCTGTGACAGGTATGAAAGTGTCTTGGATTGGACTGGAAGCACGTGAAGACTCAGTGTCAGTGAATGTTTATGTAACTGTGCATGTATAACTTGAGTGTTATGTAGTGAGATGTAGTGAGGAACCTCTGTATAGTGAATTGTAAAACTATTTGTGCTATATCAAATGTTGAAATAAATATTTATTTGAATAAAAATGCTGTTTGAATATCAAATTTTGTGCAGTTGTACTGTATTCAATTTAATTATTTATTTATGTATATGTAGTGTAGAATAGTACTGTTTACAAATACATTTATAAGATATATGTGTGTGTGTGTGTTTATGTGTGTGTGTGTGTGTTTGTTATCATCAAACAAAAAACATATCGTTATACTTAACAGCTTATATGTGAAACAAGATTGAAAATTGGAAAAATCTAGTGTAATATGGTTCCTTTTTACATATGAGATGTTGTTCTCATATTCTTATTTTAATTGTAAAAGATGATATGGATGAACTTGATAGTGCTATAGATGGAATGCGTAATTGTGTAAAATACACAAGGTCATCTCCTTTTAGATTAGCTGAATTTAGAAGTTGTGCAGCTTTAGAGAAGATTGAGCATAAAGGTGGAATAGTTCCATTAGATGTTCGCAATAAGTGGAACTCAACATACTACGTGTTAATTATTGCTTTGAAGTACAGATACACATTTTCAAGGATAGAAGATGAAGACAGTCTGTTTAAGGGGTATTTTCAAGAAAAAGTTAGTGGTAGAAAAAGGGAGGGGCCTCCAAAAATGATGATTGGGATAAAGCGGATCATTTAGTAAAGATTCTTAAATTCTTCTATGATGCAATATTGAAGTTTAGTTGAAACAAATTTGTTACTGCAAACGAGCCACTACTTTTGATGTCTACTACCATGGGTGAACTAGATAAATGTGTACAAAATGGTGATTCATTGTTAATGAGCATTGGAAATTCGATGAAAATGAATTTTGATAAATATTGGTTAAAGCTTTATGATACGAATAAGATTCTTGTTATTGCTGTTGTTCTTGATCCAAGATACAAGATGCTTTATCCTGAATATTTTTTCCATGCATTAAACCTAATCCTATAATGGTGAAGTTGATGGTTGTCAATGTTCCTGGACTTGAATCGTGAGTCATGCGAATTAAATTGTGTAGGTAGGCAAGCTTCGTTAGATGCCCTAATGCCAAAGACAGATCACACTATTGTAGTACATTGTGAAGAAGATTTTCATGCAGCTAACATTCAACAATACACGAGACTTGGGCGAGAAAGAGATGCAGTTGAGATAAAGAACGAGGTTGATAAGTATTTGGTTAATGCTTATAAAGATCTTACTAGTAAAAATTTGATCTACTCAGGTGGTGGAAAGAAAATACATATAGGTATATCCAAGTAGCTATTTAGATGATATCATACTTCGTTAATTATGTAATCACACTTATTTGCAACACTAATGAACGAACTCGATTCGATTCAATTAGTTATCCAATTCTATCAAAGATAGCCAAAGTTGTGTTTGTTGTTCCTGCTTCGACAGTCGCATCTGAAATGGCTTTCAGTCTTGGCTCTCAAGTTGTTGATCCATTCAGAGTATCATTAACCCCAACAATGGGTGGAAGCTTTAGTGTATGCACATGATTGGTTTAAAGTGGTTGGATTTTCATTTTATAAGGAACCTGCCAAAGATGAGATTGAATTAGAGAATGTGGAAAAATGTAATTTTAAGAAATATAATTCATAGCATTTTATCCATATTATAACATAATTTTCATTTATATTAAAATTGCTATTCACTTAATTTAAACTGCCAAATAGGAACACCATTTTTATCCTTTGATATGCATACATTTGCAAGGAAAAAGGCTAATAGATAATTAAATTTATTAAAACAGAAAAGCGTTTTGATATTATCACAAGCAAAATGCTACTTTGCCCGGAATTGGGTTAGTCGTTTTATGCGGGTGCAATATCTACCATCAGATTTTCTAACCGTTCTGCATCCTCCCTGAATTACAGACGTGCAAAGCAAGATCTGCACTTTCTGACTAAAACATTTTCGCTGTAGTAAATCTCATATCACAATATCTTGTAAGTAAATATGCATGGGTGAAAATAAACTTCTTATTGGATGAACAATATGTTTGTTGTCCAAAATGAAATGGATTATATTCATATATTGCTCTAAAGTGTGAAGCATAGTTGGTGAATTTATCCAAAATATATTATAGCAACAGACTTTGCCAAATTTACACGTTTTGTCTGTTAAAGAACCATGCATCCTTGCGTTGCACGTATACAAATGTTATTGAATATATACTATAGTTCCTTTCTCGATGGCACAAGCATCAATAGAAGCATGGTTGGCCTATCAAACATTAAATTAATTTACATAATTTTTATCTTTTAACAAATGCAATATGCTGGAATGAAATTGAACCTTCATATGTAACATACCATTGACCTTCTTTTAAATAATGTAGTAATAATCCTTTATGTAGATAAAAAGAACAAGTAAATAATAAATCCGTCAAAAATTCTAGAAACTAGTTGTCCATTGCATGTTCACTGGATTTTAGTTATTTTTTAATATTTAGTTATTTTATACTGAAGCACCAACATTTTTTTGTTAAGGCAATGTTGACATGCAAAAATGACATATTAACTATAAATATTTTGTTGGTTTTTGCTTAGTATGCCAATATGAAGAATTTATGCAAGATTTGAAGACATGAAGTTATGTGATTTTTAAAAAGAATTTTATGCGATAGGTTTTGAAATTTTGGTTGCTTTTAGAATATAACATTACAGTATTCATTTTTAGTTAACCGTTTGTTGTGGTTTGCAAGCGGTTTTAGCTTCTAACCGGCCCGAGCCAACCCTTGTACATACCAGTTTATATAAAGCAGTTGCTTTACAGAAATTCTGTATTGAATGCATCATTCTCATAAACGCTTAGTTGAAGGTTTCCTATTATCTTGACCACAATTCTATGAAGCATGAACAAGTAAAATATGTTGATACACAAAACGACATATGCATATCATCTTCTGGTGTTAATAGTTGTATATTTTTCAATATCAAACTATGAATTTTTATTATGTAGGCATTGGATTCATAGTATGAGCTATGGTTATATACCAGCTAAGGTTACCATGACGGGGTGTACAGTTTAAGTAGTGATCTTTATTTACAGCTTTGGCGTAGCCAAAACTAAAACTTCAAAGAACGGTTGTCTTGGGGGAATCGTGCACTGTGGGAGCTGTGTTCAGCTATAGCTGATGGAACATAAAAGGATAAATTTCAATCTTAACCTGGTTTATAAGTTTAATAACAAATTTAGACTACTTTTGGAAATAATTACAAGAATAAACCTATTTTGGAAACACGAAGGAGAAGTTTCGGAATTCACCAATTGGCGAGCTTTTAAAATTCGCTAATGCAATTTGTTACTAAATTCCATAACAACTTTCTGAAAATTTGATTTGGACATAACTCAAAATCTATAGCATGAATTCTCCATTTTTCTGTACCATTATAAAAATATAGATCAGTAGATTTGAATGTTTCTTGTTTCAATGAAATCCGACTTATAACGAATCCACTATATTTAATTGAAGTTTAAAACATAAAACTACGAAGTACCACGACGTTACGAGCTTGTTTTGAATTATATTTAAATTATACATGCAAATATCATTTAAAGCCTAACCAAACAACATAAACCAAATGACAAATTCAAATATCGTAAAATTAGAGAGATCAAAGTCTGATGCACGATAGATAAGTTCGAAACATAAAAAATACAAATACACAAAATTAAACACAATGACATCTCATCAACACACATACATCTCTATTTTAAGCTACTGAAGTATACCGCTTTTTGTTATGGCCCTGTGATCCACATTTTCTACACCTATTTTTTTAGGCATTTGATGCTCATCCATAAAAATTTTGATTCTCGTAGATTTAGGTCGTCTGAGTTGTCTTCTTGCAGGCGGAGCTAATATACGTGGATCGTTGTATGGTGTCCAGTATTTCTTACCACATACAACATGAAACTCTGGTTTATCTGAAGTTTTATAACTTTAGATGGAGTACCATTCAAAAGCAAAATCGTGATGTTCTCTATTTATACAAAAATCCTGTGCTGAACAAGCCTCCATCACACGAGCACACAGTATCTTCTGCAGAAGTGGGATGTTACATGTGCAAGAGCAATGAGAACCTTCGACTCCAACTTCATATTCATCTCCATAATAATGAATCACTTGCCATTTAGATCGACCAAATAGAACAAGTCTACAACGACGTGTTTCAATAGCACGAGCTTCAATTTTAGCTTTCCATTTGGAGTAAGTTTTGTCTTCAGAGCCTCCCCTTTTTCCGTCTCTTATAGAAATATTCAACTAATCGAAAGAACGTCCTTTCAACCAATGCCTTTATAGGAAACGATATGGCGCCTTTTAGTACACCATTAAAACTTTCAGATGCGTTGGTTGTCATAACATGGAATCGGCCACCGTCATCTCTGCAAAGTTCCCGGTTTTCTTCAGAATTCTCTAGGCTTCGTTCAATCCAGTCATGCGTCCGTGGATTAGTTGCCTTGATTTCTTCTTTGATTTTAGTGTACTTAGCTACTTCTGACGCACATGCAGCAGCGTAAAACAAGCCCAACTATAAATGAACTCACGCATGCATGAAACGAACCAGGCCCAACTATCATATGATTCGGATTCGACAACTGCATAAGCTAACGGAAAAGGCAGTTGTCGGTATCTACATCAGTAGCAACAAGCAGTGTTTCCTTGTACTTACCGTACAAATGTGTCTCGTCAATACATAGCAATGGACGGCAGTGTATAAAACCTGCAATGGAATGCCCAAATGCCCAAAAAGCATGCTCAAATACCCCAACATCATGGTGTGTTATATGTCCTACTGAACCTGGATTGCTTCTTTTTATTTCGTCAAAATATTGAGGCAAACTCGTATACGATTCATCCCAGTCACCATAATTTTTTTTCAATGATTTATTTTACATTCTCCAAACTTTCATGTAACTGATTTTGATGAAGAGTTGGTCATCGACAAGCACCTGGACCGTACCAGCTGCGATATCCAAATTGGCCTTCACAAAAGACATGATTTTGGACACAGGAAATCCACAAGTCGCTTGCTTGTGGTTGGAAGTAATTGAAGGGTTGACACAATTATGTTCATAAGGAAGCTTTCTGAATTCCCACCATCCAGTTTGAGTATTCTTCGATACTATAGCATGTATTCGCTATGGACATGTAGCATCAATATTACATGTAGCAGTATATATTGTTTTATTCGCCTTGATTTGCTTGTACGAAACACCGTGCAGAATAGACGACTCCGTAAGTTGGTGTATAAACTTTTCTTTACTTTGGAATACCATCCCAACTGCAAAACCATTTTGTACGCAAGAAATCGAGAATTTTTCACTTGAAAACTCTAGATTAGTCACTATGGATCTAGCTATCATTTGAGTCGTGCCGAGTTCAATGTCCAATGGTACTTCCATTTGAACCTCAGCACCATCATTTTCGAGATCCTCCGTTTTTGGAAAGTCATAGTCCAGCTGTTCATTCTTGATTTCCATTTGATGCATCCAGCATGTATCATCAGTAGTTGTCGTGGAAACCACCATGCTATCAATAGAGTCATTTACTTTGATATCTATGTCTTTGTTTAGAGCATTTGTCTGTTCTAAAGGTCCTGCACCCCATTCTAATTTGGATTCTTCAGTCAATCTGTTAATAAATGCATTTCAGTCACATCTTACATTTCAATGAGTAGTTAGCAAACTAAATTAATGTGCAACACATACCTTTGGCTCATATCGTACGGTTCGGACTGAGAAGGAAAATGGCATGTTGCAATTGTTTCCCATAGTCGTCTGATTGATTTTTATTTTTTTGGTGTTGCTCATGAACATTTGGTTGAAAAGTTTGTGGTTGTTGTTGATGTTGCTCGTCCACATTCGGATGAAAATACGGATTGGTGTACATAGGAGAATTAAAGATGAGTGAAGGATCATGAGTTTGCAAGATTTATGTGAAATACCCTAAACCGGTACTCACGATGGGAGGTGGGACGATTTCTTCTATAGTTTCTTTTGTCGTTTTTCCAACAAACAGCTCAATCGATTTCTTAACAGCAGAAAACATTACTTCTACATCTTCATCGTCTGAGAGTGATACTGCTTTCAACCC
This sequence comes from Allium sativum, assembly GCA_030737875.1. Lineage (NCBI taxonomy): Eukaryota > Viridiplantae > Streptophyta > Magnoliopsida > Asparagales > Amaryllidaceae > Allium > Allium sativum. The sequence continues at coordinate 436,835,896 of CM060920.1, forward strand.
CAAATCAGTAAGCCAGTTAATCGACAACTCAAGATCATATGCGAGAGGGTTAATTTTGGTTGCTTTGAAGACTGATTCTTTCAAAGCATCAAGTGTGCAACCCTTGCGAACTCTCCTTGGTTTGCAGAATCCTCCAGCATAATTTCCATTTTGACGCTCATCCACAAGCAATTCACCGCCATAATAGCAAAGTGTAGGAATAAAATTTGGCTCCATTATTGAGTGAATATATTAGTTTTGAAGTTATCTAAAGTAAGTATAAGAGTGTTTCTGAAATGAGAAATAATGTGTTGAAGAGATTTGAAATAGGTAAAATTTCTCAGTAGTGTCATTGTCAAATCAACTTTAAACATCTCAGCAATGTTGTTATCAAGTCAGATTTGGCAAAGCTTTAATCATCTCATATATTTTGAAATAAAGCATCTTCAATATCCTCTGTCTAGCTTTATCACAATGGACAAGCTTTGGGTTAGATTTGGCAGAATCTTGTCAACTCGTCTGTTTCGAAATAATGACTCATTTGTCCTTTTTCCAGCTTTATCACCATAGACAAGCCTTGGGTCAGATTTGGCATAGCTTTAATCATCTCATCTATTTCGAGATAAAGCACTTTCATTGTCCTTTGTCCAGCTTTATCACAATGGACAAGCTATGGGTCCGATTTGGCAGAGTCTTGTCAACCCATCTGTTTCGAAATAACAACTCATTTGGCCAGGTTTATCAAATAGGACAACTTTAGCAGTATCCAGTCAAATCACCTGTTTTGTAGCAAATTGTACTGTATGAAACAACTATGGCGCAACTTTACTTAATAAGTGAATATCCATTTCAAATTTCGAACAGTTTGAAAATTGTTTAATAACTGAATAACCATTTTAAATTTCAAATTTCGAACAGCTTTACTTAATGGTAGTAAGTTGTCATTTCATCTTTATGACAAGGTGTACTATATGAAACAACTTTAGTCAATTTGGTCTAATATACTGTTCTGGACCAGCTTTGTTCAATATACTATAATTGATATTACTCGAAAACAATTTAATCAATGAGTTGTCATTTAATCAAACAAAGTTTTTTTTCATGTAGACATTGATATTAATCAGTAATAACATATAAAAGTAATAACAAACCCATTTTCTTAGAAAAACAAACATACAATACTTCATATTAATTTTCCAAGTTCTACATTCATACAAACACACAAACAATAATTCAAACTAATATTCGAAATACTACTATGACAACGGATAATAGAAACACTAGTGGTTAAGGTTAAATTACAAGTCTTCTAGGAGTTGTTTGAGACGTCTAATTTCTTGTTCCGCTCGTTCGCATATGTTATGCCCCTTGGACACAGCAGTTTGTCAATCCATTCTAAAAAATTGCGATAGTCGGGAAAATTGGAACAAAGAAGTATTCGATGACCAGTGTTTTCACCATCAGCTGTTACAACTACTTTAGCCATATATCCACAGTGACAACAAATTGAGTAAGAGTTAACCTCTTCTTCAGATGAGGGTTGATTAATTAGTACCTGCTCAACCTCTTGTTCTAGATAGGGTTGATAAACAAGATGTTATTCACTCGTGGGACATACGCAGGTTCATTTGGTTCCGGTTGAAGTGTTAATAGGGCAAGAACCGGGTATTCAAGAGCAAGCTCCTCGTAATGTTGTTCTTGATAGTGTATATTCCAATCGATATCAGTATGATCACTAGATGTTGAAACGGAGTAGTGAGGGACGCTAAAATCAGAGTCAAGAGAAGTTGGCCATGAAGGCATTGTTAAGAAAAATAGAGCTGAGAAGATATAGTTGAGTGTGGATCAGAATTATGAAGGAGTAGATGGGTATATATAAAGTTTACAAATACGTAGGTGAACTTTGAAAATGCACCCAAATGCGAACTTTGAAAATGAGCTCAGCTCTCTTCTCGAAAATAGCAGGCCTATATTTGTAAATATTTCCAAAACAAGGCTAAACATGTTATGTATCAAATCCACTTCCTTTTGCATACAAAGAAAGCGCTCTCTCATTTAAACTACATCCGCTCATACCCATTTGAAATTTATTTCTTTTTTATTTACAACTCGAAGTTCAAATCGGCCTTACTAAGATAAATAGTCTTCTCTAAATTTTGCTTGGTCCATTCATTCATAAATAGGCATAAAACCAATTATTGGATACTAATGTGATTTTGATGTTTATTCCCTTATTACATGAAATAATGTCCAAGATCTCAAATAATGTGATTTTGTTGTTTTTGCTTGAAAAGGAAATCAGAGCAGCTGGCAATGTAACTAACAGCTTTGTTCAAATCAGAACACGGGTCTCAAGATTCGTTGTCGAAGCTTTCAACCAGAATGGAAGGTACATACGGTAAATATTTGCATTTTAAACTTGATTTTTCTGTGAAGTAGAAATTTATGATGTTGTCAGTATATTTTCATTGAAGGTATTAACAAAAGATATTTGCTAGAACTTGTTTGCAGAATGATTTTCAGATATTAAGTTTGAAAACAAGTAATGGATACTAATTTGAACAAATAAAATAACTTACGTAAGATCGAAGCTGAAAATTTTAACATTCATTTAAAAAAGAAAATATACCTAGGCTTAAGGATCGCCGATGTTTATGGAGGTCTAACTGCATAAGTCAGGACCTCAATACAAAGAAAAAAACCTACCATTGCATGCATATCCAAGTTGTTGCACGAACTTTATTTGCATTTCTTTGTTTATTCTTCAAAATTCTAGTTTATTATTCATCGGCAAATTGAATATTCAAAGAGTTTGTCTAACCTTTGCAATGCTCTAGGCATCAGAACCAAATGCTCAATCGAAATTGACGAATTCACTGTACGCAGGTTTAATAAGAAAGCTATAAAATAAAATAATATTAAGAATAAACCTTAGAGAAAGATGTTTTAGTTACAACCAATACATGTTTCCAACTCACTTCTTCACTCCTTCAGCTCTTTAACAAACGAACCCAATATCTCCCTAACCATAAATTGATCCCCTAACACCAAAATTTAAGTTTTTTTTGATCAAAAATCGATACCATGGAAACCCCGTTCGCCCAAGAAGCTCCAGAAGGTAAAAAATCACAATTTTTTGACTACTTTTCAGAAATTTAGGTTTTTTTAAATGATTGGGGAAACTTGTGAATAAGCTAGTATTTGGTTTCATGTGTTCAATGTAGTTGAAATCTTATAGTTTTCAGCATGTACGTAGTTTTGTTCGATACGTTTTTGTAGTACTTATGTAGTTGAAAATATGATTTGTGTAGAGACTGTTGAGATGCGACTGTAACCTATTGATGATAGTGTTTTATATTTGCAAGAACGTCATAGAACTAGCAATTTTGATTTGGTGTCGGTATGTTTTTACGTTATTAGTTGTAACACCCCGACCTCCACTAGGATCACTCCTTAGAATGTACTAGTTTTGGAGGGGCGTTATTGTGAAGGTAAACATGCACACAGATATCGCAAGACAGAATATATGAAAATAAATATAAGTAAAGCAGCGGTAGCAGATAAAAACCCATCATCATCATCTCAGAAAACCAACATAGTCAAGTACATAATATCAAAATGTCATGATCCAAAATACAACATGAGTCTAGATACGTGATAACAAAATACATGGTAAAACATCAGTACTAATCCCCAGAAATAAAAGATAAGCCATAGCTAGCTCAGATCCATACATGAGCTATCCAACAAGCAAGCCAAAGATCCACTAAGCAGATGTAGCCCCTCCCTGAGAACCTGTGGGGGGGGGGGGGGAAACGGAAGAAAAGAAGCGAAAGAAAACAGGTCAGTCAAAAAGACTGGTAAGCCCTACTACGATCAATCTATAAACTAATAAAGTTAACAGCATGATGGAAACTGAGATGAACATACTGGCAATAGATAAAGGTGACATCACATAGATGAGACTAAACTTTGCACCACAGTGTACTAGCAAACCCACAAAACAGATCTTGATCCCTTAGCCCAAACTTTGGCCCAATAACATGAAGTGACCTTAGTATAAGGTCCAGCCCAACGGTCTAGTCGATCGGCTCCCTATAAACCTAACACGTCCAGTGTTGGTGTCCATACGGCCCACGTGGATGTAGTCAGACTGCGCTGGGTCCACCTTTGGGTGTATCAAGCCCTCGGGTGTCAACCCCAGACACCTAAGCAATAATGCACAGTCTAAACCTACTGGTACCCGTGCCTCGAGTTTGTCCAATATCGGACTACGTGCACGTCCGTAGCCCGCCGGACCCGCACCGCTGTACCACTCAGCCGTCGCTTTGGTCGCTTACATCCGTCCAGTAATCGTGCCCCGCCCTAACCTAGCTGTAGGGTTGTGGTGATACCAAACTGGGATTACTGCTGGAACAGACCACGTTGCTAGGGTTTCTAAGAGGGTTAAGTGTGGTTTTAACCCCTCACTAATCATGGATTAAATTAGTTAAGTGTAACCACTTAACCCCATCTAATCCTCGCATCCCCATTATTGGTTAAGTATTAGTGGGCCATGACTTAACCCTAATCATGAGGCATTAATTACTTAACGCACCCAACCTCTCACATTAGACATCCGTGGTTACCTGGGAAGATTTACACCACGTCTAGGTCTAACCTCGGGTCTTATGGTGCAACATGACCAACTACCCACATTAGACCCCACGTTGTGGTTACCTAGGAAGATTTACACCACAACTAGGTCTAACCTCGAGTTGGCCATATCATGTTATCTAACGTCATGTCCACTTTGAAACATATTTACAAGTTAACATATACTTGGGTAGACCTAACTTAATAGGTAAATTCCCAAGGGGTAGACCTAACTTAATAGGTAAATTCCCAATCTTTTAGTTCCATGTATTTTTAAGTTTACCCAAACCCTCCCAACGTCATTATCTCGCTTACATATTCGTCATAACGCATAAGGGTAAAAAGGTAACTTGGCATAACATACATGATGAACTTCACATATCATAATAATCATGCATACATGTTAAACTTGCAAATCATGTCATAATGAACTCGCATAAACATGCATAGCTTATTAAATATGCATAACATGGTAAGGTGAACTTGCATAAGTATGCATAATCCATTAAACTTGTAGAACATGGCATAGTAAACTCGCATATGCATGCATAACTTATGAAACATGTAAAACATGGCATAATGAGTTCGCATAAGCATGCATAACTTATGAAACATATAAAACATGGCATAGTGAGTCCGCATAAGCATGCATAACTTATGAAACATGTAAAACATGGCATAATGAGTTCGCATAAGCATGCATAACTTATGAAACATATAAAACATGGCATAGTGAGTCCGCATAAGCATGCATAACTTATGAAACATATAAAGCATGACATAGTGAGTCCGCATAAGCATGCATAATCAACTAAACTCACATAAATCTCAACTTTCACCACATATTAACTTTAGAGTTTGTAAAGTGAAGGTAAGAGGGCTTACAAATATAAACAAGTCACAAATCCACCAAATAAGATGAAGAAGCCCTTTTAAAACCCAAAACAAAGCTTCAAATAAGAAAACCCTTTTGCAAAATCCCAAAAACACAAACTTAGCAAATCAAACTTGCAACTTAATGAAGTATGCAAGTTATTAAGCATTCATACAACATAGAAAAGGTTGTATGATCATCATATCTTCATAGGATTAAACTTTGAGGAAGGTGGAGGCTAGGGATTTTAGGTGGAGGCCATTTGAGGATTCAATTTGGCATAGTTTAGTTGCTAGATTGATTAATGAGGCTTTAGGGTAGGATTAGGGGTATATTTATAGGGAATTAGAGTGTTTTAAGCCCTAGGATTAACCCTAGGTGAATTTTGGCCCGTCAGATTTCGGAATGCTCTAGAACCAGGCCACACAACCAAGCCCAAACCAAAATGGTGCACCAGGCAATTATGCCTGGCTACCCCCTGTCGACAGGGCTGTCGACAGGGCAGTCGACTCCCCTAGACCCCTGTCGACATGCCTGTCGACTTGGGGGTCTTGGCGGGAATTTTCCCGCCTGACCCTGATTAGCCCTAATCCCTGTTTTTAATTTGAAATTTAAATCTGTTTTTAGCATAGAAATTTCTGAAAACTTCAATGGGCCCTAACTGGGTCATACGGACTCCGATTTTCGAAAACTCGGACTCTATTTCGCGTATTTTTCCGAGACGAACGCAATGGCATAGCCCGTTTCCCTTGATTCAGATTTTTAAATTAAATTCTGCCTCATTTATATCTTAACAGGTTATTAAAATTACAGGTTGTTACATTCTCCCCTCCTTAAAGGATTTCGTCCCCGAAATCTTCAAGTTAGGAAGAATATATCCTACCATCCAATCATCCATCTACTCAAAACATCATCCACGAGCAACCATTGTCCTTAAAAGGTTCTAAATGCTGTATGAACATATGCAAGAGTGTGTGTATATGTACTTATCTAATGCAAAGATCAATGCAAAATATGTTAGTGAAATGTATCCATATGTATGCAAATCCCTAACATAATGTATAATATCTACATGCGTGCTCAATCATACATCCATATGCAACATCCATGTGATTGCATACAAATTCCATCCAAGGATAAGCATAAACACTCATGCACATGCAATATGAGGAGTGTGTGAGCCGATCTAGTGCCTAATGTGTATCATGTATCCACGAGTAACCACTTGCAAACACTTGCAACCACTTGCAACCATCAAACATAACATGTCTCAAGCACATGTTTCATCCAAAGGGTTTCTACCTAAGGTTCTCATGACAAGCTTAGCACGATAACTAGATAAACATGGATAGCAAAGAGAAAGATTTACTAACAAAGGAAAGAGATTGAGAGTGTACCCTCAAAAAGGAATGGATAAAGCCCACGCATCTTATCCTCGGTTTCCCAAGTTGCGTCCTCCTCGGCTTCACCCCATTGAACTTTCACCAATCTGACCTCACGATTCCTTAGCTTCTTGGTCTCTGTCCCCAAGATACGAATCGGAGCTCTCCTTAAAGTTGCTTCTTTCTCTACTTCCACGTCTTCAAGAATGCTAGGTTCGACCACCTCAGCGGACTCATGCAGGCACTTTCGGAGATGCGAGACATGAAAGACATTATGCACTCCGGACAACTTTTCGGGCAATTGCACTCTATAAGCCATCTTCCCTATTCTCTCTATGATAGGGAAGGGTCCAACAAATCTCGGTGCTAGCTTCCCAACAGCTCCAAATCGGACCACATTCCGCAAAGGAGAAACCTTTACGAAAACCTTGTCCCCAACCTCAAACTCCAATTCGGACCTTCGCCTGTCAGCATAGGATTTCTGCCGGTCTTGGGCCGCTTTCATCCGTCTTCTAATCAATTCGACCTTCTCGGATGTATCTCTAATCATGTCGGGTCCAAGTATAAGCTTATCCGTAGTCTCCCACCAACATGTAGGTGATTTGCACGGCCTCCCATATAAAGCTTCAAATGGTGCCATCCCTATGCTTGCCTGATAACTGTTGTTATATGCAAACTCAACAAGAGGAAGATGGTCTTCCCAAGCACCACCAAAATCCAGAATGCAAAGCCTCAACAAGTCCTCAAGTACCCTATTCACCCTTTCTGTTTGGCCGTCTGTTTGTGGGTGATAGGCCGTACTCAGGTTCAATCTCGTGCCCATAGCTTCCTGTAAACTATTCCAGAACTGACTAGTAAAGATGGGGTCTCGGTCACTGACTATGCTGGAAGGGACTCCATGTAGTCGCACTATCTCACGAAGATATACTGATGCTAGTCCAGATGCGGTCCTTTTGCTCTTCACTGGGATAAAATGAGCACTCTTCGTAAGCCTATCTACAATGACCCATATGCTCGTATTCCCTCTCCTTGACCTTGGAAGCCCATCAATAAAGTCCATAGAAATGCTCTCCCACTTCCATAGCGGGACCTCTAGCGGATGTAATAGCCCACCGGGCTTCTTCGACTCAGCTTTTACTCTCTGACAAATAACACATCTCGAGACAAACTCCGCCACATCCTTCTTCATTCCAGGCCAGAAGAAAACGCGCTTCATGTCCTTATACATCTTATCACCACCTGGATGTATAGTCATCTTGGAGCGATGTGCTTCCTCAAGAACTTTCCTCACCAAGTCTTCTACCATCGGAACACAAAGCCTTCCGTCTCTCCTCAGCCAACCCTTATCGTCTATAGAATACCGAGCAAGGTGACTAGATGTCTCCCCTCGAACCAGCTTGTCCATGATCTCAATTATCTGAGGGTCTTCCTTCTGTGAAGCCCCGACTTGATCCAGAAGGGTAGGCCTGAGCTCTAGAGATGCCAAAGAACCGGTCATTGTCTCAACTGTCAAGGAAAAATCAAAGGTTGCCAAGAACTCTAAATTCTTCATCTCAACAAATAGAGGACTTAGTGTCAACCTTTTCCTACTCAACGCATCCGCTACAACATTCCCCTTGCCAGGGGTATAGGTTATGTCAAAATCATAGGAAGCCAGGAATTCCATCCATCTCTGCTGCCTCAAGTTCAGATCCTTCTGCGAAAAGAGATACTTCAAAGACTTATGATCAGTATACAGCTCAAATCTCTCTCCCAGAAGATAATGACGCCAAGCTTTGAGTGCATATACAATCGCTGCCAGCTCTAGATCATGAGTGGGATAATTTCTCTCATGCACCTTAAGTTGCCTCCCACCAAAACATATAACTCTGCCCTCTTGCATCAGAACGGCGCCCAATCCCGTGCCACAAGCATCAGTGTACACGGTAAATATCTTACCACCATCGGGTAAAGCTAGAACGGGTGCGGAGGTAAGGGCTCTCTTGAGTCTCTGAAAAGCAAGCTCACAATCCATATCCCAAGCAAAGACTAAGTTCTTCTTCGTCAACTTAGTAAGAGGAGCGGATATCTTCGCGAAGTCCTTGATGAACTTCCGGTAAAAACCCGCAAGACCCAGAAAGCTTCTCACCTCGGTTGCATTCCTTGGAGTCTTCCAATCCTGAACTGCAACCACCTTAGCGGGATCCACCGCCAAGCCTTGCTTGGATACGATATGCCCAAGGAATCTGACTTCCCTTCTCCAAAAGTGGCACTTGGAGAACTTGGCCTTTAACTGGTGTGCTCTGAGCGTATCCATCACCTCTACTAGGTGCCTCGCATGCTCTTCTTCATCCTTGGAGAAGACCAGAATATCATCCACAAAGACCACGACAAACTTATTCAAGAACTCCCGAAACACCCTACTCATCAAATCCACAAAATACGCGGGCGCATTCGTCAAACCGAACGGCATAACAAGCCATTCAAAGAATCCGTCTGGAGTTCTGAATGCAGTCTTGTCTATACTATCTTCAGCCACTCTGAGCTGATGAAAACCCGTAGCAAGATCAAGCTGAGAGAAAACAGAAGCACCAACAAGCTGATCAAAGAGATCATCGATCCTCGGTAACGGGTGTCTGTTCTTCTTAGTCAGCTTATTCAATTCTCTATAATCCACACAAAGCCGAAGAGAACCATCTGCCTTAGTTGCAAACACCACAGGCGCTCCCCATTCGGATATACTCCTTCTGATGAAGTTCTTCTCAAGTAATTCTTTCACTTGCTTGCTCAGCTCTCGTCTCTCACGCGGAGCCATATGCCGAACGGGCAAAGAAACAGGCTTAGCATTATCCACCAGATAGATGCGAAAATCAATCTCTCGTTTAGGGGGCAACCCCTTAACTTCTTCAAAAACATCTGGATAATCTTGGACCACCCTTACAGACTGAAGGGCCTCCTCTGATGAGTCGAGAGATTCTAGATAGCATAACATGACGGGATTCTTCGGATTGCATGAAATCTCTAAGGTGTTGCCCAGGCGAGTCACAAGCCTTACAACCCTATGCTCACAATCCAGAATGGCTCCATATCTAGACAGCCAATCCATGCCCAAGATCAATCCGTATCCCCTGAAACCTAGAACATACGCACTACACAAGAACTCTACGCTGAGTATAGAGATCCTCAGATCCTCACATATCATAGATAGATGAGCAGAACCCCCAATGGGATTCGAAACACAAACGGGATCATCCACTAAGCTAGTACTAAGGTGCAAGTTATCAACAAGATCAGATGAAATAAAGCTATGTGAAGCACCAGAATCAAACAAGGTACGCACTGGAAGATCAGAGATATAAACAAGGTTCTCAACAGAAACACTACCTCGCTCGGGAACTGAAGCGGCATTGAGAGCATGAACTTGCCCTCCTGAAGGCCCAGCCTGTCCTTTCTTCTTTGGGCATTCTTTGCTAAAGTGCCCAGTTTCTCCACAAGAAAAGCATCCACCACTAAGCTTCCTTTTCTTCTTCCTGCAATCCTTAGCAAAGTGCCCAGCTATGCCACAGTAGTTGCACTTTCCCTTGCCTTTGTTGTTGCCCTTCTTGTTCTTGTTCTGATTTCCTTGACTGCTTTGACCACCTTGGTTGCCTTTGCCTTGAGAATCAGCCTTCTTTGCTTGAGTATCACCCGACTTGACTTCTTTCTTTCCATCTCCCTGAAGCAGAGCCATATTGACCAAACTCTCAAAAGTAGCTCCATGCGGAATATGTGACATCGCCAAGCCTTGTAGCGGCTCATTCAACCCTCTAGCAAATCGAAGAGCCTTCTTCTCCGGAGTGTTCACCATATCCAAACCAAAACGGGCCAGCTGATTAAACTTGTTCACATACTCCTTGACAGACATATCACCTTGCTTTAATGCAATGAACTTCTCCATCTGTAAATTCGCCTCAGCCGAAGATAGAAACTTGGTCACAAATCTAGCCCTCAAATCGGCCCAAGTCTCAACGGGCCTCGTCCCATTGGTGACCTCCCACCAATAGGCCGCCTCATCCTTCAAAAGCCACACTGTCAATAAGATTTTCCTCTCGTCATCAATCCCAAAGATAGCAAACAAGTCCTCCGTGTCTTTCAGCCAATTCCTAGCTTCAACAAAAGATTCCGTGCCTAGGAAATTCTTGCCTCCCATTGCCTTGAAGTCTTTACAAACCTTTGTAAATTCAACCTGAGGATGCTGAGGGGGAGGAGGAGGAAGAGGAGCCTCAGCAACGGGAGGGGGGATATTAACCGCTGGAGGAGGGGGAGCAGGAACCACCGGAGGAGGGATATTAGGGATAGGATTCTCAACTACAGGAGGAGGAGTGGGAGTAGGATTGGCGGGACCAGCTGCCGCCCTAGCTTCTAGAAGTCTCCTATACCAGAGTGGAACGTTCACTCCATCTGGGATATCAAGATTCTCAGCCATACTGAAACGAAAGATAAGATAAGATCAGGTCAAGAGAACGAGGGATAACGCTGATGGCTTTTGGGGATTAGCCTTAAAATAATCTAGACTTTATTTTGGAAAATACTTAGTAGGTTTTTGAAAATAGTTTTTCAAAAAGGGTCTTTTTTTTTTTTCAAAAGTTTTGTTCAATCTTGTTAACCTTGTGCTCTGATACCAAATGTAACACCCCGACCTCCACTAGGATCACTCCTTAGAATGTACTAGTTTTGGAGGGGCGTTATTGTGAAGGTAAACATGCACACAGATATCGCAAGACAGAATATATGAAAATAAATATAAGTAAAGCAGCGGTAGCAGATAAAAACCCATCATCATCATCTCAGAAAACCAACATAGTCAAGTACATAATATCAAAATGTCATGATCCAAAATACAACATGAGTCTAGATACGTGATAACAAAATACATGGTAAAACATCAGTACTAATCCCCAGAAATAAAAGATAAGCCATAGCTAGCTCAGATCCATACATGAGCTATCCAACAAGCAAGCCAAAGATCCACTAAGCAGATGTAGCCCCTCCCTGAGAACCTGTGGGGGGGGGGGGGGGGAAACGGAAGAAAAGAAGCGAAAGAAAACAGGTCAGTCAAAAAGACTGGTAAGCCCTACTACGATCAATCTATAAACTAATAAAGTTAACAGCATGATGGAAACTGAGATGAACATACTGGCAATAGATAAAGGTGACATCACATAGATGAGACTAAACTTTGCACCACAGTGTACTAGCAAACCCACAAAACAGATCTTGATCCCTTAGCCCAAACTTTGGCCCAATAACATGAAGTGACCTTAGTATAAGGTCCAGCCCAACGGTCTAGTCGATCGGCTCCCTATAAACCTAACACGTCCAGTGTTGGTGTCCATACGGCCCACGTGGATGTAGTCAGACTGCGCTGGGTCCACCTTTGGGTGTATCAAGCCCTCGGGTGTCAACCCCAGACACCTAAGCAATAATGCACAGTCTAAACCTACTGGTACCCGTGCCTCGAGTTTGTCCAATATCGGACTACGTGCACGTCCGTAGCCCGCCGGACCCGCACCGCTGTACCACTCAGCCGTCGCTTTGGTCGCTTACATCCGTCCAGTAATCGTGCCCCGCCCTAACCTAGCTGTAGGGTTGTGGTGATACCAAACTGGGATTACTGCTGGAACAGACCACGTTGCTAGGGTTTCTAAGAGGGTTAAGTGTGGTTTTAACCCCTCACTAATCATGGATTAAATTAGTTAAGTGTAACCACTTAACCCCATCTAATCCTCGCATCCCCATTATTGGTTAAGTATTAGTGGGCCATGACTTAACCCTAATCATGAGGCATTAATTACTTAACGCACCCAACCTCTCACATTAGACATCCGTGGTTACCTGGGAAGATTTACACCACGTCTAGGTCTAACCTCGGGTCTTATGGTGCAACATGACCAACTACCCACATTAGACCCCACGTTGTGGTTACCTAGGAAGATTTACACCACAACTAGGTCTAACCTCGAGTTGGCCATATCATGTTATCTAACGTCATGTCCACTTTGAAACATATTTACAAGTTAACATATACTTGGGTAGACCTAACTTAATAGGTAAATTCCCAAGGGGTAGACCTAACTTAATAGGTAAATTCCCAATCTTTTAGTTCCATGTATTTTTAAGTTTACCCAAACCCTCCCAACGTCATTATCTCGCTTACATATTCGTCATAACGCATAAGGGTAAAAAGGTAACTTGGCATAACATACATGATGAACTTCACATATCATAATAATCATGCATACATGTTAAACTTGCAAATCATGTCATAATGAACTCGTATAAACATGCATAGCTTATTAAATATGCATAACATGGTAAGGTGAACTTGCATAAGTATGCATAATCCATTAAACTTGTAGAACATGGCATAGTAAACTCGCATATGCATGCATAACTTATGAAACATGTAAAACATGGCATAATGAGTTCGCATAAGCATGCATAACTTATGAAACATATAAAACATGGCATAGTGAGTCCGCATAAGCATGCATAACTTATGAAACATGTAAAACATGGCATAATGAGTTCGCATAAGCATGCATAACTTATGAAACATATAAAACATGGCATAGTGAGTCCGCATAAGCATGCATAACTTATGAAACATATAAAGCATGACATAGTGAGTCCGCATAAGCATGCATAATCAACTAAACTCACATAAATCTCAACTTTCACCACATATTAACTTTAGAGTTTGTAAAGTGAAGGTAAGAGGGCTTACAAATATAAACAAGTCACAAATCCACCAAATAAGATGAAGAAGCCCTTTTAAAACCCAAAACAAAGCTTCAAATAAGAAAACCCTTTTGCAAAATCCCAAAAACACAAACTTAGCAAATCAAACTTGCAACTTAATGAAGTATGCAAGTTATTAAGCATTCATACAACATAGAAAAGGTTGTATGATCATCATATCTTCATAGGATTAAACTTTGAGGAAGGTGGAGGCTAGGGATTTTAGGTGGAGGCCATTTGAGGATTCAATTTGGCATAGTTTAGTTGCTAGATTGATTAATGAGGCTTTAGGATAGGATTAGGGGTATATTTATAGGGAATTAGAGTGTTTTAAGCCCTAGGATTAACCCTAGGTGAATTTTGGCCCGTCAGATTTCGGAATGCTCTAGAACCAGGCCACACAACCAAGCCCAAACCAAAATGGTGCACCAGGCAATTATGCCTGGCTACCCCCTGTCGACAGGGCTGTCGACAGGGCAGTCGACTCCCCTAGACCCCTGTCGACATGCCTGTCGACTTGGGGGTCTTGGCGGGAATTTTCCCGCCTGACCCTGATTAGCCCTAATCCCTGTTTTTAATTTGAAATTTAAATCTGTTTTTAGCATAGAAATTTCTGAAAACTTCAATGGGCCCTAACTGGGTCATACGGACTCCGATTTTCGAAAACTCGGACTCTATTTCGCGTATTTTTCCGAGACGAACGCAATGGCATAGCCCGTTTCCCTTGATTCAGATTTTTAAATTAAATTCTGCCTCATTTATATCTTAACAGGTTATTAAAATTACAGGTTGTTACATTAGTTTTTTGACGTATTTTTATTTTTCAAATTTTTGAATGCATTTCTTACATTGTGCTTAACTTTTTTACAAAGTAAAAATCCAGTTAAGATTATAGATCACACGTCTTCCGTTGACTTGGTGACCTCCAATCATCTAGAAGTACTAGCTTTACTTAATCATGTTGGATTCTTATTAGTACACAAGTTGGGATTCGTTCAACTGGATCATTATCTCATCACTGCATTAGTCGGTAGATGGAGATCAGAGACATTCACATTAGCAGAAACACAATATAAATTGTTTAAATAGAATACCAAAGTTGGCCTTACCTTTGACTCATGCAAGCAATACTTTCCTACGTGGGATATGGAAAGCTACAATGAGGATTTTGTGTATAATCCATAAACGGAGGATAAACATAGAACATTTGTGGCTGTCCATATTGTGATACGTTTGAAGGAGAAATACTATTTGGGGATGAAATCGGTTAAGATGAATACAACGATACTGCTTCCACCGGTATTGAAGTAGTAGATGGTTCTACCACTAACTAAACCGTAGATTTACAAGCAGCAGAAAACATTAACTCAACATCATCATCGTCTACAATTTTAATTGCCTTAGAACAAAAATCAGTTGGCTAGTTGCCAACTAAGTCAATATCAAATTGATTTGGATTAATCTTTATTGACTTGTAACTCAACGCTTTTAATTGCTTCAAGTTATAACCTTTAAGAACTTTTACCGGTTTATAAGATCCACCTTCGTATTTCCCACACTTTCGATCATCAATGACTAAATCACCATCGGAATAGCATATAATCGCATTAAATTATAAGTCATTCTGATTTACAACCAAAAAATGAATATATTACTCAAAGTTAAGATTCAAAAAATATTTAGGGTTTTAAAATTCATACCTTGAAATGATTCAAATGACGAAGAGTAGAATACCATTGACGTAAATCAAAAGTAGTTGATGATTTGAGCTAAAAATAATGAAGGATTTAATTTCAGAATCTAACTGGAGATTTTGGGTTTCTTTTTTTAGTTTTTTGAAAGAGTTAGAAAGTGAGGAAGAAAGGGTTGGATGGGGGTTGTTAACCACGTCAAGGCGACATTTGAAAAAACACCATTTTGCATCATCTCAAAAGCCGCGAGAAGGGGGATGCTTTTTAATTCATATTTTCACGTTGCGCTATTTAAAATAACGCACACATGCGCTATCTCAAATAGCGCCTATATATTTAATTTGTTTCATGGACGATTGTGCACTATCTGAAATAGCGCGTTCTTGCACCATCTCGAATGTTGTTGGTTATAAATAACTGTTTTTGCCTCCATGGCCAAAACCTGGCTATGTCCGTAATAAATTTTAAAATCAGGCTAATTCAGTGATTAATTTTCGAAAGGTGGCCAAATCGGAAAAAATCCTATGTCAAATACAGTGTAAACTCATCAATATAAGCAGTATCAAACTAAACTCAAACATAAAAAACATGTCAGCTGCAGCAAGCTTCTGCATCATCTTAGTACTTGCCACGGTCTCATCGACATTCGCCTCATCTATAACAGACTGCCTAGAATCTATCAGAGCTAGCGAACATGACCAACCTATCATCTCTGACTCTACATCACCACTAATTCCAAACAATGATAATATTATACCAGAAGGTCCACTGCTGCTTCCTCCTGCGCATACTGCAGCCACACCAATAACTTCATATCCAAACAATGGTAGCATTGCACCAGAATCACCACGGATTCCCAGTCCAAACAATAATAATATTATAGCTGAAGCACCATTGTTGCCACCTCCTCATACTGCTACTTCACCACAGCTCGAGTAGAGAGTGAGTGATGGAGTGGAGCCACTGATGCAATCCAGCTCCAGTACAAATCTAATTGAAAATGAAAGTGAAAGAAAAGAATAATTAGGTGCAAACAATCACTACAAAAAAAACATTGGATTAAAGACTGAAAATTACAGTTGTTAAACAAGTAATTCAGTCTTTAAATTATATTTAATGACTGATCAAAGACTGAAATTTCAGTCTTTGAATTTCAAGTCACAAAAAAATAATATTAAGACTGATATTTCAGTTTCAAAATAAAAAGATTGACATACATTCTTAAATACACTGAAACTGGATTTTAAAGACAAATATTTTGTCTTTTATCAATCATAAATTGACATGATTTGCTACAACAAAATAATTATTTCGCAACTGACAATGCAGGTTGCACTAGACCTTGCGCAACCGGGCAAATGTCAGTCCAGATATTCAAAGTTGCAATAGGCTAATTATGTTTTACAGCTGTTCTCGACAGTTGCTGTAAAGACATACTACCACTATCATAAGCTTGCAAAAGGTCCTTTTACAACCATTAGTGCCACTTGTAAATCTATAACATCAATTGGTGCAAGCTATTTTCTACAATTTCAATTATTTATTTATAATTTCAAAATTTAAAATATATAATTTTCATCAATTCAAACACATAGAAATTATCTACTCATTCAAATAATGAGAGTTTTCAAATTTGCTTCCATTCAAAATATGTTAATATTATTTTAACACAAACTAATATAATACACTAAATAATTTTCATCTACATCCTAAGTACAAAACACTTAAACAACAGAAATGCATTTAACAAAAAGAGTAAAAAAAATTGCTTCAATAACCAACTCAGCCTAGCTAATACACTCTATGACCCAAAAATATAGTACCACTTAGCTTTGATTTGTTCAGACCATCAACCTCATCATCGTTGTAATCTTTAGTAGTCTTTAATCTCTCCACTTAGACATCATCTCCGGTGTCAAAAGCTAAATCTGAAAGAATGACACCTTATTGGCATCTAACCTTACTGGCTTCTTTCATCACCATAGTGAATTGCTAGTCGGGATCAAGATATGAAGTCTACAGGTATGCATGAAACAGAAACAAATCAATTTTTAAAAGATGCACATTTTATCAACAAATATTCGTAATATCCAAAGCACTAGTATCTGCATTAGCAATTTGAATGCCATGTCTCAAAATGATCATATCCTCATGTTTGCTTTAGTATGATTTCCTAAAATCACACTTCCACGTATGTATAATCTTGTATCCTAGCTTACTTTAATGTTAATGCACATTTATGCATATTCTGTGAGGATAACATGTATTAAATATATAATACAATTCATACTCCCTGGAATTCTCCCGATACTTATTTACTTCATGTAGGCTAGCATTTCAATAAATAATTTTGGAGATAACCCCTGATTTGTAGGATAAACTATGTGATATTTGGCATTGTTTACATTTGCATCTAATAATTACGTGTTAGCCTTAAACAATAAATTTTACAGTATAGGTGCATGACTAATAATATTTGTTGCACATCAAGTGCAGAGAGAAAAAAAATTTGTTTCCTTATCTATAATAAAGCAATTGGCTAAATTTTGATCATCTAATTTGGCTCATACGAATTTAACTGTAAGTGAATGATAATAACAAATTCAAAACTAGAAGGTGAGAAGCTATTTGTTTTGATACATCAATGTAATCATACAAGTTAAAACTAATGTGAAATGGCAAAATTTTGAACTATATACAAGAATTGTTATGGTTTTGTCTTAGTCGTATGTAATAGTGAATATGAACTGACATCATGTCTCCGTTGATTGTAAATGATTATATGGTCCTCTGAGCCAAGGGAAAAATTCACGAGAAATGTGTGCACACACTCCATATCAATATTATTGTTTCACTGTTGTAAACAGTAAATACATCTCAAATGTTAATGTAAACTACCTGGTTAAATTCATCAACCCCATGTCAAACAGAGGTATCCAGTTGGTCATGCCTTGATGGACTCATGAACTCAAGTTCACTATCCACTAATGTCACATTTGGAGATGCAGCATTAGATGCTGATCATAAGTCGATTTCAGAAGCTTCTTGAATCCAGCTCAGGGTTGCTTCTACAATGTTCTACAGCAGTAGCTTGTGGCCTTGCATGTGCAAGTTTCTTAAAACAGTCGCTACAGTAGAAAATTCTTTTGAGAGAGAAAGAATGCCAAAAAAACCATAAATAACTGACAGACCATTCTAGAATTCACCCCAAACCAAAGACACACCACCCTCAAAACAAGCTTCCAAACGATATCCAAAGTGAACGCACGCAACGCGTTTTTTTATACCTGTAGGAAGAGTGAAAAACTCGCGTTGAATAATTTTCAACTCAATATTCAATTATAAATTTTAGTTACATTGAATGCGAAGTTTAGATGTCAATTGTAAGTTTTCAAAGTTGCAAAACTGACTTACATTGAATAATTTGTTGACGGCCAGAAGATACAAAGAATGTTATTTTGCCAGTATAGCAATTAAAAAATAGTTCAAAAACTTCCTAATCCTAATATAACATCTCATAGACACAAATCAAGCTAAGAAAGTAAAATGGTGTGCGAACATAATTGATATGCATAGTCAGCACTGCTTGCCAGTTGACAATCATTCAAAATTTGTCCAAGTTTAAGATATCAGATCAAACATATGACTATGTGAAAACCTGTACAAAATGCAATTAATTGACCTGTATTGAATTCAGATCTGAAAATCACCACATGGGATATATGATTCATTAAACTGTATATGCGTATTTTCACTGCAACAAAAAAAGAAAAGAAAAGAAAAAAAAACCAACAGCAACAACAACAAAGGGTCACCATCAATAGACAAGACACAGAAAAAGGAAAACAAGCAAAGGGAGATATGCTACTCATTTTAAATATTCATGATATTCTCAACAAGAATCATTTTAGTAATCTAAGTGAAAAAGGTAACTTTATACCTGCACTGGCCAACGATCTCATGATGTTCTATGTTCACTCGGAAGCAAAGAGATATGTAAGCAGGAATATTTGAAAGGCTTTTTTCACACGTGCAACATTTTTTCACGTAATGAAGATAGTTTGTTCTGGCAATGATAGTTCTACTCATCTTTGCGGTTTTGCAGGTTCCAGCAATGATGCGGCCTCTACTGAACGCATTACCACTGAAGGTCATCTTTTATCGATGTCAGTCCTTTCGATTACTTCTCAAGGAATCTTAAAGCGAAGACCAATGATTTTCCTAAATTAATTCCCCCATTTCTAGGTCGTTTACACCACCCATATCTCTTTGACGAACGGAAAACACAGGGGTGCTTCAAAAAATCTTCTCAATTTGCTCGCCCACGATCGTTAAAGGAGGGGGTAGAAGGGTGGTATTGATATCGAGCTCACTGGTTTCAGCGCTACTGCCTACTTACACGGCATCCACGCCATGCGGTGGCTAGGTTGGGGTAGGTATTGGCGAAGGAGATGAAAGGGCTAGGGTAATTTGAATGAAGAGTGGTGAGATGGATGATTTGGGGCTAATATAATTTAGGGCTGATCCATGGAAGTGGGAAATGAAAATGAAATCACAGAGTGTGTGAAAGTTTGTTGTAGCGCAAAAATTTTATTTGAAGCCAAAAAATTTGGGCTTGGAGCCTAAAGATAACCTTTAATATTTTGTGTCATTGCAAAGTAGAAATATATATTGCAATAAATTTTATTTTTAAAATTTATGAATATTTTCAAAATCTATAAAGAAAAATTAAAAATTTTGTATTTCGGGGATTTTATTGTACAAAACAAACTTTGTAATTTTTTCAAATTCAAGGACAACGCATCAAAAAATTATTCTCAAGGACAATACATACTGTAAAATAGATATCATACACACCATAAAACTGATCCTTAAAAACTGACAGTTAAATTCTGATACCATGCACACTATAAAACTGATACCTATAATTTGATTCTTTGTCTTTTAGAATAAAATTTTAGCAGACCGTCCTTACAGCTAAAAAGGCTCTTTGTCTTTGACACTATTTTCCTGTATGGAAATAATTAATGTTACTTCTCAACTATTATTTATTACCTATTAATTATTAATTGTTAAATATTAAATATTACTCTTAATTAATAATTATATTTATTGTGGGAAAGTCTATTTGAACACAAAATGGTGACGCAAAATTAAATACATAAATTGTGGATCATTGGATCTCCACCTGAATTTCATCTCTGATGTAAAGACAAACAAATCTAATGGTCTACAAATTGTGTATTTAATTTTATGTCACCAATTTGTGGTCGAATAGCCGCTCCATTTAATATTAGCAATTAAATTTGGTAATTTTTAAATGAATTTTGTAATTATATTTATCATTAGCAATTTACTGATAATTATTTTTATATTTTATTACAAGCATGGAAGTGGCTTCGATGCACGAAGAAGAAATCATCGACCGGTAGAAATAGTAAAAGTCAAAATTTTGGATTAGGACTTTTACATGAGATCGATTTGCTAAATACATGATTTTGCAAAGAGTTAATGTTTCGTATTACTTCCTACTTATGTCTGAATAATCGCTATAAGTAACTATTCGCAACCAAAAAATCATTAAGTTTGCCGACTCATTCTCTTTCTCCTTGTTTTATACAGTAATAACATTCATTTTGATATACAAAAAGTTTCGTTAATAAAAAACCAGGTTTTGATTGACTTAAATAAGTCAATTTTTAACTTTTTGGAAGTTAAACTAACTCATTTTCAGCTTTAATAAGTCAAAAATCTACTTATACAAGTCATCCCAGACGAGCCCTCGATAGATTAATCAATTAATTAATATGTGAGTTATCTTTGTATTATCTTGAATTTGGATGTTTTTGATAGATATAAAAGTTACTTTTGTTTTATTGCGAAATAATAGCAGTTTTGTAATACATATGGTATACATTAAATAAAATGTCGTGTATTAAATTTTTACTAGGCAACATTGTCCAAGTGGTTCAGACTGTTATAGCCTCCACTTTTGGTCTGAATTTTGATTACGGCAACTATATATCGATGACATTATTCACTAACATTGTTACTACTAAAAAATTCCCTAACATAGGTTGATAGTGAAGGGGTATCGGAGGATCACAAACACAGAAGAACCTTCCGAAAGAACAAATGGAGAAGATCGAAAGTGGGAAAGAATGATTTGAAAGCAACACAAACCGGCACCCCCTCAGGAAGAAAGGAGTTCAGGGCATACAAGACAATAAGCGAAGTTTATCTAGCCGAGTATATCCGATAGGGCCTACCTGACAAGAGAGTCCTGAAGCAAAAGATATCAAGCCCGAAGTACATAAAGATTATTTGGAACCAGCTCCTAAAGTAGCTACTTCATGAACGACGAAAGGTCATATCGATAGACAATAGAGACATCACCGAAAGCTATCTTCCGAAAAACCGGATTGTCCCAAGAGCTCCACCGGAAGGCAAACCGGGACCCTAGCAGAGATACGGGCTACCAGTACTAATTTACCTAGTACAGGAACCGATAGCGGTTTCAAACTGGTTGCTATCTACATACGTCACGAGGGCAAGCTCCTCTAAGTATTCGAGAGAAAGCCGGAGCCTACATCTAGAAGCTTGCAACCGGGAGACTTCACCTAGGAACTGCTACCGGGAGTTCAAATGCCATCCGAAAACCACCACGGCAACAAGCCCATATCGGTCTCGGAGAAGCCCCTATTGACCGGGACCCTCACTTTGAAGACTATAATTAGCACCACAAGGGTGGCCGAGAGCCAAATGTCTAAGATCAAGGAAAAAACGGTCGGTAGAGGCCTACGCAGGCCCAATAGCCTAGCAGTAGAAGCCACATAAAGGGTGACGAACTTTTTATTTCTCAATCTAGTTCCTTTCTTCTAAAAAGGATAAAATCCTCAACTCTTGTAATACATCTACAATTTATGAATGGAGAATTCCAGGTCTTAAACATCTTGCGATTTGATAATCATGTTATGCCGTAATGATGAACCAGGAAGTTAACACTAACCTTTCTTATAAGAAAATCAATCATGGAACATTAGCAATGGAGGAGGGGCTTTATAGAAATGCAAAGTTTCCTTCCCCCTGCTTCGAGGGTTTGTCATGATTGATCGACACTCTCATGATGAGCCTACCGCTTCCTGGACCTAGAGAAAGGAGGTTGTCTGTGAGTTTGTAACTCGATCTCTGACACGATTCAGACCCCTTTTTGTGCTAGTCCGGCGCGGAATGATTGTCTGAGTTAATGAACATTGTGATGCCTTCTTTCCCGGTATCGGGGGACGTTTTAGCCTGTTTTCTTCTTATCATAGTACATAGCATCGCTTTCATGATTTAGGGAGTAATTGATTTCGTAAAGCCTAGTAATATCAAGCTAAATAACTTTCCCAAGGTCATTTCGAAACACCACCGTACAGTATATGTGATGTACATCCTTCGAGGGTAAGTTAATTAATCGTTAGAATCAGAATTCTGATGCCTAAGGGAAGGTAGAATAACTTAGATTCACAGGCTTCAGAATGTTCTTCGATAACTCTGAGTCATGATGGTATCAAATCCCATGAACACATGTCCTAAATAACTTAATTCGGATGTTAACGGGAAATATCGTTGATATTTTGGCGCTAGAAGGAGGGTCTGAACCTCCGTCCTTACGGTTAATTTATCAAAATTAATTTGGTGAATTTATTGCTCCATGGGAGGAAAGATGAAATTGAAAAGATTGGAGGAACGAAACAAGGAATTGGATCCTAATACAACCCTTGAAGGAAATGTTGATCCAACTCTCAACCCAGACAATAACGAAAGAGGAGCCACATTCAATCCGCAATAACCACCAAACTCAAACGCCATGGAAGACAATGTCGCAAGAATCCTGGTCTTGAAGAAGAAACTCCAAGAAATGCGGGCTCAAGTCAATGCTGTCCGGGCATAGAAGTCCTCAAGGCTCACCAGATCTAGTCAGAGGGAGACGAATGAATCTCCGAAAAGAAAGGCTCCCATTCAGCATTCAGAAGCAAAGGAGAAGCTTAAGGCGACTTCTTCCAAGAAGAAGAAGTCCCATCTGATAGGAATAGACCATCAAGGGAATCAATGCGATCAGGAACAGTCCAGGAGTTCCACCTCCAAGGGTTATGATCCCAAGAGAGTAAACTTTGGAAACACAGAAGATTACATCAAAGACCTCATGCAGAAGACCGTCTAGGACTTGTTAGGAAGCAAGCAGAAGAGGATCCAAGACGATAGGGTTAACGACAACGAAAGAGTAGCTCCATTCATCGATCAAACTATGAACACCATAATACCATTGAGAGTGAAGGTTTCAACCATAAAGTATCTTGGGACAACTGATCCTGACGATTATCTGATGACTTTCGACAGCCAGATGATGGATCTCTACAACGCCTTCGGTGCTGTCAGATGTCGCCTTTTCCCGGTTACCTTTCGAGAGGCAGCAGCAAAATGGTATCGCCAATATAGGGAAAACACCATTTACTCGTGGAAACAATTCTCCTACGAATTTTCCGCGCAGTTCTGCATCTGCAAAGATCCGACGGTTGACTACACTGTCATTGCTAACATCAAACAACGACAAGGGGAGTCTTTGGGAGATTATCTTAAGAGATTCAACATCGAGGCTCTGAAGGCCAAGGATACGAACAACCATGACAAGTTAATTTCCATACACAAGGGTTAATTGAAAGCACCCCCTTCTGGAAGGAGTTATATATTCACAACTATAAAGACTTGCAGGACTTTCATTTCCAAGCTGACAAGTTTATTTGCATGGATGAATTGTACTTCACGAAGAGGAAGTTCGGGCCTCAAGGGGAAGGAGGAAGGCTGGACTTAGGATGAAAGCTCCCGAAAGGAAATCAAAAGAGGTCAAGGTGGGAAGATTCCAATACCAACTCGGTTGTTCTTAACAAGCCCATCTAGTATGTATATGTTGTCGCAAGAGAAGGGTTAATAACTTCCCCGTCTCGTTCAAAGCCAAGAATTGCCCCGAACCTCATTCTAGTGGTAAATATTGTGAGTTCCACAAAACCAACAAGTACAAGACTGACGAATGCAAGATATTGGACGTGATTATTCAGAAGCTGATCCGAGAGGGACATCTGAAGGAATTTGTTTTAAACAAGACAACATCATCTCAGCATGCAAGTGGACAGCAAAAGGTTTCGATAAATGCGATAGGAGTTGCTACGGAAGAAAGTAGCCTAGACTTGGGTCCTCCCATAAATCGAATCAATGTGATCCATGGGGGGCCGCACCTTACCGGAAATTGTCCGAGAGCTAGGAGCCAATACATGAAAGAAGTCATTGTGGGAATCTTCTTCATTCAAGAAGAACCATTGTTGAAGAACGCACGGTATGCTTTCAAAATGCACAACCTAGTCATTCCTCCAAAAGAAATGAAGAAAGGGTCTGCCATCCTCATAATGTTCCTCTTATGATAACAGCACAAATAGGGCTCTCTGTTGTTTCAAAGATTCTTGTGGATACAGGGAGTGCCGTCAATGTCATCTTTAAGCATGTTTTCGATCAGATGGGGATTCCTGAGAAAAAGGTTAGAATTAAGCAACGAACCAATCTTCGGCTTCAACAAAAAGGGGTCGACTCCAGTGGGGAAAATCAACCTTCTGGTTCAAGTTGGATTGCCTCTACTCCATAGGACCTTCGAAACTCTCTTTGTCGTGATCGATAAACCATCATATTACAACGCCTTCTTGGGCGACCAACTTTGGGAGAGATGGACGCTTTTGTTTCTTTCAAGTATCTTATGTTAAAATTCTTAACCAAACAGGGATGGGGTACCCTCAGGGGAGAACAATTTAGTTCCTGCGAATTGTACTTTGCAACGATTGACAAATACAAAAGGGAAAGTTCTTCGTAATTTGATTCTTCTATTGTTTTTATACCTTCAGATAAGGGATCCTTACATCCCACATTTGAAGCTAAAATAAAAATTAACAAGGCTAACAAACGTGCAAATGGTAGGTACATTTCTTTGAGAAGAAAAAGGAAAAGGTCCGATGATGTAAATCTGACTGAAGAGGGAGAAATCGTCACGGACTTGGACTCAAAAGGGGATATTGAAAGAATAAAGCTAATAGAAGATGTGGAAGAAGTAAATGTTGATTCTGAAGATAAATCAAGGGTCGTCGACATAGGGAAAAGGCTAACAGAATCCCTCAGAAGCGAGCTAATTTGGTTCCTACAGCTCAATAAAAATGTTTTCGCTTGGACCCATTCAGATATGATCGGTATCAACCCTTCAGTGATGAGCCATGCCTTAAACATTGACCCTTTGGTAACCACGGTCCAACAAAAGAAAATATAATAGAGACCAGATGGAGGCCTTAAATGAGGAAGTCAAGAGGTTGGAAACTAACAGGTTTATCCGAGAAGTCCTTTACTCGAAATGGTTAGCCAATCCTGTATCGGTGAAGAAGTCCATTGGGAAGTGGAGGACGTGTGTTGATTACACGGATTTAAACAATGCTTGTCCAAAAGATTGCTATCTCCTTCCACGGATTGACCAATTAGTTGATGCCACGAGTGGTCATAAGATACTATCCCTTATGGATGCTTACTCGAGTTACAACCAAATTCCAATGCATAAACCCGACGAGGAGCATACAAGCTTCATCACTAATTAGAAAACGTTTTGCTATAAAGTGATGCCCTTCGGTGTGAAGAACGTGAGGGCAATATATCAAAGAATGGTAAACAGGATGTTCCAAGAACAAATAGAGCCCAATATGGAGGTATATGTGGATGACATGCTAGTGAAGTCCACCAAAACAGAAAACCATCTAAAGGATTTGGAGGAAATGTTCAATGTCTTAAGGAGTTACCAAATGAAGTTAAACCCTCAAAAGTGTTCTTTTGGATTTCAATCTAGAAAGTTTCTAGGATATGTGGCAAGTGAGTAAGGGATCGAAGCTAGTCCTGACCAAATCCATGCTATAAGAGACATGGAAGAGCCCAGGACAAGCAAAGAGATCATGAGTCTGAACGGGAAACTAGCAGCCTCAGTAGGTGCATTTCCAAAGCAACTGACAAATGTGTCCATTTCTTCGATGTTATAAAGAAAAAGAAGAATTTCGAATGGAATGAAGAGTGTAGGAAAGCATTCCAAGAATTGAAAGTTTATATGAGGACGCCTCCGGTTTTATCCAGCCCCGAGAAGGGAGAAGAGCTATGCTTATATATGGTTGTTTTAGATCATGCGGTAAGCTTAGTCCTGATAAGAGAGAGTAATGGGACTCAGCACCCCATTTACTACGTTAGTCGAAGGCTAAAGGATGCAGAAACCCGACACCCTGTTATAGAGAAACAAGCATATTGCCTAGTCCTTACCGCGTGAAAGCTCAGAGGTTACTTTCAAGCTCACCCTGTTAGAGTTTTAACTAGTTTCCCACTCAAGCAAGTGTTCAGCAAACCGGAAACCTCAGGGAGGCTAATCAAATGGGGTGTCGAGCTTAGCCAATATGAGATCGAGTTCCATCCTCGAGCAGCAATTAAGGGACAAGCTCTTGCAAATTTCGTGAATGAATGCATGAGCTTCATTTAGAACAATCAGTTAAAGAAAATGACTCAAAGAACAAGTGGTAGCTCTTTTTAGATGGAGCTTCTAACGAATAGGGAGAAGGAGCAAGTTATGTTATAATTACCCCTGATGGATACTGCCTGCACTACGCCATGAAGTTACGGTTACCGACAATTAACAACGTGGCTGAGTATGAATCATTGATAGCTGGTTTGAATCTGGCACTACAGTTGAAGATACCACGGATAGAAATCTTTAGTGATTCATAATTAATGGTAAACCAAATAAAAAAGACATATCAAACCAAGTATGACGGCTGGTCTTATATATGAAAAGGGTATTAAAGATGCTTTACCAATTTGAGGACTTCTCAGTTCATTAAATACCACGTGGAGAGAATGCCCAAGCGGATTCACTAGCCA
This sequence comes from Allium sativum, assembly GCA_030737875.1. Lineage (NCBI taxonomy): Eukaryota > Viridiplantae > Streptophyta > Magnoliopsida > Asparagales > Amaryllidaceae > Allium > Allium sativum. The sequence goes on from CM060920.1 coordinate 436,863,195, forward strand.
AGTTAGCTAGTTCCCGGAGCGGCCCGAAACTCTAATAATTCCCATGGGATATCAGGAAAGGCCTAGTGTCGAGTGGGAGGAATTAGAAAGGGGGAAAGAGTTATTGGTCTTAACTAGATGCCAAGACTTAAGAAGGCAGGACGAAGGAAACAAAGAGGGAAACCCCAATGGGGAACCTCCCTTAACGGAAACAAGATGCCATCATAAAGTTACATGGATGACTCTCATAGTTGATTACCTCCTAAATGGGATTTTGCCCCTTAATAAGAAAGACGCTAGAAGAATAAAGTGTTGGAGAATGGAGTTTTGATGACAAAAACCTTATTTCAATTATCATTGATTATAAAATATATACTAACACTTTTTGTATAGATTATATATATATATATGTATGTATATGCAGGAATTATATACATGAAATATTACTGAAGACTATACAGTTATAAAGATGATAGAGATTCAAAGAACAGAGAAATTTCAGGACTCATGAGTAATCAAGATTTCAAGAGTTAAAGATTAATATAGTTATAGAGTCTAGATTTTGTAAGACTCTAAACAGCAATCAAATTCAAATTTTCAAATTCTGATTTTCAATTCTATCCTCAATCCTCTCTATTTTATTTTTCTATTTGTTTCTATTTTTATTCTTCTTTGTTATTCAAACTTAAGTTTTATATATTTATATACTTTATATTTATAGTTTGTATAGTTTAAAACCTTATATTATATATATATAGTTATATAGTTTAAATTTATGTTTTCATAAGTTTTTCTATCATATAATATTAATTTACAACACTAGATTTTTACTCAAGAATTTCCAGAATTATTTTCATATCAAAACACTTGAAAAATGCTTTGAAAATCAAAAATATACAAGGGTATGTCGACATACCAAAAACAATATATCGACATACAACTGTCATTTTTTCCAATTTTGAAAGGAAGTGTCTTTTCACTATTTGAAGCAATTCAGAACCGTTGCAACCTTTCATACTATATAAAATGGGGTTAAAACCGAATTTTTTATCATCTCTTCTTCTCTAACTTCATCCTCTTTCTTTACACCATTATTCTTAATCATTTTTATAGTTTTTGCACTTATACTCTACCGAATTCAATTCTGTTTTGATTAATCTTCTTCTCTCTACACTTTCTACTCTCTGAGTCAAGAGTTATTGAGGAGTTATAGGGCTATTTGTAATTGCTTGGGTTGAGTAAACATTGTTTGTGTTGAATCAAAGAGGAATCGGTGTGTCCTTGTAGCCATGAAATCAAGGAAATAGGAGTCGGTGTGTCCTTGTGAGCTATGAAATCAAGGAAGTAGGAATTGGTGTCTCCTTGTGAGCTGTGAAATCAAGGAGGTTGTACTTGACTATTAGAATTAGTAATAAAACTCTGCGCAATCCATCATTGTGCGGGACTCGACGTAGGAGCAATCCGAACCAGTATAAAATTCGGTGTGTTCTTTCCTTTTCTACATGTTAATTTCTGTTTATTTTACATTTATTTTGAATCTATATCTGGGATTTTGTTTGTGGTGTTTGATTCATCCCGTAGTTCACTTTTGTTTTAGATTTTGTTTAAATTCTTACATACATTATTCACCCCTTCCAGTGTTTGCTTTTCCATGACGATCCATTCTGCATTCCCTAATAATTGGTATCAGAGCAAGGTCTTTCAAAAAGTTCATAATCTGATTTTTGAAAGTAGTGACAATGGAAACCAACATTGGTAGTAATAATAGTTCTTTTATAGAGGGTCAATCCACGGTTAGACCACCATTGTTTAATGGGAGTAATTATTCATATTGGGCATGTAGAATGAAAATTTATTTACAGTCAGTAGGATTAAACATATGGAATAGTACATAAAATGAATACGTTGCACCCATAACTGCATTTGCACAATGGACAAATGAACAAAAGGCTGCTGCACAGAGCAATTCTAAAGCCATGAATATGTTATTTTGTTCATTAGATTGGAATGAGTTTCACAGGGTATCAGTATGTAAGACTGCTTATGAAATCTGGAGAACGTTACAATTTACTCATGAAGGAACTAGTAAAGTTAATCCGATTAAGATAGGCATGTTAGTTAATCAATTTGAATTATTCAAATGAACGAGAATGTGTCTATTTCAGATATGTATTGCAGATTTCAAGAGATAGTGCACTCACTAACAACACTTGGAAAAACCTATTCAGAAGCAGATCAAGTCAGAAAATACTAAATTCACTAACTCAAGAATGGGATCAAAATACTTTGGCTATTGAAGAAGCCAATGATGTCAACGAAATGAAGATTGAAGAGTTAATCTGAAATTTGATGTCATATGAAGTCCAACTACAGAAAAGAAAAGAAAATAGATTAACTCAAAAGAAATCTATTGCACTAAAAGCAACAACAAATTATTCTGACTCGAGTAGTGAAGATGATGAAGAAACAACACTCATGACAAAACAGTTTAGAAGATTTCTAAAATATAGAAGGAAGGGTTATAATCAAGCAAATTCAAAAATAAGTGATGGATGATGTTTTAACTGCAACAAACCAGGTCATATAAAGAAAATGTGTCCATATCCAGAAAAATCTACTCAACAAACAGACAACAATAATTCATCAAGGAAAAGAAAGAAAGCATACGCAACAACATTAGATAATTTAGATTCGTCATCAAGTGATGAAGAACTAGAAACCGAAAATAGAAATATATGCTTTACAGCAATTCATAGTTCAGAAAATCATGAAGAAAAGGATCAAAAAACTGGGGGGGGGGGGAGTATCTTTAGGATTACTTTTTGATAATGCCAAAGGGGGAGAAATTATAAAATATAGGCATAGTTTATAGGATTCTTACAGACAGGGGGAGTATAGAAGGAACATCATCAAACAGGTATATACAGGTATGATATTTTATAAACTAAGGTTGTCATCATAAAAAAGGAGGAGATTTTTGGAGAATGGAGTTTTAATGACAACAACCTTGTCAATTATCATTGATTATAAAATATATACTAACACTTTTTGTATAGAATATATATATATATGCAAGAATTATGTACACGAAATATTACTGAAGACTGTACAGTTATAAAGATGATAGAGATTCAAAGATCAGAGAAATTTCAAGACTCATGAGTAGTCAAGATTTCAAGAGTTCAAGATTAATATAGTTATAGAGTCTAAATTTTGTAAGGCTTAAAATAGCACTCCAGGTTCAAATTCTAATTTTCAAATTCTGATTTTTAATTCTATCCTCAATCCTCTCTATTTTATTTTCCTATTTGTTTCTATTGTTGTTCTTATTTGTTTTTCAAACTTAAGTTTTATATATTTACATACTTTATATTTATACTTTATATAGTTTAAAACCTTATAATTTTATAAATACATTTATATAGTTTAAATTTATGTTTTCATATGTTTTTCTATCATATAATATTAATTTACAACACTAGATTTTTACTCAAGAATTTCCAGAATTATTTTCATATCAAAACACTTGAAAAATGCTTTGAAAAATAAAAATATTCAAGGGTATGTCGACATAAACACCGTAACGACATACAACTGTCATTTTTTCCAATTTTTAAAGGAATTTCACTATTTGAAACTGTTAGATCAAAATTTGGCTCTAACACCCAAATTGTTCTGATTCATAGGGAATTATAACTGAAAAATGAGGAAAAAGCAGAAATCACACACGTTTTATAGTGGTTCGGCGTTAACGAGCCTACGTCCACTTTATATGCTATTGATTATACTTTGGATGCTAGTACAACCAATGATTTCTCTCAAACTCACTCTTACAATTACGATTTCTCTCAGTTTTCTCGAAGTGAATCTGGTATGAAATAGTGGTATAACAGTAATGGTGGAATCAATCCTTAAAACTGCCAAAAGATCCTGAAAATTGCCCAGCTCTAGGCTATTTATAGCTGATTTTGTCAGGCGTATCGCGATCATACGTGGCGCAAATCCCGAGAATATCGGATCGGATCGTAGCTTGATCAAGAATTGGTTAATATGACAGTTGGTGACAGGTGTCGCGAGATCCGTACATCTCGGATCATGATAGAATGGGTCATGGTCTTCGCTGCATCTTCTGGGCTTGGATAGGGTCGAGGGGGTATAGGCGGATCGATCCACATAAGGGTTTAGCGACCCGGTAGGGCGATCCAAAAAGGGGCGATCCGACCTGAGGATGGTTGAGCGACTGCGATTCTGACTTCTCGTGAACTAGAGGAATGAGACTTCATATTTTCTTCTTGTGTGTGAACCTTGATGGCTTGGTCAAAAAGCTAGCCAACATTTTGCCCCCTCGAAGTATGTTTTATCAAGGATAGAACATGCTTCGAAACTGCAGAGACATCTTTTCATAGGGAGATGCAAATCAATGGTTGTGTCTGTCTAAAATGTCGTGTCACTTCGGAAAGTCGCATTCCTTGATTTGTATAAATATCGGATAAATCCTCAATCATTTCTCTGTTTATCGGATAATTTCCATCTCTGGAATTCTTGGAAACGTCATTATCAAATTACCAGGTATACTTCTGAACTTTCCTTCTCCTCCTTTTTTTTAACAAGTATTTCTGGAGATTTACTTCTACCCATCCTTAGTCGGCTCGGATCGCTCCAGTGTTCCACAATTCGTGGGAGCGTCCTTTGTCACGGTCCAGTGATACGAGATGCTTGTTTCGTTATAACCTTCGTGTGGGCTTTATGTATGGTGGGCCATCCTTCGTAGCGAGTCGACCCAGGGATCGACCTCTTTCTTCTTTGTTGGGGCCGATGGGCTTGCCTCCACGATCCACCGAAGCCCACGGTTCGAATAAGACGAAAAAAGGGAGACCAACGGACATCATTCGGTCTAAATAAGCCGAACCCTCCTTTCTTTTTCCCTTTCTTCTTTCTTTCACTGCCATCGAATCTCCTGAGTAAAACACTAGTTTTCAAATTAACCCCCATCCATTCGTCTCTTTGATTTAGAAAGGTAATTACATATAAATAATGTCTTCGCAATCTCTCTCTCATTTTCCTTGTGTTTTTACTAGCTTGAGAGGGAAGGTGAAGGAATTTTGTGGCGTTCGAAGTTCTGGTGTCGAGGCGCCATGGATGTTAGTTGCTCGAGCTCAGCGATAGAGAAGAAGAGGAGGAGAGGAAGAAGAAGGAAAGGAGGAGAAAAATGGCTGAGCAGATCGCGTTGTGAGCATGGTTTGGATACGGAGGAGTAGAAATTGAAGTATGGATCGGATCGTGGTGATGAGGTACCGGTTCGAGTCGTGGAAATGCTGGTATCTAAGTCAAGTGACGGTTCAGGTCATGGCTAGTCTGTAATTCATAGGAGGAGGGAACGGACCGTGGGTAGTGCTTGCGATCCGCTCTAGTTTCGCGATCTGCCACTCTCCCACGACCTGGCGACTTCGCTGCGAGTCCCTGCTTGTCTCGTAATCCGATCATGCACTGCTACCCGAACCCTTATATGCGATCCGAGTGATACGATGAACTTGTTAAATACTCAATGCAACTTAATTCTAACATATCAATGGACAGTTAGGTTAGAGTCCTTGAGACAAACTTTCTGGACTGACCAGCAGCATGACTTAATAGCAAGCAATGACTAATATCTCGATGATCTTGCTAACTTCCATGCTTTTCTTTAATGCATGCACAGGCACACACTTGCACTTGCACACACGGGGGGAAGGATAGTTGTATTCTAATTCATTATACTTGCCAACATAGTTATGTCAGATAAACAAGTGATTGAGACGCCAGAGAAAGACACTGAACTAGAGATATCGGCGCATCATGAACCCAACGTGCTTCCTTCAACCTCAGACCAGGATAAGTCCGATCCCGACTACAAAATGGACTCTAGTGCGGAATCAACATCTTCAGGCGATACATCCTCCGAAGAGGCGGATGATCGGGCTCCCGATGAGCTTCCGGGAGCTAAGGATATAGATAAGTTCATTGATTGTCTGGCTTCCAAATTGGACGACACCAAGCTTCGGAAACTATGCTTGAAGCACGAAATATCTTGGGATGATGTCAAAACTCCAGGCAAGGACGATAGACCTAATTCTACCCCAGCTGGGCACATGACCATTAGTAGATTGATGTGTATGGTAGGCGCTATTCCTCCGTTCCCGCCAATCATCGTGGAAACTTTAAGGCGATTGCATATTGCTCCAATGCAGCTCCACCCCAACGCTTATGCAGCTCTATACACTTTATCCGTTGCATATCCAAAGGTTCTGGAGACTGAGCTTACCTTTAAGGATTTAAAGTTCTATTACCTTTTTAAGCATCGTTCCAAGGCAACTCCAAATATATCCTACTTTGAATCAGTGGCCAACAGGAAGGTCGTAACTGACGGTTACAGCAACATAGGGGATCCCAAAGCCGATTGGTTTTACATAAAATTGCAGGCGGGATGCGCACGAAAATGGCTTAGAGCAAGTGAGTTTTAATTCTCCAGATTGGTGACTTGACTAAATAATCAAGACGCTCACATTTTTCTTTTCTCCATGCAGATCATACTTTCACCAAGACAAAAGGCTCGGTGTATGAAAACCGATTGTCTCGTCTTCTCAAAAGCAAATCAGATTTCTTGAGAATAAAGCTGTGTCTCACCAACGAGAATCTTCACAAGCACCGTCTTCTAGATATAAGATTTGGACTGGGCAAGGATGGCAAACCTTATAAATAAGTGCCTCTGGTTGGGGGAGAGGGAACCTCACAGGCTACAGAAACAACTAGACTCCACAAGAGTCCTTCACCGCTCGTTGATCAAGACGATGAAAATCTGAATAAGTATAAGGGAGATGAGATCCGGGCTGACGAGCCTAAAGAAATCCCGGCCTCTAAAGAGCATTCTCCCTCAAGAGCTTCACCACCGGTCGATCCCATCTTTCATGATGATTTCACGGAGGAGCACATAATAGGGGAACTAAACAAGATTCCTCTGCCAGATGCCATTTACTCTCATGAAGACTTTGATGAGGAACCATTCTTTCTTTCCTCCGAGGAAGCGAATGCCCCTATTGGAGAAAAAGAAACTACACAGACGAGCCTGGCTCTGGGCCCTGGTCCGTTAGGGGATTATATGGGATGCACATATCACATGCACCGCTCACCACAGCACTTTCTACACTATTGTTGTTCATAGTTCTAATATATGCTTGTTTCATTTGCAGGAAGGATGACTCGCAGATAATCTTATTCTTATCGTTCCCTTCGTGCGGGCACCCCAAGTCTTGGTTCAGATCCTGAGCGTGCTCGTAGCAGTAGCCGAGGGAGAGACAGCCATCAGTCCCGGGATTCTCACAAGCCTCATTCTTCATGGTCCAGATCTCCGTCAAAACAAACCTTTGGAAAACCCCATAGTCATCAAGTGCCACCTACAGGGGGAAAACAACTTCCCAAAGACTTAACTCCTCCGAAGAGCACGCCGTCTCACAGCAAATCATCCAAAAAACACCACGAGCCAAAGGATAAAAACAAGGATCCAAACAAGGATGCTGAGAAGGAGAAAACTGACATCATCCCCTCCAGTCAACAAAGTTTAAGTGCCCCCAGGGCACAAGACTACGTCCATGGTCATGAGGCTCAGGCTAAGCTGGGGAAATTACGAGAACAATTCCCCGATATCTTCTTTGAGAGGTTGATGTTCGTTCCAGCTCTGGAACCAGTCCTTGGGAATTGGGATACTGAAGTCATCAGACATGTTCGCCATGTAGCCAAGCAATATGAGGCGATGAAGAAACACGTTGTCAACCTTTCAGACGCTATCCGAACGCTAGAAATGGAAGCGCACAAGTCCAAAGTATGGATAGATAACAATGATAGGGCCAGGGTGAAAATGGAAAAGGACTTGGAAGATGCACAATCTCTGCTTGCCTTGGCTCAAAGAGATGCTAAAAATTACAAGACAGAGCTGGTGGAGGCCAGGCAACGTTTTCATAATGAGCTCGATTCTAACAGCAAAGAGCGTGTGTCATTGAAGAAGGAGGTGGAAGATCTCAAGATGGACAACACCGAATTGAAAACAGCACAGGACCATTTCGAAGCTGAAAAAGCTGCTTGGGAGAAAGAAAAGGCAAGCTTGAAAGATAGTTTAGCTCTGGCCGAAAAAGAGAGGGCGATTCTGAATGATCAACTCGCGTAAGCGGAGAAGCGCGCGGTTCTTGCTGAAAATAATGTGGAAAGTGCCATTGAAATGGCTACTGCTTCTAATGAAAAGCTCCTCGAGAGAAAGAAAGATATTGAAGGATTTGAAGAAATGTTGTTTGACTTCCTTGGCCAGGTCATCAAGACCCGTAACATCTCCTGGATCCCGGACTACCATGTCACTTTAGCCAACATATGGGATGCAATCGTCCAGGGCGAGAAACAGCGATTAGGAGTCGATGAGATTGATGAGAATGAGTTGATGCGGACCATTCTTAAGGATAACGAACCCGAGGATTTAGAGAAAGGCAGACGCCTACTCTCTTAAGGATAACGAACCCGAGGATTTAGAGAAAGGCAGACACCTACTCCAAGAAGAGATGGATAAGGAGAAAACTCTGGCCAAGGGAAAAAATAAAATTGAAGAAGGCTCGAGCTCAGCTGCAGAGCCCAAGGCCTCCAAAATTGAGGAATACAGTCCCGATGATCCATTGATTCCTCTGGGCCCGACTCCTTCAGTTGTCGGAGCTTCTGCTGCTAGCTTAGATGGAGGATCAACGGAAGGTATCTCTATATTCTCTCCGCAATTTGTCAAAGCAATTGTCACTTGTCGCCGTCTTGCCGAACAATCAACTGAGCAAACCGCATTCTCTCCTGAAATAACATTTGTTTCTCATGTTACAGGTGGTGGGCCAGCCGATAAGGACGCTGAGAAGAAGAAAGAGGCGAAGAAGATTGCCATCCCGCCAAGTGCTAGTACTGACGCTCCTAAGCAGTCTGAAGGTGTGACAACGGAGAAAGTCATTCTCGCACCCAGTGCTGATATTTCCCGAGATGTTGAGCCCATCGAGGCTTTGAGAGATATGGACGGGCACCACGAAGACGATGAAGAAGAAGTCACCATTACCAAAGAAATCAAGGCGATGATGAGGAAACCTTGGCTGAAAGGAAGGCTAGGCAAGAAAAACAACTGGCCATGAAAAAAGATGAGCAAGAGCCTTTGCATGTGCCTCCGATCTCAGAGTTTAATCCCAAAACTGGGTTGGTACTAAAACTCCAACCCAAATCAATTACCAAACAGCTTGCTTCTCAGTCTTCTGATGATCCCTCAGCTCCCCTTATTGACAAAAGAAAAAGAAAGAAGAGTGATCAATCTGATGCTGGCAGGGCGAAACTGGAACAACAGAAGAAGGAGAAAAAATCCAAGCCGTCTCCCAAGCATAAGTAGGATGTAGTCGTTTGTCCGTATTTTGTTTTTAGACTTTCCACTGGACATGAAATGTAATTGTGAGAATGGCCCTCACTTTTGTTTAGTTTCCTCTTTACTTGTAAGCTTGCAGTTTATGAATGAAAGTTTATTTCTTTTGCATCATCGAGTACCTGCATTCAATAGACTCTTCACACTTAGTCACAAGTCATTTGACTATAATCAAGTTGAAATTATATTACAAATCCTTCAAGCAACAGGAAAAATTTAAAAATTTCTATGCACGTTGCCCTTATCTCTAAATACGGGGGACTTGGAATTTTTAGTAGGATTATAGTCCTTGAGGCGCCAAATCTCCGGTACCTCTATACTTTTCCGATCCATCAGCGGGTTAAAGTTCGAACTCGTACCATGATCCGCTCACCGATACTTCAACGGGGCAAAAATTCTGGGGGTGCTGAGTCTCCAGCATCCTTCTCAGCGCTTAATCATAGACGCCTTTATACTCTCCTGGCGGTCTCCAAGGTTAGAGTTCGAGCTCAGCTGTTCAGTCGACCCCCGATCCTTCAGCGGGGTAAGAGCTCTTTCTCAGCGCTTAATCATAGATGCCTTTATACTCTCCTGGCAGTCGCCAAGGTTAGAGTTCGAGCTCAGCTGTTCAGTCCCTTCCCGATCCTTCAGCGGAGTAAGAGCTCTTCCTCAGCGCTTAATCATAGACGCTTTTATACTCTCCTGGAAGTCGCCAAGGTTAGAGTTCTATCAAGGCGGTTCTTATCATGGTGCATCGCCTTGCCATGTGGACGTTATTTTCGCGTCCATTACGTTCTCTCTCGGCTCTGGAGAGTTAGAGTGCAATCAATGGTGTGATTCACTTTATTGCACCTTCAGCGCTCTGGCTGCGGATTACTCTCCATTCTGATGGAAGGCACTTAGAATTACACGTTTCTGTGATCGCTGTATGGTTTTACAGCAAACTTTATAAAGATAGAAGAGCAGATAAATAATAGTGCCAATAAAGGTAAACGACATACAATATTTTTATAGAGGTTCGATCGAGTTGTGACCTACGTCCACTTTATAATCCTTCGCTCAAAACATTGGACTATTCTAGGCAAGTCATGCCTTTTACATGGTCCTATGAAACAAAAGGATAAATCTGACAACTTTACGTCAGATAGGACCGCAAATGTTGGGCACTCCACACTCTGGGGACTTCTTCTCCATCTACGGTTGCTAGCTTGAAGGTTCCATTATCAAGCCTCCATAGAACGGAGTATGGTCCTTCCCACTTCGCACCCATGTGAGTTGGGGGTGGAAAGACACGCTTCAGAACCAAGTCTCCGGGTTCAAAGGTTCGGGCTTGAACTATTTTGTTGTAGTATCTAGCGACCTGTTGCATGTGTCTCAAGGCACGCAGGTCTGCTTCATCCCTCTTCTCCTCTATTGTATCTAGGGATTCAAGGAGCAACTCCTTATTAGTCATCGGATCGTAGTAAGTGACTCGGTGAGATGGTACTTTTTGCTCAACCGAGATGACTGCCTCTGCTCCAAAAGCGAGAGAGAAGGGGGTATGGCCTGTCGCCGATTTATAAGTTGTCCTGTAGGCCCATAATGCCAAGGGTAATTCATCGACCCACATGGCTTTGGCCCGCTTCAATCTTCTTTTGATAATGGACTTAATCACTTTATTTGCTGCTTCGACCTGTCCGTTCGACTGCGGATGTGCCACAGAGGTGTACCGTTTCTCGATGTGGTACTTCTGGCAGAAGTCCCTGAACTCATTGCTATCAAACTGGGTTCCATTGTCAGTTATGACGATCTTTGGGATCCCAAACCGGCAAATAATGTTCGTAACAACGAAATTAATCACTCGCTTGGGTGTGATTGTAGTTAACGGCTCAGCCTCGACCCATTTGGTGAAGTAGTCTATAGCTACAATAACGAACTTTGCTCCGCCCTTTGCTATAGGGAGGCTTCTGATGATATCAATTCCCCACACAGCGAAAGGCCATGGACTCGGCATTGTCTTTAACTGGCCAGGAGGTGCCCTGGGAATTTGTAACACCCCACCTCCGCCAGGGTCACTCACAAAGGAATGCACTAGGTTTGGAGGGGCATTATTGGTAAACATGCACAGAAATATTACAAGACAGAACATATAAAACAGCGGAAGTAAAACAAATTTCATTACTTTATAAAACATCAAGGTCTAGAGCCTTTTACATCAGAGTACATAGAAACCTGTCTTGCAAATAGTAAAGAAGCATAAAACCTTTTCATAAATTATTTCCCCAAAACAAACCAGTAAAGCAGCCATAGCCAAAAGAAGTCCAAGCCATTTATGATGACCTTCAAGCAGAAGGGGTCTGAACTAAACAACAGTGTTTCCTCCCTGAAAACCTGGGGGGGGGGGGAACGGAAGACAAAGAGGCGAAACAAAACGGGGTCAGTCATAAAGACTGGTAAGTCCTATCTACTTCCAGTATAAAAACAGGTAAAGGTAACATGACATGCATAAACTGAAAGTAAACATAAGGATGACTACAAGATAGATAAGCTAAACCAAGATAACAGACTGAACTACTGCATCAAGATAAACTAAGGTATCATGATAAACTACGGTGTCAAGATAAATCAAGGTATCACATCGTCAGGTTTCTATCAAGTATACTATCCCAAGGTATCTATCATGTATAACATCCCACGGTATCTATCATGTATAACATCCCAAGGCATTTATCATGTATTTTTGCTCTGCACCTCTCGTACTAGTATCCCAACCCGCGTCATGTATTAACTATGAATGTCCCTTGCCCAATGTCATGCAATGGTCCATGTCAACCTAATATATAGCATATGTTGGTTTTCCCAACTCATGTGTTTCTTTCCATGTATAAGTTCAGTCATTTGCCATAGGCCGTACGGGCTTTCCCATGTAAATTTATACCACCTCAACGTAGTACCATTTTATCCTTGATGTTATTTTGGACTGCTACCCTTGATCTGGTTATGTTTTCTTACCATGAACTATCGCGTGTTCACTTAGGATTTATGCCACCAAGGACCGCTAGGGATTATGCTACCTAATGAACGTTTCCGTAACTTGGTTTGGGTTTTAGCCACCTAGGACCACTAGGGATTATGCCACCCGTCAACCATGCCCCTTATCCCACGTATGTATCGTGAATCGTTTTCCATGTCTAGACGCACATGTATCTCAATGTGCCATCCGAGTTCCGTGCCAGGGCAAATCAAGAAAAACGGAACTCGGTCGGGAGCTTTAAGTCATCTACCGATGTAGATATCAAGGTCTGTTTTTGTATCCGTGGCTATGGTCCCACGTGACCCCTCCCTCAACTACTGAAAGGCAATCCAAGAAAAATCATGTATGAGAACTACATCCCGGCCCCACTATAGCCCCACTTCCCTATTGGCCAACCTCATCCATAACTCGATAGCAAGTATATGGCCTGTTGGGAGTTCTCTGCCTTTCCGTACGTACACGATTGACTAAAGATGGTAGGTATTCGACGACGCGCTATCCAGGGCAAAAATCAAGTATCGTCGACTCCACGCTAATCCATCCCCGTCTTTAGGTTGCTCGCACAACAACCAAGGCATACCCTTGGCTCTTCTACCGTAGACCTTAACCTTTGTGAGGCCAGGTTTCATGGACCATCTGCCACCTCACAGAGGAATACCAAGAGTACCCTCACGTCCCCCGAAGCTACCGCTTCGTCACCCAGTTCGCTGGAGCTTTTTATCCAAGTCAAATACGTTACTCCTCCTTGTATACTAAGCGATGACCTACCGTATCAGGTTACTCATCTATTTATGAACTAGTCCCATGTCCTTGGCTAAGAATTATTACTTAGTTATTCTTGACTAAGGTTTACCACTTAGCTTCTTTTCCCGTTATCCTTGATTAACTACGATTTTCTACCTAGTTCCTCTAACTAGGGTTTTGTCTATTGGGTTAAGTGTTGTTATTCAAGCCCATGACTTAACCCGCCTACCAACCATGTCATAATCGGCTAAGTGTTCAAGTTCAAGGCTTAGCCCTACAACCCGTATGTCAAATTGGCTAAGTATATCAAACGGTGTACGACTTAACCTTATCCACTTATCATTTTAGATCGGTTAAGTGTAGGTTACTTAACCTCATCACCTCACCTTGTTAGATTAGTTAAGTCTAGGTTACTTAACCCCCTCCCCTAATTCTCTTATATGGTTAAGCGTCATTAAGAAATCAAGTCTGGCTCCACTTAACCTACCCATTCGTGTCATATCGGTTAAGTGTCATTAGTCAAATTTACTTAACCTTTTCATGTAGAATTAATTAGATTAATGCACCCCAACCTCTTACATTAGACTTTGTTGTGGTTACTAGTTAAGCTGGGCGGGTCCGGGTAGCTTTACACCACAACCTAGTCTAACCTCGGGTTTTAAGTGCTATATGACCAACTACTCACATTGTGTCCTATTGTTTGTAGCCACTAGTTAGGCCGGGCGGGTCCGGGTAGATTTATGCTACAAACTCAACCCAACCTCGAGTTGGCCACTTTCATGTTTTCCTACGTGTCATGTTCATGTCAAATTTAGACCCCTTTTTAAGTCCATGTTTTCATGTAGCCCCATGTCAAGTTTTCGTGTCATATTCACGTTATTTATCATTTCATGTTACATGTAATTTCACGTCAAAATCATAGCCAATTTTCAAGTTTGCCTAAGCTACCCAAAGCGTGTCCCCAACGCACATGAAAGCGAAACATATTTGGGATAATATGACAAAGATGGGTACAAGATGGCAAAGATGAATCACAAGTTAAACATGGTGAAAATTGAGGCAAAGGTGTTCACATAACTAGCATATTGCATATTGGCCTCTAAACATGCACGATGTCATAAAGGGATTGGCCACAAACGTGAATAATATCATAAAGGATTTGGCCTTAAGCATGCAAAGCATCATAAGGGGGTTTTGGCCTCAAACATGCATAATATCATGAGGGGTTTTGGTCTCATTTATATGCATAAGCCCCCAAGTCATGTTCATGCACATATTTCACAAGGCAAAGTGGTTCCAAGTGTTCATGCCAACATCCCACAAGTAAAGGTTCAATCTTGCATGGCAAACTAAGTCCAATGCAACATGAGTAACTTGATTTAGTCACTAAACATAGCCTAAAGTCATAGATTCAAGCAAAAGAGACATGACAAGGTTCATATAGGCTAGCATACTTAGTTTAATCTCGTTTCATTCCATGCCATCATTAAAACTACCGTTTAGATCTAGAAGTAGCTAGAACTTACATAGCGTGGCTAAGGGATTAAGAGCATGAATCGTCTTGTCGTAGAACCCATGTTGAGATGATGATCAAAACTCTTGATTTGGTGTAGAAAGCTTGCTCCTTTGCCTTGAATCTATTTTGCATGCATAAGCTTTTGAAGTTGAAGGTGGAGGCCATGATCAAGAGAGATTTGGGCAGCACTTCGTGGCAAGAGTGATTTGCGAGGGTTTAAGCTAGGTCTAGGGGTCTTTTTATAGGAGTTTAGGTTAGTTTAGGCCATAGGATTAACCCTAGGATAGATCAGAACCGTCAGAATTCGTCACAAGCCCCCAAAATCAGTCCAAACAGCAAGCAGGTGCACCCAGGTTGCCTGGGCTTGACCAGGCAGGTCGACACCCGTGTCGACTGGGCAGTCGACACGGGGGGGGAGGGGGGGGTGTCGACTGCACAGTCGACACCCCTGTCGACTTGACCTGAGCGGGAATTCTCCCGCCCTCTCCCCTGTGTGTTTGAATTTTGAATTCTGCCCTAGTTTTAGACTGTTTTGAACTTGGAATTTTCTGAAAACTTCGACGGGCCATAACTTGGTCATACGGACTCCGATTTTCGAAAACTCGGACTCTATTTCGTGTATTTTTCCGAGACGAACGGAATCGTGAAATCTATTTAACTTAATTCTTAGAATATAAACATAATATCTTTTATTACCATAGTTCCTTAATTAACCCGCTCGTGTATTCCTATTTATAAATATATACAAAACTCTTATTTTCAAAGCTAAAAAAAATGCGGGGCGTTACATTCTCCCACCCTTAAAGAATTTCGTCCCCGAAATTCAATAAAAGTAGGATTTATGTCCCCTCATTACCACCCAAAAGTGTTCAACCAATTGTTGTAACCATGTGCACATGTGTAAAGTGAATTACATTGTAGTAAAATATGTATGCCTAACTTGTGGTACCACCTATATGGATGCAATTTCCTTGAAAATTTCTTTTCCAAAACCTGATGCTCTCACCCTAAATATACTTGCAGTTCTAAATGAATGCAAAAATTTACGAAAACATTTTCATCCAAATTTTTCCCATACCCTTACAGAATAAGAGTGAAGTTCATCCAATTGGCGCATCCAAGATCCTACCATCCATTTTTTTTTTATTTTAGAAAAATCTAATTTTCTAAATCTTACACAACGGAAAAATTTACCTTTTTCCCATTTATTTACTTTCCCATTTTTCTTCGTCTATATATATTACCGTGCAATATTTTCAGGGTTATTTCAAGCACAACAGTTTTCATTAAGCAAACAACGTGCGGATTACATTAAGATAATTTCAGTACATGGTTACAACTAGATAACAATAAAATACTACCCTACGGATACACTGATAGAGGTCAAGCCTAACGGAAGTAGCTACGAATGAGCTCCTCGATGCTATCAAGCCTCTCTCCCTGTCGTCGATCCGCCTGCCTAACCTCTAACTGTAAGTCCTGAAGTCCGACTCCTAACTGATCATAGGAGGTACCCATATCGTGTAGCATTTGCTGCTGAGTCTGAGCTAGGTCTACCTGTGCCTGTAGCATCTCCTGCTGTGTCCTCAGTATGTCATGGTGGCCCCTAACTATACGAGCTTGTTGCTCCGAAACATACCTCAACTCAGACCTCCAATCTGGATCCCTGCTAACCCATGGGTCCCACCCGGACGTATCTGCAGCCCCCTGTGCTGGGTTCTGGGAAGTCCAAGCTCCTTCCCAAGCCTGCTCTGCATGTGCTTGCCCAAACCCCTCTGTTGTCGTCTGCTGGGGTTCCTCGAAATATCCGAGCTGACTATCATGTGGCTCGTCCTCTTGTTCTTCCTCCTCGTCACCCTCATCCTCTCCATCATGTTCCATAGGCTGTGGCTCTTGCAGCTGTTGCAATTGTATACCCATCCTTGTCAGTGCAGCCACGCTAATAATACTAGAGGGATGAGAAGAAAGTACTACAAAATCCTCATCGTGTAGATCAACGCCACTCCGCATAAAAACCGTAGTCCATAAATTTCCAAAGCAAATATTGGAAATCCTTACTTCCCTAGTGGTATGGTACTGCTGTAAGATAGTTCGGGCCCAGTTCATCTGTATACCCCCAAATATAGCATAGGTAGCAATCTTAATGACGTGTGGAATTCTATCGAACCCAGCATTCTGCCCCGCAAGATTATACTGCAATATCCTGATAACAAATCTAGCTAGTGGGCGTAGATGATCATAATCCCACTGTCTTTCAAGCTCATTAAAGAAAATCCTACGCCATATAGTATTATCATTCGTCTCAAGATTCGCTGTATCCATTCCCGTACTGCGGATATTTAACATTTCACCAAACTGGACCTCATTAATATAAATATGAGTACCCTTAACCTTTGAACTATAGGTTACTAAACCCTCATCATCCTCACCAATTTCTAAAAATGCGTCAAAAAGCCTTACCAAACGCTTAACGCCCCTTCTCTCGGCGGTGCGTGAGTCCAAGATAGAAATCAAACCCGCCTCCGCAAATAAACTTTCCACGGGGGTCCCCGCAAAATCAGCAAATCTCACCGGACGGCCTAATAGTAACTTCATGTTGGCGCTCTTCGCGTATTGCTCAACTATCTCCTGTCGCTCATCGCACCATTCTATCTCTTGTGGTGTTAATTGAGGGTAAAGCTCAAGAAGGTTGGGTGGGTCTTCCATGGCGATTTGAGCACAAATTGAGAGAGGAAAATTATAGGTCTGGATAGAGGATGGCTTTAGCTTCGATTTGAGACCGGTTTTATAGAAAATAGCGGAGAAACGAAGCGGTAGGAGGTGGAGGAAGTGAAGCGGTTTTTGGGTTTCTTGGTGGCTAGAAGGGAGACGCACAAAATTTGCTTTGGAGCTAAAGGTCGTCGGCCTTCGTGCCTTTATTTTTTTTTTCTGCTACAGGGGGGTGGTGTCGACAGGGCAGTCGACTTGGGGGGGGGGGGTGTGTCGACTGCGCAGTCGACACCCTTGTCGACTTGCCCCCTTCAGATTTGTTTTTCTTTTTTCTTCTTGCACAGCGATCCTTTTTCTTACCATCCCTTCTTATAACACGGCTACAGGCCTCTCGGGAACTACCTCCATCTTACAGAGAACACTTTCGTAGCTAGAAAAGACTAGTCGTAGTTAAAACCACTGTGACTACAGATGGAGGAAAGAGAGGAAAAGAGATTCAACAAGGAAACAAGGATAGTGCTAATGGTCTTTGGGGAATAGCTTTTTAAAATAAAACTTTCCTAAAAAAAATGCTTCTTTGTAAACGGTTTTCAAATAGTCTTTCAGAAGGTTTTTTTTTAAAAAAAAATAAAAACTTTTGCCCAGTCTGGTAACCTTCTGCTCTGATACCAAATGTAACACCCCACCTCCGCCAGGGTCACTCACAAAGGAATGCACTAGGTTTGGAGGGGCATTATTGGTAAACATGCACAGAAATATTACAAGACAAAACATATAAAACAGCGGAAGTAAAACAAATTTCATTACTTTATAAAACATCAAGGTCTAAAGCCTTTTACATCAGAGTACATAGAAACCTGTCTTGCAAATAGTAAAGAAGCATAAAACCTTTTCATAAATTATTTCCCCAAAACAAACCGGTAAAGCAGCCATAGCCAAAAGAAGTCCAAGCCATTTATGATGACCTTCAAGCAGAAGGGGTCCGAACTAAACAACAGTGTTTCCTCCCTGAAAACCTGGGGGGGGGGGGGTGGGGGGGGGGGACGGAAGACAAAGAGGCGAAACAAAACGGGGTCAGTCATAAAGACTGGTAAGTCCTATCTACTTCCAGTATAAAAACAGGTAAAGGTAACATGACGTGTATAAACTGAAAGTAAATATAAGGATGACTACAAGATAGATAAGCTAAACCAAGATAACAGACTGAACTATTGCATCAAGATAAACTAAGGTATCATGATAAACTACGGTGTCAAGATAAATCAAGGTATCGCATCGTCAGGTTTCTATCAAGTATACTATCCCAAGGTATCTATCATGTATAACATCCCATGGTATCTATCATGTATAACATCCCAAGGCATTTATCATGTATATTTGCTATGCACCTCTCGTACTGGTATCCCAACCCGCGTCATGTATTAACTATGAATGTCCCTTGCCCAATGTCATGCAATGGTCCATGTCAACCTAATATATAGCATATGTAGGTTTTCCCAACTCGTGTGTTTCTTTCCATGTATAAGTTCAGTCCTTTGCCGTAGGCCGTACGGGCTTTCCCATGTAAATTTATACCACCTCAACGTAGTACCATTTTATCCTTGATGTTGTTTTGGACTGCTACCCTTGATCTGGTTATGTTTTCTTACCATGAAATATCGCGTGTTCACTTAGGATTTATGCCACCTAGGACCGCTAGGGATTATACTACCTAATGAACGTTTCCGTAACTTGGTTTGGGTTTTAGCCACCTAGGACCACTAGGGATTATGCCACCCGTCAACTACGCCCCATATCCCACGTATGTATCGTGAATCGTTTTCCATGTCTAGACGCACATGTATCTCAATGTGTCATCCGAGTTCCGTGCCAGGGCAAATCAAGAAATACGGAACTCGGTCGGGAGCTTTAAGTCATCTGCCGATGCAGATATCAAGGTCTGTCTTTGTATCCGTGGCTGTGGTCCCACGTGACCCCTCCCTCAACTACTGAAAGGCAATCCAAGAAAAATCACGTATGAGAACTACATCCCGGCCCCACTATAGCCCCACTTTCCTATTAGCCAACCTCACCCATAACTCGATAGCAAGTATATGGTCTGTTGGGAGTTCTCTGCCTTTCCGTACGTACACGATTGACTAAAGATGGTAGGTAGTCGACGATGCGCTATCCAGGGCAAAAATCAAGTATCGTCGACTCCACGCTAATCCATCCCCGTCTTTAGGTTGCTCGCATAGCAACCAAGGCATACCCTTGGCTCTTCTACCGCAGACCTTAACCTCTGTGAGGCCAGATTTCATGGACCATCTGCCACCTCACAGAGGAATACCAAGAGTACCCTCACGTCCCCCGAAGCTACCGCTTCGTCACCCAGTTCGCTGGAGCTTTTTATCCAAGTCAGATAAGTTGCTCCTCCTCGTATACTAAGCGATGACCTACCGTATCAGGTTACTCATCTATTTATGAACTAGTCCCATGTCCTTGGCTAAGAATTATTACTTAGTTATTCTTGACTAAGGTTTACCACTTAGCTTCTTTTCCCGTTATCCTTGATTAACTACGATTTTCTACCTAGTTCCTCTAACTAGGGTTTTGTCTATTGGGTTAAGTGTTGTTATTCAGGCCCATGACTTAACCCGCCTACCAACCATGTCATAATCGGCTAAGTGTTCAAGTTCAAGGCTTAGCCCTACAACCCGTATGTCAAATTGGCTAAGTATATCAAACGGTGTACGACTTAACCTTATCCACTTATCATTTTAGATCGGTTAAGTGTAGGTTACTTAACCTCATCACCTCACCGTGTTAGATTAGTTAAGTCTAGATTACTTAACCCCCTCCCCTAATTGTCTTATATGGTTAAGCGTCATTAAGAAATCAAGTCCGGTTCCACTTAACCTACCCATTCGTGTCATATCGGTTAAGTGTCATTAGTCAAATTTACTTAACCTTTTCATGTGGCATTAATTAGATTAATGCACCCCAACCTCTCACATTAGACTTTGTTGTGGTTACTAGTTAAGCCGGGCGGGTCCGGGTAGCTTTACACCACAACCTAGTCTAACCTCGGGTTTTAAGTGCTATATGACCAACTACTCACATTGGGTCCTATTATTTGTAGCCACTAGTTAGGCCGGGCGGGTCCGGGTAGATTTATGCTACAAACTCAACCCAACATCGAGTTGGCCACTTTCATGTTTTCCTACGTGTCATGTTCATGTCAAATTTAGACCCCTTTTTAAGTCCATGTTTTCATGTAGCCCCATGTCAAGTTTTCGTGTCATATTCACGTTATTTATCATTTCATGTTACATGTAATTTCACGTCAAAATCATAGCCAATTTTCAAGTTTGCCTAAGCTACCCAAAGCGTGTCCCCAACACACATGAAAGCGAAACATATTTGGGATAATATGACAAAGATGGGTACAAGATGGCAAAGATGAATCACAAGTTAAACATGGTGAAAATTGAGGCAAAGGTGTTCACATAACTAGCATATTGCATATTGGCCTCTAAACATACACGATGTCATAAAGGGATTGACCACAAACGTGAATAATATCATAAAGGATTTGGCCTCAAGCATGCAAAGCATCATAAGGGGGTTTTGGCCTCAAACATGCATAATATCATGAGGGGTTTTGGTCTCATTTATATGCATAAGCCCCCAAGTCATGTTCATGCACATATTTCACAAGTCAAAGTGGTTCCAAGTGTTCATGCCAACATCCCACAAGTAAAGGTTCAATCTTGCATGGCAAACTAAGTCCAATGCAACATGAGTAACTTGATTTAGTCACTAAACATAGCCTAAAGTCGTAGATTCAAGCAAAAGAGACATGAGAAGGTTCATATAGGCTATCATACTTAGTTTAATCTCGTTTCATTCCATGCCATCATTAAAACTACCGTTTAGATCTAGAAGTAGCTAGAACTAACATAGCGTGGCTAAGGGATTAAGAGCATGAATCGTCTTGTCGTAGAACCCATGTTGAGATGATGATCAAAACTCTTGATTTGGTGTAGAAAGCTTGCTCATTTGCCTTAAATCTAGTTTGCATGCATGTGCTTTTGAAGATGAAGGTGGAGGCCATGATCAAGAGAGATTTGGGCAGCACTTCGTGGCAAGAGTGATTTGTGAGGGTTTAAGCTAGGTCTAGGGGTCTTTTTACAGGAGCTTAGGTTAGTTTAGGCCATAGGATTAACCCTAGGATAGATCAGAACCGTCAGAATTCGTCACAAGACCCCAAAATCAGTCCAAACAGCAAGCAGGTGCACCCAGGTTGCCTGGGCTCGACCAGGCAGGTCGACACCTGTGTCAACTGGGCAGTCGACACGGGGGGGGGGGGGGGGAGAAGGGGGTGGTGTCGACTGCACAGTCGACACCCCTGTCGACTTGACCTGGGCGGGAATTCTCCCGCCCTCTCCCCTATGTTTTTGAATTTTGAATTCTGCCCTAGTTTTAAACTGTTTTGAACTTGGAATTTTCTGAAAACTTCGACGGGCCATAACTTGGTCATACGGACTCCGATTTTTGAAAACTCGGACTCTATTTCCTGTATTTTTCCGAGACGAACGGAATGGTGAAATCCGTTTAACTTAGTTCTTAGAATATAAACAGAATATCTTTTATTACCATAGTTCTTTAATTAACCCGCTCGCGTATTCCTATTTATATATATATACAAATCTCTTATTTTCAAAGCTAAAAAAAATGCGGGGCGTTACAGAATTTTTGAAAATCTTTGGCATGCATCACAACGTCGTGCATATTTTGGCGCATCTTTGTTTATGGTAGGCCAGAAGTAACCATACCGCAACACCTTTTTTGCTAATGTTTGTCCTCCAGTATGGTCACCACATTCACCCTCATGTACTTCCTGCAGTACACGCTTGATGTCGTCATGGGCTACACACCGGAGAAGAGGCATCGAAAATCCCTGTCTGTACAGGACTTCGCCTTGCAGAACGTATCGGGAAGCTTTACGGATTATTTTACGCTTCTCGCTCTTCTTGGTCGGAAGCGTTCCATTCATCAAGTAATTCTTTAGAGGGGTCATCCATGACTCCCTTTCTGGCTCAGTCTCTAGTATCAGATCAATTTCCATATGACCTATGCTAGGGAACTGAAGTACTTCAACTGGGGCTAGCCAGGCTTCTTCAGGATCATCGGAACTAGCCATCTTCACTAACTTGTCCGCCTGTTGGTTCTCTAACTGCGGAATATGAGATATACTGTAGTAATCAAAGCCAGTCAGCAACTCCTTCACTTTCTCCAAGTACGAAATCAATCTTGGGCTCTTAGCTCAGAACTTTCCAGTGACCTGATTTACAACCAACTTGGAATCACAAAATATGTCCAGCTTCGCGATCTCTAATTCCTTTGCGATCCTCAACCCGGCTATCAGGGCTTCATATTCGGAGTCGTTGTTAGTGGCGCGAAATTCCAATCGGATAGCATAGGATATCAGTTGTTTCTCAGGAGTTTCAAGCACCACTCCGGCACCGGATCGTTTATCATTCCTAGCACCATCAGTATACAATTTCCAGGCGCTAGGATCGAAAAGTACTTTTGGTGGGTCAGCCTCTTCGTTTACTATGTCATCCTCCAGGACAGTAAATTCTGCTATGAAATCTGCCAGCACTTGCCCCCGTATCGATCGTCGGGGCTGAAAATTCAGATCAAATTGACTTAATTCAATATTCCATTTGAGCAGTCTCCCAGAAGCTTCTGGTCTCTGTAGAACTTGCTTGAGCGGATGATCAGTGTACACGGTGATAGGATGAGCTTGGAAATAATGTCGAAGCTTCCTAGATGCAATCAATAAACTGTACGCCAGCTTTTCTATCCTCGGATAATTGCGCTCAGCTGCCGCCAATTTTTTACTTACGTAGTACACTGGCCTTTGAACCTTGTCTTCTTTTCTTACTAATGCTGAGTTGATTGCGTGGGATGACACTGCTAAGTACACAAATAAATCCTCGTGGTCCACTGGCTTAGACAGTATCGGAGGCGGCCTCTCCAGATGATTCAACAGGTTCCGAAATGCTTTTATGCAATCAGGAGTCCATTTAAAATTGCGTTTTCCGCGCTTTATCAATTCAAAGAATGGAATGCATTTGTCTGTCGCTCTAGAGATGAATCTGCTTAATGCTGCTACTTTCCCTGCAAGGCTTTGCACATCTTTGATTTGTCTAGGCTCCTGAATGCCTCTGATTGCTGCGATCTGGTCTGGATTAATCTCAATCCCGCGCGAGCTGACAATGAATCCCAAGAATTTCCTGGAGGCAACCCCAAATGAGCATTTCGTTGGGTTGAGTTTCATCCCATACTTTCGAAGGATACCAAATATCTCTGCCAAGTCTGTAGTGTGATTGGATGATTGTCTGGACTTAACCAACATGTCGTCAACGTATACCTCCACCGTTTTCCCAATCTGGTTGTAGAACATTCTGTTCACTAACCGTTGATATGTAGCATCTGCGTTCTTTAAGCCAAAAGGCATTACCACGTAGCAGTATAATCCCAGATCCGTAATGAAGCTAGTGTGTTCTTGATCTGGAACATGCATAGGGATCTGGTTATATCCTGAATAAGCATCCATGAAAGAGAGAAGCTCATGACCCGCCGTTGAATCTACCAACTGATCAATTCTGGGTAACGGAAAGCTATCTTTTGGGAAGGCTTTATTCAAATCCGAAAAATCAATACACGTACGCCACTTCCCATTGGCCTTCTTTACCAAAACTGGATTTGAAATCCAATTTGGGTAGGTTGAATCTCTGATGAATCCGTTACTTCTTAACTTTTCAAGTTCTTCTTTCAAGGCCGCGAACCTCTCTGGGCCCAGCATCGCCTTTTTTGTTTTACAGGGGGATGCTTTGGGTTAATGCTCAATGAGTGGCTCACGATTGATGGAGATATCCCACGCATGTCCGCGTGGGTCCAAGCAAATACATCCAAGTTATCTTTCAGGAAATCTGTCAGTTCTTTAGCTCGAACTGGATCCAACTGGGATCCGATCTTCAGGACCTTCTCTGGGTCACTATCATCGATCGGTACATCCACAGTCATTTCATTGGGAGCCGCCATTCTGCCCCCAGTCTCTTCGTCCTCTCTGGGATCTATATCCTCGGGCAGTTCTCTGGGCGACTCACCCATAGTCATTCTCTTTAATTGCTATGACGTCTTCTCCCTTGTGGGGGAAGAAGCGTCTTTAGTTTCTATATCTCTTCCTTTACGGAGTAGCTTTAGCTCTGCAATGTAACATGCTCATGCGGCAACCTGATCTCCTCTGACTATGCCAACACCAGCTTCCGTAGGAAACTTCAATAACAAGCACCAGGGGGCTATACAAGCTCTAAACTTTGCTAGGGCCGGTCGGCCCAAGAAGGCATTATAAGGCGATTCAATACCCAAAATCACGAAGGGAAGAATTCTCACTCTCTGGCGTTCTCCTTCCCCAAGTGTTACCGGCAGCTCTACATATCCCATTGGAGCAGTTGAAGCTCCGTTAAATCCACGGATCCATCCTTTACACGGCTTTAAATCTTTCAATTCAAGGTTCATTTGATCGAACGTCTTTTTGAATAGAATGTTGACTGAACTCCCGTTATCCACTAAAACTTTGTGAACAGTGGCTGGGCCAATAGGAACTGTGATTACAAATGGATCTTCGGTCGGAGCGTGGACTCCAATACTCTCTCAGTTGCGGAAAATGATGTCATCTGACATCATCTTTTGCTGTTTTACCGGGACATTATCCTCAGGGTTGCTACACTCTCCTACCTCAAGATGCTGCTTTGCTGCGTTTACGTACTGATCCATCGCCTTGAAACTATGCCCGGCTAGGTGAAGCCCTCCGATTATGGTATTGATAACAAGATCCTTTCCTTTTCGCTGGACAGTTGGCCTGGCAGTAGGTTGATTCTGGTTTTGGTTCGGCGTCTGAATAGCTTGCCCCCTGTCTCTAGGAGTCATCCTGTACTCATCCAACTTCCCTTCCCGGAGCAGCCTCTCAACTACGTCTCTCAGATGACGGCATTCATTTGTAGAGTGGCCGTGAGTCTGAAGGAAGAGACAAAACTTCCCCGTCTCACATTCTTTCTCCGTCTAATCTCTTGGAGGAGGCCTTTTATGTTGGAGAACGTTGTACGAGTCTACGAATATATTCTCCAAAGTATCATTTATTGGCGTATAATTTTCGAAATACCTGGGACGGGTCCTTCTCTGGGAGTCGTTCCCCCGATTTCTCTTCCGATTATTGCCATTACTGTTGTTACCATTGTTTCCTGACTGGTGGCCGCCGCCCTGGTTTCGGTTTCCAACATTGACTTCAACCTTCCACGAGATGTCTCCGGTTTGCTTGATGGCCACATTACTTTGGATTTCCTCCTTATTTGCCATTTTCATCTTCCGGTTAGCATATAACTCCTCCTGACATAAGCGTACGTTTGCTTTCTCGTAGAACAATTCTCTAGTGTGAGGTGGCTTACCGGCCAGGTATCTCCTAAATTCAGTATCTTTATCTACCCCATCAATCAGGGCTGCCACAACAGTTGGCTCATGGGGATCCTTGACTTCAGTGGCGGCTAGGTTGAAACGATCCAGATACACCCTCAAGCTCTTGCTTGGTCGTTGTTTGACAAGGAACAGATCAATCACACTCTTTGTCCTCTGTGCATAAATGCGGAACTGTTCCACGAACCTTTCACTCAACTCCCTGAAACTGGAAATTGATCTTGCTGGTAAGCGAGTAAACCATAATAACACTACATCCTCCAGGAATATAAGGAATGCTTTGCACTTTACAGCGTCAGAGGCTGCGGTAGCGGTCATTGACCAAGAATATCTCATTAGATGTTGGATTGGATCAGATCTACCACGTAACGGTTCATCTGAGGCATGTTGAAGCGCCTCGGGAATGTTACGCCTAGAATGTCATCAGTAAAAGGGGTGTGACTGCGGTCAATCCGCCAATCTTCATTCCTTTGTCTACGGCTATCTGCCAGGATTTGATGGATCATAGCTGCAACATTTGCACTGGTCATCGGAGGCTCGGGATCAGCGCTTCTCGCTTGGTGGAATTCTCCGATCTCTCCTCTAGGAACAGCCACGAAATCCGGAGCTCGGATTGGGCTTCGTTGCCCCCTGTTACCATGAGTATTTGTACGGCGAAGGGGCTGAGGTGGTCTATTCTCAACAGGATTGTCCACAACTCGAGCTCTAGGAGTTGCGGCACGATTATTCCAGTTGCGGTTTGAGGGTCCTACACCAAGTGTCTCTTCCTCTCGTGATGGCAGGGTTCCAAATCGGAGCTGCTCTATGTTTTCAGCCCTCTCATACGGTCGCCGCGGAGGTCTTGGCGATTCGTCTTACGAAGAAGAGTACTCTAGGGTGAGTGGACGAACTGGGAGTGTTCTTTGTCTTGTGAGATTATCGAGCCTTCTATCCATAGCAGTTATGTTCTGTCGTAGCACAGAGTTTTGCTGCCTTTGAGCAGCTAACTCATCAAACAACCTATCCCACATTTCAGTGAAGCGAGAGAGATCTCCTTCAGTGACCTTCTCTTATGTGCAGGGAACTTGAGCCAGGTCGAACAGAGGTACCGAGACGGGAAGAGTGAGCCATAACCTCCTTTCCAGGTCGAGTTGTAGTCTGGTCATCACTTCGAATCGCTGTGGACCTGTGTCTGTGGCTCGTAGCGCCCCCCGGGGTCAGATCGTGGTAACATTAGGTGGAGGGTTCACGGCGTTATCGTCGGATCGAGTGACGACCCCTTCAGTTCGGATCGTGGTGCCCCCTTCAGACTGGTTCGTGACGCCACGTTCGGATCGGTCCGCCCCTATGTCACCGCGATCCGTGAGGCCCTCCTCAACTTGCTCATGTACACTTTCTTCAACTGCTTCATTCGCGACTTCAATCGCCTGCGAAGCTCGTACTTCCTTTGACTTCTTTCCGGCCATGATATCAGATGCCGCTGGAATCTTCAAAAATATGAACAGTGAAGTTTCAGAACTGTTTCCTTCGGACTTGAATATCCAAGCAACGGAGCAACAATCTAATATGCCGAGAAATCATTTCTCAGTGAAAGCACCAAAATGTTAGATCAAAATTTGGCTCTAACACCCAAATTGTTCTGATTCGTAGGGAATTATAACTGAAAAATGAGGAAAAAGCAAAAATCACACACGGTTTATAGTTGTTCGGCGTTAACGAGCCTACGTCCACTTTATATGCTATTGATTATACTTTGGATGCTAGTACAACTAATGATTTCTCTCAAACTCACTCTTACAATTACAATTTCTCTTAGTTATCTCAAAGTGAATCTGGTATGAAATAGTGGTATAACAGTAATGGTGGAATCAATCCTTAAAACTGCCAAAAGATCCTGAAAATTGCCCAGCTCTGGGCTATTTATAGCTGATTTTGTCAGGCGGATCGCGGTCATACGTGGCGCAAATCCCGAGAATATCGGATCAGATCGTAGCTTGATCAAGAATTGGTCAATATGACAGTTGGTGACAGGTGTCGCGAGATCCATACATCTCGGATCGTGATAGAATGGGTCATGGTCTGCGCTGCATCTTCTGGGCTTGGATCGGGTCAAGGTGGTATAGGCAGATCGATCCGCATAAGGGTTTAGCGACCCGGTAGGGCAATCCAAAAAGGGGCGATCCGACCTGAGGATGGTTGAGCGACTGCGATTCTGACTTCTCGTGAACTAGAGGAATGAGACTTCATATTTTCTTCTTGTGTGTGAACCTTGATGGCTTGGTCAAAAAGCTAGCCAACAGAAACGATTCAGAACCGTTGCAACCTTTCATACTCTATAAAAAGGGGTTAAAACCAAATTTTTTATCATCTCTTCTTCTCTAACTTCATCCTCTTTCTCTACACCATTATTCTTAATCATTTTTATGGTTTTTACACTTATACTCTACCGAATTCAATTCTGTTTTGGTCAAACTTCTTCTCTCTACACTCTCTACTCTCTGAATCAAGTGTTATTGAAGAGTTACAGGGCTGTTTGTAATTGCTTGGGTTGAATAAACATTGTTTGTGTTGAATCAAAGAGGAATCGGTGTGTCCTTGTAGCCGTGAAATCAAGGAAATAGGAGTCGGTGTGTCCTTATGAGCCATGAAATCAATGAAGTAGGAATCGATGTCTCCTTATGAGCCGTGAAATCAAGGAGGTTGTACTTGACTATTGGAAATAGTAATAAAATTCTGCGCAATCCAGCGCTGTGCGGGACTGGACATAGGAGCAATCCGAATTAGTATAAAATCTGGTGTGTTATTTCCTTTTCTGCATCTATATTTATGTTTATTTTGCATTTGTGTTTGAATCTGTGCCTATGATTGTGTTTGTTGTGTTTGATTCATCCCGTAGTTCACTTTAGTTTTAGATTTTGCTTAAATTCTTCCATACACTATTCACTCCCCCCTCCCTAGTGTTTGCTTTGCCTTAACGATCCATTCTGCATTCCCTAACATAAAGCACCATGCTCCTACATTTGTGATCATGGATAATATACTCTATAAAAAGGGACATTCACTTCCTTATTTAAGATGTGTAAGTTCTGAAGATGGACTTAGCCTGTTAAAAGAAGCTCATGAGGGATGGTGTGGGGACTATCCCAGTGGAGTTAAGCTGGCCAAAAGAGTCATGCAACAAGGTTATTATTGGATGCGGATGGTTAGTCAAGCAGTTGAGTACGTCAAGAAATGTGATAAGTGCTGAAAGTACTCTAAGGTGCCCAGACTTCCTCCTAGCGAACTAACCACTATATCAAGCCCCTGACCATTCGATGTATGGGAAATAGATTTAATTGGACCCTTACCAATCTCTAGAGGTGGATCTAAGTATGTTGTGGTAGCTATCGAACACTTCACCAAGTGGGTGGAGGCAGAACCCTTTCCGACAATCACATCCAAAGAGGTGTTAAGATTCGTAATAAAAAATATTGTTATGCGCTTCGGAATCCCTCATAAAATCATATCAGATAATGGAACACAATTCGAGAGCAAAGAGTTTTTCCCGGTTTTATGAGAAAAATGGAATCATCAAAAGTTTTCTCTTCGGTAACCCATCCTAAAGCTAACGGAGCTGTGGAAGCCGCAAATAAAACCATTAAGACAATCCTTAAAAAACGCCTGAATCAAGCCAAAGGAAATTAGGTAGAAGAGTTGCCTTTAGTATTTTGGGTATACAGAACCTCTACCAAAACGGCCACGGGATACATCCCCTTCTCCCTGACATATGGATGTGAAGCTATGCTTCCGGTTGAGATCGAAATCCCATCGCGTAGAAGAATAACATATGCGTTTGACCCCAGCCAAGAGTGGAGGAAGGTATCACTAGACATAATACAAGGATTAAGAGATGAGGCTGCAATCAGAACCGCTGAATATCAAAAGAGGATTACGAAATATTACAACTCAAAGGTCAAGACTAGAACCTTCTCAAAAGGAGAGTTAGTGTTACGAAGAGTAATAGCTAACACGAAGAACCCAGCAGATGGCCGTCTCAATCCAAATTGGGAAGGACCCTTGATCATCCATCAAGAAGTTATGCCCGCAACATATCGGCTATGCAGACCCAATGGTGATCTTGTTCCGAGAACATGGAACTCGGAACATTTAAGACCATATTTCTCAACGATAAAGGAATAAGGAAAAAGACTTTTCTCCAAAGATGACTACGTAACTAAGGGCACAATAACCCTTCCAGTAGCCCAAGAGAGACCCAAAAGGGGTCGAGCTGAAAAAGGATCAAATCCCTCGTCATCGCCAAATTGGTCAGGGCGAGGCATCCCCAGGAGGGGGATGGTGTATTTGTCTTTCTCCATGCCCAAATCAGAGGGGGCTAGGTTAAAGCATCAAAACCTTAAGCCTCTGTTTCACATCGAAAATGATTGTGGTGGTGCATCTAAAATTAATATGCCCTGCCTCTGCTCGTAGAAGAGTACGCCCTGCCTATTCTAGAACAAAGCATGTCCTACCTCTACTCGTAGAAGAGAACGTCTTACCTCTGCTTATGTCCTGCGTTACCCGTAGAAGGGAGCGCAAACCCCTATAATCGCCTACAATTATTAAGATAGGGCACCTCACGGTAGCGTATAAGCCTCTATCAAAACCTACGATGGTCAGTATATAGCATCAAAAGAGTCAATCTTAGTTTTGTGCCTATGATGGCCATGTCTAAGTTTCTTAGACCTTATCATCGCCTACAATGGTGAGGATAAGGCGCCTTCTAGAGGGAGGTCGGGTAAGTCCTTAGGCCCTGCTTGTGGATAAGCTAGCCAAGCGCACCGGATGCACAGGCCCGAAGAGTGGCCAACAAAGCACGTACATCCTCTGCTTTGACATCAAAAGCCCAAGGACTAACTCAGGAAGCATGTACATCCTCTGCTTCACAAATCAAATCCAAAAGGGATGCCAAAACAATTAACGTCGGAAGAGGTTTCCCGTCCTCTATATTAATACCTGAATCTGGGTTGATTTGTCTCTTCACAAATACCAGAGGGTATTCCGGTCTTCTATCTATATTAACACCGGAGTCTGGGTCGATTCGGCTCTTCACAAATACCGAAGGGGATTCCGATCTTCTATCAATATTAATACCCGAATCTGGGTTGATTCGGCTCTTCACAAATAATGGAGGGGGTTCTGGTCTTCTATCAATATTAATACCCGAATCTGGGTCGATTCGGCTCTTCATAAATAATGGAGGGGGTTTTGGTCTTCTATCTATATTAATACCCGAATTTGGGTCGATTCGGCTCTTTACGAATACCGGAGGGGGTTCTAGTGTTCTATCTATATTAATACTCGAATCTGGGTCGATTCGCCTCTTCACAAATCCCGGAGGGGGTTCCGGTCTTCTATCTATATTAATACCTAAATCTGGGTCAATCTAGCTCTTCACAAATACCGGAAGGAGTTCCGGTCTTCTATATGTTTATACCTGAGTATAGGTTAATTCGGCTCTCCATAAATGCCGAAAGGGATTTCCGATGTCCTATTAATAGCCTAGTCTAGGTCGATTTCATTCTCCCCAAATCCCTAAAGGATATCTCTGATCTTCAATCTTCAGGTTACCCAAGCGATGGTTGGCTTAAAACTACTGATAAGGTTTCATAATGAAATCTAGCATTAGGGAACAATTCAATAAAGAAAAGCTTGACTTGTAAAGTCAAAAATACCCCTTCACTAGGGGGAAATGTTACTGCCAAAATAAATCCCTAACATAGGTTGACAGTGAAGGGGTATCGGAAGAAAACAACACAGAAGAACCTTCCAAAATAACAAATGGAGAAGAGCGAAAGCATGAAAGAATGATTTGAGAGCAACACAAACCGGCACCCCTACCCCCTAGGAAGAAAGGAGTTCAGGGCCTAAATAAACAATAAGCGAAGTTTATCCAACTAAGTCTATCCGATAGGGTCTACTCGACAAGAGTATCCTAAAGCAAAAGGTATCGAGCTAGAAGTACATAAAGGCTATCCAGAACCAGCTCTCGAAGTAGCTACTTCATGAATGACGAAAGGTCACATCTATAGACAACAGAGACATCACTAAAAGTTATCTTCCAGAAAACCGAATTGTCCCAAGAGATCCACTGAAGGCTAACCGGGACCCTAGTCGAGATACAGGCTATCAGTACTAATTTACCTAATGCAAGAACCAATAGTAGTTTCAAACTGGCAGCTATCTATATATGTCACGAGGGCAAGCCCCTCTAAGTATTCAAGAGAAAGCTGGAAGCCTACATCTAGAAGCTTGCATCCGGGAGCCTTCACCCAGGAACTACTACTGGGAGTTCAAATGCCATCTTAAAACCACCACGGCAACAAGCCCATATCAGTCTCGGAGAAGCCCCAGTTGACCGGGACCCTCACTTTAAGGACTATAATTAGTACCATAAGGGCGGCCGGGAGCCAAAATCCCGTGACCAAGGAAAAAGCCGCCGGCAGAGGCCCATGCAGGCCCAATACCCTAGCAGCAGAAGGGGCCCCCAAACTCTCTATAAATAAGACTCCAGAAGCCACATAAAGGGGGACGAACTTTTTATTTCTCAATCTAGTTCTTTTCTTCTAAAAAGGAGAAAATCCTCAACTCTTGTAATACATTTATAATTTATGAATGGAGAATTCTGGGTCTTAAACATCTTGCGATTCTATTATCTTATTGTGCCGTAATGGTGAAACAGGGAGTTAACACTAACCTTTCTTAAGAGAAAGTCAATCATGGCACCTTAGCAATGCAGGAGGGTCTTTATACAAATGCGAAGTCTCCTTCCCCCTGCTTCGATGGTTTGCCATAATTGATCAACACTCTCATGATGAGCTTAACGCTTCCTAACCATAGAGAAAGGAGGTCATCTGTGAGTTTGTAACTCGATCTCTGACGCAATTCAGACCCCTTTTTGTGCTTGTCCGATGCGGAACGATTGTTTGAGTTATTGAACATTGCGATGCCTTCTTTCCCGAAATCAAGGGATGCGTTAGCCTGTTTTATTCTTATCACAGTACATAGCATCACTTTCATGATTTAGGGAGCAATTGATTTCGTAAAGCCTGGTAATATCAAGCTAAATAACCTTCTCAAGGTCATTTCAGAATACCACCATACAGTATATGTGACATCCATCCTTCGTAGGTAAGATAATTAATCGTTAGAATCGGAATTCCGATGCGTAAGCGAAGGTAGAATAGCTTAGATTCACAGGCTTCAGAATGTTCTTTGATAACTCTGAGTCATGACAGTGTCAAATCCCATGAACACATGTCCTAAATAACTTAATCCGGATGTTGACGGAAAATATCGTTAACAAACATTTTACAAGAAAAAGGAGAAGAATGTTGCCTATATATGGTATAAATAAACGAAGATTTGACAACAAGATATATTGGTATATTTGTAATGAAATCAAGTCTATATTTAGTTAGTTATTATTGTTAAAATGTCTCTGATAGTGTGTTGCAAGTGTGTTTATGTGTGTGTGCATGTATATGTATATATACACATTAGTTTTTAAAAGGCTGAATTACATGTGCAAAATCATGTGCATCAACCTGGTGACTTGGAAATTCAACCGACTGATTGCTGAGTATCAAAACATATGAGTTTGAATATTCAACCAGCTTAACTATGTGACTTATGCAAATGCATACTACTTTTCAACTACTAGCCTTTTTTAGCCATCTAAATTATAAATTCAGCGGGCTGAACTGAAGGGTTGCAACTTTTTTTAGAGTCGTAACTCTTTAATTCAAGAGTTATGACTATATCTTTTGATTAAATCATTTTACGAAAAATTGCAACCTTTTTATTTACTATAAATACACTTCAGAATCATTTCTTTCAATCATTGAACTTTCTAAATTTCTATATTTTTTATTCTGAACTATTTTCATGCTATATTCACTTGTGCTCTCAAATTATCAATATTATGTGATTATAAATCGCTTTCCTTTTTTATTCTTCACTAGATTTAATATATATATATATGTGTGTGTGTGTGTGTATATATATATATATATATATATATACAAGGGAGAAGATTGTAGGAAGGGTGTACTCAATTATGACTTATCCATATCATCAAGAACACATATATTGTCAAAACAACTTTTTATAACTATTTGAAGACTTGTTCCGCTGCTCAGGCAAGAAGTCCTCTTCCCCTGCTGAGGTGAAATCATGTTCTTCTCAGGTCCATGTTCTGCTGCTTAGGCGTTGGTTGAAGTCTTAGGTCTCTATTTTACTGCTCATGTATTGTAATACCTATTCCTCTGGGTTAAATGAGGGTGTTGATTGGTTGAAATTCTAGGAGTTTGGGACTGGACGTTGGAAGGTGCTCTAAACAAATATAAAAATTCCTGGTGTTCTTTACTATATTTACTACATTTACATTCATTATCTATGATATAATCTCTAAGTATTTATCTCATTAAATATTTTCTTGCATTTATCAAGAATAATATGTCACCTTATCAAAACTTTCGCATATACACGAATTTCAATATTACTCGATCCTACTCGACTTTCATTTGGTATCAGAGCAGGACATCTTATAATTGCAAAAACATTTATTTGATATCTCAATAATTTGGAAAATAACACTAACACCAGCACTAACACAAGTTTTACTGAAGGTCAATCCACTGTACGACCTTCACTATTAAATGACTTAAATTATAATTATTGGTCTGCACAAATGAGAATATATATGCAAGCCAAGGGATTTGACTTTTGGAATATTACTCAAACTGAGTATGCTCCTCCCAATGTTAACTATTCTGAGTGCTCAAGTTCAAAAAAAAATAGATGCTACTACAAAAGCTAAAGCTATGAATATGTTGCATTGTGCTTTGGATATAAATGAGTTTAACCGTATTTCAACACTGCATATGAAATATGGCGAACACTCAAAGTAACCCACGAATGAACTAACAAAGTAAAGCAAAGCAAGATATCCATTCTTAAAAGTCTTCATAATTTTAGAATGAATGAAAATAAATCTATAAATGATATGTACTCTAAATTTTAGGATATTAATCACGCATTGCTAGGCTTATGAGAAAAGTATTCTGATTTTGATGTAGTTTCAAAAATCCTAAACTCTTTAATGGAAGATTGGGAAGAAAGGTCTTAGCAATTAATGAAGCTAATGGTCTCTCAACCATGAAACCAAAAGAGTTGATAGGAAATATAAGAGTAAACATGCAGGAAAAAATAGTTTATCTACCAAATAAAAAGAATTTAGCCTTCCATGCAAAAAAAGAAGAATCGAATTCAAATGAAGAAGACCTAGCTTTTATTGCCAAACACTTTAGAAAGCTTTTGAAATATAAGAAAGGTAATAGAAACAACGGAATGATGAGCTTCAATAGCAACAAACCATCTTCATCAGTAAATGAATGCTTCGGTTGTCACAAGAAAGGACATCTTCAAAAGGACTGTCCAAAATAGTAGAAAGAATATCGCAATAAAAATAAGAAGGAAAATTCCAAAAGACGGGCATTTTCAGTAACATGGGATGACTCAGATTCCTCATCTTCTAAAAGGGACAGTGAAAGTGATACCGAACAAGCTAATGTATGCTTCTTGGCAAAAGATAATGAGGTTAGTGGATTTTATTTTGAAGATATGGTAGAAATAAATACAGAATTTGTAACACCCCACCTCCGTTAAGGTCACTCACAAAGGGAATGCCTTAACTTTGGTGGAGCATTTTAGTAAACAGAACAGAAACTTATAAGACAGATAAAATAGTACTTGAAAATTTTATAACTTTATTTCAACAGAAACCGAAATAAACTTGGTTACATCCTTTCAAATCACATTATCAAAATTCAAGTACAAAATATCAGTCTTGTACAAAAGCCTTCAGAATGCATAGTTTAAAATCATAATCCCCATAGAACGGAAGCTATACAGAGCCAAGCCATACTTTTAGCACTTCAAGCAGAAGAAATCCGGATCAAGCTAAAGTATTCCCTCCTTGGATAACCTGGGGGGGAAGCGGAAGAAAGGAGGCGAAACAACAAGGGTTAGACAAAAAGTCTGGCAAGTCCAGTGATTTTCAGTTATGAACAGATAATAATAACATGACATGAAAATAAAACTGGATGAGAGATAACTATAACAGGTGTAGCAGATATAACAGAAGGACAGAATGATATAATCTATTGTTTTACACTTCTCTGCACTAATACTAGTATAACAGAATTAGGTGTCATCCTAATGTCTAAACTGAAACAGAAACGGGTACAGAATAATTCAACAGAAACAGAATGCTAATAATGGGCCTTTACTACCCGATCAGAAACAGACAGAAGCAGAAACAGATTAATCCCTACGGAAACAGAATGTAGAATTAGATGTACACTAGTAATGGCCTTTACCACCCGAACAGAAGGTACCATGCAGAAACAGACAGGTGTTACCACCCAACAGAAACAGACGGTACCAACAGAAACAGACATAACTAAGTGTACCCTAAAACCCTACCCCAAGCGATCGGCTCCCTAATACATAAATATCCTGTGTCGGCCCCACAGTAGGGTGTATCACTCCCTAAAGTGACAACCAATTGGCACAGACCTATTTACAGATGTCACGGCGTCTTGTATCCTCAGAGGCAGACCGAGATCCATGCACGCACATGACCCGGTTGGAACGCACCATCAACACCCCTCGCCATTATCGGAATGAACTGCTTATAATTAGTTCAGTAAGCGTGCCCGGACCCTACGTACTGTTGGGTCAAAGTTTTGATACCAGAAAGGGTTACTGACTAATATGGGTCCCAAACAACAGATGACACAAGTAATTCCCCTCCTAACCTTGTATCCCCAGACTAACAGATTTCAGCTTAACTTGTCTACAAGTTTCAGACATACAAAATTTAGATTAACTAGTTCACAGATCAGACAATCAAGTTAACAGGTTTTCAAACTAACGGATCAGATGTTCGGATTAACAGGCTTACAGATTAACTGGTTACAGATTAACAGACTTACAGATTAACTGGTTACAGATTAACTTTGTATTGGGCCTACGGATTCGCGAAACGGGTTTATCAGATTCATTGGTCCAATTGGTTTAACCTTGCCCAACACGTTTTAGACATCATAATTATATCAAATTTTCATTAATTAAATATTAATGCCCAAACCTCTCACATTAGACTGACAGTTTGCAGCTACTGGTTAGGCCGGTTGGTTCCGGGCAGGTTTCTGTCGTTACTGAGTCTAACCTTAGGTTTCAAGCACGTTATGACTAACTTCTCACATTAGAACCTATTGTTTGCGACCACAGGAATATGCCGGGCGGTTCCGGTCAGAATTACGCCACAAACTCATTCTATCCTTGAGTTAGCCATGTTTATCTTTGTGGCCAATTAATTAATGATTTACCATTTATACCCACGCCTAATATACATGTCAATTATTCATAACTATAGCCAATTCAGATTATGTCAATAGCGGACTAATTATACCAACTCAACAGATATAGCAGATAACAGATTTTTCAAATTAGGCGACATAACGGATTTAGCAGATTAAGAAAACTAGCAGATTTAGCATTTTCAACAGACTTAGCAGATGACAGATTTGGCAGATGAACAGATCTAGCAGACAAGGCAGTAGAGCAGAACTAGCAGATTTAGCAATATAACAGAACTAGCAGATTAGGAAATGTAACAAAACTAGCAAATTAGGCAAATATAACAGATTTAATTATTTCTTAAAGTTTCGCAAACATATCTTGCCTAATTATAAATCTTGCCTACGTTCACATGCATAAATAATAGTCTTGATTCACAATATTATCATATTCCCCATGTTTGCATTAAATCTACATAGCACAGATTATGGTCATAAATTTACCATATATCATATATTTCAATTTTTATTAAACTTGCATAACACAGAAGATCCCTATATAAATTATACCAAATATAGCCATCGATTACTATGCATATCATATATCCCAAAGATCCCTTACTTAGGTGTTTATTTACATTAATAGATACCCTACTCTCATGTAAATCTTTATGCCTAAGCCATATTCTCTTTATCTCAAATCATATGTTCAATACAATTTATATTATAAATATAACATGTCCAGTCATATGTCTCAGATTTTGTTCTAGCTACAGTCCATGTTCTTTCCTCAAATCAGTCACCTATTGGTCATGCCCAATTCATGCATCATTCATTTTATTGTCACAAACATTTTAGCGTATGTTAATCTCTTATGAGATTGGCTCAGGCTCGTGGTAGCCTGGCTATAGAACAGAAAGAGGAAAGAGATAAAAAATAAGATAGATCCAAACAGAACAGAACAGATATAACCTCAGATTCAGATTTATAATTCATGTCACAATCAGAATTAACGTTTATATCGGAAAATAACTGCACTTGCCTTGATTGGATTAAAGAAAGAACTTTAGTTGTTGCAGAATTGTTGCAGAAGCTTTAATCTCTAATTTGAATTGAGTTGCTTAGGTTGATGTTGATTAGCTTCTAGTTTTGATTCCAGCAGAGTAGCGACGCCATTTTTATTTTTATTTAGAACAGAGGCAGAGAAGAAGCAAAATAGAATTGTGTGTAGAGAAGGCTAGGTCTTAGGGTGTATTTATAGGTGAAGGAACTCATTTCAGCCATCAGATTATCCCTAAAACCAATCCGGACCATCAAAAATCATCCCTGGGCTTCAAAAACGTGTTCTGGACCGAAACAGGCCGACCAGGTCGACCTGTAGGGGGGAGGTCGATGCTATAGTCGACCCCCATGGGGGAGGTCGACCACTTTGTCGACCTGGCCCCCAGGTCGACCCCCAGGTCGACCTGCCCAGTTCTGTGCTGACCGAAACCTTCTGAATCTTCTACAGGCCATAACTTCTTCATCCGGACTCTGATTTTCGTAAACTCGGACTCTATTTCATGTAAAATTTCGAGAGGAATGCAATGGTGATGTTAATTTTACCTAATTCCCGATTCTTAAATTAATTATCCTCATTTTACTATCTTTTCCGTTACACACACCGTTATCGAACTAATTTTTCTTCTCTTTCATGTAATAATTAATTCTTCTTATGCATCACCATTATTTACCTATCATAAACATATTTTCATATATTTTATTTCCTTTTTAATTATACTTAAAAATGCGGGGTGTTACATTCTCCCCTCCTTAAAAGATTTCGTCCCCGAAATCTTCAAGTTAAGAAGAATGTGTCCTACCATCCAATCATCCATCTACTCAATCACCAATCACAGGCATTCATTGTCCTTAAGAGACTTCTAATGCTGTATGAACATATGCAAGAAGTGTGTGTATATGTTCCTTGTCTAATGCAAAGATCAGGCGGTCCACTGATTCATTTGACCTCCTTAATGGGAATTATGTCAGTGCCATGAGTCCAACATGTATGCAATTTTCCTACTCGATACATATCATTTCTATATGAGTGCACAACTATTCAGTCATATGCAACATCAATGTGCTGAGTCAATCATTTTGCATCCACAAAAATTAAAAATGCTCACACATCCATATGCAGTATGAGATTGTTTTCGAGCCGATCTAGTGCCTAGTGTGTGTACATGCATCCACGGGCAACCACTAGCAACCACTTGCAACCATCAAACATAACATGTCTCAAACACATGTTTACACCCATGAGTTTCTACCTAAAGTTAGAAGATTCGATCGATACGATACAGTCGAATGATGGAAGCGAGTACAGATAAAACAAAAACTTGGTTCCCATTAGGCATGGGTCCTAAGTATCAGCCCCGAAGACCGAAACCAACATCAAATTGACACCCAGAGGATTACCCTCTTTAGACAATGTCAAAACTGGAAATCTTAACCTTATCGGGAATATTCAGATATTTACAGATTACTGGTGCAGATCAGGTTACCGAACTAAGCATGATAAAACCCAGAATGTATGCGTCCTACTTGACGCCTAACACAGATATCTCTCAAACCCCAATCTATCACTAACAGATGAGTCATAACCCTTATGGGTCTGAGTCTACAGTGGAATTCAGAAATAATACTAGTATTAAAGTGCAGAGTATCGATTACAAAAATAAAAATACCAGAATCAAAAAAAGTCTTAACTCCATAAAAGAAATTAAACCTACTATAGGAATTCTCCTATTTCTATCCTAGCCACTAGCTTCAAGAGTGTTCTCCTGCCCTCCTTGTCCTCGTCTCTTCGGGCAGTCCCTTCCCATCTCTCCACAGTTGAAGCAAGTGCCCTTTCTTTTTCTGCAATCCTTGTTCAGATGAGTCGAGCTCCCACAAGTAAAGCACTTTTTCCCCTTCTTATCTTCAGACTTCTCATCCTTCTTTTGTGTTTCCTTTTTGGGCCCTGCTTTCTTATTATGTGGTTCTTCCTTCTTTGTCTCTTTCGGGCCCTTGTCTTCCTCGTGCAGTAGTGCCATGTCCACCAATTTCTCGTAAGTCGCTCCCATGGGTACATGGGTCATGGCTAGGCTGTGCAGTGGCTCGTTCAATCCTTTAACAAAGCGGAGAGCCTTTTTATGCTGAGTGTTGACCAAATCCAATCAGAACCTAGCCAGTTGGTTGAACTGGTTGACGTATTCCTTGACCGTCATACTCCCTTGCTTAAGAGATAAGAAATTTTCCAGTTGTAGACTTCTCTCAGCTTGCGAGAGGAATTTTGTCTCAAACCTTGTTCTGAAATCCATCCATGTTTCAATCGGTCTCTTGGCGTTAGTGACTTCCCACCAATAGGAAGCTTCGTCTTTGAGCAGCCATACCGCCAGTTGTACCTTCTGCCTATCATCCACCTCGAAGATAACGAATAGATCCTCAGTTTCTTTGAGCCAGTTCCTCGCTTCGACGAATGATTCAGTTCCCTTGAAATCCTTTCCACCCATGGCCCTAAAATCTCTATAGATCTTTGAGAAAGCAATTGCACGAGGAGGGGGCGGAGGAGGAGGGGGATCATTTGTTGGACCTGTGGCGGCGGTCCTAGCCTCAAGATATTGACGAAACCAACCGGGTACATGAACACCCTCTAGTATCTCAGATGCTTCAGACATGCCGAAACAAAAAAGGAAAGATTCAATACAAAAAGGACTGAAGGAAAGATATATGGCTCTTGGGGATCATGTTCTTCAAAATAAGCTTTATTTTTGAAAATATTTCCTTTCAAAACCTTTTTGAAAATAGTTTTCAAAAACTTTTATCTAATCTGGTAACCTTTAGCTCTGATACCAAGTGTAACACCCCACCTCCGTTAAGGTCACTCACAATGTTAATGCCTTAACTTTGGTGGAGCATTTTAGTAAACAGAACAGAAACTTACAAGATAGATAAAATAGTACTTGAAAATTTTATAACTTTATTTCAACAGAAACCGAAATAAACTTGGTTACATCCTTTCAAATCACATTATCAAAATTCAAGTACAAAATATCAGTCTTGTACAAAAGCCTTCAGAATGCATAGTTTAAAATCATAATCCCCATAGAACAGAAGCTATACAGAGCCAAGCCATACTTTAAGCACTTCAAGCAGAAGAAATCCGGATCAAGCTAAAGTATTCCCTCCTTGGATAACCTGGGGGGGAAACGGAAGAAAGGAGGCGAAACAACAAGGGTCAGACAAAAAGTCTGGCAAGTCCAGTGATTTTCAGTTATGAACAGATAATAATAACATGACATGAAAATAAAACTGGATGAGAGATAAATGTAACAGGTGTAGCAGATATAACAGAAGGACAAAATGATATAAGCTATTGTTTTACACTTCTCTGCACTAATACTAGTATAACAGAATTAGGTGTCACCCTAATATCTAAACTGAAATAGAAACGGGTACAGAATAATTCAACAGAAACAGAATGCTAATAATGGGCCTTTACTACCCGATCAGAAACAGACAGAAGCAGAAACAGATTAATCCCTACGGAAACAGAATGTAGAATTAGGTGTACACTAGTAATGGGCCTTTACCACCCGAACAGACGGTACCACGCAGAAACAGACAGGTGTTACCACCCAACAGAAACAGACGGTACCAACAGAAACAGACAGAACTAAGTGTACCCTAAAACCCTACCCCAAGCGATCGGTTCCCAAATACATAAATATCCTGTGTCGGCCCCACAGTAGGGTGCATCACTCCCTAAAGTGACAACCAATTGGCACAGACCTATTTACAGATGTCACGGTTTCTTACATCCTCAGAGGCAGACCGGGATCCATGCACGCACATGACCCGGTTGGAACGCACCATCAATACCCCTCGCCATTATCAGAATGAACCGCTTATAATTAGTTTAGTAAGCGTGCCCGGACCCTACTTACTGTTGGGTCAAAGTTTTGATACCAGAAAGGGTTACTGACTAATATGGGTCCCAAACAACAGATGACACAAGTAATTCCCCTCCTAACCTTGTGTCCCCAGACTAACAGATTTCAGCTTAACTTGTCTACAAGTTTCAGACATACAAAATTTAGATTAACTAGTTCACAGATCAGACAATCAAGTTAATAGGTTTTCAAACTAACAGATCAGATGTTCGGATTAACAAGCTTACAGATTAACTGGTTACAGATTAATAGACTTACAGATTAACTGGTTACAGATTATCTAACTTTGTATTGGGCCCACGGATTCGCGGAACGGGTTTATCAGATTCATTGGTCCAATTGGTTTAACCTTACCCAACACGTTTTAGACATCATTATTATCTCAGATTTCCATTAATTAAATATTAATGCCCAAACCTCTCACATTAGACTGACAGTTTGCGGCTACTGGTTAGGCCGGTTGGTTCCGGGCAGGTTTCTGTCGCAAACAGAGTCTAACCTCAGGTTTCAAGCACGTTATGACTAACTTCTCACATTAGAACCTATTGTTTGCGACCACTGGAATATGCCGGGCAGTTCCGGGCAGAATTATGCCGCAAACTCATTCTAACCTCGAGTTAGCCATGTTTATCTTTGCGGCCAATTAATTAATGATTTACCATTTATACCCACGCCTAATATACATGTCAATTATTCATAACTATAGCCAATTTAGATTATGTCAACAGCGGACTAATTATACCAACTCAACAGATATAGCAGATAACAGATTTTTCAGATTAGGCGACATAACGGATTTAGCAGATTAAGCAAACTAGCAGATTTAGCATTTTCAACAGACTTAGCAGATGATAGATTTGGCAGATGAACAGATCTAGCAGACTAGGCAGTAGAGTAGAACTAGCAGATTTAGCAATATAACAGAACTAGCAGATTAGGAAATGTAACAAAACTAGCAAATTAGGCAAATATAACAGATTTAATTATTTCTTAAAGTTTCACAAACATATCTTGCCTAATTATAAATCTTGCCTAAGTTCACATGCATAAATAATAGTCTTGATTCACAATATTATCATATACCCCATGTTTGCATTAAATTTACATAGCACAGATTATGGTCATAAATTTACCATATATCATATATTTCAATTTTTATTAAACTTGCGTAGTACAGAAGATCCCTATATAAATTATACCAAATATAGCCATCGATTACTATGCATATCATATATCTCAAAGATCCCTTACTTAGGTGTTTATTTACATTAATAGATACCCTACTCTCATGTAAATTTATGCCTAAGCCATATTCTCTTTATCTCAAATCATATGTTCAATACAATTTATATTATAAATATAACATGTCCAGTCATATGTCTCAGATTTTGTTCTAGCTACAGTCCATGTTCTTTCCTCAAATCAGTCACCTATTGGTCATGCCCAATTCATGCATCATTCATTTTATTGTCACAAACATTTTAGCGTATGTTAATCTCTTATGAGATTGGCTCAGGCTTGTGGTAGCCTGGCTATAGAACAGAAAGAGGAAAGAGATACAAAATAAGATAGATCCAAACAGAACAGAACAGATATAACCTCATATTCAGATTTATAATTCATGTCACAATCAGAATTAACGTTTATATCGGAAAATAACTGCACTTGCCTTGATTGGATTAAAGAAAGAACTTTAGTTGTTGTAGAATTGTTGCAGAAGCTTTAATCTCTAATTTGAATTGAGTTGCTTAGGTTGATGTTGATTAGCTTCTAGTTTTGATTCCAACAGAGTAGCGACGCCATTTTTATTTTTATTTAGAACAGAGGCAGAGAAGAAGCAAAATAGAATTGTGTGTAGAGAAGGCTAGGTCTTAGGGTGTATTTATAGGTGTAGGAACTCATTTCAGCCATCAGATTAACCCTAAAACCAATCCGGACCATCAAAAATCGTCCCTGGGCTTCAAAAACGTGTTCTGGACCAAAACAGGCCAACCAGGTCGACCTGTAGGGGGGAGGTCGACACTATAGTCGACCCCCATGGGGGAGGTCGACCTGGCCCCCAGGTCGACCCCAGGTCGAGCTGCCGAGTTCTGTGCTGACCGAAACCTTCTGAATCTTCTACAGGCCATAACTTCTTCATCCGGATTCTGATTTTCGAATACTCGGACTCTATTTCATGTAAAATTTCGAGAGGAACACAATGGTGATGTCCATTTTACCTAATTCCTGATTCTTAAATTAATTATCCTCATTTTACTATCTTTTCCGTTACACACTCCGTTA
Organism: Allium sativum; assembly: GCA_030737875.1. Lineage (NCBI taxonomy): Eukaryota > Viridiplantae > Streptophyta > Magnoliopsida > Asparagales > Amaryllidaceae > Allium > Allium sativum. The sequence goes on from CM060920.1 coordinate 436,907,755, forward strand.
TCGAACTAATTTTTCTTCTCTTTCATGTATTAATTAATTTTTCTTATGCATCACCATTATTTACCTATCATAAGCATATATTCATATATTTTATTTCCTTTTTAATTATACTTAAAAATGCGGGGTGTTATAGAATTATTAGAATCTAGAAATAATTTTAAAAGAAAATATAAACAAGAAAATAATGATAAAAAAGGTAGAATTTGAAAGAGATGTGCTGAAAGATGAAAAAGAGATATTAGAAGTAGAAAATAGAAAACTTCAAGAATCTCTTTCTGATGCTAATCTTAACTTTCTTTATTGAATCAAGAAATTGAAACTCAAAAAGAAAAGAATTATGCACTTATTTCTGAAAATCATGAATTAAAACTAAGATTAAAATAGTAGAATTATATAACTCTAGTCTAAAATTCAAGTTAGATGATATTACTAAAAATGTCTCTAACTTCAACAAAGGAAGGGAGAATTTGTCTAAAATTATTGAAAATTCTTAACCTACAACTAGTATAAAGGGATTAATTTATACAAAGAAGGCTGATATTCAACCTAGAAAGAAATTAAATAAAAAGGATAAAATTAGTGATTTAGTAAAACTTAGTAGAAGAAGACTAGTTTCTAAAACTATAGATATATGGGTTCCTAAAACAAATAACTTTTTAATTAGGAATAAATGCATAAAATCATTCTCAGAAACTGTTCATAAAAACAATGGTTATATATATAAAAGGGACACTAAACCCACTTTTCCCAATACCTAACTCTTAGGACACTAACGGAGGAAGTGGGTACCAATATCATTACTTAATTTTGCAGGTCTCACTCAAGAAAAGAGGAAAATGAATACTCGACGGTGGTTGCTTTAAACATATGACATGAGACAAAAAGATGCTGACAAATATTATCTACTCAAAAGAAGGAACTGTCACTTTTGGAGATAATTCCAAAGGTTATATCATCGGCAAAGGCGATGTGAGCAATTATGGTACATCTAATTTACCTCTTATTACTAATGTTTTGCTAGTTAAAAATTTAAAACAGAATCTTCTTAGTATTAGTCGATTATGTGATAAAGGTTTTAAAATATCTTTTTTCAGAAAATAAATGTAGTATTTCTAATAAAAATCAAAATCTGATTTTGAAGGAATTATGTATTAAAACATTTATTTTCTAAATATGAAAATAGATAATAATCCAAATTTTTTTTATTAGCCAAAGAAAATGACCCTTGGCTATGGCATAAAAGATTTTATCATATAAGTTTCAAAACTATAAATAAAATTTTGAAAAATGAACAGGTAAAAGGTTTGCCAAAAATGAAATTTAAAAGTGAATAATCTATGTGACACTTGTCAATAGGAAAACTGAAAAGGTCTTCATTTAAATATAAAAAGATCATTTCAACACTCCAGACATTAGAATTACTACATATGTGTCTATTTGGGCTAACCTAAGTTCAGTTTATAAACCATAATAGATATGTGTTGATAACTGTTGGCGACTTTTCTAGATTTACTTGGACAATTTTCATGAAAAGTAAGAGTGATACATTTGATAATTTTAAAACTTTTGTTAAACGAATTCAAAATTTAAAAGGATTTAAAATAAAAAAACATAAGAAGTTATCATGGAGAAGAATTCAAAAATGAAATATTTGATCAATATTGTAAAAGAAAGGAGCTTTTCACAATTTTTTATTTCCTAGAACTCCACAACAAAATGGAGTTATAGAACGAAAAAGCAGAAATTCATAAGAATGTGCCAGAACGTTATTAAACGGAAGCACGTTACCAAAAAATTTATGGGCTGAAGCGGTTGCAACAACCTGTTATGTTTTGAATCATGTTTCTATCCGATACTTACAAAAAATACTCCATACGAACTATTTAATGGTAGAAAACCAATTATTTCATATTTCAAAATTTTTGGTACAAAATGTTATGTTTTAAACACTAAAGATAAGCTTGGAGAATTTAGTTCAAGATCCGATGAAGGAATATTTTTAGGATATTCAGACCATAGTAAAGCTTATCATATTTTAAACAAAAGAGAAAATAAAATCGAAGATACACTTCATGCATCTTTTGATGAAAATTTTATTCAAAATTCATATAATAATGAAATTTTGAGAAGTAAAAACTGCAAAGATTATGAAAACTTTATTTATAATTTTAGAGAAGATGAAAACGTTATTCATAATAATAATGAAAGTATCATAAAAAATGAATATGTTAGTCAAAATATGAATATTCAAGACGAGAATACCAACATAAAGAAGATGAAAACATTTTTCACGATAGGGAAGATGAAAACATTGTTCAAAATAACAAGGAATTAAGATCTCCGCCAAAAATATTACGGGATCATCCAGTTCAAAATATTACTGGTGAAATTAATTTATATGTAAGAACTAGAAATCAATTAAATTTAGTAAGTCACGTAGCGTTTTTATCTAACAAAACCTAAAAATGCAAAAGAGACTTCTAGTGATGAAAATTGGATTATAGTTATAGAAGAAGAACTCAACCAATTTGAACGTAATGAAGTTAAGAAATTAGTCCCTAAATCAAACGATCAATCAGCAATTGGTACAAAATGGGTATTTATAAATAAATCTAACGAATTAGGAAATATAATTAGAAATAAAGCTATAGTAGTTGCATAAGGATATAACAAGATGGAATAGACTATGAAGAGTTTTTTTTTCGGTCGCCAGACTAGAAGCAATTCGTATCTTATTAGCCTATCTTTGTTTTCATAATTTTAAATTACATCGAATGGACATAAAAAGTGCCTTTTTAAATGTATATATAAAAGAAAATGTTTACGTCGAATAACCACCTTTATTTACACATGAAAAATACCCTGATTATGTATATAAATTGTAAAATGCTTTATATGGTCTAAAACAAGCATTTTGCTTGGTATGACTCTTAAAAATTATCTTATAAGTTTTGGACTTCAAATAGGAAAGGTTGAACAAACATTATTTATAAAATGATCTAAACAAGATATTTTGATAATTCAAATATGCATAGATAGCATTACATTTTGGTTCTACTAATAAAAAACTATGTAAAGAATTTTCGGAAATTATGACTAAGGAATTTGAAATGTCCTATATGAGAGAATTATCTTATTTTCTTGGTCTACAAATTAAACAATTATCCAATGGTAATTTTATAAATAAAATAAAAAGTTGCAATAATCTAGTAAAACGATTTGGAATGGAAAACACTTATACTAAACCAACTCCTATGAGTACAACAACATATCTCGATAGAGATGAAAACGGTAAAAGGGTTGATCAGAAATTATGTCGTAGCATAATAGGATCATTATTATATTTAATAACAAGTAGACCTAGTATAATGATGAGTGTTTGTTTATGTGCTCGTTTTCAAACCAATCCAAAAGAATCACACTTACGAGTAGTAAAACGTATATTACGTTATCTAATGAATACTAGAGATTTTGGACTTTTTTGTCTGAAAGACTGTTCCTTTGAATTAGTATTTTTCAGCGATGCTAATTTTGGAGGATCACAGACGGATCAAAAAAGTACGAGTTGTACTATCACTTTATCGGAAAATCACTAGTCTCTTGGGTTAGCAAGAAACAAAATTATGTTTCACTATCTACGTGTGAAGCTGAATATATATATATATCAATATCTTTGGCTTGTGCTTAAGTTATATGTATGCAATAAACACTTAAAGATTTTATTATAAATTTATCAAAATCAACATTTTTTTCCTGATAACACGAGTACAATAAACTTATTTAAAAACCTAGTTAATCACTCTCGAACTAAGCATATAGATATTAGACATCATTTTTTACATGATAATATAGAAAAATAAGCAATTAGTTTAGAATTTGTGTCATTTGAAAATCAAATAGTAGATATCTTCACAAAACCGCTACTTGAAAATATATTTATTAAGTTAAGAAGAGAACTAGGTATCATTTCATTTAAAGATTTATAAAAATTTAGAAAATATTTTATAGTCTAAAATAAATTTTCGAAAACAAAATTTTTGCACCAACCGGGACTCGAACCCTAATGGCCTGATTATTAGTTTGATAGCCTTTCCATTCGACTACTGGTGTTTCCTGCCTATTCTAAAACACCTTAATATACTCATAGTTTTATATTTTTCATTAACAATGTTATCTTAACCATTAGTCAATAATCTATTTTTAACTTGAACTTCTAGTTCAAGATTATTCTTATTAAACACCATAGAATTTATTCCTAGTGAAAAGGAAATTTTCATCTATAAAGCAAGATAAAACATTTCGAGCTATGCAAATAAAAGTTAATATCAAATATTACTAAACAAATTCATTATGTCTTCACACTCTAATTCATCCAAGTCCTCAACATCATCAACTCCAATTCAGATTACTACTCCGAAACAACATCTGATTTATAAATGGTCTTTGTATCACATCGGATATACACCAGAAAGTAAGAAATCCAAACGACCACTAGCTATAAACACCATCAACAATACAAAAAATCAATGATATTCATCATTTTCAACAACAACAACTTGATCTTCAACGAGATCTATATTTTGAACAAAAAGTTACAGCAAGCAGATTTACCTTCTTAGAGCAATTGCTTTAAGAGTAAGTGGAACTGTCTAGCCAGATGTTCACGGTACTTCATCATCATATAATCCGTTATATCCAAGTCCACAATGGCCTTTATATACTCCAGATTTTTTGTGATAGAAATTTTGCTTCAAATGAAGAAGCTAAGACGAAAATGTCTCCGAAGAAATCTTCTTCCTCGGCTTCTTAATAAATTCTCAGTATTTTGAAGTTTTTCATTTCAGAATATTAAAGTGTAATAATAATAAAAATATAGTTTGAATAAATTTTATTGTGTTTTTTGGTGATTAACCCCTTTGGAATTAATGAAAAATTAACTTATGTTATTTACAAATTATTAATAAATATAATATGTTTAAAAATTCATATCCTACGTCAAATAGTAATAAAACGATAAAAATTTATAAACATTGATGAACAAATGGATAATCTGAAAATCTCTAGAATCAGCCGTCTGAATCAAAATTTCAGACATCTGAAAATTCATACATATTATTTGTAACGAACAGGGATTTTCGACCCCGGAAATCGACATAATTACCTTTCCCGTATCTCATGTCGATCTTCCAAAACACCGAAAACACCGGAATGTTATTAGAAAGAAATTAGAGGGTGAGATAAGAAAGAAAGAAATATAAGAATAGAAGAAGAAGAAAAAACAACACAACACAGAGTCTCACATTGCAGCAGAACAAAATATAATACGGAAATAAAACTTTATTGAGAGCTTTAAAAAAATACTTACAATATCAGAGTACATCACACAACGGGACAGTTATAATAACCTGTACCCATATACAACACCCAGCGGAACAATAGCTATATAATATCATACGTCTGAACATCTCCAGCTCGTCTCTGGACTTCACACCATTCGATAACCTGAACCTGTATACCCCGGGCTAACCCGAGCATTTACAAAACACCGGGTCAATCTGGTGAACCAGAGTAAGAAAAACTCGCATAGTATTTAGGGTGTCACGCAACTTGATTTTAAAGTCAAAACCTTTTCGAAAGAAAAGGATAATCGTAAGACCGAATCCACACATAAACACAGACGGTTTTTACCTTACGATAACCCAAACCATTTTTGAAATCAATATCCTTTCTGATATTATAATAATGTCTAAATACAAGTAAATAGCAATCTAGTGGAACGCTTACATCTCACGCTCCACATATATAGTATACAATCAAAACCGCGGGCGCTTATTGGAGATTGGATTCCGACCTTGACAAGGTATGGGACCACCTGCCAATAGTGTATCTCTAGAGGCGAATACACTGGGTTCAACAAGAACGTCTTGCAACCCGACCCTCACATGACCGACCACTCATTTCGCTTGAGTGTATCGAATGTATATCAACAACAGTTGGGCTCAAACCACTGTTTCCCGAAAAGGGACAGCAACGAATATAGATCAAAGAAGCAAATGGAATTTCTCTAGATAGGTGATTATACACCCTAATGGGAGAGACCCACATAGTCATGTTGCCTGCCCGATTTTTGTCATTTCCCGGTTGATGAGGCTTGAGGTCAGAATTTCCCTTTTTGAAATATCAGGTCACCATTCACTTTGAACGCCACATTGTCAGATCCGCCGGATATCACTTAATTGACATCCACAAAAATACTCTAGTTATTTGGCTAGAGAAAACCATTTCTCCGCCACCAACTATGGTACGTTTGAGGAAATCAACGTACGTACCTCCTTTGGAAATACTATGTCAGACATCCGTCCATACAAGTCATCCAGGAACAGGATGAACCGAAGGTACTCTCCTACTACATCTAATATAGGAATCACCCCATGGATTAGTAGCGAGAAGTCCTTGCAACCCATAGATTTCAACCACGACAGAATCACAGTTTATCTCTGGGAGCTAACCAGAGATTATTAGTGGTTCTTCCGTTTAATGAAGATCCACGGTCTTCAATGCTCCATCTCGACCATCTTCTGGTATCTTCACGTATTTGTTGGTCGGAATGGTTTTCGAATATATATTCGATCCCGGTCTTTCCATACCAACAATCGTATTGGACAGATTTGATAGTCGGTGATTTAACTATCAAAAAATCAGTGTTTCAATCATGACAACCCAATGAGTTCACTGGTTCAGTATTCATCACCACTTGGCCTTTTGAATAAAACAAATGTAATTTAAAACTCTTAAATATATCGATATTTTAAATATAACTTTTCGCTTCTTATTTAACATAAGATTACACCTTAAACCAACTTATTTTATTCCTTAGTAAAATCCTATATCACCTCCAGTTTTCTACTTTTACTTGGAACTCTTATTATATATTCTTCACATTCTCATTAACCGTTACACTGTTGTTTCTCTAATGGGAATAATACATATTTACTAACCTCCTTTACCATTACAACTAATATTATCTGCAGATAATCCTGATGTCGGTCAAGTTGGGGTATTTACTTACCTCTCAGACCTTGATCAACAACGTTCATATCTAGAGATAAATACAAGTTTAATCCAAACCCACATTTCACTCTAATAGCCCTTCAAATTCCATTTAAATATTTTACTCAAAATACGATTTCATACAACCGTCTTACCTTTTTGAAATCTATTCCTAATTATTCTTTTAATTCAATGATTAAATAATTCCCTAAAAAAACCATTTTAACCTCGACCCCTTTTTAAACAAATTCATTTCATAATTCGGATTTTATTTACAAAATCCTACAATCCACTTCTTCTATGGAATTCACTTTTCCAACTCCTTTTCAATCCCTTTTGACACTTCCCACTTGAAATTCACATTTCAATTCTCCACCTTCCTTTAACCCCATGATTTCGTAACGTTAATGTAAAATTAACGCTTTAACACCTTTAAACTCCTTTTATCTAACTCTGGTTTAATATAAACTATTTTATCCCAAACTCCTTTGACTTAATTCAAATAATTAAGTAACCTTTATTTCAAATTATTGTATTTGCTTGAAAATCCTGTTATGCTTTATTATAAAAATTTGGGTTTTAAATATAAACCGTACAAAAACTCCTTTCACCATCCAACTAGATTTGGTTCCAACTCCAATTACCTTTAAATGAATTTCAATTTAAAGAGAAAATTTCTAAGTTATTATTAATTAAAATAATAATTTACCTCGATCGTTAACTGCTGTAAAAATAGTTAATCCCTTTATTAACTAAAATAAATAGTAAATCTTATTAAAATTTAAACAATATTCATTGAACTATTTTATTTAAAACACACTTATTTAATAATCAATTCCAATTAAAACTGTCGATTTAGTCAACCCAACATGGCTATAACATAAATCAATTCCAATTTGTTTTTCCCTTTAAATTAATTAATAATATAATTAATTAATTTTAATAATTCCATTAAATTTGTTTCTCAACAACATAATTATCCAAATTTAACCGTTACGTTAACTTCCCTATTCTCACCTTTACAGATCTGATTAACATCAGTTTTGACTTTATAGAATCAATTTACAATTGATTATAACCATGAATATTTATTCCCTTTTAATAAAGTTTTATTCAAAATATATATTTTAAAATCTATCTCCAGCTATAAAATAAATTTTATAACTTCAGTTCTATCAATTCACCTAACGGTAAATCAATATAAACAAAACAAATTTACTTTTAGGCCACTCACTGCTGATTACTCAACCAATATAGCCCATTGGTTAAAACACAACACAGGTTGACTTTTCAGTCAGTGATCACTACTAAAAACAATTACCCAATCATGACAGTTCATATATGACAATATGAAAATAAATAATATATATTTGAGGAATCTGGTTGGATCCTCCAAGTTGTCCTTCCCTGTATACAATGGTTATCTCAAACAGATTGTTCAATTAAAACAGATCAAACAATTCAACCAATTTAAACACGTTTATTTTATAAACGTGACCAACAAGGTGGGTTACCTTTATTGGAACCAAACGTTAGAATAATGATTTGGTATTTCATTGAAATTAAACAATGGTTTAATTTCATCAGTTAAATCAGCAAGCAAACAGTCAACCATTGGCAAACAGAGCACACAAAATAAAAACCCAATTTATATAAAATATAAATGGGAAAAATATACTGAGTGAGTTTAACTCACCTTGATCTTCATTCGTTGTCAAAACGGTTTGGTTTAATTAAATTAAACGAGCATTTAATTTAATTACCACTTCCAGCTGCACCCAACTGTGTTCAAGTTAGTTCTACAATATCACATTCGTCGATACAGTTCTGACGCCTCTGGTTTTGTCCATTTCTGTTATCGAATGAACAAGTTATGAATTATACATTACGATTTAACTAAATTAGTTAATTAACTAATTATATATTAATTTATTTTCCTTAAAGAAAATAATAATAATCTAATTAATACTCGGTTTATAATTAAACCGGCTGAACATAATACTTCTGTTATATTTTGAAAAAATATGGTTCAATTACTTCAAACCCATTCACGGTTGAACTATAACTGCTCATTATATTTATCCATACCCATGCGACTTTCTAATTACATATTTATTTTTATTAATGTACGATTAGGCATAGTTAAAACCCTTAGTTAATTAATAATTTACGTTGACTACTAATGAGGTATAAATCTAAATAGGCTACCTTGGAAACGTCCCACTTGCGGTATTACAACAGCACTTGCTCTATCCCATATCCTTACACAACATGTCCATATTGTCACCCTTTATGTTTCTTTTTTTTTTCTCTATCTAAGGCCCGAAAGCCCAACATAAAAAAACAACCCATGCCTCCTAGGATAACCCGCACCCCTTCATCCCTTCTTCCCCAACGTGCTTCCTGAAACATTCCTCCCCACGTTTTTTACAACTTCGCTGCTTCTATTTTTTTTCCTCGATAGATGGGCCAAAACCAAATCAATTCGTACCACTACAACATCTACTCCACCGATGCTTTTGAAAGCCGGTCCTCCATTTTCTTCTTTCGAAATGTTCACTCCACCTACTGCTTCACATTTCTACCCGCCACTTTTTCTCTTTCTTCTTCTCTGATCTGCTGAAGTACACGATACACCACCCCATTTTGCGGATCCGCCTCCTCCTACATCCACAGGCTTCAAACCCACACCATATTTCGAACCCGTCCTTCCTCCATGCATTCGCTCTGTCCCCTTTTTTTACATATGAAGAGAGCTAGTCATGTTTTGATCTGCCAAAAAAAAGTGTGAAGCCATATTTATAGGAGGATAAACGTGGGCACCAAGGAGTTTAGCATAGGGTTGCAGTAACCTATAGGTAGCTATGCATGTAGGCTCAACAAAAGACTTGGCTGTCACGGTTTGTAGTGGGATTGGATCCAAGGATACGGAATTGTTTGGGGTGCAAGTAAGTAAATGAAACTAAATGAACGGCTGAGCAACACAAGAATTGCTATAGTGAAGAAGTGGGATTGATTTAATTGATATTATAATGTATGAAACTTCGTCGTAGAGAAATCATGTTAAAAATCACTAATAAAAAGGCTAATCTTAGTGTAAAAAGGAATTCCGGACCCAATGGTACAAGTTTCATCGAAATCTGAGGTTGTTTGAAAAAATTTCCTTTATAAAACCAGAAATGAACCCATGTTTAAAATTTTCACGATCACAAGATAAATTGAATCAATTTGAAACTTTGAAATCCTATAATAATTTTTTAGTACGAACACGGCGGCACCAGTTTCGTCGCATTTTGAGACTATTTCCCCGGTAGGCTATTTTTACCGTGCACCGCAATACCATTTTTTTAACGCCAAGTTACCCGGTCTCCAAAAATAGCAAACTATATACCTATCTTGACTCTAATCGACGATACGAACTCATTGGAACAGGTTTCGTGGCTTAATTCGATCATCTGCTCAAGTTACACTCAAATCTCTCTTTATTGAATTAATTACACGCTATAGAAATTAAACGGGCGTTTACGGCTACCGTGGTCACATACGACATCGGTTTGCCATGCCATTTAACACCGTGCAATAATTTAACATTACGGTCCCAATGAAACTGATTTCGTCGAAAATAGAGACCGTTTGCAAAATGGCCATTTTAAAGGCCGATAACGATTTCCATAGCGACTATTTCAAAATTTGATTTGGCCATAACTAACAATCTACAACAGAAATCTGGATTTTTCTCTTACATATGGAAACTATCATCACTACGGTTCCAATGTTTCGTTTCACAGAAATTCGACTCATATCGGACTCTGTATATCCATTTGAAGTTCAAAACTCCGAATTACGAACTGCACGCCATTTTCAAGCTCGATTTATATTATATATGAATATATATATATATATATATATATATCGTTCAACTTCGTTTTAAATAGCGATTTAAATATTAAATCCATTTATATTTCAAATAAAATATTTAAAACCAATTTAAATATTCAGATTCAAATGGTCGAAAAACACGGGTCGTTACATTCTTCCCCCTTTAAAATAATTTCATCCTCGAAATTGCTAAGGTAAGAAAGAACGTTGCAAATCCATTAATTTGCAACCCCAATTTATTTTTAATCAAAAACCAATTCGTTATCGTAAACAAATATTTTTCAAAAATATCGAAAATTTTCTAACACCCTAAATTTCCGGAAAAATTCGGCAGAGTCTCCCCTGCACGGAGTAACATCTGCGATATCCCAGGAACAGACAATATATATCCATCGACCAACGGTCAGAAAATGTAACGACCCGTATTCTACGCATCATAGGATCGTAGAATATTTATTTCTTTCACATAGAAGTCGTATGGTCATGTTACTTTGGGAGACGACTATTGGGGTCATTTCCCATGTTCATGATTTTTGTCGATTTTTAAATGACCATTTTACCCCTAGTTGGTACTGTTTGGCCATAACTTTTGAGTGGAAAGGAATTTTGACCTGAAACCACTTCCATTGGCTCCGGATGATGGTTTACAATTCCGTAGAGTGGTCACATTAGCCAAACGGACTCACCGTTTGGGAGACATGGCTGAAACAAGTTTCAGATGGTGAAAAACAGCTTAATTGGGCTTAACCGGGTAATTAGCAGCTAGGCCCAAAGGGGATTTCGGGATTGGAGATGTATAGGGGCTGATTAGGGTTAGAAAACATTTCTTTTAGTCGCCACTTTCATTCTTGGAACCCTAGCAATGGCCTCCAACACCCAAATCACCTTCTAATCACTTTCTAATCAAGTTCTTGCTTAATCTACATCAAATTAAGGAGAGAAAACACGAAAGCAAGGTTAGAACTGCTGTTAGACATCAGTATTCACCCAAATCAGCGAGGTTTCAGTTCTGAGAATTTTGTTTGTGGCCAAGGTGAGTGATTAGCATTGTTTTGACACTAATTACAGTTAATTAAGGGTAATTAGTGAAGATTAGCGAATTTATACACTAATAAATTCTGGAAAAATATCTATAAATTCGAAAATAATATTTTATGCCTCTGGTAGAAATTTGGTTTAATTTGGTTAAGTTTTGTTAACCCTATGATTAGTTTTGCTTAAACATGCTTAAGGGAAAATATGGGGTTTTGGGTATATTTGATCCATTTTGACATGTAAATTCATTGTTTTGGTGTTTGTGGTTAGTTTGCTATGTTGCTATGACTGTTTGGAATGATTTGTGATTGATTAGAATAGTTAAATTGGTCGAAAACGTCGTTGAATGGCGTAAAACACTTGCTGGAAAAGTTGCAGGAAAAGTGCAGGTTCTGGACCGGATCGGATCGGATATGGGGGCTTGGATCGGATAGGTTGAACTGGGCAAGGGATCTGATCGGATCGAAACTTGACACTTGAGACAACTGGAAAAAAGGAAGACCACGCTAATTGAACTGGGATCGGATCAGATAAAGGAGGAGAGATCGGATCGGAGCATGTGAAGAACGAGGGAGCTAATCAGAGCGGAAGCACGGACTGGATGGGAGATGGCAACCCAACCCGACCCGAAGTGGGACACCCGACTCGAACCAATGCAACGCTGTGGACCCGACCCGAACCGATGCAACGCTGTGGACCTGAACCGATGCAACGCTGTGGACCCGAACCGAACCGCCACAGGAGAAGACTACGAACAGAACCAACTCAAAGTAGAGGACCTGACCCGAACTGATGGCTAGAAGGGGAACCCGACCCGACCCAGTGTTGACCAATAACCCGAGATGCAAAGTGAAACACCCCACCTCCGTTAGTGTCACTCTCAAAGGGAATGCCCTAATTTTGGTGGAGGTTTATAAGTATAAGTCACAAATATACAAGACAAATATAAGAACACATATTTTTGAACAGCGGAAAACAACAACATCTTTTATTTCAACATAATACGTGTTCACAAACCATGTCATAATTTGTCTTACAATACTTCCAAAATCATAACTGTCTTGATTACATTATTTAAAGAAGCATAAAGAAAAACATAAATAAACTGCAAAAGTCCCCTAATTGTTGTCCAAAGCCATAGTCCAAAACGGAAAAGATCCAAGCAATACATTCTTTCTCTCCAAGCTGGATGTGGAAACTGGTCAAGCTGCGGTAATCCCTCCCTGTGAACCTGGGGGGGGAACGAAAGAAAAAGAGGCGAAAGGAAAAGGGTCAGTCATAAAGACTGAGTAAGTCCTAGTGACTTTCAGTGTAAAAACGGTTAAAACAACATGTCATGTATGAACTGGAACTAAACTCAAGAAGGGTGTCAAGGTGGACAAGATAGACTAAGGTGATCATGATAAGTCAAGACAAGTCAAATAAAGCATCACATGTTCAAGATTCGTTGCATCGACTGTACTAGTATACTAAGCCCATGTCACGAGTTAATCACGAAATAAATCCACGGCCCAATATCGTGAAACGACCCTGAAACGGGGTCTGACCCAAGTACGGGGTCCTACGGAGCGCTTATCTAGTCGATCGGCTCCCTACAAGTTCTAGCTCGTCAAGTGTCCGTGTCATACGGCTAATCACGAATGTAGTCACCTGTGCTAGGTCCACCTTCGAGTGTATCGGCCCTAGGGTGTCAACCCCTGACACGATTCAAGATGCACAGATAAATCTACGGATACCCAGTGTCTGCCCCGGAATACGTGCACGACCGTAGTCCACCGAACCTACACTGGCGTACCCCACTGCCGTCGTTCACCTCTTACAATCAGCCCAGTAATCGTGCCCCACCCGGCCTAGCCCCAGGGTACCTTGATACATCTAGAGGGTTACTGCTGAAAAGGGTCGTGTCTAGGGTTTCGCCTAACAGATTAGGTCATGTAATTCGTGACCTAACCTGCCTAACCGATTAAGTCATGTAATTCGTGACTTAATCCTCTTCCAGTTTAGTCATGTCAAGAGGGTTAAGTATGTCGTTTAAATTCGCGACTTAACCCACCTACGTGTCATGTCAAGTTGGCTAAGTGTTGTCGTTTCAAGTTCATGACTTAGCCCTACAAATCGTGTTCAAGTTGGTTAAGTTGTCTTTTTCATGTTCATGACTTAACCCTAATTGGCATTAATTGATTCGTTAATACACCGAACCACTCACATTGTATCCTATTGTTCGTAACCACTGGATTTGCCGGGCGGTTCCGGGCAGGTTTACGCTACGAACTCAACCCAACCTCGGGTTTCAAGCGCGATATGACCAACTACCCACATTGGATCCTATTGTTTGTAGCAACTGGATTTGCCGGGCGGTTCCGGGCAGATTTACAGTACAAACTCAACCCAACCTCGAGTTGGCCACTTTCTTGTTTTCTAAAGTCATGCCCATGTTCTTATCAGATTCGTGCTATTTCCATAGCATGTTCATATGTCAACTTCGTGCCCAACTAAGGCATGTTTTTCAAGTCAAGTTATGGCATGTTCAAGTCAAATTTTCGTGCCATATTTCATGTTCTACTTATGCCAAATTTCATGGTTTATGATTATAATCAATTCAAGGTTTTCCTATTCTACCCAATCGTATCCCCAACGTATATAAACGTACTTCATTCACAAGCATAAACAATTCCAGAGATAAAGGGGAATAACACCAAACATGTGATAGGCATATGTGACAATTCCAACATCACTTGCATAATAAACAGGCTATAACATATCACATGGTTTCAATACTAGCATGATGATAACTTGGCATAGCAATGGTTCCAACTTAGTTTAACATGATGATTTCAACATTACATCATAGGCATAATAATCATTGCGGGCATAAAAATAATCTTATTACAAACATGAAACATTAAAGGCATGGTAATTCTAATAGGCACAGTGGATTCCAATTAGCATTTTTAACATAATGATTCTCATCTAGCATTATAAACATAATGATTCCAACTTTTCATCATAACCTAGCAATTCCCAATTTGTCATTAACATGATAGGTATATTAACATCACAGACATAGTTCCATCAACATCATAGACATGGTTTAATTTGCATCATAGGCATGATTTAATCAACATAAAGATTTAAATAAACATAGTGATTCCATGGACATGTATTAGTCCAACTTGCCATACAATTAAGCCCAAGTGATTCATAACAACATCAAAATCATGATAAGTTTAACTTGCAACGTTGACATAGCAATATTCACAAATTATGATTCAAAGTTAAACAATATAAACATGGATTAAAAATAGTTCCTAAATCCGATTTCAATCCATGGCATGTCCATGTTATTTTAGCGTTTTTGCCTAAAAAGTGACATAGAACTTACAATATGAAGCAAGTGATCAAAATAGAAAATTCCAAATCAAATAGCCCCAAATCCGTTGTCTAAAGCGTCGTAGTTGTTGTAGCTTCTAGTTGTAGCCTTCAAAAATCGTCCTTCGTCTTCTATAATTTTGTTCTTTGTATTTTTAATTTAGAGCTCTAGGTTTAATGGCGGCGGCCTGAGGCTAAAATGAAATAGTATGATTTAGGCTAGGTCTTAGGTTCTTTTTATAGTGTTTTTGAGTTGATTTGGACCGTCAATGGAGCTTGGTTTAATAATAGCCGTTCCTTCAAAGGAGAGACCAACCAGGAGCTGACACCTAGCCCTAGTGACAAGGCAAGGCTCGGAAAATCGACCAAACACAGACCAGGCCAGCCAGGGTGGGCTGGGTTCGACCTGGCTCAAGGGCCAGGTCGACACCCCAGTCGACACCGTGTCGACTTGGCAGTCGACACGGGAGACCCAGGTCGACTGCCCAGTTGACCTGGCTAGCACCAGGTCGACTGCCAAGTCGACCTGGGTGCCTTGGGCGGGAATTTTCCCGCCCTGGCCAATTGGGCCCGATTTAGAATTTTAAATTTTGTTTTTCTGAGCTGTTTTCGTCTGTTTGAATTTTAAACTGAATTCTGAAACTTCCGGAGGCCATATCTTCTTCGTACGAAGTCCGTTTTATGCAAACTCGGACTCTATCTCAAGTAGAATTCCAAGACGAACGCAATGGTGTATCCCGTTTCCCTTAATTCTTTGATTTGAAATTAGTTATACTTTAATTTGTGAATTTCACTATTATAGAATACACGGGGTGTTACATTCTCCCCCACTTAAAAGGATTTCGTCCCCGAAATCTTCAAGTTCAGGAAGAATGTATATCCTAACATCCAAACATCCATCTGCTCATCCATCAAACACGAGCATCCGTTGTCCTTAAAAAGACTTCTAATGCTTCATGATCATATGCGAAGTGTGTGTGTACATGTACTTATCTAATGCAAAATCAGGCGGTCTACTGATTCAGTTGACCTCCTTAATGTGAA
This sequence comes from Allium sativum, assembly GCA_030737875.1. Classification (NCBI taxonomy): domain Eukaryota; kingdom Viridiplantae; phylum Streptophyta; class Magnoliopsida; order Asparagales; family Amaryllidaceae; genus Allium; species Allium sativum. The sequence continues at coordinate 436,924,132 of CM060920.1, forward strand.
TTATGTAAGTGCCATGAATCCATTATGTATGCAAATTTTCCTATTCATGATTCTACATGAATGCACAACCATTCATATATAAATGCAACATCCATATGACAACACACTAAACTTCATCCATATACGAATACATACATTTATGCATATGCAACATGAAAATGTGTCTGAGCCGATCTAGTGCCTAATGTGTATTCATGCATCCACGAGCAACCAGTTGTGACCACTTGCAACCATTTCGCAGTCATAACATGTTTCAATTACATGTTTACATCCAAAAAGATTCTACCTATGGTTCTCAAGATAGGATCGAGGAGAGAAACAAGATAAAACAAAACATCTAGAAGAAGTTAACGATGTACCCCAGAAGGTCCGGTCTGCTTCTTAGGGCAGTCTTTGCTGATGTGTCCAGTCTCCCTACAATGAAAACATTCACCTTGCTTCCTATTCCTCTTTCTACAATCCTTGGCTATGTGCCCTTCCATACCACAGAAATTGCATTTCCTTTTATCACGTGAGTTGTCGTTCTTGCCTCCTTTCTCGGAGCCTACCTTCTTATTCTGAGAATCGTTGGGCTTGACCTCTTTCTTCCCTTGAGAGTTTTCTGCCTTTGTCTCCTTCTTGCCCTTATCTTCTTCGTTCAGCAATGCCATCTGCACCAACCTTTCATACGTAGCTCTCATGGGTATATGGGTCATGGCCAAACTGTGTAATGGCTCATTCAACCCCTTGACAAAGCGGAGAGCCTTCTTGTGCGGGGTGTTGACTAGGTCCAGTCCAAACCTAGCCAGCTCATCGAACTGATTAACATACTCTTTGACTGTCATATCCCCTTGCTTAAGAAATAAGAATTTTTCCAACTGCAAACTCCTTTCAGCTTCTGAGAGAAATTTAGCCTCAAACCTTGCCCTAAAGTCCTCCCATGTTTCCACTGGTCTTTCTGCATTAGTGACTTCCCACCAGTAGGAAGCCTCGCCTTTAAGTAGCCATACTGCCAGTTGTACTTTCTGCCTATCTTCTACCTCAAAGATGACGAATAGGTCCTCGGTTTCCTTCAGCCAATTCCTAGCTGCCACGAAGGACTCAGTTCCATGAAAATCCTTTCCTCCCATAGCTTTAAAATCTTTACATATCTTAGCAAAAGTGTTTCCCCGCGGAGGGGGTGGAGGAAGAGGTGCTGCTACAACCGGATGATTTCCTGCAGCTGGGGGAGGGGGAACGGTAGGACCTGGCTGAGTGGCCCTTGCTTCTAAGAACCGTCTAAACCAACCAGGTATTGGTATACCCTCTGGCAAGTTAAGTTCTTCGGACATGCTGAAACAAAAAGGATAGATTCAAAACGAAGGATAAGAGAGAGTATCTATGGCTTTGGGGGACTTTGCCTTTTTAAAATAAAATAATATTTTATCTTTTAAAAATGCTTCTTTAAATTTCCTTTTTGAAAATAAATTTTCAAAACTTTTTATCTTATCTGGTAAACATATGCTCTGATACCAAGTGAAACACCCCACCTCTGTTAGGGTCACTCTCAAAGGGAATGCCCTAATTTTGGTGGAGGTTTATAAGTATAAGTCACAGATATACAAGACAGATATAAGAACACATATTTTTGAACAGCGGAAAACAACAACATCTTTTATTTCAACATAATACGTGTTCACAAACCATGTCATAATTTATCTTACAATACTTCCAAAATCATAACTGTCTTGATTACATTATTTAAAGAAGCATAAAGAAAAACATAAATAAAATGCAAAAGTCCCCTAATTGCTGTCCAAAGCCATAGTCCAAAACGGAAAAGATCCAAGCAATACATTCTTTCTCTCCAAGCTAGATGTGGAAACTGGTCAAGCTGCGGTATTCCCTCCCTGTAAACCGGGGGGGGGGGGGAACGAAAGAAAAAGAGGCGAAAGGAAAAGGGTCAGTCATAAAGACTGAGTAAGTCCTAGTGACTTTCAGTGTAAAAACGGTTAAAACAACATGTCATGTATGAAATGTAACTAAACTCAAGAAGGGTGTCAAGGTGGACAAGATAGACTAAGTGATCATGATAAGTCAAGACAAGTCAAATAAAGCATCACATGTTCAAGATTCGTTGCATCGACTGTACTAGTATACTAAGCCCATGTCATGAGTTAATCACGAAATAAATCCATGGCCCAATATCGTGAAACGACCCTGAAACGGGGTCTGACCCAAGTACGGGGTCCTACGGAGCGCTTATCTAGTCGATCGGCTCCCTACAAGTTCTAGCTCGTCAAGTGTCCGTGTCATACGGCTAATCACAAATGTAGTCACCTGTGCTAGGTCCACCTTCGGGTGTATCAGCCCTAGGGTGTCAACCCCTGACACGATTCAAGATGCACAGATAAATCTACAGATACCCAGTGTTTGCCCCGGAATACGTGCACGACCGTAGTCCACCAAACCTACACTGGCGTACCCCACTGCCGTCGTTCACCTCTTACAATCAGCCCAGTAATCGTGCCCCACCCGGCCTAGGCCCAGGGTACCTTGATACATCTAGAGGGTTACTGCTGAAAAGGGTCGTGTCTAGGGTTTCGCCTAACAGATTAGGTCATGTAATTCGTGACCTAACCTGCCTAACCGATTAAGTCATGTAATTCGTGACTTAATCCTCTTCCAGTCTAGTCAGGTCAAGAGGGTTAAGTATGTCGTTTAAATTCTCGACTTAACCCACCTACGTGTCATGTCAAGTTGGCTAAGTGTTGTCGTTTCAAGTTCATGACTTAGCCCTACAAATCGTGTTCAAGTTGGTTAAGTTGTCTTTTTCATGTTCATGACTTAACCCTAATTGGCATTAATTGATTCGTTAATGCACCGAACCACTCACATTGGATCCTATTGTTCGTAACCACTGGATTTGCCGGGCGGTGCCGGGCAGGTTTACGCTACGAACTCAACCCAACCTCGGGTTTCAAGCGCGATATGACCAACTACCCACATTGGATCCTATTGTTTGTAGCAACTGGATTTGCCGGGCGGTTTCGGGCAGATTTACAGTACAAACTCAACCCAACCTCGAGTTGGCCACTTTCTTGTTTTCTAAAGTCATGCCCATGTTCTTATCAGATTCGTGCTATTTCCATAGCATGTTCATATGTCAACTTCGTGCCCAACTAAGGCATGTTTTTCAAGTCAAGTTATGGCATGTTCAAGTCAAGTTTTCGTGCCATATTTCATGTTCTACTTATGCTAAATTTCACGGTTTATGATTATAATCAATTCAAGTTTTTCCTGTTCTACCCAATCGTATCCCCAACGTATATAATCGTACTTCATTCACAAGCATAAACAATTCAAGAGATAAAGGGGAATAACACCAAACATGTGATAGGAATATGTGACAATTCCAACATCACTTGCATAATAAATAGGCTATAACATATCACATGGTTTCAATACTAGCATGATGATAACATGGCATAGTAATGGTTCCAAATTAGTTTAACATGATGATTTCAACTTTACATCATAGGAATAATAATCATTGCGGGCATAAAAATAATCTTATTACAAACATGAAACATTAAAGGCATGGTAATTCTAATAGGCATAGTGGATTCCAATTTAGAATTTTTAACATAATGATTCTCATCTAGCATTATAAACATAATGATTCCAACTTTTCATCATAACCTAGCAATTCCCAATTTGTCATTAACATGATAGGTATATTAACATCAATGGCATAGTTCCATCAACATCATAGACATGGTTTAATTTGCATCATAGGCATGATTTAATCAACATAAAGATTTAAATAAACATAGTGATTCCATGGACATGTATTAGTCCAACTTGCCATACAATTAAGCCCAAGTGATTCATAACAACATCAAAATCATGATAAGTTTAACTTGCAACGTTGTCATAGAAATATTCCCAAATTATGATTTAAAGTTAAACAATATAAACATGGATTAATAATAGTTCCTAAATCCGATTTCAATTCATGGCATGTCCATGTTATTTTAGCGTTTTTGCCTAAAAAGTGACATAGAACTTACAATATGAAGCAAGTAATCAAAATAGAAAATTCCAAATCAAATAGCCCCAAATCCGTTGTCTAAAGCGTCGTAGTTGTTGTAGCTTCTAGTTGTAGCCTTCAAGAATCATCCTTCGTCTTCTATAATTTTGTTCTTTGTATTTTTAATTTAGAGCTCTAGGTTTAATGGCGGCGGCCTGAGGCTAAAATGAAATAGTATGATTTAGGCTAGGTCTTAGGTTCTTTTTATAGTGTTTTTGAGTTGATTTGGACCGTCGATGGAGCTTGGTTTAATAATAGCCGTTCCTTCAAAGGAGAGACCAACCAGGAGCTGACACCTAGCCCTAGTGACAAGGCAAGGCTCAGAAAATCGACCAAACACAGACCAGGCTAGCCAGGGTGGGCTGGGTTCGACCTGGCTCAGGGGCCAGGTCGACACCCCAGTCGACACCGTGTCGACTTGGCAGTCGACATGGGATACCCAGGTCGACTGCCCAGTCGACCTGGAGCACCAGGTCGACTGCCAAGTCGACCTGGGTGCCTTGGGCGGGAATTTTCCCGCCCTGGCCAATTGGGCCCGATTTAGAATTTTAAATTTTGTTTTTCTGAGCTGTTTTCGTCTGTTTGAATTTTAAACTGAATTCTGAAACTTCCGGAGGCCATATCTTCTTCATACGGAGTCCGTTTTACGCAAACTCGGACTCTATCCCAAGCAGAATTCCGATACGAACGCAATGGCGTATCCCATTTTCCTTAGTTTTTTGATTTGATATTAGTTATACTTTAATTTGTGAATTTCACTGTTATAGAATACACGGGGTGTTACACAAAGGTAGTCCAATATGGGAAGTTAGAGCTCAGGATCCAGTTGAAAACCGATAAGTTCACTTCATGATTGGGCTTTGCTGCGGGACATGTGCCAAGGGGCAGTCGATGTCTACGACTTTGGATCACTATGTATGGGAGGTACGTGAACGGGTTCAGGGCCGCAATGGCCTAGGTACGACTTAAGGGCTATAGACCAATGAAGTGGGGTCATTTGTAAATATTTGGTCATGACTCCATGTGGTAAGCTTGGTAGTAGTAGTAGTTGTACAAGTTGAACTCCGTCACTACTTCGATGGGTCTAGTGATTGACAGTGGTGGATATCGTATGCTTTACGCACTGAGTGAGAGATGTGAGGATGGTTGCTATGGTTGATTTGTTTGCCATCATTACGACATACACACCCCACCCCTGTATTCTTTACACTATCTATTATGGCACCTTAGAGTATTGTACGGTATGTGGTACTAACTCTTTGGTTGTAGGTCCAGGTTCAGGTATGGTTTAGTATACCTGTTATTGTTCTGTTTTGATGCTTATCGCTCATACCAGGCTTTATGTCTGACCCAGAGTTTTATGTCTCCTCTTATTACTCTGGGTGCTCACACGAGCAGACAAAAGGCAAGTTAGTTGGTGATGCACGGGTAGATGATCCGGAGACAAGCAGGAGGCTTCCACGTATGATATATATAGTATTCTCCCTGTGTTGTTGAAGATCACTGCTTGGGCATTAGTAGTGCATCTTCTACCTTCAGTTTTCTTTTGTTTTAGAGACGATAAAT